>CM075670.1:33555000-36055000 GCA_037962975.1 Clitoria ternatea
TCTTGTAATTTAATTTTTTAAAATAATAATTCTTTTTTTAAAAATGGGTCGCCCAATTAAACCCGTAACCTGTTGAGGGCTGGGCTAGGGCCTCAAATTTCAAAGCCTAAATTTATGCGGACCTTTTTTGGCCCAGTCGTAAATAGTCCATAACCTGATAAAACCCAACCTGTTTAGGGCCGGCCGCCTGAATTACCAGATATATCCCAAATTAAAAAAGTGGTAGGTTTAATTTGTAACATCCTAAAATTTAGAATTTTAGAAAATAATTCATTAAGGATCAGTGGAGAAATTCCGAGTGAATTATGTCTGAGACAAGACCTTCCGAGTGAAAAATGGATATAATTCCGAGTGAAGGAAGGTTAACATGTTTCCGAGTGAAGCATGATTGAGAGAATCATTTTTGAGTTAAGAAAAACTGTGTGTCCGAATGACACTTTTGAGTGAGACAAATCCGAGTGAAACGTCTCTGAGTGAAACGTTTCCGAATGGACCGTTTCCGAGAGAAGTACTTCCGAATAAAGAGAAGCTTTGATTTCGAATGAGTACTTCTCGGGCCGAGATATTTTTGAATAGTGACCGAGTGAGGCATCTCCGAGTTGAGTGCAACTTTCCCGAATGGGTTGCCTCCGAGTGCGATACTTTCGAGTGGGATGGCACCGAGTGAGATGTTTCCAAGTGGAATAGCGTCAAGTGAGATATTTCTGATTTCCGTGTGGTACGGCACCGATTGGGATATATCGAGTGAGTCTTTTCTAGGGAGAGTACTTCTGGACAGAGAAAGACTTTAACTCCGAATGAGTATGTTTCTGAGTGAATAGTTTCCGAGGGAAGTAAATATCCGAGTGGTGAATTCATTTAAATTCGTGCTCGGGTCCATATTCAGAGTTGCTGAGAGTTTGCGCTCGGGTTCGTATTTGAGATTGTCCTCGACCCCGAATGATCCTTTCGAGTGGAAAGATTTCCGAGAGAGGACTGAACTTCGATTTCGAGTGATCTTTTCGGTTGAAAGACTTCCAAGTGACGCAAGTGAAGGCTTTGACTCAGGAAGAGATATTCCGAGTGAGATATTTCTGAATGAAATGTCTTCGGGTGAGACATTCCGAGTGGATCACTTCCGAGGAAAGAAAAGCTATGACTGAGTGTTTCATGTAGAAACTTTTCCGAGTGAATTTCCTCCGAGTGAAGTAATTTTGAACAGAAAGAGGCTATGATGAATCTTCTCGGAAAGAGGGATATGCCCAAGATACCGAAGCCGAGTCAGAATTGATACTTACATCAATCCTTGAGACTTCCACGTCACTCTATTCTTCTAACTTCTTGCAGATTCTCTTTTCTGATATTTTTCTAAGTATGGGACCCTCTCCGTTGTCCTATCCTCTTTTCTTTAAATATCTTGTTTCTTCCTTATCATTTAAAGATACGTGTAGCAGACTTCTTCATTTCGTTCACATCTCTTTTTGCATGAACGATATATATATATATATATATATATATATATATATATATATATCAACTTCTACTGTTGAATCAGTTTGGAACTTTGAAAGTGTAAAACATCACTTTTATCCTTTTCTTTCCAATCTTTACTGGAAATTATCAAACAAAGAAGAAATCAATCTTCACTTCTTCTCTTTCACGAGGAAGCTTGGCTTTTAGGAAGAAGAAGCTTTGAACTGGTTCAGAGCTGAAATTCCAGTCGGAATTTGTGAATCGTGATTTGGATATAACTTGAAGAACTGTTGGAACTCTTTATTCCAGGTAGGGGGAGCGTTACATTTTAAATGAATAGTTTATGAATGGGTTCGGGGTGATATTGTCATGATATATATGATATGTGTGTGAATTATTAGTGTGAAACCCCGATTGAAAGACAAGCATGACATATTTTATGTTTTTATGTCTTCCATTCATATTAATGATATTGAATTTATATGAAATATGATTGTATATATGATGTTGATATGTGATTGATGATGATGATGATATGAATATTATTCATGAAATATATCATGATGTATGAATGCATGGGATGCATTTGATAAGCATGGGATGCTTGTGTACTGAACAAATATGAAATATTATTGTGGTTTCGAGGATTCCACAAAAGACCTTGGGTGGGACTCAAGGCAAACCTCTTGAGCGGGGCTTAGGGTTTAGCCCGTGACACTACCGTTGTCGCTGGGAGTGATTGTGTCACGTGAGAGGAAAAACGGTTTGGTACCAGTAAAACGGCCAGATCAGCTGAGAGCTGAGTTATGACTGAGAGCCAGTGTTGCACCACAATTAAAAGACTTAATAATGGATCCATTTGATTGAGCATATGAATGCATTGATATATGTTATTGAGAATAACATGATGATATGATCATTTGATGACATGAGAATGAATGATATATGATGAGATTATGTGATCTAGTTATGATTTATATATAGTTATGAATTGGACATTTAATCCGATTCAATAACTATCATTTGACATGTTTATGCTCACCCCTATTTATTGTTATTTTTATAGTGGATATAGGACGCAGCGATGATATATGAAGTCACTCAGCCTGCTCGGAGCATTATGTATATATATGTCTAGTACATGATGCACATAGTTGTTTGTAGTAGCCTTGGCCGGCTCCTGCGTATACCAGTTTATTTTTGTATATGTAAACATGAATGAGCCGGTTGATGTAATAATGATTGTTATTATTATATTAATCCAAATTCTGTTTTAAATCTGAAATTTATTTGTGAAAAATTTATTTGAATTATTGAAATTTAATTTTAAAAATAAGGATGTTTCATAATTGCCCTTTTTTTTCTTCTTTTTTTCCCGAATTGATCTTTCCTATTTTTAGTTCTTTACCACTCTTTAGTTTTATCCGGTTTATAATATTAAACAAAAAAAATGGTTGAATTGCCTATTTGATAATGTATATTTGAAGTGAGTTTCCATTTCATTTAGTATGTTTCAAAAGTTTCTACTTAGCTTTATATGATTTTAAAAAGTTTTTAAGTAATCTTTGCAACTATCGTTGTAATCTGAGTGCTGTGCCGTGATTGTGCCATAATAGCCTCATAACTTTGTAATAAGTTGCCACCTACACCCTCTATCCATTGTGAAACAAACCATTAGCCACCAAGTAAACACACAAGCCACAACCTTATCACTCGTTGGAACCACCACACATTCAACAAGTTTGCCATTGATGCATCATCTCTCTAGGTTGTCGGCATCCACCTTTTTCAATTTAATGTGTATGCGATTAGTCAAAGTTACTACTTGATAAGTGCTCGATGTGAGATAACAAAAGGGAAAGTTACACCTCTTCATTAAACCATAACCTTTCCCATAACGTTGTTGATGTTAACTTGACATACCACCAATTCAGACATAATCACACCTCCAACCTTTCCGTTTCTCCTTATCACTAAATCCAATTATTCCTTCCTCATTTCAATTCGAGCTTATGTTGTTCTCATCGCACCAGATCACAATCTCAACGATAAACGCATCATCATCATTGTTACTAAAAGAGTTTTTAGGGTTTGCAAAAAATAAAAAAGAAGAAAATGAAGTAATATAATAAAAGTTGGGTTGGGAAGATCTGAAATGAAATAAAGAGAACAAGGAGAATTGCTTCAAATGTACCAAAGGGTCAAGGGAAGTTAAACCCTAAACCATAACCAAAAAGACATCATGTCATTTGTGATTAGCCACATCAACAACACCATTAACGTTGTTAAACTATGTCATCAATTTCGGTTTACTATTTTTTTTACAATAGTGACTACTTAGAAATCTTTTGAAAACATAGTGAGTAAATAGAAGCTTTTAAAACATACAAGATGAAATAGAAACTAACCCTAAACATACAAGATTAAATAGGTAATTTGGCCCAAAAATTATAAAACATTTATCGACTAATAACTAGTTATATATGGGGTAAATTAACTTCATAACAATTTTTTTTATCATTGGAGGCTTAAGAGGTTCTAATGTGGCTACCATTAAGGAATTATAGGCATCACTGGATCAACTACAAATAGAGAATAAAGGGTTCCCCCATAATGTTAAGTCCTGAAGAATATATGAGATTCTTACGACCCCTCAAATATTTTGATTATGACAAAACATTAGACTATTTTATATACTAATGTTTCAAGATTATATAAGGCTTATTTGCATATTAATACAAGTCACTTGTAACACCCCAAAAATCAGGGTAAATTTTTCGTGTTTTTAGAAAATACCTGGATCTATAATAGGCCACTCCCATATGTGAAGATATGAGAGGGTAAATTTTTTTATTTTTTTTTATTTTTTTCTTTAAAATTAACTTTGATGAAGATTTCTCAATTCAAACAGCGGAAGAAAAATTCAGCACATGAATAAAGGTGATTCTAATTTTGAGAATCCGACTACTGTGGGTTAAATAAATCCAGTTTTGCACTTAAGGAACTTGTAATCTAAGGTAGGTTCAAGTCTCAGATTTTTAAGGGAAAGAAATTAATCGGAGTAGCGTATTTATTAGCATTACAGTAGCAGCACAGCAAAAAGGGAAAGGAAGGTAACAGGGGTCATCTCGCTCAAGCGGAGTCCGACTCACTTGAGCGAGATCCACTTGCCTCGCTTGGGCAAAGCCAGCGAGTCCTGAGCGAAACACGTCCAGACTCGCATTTGGGAAGGACTCGCTTGGGCGAGACAAACTCGCTTAAGCGAATCACACTCGGGGTTAAGCTTATATCCACTCAAAATCAGAATTCTCAATACTTAATTTTTCCCTCAGCCAAGTCCTTCAAAATCCGACTCCCATGACTCGGGTTCGTCCCCTTGGTATACCTCACCAAAAACCGACTCAGATCACTCAGGTATTCACTCGGTAGAGACCCCCTTGAAGCTGACTCCAGGTACTCGGATTTACCACTCAGCTTTATGCTCTGACTGAGCCCTCATTCATCCAATCCCCACTTATCAGTAGCACTCCAAACCGAGTCCTCCCTCGCACAACATCCTCTCGGTAAATACACTCCAAGTCCGAGTCTTCACCTCCTCGGTAGTTCACTCGGGAAACTTCCCAGAAACCGACCCACCTATGTTTGGTCATTCACTCGGAATTGCATTCTAAGACCGACTCATTGTCCACTTGGCTTCTACTCGGTATTTTGTTACAAGTCCTACTTCCTCTCTTTTCACTCGAATGGAATTATTCCAGGGAATTCCTGGTCAAACTCACACCGAGTACAACCGATCGGTGTTCTCCCACTCGGAGAATATAGAATTAGGGTATACCACTCGAAACAAGTACACTGGACTCGGAAATTCCCCTTCGGAATCCCCTTGCCCAGATCATCACCCTCAAGAGCCTTTTTACTCGGGTTATGTGCACTTCCTCACTCGGAAAACTATGGCTCGGACTTAAGTCACTCGGAATTCACTCGGAAATTCCACCACCTCTTAATTTATTTCCAAAATCCTCACTTAGACAGAATTCATTTACAAACTCACCCACTCACCATCTAATGGCCTCGCTTGGGCGGATGCCATTCCTTAGGCCCTTCGCTTGAGCGAATATCTTCCAGTAGCCAACCCCCTGATTCTCCTAGCATTTTCGCTTGAGCGAATTGGCCATTCGCCTGAGCGAAGTCAGGCCAGTAGCTAATCCTTTCGCCCTCGCTCGGGCGAGACACCATTCGCCTGGGCGAAATTCCTCCAGAGAGCAAACACTGATACTGTGAGATTCCTCCAGAGAGCAACCATTAATATTAGGCAATTTCGCTTGAGCGAAATTCACTTTCGCCTGAGCAAAAGTCGTCCAGAAACCAATTTCCTAACAGGGGTGGTACTCGCTCGGGCGAGAATCCACCCCGCTTAAGCGAAACTACCAGACATCCTGCAGGATTCGAAATTCACACAACACAATACACTAGCAATTGAACTTCACTCATTCTACAGACATGCATTATATATCAAACATCATTCAGAGCATTTAAAACTGGTTCTGCAACAGTATACTCTTAAGTTCCATTCAACTCTTCAAAATCATATATATAAATTAATTCTTCATCCATTCGTCAACACATAGGAAATCTCAATTATAATTTAAACCTTCATACATACTTAGGGTCACCAATGAAAATGAGATATACATACAATTTCTTATTTTCTCCCATGACCCTCCAAAATCATCTATTAAGTAGACTTCCAGAATACACATTCATTACACATCCTGCTACTCAAAATACATATGATTACATACATCGCCGGCCAAGGCGCTTCCTATACACTAATTACCTTCACAGCCATAAGTATACTTCAAAATGCTTACTCTTCCCATGAATGCCCTGCATCACAAGTCTAAAATTGACAACATGGGAGAGTGAGTCCACATTCCAAAGGTATGAATATGAATACCAAGTGATCATGTAAATAAGTATCAACACATGTATACTTTGCACACCAAAACATTCATCATAACACAATTTTACACAAAGCACACAAGTACATACATAATCACAACAACTTTCAAATAGTATTCATACTTTTATGTTGTCTTAAATATATTTGTACCACCTCTCACAATCACCATCACCACCTTGGCATACTACCTTCTATATGCAAAAGCTCTTAACTAATGCATATGCACAAAGGATTATTTCAACAATTGCAGATCTGACTGTGGGAATTTCAACATCAACTGTGGGATCCAAGTGTGATATTTTAACCACACCCCTACTGCAGTAGTAAAATGTGTACACTTATTCTTTAAATTGCATGCATTCATCAATAGTTTCACTGGTACCAAACCGCATCGCCCATCTTGCAACACTTGGCCATTTTCACCATGACCGCGGTATACAACATAATCAACATAGAGTGTTACGGGCCAACCACGATTTATACCATGGCAGCTGTGATCTCAAGGACCACCGGGGACACCTGCTCCTCAAGAGCCACCCCCCCACAAGGGTCAACCACATGTGGCTCCCCGAAGCACAACATGGGCAGCTTCGTGACTTATACACTAAGTCACAGGGGAAAATATCATGCTCGTGCACCGAGCCGCCCTCCCACTGGGCCAACCGGGGGAATCCCCTAAAATTCCAACACCGGCAGCTATGCAGTATGCCATGGATGCAAATACAATCATATGCATTCCTCACTCTATGCATCCTATACATACCACTCATCTTCCAACATCATCAACACCATTATCAACATTACTACAAGGCTTTCATCGACAATAATTATTCATTATAGTTTAAATCTTTGGGTGGCATTCTCTTTATTTTCAATCTCAACAAACAACATCAACATTCCTATCACATTCATGGTAATACAACTTAACATAACACACCATGAATATTCTAAATGCACAAAAGCATGTTGCCAAACATATGAACTACATTACACAACAAATCATCATTTCTCACATCATTTAAGCAAGGCTAACATGCATAACACCACATACCACAATCAATTAACATTCAAATTCATGCATTTAGAATTTAGACTCCTCTCCTACCTCAAGAGAAGAATTCCGATTGATAAGACGGTCCCGCCTCGTCGTTCGGAATAGGTCCTACATTCACATTCATGTAAAAATCTTAATCAATCAACTACTCAAATCATTAATTTGATTCTATCTAGTCATACTCATATTTATAAGGTCACAACATGTGTTTGACATGTTATAAATATCATTTTGTTCTTTATTAGGCTTCGGGAATTCCTTCCCATTAAGCCACCATCATTAAATTCAAAGGTTACAAGACAACCCTATCCTCAAACTTCACAAAACCACTCAACATCATGTATTTCTCCATAAAGACACATTCCTAAACTAACATTAGCTATCTCCTTCCAACCTCAAGGTTAGGGTTCTCTCCAAAACCCAACCACCTTCATTAACACATCATAAACTTTCACTTTTCAGCCTCATTAATACACCAACAACCCTTTTCCTCCCATAAATACTTGCATTTATGATATCCCATTCTAGGGCATGAGCTCTAATAAACACCCATGCACATGCATCACCTTCCCAAAATCATAATACCCATAATATCAACATAAACCCATCCAAAAATTGTGGGAGAAGCTTACCTCTCACCAAAAACGAATTGGGTTCCAAAGAAGAGATAAGCCACTCGGAAATGAAGAAAAAGGAAGAGTAGTACTCAGCTTCAATGATCTCCTCCCTAGTTTCCTTGAAAACGAAATTGAGAGGAATAAGCTCACCACACAAGCTCACGGTTTTGGAAGAGGAAGAGAAAAGAGAATGGAGAGAAAAATGGAAGGTAAGATGAAGATAATAGTTTTTCCCACAGCAAATGAAAAAGCCAACGTGGAGGAGAAGGAGATTTAGGCTCTTTATTTATTTTTAGTTTCATTTCATTAAACTCCTTCATTTTTGTCACTAACAGGCTCTCCGTGTAGGCTCAATACTTCATCCAAAAATTATTCCGAATATATCTTCGGATTCCCATTATTTTTCTCTACAACTCTGACCAGTATCATCTCATTCCGAGATATTTGGTCTGACACCCATATCTCAACTGGGCTCATTTTCAGCTTAACCGGTCTCCATAAATTACCAATAATTCCCAAAAATCTTAATTTAGATAAATTCAATTTATTGGGACCTTAAACAATTCATATTCAACTTGTCAATATTTATTTCCTTTAATTAATCTTCTATTTTAAAATTCGGGATGTTACATCACAAGCTAAAGAACAAAACACTTGAAGTATCTGTTTGGAGGTTCAAAAAACTCAAACCCCCATTTTCTCAAGTAGCTGCTTGAAGACTCACAGAACTTATATGCCTAGACTCAAGTTAGATGTCTTAGTTGAAGATAATAAATACAAGTTACAAGCAAAAATATAAGACTCTTAAAGAAGTCGTCTGAAGGTTTATACACTTGGTATTTCAAGCAACTGTTTGAAGGCTTGTAAAACTCATACAATATACTCAACTCAGATGCCTAGACTCAAGTTAGACGTCTTAGTTGAAGACATGAAATACAAGCCATAAGGCAAAAGTGTTGCTTCCATATCAAGTTATAATTGTTCTGACTTGAAGCAGACTATCTACCAAATCAAAATTGCTTCAAAGGACTACTTGGATAAAGGAACGTCCATGTTATGCACCAATTTGAAAAGTTAGACAACCAAGAAGTTCACATGCAGAGTACAAATATTTTTCCTAAAACACTCCAAAAACTTTGAGTAGATGTCAAGCCATTATTTGACAAAAGGCATTTTGTCTCAACGTCTATTTCAAGGAAGCCTATAAAAAGAAGATCACTTAAAGAATTCAAAATGCTCTATCATTCTACTTCTCTTCTCTCTAAGCATTTTACAAGTTATGAAAAAATTTCTTGTTAGAATCAAGTGTGAATTCATGACTAAGAAGTAACCCCATGTGATTTATTAATAATACACATCAAGACTCTTAGCTAAAATAAAGTCTGTACTCTTGCTTACCTAACTAGTCTGTTCAAGTGTGACAAGAAGTTCATAGAGCTCTATTTGCAAAGAATAGGGGGAGTCCGTATAATTCAAATAGTTCTTGAAGTAAAGGAGTTTGTACTCACTCAAAGCTTCATTGAATCAAGCTAGTCTGAAGCTACAGACCATGATAGGTTCCTTCATTCTTCAAGAATTTGTAAAAAGATCTTTCTTTTCAAAATAAGAAGCTGCATAGACTTTCCCTTATCATCTCTGTGCCTATCATCAAGAAGGTAAATGGGAAAGTTAAAAGGCACACTTGCATATATCAAGAAAACTACCACATGTATCTCAAGGTGTCAGGAAAAGCTGAATTTGCTCAGATTAGACAACCTAAGGTCAACTGCTATAAAGCGTACTTGCTTTCTCAAAGTGCATAAGCAAAAGGAATCTTTTATTAAAGACTTTCAAAGCAATCCTTTTAAGAAAACTTCTCTGAAGCATGTCTCTACACTTACTGATAGTACAATCCTTGAAGAGACCAACATCCTTTAAGATGAACCAACAGTTATCTCTAGAAGGATATAAATACAAGAAGCTTTCAAATCAGAAGATAGATTCTCTCTAAGACTTTTGCCTCATTGCTCAATTCTCTCTAATTTCTCTCAGAAACCAAAGTCTGAAAGACTTTTCTCTAAGTTTCTAATTTCTTGTATTTTCACTACTTAAGTCTTCTTTGTAGTGCTGCTTCTAGCTGACCTTGACTTATAATAGTTTATAGCTTAGTGTACCTGTGTAATCATTTCATATCTATGAACGCTGAGTTATCTATTGTAACACCAAAAACTCTTTATCACTACTTTCTGTAAGACCTGGTGTGTTGCTAAAGTCTGTTAATGTTAGGAAACATTTGTGACCTGAAGAGGCTTTTGAAAGAATACTTGGGTCTGTAGCAAGAATGACTTTTTGAAATAATACTTGGGTTATAAGCCTGAAGTCAAAAATACTTGTTGCACTGTGTTGATGCAATATTGTAAAGGTGTTTTACAATAGTGAAAATCCTTCGGCTTGAAGGACTTAGACGTAACTTTTGTGTTAGAAGTGAACCAAGTATAATTCTATCATGTGATTCTCTATTCCTTTCTCTGGTCTGTTGAATTGTTTATTGCTTAAGCGGTCTGTACATTTTTGAAAAAAAGTTTAAGACTTATTCAACCTCCCTTATAAGTCTAACTCTGTACTGTCAATTGGTATCAGAGCTTGTCCTTTTGGGTTGATTACTTTCATGAGTAAAAAGGATCAAGATCCATGGCCTCTAGGGGTGTTCATCAACCGATCCAGACCGTGAAAAATCACTCAACCAATCCAAAAAAAACTAAAACCGATCAAATCGAAAACCAAAAAAACTAAAACTGTAAAAAAACTGTATTTCATATGCGATTCGGTTTGGTTTTCGGTTCCACCTATGAGAATCGAACCGAACCTATCCTTAGGCTTTATGTTTTAATGTTCTCATTTCATTTAGTCACAACCTCTTTCATTTATTGCTTTATTAGTTTGTTTAATTTAGTCTCTTTATTTTATTTTGTAATTTTGTTTAAACTATAAGATAACACTTATTTTTGAAAAATTTGTCCAGGTTAGAGGAAGTACAAGAAGACTAAAATCTTGGCTCAAGACTTTTAATATTTGTTGTTTTACATTGAATCTTATTTAAGTCTTATTTAAGTAGTACTTTATTTGTTTTATGTTTGAATTTAAATTGTTAAAAACTTGTCTTGTTTTACAAATTAATGATTCTCCCATCATTGAGAACTTAAAATATTCTTTGCATTGCTATAATTATAATGTTCATTTGATTTTATAAAAAATATAAAATAAGAAAAAACCACATAAACCGATCCAATCCGAACGCAATTTGATCGGATCAGATGGTGCCATTCATTTCAATCGAACTGAACCACAATTTAATAAAGTGGTCGGATTAGATGATATTTTATCATAAAACCGAACTGATCCAGATCGTGAACACCCCTAATGGCCTTGTCCTTTCATGATGAACTCATCATTAAAGGGTTCCTCTATGACCAGACCACCTGCTTTCTTTGGTGAAGATTACTCTTACTAGAAAGACAGGATGAAAATGTTCATCAAGTCCACTCAATATGGACTATGGGGAATAATCACAAAAGGTGATGATCCAGAGCCTACATGTGACGTCCCGTATAATTTTCAGAATAAATTTTTTGCGTTTTTAAAAGATCATTTTAAAATTCATGAATTAAAATCAGAGTTCACATAAAAGTCGATAATAGCGAAATATTATCATGCATACTAGTCATGAATAATAAAATTCAAGGAATAATTACGTAGCGGAAACGATTTTAAAAATAACGGTAGATAACACGTTGTATTTATTGCAAATCATAAAATTAGAATAAATTCGAAATCCAAGCAATAATTCACATAGGCATCAACCATAGCATCACTCTTCATTCTGGGTGGCATTCACTGTAAAAATTAATGTAAGAGTGAGACAGAATATAGAATAAATATAAAATATATAGAATTGCACAAACACAATCAATAATACATAATGATATGATGAATATGCCAAACAAGTTCATTTAATAAGTCTTTAATTAGTCAAATGATGTCATGCTGGATCCATTTGGTTTGGTGGGAATACTGCAGTAAAAATCTCATAGAGACCTCAGTAGGAATTTATACAGTCATGGATCCCTACAGCCCCATGACCCAAACATCAGTAGGAATTTATACAGTCATGGATCCCTACAGCCCCATGACCCTCATAACAAAAATAGAGCTTTAACTCATCATAGAGTAACCCCCCACCAGGGTAGGCAATCATGGAACCCCTAAAATTCCATGGTGCGTCCAAATGCTTATGATGCATAAATGCCTTTAATTCTCTTTATCATTTAACATACCATGATATTAATATTTCCAAAACCACTTGGAAAACCACAAGTCCTCAAAGGACACATCACATATAATAATTTTCAGAATCATGGATTTACTGTTTCAACCACATGTAACAATAACCACAAGGCATTCATGTACATATATATTAATTATGTCATTCATAATTATTCACCACCAAAATATACAACCGTATGATACTCATTAAACACGCAAAAACATCAATAATAAATCATAATCACTCAAGAGTTTAATAATAAATTGTTACTCATAGAGAAAATATCATTTTCATTCATAATAACCATTATAATTAAGTTTCAGCATTTCCAACAACAACATACTCTAGTACATCAGCCATAACTTGAACAAATCAAATCCTTTTTATGTGATTCCACTTGCTTTAGTTCAATAATAGAATTATCTACAACTTTCATGAAGAACACAATTTCAAATTCCAAACATAAATACCACTTATTCACAAAATACCACACTGCCTCAAGGTGAGTTTTCAAAACGTACATATATTAGTAATTTGAACGTTTCTGGAGCTAAAAACATGATTTTAGCATGAAACCAGTTCTAAATTATTCTTAACACAATTATCTACAAGTTTCATGAAGACACCAATCATTAATTCGCACCACAAAATTCCCAGTTTTAAAAATAAGATTCGTATTTCAGATTAACAGAATTACAACTTGTATATACTTCAGTATTTTAGGCATAACTCGAGCTACAAAAATAATTTTGACTTGAAACTACTTTATATAGATCCATAACTTAAATATCTACAACTTTCATGAAGACATCAAAGTCTAAAAACGTATGTATAATTCCCAGAATATTCATATATGCACAAAACACAAGATAAGTATTTCAATCGGACATGCTGTAGTATTTTGATCATAACTCATGCTATACATATCCAATTCAGTCGTTTCAGGTCTCAAAATTCACATAACAAAAAGATATACAACTTTCATGAAGACACTAATCACTAATTCTCACCACCAAATTCCCAGTTTTAAAGATAAAATTCGTATCTCAAGTTAACAGATTTATAGCTTGAACATACTTCAGTATTTTAGGCATAATTCGAGCTACAAAAATCATTTTGACTTGAAACTACTTTCTACAGATCCATAACAAAAATATATACAACTTTCATGAAGACATCAAAGACTGATTATGCATGTATAAGTCCCAGAATATTAATATATACACAAAACATGGGATAATTATTCCACTTGGACATGCTGTAGTATTTTGGCTATAACTTTTGCTAGACATATCCAAATCAATTGATTCAAGTCTCAGAATTCACATAACAAAAGGATCTACAACTTTGATGAATAAGTCAGAATCAAATTCATACGTTTTCAGCTTCAAAATTGAGCAACAAAATGTGAAAATAAAATTGGAATCCTAGGACAGCATACAATTCTACCCATTTCATAATCATTCACAACCCTGTCCCCTCTTACTTGGTTTGCTGACTGAAAAAATGGCCTCCTTGCTGTCCTTGCTCCTGTTCGAAGGTGTATTGAGGAAGAAGAGTAAAAGAGAGGAAGAAGATTTACTGACTTTGTTCTAAGGAGTTCTGGTCTTAGCAGAGGCAATGTTAATAATGCAAGGACAAGTGGGGGACAGCTTTCTTGTGAGTGGATTGCTAGTGGGCTATTAGTGGAGATAATGGAGATTTAGATAAGAAAGTAGGCTATATTAGTTGTCCACTTCTGCCGCCTGCCTAATGGAGTGGGTATGATTAAAGAAAAGTATATTAAAATATGCATAAAAGGACAAGATTGGAGTCAAACGTTAATCTGACACTGAAAATCAACTAGAATTCCACTCGGTCAGCCTCTGAACCGACTGGAATTCTACCCAGTCAGCATATATGCCGACTGGAAATTGTCAGTAACGTGAAGAGAGGGAAATCCGAGTCCTCTCGCTCAAGCGGAATCCTATCTCGCTTGAACGAGTGCCACACATTACACTGGCAGAGGAGTTTCGCTCAAGCGAAAACCGACTCGCTTGAGCGAGTGTGAGTTTCGCTCAAGCGAATACTGACTCGCTTGAGCGAGACACACAAGCCTCACTTATTCCACTCTCACTCGCTTAAGCGAGGAACTCATTTACTTAAGCGAAGTCTGACCAGAGGTAGTCATTCCCCAAACCGACTGCTCTTACTCGGTTTTTACTCGGTACAATTTATTCCCAACTGAGTCATTCTTCACTCAGTTTTTCACTCAGCAATATATATCTAAACCAAGTCAACTCTCAATCTGTCTACTTGGCATCATCACTCAAGTCCGAGTCCTCTCTCACTCAGACTTTCGCTCGGTAATTTGTTCCGAATCTAAGCCTTCACTCACTCGGGTTCCACTCGGTAAAACCTTCCAGAAACCGACTCCCACCTAATTGGACATTCACTCGGAACTGTGTCTTCTTGAAACACTCGGTCAAATCTTCCTTCCCTTGAATGACTCAATCGGAGTTGCCCCACTCGGATTCACTCAGAAAGCACCTCACTCAGATATATATATCCGTCTGAAAACGTTCTCAGTCGGCCACTTCTCCTTTCCGAATGGATACACTCAGAATTTTTCCACTCGGTTATATTAAAATTGAGAGGTCATTCAGAGTTAACCTTTCTCTGTTCCAGAGTCACTCACCTGAAGTGACTCACTCGGTATATACTTCAGTCGGCGTCAGGGAAGTTCAACTCGGAGATAGACCACTCGGATATTTATTACTCAGAAATGAGTTTTTCCTTCAATTGGACGTACTTCACTCGGAATGCTGCAATCGGAGAAGTTTTATTCGGAAAAGGAAGCACTTCACAAGGTTTGACTCGGAAACGAGTCACTTGGAGGCGTTTGACTTGAAATCGAGTCATTCAAGGGTGTTTATCTCGGAATTTTCACCCAGAAATGGTTCTCTCGAACACACTTCACTCCGAGGCCATGACTCCACTCGGTAGTGTCCCTCTCGGTCATGTTTTACTCGGAAAACATGACACTCACTCAGAATTCCAACCTTCAATCGGAATTTCTCTTGGTCACTCGGAATTTCATCATTCACTCGGAACAGATCCCTTTCTTCACTCGGATTGTCTCATCTAAGACATATTTCGCTCAGAAAATCGACAATATCACTAATGGTCCATATAAAATCAATGATTATACACAAAAATAGAATTTTTGGGATATTACAGACCATACACAGGGTATTTATTCACTGATTATCACTTACAGACCTTCCATACTTCATAATTTACAAAATAGGACTATTATTAAAAACAGGATGTTACATTTCTCCCACCCTAATAAAAATTTCATCCTCGAAATTTAACTTAACGCACTCCTTAGTGAAACAGTCCTGGATATTGCATTCTTATAGTATCTTCACGCTCCCAATTCAGAGTTACATCGTTTCCTTGTTTTCATGCAACCTTTACCAATGGTACATTCTTGTTTCTCAGGCGTTTAATCGACCTTTCTATGATCTGTGTGGGTTCTGTAGAGATGGTCAGATTTTCTCTAACTTCAACATCATCATTAGCAATCACATGAGTGGGGTCTTGTACATACTTCCTCAATTATGATACATGAAGCACATTGTGTAAATTTGCAAGATGAGGAGGAAGTGCAATCTGATACGCCACTGTACCAATCCTCTTTAGAATCTCATATGGTCCAATGAACCTTGGACTTAATTTCTTACTCTTCAATGCTCGGCCAATCCCCTTGTGAGGTAAAACCTTCAAAAATACATGATCACCAACTTGGAATTCAAGTGGTTTCCTCCTTTTATCAGAATAGTGCTTCTGTCTATCTTGGGATGCCTTCATCTTCTCTCGGATTACTTCTATTTGTTCAGTAGTCTGCTGCACAATTTTAGGTCCTAACGCCAAACTTTCACCAGTTTCTAACCAACAAAGCGGCGTTCGACACTTTCTACCATACAATGCTTCAAATGGAGCCATACCAATACTGCTATGGTAACTATTGTTATACGTGAATTCAATCAGTGGAAGAAACTGCTCCCAACTACCACCATGTTCAAGCACACAAGATCGCAGTAAGTCTTCCAAACTTTGTATGGTACGCTCTGACTGTCCATCTGTTTGGGGATGATAAGCTGAACTTAATCGAAGTTTCGAACCCAACTCCTGATGCAAGCTTCCCCAGAATCGGGAAGTGAACCTCGGATCTCTATCTGACACAATACTAGATGGTACACCATGAAGTCTCACGATCTCTTTCACATATAATTGTGCCAACTTTTGTAGAGAATTCTTCATATTCATTGGAAGGAAGTGAGCTGACTTAGTCAATCTGTCTACAATAACCCAAATTGCATCGTTTCCTGAACGAGTCCTTGGTAATCCTGACATAAAGTCCATTGAAATGTCATCCCATTTCCAGACAGGAATCTCCAATGGTTGTAGTTCACCAGATGGCTTTTGATATTCCACTTTGGCTTTTTGACACACCAGACA
This sequence comes from Clitoria ternatea, assembly GCA_037962975.1. Lineage (NCBI taxonomy): Eukaryota > Viridiplantae > Streptophyta > Magnoliopsida > Fabales > Fabaceae > Clitoria > Clitoria ternatea. The sequence goes on from CM075670.1 coordinate 33,571,896, forward strand.
TGAAGACACATATTCAGCTATTTCTTTCTTTATCCTTGGCCACCAAAAGCTTTTCTTCAGATCTTGATACATCTTAGTTGATCCAGGATGAATATGCGCTTCTTCTAGAATTGTCCTTCTCAGATCAACATCATCTGGTACACAAATTCTGCTTTTGATTCTCCAAATTCCATCTGATCCTTCTTGTAATCCCATATCCTTTCCATTCGCCTGCAATTCTCTCAATTCTTGTAATTGTAAGTCTTTTTTCTGCCTTCCACCTATCAGCTTTAGAAAATCATTGGTTATCTTCAAAGTTCCCAAGATCATACTTTTTGAAGATTTCATCTCCACACCCAAGTTCATATCTTTGAACCGTTCTATCATCTCCATCTCTTTTACCATTAAGGATGCCATATGAATAGATTTTTGACTAAGTGCATCTGCTACTACATTTGCTTTTCCTAGATGGTACTTCAAATCAAAATCATAATCTTTAAGAAACTCCATCCACCTTCGCTGTCTCATGTTCAATTCCTTCTGATCGAACAAATACTTCAAGCTTTTGTGATCACTGAACACTTCAAACTTGACTCCATACAAATGGTGTCTCCAGATTTTCAAAGCAAATACCACCGCTGCCAATTCTAGATCATGCGTCGGGTAGTTCATTTCATGTGGTCTCAACTGTCTAGAAGCATAGGCAACCACCTTCCGTTGTTGCATCAAAACACAACCTAAGCCCATCTTAGAAGCATCACAATAAACCACAAAGTCTTCTTGTGGATTAGGCAAAGTTAAAACTGGAGCAGATGTAAGCTTCATTTTTAGTTCTTGGAAACTTCTCTCACATTCTGGCGTCCAATCAAAAGATTGATTCTTCCAGGTTAGACGAGTCATTGGTAAGGTAATTCGAGAAAATCCTTTAATGAATCTCCGATAATAACCAACTAACCCTAGAAAGCTCCGTATTTCAGTGACTGAAGTAGGTCTCTCCCAGTTCGTTACAGCTTCAATTTTAGAAGGATCCACAGACACTCCTTCGCTTGAGATTACATAGCCTAGAAACTTTACCTCCTTCAACCAGAATTCACATTTAGACAATTTGGCATACAACTGCTTCTCTTTTAGAATCTGTAATACCACTCGAAGATGCTTTTCATGTTCCTCCCACGTCTTAGAATAAATCAGAATGTCATCAATGAAGATAATAACAAATTGATCTAAGTATGAATGAAACACTCAATTCATGTAATCCATGAATACAGCTGGGGCATTGGTTACTCCGAAAGGCATCACAAGATACTCGAAATGGCCATAGCGTGTTCTAAAAGCTGTCTTTGGAATATCCTCGGACTTGACACGAATCTGATGATAACCCGATCGTAGATCAATCTTGGAAAATACAGTAGCACCTCTCAATTAATCTATCAAATCATCAATTCTGGGCAAAGAATATCTATTCTTCACCGTCAATTTATTCAACTGACGATAATCTACACATAATCTCATGCTTCCATCTTTCTTCTTGACAAGTAATACTGGCGCTCCCCATAGTGACACACTAGGCCTGATGAAATGTTTCTCCAACAACTCCTCAATTTGCTTCTTCAGTTCTGCCAGTTTAATAGGTGTCATACGATATGGGGCCTTAGATACTGGTTCTGCTCTTGGAATTAAATCAATTGAGAATTCTATCTCACGTTCTGGAGGTAAACTTGAGACATCCTCGGGAAATACTTCAGGGAATTTAGAAACAACTGGCATCTCGATTGTTTTAGATTCACCATCTCCTTTGGAAAGAGTAAACAAGGCAAATAATTAAATTTCACCTTGTAAGGTAAAGACCTTGAGGTTGTTAGAAATAAGATTTTCTTCTGATGGAAATATCACGGTCTTGTTATGACAATCCACCAAGACTCAATTCACTGATAACAGTTCATCCCTAGGATTACTTCCAGATCCTTCAAAGGTAAACAAACAAGATCGACAAGAAAGTTTTTACCTTCTATGAGCACAGAACAATCGTTACACACCTTAGTAGTCCTAAGTTGTGTACCGGTGGGAGTGGAAACAATCAGATCATATCTTATAGGATTCACAGGTAATTGAAGACGTCCAACACACTCATCAGAAATAAATGAATGTGTAGCACCAGAATCAAATAACACAGATAAGATTGTACCATTGATCTCACACTTACTTTGCACGAGGTCATCAGCTTGGTCTGCCTCTGAACCGCTGATGGCAAAGACTCTTCCAGTTGTTGGTTGTAACCTCTGGTCTGTTGACTCCCTGTTCTGTCTTGGAGGTTGAGCAGCACGCGTATTTCCTCCACGACCTCCCTGATAGTTAGAGCCTCTCTGATTATTCATAGTGTTACTGTCGTTGTTTTGACGGTTCTGCGGACAATTTGGACTGATGTGTCCTGTCTGATTACAACGATAGCAGGTAACATCTCCTAGGTGTCGGGTGCAATCGCGTATATAGTGATTACCTCCGCAATTATGACACCTGATATTTGTATGATTGCTGCGTCTTTGAGAAAATGATGATCCTCCCTTGAAACGATTTGGATAGTACGTCCCTCTCCTTTTGAAATCAACTGACTGAGGTTTCAGTTGTCTATTGGCCTTTTCTTGTGCCAATCTGGCTTGGTGATTTTCTTCAAAAATTCGGCATTTATTGATCAAAATAGGAAAACTCCGAATTTCTTGGTAGATAACCTCTTTGATTACAAGATTCAGCCCATTCTTGAATTTGACACATTTTGAGGTTTCAGCACCAGCCTGTTGAAAAGGAGGGTAAAAGAGAGATAATTCTTCAAATTTTGCAGCATACTCACCAACAGACATTGAGCCTTGTTTCAGCTCCATAAATTCCAGCTTTTTTCGGTTTTTCACACTCGCTGGAAAATATTTCTCCAGGAAACAGTCTTTGAAGTTGATCCATTCCAAAGGTCTGTCGGTTTCAATCATATGAGTTCTGGCATGTATCCACCAGTTTTCTGCTTCCTCAACCATCATATAAGTAGCATACTCCACCTTTTCAAATTCTGTGCAGGGCAAGGCTCGGAAGATGTGCTCTATTTCCTTAACCCATAGGTATGCTACCTCCGGATTATAACCTCCTTTGAATTATGATGGCTTCCTTTTTAGGAAGTGATCTAACCCATAAAGTCCTCCAGTACTTCTCGATTGATTTTGTCTTTCTATGGCTTCTGCCAAGCGGTTGAAAGCATCTGCCATATCGTTGTTGTTGTTGTTGTTTCTTGCCATCCTACATTCGTAGTTTGGTTTATACTAATTCTAAGGGAAAATATATTGTATTATAACATAACTATAAGTATTCTACAGTTTATCAGTTAAGCAATAAATTGTATAACACATTTATCATATTACCAACAGTAATCAAACAAATCATTTTGTAATTTATCAGTTAGGCAAATCATATAACATATACTTAACATAGTTTCAAACAAGTAATCAAACAATTCACATAGTATATCAAGAATGAATACATGTCATACCACCAATGTGACGTCCCGTATAATTTTCAGAATAAATTTTTTACGTTTTTAAAAGATCATTTTAAAATTCATGAATTAAAATCAGAGTTCACATAAAAGTCGATAATAGCGGAATATTATCATGCATACTGGTCGTGAATAATAAAATTCAAGGAATAATTACGTAGCGGAAACGATTTTAAAAATAACGGTACATAACACGTTGTATTTATTACAAATCATAAAATTAGAATAAATTTGAAATCCAAGCAATAATTCACATAGGCATCAACCATAGCATCACTCTTCGTTCTGGGTGGCATTCACTGTAAAAATTAATGTAAGAGTGAGACAGAATATAGAATAAATATAAATTATATAGAATTGCACAAACACAATCAATAATACATAATGATATGATGAATATGCCAAACAAGTTCATTTAATAAGTCTTTAATTAGTCAAATGATGTCATGCTGGATCCATTTGGTTTGGTGGGAATACTGCAGTAAAAATCTCATAGAGACCTCGGTAGGAATTTATACAGTCATGGATCCCTACAGCCCCATGACCCAAACATCAGTAGGAATTTATACAGTCATGGATCCCTACAGCCCCATGACCCTCATAACAAAAATAGAGCTTTAACTCATCATAGAGTAACCCCCCACCAGGGTAGGCAATCATGGAACCCCTAAAATTCCATGGTGCGTCCAAATGCTTATGATGCATAAATGCCTTTAATTCTCTTTATCATTTAACATACCATGATATTAATATTTCCAAAACCACTTGGAAAACCACAAGTCCTCAAAGGACACATCACATATAATAATTTTCAGAATCATGGATTTACTGTTTCAACCACATGTAACAATAACCACAAGGCATTCATGTACATATATATTAATTATGTCATTCATAATTATTCACCACCAAAATATACAACCGTATGATACTCATTAAACACGCAACAACATCAATAATAAATCATAATCACTCAAGAGTTTAATAATAAATTGTTACTCATAGAGAAAATATCATTTTCATTCATAATAACCATTATAATTAAGTTTCAGCATTTCCAACAGCAACATACTCTAGTACATCAGCCATAACTTGAACAAATCAAATCCTTTTTAGGTGATTCCACTTTCTTTAGTTCAATAATAGAATTATCTACAACTTTCATGAAGAACACAATTTCAAATTCCAAACAGAAATACCACTTATTCACAAAATACCACACTGCCTCAAGGTGAGTTTTCAAAATGTACATATATTAGTAATTTGAATGTTTCTGGAGCTACAAAAATGATTTTGGCATAAAACCAGTTCTAAATTATTCTTAACACAATTATCTACAACTTTCATGAAGACACCAATCACTAATTCTCACCACAAAATTCCCAGTTTTAAAAATAAGATTCGTATTTCAGATTAATAGAATTACAGCTTGTACATACTTTAGTATTTTAGGCATAACGCAAGCTACAAAAATCCTTTTGACTTGAAACCACTTTCTGTAGATCCATAACATAAATATCCACAACTTTCATGAAGACGTCAAAGTCTAAAAACGTATGTAATATTCCCAGAATATTCATATATGCACAAAACACAAGATAAGTATTTCAATCGGACATGCTATAGTATTTTGATCATAACTCATACTATACATATCCAATTCAGTCGGTTCAGGTCTCAACATTCACATAACAAAAAGATCTACAACTTTTATGAAGACACCGATTACTAATTCTCACTATAAAATTCCCAGTTTTAAAGATAAAATTCGTATCTCAAGTTAACAGATTTACAGCATGAACATACTTCCGTATTTTAGGAATAACTCAAGCTACAAAAATCATTTTGACTTGAAACCACTTTATAAAGATCCATAACATAAATATCTACAACTTTCATAAAGACAGAAAAGGCTGATTATGCATGTATAAGTCCTAGAATATTAATATAGACACAAAACATGGGATAAATATTCCACTCGGATATGCTGTAGTATTTTGGCTATAACTTTTGCTAGACATATCCAAATCAATTGATTCAAGTCTTTGAATTCACATAACAAAAAGATCTACAACTTTGATGAAGAAGTTAGAATCAAATTCATATGTTTTTAGCTTCAAAATTGAGCAACAAAATGCGAAAATAAAACTGGAATCCTAGGACAGCATATAATTCTACCCATTTCATAATCATTCACAACCCTGTCCCCTCTTACTTGGTTTGCTGACTGAAAAAATGGCCTCCTTGTTGTCCTTGCTCCTGTTTGAAGGTGTATTGAGGAAGAAGAGGAAAAGAGAGGAAGAAGATTTACTGACTTTGTTCTAAGGAGTTCTGGTCTTAGCAGAGGCAATGTTAATAATGCAAGGACAAGTGGGGGACAGCTTTCTTGTGAGTGGATTGCTAGTGGGCTATTAGTGGAGATAATGGAGATTTAGATAAGAAAGTAGGCTATATTAGTTGTCCACTTCTGCTGCCTGTAACACCCCTGATTTTCTGTACTCGAATCTCGATGTGATCGTCATAATTAATATAAATGCGAGTAAATTTTTCGCGTTCCAAACTAAGTTCAGTATCACACCGAAACTCGAATCACAGAAAACCAAAGTGTACAATTTTAATACATTAAACCTGGATCTATAACTAGTTCGCCCATAAAGGTATACAAAAATAATAGAGTATACAGCGGAAGAATGTGTATACCGGGCACACACCTAGTCCCATATATGACGATATGAGAAAAGGCTAGGCTAGGAGGCAATGGCATAATTATAAGCCTATTAAACAACCACCTCTTACACGATTACATATATTTATTCATCATCCATCAATTCAAGGGATTATCTTATACATACTTAAAATCTCTAAATCATCTATATCATCATACACAATTTATTCATTACACATGAATTCATAAATGATGCCGGCCAAGGCACTTCCTCTACCACTATTTACCTTCACCCAAGTTTGATCTTTAAATCTGAATTTGTCCCATGGTAACCTGCATCACAATGCTAAAAAGGAGACCACATGGGAGAGTGAGTTATACATTCAAAATAACGAATAATATATATATATTGTGATCATGTGTATATGCATACAAACATCATGTGTGCTTTGCTATCAAAAACATTAAATTATCATTCATTCATTATCTCATTATCACAATGGGTATACAGGCCTCATGAATCGCAATTCATATCATAAGTAAGCACAACCTATACATAATCACAAACACTATCACTTTGCCACTTATCAAAAAGGGCATTCATAATCGTTATTCTTATCAATTCATTATATCCTTAATCAATACCTTCTCGCAAGGGGTTTCTCAACACTCGTGGTCATCCCATTTCAAATATATAATGGATCTGATTCCATATCAACGGGTGATCACAACCACCATACCATTCATTTCTCAATAATTCTAATAACAATATCATCACTCAGGGATTCATCCTTCGTGGCACCCCGCAAGGTGATTCATTTCAATAAATATCACAACATCCTCATCACTCAGGGCTACACCCTTCGTGGCACCCCGGCAAGGTGTTCCATTTCACAATAATTCACTAACAATAGGACCTCGTCCTCTTCACTCTGGGATATACCCTTTGTGGCACCCCGCAAGGTGATATACTTCACAATAATTATCATAATACCATCATCACTCAGGGATACGCCCCTGATGGCACCCCGCAAGGTGATATGTTCATTTCAATAATAATTCATACAACAGCATCTTCACTCAGGGATACACCCTTTGTGGCACCCCGCAAGGTGATTTTCTTCACAATAATTATCACAATACCATCATCACTCAGGGATACACCCCTGGTGGCACCCCGCAAGGTGATATGTTCATTTCAATAATAATTCATGCAACAGCATCTTCACTCAGGGATACACCCTTCGTGGCACCCCGCAAGGTGATTTTCTTCACAATAATTATCACAATACCATCATCACTCAGGGATACACCCCTGGTGGCACCCCGCAAGGTGATTTATTCAACACAATATGATCAACATCATCTTCACTCCGGGGTTTACCCGTTGTGGCACCCCGCAAGGTGATATATTCCATATTATTCAACAACAATAGGACAACGTCCTCTTCACTCAGGGATTTACCCTTCGTGGCACCCCGCAAGGTGATATATACAACAACAATAATACATATGCTCAACAACAACCTCGCAAAGATATCTCACCCTCTCACTTAGGGATATATTTCAATTTTGACATTTTCAATAATCATGTGATTAATTACAAGCCCCTCAAGGCATATCATTCATATAATTGGCATCTTCAATGGCCACAACATTATTTCATATCAATCCATAAATGGAGATTGAAAGGCATAGCAACAAACATAATATTAATCCATACATGTGACAACAAGGTATTACAAATTACATATATATATAACAATCATAATTGCCTCACACACATGCAAGTCAATTACTTGCACCCATCACAAGAGTATCATAATAATTCTCAATAATTATCAAATTACCATTTCAATTAATTCAATACTTATATATGGCAAAGCATGCATGAGTATCATAACATACAATAATCATCAATTATATAACTCATGCAATTTGAATGTTAACTCCTCTCCTACCTTAAGAGAAGAGCCGAACCATTCCAATGCTCCAAGAGCTCCTTTGCACCCTTCGGAATACGATCTACATATTATACATATACACTCATACAATTAATAAGTCATTACAAGGCATTCCTCATAGTTTTAGACATTTTCCAGCTTATCATCAAGTCTTAGACTTGTTAAATACCAAGTTATATAATTGTATTAGGCTTCGGGAATTCCTTTCCCAAAGTCAAGATCCTTTAGATCATAAATGCCAACTAACCAAACAACTGCTACCAATACTCATTAATCACCATCAATAGCCATCTTCCATCATTAATATCCTTCCCCAATGTCATTAAACATACATTTTACTCTCCTTTCACACTTCCCCCAATTTATTAAAGTTAGGGTTTCACCAAAACCCATCAACATCATAATTGCTCATTTATTTTCCACCCATCCAAATATTAATTCATGCATCTCCATAATAACCCACTATTAAAGTCATAATAACAACACCCCACCTAGGGTTTCCTTACTTTAAAGCTCTCCCAACAACCTATATGCCATAAACACTTCCACAAATACATAGGACCCAACATCTAGGGCATAGAACTCATAAAGAATGGTGGAGAACTTACCTCACCCAAGAGCCAACATTGGGCTTCCCATAAAGGGAGAAATCCTCACGGAATTAGAGTGGGAGAAAGGGAGGAGTTCCATTCTCCTTCAAGCATCCATAAAACGAAAATGGTGAAGGAGGAGAAGACACTCCACACGGCTTGGGTTTTTGGAGAGAAGAAAAGAGGATATGGAGAACAGCATGAAGAAGACGAAGAAGAATAATGAAGAAAGGAGGGGAAGAAGGGACGTGAAAAGTAGAAAGAAAGTGAGAGTTTTTGTTTTAATAATTGTTTCCCCTCAAAATATCTCACTATTACCTCATAATTAAAATGGCAGTCCAATAATCCATCATGCCATGTTATATTTACTTTAATATCCTTTTATATCCTTAGAACCAAGTAAAAGAAGGGTCCACATAATTAAACCGAGAGAAAAGGGAAGACACATGCAAACAGGGTGTCACTCGCTCAAGCGAAACCCACATTCGCTTGAGCGAAACAACTCCATCTCGCATAAGCCTCTCCATTCGCACAGGCGAAATAACCCCAGTACCTGTTTCCACACTCACTCGCCTGAGCGAGGTATTAATTCGCTTAAGCGAATCCAACCAGAAATCATCTTTCCCAGCACTCGGGTTTCTGTTGGCAGGATTCCTTAAAACCGACCCAATATTAATTCGATTTTCACTCGGCAAACTTCAACTAAATCCGAGTCATCTCACACTCGGCTTCCCACTTGACATAACAATCTAAACCGATCCACTTTCCATTCAACCAAGACATTTTGGGCCGACTCATACTCATATAGTCTCTCACTCGGTAATTCCAATCCAATCCGAGTCATCTCAATCAACCCTTCACTCGGTAATTTCTCTAAAACTGACCCATCACTTATTGGGTCTTCCACTCGGTAAATGAGGGGCATCCCACTCGGAATCCCAAATCCTTCCTCACTCAGAATATTTGCTTGACAACACCACTCGGTGTATCACAACTATAAGTCACTCGGAATGTATTCCACATTCACCACTCGGTATATTTTCACATTTCTCACTCGGAGAATTCATTAAGTCTCACCCGGACTTGTTCAGATCCTAACCACTCGGAGTATATAGTCTTATTCACTCGGATTATATATATATTTCCTACACTTAGGATACAGTCCAATCTAAACCATTACAACAACTCTCCCTTGGAAGAGGATCACTCGGAATTCCACTCGAGAATATCTAAACCCATCCCACTCGGGGTTTACTCATGCTTTTCCACCCGAGAAAAGGCCACACAAGGATCACTCGGGAAATTCTCCCATCTAATCCTACACTGAATGGGTTCACCAATGGCAATTCTCTAAAAATCCATTTAAATATTCTCCACTCGGAAAAGAAGGACAAACATCATAGCCTCACTCGGAATTAGATCCAAGCCTCCTATATTTCTCTCGGAATTCATCAACTTAGAATTATTCACCCAACATTATTCATATTCCAGTCGGTAAGAAGCATCAAATCAACATAAATCCCTTATGTATATATGTATATTCTCATAAATACAAACCTGTCCACAAATCCAATCTACCGACCCACATATATAATCATACACTCGGAATGCTTATTGCCTTCACACTCACTCAGGATTCCACTCGGATAAACAATCCAAAGGCTGACTTCCTTTGTTTTTCCCACGAGTGAAGTCATTCCAAAATACTTCTGGACAACACACCCCACTCGGTGCCATTTCCACTCAGAATTACACTCATAGAGAGACTTCCCTCGGAATGAGTTACCTTGAACTCGAATACTTCCACTTTCGCTCAAGCTACTCACATTCGCTTGGGCGAAGAAAGATCCAGTGACCAATTCCTCACTGGCTTGCTCAAGCTGATCCCTCACTCGCTTAGGCGAATGCCATTTCTCAGACCCTTCGCTTGGGCGAGACTCCATTTGCTTGGGCGAATTTCCTCTAGAGAGCAAACACTGATACTGCGAATCCCTTCCAGAGAGCAACACTGATACATAGGCAATTTCGCTTGAGCGAAATTAACCTTCGCCTGAGCGAAAATTGCCCAGAAACCATAAGGCCAACACAGGGAATCCTCGCCTGGGCGAGATCCCTTCTCGCTTGGGCAAGACTATCAACACAGAGGCAGGAAACGCAGATTTCACACAATCCAACTTATGAAACTTCATCATAAGCCAATTTAATCATATCCATGCTATCATATACATCATATAAGACATATATAACTTGTTCCTAAGCATTCTCACTCAGAATTCCTAATTATAAATCAAATTGGATTTATTCCACATATTCTCACCCATCTTCCTCAATAAGCATCAACTATTTGCCATTCACGTTAATTATTCATTTTTATAAAATTCGGGGTGTTACACCGCCTGCCTAATGGAGTGGGTATGATTAAAGAAAAGTATATTAAAATATGCATAAAAGGACAAGATTGGAGTCAAACGTTAATCTGACACTGAAAATCGACTAGAATTCCACTCGGTCAGCCTCTGAACCGACTAGAACTCTACCCAGTCAGCATATATGCCGACTGGAAATTGTCAGTAACGTGAAGAGAGGGAAATCCGAGTCCTCTCGCTCAAGCGGAATCCTATCTCGCTTGAGCGAGTGCCACACATTACACTGGCAGAGGAGTTTCGCTCAAGCGAAAACCGACTCGCTTGAGCGAGTGTGAGTTTCACTCAAGCAAATACTGACTCGCTTGAGCGAGACACACAAGCCTCACTTATTCCACTCCCACTCGCTTAAGCGAGGAACTCATTTGCTTAAGCGAAGTCCGACCAGAGGTAGTCATTCCCCAAACCGACTCCTCTTACTCGGTTTTCACTCGGCACAATTTATTCCCAACTGAGTCATTCTTCACTTAGTTTTTCACTCAGCAATATATATCAAAACCAAGTCAACTCTCAATCTGTCTACTTGGCATCATCACTCAAGTCCGAGTCCTCTCTCACTCAGACTTCCGCTCGGTAATTTGTTCCGAATCTGAGCCTTCACTCACTCGGGTTCCACTCGGTAAAACCTTCCAGAAACTGACTCCCACCTAATTGCACATTCACTCGGAACTGTGTCTTCTTGAAACACTCGGTCAGATCTTCCTTCCCTTGAAGTGACTCAATCGGAGTTGCCCCACTCGGATTCACTTAGAAAGCACCTCACTCGGATATATATATCCGTCTGAAAACGTTCTCAGTCGGCCACTTCTCCTTTCTGAATGGATCCACTCAGAATTTTTCCACTCGGTTATATTAAAATTGAGAGGTCATTCAGAGTTAACCTTTCTCTGTTCCAGAGTCACTCACCTGAAGTGACTCACTCGGTATATACTTCAGTCGGCGTCAGGGAAGTTCAACTCGGAGATAGACCACTCGGATATTTATTACTCAGAAATGAGTTTTTCCTTCAATTGGACGTACTTCACTCGGAATGCTGCAATCGGAGAAGTTTTATTCGGAAAAGGAAGCACTTCACAAGGTTTGACTCGGAAACGAGTCACTTGGAGGCGTTTGACTCGAAATCGAGTCATTCAAGGGTGTTTGTCTCGGAATTTTCACCCAGAAATGGTTCTCTCGAACACACTTCACTCCGAGGCCATGACTCTACTCGGTAGTGTCCCTCTCGGTCATGTTTTACTCGGAAAACATGACACTCACTCAGAATTCCAACCTTCAATCGGAATTTCTCTTGGTCACTCAGAATTTCATCATTCACTCGGAACAAATCCCTTTCTTCACTCGGATTGTCTCATCTAAGACACATTTCACTCGGAAAATGGACAATATCACTAATGGTCCATATAAAATCAATGATTATACACAAAAATGGATTTTTTGGGATATTACAGACCATCCACAGGGTATTTATTCACTCATTATCACTTACAGACCTTCCATACTTCATAATTTACAAAATAGGACTATTATTAAAAACAGGATGTTACACTACAGACAACGAATGGAAGCTTGTTCCTGAAGAAAAATGGTCCATTGCTGACTTCAAGAAAATAGAGTCAAATGCTAAAGCTAGATTTCTCTTACATCAAATAAAACATTTTAATAATTTAAAAAATCAAATTAAAACCTCAAAAACTTAAATGACATAATTGAAACCAAAGTGTTACATAAAGAATCAAAAGATTATTTTAGCTATTTTTAATTATATAGGATAGGATAACTTCACATGTTTTTAGTGTTACATTACACATTATATATTTGTTAAAGAGTAATTACTTAATTTCTCGCTTTGTTACAATTGGATTAATAAGTCCCTCACTTTTTAAAAGTTCATTGTGGTCCTTCACATATTACTTTTGTGTGGTTAATAGGTCCCTAGCGTTAACTTTCTCATATAACAATTAACTTTTACTTACGTGTCACACAAATTTGACATGTGTTACGTCACATCACTTGAGATATGGGAGATCTATTAACCAAATCCCTAATTAGATCTATCCCTCTCAACACCACCACCCCCACCCCCAGCCGCACCTGTTTCCCTTACCCCTGTCCTTGTCCCTTAACTACCCACAACCACCACTACCACCCCCTTATCCATTTTGCAATGAACAATGGAGTTCTCTCATTTGAAGCACAATAAACAATTTGAAGCACAATAAACAATCTTAGAGAAAGTAATAGGTAAGAAAAGTAACTTTTTCTTTTTCATTTAATCATCAAGGAAAGTAATGTCTATGTACAAGACATGTTTTGAAATCAACCTTGAATATCATTTGTCTTACATTCAAAAACTTGTTTGTTTGATGAGTAAACTCCTCTTATGACATTATTCTCTCATTATCAATATTTTCTACACTTCATATATGATTGATGACTTTGTGATGGAATAATACAATATTCATTAGTTTTTTCCTTTGATAAACTAATGATATAAACCTTGTTGAAAACAAATGTTTTGTCTTTCCCTTTAAGAAGTGGTTGTTGGTGGGTGGGGAAAATGATGGTGGTGATGGTAGCGGTTAGAGCTAGGTATACAGGCCAACCCTCCCGTATAAGCCGCCTATAACGGGCTAACCCGCGTGAACCCACATTTTTAATGGGCCAATTTTTTTAGGACCATGTAAGGACCACCAACTCACAAGTTAGCTTGTGAGCTATAAATAGACTGGCCCACGAGTTGATATTTTAAATGGTCATCTTTTTTCAACCCACAACCAGTGTAAGAGTGGGCTAAACGGGTCAGCCCGTAGGCGCGAACCTGTATACCCAGCTCTAGTAGTGGTAGGTGAGTGTGAAAACTAGTGGCGACATGAGTGGTGGTGATGGGAGAGATAAGCTAGATTAGATATTTGGTTAATATGCCTTTTACATATCAAGTGTGATTTAATGGTTGTCTGAGGAAGTTAAGGTAAAGACCTATTAATTAGATATAAGTCATAGTGAGAGACCACACATGGATTTTTTTATGTTTACTCATTTGTTAAAATATTTAATATTACTTAATATATTAAATATATTTTATGTGATATGTTAAATATTTTTTATGCTTATTATATTTAGTATATGAAAATTATATTTAACATATTTAATAATATTTTTAAATTTAAAAATACATAGCTAAAGTATGGATTATGAAAATATATTTTTTAAAAATGTATAATATGTTAAGTAATGTTAAATATATTAACAAATAATAATATAATGTGTTAACTATATTATTTTCAGCCTCTCCTCTTCAATGGCTTTCTTTTGCGTTCCACAGCTCTGGAGAGCTGAAAATCAATTGAATTCGAAATTGGGAGCTTGGAAAGGAAATGGTTAGAATAAGCAAAGAGGCTATGCCATCACTTGTCAAAATCCTTTCCGACATCCTCGTTTGCCCTCTCTCCAAGCACCCCTTGAGGTCTGTTTTATTTGTTATATGCAATTTCAGTGTTACTTCCTTCCCTAACTTTATTACATCTCTCTTTCTCGTTTAGGTATTGCGAGCAATCCAATTCCCTAATCAGTGACTCTATTGGCGTTTCCTTTCCCGTCGGTTCTACTTCTCCTTCCCTTCTTTTGTTATTTTCTGCATCTTCTTAGATTCTACACTTTCAGGGGATTACGCTCTGTATCAATTTCTAATTAAAAAAATGCGTGCTTTTGTGTCCTGGGTAATTGGGTGTTCAACATACTTTTCCATCTTTCACTTCCAATTAACCTTCTTTCACCTTCTGAGGTTCCTTGTTTGCTAATAGTGTTATTTAGTTGCTGAAATTCTAATGGTCTCTGCTAGTGTAAACCGTTTATCATTTTGTAGTTTGTTTACATGTATACTCCTTCATGATAACACCGTTTTAATTAACTTTACATGAATTAAGAAATATAGTTAATTTAGTTAATAATATTAAATTTGTGAGAGGAGTGGGTCTCATGTTTCATATTGATCACAAGAGAGAATGTCCCTGATTAATAAGGATATGCTTATAGAAAACAATAAATGCACATTGTAAATTGAGAAAAGTCTTTATAAGAAGTACCTTAAAAAACTCCAAAAAGTCTTATAAAAAACCAGAAGCCGTTTGTGTCTATTATGTTAATGACATTATTTAAGGAATCAAAAGTAAAAATTTGTATCATGATTACTTAGAAATCAGGATGGGGGGTGCATTAATGATGTTTTTAATTGAGAACTTACTATTTTTAATTCCTTAACCAGTGCCAGGCACTGATTAGTATTTTCCATGTATATATATAATGCTGTAATATTTGTAGACAAAACATGTTTATTAGTTATTACAGGGTAAAATTAGCCCAGAAGATATCACTGTACATTAGTATGCATCAGCGTACTACAAAGTGCAAACAAGGAATAGTTACATGCAAATAATGTGAATGTAGATTTAGTGAGGACTTGTGTAGTTATGTGTCATTTTTCTTTTTTCCTGGTAGATAAAAAATGGGATACCTTGCTTGGTTCCGAGAGATGGGAAGATACTTGAGGAAGAAGATGCATCCAAGCCTGATAACGATACCAACTTATCTACCGTAAATGAAGAGAATCAACAAAGAAGTGCCTAAGATGAAGTGTAAGATGTTTGATTTTTGGACTTCAATTTCTCATGGTTGTTCTCGTGTCTCTTTCTCCATATGATGATCAACCATCTTTGAGCCTGTTGTTTCTTACCTCTGAACAAATAAAGCTCAATTTCCCCTTTCCCTATCATTGTTTGAGTAAGTGATTTGAATGTCTTCAGAGTTCTCTGTTTAACTTCATCATGATCCAACATTTATTTTCACTCGTGTGAAGTTTCATAGTTGTACACCTGTAAAACAAAAAAGGATAATTTTTTGTTCTATTATAAGGTATAGGATAGTACGATATTAACATGATAACATCTATTTAAGGGAAAAGGTTCTTCGCATATTTGAGGTTTTGATATAGAAATGTATGAATTTATCTCCTTTTAACTCTGAAGTGTGGCAGTTACACCTTATAAGATAAAATGTACTGAATGATGCTATGAAAGTCAAGATCTTACATCACATTGCTGGGGGGGGGGGGGGGTGTGAAGGATCATAAATCAGTGGAGTGTATCTCAGACCGTAAGATCCTGCTACATCTGTGAAATTATATTTAAACTTATATAGATGCATAGAAAAATATAGAACCAGAGATATAACATTCATATCATAGTTAATCACATCAATATTCAGTAATCATATGAATACAATTCCAAAAAGACACAAGGCTGTTTGACAAAAATAACAGCCTGTGTATGTGCGGCAGATACTAGAGTATTGCTGTTAGCTATACTAAAAACCAAAAAATATCAAGCACCCAAAATAGCCAAGTCTCTCACCTCCAGTATTTGAATTTTGAAGCCATGTCTATAGAAACAGAGACTAGGGAGAGAAGTCCAGTCTGAACAGAACTGGTTGTGTGTCCTTGGAACGGAACAGAACAGAGCTGGTTGCACATTGTTGGAACTGGTTGCATGTTGTCGAAATGGAAGCTTTACAGGGAGAAGCTCCTACTCACCATTCGCAATGCATGGCAATGAAGCATGGAGTTTCATTTTCGAGCTTCAGAGAAACAGAGAAAGGTGAAACTTAGAAAGGAGATGAAGTTGCGAAATGAAGTGGAAGAGGCCGCGTGTGTGTTTGGAAAAGAGGTAGTGTGAGTCGATTATGAAACAAGCTTGGGAAAAGGGATTTTTTCAAACTGGACTACACAACCTGACCTAGAATCCACATTGCCCAATATTGGGACAAGATGTGATCTTGCAATTTCATGAGCAAGAACTGCGAACCCCTTCTTATTTTGCCTTTCCAATTTTCTGTTGTCTCTGGATTGCCCTACCCCCTAAAATCATGACATTGGATAATCTCACAATCTTTCTTGTGATCTTAACAACATTGGTACTAACAACCGTTGATTAGAAAATCAACAGTTTAGATTATAGCAATTTTAAAGTTTGTTTTAATTTCTTAATATTATTACACTCTTAACCGTTGATTATTTAACCAGTGTTTACTGGCGCACTGTATCCTCTAAAGTGCATCCTTCCACTTTAGAGGAGCCAAATCCAAAATGTAAAATACCAATAGCTTTGTACATTGGCTTTGTAGAAAGAGGCTTTGAACCTTTGATCGATATCACTACTGACAATCAAGCAAAATCTTATCTGTTGAGAGGCATGGAAGCGTGAACACTTTCAGCCTTTTCTTTGATGTCTATTGATTTGAGTTGGTCATTCATGATGTATACACATGTTGAAAAGAAAGTCAAAAATAAAACAGTAGAAGCTTAGTACTTAATATGCAAGATAAATTTTCTTGAATTTGAATACAACAGTTTGCCTCATGAGGTTTAGTGGCTTGACTCAAGAGTCTGTCTTTTACTACCTGCCAACCTTCCTAGAAAAATGTTCACCCTCGTCTACTCTTATTTTCTTTTTATTTCTCATCAAACACTAGATAAAAAATACCATCCGTATCCAATTCTCATAAATATTTTGATTTTCTCCATGCTCTTTTAACTAAGCATTTGGAGAGCTGAAAATCAATCCCATGATATTGGGAACTTGGAAAGGAAATGGTTCGAAGAAGCAAAGAGGTTGTGCAACCACTTAGCAAAGCCCTTTCCAATATCCTCGTTTGCCCTCTCTCCAAGCACCCCTTGAGGTCTCTTTTCTTTTACTTATTATATGCAATTTTAGTGTTACTTCCTTCCCTAACTTCATTACATATCTCTTTCGCATGTAGGTATTGCAAGCAATCCAATTCCCTAACCAGTGATTATATTGACATTTCCTTTCCCGTTGTTTCTATCTACTTCTCCTTCCTTTATTTTCTTATTCTCAGCATCATCGTCTTAGATTCTACACTTTCAGCGTTTCACTCTGTATCAATTTCTACTTCAAAAAGGCTCACTTTTGTGCCTGGGTAATTGGACTGTATTCAACACACTTTCCATCTTTCACTTCCAATTACCCATCAGCCCATAACCTTCCTTCACCTTCTAAGGTTCCTTCTTTGCTAATAATGTTGTTTAGTGGCTCAAATTTTAATGGTCTTTGCTAGTGTAAATCATTATGATTTTGTAGTTGTTTTATATATACTCCCTCTCGGGCATTTTATAAGATCAATTTATTTAACTTCACATGAATTAACAAGGCATAGTTTTACAGTAAATAATATGAATGCGGATTTAGTGAGGAGTAGGACTGTGTAGTTATGTTTCATTTTTCTTTTTACATGGTAGATAAAAAATGGGATACCTTACCTGGCTTCGAGAGATAGGAAGATACTTGAGAAGAAGATGCATCAAAGCCTGATAATAATACCATCTTATCTGCAGTAAATGAAGAGAATAAAGGAAGACATGCCTAAGATGAACCGTAAGACGTTTGATTTTTGGACTTCAATTTCTCATGGTTGTTCTTGTGTCTCTTTCTCCATATGATGATCAACCATCTCTGAGCCTGTTGTTCTTCTTTCTGAACAAATAAAGCTCAATTTTCCCCTTCCCTTTTGTTGTTTGAGTAATTGATTTGAATGTCTTAAGTGCTTTCTCTTTAACTTCATCATGAATCATGATCCAACTTTTATTTTCACTTGGGTGAAATTTCATAGTGATACACAACTTCTGTAAAACAAAAAAGGACAAGTTTTTGTCCAACTAAAGGTGTAGAGGATAGATAGTAGGATACTAACATCTATTGAAGGGATAAGGTTCGTCGCATATCCGGGGTTTTGATATAGAAATGTATGTGTTTAGCTCCTCTAAAGTGAGGGGGTTACACCTTAGAAGATAAAGTGCACTAATGACCAAAATCAACAGTTTAGATTATAACAACTTTAAAAGTTTGTTATAGATTTTCTTATATGTTATTACAATCTCAACCATCGATTTCTAATCAACAGTAAATTGGTGCACTTTGTCCTCTAAAGTGCATTTTGCACTTCAGAGGGAGCCAAATCCAAAATATATAATACCAATAGCTTTGGAGAAAGAGGCTTTGAACCTTCAATCCGTATTACTACTGACAGTCATGCTAAATCTTTTCTATTGAGAGGCATGGAAGCGTGGATACTTTCAGCCTTTTCTTTGATGTCTATTGATTATATGAGTTGGTTATTCATGATGTATACATATGTTGAAAAGAAAGGCAGAAAGAAAACAATAGAAGGTTCATATACAAGATAAATTTTGTTGAATTTGAATACAATGTCTGCCTCATGAGATTTAGAAACATTCAGTGATTTTAGAATCTTTAAAATTTGCATAGAAGGATTTGTTTACCAAGTTATGTAAGTTTTGCTTACGTCATTGGTTATTTAGGTTCCTTGATTAAGCTGATTTTCAGTTACTTTGCATTTACAAACTGCAAAGCCAGATTTCCTGTTTTGTCCAAAGCTTATACAATAGAATTTTTATTTTTGGAAAATGATGCTTTAACATCCCATTCACCTTCAGAAAGAAGGAATATAAGAGAGGTAAGTGATTAAAGCCTTAAAAGAGTAATATGATGTGAAGTTGCGATGGAACATAGAAATAAAAAGAAATGATGAATGGTGGATGAATGTGAGTATGTAATGGTTGTTTATTTCCACACTTCCCTCTTAAGCTTATTCATTTGAAATCTCTTATCTCTTGCCATGTCTCACTCTTTCGGTAATGTTGCATTCTCTATCATAATACTATTATTTATCCTTGATATTGTTATTTTATCTTTCTTTGGTGACTAGTGGTCTACATTCCTATGGATGTTAACCAAATATTTCCCTATTCAATAACGATTCTCTCTCAGCTCATACTGTGTTATAGATGTTGAGAAGATAAAAGAAAATGCAGGAGTGAGAGGTGTAACGTGATAAGACTTTGAATGCCTGTTGTTATGCATATATCGTAATACGTGTGAAAGTGAGTGACATTGAAATGGTAATTTTGTAATAATGTGAGTATATATAAACATGTAATATCAACCTTCAAAATAAAGGAATCATGTATAATTTTTGAAAGTAAGAGGATTTCGGCATACTTTTGGGAGGGATATTTCTAGGGTACCCCCAACATGTTGGGGGCCGTTAGGATTAATTCCTCATCATGATTGTCAGTATACTAAGTGGTAGGAGATTAACTACGAAATTTCGGCATATTTAAGTTAAATTTCCGGTAGAGTCATAACTTTCTCAAACATAAAGGTTATATGAAAGATGAAGTTAAAAGGAAAAAAAATGTAAATAAAACATAGAAGAAACAGATACGTGAAAAGTGGAGCAGGAAGTGATACAGGAAACTGGCGTAATTTTGAGCCTTTTTTATTTTTCGTTTTGACGTGAGTTTTTTTCTTATTTGTATGGCAAATGAAGTTTTCGTTTCAATGGGGGCAAAGATGGTGTTGGTAGGGATATTTGTCACAGGTCGAGAGAAAGGGTTGTAAAAGTTATATATTGTGATTTGATTATTAATTTAAAGAATAAAAATCTTCTATTGACAACTTGACTGGCTATCTTCCATCTTCTTTTGGACCCTTTTAACTTGTTACACAAACGGCCATACTTGATAGAGTGTGAAATCAGCTAGAAAAATGTGAACTATAAGATATAAGATATTAGTTGAAGTGAATTCTGTTTAAAGTTTAGAATATACTCATAAATCAATCTTTTATTTAATGCATTTAATTTACTCTATAAATTCGTTTAAAATTTATATAAAACTTATTCATATTTATGGAAATGACGATGTTCTTCTCATATTTAGACCAATTGTGCTTCAAATTGTTTAAGGACTGAGGACTTAAAATGTGTTTGTTTAAATTGTTTAGGATCAATATTACCCTTTAAATTTATTCATTTTTATAACTTTGTTTACCTAATTAGATACCAAACAGACATTTATGGTCCGTTTGGTTACTCAACTAACCAAAAAATAGATCGTACGGTCAAATAGAGTTTTAAATGTCTCAAACGGTATGAATGATCAATATCAACCTTTAAATTTTTTTATTTTTCCAACTAGAAACCAAACAGACCCTTAGAGTATGGGTTTACCCCTTGCGTAAATGTTGAAACTGTTCCTTCTAACAGCATTTTTGTAAAGGATAGTTCTTTCTACCACGTGTCACATTCTGCAAGTGTGTTTTAAACCAAACGTTTAATACTTCTATTTTGGTCCATATTCTTTTTTTTAATATGTATCACATCGGTATTGATATCCGTTGAGACTTAAGAATATGGTTAAAATATTCTTTAATTTTCGGATGAAATTAATCTGGTTCGTTTCTTTTTGCTTTTGAATAAATAGTTATATATCTTCACTAAATAATAAAAAAAGTACATGGGGCTTCCGTGCTTAGCCTTTTTTAAAATATTAGCCACCGAAATCGTTTGTCAGCGCCATGATGATTTTTCAAGTTTCAATAATGTAATTGGCTTTTTATTAACCAGTTTTTTTTTTAATCGTGTGAATGCAAGAGGAGAAATGTTTTATTAAAAACTATGTATATTGTAGTTTTCCACTCATTTCAATATAAAACCAGCACAATTTTCCAATAAAATATTTTTCCTTTTAATATATACTCTCGAGTATACATTACAAAAACTCTTTATTAATTTACAACACTGATTCCTAGGTTAAAATCAATTCAATTGAATTCAACATAAATGCATACAGGCTCTTAATCATTAGCGTGTAAGAGCTTGGGATCAATTCTCCTAAAACCACTTGTTGAAAGCTTTAAGCAAAATGTGATAAAATTGGAGGTTAAATCTGTTAGAAACTTTGGATATTTCAAAAGTTTTTTTTTTAGTCTCACATTGATTGGTCCGTGAACGTTACGATTTGCTTTTTAAAAGGAAAAATATCATATAGATTAATATGTTAATTAACACCCATTTAAATATTTTGTAACGTTTTATTAATGGGTTTAATTGACAGATTTATTTTCCAACTTAATATTTTAATCTTTGACTTAAATCCGCTATTTTTTCCTTTTATATAGGAAAAAATCATACATAGATTTGTGAACGTTGAAAGGGTTTACATAAGATTTTTCTTCACCTTTTGTGAGTTTTGCTTCCTATCATTCTGATAGAAGGACTGCTGTATCCTGGGGGTCACGTCTTAGGCGCATAAACCCTTAAGGACAGTGTGATTCCACACGCCTCAGTCAACTTTTCCCAACAATCTTAAGGCTTTATGGATCATTCATACTCTTGCATCACTTGAAGGAGGATCGCCTCACCTTTGATTGATGCTGCCAGTTTTTTTTTCTCCTTTGTATTTTGGTTTTCTCTTTAGAAAATTTTATTACCTAAAGGCTCATTCTAATTTTTGTTTTCTCAAAAATTGGTGTTTTTCTATGCTTGGAAAATAATTTTATTGAGCATGAGAATAAGAATTTTGTTGAGTAGCAAAAAAATTTTTTCATTTTTTTTGTTGTAAATTCTTTTGGCTACTTGACTTTTGTTCGTGTTTCATGTTGTGGCAAGTATTTTTTTTTTTATGTGTTTGGTGTACAACATGATTATGGGTTTGAATATGGTGAATTGTTGAATTGATAGTCATGTTTTGCTTTGCTGTTTTATGCCAAGAGTTTTTCTTTGATAATGGATAGAATGATGATGAATTATTAAAAGTAAATATAATGGCTTTAAGCCTTTAAATGTTATAATGTTCTCACATGTTAGGTTTCTGTGCCCTAATTATATATTTGTCACAATTTGATTATTATATTGATGATTTATAGAATTTGTTTAGAATCAATACTATATGATTTATGGTGTATGTGTTATCCTTGCTTGCTATATGTTTGCATCAATGCCTATGAAAACAATGTTAAGTTCTTTATGTTGTTATATATATATATATATATATATATATATATATATATAAATAAGATCAAGATGGATTTTATCATGTTTATTTGTATTTGGGCATTATCATTTTATGGCTTATATTATTATTAGTTGCATGGACTTTTATTTTTTATATATAGCCTTTTGGAATTTATCTATGGGAAAAAAAAATTCCTTGAGTTTACATGGTTCATGTATGCATTGGATATAACTATTTTATTCTAATTTGGTCATGGAGTTAGAGTTTTTTTTAATAAAATTTAATTAAATATGTTTTACATATATATAGTTAGCAAGTTTCTGGTTTTAGTTTTCAGATGTCGTCATATTGAAGTTTGACAAATGTGACTAATATATAATTAACTGGTTTAGTATATATAAGATATATTTTGTGTGTGTAACATGGCGATATATCATGATCATATCTTATATATGCTAAAATGATTCAAAGTGTGTAGTGTGTTTGATGGAGTGGCCTTTTGCCTAATTTTAAGAATTTGATTAGATGGTTATGTTGTTATGTGTCCACCGGCTATCATTCTACTCTGTTTTGAAAACTTTTGAGATAAAAAAATGTGGAATTAACACTAATTGAAAGGGTTATAAATCTCGCCATAATATTATGTGTTTTTAATATATCTACTCCTTTCAATTTTCTGTTATATTGTTCAAGGGATGTTTGTTTCTTAAAAAAAAACTTATTGTTTTACATTATATACCTTGGTTAATTTTATGTCTAGTGTGTTTGGTAATTTTTACTGAGATTATAAACATATGCATAATTTGTCATCTTTTTAACATGTAATGGACTAATGAGCTATGTGTTGCTACATTGAGAAATTGAGTTATGTTGTTACATTGAAAAATTAAGTTACTATCTTATCATGATATATGTTGTCAAATTTTAACATGTTTATATTTTGAGCCTTAAAATCATAAGGGATGTTAATAATATAATGCTCAAATTATTGAGAGTCTATTATGTTTAATTAATTACTTGAGTATGCTTTGGGAAAATTGAGTAAACTAATGAAATATTTGAGAGGTACCATAAATTATGGTATATTATATAATGGATATTCCGCAGTATTAGAATGATATTGTGATGCCAACTGGTCCAGATGAGACAAAATCTACTTGTGGAGGTGCCTTGATATATATTATTTAAGTGATAAAGTTGTGCACATATTAGTAAATGTCAAGTTAATTATATATAATTATTTATAACTTCTGCATTAATGAAAATAAAAAATTATAAAATATAATGAAATTATTACATTTTAACAGTTGAAAATTGATAGCCAAAAGTGCTCTGTCATGGGAGTTTTTGTAATTTGTGATATGCATGACATTAAATTTTTTTTTAATCAAAAAGGGACAAAGATGATGATGAGTCTATCTATGATGATGTGTAAAATTAAACTTGATGATGTGTGACATGGTATGACTTTAATATTATTAGTGCTTGAAAAATTATTTTGATGTTAAGCTCTAATAAGCCCTGTTATCTATTTTTTTTAATTTAATTAGTAGCATATACGTGGTTGTTGTGATGAACTATTTGAGTTTTAATATGTTGAAGGAATATGAAACAAATGTGATTTTTATCACAAACTTAATTTGAGTTTCAATCATAAGAATGTGTGATAATTTATATTTTAAGAATATTATTGAGAAAATTCTCATAAATATTGGTTTTTTAAAATAGATCCCTTACAATGGTAATTCTCTATATAAAAAAAAGGACTTTGTTTATAAAAATAAACTTTGTTGTCTAGTTCTAATGTACCAAATTATTGGAAGATTATTGGATTTAATAAATTTCTTGTGTATAGTGAATTTCCATCATACTAATGTTATGGTGACGATACTTAAATCCAATATTAAATAAGAATAAATTCAAATTGAATTTATTTTAATCTTGAAAGAGATGAGTTATAATATTCCTTACTTTTGAGTTTTCCACTATGTTATTGACATAGTGATGTTGATTAGCTAATTTAATTTAGTCGATTATGAGTTATCCACTATGTTAATGACACAGTGATGAATAATTTTTTCAAGAATAAATTTCTAAGTGAATTTATTTACCGTCAAAAGAGGAGTTGTTAGAATTCAACTAAGTAGATCTGAGTGGTCAAAATTAAAAATGGAGGCCAAGTTATTATTTTACTTGGTAAAATTTAAGGCTAATAAGCTAAGAAAATTTTCTTAGCATATATTTGGAAGAAATGTGTCTTCCTACAAACAAATAATAGTATTTATATTGAGATTCTTGAGACATATACATGTATATTATAATCAAGTAATGTAGCTACAAATCATGGATCAAAATTATTTTGATCTTGAGTCTCACAAAGTGAAAAACTAGTGAGTCAAACACCGAGGGGAATGAGACTTGAGCCACTTGTAACTAACAGTGATGGGAACCCAACCTTTGTGAGAGATCCCATGAAGAAGGTTCATATGGGTAATAACAAGTCACTTAGTTAGTCTTGCTAGCATTCTTTTTGTTTTGTCTCTTCTTATGGTGTATTTGAGAAGTGCTAGACTGCACTGAATGATGGTTAAGCTTAATGATTTCATATCCCTTATGGGTGGTGTATAAAAGTGCATTATACACTTGATGAAAACACCTATATGAGTGTGGAGTGGGGCCGCTCCTATGAAATTAAATGGCAAAATTTCTAGAGCACTCATGAATTACCAGGCACGCGCAAGGCCTATTCGCGCAAAACGGCGATAACAACAAAAGAGTCGAGAAGTGTAATGTGATAGATAGACCGCTATCTTACATAGTTCAGAAGACACCAGATTTGATGCATTTGCACTATGATGTAAACCCATTTTTTATTTTTATTTTTTTTAAAAAAACTTTTGAAATATGTGGGGATTGTTAGAAACTTTGGATATTTCAAAAGTTTTTTTTTAGTCTCACATTGATTGGCCCGTGAACGTTACGATTTGCTTTTTAAAAGGAAAAATATCTGATAGATTAATATGTCAATTAACACCCATTTAAATATTTTGTAACGTCTCATTAATGAGTTTAATTGACAGATTTATTTTCCAACTTAATATTTTAATCTTTGACTTAAATCCGCTATTTTTTCCTTTTATATAGGAAAAAATCATACATAGATTTGTGAAAGTTGAAAGGGTTTACATAAGATTTTTCTTCACCTTTTGTGAGTTTTGCTTCCTATCATTCTGATAGAAGGACTACTGTATCCTGGGGGGTCACGTCTTAGGCGCATAAACCCTTAAGGACAGTGTGATTCCACACGCCTCAGTCAACTTTTCCCAACAAAATCATGGTTAAAACGATTATCATAAATAATTAATCTGGACCGATCACTTAACCGATTCGCAGTTTAATTGAATAGACCGACTGATCAGATTTAATTTTAACAACAATCGTTTTAATTATGATTAAACTTTGAATAACTTATTTCTAAAAAAAAATACTTGTAGTTAAAAAAATCATAAGTTATAAAATGAAATTTTTTTAGTATGAGTGCCTAGATGTATATCAAGGTACCTTTATATCTCAAATGAGGATGATAAGATAATGATGCCTTCCTGAGTCACCATCCCTACATAATGAAAGCAGGACACAATGAGAAATAAGAAGAAAAAAAAAAGATGTTGAACATGTAAAATCAAGCACATTAGCACATGTCCCAAGGTACTAGATTGGAATTAGGAAATCGGTAGTGTAAAGAATTATTCTCTCTAAAGAAAACAAGGCATCTAGGTCAAGAGTAACACTCTTGTGTTGGTGTAACCGCTGCTAGAAACTGTCACACAACACAAACCTTATCTAACCAGCCTTTCAAACCAAGCAAAACAACTAACCATGACTAAATAAGGACTATAATTGTGACAGTGTGACCCATTAGCTGCAACTCTCTTTCTTATTAAGGGTCTAATAGAGATGCTTCCCCTTTAGTAAATCAGATGATTTTCAAAGGCTTGGTATCACTTGTGATCAATTTAATTGGTCTAGCAGATGGACCAAGAAACAAGGATGCCCCTTTGCCTTATTTGCTATCCACCCATATTGTCCAACAAAATATCAAACAGAAATCATCTGAATCGGCATCAGCTTCCAATTTTATGGAGAATAATGAGGATGGTTTGTGTTGTTGTGTGTGCTTGTCAAGGTTAAAAGGTAGGGATGAAATCCGTGTGCTTCCTTGCTCACACAAATTCCATAAGGTTTGTGTAAATAGATGGCTAAAGGGTCACTACAAAACCTGTCCACTCTGCCGTTTCTCAATGGGAGCTGAGGAAAAGTCTCAGCATGCTGAAATGTTCACTGAAGAGATGCTAATATGGTTTTCTTCTTTCCACATAGCGGGTATGTAATGAAATGATCTAAAATTCACAAATGAATCTATGTACATGCAGAGCTCTGCTTTGCTTTCAAGTTTTTGTTGCCGGAAGGCTTATGAATCTGATTACCAATTGTATTGTTATGTTATGTCTACTCACGAGCCTAACTGGCTAAGGGGAAGTGTTTTACATTGTCACTTTCTTATATTCTGTTTAGTTGGATTCTTTAAACATGTCATATATTTAAATTTTGTAGTGTGTATAAAAAAGACTTGGTTATGACAGACAAAATCTGAAATGATCTTTATACATAGAAAGGATTACATAATAGGAAACAATAATGCAATTTCGATACCTAATATACAATATACATTCCTTGTGGGGCTTAAAATCTCCATTCTCATCAAACATGTCAACTTGAGTATTTGTTATGAAAACTTCGTTGATGCGTGGCATATATACCTCTTAAGTTCATTACGGTCATTGTATTGTTTTCTTCGAGAAAATACCACCGTCAGCAGATTCTTCTTGAATCTCTCGTTTTAGGTGCTTCGTTATCCATTATATCATTATATTATATATACCGATGGTAAGTATAAGTTTTTCAGCAGTGTCATCTTCAAATATTCATGAATCTTCAGAAAATTTGATCTTAGCAAAATCAGCCACACCCAACTTTTTTCCACCATCATTTCACGATTTAGTTCTATTCAAGCTAATCAAAATGAGGTTTTTGTTCTCAGCAGGTGATTCTTTCAAAATATGAATCATTAATGTGTGAAAGATTTACAAGTGATTAAGTACAGAACACAAAATACTTAAACTTCTTTTGTCCTCATTCCCAGGAAGAGGCTGGCAATAAATCACAACCTTTGCCAGTAATATTCAATCACATGAATTCTGGAGTTTAACTGGAATTGTTGTGCAGTAGCCTCAAATCTGCAGGAACAGAAACCATAAACGTAAAAAAATAGAATAGAACATGGTAATATATGGTACATATAAGAAGTTCACACTATGATTGGCATCAAGTAATCTGTAACCAGTTGTCTCCTAACATAGCACAAAATGGTGCAACAGAAACACAGCAGAAAAGTAAAACTAGCAAAAAAATTTTGTTGGTTGTTTACCCATAACATCATTGAGAAATTTAACAAACTTGGGGGAAATTATTCACAATCTACATCTGCATAATGCACATAGTAAATCTAATCTCATGATCAGTTCTCTTACTAGTTTATTTATAAGCTGAGAAGACAGATTGAAATATGAAGACTCAATGAGTTTCCATTATAAATGCTTTTGAAATATAACAATATTTACAACATATGCACTCTTAGCTATCTCATACCACAGATCTTCTGCTTATAAAATGTCCATAATTCATAAATCGGTAATATATACAATAAAAACATGTTCACAAACTTATTCACAACAAATTCTTGATCATATGAAATTCGGATATTATATAATGAATACAATATTTTTTTTGCTGCATGAATACGATGTTTAAATTCACAAAAGATCGGTCTAGCAAAAATAAAAGTAAAATTGGCCACTTGATCAAGTGTAGTAATGCTATTTGGCGCATATATATACACACACACGTTAATGCATATGCCTAGGCTAACGCATGGAACAACCAACATGCTGAAGGCAAAAGCCTTTCTTGATTTTATTATTAAGTTTGGTCCTTCCAACAGATTTATTGTTTTTTTGTTCCAGTTAAAGGGATAGTCCCAACTTGAATGAAAATGGGATTTAAGTCTTTCTAAGTGTGACCAAAGTATATTAATACTGTTGATGATAACAATTAAGTTTGTAGCAAATTTTTTTCTAAGGTAAGCTAGAATGAAGTAAATTAATGTTGAACTAGTGAAAATACCAATTTAAATGAAACGTGATAAAATCAAGGATTGAATTGTAATTAAACCAATAATAATAAAGTATTGACTCAGATAGGTGGTTAAACTGATCTAATTCGAATTCAATAACAATAAAAATTAAGTTGATAACAACATAAAAGATATAATCTGAAGAGTTAATTCTAAGGTGAGTTAGTCCCTATGAAAATGAGTAGCATGGCCAATAAAGTATGGACGCCTGGCCCGAATATTGGGTCATCCTTCCAACCCATTGTAAGTGAACAGAAACACACTTTGGACCGAACTAGGGAACATAGGCACCTGACGTAATAAAAACAGAACACACAAAATAAAGGATTAGATTAAAGGCTACTCATGATTGACAAAAGGAAAAGGTGCTGATCTTAAAAGAGAATATTATTCCATTGCCGGGAATCGAACCCGGGTCTCCTGGGTGAAAGCCAGGTATCCTAACCGCTGGACGACAATGGATGTTCGTGTTTCCCTTCCTGTAAAGGATTCAAGTTCTTAAGAAACTAAGCTGAAGTAATCTGTAAATGTATTTGGAATTAGATTAAAAATTAAAAAAAAAACATGATTAAAATAATCATTAATATAGTTCCCTGTAATTCTTAAGATAGACCCAGATCAAATTCCTAACGAAAAAAGTAACTAGAAATAAAAGAAAAGGTACGGATGGGAGCAGAAAAGAACCATTGTTTGGTGGACGTTGCCTTGAATGAATGTTATTCGGTGGCAGAGTTTAATTGAATTTCATCATTAAAACCATAAGGTGTCCAAAGAATTATTCTCTCATTCAATTCATGGGTATATATGCCCTCGGGCTAGAATTATAGTTTTTTTCTTCTTTTATTATATAACCTTAATTACGTAAAAATAATCTTAAAATTTAACCATAAACAAAAATAACCACACTACAAAAAACTTACTGTCAACGGATTCCTTATTTAACTATAAAAAAAACAAATACATTACATGAAAAACTACCTAAGGCAAGTTATGGTGTAATACAACATAATTTTAGAATACCAAATCACCAAAAAGAATGTTTCTTACCATTAATCAAAGACCAAAAACATCCAAAAAAAAGTTCCAAAACAATAATTAATCAAAACACCAAAATAACAATTAATCAAAGCAAAAAACTTACAAAACACCTAATAGAAATAACCTGCGCCAATTGAAAATGTTTCTTGTTCCCTTTCGTATGAACCTGTCAAAGATCTAAGGTTGCTGCATGAGTCACAAAATAGCTGAGGGGTAACAACAATGAATTACAAACTCATAATTATTAGCAAATTACATGATAGTTAGTTCAACATCAATGATGCTAAATCTCCGAGTCATTAACTTGGTGTGTAATTCTCAGAGGATTTATTCTTTGGCAAGCGCACCAGTCGTTAAAATTGTATTATATTTGATCGTCCCACAGGGATTGTGGTAAGTACCTCAATCTTGGACAGATATAAGCTGAACCAACACAATGATCAAAAGATTCATTCGGTTTTTGTTGATTTTATATTTTCTAAGTTTTTATATTTTTCAGAGACAGTGTTAATGATGAAATACGATTGATAGAAGATAGGTTAGGATTGCTTCAGTTTACAACTTCATCAAGAATATGCAATTGAGATTCAATCGAGCTTCAAACATCAAGAGGACAATCCGCAAGTGGTTATTCCCTAATTCCTTAGGTAAAAAACGCTAATTCTTATGCATCAAACCTTAATCCCTTAAGTGCTCAATTAACATACGAATCTAATGCGAAATTGGAGGTTGAACTCTAACTATTCACTTAATTGCTAGGCCTGAATTAGTTAGAAAGCTGGAAGTTACCTAAGCTTCAACCATGATTCCTCACTGGTGAAGTTCTTCATCAGATCTGGATTTGTCAATCCAGCAAAGCAGATCCACTCCTCAGCTCGTTCTCCTCAGGATCTAGAAGTCAACTTCCTCAATACACCTTCAAGATTCCATCGCAAACCTTCGCAATCCCAACCTTAGGGATTTAGAAATCCATCGACATTGGTTCTATCGAAGGTATTTGGAAAGACATGGATGAGAGAGTTTAGAGAGCGAAAGAAATTAGAGAGAGGTTGGAAATGGAAAATGAATCGTGTTCTGTATTATGCTCTGTTCTCTGGTTTTGTGTTACAGAGTATGTACAAGTATATATAGGCATCTAACTAACTAACTAACTTAACTAATCACTAAGAAAGCTTACTTAATAACTAAACTAACTAAACTAATTACATAATCACGAAATAAATAAATAATTACATCTCAGCACTTAAATTACTAAGGTACAAAAGCAGAAGAGAAAGCTGCAAGAAAAACAATGGTCCCGAGCGTCTTTTGGAGGGAACACAATGTTTAAATAACTGCCTTCACGCTTGAACGTGAAAGGCTTTCGCTTGAGCGTGAAAGGCTCTCGCTTGAGCGTGAAAGGCTCTCGCTTGAGCGAGCTCGAAATATGCACTACAGTGTCGCTTTCTCGCTTAAGCGTTATGGAGAAGCTTGGGCGGGGGTGATGTTTTGGAGTCACGCTTGAACGTGAGCTTTCTCGCTTGAGCGTTATGGATTATTCAATCAGCATTCTGAAGTTAACATATTTTTCAATCGGTGCTTTTAAAGTCTCGCTCGGGTTCTTCATACGGTATTCTATTCCCTTTTTCAGTCGGTGTCTTGAAGCATTTCCCAGTCGGACTTTTGGAGTTTCACTCGGATTTGTGGAATCTCACTCGGATTTTCCTTCCTTTTCTTTTCTGCTTGAGCGCAACCTGTTCCTGCACCAATAAACACATAATTGCCTAGCATTTGTACGCTGGCTGTTCAGTGAAATTATAAATAATCATAATTCCTTAACTAATTAATGTTTTTTTAATCATTTTCTTACATAAATTAAACTTTTTAAAATAAATAAATAAAATACGAATTGTTAACTATTTATTAAATAATGAATCTAAACTAAACCATAATTAATGAATTATGTTAAATAAAAGGTGAAATAATTAAGTCTTTTCAAGACTTATCAATCAACAAAAGAGAAACAAAACAAACCAAACCAAAAAGCAAAGGTTGAAGAAAAACAAGAGAGAAACCAAACAAAGCTAGCAAAGTATAAGATAGATAGTTAGTTCAACATCAACAACACCCACCATCCACTAATATAAACAGACACTATTGCCACGAATTCTCCTAATTTTTACAATCAATACACATCAAACAACAATTTTATTATCAAAAGAAGGGTTCTTACATCATATGAAACAAGAGAGTAAACCTTCTATCAAAACTATAGGCTCTAGATTTCTCAAATTTCTCTTGGGTGATAACTTATTCTAATGCTTGAACAAATGCAAAAAAAACTCTATCATAGTTGAAGCAAAATATGATTGTTAATATGTATTTGTTTTTGTAAATAATTAGCTCATTAACTAGAGTTTGTTAGTTTTTTAGAGTTAGTTAGTTAGTTACTTTCCTAGTTTTGTATATAAACTTCTTTCCCTTTATTTTTTAGTTGAGGAATGAATCATAATTCTTGTATATTCTATTTTCTTTTTTTCTTTCTTTGCTCTTTTCTCTCTGTTCTCTTCTTTCTCTTTTCGTTCTGGGTTTGTGGCACAGTTATGCCAATGTTTCTTGAGAGAGTAATGCAGTATGGTTCATTCCCTTCCATTGAGAGCTTTGACATGGTATCAGAGCCCTTTTCTTAGGGGCTCTGCTACGCATGTTTTGAAGCTCGAAGATTTTAAGATCAAGGTTTCGATTCTTCATTCTGAAGTGTTATTTGCCTCAGTTTGTTCTTGGTGTCTTCGTCAGCTTCATCCTCTTCTCTTTTCAGTAAGTTTGTCTTGTTTCTGTTTCGATCTGATTGTTGCTCTTCGTTTCTCTCTTCTTCATATTTTCTTCTGGATTTGTGTTTGTCTACCACCTTGGTCATATGGCTAGTTCAATAATTGATTTTTTGAGTCCATATTACTTGCATGCGAACAAGAATCCTGGTGCTTCCATAGCTCCTTTAGCTTTGAATGAAGCAAACTACAATTCATGGTCCAGATTTGTGACGATGGGATTGAAATCCAAGAATAAATTGAAATTTGTGGGTGACATTTTACCAAAGCAGGGAGAAAATGATGCAATGTTTGATTCTGGGAAAGGTGCAATACTATGGTTTTGATCCGGTGTCCATACCGGCCTCTAACATCAGTTAACACCAGACCATATTAAAAAGGAAGAAGTTAAGGAAAATGAGGATCGGAGTATCCAAAAGTCGAAGCCTTCATCGAACATCGGTATGGATTTGCAGGCTCGACCTTGGTTGAAAAAGTTGCCACTAAGTTAAAGTCAGATGCAAGTGGGCAATTTGCTTTTGATTAAAACCTACGGCACTGACATGGGTCAAATCGCAAGTTGCACCATGAGTAGTTCTATAAATAAGAAGCATTCATTAACACATAGGGGACATTAATTACACTTATTAATTGCTCTCTGAACCTCATTATTGCTCCGTTATTCTCATTACTGACTTAAGCATTAGAGTCCCTTTTACAGGTACACCCCCGATGTGTCTAGTTCAATTTGGATTGCATTAAGGCAAGTAAAAATTAAAGGGCACAATGATTCCTACTAGACCTGTGTTTTATAACATTGGACTCCCACTGAGGAGGTGTAATAATAAAAAGAGAGAGGCTTTGACACCGGCTGCGAGTGCAAAACTTTACCCCCGCATACCGAACAAAACATTGGCACGCTCAGTGGAACCCATAAACTTAGTTCCATATCTCTAAAGAATAGCAAGTCATGGAGCAAACCAGGAGAAATACAACTCCGGAGGGTCATGTTCAGAATCTGGCTCAAAGGATAGAGCCATGAGTCCTGAAGTATGCCTCAGGAATCGTTGAAATACCAAAAACTAATCAGAATCAAGGGAAAATCGTCGTAGTGGTGCACCCTGACCCTTGAGATGAAATAATCAGGCAACTATAAATGAAGTTGTAGGAGCTCAAGAGGAGTAAGGAGGTTAGGGAAAAAACAATTGCTAACCAGAGACAACAGGTTGAGTCGTCCCATACTTTGGAGTACTCGTAAATCTAGACATATGAAGAACAAGAGTTGACATATAAGATGAAGGCCCTGAGAGGATAAAGGAAAGGCTCGCAGCAAGGCGGAGGGGGTGGAGAATATCGGTTCAACATCCTGTTCATAAGGAGGTTAATGAACGTTCCAATACCAAGGCATTTGTAAACCCCACAGCCGTTGTCGATTAGGAAGTACACCGTAAAGAAGATTCGGGGGGGCACTTGGATGCATATGCGAATGAGTCCCTATTCCTGGGTGTTGAAGAAGACGTGATGTACAGAATGTTCCCTAGGACCTTGTCCGCTGAGGCCCTGGGATGGTTTGCGGGGCTACCACCAGGGTTTGTTGATTCATGGGACGATATGGCATAGGCATTTCTGTAAGACTTTGTCATCTCACGAGATGTTCCAAGAACATCCCATACCTTGGCTCAAATAAAGTAGGGTGCTGATGAAAGTTTAAGAGATTTCTTGAAGAGGTTCTACAAGGAAACAGCCTTGGTACCAGGGTTGACAAAGTCTATTCAGTTGCATATAGCAATTTAGGCCTTATAGCTGAAGTTACCTTTTGCTTTATCTTTAACGAAAGGAGCCTCACAAACCTTTGAAGAATTTCATAGAAAAGCAACGAAGTACATTGGAAGAGAGATACATCTTGCCATTGTCAAAAGTAATTCAACAGTTGTTAAAGAAAAGGTCCCGGTCCAAGAAAGAAGAGGTTCAAAGCATGATTCTAGAAGTCACAATAGAGATTTAACACCACGCCAAAAGGAGTGAAAGGGTGTTAATTTCACACACTATACACCCTTAACAGTTTGGCCCGGACAGATATTGAGGGAGATTGGAATACCGGGGTTGATGGTATATAGAGTAAAAAAGATGGCACCTATAAAGCGCTTAGGAAACAGCAGTAAGTATTGTGAGTTCCACGAACAAACTAGTCATAATAACGATAAATGTAGAAATTGAAGGATGCGATTAAAGTTTTAATCCGTGAAGGGAAATTGAAGTAGTACCTCTTTAAACAATAGATTTTTTTATGAATCAGAGAAAGTTAAACCTTGGAGAAGAGAGCACACTCCGAAAGCAGAGGAAGAAAGGAGTTTTAAGAAATCAGACTTGGAAAAAGGAAAAGCCATAGTCGATAATATAACTGAGGTAGACGATGAAATGATGATACCCCTACCTTCAGGAAGAATGGACGTTATTGACATGATAGGTGGAGGATTTGTTGGGGGCAGAGTGTCCAATTCAGTACGAAAGAATCATCTACGAATAATTATGTCTGTGCAAGCTAAGACAGATAATAAGTCATACCAGGGTGGGATCCAGACCTCGCCTATAGTTTTTTCAGATGATGACTACGAGCCTACCATACCAGGAGGAGATGATGCGGTTGTAATTGAAGCCGTAATCACAAACAAAACAATTCAAAGGATTTTAGTAGATCAAGGAAGTTCATGTGATGTAATTTTCTATGAATGTTTTAAGAATATGGGCTTATCATACTCAGATTTACAGCTCTACACTCAGGATTTGACCACTTTCAATGGAGCAAAATAGCCAAACAAGGGCTACTTGGACATAAGGCTCACATTTAAAGGGGAACCAAGGTTGAGAATAGTTCAAGCTAGGGTGTTGGTGATAGATGTCAAGTCACCATTCAACAGGATCCTTAGGAGACCGTCCCTGAATGCTTTAGAAGTAATGGTGTCAACCCCGTACTTGTTGATAAAATTTATTGACAAAGATAATCAAGTTTCCTCAGTGAGAGGAGACCAAAAAATGGCCTGTTTTTGTTACAACCAAAGTGTTCAAATGATAAAGTTAGAAGAATCTATCAAGGAGGTAACTGAATGATGATGGAACCATCCCAAGGTCAGTAAGTTTGATTGACTGAGATCCCAGAGAAGAATTGATAACCGACCCGATGAATCCACAGACGCCAACACCAAAAGAAGGGATCAAAGCGGTTCCTTTAGAGGAGGACCCAACTAAGAAGACTGGAATTAATGACCACTTGGAGACCGATATGGAGGAGCAGTTGGAGAAATTGCTAAAGGAGTATAATCACCTCTTTACATGGACTGGGACCGATATGCCTGGGATAGATCCTAATTTTTGTTGTCATAAATTAGCTGTATATCTGGAGTCGGTGGCCCAAAAAAAGAGAGGGTTAGGCCCTGAAAAGAAACAGACAGCTTGTGAGTGATGTATTCTCATCAGATGATGATTTTTATGGCAAGCGCACCAATCATTAAAAAGTAATATATTTGTATCGTTCCCACAGGGATTGAGGTAATTACCACAACCAAGGACTGATACTAGCTGAACCAAACCAGAAATGTAAGCAATTCATGAAGTATTCTTTAAGTTTCCATTTTAATATTTTTATTCTTTTTGCAATGTAGTTGTAAATTCAAGAACAAGTGATTAAACAAGTAAAACTCTGAATTAAGAATAGGTCAGGACTAACTTCAACTATCAATTTTAGCAGAACTCAATGGATGAAAAGGAATTCCCTAAATTATAGCATGAATGACGTGTGTATTTTTACAGTCGTGATTCCATCAAATTAGTACATTAAAATTAATTAATGTAGTACTAGGGTGTCAACCTAGGTCGTTCTCTCACGGATCAACACAAAAATTTAGGAAAAATCAAGTCTTAAACTAATTTTTTTACAATTAAAAATAAAAACTCAACAACTAAAATTTTTACAAACATAAGTTCAACAAACATAAAATTGGGGGGGTTTGATTGGTT
Organism: Clitoria ternatea; assembly: GCA_037962975.1. NCBI lineage: Eukaryota > Viridiplantae > Streptophyta > Magnoliopsida > Fabales > Fabaceae > Clitoria > Clitoria ternatea. The sequence goes on from CM075670.1 coordinate 33,609,030, forward strand.
TTGTTATCACAATTAAAATTAAAACAAAGTAAATATAGGATTTAAAACAATAATTAACAAGCGATTGATTTTCTTGGAGTATTGTAAATAAATTTATCCTTGGTTCACTAAAGATAATTTGTATACTTTCATTACTGTCAATTTCTTAGCTCAATTTGAATTAATCAACTAAGCGTCTTTTTCAATTCATAATTCCTTTACTTTCATTTTAAAAAAAATGAATATTTTAATCAAGCATCCTAATTAAGCAAAAGGAGTCAAGATCGTAAAATCTAGGAATTATTGAGCATATGTAAAAACATCGCCTACATACATAATCTATTCTCATATTATGGAATTAAGCAAACCATAATTATTAAAAGTGATTATGAAAATATTCATTAAGCATGCATATTTCCTTAATCCATTCTAATTTAAAACCTTATTTTATTCCATTTGAATAATTAAACCGATTAAGCATACAAATTTAATTAAACAGAATGGAATTAAATAAGCAGAGTAAGATTATGAAGAAATAACAATAATAAAAGCATACTATATTAAAGATAATGACCTCAAAATTACATTACAATATTCTCCAAGAAAATCAATCTAGGGTTTTAGCCCTCCATAATAACTACAAAGAAAAGAAACTAACCCGGAATGGAGCAAAGAGGGGGAAGAAGAGGGGAGGAGGCTTTGTGCCTTCCTCTGATGCTTATAGAAACAAAGAGAGAAAAGAGAAAAACGTGAATTCAGGTGTGTTTGAAACCTTTGGCAATGGTCCTATTTATAGTGAAAGCAAGGGTAAAGGTCTCCTGCTGACGTTGTGCGTCAGCAGGACGCTACGCGTCAGCGTTGTGAATCTGCTTCCACGCTACGCGTAGTTGTGAGGCTACGCGTGAGGGTTTCTGACTCAGAATACATTATTTCATCCAATAATTCTTCAATAATGCTTGGACACTTGTGCTGCATGTTCCCCACTGAGATAGTGCCGTATGTCTGTAATGGATTGGCCAATAAGTGCTTTAATATAAATAAATCCTCCACTTCTGAAGTTGCACACAGCCTGTTAATGGGATCCTCGTCACTGTTGACGCTACGCGTGGGCTTGACGCTACGCGTCAGACCTGATGCTCAATTTTATGATTTCCCAATTGCAACCTCAATTATTCACTACAATATCAAGGAAATCAAGTAAGATTTATTATTTCATTTAAAGATTATCACCTAATTCAGTTAATATTAAATAAAGCTTGAATTATGAAAATGTGTTAAAATGCATAATATTACACAATTAGCAATGGCAAATTATACACATTTAAAGCAAGGAATTAAGGCTAAATCATGCATCATCAATGAACAACTTCACATATGACTAATCCCTAATTCCTTAGGTGATTAATGCTAATCTCAATGCAAATAAACCCTAATTCCTTAGCTGATTATGCACACTGAATCCTAATACGAAATTAAGAGAATGAACCCTAATTATTCACCTAAACCTTAGGCCTGAATTAATTAGGTAGCAAAGAGAGTACCTGAGTCCTTAACCACGATTCCTCTCTGGAAAGAACTCCAAGATAGATCTGAATCTTCTAATTCAGCATAGAAATCACTCCTTGCTGTGTTCTTCATGTCTTAAGATAGAGAATGCTTCAACTACAAAATTATACCTCTATTGAAGCTTTAGTTATTCCCAACTTTATGGATTTAGCAATCCATGGAAGGAGAAGAGATGAAGAGAGATTTGAGATACATGATATAGTGTAGAGAATTTAGAGAGAAGAAAAGTGTAGAGGGAGAAGTAAATCTAAAGAATGAATTTCTATTATGAATTGTATGTATTAACTAACTCCTTGGAGCTATTTATATCTTGATATTAATCATCAGCTTAATTACCGAATTAAAATCCTAATAGCTTACAAAATAAATAAAAAACATAAATTAACTAAATTACAAATGAATTTCAAAATAGTGAACTATTTCCCTCGCACTTACGCGTAGGCACGCTCCACAGCCAGCGTTAACACGCTGGCTTTCTGTTAAGTGTAACTGAATCATGGGTCTGGGCGTAAGCATGCTCAGTAAGCAGCGTAGGCACGCTGGCTTACTATGCTCATGGTCAGCATAGGAACACTGACCTTCTACCTTGGACCCTGTCATGGATTTCTTTAGCGTAACTGTTGGGTGTGGACACGTTGGACTCTTTGAATTCTTTCTAAGGCCTGTATAGGTACGCTCAGTGTCAGCGTAGGCACACTAACTTCCTAGCTTGTCTTGGACTCCTCTACTTTTTCAGCGTTGGTACGCTTAGTAGACAGCATGGGCACACTGACTTTCTGGAATCTTGTAAAACCATAATTACATCCCAGTGTAGGCACGCTCAGGGCAACCGTTAGCACGGTCAGATCCATCATAAATCAATAATCACTTTTTCTTAAGATGCTATTCATTTATGCTTAATTAGACATGTAATTGCTAAAATAATAAATAACTATTTATTTTGCTTAATTGATAATTATCTTCTACATACTCAATAAATTTGATAAGTAAATCTAATCTTTCTCCTAAAATAGAGTTAAATACTACTAAATACATAAGTCTTTTCAAGACTTATTAGTTAGCAAATAGAGGATTTACTGAAGCCTGGCTTTATTCAGAAGGTCCAATATTCGTCTTGGGTCTCAAATGTTATGATGGTCAAGAAAGCCAATGGAAAAGGGAGAATGTGCACAAAGTTCACGAGGTTAAACAAGTGTTGGCCTAAGGATCTATACCCATTACTAAGCATAAATCAGATGATGGATGACTCCTCGGGTACCAATTTTTATCATTGATAGATACTTACTCCAGCTATAATCAGATTTCAATATGGAAGAATGACGAAGTGAAGACGACTTTTGTCAATGGGAAATGAGTTTTTTGTTACATCATGATGTCCTTTGGGCTGAAGAACCCCAGGGCAACGTACCAAAGGATGATAAACAAAGTCTTCGAGGGAATACGTTCCAAGATGCTCAAAGTGTACATAGACGATATCATAGCTAAGGCCCCGATCGGAGGAGATCATGTGAAGGACTTAAGAAAGATATTTCAAAGAATCCAGATGTACAATATAAGGTTGAATCCTTTAAAGTGTACCTTTGTAGTTCCAGCAAGATGGTTTTTTGGTTTCATCCTAACCTAGAGAGGAATTAAAGCAAATCTGGACAAATGCAGGGTAATAATAGAACTCTGGAGTCCCATGAATGTCAGAGAGGTTCAATCACCTAACGGGAAGGTAGTCACATTATCCCAGTCCATGCATAAGATGGCACACTGGTCACTGCCATTGTACAAAGTACTAAAGAAGAAAACAAAGTTTGAGTGGGGCGAGGAATAGGAGAATGCTTTCCAAAGTTTAAAAGAAGTTTTTGGCAAACCCGTTGATGTTGACTAAACCAGACTCAGGAGAGTAATTTTTTCTTTATTTGTTAGTCTTAGATGAAGCATTGGGGGCAGTTCTTGTGAAAAAACCTAGAAGGGTAACGACCGATGTATTTCGTTAGAAAGGTCATACAAGGGTCGAAGAGCCGGTATCAAAAGTTAGAAAAAGCCTCTTAGGCTCTGATATGGACTTCACGATGATTAAGGAAATATTTCCATGCCCACCCCATCGTAGTTTAGGAAGACCTTCCACTATAGGTAGTTTTTCATAAACTAGACTTAGTAGAAAGAATGATTAAGTGGGCCATAGAATTGTCAGAGTTTTGATATGTCATATGAGCCTAGAACGACCATCAAGGCTCAAGTACTAGCAGGCTTCGCCATAGAATTAACTGGAGAGGCACCCTTGCCTATACGAGAGCGTTGGGTCATTTATGTGGATGGATCATCAAATTCTAAAAGATGTGGCATTGGAGTGGTTATTGAAAGTGAAGATGGGGTGAGTGTTGAAATATCCCTTAGATTTGATTTCAAAACATCAAACAACCAGGCAGAGTACGAAGTGTGTCTGACAGGATTAAGAGCGGCCTTGGATGTCGAAGCCCAAACTGCTATCGTATGAAGTGATTCACAGTTAGTTATATCATAAATAAATAGGAATTATTAGGCCAAGGAGCCGTTGTTATAGCAGTATCTGGCCAAAGTAAAGGACTTGGGTGAGAAATTCAAGGAAATCAAGTACAGGCATGTTCTGAGAGAAGATAATGTGATAGCCGATGTCCTATCCCGATTGGCAATTACCCAAAAGGCAACGTCCATGACCACAGTCATACAAAATACCTTGGCGGCTCCAAGCATATCAACACCTGTAAAAATATGTGTCGTCATGTCTAGGGCCTACCCAGATGATTCATGGGCTATTTCAATAATCTGATATATGGTAAGTGGGTAGCTCCCAACTGACTCATTAGAAAAGAAGAAGTTAAAAAATAAGCTTCCTAATTTTGTGATGATAGATGGAAATTTGTTCTGAAGTGGGATGTCAGTCCCTTATTTGAAATGCTTGAATGAAGCTGAAATTGACGAGGTAATGACCGAGGTCCACGAAGGAACTTGTGCCCACCATTGTGGTGGAAAAAGTTTGGCTAGGAAAATTTTACTAGCGGGGTATTGGTAGCCCACGATGACTAAGGACACAGTTGAATACATTAAAAAATACGATGCATTCTAGAAAATTAATAATGAGCACCGAGTCCCAACAAAAAACTATTCACATCGACGATACCTTGGCCTTTCCATCAGTGGGGAATGAACATCTTGGGGCCATTGCCAAAGCTCTAGGCGGGGTCAAGTATTTGATCATAGTCATGGATTACTTTACAAAATGGATTGAAACTGAGGCCGTAGTTCATATCACTTTGGCTTGAACTCATCATTTTTTGTATGAAAATATCATTGCACGCTTTGGCAATATTGGGGCGAGTAGTCACTGATAACGGCATGCAATTCATAGACACTAAGTTTGTAAGTTTGCTTAAAGGACTTCAGATCCAACAAATCCTTTAATCGGTGGAGCATCCTCAAACAAATGGTCAAGCCAAAGTCGCAAACAGAGAAATTTAGAAAGGATTGAAGAAACATCTTTGGGACGCCAAAGGAAAATGGATGAATCAATTGTGTCACGTTCTATGGGCATACCAGACAACATCGCACTCATCAACGGGGGAAACCCCATTCCAGCTAGTATGCGGAGTAGAGGTAGTAATACCGTTAGAAATTAATCAAATTTCTCCAAGGATCCAGTAAGTCGACGAAGTAGATTAAGGTTCAACATTGAAGAATAAGCCAGATTCACTTCACGAAGTAAGGGAATCGACTTTCGTCCGAGATCAAGCAATTAAAACCAAGGCCGCCATGCGTTATAATATTAAGGTACAAAAGAAAAGATTCAACGTTGGAGACTTAGTCCTGAGAAGGGCCTTAGTTGGCAATTGTTTTGCTCACTAAGGAAAGCTAGGACTGAATTAGGAAGGACCATACCGAGTCCATGATGTGACAACCAGAGGAGCTTATTTATTGAAGACTTTGCAAGGTGAGGTATTTAAAAATAAGTGGAATGTTAAGAATTTACGGATGTACTACACCTAACTAGTAACACAAGCCATGCACTCTTTTTCCTTACCTAGGTTTTTTCCTACATGGTTATGCTTATAAGATTTTTAATGATGCATGCAACCAGGGTGCTTTATGAAGAAATGAATCTCGTTTTTACCAAGACACAAGTTTCTCTTTGTCATTTTATTTTTAGCAACAATCCAAGGACTTAAGAAAACTTAAGTTATTTAACCCCCAAAGTGGCTAGAAATCCCCAAAAGTGGTTAAAATACAAAAACAAAAAAAAAGGTCTAAACCCCGAAGCAGTTAAATAAACACCAAAGAGGTTTGGATGACTTGACCCAGAGTGGTTGAACAAACCCCATAGAGGTTAAGCCAAGAGCCTAGAATGGTTAATTAAAATTTTACAGAAGTTATATTTTAACCTCAGAGTGGTTTGATACCCCGAAGTGGTTAAAATGAACAGGCAACATCGAAATAAGTTTCATAATTTTAAGCTAAAAGTTATCATGAAAACCTAGCAAAAGCCAACTACAGTATAAATAAGCGAAATTAAAAATATAAAGTTAACTAAACCAAGAAAAAGCCAATGTAAAATATAATACGATGTAAATTCATAAAAAAACATAAAATGCCATTAATAAAATATGAGTGTTTTGGGCCATGCCCCAGACTATAAAAACATAAGGGCGCAAGAGCCAAAAATCATTAAACTTGACGGGGCTCATCTCGTCTATAGAGAAATAAAAAAAATGAACTAAGGATCCACGATATCTCCATCTCCGTTGTTGTCTTCATCCCTATTTTCATCTTTACCATCTTTGTTGTTAACCTTATCTTCAGTATTCTGGGGGTATCATCTTCATCTTCAACAAGAGGGGTGTATTGAAAGGGCATATCAAATGGTTTATAACCTTTGCCATCAACCAAGATTACCAACTCTCCAGCCCAGAATTTATTACAAATTCCAATTCCATTTAAGTTCAGAGCAGTACCTCGGTTGCAATAGACAACCTGCTGAACTGCATGACTAAAGGCATCCAAAGCAGCATGGGCAAACAACTGCATATCATGTTGATATTTAGCATGCTTATTCTTGACCGCAGTGGAAAGGCCTTCATTCTCATTTTGGAGTTCGAAAACATGCTTCTTCAGGTTGGCCACCTATTGGCAAAGCTTGTCATTGTCCTTTTTTAGCTCACCCTCTATTTTCTATAAGGCCTGGTTTCCTTCATTAAGAGTTTGAAGGCATTGATGAACCTGACCTTGATCATTAAACAGACGAACGTTATTTAACTTTAAGCATTCAATTTCTCTAAGTGGGACCCAAGTGGCGACAGAGTGGATCACAGAGAGGCTCTTCATATAAGATCATATCTCTGAATCCAACGCATGGGTCAGGTCATTTGAATTCAGCCCCTCCTAGAGTCGGTAGGGGAGAGTAAATCTGGTTGATGGAGGATAAAGTCTCTCAACTAGATCATCAAAGCCTTCGTGCCCGACGTCATGGACCAGAGTGTCCTTTGGCAGGGAACCCTTAATGATGGGCCCATTCCCCTTGCCGGAGTCTCTTTCTTGTTCCTCAGCAATTTTTTGTCCCTTCCTCTAACGCACAACATTTTTCTTCCTATATTTTTTGTTGTTCAGGTCAGGAGAAGCTGAGGTGGTCCCTTGGGGAAAGGAAACATGCACAACCGTCCAGAGTTGAGGGGCAACTTTATTTTCTCCAGAGGAGCTGGTGTTCATTCCAGCCATGACGTTTCAGAGTTGATCAAGCACATTTTCGTCCATGTTTCCTGAAAAGGATTACAAGTAAAAGGTTACTACAAGCATTATAAAATCAGTGTTATAAGGGGAGTAAAAGAAAGAAAATACCGAGGTGGGCGAGGTATTCTCTCCTCGTCTCTTCAGTGCCAAGGAGAAAACAACATTTTAGGGGAGCACCACGGGGGATTTCATGAAGGGCATCCACAACTGCCTTGGAGCCTTCACTAAGTTGACGTTCTTCAACAGTGTACGCTGAGCTCACGAATAAAAAATGTTGGTGTAGCCAGCCGGTGTGGATCAAGAACCAGTCTTCTTCATCCTTCTAAAAAGGAGGGTCGGCCCCTTTGGCAAAGACTTTGAAAAAAAGAGTGTTTGAAGGAGGCACTCGTAGTCTTTGCAAACTCCACGTATGCCTCAAAATTGACGTTGTCACCTTAACATCGAAGGTTGACAAAGCCTATACTGTTGTTAGAGTTTCCACTCTGCATCGCACGAGCATAATGGAAGAACATGGCAACAATTGGAGTGAAGCTGAGGTGTTTGGGGAACACTTCCAAAGAAAGTATAAGGCCCCATCCATTGGGGTGGAGTTGGCTGGGGGTGTCATCCAAAAACCTCAACACCCCCATCTTGAATTTGGTAAAAGGGATATGAACTCTCACCTTGGTCAAAACAATCTTATGAAGACAAGAGTAGCGTTCCCAGGGGATGTTGTAAACCCAGTCAACAAATTATGGAGCGATCAAGGAAAAAACCCTTGTATTTATTAGAACACCAGAAACGGTCGGCCTCAAGCACTTGGCCATCGTCTTCTTTTGAGTGGCGGCTAGGGATATCAAGAATCTCTCTATGAACCCAAAAATAAGGATCCTGGGCCTTGAGAGCGATCGAATCGAGTCCGTCCGCCAGCATATTAGTGTCCTTTAATCGGTCCTAACAACAAAAGTTAAGGAAAATAAGGGTCAAAGTATCCAAAAGCCAGAGCCTTCATTGAACCTTGGTACAGATTTGTAGGCTTAACCTCAAATGAAAAAGCTACCACTATAAACAAAACCTACATCATTGACAAGGGTCAAATCATAAGTTGCACTATAAGTAGTTCTATAAATAAGAAGCATTCATTAACACACAGGGGACATTAATTATATTTATTAATTACTCTTTAACCTTATTATTGCTCTGTTATTCTCATGAATGATTTATCAATCAGATTCCCTTTTGTAGGTACACCCTCAATGTGTCCAATTCAGTTTAAATTGTTTTAAGGCAAGTAAAACTTGAAAGGCACAGTGATCCCTACTGGACCTGTGTTTTATAATACTGGACTCCTACTGAGGCTGTATAATAATAGAGAGAAAGTGTAGATGAGGCTTTGACACCAGTTACGAGTGTAGAACTTTACCTTCCCCCACATACCAGACAAAACAGTTTCTATCATGGATCTTACATTCCTTGGAACCTTCAATAGCATAGAGTGTGTTATGGATAGATACTGTTGTACAAGTTTGGAAGGATTTGAAAGATAAATACTAGCATGGAGACGTGTTTAGGATTTTTGAGCTTCAAGAAGATATCTATGACTTGAAGCAAGGACATTGGTCCATTACTGAATATTACACTCAATTGAAGGGTTTGTGGCAAGAGTTAGAGAATTTTAGGCCAATTCCTAGTTGTACTTGCCAAATAACATGTAATTATCAGTTAGTTCCAACTATTAAGAAGTATTCAGAAAGTGACTATGTGATTCACTTTTTAAAGAGATTGAATAAACAATATGGTACAGTTAGATCCCAGATTATGTTAATTAATCCTTTACCTAAGCTTGGTAAGGTCTTCTCTTTGCTTATGCAACAAGAGAGACAATTGGTTATTTTTGTACTTGAGTCTCAAGTTCTCACTGTTGCTGTACAAGGGAAGGAGATGTTGATTCTTATGTTTTACCTATTCTAATGACTTTTGGTGGTGGAGAGGGTAAAGGAAATTTCTGATGAGGCAAAGGAAGATTTGTTAATTCTGGCAATCATGGCAAAGGTCACAATAACAAGCAGTGTTCCTATTGTGGCAAGATTAGTCACAAAGTGGATACTTGTTACACGAAACATGGCTTTCCACCATATTATTTCAAGCAAAACTACATTGTAAATCACTGCATCCATGAGGAAATTGATAAGGATGGTGATGATAAAGTCAGTGTCACTTTCTTTAAGGAGATGAAAGATATGCCTAGTTTGAGTTTCACTTTAGACCAATAGAAAGCTTTGCTTGCATTGTTGTAATAGACTAACCTTCAATCTATAAATCAGATCACATCAAGTAGTTAGAATAAGAGTTAGAACTCACAACCATCAGGTTTTGTTTTCACTTTAGCCAATTCTTCTTTTTCTAGTTCTTGGGTCATTGATAGAAGAGCCACAATGCATATTTGCAACAATTTACTTTTGTTTTACTCTCACAAAAAAATTAAACCTCTTCTCTTAAGTTTACCTAATGGTAATAAGATAGTTACCATAATTTCAGGCACCATTTTTCTCACTGAACAACTATATCCAACAGATGTCTTGTTTGTGATTTCTTTCCATTTTAACTTGATTTTTGTTTCTAAACTCACAAATACTTTACCTTGCAAATTCATTTTCTCCATGAATCATTGTTAGATTCAAGATTCTAATACTTTGAGGATGATTAGTGTAGATGACTTGTAATATGATCTGTATGTGAAGAATCTTGCCCATTTCAAAATTCTAGACTTCTCTCAAAGTTAGGCTCATTCCTTCCACTCATATAATTCCAACTCTTGGCACCTCAGATTTGGTTATCCTTCTCATGAAAAGCTTCAACAACTAAAGAAAATTTATCCATTCATTTCATGTAATAAGTCCAATAAACCTTGTGATCCTTGTTACTATGGAAAGTAGAAGAAATTAGCCTTTTCTCATAATGATTCTGTAACTGTTGATATCCAATGTAACACCCTCGATTAACTAGGACAATCCCTTCCACTAGATTATCCTAGTCAACTGAGAGGTTATGAGTTTTAGAAAAATGTGGAAGTTTTTTTTTTTGTACAAGAAAGCTTGGTGGAATAGATACACTTTACATACAACAAATTCATATATAATATATGGTCGTGATAGTAACTGTACATACTGAAAGTAATGTGGCATGTAGGCTCCCATAAATGAAAATAAAATTTAACCTATTCTACTCATCCTTGGTCCAAGAAGAGCCTGCCTAACCCTTGATACGAAGTCTGTGTCTATTCCCGTGATGTCTGGAAAAAATAGCGTAAGGGTGAGTCTTCACCTCCACAACAATCGGGAGGGTATCTCATCGACACCCGCCCCACACACAACACAACCATCCAGTATCGAGTCCTTCCCACTCTCTTGGGGTCCCTAAGATACATTCTAAGTTATCTCACCACTTTTCATCTCAGCTGACCATTCTTATTTTTCCCATTCATCTTCCAAGATTACTAAGATCTATACAATCATATTCAAACAACAAGTAACCACAATCTCAATACAATGATGCAATGCATGAGTTCATTTCATTATTTCCAATCTTTTATTATTCATCATGATGCATGTGGGCTCATCTCCTCCTCATCATTCCCAACACAATACATATCATAGTCCTGCGTTATCCTCCCTATCCACTAGAGCGGCCGGAGCTCTACTCGTTTTGATTTTCACAAATGGGTAAGGACTCGCAGTCCAATCATCATAATGTCCAATCACACATCTCCACAGAATGGGCACTCCACGGCCATAGAAAATTTCACCTCTTGTCGAAGTATACCAGAGTTTACCATGGGCTTTCCGGCAACGGGCGCGAATCTGATGCCACTTGGAATTCCCGCCTTTGATATACTCCCTAGGCTGCCCTCGTGTATTGAGGCGCGATAGGTTCTTTAGTGTACCCTTCACTGTTATGCTCTAGGGAGTTTCTCGTCCATCACCCTTATTCTCCATGTATGATGCACACAACACATAATTTCTTTTTACCAATAATCGGTAGGGTCCTTTTAATGACTCCATTTCATTTTTAATGTCGGGTCTATTTCAATTCTTTCTTTGTTTTCTCAAAATTCCTCAATCTATAATGGTCTTACCCGACACTTAGAAATGAAACGAGATTTCATTTTTTCCCAAAAACCATGGGGTATATTGGCGCTACAATGCCCATCATCGTATCGGATCCGATCTACTCTTATCATATCATTTTTGAAATTTATTCATCTAAGGATCCCTATCGAGACACTTCTTCATTCATTCTTTTCTTATTTATTTCAACATATTCATTTAATGCATCATACAAGTACAACATCACAGTTCGTACACATGTCATCATACCATACTCACCACGTATAATTAACACATATTCAAGCACACAATTGCATAGTAGTCACCAAACACAACATTTATCATACAAGTATTATACAACAATTATTATACATGTCATGAGAGGATCATACAGACATACTCATGGATATCTCCTTATAAATGTTTTAATCTTGGTTTCTTACTTGTATCTTATTAGACTGTTTATCTCGATTTATTATGTATGATTACTCCCTTTTTACCCTTATATTTTTCTAATATCCATTTATGAATTCTTTAATCATTATCAAGCGGCTTCTATTGTCGACTTTCTTTAATTGATCAAATTAAATTCTATTAGTCGGTTACTTATTTCCTTGGTCACTAAACGGGTCGTCAATCCCTTATATATAATTGGTTGAATTAATGATATTCTTTTCAAATCTCTAGTCACTAACTTTGTACTTTTTCTTTTCTCCTACCATTTCTAATGATATTTATGGATTCATTTTCTTAATTTAGTTCGTTATTAAAGGTATACTATCACTCGATTTAATTCTTTATATACCTTTCAATTATTTATTCATTAAGCATTCTTCACTAAATTAGGTAGAACTATCTTTTTACCCAATTTAATTTCCTGATGTCTAATTGTGAACTATTAGTCATCATCAAGCAGTCTTATTGTTGATTTCCTTTTATTAGTCCTATTAGGCTTTTATTAGTTGAACAACTTACTTCCTTAGTCACTAGAGGGTGTAACATCCCGAATTTTATAAAAATAATAAATTGATGAGAATAAGTAATAAATAATTGTATATGAGTGGATTTGTGTCCCAAAAATATTGGAATGATTAAATTGGGATTTATTATGGATATTTATAATTTATTGAGCTTATGTGAGATCAAATTATACCCGAATAGAATATGGGTGTCGGACCAAGTATCTCCGATTGAGATGCCGTTGGTCAGGGCTGCTAAGAATATTATTAGGAATCCGAATCTATATTCAGAATAATTTTTAGATAATGTATTAAGCCCAAACTGAGAGCCTGTTTGTTATAAAGCGGTGAAATTTTAATGTGAAGCCAAATATTAAAACAACCCTCCTCCCTCCCTTATGTTTCACGCCACTTTTTCTTCTTCTTTCTATTCTCTTCTCTTCATTCTCCTTCTTCTTTCTCATTCCTTTCCACTCTTCTCTCCAAAACCTAAGCCGTCTGGAGTCTTCTTCTCCTCCACCATTTTCGTTTTCATGAAGGCTTGAAGGAGAAGCTTGTGGCTAGAAATTTCTCTCCCCTCTTCTTTATATTTTCGTGTGGCTCTCTCTCTTCCTTGGGAGCTCATGGTTAACTCTTGGTTGAGGTAAGTTCCTCACCATTCTTTATGAGATTATGCCTTAGATTTTGGTTCTTGGTTTTTAGGGGAGTATTTATGGCATATGGGTTGTTGGGAGAGCATTAATATGGAAAACCCTAAGGTGGGGTGGCTTAAATGTGAGCCTTTGAAAGCATTTAATGAAGCACTTAAGATTAATGTTGGAAGGTGATGAGAAATAAATGAGTATTAATGAGTGTTGTTGGGTTTTAGTGAAACCCTAACTTTAATAAATTAGGGAAAGTGTAAAATGTGAGTAGAATGTAGGTTTAATGATGTTGGAGAATGATATTAATAATGAAAAATGGCCAATGGTGGTGACTAATGAGCATGGGTAAATGTTGTTGGGTTTTGATGAAAACCCTAGCCTTAAGAAATTGGGAAAACGTATAAATATAGTGACTTGTTGGGTTAAATAGAATGTTAATAGGTGATATTTAATAATGAGTGTTGTTATGAATGTGGTATGTGAGGGATTGGTATGGTAAGATTATGACTTGATGAGGTTCTAGACCATTGTGATGTGCCATTTAAATCTGATTGATAAATTATGGTTATTGGAGGATATGAGAGCTAAGTTGAATATTGAGTAACAATGATGATGTTTGAAGGATTGAGGTGGTTTGAGACTACATTATGTAATGGGTAAGATGATGATGTTGTTGGGTTTAGTTGGCCTTTTATGATCTAAAGGATCTTGGCTTTGGGAAAAGAATTCCCGAAGCCTAACACAATTGCATAAGTTGATGCTTACCAAGTCTAGGACTTAATGTTAAGCTTTGTGATAAGCTAACAAATGTTTAGAGTTATGATGATTATTGATTATGTGTATGCATATATATTGGTATGTAGATTGTATTCTGGGTGATGCGATGAAGCATTCGGAGCATTGGAACCGTTCGGCTCTTCCCTCGAGGTAGGAGAGGGGTTAACATTCAAATTGCATGAGTAAATTGAGAGTGATTTGATGTATGTGTTAAAAATACTCATGCCTGCCTTGCCATATAGTTATTAAGATGTTTGGAATGGCAAGTTGATGATTATTGCAGATAATGTATGAGAATATGTTTGTTAAAAATGATAAGCATGATTTTAATGTGTATAATAAGTTTGGAATGGAAATCTATAAGTATAAATGTGTGAACAGGTTGTATATGCCTTTTATGATGTGTAAGAAATGTTGGATATGTCCAAATTTGGCTTATGATGAGGATTTCTGAGTGAGAATGCATAGAATAAGTTATATATGCCTCACATGTTATATATGATGTGTCAGAAGTGAGTGAATTGGCCTTAGATTTGATTTCATGTGTTTAGCTGTAAGAACTTTCATTTGAATGATGATTTAATGATTTTATAGCAAAGCACACATGACGTTGTATGCATATACACATGATCACAATATATATATGAACTGGTCTGGACCGGGGTCTAGGATCCGGTGTGGGACCAGCCACAAGGATGCAGGTGTTTTTAGGGTTTACACACCGGAACTGTGTATATCCGATGTATTAATCCAGTCTCTTAGTGGGAGAGGCCGATCTTGTTATCCTGGAGATCCTTTACACCAACGATTCGCGTTGTAGGGGGGCGAAAGGTGGTGCCACCTGCGAAGATTCTCCGACGCTCAAGTTAGAAGAGTGTATGAACTGAATGAATACTCAAGCGTAGTAACAGTAAAGTGTGAGATAGAATAACGATACCCTGCATGTGTGTTGAAATATGCTACTTATAGTTGTACGTGAGAAAATGAGTCGTTGAATACAGGTGGGTCCCCCAGCTCTGATAGCATGTATATTGTGTCAATCAAAGTGGCTCGACTTTCCGAATGTGTCAGGAGGGTAGGTCAATTATCAGAGTTCAATCCTCTAGGGAAAGGAGAGGATAATCACCTTTTCCGCATAATCTGCTGACACACCCACTTACTTTCTGAAGCCATTGATGTGACGTATTTTGCTACAAACAGTATCTTCGTTGATAAGTTATCAAGGGCTCTTCTCCTGCTATGAGGGAAAAGCTAACAATTATATAAACACCCTGTAAAGATGAACTTAGAACCGCTATGGAGAAAATGAATGATGTTGTCGTGGAGCGAGGGCGGGCGGCCAGACAACGGATATCCGGTGTGGCAACATTGAACCAGGACACCGGTTATCCTTATATGAGGTCAGTCTAACGTCACAAAGATGGGGGCCGGTATCTAGACCGGATCAATATATATATATATATATATTATTCGTCATTTTGAATGTATAACTCACTCTCCCATGTGGTCTCCTTTTTAGCCTTGTGATGTAGGTTGCCATGGGATGAGTTCGGATTTTAATTAAAGCTCGGGTGAAGGTAAATAGTGGTAGAGGAAGTGCCTTGGCCGGCATCATTTATGAGTTCTTATGTAATGAATAAATTGTATATGATGATATAGATGATTTAGAGATTTTGAGTATGTATAAGATAATCCTTTGAATTGATGGATGATGAATATATATGTAAAATGTAAGAGATAATTTGATGTATATTAGAAAGATTGAAATTGAATGATGTTCATTGATGATTGAGATAGTCGGGAGAAGATTCCCGAATGTATATATATATATATATATATATATATATATATATATATAATTATATCTTAGGCATTACATGCTTATGTAATTATGTAAAATGATGATGGTTGTCTATTAGGCTTATGATATGCCATTGCATGCTTTGCCGAGCCTTTTCTCATATCGTCATATATGGGACTAGGCGTGTGCCTGGTATACACATTCTTCCGCTGTAAACTCTATTATTTTCGTATACCGTTATGGGCAATTTATCTATCGATCCAGCTTAGAGTTATTTAATCTCACTCTTTGGTTTTCTGTGATTTGGGTCTTGATGTGATCATGGTGATGTCTTGGAAATATTTTCAAACGCGAAAAATTTATTCATATTTTTACTAATTATGACCATCACATCGGGATTCGAGTACAGAAAATCAGGGGTGTTATAGAGGGTTACTAATTCTTTATGTATCATTATCAATTTAGTGACGTTCTTTCTAAATTTCCACTTACTAATTTTTTGTTACTTTTTCTTGACTTCTACCATTTCTTAATTATAATTACTAATTTATGTTTTTAGTTATATTCTTTTAGTCACTAGAGTTTATGACATTAAGTTATTGCCTATAGATCTAGAATTCACACCAATATTATAACTTAGTCAACTATTATTTAGCCACTAAAATTACTAGCTAATCTATAAGTCATTTTGCCTTTTTTTATTACTAGTTCAAAGTTTAAATTCTAAAAAAAATCCTTTCTATATCTTTTATCCTTTTAGCGACTAATGTTCTAAAGTTTAACCATTTATTTTGTCCTAAGATCATTCTTACTTAGTTGATTGTATGTATCATGTATCATATAAGTATTTCTTAAGCTCTTAGATTTTTAACTCTTAACATCTATTTCTTAACCTTTGGTTTATAATGATTTCATTTATTATATTTAGGCACATTTCTCTTCTCTTAATTATTTATTAAGTTCCAAATTGGACTAAAAATTTTCCTTTTCTTTTTCTACTAGGCCAACTTAGTTCATCAAATCAAAGCCTTATTCCCTAATTAAATTCTTAAAATCCATTTTTATATCTCTATTTCAATTGGTCATTAAAATTGGTCTCAAAATTCTCTAACTTCTTTTGTCCACTTTATTGTACTTCAAAAATTTAGTTTATTTTTATTTCTTTAATAAAAATTTATTCAGGTATAATGGTGTTACTTAAAAAAACTTTTTCAATTAAAATTTCCGTCTTTTAAACTCAACTTATTTATATAATTAACTTCCATAAAGTTTTGTAATAATTTAAAACGATGTCGATTTTAGTAAAATAAATGTCGTAACCGTTCGGTCGGTAAATCTCTCCTAAAAACGCGATGTCGTCAAAATTCTCTCGGTGATATGTGATGATAAATTAATTCCTAATAGCGGGACTTACTGGAAATAAATTACAAATCACATATCATTACCGTAAAATTTAAATAATAAGAATACAACCAAATCAAATAAAACCGAGCCCGTGTAACATCCCGAATTTTATAAAAATAATTAAATATGATAAATAAATAATAAATAATTATGAATGAGTTAATGAGTGCCCCAAAAATCTTGGAATAATTAAATTGGGATTTATTATAAAAAAATTAATTATAATTTATTGAGACTAAATGAGATAAAATTTCACCCGTTTAAAATATGGGTGTCGGACCAAGTATCTCCGATTGAGATGCCGTTGGTAAGGGCTGTAGATAATATTATTAGGAATCTGAATATATATTCGGAATAATTTTTGGATATAGTATTGAGCCCGAATGGAAATCCTGTTTGTTATAAAACGGTAAAATTTCTAAGGAGGGGTTAAAATTTAAACACAAAACTCTCTTCCCCTTTCTTATTTTCACGGCACCTTTCTTCTTCTTTGGCAAACCACTTTCTTTTCTTCTTCTTCTTCTTCTTCTTCTTCTTGGGAGCTTGAAGGAGAAGCTTGTGGCTTGAACCCTTCTCCCTCTGCTCTTCCATTTTCATGTGGCCCTCCCCTTCTCTTGGGAGCCGTCTCGAACCCTTCTCCCTCCGCTCTTCCATTTTCGTGTGGCCCTCCCCTTCTCTTGGGAGCTGTCTCTTTCTTCTCTTGAGGTAAGCTTCTTACCATTTTTCAAGAGCTTAAACCTTTGGTTATGAGTTTTAGGTGTTGGGAGAGTGGTTTATGTATGTGGGTTATTGGTAGGAGCTATTATTATGGAAAACCCTAAGGTGGGGTGGTTTTAAATGCAAGTTTTATGAGCCTTTAATGGGGTACACAAAATTAGTGATTTGAATGGTGGACAATGATGATGATTCATGGTGTTATTGAATTTTTATGGAAACCCTAACTTTAGGAATTTGGGGAAAATGTAAAATGTGAGTGGGAAATATATTTAATGATGTTAGTGAGTGATATTGATGAGGGAGAATGGTCATTGGTAATGGTTGATGAATATTAATAATGATGATTAAGTTTTGATGAAACCTTAGCCTTGAGAATTTAGGGAAAACATGTAATGTTGATTTGAGGATTGATTTTAGGTAGAAATACATGATATTTAGAGTATGGGTATTATTGATGATGTTGGGAAGATACTTGTTGATGATGGGGGTGTTGCAACGGTGGTATCAGAGCGTGGTTTTGATCTGAATTAGATTTGTTAATTATCATCAGAGTATTGTTACTCTACATTGAAATTGATATCAAGGATGATTGGAGCATGATTGCTCAATTGAGAGGAATTTTGGTGATTGTTAGGATATGGTTGTTCTATATAGATTTAAGAGTGACAATTATCTTGAGGATGATATTATGTTAAGCATTGATGGCCCTATATGGATTGGTGAAGGGCTAATTGTCTAAGAATTGTGAATTGATTATAAGGGCAATGCTTTCTTAATGGCTATTCTTGTGAATTATTAGTATAGGATTGTAATGACAGCTCATTGTGGGCTCTGTGAAATTATGATTCATAAGTTATGATTGATGTTTATGGGAGTATGCCCAATATCATTAAGGTCATGTGATACACCTATGGAGCCTAGTTGCTCATTAGTAATCATGAATGATTCGTGAGATTCAATACTGTGGATAAATTATACGATGTGATTAATATGTTTGATTGTGTAAGTCCGGCCAAGTTCCTTACCCTATTTCCTTCCATTGACGAATATATTGTGATTATGCATTGATGTTTATATATTCGGTATAAAAAATTGATTTGATGATGGATCCATGTTGGATGTTAATCATGCAAATGAAATAATGAGTTGATGAATATGAGATATGAAATATGAATTGATATGGTGATAGACCATGAAATGTTGAGACCTTGATATTTATGTATATTGAAATCGAATTATTGCTTAGGCCTCATGTATGAGTGGTGCTCATGACTTATAGCCAAAGCAAATTTATTGACTGTAAGAGTTATATGCGCTAGAATTGATTAAATAAGTGAAGATGAAAGAACCCCAGGATATCAATGTTCATGGAATGAAATTGTTAACTATATTATTGTTGAGAAATGAATTGAAATGCTTGGTTGTGCTAAATTTTGAATGATGGATTTTATACCCTTTGGCACAAGAACCTTATATAGTATATGATACATGTAATTTGTTGTATATCTCTAGATTGGGAACTTGAATATGTGATAAAACGATAAGGTAGTGAAATATGAAATTGGATATACACCCATTGGGGTTGAACTCGGTTTATAAGTGAGGACTGAGTGAATGATTGATGTAATTTTAACCCACTAGGTGTGGTGACCCCATTAACTTGGCACGATCTGTATGATCGAACCTTGTGAAAATTAGACCCTATGGTGGTCCAGGCTTTGTGTTGTTTTTATGATCTAATGATGTTGTGTGTCATGGGAGTGTTCCACGATGCGTACTAGGTAACCCCTTGGACTTTCTAAGTTCGATGAAATGTTAAACCTTATGATTAGTAGATCCATAGTAAGATTTATTGTGTAATGAATTCTTGAGGTTAGAGCCGGCATGAGATGGAATACGAATGATGAATGTAACCCCTGATAATTGATGAATAATAATATTAAATTCGGGGTATGAATGGTAATGGCTATAGTGTACAAGATTATATGGTATAACGTTGGGCCAAATTATGTGCCCTTGACTTTGTGATTAATGAATTAACTAGGGGCTATGATAAGGCATTGACCTAACATAGGTGATTTTGCAGTGGTGAGGGAAATTTGATCATGACCCTTGCTTTGTTCCAGATAGGATGTATCGAAGATAGGAATCACTTAATAATGTGATATGATACGAGTTATGCGTCCAGCTTATAGACTTTAGTTGTGAATTGTGAGGAGAATCTCTAGTATGAGAGCTTGTCATATGATTGGGAACCTTATTCTAACCTCAGAGTTACGTACTTCCTGGGAGTTTAATAACTCGTTTAGGCTTGAATTGATTTATAACCAATAATATGTGAATGAGATGACAGACTATTACGATGTTTGATCATAAATTCTAGATGGATGAGGCCCGATGATGTGGTATTTACCCCGTGATCATTGAAATATATGATTGGTACACTACTTTATGGTGATGTTAATCAATATGTGATGATTGGTATGGCATGATTTATGCCAAATTAATAGTATAATGAGGACGAGACACGCATGTGTTAGTCATGGACTTGTGAGAATTGTCACTAAGCCTTTTATGAATTGGTGTTATTAGAATAAGTGTGACCGATGTGAGCAATGGGAATACGAAATACTAATCCCGATATGGCCTTACATGCCATAGGCATTGTGGCAACATGCACTTATGCGCCGACTTTATGTGTTTGTGGTAACCACTACGAGATTGGGACGCCTTCCTGTATGTCGGATGCAGCAACACCTAGGCCGGGCAGGTGTAGGGTTGTAACTGCTTATGGTGAATGTACTGAGCCTATCTGGTCGTACCGAGTATGAACCTGTGAGCTCTAATGAGTAAGTTGTGATAGATGATATATGACTTATATAAATGTAGGAAATTTTATGATCATGTCTTGATGGACTTTGGGAAGTACGATGTTATTTTATGGTGTCGTTGAGCCTTGCCGATGTGCGGCCTGAGGTATGGCCTTGCAATATGTATATCGATGGTAAATTTCGAGGACGAAATTCTTTTTAGGTGGGGTGGATTGTAACATCCCAAATTTTATAAAAATAATTAAATATGATAAATAAATATCAAATAATTATGAATGAGTTAATGAGTGCCCCAAAAATATTGGAATAATTAAATTGGGATTTATTATAAAAAATTAATTATAATTTATTAAGACTAAATAAGATAAAATTTCACCCGGCTAAAATATGGGTGTCAGACCAAGTATCTCCAATTGAGATGTCGTTGGTCAGGGTTGTAGATAATATTATTAGGAATCCGAATATATATTCAGAATACTTTTTGGATATAGTATTGAGCCCGAATGGAAATCCTGTTTGTTATAAAACAGTAAAATTTCTAAGGAGGGGTTAAAATTTAAACACAAAACTCTCTTCCCCTTTCTTATTTTCACGGCACCTTTCTTCTTCTTCGGCAAACCACTTCTTCTTCTTCTTCTTCTTCTTCTTCTTCTTCTTCTTCTTCTTCTTTTTTCTGCTCTTCTATTTTCGTGTGGCCCTCCCCTTCTCTTGGGAGCTGTCTCTTTCTTCTCTTGTGGTAAGCTTCTTACCATTTTTCAAAAGCTTAAACCTTTGGTTATGAGTTTTAGGTGTTGGGAGAGTGGTTTATGTATGTGGGTTATTGGTAGGAGCTATTATTATGGAAAACCCTAAGGTGGGGTGGTTTTAAATGCAAGTTTTATGAGCCTTTAATGGGATACACAAAATTAGTGATTTGAATGGTGGACAAAGATAATGATTCATGGTGTTATTGAATTTTTATGGAAACCCTAACTTTAGGAATTTGGGGAAAATATAAAATGTGAGTGGGAAATATATTTAATGATGCTAGTGAGTGATATTGATGAGGGAGAATGGTCATTGGTAATGGTTGATGAATACTAATAATGATGATTAAGCTTTGATGAAACCCTAGCCTTAAGAATTTAGGGAAAACATGTAATGTTGATTTGAGGATTGATTTTAGGTGGAAATACATGATATTTAGAGTATAGGTATTGTTGATGATGTTGGGAAGATACTTGTTGATGATGGGGGTGTTGCAACCCGCCTTAACACTAAAATTCCTAAATTTTTTGTTATGACTCTGATTGCGATAAAATTCCTCCAAGTACGTGAACATGAAATTACGCCAATTAAATTTATAAAATACCCATTAATTTAAAAATGTAGTAGTTTTAACCGTTAGTTACAAAAATCCACACTGTTTAAAATCTAACCGTTGGATCGTGACGAAATTTAAAATGGTGGTTCCTGGATACTCAGGCAATATTATAGGACGATGAAAAACAGAATCAAATCGAGGTAAGACCCCCCTTACCTCAAGAAATAGTGGCTGTTCGGAAAGGGAGAAGGAGGTTCGAGGCCCCATTCGTTGCTCGTTTCATACTGATTGCTCGCGATCACATTTGTTCATGCCCGGTGGCCTTAGAAAATTAACATGTATGAGCCAAACGAGGAAGGATCATTCACCGTCAGTAAGAGAGACTAAGAATAGCCATGAAATTAAGGAAAATCAAAGAACCGGTTGTCGAAAACTTACCGATAATTTTATATTTCATGTCGATCATTTCCGATCATCCCCAAGGCCTTAAAATTCAAGCATTCAAGAGCCAAAGGGAGGGGTACAAGTCATGGTCTACATGGGACAAAGGAAATAGCCATTACAAATTCTGAATTTTGAAAAAAAAATATAAAGGACTCTAGGTGAAGAACTTAAAATGGGTACCTTAGAAATTCAAGGTGGTGGTTGCGGGTAAAAAATGATGGTGCAAGGTAGAGATGGCTAGAAGGTGAGCCGTGATGGTGAGGAGATGAGAAGGATGATGAGGGGTTGATGTGGTGGCGGGAGGAAGAGAATTGGTCATGACCGTGAGAAAGAGAATGGATGGAGTAATTGATGTTAAAAAAATGAGTGACTTTTGCTTTAATTGGATCCAAGAAAATATAATAGGGAGACAAAAATATTTTATAATGTATGATGCTATATAGAAAATGTGAGTTGAATTTGGTAGAGCGTGACAAACATATAAGTAATGGCATGATGATTTTGACATGATCATGACACATAACATGGTAGCACCTTATAAAATAAGTAGCTTAGGCGGCGGTGATTTGAAATGAGAAATGGAATTTAGATATATGAATGGTATGGTATGGCATGGTTTTGATGTTATGACATCATGGTAAGGAGAAGAGAAAGCAACATACTGGTAGAAAAATTAGGAAAAAGGCACATGATTTCATAATTATTTTAGGAAGGAATAACTTGTTGAGTAAGGGATATGGCCATGAGTTGACATATTTCAATAGACTATTTTCCTTGTGGCTAGCAACATGAACTTGTGAAGGAAGGGGCTGCTTTGGAGTTGACATGTGTTCCTTGGGTGGAGAGGCTTAATTGGCTATTGGTTGCATGAAGGCATATGTGTTTACTTTCAGGGGTATCATCTTGTGTGGGCTTTTTGGGGCCTTTTTGGGCCGAATTTGGAAATGTGACAAATACAAAAATTGTAGAAATTTTTGTATCTTTAATTTGGTACATGGTACAAAAATTCCATTAAGAAATGAGAAAGTTATGGCCCAAATACAAAAGGGGTGCAGGGCTATGATGGGATTTTTGTTCCTTGCAAAGATTAATTTTCAGGGCCAATTTGGTAGAGATTTAGGCTTCGTGTTCTTCATAAAAGTTATAGGAAATTGAGTTAAGAAACTTTTGGTGAAAGAATTGTTCAATTTAATGGTCATACAAGGGAGATACACGAAAATACTAAACATAATGCAAGCTGTCACTAGGAAAACATGAATCAGTGTGGTACTTAAAATTCTGGGATATATGGATTGAGAGTTAGCTTTCGAGCCCTTCATGAAGTTTGTAGATCTTCTTTTTCTCTTTAATTTCATATATAATTTGCGATGATCCAAGTTTGGTAGCCCAAGATATACCTGATTTACGACAGGGTGCTCCAGAAACTTCCCGTATCAGCTAGGGTCTTAGAAATAAATTCACCATTAATTCTCCTTTGGGAAGTTGATTTCGTTCCCTCAATAAAAATTGTAGAAATTTTTGATACGGATTCATAGCAAAAATAACAAAGAGATTCAAACACCGCATGAAGGTGATATATGAATTTTATCGAAGGCTGTCAGCATAGAAATAAAACAGCCAAGGGGTCATAAAGATTTATTAAACTGTATTGATCTAGAGGGATTTATCCTTCGATGTCTTCATGGAAAACATAGATAATTTTGTTACGGAGATTTTGGCACCAAGTTTGTGTGAATCAAAGGTCGTATGAGAAAGTTATGAATTTTTTTCTAAACTAAGCACACTTAATTTTTTAGGTGAACACACTTAATTTTTGATTTTGGGGTTGACAAAGTGAGAATTGGAGTTTGGGGCTAGTAACAAAGGTTGAAGATATTTTAAAACCTAAGAGATTGAGACTAAAATCATCCCATTCCATGTTCGTATACAAAAGTTGGGTCCAAAACACTGAAGATATACGAGTCGAGTCTTAAAACATCTTTTGAGGAAATCATTTTATGGAAAAACGAGGGTGACAGGGTACGAACCGGGCTTTGGCCTCTTCAGGAAAACTTCCTAAAACGTCAAAATGAGTTATCGGAGATTGACTGTGCCACCATCAGATATCTCGAGGTATATAAACGGTCAAACGTAGGAGATATTAAAGGTTCTGATTAGGCTGGTTGGGCCAAGTCAGACACCCTTAATCATCATGGAGGGGTCCTAATAGGACTAGTTTCCCTACTGGATCACTAGTCTCGGGTCGAATGGTCAGAGTATGACCTCAGGCTGGGTCCCACAGTTCAAATGTGAGGAACATGTTATTATTAATCATTATTAATTAAATACACAATTTAAAATATAATTTCAAAATAAAATACATTATAAATATATTAATTGAATATATTTTATTATTATTAATTTTAAATATTAATTATTGAGCCTAATTTATTATTACATGTTAAACTAAAATATTATTAGTAGAGAATAATTACTAACTAAATAATTATCAAGAGAATAATTATCAATTAATCAATACTAAAAAATAATCACCATTAAATAAATTATTATCATAAAATTTCAAATTAAATGGATAAACAAATACTCATCATTTAAAATTAATTAATAATATATTTCCAAAATAGATAATTATCAAGATGAAGCATTATCTATTAAATATTATTGACAGGAAATAATTATCAACTAATAAGATTATAAATTAATCATTACTCAAAATAATCATTGTTAACGTATTATTAAACAATATTGTTGGACGTTGTCATTGTTATTTCCTTATCGCTGCTTCTCTCACTCGTTATAGTCTCTTAGTATTTTTATACTTCATCTTAAATATCTTAACTTACTCCGCTTTTTACTATTTTTCTTATGCTGAACTACTCAGGGAACAGGCCAAAGCCTTAAACCTTTTGAAATAACCCATGTAGATATTTGGGGACCTTTGGCTGTACCTTCTGTTTTAGGTCACAGATACTTTCTTACTATTGTAGATAATACTAGTAGATATACATGACTTTACCTCATGAAGTCCAAAGCTAAAGTTAGTGGTTTAATTCCTCAATTTTCTTAATTAATTAAAACTCAATTTCAGAAAAAGGTTAAAATAATTAGAACAAATAATGGCAATGAATTTCTCTAGAAACAATGGTATGCCTTAAAAGGGATTATACACCAAACCTCTTGTGTGGAAACCCCTCAACAAAATGGTATACTGGAGAGAAAGCATCAACATATTTTAGGAATCGCTAGAGCTTTAATGTTTTAATCTCACATTCCTAAATCTTTTTGGAACCATGTTTTTGCTCATGTTGTTTTCTTAATTAATAGACTGCCCATAAAGTTTTTGCAAAATAAATCACCATAATGTTATATCTAGGCACCATAATACCAAATGTTTCAAATTAAAAAATTTATGGATGTTTAGCTTTTGCATCCACCTATGTTTCTTATAGAACCAAGCTTGATCCAAGGTCAAGAAAGTGTGTTTTCCTTGGATTCAAGTCTGGCACTAAGGGATATCTTCTCTATGATTTGAAAAATAGAGAGTTATTTATTTCTAGAAATGTTCAGTTTCATGAAACTATTTTCCCCATGCTCCCACCTATCTCAGCCATTTCTAATCCTAATCCACCCCATCCTCAACCTTCCTTTGACCATTTTATTTCTAACGATGATGAGCTTCCTTATCATAACCATACATCTGACCATCAAACTCACATTCCAAATACACCCTCACCAAAAAACAATCCATCTCATCATCACCTTTCACCTGATCATCAACAACCTAATCCTATACTTACCCTTAGAAGGTTTAATAAAGAGAGACGACCTTCTTCTTATCTTTCGGATTATCATGACACACTAGCCACTTCAGGTATTCCACTAATCTTTCAATCTATCAGGTATCCTCTTTCTTCATATGTTTCATATCATTCATTGCACCCTTCACATCAATTTTATTCTCTTGCATTATCCTTTATTTGTGAGCCTAACTCATATTCTAAAGCTATTAAGGAGGTCTGTTGGCAACATGCAATCAATATTGAGTAGAAGGATTTGGAGTCTAACCAAACCTGGTAACTTACTCATCTTCCTATAGGGCAAAAGCTAAATCAATGTAAGTGGGTTTTTAAGACTAAACTTAAAGTAGATGGCACTATTGAAAGGCACAAGGCTAGGCTTGTTGCCAAGGGATTTACATAAACTGAAGGCATTAAGTTCTTGGAAACTTTTAATCCTATGGTTAAAATGACTACCATTTAGGCCCTTTTATCTTTTGCATCTGCTCAAAGTAGGCATCTACAGTAACTTGCTAACAATATTGCTTTCCTCCACGGCACTTTAAATGAGGAACTTTATATGGAACCTCGACCAGGATTATCTTTACTTGATCCTAATTTGGTTTTCAAACTTAATAAATTAATAAATTACCTTAAACAAGCCAGAAGACAATGGAATACTAGCCTTGCTGAAGTGTTAATATCCTTTGGTTATACTCAGTCCAAGGCTGATTACTCATTATTCACAAAGAGATCTACAGGTTTTATTGCAATTCTGACTTATGTGGATGATCTAGTATTTGCAGGTAAGAATCTGGATGAAATCAATAACATGAAGCATCTTTTACATAGTTATTTTGGAATTGGCACACTAAAAATTTTTCTGGGCTTTGAAGTTGTAAGATCCTCCTGTATCCTACTCTATCAACAAAAATATGCTCTGGAATTACTTCAGGAGACAGGTCTGCTTGCCTCTAAACCTAGCAATATTCCCATGGATTCTACTTTAAAACTTAGCCTTTATTCAGGAAATCCTCTTCCTAATCCTACTTCCTACAGAAAATTTATTGGCAAACTTGTTTACCTCATAAACACTCGACCTGATCTTTCTTTCTCCGTGAGTAAGCTCAGCCAGTATCTTTCTCATCCCACTTCAGATCATTATCAAGTTGTTCTCAAAGTTCTTAGGTACATTAAGAAATCCCCTACCAAGGGTCTTTTATTTCTCTTCTGCTCTAATTTCAAGTTGACTCGATAATCTGACTCAAATTGGGCATTTTATCTTGATAGCCATAGGTCTGTGACTGGTTTTTGTTCATTCTTGGGCCACTCTATCATTTCTTGGTAAACTAAAAAAATAACATACTATTTCAAGATCTAGCTTCAAGGCTGAATATAAAGCTCTTACTTTAGCAACATATAAAGCTTATTGGTTTCTCTCTCTAGTCTAGGATGTTGGTATACCTCATCCTTCTCCCATCACTTTATTTTGTGATAACCAATCTTCCAGGCGCATAGCTATCAATCCTTTTTCCTATGAGAGTACCAAACATATAGAATTAGATTGCCATTCTATCAAGGATCAAGTTCTTACTGGTTGAGTTCATCCTTTTCCAATTCAATCTAAGGAACAATTGGCTGACATTTTCACAAAACCCTTTGCTGCTGGACCCTTTTCTTCTATCATTTCAAAGCTTGGAATGTTTCATATACATATTCCAACTTGAGGGATGCTATTAATATGCATTTATTTCTATAACTAATTAGCTCATTAACTAGACTTTGTTAATTACTTTCCTAGTTTCGTGTATAAACTTCTCTACTTTTATTTTTCAGTTAAGGAATGAATCACAATTCTTGTATATTCTATTTTCTTTTTCTATTTCTCTGCTCTTTTCTCTCCGCTCTCTTCTTTCTCCTTTTGTTCTAGGTTTTTGGTAGAGTTGTGCAAATGTTTCTTGAGAGAGTAATGTAGTGGGGTTCATTCCCATCCATTGAGAGTTTTGACAACGATTACCACCATTCATAACACCCATCATCCACCAACATCAACAAAACCCATCACCAACCGACCCTATCATCTCTCTTGCTTAAATGGTTTTTGGTTGGCCACTCTCTCCTGTTTCTTTTTCCATCTCTTTCTCTAAAAAGTGCTTGAGGATTCTAGGCTTTGAAACAATCCATTCAATTTAAATTCATTTAATACTCTGATTGCTAAATAAACCATTAACGATTTTGTTTTCGCTAATTAAAAAAATGACAAAAATATAAGTTTTACTCAAGCCTTACATTTCTTTTACTTCTTCGTCTCTTATTCAAAGTTCTGCCACTGCATCAAGTAGAAAAATACCAAAAATCAACTAACAACATTGTTCAAAGAAGAATACCAAAAATCAACTCTAAACCAAACATGGATCTAGAAGAATGAAACTCAACTTACCTTTGAAGATTATTATCCCAAGAAGAAGAAATCGGTACACGATTTTTGAAATCTCTTCATCGTCATCATCATCATCATCACCATTGTCGTTGTCATCATCATCATCATTATCATCATCGCCATCATCATCATCATCAAGAGCTTCCTCTACTTGGTCCTGGTTTGGGGGGAAGAGTAACCAATAACTAGTTTAAAGTGTTGGGTCTCTAAGACTTGGTCGCAAGAGAGGAAAACAATGAGGAAGAAGGGGAACACAAGATTTTAGAAGAAAGCTTTGCTACGGGTGGTTTGGGTTAAGATTCTTAACATGTTTCAATGACTCGTGGTTCTTGGTTTTGAGACCTTATGAATTAACATACACCACCACACCACCATCAACTCTCGAGAAATTGGGAATTGATATAAGAAGCGAAAAAAGCTTGATTATTAGGGTTTTGGGGATTTGGACATCGGGTATAAGAATTTTTTTGTCTGGAAGTTAGGAATTTAGATTTGTTATTTTTTTGTTAGTGGTTGAAAGAGAGAATCATTGATAATAAGCATTTTTGTTTTTAAAAATTATATGTGTCACTAGTAAGATGGTTAATGGTTGGCCACCTCAACACTTAACTGACTTAGTTTGGCAATAGGGCCTTTTAAAAACGTTAAAAATATTTTAGGGGTGTTTTAGCAAAAAAAATACTTTTCAGAGGTGATCCTTATTATGCATAATTCATTTTTTTTTACATAATTAAGCTTATTATTTATAAGAAAAGGTAAAATTTTGATGTTTAAATTTAAAACTTCAAGATGATTATTTAAATCCCTTGATTCTAAGTGGATTCTATTGGGTAAATTATAGTTTTGTTTAACATTGTTTTATACAAATTAAGAAATTATTACTTATGTGAAAAATTTTAAATATTATATAAAATAATCCTATTTATTTTTTAGCAAATGTGATAGGAATAATGGAAGAAAGTAACTATTGATTTAATTAAAAAATATCTAGATCTTAATTTTTTTTGCTATAAAAGACAATAGTTTAGAAAACAAAATAAAGACCAATAAAAGACAATATTTTTTATACAACTGATGTATTTATTAGCCAGAATTTAGAATGAAGAAGATTTTTTTAAAAATTAAATAATTACAAAATAAAAAATATAATATATTATTCAAATACGTAAGTAAGGTTTTGATATATTTTATTTAGGCTCGAGTCGAGTAAGACCTCAATGGCAGCAAAGCTCCCAACCATGATTTAACTTAGCTACACTCTTTAATACTTGAACCTGATACCATATATGAAACTAAAATAACCCACTATCAGTTGATATACTACCGAGAGAGTTAGCCCCACTATTATGTTAATGTTCTTGACTTGAAAAGGATTGACTCTAGTAGAGGATGTCTGTGGTTTTCCAGTGGAGGATAGTAGTGGTCAAGTAAACAAACTTAATTTAAAAATAAAAAAATTTACCTATCCATATATTTTTCTCTAGGATCTTACTTATCTTGTTAATTTCATTGTTTTATTCAATTTTGAATATAGTCAGACTTATTCTCTAAAATGGTATCTGATAAACTATCTTTGTGTCACTTTATCTACTTTATTTTCATATGTTTTCTAGTGAGAATGCGTTACTTTTATATTAAAAAGCAGGGGTGATTAACGATCAGGTTTGGGGGTAAAAGACTCAATCTAATCTTGGCCAATGATATGAAATATCAATCCATCCCCACCTATAATGAGTTTTGGTTAATGTACGTTCAAGTTTTATTAATCGAGTGGTTATTTTCAGGTTTAGGGAAAAGGAAAAGATACTAACCCTACAATAAAAAAAATTAAATAAAAGAAAGAGGAAATCTAACACAAAAGGAATGACACATTTGAGCACCCCTCTCTCTTTGCTTTTTTCTCTACCATTTTTTCTTTTTCAAAGGTAATGGCAATTATATGAATTCAAAACCCAATAAAGTTAAAAATTTGCCGAACATTTTTGAGTGGGCTGGGGTGAATTCTTATTGTGTAATCTTTTTATGTTATTCAAGTGGCCTCAATACTCAAGAGGGGGGGTGAATTGAGTTTTTAAAACTTTGCTTGGAATGCCTTTGAACTTGATTCTTTTATTACAAGTTTAGAGATTAGGCAAGTGAGATCAAGTAAGATACAAAAGACAATGCAAAACAAGAGGTAAAAATGGATGAGGCAATTTGTCAAACACTTGGTGTGCAATATTCAAAGTTAATTAATTCAAGCAAGCTTAAGTATGTAAATCACAATCAACCAACACAAATCAATAAAATGCAGTATATGAATGTAAAAGAGTAAGGGAGAAGAGCTTGCAAACCAATTTAACGAGTTCCACCAACCCCGGTGTACGTCTCGCCTTCAAGCAACCCACTTGAAGGATTTCTACTATTGAAGTTTATAGATTACA
The DNA here is from genome assembly GCA_037962975.1 of Clitoria ternatea. NCBI lineage: Eukaryota > Viridiplantae > Streptophyta > Magnoliopsida > Fabales > Fabaceae > Clitoria > Clitoria ternatea. The sequence goes on from CM075670.1 coordinate 33,639,924, forward strand.
AGCTATGAGCAATTGCAGCTTCCTAGTGTCCCACACTCAAGAACTCAATCCTCACTAGCACAAGGGAAACCCACCCAATCTCTCAAACTCTCAATACCCAAAGGTTGAACCCCAACCTTTGTGACCACTCAACCTAGAGTGAAAACCTTTGTGTTTGGTGTAGTGTTTACAAGCAAGTAGCTTTCTTAATAGAGTAGATATACAAGTGAATACTCTCTCAAATTCTAACTCTCAACAAGAGAGGATATACAAGTTGAAGTTCTAAGTTTTAGAAAAATGAAACTATAGAAGGATAAAACTCACAAGATTCAAGAATTGATTTTCTTTGATGGATGTAATTTATGCTCTTTAGTAGCTTAAGGAATTCTTGCATTTATAGAGCTTAGAGATGAGCATAATGGAGTTCCTAGCCGTTGCATGTGATGGGTGCCTCAGATCTATGGAGAAATGAGTTGTTTCCACTTAAAAAGCACTTTCCCCAATTTCTAGCACTACCGTAATCGATTACGCCTTGAGCTGTAATCGATTACATTTTGAATTCTTTAATGTAATTCGTGCTGTAATCGATTAGACTATACCTAGTAATCGATTAGCTTCAACTCAGAACCTTGGTAATCGATTAAGTCTTGTCTCGTAATCGATTAGTAATGGCACCTGATGCATTTAATTTGATTACGCAGCTTTGTAATTGATTGTCCTTGTATATAATCGATTAGCTGCCATTCCAGTAGCTTTGTAATCGATTAGCTGATGTCTTGCAATCGATTAGCATAAGTACCTGATACATTTAAATCAATTTTTCATCTTGGTAATCGATTATCATTATTGTGTAATCGATTAGTGTACAAACAGAAGCTATCTAATCGATTATCCTTATGTGTTTAATCGATTAGTGTATAAACAGAAGCTTCCTAATCGATTATTCTTGTCATCGTAATCGATTAGCTTGCGTGTTTTTGCAGGTCTGATGCTGTTTCTTGTTTCTCCAAGAGTTTCTTCAATATTCCTTTGTCATTATCAAAATCTGTGAACCTGAAAGCATATTTAAACACATTCTCCCCCTTTTTGATGATGACAAAGAGTGTTCATCTCTTGAGGGTTGTTAGTTCAAATAACTTGAGCATTATCTTTATATCTATTTTAAGGTTCTATATTATCTCTTAATCAATATTTCAAATTTTTTTTTGCATTATCTCTTAGTACTTCAAATCTCCCCCTATCTAAAGGAATCTATACCTTAGAGATAACTATCCAATTTAACCACTTTGTTATTACCACTAATTTTTAGCAGTCAATTCTTATTATTAGGAAGCAGATGAACAAGTATTTCTCCCCCTTTGGAATCATCAAAAATAATAATGCAAATAGAGACATATAATAATAAAAAGCTTTTATTCATTATAAGAGAAAGAGAAACTACAGTAATGGAAATTGTGCAGAACATAAAACAACAAAACTCATAAAATGGATCTAATTATCTGGATTAAAAAAATGAAGCTCGGAAATCTGGTGAGACAGCTCATCATAACGTTGTTGCATTATTTCAAAGTGTTGCTTCTCAGTCATTGAAAACTCTTGAAGAGAGTTCTCAATTCGGTCGAACTGATGGTCAAGGTGTGCATAGAGGGAGGCGAAGGGGTCAGCGGGGACGTCTGGTGCAGCTTGTGGTGTAGGAGGAGGAGGGACCGGTTTATCAACAGGGGCTTCATAGGGGGCATTGGCATGAAGTCCATCCATCTTGGACATCCAAACCCCATGAGTAAGCATTAAGCCCAACTTTGTGAGATGGTGGGTGCCAATGCAAGCTTTGGGAGGCACCTTCTTCGATAACTTGCCAGCCAAATCAACTCCAACAGCTTTAAAGATTTTAGTGAGCAAGATGGCGTAGGGAAGCTTTTGCTGGTGTTTGGCTTGGAGCATGTGCAGCTTGAGCATTTGAACCCAATTGATATCTTTTTGGTTTTGCATTGCCCACATTAGGAGAACATCATCCTCCTCTACCAAGGCGTAGTTCCCACCACGAGGAACCAATATCTTTACAAAAAAAAGTGAAGGAGACGGTTGTTCATAGTTAGGTGACCTACCAACTTATGGTTGCTCCTTGGGAGGTCAGCTCTCCACAGCGATTGGCGTGCAGCAATGGCATTGAAGTCCCATTCGTCCTCGGGATCTCCTCTAGTAAATTCAGCGTCATTGAGTGGAAGAAGAGAGATTTCTGCCAATCTAGCATTGGTGAGTCTTAAGGTCACATTCTTGACCTTGGATTCAAGCAACCCATCTACGAGCCTTAGGTTGTAGTAGAAAACTCTAACAAGCTCTGGATAGTAAAATTCCTCCTTGAGGGTGAGGAAAGGGACAAGATTATAGTGGTGGAGGTTTTGGGTGAAGGTGAAGCTTGGATGGTTAAAGATTTCTTCATTGATGTAGTGGGGAGAGATAATGTCTTTCTCAGAAAAATTCTTAATAAAATTTTAGAGGTCTCTAGGAGAGGAGAAAAATCTGGAGAAGTCTAAGGGGTTGTTAGCTTGGGCCATGGAGGACCGTGCCCTCTTGACAGAGCGTGAGGAAGACATGGTGATGGAAAATGCAAAGAAGAAGAGAATGAGAAAATGGAGAGGGAAGATCTTGAAGCTTGGGAGATTGAAGGAAGAAGAGGTAGTGTGAGATGAGAGAGTGAGGAGAGGAGAATTTATAGGGAAAATTTAGGTTTAGAATGGAGAGAAGTGAGTGAATGGGGTAGGAGTTTCGGAGTGCCTCAAAAACTAGCAGTTTGACTGCTCAGTACCAACGCTAATCGATTACAAACCATAGGTAATCGTTTAGTACATAGTTTTTAAAGAAGTTAAACCGTTTCGTACATGGGGTAATTGATTTGGATAAGTGGGTAATCGATTAGGTTGAGAAACAGAATCTTCACAATCGATTAGGAGAGGTTGGTAATCGATTATCAGGAAGTTGAAACGTTTTCAATCGATTATTCGGAGAAGCTAATCGATTGGGCATGAAACAAAATCTCAGTAATCGATTATCTATCAAGGGGTAATCGATTATTGAAGACATAGAGGCTTAGTAATCGATTATATAGCTCTTTGTAATCGATTACATAGTTCAGGAAACTACAGATTATGCAGATTTTGCATAAAAATATTGGAGACTTAATAAATCATACCACAAGTGATAAAAAGCTTATTTAAATATGCTATACAATAAGGATTTATCAAAAATACTCATCATTCAAACACAATTGATCATGTCAAGGATTCCTAGTTCCCATCTAATGTGAATGGATTGGTCCTTTGCAAGCAGTTTGGTGAATATATCAGCAAGTTGTTTAGTGGTCTCAACATGTTCAAGTACACAATCACCCTTTAATACATGATCCCTAATGAAATGATGTCGAATTTCAATATGTTTGGTTCTTGAATGCATTATAGGATTCTTTGAAATATTTATAGCACTTGTGTTATCACATTTAAGAGGCACATGGTCTAACATAACACCAAAATCCAGGAGTTGTTGTCTCATCCATAGGATTTGAGCACAACAACTACCAGCTGCAACATATTCTGCCTCAACTGTAGATAGTGCAACACTTACTTGTTTCTTGCTATGCCAAGAAACAAGAGAACTACCAAGCAAGTGACATGTTCCACTAGTGCTTTTTCTATCAAGTTTACATCCTGCAAAATCTGAATCAGAATAACCAACTAAAGTGCATTCAACCCCTTTGGGGTACCATAAGCCAACATTTTGAGTTCCAACAAGATATTTCATTATCCTTTTTTACTGCAGTTAGGTGTGATTCTTTTGGGCATGCTTGATATCTTGCACACATACAAACAGCAAACATGATATCTGGTCTACTAGCGGTTAAGTAAAGTAAGGATCCAATCATACCTCTATATTTTGTGAGTTCAATATCCTTACCCTTCTCAGCCTTGTCCAAATAACATGAAGTGCCCATAGGTATGGCAATGTCATTTGCCTTGTCCATGTTAAATTTCTTAAGCAATTCCTTGCAATACTTTGATTGACTAATGAAAGTGCCTTCATTAGTTTGCTTAATTTGCAGTCCAAGGAAGAAAGTAAGTTCCCCCATCATGGACATCTCAAATTCTTCCTGCATTAGCTTAGCAAACTCTTTGCACAACGATTCATTAGTAGCACCAAAGATTATATCATCAACATATACTTGAACCAATAGTATGTCATTCTTTTTGTGCTTAATAAATAATGTGGTGTCAACCTTCCCTCTTTCAAAGTTGTTTTCTAAAAGGAATTTACTTAATCTTTCATACCATGCTCTTGGAGCTTGCTTTAAACCATATAAGGCTTTCTTTAGTTTAAAAACATGATTTGGAAATTGGAAGTTTTCAAAACCTGGAGGTTGATCAACATACACTTCCTCTTGAATGTATCCATTCAAGAAAGCACTCTTGACATCCATTTGGTACAATTTAAAGTCCTTACAACATGCAAAGGTTAATAATAATCTAATAGCTTCAAGCCTAGCTACGGGAACATATGTTTCTTCATAATCAATGCCTTCTTCTTGATTATAGCCTTTAGCTACTAGCCTAGCTTTGTTCCTAGTAATTATACCATTTTCATCTAATTTATTCCTAAACACCCATTTTGTTCCTGTTATTTGGTGATCATTAGGTCTTGGCACTAGTTCCCAAACTTTATTTCTTTCAAATTGATTCAATTCTTCTTGCATGGCCAACATCCAATGTTCATCAATAATAGCTTCATCAATGCATTTCGGTTCTATTTGTGATACAAAGGCTAAATGATTACATGCGTTCCTAATGGCGTTTCGAGTACTTACATCTTTAGTCATTTTACCTATGACTTTGTCCAAGGGATGATCCTTCAAGGTGATCCATTGTTGTGGTTCCTCATGTTGTGTTGCTTCTCCTTCATTGTTGCCTTCCTTTTTATTTTCCAAGCTCATTTCTTGGAATGTACCTACAAGATCATCAACATCTTCCTTTCTCGGGGAGTTATGACTATTTTCATTAAATTTAACATGAATAGACTCCTCAATGGTATTGGTTTGTTTATTGAAGATTCGATAAGATTTACTAGATTGTGAATATCCTAGGAAGATTGCCTCATCAGCTTTTGCATCAAACTTTCCTAGATTATCCTTTCCATTGTTGAGTACAAAACATTTACATCCAAAGATATGAAAATATGAAATGTTGGGTTTTCTTCCCTTGTAAAGTTCATAGGGGGTTTTCTTTAGAATAGGCCTTATTAAACATCTATTCATAACATGACAAGCGGTATTTACCGCGTCGGCCTAAAAATGTTTTGCAATATTATTTTCATTTAACATGGTTCTTGCAAGCTCCACTAAAGATCTATTTTTCCTTTCAACTACTCTATTTTGTTATGGAGTTCTTGGAGCTGAAAAATTGTGATTGATACCATGTTTTTTGCAAAATTTTTCAAACGATTGGTTTTCAAATTCTCCCCCATAATCAGTTCTAATGGATGCTATCTTTAAGTTTTGCTCATTTTGGATAATCTTAGCAAGTTTCTTGAATGCATGATATGCTTCATTTTTATGAGCAAGAAACAAGGTCCATGTATATCTTGAATAATCATCTACAATCACTAAACCATAGTAATTACCACCAAAGCTCTTAATTTTGGAGGGTCCAAATAGATCCATGTGCAAAAGTTGTAAAGGTCTTTGTGTGGAAACAATATTTTTAGTTTGAAAAGATGCCTTTACTTATTTCCCCTTTTGACATGCATCACAAAATTTGTTTTCAAATTTAAGCTTTGGTAAACCAATTACTAATTCTTTAGAAACGAGTTTGTTTAAATGGTCTACATGTATATGAGCTATTCTTCTATGCCATAGCCAAGTTTTATCCTCTTTAGTCATGAAGCATCATTTGAGTACAAACTATCCATATCAATCATGTAAATGTTATCAATTCTTTGACCTACAAACTTTACTTCCTTATTAATCTTATGCTCAATTATGCAGCAATTTGATTCAAACAAAACTCTATATCCTTTGTCACATAATTGGCTAATGCTAAGTAGATTGTGTTTGAGGCCTTCAACATACAGTACATCGCTAATAGAAGTAGAAGAAGTTTTACCAATGTTTCCAATGCCTAGAATTCTCCCTTTGGTGTTATCTCCATAGGTCATACTTCTTTTCCTTTTGGGAGTGAATGATGTGAATTTCCTTATGTCTCCTGTCATATGCTTTGAACACCCACTATCCAAATACCAATGGGTGTTGCTTGCCTTGAAGCATACCTACAGAACAAGATTAATTTAGAGAACTAGGTACCTATTGTATGTTGGGTCCTTTTAGGTTAGTTTGTGGTAATGTTCCTTTGGGAACCCACACCTTTCTAATAACCTTTGGTCCTAATTTTCTAACATTACAATTTGAAGAGTTATGTCCTTTGAAACCACAATGATTGCATCTCATGAAAGGTGATGATGATCTCCTAGGCGGTACAAAGAAGTTTTTGTAATATTTTTCCTTTTTGGTGGAGTTGTATCCTAAACTGGTTTTATCAAGCATACATCGTTGGTTTCCAAGTAATATATTCAAGTTATCTCTACCATTTGTAAATTTTTCTAATGTTCTATTTAAATCTAAAACCTTGGTTTCTAGAATGTCACATTTCTTTACAAATTCATACGGTTTGGTCCTAGAGCATGCTTGAACATTTTCTAATTCATCTTTCAAACATTTATTTTCTTTACAAACTTCTATAAGATCCTTTTCAAGAGTGTCAATGGTTTTTCTTGACAATTTGAATTTACTAGAAAGCTTGATAAATTTATCATACAACTTTTCAAAAGCATCTAGTAATTCATTCTTATCTAAATCAAGAAGACTTACCTCATTATCTTCTTCTTGGTGATTTGTCATTAAACAAAGATTCGCTTCTTCGTTTTCGGACTCATCAGAGCTACTTACATCGTTTTCATCCCAAGCGATGTAAGCTCTTCTTCTTTCTATTTTCTCCTTGTTCTTTTTCTTTAGATTTGGGCAATCTACCTTTGAAGTGCCCTTCTTTTCCACATTCAAAACAATTTGGTGAAGAAGAGGATTCATTAGAGATTGGTTTCTTACCTTGGGGTTTGAAATTCTTTTGGAATCTTTTGTTTTTCATGAACTTTCCAAATCTCTTCACAAACAAATCAAATTCTTCTTATTCGTCAAGGTCACTACATGATTCTTCTTCATGTGTAGAGGTGGCCTTGAGAGCTAAGCCTTTCTTCTTGGAGGATTTTTCTTCTTCCTCTGCTTGCTTCAAAACTCTTAGTTCTTGCTCTTGCTCTTGTAGTTTTCCGAAGAGTGTGGCAAGTGACATCTCATTGATACTTGGGGATTGTTTGATGGCGGTGACGAGCAGTTGCCATTCCCTACTAAGACTTTTCAAAACTTTGTGCACAAGCTCTTTGTTAGTGTAAGCTTTACCAAGAGTAATGAGATGATTGATTATAAGAGTAAATCTCTTTTGCATTTCTACTATGGTTCCCCCTGAATTTATTCTAAAACTTTCATATTGGCTAGTCAAGGTACTGATCTTGGAGTCTTTTACATCACTAGTACCTTCGTGAGTTACTTGTAAAGTATCCCACATTTCCTTAGAGGATTGACAAGTCATTATTCTAAAAAATTCATCGGGACCTAATGCCATAGTGATGAGATTTTTAGCCTTATAGCCGTATTGCACTTTCTTCTCCTCATCACTAGTCTATTCTTCCATAGGTTTTTCAACATTTTTATCATTGACAGTATGCATGGGTGTATAAGGACCATTTTCAATGGCATTCCAAATTCTTAAATCAATAGATTGAATAAAGATTTTCATTCTTTCCTTCCAAAAGGCATAGTCTTCCCCATTGAAAGCGGGAGGTCTATTTATGGCACCACCCTCAGGAAAAAGGTTTAGAGAACTTGAGGCCATCTTATCTCTTGAAGCTATTAAGCTTGATCTACCAAGAGTCAAGCTCTGATAGCACTTGTTATTCAAGTGGCCTCAATACTCAAGAGGGGGGGTGAATTGAGTTTTTAAAACTTTGCTTGGAATGCCTTTGAACTTGATTCTTTTATTACAACTTTAGAGATTAGGCAAGTGAGATCAAGTAAGATACAAAAGACAATGCAAAACAAGAGGTAAATATGGATGGGGCAATTTGTCAAACACTTGGTGTGCAATATTCAAAGTTAATTAATTCAAGCAAGCTTAAGTATATAAATCACAATCAACTAACACAAATCAATAAAATGCTTTATATGAATGTAAAAGAGTAAGGGAGAAGAGCTTGCAAACCAATTTAACGAGTTCCACCAACCCCGGTGTACGTCTCGCCTTCAAGCAACCCACTTGAAGGATTTCCACTATTGAAGTTTAGAGATTACAAGCTATGAGCAATTGCAGCTTCCTAGTGTCCCACACTCAAGAACTCAATCCTCACTAGCACAAGGGCAACCCACCCAATCTCTTAAACTCTCAATACCCAAAGGTTGAACCCCAACCTTTGTGACCACTCAACCTAGAGTGAAAACCTTTGTGTTTGATGTAGTGTTTACAAGCAAGTAACTCTCTTAATAGAGTAGATATACAAGTGAATGCTCTCTTAAATTCTAACTCTCAACAAGAGAGGATATACAAGTTGAAGTTCTAAGTTTCAAAAAAATGAAACTATACAAGGATAAAACTCACAAAATTCAAGAATTGATTTCCTTTTATGGATGTAATTTATGCTCTTTAGTAGCTTAAGGAATTCTTGCATTTATAGAGCTTGGAGATGAGCATAATGGAGTTCCTACTGAGATCTATAGAGAAATGAGTTGGTTTCCACTTAAAAAGCACTTTCCCCAATTTATGGCACTACCGTAATCGATTACGCATCGAGCTGTAATAGATTACACTTTGAATTCTTTAATGTAATTCATGCTGTAATCGATTAGACTATACCTAGTAATCGATTAGCTTCAACTCAGAACCTTGGTAATCGATTAAGTCTTATCTCGTAATCGATTAGTAATGGCACCTGATGCATTTAATTTGATTACGCAGCTTTGTAATCGATTGTCCTTGTATATAATCGATTAACTGTCATTCCAGTAGCTTTGTAATCTATTAGCTGATGTCTTGTAATTGATTAGCATAAGTACCTGATACATTTAAATCAATTTTTCATCTTGGTAATCGATTATCATTATTGTGTAATCGATTAGTGTACAAACAGAAGCTATCTAATCGATTATCCTTATGTGTTTAATCAATTAGTGTACAAACAGAAGCTTCCTAATCGATTATTCTTGTCGTCGTAATCGATTAGCTTGCGTGTTTTTGCAGGTCTGATGCTTTTTCTTGTTTCTCCAAGAGTTTCTTCAATATTCCTTTGTCATTATCAAAATCTGTGAACCTGAAAGCATATTCAAACACATTTTGAACATTTTTAAAACTAATTATTGACTGGAAAATTTGTTTATGTCCTCTAGTGTTTTCTTGACTGTCATTGACATGTTATTTCTTCTGTTTCACTAAATTAGGGAACTAGTCATTCTTTAATTTAATCTAATCGACTAGGATTGCGACGACCATACCTTTTCTTGGTTGGTTGATCTAGGAGTAATATCGAATCCAAAGGTGATACATTAGGTACTTGGCATTTTAACTGATGTATTTTAAGCAACTGATTTTGTTCATAAGCCTGTTAGTACTTAATGCTCTCTAGGATATGACCAAGTTATGATATCTAGAGTAGTTACTTAGTGTGAGTGTTGGGACAAAGTTGAGATACTTGGGATTAATGAAACAAATTGGGGGGCAAAATGATGAGTTCATAGAGTAAAACCCTAAGCTCCTAGAGTAGATTTAAAGCATAAGACTTCATGATTTCTTCACTTTTCTTTCTTTTTTTCTAATGGTTGGCTATCTTAATCTTCATTCTATTTTCTCTTCGTGTTCACTATTACACCTTTTCTTTTAAAATTACTTTCAAACAACTTTTCTTGCGATTACTGAAACATCCAAAGAGCTTGAGTAGTGGGACGCATGCTTCTTTTTCATAATATCCATACAGGTTCAACACTTAGCATCTAAAATACTCCCTGTATTAAACTGAATAATGCACTTGCCCATGAGTGTGAAAGCTTGTCGCAGTTTAGAGCTGATTTTAAAATTATAAATCTTTTTTCCTGACACAAAAAATGCAACAAGTTTTTTGGCGTTGTTGTCGGAGATTATAAAAGGAGTGTTTTCATGAAATTGTAATTTAGGTGCTTGAGTATTTTTGCTCATGTTTTTATTTGTGTGATTGATGTTTATGTTAGTTTGATTATGTTTTATGGTTTTTTTTATTTTTTTTGTTTGTATTCTTGAGTGACTGTGTGATTGTTTGTGTAAAACTATTTTCCTTTTGATTGTGAGTACTGCTCTAAGTATTGTATGTATACTCATTCTCACTTATCTCTTTTAGTTTTTAACCATCGAATTAAAAGAATGGGTAGGAGATTAAGAAGACAAGCAAGATAGAGGATGACATCACCACAACAACATGAAGAGTGTACTATGTAGGATTTTCTAACACTTGAAAAAATGTTACCTTGAGAAGTGTCATTAGCATTCAGCCCATCAAAACCAATAACTTTGAGATAAAGGCGTCCATAATTGACATGAAACAAAAGTGTATATAGTTTTAAGAACTACCTTAAGAGGATCCCTGTGATTATATCATAATTTTTTTATGATGGTTAACACTTTGAAGTATAATGGAGTATCTAGGGACATGGCTAGACTAATGTTTTTCGTATTTTTTATTGTAGGAAAAGTAAAAAAATTATGTCAATCACTCACTGTCTAAGAATTCTATCATAACTTAGGATCAACTTTAAAAACATTTTCTCAATAGATATTACTCACCCTTTATAGCATCTAGAACCTAAGCTGAAGTTGCTAGTTTCACCCAATATGAGAGTGAATTCTTTAATAATGCATGATAGATGTTTCATGAGCTATTAAGACAATATCCTAACTATAGCTATCAGAATCATTAGTTGGTAGAAACCTTTTACTCTACATTAGCTAATGCTAATCATCGTGTAGTAGTTGATGCGATATGTAACGAAAGACTTGTGAGTCTTCCACCATCCAAACCATGGAGAATCATAAGCAACTTGGTCTTCAACAACCAAAAGTGGGACACTTCTAAAAGGCATATAAGAAAGGAGTCTGGAAAACCAAGTGGCATGTATAAGTTTAGTAAGACAACTATGTCGCAAGGACAAGTGGAAGCATTAACCAAGCAACCAAAATCTCTCAAGGAGAAGACAAAATAAAAAGCCAAGGGATGCAACTTATGTGGTTCTATAATTCATACTGAGGATGCTTGCTTAATTAAGTCTATTATGGAAGAAGACCAAAAGGAGGTCAATTTTCTTGGTAACAGTTATAATCTTATATGCAAAATCAAGGTGGCTTTAGGAAAGAGAAGGGATGAGCGAATACACATTTTAGAAGTAAGAATAGGAAGGACGGAAAACCAAATTCGATGGCTGGTAGATGTTATGGCTCAAAGACCTGGGGGTTCTCCCTAGCCAACCAAAAACAAACCTAAAAGCATATGTAAATGCAATTACATTTAGATATGACAATGAAGGAACACAACACACGGTAATATTCTATATGATATGATTGGTGTCTGGGGTATAAAGTACGCCTTATACAACCGGTGTCAAAAGTACCTAACTTTCTCTCGTCTTACACTGTCTAAGTGGGAGTCCGATATTATCAACACAAGTTCAGTGCAAACTTTGTGCTCTTCACGCTAAGGTAAGATATTGAGTCAATTCCATTCTGGGATTACTGGGACACATCGGAGGTGTATCTATAAAAGGGACTCTGATGCTTAAGTCAGTACGATTATTATGGGAAATAAAGAGATTACAGAGGTAGTTAAGTGTAGTAAATGTTGTAATCTATGAATTAATGAATGAATTATATTTATAGAAAATCCCTGGGTGCAAGTGGTGATTTGACTCTCCTAATATTGAATAATGGCTATAGTCTTTGAAAGGACAAGTTGCCCACTTACGTCTGACTCAGATTTAGGTAGTAACTTTTATGATCGGGGTCATGTTCATAGATCCGTACTGAGACTCAATGATTACCTTGGTTTTTGTACACCTTGTCCAGTGTTTAATTTGATATAACTGGTGTCGCTTTCCTTTGGGGATGATGTACACACCGGACCACTTGCCCCCTAGCTTGTTATTGTGATGGTGTTGTAGTAACGAGCTACTTCTGTATTTTGGTATTTTAGAAGTTGTCGTAACCGGTGTGGCAATTCTTAACTGATGTTGACATGTTTAATTAAGCCTTGAATCTATGATTAATGTTAATTAAGTGTCATTAAGGCTTCATTTAATGTGTGTCATTTGGCCTTTCTCAGAAAAATGACATGGCGCGGAAATTGCTGACATGGTGGAGTTTGATTGAAGTGTTTTGTGCATGTGTCATCTTGTATGATCGGTTGTACTATTGGGAGCCGAATTGTTGTTGGCTTTATAGGTCACGTCGCTTTGCCTTCCACACTGTCCACGGGCCAAACGGTTGAACTTCAACCTATGGTAACCCCGATTGTTATAAAAGAAGCGAGGTTGTAGCTGCTTCTTCACTTAGTTGTTTTTTATCCTAAAACTCTGCCTCTCTGGTGTCCCTGCTATTCTCATTCCGACCTGGCCCGTACTAGAAGAACCACTAGATTTATTCACACAGGTAGCCTTTTTCATCCTAGTTTTTTACCTTCTTTTTTAAGATGTCTAATTTTACTACTAACAGCGACCAAGGAACTGATAACTCCATGGAAATCATTTCTAACCCTTCCGTCTCTTGGCCACTTGGGGTACCCCAGCAAGGACTGCCGTTCACTCAAGCGGACATAGGTAGATCGGTTACGACAAGATACTTGGGCGGTCCCATGAGGGACACTAACTTAGCAAATCCAACAGTTTTGCCCCTTAACCTAGAGACTTCTCCTTCTTTTTAATTTTCTTTACCCCAATCCCCATTGCCGCTCTCAACCCAAAACCGAGATGTTGACTCCAACGTAGTCTATTACTACGTTGATAATAATTTTTATTTGACTATGCCATTTCTAGAACACGTCATCATCATGGATGTCATCGGATCTTTCACTGTGAAGATTAAGCCCGAAGATACGCATATGATTATAGATAGTGTGGACTGCTTGGCTCGCAAGGCCTTAGATCTTTATTTGTGTCACCAGGGACATCATCTTAACCATCAATCGGCATGCAAGTGCCAACAGAAATGTAGAACTTGAGGCCGGTTCATTTTGGCGCTTAAGGAAATATGAAGGTTCTTTTGCGCTATACGCATCGTCGTTTACAGATCGGGTTTGCCAAATCCCCCTGCGAGAGATTCTTCTTCTTTCATGAGTTTACATTGACCAACATGGGTGTTCAGTACCCCTTTACGAAGGTCGAGATGTGGGTGCTAAAATTTTTAGACATCGCCCCTAGTCAGCTATAACCCAATGGTTGGGGTTTAATTTTTTCCTTAGAGGTCCTTGCCAAGCACATGGGCTTCACTCTAACAATCGCCATATTTTTCTGGTATGCTGGGTGATGCACTATAGTAGCGCTAGAATAGGCTTCGTCAACTTACGGTGTCAAAGCTACATCGTCAACTTTGAGGCCTTCGTGGAATCTGCCAAGACCGCGGAAGCCTCCTTTAAAAAAAATTCATAGTCTTTGCCCAAGGGACCGGACCCCCCATTCTAGAAGGACAAGGAAGACCAATTTTTTATTCACATCGGCTAAACTCACCGATACTTCCTCCTCGAGAGGTTGACCTATGATGTTGAGGACCGCCAGTTCAGCAAGGGTTCCAGGGCCGTGGTGGACACTCTCTATACTGTCTTTCATGGAGCTCCTTCTAAATGTTGGTCCTTACTCAGCACTACAGAAACGAGGAATAACTACCTCACCCATTTAGGTATTTACCCTTTCTTTTTTTCGCTTGAGCTTTGATTCATGTTATACCAGTTTTAACTGTTTGTTTAATTTGTCATTTTTTCATGAGACATGAGCGGAGATGCCTTGGACGTTCTTCGCCAACTTTAGGTCGGTATGAATATCGATGCTTATGAGGAGAACAGGGTGACTCCTTAACTTAAAAAATCCTTCTCTCTTCAAATTACTGGAGGCAGTATCCCGGCTGGAACGGGGTCCAAAAAAAGGGATAAGAAAAAGAATCTTGAGAGCCACTGTAAGAAACAAAAAATCGTAGAAGAACAAGGGGACTGTGGCAATGGCAAAGCTGTTGTTGAAGAGGAGCCGGTGAAGGAGGTTCCCTAATGCAATTTCAGTTTAGACACTTTTGAAGAGATGGTAGAGAGAGTAACTCCTCCTCTGGGTGAAATCATCCTCCCACATCGTCTCAAAGAAATCCTGAACTCAAATGATCTTTGCTTTTCCCTTAAGACGGTGGTGTGGGGCTACATGAAAACTCTTTTCGTCATCCACTCCGTCGCCACTAAAAGGCCGCTAAGGGAAATAAAGCAGTTAAAAGAGAAGAATGCACACCTACTAGACGTCCAAGGTTGGGTTCATCAAAGGCTCAAGAATTTGAACAAGAGCAACCAAGCTCTTCAAAAGTCTGAGGAGGACTTGAAGAAGGAAAATGATAGACTCCGTCAAGAGGCGGATGATCTGAAGAAACAAGTGGCTGGTCTCCAAAAAGATAATGAAGGCCTCCCCCCTACAGTTCAAGACGAACAAGTAAAATATCGTAAATATATGACGCTTTTCACCCGTGCCGCTATGGACGCCTTTAGCCATGCGGTTCGTCAGGTTGTCTTACGTAGCAGAGGTACCAATCTCAACATAAATGGAATCATATTTTTCAATAGATTTCATAGTGAGGAGCTAGTCACCAAAGTTAACGGCGAGTTCTTCATCCCTTATGATGAGCCTTTCAAATTTACTCCGCTGGCAGCGGGCAAAGATGTCACTCCTCCAAACTTATTGCAGCCGATTCAAAATCAAGATCAAGAAAATGAACACGGGGAGGAAGAGAAAGATGATTGTGCCAAAGAGAACAACGGTGATGACAATAGGAGTAACTCGACCCTTGAATTTTATGCTTTTTCTTATCAGCTCCATAGACAGAATAAGCTCCATCCTTTTTGATGATTTTTCTAACTTTTGGCCTTGGCGCCTTTTTAATTTTTGTCGGGGTGTGGCCACCCATTTTTTGAATGATGATGATCTTTTTTGTTTGCATATTGGTTTGGTTTACTGTTGTCTTGGACTTGTTCTCCTTTAATTGTTAACATCGTCTTTCATCGAATTTCATAACTTAGAAATAAATCCTCTATAATTACTTCTGATATCAAAATCGAAATGATAGCTAAAATCTGTTCTTCTATCAAACATCAGATCAATTTATCATAGTCTACTCCGGGGCTTTACGCTACTCTTGGGGACTTACAAGTTTTCTCAACCTCTTTGGGGTTTTTCAACTACTCTGAGTGTAATTTAAATAACCATTCTTGGGGATCATTAGCCACTTTGGTTTAATTTTAATAATCATTCTTTGGGCTTATTAGCGACTCGGGTTTAATTTTGATAATCGTTCTTAGGGCTAAACAGCCACTCGGGTTTAATTTTGATAACCGTTCTTAGGGCTCATCAGCCACTCCGGGGTTTAATTTTGATAATCGTTCATGGGGCTCATCAGCCACTCGGGTTTAATTTTGATAATCGCTCTTTGGGCTCATCAACCACTTAGGGGTTTAATTTTTAAATAAGAAACACTAAGTCCTTTTAAGACTGTAGTTAAATAGAAACGAGAAAAGAATTATATCTTTTTGAACTGATTTTATTTCTGAAGGAGCACCCCAGCTGTATGCCTCGTTAAAAACTCCTAGGAAAAACCTGGTGGGAAAAGACCTAGGTAGGGAAAAGAGTGCATGGCTCATGATGCCGATTAGCTATAATACATACGTAGATTCTTTACGTTTCATTTATTCTTAAACACTTCACCTTGTAAAGTTTCTAAAAGATAGGCGCTTCCTTGTAATGACATCAATCACCCGGTATAGGTCATCCCAAGTAGGTGCGAGTTTTCCCTGATGTGCGAAGCGGTTCCCTACTCAAGCTTTCCTTAAGACCAGATCACCAACGTTGAACCTTCGCTTCTGTATACCTTCATATTGTAGAGCAAGATGACTTTAGCCTTAATGGCTTGATCCCAGACAAATGCTTCTTACTTGACTTCATGAGCGAGTCTAACTCATTTCTTAATCTTGAGTTATAGTCCTCTTCATCGAACTGTTGCACCCTTAGGGAGATCTGATTAATTTCAACCGTACTGCGTCAACGCCATACACCAATCAAAATGGCGCCTCGCCAATGGACGAATAGGGTGTAGTGTGATAAGTCCATAGGACATGGTACAGGTAGTTTTCCCATTTCCCTTTTGCATCTTGGAGCCGCTTCTTCAGTCCTTTCAGTATTTCTCTGTTTTCCACTTTGGCTTGCCCGTTAGTTTACGGTGTTCAATTGATGAAAACACTTGTTGAATTTAAAGCCCCTTGAGGAAGCTTATGAACTTGGCATATGTGAATTGCGTCCCATTATCAGTTACAACCTGCCTCAAAATACCAAACCGGGTGATGATGTTCTCATATAGAAACCAACAAGTCCGAGTAAATGTTATGTGCACTATAACCTTTGCCTCAATCCACTTAGTGAAATAATCTACTTCGACAATCAAGTACTTGACTCTGTCTGGAGCCTTTGGAAATGGGTCTAAGATATCCACCCCGAACTGATGGAAGGGCCAAGGAACAGCCGACGTGAAAAGCTCTTCTATCGAGACGTGGTGTTCATTGTTGTTCTTCTGGTAAGTATCACACTTCTTGACATACTCAATGGCATCTTTAGTCATCATGGGCCACTAATATCCTACCCGAAGAATTTTCCTTACCAGACTTTTTCCACCGTAGTAATGGTCACACACTCCCTCATGCACCTCAGCCATAACCTCATCTACCTCTGCCTCATTGAAACACTTCAAGTAAGGTATGGATATTTCTGTTCGAAATAGATATCCATCAACTAGGACAAAGTTTGAAAGCTCCTTATTCAACTTCTTCTTCTCAATTGGGTCGGTGGGGTGTTATCCATTCACCATATACCAGACAATTGGAACGACCCAAGAGTCATCAGGATAAGCCTTTGACTGGATGACACAAACTCTAATTGGGGCCATTACACTTGGTGCTGCTAGAGTACTCTGAATGACCGTAGTCGTGGATCCTACCTTCTTAGTATTCGCTAGCCAGGACAAAATATCAGCCCCCATGTTATCTTCCCTTAGGACATGCTTATACTCCATCTCTCTAAACTTTTTCCCCTAGTCCTTTACCTTAGCCAGGTACTACTGTAACAACAGCTATTTGGCCTGATAACTTCCATTAATTTATGAAATCATCAATTGTGAATCACTACAAAACACAACGATTCAGGCCCCAACACCTAAAGCTTCCTTAATCCTGCCAAGCAAGCCCCCTACTCCGCCTGATTATTTGATGTTTTGAAATCGAATCTAAGAGAGATCTCTATGCTAACTCCATCTTCTCTCTCAATAGCCACACTGGCTCTCCACCCTTTTGAATTTGAAGATGCATCCACATAAATAACACAATGCTCTCACAAAGGCATAGATGCTTCCCCGGTCAGCTCTTTACAAAGTCTGCTAACACCTAAGCTTCTATGGTCATTCTTAACTCATAAGAAATGTCAAATTCTAAAAGCTCAATCGCTCACTTAATCATCTTTCCTGCCAAATCTGGCTTGAGAAATACTGCCTATAGTGGGAGATCGGTTCTTATCACAATAGGATAGGCATGAAAATACTGTCTTAGTCGTCGGGATGTCCATACTAAAGCCAAGGCGGCCTTTTCGAGGTTTTGATATCGGCTTTCTGAACCTTATAATACCTTCCCAAAAAAGTATACCAGTCTTTGGCCATCAATCGTCTCCTTCACAAGAACCATTCCTATGGCCTTATCCAAAACTGATAGACAAAGGAACAACTGCTCCTCGAGGTCTGGTCTTGTCAACACCAGTGGGTTTGCCAGTACTTTCTTTAGACTCTGAAAAGCATTCTCTTGCTCTTCCCCTATTCAAACTTCTTATTTTTCTTTAAAACTTTATACAGTAGTAAAGATCGGTGTGCCATTTTAGGCATGAACCGGGATAGCGCAACAACTTTTCCATTTAGAGATTGGACCTCCCTCATATTCGTCGGACTTCGGAGCTTTTTAATTACCCTGCACTTGTCAGGATTTGCCTCAATGGGACTGCAAAAGTGTATTTCAATGGGTTTAACCGTATATTATACATCTAAATCCTCTGAAAGATCTTTCTTAAATCTTCAACATGATCACCCCCAACCGGGGTCTTAGCTATGATATCGTCCATGTACACTTCAATCGTTTGGACCGCATCCCCTCAGAAACTCTATTCATCATTCTCAAATAAGTGGCTTCAGCATTTTTAAGTGTGAACGGCATAACAGTGTAACAAAAAACTATTTTGTCATCAACAAAAGCTGTTTTTTCCTCACCATCCTTTCACATTGGGATCTGGTTGCAGCCGGAATATGCATCTATAAAAGATAAAAATTGGTACCTAAAAGAGTCATCCACCATCTAGTCAATGCTAGGCAGCGGGTACGAGTCTTTTGGGCAACATTTATTCAAATTGGTGAAGTCCGTGCATATACGTCATTTTCTATTTGCCTTTTTCACCATCACCACATTTGAGACCCATGACGAGTACTTAACTTCCCTAATAAAACCGGCCTTTAGTAGCTCTATGGTTTGTTTACACGCCACCTGCTGCTTTTCAAGACTCAGTCTCCTCTCCTTCAAGGCCATCGCCCTGGACTTCGAGTAAATTGCTAATTTGTGACAATAGAAATTTGGGTTTATAATGAGAATGTCTACCGCGGTCTAAGAAAAATATATGCTTAAACTCCCCCCAACAACTTCAACAACTGCTATTCCATTGTGGCCTCCAAACAATCGTTGATCCCTGTGGTTTTGATGGAGTCTTCATCCAGAGGGATTGCCTTGATTCCCCCACCTGGTGTAGGCCATTGGGGGTTCACCGGATCGGCTACCAACTCTTCTCTAGGATCCAAATCTATTAAATTTACTGACCTCGGTATGACTCTTCTATCATCTAATCGCTTTCTCTTAATAAACTCTTCTACCTTTATCACCTAGACACTATTGTTGTAACAGTAACACGTCATTTGCTGGTCTCCTCTAACAGAAGAGACTTGATTCTCTTTATCAATAAACTTTATCAATAGATGTGGTGTTGACACCACGGCTTTCAGAGCATTCAGAGGTGGTCTTCCAAGAATTCTGTTAAAAGGGGACTTCACATTGATCACTAGGACCCTGGTTTGAACCGTCCTCGACCCTGGTTCACATTCAAATGTCAACCTTGTACCCAAGTAACCCTTGGTGGACTGCTTCGCTCCATTAAATGTAGTTAAGTCCTCGGTGTAGGGCTATAAATTTGAATTTGACAGTCCTATCTTCTTGAAGCATTTATAGAAAATTACATCACAGGAACTTCCCTGGTCCACCAAAATTCTCTAGATTGTCTTATTTGCAATTATGGCTTTAATAACCACTGCGTCGTCTCCTCCTAAAATGGTTGGACCATAGTCATCATCTGAGAATATGATAGGCGAGGTCTGAATCCCACCTTGGTACGACCGATTATCAGCCTTTGTTTGTACTGACATGATCATCTTTAAATAAATTTTTGAGCCGTATTAGATACTCCCCTCCTAAAAATCCTCCAATAATCATATTAATTATGCCCTTTCTTCCTGAACCTTGGGGCCTCATCCATGCTTCGTCATCTTCTTTAATGTTGTCAACAATGGCCTTGCCTTTATCTAGGGCTGGCTTTTTTGAGCTCCTAGCTTCCTCTTCTTTTCCCGGACCGTGCTTCCGCCTCCTGGTGCCTCTTTCTTCGGTTCTCCATATATTCGGTTTTTGAAGAGGTATTGTTTCAGCTTCCCTTCTCTAATCAAAGTCTCAATGGCCTCCTTCATCTATTGGTATTCATCGGCATTATGACTGATCTGCTCATGAAACTCACAGAATTTGCTCGTGTTGCTAGGCCTCTTCATCGACATATGTTTTTTCACTCCATACACCATTAATCCTTGTAGTTCAACTTCCCTTAGAATTTATCTTAGATGAACTGTTAAGGGGTATACTAAGTGTAATTGACACTCCGGGGTTCCTTCTGTCTTGGAGGCGTATTCTGGTTATGACCTCTATGCTCTTACGTCGGACCTTTTTTCTCATGGACTAGGGTCCGATCTTTAGAAACTGAGGTTTTTCCTTAGCTGCTGCGAGATTCATCTCTCTTCTTATATATTTGGCTGCTTTCCTCCTAAACTCTTCAAAGGTTTAGGGAGCTCCTTTTGCCAGAGACAAGGAAAATGAGGACTGCAGTTGAAAGGCCTCGACTGTAATATATAGCTGAATCTGCTCCGTCAATCCCGGTATAAGAGATGCCTATTTATAAAATCTTTTCAAAAAGTCTCTGAGATTTCATCCACTCCTTGCTTAATCTGTTCCTGAGTATGAGACGTTCTGGGGACATCTCTTGAAACCATAAAATGTTGTAAGAAAGCATGTGCATATTGTCCCAGGAATAATTGGATCCCGATAGCAAGCTTTTAAACCATCTTAAGGCTTCAATGGATAAAGTTCTGGGAAACATCCTACACATTACGTCTTCTTCAGCACCCAGAAATAGTGATTTATTTGCATAAGTGTCCAGATGACGCCCCTAGTCGGTCTCTCCAGTGTATTTCCCAATTGATAACGGTTAGGGGGTCTACAAGTGCCTTGGAATTGGGACATTCATCAACCTCCTTGTGAAGGGGATGTTGAACCAGTATACTCTCCCCCTCTCCGCCTTGCTGCAAAGGTCTCCTTTGGATATTCAAAGCCTCAGTCTTATAAGTGGGCTCCTGCCCATCGTAAGTCTAATCCTGCGAATACTCCTGCGTGTGAGAAGACTTATGTTGCTGCCTCTGGTTTCCAGCTTCTGGTTTCAATCGCTGTCTCTTTCACCTCCTTACTCCTCTTCAGCTCCTGAATCTCAAAGCGAAGTTGTCTAATTGACTCATCCCGGGGATCAGGGTGCACTATAGCGACCATTTTCCCCTAGTTTTGATTCGTTCCCAGGGTCTCAACGATTCCGGCACCATTGTCCAACACATTGGGGCTTCACTCTCTGGGCCAAGTTTTAAACGTGGCCCTCTAGAGTTCCATTCCTCCTATTATGCTCCATGATTTGCTAATTCCTTACGATATGGGACTAAATTTATGCGGTCCAACCAGGCATGCCAATGATTTGGTCGGTGTCCTAGGTATAGAGTACGCCTCACACAACCGGTGTCAAAAGTACCTCATTCTCTCTGGTTTTACACCGTCTCAGTAGGAGTTCGGTATTATCAAGACGGTTTCAGTGAAAACTTTGTGCCCTTCAC
Organism: Clitoria ternatea; assembly: GCA_037962975.1. NCBI lineage: Eukaryota > Viridiplantae > Streptophyta > Magnoliopsida > Fabales > Fabaceae > Clitoria > Clitoria ternatea. The sequence goes on from CM075670.1 coordinate 33,661,556, forward strand.
ACTAAGGTAAGATATTGAGTCAATTTCATTCTGGGGTTGCTAGGACACATCAGAGGCGTACATACAAAAGGAACTCTGATACTTAAGTCAGTACAGGTATTACGGGAAATAAAGAGATTACGAAGGTAGTTAAATGCAGTAAATATTATAACCTGTGAATTAATGAATGAGTTCTATTTATAGAATTTCCCTAGGTGCAAGTGGTGATTTGACCTTCCTAATAATAACCAGAGGCTACAGTCTTTGCAAGGACAAGTTGTCCACTTGCGTTAGATTCAAATTTAAGTGGCAACTTTTCTGACCGGGATCATGTTCATAGATTTGTACTATGACTCAATAATTTAGTTTTTGTACATCTCATCCAATGTTTAAGTCGATTTAATTTGGCATTTATTTGTTTTTTACAATAACCGTGTCGCTTACCTTTGGGCTCAGTGTGCACGCCGGATCACTATAACTATATACAAAATAAATAAGAATAATATTTAACATATTTTAATTTAAATATTAAGTTCTAAATGTTAAATATTTAAAAAAATTCAAAACAAATCTAAAGATCAAAATATGTTTCATATTCTTTAAAATATTAAATAGATAAACAATATAAGCATTTTAAAATAAATATTTTCAAATGTTGTAAATTAAAAAATATGTTAAATATATAATATTAGAAATTTTATGCAATAATATCATATTTTATGTTGCTTTTATTTTACACATATTACATAATAAATTCATCATGCACACACGTTAAGAAATATTTATTTATTACATATAGTTATTAAAATTATATTTAATTATTGAATAAAACATATTTTGGACAAATAAAATATATTTGACATGATTTCAAAAGAACCTTTCATTTCTAGTTTTTCCAAGATTACATTATTTGAAAGAAAAAGCCATTTTTATTCTCTTATTGTTCACTTAAGTTCATTTAAAGTGGTAATTTTTTTATAGAAATGAATGTAATTAATTTATTATAAATAAAGTATAATGGATATATTTATTACTAGTACATTTTTGGCGTTAAGGTTGACAAAATGATGTTAAATGGAGCCCATGAATGGCAAAATATCTGATGATCGTTAATTGGCATTTAGTTTCAGAGGTTGGGGTAAACAACAAAACGTTCCCTCGTTTTTGTTGGATTAGAATTCTATACAATGCTTTTTGGTCGCTCACTTCCCACTTACTTCTGTCTCCCAACATAATTTATATAAGCCTCCTTTTGTACGGCTACAAGGGTTACATAATTTCGATCATCTTTTTTCTCACCCATGAAGATCCTCCTATCAGCTTTTCTATTCTTAGCATTTTTTCAATTAGTTGTAAAAGTTGTTACAAGAATAACAATATAAAAAGACTAAGATAAACATCATATTTTAGTTTAATTAATTAAGTAGAGAATGTGAACTGTTGTGAACTTATGATACAAGTTATCACTCGATGAAAAAAACAAAGACATTTTTCATGAAAATAACAACAAATGGAATAATAATCCAAATCTGAGATTTAATTTGAAAAGGATGGAGTAGTATGTGTGGGTTAATCTTACTCCCAAGTTAACATTAAACATTATTAGAACATACTACTACTACTTATAGGCAACGGGAGGGATGAGGAGTTAATTTGTGCACGAAGGAAAGAACAAAGACATGAAAAACGTAAAAAGCATGTAGGAGAGAGCCATACCATAAAAAAGGCCAATCAAATTAAGTTGGTCCCCGCGGGAAAGGCAAAAGCAACATTCTTCTCCCCATTCCCCAAATTGGTATTCAGCAATAGACGTGGAAGAGTGACCACCATAAATAAATACTTAGAAAAGAAAGAAAGAAAGGAAAAACACCATTACATCATCATCATCATACACTCAAAAAGGTTAGACCAAGTTTCAGGGGCACTTTGGTTGGGACTATGCTAAACTAACTCTGTTATGAATCTTCTCAAAACGGAGCCGTGGATGTTCGATACAGCACCCCCTTTTTCTTTGGCTGACTAGCTGCGGCTTCATACAACTGCAGTCACATTCACATAATGTGTTTCTTAAAATTGTGTTCTTTATTTCAACACTCCAACGTAGTACTATGTCTCATAACTATTCATAAAAATAAAAGCAAAAATAATCACATTCATATTTACCTGTTGTTGCTGTCGTCTGAGTCTTGCATTCTCTTCCTTTAAGTGCTCAACTTTAAGCTCCAGCTCATTGGTGTAAGCCTGAAGAAACAAAGGCATGTTAAGCAAATTTTGAAAATGAAAATGGAAACTGTCTCCTAATGAATTTGTTGTTGTTGTTTTCATGGCTTTTAAACTAGCCCACAATTATCTAAAACCAAAATCAGGATAGCTGTTGCGTTACACGTACGTAAAAGATTCAACCCAGGTTTGAATCATGTTTCCCTGTTTTCTTTTGACACTTAGCCTCATCTCTTTTACGGCTATTATTAGATTAAGTTAGGAAAAAGAAATTAAGAGGGAAGTAATGAAGGGAGAAAAGAAGCAATCTTTTCCTGTTTTCTAGCGCGTGAACGTGCAGCAGACTCACGGTTCTTGATCATACGCTTGTTTCTTCTGTCCCCGCGGGTGGTATCATGATTGGGATCAGGGAATCTCTTGAAGGAGGCCTCAAGTGAGGAATGGTTGGTGAAAGAATCAAGCTTGGAGAGAGCAGGGTGGTGGGGTTGTGATGGCTTGGGAGTGAGAGGGTCGAAATGCAGGCTAAGGGCAGTGGCAAGAGGAGGAGGAGGAGGAGGTGGTGGTTGTGGGGCAGGGGAGGGTGCAGAGCAGAAAAGAGAAGGATGGGTTTGTGAAGAGGACAAAATGGGGTTTGGTGGGTCTATGCAGAAGGGTCGAGCAAGGAAGTCTTGGAGGATTACTCCTCCCAAGTTCGTGGTTTGGCGAGTGGTTTGGTCGTTCAAGGAAGCAAGGTTAATGTCTTTCCACACCTCTTCCATGATTAAGAGAATTATATGATGGTGATAGTGATTTTAGAGAAGCAGGACTTGACCATTGGTGGGGTGGGATAGCCCCATAATACAAAGGTGGGTGTGATTTGGAGTTTACTTTGGATTAAGAAATATACATAGGTCAAGGTCTGGGAGTGAAGTTGTAGAGTGTCGTATCCTTGGTTGCTTCATATATTGCAGCTCTGTGTGCCCTTTGTGTGAGTGGTCATATCAAACTCTCCACACGTGACACGCTCGCCACCCATAACGCTAGCTACATAGGGAGTATAATAAACATAATAACATCTACATAAATTAATTACACTAATTATGTATGTGTCTGGATTTTGGACTAGCAAAGCAAAATAAAAGAACCACCCTTCTGTTTTAAAAATTAAAATAATTGCAGCTGCATATATCATTTAGCTTTGCTTCTGTATTTTTTTATAAAAAAATTAGTGCAGTGATTAATTGATTAAAACTGATTTTAATTTAATTTAATATATGATAGATGAGTTTGAATTTTAAAAATATCACTGTTTTAAATTTTGATATGAAGAATCTTGTTGTTTATATAAGAGAATTTGACTTCTGTGTAGTTGAGGATAATACGTTTAGTAAATCACCACTTTTATAATTAGTTGGAATGAAAATCGATTTTAAAACTATTAAAACATTAATTTTTTAAATCGATTTTTATCTCAATCAATTTAATAAGTTGCTAGAAAAAAACCACAACCCACCACTTTTTACTCCATTGAATGCAAATTCTATAATAAACCATGATTTTAGGTTTGTGTAAGTGTAATGTGAATATAACTTAAGTTTATAATGTGTGTGTAAACTATGATACTATGAATATGATTATACAAATAATATAGTTGGTAGTACATAAATTACTAAAAATGATGCACTTAGTGATAATATTGAGGAGCGGATTCAGTACTAGAGCGGGAGTGGAACCGATGAAATTTAGATTTCCTTTGGACGTAAAAAAATAAGACTGAAAGTAACTGAAAAGAAAGAAAAAATATGATTGACCAAAAAAAAAGAAAAAAATATGTTGTTTGGGTGGAGAGAAATATCAAAGAAAAAATGAAAAAAATATTTTATAGTGTAGATGATGAAAAAAAATTAGATGGAACTAAATTAATTTTATAAGATTTAAATTAAAAATATTAAAAAATTGATCTTTTAAGTTATAAAAATTTATTTTAAGTTTCTTTATAAATTGTAACAATATTTATTAAACAAAACTTTCACCACATTTTCTTCTATTTAAAGGAAGTTAATTTCCATTAGGCTCCACTTACCCTGTTTTTTATTTCCGCCCTAGTTTTCTTTTTAAATAATTTCATCTCATTTTCTTCTTTCCCAATTTTCCAATATCATTTTCCTACAAAACAAAGAAAGCTAAACTTATCACAATGAATAAGATTGTACCCGTTAATTAACTTGTTTATCTTGAATAAATTATACTAATTATTTTGGTTTGATATTGATATACTGGGCTCAAATTAGGTATCATCATTATCGTTGTTAACGTCCTTATCCAGAATATAGTGTAATGGTTAGGGTCAAGTTTGACTAAGGGGATGGTTGACTTCACACCCTCATCAACTTTAAGTTTATTTGGAGCTACAGCTACAGTGGAGGGCTTGCCATTATCCATTGGCTTCAGCCCTTAAAAAAGTCCATTCCATCTTTCCTCTTTTACTCGACGCTGGGGAAGACATGCTGGATTGAAAACACCACCACGGGTCTTGGGCTTGTTTGATTCCCGGTTGCAAAACTCTACCTCCGTTTCTCCTCCATCACGGTAACGAGTCGTGTTCGGGTGGTGTTTGGGAAAACTTAACCGTCACCATGTAGTATAGTATTCACATCCACTATCCACTAGTTCGAGGCCATGAACGAGTTTCTAGAGTCTTGCTAGGCACCCACGCATGGTCAAGAAACCTAGTTTTGACGACCAACGAATTAGTCCATGGTTCACAATGTTTCTTCACGTAAATCTCCTCCAAATATAGAATGGGTTTTAACCGATTCTTTTCAGCCACGTCAACACGCGCTAACTTTTTCAGCAATAAGGTTCTTGCATTCCTTAGGAAGATGAGCATCATCTACCATTAGTATATCCCTGAAAGATCACCAATTGTTACTTTCTTCGTCGTCACCGTCTGCAAGGTCTTGGAGTTGTTGATCGTCAGAAGCCCTAGAGGGAGAAACCCTAGCAGAGCTCATGAATCTCATTGTATTCTATACAGTATTGTATATTTGCTTTGAAAGAATAAAATGTAAATCTTTCAGAAAATGAATTAAAAATTGGTTTTGATAAATGTATATAAATTAAAAACCTAACTTGTTTTTTTCACCAATGAGGGAGAAAAAGTCCAGTTAATAATATTTAATTTCTTAAAACAAAAATAATCCTATCAAGGTACATACATGTCTGAGATGACTCATTAGAGATAAAATGAGTTTGAAAGAGTTTATACAAGAAACTTATTGGAAAAAAAAACTTATAACTTTGATAAGTTATTTTTTGCATGGTTTGATGAGTTAGTTGATATAATTTAATTATCAAAATAAGTTATTTTCGACTTATTAATTCTAACAAGTTTTACAAGTAAAGATTATTATATAAGTTTTCATTTAAAAATAACTAATTGTGTAAACTCTTAATAAAATTATGTATCCAAACACATTTTTAATAAAAATGAGGTTTGATTGATTTTTGGTGAGATAGATAGATTAAGATATTATTAGTTTGGAAACTTTTATTTATAGGAAAATTGTTTTTATAAGAATAAGTTTTTTAGACAAATTTAGGGAAAATGTTTGGTTATTTAGATTAATTATTATGTAAAAAATGTTATACTGTCAATCAATTAATTTTTTTAACACTATCAATCAATTAAAAATCACGCCCAATAACTTTTAATATAAATATTGGACAAATTAATTAATTTTACTTGTATATTACCATTTGTTATATTTTTATACTTTGAAATCAGTAAATGCATTGGAGTTAGGAAGTGTGAGAAGGATAGCTAGGGGTTGGGAAGTAGTAACACAGGAATCAAGTTTGAAATTTTATTCATGTGAAATATAACTATGTTAACTTTTTTTTAACCATATATATATTCTTTAAGGAAACAAATATGTTAAGAACAAAAATATCCACATGGCATATGATTAGTTCTTTTAACAAGATTTTTTATCCATAATTTATACTTAATATCTAATTGAAGGACAACTAAATATGTATTATCTGAACTAATTATTCATTAGTCAACTATAATGACTTAGTTGTCATATATATTTTTTATTATTTAAAATGATGAGAAAATAAATGAAAAAGAGGCGTAGAAATCATGGTTTAATTTTTTTATTTTGATTGTAACATAGTTTTAAATTTTTGTGCGCTATCATCAAATTATGACTTGTTATATGTAAAAATTATTATGCAGTGATAATAAATTTTTTAACTAATGTAACAATTACCTTAAACCTCACAATTAGTCTTCTTTTTAAATCTGTATAAATATAAATAATTTAGTTTTAGTTTTCTAAATATTTTTTTGGTTTTTGTCAAACTTTCAAATTTTCAAAACTAGTCTTCATACATTGTAGCATTGATATGTCATGCATTTGCTCATAATGTTAACCATTATCAGGATGAGATGTATGACGATTAACACATATCATCAATAAAAGATACGTTGTTTTTAAAATTTATTTAAAAAATTAATAAAAATTAAACCAAAGTTAAATTATACATATATTTATATAGACTGAAAATTTATCTCTATAGGTGGTTGGTTTATATGGTAGATAATTAATTTTTTTATAATATAAATGTTTCTGGTTAGAAGAAGATTGATAGGAAATATAGTGGAAAAAAACTGAAAATTTATTTATTCATGATTTTTTTTAATGCACTCATCATTTATGATTAAAAAGAAGAAAATAAAAACTGAATCTGTATTATGCCATATTCTGCAGCTAATACGTATGTCTCTCTCATATACCTTGTTTAGAAAATCGTGAACTCCCTTTTTCTCCAAATCAAAGTGGGCATTTGGCAAGTCATTTTCTCGTCAAGATCCCTATCTAACATGACCTAGCTAGTGCTACCACATGGTGCCTTTCTTTTTTTAGATGATGCCCTTAAACAGTAACAATTTTTTTCTTTTACTGTTTATTGTTTGTCTGCTGCATATACGTACCATATTTCAATATATATACATATATATATATATATATATATATATATATATATATATATATATATATATATATATATATATATTGCATCTTCCTTTTGATCTGATTTTGTTTTCATTCTTACGATCCTTAAATTTTATTATGGTTGAGTATTGATACCGAAGTAAATCTCTCTTGTTTATATTTTACACTGGTTTAGTAAAAATCTGATAATCCAATAGGGAGCAAAGAGTCTTAGACCAAGTCTGTCTAGCCAACACATCGGTCTCTCAACTTGTAGGGTGAAGGAAAGTGTCACTTGTAAAAATACTCAAATGCTCAAATTATACATATAAGTTAATATCGAAGCTCAAGCAGTACTAGAGCAGAAAAGGCTTTTAAGCACGGTTAAAATGAGGTTTTAAACATGGTTCTGCAAGCGTGTTTGTTGGTGTCGTGGTAATAAATAAGGACTTTTCACCACGGATGTCAACTGTGTTTAAAAAAACTCTTTAAACACGAATGTTAGAACCGTGCTTAAAAGTTCTACGCACACCTCCGTAGTTGCCACCAACATCCTCCTTAATGACCCTAACATCGACCTTCAAAACAGAAAACCTCCATTATAGGAGCAAACAAAAGCAAGACGTAGAGAATAGAAACAAACATAATAGTAAACAAAAATCTTCAAAACCTCTATTATAATCGAAAGAAATGAAAAAGAAGGTACAAAAAAGAAGCCTTCCATGCTTGAACGAGAAAAAAAGAGAAGGGTCACATGGTGGTAAAATCTACCTCAACGGCGTGCAACAAGAACAACAAAAGAAAACCTATAAAATATACACACATAACTATGTTAGATCTAGAACACAAACAAATGCAAACATCAATGGCAATGGGAAAACAAATAGGAGCAATCTTAGAGAGAAAGATGAGAGAAAGCTAACAGAGAAAGAGTTTGAATGAGGAGCATGTGACGTTCAAAATTTAAAAATCTAAAGGAAGCTATAAGCATGGTTGCATCTGTAACCGTGTTTATATAACTATCAGAAACGTGCTTATAGGTTTAACACAAAAATGCATATATGCATTTTAAGTTTCACCTATAAACATGACTTATTTGTTAATCGTGCTTGTAGATCTTCGCACATATTTCAAAAATGTCACCGCACTATATATTATCATGGTTCACGTTGGAACCGTGTTCATATAATTTGGTCATAATTCAAAAATGTCACCGCGCATTTTATGAACACGTTTACCATTTAACCGTGCTTATATCCTGTGCTAGTATCTATATTTTGCATTAGTGTGGGGTTGGTGATTTGATGGTGATGACATCCTACATGGCAAGTGTCAATACGAAATCTGTAAAAGATGGATAAAGCTACCAGACATATAGACATTCCTAACACCTTTGGCAGGTCAGATGTTGGTATGCCCCTAATGAGTCTTTTCCTCTCTCTTTGACTTCACTCCTTAAGAACTCCGGTCAAGGGATTCGTATCGTGGGAGGTTTAACTAGTGTCAGAGGGTGCTCACAGGAGATGCTCTGCACCGTGAAACACCATGTCAAAGTCCTTCCTTTTTGGGCCGATATCAGGCCCAGATCATTTACCCCCTTGGAGGTTATTATCTTTACTGATAAAGTTGAGGCATTAAATCTAACTTTGGAGTTGGTTATAACTTTGAAAAGAAAAAGAAAAGGCGTCCTTAGGAGGAGGTAGCATACTAAAAGCCCAAGAAGGTGAAGGGTCAACTGACCTTAGTTGAGGTGAGGGTAGGCCAAGCAGCCACCCTAACACAAGATATAACACCCCTGATTTTCTGTACTCGAATCCCGATGTGATCGTCATATTTAATAAAAATACGAATAAATTTTTCGCGTTGGGAAAACATTTCCAATACACCACCATGACCACATCAAGACCCAAATTACAGAAAACCAAAGAGTGAGATTTAGTAATCTATAACTGGATCGATAAATGGTTTGCCCATAAAGGTATACAAAATAATAGAGTATACATCGAAAGAATGTGTATACCGGGCACACGCCTAGTCCCATATATGATGATATGAGAAAAGGCTAGGCTAGCACGCAATGGCATATTATAAGCCTATTAGACATCCATCATCATTCTACAATTAATTTCATAAGCATGCAAAGCCTAAGGTATGATTATATATATACATAAATACATTCATATACATTCGGGAATCTTTTCCCGATTATAACAATCATCAATGCTCATCATTCAATTCTTTTTTAATCCTTCTAATACACATCAAATCATCTCTTACATACTACATTTATATCCACAATTCACAATTCCGAAGGATCATCCTATACATGTTCAAATTCATTAAAATCATCTATACTTTCAGAATCAATTCATTATACAAGAACCATAAATGATGCCGGCCAAGGCACTTCCATTACCACTATTTACCTTCACCAAAGCTTTGACTAGAAATCCGAACTCATTCCATGGCAACCTGCATCACAATGCTAAAAAGGAGACCACATGGGAGAGTGAGTTATACATTCAAAATGACGAATAATATATATATTGTAATCATGTATATATGCATACAAATGTCATGTGTGCTTTGCTATCAAATCATCAAATTATCATTCATTAATCATTTCATCATCATAATAGGCATACAAGCTTCATGAATCGCAATTCATATCATAAATAAGCACAACATATACACAATCACAAACACCATCATTTTGCCACTTATCAACAAGGGCACTCATATTCATTATCATCATTAATTCATTATGACTTTGCTCAATACCTCCTCGCAAGGGGTTTCTCATCACTCGTGGTCATCCCATCTCAAATGCCATGGTCTTAAGACTAATGCATATGTCAACTGTTCAATACATATGCTACGGATCCGATTATCAAATTCAATAATAATCACAATTACTTAAATTATCATCATCACTCAGGGATACACCCTTCGTGGCACCCCGCAAGGTGATTCACTTCACAATAATTATCACAATACCATCATCACTCGGGGATACACCCCTCGTGGCACCCCGCAAGGTGATTTATTCAACAATATGATCAACATCATCTTCACTCCGAGATATACCCATCGTGGCACCCCGCAAGGTGATATATTCAACCATAATTATGATAACACCGTCCTCACTCCGGGATATACCCTTCGTGGCACCCCGCAAGGTGATTCATTCAACAATAATAGGACAACGTCCTCTTCACTCAGGGATATACCCATCGTGGCACCCCGCAAGGTGATTCATTCAATAATAATGCATATCAATGCCATGCTATGCCGTAAATACAACAATGCAATAATGCATGTGCCCAACAATCTCGCAAGGATTTCTCACCCTCTCAATTAAGGGTATATTTCAATTTTGGCATTTTCAATAATCATATAATTATTTACAAGCCCCTCAAGGCATATCATTCATATAATTGGCATCTCAACGGCCGCAAACTTCATTCATAACAATCCACACATGGATATCAAAGGCATGGCAAACATCATCATATTAATCCATACATGTGACAACAAGGTATTTTTGGAATATATACATATATATATATATATATATCAATCATCATTGCCTCACTCACGTACAAGTCATTTACTTGTATTCACCACAAGGGTGTCATAATATTTCTTATTATTCATTAGTGCCATTACATATTTATTCGGTGGTTTTCAACCCATCACCCATCACCGTTATCTCGCAATTAAGATGACAACACAGCAATCCGTCCTATCATATCATAGTCACACACACACACATATATATATATATATATATATATATATATCCCCATACTTCCCCTTAAATATCACACGGGGTAAAGAAAGGAAGCCCATTGCCATCATACCAGAGAAAAGAAGGGTCAACATAATCAAAACCGAGAGAAAAGAAGGGAAAAATACTAACAGCGTTCACTCGCTCAAGCGAGGCACACATTCTCTTGAGCGAGATAGCCCATCTCGCTTGAGCGCCTCAGCTCGCTTGGGCGAAATCAAGCCAGTATCTAGTTCCCAGGTTGCTCGCTTGGGCGAGACACTACACACCCAGCCAATCGCTTGGGCGAAATAGCTCCAGTAGCTAATTTTACACTCGCTCGCTTGAGCGAGGTATCCACTCGCTTGAGCGGAAATCATTCAATACCCACGCAACTCATAACTTAACTTGGGCGAAAACTCTTTGCCCAACACAACTCCCAGAGCCGAGCATATGCTCACTCACTCAGCAAATATCCCAGCACTCGGGTTCCTGTTGACAGAATACCCCAAAACCGACCCATCACTCATTCGGCTTTTACTCGGAAAAATTTGTCCGGATCCGAGTCATCTCACACTTGGCTTCTCACTTGGCATAACAATCTAGACCAACCCATCTTTCATTCGGTCCCCCACTCGGCAAACTTAATCCAAAGCCGACTCACCCTCTCAATCAGACTTTCACTTGGCAATTTCATTCTAAATCCGAGTCATCTCAATCAGTCTTACACTCAGTAATTTCTCTAAAACCGACTCATCACTCAATCGGTCCTCACTCGGCAATTCATACCAAAACCGACTCATCACCCTCGGGTTCCCACTCGGAAAAATACTCCAGACTGAGTCTTTTCTCACTCGGTTTTCCACTCAAAAATTTATTCCAAAAACCGACTTCCTTTCATTTTCACCCGAGAGAATTATTCCAGAATACTTCTGGACAACACTCTATGTATCCCCACTCGGTGGCATTCCCACTCGGAATTACACACACGGAGGGGCTCCACTCGGAACAGGAATGAGTTACTTGGGACTCAGAAATTCCCACTCGGAACTCCACTGCTCGGAATATCACACAGGGAGATCTCTCACTCGGAATTTTATCTACTCCCTCACTCGGAGGGTTCTGCCTTGGCATAGCCCACACGAAATTTCACTCAGAAATTCACCACAGATCATGTATTATTTTCTAAGTCCACACTCGGGCAGAATTCTTCCAGAATCAATGTTCTCCCTTGCTCGCTCAAGCGCAGCCACGCCCGCTTGAGCGAGATTCGTCCAGAACCTCACCTGATCACAACACACTCTACTCGCTCGAGCGGAACACTCCCTCGCCTGGGCGAAATTAGCTCAGAGGCCATAATATTGGTGCAGGGGACTCTCGCCTGAGCGAGATCCTATCTCGCCAGAGCGAGAAAACCAGGACAGAGGCAGGAAACGAAAATTCTTACAACTCAACATATAATTTCACATTTTAGGCCTGCTAAATCATATCTAACACATCATATACGATATTTGAGGCACATTCAACTCGTTCTAAGAGTTCTCACTCGGAATTTCTCATTATAAGCCAAATTTGGATATATCCAACTGTTCATATACATCATGAAAGGCATATACATCCTGTTTAAATATTCATACTTATACATTTCTATTTCAAACTTAATATTCACATTAAACTCAAACTTATCCCCATCAAATATACAAATGCATACTTCCACAACAATCATCACATAATCTTACTGCATCATCCACAAAAACAACCATTTGCCATTCTCATTAATCCAATAAATATAGACATGGCAAGGCAAGCATGAGTATTCATCACATACAATAATCACTATCAATTTACTCATGCAATTTGAATGTTAACTCCTCTCCTACCTTGAGAGAAGAGCCGAAACGATTCCAATGCTCCGAATGCTCCATTGCATCACTCGGAATACAATCTACATACCATACATATACATACACATAATCAATAACCATCATAACTCTAAACATTTGTTAGCTTATCATAAAGCTCAACCCCAAGTCCTAGACTTGTTAATCATCAACTTATACAATTGTGTTAGGCTTCGGGAATTCCTTTCCCAAAGCCAAGATCCTCTAGATCTTAAAGACCAACTAATCCGACAGCATCATCATTTTACCCATTACATAATGTAGTCTCAAATCACCTCAATCCTTCAAACATCATCATTGTTACTCAATATTCAACTTAGCCCTCACATCCTTCAATAATCACAATTAATCATTCAAATTTAAATGGCACACCACAATGGTCTAGAACCTCATCAAGTCACAATCTTATCATACCAATATGTATATCCATTGATTCCACCATTAAGGATTATCTACAATGTTCATCATTGTTCATCACTATAACTAACAACATATACATCAAACATCACCCATTCACTTCCAATTCCACCTTCAAGTCACAATACATACATTCTCTCAAATTCTTAAGGCAAGGGTTTTTCATCAAAACCCAAAAAATTTACCCATGCTCATTAATCACTATCAATGGCCATCTTTCATCATTAATATCATTCTCATAATCATTAAACCTACATTCTATCCACATTTCATACTTTCCCCAATTTATTAAAGTTAGGGTTTCACTAAAACCCAACAACAGTCATTAATACCCATTTATTTCTCATCACCTTCCAACATTAATCTTAAGTACCCAAAAGGCTCACATTTAAGCCACCCCACCTTAGGGTTTCCTTATTAAATAGTTTCATTCATCATTCCATTAGCATTTAAACCTTCACCCAACAATCAAAACTCCAAACCTAGGGCATAAAGCTCATAAAAATGATGAGGAACTTACCTCACCCAAAGAAACAACATGAGCTTCCAATAGAGAGAGAGATCCACACGAAAATAGAGTGGGAGAAGGAGGAGGAGTTCCAGCACAAGCTTCTCCTTCAAGCTTCCATAAAAACGAAAATGGGGGGAAAAGGAGAAGACTCCACACGGCTTGGTTTTTGGAGAGAAGACAAAGAGGGAATGGAGAAAAGAAATAAGAGATAAAGGAGAAGAAAGGTCACAGCCAAAGGGGAGTAAAAATCCAACGAAAATAAGGAGAGAAGAATGGGCTCTTTGGTTTTAATTTTAACTCTCCATTAAAAGATCATCGTTTTATAACAAACAGGCTCTCAGTTCGGGCTCAATACATTATCCAAAAATTATTCCGAATATAGATTTGGATTCCCAATAATATTCTTAATAGCCCTGACCAAAGGTATCTCAATCGGAGATACTTGGTCCAACACCCATATTCTAACCGGGTATAATTTCATCTCCTTAAATCTCAATAAATTATAATTATCCATAATAAATCCCAATTTAATCATTCTAATACTTTTAGGATACAAATCAACTCATATACAATTATTTATTATTCATTCTCCCCAATTATTCATTTTTATAAATTCGGGGTGTTACACAAGAGGAGCCCTCCTCAATCTAGGAGGATAGGGGGAAAGGATTTTGAACTCCAGTGTTTCCAAATTTCTAGATCAAATTAGAGGCAACCTTGTGAAGTTCCAAATTCCTTTCCACCTTTGGATAAACTTGGTCGATGACAAGGCTTAGAGAGCATCGTAGGCCATACTCTGGAACATCGTAGAGTCAAACACTATTCTATAATCTTTGGCCAAAGCCTATATCTCCCCTTCAAAAGCCAAATAGTGTTTTGAGTCAACGAAGGAGGCTCAGGCCCAAAAGAATGATGTTAAGGATGCCTTGAAAAAGGAGACAATAGAATAAAAACTGGAGCATGGGTTCTTATCAACTACAAGTACAACCAGGGACGCCAAGTTAATGTAGAAGACTACTAAGGACACTTTAAAGGAGATGCATGTTAAGTATGACTAGCTTCTTCTAGAGAAATCCAATATGGAGAAGAAAGTTGGTTGTCTTGAAGTCAATATCAAGGCCCAAGTAAAAGGGCATACCTAAAAGAAGGAAAGATAAAATCAAGAAATGGTTGCTTTTGAAGCCATTGTCGATCTGACTTTCAACAGTGCTATAAGGCAAGTCCAACACTAGAACCTTGAACTCAACACCGATGGCGTAGATGTCTATTATGAATTTCGTAATGGCATTTGTATGACATGGACCTAGGCCAGCCTATGGAACCAATGGACATGCCTTACCACCTACTTTGTCTTTCTACGGACTAATCCATGCAGCCCAAAATGATGTGTGTGGAATAAGATGTTGGGAGAAGACGATGGGGAGACTTACATCAGATCTGATCAAGAAGAGAACACCCTTGATGATGATGTTAGCAACCTGTTAGCCAAGAAGATGATGACTCCTCCTCCGACTTAATCTTGTTACATTTAAAGTTTCATTACATTGTTCCAGAATAGGCTTCCGAGTGAGTACCTTTAAACCTTTTTTTTATTTTCTTATCATTTATGTGAATCCTTAGGCCGATATACCCATATCCTTTTGTAATTTTATTGTACAGTCTTTAGACCCGCGATTTAATACATGACAATAAATTTTTGCTTTATGAATTATAGGTTTACTTTATAAGTTGTGTTGTCCTTTAGATTCAGGCATCGTAAATGACTTGTTTGATGCATAAATTAAGATTTTGAATCAAATAACTTTTTACTTATGCCACTTATTGAGGTTAAGTAATTTGACTGCTGTATTCTGATAATTGTATGTGTCGTTCCTTTGATTATGTTAATAGTTTTCGCATTACATAGTTAACTATGTCACTTTAGGGCTAATTTCATTTTTATTGCATGCTTATCTTGATGTTGCTGCTTTGAGATCTTTGTATGTAGTCACCTACATCGGTAATTGGTATACTCCTTATGGGGTGTCATTAACTATGCTTATATTGGATAGCTAACTAGGTCATTATCCGGGAGTTTTTCTACTTGCACAACTCGTTGGGGCCCGATACGGTTGCATACTTAAACGTTCCTCATTATCACCTTCTCAGGGAAAACCAATTGGGAAAAAACTATAAGTTAAGAAAAAGAATACATGTTGAGCACTAGTTAACTATAGTGAATTCTAATGTCTGGATGTTCCACTTGTTCTTGATAGTGACGCCATCGAATGTCTACAACTAGTATGTTCCTATGTAGGTGACCTTTATGATTTGATATATGCGCCTCCCCAACTCAGAGCTAGCTTCCCTTGATGAGAAAACTTATTTCATACATTAGCACGTCACAGGACTAGGTCACTTACGTTGAAACGACAGGGTAGACCTTCTCATTGTCCAATAGGGTGGCTTTATCTTTGACATCTTGATCTTGGATGAAGGTAGTTTCACGTAGTTCTGAGATACCGTCAAGTTTATACCAGATATTTTCTTCAATTCCAGAATTAAATGTTGGACCTTGTAAAAGGACATGTATTTCTACTACTATAACTTCCTCGACCCTGCATGTCAATCTGAAAGGAGATTCACATATAGATGAGTGAGGGATAATCTGATATTCCCAAAGAAGATGGCATAGCTAGTTTGTCCAATCACATTTTGCTTCCCCAAGTCTCTTCTTTAATCCTTTAAGAATTTCATAATTAGCTACCTTGGCCTGGCCATTTGTCTAAGGGTTCTTAACAGATGAAAATGATTGGATGGTATAAAGGCCCTCGAGGAGCTCAGTAAATTTCTTAGATGTGAGTTAAGTGTCATTGTCAATGATGAGTCAACCCGAGATACTGAATGTTGCGATGATGTTTTCGTAGATAAATCTCTGGGTTTGTGCTGATATAATATGAAAAAAGCCTTTGGTTTCAATCCACTTAGTAAAATAATCGACCCAACATTTAAGTACTTGATACCGCTCGGTGCAGTAAGGAAAGGTCCCAAATATCAGGGGTCCTATTGATGAAAAGGCCATTAGACAACCAAAGTAAACAACTTATTTGCTGGTGTGTGGTGTAGGTTTGACAACTTCTAGCTGGAGTCATTTTTTCACGTACTTTGTCGTGTCCCTTATCATCGTGGGCCACCAGTAACTAGCTCTTAGGATTTTCCTCATCAGGATTCGGTTATCGACATTGTGTCAAAACTATCCATCATCTATTTCTTCCATGATGTCATCAGTTGCGCCCTCATTTAAACACTTTAAGTAAGGCCCTAAAATGTCCCTTCTGAATAATGCTTCATCCACTATAGTGAAATAGGGAAGTTTTATCCCCCAACTTCTTTTTCTCTAAAGGTTTGTAGGCAATTAACTATTTGCTATATACTAGATTAGGGAAGCCAACCATGAGTCTTCATCAAATGCTGGTGCATGAATTAAACAAACCTGGTGTAGACAACGATGCTTAGCTCTATAAGGGTGCTTTGAATAATAGTTATGGTGGAACTGGTTGTCCTAGTGTTGGCCAATCTAGATAGAACATCATCTTGGATATTATCTTTTTGTGGAACATGCCTGAATTCGATATGCATAAATTTCTCTTCCAGTTCATTCACTCTAGCCAAATATTGTTGCAACAATGGTTCCTTGTACTTTTTAAATATTTGGGAAATGACCAACTAAGACTCACTATAAATGGTGACTTCCTTGGATCCGACATCTATGGCTATAAGTAGTCCAGCCAAACATGCTTCATAGTCAGCTTGGTTGTTTGAAGACTCGGCATTGCCTTCCACTACAACACCAGTGCCACAACTTTGTTGTTTGATAACCCCACTAACATCATCCAATAAGAAAGCTTGCCTTCAGGATTATCGCTTATCCTCTTGATGACAAAATAAGCTAACACTTGGACTTTGATAGCAATTTAGTGGCTTGTATGTGATATCAAATTCAGACAATTCAATTTTCCATTTAATCACCTTTCTTACTAGATCAAGTTTGAACAACACTATCCACAATGGTATAAAAGTGTGAACCACAATTGAGTTGGCAAAAAAATAGGTGCTCAGCCTCTGAGATGCCTATACTACAACCAGAGCTACTTTTTCAATCTTTTGATATTAGCACTCAGTGCCCTGGATAGTCTTCCTAATGAAGTACATAGAACGTTGTCCTTTGAGAGCTTTATTTTACTAGGACTACTCCTAGGACCTTATCTAAAATAGACAAATAAACAATTAGTTGTTTATTAAGGTCAGGTTTTACCAGAATTGGAGGTTTGATTAGGACATCCATCAAGCTTTTGAATGTAACCTATTGCTCCTCTCCTTATTCATATTTTTTTTTCTTCAAGATCTTATATAAGGGGGACTGGTGTGTCGTCTTGGGCATGAACCTGCCCAATTTTATTATCTTGTCGTGCATAGATTGAATGTCTTTGAGGCTCTTGGGGATCTGCAATTCCTAAATCACCTTGACATGTCTGAATTAGCCTTAATGCCTCTCTGGTCAACATAGAACCCATGAATCTTACTCCTAGTATAGTAAAAATACGCTTAAGGGGATTAAGTCACTTATCATATGCCTTTACCCTCTTAAAGATCTTCTTGAGATTGCTGATATGATCCCCTTGAGTCAAAGTTTTGGCTATGATTTTGTCTAAATAGACTTGTATTAACTTGGTGTGCATTCCTTCAAACAGGTTATTGTTCACGTGTTAGCTGGTGGCACCTATGTTGTTTAGACCGAATGACATGACATGTAGTAGAGCATACCTTGTTATTGATAAAGGCAAGTTTTCTTGACCCCCCTTCCATATTTGAATCTGGTTATACCCATAGATGCATCCATGAAAGACAAGAACTGGTAGCTTGACGAATCGTCTACCATATAATTTATGCTAGGGGAGGGTAAAGGTCTTTGGAACAACATCGATTAATATTGACATAGTTAATGCACATTCACTATTTATCATTTGCTTTCGGACCATTATAATCTTGGACAACCATGACGAATATCAAATTTCTCCGATGAAACCAACCTTGGAAAGCTTTTTCGTCTACTCGTAGGCAGCTTTTTGCTTCTCTAAGCTGAAACACATTTTCTTCTTCATAAATGGCTTTGTTTCATGGTACACAACTAGTTTATTTCAACAAAAACTAGGATTTGTACCAGACATATTAGATACGGTCCACGTAAATAGTTTCTTGAACTCCTGGAAAAGCTCTACCAGCCTTTTTTCCACACTGACATCAAGCTTATCATTAATGTGCATGACCTTGTCTGTAACATCTCCAATTATGATAGCTTTTGAACCTTCTTTCGGTGTGAGTTTAGATGGGTTTAGAGGATTGATCTTTAACTTTCTAGAGTCAAGGTTAATCCGACTGACTATTTTGACTGATGTTCCATCATCATACAACTTTCATTTTTTCATGAACAACTCCTCCTTCAACATGTTTAGGCTCATTGTAACAATATTGGGTCATCTCTTGGTCACCTTAGATAGAGGAAACCTAGTTCTCTTTGTTTATGAACTTGATGAGCAAGTGTGGAGTTGAGACGATGACTTCCATGGCCTTGAAGGTAGGTGTCCCTATGATGCCGCTTTAGGGGGATTTGACATCGATCATCAAGATCCTGGTCTTGACTATTCTGGCTTCGGGATCACTGTCAAAGGCGATCCTTGTGTCCAAGTATTCCTTGGTGGGTTCCTTGGAGCCGTTGGAAATAGTTAGGTCCAACGTGTAAGGTTGTAAGTCTATATTAATTAAGAAGGTTTTCTTGAAATCATCATAACAAATCATATTGTAGGAACTCCTTGGTCTACTAATAGTCACTTGGCATCCATGTTTACTATAATGGCCACAATGACTGCCACATCATCTCCACCATGAATTATTGAGCCAAAATCATCGTTAGAGAAAGAGAGGAGAGGTGTTTGGACACCGTCCCTGAAGGGTCTGTTATCCTTCCTGTTCTAGACTAACATGATCATTCTCAGATGATGTTTCCTTGTGGTGTATGACACACCGCTTCTAACAAAACCTCCAACAATCATCTCTATCACCTATCTTCTTCCTTTTAGGGGTAAAAAGGGACGTCGTCTATAATTTCAGTGTGTGTAGGCAGGTTATTTTGATAAAGGCAAACTAAACGGGAATCCTAGGACTAAGTGGAACTATGGAATGGAATTATTTAAGGCGCAAGGCAATAAATCTGCGATGCACCATTTGGCAAAAAGTCCATGCGTGGAGCTTTAGTTTAAGAACCAGTTAGGGCTTCAAGAACTGATACATCTTTAGCTTTAGCTTTAGAGTGTTATGTTAAAATTGTTAATATGGTTAAGGAAAAAAAATAAGCAAAAGAAAATAGGGTAAGTTTTAAAATATTTTTAAAATGGACAAAAAATAGGTTAGGTACAAAAAATGAGTGAATTGGGCCAAAAAAGGTAATATGGGCCAAAAGGGCCTGCCTGGTTTGAACCAAGTGGCTCACACCATCATTTGCTCTGATTTAAACCAACTTTTGTATTTTGGGCTTATTTTTTAGGCTTTTGACTTATTTATTGAGGGTGGCTTATTTCTAGTAACCTAACATATTTTATTTCCATATTAAGCTATTTGTTTTCCTATAAACTGAATGTCTAGGCTTTAGAAATATATACACCAGTACTATATTCTCTCTTTACACAAGTTAGTTTCTTCTTTGCTTATTTTGAAGTTCATTTCTGTCATAGGATTAAAGTTGTAATCCGTGTTTTTCATGATGCTCTTGGACTAAGAGATAGTGATTCTCTAGAGATACCTTGAGACTATTTTGATCCTGTAGGGATTAGAAAATAGGTTGAGAGGAAGTTTTACTTGAAATAGGTAGTTCAAGAGTTGTAAACAGATACCCTTGTAAACGTTTTAAATTGTGTTAACCAAGTAGCCTTAATGACTCAACAGGGAGGTGAATTGAGTATTAAAAATAGTTACCTTTTAAATCTTAATTTTAATTTTACTTTATCTTACTTAAAGAGATGAAGAAATTAGTATCATAATAATTAAGTAATAACAATTAAAGCAAGAAAGTAAAGCAAGATCATAACTTGAAATTAAATAGAATAAGGGAAGAGAGAGAGAATGACACACTCAAATTTTATCCTGGTTTAGAAACCCCTACGTCCAGGCCCCAGGTAAAATACTTGAGATTTTCCACTAAGAATTTGAGATTTACAAGATGAGTCAATACAAGTCTCTTGATTTTCTTACCAAGAACTTTACCCCTCACTTTTATCATTCTCACAATTCTTACTCAACCAACCCCAAAGGCTACAACCTTGCCTTTGTTACAATATTCCAACCCAATTTGTGTATGAGTTAAAAACAAAAACCTTTACATATCTGTTATAATGAATATGGTAAAACAAGATAAGAGAGGAAAGAAATGTGATTATGATCATGGAATGTAGCATTCTTTGTAGAGTAGATTTTGCAAATTTAAAGCACTTAAGAAAACTCCTGAAAGAGTAAAATAGAAATTGAAAGCGCAAATCAAGTATGATAAACTCAAAGAATGTGGCTCTCTTTTGATAAAGCGGTTTTAGAAAAGTTTAAGCTTAGAAAAGTTGATAAAAAATTGAAACTCTCTTTGATAAAACAAATTTAAAAATCAAAACACAAAGAGATTAACTTACTCACAAAAATGTAGCTCTCTTCAAGAGCAAAATCAAAATTTTAAAAGCGCTGAAGAAATAACCAAACTTAGCTTATTAAAAGTGTGTGAGAAAGAATAAGAAAGCTTAATGCATGAGTGATTTCCAATGAGGACTTAGGCCTTTATTTATAATGTTCCAAGATGGGAAACTAGCCGTTATATTCTGAAAATTAAATTTGATTCTTTGGTAAAATATCCCATGATTTTAGCAAAGCTGAGAATCAGTCAAATTTACCCAAGGTATTTGAATAGCAACGTTCTAATTTAATTTAAAAAGTTCCAGAATCGTCTTATTCGATTACCTTAATCGATTAGCAAGGTCTTGTTTCAATTAAAACAAATTTAAATTTTCCTTAATCGATTACCTTATTCGATTAGCAAGGTTCTGTTTCAATTAAAACTTGTCCATATTCACCTTATTCGATTAGCTCTGTTCTGGTTTAATAAGAACTTGTACATATTCACCTTATTCGAATACCTTATTCAATTAGCTCTATTTTAAATAATTTCAAAATTTGTTTTGTGAGTCCTAATCAAATACCTTAATTGATTACCTTGCTCCTAATCAAATACTTGATTTGATTACAAAAAATACTAATTTTAGATTCTCAATGCTTTAATATTTTTGAAACACATTTTTGGAATCATCAAAACTCATATAATGAAAATTCTTTATATAAAAACTCCCCCTGTTTGATATATTATTATGAACAATTACATTCTCCCCCTTTATGGTGATGACAAAAATTTGTTGATGATAGGGAAAATAATGAAGAGACATTATTTTTCTCATTTCAATAAATCTCAAAACCATAGTAGTAAGGATCAAATTTCTCATATTCAAAACATAGCATGATATTCAAATCATCATATATCATCAAATCATCATAGCATATCATACCATCATATTCTCATATTTTTCTCCCCCTTTATTTCCCAATCATATATTAACATGTATTATTTTCAAATCATCATTATCATGTTCAAATCATTAACATGTTCAAGATCATCAAAGGCATGCAACATTTCAAATCATCATTATTATGTTCAAATCATTAACATGTTCAAGATCATCAAAGGCATACAACATTTTCAAATAATCATATTTTCTCCCCCTTTGTCATTATCAAAAACACTCACTAAAGAGTAAAAGCAAACATTGTTATAGATTGATTTATCATTAAAAGCACAAGTCAATACAAAGAAAACTAATCCATAGGTGGAGGAGGTGGATAGAATGGATGATGAAGTTGAAGACTCTCTAATCGAGTAATGATATTTTGTTACCCTTCTTTAAGAATATCAAAGTGAGCTTCAAACCTATCAAGATGATTGTTCAAGTTTTGAACCGCTTCAAGGATAGCAATTCCATGGTCTTGAGGTGTTGGTCTAGGAGGCGGGTCATGAGCAGGAGAACGAGGATTAAAGTCTCATACTCTAATATATCTAATTGAGTCACTGCCATTTCATTCTTAGAAGATAGCTTTTCCTTAACTTTTCCTCTCAAATCAATGTTAAAGGCTTTCAAGAGCTTGGTGAGAAGGACAGCATAAGGAAGTTTCGATTGGTTCTTGCTTTCAACTATATGAGTTTTGATCATATCAATCCAATTAATATGACGCTCATGAACCATAGGCCAAAGGATAAAAACATCCATTTCTTCAACTAAAGCATAATTGCTACTTCTAGGAACAAGAATTTTTGCAATAATGCAATAATCTATTATCCAAGGAAAGCCTACCAACAGTCCTAACGTTATAGGTATCATGACCTTCACGCCAAAGAGATGCTCTAGCCTCCGTTGGATCATAATTCCAGGAATCATCAATAGAGTGACCATTAAAATCAGAGTCAACTAAGGAATAAGACTAGTCATGGATAATATTTCATCAGAAATTGTCATATTAACCTTTTTGACACATGCTTCAAGAACTCTATCTTTCAAGGATAAAGAGGAGTAGAACATTTTGACCAAATCAGGATAAATAAATTCACCAGATAAGGAAGCAAATTCAAGAATATCATGTTTCTCTAAGACATTTAGGAAAGAGAAACCTTGGTCTTTGAAGAAGTTCTTTGAAAGCCATAAAGGGGAGATAATACCTTTGCTTGTAAAATTAGAGAGGTAATGGGTTTCCTCTTGCTTAGTTTTAAAGTCAGGTGAGAAATACTCAGAGGAACGAGACGATGCTCCAGCAATGTTGGCTCTTTGCTTCTTCCTTGCTTGAGACATGGTTGAGAGAGTTGAAAGCTTGAATCTTTTTGAACCTTAAAATTGGAGGTTTTATAGAGAAAAAAAGTGAAAGATGGGTGGGAGATTAGAGGAAAGACAATTTTTATAGAGGGGAAGAGTGATAGAGTGAATTAATGGAGGATTAATGAGGAAAAAGAAGAGTTTTGGTGCAAACGAAGAGTTGTAATTGGTTACGGTTCCTTAAAACTTGAATAGGCACGCAAAAAGGAATGAGAAAACGTGTTCATTTATGGCTCCTGCAACTATCGTAATCGATTAAACTATTTGAATAAGAGGCACCTAATTGAATATGTTATTCGAATAAGACGTCACTGTTTCAATTTTTTATTGCACTAATTAATTATTTTAAACAATTATCCTGATGTTTTTAAAGTTTTTCATGCTATATTAAAAATAATTTGATTGGCATGAAGAACTCCAGTCTAAGAAATTCAGTACTATAATCAAGTTAGTTCCCAGGAAAGAAAGGTGGGTCAGGTGTGACCGCTTAAGTACCAAGTCTTTCCTAGCCAGAACTTCTCACTGACCATTAACAACTCAAAATTATTTTAGAAAAGAATCATTCAAAGCATGATTCATCTAAAGTTCCCAATTCTCTTTGAATTATTATGAAATTTTCTTTTGTTAGGGGTTTTGTGAAAATATCCACTAATTAATCAGTCGAAGCCACATATTCAATTTTACAATCCCCTTTTAACACATGATCTTGAATAAAATGATGTCTTATTTCAATATGCTTAGTTTGAGAATGCATTACTGGATTCTTTGTTATATTAATTACGCTTGTGTTATCACATTTTAAAGGAATTTGATCTTGGAATACTCCAAAATCCGTAAGTTGTTGCTTCAACCATAAGCTTTGAGCACAACAACTTTCGGCTGCGATATATTCAGCCTCGGTAGTAGATAGGGTTACACTTACTTGTTTCTTGCTATGCCAAGATACAAGAGAACTACCTAGATGATGGCACGAGCCAGTAGTTTTGCAACCAGTAAAATCAGAATCAGAATATCCAACAATGGTGCAATTTGCCCCTTTTGGATACCACAGACCAACATTTTGAGTTCCAACAAGATATCTTAAAATTCTTTTTACAGTAGATAAATATGATTCTTTAGGTTTAAATTGAAATCTTGTACATACACACACAACATTCATTATATCAGGACGACTAGCAGTAAGATAAAGAAGAAATCCTATCATATCTCTATACTTGGTGACATCAACTTCTTTACCCTTTTCATCAAGATCTAGATAACAGAAGGTTGTCATTGGTGTAGCAATTTCCTTTGCTTTGTCCATGTTAAACTTCTTAAGAAGTTCTTTGCAGTACTTTGATAGGTTGATGAAGAAACCATTCTTTCCTTGTTTGACTTGAAGTCCAAGGAAGAAAGTCAACTCTCCCATCATGGACATTTCAAATTCTTTCTGCATCATACTCAAAAATTTCTTGTAAAGCAAATCGTTAGTAGCACCAAAAATGATGTCATCAATATAGACTTGCACTAACAAGATATCTTTATTCTCACGTTTTATAAAAAGAGTGTTGTCTAATTTTCCTCTTTCAAACTTATTTTCTAAAAGAAATTTACTTAGCCTTTCATACCAAGCCCTTGGAGCTTGCTTTAGTCCATATAAGGCCTTTTTAAGTTTGAAAACATGATCGGGATATTTAAAATCTTTAAAACCGGGAGGTCGTTCAACGTACACATGTTCTTGTAAATAACCATTTAAGAAAATACTTTTTACGTCCATTTGATATAATTTAAAATCCATACAACATGCAAATGCTAGTAGTAGCCTAATGGCTTCAAGTCTAGCTACAGGTGCATACGTTTTATCATAATATATTCCCTCTTGTTGATTATAACCCTTAACAACTAATCTAGCTTTATTTCTTGTTATTAAGCTAGCTTCATCAAGTTTGTTTTGAAAAACCCATTTTGTTCCTATTACTTGATAATTTTCAGGTTTTGGCATTAATTCCCATGCTTCATTTCTTTTAAATTGATTTAACTCTTCTTGCATTGCTAGAATCCAATATTCATCTAATATTACTTCATTAATAATTTTAGGTTCGATTTGAGAAACAAAGGCGAGATGATTGTATGCATTTCTAAGAGAACTATGAGTAATTACCCCTTTAGAGATATCACCTATGATATTGTCCACTGAAAGATTCCTTGGACTTATCCATTCTTTTGGTATATCAGATGGTGATTCTTTTTGTTGAATATCCTCATCTTGCTTTGCTTCTTCTTCTTTTTCTCCTATCTTTATGTCTTCCATTAGACCTGCAAGATCATCAATACCGTCCTTTCACGGAGTCTCTTGGTTATCTCCGTTAAACTTTACATGAATAGATTCTTCTATAGTTAAAGTTCGTTTGTTAAAGACTCGATAAGATTTACCATTCATTGAATAACCCAAAAAGATTTCCTCATCAGACTTAGCATCAAATTTTCCTAGGTTGTCCTTACCATTATTATGAACAAAACATTTGCATCCAAAAATACATAAATATAAAATGTTTGGTTTTCTATTTTTGAAAAGCTCATAGGGGGTTTTGTTTAAAATAGGTCAAATCAAACAACGGTTCATAACATAGCAGGCTGTATTAACTGCTGTGGCCCTAAAACTTTTTGAAATCTCATTGTCGTTTAACATTGTTCTAGCGAGTTCTTCTAGAGAACGATTCTTTCTTTTAACAACACCATTTTGTTGAGGTGTTCTTGGTGCAGAAAATTGTGTTTGATTCCATTCTTTTTGCAAAAGCTTTCGAAATCTTGGTTTTCAAATTCTCCCTCATGATCAGTTTGAATAAATGTTATTCTTAAGTTTGTTTCATTTTGGACAACCTTCATAAGCTTTTTAAATGCTTTAAATGCTTCACTTTTATGAGATATGAATAAAGTCCATGTAAATCTAGAGTAATCATCCACAATCATAAGTGCATAGTAATTGTCACAAAAACTTCTAATTCATGATGGTCCAAAAAGATCCATATGCAAAAGCTGTAAAGGCCTATTTATTGAAACAATGTTTTTATATTTTAATGAGGCGTTTACTTATTTTCCCTTATGGCAAGCATCACAAAATTTGTTTTCAAATTTCATTTTGGGTAATCCTATCATTAAGTCTTTTGAAATCAATTTGTTCAAGTAATCTATGTGAATGTGGTCAATTCTTCTATGCCATAAAAATGACTCATCTTCTCTAGAAA
The DNA here is from genome assembly GCA_037962975.1 of Clitoria ternatea. Taxonomy (NCBI): domain Eukaryota; kingdom Viridiplantae; phylum Streptophyta; class Magnoliopsida; order Fabales; family Fabaceae; genus Clitoria; species Clitoria ternatea. The sequence goes on from CM075670.1 coordinate 33,688,542, forward strand.
TCAAGTATTGTGCATCATTTGAGGGCAAGCTATCTAGATTACTCATGTAAATATTATATATTCTTTGACCAATGAATTTGACTTTATTTTCAATCATGCAACAATTTGAATTAAAGGTTATAATGAATCATTTATCACATAACTGACTTATACTTAACAAATTATGTTTTAATCCCTCAATATATAAAACATCATTGATTGAGGTAGAGGAATTGGTACTTACATTTCCATGTCCAAGTATCCTTCCCTTTGTGTTGTCTCTATAAGTAACACTTCCTTTGTTCTTTGGAGTGAAGGTTGAGAATTTTGACATATCTCCGGTCATGTGTTTTGAACATCCGCTATTTAGGTACCAATGAGAGTTTGCCGCCTTAAAACATACCTACAAAACAAGTTTTTAAGTTTTAGGTACCCTTTGTATGTTGGGTCCTTTCTCATTAGTTTGGGTTTTCAAAATTTCTTTTGAAACTCATACCTTTCTAATAGACTTTTAGAAGGTATTCTTTATAAAGCAATTAGAAGTAATTTGACTATATACACCATAATAGAAACATGTTGCATTTAAGGAATAAGACATTTTATAATGGTTCTGATATGGTTTGTTATACCTTCTTTTAAAGAAAATTTGTACTTGTATGACTCATTTTTCCATAAGTTGCATATTTTAGAATGGGTTTAGGTTTTTCTTTAAGGGATACAAAGAAGTTCTTGTATTCCTTACTATTTTTATACTTTTCATAACCTATACCCGTTCTATCAAGGGTATACTTTTGATTTCCAAGAAGTGCATCAAGATTCTTTTTACCATTTGTAAATTTCTCAAGAGTTTCCTTTAAGTCTTTATTTTCATTTTCAAGAAACATGCATTTATCAAACAACATACAATCTTCATCACCATTACAAGTTATGAGAGTAATATTAGATGTGATTAATTTCATGCAACTTATTTTCATGTTTCAAAATAGTTTGTTTTAAGCATGTATACTTTTTTGTTATTAACATAAACTTCTCATGCAATTCACTAAATGCTTCTAGTAATTCATCTTTATCAATTTCACTTTCATCATCACTAAAATCATGTAGGGAACTTACCTCATCATTTTTGGAGTGCTTGGTCATAAGGCAAAGGTTGGCGACTTCTTCCTCCGATTCCTCGAATGAGTCTGCATTGTTTTCTTCCCAAGCTATGTATACTCTTCTTTTCCCTTTGTTGTCCTTGTTCTTTTTCTTGAGGTTTGGACAATCTATTTTGAAGTGACCTATTTTGCCACATTCAAAACAAGTAGGAGGATTAGTATAATCTTTAACAGACTTTTTACCTTGGTTTGGATTTCTTCCTCGGAAGCCTTTCTTCTTCATAAACCTTGCAAACTTTTTAACAAGTAGACTAAACTCTACATCATCAATTTCTTCATTTTCATATTCTTCTTCTTTATCTTCTATTGATGAAGCTTTAAGAGAAATGCTCTTCTTTTTGCTGAGCTCCTTGTCTTCTTCTTCCTCGGCTATCTTCAAATCTCTGAGCTCTTGTTCATGTTCTTGAAGCTTACCAAATAGTGTGGCAAGGGACATGGTGTAGAGATTTGCCACTTGCTTCAATGTGGTCATCATTGGTTGCCATTCCCTAGTTAAACTTTTCAACACTTTTTGAATTAATTCCTTGTTGCTGTAAGTTTTGCCCAAAGTGAGTAAATGATTTATAATAAGAGTAAACCGTTTTTGCATATACATAATACTTTTATCCAGACTCATTTTAAAACCTTCATATTAACTAATAAGTGTACCAATTTTAGCATCTTTAACATCAGTAGTACCTTCATGAATTGTATCAAGAGTATCCCACATCTCTTTAACAGAATCACAAGTAATAACTCTAAAAAATTCATCAGGACCTAATGCTAGAGTAATCAGATTTTTTGCTTTAAGATTAAATTGTACCTTTTTCTCCTCCTCGTTTGTCCACAAGTCCATAGGCTTAGCACATTCAACATTATCAACAATATATATAGGAATAAAAGGACCAAATTGAATATCATTCCATACCTTGAGATCATAGGATTGGATAAAAATTTTCATCCTTTCTTTCCAAAAAGCATAGCCTTCTCCATTGAAAGTGGGAGGCCTATTTGTGGCTCCACCCTCAGGAAAGAGATTGCTTGAGGCCATTTCTATCTCTTGTACTTGTTAAGCCTTGTAGCAAGAGTCAAGCTCTGATACCACTTGTTAACCAAGTGGCCTCAATGACTCAAGAGGGGGGTGAATTGAGTCTTAAAAATAGCTACCTTTTAAATCTTAATTTCAATTTTACTTTACCTTACTTAAAGAGATGAAGAAATTAGTATCACAATAATTAAGTAATAACAATTAAAGCAAGAAAGTAAAGCAAGTAAATAACTTGCAATTAAATAGAGTAATGGAAGAGAGAGAGAATGACACACTCAAATTTTACCCTGGTTTGGAAACCCCTACGTCCAGGCCCCAAGTAAACTACTTGAGATTTTCCACTAAGAATTTGAGATTTACATTATGAGTCAATACAAGTCTCTTAATTTCCCTACCAAAAACTTTATCCCTCACTTTTATCATTCTCACAATTCTTACTCAACCAACCCCAAAGGCTACAACCTTGTCTTTGTTACAATATTCCAACCCAATTTGTGTATGAGTTAAAAACAAAAACCTTTACACATCTTTTATAATGAATATGGTAAAACAAGATAAGAGAGGAAAGAAATATGATTATGATCACAAAATATAGCATGCTTTGTAGAGCAGATTTTTCAAATTTAAAGCACTTAAGAAAACTCTCTTGAAAGAGTAGAATAGAAATTTAAAGCGCAAATCAAGTATGATCAACTCAAAGAATGTAGCTCTCTTTTGATAGAGTGGTTTTAGAAAAGTTTAAACTTAGAAAAGTTGATCAAAAGTTAAAACTCTCTTTGATAAAACAAATTTAAAAATGAAAGCACAAAGAGATTAACTTACTCACAAAAATGTAGCTCTCTTCAAGAGTAAAATCAAAATTTTAAAAGCGCGAAAGAAATAACCAAACTTAGCTTATTGAAAGCGTGTGAGAAAGAATAAGAAAGCTTAATTCATATGGTGATTTCCAATGAATACTTAGGCCTCTATTTATAGTGTTCCAATATGGGAAACTAGTTGTTATATTTTGAAAATTGAATTTGATTCTTTGGCAAAATATCCCATGATTTTAGCAAAGTTGAGAATCAGTCAAATTTACCCAGTGTATTCGAATAGCTAATTCGAATAGCAACGTTCTGATTTAATTTAAAAAGTTCTAGAATCGTCTTATTTGATTACCTTAATCGATTAGCAAGGTCTTGTTTCAATTAAAACACATTTAAATTTGCCTTAATTGATTACCTTATTCGATTAGCAAGGTTCTATTTCAATTAAAACTTGTCCATATTCACCTTATTCGAATACCTTATTCGATTAGCTCTGTTCTGGTTTAATAAGAACTTGTCCAGATTCACCTTATTTGAATACCTTATTCGATTAGCTCTGTTTCAAATAATTTTAAAATTTGTTTTGTGAGTCCTAATCGAATACCTTAATTGATTACCTTGCTCTTAATCAAATACCTGATTTGATTACAAAAAATGCTGATTTTAGATTCTCAATGCTTTAATATTTCTGAAACACATTTTTAGAATCATTAAAACTCACATAATGAAAATTCTTTTTATAAAAACTTCCCCTGTTTGATAGATTATTATGAATAATTATGTAGTTAGAAAATTTTAGGCCCTTGGGCAAGGAGACTAAACTAGATTAGAATAGTGGTGATCGAATCAGGATACATCACGATGTGTTTATCTATTCCTTACTCTATTTATTCATTTTATTAAACTGCTCTTATTCTTCCTTACTATATGTCTTTGTCTTATTTAATTTCTTCTTTAACCATATTTACTTAATCTTTTATCTTCATACATCTTTATGAAGATTCCTTTTATTTTTTTATAAAAAAGTTATTTAAAATAATTACTCCTTTAAGTGTTTTCGCTAAAAAACAAGAAATTTCTGAGACTTAATCCACCCTCTTCTCTCTTAAGTCCGAGGCCACTTTTTTACATCATCTTTTTCCTGGACTACTTTGACCACTTAGGCCTTCTATTTCTCAGTCGTTTTGAAGCTTTGTTGACCTCGTCCATCATCATCATCTATAGATCGGTCCCTCTGTCTCTTCTTGAATCGGTCTAGCTCATCTTGGGATTTATTTTTTAGGCGGTATTGTTTTAACTTCCCCTATTTGATAAGGACCTCATTTACGCCCTTCAACTACCTACATTCCTCGATGGCATGGTCAGATTGCTCATGGAAATTATAGTATTTTTTGGGGTTTCCTAGCCTCTTAACTATTAGTTTTTTTGATTATGTATAAAGAAAGGATGTCCAACTGATCTCCCTCAAAATCTAGGCTAGTCTGGTATTAAGAGCAACGTAGTGATTGAAGTTGAACACTTTGCTCTCCTGGTGTTGTGGTTAGACTTCTCTACCCATGTCCTTCTAAGGTGTTTTCTCAAACTTTTGTTTTTCCTTTTCTCTCTCCTGTGAAACTAGGGTAGGCGTGGGAGAGGTCTTGGCTGTTGTGGCCTCTAAGTGCATCTCAATGCTAACATACTTGGTGGTCTTCTTTCAAAATTTCTTGAAGGTTTGGGGTGGTCCCTTTGATAAAGAAGGGGAATGCAGACTTTGGTTGTAAGATCTCAATGATAATATGAAGTTGAATTATATATTTAATATATTAAAACTATCTATAAATTATATATATTATACATTATATATATATTAAAATATTATACATTTTAATATATTTAATATATAATATTCTGAATATACAAATTATATATAATTATAGGTTAATATGTATTATATAATTTTAATATGATATATATTATACATTAATATATATAAATATACAAATATTATATACAATTTTAGTATATATTAACATTGTAGCGTTTATTTTCTGGTGGTTAAAACCACTAGAAACAGTTTTGGTTTGTGGTGATTTTAAACATTAGAAATGAGTGTCGTTCTGCATTGAGATAACTTTATGTCCTCCTACGTTAGTATGAGAGACAAAGAATTTTACATATGTAATGTTTTAGAGAAATGACCCCGACTATGTAATAGCTTTTGAAAAGAACATTATTGGTAAAAAAAAGCCTTTAAAACTCAAGTTAATTAAATTATTGTGAATAATAACTTTTGAAAAGAGAATTGTTGATAAACCAAAAAAAGTCCTTGAAACTCAAGTTAATTAAATTATTGTATATATAATAAAAATTGTTTAGTAAAATTTAATATAATTATAATTTGGAACTCTCAAGTTGAACATTAGAGGACAAGTTACATCATGTCTGCAAATTGATGTTTTTTAATATGGTTCAAAGCGGATAAATGGTGGTGAACAAGAAGCCTCTTTCTAAAAGTAGTCAATAATAAATATGAAATCGCAATACAACCCCGCAGCGTTGCACAATGTGTACGATTCACACTTAAGGTTGATCTTGTTCCAGTTGTTGATCAACGAGACGATCTGCTCCTTAATGTTTTAAGAACACACCGATTTGACACGTCACTCACTTGCCAAAGGAGGAAATCTGATACCATCCTTTTGAGATCTGAAATATAAAATTCGCCATAAAATAAATATGTATTTTTAGGGATAAAAGAAAATTGATTTAGGGGTGTCAAGTAATACGATTAAAATTAAAATTAAAATATATATTTATTTCATGTTTATTTTAAGTCTTCTTATGACTCCAAATATTTTTTTACTCAAATTAATTTCCTACGTTTTAAAATGATTTCAAAATGTTTATTTCTATTAACAAAAACTAACAAAAACATGTATTTTTAAATGGGTTATTATATAACTAATTTAATATATACATTTTAATTTGGTTTCAACAAATAACTGATTTTAAAAGTATATTTTAAAATGGGATTGAAAAAGGTAAGGTTTGTTAGCTTTTTTAACAAAAAGAACCATTTTTAAAACTATTTCAAGATGTAAATGATTAAATTAAGACAAAAAATATTTAACATCAAATTGAAACTTAAAATAAACATAAAAGATTTGATATACTTTTTCTATAATAAATAAATAATGATAGTAATATCTACTTTATATTGTATTTACATATCAGACTAATATAAATAAGTTTATCTTATCCTATAAAAATGACAAGAGTGACTTTAGTAACAGAAACAAAGATGAAGTAAGGAGATGAAAATTTTAATGTATCATTCTCTTTTTTTCCCCTTTTAAGTACATCATGACACTTAATTCAAACGTCCTAGGTAAGTAATCTAGCAAGTTTACCTTAAATTTGTATACTTCTTTTCATAGGTTATAATATATCCTATTTACAAAGAATAATTTTATAGATGATAGAATGAAAAAAAATACAAGTAAAACAAGTAAAATTATGTTACTTTTGGTTTTAAATATAAATAAATTTTAATAAAATTTTTTGATCCTGTAATATAAGTAAAATTTTACTTTTTTAATGTCATTAAATGTTTGTCTACTAAATATGTCATCCTTATGTATATTTAAAAGACAATTAATTCTTTGTGTGATGAATGATATTAGAGACATTTTAAGATATTATATCAAATATTTAAGTAACATTAATGCAAATAACTACTTCCAACTATTATTCTTAATATATGTGAAAATAGTTACTTTGGCTTATATTTGAAACTAGAGGTAGTAATATTTTGCAATATATATAACTACATTAAAATAAAATCAAGGAGCTACAAAATATTTTATTAAAATTATATTTTATTAATAGGGGAGAAAACTATTTGACCAGTTTCCTACCACTTAGTGCACTAGCCTTTAGGACTAGAGATTAGACTCTAGGTTTAATATCTGAAAAAACTGATAAAAAACCTTAGCAAAAGTATTTATTTTTGGAATTACACTAGTAACTAATGAGGTATAGAAGAAAGAAGGATGAGTCAATGAGTGATTCAATACTACGATACTACTCATGATCTTAACTAATATTTATTTGAAAAATAGTAGAATCAATAAAGTGGTTGGACACAAAAATAATATAATGTTATAATTACTAATATCACATTAATTTTTCTATATAAAAAATATAATAGTAAGTTGTGAAATTGTAGGGGTAACTATGAGACATGTAGGTCACTTCATCCCTCCATCTGTGAGTATTTTATTATTACCAAATAAAGTAGTTCTGATCCGGTCTGGATACCGGCCCCAAGATTGTCCGGTTTGGATACCGGCCCTAAGACTAAGAGATCATTATCTTAGCCGGCCTAGAAGTTCAATCGGTATCACGGGACAATGATCCAGTCGGCAAAAATATTAGCCGTCCTACAGGTCAACCGGTATCATAGAATATTGACCCGGTCTGCAACTATACGATGCAAGTCTCTCCTACACCGGTCGGTATCCGCTCTCATTCATACGACACCTCTATTTGATTGCCACAGTGTCATAACGAGAAAGATACTCTGCACAGCGGAATACGTCTCTTTCATTCACCGAAAGGAGTAGGTGCAATTGTAAGCGTAATTTACGGAAAAGGTGACTATCCTCCATCCCTGTGTCAGAATCATACACTGCTAATTGTCCTACCCCCTGGCATACTCTAAATACTGGGCCATTCTGATTGACATTTTACATACGACATCAGAACCTATGGGCCCACTTGCACCCAACGATTCATCTTCCACGCTCAACTATAAATAACATGTTCCAATACACATGCAAGGTTACATTGTCCTTACTCTCATTCTCACTATTATACTGCTTGAGTATTAACTGAGTTCATTTACACTCTTCTAACTTGAGCGTCGGAGAATCTTCGCAGGTGACACCACCTGTCGCCCACACCAACGCGTGAGGTCGGTGTGAAGGATCTCCAGGACAACGAGACCGGTTTCTCTCACCGAGAGGTCGGATTATAGAGACCGGATACACACAAAACCGGTCTCCAACCTCATTCAATCCTTAACTCTTGTGGCTGGACCGACGACGGATCCCAGACCCCGGTCGGGACCAGATCAAGTTCCATAATTTAAATAGTTACTTTTATATTACTTCAAATCTAAAAATTAATAATAGCACCATAATAATTATATTTCATTTTCTATATCTGTAGTTGAACAATTGCAATATAGCACCAGATTGACTTCAATTCAATTCTTCACTAATAGTAGTAGGAAAAGATGACAAAGTAGTCTAACAAAAGTAGCAATGTTAAAAAAATTAAAATATCACTCCGCATATATGTATATCATAATTACATTGAAAGAGGGAGATCGACAAGCGATTTTGGGTTCTTAATTTGGAGAGAATTCTAACAACATTTTTTTATGGGTATAACAACTTCCAAAATTAGCCCTTATTTAGTTTTAGGCCCTGGGTGGGCCCTTAGGACCGGGTCTGCCTATCCTATTTCTCTCCTTATATACATTGACATATATACAACAAGTGGTGGGATCACATGATTGTGATTTTCTTGAGAATGGATGATTTTTATTAGGTAGAGGGGATAATGGAAAAGATAAAGATTGCAATGTAAGTTCAATGTATATGAGTGACAAAAAAAATCAATGTGTTGGTGAGTAAAGAAAAATATAGAAAACTAAGTGACCAAAAGAAATAGATAAAAACAAATTTAGGCTAGATTCCATTGCACATTGTTGAGAAAACAAAGTGAAATATTTTTTTTAGTTTAATATACCATATTCAAACTTGAAACAAGTAGAAAATATATATATGAAAATATAATATAATCTTCAAACCAAAAAGATAAGATTAATTTTTTGAAAGAAATCCAATATTTTGTAATCACAATATTTAGAATCATTAGAGTCTATAAAGGGTATAGAATAAGATCAATTTAGTTATTTATGGATTCTATTAGTATGACATAATTTTGTTAGTGTTAGTTATGTTAGTTTGCTAAAGTTTTTTTTTCCATTTGTCAAGTCTATACATGCTTGTATCAATGTAATCTTCAAAACAAATAAGTTTATTTCAATTGCTTCAAAAGGTGGAACTCTGTCATCTTTCTCCTTGCTATCCCTTTTTCTTCTTTTATGCTTATTGCTCAGATACCTTTATGGTATCAAAGCTCGGTCCACGGAGAGTAGCTCTTATGCAATGGCTTCATAACCAATAATTCAACCATTTTTAGTACTCGTGTCCATCAAGATAGATGATAGAAACTTTCTAACATGGAAGTAGTAAGCCTCAGGCATGCTCAAAGGATACTAATTGTCAAAGAACATTTCAAAAGAAGATACAGAAGAATGCTAAGAAAGTTCCTTAACCAAGATATTGAACAAGCTAGAATAATAACCCCAAACTTTATTAACTAGGAATAACAAGATCATATGATATTGACTTGTTTGTTAGTGTCGGTGTCACCTAATATCTACACTTGAATAATAGGATGTGAATTATACTACCATTATAGAAGAAAGAATATAAAGGCATAAGAAGAATGGGGTTCTGCTTGCAAAACTTCAAGCAAATATTGTCCAACAAAAACAATATTAGAGCTGATAAAGGATTTTATAAAGGAGAAAACTATGACAACTTTATAGGAAGACAAAGGTTATACCTTGGAGAAATGTTTTTAAGGCAACAAATGTTAGTACTAGGTATGTAGCAAATTTGGGCATATACAGCTCTTAATTGCTATCACATATTTCATCACCAATTCAAGGAGGTAAATCATGAAACAAGTTCCTTAAGCATCAATAATGGAAATCCTAAAGTAATGATGGTTAAAAGATTGAGCTCCTCATAATGTAATGGTCTTAATTCATAAATAAATTCCGATATAAATGTCATCTATGATCAAACATGATACTCAATTTCAGGTGTGACTACTTATATATTATCCCAGATTCAAGTAACTTAGTCAAAAAACAATCATACAATGGTAACACTTCTATGAAAAAGGAAGTTGGTGAACCATCTAGCCATAAGGATATCACAAGTTCTTTCTTCCTTTCCTTTTTCAATCATAAACCTTTATTCCTATGAAATTTTCTTTATGTTCCTCAAATTAGCAAGAACCTTCTTAGTGTCTCAATTTGCTAAAGATAACAAAGTTTACTTTGTGTTTCATAATGGTTTGTATTCATTTAAAGGCATGCTCAAGAATGGATTGTAATCATTTGATAATGTGAATTTTTGTCATTCCCATTTCTTTTAAAAAATGACTAGATGTAAATATCATACTTTTGATTACAATTTAGTTCACAACAATAAAGTTCATTATCTTTAGAGTCGTAAAGTTGGCCTAGCCCATTCTATTTATCCTTAACCTATATAGGCTACGGCCAAAATAACCCACGAGACCAAAAAGGCCACTACGCCCTATGAGCTAGGGCTTGCCTATGGGTATTAATTTCTTAAAAAAAAGTCTTTGCTCTCTTTATCAATGAATTTAACGAGTAGGTGTGGGGTTGATATGATTTCTTCCATGATGTTCAGGTTAGGCTTCCCTATGATGTCATTGTATAAGGACTTGACATCAATCATCTAGATTCTAGTTTTAACCATTTTTGTTTCATGCTTGCCTTTGAAGGTGATCATTGTGTTAGGTACTCCTTGGTGGGTTGTTTTACTCCTTTAAATGTCTTCAAGTCCTGCGTATAGGGTTATAAGTACGTATCAGTTAAACCCATTTTCTTAAAGCAATTATAGACAATTACATCATATGAACTTCCCTAATCGACTAAAAGTTGTTTCACATCCATGTTGGCTATAACGACTACTATAACCATTACATTGTCTCCATCAGAGATGGTAGGACCAAAGTCATCATCAGAAAAGGAAATGGGAGGAGTCTCGACATTTTCCCTTAAGAGCCTATTGTCCTTGTTATAAACCAACATGATCATTAGATGATTTTTCCTTGTAGTGTTAGACACATCGTCTCTAACAAAGCCACTAATAATCATCACAATCACCTATCTTCTTTTTATGAAGGATAAATAAGGTACATCGTTCTTTTCCTAGACAACCTCCACCACACACGTCTTCTACTTTTCAACCTCTGTAAACCTCCTTTGGCATATTCTGCCATCATCATTAAGAGACCAGTCTTTTCATTTTTTGGTCATTATGGTCTAGTTCATCGTAAAACTTATTCTTAAAGAGGTATTACTTTAACTTTCCCTTCCTGATAAAAACTTCCACAATATCCTTCAACTATCTACATTCCTCAGTTATGGTACATGACTGCTCATGGAACTTATATTACTTTCTAGGATTTCTAGGCCTTTGATAAGCACTAGGTTCTTAAGTCCACAGACAGAGAAGGATGGCCAATTGACCTTTCTCGGGATCTGAGCTACTCTAATAATGAGTTGGGCATAATGGTCAAAACTAAACACTTCTCCTGAGGATAAAGTTTGGCATTTGTGCCTCTCTCTTTCTAAGGTGGCATCTCAAATGTCTATTTCTTATTTTCCTTCGAGATTGGGGGTGGGCGCTAGGGAAGCCTTCATCACTTTGACCTCTAAATGCATTTCAGTGCTAACATACTTGGTGACTTTCTTCCAAAACTCCTTAAAAGTCTAGGGAGGTCCATTTGCTAAAGGTAGCGTGAATGTTGACTTTGATTGTAGAGCTTCAATGGCAATATGGAGCTGAATAACTTCCATCAGATTCAATATCATAACAGTTTCCTTATAAAAGTGCTTGGGGAAATCTTTCAGAGACTTCTCCCATGCTTAATCTGATCCAGGGTGTGGGAAGTCTTCATGATGACCCTGGAGATAACAAAATGATCTCCAAATAATTCAACCATATTGATCCATGAATTAATCGAGCTTGAAAGAAGGCCCTTAAACCATTTTAGTTCTTCTCGAGTGAGAGTTATAGGGAACATCCCACATATTATATCAACTTCTGCTCCCAGAAACATGTCCTCATAAGCGTATGCATCAAGGTATTTCCCTAGGTTCATCACTCTGAAGTATTTCCAATGGACACCAATTAAGTGGTCTGGAGATGCTTAGGAATAGGAACTTTTATAAGCCTTTAAGAGAAAGATACATTCATCTTGTACCTTGTTGAAACATAAGAGACCTGTATATTTCTATTAGCTTGTATATGGACTCGTGGTAGTCCTCAGTATATATAAGGATTTTCAAGTAGGACGGTGTTGTAGATATTCATTATGAGATGTTGAAGGGTAGCGTCTCGTTGGTGAGGCTTGGTGATGTATAGCCACGTGCTACTTTAGTTGTTCATGTTTCTTCCTTAATTTTGCTAATTTCGCCCTAAGATGACAAAAAACTTTGTAACGGGGATCTAACTAGGCCAAGACTATGACTCCTCTACAGCTCTGGTTGGTAGACACCATGGTGTCTGCTAAGCTAAAATTGTAGGCTAAACGCCTAGACTCTAAGTGCATTATATCTTGCACATGACCTTCTAGGGTCAGAGACCGTTGATGCCCAACATCCATATTTGTGATTGCGGTAGTGGGAATACCTTTAATGAGACTCACCAAATGTGTCAATCATCTGTCAGGTATAGAGGATAAAACTTCTGGTATGGTGTCAGGTATATCTCTCTCTATATGTTAACTAATCCAGTAGGGATCAAAGAGTCTCATTGTATCTTCGTCCAGCCAACAAATTAATATTCTACATTGATGGAAGAAATAAGGTGTCACGGGCAAAGACATTTCGATGCCTAAGTCAATACCGGACAAATAAACATTGGAGCTTAAGTGTGAATGGTGACTGTATCTTAATGAAGGCTAAATGTGTGGTATTTATAGACTCAGGTGGTGAGAACGTCCTATTGGTGTGTGTCCATTTAGATTCCATAAAAGGCAGATAAAGCAGATACAGTCCCAGACATTCCTAACATGCTTTACAAGTAGATGGCCAGTATGCCCTTAGTGCGTTCTCCAAGCCCTTCTTAACTTCAGTCATGCCCGACTTAGGTCAAGGAGATTTATCATAGGAGATCTACATGTGGGCAATCTCTTTTCATGAGTTACTCACGGGAGGTGTCCTATACCAGACAACATTATCCTGAGCTGGTGTTGTCTAGGCTGGACTCAGACCTAGATCAGATATTTTATTTTAATGGACTAATTAATAAATGAAAAAGAGTCAAACTTATTATTCTATATACATAAATTTTAGCATAAAATTGGTTGAAAGAAGTTAACAAGAGGGATAAACTTCTATGTATAAAGTAACAACATTACTTAGGATAAAAAAACAACTGCAAACTAATTTTCAAAAATTCAAGCAATCCAATTAAAAATTTTGAAAACATGAAATGAAGAAAATTTCACCAATCGAAGAATCACAAGTGAAAATTATGATGATTTTCTGAATTATTTTATATTGACATGAACTGAAAAGAAGGAAATCCAATATTTTAACGATAATCATCAAACCGAAAAAAACTATTTAGAACACCATCGTGTAAAGGTATGGGCTAACCCACAGGTCACCAAATTCTAGCCTATTAAATTAGTGGGTTTTATAGATGCATGTCTTGAAAGCCCCTATCACTCCATGGGTTAATAATGGTAGGGCCTAAATAAAAGGGGGCTAAGGTTGTCCCTTGGGCTTGAAGCCAAAATGACAACTCTAGTTCTTTTTATACTCTTTGACATAATAGATTAAGGCATGGAAACTTTAAAATTATGGCTCAAATTTTATAGAAATGTAATATACATAATAAGATGAATAAACTTTCAAACATTTGCAAGTCATATGCTCTAAATATTGCATAATTTACTATTAGAACCAAGTCTAACTTGCAAAAGACTTTGGAGTTTCTGGTATTATTTTAAAATCCCCAAGATTTATTAATAACACACATCAAGACATTTAATTAAATAAAGTCTGCCTATGTGTTATCTAACCTCTCTAATTAAATAAAGTTTGTGATGCCTATGTTATAAAAGAAAAGGGGAGTCCATTATTAAAAGTCTGCCTTGAGTTATTCAACATATTTCAGAACAAGTCTACGTGGGACTAAAACAGTTACATACAAATCTTTCCCAAGAAAAGTCTGATACAAGACAATGTTCAAAAAGAGTCTGATTCAAGTGTGCTCTTTTAGACCTATGGACTAATGAGTTATTCTCCTTACATATGTTCATTCTCAGAACTCAACTAGCACACTTTCTTAGAGACATCAGACTTCAGACTCTTGAAGCAAAATAACGTTACTCTAAATTTGCATCAATCAACATAAGGATATTTTTTTGAAGATGCCCATAGTTGGATTTTTTTCAAGCTAGATTGCTTTTATCACTAAAAAAGGAAAAATGACAAGCCAGTTCAAGAACTAATGATCACATGGAGAAGAAATCGAGGAAGCTACTCTACACAGATCAAAAAACTGATGAAGATCAGTACTTACGCCAGAAAACATTAGAAGGTCAACCATGCCTATTTCAGCATAGATTCATGATAGAAGAAAGACTGTAAAAGGACTTTTGCTTTGAAGCACTCAAGGTATTTCATTTTAGTGCAAGTTTTGAAGCTCCTCGATTCGGACCTTTTGTCTTCTTCTCATTCAAATTATGAAATCTTCAAACAGCTACCTCTCTTCAATGGATCATCAACGGTCATCTTCATTGGCCTATAAATATGAAGAGAATTCAGACTTTGAAGAAGTTCACAAGTTCATAAGTCACACACGTGAAAGCAACAATCTGGACCTTCTAGCAATTCAAGCTTTCTTCTCAAAAGCAAAGAATTTCTTTGTATCTCCACTTTTTACAAACTTAGTCTTTGTTTTTTTACTTAGTGTATTTGTTCTTTAAGATTCATTATCTTGTACAGTAAGTTATTAGAAACACAAACACACTCTCAAATCACAACTTGTGTTAAAGTCTGATGTGTTGTTAGTCTTAGTTTTTATTGGGAAACACTGTTTGGCCTGAGGTTTGAAAGAATACTTGGGTTTCAGCCTCGAGTGGCTTGTTGAAAGAATACTTGGGTTTAAGCCATGAGTGGCTGGAGTCAAGAATACTTGAGGCATGGGCTATACTGTGTTATGTAAAAAGACGTTTTTACATAGTAAAAATCTTTTAAGTCTAAAGGTACTGGACGTAGCTTCTGCATTGGAAGTGAGTCAATATAAATCTGTTGTGTGCTATCTCTCTTCCACTTATCTCTTAAAGTCTAGTTCAAAAGTTGGCTACCTTTCGTGTTTGTATTCAACACAAAAAGAGTCTCAGACTTATTGAACCCCCTTCTATGTTTGACTCTGAACCATAATTTACCATTCTCACAAACTAACACATAATATAATACTCCCCCCAATTGGTTTCTAGTGATGTTTGGGGTCCATCACCAATACCTTTTATCAATGGTAGTAGGTATTACCTTTACTTTATAGATACATACTATAGATTCTCTTCATTATTCCCTAGGAAATAAATCTTAGACTTTCAAGAGTTTCATACATTTTAAAATTCTAGTGGAAAATCACTTTGACCATAAAATTAAGATTCTACAAAGTGATAATGACAAGGAGTTTTTAGCTCTCACTCTTTTTCTAACAGAACATGGTATTTTGCATAAACTAAGTTGTCGATATGTTCATGAACAAAATGGATTGGTAGAAAGAATCTAAACCTAAATATGTCAAAGTTGCACTAAACTCCCCAAACTAGAAGATAGTTATGAATCAGAAGTATCAAGATTTGATATAAACCAAAACCCGAACACTAGTCCCTACTTTTACTACTGGCATTGTTGTCTGTCATAAATAGGTGTTCAAGTTGAAAAAATATGGCTCAATTAACAAGTAGAGAGCAAGATTTATTACTAAATGGTTTCATCAAAAACAGGGATTTAGCTTTTTTTTAGACTTTTAGCCCTATTGTGAAGCCTACCATAGCTAGAACTATTCTTACCTTGGTCCTCAACATCAATTAGCACATTAGGCAAGTTGACATCAACAATGCCTTTCTGGAGACCTTAAAGAAACAATATTTATGTCTTAGCCACCTGGTCATGTTCAAGGCAATAAAGACTTAGTGTGCAAGTTTAACCAACCTCTATGACCTTCAGCAAGCCCCCAAAGGTCTGGTTTCAAAAATTATATAGGTTTTCCTTTCACGGGGTATTACTTCAACTAAAAGTGACACTTCCTTAATCATTCGAACCTTATCCACCTAAGTTATATTAGTATTAGTATATGTAATTAACATTATCTTTACTAGTAGCTGTAAGAAAACCTTATAATTTTATCTCCAAGCTTCATCAGGCTTTCCTTTTAAAAGATCTTGGGTACCTGAATTACTTTCTAGGAAATCAGGTTAACCCCATCAGCATTGGAGGTTTTCATTTGTCTCAAACCATGTACATCACTGAACTTCTCTAAGAAGCTAACATGCTTACAACTAAACCAATGTCAACCCTATGATTTCTTATCTCAAATTAACTAAGCATGATCATGATATTTTTTATGATCTTCAGCTCAACAGATTTATGATAAAAACATTGCAATATTGTTACCATTATTAGACCTGACATATCATATCGTATTAATAAGACGTGCTAGTTAGGCATGACAATTTTATTCGAACCTGCATGGACCAACCGCCCTCGTCTTGAGTTTGACGAGTAAAACCTATTTTGAACAATGATAAATAAAAACTTGACCTGATCCTGACCTGATTTTGATAGAGTAGGGATAGGTGTAGGGAAGCAACTACTCACCTGACCTCGCACCCTAACCCACCCCGCTATACAAATATTTCAATAGTTATAGTTAAATGATAATAATAAGTTTATATATTTTTCTTAAAATAACATATAATCATGAAGTTTATTATTTATAAACAATTTTAATGTATACTTTATATATTATTTCAATTAAAATGTCTTAGATATATATAATTTATTTAAAATTAAATCAAAATGAAAAGAAAATGAATAAAATAAAGTACAGTAAGATTCTTAGAGGTTTCCCCGAACTTGATGGGAAACCCACATGGGCAGGTGTGAGTTCTAAAATTCCAAACCCACTCTCAAACTCGTCGTGTCTTTTATGAGGATAGGGATGAGAGAGCAAAACCCAACTCATGCTCGTTGCCATACCTAGTGCTAGTTTATGCATACTTTATAGTTTTCACATTGAAAAATAGTCAAGAGAATCCTAAGGTATCTTAAAGGGACTATCACTCATGGCCTCATCCTCACTAAGTCTTCCATCTATAACTCAAAATTTTTTATGATTAGATTAGGGTTCAGATCCATATTTTAGGAAATATACCGTTAGATACCGTGTTTACCATGGTTCTAATCTTATGGCATGGTCATCCAAAAAGCAAGTGGTGGTATTTAGGTCCAACATTGAAGTAAAATTTTGAAGTCTAGTTATTGTGAGTATGAAAATTATTTAGATTTAATCACTTCTACATGAGTCAAACATGTTGAGCTTAATCTCTATTTTGTGAGAAGCAAGGTAATTTATAAGGAACTTGTTATTCAACATATTCAAATCACTACTCAAACTGTTAATGTGCTCACCAAGGCAATACCTCAAGTTATGTTTTAACATTGTAGATTCAAACTAGAGATGACAAGAAAACCTATACTCATGGGTACCCATAGATTTACTAAACAAGTGGGTAGCGATATTACACAATCCGCCCCACGAATACATGTTTGATTATTACTATTTATTTTTATTACATATACTCAAATATTTAGTTTTTTTATTTTATTTTATAATGAGATAAACAAATTTTAATATTTTTAATGACAACACTATTATATTTTACTAAAATTTATATCGAGACCGGATCAACAATATTAATTTTATTATATTATACTAAAATAATGTTATACTTAGTACATTATACCATATTTTCTTCTTTATTATTATTTTTAAAAAAATAAATACTAAGAAATATCTATGGGCCCATTACTAGTTGCATACCGTTGTCATCCCTAATTCACACTCGGGATTCTTTTTTGGATACCAATGAGTTTGATAAGGGCTGTAAAGGCCATAGAATAAAATCAATTTAGTCGGTTATGAATTGTATTAGTATAACATCATTATAACAAAATTCTAGCCATCATTCCTCTGGTACACATGTTTATTTATCTTAAGATATCACATGACCATGAGATGAAGCACATCTTAAGATAATATCAGCACAACCGTAGAGAATCCTGATTATTAATGCTACCTTACCAATAACTTCTGAAAAAAAATTTGATAGATTCATTATTAATTCCATATATGTTAACAACTATAAAATATCAAAAGTATATTTTCTTTGTCTTTGTTGTTTGTCTACTTGACATTAAATTTCCCATCTCTTATATTCATCTAACTTAGCATTGAAGTGTGTCTTATCTTATCCTTTTTTAACATTCTTATAAGTTACACGTAATCTCATAATAATAGATCTTTATCAAAGTCATCATAGTAATCACCCCTCCTTAATCGCATATGTAGATTTCTTGGTTAACTTTAATTAGATTTATAACAATATGCGATATCATGTGAGAAATTATACTAAAATAATATTTGAACTTAGTCATTGAGCTTGAATACCTTAGGCTGCGTTTAGTTACAGAAAATTATTCTAGTTTTTTGGGAAAAAATTTCGCTTGTTTTCTAAAATTTTCATTTCCTAGAATAGCTAGAAAAATTTTGAAAACCCGTTTAGATAATGTGACAGTTTTTCAATTTGAAAAACTAGAAAACTAAAAAAAGTTGTTCAAGTGCACTCAGTTTTCCAATTTTTTTTCAAACATTCTTTAATTCAAATTAATTGAGATATGTCTTATATATATTATTTATGACAATATTGTATAGTATATGCATCATATAAAAATTGTGACAAAAATTTAAAGTAACATTAAAATAAGAGCAAATGAGTTTGTGATTAAATATATTTCAAAATAGTTATAAAGAATAATAAAAATATTATTATGATACATCAAAAAAATTATACGAAATATTAAATCTTAAATTTAACAAAAAAATAATAATGTAAATTGATAGATATGGTGGGGTTGGTCTTTCCGCTAATAACTAAATTATAATATAGATAAGGTCTTTACAACCCTTTACCATTTCTTTTGTTAAGAAGGATTGTAGGAAAGCCAATTCAATATTTAAGGATGATAATACTAATTTAAATGAATAGTGCAAGTTACGTGTTTCTAATTTTTGAAAACTTGTAGCAGTAAAACTTTTTGAAATAGTAACAGCTTTTCATATTCTCATTTGATTACAGTAGTCTTTATCTTGTAATTCAGTCTTTTCTATTTTTTTTTACTTTTCTTAGAAAACCTTTTAAAAGAGTTTTTTATTTTCTTAAGAAATAGAAAATTAGTTTTCTATTTTTCTATAAAAAATTTAAATAATTTGTAAATAAATAGTTCTTTATTTTTTTAATTTTTCTAAGAATAATTTTCTATTTTTCTACAAAAACTTATGAACTTAACGCAGTCTTATTCTTTCATCTTTTCAAACTTTTCATCCTTTTCGTCCCTTATTTTATAGAAGTAACAACCTTTTTATCTGTTAAAATAATAATAATAATAATAATAATAATAATAATAATAAAGAAATAGAATAACCGTCTTCATAAATAACAACCATCTATACATTAAAAATGTTAATTAATTCATTTCTAAAAATTAAGAGGGAGTAATTCCTCGTTATATCTATTTTATTTTCCAAGATTACGACCTTCAAATTCTCAAAAAAAATTATGAAAACAATTCTATAATTAATCAAATATACATTTTGAATTATCCGGTGAGGGATAACACTTTTGGTATTTGTACCGGTTTTAACTCTCTCTTACATGTTACGCAAGTGAGGATCCGGTATTATCTCTCCTGGTCCAATGGGGAATCAAGATTCTTTGTATTTGATCTTTAATTATCTCCCGACCTTACATGTTGATGGGTGAGGGGGAAGGTATCACCTGCAAAGACATTCCGATGCTCAAGTCAGTTCTATGAAGTTAACACATGAGCTAAGTGAAAGTTAGAGTATTCCACGTACCTTGGTGGATCACAAATAAGAAGTACTTATAGAGGTAGATGACAATTGAGTCTTATAAAATATGGTACCAGTATAAATCCAGAAATCATGGGGGAAAGTTGACACCTGCATAGACATTTCTAACACTCTTTGTAGGTTGGTATTGATGTGCCCCCGACAGATGACCAGACTTTCCAAGACACCAGTCCATAAGGATTTCGGTCACTAAGAGAAGATACCTATCAGGGTTCTTTAATACTATTGTGTGCCTTACGAAGGGCGTATTTACTTGGTTTGGTAGTGGTCTAGTGTCTGAGACCGGAGCCAGTATACGAATCAAGTCACATTTTTAATATTTTTCAATGGATCTAATGAAATTTATTAAATTATAACAAATTAAAAAACCATAATATCTACACAAAACAAAAGTGTTTTTTTAATTTTATGGTGAAAATCGTATTTACTTTGGTTTATAGAATATATTTCCATGATTTTAATAATATGCAATTTCATAGCCCTCAGATAAATATATAAAAAGGAATGGCTATTTTCACACCTCATGCCACTTATCACCAGTTTTAAATTACTTTTATACTTCATTTCCAAATATATCCTTCATTAAAATATTTTTTCTCACTCTTACACTTTAAATCTTTAGTCAATAGCATGATATAGAAACTTACAAAGAAAAAGATAAAAATATTAATGATTCAATCTTAATACTGGCTTAAGGGCAAGAAGGTAATTTGACCTAAATCATTATACATGATTGGTATCTCGCACAAGATGGTGTTCTAGCATCGCGCATGAGACCCATTGTCCAATACCGGTACGAGTCATTCTCTTGATACCGGTGGATCAGAATTGACTTATGCAAACTGCGTGCTAAAAAGTAACCTGCAAAGTGTCTAATAGGAAGGTACAATCGTTAGGAGATGTCTTTATCGCGTGTTAGATTTTCTGCTGAGACCAGAATTGTACTAACAACGCGTAGGGAAATATCTCAAAGGAAAAAAGACTCCTCCATTACTCTAAGGTATAAAGACCTACAAATCAACAATGAAAAGGGAGAACATTCTTGGCTTTAACTTACACTCGAGCTCTTATATTTTCTCTAAATATTTTACTGACTTGAACGTTAGAGTGTCCTTGCAAGTAACACCCCCTTCGCCCTACAACGCATAGGGTTGGTTAGATTTCTCAAAAAGAGCACTTCAAGACCTTTATCTCCCCACTGGAACAGAAGATATAATACCAGATCCTCACTAGATCGACATAAGGCTAGAACATCCACCACAATCTGAGGACTGTTCACCACACTGGACTACATACCCTGACCCATACTAGTTCAATGGCACGCCTAGTGGGATTATGTAAATTGATTACCACTTTTACATTTACAAACATGGAAGATAACACAAGAATCCCTGAAGGACATGTACAAGATTTGACATACTTGGATCCAACACATCTAGGTTTTGAAAATCCAAACACGTCCGTAAAACGAGTAGTTATCATAGTAACTCCCACACAAGAAATGAGATCATTAGGCTACTCCAAGAGGAGATAGCTGAGTTGAGACGTGAGCGTTCAATGCTAGCTAAAAGGGTGAATCCTCATGGACATCACTAGCTCGAAGATCCAAGCAAGAGGCTCACACGCCTCATTATTCAAGGATTGTTACCTATGATAAGACTTGTTTGCCTGGACAACTACTGATATGCCAGGCATGGATCCAGACTTTCGTTGTCACAGGTTGTCTGTATAACCGGAGACTAGACCCGTGGCATAGAAGATAAGGTGTTTGGGTCTAGAGAAGCAAAAGGCCATATGTGACTAGATAGAGGAGCTCCTCAAGGCCAGATTCATCAAGGTGATTTGATATTCTTTATGGCTTTTGAATGTTGTCATGGTCCAGAAGTCAAATGGGAAGTGGCGCATATACACAGGTTATGTTGATCTAAACAAATGCTTCCCTAAGGACCTATATCCCTTGCCTAACATCGACAAGATAGTTGATGACTCTTTTGGTTATCAGGTCCTTTATGGATGCTTACTTGGGCCGTAACTAAATTTCAATGCGGGAAGAAGATCAAGAAAAGACAATGGTTTGGAACGATAAAGGGGTGTTCTATTACACTGTCATGCTATTTGGTTCAAAGAACATTGGAGCCACATACCAACGAATGATCATAAGGCCTTTGAGGGTATGCACACGAAGTTAGTGGAAGTCTACATTGATGATATCATAGTAAAGATGTCAACTAGAGGAGATCATATTGTAGATATTTATAAGATCTTTCAGCGGCTTTGGCAATACAATATGTGTCTTACCCCGTTGAAGTACAATTTTACAATCTATAGTGGAAGGATTCTGGGATTCATGATGATGCAAAGAGGCATTGAGGCTAACCTAGACAAATGTTGGGTCATCCAAGAGCTACAAAGTCCAAAGAACCTACGTAGGATGCAATCCCTCAATGGAAAGATCATGGTGTTAGCAATATTTATGCTAAAGATAGTGTATCGGTCTCTCCCCCTCAACTAGATTATAAAGAAAAATAAGAAGGATGAGTGGGGACTAAAGCAAGAGGCTACTTTCCAAAGTCTAAAGAAAGTGTTTTCCAAGCTTCCTATTTTGGTAAGACTTGACCCTGGTGAATGTCTGATCCTTTATTTGTCTATTTCAGATGAAGCTTTGGTGAAGGAAACCCCCAAGGTGCAATCCCTTAATGGAAAGATCATGGTGTTGGCAGGTTTTATGCTAAAGATGGCGTATCGATCCCTCTCCCTCTATCAAATTTTGAAAAAAAAAAAGAAAGAAGTATAAGTAGGGACCAGAGCAAGAGACTGCTTTCCAAAGTCTAAAGAAAATGTTTTCCAAGCCTCCTATTTTTGTAAGACTTGACCTTGGTAAATGTCTGATCCTTTATTTATTCGTTTTAGATGAAGCTTTGAGAATAGCTTTGGTGAAGGAAACCCTCAAGGGACAGAGACCGGTGTACTTCACTGGCAAAACGCTGCAAGAGGCAGAATTTTGATATCAGAAGATCGAGAAGGAAGCTTTGGCGATCATTTAGGCTTCTTGCGCATTTAAGGCCTAATTTCCACGCCCATCCGATAGTGGTTAGATCTGATCTTCTACTTTGGACTGTTTTGTTCAAGGTGGACCTCGTAGGAATAATGATTAAATACGCAGTAGAGCTATCAAAGTTTGACATCACGTGAAAACCTTATAGTGTCATCAACACTCAGGTGCTAGCAGATTTTATTGTAGAGCTTACTGGTTTTGATCCTAAGTCTCCTTCGTATTGGATGGTGTGTAAGGATGGATCCTCCAACAACAAGGGGTGGGGATCTGGAGTCATGGTAGAAAGTGATGATGGTGTCCATGTTGAAATCTCATTGCACTTCAACTTCACCATCATAAATAATCAAGCTGAATAAGAGGCTTGCCTTGTAGGACTAAGAGTGGCTCTGGATGTTAGAGCTAGATTAGTGACCTTATGTAGTGACTCTTAGTCTCTCAGATCCTTAGAGAGTATCAAGAGAAAAAAAATTTGTTACAACAATACTTGGCCTGTATCAATGAATTGAAGAAAAGGTTCCAAACTATCGCCTTCAAACACGTCCCAAGAGAGCAGAATATACGGGCTGACATCCTATCAAGGTTGGTCAGCACGAAGAAAGTTGGGTGCATGACTACAGTGATCTAGAATACATTGATGGAGCCTAGTGTTCTGCATGAGCCTTTCCTTTTTTCCATCCATGCTTATTCCTTTAATAAAGACTTTTGTGTAATACCTTTTATCTGGTATCTGGTAAATAGTCAGTTTTCCATTGATGTTTCAGAGAAGAAAAGACTTAAAAGGGAGTTACCTTTCTTCACCTTGGTCGATGGAATCCTATTTCGGTGGGGACTTTAAATACCATACCTCAAGTGCCTTAATGAGAACGAGGTACAAGAGGTTATAGAAGAAGTTCACGAGGGGCAATGTTGGCATAATTCGGCATCAAGGAGCCTAATACGAAAGATACGTCGAGCTTGATACTGATGACCCACGATGAAGAAAGATACTACATAGTATGTCCAAAAGTGTGATCCACACCAAAAGTTTGCCAACCTACATCATACACTAGCAGAAGAATTGTCCATATTTGTAGTGCACTGGCCATTCTACCAGTAGGGATTGGACATCTTGGGTCCTTTCTTACATCCCCAAGAGGCATCATATATCTGATCATTGGAGTTGATTACTTCACTAAGTGGATCGAGACTGAACTAGTGGTGCAGATTACTTCCATTATGACCTAACGTTTTGTTTATGAAAACATCATTGCAAGGTTCGACATCCCAGGAAGGATTGTCACAGCCAATGACACCCAATTCACTAATCAAAAATTCATTGAGTTACTGGAAGGGCTAAAAATTATGTAAGTTTTTTCTTCTGTCAAGCACCCTCAAACAAATGGCTAAGCCAAGGTGGCTAATCGTGAGATTCAGAAGGGCTTGAAGAAGCGCCTAGGTAAGGCAAATGGGGACTGGACTAACCAGCTTTGTCATGTCTTATGGGCATACAACATTATTCCTCACTCGTCAACCAACGAATCCCCCTTTTGGCTAACATACGAGGTCGAAGCACTGATCCCAGCTGAGATCCAAACATCTTCTACTAGGTACAATATTTCTCAGCCTCGAGTAACGATGAGCACCTCCAAAATGAGTTAGATGTAGTTGAAGAACTCAGAGAGGAAGCTTTCATTTGTGATTAGGCTATTAAAGCCAAGGCTGCACTACGGTACAATAAGTGGGTCTCTTAAAGACGTTTCAAGATTGAAGACCTGGTGCTGCATCAAGCCAGCATTGGAAATAAATTCACCCATCAAGGAAAACTTGCACCAACATGGGAAGGCCCCTACCGTATTTTTTAGGTGTTAGGTAAAGACAATTATCTCCTTCAATTATTGGATGGAACACCCATTAAGAATAAGTGAAATGTTTTAAATTTATGAGCTTATTATAGCTAGCTAGATATCCGATATGTATTCTTTTTCCTAACTTGAGGTTTTTTTCCATCGGGTTTTCGTCAAGAAGATTTTAACAAGGCATGTCCCAGTATAGCTCAGATGTATTTTCAATGATTAATAAAAGATCTGTTTCCTGATTCTTTGTTCTTGATTAAGAAACTTTCAACTTGAATGGAAATTTTGAGGCCATACCAGACCCCAATGAGCGACACCCGAGTCCCTTAAAAAAGGACTAACTACTTAACCCTAATGAGTGACAAGGATTGGACCTCTTTAGAGGCCATACCAGACCTTGACGAACGGTGTAAGTAGAACCTTTGCCCCCAATGAGTGGCGAGGATTGGAACTTTTTTGACACCATACCAAACCCTTACCAGCGGCACCATTTTTATAGTATGCGTATGCCTCTTGTTAGAGTTTGAAACGATTTCCTTAGTCGGGATCTAACCCTTACTCATGATCAGGGTCAAAAATGTTATCGAGGTAATGGCTTGGCCATTCCTAAACATAAGGACCTACTTAGTCGGGACCTACTTCGCCCTAATGAGGGGTGAGGAATAAATCTCCTTTGAAACCATTCCAGACCCCGATGAGCGGTGTAAGTAGGTCCTTATGTTTAGGAATGGCCAAGCCATTACCTCGATAACATTTTTGACCCTGATCATGAGTAAGGGTTAGATCCCGACTAAGGAAATCGTTTCAAACTCTAACAAGAGGCATACGCATACTATAAAAATCATAAAGAAGCATAATGACTTAAAAGGTTATTGTAGTCTAATATGTAGTTAAAAATGGAATATTGTTTTCAAATTAAATAAGTTTGTACATTCTGATCCCGAAGCCTATCCCAGTACATGGTTACATGAAACAAAGAATTCAATAGAAAGCTTCATGAGAGAGGTGCTTTTTCTTCGCTGTCAGGAGAAGACAGCTTTGGAGTCATGCTTTAAGGCTTCGATAGGGCTATTAGCTCATAAGGCATATCCTCAGGTTCCTGCTGCTCATCTTCAACCATGGCAAATAACTTCCCACCATGGAATTCACAGTAGGGGTCAATCTCGTGAGGTTAAGGATAACATTGGGGTTCCGATATTGGATTTTCCTAATAGCGGTACTGAATGACTCCCCAACTAAGATATCACAAAGGTGTAGAGCCTGAGTGGCCCTGGCCTGTGATGAAACTAGATCTCCTTTTAGTTGTTGGTTAGCTTTATAGAGAGGATTCGTCTCTTGATTCTCCTTTTTGATGGCCTCCATTTTGATTAAGAGTTGTTTTTTCTCTTCAGCCCAGACTCCCTCGGTCTTAACATGCTTGCAAATTAGCTTCACTATCTCATCCTAAAGAGCTTAATAGCCCTTCATCGCCTTTGTTACCTCCTCCTTGAATTAGTTGTTCTCCTCCTTCAGCTACTCCAATTCCTGTTTCTCAGTTTGTCACTTTTCTACCTCCTTCTTCCATTTTATAGTTTCCAACTCCCTGTCATCCCAAAGTTTAAGTTCCATCTTGGCCAGCTCCCAAAGATGCTTGATTTCTTTTTGAGCATATTGTACATGCCTTTCAGCTTTATGGGCCTTATCAAAGTAAAGTATCACTTCATCAACACTTTTAGTTACTTCGGCTAGAGAATCAAGAACCCTGTTGACTTCATCTAATTGCCAACAAGCAGCTGCGCATGTTTATTTTAGTGTAGAGACCTCTAGGGCTCGTTGAAGACAATTAGTAAAAGGTTCTAGCTTTGTCTGGTCCTGAGCTTTGTACAGAATGAGTGTGGCAAGACGAGACCCTAGAGTAGGTGAAGAAACTACAGGTGGGGTTGGTTTAACCTGTTCCTCTACCTGCTTATTAGCAAGCCTCTGGAGTAGGCTTATCCCGGGATGAAATAGTCTAGATCGATACCTCATCCCTTCCAGTATCACGCTCCTCCTGAACCTTCTGTTTCTTGGCAAGAGAGGGAGTCTTCTAGTTTTCTCAAATTCACTTTTTCTTCTTCTTATTCTTCCTCTTCTTTGGGACGCACAATTCTTCAGGTTGACCCTCCAGCAATGGGATCTCCCCGGCTTCTTATTCAGGAAAGGTGATGGATTTGACTGTAACCATGGGAATGTTCCTCTTCAGCTGGATGTTGTTTTTGTTAGTTATGGTACCCATTTCCCCTAGTAATTCTTTCAACGTCTACATTATCTCACAAACTTCTATTTGTTCTGTCAAAGGAATAAGAAAATGTCAGAAACCAAAGGTGGTAAGTTAAATAAGGAAAGCAGAAAAATACATGACAAGACTATTACGTAAATAAGCATCTTGTTGAGGCCTCGGTCCCAAAAGGTACTGGTAAGAGAATTTTTAAGTATGGAAGTATTCATGCAGGATGCTTATAACCTCGACTGAGGTGGGGGCAAATCTTTCTCATCAGAGTAGTAAGCCGCCCTTGACAACAAGAAATGTTCATGTGTCCAAGACACTAGGAATTTGGTGATCCCGTCCCCGTTGTCCTAGAAAACAGACTTATTTGGGTTCACACGAATTTCTACAAAAGACTCCTGGAAACTATCGCCTTTCGTCTTTACGGATTCAATAAAGGCCTCAAAGTTTATAATTTTGGAGTCACACCTTAGTGTGATGAAGCTTAAGTTACCGTCCTTGTTGGTCTAGCATAGGACTTTGTATTAGAAGAAAAACATTACTACGGTTGGCGTAAAATTGAAGTACCTGCCTAACACTTCAAGGCTACTCACCAAACCCCACCGATTTGGATGTAGTTAGGTGGGGCACAATCCAGAAATCTTAAAACACCCATCTTAAACTCCAACAGGGGAAACCAAACACCAAGGTGGGAGAATAGGTTGTCATACATGAAGATGGTTCTGTCATCCTCCAATTTATGACAGATACGGTCACTCGGTCGTGGTGCAAGCATTGTGTAGCATTTTTTGTATCTTTCTCAGAATAGATAGTGAACTTGGGGTCCATTCCTCCCCTGTTCTTCCATGCATGGCGTAAGGAAGTATTCAATATTTCCTTTTGCATCCAGATGTATCACTTTTCAATTTTCAACCTCACCCAATCTATTCGATGGGCAAGCACAGTCGAGCACCCCAAAATAGTCTTATTAGCTCTTGATTGTCCTCCTTCAATTTCCATTGTTATAACAACGTGCCTCAGTCCATCCACGTTATTGTAAAAGGTCACATCATTAGAAAGGTATAAATCAGAGCTATTTTCACCTTTTGAACCCCCCGTGAACCTAGAATCCATAAAGGACCCAGGAGAGATTTCCCATCTCTATCGTCACATCCCTGAAGGCAGTACCCCTTTTGGACGATTTGACCCAGCCCCACAAGGGCCAACAAAGATGCACCCACTAACCCTTTCTCTGTCCTCTCCACGCCCTCATTTTTTTTTTAAGAGTAGTCAAAAGTAATGGAAGAAGAAAATGATTAAAGAAGGGTGAGAGAGGTTACCTTAGTTTGGTGGAGAAGGTTTTGGCAATGCGCTGTGTCATGAGCAAAGGTAGTGCAAACTATCAGTATGTGAAAATCGCAAATGACTTTGTAGAGATTTCCAAAGCCACCTTTTATAGGCATGGATGGGGGCGATTGAAGCAACACCTCATTTCAAAATTAGTAGGTCCCGTAGTTTCAAGCAACATGACGTTTTAGTTACTAATTAAATGCATGTCAATTACAAAGAGAAATTAAAATGGAAAAATAGTGCAACTAGAATTTTTTCTAAGTTAAGAATTTCTTCTATTACCCATGCCTACAACAGGTCACTAGAGTAAACGGTCTAGCTCATTTAAGCAACCAGTATGGTCCATCAAACAAGCTAGGGGAAAATGATCAGTCTCAATACCGGCCTATGAGCAAAAAGGTAATTTGACTTAAGTCGCTATGTATGAGCGACATATTGCATAGGATGCTTGTGAACACCTCTTTCGGTCCAACCCAAATAGAAAGGATTCTGAGAGGACTGGGCTTCATTTTCGAATGATCTGCCGAGTAGAATGGCTCAGAATGATGATTTCCGAGTGAAAAATGGTTATTTCCGAGTGAAGAAGGCTATTTCCGAGTGAAAATGCCTGTTACCGAGTGAAATATCCGAGTCAACCGTTACTGTGTGAAATTCCGACTGGGATGTCTCTGACTGACAGTTTCCGAGTGGACTGCTTCTGAGAGGGTTACTTCCGAACAAAGCAAAGACTTCCTTATGTCCGAATGATCATTTTCGAATGACAAGTCTCCGAGTGGGTTCCAAGTGTGAGTTAATTCCGAGCGAGAAAAAGGCTCTTTATTGTCATTTCCGAGTAAGGGGTCTCCGAGTGACACATTGCCGAGTGAATTGTCTCCGGGTGTTTCCGAGTGAAGGATTCCCGATTGAAACCACTGAATGAAAAAGGGACTGTCTTTGAATGAATACTTACCGATTGGATACGTTCCCGACTGAAGCCAGTCTGAATGAAAATTAAGCCCGAATGAAGACTTCAAGGAAAGCATATCCGAGTGAAAACAAGGCAGACTCAGAATGAATCCGAAAGGAAGATTGTCAATCCAAATTCTGATTACTCCTGAATGAACACATCCGAGTGGGGAGCATTGTTGAAGCTGAATTCCAAATTCTGATTGGAAGATGAGACCGATGCTGAGTGAATGAATCCGAATGATTGGATGATGAGTGAAATCATTCTAATTGGAAGATAAGACCGACTCCCAAGGTCAGTTCTGAGTGAATATATCCGAGTGAATTATCTCCGACTGAAACCCTTCTGATTAAAAACAAAGCTGACTCCGAGCGAATGCATCTGAAGGGCTGATTGTCGACTGGAACCTTTTTGATTGAAAACAAATCCGACTCAGAATGATCAAATCCAAGCAGAATGGAGCATTGCCGAGTGGAATACTTCACTGTTGGAGTAGAATCCGAGTGGAAGCTTCCCTATCAAAGCCATTCCGAGTGACAAATGGCTGACCTTGAAGAAATATGTCCCTGTTAGAGGTGAATCCGAGTGGTAGCTGTCCGACTGCAAACCAATCCGAGTGGAAAAAAGGACTGACCTTGAATAAATAGTGCCCAAAGCTATTCTCTGAGTGAAGGGATGCTAAATGAAGACAAATCTGATTCGGGATAGGTACTTTTTCTGGGCACAATTATTTTCGAATCAAAGATCCCCAAGTGAGTTGATTCCGAATGAAGAAACACTCTATACTCTAAAAGAACACTTGTTGAATAAGAACAGATCTCCGAGAGGTGCATTCCGAGCGAAGCAAAGCACTGATCTGTAAAGAACGCTTCTACCGACCAGATTCTATCAAGCTCCAAAGTTCTGAGTGAAAAGAAAGACCAACTCCTGAGTGTGTAAGTCCGAATGGGTTGATTGACGGTTGAGGCCAAATTCTGAATGAAAAGCAAGTCCGATTCCCGAGTGAATACACCGAGTGGTCCGATTGTACATCCCGAGCTGAGTTGAAAGTTCCATTCTGATTGAAGAAACAAGGACGACTCCCGATTGTACATCCGAGCGGGTTGATGCACAAATAAAACAATTCTGAGTGAAAGGCAAGGATAATGAATGCGTCCGATTGACTCACTCCCGAGCCATGCATCCGACCAAAAATTTCTCCGAGTGATTCAATCCAAGTGATGTGTTTCCGAGTGAAATTTACTTCAGGATTGAATCAGTCTTAAGTCAAAGAAAGAATGGTGCTGAGATGCCGAGTAAAATATTTTGAAATACCGACTGAATCAAGCAGCGAAGCCAAATGAATGCTTCAAGCAGAAGCACTACCGAGCAAAACTCCTCCAATTGAAGCAACTCCGATTGAGTACTTCAAACCGTGATACTACCCAGCAAATCTGAGCAAACAATCTCTGAGTGAATCACTTAAGCAATTCTGGTCGAATGCTTCAAGCAATTCTACTTCCGAGCAAACAATCTCCGAGTGAATCACTTAAACAGTTCCGATTGAGTGCTTCTGATTGAAGCAATTCTGATTTAGCAAAGGTCTTTCGCTCAAGCGACTCTGGTTACGCTCGAGCGAGAACCTTGGAGGCCATAATCTCGCTTAAGCGAAGGAGTCTCGCTCAAGCGGGAGGCATAATGTTAGCTGTTGGAATGTGCTCGCCCAAGCGAGTTTAACACGCTCAAGCGTGAATGGGAATCACTCTTTAGTCAATACCAAGTGAACCACTCTTCAGGCGGTTCCGAGTGAGTCCTCTCACTCAATTTCCGAGCCATTTTTACCCAATTCTGAGTTATCCTTTCACGCAATCCCGAGTCATCCTTTCACTATTTCCGAGCCCCTTTCCGCCCATTCCCGAGCCATTCTTTTAGCCATTTCTGAGCCATTCTTTTAGCAATTTCCGAGCCATTTTCACCCAATTCCGAGTCAGCTTTCACCCAATTCCGAGTCATCCTTTTACCCACTTCTGAGTCACTTTCACCCATTTCCGAATCTGCCTCAGTCAGTTCCGAGTCACTTTTCACTCGGTTCCGATTGAATGTTTCACAGCAGCCTCATACCGAGCGAAGCTTTC
Organism: Clitoria ternatea; assembly: GCA_037962975.1. Classification (NCBI taxonomy): domain Eukaryota; kingdom Viridiplantae; phylum Streptophyta; class Magnoliopsida; order Fabales; family Fabaceae; genus Clitoria; species Clitoria ternatea. The sequence goes on from CM075670.1 coordinate 33,720,152, forward strand.
ACTTGATTTTTGTATAAACAGCACCTTTTCCACTCGGTCTCGTGCTTAAAAAGCACCTTTTCTACTCGGATTATTTCCCACTATGGGTGTATACCGACTGAGGCACTAAACCCGAGTCAGAAGCAGAAAATCGACCCCTACTCCCACTGTTCGCCCGTGCTGACTTGGATTCCACCACCCAAGTGGATCCATGAATCCTGGAGGTGGCAAACAGGGGGCGGAAGTGGGGAAATTAAAAATCCCCACCAGCCGTTGTCCCCTACTAAACCCTAAACCCTAACCCTAAACCCTAAACCCTATAAGTACCCCATCTGAAGATGCTCAAGGGGGATCCAGAAGCTTTCATTTGAAGAGGAGGAGGAAACCTTCATTTTTAGAGAAGATTCTGAAGCATTTTAGAGAGAAGAGATACCTCTAACATTCACAGCACCATCCGTTCTCTTCGAAAATCGACCTGCTCCCCAAGACCGTCCAGCACCCTTCTCTTTCCCTCTAAACACCTTCAAACTCCTCTCAAACCCCCATTGCCTTTCTCCCTCGGTCAGTCCCTTTCTCACTCGGTCGGTCTCTTCCACCTTCAGTCAGTTTCTGACCCCCTCTGCAGTCTCTTACTCCATCACTCGGTATTCCACTTTTCACTCGGTATTCCATTTTTTACTCGGCGATGTAGGGTGCTAATACCTTCCCTACTCGTAACCGACTCCCGAACTTGAATCTCACAATTTCCACCAGTGCTTTCACTGAACTTAGTTTTTTTTCCAATGTTTTTCCTATGGATAAAAACGTTGGTGGTGACTCCGTGTTTCATACTAGTTTTTTCTTCCTTGCCGCGCCGTCACGATCCAGGTTGCGACAATGCTGACCAACACTGGCTTCCAGCATTGCGCATAAGATCCATGATCCAATATTAGTATGGGTTATTTTCTCGATACTGGTGGATCAGAGTTAACTTACGCAAACTGTGTCCTAAAAAGTAACCTATAAAGTGACTGGTAAGAAGGTACAACCGTTAAGAGACATCTTTGTTACATATCAGCTTTTCTACTGGGACTAGAATCGTAGTGACATCACGTACGAAAAGATCTCCAAGGCAAAACGACTCTTCCATTACTCTGAGGTATAAATACCTACAAATCAACAATGAAAATGGAGAACATTCTTAGCTTTAACTTATGCTCGAGCTCTTATATTCTCTTTGAACATTCTACTAATTTAAGCGTCAGAGTGTCCTTGCAAGTGACACCCTCATTTACCCTACAAGACGTAGGGTTGGTGTGATTTCTCAAAAGTATCACTTTAAGACTTTTGTTTTCCTACTGGAACAGAAGATATAATACCAGATCCCCAATAGACCCAGTGTAAGACTAGAATATATACCATAATCTAAGGGTTGGTCACCACACCTAACTACGTACCTCGGCCCACTAAAATGAAAGTTGAAGGGTGAGTATCACTCCAATGTAGGGTATTTTCACCCTGAGAACTCACTAAAATAAAATGAAAGTTGAAGGATGAGTACCACTCAGAGAAGTAAATAGAAATTCATAAATAAAATCACTCATTGGGTTATGTAGTTCAATATATTACATCCACAACACAATGGCATATAATTCAACAAACAATATATCAATCATTATTTCAATTCCAAACATCACCAGATACCTTTATTTCTTCCAATACCTGTACACACACATATACTTCTATTTTCTCTATGCAAATGATCGAATACCATGAACTTTCAAAAATTATATTCCTTTCAGATGCATAAAAGCAATGTGGATCCGACTTTATAAATAATAAATCTTAGTGCGAAAATGGGTAATCCGCACAAGAAATGAGTGTTATGAATTGGTGGACATCCTGTAACTAGATAGTGAATTTGAATGCTATAAACGGTGGTACATTAGAAACTACACCACAAATCTAAGTTCTATAATCAACGGACCTATACAACAAATATGAGTGTTGGGCGAATCAAAACACTGTAGTAACCAATGCATATGGTGTTATAAGTCAAATGCAATATGCATGTGTGTAAACCAAAACGCATCTTTTCACAACAGAGACATCATAGCCTAGCTCCATTATCCTCAATAATTCTCAATTCACCATTCATTAATTCACATACACACAAATCAACAGATGGAGCTACTAGATCACTTCTAAACACAGTTTCCACCATAATCACTATATCACCAACAATGAATTGTTAACGACACATAACTGGCATATCATACTTCAAAATATATAGCACTCCCACAGGGAATACTCAATAAATTTCTAATAGACATGTTATCAATCAATACTCAACACTATCATAGGCTATTATCAACAAAATATGCCAAGCAATACAATTAATGGAATTTCACGATCTAAAACATATAACATTATTAGCAACACTCATCAAGCACTAGGCCTTAATTTATAAATATTATTTCATAACACGAATAATAATTATACTTTTATTTTATAAGATTAATATTTCCAGGCATTATTATTCAATGAAAACTTTTGATTTTAAAGACCTAACCCTGGAAATAAAAATTCCTATTCGTTACTCAAATGATAAACCCTTTTATACGCCAACATGTACCTTATAACAATATTCAACATTCCGACAAAGTTCTAATCTCTGATTCAGCTTCAAACGTTGATATCCAACATTCAAAAATTTTTCAAAACTAACTAAAACTACTCTTGTAACCTACAAACCACCGAAATACTAGAATTGAAGATAGAAGTCTAAATCGGTATAGTTTCTAAAACACTTTTACTTACTGAAGGTTACAAAACTTGTCAACGGGGCGTCGAAACTACCTCAGAGCTCCAAAATCCTTTCGACAAACTCTGAAAGTGAACCCAACCACTTTTCAACGGTTACCTAAAGTAAACAACCAAAAATGGAAGAATGAGTTTACGACTTTCATTACTAGAAAAGAAATCAAAGACTATACAAGTTGGATCCTTACCTCAGAGATTCCAAAATGGAGTTTTAAGAGCCCGATCTTCACCTTCTCTTTAATGGTGGTCATAACCAAGCTAGAGAAAAGGAGGAGACCTTAAAATTTAATGCATGCAAAGGAAATGGAAGATGGAGCCATACAAGAAAAAAGAGAAAGAAAATGGAAAATGAAACCATGCATGCATGATGAAACAGAACAAGATGTATACATGTAAAATGAAATGGAAGAAGGAACATACATGTATATACTCATCCTTGTAGAAGCAAAGATGAAAATGGTAGAGAAATTAAGAAAGAGGCACGCATGTTTAGTTGGTGGTGAAGAGGAGAAGATGATGATGGTTGAGGGAGTGGTGCAGTTTGGTGGTGATGAAGAAAGGAATAGATGAAGATGAAGAGTGGAAGAAAGAGATAGTGAACAAGAAAGAGAGTGAGAGCATGATTTGGAGGCGAGAAGGAGAAGAAAATGAAGATGATGTTGGAGAAGAAGTGTGTGAGATAAAGAGGAAAATGAGAGAGTAAAGTGAGTTGAGTGGAAAGAAAAAGAGAAAGGGAAACAAGAGAAGATTAATTAGTTAATCAGTTTAGGTTGAATAAGGATAATTCGGTTCTTTAATCTTTTTGGTTAACCACCAAAACTGAACACTTTTCAATTTAAATCCTAAGATTGATTGATTAATTCCTTAATTTAATGAGTTGTTTTAATATTTTAATTTACCGACTCTAAAATAATTAATTAATTATAAACTGTTATATTTAAATCACGTGTCTGATTTATTTTTCTAAAATCACCTCATTAATTAAAATTAGGATGTTACATTTATCTTAAATATATTAGTAACAATATCTTTACTAACTATATTAATGCTAATAATATTATAAATATATTCAATTTCATGTTATGTATATAATTATCCACTTATATATGCTCAATATTAGCTTTGACTTAGCTGTAGAATATGTAGGTTTTTATACTTTGGTCATAGGTTTAAATTCCAACTAAAAAAACTCTTTAATTCTACTTAAAACATGTTTAAAAAAATAAAAAAAATCCATATGAACCAAAAACAAAATTGTAGAACCTAGTTAAAACAAAATAAAAAATAAAGACCTGATTATGATATAGCCTTTTTCATTTTATTTCTTATGGTTTTTTTAAAAAATAATCCCCGTAATAATTTCTTAATAAATTGGTATATATTTAGATGTATAACATTATTATTTTAAAATGGTTGTTTATACAACATAGTATTTGATCCGGGGTGATAACCGGACTCCATAACACATAGTCGGGGTGCTACCGAATGGTGCCACATCATCAGAGCTGCCAGAAGAACTTGGTTAAATCATCACAACCAGAGTCTAGAACCATAGCGACTACAAACCAATGACCAAGACACAGACTCTCTCTGACAACCAGACAATGAGCCAGAATCGATGTGGGCAACATATTCCCTATAAATACAACTTATTTATTACTGTAAAAGGATCTTAACTAATCTGAGAGTCACCTCCGTAATACCCTTACTTTCTGTAATACCCATACTGACTTAGGCATCGAAGAATCTTTTGCAGGTACACTTCTAGTGTGTCCCTAAGACCTCAATACAGACTTGAACATCGAATTCACCCTATACTTGAACAACTTAGGACCCCCATTAGACCTAGGTGTAAAATACCGTACTTCACTGAAACGGTGTAAAACTGAGAGCTTATAAGGTAACTCTGGACACTGGTCAAGACGGTCAACTCTTGACCCCGGTTCTAGGATAGAACATTGGCACACCTGGTGGGACCGTGTAAATTGTGAGTCCCATATCGCAACAAAAGAAAGTCATGGATCGCCAAAGAGGCAATTAAATCCTGGAAGGACATGTCCAGAATGTGGCAAGGACGCTGGATTAAAACGAAGGTATAGTAGAGACCCTAGGGACAGAGTTGAAGACGTAGGTAGTAGTGCACCCAGATCCTAAAGACGAGTTTATAAGCTAGTTATGTCAGGAACTTCAGGAGCTTCGAAGGGAAAACGTCGGTGGCAACCAGAGGCAGCAAGATATTCATCATCAGTAGGAGCGATCTCAAACATATGCCTTTGATGAGTAGGAGTCCACGTACCGAACTAAGGAGATGAGTGGCCAAAGAAGGGCCATGCAGCACGGTATAGAATGAGAGTACCGCTTCAAGATGCCTTTCACAAGGAGATTAATGAGTGTCCTCATACCTCGACACCTTTAGACCCCGTAGCCATTGTCAGTAGGGAAGTACTCAGGGGAGTCCTACCCTAGTAGTCATTTGGATGCATACGTTTGGATGCATACGTGAATGAGACTATGTTTCTAGGTGTTGAGGAGGATATTATGTGTAGGATGTTCCCAAGGACGTTGTCCGCTAAGGCCTTGGGATAGTTCAGGAGTCTACCAACTGGATTGATTAACTTATGGAACAATATGGCTCATGCATTCTTGTAACATTTTGTAGTGTCCAGAGATATTCCCAAAACATTTCATACGTTGGCATAAATTAGACAAGGGTCAGAGGAAACCTTGAGAGATTTTCTCAAGAGATTCTATAAAAAAGCTGCGTCGGTACCAGGGCTGACAGAAGAGATTCAGATGCACATTACAATGGAAGCTTTGCAACCGTGGTCACCTTTTGCCTTATACCTAGCAAAGGGACCACCCTGTACCTTTGAAGAGTTCAAAAGAAAAGCTGCCAAGTATGTAGGAAAAGAAATGCACCTGGCAGCTGCTAGCCATAAGAATAAATCAGAAGGGGTCTAAATGTCTGACAGAAGAGCACCAAAGTTAGAGCATAAAGGTCCGGGTAGGGATACATTCCCAAGATCAAGAGAGAGGAGGAATGAGAACTTCGTACAATACACCCCACTGATAGTACGACCTAGCCAGATTCTAAGGGAAATTCGTTTGAGAGGAATGATGGTGTACAGGGTGAGGAAGTCGTTGCCTATGAAAAGAGCTGGGAATACCAGCAAGTACTGTGAATTTCATGAACAGACCGGGCATAACACAGATTAATGTCAGCAACTGAAGGAAGCCATTGAGACATTGATAAGAGAAGGAAAGTAGAAGCAATATCTGTTTTGACAAAGAGCAAATCCGAAGTCAGAAAGAGCAGTACCAAGGAGAAAAAACATCGGCCTGGTTAAAGAAGAGGAGGCCTGGAGTTCTAAAAAGCCTATGTTAGACAAAGGAAAGATTGTGGTAGATAATATTGATAAGGATGATGAATCATGGATGAAGCCTCCACCTAGTTCGGGCAAAAGGGATGTCATTGACATGATTGTTGGAGGTTTTGCTGGGGAAGAGTGTCAAATTCGGCATGGAAGATTCATTTAGGAATGATTATGTTAGTCCAGAGAAAGGCAGACAACAGACCATTCTGAGATGGAGTTAAGACCCCTGCCATCACTTTTACTGGTGATGATTATGGCCCAACAGTGCTGGTAAAGATTACGCAGTAGTAATTGAAGTCGTGGTGGAAAATAAGACAATTAAAAGAATGCTGGTGGACCAAGGGAGTTCATGTGATGTCATCTTCTATGAATGCTTTAAGAAGATGGGACTCTCAGACTTTGACTTACAACCTTATACGCAGGAGCTGATGGCGTTTAATGGGGCTAAGCTGTTAGGAAATCCCTAAACATGAGCAGCGGAAAAAAAAGGGATTCCATAGGATTTGCAAAGTTCCGTGTTTCAAAGCACAAAACAAACACAAAAAATTCGTTTTAGATTACCTCTTGAAGAACACCGAAGCAGTCGTAGCCTCGTCCTTTAGAAGTCCACACGAGCACTCCCACCAGAATCGCAACACTTGCCAACTGCTAGTTTGACGGCGTGTAGCTCTTGCAACTTTTACAAATTTGTGTATCACTTGAGTGAACGGCCTATGAGCATCTTATGCTCTATTTATAGGCTTAGGTTTGACCTAATTTGTTCTCTCTAAAAAGTGGGCTCCTTACTCATTCCAAATGAGTTAGGCCCAATAGCTTTATTTTAGTCTAACTAAAATAAGACAACATTTTCTGATGGGCTTACTCTATGTGTGTGACCCTACAGGTAAAATACCTGGTCATATTAATAATAAATTATTTTATTATTAATATAAAATAAAAGCGGCTTCTAGCAATGCATCATTATGTCCGAATATTATCAACATAACCTATAAGTGATAATTATTTAATATGTTTATTCCTTTTGTCACGATATCCTAATTGGGCCCAAGGCATGGTCGCGTCATCCTTGTACGGCCCAATTTATTTTACTTGATACCGGAGTAGACTGGGTCCAAATAAATATCTAATATTTATTCTTTCTAGCATGGCCATGCGTTTTCTTAGTCTTACTCCATCAAGTGGCCTATAGATATCACTCCAGTCACATAGGAGAGACAAATCACATCTACATCACTCACATCCCCCTGCATAATTTGTTCATTGCCTAATCACAACCTTTATAGTCCTCTTGTTACAGAAGACGTTTGATTGTATTAAAACAATAAACTCCTCATGTAGGAATCGTAGTGACTTCAGGTCGAAGGACTACATATATCATTATCACATTGAGAATCGTTTATGACAATCATGTAACGATCCATGCAACGTTCTCATGGTGGGTCTGTCCAGTACATCATTACTCTTAATGTGTACCCGTGTGAAGACTTGATATCATCTATATCTATGATCTGTGAGATCAGGTCATCAGTACACTCACACACTAGTCTCAGTGTATTTACATGTCCCCATGTAAATACTTGACTAGGGATATTTTAGGAATAACTTTTATACGACCTATTACTCTAAGGATAAATACGTTTTAAAATAATTTTAAACTGAAATATTTATTTTATTGATAAGCAGAAAAATGATACAAATGAAAAAGCATAAAAGCTCATAGTGCATACACCAACATAAGCAACCTACTAAGGGTTACTTGGACACCAGACTAACGTTTGAAGGAGAGCCGGGGTAAAAGACAGTACACAAGAGAGTATTAGTAATAGATGTGAAATCCCCATTCAATGGGATTATTGGATGTACCTCTCTTAATGCCTTAGAAGCGGTGGTGTCAACCCCTCATCTACTGATAAATTTATCGACAAGGACAACTAGGTGTCATCCATCTGGGGTGATAAGCAAATGGCGAGGTACTGTTATAACCTCAGTGTACAGATGACTAAGATGGAGGAATCTATTAAGAGGAAAAGATTGAATGATGGTGTTCCAGTACCGAAGTCTATAAACCTTATAGATCTAGACACCAGAGAAGACTTAGGGCTAAATCTTGAGAATCCTTAGAGACCCACGTCGGAAGGTGGAGTGAAGAAAATCATGTTAGAGGAAGACCCTGTTAGGGGCACAGAGATTAATGATTCCTTAGACGTCAGAATGGAACGACGTTTGGTTAAGTTATTGAGGGAGTTCAAACATTTCTTCGCTTAGACTGCAGCCAATATGCCTGGAATAGATTCGAACTTCTGTTGTCATAAACTTGCAGCTTATTTGGAGTCAAGGGTAGTGGCATAGACGAAGAGAAGGTTGGGGCCAGAGAAGTAGAGGGCGGCATGCGAGCATACCAAAGAATTGTTCAAAGCTAGTTTCATAAGGGAAGTCCAATATTCCTCCTGGGTCTCAAACTTGGTGATGGTGAAAAAGGCAAATGGCAAATGGCGGATATGCACAGATTTTACAAATTTGAACAAGTGTTGCCCCAAAGACCTATATCCTCTTCCAAGTATTGATCAGATGGTAGATGATTCTTTGGGGTACTAATTTCTGTCCTTCATGGACATATACTTCAGGTACAATCAAATCCCGGTATGGAAGGAAGATAAGGAAAAGACGGCGTTCATAAATGACAAGAGAGTCTTTTGTTATATGGTTATGTCGTTCGGGTTAAAGAACGTCAGAGCCACTTACTGCAGAATGATGAATAAGGTGGTTGAAGGACTAAGGTCAAAAATGGTCGAAGTGTATGTTAATGACATAATAACTAAGACGCCGATGGGGGGAGACCATGTGGAAGATCTGGGAAAGGTATTTCAGAGATTCGATCTGTACCACATGAGGTTGAATTCATTGAAATGTATATTTGCAGTGCCTGCAGGGAGGTTCCTGGGGTTCATGCTCACCCAGAGGAGCATAGAGGCCAACCCCAACAAATGCAAAGTGGTGAGAGAACTTCAAAGTCCAACTAATGTGAGGGAGGTACAATTGTTAAACGAAAAAGTGGTAGCATAATCCTGGTTTATGCCAAAAATGACACACCGGTCATTACCCCTCTACAAAGCATTGAAGATGAATAAGGAGTTTCAATGGGGTGAGGAGCAGGAGAAGGCATTTCAGGAGTTGAAGGAGGTTTTGGCCTACCCGCCTGTACTGATAAAACTAGACCCCATTGAAACGTTATTTGTTTACTTGTCTATTTCAGATAAAGCTTTAGGAGCCGCGCTGGTGAAAAAGACGGTTGAGGGACAGTGACCGGTGTACTTCGTTGGTAAAGTCCTTTAAGGATCAGAGTTTTGATATCAGAAATTGAATAAGGCTGCTTTAGCATTAGTCTGGATGTCCCGACATCTAAGGCAATATTTCCACACGCACCCCATCACAGTCCAGACCAATCTCCCTCTAAGAGCAGTATTTCACAAGCTCGACCTGGCGGGAAGAATAACGAAGTGGGTCATAGAACTCTCAGAATTTGATATCTCATACGAGCCTCGAGCGGCCATAAAAGCTCAAATACTGGCGGAGTTTTTGACAGAGCTGACAGGAAAAGCTCCCAGCCCACTACGGGAGCATTGGGTGATTTATGTAGATAGATCGTCTAATGAAAAAGGGTACGGAGCCGAAGTGGTGATAGAAAGCGAGGACGTAGTGAGTGTTGAAATTTCCCTCCGATTTGATTTCTAGACATCGAACAATCAAGTAGAGTATGAAGCCTATCTGGGAGGATTAAGAGTAGCTTTGGATGTAGGAGCACGAACCACACTACTCTGTAGTGATTCACAAATTATGATTTCACAAATCAATGAAAGATATCAGGTCAAAGAGCCATTGTTGCAACAATACTTGGCCAAGGTCAAGGAGACTGAAGAAAAATTTGTAACTGTCGAATATAAGCATGTCCCAAGAGAGGAGAATGTCAGGGCGGACGTACTATCTCGACTGGCAAGCACTAAAAAGGTGGGGTCTACAACTATGCTCATACAGAGTGCCTTAGCTGCCCCAAGCATCTCAAATCCATTCAAAGTCTACGCCATCCAATTTAGAGCTCATTCAGAAGATTCTTGGGTCATTCCGATAATCTGATATATGGTGAGCGGATAACTTCCGGACTGCCCATTGGAAAAGAAGAAACTAAAGAAAGAGTTACCAAACTTTATTTTGGTAGATGGAAGCTTGTTCAGAAGAAGAGTATCTACCCCGTATTTGAAGTGTTTAAATAAGGCAGAGTGGAGGAAGTTTTGACCGAAGTGCCTGAAGGGACGTGTGGTCACCACTACAGAGGAAGAAGTTTAGCTAGAAAAGTTCTACGGGTAGGATATTGGTGGCCCTCTCTAACCAAGGACATAGTGGAGTATGTCAAAAAATATGATGCATGCCAGAAGACAACAATGAACACCACGTCCCAACTGAAGAGCTGTTTACCTCGACTGTCCAAAGGACCCTTTTACCAGTAGGGTATGGATATTTTGGGACCTTTCCAAAGGCACCGGGTGGAGTAAAGTATTTAATAGCTGGAGTGGACTATTTCACAAAATGGATAGAGGTAGAAGCAATTGTACATATCACTGCGACCTGGACTCGAAGATTTTTCTATGAAAATGTTATCACAAGGTTTAGAATACCAGGGAAGGCCATAACGGATAACGAAACACAGTTCATGAATACAAAGTTCAAGAGTCTTCTTGAAGGACTCCAAATTAAGCAAGTCTTCTTATCAGTAGAACATCCTCAGACCAATGGTTAAGTCAGAGTGACAAATAGAGAAATCTTGAAGGGTTTAAAGAAATGACTGGGTGATGCAAAAGGAGAATAGGCCAACTAACTTTGCCATGTCTTGTGGGCATACCGAACAACACCTCATTCATCTACATGAAAAGTCCCATTCTGGTTGGTGTATAGTGTGGACGCAGTAATACTGGTGGAAATAAATTAGATTTCACCCAGAGTTCAATAATTTGGCGAAGTGGACAACGGCCAGAGATTGAAAAATGAGTTGGATTTACTGCCAGAAGTAAGAGAAGTAGCTTTTGTTTGGGATCAAGCGGTCAAGGCTAAGTCCGCACTGCGTTATAACATAAAGGTTCAGAAAAGAAGATTTAATATAGGTGACCTCGTCTTTAGAAAAGCTGTTAGTCCTCAAATTTTCAATAAAAGCTTTAATAAAAATTTCACAAAAATCATAAAAATTAGTTTAATTTGTTAGAAAATTAGGTTTTAAATTCAATAAATGGATGTTGTTGGAAATAATCTGCCCTTGATCAATTTTCTCTAGTTTTGCAGTAAAAAAGTAGAAAATTCAAGAGAAAATTAAAGATACTGGAGGAGCTGACGCGTAGTATCAACCCCACGCGTAGCGTGGTTACTTTTGATGCTGACGCTACGCATCACAGCCACACGTAGCATCAGAGCTGCGTGGACTCCACAGCCAGCTTGGCCAAGCACTCAGCTTTGACCCATTATTGGCCACCCCACTCAGCACAAATGGCCAAAACCGAATAGGGGACAGGGCCAAGTGGCAAGGCATGATTCATTTAATAATTCCCTCATGGCCACTTCGAGATGTTTAATGGAGGCTGAGTCAGGGGACTGACGCGTAGCGTCACACTGACGCGTAGCGTCACACTGACGCGTAGCGTTAGCACCCTTGCTCAGCCCTATAAATAGGACCATCCAACACCATTCTAAGCATCCCATTCCATCATCCCATTCTCGTTCTTTTCTCTCTTTGTACTCGACTTATAGTATTTCTTTTGTGAGTTTGTAGTTCTAGAATAGTTTTCTAGATACTTGAGAGTTTTTTGTAGTATTGTGATTGTTGTATTGTGATCGTTGTATCGTGAAGTTCTCCATCACCTTCGTAATGTCAACCTCTGTAAGTGTTGTCTTTACTTTTACCATGTGTAGCTAATCTGTTTATGTTGGAATTAGTGAACTAATCTATTGAGTATAATGTTGTGAATTCGACCTCTGCATGTTTATGATTCAAGTCCATGTTAGTATCTCAACCTTTTATTAATATGAACGTCAAACGGGAAAATGAGTTTCATGTGTATTGAAACTTGTTTTATTAGTGTGAATGTCAAACGGGGGAATGATTATTCATGCCGTATTAAAACTTGTTTTGACGAAAGTAAAAGTTGGAATACCCTTGGTATCTCAATTCTATAGGGGTTGTTAACCATTGTTGCTATAAGGCCCGAACATAATGCAAGTTTTTACTAAGAAAGCTCACGAGGGATCGGACTTTACGGTGAATTCTTAGAATTTATATCACGAGGGATCGGTTATAATGATTTTAAGCTGCAATGATATAAAACTTGATGATTAAATATGCATGTCTTGAGTCCTCATTGTTATTCTAGATTAGGGATCCAATTTCCAACATAATTTGTTTATCTGTGTTTTATTCTCAAGTATCTTACCTATTCTAGATTTAAGCTCAACTTTTTAGATAGATTTTTATTTTCTTTTTATCTCATGAACAATTCAACCATGTTATCCTGTGAATATTGTATAAATTATATATAAATCATTCTTTTGTCTATAAGTTTATTTTCATTTACCATAGTGACTAGGAAATTACTGTTATTATTGGACTTTCAATCCCAATGGAACGATATCTAAATTTTGAAAACTACAAACGATTGGTGCACTTGCCAATTAATGACCCGGTGGTAAACACAAATAGTTAAAACATTATTACCGGGCTAACAAAAGCATCAGAAGGAAATCGCTTTGCACCAAGGAAAGTTAGCGCCGACATGGGAAGGACCATGTCGAGTGAATGAAGTAACACCGGGGGAGCTTATCTTTTGGAAATGCTACAAGGCGACGTTTATGGAATGTAAAGAATCTACGTATATATTACAGCTAATGACACCACAAGTCATGCACTCTTTTTCCTTGCCTAAGGTTTTTCCCATAGGGTTTACTTAGGAGGTTTTTAATTAGGCATACAGCCAGGGTGCTTACTTAAATAAAATACAAATTTGAAGTAACTGTTGTTTACTAGTTGATTTTAAAAGAGCGGTTTATTTATTTTAAACCCCAGAGTGATTGAAAAACCCTAGAGTGGGACCGCGTAAACCCTGGAGTGGTTAAAAACCCCAGAGTGGTTAAGTTATGATTAAACCCCGGAGTGGTTGAAAAACCCTAGGGTGGTTAAGTAACGATTAAACCCTAGAGTGGTTGAAAAACCCTAGAGTGGTTAAGTTACAATTAAACCCCAAAGTGGTTGAAAAACCCCAAGAGCGTTTCATTTATTTTAAACCCTGGAGTGGTTGGAAAACCCCAGAACGATTCATTTATGTTAAAAACTCAAGAATGATTAAGTACAAATTACTAAAGTGATACAGTCGAAGTGATAATGCCTAAAAATTTTATCAAAGTCCATCTTATGATATCGGTTGATGCAAGCAATTAAAAAACATTAATATGAAGACGATATAAGCAAAAAATATGAACTTATTTCAAAGGCAGAAGTAGTTATAAAAAAAGGAGGCACATCAGCCAAGCAATCTGTAATGTTCAAAAAAAGGGACGGAGCTCATCCCACCTACAGAGCGAAAAGAAATTCAAAGGTTTACCAGACCGGCTTCTCCTTCCTCCCTCTCCGAACCGGCATCTTCTCTCCACCTTCATTATGGTCTTCAGGAGGTATATCATCTTCTCCTTCCGCCAAGGGCGCAAACTTGAATGGCTCATCAACAGGGGTGTAGGACTTTCTACCAACTTCGGTCACCAGTTCCCCATCCCAGAACCTGTTAAAGAAACCGATCCCATTCAAGTTCAGTGTGGTACCACAGTTGCGGAAAATGACCTGGCGAACCACGTGGCTAAAAGAATCCATAGCAGCTCGGGCGAACATTGTCATGTCATCTTTAGACTTGGTTCGCTCACCCTGGACCGTTGTGGACAAATCATTATTCTTCTTTGGAGGTCGGCCATGAGTTTCTCCAAGTCGTCCACCTTGAGGTGGAGTCCATCATTCTTTTTCTTCCAGTCTTCTTAAGATTTTTAAAGATCTTGATTTTCTTCATTAAGGCTCTTAACCCTCTGATGAGCCTTGCCGTAGTCTTCAAAAAGGCGAGCATTTTTCTCTTTTAACCGCTCTATCTCCCTATGGTCTTGATGGTGGAGAAAGTCTTGATGTTATACCACATGGTGGTCTCTAGGGAAAATTCGAGGTTGTTAGGATTCAACCTTTGCTTAAGACGTCATGGGAGAGCAAAGTCGGTGTTGGGAGGAGTGGTCTTGACAAGGAGCTCTTCCAAAGCTTCCATACCGGAGAAAGGAACTGGGGTATCCTTCTCAACTGGCACCTCGGTGGCGACCCCTTCTTGGAAGCACCGGCTTCCTGTCTCTTCTCCTTCCTCTTAGCAGGGGTGTTCTCTATCACAACTGTCCCGCCTGGAATCTAGAGATTCACAACTCTCTTCAATTTTGGGGTTAGATGGTTTTCCCTAAAGACATCATCCTCGATACCCTCTAGATGCTTCCAGAGTGCCTCTAAAGCTTCAACACTCATGTTCCCTGAAAAGGAAAAATTATTAGCACAAACCAGAATGCAAAAAATTCTTAAAGAGAAAAGGAAGAAAGCTAAATACCCAAATGAGTGAGGTACTCATTTCGTGTCTCCAAAGTTCCCAAGAGAGAACGACATTTGAGGGGAGCACCTCGGGAGAGAATATTAAGGGTGTCTACCACGGTCTGAGAGGTCTCAGAGAGAGAGCCTTCATCGACTCAATAGGCCGTACTCTATAGGAGAAAATGTTTATGGGTCCATCTAGTGTAGATTAAAAACTGGTCTTCTTCATCCTTCCAGAAGGGGGACACTGTCTCCTCAACAAAAAGTTTAAAGAATGAATTCTTGAAAGAGGCATCGCACATCTTGCAGGAGTCGGCGTAAGCCTCAAAATTTATGATGTCACTTTGACATCGTAGGTTGATGAAACTTATTCCAGAGCCGGCTCGGCACATCACCCGTGCGTACCTAAAAAACAGGGCAGCGGTCGGAGTGAAGCAGATGTGCTTTCTAAGAACTTGTTGGGCCATCACCAAGCCCAACCATTTGGGTGAAGCTGACAGGAGGCGATGTCTAAAAATCGTAACACCCCCATCTCGTATTGATTCAGTGGGAACCAGACTCCGACTTTCAGTAAAGTGAAGTCATGGAAGAAAAGGAAGCGGTCCCGAGCGATGTGACAGATTAGATCTGTGAAGGTAAGGCGAATAAGGCAAAAGTCATTTTCATATTTCTTGGCTCGCCAGAAAGATTCAGCCTCTAACTCCACGTCGTCCTCAGCAGTGGCGTGGGTACTGTAGGTTGCCAAGACATCTTTAGCTACCCAGAAGTAGGGGTTCAGCTTTCTGGGCTAGCCAGATAACCTTATCCGCGATCATGAAGGTGTCATCGAGGTCGTTCCTCAGTACGGATAAACCAGCGGCATCCATGGTAACTATATGCTTTAAAAAGGGGACAGTATAATAGAAGTCAATATCATCAACATAGTAATGCACTACGCTGGAATCTTCACCCCGGTCCGAAGACCGGGGCGGTAATGGAAATTTAGGTTCCCGAACTTCAGAAGAAGAAGACTCCAGCTTCAAGGGATTTTGATCACCCTAGTTACCCGAAGTTATCCATCTACGGATGCCTGTTTCAATAAACCGAGGTCCAGAACGAAGAACATCAGGTGGCCAAGAAACAGAAGGGTTTGAAATTATTTCACAAGAACTGTCTTGGTCTTGGCCGTTGTTAGTAGAAAAAGCAGACATCGTAAATAAAAGAAGGGGTCAAAGGGCTACTTGTGTTTACGGTGAGTACAGTTCTTCTAGTACGGGCCAAGACGAAGTGAAGAAAAAGAATAGAGACAGCGGATGGGTAGAGTGTTGCACGAAAATGCAAAGTGAGGAATCAAAGAGAAGACCCTCCTTATATAGACGTCGAAGAGTTGTGGGCCGAAGTTCAACAGTCGCGGCCTATGGACGGAGTGGAAGTCGAAACGACACGGCCCATAAACAGGCGACGCATAGTGCCAGGGTGACGTCATCTAATGGCGCGTGAATTAAACGCCCATTCATGACTCACCACGTCAGCGATCCGCGTGAAACGACAGCTTTTTCAGGCGACGCACATTAAATGCTCCACCTAACTAACCGCATATGGCGGATCTGATAAAATCTACATAACGGTCACAAAGCCACATCGACCAAAAGTCAAATCTATAAGACTACAAGACCTTCCGCCAGAGTCACGTGATAGCTTATTATTGTGATAACGCCCCAACAACAAGTTAGGGGGCAAGCGATCTGGGGTGATAACCGGACTCCATAATACATGGTCGGGGTGCTATTGAACGGTGCCACATCATCAGAGTTGCCAGAAGAACTTGGTTAAATCTTCACAACCGGAGTCTAAAAAGAGACTACAGACCTATGACCAAGACCCGGACTCTCTCTGACAATCAGACAATGAGTCAAAATCGGTATGGGCAACATGCCCCTGCAAACACTGTTGCTATAGTAAGTTAAGAGAAAGGTCAAATTACTTATCCTACTCAGGTATTCCCTAAAATACAACTCATTTATTACTGTAAAAGGATCTGAACTAATCTGAGAATTACCTCTGTAATACCCTTACTTTCTGTAATACCCGTACTGACTTAGGCATCGGAGAATCTTTTGCAAATACACCTCCGGTGTGTCCCTAAGACTTCGGTACGGACTTGAACATCGAATTCACCATATACTTGAAGAATTTAGGATGCCCACTAGACCTAGGTATAAAATACTGTACTCCACTGAGACGGTGTAAAACTGAGAGTTTGTAAGGTAACTCCAGACACCGGTCAAGACGGTCAACTCTTGACCCCGGTTCTAGGACAGAACAGTATTAAGCGACTACTTAAAAAAATACTTAAACACTTTCTTGAAATTTTTAAATATCAAAATTAACAAAGTAAAATATATTTAAATTTTGCTATGTTTATAAAAGTTAAAATTAAAAAAATATATATTCAACTGAAAGTTTGAACTACATATCCAAGTAAAAAAGCCGGAAGCCAGAGATGTGGTCCCGTATAAAACAACATAAAATTGTCATTGTCTTTTAGCTTATGTTGGGATATATAATTTAATTAAAATTTTGTGTAATAATAAAAGCTTATGTTATAAATTTAATTATAAAATTATTAAAGTAAATTAAAAATAATTTATAAAATTCTAAATTATTTTAGTAAGATATCCACAAGCTATTTTAGACATACTCTTATTCTGATTCTTCCTTCTTTTTTCTAATTGTCTTGGTTAAATTATATAATAAATTATTTTTATACTTCAAAATTTGTATTTAATTTATAATTGTCTATATATTTTTAATGATATTATTTTTTTCCCTTTTCTGTAAATTTTTCCTTACTGTATTGATATGAAGTAGCGGTTTGTGGCAGGTGCCCCTGCTCCGTGGAGTGTCGCAGCTTTATGGCTTATCATTCTTTCTTTCCTAATTTCTACTACCAACCAGTCAAAGAGGCCCCACACAACACAACTCAATTATTTTCTGTCATATCTAGGATTTGTCTTTCATAAAACATTAAAAATAAAAGTCATTTATTTAAAATGTTTTGAAATTAAAATCTGTAATTATTAATGAGTAAGTGTAATAGTTTCCTTGTTTTATAAATTAGATGTTTCAACCAAATAAAAAATGAATTTGTACACAATTTGAGAATTAAATAAATGTCAATAACAGTGAAGTCATCTAATAGAATAGGAAAAGAAAAGGGGTGACGTCTTAAATTTATAACATGAGAATGAGTTTTTCTTTTTTATAGTTTAACCTGATTTTTTTTTAAAGTAAGTAATATTTTTTGAGGTAGAATCATCTATATTACGAAGGATCTAACTCTTAAATATATATGACTTGAATATTAATTTTTTTTCTTAAGGTGACTTAAATAATGTATTATTTGAAAAACATCAAATAAATTTTTATTTTACTTTTTGGTAAATATTTAATTTCTTTTTAAAACTAAAAGGTTTGCTAACATTGATTGTATGAAAAAAATTGTCTATAAATTATTTGATTAAGATTAACATATAATCATATCAGTGTTTTAAAATAATTTCATTGAAAATTTGTTATTACTTTATCAACCAATCTTACCTTTTGAATATATTTCAAGGGTGTTTGGTACAGGATCATAACGGAGGCCAACGGAGATTTTCTCCGTTGGCTAGGAAGCAAGCAGGAGACGCTTTGGGGGCAACGGAAGTTCCAAAGGAGATTCCTCTGTTCAATAGCGCTTACCAAACATATTGTTCATATATGGAAATGTAATGTCTATGTACGAATCATTATGAACCATTATAAACATTTACGTGCTAAAAAGGGAAAGAGGGAATAATTCAGCTAAAATACGATGAATTATATTGTTGAAAAGGAGTCTAGATGGACGTATTATATAGGTGGGAGTGAAAAAAGAAATTTGTTTTTGTCTTCCATTATTTGTGAGTTTGTTTTATTTATCTTGGGTTTTGAAATATACTTTTATGATTTATAGTTTTTGTCCCTACAATTTTTTTCTAAGTTTTGACATATCTTTTATGTTATTTGCAATATCACCTTAGTCTCCTATGACAAAGTTATTTTGATTTATGTATGTATGTGTAAGTATGAAAATTAAACACTCGTAAATTTATGATAGTGCTAGTCTATTTGGATGATTTTTGAATACACACTCTTGATTCATTGTTTGATTTAATGGATATCTTGGTTGTTTATATGTAAGAGTGAGATCTATGATTTTCTTGATGTTTGATTCCTTAGGTTTTGATTCATGTCTACTTGCTTAGTATGTCCTTCATTAATTAATGAGTTTGCCATTTTGTTATTCCATTTGTTATGTGTTTTAAGTCTTTTAGTTTTTGTTGTGTTTTGTCTAGAAGTGCAAAGATTTTAAGTGTAGAATTGTTTGATGAATCGTTTTATATTGCTACTTTAGTATTATTAGCATGACTTTTTCTATAATTACTTCATTGTTCTAAGGTAGTTTTATTGGTTTCTGTTATTTAGACCCTAATTAGTAATTTTACATAATTCTTGCGTTCTAAAATTTTTGACACCTACTTACTTTTTGTCATAACTTTTGATACAAGTGTATTTTTTCAATGATTTTTGTTACTTTGGAAAACTAATTCAGAGAGTTTGAATTTGACACCTTATCCATTATATTTAGAGTTTTGAGCTAAAAGATAAAAACATATGCAGTTTGCCTTTTGATGGTGTTACAAGAATTAAGTATCCATTAGTGGTTTGTAATTATGATTTGGTCCTACTTTGGGTTTGTAAACCATTTTACTTTTCATAGTTAGGATTTGGGCCTAATTTCCTGATTACGTCCTTGAATGCATTCAAAATTTCCCATTTTCATGTTTCATTCTTAATGTTTGTAACTGAGGTCCTTGAGAGAACAACCTAGGTTAGTCACATACTATACTGCATTTACTTTTTCTATATTTAGACTGATTATGGCAATGATCAGCTTAGAACTTAGAAGGCTCGGGTAATTCAAGAAGGACCATAGGTTCTATACTTAAAATAAGCTAAAAAGGGATGAAAGGCCATTAGGTTGTAGAACCAAAAATAATGAGTAAGGAATTAATGAATGACACCCTTTGTCATAGTACGTAGAGTTATATTGGTTGGGGAGTAAGTTTCTATATACCTAAAAATGACAACTATCTCTAGCTAAACAAGCCAAGAAGCAAAATGGCATTTAGGTAGAGTCGAGGTAGCTAAAAGAGACCTTCAAGATTCCATGAAGTAGGGGTGGTCGAACAAACAATGTCGACCATATCTCCAAGGAACTCATATATAGACTAGTAACTTAGCAAAATAGATGTTTGTCTCATATGAAGAACTTGAGCAATAAGTTGTGCATATTTTACTACTTGAAGTTATCTTTAGCAAAACACAAAATCAAAAGGTCACAAGCCAAACAGGAGACATATTCCTTATTGAAAAAAGGGCCACCATACATATTTTTCTAAGAATAAAAGTACTAAAAGAGAGCTGGTAAATTGCTAATATTTCATTTTATCCTAGCGATTTGTAGCTTGCTTTGGTATGAGAATGCATTGATATAATGTAGAAAAGAGTTAATATCTTATAATTATTGGAGGAAGTGGGGCTAGGAAATGTTGAGCCAAAATAAGTGTAAAATGAGCAAAGAAGCCTAGTAAAATGAAGATTGGAGAGTCAGGCTATTAAGCATAACCCATCCTAAGATGATCACGACCATGCTCGAAAACAAAATCAGCATGCCCAAGAATCAGAGTTAAGCACAACCCCATGCTTTGGTAACTGGGTAACCTCAGTCGTGTGAGTCAAATAAATTAACACCATTAGTGTGAACATTGTGTTCGTTTAAACATGACTGTGCTCAAGCATGCTTCCAAGAAAACACTTAATTGGGCCTAGGGTTTTAACTCACAAAAAGATCTATAACAGTCATAGAGAGATGCACAGATGGAGAGAGAGAGAGAGAATGTGTGTATGTGTGTGTGACAAAATGATAACAAGGGAGACCGGTGCGATGACACGGGAACAAGGCATCAAGCCTTTTTCTACCTTCATCTTTCTTCATCTCCATTATGATTAGAGCGTTGTGACATGCCAAAGGGTCAGCAATTGATGTTGTCACTCTATTGTCTTAGATTATGATTATGGTTTATTATGATTGTTTAATGTATCTGATTGTTTCACTTATGTTGGACTAATCACTTGTCATAAGGTTGAGGTGAATTATGTGATGTATCCCCTTTGAACCCTAATAAAGTTTCTATTCAGATTTATTATTTCATTTGTGAGTTAATAGTTTAATTCTTTATTTTAATTCTAGTTTAGGAATTTAACACCTCTATTTTATCGTTAGTTAATAAACATGCAAAAGATCATGCATATGTTCATTAGTGGATCTAGAAATTAAAATGAGTGTTGAAGGGCTAGCCATAAGTACTTGGTACTATCTCCAAGGTTCATAAGTATGGTTGGTTCCCTAGGAAACATCTTAGATTTGATCTTTAAGGTAAATTTCTTGCAATGAATGACCAAATACGGTTAATAGATTAGCATGTGTGACTGGTAATTGCCTTATTAGGAACTTTAAGGGTGATTGGTAATCTAAAACCTTGAGGTTGTACATCAAATACTTTCCTCTTTCCTAAAATTATTTTTGTTTCAAGTTCAAATCAAACCAATTTATTCTATGAAACAAACTTCACATACATATTTAAGGTAAGGTGAGGGTATCATCAACTCAAACACGAAATCAGTAATCAACTCTCCTATAGAATGCCCTGTCAACACATTGTGCTAACATGATAATAAATTACAAAAAAATTAGTGAATCGGTATAAATCCTCAGGCTAATGACACATA
Source organism: Clitoria ternatea (assembly GCA_037962975.1). NCBI lineage: Eukaryota > Viridiplantae > Streptophyta > Magnoliopsida > Fabales > Fabaceae > Clitoria > Clitoria ternatea. The sequence goes on from CM075670.1 coordinate 33,741,797, forward strand.
CTAAACACTCAATTATTCTGTGAAACACTAAGATTACTTACAGCAAATGATGGGGGGAGGCATCAAGTGGTTATGTTATCTTGCTCCCCATTGTAGTGTTTGATTCGTAATGCCATCAACTTAAAAATCTATAGAACTTTATATTGTTACACATCTCATTAAACAGTTTTTTAATCAAAATAGTTGTTGAAATAAGTTTGAAACCTTCTCTGAAGGGATGTTGTTGGGAGTGAGACTTAGAAAGTCTCATCTGTTCAGTATTACATTGTTTTTAGAATAAATGACATCACTGTATAGAGAAATGGTTAGTTAATAATAACAATAATAAAAATCATAAATATTTCATATTTTTACCTTGCATCCATCGCAAACCTAAAAATATAGTAAGCACACTTCAGGTCTTCCTTGTTCAACCCATAATCAGTAATCATTTTAAACTACATTGGTTGGAAATTAAAACAAAGTTAATGACATATATCACAAGGCAATATGATTATTTTTGCATTTTGTCTTATTTTTATTTTTCCATTTTGTCAAAATTAAGGGAAAATATCTAAAAAGGTAGTACCTTTGGTAGTATGTAACCAATTGATCTTTTTGTGACACTAGCTCTGACTCTTGGTGCTAACGGTGGACTGTTAAAGGTGGGGGTGTTGTTGTTGAAATTTTAGTCAAGCCAAAGTTTAAAACGATAGGGGGAACAAGTTTTGCACATATTTCACTAGAGGAAATACTTATCTTTGGGGCTTTTGGACTTGGTTCTGGTTCAGAACATATAATACTCCTTTTGCATAGCCCTTCATTTACATTTATGTCCTGGAAAAAAATAAGGCATTAGTTATTAATTTAAAGCAAGAAAAAACACCAAGTCTATATAAAGATTGTAATACATGTTACTAAATTAACTATAACCTTTGAGGGTGTCATGTTAGAAGGACATCCACCAGAAGAGGAGTTTGTGGGGGTGGCATTTACGTTGATACCAAGCTCTCTCCCTTTGTGGACCACCATCTTTAAAGGGTCCTCAGCACCCATCACTATTACATCATTTGATATTAGGTCAACTAGATATGCATCTACATTGAACTCTTCTTCAACAACTTTAGCCTTTCCTTTATCCTTCACGATGACTTTATTCTCATCCAGTTTTATGACATCTGTGTGTTGCAATAACATACTTTGGACTGTTTCCTTCTCTATCACGTAAGGGAGCATTGACATTGCCATATTCATATTTTCATTTTCATTTTTCAACCAATTGATGCTAGACTCAGCATGACTTATTCTGTCTGAAAGTTGTCTAACATAAGCTAGGAGATCATCAACAAAATTAGAAGGATACTAGACATGAGGTCTACCACCACCAACACTCGTATTTGTTTCACTTAGAGCATTGCCAAATGAATCCATTTTAAGAAGTGATACTATTAACTAAGTCAAGAAACTAATGAAAGATACCATAACAGCATTCAGAAATTGTTATTTATGAACAAACACAATGGTAACAATTTAATTCACCTAATAACAATCAATGCATGGAAATGATTACTTTTACTCATCTTTACACACCACCTCAGATTTGGCAAATCTTACAAATTAATATTCATGCAGAAAATGGAACATCAACTGTAGTACCAATTAATTAGAGGTGTCAAACTTTATTCCCTATTATGCCTTAATTGTGTATTTTCATTTTTACACGAGTACGAACTTTTGACAATCCAAACAAGTACCGAACAATACAAAACAATAATCCAGATGATTACTGAGCAATATAAAACATTGAGTATTTTATTCAGACTCTATTCTGAGCTTTTAACATTGACCAATACAAAACATTGAACCTATGAACAAAATATTATTAAATTACTTACTCATATTATATTTATTAATTCAATATTTTATTATTTTATTTAGACCCTACGAATAGCCTACACACTACATAGCAGACAAGTACAATCTTAGCGGTTTAAACCAAAAAGCTAATAAATGTTTTCAGAAGCTATCATCCATCGTGAAAACTCCATTTGCTATTAAACATTCATGAACAATTTTTTTTCAATATGCAAATAGTCGAAAAAATGAAAGCTTTTACTAACAGTAATTGAAACCAAATTTCAAACTCAAACAACACTTTCATAATCCAAAAAAACAACTACTAACAACAATTTCATATTCTACGAAAATAACTATGAATGTCATAACCAATAAAATTACAACTTGGAAAGATGAAGAAATTACTACGTTACGTAGCTTAATTTTTCCGCTTCTGTAACTGTTTTGCATGTGTTGATCATCATTTCCCCCTTTGCTGAAGACACATTCCTAAAACTAGTCCAAAAATAAAACTCATCTTTAGATTAAACTCCTTATCGTCAGCGGTTGAAGAACATCCATCATAGGTACATATTTCGGGGTCTTTGGTGAATGCCTCTACGCCTTTATTTGCCTTTTCCTCCCTTGAATCCATATCTGAGACCATATAACAATGGTGCTCCCAATGTTCGACCGCGTCTGCATTTATGGGAAATGATTCATATGATGCTTTGCGAAATCCACGAACTTGTCTTTCGCAGTCACTCCACCGACTGTAAATCCTTGGTTGAACTCCTTTATACACAACATACCACTTCTTGGCCTTCTTTTTTTCCCCATTGCAAGAATAGCTACATGACCCGTCCATCAATGGAGGAGAGAGACAAACTCACAATACATTTGCGACGATAGGTAAACAAAAGCTAACTTTGCTAAAGAGATACAATTACAAATGAAAAAAAAACAATGAATTTCAAATGGCAATACTCACTGTACAACATTTCGTGTACCCACATGCTAGTGTACAATATTTCGTGTGTTACTGTGTGGAATTTTTCTAAGCTTAACAAATGACATATATGCCCCCATATACATATATCCGGTCAAACAAGTCACCCATTGATCATCTCAGCCGTCCGTTCTATCAACGGACTATAACCAAAACTAATGGTTCCCTCTACCGTCAAACATCAAACTTTGAGGGGATGTTAGAATTATCCTTGAGTGACTATGTTCCTTGTTTTTCGTGTTCATATTACTCTTAAACTAAAAGAACTCCTTAATTAAGCAAGTGGCCAGTGAGCAACCCTAAATTGTATGTAGTTGACCAAAAGGCAATGATTGAGAGAGCGGTAGCAAATCCTAATGGTTAATAAAATACATGCTAACAGTTGATACTTCCTTTTTAATTGGATGTGTACCCATTGTTCGTCCCGTAACGCGTGTCAAGGTTAGCTTGGAAGAAAAGAAAAAAGGTACAAACTGTTAGCATGGAAAAAGGTTGGTAGTATGTAGAAGTGGAAGTGTGGGCAAATGTGCATTGGAAAGGAAAGGAAAGGAAAGGGGAATCGTGCTTTGGCCAAGTGTTGTTCTTTAATGAAGTTCTTAGACATGGTCCTTTTGGTGTCACACCCTGCTTCCCTACGTGGGACTCTAGGGCTTCCTAATGTTTGTTCTGTTCACCAATGAAATTAGAGCCACTCATGTACCGTTGCACCCAACCCAACTTTTCATACCACTGGATAATACTACATGACAAAACATATCCAATATAATATAAGATTTTATTCTATACGGTACTCTACATCTACTAAACAAGATATGACGTAGAAAAGTACTTTAATATTATAGAATATTTAAGACTTTGAAAAATAAATTGTCTTCTTCAGTTTTTGTGTCGTAGTTTAGTTTTATTAATTATGGAGAAGTAAAGTATTGTCCAGCCTATAAAATGTTATTCAGTAATCACAATCTATAGTATCATTGTCATGTAAGTAAAAGGATTTACCTAAAATACAATATTATTGAAAAAAATTCTTATCGCGTAATCATAAAGTAATCATGTAAGTATACCCAGTTAGGATTTTTTTATTAGATTTTACTCTATTTATTATAAAAAATAATCAATATACAAAAGTAAAAGTCACTATAATAGTTACATTAAAAGTTACATCTCTAATCATTTCTTATTATTTGGTTGTGGAAAAATCTTTTTCCATATATACTAATCAAACTCTAGATAAAAATTATTTATTTTTATTACTATTACTTTAAGAATTATGATAAGGATGATTTTTCATTTATAAAATTTCAAATTGATCCTTAATTGTGATTAGGATTGTCTCCATGATACAATTTAATCCATGATATTTCAAATATTATTGTTCGTCTCTTGTTTTACAGAACTATATTTTTCTTATAGTTTTTATTTTAGTTTTTACTTTCATTACAATGTTAAACCATTACGCCCACTCAATATAGTTTAAACATAAAATTGTCCTATACATAAAAATCTAAACAATTGACTAATTTAAATATTCACTCTAGTTAATCACTATATAAAATTTTACAGAATAATAATATATCAAAATTAAAGTTGTAATTTTTAAGTTTGAAACATATAAAATTATTTTTAAGGATTAAATATGTTATGAGTATTTTTATTTTAAGGTTTCTTTCATCATATATACAATCTCATTGATGTTATTTCCTGATTCTAAAAATATGGATAAACTTCATTTTATTTTTAGAACAGATAGATAAAAGACAATAACAATTTAACACAGATATCAATTCTAATTATGTGCTAAAATAAAAGTACTTAAAATATAATTAGTCTTAATTCTAATTTATGTATTTTTTTCAAGAAAAATTATAAACTTGAAAGTTGAAACCTATCATAAAAAATGAAATAATTTTCCTAGATTATATAAGAGCCTAATTAATTTTTATTTTCCTTTCCTGTTTTGAATTTTAATAATAAACCATACCCTATCTCGTATTTTTAAAAATTTATATAGAAAAAAATGAAAACATAAATAAAAAATTATGTTTCATATTTCCTATACATGATTTAAAATATAAACCATTGGTAGCACCGTGGCGTGTCTTGAGAAATGATCTCTCAGCGCCCTATAAATTCAGTATTCAATACTACACTCAATAATAGTAATAATGCAGCTTGATAGGTCTCCATCAATCATATCAAACCATGCCTGAAGGGAAAGGCTTCGTTAAGCAATAATATTGAAACTCTAAGAACTGCTATAATATAGCTACCATGCTAGTGATCTCTAATTTTTCTACTGTAATGCAGTAAATTTGGTAATTCCAAACGTTAGTAGAAAGGGAAACAAAAATGTTGCACGATTTGGTTTGATTTTGTACATACCAAGTAAGGGAAGAGTAATTGTCTCCTCTTCAATGGTAAGTGGGAGAAGAAGAAAGCAAAAGGGGAAATAGTAGTGAGTAATAGTATAAGAGAATAGGTAGGTAGAGATCCTTCTTTCAGGAGAAAAAAAAAAGAGAGGTGTGGGAAGGGGCATGAGCTGATAAAGGTAAAGTCAGTGGAACTGTAGTGAAAACTGCAAAGGATTATGGGTACACTAATTGACTGAGACTAGTGGCTGTTGCCCAACACTGTGTCATGTGGGCAGAGTAAAAGTAGACAGCTGTCTAGTTCTAATTTTGACATGCTAGCCTCATCACCAATGTTTTGTTTCTACATGAAACATCAAATGTAACACTACATATATTTAAGTTTTATTCTTTTAAATATAGTTAAGAGTGTTTTCATGCAGACCATATAAAGAGTCTTTTAGGCATCTTCAATTTTAAGATATTATGATATGAAAACAGATTATTATAATTTAGTTTGGGAATCTTTATGAAAAATATATTATAATTAATATTTAGATTATTTTGTTTGTAAAAGACATTGAATATAATTTTTAGTTTTATATTTTGAATATTATGATTTTTTAGTTTATAAGAAAAACTGTAAAATCTGTTATTTTTAGTTTAGGTATCTAAGAAATAAATACAAAAGAGAAACCAAAAGTGGGAATAAGAAGAAGAGGGTCTCAACTCTTAAAGGAATTGAAGTGAATTTATGTATTTTGAAGATTGCATTGATCCAAGTATATAAAGATAAAAAATAAATAAATAAATTTTTATTTATTTTAAAAAGGAACTTTAATCTGTTAATTAAAAAAATATTTTTAAAAATAAATTTAAACGAACCATGATTATCGAGAGAAAACCCTTTTATCCGCATCTATTTCTTCACCTCCTGAGGACGCTACCATTCTACCATGAGTTTCGTAGCCCAAAACACAAAAACACAAAACACCAATAAGGATTCTCATTTTTTATTTTTGGTTGGAAGAAAATGAAGAAATAAGTTTTTTCCATGATATTTTCGTAATTTCCAACCATGAGACTAATCTTACGCATTAAAATTAAAATAGAAGGTCTTAAAATTTTCTCAACCCTTATTTTCTATCATTTTATTTTGTTTTTAACCCAACATAAAGATCACTACTTTCTTAGCTCACCTCCAACACATCTATATATCTAGTGACTGCGTTTCTGAGCAGCTCAAACATTAGCCTTGTACTTCCTGCGAGTGGCTATATATGCCTAAACATTTTTAACTTCCAACTTGAGAAGAATGAAAACTGGTTCTAATAGAATAGATCCAAGATAAATATTTTATTTGAATTCTGGCACCCCTGTGTTCATAACAAAAGTACTTACTATAACTTGTAAATTATCAATGACAGCATTCCTAGAGATGCTGGGAAATAACATAGCAAATCATTTTTATATTCGTTATATCTACTAGGCTGCACAAACTGTCTTAAAGCATAAAACCTCTTTCCCACTGTGAGAAAAAATATAAATCTAAAAATTGATTTAGAAGATTAGGTTAGAATTTTGAAATGCAAACAACAATAGCTAAAACCTCTTTTCTAACAGTGGAAAAATTATGTTGTGTAAGGTTCCAATGTTTTGAAGTATAAGCAATAATTTGTTTTTTTATTGCTAGTCTTTTGTTTGAGAATGCCACCTTAACCTATGTCATAGGAATCTATTAAAAAAATTTTGAAAGCTTGAGGATTTGGAAGATAAGGGTATCGAAGATCCTATACGTGAAGTTTAATTTGTTTGACAACATCTGTGTGGACATTAGTCTAGGGCCTAGGGTTTTTCTTAAGCCTTTTTTGTAAGAGTTTAATTATATTATTTAAATGTAGAAGGAAGTCATCTACATAGTTGAGACCTAAGAATCTTTTTGAGAATTTATCCTCAAATTCCATTAACCTTCTTACCGGAGTAATCATTCCTTGGTGTATCATTTGCCTAAGGAATCTAACTTTGGTTTGTGATCCGGGGTGCTAACCGGACTCCACAACCCATGGAAGGGATCCTATTTATACGATGTCACGTCATCAGAATTACTAGGAAAATCTGGTTTGACTGTCATAGCCGGAGTCCAAAGCTATCATAGCCAGAGTCTAAAGCTAGTATAACTACGGTCCTATTGATGAGATTTTGGTCCCTTCCTAACAGTCAAACAACGAGTCAGAATCGGTATGGACAACATATCCCTATAAACACTAGAGCTATAGTAAGTTAGGAGAGGTATTCATTATGAATACATCTCATTATTACTGAAAGAATCTATCTGAACTAATATGAGAGTTACCTCCGTAATACCCATATTTCCTATAATACCATTACTGACTTAAGCATCGGAGAATCTTTTGCAGGTGCACCTCCGGTGTGTTCCTTTGACTACGGACTTGAACACCAATTCCACCCTGTACTTGAAGAGCTTAAGATTCTCACTGAACCTAGGTGTACAATACCGTACTCCACTAAGACGGCATAAGATTGAGAATAAAAAAGGTAACTCCGGATACCGGTCAAGACGATCAACTCTTATCCCTGTTTCTAAGACAGAACAGATTACAGTAACTCTTTTTGTTTTTGAAATTGCCAACCCATTTCTTTTGACAATTCCAACGAAGATATTAATATGTTTGAAGTGTTGGTCAATTGTTTGAGAAAATACTAACACATCGTCAATGCTCATAGAGCTATTAAAATAGATTAGGCTTACCGAGCCATCCTGAATTTACGTGTAAAATAAACAAGTTTGGTCATTAAAAATAAAAGCTTGAAAAAAAGCCAAACTTAATTGTCCTATCCCAATAAAACTCGAGCCCGAGCATAAAATGCCCAACGGGGTCCTTGTAACCTGTTAAACCAATTATGTGTATGTATGTTAACATTAATATTATATATATATATATAACTCTTGTGACAAAAAGTGTTATTATGAGAAATATAAAAAAAAACTTTTATTGTTTTATACTATAAAATATCAAATCTTAATTTGATAAAAAAAAATACAAAATCAAATCTTTTCAAGCATACCATTAAAAATCAAGCTCATATTAAAACTCACCCCAAAAATCAATTCATGATCATATAAAGCATCTAATTTTTGTTAAAATATAAAGCAAGCATAATATCATACATTTTCTTCGTGACAAAGATTTCATTTTTTATTATTATAAAAAAATGCAACCACGCAATTATACATTTCTTTATCAATTTCTTTGGTGGTGCACACATCATACATTTCTATGATTAATCTTTATATTACAATCCTTACACTTTATATGATCCTAAATTACTGTGGGTGTTTAGACATTTTAATAATTTTTTATATATAGAATGACTTTGATTTTGAATTGTATGCTTGAAAATTTTAATTTTGTATTTTTTTATATGTTAGTTTGGATTTTTTTTTATCAAATTAAGATTTGATATTTTAATAATATAAAACAGCAAAAGTTGTTACCTGAGTTTTTAAAATTTGGAGTTAATTTAATTGTTAAATTTAATCTCAATTTTGGTAAATTTGTTAAAATTTGATAAAAACTCTAACTAGTAAGTTTGTTAAAATTACAAATAGGTCCAAGCCTTTTTAAAAGTAACAACCCGCCCTGGTAACCAAAAAAAAAACGGAGCCCATTCTAGTTAGAGTTTTATTTCGTTACCTTTCTTCCCTTCCACAATGAGGCCGAACTCAGCTACCGAGAAGAAGAACGTTGGGGTTCATTTGAGTTGAGAAAGAGAAGAGGTGAGGATTTGAGGAGAGGAAGAGAAAATGTCAATTTGAGGATGAAATGAAAATGATGATGATGAGGTTTCTTGGTGAAGATGATGGGGGGTGGTTATGTTTTATATAATATTGTTGATTGTTGTGCCTATGTTTGACGCTTCTTTTTATTAAGAAAAATGATTTTGAATGGACAATGTTTCTGGTACTGGTATTGTTTTGCTTTTGGTTTTATGCTTTTTGTGTGGTCTGCAATTTTGCTGGTACTGTTATTGCGTTTGATCATGGTTTCGTAAACATGGTATGCAAGCATACTTGCACTTGGGTCGGCTGCTGGTGCTAGTATAGTTTGCATTTCGAGACATAAAATCGTGAAATGTTGGCTGCGATGGTAGGGTACTCATGAGTCGTGATGATATTTGGTTCCGATTCCAAATTGGATCTTATAATCAGAAGCAGGGCCACTGTGTCATCACTTCACTTTAGGTTACATGGGTGGTTATACGAAACTCTGTGGATTTGTTCTTTTGAGTTGATATTGGCATGATGCAGTGGGAATATGCTGCAATGTAATTTTTGGGGAGATGGTGTTGAAGAGGAGGTATCATGGACGGGTAGAGAGAGTGGTAGTGAAATAAAACTAACTAGAGATAAGAAAGAGGATATTCCCTACAATATTCTTGTTTTTTTTTTTGTTATTGGGGTAGGATGTTATTTTATAAAAAATTTGGGCCTACTTACAGTATTAATAAACCTGGTAGGTGGTATTAGTAATTTACCCTATCAATTTTCTTATTTTTAATAATAACACATTTTTTCATTAGAGTATATATATTAATTTTATTTTAATAAAAATAAAAACTTTATAAATTATAAATATTGTAAAATGATATAGGTAACCTGTCAAGCTTGAAGCAGGTCAGGTATGGTTAATAATATTAGAAGTTTGTCCTAAGCGTTTTTAGCTCGGCCTGTTAAAGCTTGAACTTGAGCCAGGTTGGGTCGAGGTGGTAGGGTAACCTGTATTGACAACTCTAAATGTATGCAATAATAAAAATGAAATATAGGTTGAAAATCTCATTTATAATCCTTTGGGATTCTAAAGGAGTTTTTTTTAACCTAAATGACATAACATTTACTCATACTACCTAAAAGGAACACTAAACATTGTTTTATAGTAGTCACTATCCTTAATTTGATTTTGCTAGTATTTCGACTTCATGTCACATTTTAAAAATATTTTGGCTAAGTGGAGGTGATTGAGAAAATCTTTTTTGTTAAGGATTGGGTATTGATTCCACTAGAGTGATTAATGGATAGGTTTATAGTTTATAAATGATCGAAGAGTTCTTCTTTCCTAATCAACTTTTTATTTTAGATATATAGTTTAATTTGAATTAGATTAGGTTTAGAACACAGATCCAAAATACAATCCAGTCCAATAAAAAAAATTAGCTTTCGTAGTTTTCAATTAATTTGATTTCGATTTTATTTGGATTCTACTTTTTTATTCAATTTTACGATTTACATTAGATTAGATGCCCACATACCAAAGCGACATAGTCTTGGAAATGTATCATATGCTAATGCCACCTCACCAAGAAATTCTAAAAAAGCAAGTGACACTTATCATTAAATTCATACGTCAGCCCCATTATAGTCTCATAAGTGATAAAGGTACACTTTTTCCTACAATTATGGCTTACTACAATGATCTTATCCTTATTTGCTTTGATATTGTATTGACTTAGATATCAAATATGCCCTGGGGATACACCTTCATCCTGTCTACAAGTACCCTTGGAGCTCCAATCTCATACCAAATTTAACTCCCTCGTACACCCATCCATACACATTAGATTCCGTGCCAAATTTGACATGTTTAGATACTAAACAAAACGGGATGTAAATGTACAAGAGTTGATCAAAAAGTACAACATTATCATGATAGAAAAATGATGACTAAACCCTAAACTTATACATATATATACCTTGACAAATCTAACTCCCTCGTACGCCTCGTTCATACACATTAAATTCCATGTCAAACTTGACATGTTTAGATGTACAAGAGTTGATCAAAAGTGCATATATATATATATATATATATATATATATAGAGAGAGAGAGAGAGAGAGAGAGAGAGAAAAAGAGAGAGAGACCTTAATCAAAATCAATTTTTTTATCAAGATTTAATGACATTCCTATAACTCAGTATTTTAAATAAGTATTCGTTTTATCCATGTAATCCAACAGCTACAGCCTACATGGGAAAATTGTCATTGACTTTTAAATGACTTGCCACCATATTTCACAAAACTTAATATAAAATAAACAAGCTGAATCTTAATCTCGACAATTATTCTCTCTTTTTAAATGAAAAAAATCAGTATCTCAATTAATTAAAAATTAATGTAAATAACTTTTAGGATAATTATATAATTATTATATAAATTCAGTAATATTGACTTACATAAAAATTCATGATTGAACATCGTATAAAAAATCTTGATTCTGACAGCAAATTTCAATTCATAATATTATTTTACATTAAACTTGAAAAAAATGCCAATCAAGAATCATTTAACGACTTTGATTCTATGAAAGTTTAGAAAAAAATTCATGCTGTACCATATTCATTATTTATAATTAAATTGAAATAGATTAAAACTATAGAGATTAGAAGCCACAGTCAAAATTAACCAGGACTTTAATCATGCCCATAACACCAATCATAATAGTAAACTAATTACAACCCCATGATAGAAAAAGAAAAAAGGCATAATGGAAGAGGCGGCAATATCAACTAATCAAATATAGGTTCTGGTTTCATGCCACTTCAGGTCTAAATAGACAGATATCTCACCTTATTCAGGTGTGAGCTGGATAATTGAAGTCTTGATGATCCCATAGGGACCACTTATGGCTTAAAATCTTTAGAGTTTTTAACATATGAATATATAAATATCAATGTCATTCAAGAAACGTCGAAACAGGATATTATAGCAAGTGACATCAAGCAATCCCTCTTCAAAGCAGCAGGCGGCCAAAGCTCGTGCAGAAAGTAATATTTGCTCTTCTCTTCCCTCGGTAGTAGCAGATAGCTATCATTATCAAACACATTCACCCACAAACTAGTATAATAATGTTCCTAAAACTGGTGGGAAGCTGACCCCAAAGATTTTAAAAAGCAACTGAGGGGCAGTTGGGAAACAGACAAAATTTCCACATATTAAGGCAAACAATCCCCCACTAAGAACATTATACCCATAAAAAGAGTAATCACACAAGAGTTGTGCTACAGCTCCACAGCCAAAGTAAAATGTTAAAAATGCATTTTCTGTATTTGAGAGGCGGAGTACTAGGGCGGACTTTTTTTGTTTTATAAATAGGTATTTTCTTCCTATTTATCAAGCATGTTATCCTAAATGTCTCCAGAGAAATCATTTCCCAATGTGCCATAAACAAAAAACCTCAGACTGTCTTTAGATACCTGCTTCGTGTGTCCCTCTTAAGAGATCTCCAAAAAATAAAACAAAGTGCTAAAGCATATCTACAGCTCTAATTTCTTGTTGAAATGGAGTGATTTTAGCCTTGAATGCCAACATGACCCATACCCTGACTAGCGGAGGAGGGCTGCAACGGGTTACTCAAATCCCCAAACGCAGATCTATGTTGTGAAGTATCAGGTAGAACATCTATTCCTCCTGCACCATCACAGCTAGTTGCCTCCATAGCAATATTCTGCATCTTTTCTGCCAGCATATCAGGATTCAACAATCCAAAGGATCCAGCATTAGAAGGCTGTACAGGAGGAGGCATGATCCATCTCCTCCAATCATTTCGCCTCCTTATTTTGTCACCCTATATTGTAAAAAAAGAAATCAATTTAAAGCAACAGGTTTAACAAATTAATCAAATATGAAAACAATGAAAAATGACTTTCTTGTAGTTAAGTCCCGACAAAATCATGTCCATATTCAAATTCATTAACTCAGTGTCCAATACAAAATTCAATATAATACCTGCACTTCAACAACAGATGAAGTTCGAACAGCATCTAATATAAACTGAATATTGTCTGTCAAATGCATAACCTGACAGAAAAAAAGTTATCATTGAAGAACAAATAATGCTACAAGCCTACAACTCACATCAAAATAAAATAAATTTTTAAATGAATGCATAACTTCAGAACAATTCAGATGAAAAAATGAACTCTACTACTAAAATAATCAACATTAGATGATACCAAAGTTGGATAATAAAATAAAAATTACACCCAAAACACCCATACACATTCACTTATCCATTCCATTTCACCTTCCAGAAATAATTTAAGATTCAGGATACTTTAGTGAGATCACACCAAAGCGAAAAATGCATCAAGCAAAAAGACAAACAAATTTAAACCAAAACTACATTTAACCATGAATAACAGACAATAAAACTCTTTTTGGTCCACACTTGATGCATACCATAGCATCAGATGCATGATAGTAATTATATCCATTAAATAGTCCACTAAATCAGTTTTGAGGTAACAATAAAATTAAAATTAGTAGTAGAAATAATAATGGTACTTAACAAAATAAAAAGAACATTGAATTTAAAATGAAGGAGAACGGTTAAAATAAAGTATCAAAAGAAACAAACTTGGCTTCTAATTAAAGCCCCCTAGGGGTAATAGTGGTGTATTATGCATATGTTCATGTATAATCTGAATTTGATTATCAAAACCATGCTTTCACTCATGATATCTCACAGTCGCATTTTCATCAAATTGATGTCAAACAAGATTTGGATTAAGAAAAAAAGGAATCCAGGCAAAAGAATTATGCAACAAAAAATGTTTTGTTTATTTAATTTAATCGGAACCTAACTACACCTGTTGATATTTTCTGTCTATATTATAAAAATTTCCTCAAGAACAATGACTCCATTGTTTTAATTCAGTAATACACAACATGATTAAATGAAACTTGAATCCATATTCCCTGACCAGAACTGCATTACTGCGTACTAGAAAAACTAAAAGTGGGATTAAAGACAAAACAAAGACCATACCTTGAATCTGTTAGGATGCAATCACAAGGTTTGGGACTTGAGTCACACATAGGAACTAGGAAGTATGGGACTGTAGCATGGGCTTTATAGAGCCTCTCTAACAGTCCATGAATGCAACAGCTGGCTTCTGTGGTGTGGTTGACCCAAGGTTCTTAGTAGAATCCCCCATAACTAGAAAGACTGGCTAAACTCAACAGAAAATTGAAACTAGTTTAAAGTAGGATGCTAGCTTTTTCATCCTAGTACCCTAATGTCACTTTAATGATTTCAATAGAAAATTGATCTAAGAGACTAGTTTTTCCTTACCCTAACTGAAATTATATGAACTGTGAAACCATAGGGAAAAAACATATGCTACCAAATCATCTCGTGATCATAAGAAACAAGCAGCATAATTAAAATATAATTTGATGGAAAAAAAAATTCATATGCAAGAGTCATGATCTATCCTTGGCAAGAAGCACCCAAATCAATCAACCTAGTAAACAAATGATAATCAGATACAATTTAATCCTTCTAAATTACAATAGATTAATTATGAATGTATTATTTAAAACACATACATATTATGAATCAGTTATGAAAACAAAAAGGAAATCCATTTTTTTCTCTCTTATGCACAATATATAAAGACAAGCATATATCCTAAACAACTCACTTTGTTGAAGCCTGCAATCAGTTTTATAGGAACCCAGCCCTGGTCATCCATGTTCTTCCGCAAAAATGTATCTTTGATCAAATTCTGACCGCTGCAATAGACAAGTTGCGGTATGTTTACAGTCATCTTTCGAAAACAATGAAAAACATTAAGAGAAAAAATATACTGACAGATAAAAGTAAAAGCAGTACCTAAAATAGTAGTCAATCTGATTGACTATCTTACTCTGCAACTGAGGGTCTGGTCCTGTAAAGAACATAGTATGATGTGGAATAGGAGGCACAAAAGGAACACCTCTTAGTGAATCTGGGGGTGGAGGTGGAGCTGCAACAAACACCACGGGAGGTGCTAATTCTAGAAATGAATACAATTATTAGAGCATATTCATATCCAGAAAGAAATCATCATACACAAATATACCATACCATGGAATCCCATGTGACCACCAAAAGGCCGCACTGGTGGTGGGTGGAAAAATTGAGCAGAATTAGGCGGTGGAGGTGGAGGTTGCCGCATAAATCTGGGAACACCTCTCGGAGATGTGTGTGTATCTCTACTGTTGAAATTCCGATTATTGTTCCAGTCATGATCACGCCTATTACCATAGTTATGATGATGAGCACCATCTCCACGCTGGTGTGGGCCACTGTTACGATTTCTAAAGGAACCTCGCTGCTGTGGATGATCATTAGACACAAATCCACTTCTTTGTGGATGGTCCTTTGTAGAGGTGTTGTGGGACCCAGTTGCAGCTACTGGAACTTGAGATGCAGAATGTTGTGGATGGCCACCATTAGCAGATGCATTTGAACTGAGATGTTTGATTGATTTCTGGAGAGTTGGCACTGCAGTGTTCGGACTTGCATTATCACTGACCTCACTCTGTGAAGAGGAAGAAGGCGTGCTTCCCAAACCCTACAATCAGCACTTAAAACAATGGCAATGTCTATGTGCATATATATAAACAGAAGAAACAAAACACATCATATGTGCCACCAAAATAACACCTCACTAGTTTCACAATCCATCCAGTTACTATAATACACACACAACAACAACAGGTACAAGTATTTTCCAAAATTAAAAACCAAAAAAAATACTTACATTTTCACAATTGTGCCATATGAGAAGGATAATAGTAATATTCACTAGCCTATTTTCATATAAAGATTAGCCAATAGTTACTCATAGTCAAACAACTTAAT
This sequence comes from Clitoria ternatea, assembly GCA_037962975.1. Lineage (NCBI taxonomy): Eukaryota > Viridiplantae > Streptophyta > Magnoliopsida > Fabales > Fabaceae > Clitoria > Clitoria ternatea. The sequence goes on from CM075670.1 coordinate 33,757,677, forward strand.
ACCATTGAGAACGCATGAATAATCAATTCAACAACACTACAAAGATAACAAGAACTAACTGCTTCTAATACTAAAACTAGAGGAGATTATAATTATAATTTATAAACCGAATAGACCGAAACATTACACAATGGCGCACGAACCAAACCTGCAATTGTGACACGGGAGATCCATCCAACAAACCCTTCGACGATTCCGATTTCATAGCAGCTCTGGTGGACTCCGACAGCGCCGGCCAAGAGAGCGCGTCCATCACCGGGCGAACCTCCAAAACCAACGGGCCATTGGAAGAAGGCCTATTCCAAGCAGGCCTCTTAGCAGCGCCACCATTGTGCCCGCCGGAGTGGTCGGAGCTCTCTGCGGAGGTGCCAGAATCGTCCACGGGTGCGGCGGCGGATGGAAAAGCTTCCGCCAACAGACTCTGCGGCGGCGGCGGCGAGGAAGGAGAGGCGGGAACGGGCTCCGATTCGCCGCGCACAACCTGGTTCCACGGCGGGGAGACGGGGAGACGCGTGGCGCGACGCGATTGGTGGTTATCGGAGGAATGGCGAGGGGAATGGCTACCGGTGGTGGCCATAGAAGAGGGATGTTTAGGGTTAAGAGTGAGTGGAGGGAGGAGATGATCGACGTGACGGTGAGGGAGAGGATTGGATTGAGAGAGAGTGTTGAAGATGGTTGTGGTGAAGCTAGGGAATGAAATGTAGTAGATTAGGGTTCCAAAATTTCTGCGATCTGATCGCAGGGAAGAAGAACAACTCTCGTTCCGTTTCTTGTCTGCGTGGGAGAAAAGAAAAGCCTTTCAGACGAAATGGTGCAATGCTTCTGGTGCCAGGTTTTCTTCTTCTGAGACACATCAATTTACACAAATACCCTTTTATTATTTTCGTTGGTTTCCTTTACGACTTTTCTTATTCCCATGGTAGCCCAGTCGCTAAAATTATTGTTGCTCTATTAACAAGCTTAATTATTATTTTTATTTCTTAACTATTTTTCATAACAAAATTAATTATTTGATTTTAATTTCGTAAAATTTTAATTTTTATAATATTTTTAATAGAACACTAATATTGCTAAAGTGATATGTTATCACGGTTCTATTAAAAATTTAATAAAACATACAGTAAAAATTAAAATTGAATGACTTTAAAAGCTTAAAAATTGAATTTTTCATAATTGTAACTCAAGGATTCCAACTATAAAAATAGTATAGTTAGAAATAAAAATTGTAAAGTACGTAAACTATTAAACCATTTTATATTTTATATATAAGGGTTTTTACCACCGTGATTCTTATAAAAATTACAGTTTTTTTGTCCAACTATTGAATCAATTAAGAATTGAAATGTTATTACTTACTAAGTGTATATTTCACATATCTTCTTTTTAAATTACAATAATTTGATTTTGATATGTTTAACAACCTTTTATCAAATATATCATAATTTGAAAATCAAAGTAGATTATATAATCTGTAAGAAGATTCTGAGAATTATTTAATATATTATGTTATTACTTACTAAGTGTATATTTCACATATCTATTCTTTTTAAATTACAATAATTTGATTTTGATATGTTTAACAACCTTTTATCAAATATATCATAATTTGAAAATCGAAGTAGATTATATAATCTGTAAGAAGATTCTGAGAATTATTTAATATATTATATTCTCAATGTTTAAACTTTCTTTGCATCAATAATTTAAATATATATTCAATTACTACAAAATAATTCATACTTTTTTTATAATTTTAACAAAATAAAACTTGATTATTTTAAATAATCTAAACAAAATAAATTATTATAAACTTATTTTTATTTAACACATGCAAACATACAAAATAATTAATTATACAAAACATATCCAGAGTTAGATGAAATCCATCATACTTTGAAAATCAAATTGGATAAAAAAAATCAAATATGTTAATGGTTGGACAATTCAAAATATTGATATAGTAAAAATCGGTTGAGCACATCAATGACGGAGTAAAATCAGTTAGGATTGAATTTGTTAAAATATTTTTTTAAAATGAGTCGGAAATTTTGTAAAATAAATAAAACTTTATATACACCAAAAAAAAAAAACTTCATTCACAACTTATGTTACATTTAACTAATAAAATTTAATTATTTATAATGACTTTTTTTATAAATAAGAAGTTTATAGGATATTTTAAAATTTTCTATTATGTTTTTATATATACCATTAATAGCTTTTATGGATATTTTATGTATAAATATAAGCTTTTAAAATTGTTGATTTTTTTCTTTATAGAATTCATATATTTTAAAAATGATAACATACCACGTATGTTGTACAAAATAATAATAAATAGTGTAATTAATGTGAGCATCTTATGCTTAGTTAATTTAAAAAATATGTGGGAAATTTTTTAAAATTTTTTGCATCTGACCTAGACGAGTTTCACATAACGCTATGGACCTCTAATAGTATATAGCTTAGGCCTATGGAAGCCAAGACCCTATCATTACCAAGCCAAAATAAGGGGTTTAAGGTACCCTGATAGGTGTATGATCGATTATACAACCCGCAAGTGCTTGTGCAACTTTTCAAATGACCTCATATAGTAATCGATTACCAGACTGTAAAATTATGTAGAATTTTAGCCTCCGGACTAACTTACACACACCTTAACTTTTTAATTTGATCTTTAGACTCTACCAAAGTTAGACACAAGCTAAAACACATCATTTATGACGTGTGACCACTGGTCATACCTCAAAATTCCTAAAAATGAGAAGGTTATGCGCTAAAATGCATTTAGGCCATATTTAGTCATTTCCAAACAACTTGACCTATCATTTTACATTTAAATTGGACCATTCTAATTCTCACACGCTTTAAATATAATATAAGAGCTATCAAACCAATTTGGAGGCCCTAGAACCTCACGGGTTCCAATCTAGCCTATCAAGTTCCTATTTATGACATGGTTCTCAAGTATTCAATATACTAAATCATCCAACTATAATATTATAATGCATTTACCATCACTTACTCATCAATTCTCATGTCCTACGCTTGAAGTCATTCACAATACCTGTCAATAATGCAATTTCAATACTATCTCTACCATATAAACAATTCCTGGGCATAATTCACATTCAATTTGTCATTCTATCTCATATGAACATGTGTAGGTATCCAAAAAAATTCTAAACCTCCAATGAGGTTACCAGATACCTAGTCCATAATATATATACACACATAATGATTAAGAGTCGGCAAGGCTTATATCATCAAAAATCTCACAATATATACATATATATACATATAAATCCTTTCGATGATTAAGAGCGGACAAGGCTAACTTATGAAAATAACATAAAAAGCAAATATCTATGAGAATAAAAATGTAAAAAAATAAAACAAGATTGAAACTTATAAGCTCAAATGTTGCTTTAAATAGTTTTTTAAAAATGTTACAAATTACTAAAATAAACTCTTTTGCAAAACATAGTTATTTTTTATAAAACCAACAGATAAGCTAGCTTAAATTTGAAAAGTTGAAATAAGTTCTCCATTGAGTTTAACAAACTTTTAAATTAATAAAATAAGATACTATAAAATAGCTTAAATCGTTACTCTTAACTTTGTCAAACATATTATTCTTTAACGAGGTTTAAAACTTTAAGTATTTAATTAATCACTTGATCTAAATATTATGTTTTTATATTTTATTGTAATGTTTAAACTTTAATTATGTGATTCTAATCTTTAATTTTTATTAATTACTTATTTTAGTTTATTTTATTTTCATAAAAGTTATAATTAAATAATAATGATGAGAAAGTGATATGTTATCATAGTTCTATTCAAAATTCAATAATAATAGCCTATATCGTATGAAACTGGCTTGGGCAATGAATACTAACAAGGAAGATTTGTGGTTACATGTTCTAAAAGGAAACTATGGAGCTAACACATGAGGTAAGAACAAATGATTCATTTATTAGGAAGAGCATTGCATCTGCTTGGGAGCATATAAGAAGAAGGATGCTATTGCTTATGGAATTGGAGAAACAAATATGTTCATGATCCCTTTTTCTTACGCCCCAAATATCCTGGAAACATGGTATTAAATCAAGTTTGAATATACAAGCATTACTGCTATGAAGACTAATAAAAAGACAACTAGGCAAAATAACATTTATTGGGAAGGGTTAAAGGAGAATGGTTATGTTTTAAACTCTGATAGGCTAGTAAAACATCAAAAGTTTCTAGATGTAGTGGTGTGATTAGGAGCAGTGAAGGAAGATGGATATTTCCCCGAGTTTGTGGATTTTGAAGAAACTACATTGGTCAAAGAACTAAACTTGGACAACATGGAAATTCAAGTGAATTCATCGGTTTCGTCTAGAAATTTAAGCAAGGAATCACTAATTGAGGGAACATAAAAAGGTTTGTTCTGTGGGGTTAAGAAGATGCTATAATTGTTTGGTTTTGTTAACATTAAACTTATTTACAGGGAAGTCAATATATTGTGCTATTTTTTAAATTAAAATACTAAAGTAATATTTTAATGATAGTTATTTTCACATTGAAAATGTTAATTATTAGATATGCTCTACTAAATTTGTTTGTAATTAATAAAAATTAAACGACTCTATTAGTCATTTTGGTTCATCTTTCACCATTTATCATGTATGTTCCAACTTGAATGACTCTTTTTCATCACTTTTAAAATGTCGTATGCTTGATTATGATGTTACTTTTTGAGCAATCATTTGTCTTTTTTGAATGGCTTGTTTGTAATAATATGCAAAATTTTGAACAATCTTATTTATTTTATGCCTCTAAGAGGTTTTAGTTGCACAATCTCTCTTTATGGAAATTGCTTGTGATACTTATGGTAATTAATCATTTGTAACCTACAAAAAACTATTTGTTTCTTTTTATTGTTTCCCATCAATGTTGAATCAATTTCTACTTTTCAATTGACCATCATGTTATTATTTAACTTCAAGATAGTATGATGGAATTTGGGAATTTAACATTAATCCAATGAAATCTCCGATGCATTAGACGATGACTTGGTGGTGGAGCTAGAAATATTTATTTAAGGGGGTTAAATATAAAGATTATAATTTAAAAAATATTTGTAATATTATTACATTAAGTTTAACACTAAAAACTATTAAATCAGTAATACTTAAATAAAATGTAAATTATAGAAAACAAAGAACATAAAACTTAATTATCATTTAATTACAAAGTTGAACTCATTAATGTTTTGTATAGTGAAATTTATCAATAATTGATAATGTATTAAAAAGGTAGCAAAAATATTTTTACCTTGTGACTTGTGTAATAATAGAAAAAACATGTAATGATTGACAAAAGAACCATGCAATGTATTTATTATATATATATATATATATATTTTAATTGATTAGTTGGAGCCGCATATGCGATGGTTGCATACTAGATTAGAGGATAAGGAAATTGATATTGATAAAGAGTAAGGGGATTGATAAGTTTTGCATTTTAGGTAGATAATGAATTAGGATTAGTAACAAAATTATCAATATTTAAATTGATGGGAAATTGATAACTACACATAAAATTAAAATACAAAGGAGATTAAACTGATTGTGATCCATTTGACAAAAAATTGTAAACAATATACTAACCTGACAAAAAAAGTTGATTTAGATGATTAGTAATTCCAACAAGTACGCATTATATAAATATAAAAAAGTTTCTTTGAATGATTAATATTTATAAGAAGTATGCATTATATAAATACACATATATATACACACACATATATATACATACACACATATATATACACATATATGAAATTATATACAACAATAACAAAATGGTATTGATTAAAAATAAAAACAAGTATATAAAAATAACCCTTAGATTATAATCTGGGCCTCATACCAGCCTAGAGGGTATGAACCTTGGAATTGTGTCCAACGAGCATCCTAAACACCGGTAAACTTCTACGTGGTCCTGACCCCCTGACACATACATATGTATGTGCATGTGTATGAAAATGTATCCAACGAGAACAAAATGGTATGGCGAGAAATAAAAACAAGTATATAAAAATAACCTTTAGATTATGATTCGAGCCTTATACTGGCCCAAAGGGTATAGACCTTGGAACCATGTCCCACGAGCATCCCTAAACACCGGTAAACTCATACATGATCCTAACCCCCTTGTCAGAGTCAGAGGGAGCTTGACAAATCTGTTGGGGCCCCACTAACGACTAACCTATAAAGGGTGTAAGGAATGTTTGTGATTGTGACAACTTTATCTGTTTTTTACGAATTTCATACTAACACATGTCACTAAGACGCTCTCACCACCTAAGTCTATAATACTGTGCATTTATTCCTCATTAAGGTATATTCACCTACTCTTGCTTGAGCTTTGATTTCGATCGATCATTACTAATTTGAGCATTGAAGTGTCATCATAGGTGACACCCTATTTCACTCTACAACACGAGATACTGATGTATTGTTGGACAATGTAACAACAAGGCTCTTTCTTCCCCACTAGACTAAGAGAGATAATACCAGATCCTTACTGGCCAGTGCAACATACTGAAAGAGAGTTCACCCCGATACTGATACTCGACACTCTGTCCCCATATCGGACATATCAGATTAAAATAAAGGGATAAGATTAATTTAAAATAAAAATAATATCACGTACCGTTCTTTACATTATATAAATTGATATACATTATGTAATTTTAAATTCACCAAAATAAAATTAAGTCACTCATAATTAAAAGTGAAATACTCTTTATTTTTATTTCTTCTTCTCCTCCTCTGAGATTTTCATAGTTATGAAAAGTCCATCACCTGACCACTTAATATGTTTGTTAGCATTTTAATTGATTTTAATGCAAATCAAACTTTTATATAAATATTGGGATAATTTAATATTATTTTAGCTTCTAAATAAGCTAAATCAGACCTAAAAATATAACTTGTGTTGAATAACAGGATAGGCTCGGACCTTACCATTAAGTGCCGGGTTAGATCAGACCTTATAAAGCTTGACTCAATCTTTCCACCTTAACACTTAGTTTCCCTAACCAAAATCAAAGAAAGAATAAAAAGAATTAGAAATATAAGAGATAATAAAGATAAATTGATATAATCGATTTGCTGGTAACATTATAGCTTACTAACATTATTTCTATATTTCTAATGATTTTATAATAGTACCATTGTTATGACCCTGTCAGTAACTTTCTCAATGTTGTCAAGAGATATCGATGACGTGGAATATCAGACCGACAGCTAGCTCTGAAGATCAGAATGCGCCTACCCCAGATAATGTGGGGTAAAGCGACTTTGATGCACACATTTCCTATTTCTCTGGTGGGTCCCTATTCGAGATATACATGTTGAGTCATGTTAATTTGTAACATTCAATTTAATAGATATATAGGCATACATGTTTTATTTGAAAAAATCATTTCCTTGCCTTTATTAAAATATTAATATCAGTATTCACTATAAGATAACCCATTCTACTTCCATATGAAACGTTGTTTCCACAAACAATCCCAAATTGTTCTTAGTGTATTTGCGGTTAATCGAATTAGTCCCTAAACTATCAAAATGACTTTATAACTCTTAACGTACACAACTGTACATCAAGTTGGTTCTTGTGTTTAAAGTTGTTGGGTGATGTTAGTAAAAGTGTCACATGGTACATTAAGTGTCATTTGCTGCTGCGTAGTAGCCACAATTTATGATGACGTAGATATTTCAAACCTTTAATGATGAATATTTGGTCCCTTAGATATATAATATTACATCCTTGCACCATATTAATAGAAATCTATCATATTAATACTTAATTTATTGTAATTTGTATCAAATGATTCTCTAATATATTAGTAATCACATCACATTAATCCTTAATGTTAATTTAAATATATTAATGTATATGTGACTTAATTACTTTATGTTGATGTAATAGTGTTATTTGTAAATTATTTTAATGTTATTTAATAAAATTAATGTAGAGAAGTTTAAACACAATTAATATAATGAATTGGTATTAAAGTGATATAACATGATGGTACAAAATGTGTATAAGGACACAAATTCCTCATCCATCATTAACTAAGTAAAAGTCTGTGTATATATTATTATGGACATCCTTAAAAAGTAAAAGTCAAACTATAAATGTCCAAAATGAGAAGGAATTAGAGCATACCTTATACTCATAATTGATACACTAATCCACATGACAAGTTATAGGTTGTTTATATACGCATATGCCTCAAACAATTACATGCATCATGCATATCATATAAAGCAAAACAAGAAAAAGAAATTAAGAACACTATTATCACTCTACTTCGGATGAGTATTAGTAGGATGGTAAAACTCATCACAATGATAGTACTAGGCTGATGTGATTTCTTCGTGTAGGTTGACGAGAGTCGATTTACAATATAAGCCAATATGATTTAATGTTTATGAGAGTGGTCTTGTCTATATTCACCTTGTATTTTTTTTAATTCGGGTTGAGTTTTAGATTGTGTAGAATACATGTTACTTAAGAAAAAAATTCATCATATTTATCCTTAATCGATTGTGATTTGTATGAAAGAAGCACTTAATTATCTAATTCAATTTCCTAGATTGACATACTATAAATTACTAAGAAAGTTTTCATGTATGCTATTTTTTCCATTATGTTATTTATAGGATGTATGCAACTGTCTAGACACATGTGTATATAGATAACTTTAACTTATTATTTCAAGTGCATTATTGTTTTTCAAGAGACAACATATGCTCTTATTCTTCTTTGTTTGACACATGTGTAATTTGACTTTTACTTTGTTAATGATATATAGTGACTTTATGTCTTTAATACGCCTTTTGTATCACCATGGTATATTATTTTGATATCAATCCACTATATTGATTTTGTTAAAAGTTGCTCCATAATGATTTTATTGAATAATATTTACTTTGTATTAAATAATTTATAAATAATATCATTATATAAATATAAAACAATTAACTCATATACATCGGAGTCTAACTTGAAGTATTTAAATTAACATTAAGGATTGATGTGATATGATTACTAATACATTGCAAACTTATTTGACATAAATTATAATCCGATCGATATCCGAGGTCGAGGTTTAACCTCTTCAGAGCGGGGTCCAATATAGCCTAACTTGTTTTTTATTTTACGTCGTCTCAGTGGAGTCTGGTATTGTGCACCTAGGTCCAGTGGGGGCCTAAGTTCTTCACGTTTAGGCAGTGAAATGACGTTTTATTCGAGCCGTTATGGAGTAACACACCAGAGGTGGACCTGTAAAAGATTCTCCGATGTTTAAGTCAGTACGATTGTTACGGGAAATAAATAGATTACAGAGGCTCTTAAGAACGTGTTCAGAATCTGTTTCAAATTAATAAATGAGTTGTATTTATAGAACTTTCTTGGGTTGAGAAGTTGATTTGACCTCTTTCCTAACATACTGTAGCAACAGTGTCGGTAGGAACATGTTGCCCATACCTTGTCTGACCTGTATTCAGATGTCAGTTGTTATGACTGATGTCATGATTAAATATCCGTACTGATGATCATTTAGGACATCGATTCTAAGACACATAGTCCGACAGCTTGGTAGTTTTTAGCCGCTTTCCTCATATAAGATAATGGGCAACTCGTCCATCGTTTATGGGCCCGGTATGCACCCCGGATCAATTTACAATCGATTAAGAATAGATATGATATATTTCTTTAAACACAATAACCAATTTGGTGTAATATTATATACGTTAAAATCATATATTTCATCATTTAAGATTTGAAAGTTACAAGTTAACCTAAAATACGGTCACAATATGACATGTGGTACTCCGACTACCACATTCAACAACTATTAACAACACATACCAACTTGATAGACAATTACATATGTTAAAAATTATAATGTTATTTCAATAGGTTCAATAAATTAGAGATTAACTTAATTAATCTGGCATATGTTAAAACGATTATAAGGTGTTACCCAGCAAACAGTTGACCTTAACTTGGCCATTCCACATGGGCTCCTCCATCCGTGCAATGTTGCATGGCATGATTTTCAAAAATTAAGAACCAATCATATATAACCATTGGAAAAGGCTTTAACGATTAGATAAAGTTGCCCTTCCAAGTGAAATTTGACCATTTTTGCTGCGGGGTCATTTAATAAATTTATATTTCACTCCATTCTTTTATTTTGTTTTATCTAAACAATAGACCAAAAAAAAATCACTTCTTTCCCCCTAATTTCATTCTATCTAATCAATCTATTTTTCTAGTCTATTTCTTACTTCAGATTCTTTCCCCTCACATTTTTACTTCATTATCTCATCTCTCATCTAAGATTAATTTTTATGGCGTTCCCTTGAATTTATGGTTGTTAGAACCCTCATAAAATTAACCCGAAATGTGTAATGTAATTAATTATTCAGTTTTTATATTCGGAATCGTAAGAAATTATGTGAAGTCCCCAATCCCTCATACACCGAAATTTGGAGGTTTGGAGACATGGAAGAGAAAGAATGGAACGATGAACGATCGGAAGACACCGTCAGCATGACCACCATTTCTCGCCACAGTTTCGGCGATCACTCCGAATCCGAAAGCCCAAATTTCTCCATTTCCATAATCGAGGTCCTCCACTTCCCAAGCCTCCATTTCGAACCCGAATTTCCTAACTAACGATGACTTTTCTCGTGTCTTCAACGCAGAACATGAAGGAAGACTATGGCCTGTTCGTGTGGCCCTGCAGCGTAGTTCTCGCCGAGTATGTTTGGCAACAGAGGCACCGATTTTCGGGAGCGACTGTTATTGAGGTCTGGTTTCAAATTCGTTACTTATATGCACATTATTCTCCACTTTTTCTTATTATATTTTTTGAATGCAGCTAGGTGCTGGAACTTCCTTGCCTGGTTTGGTTGCCGCAAAAGTTGGTGCTCGTGTCACTCTTACGGATGATTCCACCAGATTAGAGGTATTACACTTCTATATATATATTTTTTCAAATTGGTCCACATATTGTATTTGGCGGAGAATTTAGTCTATAAAATTTAAAAGATATTTTGTTAGTTTCTGATCTCTGTAGCTTTTTTTTTTTTAAGCACAAAAAAGAGAGGGAAATATGAGAGAAGGTCATGGTTCGACTTAATCTGTTAAAAACAAAACTACTAAATTAATTATTAACTTTGACCTATTAGAAAAACACAACATATGAAAAAGTTATAAAATGATGATAAGAAACAAAGTAAGAAATAACTAACATGAACATTGTTTAGGGACTGATGAAAATCTTAGGGATGAAATTGTCTGATTCATGATCTGTACAATCCCGAGAACTAATTTGAGAGTTTATTTTTCTTTTTCCAATTTGTTCACAGAAGTTTCAAATAAATTGATTGTTGTCAATATGACTCATTGGTTTTTGTTAGTAGTATTTTCATATAGTTGTTGTAAACTAATAATTGAATTGGAACGGTCGGATCCTAAAACATATAGATTTTTCAGGTGACTGCTTCTTGTTTTGGACCTGCAGGTGCTTGATAACATCAGAAGTGTTTGTGACTTGAACAAAGTTGAGTGCAATGTAAGCTATTGCTGTTTTAACTATTTCAAAATTTCTGGATTTAATGAAGGCTGTGGTAAAATTGTGCCTGATTGAATGTTTTAATGTTTTAGTAGAATATTATAACAGTACTATGTTTGTGGCATGGATTTTCTAAAAGGTTGTGATTAAGTACAATTCTGCCAACCGCTGCTTATAAGTATGCATGATGTTGAAAATTTGTCATGTTTCTGTCATCCGAATGAATTGCCTTCTATTCGTAGGTGTTAGGATTGACATGGGGAGTTTGGGATTCATCCATATTCAGTTTACGGCCAACAATTATTCTTGGGGCTGATGTGTTGTATGATTCAAATGGTGAGAAAATTGCCGTGCTATTCATCTATCTATACTTCCTCTTTAGATTGAACTGAAGTATTTTGTATTTTAATATATTATTTAGCCTTTGATAACCTCTTTGCCACTGTGACATTCCTGCTCCGAAATTCTCCTGGCTCAATTTTTATAACTTCATACCATAATCGAAGGTACCTTTCATTCAGTAGTCTGTGAGCCAATTTTGTCCCAACTCTACAACTTGCATCTGATGTTTTTTGTTCCTATTTTTTAATTTAGCTATCTAATCATTTGCAGTGGACATCACCTTATTGAGTTCTTGATGGGAAAATGGGGCTTAAAGTGTCTTAAGCTTCTTGATGGGTTTTCCTTCCTGCCACCCTACAAAGCATCACTACTGAGTGGTAACATTCAATTGGCAGAGATAGCTCTTATCTAAACCATAATGGTTGAGGTAGCTCAAAGTTTTATGATAACATTTAGTATCTTTACTTTTTGTTGTCATGCAGCTGCTGTTATCTAGGTTTTTCTTGTTGTTTTCAGAAATTTCCATCTTATGTCTTGACTCTAGATGATCAAGCAATTGAATAGGACTTGATTATCCTACAGGAATGCCTCTTTAAAATGGATATCATACTTCTTTGCTATACATTAGACGAGGAAAAAACAGATTCTCTTTTTATTTTGTAGTTTCTTAATGCTAAGACATTGCATGAAGTAGCAAATTTTGTGGATGGGGAATCTGGATGGCCCGTGTTGAGGAATTCATTAGGCATGTTTTTAACTTACACAATATTAAGATGCGTAAATGTTGAGTTTTGGGCCTAAAAGCTGTATAATTGAGTTGACAATTTAAGACATTAGTCTTTTGCAATGAAATCTGTTATTCTTCACAACATTAATTTTAATTGAGACTACTGAAATGATGTCTTTTATAAATTAATTTCCAAAGACATGCTTGAGATTTTATTAAATCAAGACAACTTTACATATTTCTTTTATAGTGGAAGAAACACATAATATTCTTGCCATCTGGGAAATTTGATCCACCAGTTTCATGCTTCTAACTTGTTTGGACACCAATTTAGCTTGAATTAAATTTAAACCTTTTAATTGATAAACCTGCAGTCCTTCCTAATCTCCTGTCCACCATTGATGCTACCCATTTTGATCATGGACTTGGCAAAGGCCTCATAAAAAGCCTCTTTTGAGGTGGCAAATTTCGTAACCAGATGCTTGGCATATGGGCTATCAAGCAAGCTTTGATCAGAGGAAAAGAGGCCTTTCTGTTGGAGGATCAACTTGTAATATGTATTATCGAAAGTTGTTGGAGAAGGGTCCATAGTGGTCCCTGCATTTTTTGCCTGACCTTTTAGTGGACAAACTGATTTCAGTTTTGCTGCAAATGACGGATTTATTGAAGGGTCAACATCATGTGTAGCATCAAAGTTGTGGATTCTGTTCCTGAAAGATGAGCAATGAGAGAAACCCAAAGTATGCCCTCCTACACATGGGTCAAAAGACACGTTACTCTAAACATAATTCTGGTATAACTTGAAATAAGTGAAAAATGGTCAAGTTTTGGCAAGTTTTGACTTTAGGAATATTCGGCTTACCTGACAGAGCTACCAGGTCTTCCACTGATAGTCCCCTTTGAGAGAAGCTTTGCCGCAGTTGTGATATATTGAAGGTTGGCCCAGGTAATTGCCTGGTTTCACTGGCCTTAGATGTTCTTCCATCCTTTCTTCCTTTAGGAACATCCCATGTTGGTCCTCCAGACTATAGAGTAATTCATAGTTATACATTAGTCAATTACTTGCAAATACATGTTACCTTTAGCTGCATTTCTCTATGATCAAAGACATAACAATTGTTTAGGAACTGAATGAGGACAAATATAGTACTTCAGATGGTTTCCTCACCAGAAAAACCGCGTCCCTTGCTGCTAGAGCAAGGATATCAGCACAAGAGACAACACCGGGGCAAAAAGCTTCTAGTGCTTTCTTTGCTGCATCAATGACATAGAATGCATGCAAAGAAACATTTGGAGGTCCATCTTTTTCTGCTTTATTGTTTCCTTTTGAATTTAACAGCACAGAGGCATCACACCCCTTCAAGAGTTTAGGAAAAACGAAAACATGATTTTCATTGATTTGATTAAATGATCAATGCATTAAATGAAGCAGAAACAGTCAAGAGGAAGTAAAGTAGACGGTTAAAATTGCATTACCCGAATGAAACAGTCATGGAAGTGCATTCGCAGAAGTGCTGCTGGAACAGTTTTGTCCTTGGCAGTGGCATCTTTCACTGTTTTGGCAACAATCAACTCAAGATCAGGGCACGTTTTTTCATAATAGTTTAAGCTCAGGGACCTTCCTGTAGATACTATTGACAAGAAGATAATGAAATATAAGAATGCAACTGTGACAGCCATGCCAATTTGAGGACTTTGATGATTTTTAGCTTTTAGCCGTGGAAATCAAAGATGGATAACATGGGCTTTTATAGATATAAAAGAGATTAATTATTATTTGAGACAATATGGCCCTAGACAATCAATTCGTTAAGTAGTATTGTCAATGGAGTAGTAATATTGAAGCATTCTATTAACAAAAAGACAATCCACTTTATGCTCCGTGGACTGAATGAAGGTTCAAGCCTCTGGCAGCTTTCCGTGGCTTATAGTCAAATTCCTTTTATCCGTTTGTTGGGGTGGGGGAATGGTGCAGAGCATGTTACTATCAACCAGAATAAAGTAATTAATTACATATTCGAGCTACATCCAATCTTAAGCTATCATTCCATATGGTCTTCACTCTACATGAGTACAATGGCATGCCCCATTATATATCATTATGATTCATTGATTATTGCGTTCTTTTCAGTTATTGTCCTAATGTCAGAAGTGAAGCGTTTGATATTGCTGTGAACATCTTTCCTGTGATCGACCACTTGTCATATTACAATTTGGGCTTTTGATGGAAATGAGACCATCAGCCTAAGCCACTTGGCCAACGATTGGCCATTTCATATTTTGTATCTATAAATAATGAATTTGAGCAATCATTCTTGAAGGAGAGGATTTTTTTGGAGCTTTTTAAATTTTTTTAAAAAAAGTCACGCACCACTTCTCCCTGATAAAGTATTTTATTTGATGTTTTTTTAAAAGGTAAACGAATTCATTATACTAAAAGTATGGAGTACAAGTGGTATAGTATCTATAAAGAACTTTACAATCAACTGTCCATTTCCATTATTTGTGGAAGCATATTAGAATCGTACAGAGTAGTCTATCAGTAAAAAAAAAAAAAAGAAGAGAAAATTATATGTTCAACTTCTTTTTTTTTGAAAAAAAGAAAAGAACAAATTAACTAATAGTTTTAATCTATTAAAAAAAACACTTTAACATCGTAAATCACAAACTACATAGCCTTGAACATACTATATAAGCTCATGCAACAACACAGCACCACTGTGCAGTAGATAGACATCGTCCCCGCCCATATGCAGAAACGTGCCACATTTATACGAAACTTACAGTATTTGATTGTCGAGAAGATGATGAGAATGGTTGTTGAGAAGACGATGAGAAAAAAAGTTATATGAATAAAGAAAGGTATGAGAAAGAAATTAGTATAAAACAATAAAAAATAGGTGTTGTTTGATTGATTAGAAAATGTTTTGAAAACTGTAAAATTATTCTTTTGTGTTTGGTTCATTAAAAAATATGAGGAATGAATTATAAAAATTGTTAAAATTATCAATATATCATTTTATATTATAAAGAGGGCATTTAAGCCACAATGTCAAAATGGACACAAGGTCATTATGGAAGATAAATGAGCTTTAAGGAAATTTCCTCACCATTTACCATAAGAAAATAAAAACACTCATGAGTCCCGAAATAGAAACTTTTCCCAGACAAAATTTGTTAATGGAAGAAAATAATCTTATTAGATTTGTTTTCCTATCATAAAGTTTTTTCGTACTTTCTCACTTTCCAAACACATCGTAAGTGTTTAATTTTGATATGTTTTGCAAAGGTTTTTACATAAATTAAAAGATTTTTGCCCACATGACAATTTACAACTGGTGTGTTATTCGGGTATAATATCAATAATGATATCCTGATACTTATCTTATACTGTATGTGACCTACTACATTTAGTATTCTTCATGGACACCTTGACGCCTAATGTTTTGTAAAGCCTCATACTACCAAGCCTATGCCAGTATGGCAGAGGCTCACAAACATGTATCGAACTAATACTAAATATTAATCGTAGATGTGTCAGGAATGTTGTGTACAAATGATAGTTATTCCACGAAATACAAAAAAAGATACTGACACACTTATCATGAGAGAATTTATTTCTTAAACTCTATAAATACCTATCATTTAATGTATAAAACATATGCTATTCTGATCTTATATGTTTATAGTTTGATATACTATACTGACTTAAGCATATATATAAATCTTTACATATCATTATGTCAAAAGTAAACATTTCTTAATTATAAAATAATTATATATGTTTTCACGAAAGACATGGAAAAAATGGAGGCAAGATGGGGTCACTCAACGTGTGATGACTACTAAGTACTAACCAAATCAACTAGTATTAGATATGTTCGTGCTTTTTTGTAGCAAAGGAAACCGCGCCTCAGTTGCAGGGTAGTTATGGTTGAGCCATCGTAACTTTGGTTTTTCTGAGCCAAAACAAAACTTGCATTGCAAGTTTTTTTTTAGTTATGATGGTATGGTAGCTAGGTCTTATCAAAGCTATAATTATTTGATGTGGATTATAGTTCAAAGGAATCTAATTATTAACGATGCTCATTTTAGCCCCTACTCTCCGATGCATAATGTAAAAAAGCAAATAGTACAACGTGATTCGTTTTGCTTATTGGGGCTATGCGTAATTTACGTAATAGGTGCATTTTTAAAGATGAGTTTGTTTGATATGTAATTGGAGAAACGAGTTATAAAAATAAAAAAAATTTAAAGGTTTATATTGATCATTCATACTATTAGAGAAAGTTAAAACTCCGTTTAACTGCAAGATCTTATTTTTGGGTTGGGCAAACCTGGACAGGAACCAAAGGGAGCAAAACAAACAACTTGGGTGATTGTTTGTGAACATATTCCACACTTGTTGCTCCATGTTTACGCAATTCTCGTGTCTACGGAGTCGAAACCGTGGATTAATGTGTGTACAAAACTACATGGGCTTCTCTTTAATACTACTAAAATGCACCACAAACACTAATGTGGCCCATTCCATGAATTTTTATTTTTATTTTATTTGATTAGGAATCAATTTTATTTTAAGGAGCACATGACAACCTACTGAGTTATGAATTCTCTTACCTGCACTGCATATAGAGAATATAAGAAAGATAAATGTTTTTCTTTATTGAATTTTAATGAAATCAACAACTGATATTGCAATTCTAAGCAAAGAATGATGATTAAATAAAAATTTCAATCTTACAAAAAAATAAAAAAAATCCAATATTTATAATGATATCTGAATTTCTGAAGGGAAAAAGAAGAGCTTATTTGATTCAAGAAAATATTTTTGTTTTTATTTACTGTTTTTACTTTAAATTACAAAATTATGATTTTATTTTCTGTTAGCGAAAAATGTTATTTTAAGTATTTCCTTACATTTTTTTAAAACGAGAAAAAGTGGTGGTTGTGTTATTAAAAACAAAAATAAAATCCTTTATTATACATATGCAAATGAGCAAATAGCAAAAACCACATACTCAAAAAGTGTACATCAATCACATGCATTCAACTACTAAAATCGAAAATCACAAGAACGAACAAAAAAAACATGAAAAGAAGAAAGAAATTAAAGTTCCCCGTGAAATTTTTCAAAAGTTGTAAAAGCTATGCTAAACGCTGCTTATTTTTCAGAGTACATAGAAAACACACACAAAAAAAAGGACTAATAGCAAAGAGCCAAAGACCACAATCCCCAAAAGAAGTACATCACACAAATGCATTTAATTATTGAAACTGAAAATCACTTATCTAGGTATGACCAACGGACATATCTACTCATACATAAGAGGTCCACATGTTACACTTGATGTGAACAATTAGCAATAGATACACCACATCTATCAACCATGACATACACTCCCTCATTGAGATACATTTATTACTATAGACATATGTAGACGAATCCAAAAGGATCCAAAAGATTTTAAAAGCTTCTACCACATTACCAATGAAATTCCTACGAATTTGGAAAAGCTGCTAGAAACAATCATTATTTTCCTACACAACATCATCTATAAATAGTGTATAAAAATGTATAAGGAGAGTATGTTCTTTTAACTCTAATCCCGTATCTTAGTTTTATCTGCTCCACCATTTACTAATTTAGGAGTAAAAGGTGATTGAAGAGTGTGAACACCTCTTTTGGTCCGGTCCAAGTGGAATAAATATTTTTTATACTGAATTCCAATTCAGAGTGGTCAAATTCGAGTAGAATAGCTCCAGAATAATCAGAATCGAGCGAAATAACTCAGAATGAAGCTTTTCCAAGTGAAATACAGCCATGTTGGAGGCAAATCCGATTGGAACGACTCAAAAATGATCACATCTGGATAGGATAACTCAGGTTAAAGCATTTCCGAGTGGAATACAGCCCTGGTGGAGATAAATCCGAGTGAAAAACTCAAAAATGGTCAAATCCGAGTCAAAATGAAGCATTTCCGAGTGGAATGACTCAAAAATGATGAAATCCGAGTGGAATCACTCAGAATGAGTCATTTCCGAGTGAAATGCTCCCTGTTGAAGTTGAATCCGAGTAGCATCACTCAGAATGAGTAAAATCCGAGTGAAATATGCTCCTGTTGGATCAAATCCGAGTGGAACTACTCAGAATGGAGCAAATCCGAGTAGAGCTACTCAGAATGAGTCAATTCCGAGTGGAAAGCTTCCCTGTCAGAGCCATTTCGAGTGAAGAATTTCAAATTTCCAAGTCCTGAGTGGGAAGCAAGCTTTTTCCGAGTGAAAATGCCAAAATTCCGACCGATCTGTGCCGAATGATCAATCATCAATCGGTTTCCGAGTGACAACAACCAAGTGGAAGGATTTCTGAGCCAATCTTCACTCATCTTTCAAATAAGGGCCGATTGAACCATTTGCCTAATACCGAGTCGTCACTCTTCAAACCAATTCTAAGTCATCCTTCTTCAAACAATCAACACCGAGCCCATTTCCACCAGTTCCGAGTCACCTTTCACCAACTTCCAACCATTCTTCACTCGGTTCCAAGTGAATGTGCCAATCTGAGTTGTTTTGCTCGTCTCAGCTCTTCGCAACAATCTCACACCGACCAACAAAGCAAAACCGAGCAAAGCTTTCACTCGATTTTTGCATATTTTTCACTCGGCCTTTTGCTTAAAAGACACTTTTCCTCTCGGAATTCACTCCCACTAAGGATAGATGATGACTGAGGCAGTGGATTCGGGCCACGAGGAAGAACACCGATCCCATGGTACCCCGAACGTTGAAAAGGTCTGACCAGTGTAAATGTGACACCGGTCCGGATTCTAAATAGGCCACATTGGACCGGTTATTGGAACATCAAACCGATGTCTTGCATAGCCGAAGTCACAAACCTGACAGTGGAGGAATGAGCCCGGATGCTTATGCGCGCTGACTCGGAATTACACTTTCTAAAGGTGGCAGACAAGGGGGCGGTAGTGAAAGAATTAAAAAATTTTCCATCAGCCATTGTCCCCCCACTATCTGTTAGTGGCCAGGTCGCTTCCACCAAGTGGAGTTTGAGCTGTCCACTCGGCCCATGTCCAAGAGCCCTCTATAAATACCTCTCATGAAGAGGCACAAGGGGTTGGCTGGTGAGTTCTTGACATGGTCCAGGGCTGAAAAGAGAGGAAACTTCTAAATTTCACTTCAAGAGTCTTAAGGAATTCATTCCATTCACACAGTTCTGTCCCAGTTCACTCCTAAACACCACACCGTCTCAACACCCTAAAAACCATACCGTCCCAACACCTCCCCAAACTATACCGTCCCAACACCTCCCAATTCACCATCTCCATATTCTTTGAACACCGCACCGTCTTAGCCTCCAACCCACATCGTCCTAACAGCATCCTCCCAATAGCACTGTCCTCCCTCAGATCCTCATCAACTCCACCGATTCACTATAGCCCTTCACACCGATCTCCTAAACTTACCATATCGTACCTATATCCCTGAACACCACCCGGTTCTTCCCTAATCCGTCCTAATCCCTCCACATCGTCCCAACAACTCCTGAACACTTCCAATACTCCTTAAACACTACACCGTCCCAATACCCCCCAAAATACAACACCGTCCAGCAAATATATTGTCCATCAAGCCACAACACCGTCTCTTTCTCCCTAAACAACCGTCCTCACCAAAACCAACCTCCTCACCCCTTCTCCTACACACCATCCCAATACCTTTCTTCACACCGTCCCAATTTCCTTCTCCATCAACCATCCCTTTTCCTTAAAACCTCTAACACCGTCCAGCCTCCCACTCGGTCCTCACCAAATCCGACTTCACTCCTGCATCTACAAACTGTCCCTCACTAAACCGACCTCCACAACTCCTTTACCACTCCTCACCACTCAGTACCTCGCCCTTCTCAACTCCAACACCGTACATTTCCTCACTCAGTCTCACTCGGTATTCACTTTTCACCCGGTATTCTGTTGCTTTCACTCGGTATTTCATTTTTTACTCGGGTTCTGCTACTTCCACTCGGTATTTCATTTTTTTACTCGGTTTTTCCCTCTTTCACACTCGGTTTTCTCTTCTCCCACTCGGTTTTCACTCATTTCTCCTTCTGTTTTCTTTCAAATCTAAATAAAAATAAAAGAAAAGAAACAAATCCTTTTTTTAAGCGGTGTCGTACGGGAGCACTCCCGTCTACACAACCTCTTTAGGATTCGTACACGTGCGAAGAACTTCGCCTTGTACGAGCTCCTCACCTCAATGACATCCATCATCATTTCCCAAGTCTTTACCTGAAAGAACAACATTCAGAACTACATAACCCTGATTTCTTGATAACTCAAGAATACGTAGGAGCAGGACTTTAACTCCTGTCGGGCCCATCTTTCTTATTTTCCTTTACTGATTTACTTCCTTGCTTTCATGTTTCTTTCATAAATGTTCTTCTTTTTGGTCGCTTCCGTGAAAATCAATTTAGACGTGACGTCTTGTTGATTTCCCCCTAGTTTTTGCTCAAGCCTCGCCATGATTCATAGGGAAGGGATACTTAGGACGAGACGTCCCGCTTATCTCTTTCCTATCCCTGTTTTTTTATCCGAGAATGTCTAATTTAGGCGTGACGCCTTATTAGCATTCTCTTCCCCTCTCTGTCTCATATCGAAGTCGAGTTTAATTCGGATGAAACGTTCCATTGACCTCGCTTCGACATTCTATGTTTGTACAGTTCTCCCACTCTATTCTATCATTTTCAAAATAAAAAATAAGGGTAAGAAACCATGTTTTATTTAAGGCTATTTATATTGTGCTTTCAATCTTGGTACTGTCTTTGACAGGCGATGTAGGGTGCTAATACCTTCCCTACTCGTAATCGACTCCCGAACTTGAATCTCAATTTTTAACCAGTGCTTTACTGAACCTAGTTTTTTCCAATGTTTTTTCCTATGGATAAAAATGTTGGTGGCGACTCCCTGTTTCATTCACACCACTCATTCTCTCTTGTTCGCCGCGCCGTCGCAATTTAGGTTGCGATAGATGGCGACTCCACTGGGGACACTTAAGAGGGTCAGGCCAGTTTGATTGAAAGCGCATGTTCTTTTTATATAGCCTTTGTTATCTCGGATTTCTTCCCCTTGTCTTATTTTCTGTCGATTGTTGTGAATGTTTGTTCTTGTTTTAATCGTATCTTGTTATTTGTTTCGTTGTCTATGTTTTGCATGTTTATTGAACCCTAGGGTAGGAGACCATGTTACTTTTCTACAATCATTGAACCCTAGGGTAGACGACTTTGTATATTTGTTCTGTGTTTATTCCTTGTGCAGGATGGGGTAAGGTAAAAGGTATTGAATGTCCTTCCACACACTACACTCACATTACTTGCACACACCTATGAGTGGCGCCCTATACCCGGGCCCCAAATGAAGCTTAAGTTAGGAGAGGTTGGTAACGGAATCGTATGGGATGTACTTCCTATCCGGTGTTCGTGAGAACCTCGACCAGAGTTCGACCTCTCATGATATACGCACCTAGTGAATTCCTCACTGTTTGCGTCCCTGTCATGATTAGGATCTTGGCTCTGGTGACCTTCTAGATGTCTAGCGGAAACCACCCGGTGTAGAGAGTCACTTTTAGACAAGCCATAGGGCCTAGAAAAGACTTCCAACAAAACCCGACCTAGGCCACGAAAGGGCACTCCACAGAAAATTGCATAGATTTGAAATATAAAGTGAGAGATTTGATCAAGGCCGAATGGATCAATTTTCCGGGAAAGGACTCCTAATGTGACCATAAATCCCCTGCCCAATCATGGAAGTTCGGAAGTTAATGCCGTGGTGGCCGATATTGAAGATGGTTTTGATGATAATGCTGATTCGGTGGCCGCTTACCCAAGAGTTCAGTGATTGGGAGGCTGTCGAACTCCCTACGATTCTTAAATGATTCACTAAAAATTTGTCATTACCTTAATGTCTTGATTATCCCTCTGCTATGCCTAAGGCTCTGGGACTTTTCATGTAATAAGGGCGAAAAAAAAACTTGTTTTACCAGTCAATCAATAAATATGTATCGAAATTCAAAAAAATTCTCATCCCTTTATCCTTGCTTTTGACTCATTCTCTTTAACTTGTTTTTCCTTTCTCTTCTTTATTTTGCCATAACACACTAAATTGCAGATCCAAAAATGATCCTCTTGAGACTAGTGAAATCACAATCCTGCTTCACGATTTCGATCACTCAGTCGACTATGCCGACGAAGGAGGTAGGGAAACCTACGAGCCACTATCCAAGTTTACAAGATTGTTAGAACAAGAGGATCAAGATGGGTATACCCCTAAGTCAAGAACAATTGAAGGAATCACGGGGGCAACCTATCAGAAGGCATGGAATGACAATATGGGCAAGTCCCGAATTGGACAAGTGGTAGGCCAGTCATTTAAGGAAACCTCAACAGTTGCCAGCAAAATAGGGGGGAAATCGCTTATGTCTATAAATGTAGACACAACTGAGGAAGACTTTGCCAAAAAAAAAAAGAAAAAAAAAGAAAAAGGAAAGAACAAATAATACAAAAAAAAAAATAAAAAAATAAAAAAATAGAGCCAAGCTCGAAGTCCAATGCACATACCAAGCAGGGAAAGCTGGTTACGTCCAGATCATCAGGCAAGCTGTCATTTTCTGTATTGGGGGAATAAATGTCACTAGACCAAGAACTTGTATTCTTATCATCATCAACACCTCAAAAGGTACGCTATTCCTCATGCTCATGAAACCAAGGAAATAGTCTATCAGATTAAGTTATTGCATCATCAAGGGGATAAAAAACAAAAAAGGGTGGCAAACAAAAAAATGAAAAAATGAAAAAATCCAAAAAATGAAATCAAAAAAAGAAAAAGAAAAAGAAAAAAAAGGGCCAAAATGATGACTCAGAGTAATTCTCTTATTGATGCCAAAAGACTCACCAATATTTCCTTGGGTACATGGCATAGGAGTAGAGTCTCCTATTTGAGATGACATCAGTTCCCCAAAGGATCCAAACTAAATTTGGAAAAAGGTTAGGCATACTCAGCTGGAGTGTGATCAGTTTCAACCTTTTACTGTAAAGGATGCAGCCAAAAATAAAAAAGAAGAGAAAAACACAAGAAAAAAGCTCGCTAGGTTGAAAACCTGAAAGGGCGGCCTAGGCAAAAGTTAGAGTGACCCAGTGAGTCGAAAACCTGAAAAGGCGGCTCAGGTAAAATTAGGGTCAAGATTTCGGCAGAGTAAGTAAAATTTCCAATGCAAAACGCACAAACTGGGGGCATGTGGACCATGGTCGAACTACCCTCTCAAAGGCAGAGTTGAATGATGTACTTGAGGTCGTGACGCAGGATTAAGGTTCTCACGAGTCTCAGGAATTCACTGGAGGATCCTTGAACTTTCCTGACCTTGACCTGTCCTATGTAACTTCATTTCATCCCATCTATTTTCCCTATTGTCCATTCTCTGTATATTGTTTGACATACATGAATAAAATTCATCCTTTTTCGATACGTGTTATGAATTGCATTGATCTGGTAAAACATTGTGTTTTTATAAAAATAAAATGAGAGAATGGTGAACATTTAAAGTCGTGAGGAACGAGACGCTCCCACTACTCGACCTCGTCTTAGACAATCATTATGAAGACTCAGCCAGGCATGCGCTTCAAAGCTATGATCGCCTCTTTGATTCTCCTCTGTCCATGAGTTATCCTAAGGACCGCGGCTTCACAGGACCTACCCAGTTTTTTTGAATGCATCTTTGCACTACTTACCCTTTTTCTGCAGGTTATTGTAACGGACGGTCATGTCAAGCTCTGACGCCTCAATCAAGACCTTTTCCTTAATGGAACCGCAGCTGCCAAAACTAGAATCATTCAAGTCTTCCCCTTGATCGCCAAAGTTGGCACTTCTCAGAACTCCTTCCTCAAATCACCAAAGCTGGCACCTCTCAAAGTCTCCTCCTTAATCGCCAAAGTTGGCACTCCTCAAAGCCCTTCCCCAAAACACCAAAGTTGGCACTTCTTAAAGTCTTCTCCTCAACTGCCAAAGCTGACACTTCTCAAACTCCCTTCTGGGGAATCTACTTGATACACTCCAGCAGTCAAGTAAGAAGAACTCTCCCCAAAGAGCCCCAGCACGTTTTTCTCGGTAAATCTACACATACTAGGCGGACCTCAAATTTTACCTTCCCAATCTAGGAGCGATGCTCGAGCCATCAATCCTTCTCCAGTGGAATTACACTTCCCAGACAAATCGAACTGGGGCATCACCCCAGAATCATTTCCTTCTCACTCAAGGGGCAGCTCCCTGAGGTTTCAAAGCAAATAGTTCAAATTGTGGCATCACCCCAGGTTCATTCTCTTTCGCCTAAAGAGGCAGTACCCCGAACCATCAATCCTCCTCTAGTAGAAATACATTTCTTAAACAACTTAAACTGGGGCATCTCCCCAGATTCCTTTTGTTCATTCAAGGGGTAGTTCCCCAACAACCTTCAAATCACCTCCTAACTGGGGCATCTCCCCAGATTTCTTTTGTTCTAGCCAATCTCCAAGAATCCCTCTAATCATGTCAAACTGGGGCATCACCCTATGTTTCTCCTTTCTCAATCAAGGGGACGATTCCCCATGTTCCTCCTCTTACCGTCAAGGGGACGATTCCCCAAGATTCTCTTAAATCATGTCAAACCGGGGCATCACCCCATGTTTCTCCTTTCACAATCAAGGGGACGATTCCCCATGTCTCTCCTCCTACAGTCACAGGGGATGATTCCCCGAGATTCTTTCAAGAACCTTCAAACTGGGGCATCTCCCCAGATTTCTTTTATTCTAGCCTTTCCCCAAGATTCCTTCAAACCATCTCAAACTGGGGGGAATCACCCCAGGATCACGCTCTTTCAGTCAAAGAGCAATTCTTTCAGTCATGTCAAACTGGGGTATCACCCTGAGCCTTTAGGTCCAGTGAGCTAATTTGGACAAGACGTCCTGTTAGCTCCCCCAACCTTTACATTTCCTGCCAACGACGTCCTGTTAGCCCCCTAATCTCTTTACCTTTCCTGTCACCGATCAAATGACACCCTTTATTTTCCAGTCGCCTATCAAGGCATCCTTTATTTTCCAGTCGCCTATCAAGGCATCCTTTATCTTTCCAGTCGCCTATCAAGGCATCCTTTATCTTCCAGTCGCCTATCAAGGCGTCCTTTATCTTCCAGCAGCCTATCAAGGCATCCTTTATCTTTCCAGTCGCCTATCAAGGCATCCTTTATTTTCCAGTCGCCTATCAAGGCATCCTTTATTTTCCAGTCGCCTATCAAGGCATCCTTTATTTTCCAGCCGCCTATCAAGGCATCCTTTATCTTTCCAGCCGCCTATCAAGGCATCCTTTATCTTCCAGCCGCCTATCAAGGCATCCTTTATCTTTCCAGCCGCCTATCAAGGCATCCTTTACCTTTCCAGACGCCTATCAAGGCACCCTTTATTTTCCAGCCGCCTATCAAGGCATCCTTTATCTTCCAGTCGCCTATCAAGGCATCCTTTATTTTCCAGCCGCCTATCAAGGCATCCTTTATTTTCCAGCCGCCTATCAAGGCATCCTTTATCTTTCCAGCCGCCTATCAAGGCATCCTTTATCTTTCAGCCGCCTATCAAGGCATCCTTTATCTTCCAGTCGCCTATCAAGGCATTCTTTATTTTCCAGTCGCCTATCATGGCATCCTTTACTTTCCAGCCGCCTATCAAGGCATCCTTTATTTCCCAGCCACCTATCGAGGTACCCTTTACTTTTCAGTCGCCCACGAGGGCAACCTTTGCTTTCCAGTCTACTGGGGGTCAATCCTGATCTCATTACCTCCTGTTAACTAAAAGACCATTTTTCCCTGTCCATTCAAAAAAAAAAAGAAGAAGAAGAGAAACGGAAGTGGAGAATGCTCGTTTTAAGAAAAAGAAAAGTCACACTGACTCGTGATTGCCCACACCATCAGTCGCTATACGGATCAAGAAGTCCCACTTGGCCCCCTACATCGGTGTTCATATCTTTACTTCCTTTTCACTTCAAAAACACAGAAGCTTCGTGTTTCTTTTGTGAAAAAGAAGTAAAGAGGGGCATCTGTGAACACCTCTTTTGGTCCGGTCCAAGTGGAATAAATATTTTTTATACTGAATTCCAATTCAGAGTGGTCAAATTCGAGTAGAATGGCTCCAGAATAATCAGAATCGAGCGAAATAACTCAGAATGAAGCTTTTCCAAGTGAAATATAGCCCTGTTAGAGGCAAATCCGATTGGAACGACTCAAAAATGATCACATCTGGATAGGATAACTCAGGTTAAAGTATTTCCGAGTGGAATACAGCCCTGGTGGAGATAAATCCAAGTGAAAAACTCAAAAAATGGTCAAATCCGAGTCAAAATGAAGCATTTCCGAGTGGAATGACTCAAAAATGATGAAATCCGAGTGGAATCACTCAGAATGAGTCATTTCCGAGTGAAATGTGTTGGTGTATGCACTATGAGATTTTATGCTTTTTCATTTGTATCATTTTTCTACTTATCAATAGAATAAATATTTCAGTTTAAAATTGTTTTAAAACATATTTATCCTTGGAGTAATAGGTCATATAAAAATTATTCCTAAAATGTCCCTAGTTAAGTATTTACATGGGGACATGTAAATACACTAAGACTAGTGTGTGAGTGTACTGATGACCTGATCTCACAGATCATAGATATAGATGATATCGAGTCTTCACACGGGTACACATTAAGAGTAATGATGTACTGGACAGACCCACCATGAGAACGTTGCATGGATCGTTACATGATTGTCATAAACGATTCTCAATGTGATAATGGTATATGTAGTCCTTCGACCTGAAGTCACTACCATTCCTACATGAGGAGTTTATTGTTTTAATACAATTAAACGTCTTCTGTAACAAGAGGACTATAAAGGTTGTGATTAGGCAATGAACAAATTATGCAGAGGGATGTGAGTGATGTAGATGAGATTTGTCTCTCCTATGTGACAGGAGTGATATCCATAGGCCACTTGATGGAGTAAGACTAAGAAAACGCATGGCCATGCTAGAAAGAATAAATATTAGATATTTATTCGGATCCAGTCTACTCCGGTATCAAGTAAAATAAATTGGGCCGTACAAGGATGACGCGACCATGCCTTAGGCCCAATTAGGATATCGTGACAAAAGGAATAAACGTATTAAATAATTATCACTTATAGGTTATGTTGATAATATTCGGACATAATGATGCATTGCTAGATGCTGCTTTTATTTTATATTAATAATAAAATAGTTTATTATTAATATGACCGGGTATTTTACCTATAGGGTCACACACATAGAGTAAGCCCATCAGAAAATGTTGTCTTATTTTAGTTGGACTAAAATAAAGCTATTGGGCCTAACTCATTTGGAATGAGTAAGGAGCCCACTTTTAGAGAGAACAAATTAGGTCAAACCTAAGCCTATAAATAGAGCATAAGATGCTCATAGGCCGTTCACTCAAGTGAGACACAAATTCGCAAAAGTTGCAAGAGCTACACGCCGTCAAACTAGCAGTTGGCAGGTGTTGCGATTCTGGTGGGAGTGCTCGTGTGGACTCCTAAAGGACGGGGCTACGACTGCTTCGGAGTTCTTCAAGAGGTAACCTAAAATAATTTCGAAATTGTTTTATGCTTTGAAACACGGAACCTTGCAAATCCTATGGAATCCCTTTTATTTTTCCGCTGCTCATGCTTAGGGATTCCCTAACAAAATGCTCCCTGTTGAAGTTGAATCTGAGTAGCATCACTCAGAATAAGTAAAATCCGAGTGAAATATGCTCCTGTTGGATCAAATCCGAGTGGAACTACTCAGAATGGAGCAAATCCGAGTAGAGCTACTCAGAATGAGTCAATTCTGAGTGGAAAGCTTCCCTGTCAGAGCCATTCCGAGTGAAGAATTTCAAATTTCCAAGTCCTGAGTGGGAAGCAAGCTTTTTCCGAGTGAAAATGCCAAAATTCCGACCGATCTGTGCCGAATGATCAATCATCAATCGGTTTCCGAGTGACAACAACCAAGTGGAAGGATTTCTGAGCCAATCTTCACTCATCTTTCAAATAAGGGCCGATTGAACCATTTGTCTAATACCGAGTCGTCACTCTTCAAACCAATTCTAAGTCATCCTTCTTCAAACAATCAACACCGAGCCCATTTCCACCAGTTCCGAGTCACCTTTCACCAACTTCTAACCATTCTTCACTCGGTTCCAAGTGAATGTGCCAATCTGAGTTGTTTTGCTCGTCTCAGCTCTTCGCAACAATCTCACACCGACCAACAAAGCAAAACCGAGCAAAGCTTTCACTCGATTTTTGCATATTTTTCACTCGGCCTTTTACTTAAAAGACACTTTTCCTCTCGGAATTCACTCCCACTAAGGATAGATGATGACTGAGGCAGTGGATTCGGGCCACGAGGAAGAACACCGATCCCATGGTACCCCGAACGTTGAAAAGGTCTGACCAGTGTAAATGTGACACCGGTCCGGATTTTAAATAGGCCACATCGGACCGGTTATTGGAACATCAAACCGATGTCTTGCATAGCCGAAGTCACAAACCTGACAGCGGAGGAATGAGCCCGGATGCTTATGCGTGCTGACTCGGAATTACACTTTCTAAAGGTGGCAGACAAGGGGGCGGTAGTGGAAGAATTAAAAAATTTTCCATCAGCCATTGTCCCCCCACTATCTGTTAGTGGCCAGGTCGCTTCCACCAAGTGGAGTTTGAGTTGTCCACTCGGCCCATGTCCAAGAGCCCTCTATAAATACCTCTCATGAAGAGGCACAAGGGGTTGGCTGGTGAGTTCTTGACATGGTCCAGGGCTGAAAAGAGAGGAAACTTCTAAATTTCACTTCAAGAGTCTTAAGGAATTCATTCCCTTCACACAGTTCTGTCCCAGTTCACTCCTAAACACCACACCGTCTCAACACCCTAAAAACCATACCGTCCCAACACCTCCCCAAACTATACCGTCCCAACACCTCCCAATTCACCATCTCCATATTCTTTGAACACCGCACCGTCTTAGCCTCCAACCCACATCGTCCTAACAGCATCCTCCCAATAGCACTGTCCTCCCTCAGATCCTCATCAACTCCACCGATTCACTATAGCCCTTCACACCGATCTCCTAAACTTACCATATCGTACCTATATCCCTGAACACCACCCGGTTCTGCCCTAATCCGTCCTAATCCCTCCACATCATCCCAACAACTCCTGAACACTTCCAATACTCCTTAAACACTACACCGTCCCAATACCCCCCAAAATACAACACCGTCCAGCAAATATATTGTCCATCAAGCCACAACACCGTCTCTTTCTCCCTAAACAACCGTCCTCACCAAAACCAACCTCCTCACCCCTTCTCCTACACACCATCCCAATACCTTTCTTCACACCGTCCCAATTTCCTTCTCCATCAACCGTCCCTTTTCCTTAAAACCTCTAACACCGTCCAGCCTCCCACTCGGTCCTCACCAAATCCGACTTCACTTCTGCATCTACAAACTGTCCCTCACTAAACCGACCTCCACAACTCCTTTACCACTCCTCACCACTCAGTACCTCGCCCTTCTCAACTCCAACACCGTACATTTCCTCACTCAGTCTCACTCGGTATTCACTTTTCACCCGGTATTTTGTTGCTTTCACTCGGTATTTCATTTTTTACTCGGGTTCTGCTACTTCCACTCGGTATTTCATTTTTTTACTCGGTTTTTCCCTCTTTCACACTCGGTTTTCTCTTCTCCCACTCGGTTTTCACTCATTTCTCCTTCTGTTTTCTTTCAAATCTAAATAAAAATAAAAGAAAAGAAACAAATCCTTTTTTTAAGCGGTGTCGTACGGGAGCACTCCCGTCTACACAACCTCTTTAGGATTCGTACACGTGCGAAGAACTTCGCCTTGTACGAGCTCCTCACCTCAATGACATCCATCATCATTTCCCAAGTCTTTACCTGAAAGAATAACATTCAGAACTACGTAACCCTGATTTCTTGATAACTCAAAAATACGTAGGAGCAGGACGTTAACTCCTGTCGGGCCCATCTTTCTTATTTCCCTTTACTGATTTACTTCCTTGCTTTCATGTTTCTTTCATAAATGTTCTTCTTTTTGGTCGCTTCCGTGAAAATCAATTTAGACGTGACGTCTTGTTGATTTCCCCCTAGTTTTTGCTCAAGCCTCGCCATGATTCATAGGGAAGGGATACTTAGGACGAGACGTCCCGCTTATCTCTTTCCTATCCCTGTTTTTTTATCCGAGAATGTCTAATTTAGGCGTGACTCCTTATTAGCATTCTCTTCCCCTCTCTGTCTTATATCGAAGTCGAGTTTAATTCGGATGAAACGTTCCATTGACCTCGCTTCGACATTCTATGTTTGTACAGTTCTCCCACTCTATTCTATCATTTTCAAAATAAAAAATAAGGGTAAGAAACCATGTTTTATTTAAGGCTATTTATATTGTGCTTTCAATCTTGGTACTGTCTTTGACAGGCGATGTAGGGTGCTAATACCTTCCCTACTCGTAATCGACTCCCGAACTTGAATCTCAATTTTTAACCAGTGCTTTACTGAACCTAGTTTTTTCCAATGTTTTTTCCTATGGATAAAAATGTTGGTGGCGACTCCCTGTTTCATTCACACCACTCATTCTCTCTTGTTCGGCGCGCCATCGCGATTTAGGTTGCGACAAAGAGATACACCTCTTCTCATGCAATGAGTGGATTACAAGTCACACTTAATTCTTACACACCAAACAACATTTTTTAGATATTTATATGTCAGATCACGATCGAACAATCACTAAGACAAACAAAAACATGAAAATAGAAGAAAAAGATTCCCTCGTCAAAGAAGAGTAAACACATATAACAAAGATGATAGAAACATACGATAAACTTTTTGGGTAAAAGCATTGGAGATGAACCTAATGTGACAAGAAAGAAAAAAAGATGTTTTGCTTTTTCAAATACAATGGAGAGAAACGAGGTCTTTCAAATTTTACTTAATACGAGAGATACTCATTAAATGTTTTTAGTCTCATAACACTAAGAAGCAACCATTCATTCCCTGGTAAAATGCAAGCTCGAGCCTTAAATACTTATAAATACTATTATAATAATACACATAACTCATGTAAACTTATGTTAAAAAAGAAAGGGAACTTCCTCTAAATGCTTCACATTCTTTCACTTATTGTTAATTTAAATAATATAAAGATAAAGATAAAGATAAAGATATTGTATGAAGTGATGGATCTTGACTAAAATTTTAGGGCGGTGGCTAAATATTTGATAAAAACAACTTAATTAAAATACTAGCAGTTAGATAATTTTACTTAATTTTTAAAATAGTATTTTGACGTAAAGTAGTAGTAGAATAAATAAATAAAGTACCTATTTTTATAATGTTTCTCTTCAAATGTCAATGTATTTTTTTATTTAATATATAGGGTAAATTACACAAACCATCGTAAAATTTGCTAATATTACACTCTGTCCCAAAAAATGTTAAGAAACATATACCCATTAGGGTCAATTAATCTCTATCATAAGTGTAGGTTCTTAAAAACCTTTTGAGGTGGAATATAATTTAAGTAAACTCCAAAAGTGATTTATGTAATTTATCTTTATATTTAATATAAGAGACGCCTATTAATAGTATGCGTGTGAGTGCGCTTACACTCTTTTAATTCTTACATTTTTACACTAATTTTTAACCATTGATATTATTTATATTTTATAGTTTGATTTATTCTTGTTAATGATCATGTCATAATCAATTTCCCTTGATATCATTTAATGATCAATAAATGCTCAACAACTGCTCATGCCTTTTTAAATTAGTTTATTACATTGGTTATTTTATAACTGATATAAAAATAGTTATTTATACCGATCAATATTTGTTATATCGGTAACTGGTTCCAAAAATATTTTTATACCAATTACTTTTATAACTAGTATATAAATATATTTTATATAAGTATTGGTTATTTTTTATAAATGACATAAAAAATTTTATATTGGTTACAAAAGATAATCGATATAAGAAAATTATATCAATTATAAAAATAACTGATGGGAAAAGACATTTGCAGGTGTCGATCAACATCTACTGATTACTAAATGATATCAAGGGAAATTGATTACGTCACATGATCATTAAAAGAATAAATCAAAGTTGTAAGATTTGAATAATATTAATAACTAAAAATTAATGTAAATGTGTAAGAATTAAAAAGTGTAATAATATCATGCATACACAAGCCCACGCGCACGTCCATACACACGTCTATATATACATATACGTTATTTAATTTAGTTGTTATTTTGAATGTCCATCATTCATTGATTTAAGCGTTAGAGGTGATTGAAGAGATACACCTCTTCTCATATCCTTACAGGTTATGCAATAAGTGGATTACAATTCAGACTTAAGCCTTATATGTGAGGCGATATTTCTTAGAGATTCATATATCGGATCATGATCGACCAATCACTAAGACAAACAAAAATATGAAAAGAGAAGAGAGAAGGTTCTCTTATCAAAGAATAGTAAACACATATAAGAGAGATGATAGAAACCTACAATGAACTTTTAATGTAAAAGAAAGGCATTAAAAAAGAACCTGAACTGTTTTTTACAGGGGGTGTAAAGGTATGATTGTCAAACAATTCAAAATGTACATGTAAGGTAAAATCTGATGTGAGGAGGGCCTTATACAGATACAAATATGGAGTACTCTTGTATACTGGGGCGTAGTACAATGCACTCTGCGGCGGTGTAGCAGTCCGCCTGGAATAGCCTCCTTTGCCTTGACACAATTGGTGGTTGTACCTGCAATTATTCTTCGACGCTCAAGTCAGTATTTTGAAGTACTGTTAGACTTAGAAAGCAAATCTGAGAGAATTATGCAAGTATGAGTGTAAGGTTCAGAATTAGGGGGTTTTTTCTATACCTTTTTGCTGAGGTTTATATACCTGTTACTGGTGCTCTATTATTGGTAGGACCCGTTCCTTGTTTTCAGGCATAATGCAAGAAAGGTAGTGGGTCCCTGCGCCGTTCACAAGCACCATCACTGTAGTGGGTATTTCCACTCACTTGGAAAGCGTTAATGCTTCATTATTTTATTTGTTGTTCCCTCTTATGCGTGACAGCGTGATTCCCATTTTCAACCTCTCAAGACAGAGTCAATCTCGTGCCGGGGTTATAAATATGGGCTCGCTTCGCAGTATGGGAATTTTGGTATTCCGCCTGTGTTGAGCCTATGGCTTGGCGGAGTAGTGTGCATTGGAAATGCTTTATGTATGTGTACAATCTTTTTAATACTTTCCACCTTGGCGGAGTAATAGGCCTTGGTGGAGTAACAAGCATTGGCGGAGTCACATGCCTTCGCGGAGTCACATGCCTTGGCGGAGTAACATGCCTTGGCGGTATGTACTCCGTATAAGAGTAATCATAGAGGATTTGAAACGTATTTCTCCTGTTCGAAATGATGATCTGGCAAGGCATTAAAACCATGCTCTTGGGGGCCGGTGTTGGGACCGGATCATCTGCCCCCTAGCTTGTTATAGTGACTAGCGGGGTCGCTTTAATAAGCTATAGCACTTTGTTGTGTTTAGCTTTTATAGGCATGGGTTTAGGCGGTGTTTGCTAGTTCTGAATTTATAGACAAGTGTTTTCATGCATTTATTGTTTTTGTCATTACTTGCCACGCCTGTCATCAAAGCGCCTCGAAACTGCGTTTTGCCGCTTCAATCTCTCATTGCCACGTATGCCCTCGTAATGATTGCCATTCCAATGATGGGACATAAATGCGTGGGATGGCAGTTGGAATACGTTTTCGAGGTTATTACCATGGGCCTTGGATTTTGA
Organism: Clitoria ternatea; assembly: GCA_037962975.1. Lineage (NCBI taxonomy): Eukaryota > Viridiplantae > Streptophyta > Magnoliopsida > Fabales > Fabaceae > Clitoria > Clitoria ternatea. The sequence continues at coordinate 33,792,355 of CM075670.1, forward strand.
AAATACGGCCAAGGAAATGCCTGCCTTGAGATTCATCTAACGGTCTCAGAATTAACGGAACATCGTTATGGTTCATCCAACGACCATAGGTGCATTTCTGAGATTTTCGAGGTTTCGCTTATTTCCCCCCAAGCCATGCCTATAAATAGGTAAACTCTTAGGAGAGAAAACGTTTTGCTTCATCTTCCACTCTGTGTTTTAGTGTTTAAACTTTCTTCTGAACGCTGCTTCCTCGCGATTCGTTTCTTGTTGCCAGTTCATCGTTTCTTCAGAGATTTAAGGTAACTCTCTTCTTCCTCTGTTTTCTGTCTTCGTTGTTATTGGGTTGGTTCTGTTTTCTTTATATGTGTGTTTGTTGAAATGAGGATGAGAGGAAAAGAATCAGAGTCGTGCCCTAGGGTATCTGTTCACCCTATGTTTTCGGATATTGAGAGTGAAGATGGGGGCTTCTATACTGGGAGGGATTCAACATTTTACAGCAGCGTAGAGTGTTTTAGTAATGCTATACATTCGTTTGTAGCAGGAGGTACCCCTCAGATACAAGTGATAACAATGGCAGAATGTCAGAATGTTGTGCTGCACGGGTTAGATTGGAAAAAGATGCTTGAGACTGATCCCTATTGTTGGGTCGAGGAAGACGTCAAAGAAGCTTCTTCACGTCATGCAACGACAAGTGGTGGGGTAATGGAGTTGTCAGTGCCTGTCTGGAAGGATGAGAGATTTGAAAGGAGGTTTATCGTTCGTTCGCCAAAGACGTTTGAACGCATTTGCCATCGTCCTCAGGATGAGCGTACTTTGTATATGTACGATATCCTGTTTACTCAGTTGGGGGTGCGATTTCTGTTGAACAAATTCCAGATGGGTGTACTCAGGTTTTTGGATTGCGCCCCCTCTCAGCTACACCCTAATGGATGGGGAATAGTCCGCAGCTTTGAAGTGCTGGCTAAACATTTAGAGTTTACGCCTACTGTGGCGTTGTTCTTTGCTTTTTGCCGCATAATGAGGCGGGTGAATGCAAAAACCGGCGGCATGGGTTTTGTTACTCTTCGGGCGGAGCCGAAGATTATAAATTTTAAGGGATTTGTTGACTCCGCCAAAGAAGGCGGACTTCATTTCAGAATGAGCTTTGTAAAAATTTCTGTTAGGAAGAACAAGTCCGTCTTTTGGCGGAGTGCGGAGGGGATTGATAAATTCCCGGTGGTGTGGACTCATGAGCACTTCCTCCTGACTAAACAAGCTTATGAAGTTGAGGAGAGTGTCCTATCACCTACCTCTGTGGAAGTACTCCGGACACTGAAGGAGTATAACTCCGCCCACAAGCAGTTTCTGTACCGAAGGCTGCTTGGGCGTGATGCTGAAGGATGTTTAAGTAATGTTTTGAGACTTGTTGCTTGAATATTATTTCTGTTCTTTCCTACAACTTCTAATTGTATTCGTGTATATTATGTTTGCAGGAGAGATCGCTGAATTTCTTGGGATGGAGCGTATCAAGCAAATCCGTATGAGTCGCCAGGAAATTGATGCGGAGAACAATGTGCAGCCTCAGAGGAATCTTGCTGCAGCTCTGACGAGGACTCTCCCTTTGCCTGCATCCACCAAGGTAGTGATGTTGGAGGGTGGTGCGTTTTGACCCTCGATAGTTGATGCAGAAAGGCGGTCTAAAAAACGCCAAGAACCAGAAACTATCGAGGTGGAGGAAGAGGACCCCCAACCTTTGCAGAAGAGGAAGAGCAAGGGGAAAGGGAAGGTGGGTGAAGGAGCATCATCTGATGCTGTGATAGAAGTTGAAGAAATTCCGGAGCCATCAGCTGTGGCTATCACTACTGAATTGGGCGGTCAGGAGGACGCCCCTGAAGAAGATGTTGTGGAAGAGGAGATGGAGGGGGTTCAAGGTTCTTCACCTCACCGAACTGAGAGTCCTGCCCTGGACTTGACTGCTCGAGGAACAGCAGTTTTTCTTGTCAACGTTCCAGGGGAGCCATCTAGGCGATCTGTCTCTCTTCCTCTGGCGGGGTCTCGTTTGAACCCTTACTTGTATTTCACAAATGTGGGATCCCGCCAGTCAGAGAGGCGTGATCCTGACTTCATTCTCCGTCCGGATATTGACTTCGAAGAAATTGCGGATGCCACTGCTGCTGCAAGGTGGCATCTCGCTGAAATTGATGGTTACCTTGCTTCAGTGCCCCGTATTGCTGAGGTGGCTGCGGAGGCTGCCATGTTTCAAGAATCATTTCATGATTCTGTTGAAAAAATTCAAAGCTTGGAGCATGACAATGAACAGTTGTCGGAGGTGATCAAGGCTAAAGATAAACACCTTGACACCGCCGACTCTGATAAGAAGAAGCTGGAAGAGGAGCTGGCCTGGGTCAAAGCTGAGAAGGTTCTGCTGGACAAACAAGTTTCAGATTTGAAACAGCAGAATTCAAAGCTAGGCGAGGATGTGGGCGAGCTGACCTATGTAAAGGCTGAAAATGTTCTGCTGGGACAACAAATTTTAGATTTGAAACAGCAGAACCAAAAACTGGGTGAGGATGTGAGTGAAGTTCAGCAGAGACTGGTTTCTTTTGAGACCAGTAAAGCTCTCGCTGAAGACGCCTGGGCTGCGGAGTTGGATCAAGCAGCCACTGCATATAGTGACCTTGAAAAACAGGTCAAAGAGCTAAAAGCTGAGAAAGCCATTTCCGATGCCAGTAATAAACGGCTTGATCAGGAGTTGCAATCGGCTTTGGATGCAGCTGAGGCAGCAATTGATGATGCTTTCAGTATGGCCATTCGCCAGGTCCGTCATCGCAACCCAGGCGTTGCTCTTAACATTGCAGGCATTCACCCTTATTATGAGTTTATCAATGGTGAATTAATGGTGCCTGCTCAGGGGGGTCATGTTCCTGTGCCTAATGAAGAGTATGTTCTGGCGGACTTGCCCCCCTCACAGAGTTTGTCCAAACCTAGTGAGTTTCAGCCTAGCTCCGCCCACCAAGAAGGAGTGCCACCCGAGTCTTAAAGATTAGCTCCAGGGTTTCTTTGAAAATTTTGTTTTTTGCACTTTAATAATATTGCCTTGTTCCAGGATAGGCTCTGGACCCCTTATCAATTCTTGACAATATTTAATAAAGTATAATTTCTGTAAATTTATACTTGTTCATATAAACAGTGTTTGAGTCCGTAGGAGTTGTGCCTTGTAAAATGCTATTAATAAGGCAGAGTAATCGTTTGAGGACTGATGAAATATGACTAAGTGTAACGAGGCGGAATAATTTTTTTGTGAATTTTAATGAAGTAAAATCCTGTAATGAGGCGGAGTAGCCTCTTAAGAATTTTAATGAAGTAAAATTCAGAAATGAGGCGGAGTAGCCTCTTAAGAATTTTAAGGAAGTAAATTCTGTAATGAGGCGGAATAGCCCCTTAAGAATTTCAATGAAGTAGATTCTGTAATGAGGCGGAGTAGCCTCTGAAGAATTTCAATGAAGTAGAATTCTGTAATGAGGCGGAGTAGCCTCTTAAGAATTTCAATGAAGCATAATTTTTACAAGTATTATACTTACTTGGACTTATTGATAGTGCTTGAGTTTGTCGATTATGTACTCCGTGAAACATTAGCAGTTGGGCGGAGTAAGGGTTTGGATGGAGCGTTCATCCCTTTGAATTTGAATTAGAGTGTATCTCCTGATCAAGTGAAAATTGTTGAATCCAGGGCTGGTATAGTGCAGCATAAGCTGTGACACCAATCCTTTCCGCAGGAATTTTGCTGGACCTTGGGGTCGGTATGGTGCAGCATAGGCTGTGACACCAATTCTTTCCACAGGAAGTCTGCTGGACCTTGGGGTCGGTATGGTGCAGCATAGGCTGTGACACCAATCCTTTCCCCCCAAGGAGTTTTTTGGTACCTTGGGGTCGGTATGGTGCAGCATAGGCTGTGACACCAATCCTTTCCCCCCAAGGAGTTTTTTGTACCTTGGGGTCGGTATGGTGCAGCATAAGCTGTGACACCAATCCTTTCCCCCCAAGGAGTTTTTTGTACCTTGGGGTCGGTATGGTGCAGCATAGGCTGTGACACCAATCCTTTTCCCCCAAGGAGTTTTTTGACTCCGTTTGTGAAGCTTTGTTGCATGTTGGATGATCTTTATGGAATAAAGAGTTATGCTTTTATGCTTCAATTGTTGGAGTCGGTGTCTTATCTGCATGGGAACAAGTTCTGCCATAGATAATTAACTGAAAGTTAGAATGAAGATTGAATGTAGGGAGGAATTTCATTAATGATGGAACTACATAAAAAGCTGAGTTGGGGTATGTCTCGTCGAAGCCTTTTCAAGGAAAGCCCATTTGGGAAGAACCTTAAGTTAGGAGAGAGAACATACCGTATTACCCAACTAGCTGTAATATATGCGTAAATTTAAAATGTTCCATTTATTCCTAACCGGAGTGCCATCTAAGTTTTCTAGGCGGTATGTGCCTTTGCCCAGAGCTTCGATGACTCGGTATGGACCTTCCCAGGTTGGCGCCAATTTGCCTTGGTGTGCAAATTTGTTGCCGATATTGGCCCTTCTCAAAACTAAATCTCCTTCTTTGAAACGGCGTTCAGAAACACGAGTGTTATACCGTTTGGCGGCTTTTGCTTTAACAGCTTGATCCCACACAAAGGCTTCCTCTCTCAATTCTGCCAAGACCTCGAGTTCATGGGCGAGGTTCTGTTGATTGGCTTCTTCATTGAAGTGGAGGATTCGAGCTGAAGGGGCTGCCAATTCAACGGGAATAACAGCCTCGACTCCATATGTCAGCCGATATGGGGATTCATTTGTGGTGGAGTGAGGGGTTGTTCGATATGCCCACAAAACGTGGCATAATTGATTTGCCCAATCTCCCTTTGCTTCACCAAGGCGTTTCTTAAGGCCTTTCAAGATTTCTCTGTTGGCAACTTCGGCTTGGCCATTGGTTTGAGGATGTTCCACAAAAGAGAAAATCTGCGTAATGCTGAGATTTTCTAGGAGTTCAGTGAACTTACGATCTGTGAATTGGGTGCCATTATCAGTGACTATGCTTCCAGGGACTCCGAAACGTGCAACGATATTTTCGTATACGAATCTACGAGCCTTGGCTGATGTAATATGCACCACTACCTTTGCTTCAATCCATTTGGTGAAGTAATCAACGCCAACTATCAGGTACTTGATACCGCCAGGCGCAGTTGGGAATGGACCTAAGATATCCATGCCCCATTGATAGAAAGGCCAAGGCGTTATTGATGATGATATTTCTTCCGCCGGAGTGTGATGAAGGTTTACAAATCGTTGACATTGATCGCACTTCTGAACATACGAGGCGGAGTCATGCTTCAGGGTAGGCCACCAATACCCAGCTCTGAGTATTTTTCTTATTAGACTACGTGCCCCCGGATGGTGTCCACACTGCCCTTCATGGACTTCTTCTAAAACGGCTTGCACCTCATTTTCGTTTATGCATATTAAGTAAGAACAGAAATTCCTCGGCGGTATAACTGTCCGTCTAGGAGCGTATAATAAGGTGCTTCTTTCTTTAGTTTCCGTCGCTCAAGATCATCCGTGGGTAATTGTCCATTAACAAGGTAACGAACTATCGGTGCTACCCAGAAATTGTCATCAAAGGAGCGGCTTCTAATCATACACATTGAGGAAGGAAAGGAAATACTTGGCTCCGCCAAGGTACTTTGTACAACCGTAGTTGTGCATCCTGCCTTCTTTGTGCTAGCCAACCTGGAGAGGATATCAGCACGTGTATTTTCTTCCCGGGGTACATGTTTGAAAGTGACTTTGTCGAAGCGTTGCTTTAACTCATTAACGCAGTTTAGATATTGTTGCAGCAAAGGTTTTTTAGCCTGATATTCGCCAAGAATTTGCGAGATGACTAATTGAGAATCACTGCATAAGGTTATAGTTTTGGCCCCAATATCTTGTGCTGCTCTGAGTCCGGCTAAGCAGGCTTCATACTCCGCCTGATTGTTAGACGTAGTGAAGGTGAAGTGCAATGAAATTTCGAGATGTACCCTGTCATCGCTTTCCACAACAATTCCTGCCCTACATCCTTTGCTATTTGAAGATCCATCAACGTATATTGTCCAATGTGAATGATCTGCATCTGGGCTAGAGCCTGTTAATTCAACTACGAAGTCTGCTAGGACTTGTGCCTTGATAGTAGTTCTTGGTTCGTAGGATATGTCGAATTCAGAGAGTTCTACGGCCCATTTGATCATTCTTCCAGCCAGGTCTGGTTTGAACAGTATAGTACGAAGTGGCAAGTCTGTGCGAATCAAGATAGGATGGGCATGAAAGTATGGTCTTAGGCGTCGTGAAGCCCAAACAACTGCAAGCGCTGCCTTTTCAATCTTCTGATAACGACATTTTGCACCATGCAATGTTTTACCGGTGAAGTACACCGGTCGTTGGCCTTCAACTGTTTCCTTGACCAGAGCTACTGCTAAAGCCTCATCTGAAACAGACAAATAAACAATGAGTTGCTCACCTGGGCTTGGTCTTACCAAGATTGGAGGGCTGGCCAAGACATTTTTAAGCTTTGGAAAGCCGCCTCTTGCTCTGGGCCCCAACTGAATTTCTTGTCTTTTTTCAGCATTTTGTACAAGGGAAGAGAGCGATGAGCCATTTTTGGCATGAATCGTGCTAGAGCAGCGATTTTGCCGTTGAGGGATTGTACCTCTTTTAGTGTTTTGGGGCTCTGCAACTCCTGGATAACGCGGCATTTATCAGGATTAGCCTCTATACCTCTTTGTGTCAACATGAAGCCCAAAAATCTGCCACCAGGGACAGCGAATGTGCATTTCAAAGGGTTGAGCCTCATATCATATTGTTGTAGGCGTTGAAAAATGAGGCGTAGATCTTCAACATGGTCTCCTCCTTCCGGGGTCTTGGCAATAATATCATCAATATAAACTTCTACCAGCTTTGTGTACATACCCTCAAAAACTTTGTTGATCATGCGCTGGTAGGTTGCCTCGGTGTTTTTTAACCCAAATGGTATGACGTTGTAGCAGAAGACTCCTTTATCATTAACAAACGCTGTCTTCTCTTGATCATCCTCACACATTGGAATTTAGTTGTAACCGGAGTAAGCATCCATAAAAGATAGATACTTGTATCCTGAAGAATCGTCAACCAATCTATCAATGTTGGGGAGAGGGTATGGATCCTTAGGACAACATTTATTCAAATCAACATAGTCTATACACATACGCCACTTGCCATTGGCTTTCTGTACCATGACCACGTTAGACAACCAGGAGGAGTAACGGAGTTCCCTGATGAACCCCGCCTTGAGGAGTTCCTCTGTTTGTTCACAGGCAGCTTTTTGTTTAGCTGGACCCATACGCCGTTTCTTTTGTGCTACAGGCTTAGTTTCAGGGTACACCGCCAGGCGGTGACAACAAAAGTTGGGATCCATGCCAGGCATGTCTGCAGCGGTCCAAGCGAAAATTTCTTTATACTCATGGAGAAGTGCAATTAGTTTTGCCTCCATGTTAGCCTCAAGCTTGTCATTGATGTTTGTAATCTGTTTCGGGGTGCTACCCAAAACAATAGACTTGGAACCACCATTAGAAGTTGGTTTCAAAGGGTTCAGTGGGTCTACAGAAGACTCCGCCCTGGGGTCAAGATCCACCAAATTGACGGACGCCGCCGCACTGCTCCCTTCATTCAACTTTCTTTTCTTAGACATGGCTTCAAGCTTCACCATGTTAAGACTCAAATTGTAGCAATAGCGAGCCATTTCTTGGTCACCCCTTACAGATGAGACTTGATTATCTTTGTTAATGAACTTGATTAACAAGTGGGGGGTTGAAATGATGGCTTCCATGGCATTCAGGGTAGGCCGCCCAATGATGCCATTGTATGGAGATTTCACATCAATGACAAGAATCCTGGATTTCACAGTCCTTGCTCCAGGTTCGCCATCAAAAGTAATTCTCGTGTCCAAGTAGCCTTTGGTGGGCTGTTTGGCGCCATTGAAGGCTGTAAGGTCCTGCGTATATGGTTGCAAATCTGCATTAGTTAATCCTATGCGTTTAAAACAATCATAAAAGATAACGTCGCGGGAACTTCCCTGATCAACTAGGATGCGTTTACATCCATATTAGCGATTACTGCAATAATCACTACTGCGTCATCTCCTTCAGGAATAGTAGGGCCAAAATCGTCGTCTGTGAAGGTTATAGGCGGAGTCTGAACCCCGTTCCTGAATGGGCGATATTCTTTGCTCTTGCCTTGCACAGACAAGATCATACGATGGTGGTTTTTCCTCGCGGTGATTGAGGGTCCGCCCCCAGCAAAGCCCCCAGCAATCATATCTACCACCTGCCTTTTGCCCCGCGATCTGGGTTCAGGGCTTGGTTCTCTTTGGGCGGACTCCAGAACAATACTCTTTTGTTTTTCTGTTGCCGCTGTGCGTTTTGGCTCCCGAGTGTTATCAGGATCCGGAGAACGATCACGAGGTCGTTTTTCGAACCTCTCTGGCTTATCATGAGATTTACCCTTAAACAAATAATGTTTCAGTTTGCCTTCACGAATAAGCACCTCGATGGTGTTTTTGAGTTGCTTGCACTCCTCCGTGGTATGGCCAACTGACTCGTGGAACTCACAATATTTCTTTGGATTTCCACCGCGTCTGAGTGGAGGTGGACGTTGAATCCCGTAAACGTTGAGGGTAGTCCATCCTATTTCGCGCAAGATTTGCTCATATGTCGTGTTCAGGGGTGCATAATGAGCAAAATTGAACACACGTCTATCTTGCTGTTTGAAGGGTTAGTTCCCCGCCTTATCTTTCTGAGGGAACTTATCATTCCTGGATGATTTTTCTTTATCTTTATCATGGTGTGGAGCTGAAATGGGTGGTTTATTACGAGATGCAGTGGCTTCCAAGTGCATCTCAATACCTACGTACTTGGATGCTTTCCTGCGAAACTCCTCCATGGTGGATGGAGGTCCTTTTGCCAACGACAAAGCAAAGGGCGATTTCGGCTGCATGGCCTCGATGAGGATATGCAACTGGATCGCTTCTGTCAAGTCAGGGACCATGGCCGCCTCTTTATAAAATCTCTTCAGGAAATCCTTTAGAGACTCTTTGTCACCTTGCTTGATCTGAGCCAAGGTATGGGAGGTTCTAGGCGCATCCCTAGAGATTACAAAGTGACTGCCAAAAGCTGTGGCCAAGTCCTCCCATGAATCAATGGAACCTGAAGGTAAACTCTTGAACCAGCTAAGAGCTTCACCTGTGAGGGTCCTGGGAAACATTCTGCACATGACATCTTCTTCTGCACCTAAGAACATAACTTCATAGATGTAAGCATCTAAATGCTTAGAAGGATCTGTCTCCCCGGTGTATTTTCCTATGGAAATGGGTTGCATAGTTTGCAAATGTCTGGGGACATGCGCATTCATCAGTCTTTTGGAAAATGGGATACTCATCTTGTATCCCGAGGGGGATGTATTTGAAATGACTCTCCTTCCCTCATGATGGTGGGCATTTGCCAGTGGAAGGCTTCATTGCTCTTCCATGTAAGTAGGGATGCGAGAGTAATTTGGGGTACTCGATTCCTCCTGTACATGCGATTTATGGTGCGGCTGTTTTGCAGGGCCCGCTTTCTCGTGTATGGGATTCGCCTTTTCACGTCGAAGCTCTGCGATTTCTTCCCTCAACATTCTGATCATGTCATCTCTCGGATCTGGAGAGCCAACATGCGTTGCCCTTTTGTGAGTATCGTTGTCAAAGCTTAGACGTCTAGGATTGCGTGGAGGAGAATCCTCAGTCTGCACTTCTGGTCCTGGTCTTTCCATTGATGATGAATGTAATGGGAATTGTTCAAGGATTGTGGGATTACCAATTTTACAGGTCCCACCGGGCGTGCCAATGAACTGTTCTTTACAGGGGGTGTAAAGGTATGATTGTCAAACAATTCAAAATATACATGTAAGGTAAAATCTGATGTGAGGAGGGCCTTATATAGATACAAATATGGAGTACTCTTGTATACTGGGGCGTAGTACAATGTACTCTGCGGTGGTGTAGCAGTCCGCCTGGAATAGCCTCCTTTGCCTTGACACAATTGGTGGTTGTACCTGTAATTATTCTCCGACGCTCAAGTCATTATTTTGAAGTACTGTTAGACTTAGAAAGCAAATCTGAGAGAATTATGCAAGTATGAGTGTAAGGTTCAGAATTAGGGGGTTTTTTCTATACCTTTTTGCTGAGGTTTATATACCTGTTACTGGTGCTCTATTATTGGTAGGACCCGTTCCTTGTTTTCAGGCATAATGCAAGAAAGGTAGTGGGTCCCTGCGCCGTTCACAAGCACCATCACTGTAGTGGGTATTTCCACTCACTTGGAAAACGTTAATGCCTCATTATTTTATTTGTTGTTCTCTCTTATGCGTGACAGCGTGATTCCCATTTTCAACCTCTCAAGACAGAGTCAATCTCGTGCCGGGGTTATAAATATGGGCTCGCTTCGCAGTATGGGAATTTTGGTATTCCGCCTGTGTTGAGCCTATGGCTTGGCGGAGTAGTGTGCATTGGAAATGCTTTATGTATGTGTACAATCTTTTTAATACTTTCCACCTTGGCGGAGTAATAGGCCTTGGCGGAGTAACAAGCATTGACGGAGTCACATGCCTTGGCGGAGTCACATGCCTTGGCGGAGTAACATGCCTTGGCGGTATGTACTCCGTATAAGAGTAATCATAAAGGATTTGAAACGTATTTTTCCTGTTCAAAATGCTGATCTGGCAAGGCATTAAAACCATGCTTTTGGGGGCCGGTGTTGGGACCGGATCAGAACCTAATGGGACAAAAAAAGAAAAAGAGATGTTTCACTTTACCAAATACAATAGAGAGAAACAAGACCTTTGATTTTTACTTCTTAATCCAAAATACTCATTAAATGTTTCCAGTCTCATAACACTAAAAAGAAATCATTCATTCCAGTAAGATGCAAACTCAACAAGAACTTAGGCCTTCAATACTTATAAATATTGTGTTAACGTAATAATATACATAAATCATGCAAACTCTTGTTTAAAAGGAAGGGGAACTCCCTTCAAATGCTTCCATATTTTCTCACTTGTTGCTAATTTAAATAATATAAAAGATAAATATAAAGATAAAGATATTGTATGCAGTGTTGGATCTAGACTAAAATTTTAAGGGTGATGGCTAAATATTTGATAAAAACAACTTGATTAAAATACTAGTAGTTATATAATTTTGTTTGATTTTTAAAATGTTTTGTACACTGATAACCGGTTCAAAAAATATTTTTATACTGGTTTCTTTTATAACCAATGTATAAAATATATTTTATATAAGCATTGGTTATTTTTATAATCGATACAAAAAATTTTATATTGGTTGTAAAAGATAACCGATATAAAAAATTATATCAATTATAAGAATAACCGATATGAAAAGTTATCTATAGGTGCTTAACATTTACTGATTATTAAATGATATTAAGGAAAATCGATTGCCTCACGTGATCATTAAGAGAATAAATCAAAGTCATAAGATTTACAATAATATTAATAACTAAAAATTAGTATAAGCATGTATGAATTAAAAGAGTGTAAGTTGATTCCTTATATATTTTTTGATACTTCACTTTTTTATACTTGATTCCTCATACACACACAATTAAACGTGGTAATTTTTTTTGTATAATTAAATATGGTAAGTATATTGGAGAGATACAACTATACGTAAGTCTTTATTTGAATAAACTTCTAAATAAATTTAACCCATAAGATAACTAATCAATCAGGGTTATTAGGGAAGTCACTTAAAAGTTGTATATTAGTTTGTTATTTTTCTGCTTAGTTGTTCGTTGTTAAGTCTATGACTAAATCTGTTATGAGTTGGTGCCTATATAAGCTCTCACCTATCTTTGCTTAATTAACACCGAAGATAATATTTTCAGTTTTTGTAATTCACTTTGATTTGTTTCATTGTGCATCTTCTTTTTTCTTCTTTCTCTCAACATTGTGCCTCAACATGGTATTAAAGAGCTTGTAAGATCCTTCGATCTCAATGGCTTCTGAAAATAGTCCATTCATTCGTCAAACTTTTTCATCCTTTATTATGGCAAAGCTCACGGAGGACAATTTTCTAACCTGGATGCATCATGCAGAAGCAACCATAAAGGGGTTTCGCTTGAAGAACTACATTCTTGGAGAAGAATCTATGCCAAAGAAGTATAATTCCATTCAAGGTCAAGAAAAAGGTATTCTAAATCCTGAATTTGAGAATTATGAATAGCAAGATAATTTGTTAAAATCCCAGCTCCTTGAATCAATGGATCCCCAATTCAAGATAAAGGTTATAGGTTGCATGTGCTCCTATCAAATTTGGCATATTTTGAAGACTTATTTTGCTTCTCAATCCAAAGCCCGTATAAAGCAATTGAAAATTCAAGTAAGTATTAAGAAAATTGGATCTATCAGTGACTACTTAGTGCAGATCAAATAGGTTGTAGAAACTCTTGCAACAATTGGATCACCTCTTTAACCAGAATATCACACAGAAGCAATCTTTGATGGATAACCCCAAGAATACAATGGTTTTATTATATCTTGCATCACAAGAACTGATTCCTACACTGTCTCACAAATTAAAGCTTTTTTAATGCACCAAGAAGCAAGATTAGAGCACCACAAACAACAAGATCTCAATCCTATTAAGGTAAACTTTGTTCAATCTCAAGGAAAAAGAAGTATACAAAGTCAAAATCATGGAAGAGGACAAGGAAGAGGATCCTTCAGAACTAGAGGCAAAGGTGGAGGACAAAACTCTTTTAATAATTTTGGTAGAGCACCATGGTTGTATTGTCAAGTCTGTGGCAAATCAGGTCACTCGGCATATCACTATTGGTTTAGGTTTGAGGATCAACAACCAGAGACAAGCATTACCACTAACTCTTCATCAACTAAAATTAAAGACCCTCCTGTCACTATAATAATGGCTACTCTTTTAAATTCTCTGCCTGTGGATGATTCCTAGTATCCTCTTACAGGAGCTACAAATCACTTTACTCATGATCTAAACAATCTCATGCTAAAATCTGAGTACACAGGCTCTAATCGTGTTCATGTTGGAAATGGTAACACCCTTAGCATTTTACATGCAGGGTCCTCTAACCTTACCTCTTTAAAATCAAATATGATATTTGCTTTACATAATTTGTTGCATGTCCCTCAAATCTCTAAGAATTTAATCAGTGTTACACAGTTTGCAAAGGATAATCATTGTTATTTTGAATTTTTTTCCTGATGTGTGTTTTGTGAAATGTCAGGACACCAAGAAGGTTTTTCTTCAAGGCAGTCTTAAACAAGGCTTATATGTGTTTGAAAATATGCAACTTACTCACCCTTACACTTCAAATTCTATATTTGTGTTTCAACCAAATGTTTCAAATAATGGTTTCAATATTTAGCATGCTAGGCTAGGCCATGCCTCTCACAAGATTGTTTCTCATGTTATGAGACCATGTAATGTTCCTATTTCCCATTCAAATAATAAAAAGTCTATTTGAGGTTCATGTTGCATTGGTAAATCCCATCAGCTTCCTTTCCTTGATTCTGACTCTAATTATACTGCACCTTTACAATTAGTCTATTTTGATATTTGGGGACCAACCTCGACTCCATCTAAGGAAGGATACAAATATTACATAGTCTTTCTTGATGTATATTCTAAATTTACATGGTTGTACTTTTTACAAAAGAGATTAGAAGCTTTAGCAACCTTTATTCAGTTTAAAAAGATGGTTGAACTTCAATTTGATACCAAAATCAAAGTTCTTCAAACAGATGCTGGCAAGGAGTATATGTCTTTTTCAAAGCACTTATCCGATTGGGGCATACTTCATAGATTCAACTATCCCTATACTCATGAGAAGAATGGAGTCATAGAAAGAAAACACAATATATCACTGAGCTGGTCTTACCATGCTTGTTGAATCCAAACTTCCCTCTGATTACTGGCTTTCAGCATTTGCAACGACTGTTTTTGTCATAAACAGACTCTTATCACCCGTCATTCAACTCAAATCCCCTTTTGAAATATTGTTTCACAAGTTACCAAACTATACCATTTTAAAACCTTTTGGTTGTTTGTGTTACCCTCACCTTAGACCATATAATAGATACAAACTTGATCCAAAATTCTAGCCTTGCATTTTCATAGGATACTTCATTCAACACAAAGGATATAAATATTTATTTGCCTCTGGCAGATTCTATGTTGTCAGGTACATCATTTTTTTATGAAACTGTCTTTTCCCTCCAAGTTGATCCAATCTTTATGCATAAATCTCCTTCTCTAATTTATCTTTCCACAACAACACCTATAATTCCTACTATATCTCAAAGGTTGCCTCACACTCCCATTCTGCCCACCAATAGTAATATTTTACATCATACCTCTCAACTTGATCCTCCAAATACTTCCTCTCTATATTTGAATACCAACACTTACCTTGTTACTCACTTGCCTCAACCTACTAACCATCACCCTATGATCACTCGAGCTAAAGATGGGATCTTCAAACCTAAAGGTCTTCTTATTATTCTAGAAACAAATTCAACTAATAAGGTTCTTGCTAATCCTGTCTATAAATTTGCCATACTTGAAGAATATTAAGCTCTACTTAAAAATCACACATGGGATCTGGTTCCTCTACCTCCTCACAGAAAGGCTATTGGCTGCAAGTGGATTTATAAAAATAAGTATAACCCTGATGACATTATTCTCAAGCATAGAGCAAGGTTAGTTGCTCATGGCTTTACTCAGTAAGAAGGAATTGATTACTCATAAACTTTCAGTTTTGTTTTCCAATCTATGACCATTTATGTTGTTTTAGCTAGTGCCATATCAAAAGGCTGGGAAATTCATCAAATAGACATTGATAATGCTTTCTTAAATAGAGACTTAAGAAAAGACATATACATGCTTCAACCACCTAGATTTCATCAATGATCTCCTTCCACTATTTGTAAATTGACTAAAGCTCTTTATGGTATGAAGCAATCTCCTAGAGCATGGTTCCATAAACTTGCTCAAGTCCTCACATCCCTTGGATTTCATCCCATAAAAAGTGACAACTCACTGTTTGTTTTTCACTCATCCAATCTAACTATATATATTTTAATCTATAATGATGACATATTAATTACCAGCAACAAACCTGATGCTATAGTTACTCTTATTAGCAAACTCAAAACTTTTTTCCCTCTCAAAGACTTGGCCTGCTACGTCATTTTCTTAGAATACAGGATACTACTAATCCTTCAAGAAATTACCATCTATCATAATCCAAATACATCTCTGATTTCCTCATCAAACTTGAAATGTAAGATGCTAAACCTGTCACAACTCCTATGGCTCCTTCCTCAAAATTAATTCATGATGGAACTAAATCTGCATCAAATCCTACTCTATATAGGTCTGTCATAGGAGCTCTGCTATATGCAACATTAACTCGGCCTGACATAGATTTTACTATCAATAAAATATGTCAATTCATGCATAATCCCCTGTAAATTCATTGGAAAGTTGCAAAACGATTACTGAGATATCTACAGGGAACAATTCATTATGGTCTCTCATTCTACAAGTCTCTTTCAATTGCTATCACTGCCTACTGTGATAGTGACTGGGCATATGACCCGTGATATGAAATCCACTTCAGGATTTTTTGTGTTTTTGGCAGCAATCTTGTCTCATAGATAGCTAAAAAGTAAGTTGTTGTTAGTAGATCCAACACTAAAGCTGAATTTTGAAGCTTAACATCTGTCATCATTGAAATTACTTACATTTAGTCTCTCCTAACTAAAATGCATCTTCCTTCTAGTAAACCCCCTCTCATATGGTGTGACAACCAGAGAGCTGTTCTTTTGTCAGCAAACCTAGTTCTTCACTCTAAAACAAAACACTTCAAACTAGATTTATGGTTTTTCGGGAAAAAGTCACCCAGGGGACAAATTCAGGTCAAGCACATTCCATTTAGATTCCAGAATTCTGATTTGCTCACAAAATCTTCTAGTTCTGCTATATTTTTAGATCTTAGATACAAGCTTAATGTAGTTTGTAAACCATCCACATTAAGCTTGAGGAGGGATATTAAGGAAGTCAATTAAAAACTATATATTAGTTTGTTAATTTCTAGTTAGTTTGATACGTCTGTTGCTAAGTCTGTTATAAGCTGGTGCATAAGTCTATTATGAGTTGGTGCCTATATAAGCTTCCCCTTCTTTTTTTCTTCTAAATGTAGCCATGTCAACCTCATTATAATCCTTCTTATCAACCTTGGGTTTCTTCAGAGGCTTAGCTTTACCACCTTGCTTGGTAGACATGGTCGCAGTGCGGAGCTAGGGTTTGGTGGGAAATATGAAAATGACAATAATAGATATGTAAATTTTTTTTTGTATGAGTAATCATAAAAAATAAAAAAAAATGGTAAGGTTTGATTGATTTATGTTATTCATGCATGTCTTAATTAATGTTGCATTTGTGTAGTTAATATTAAAATAATTTTCACTTGCATAAAATATTGGTTTTGGATATTGATAGAAAAATTACACTTTATTCAATCCTATTTATAAGATAATTTAGATCAAAACATATATATTAAGAAAAAAATGTTAATGCATTAATTTTTATAAGAAGATACTTCAACATTTCAATTTTATCCTTATTTAAATTCAAACTACACTTTAATGTTCATTGTGACATTCTTCAAAATTAAGGGTAAACATGAAAAAAATATATTATATACTTTTAGATATATGAGTTTTGTCTTATAAATAAGATCATTAAAACACTTTGTAGACCATCTTTATCCAAATAGCCTTTAATAATTGCTCTATGGATTAAAATTACATTACAATAGAAAAATATAGGATCATAATGAAGGTTTTTTATCGGTAAAAACAATAACATTGAAAAAAGAGGTACAAAGAATACCCTAACCCATATACAACTTTGCCAGGTTATAACCTTGAGATATATAAAAAAGGTTCTTTATACCATTCGACATAACATATCTTCAACAATCATGTACAATATTATGTATGCATATATTATATGTTTCACCATATTCATATGCAAAGATCGTGTTGGGCTACATATAATTATAAATTATGACTAGAGAACTCCAAACACATGTTCCACATCCTTTCTTGTACTTTCTTAATATCAAGCAAATAATTTCCTTTTCTTTCCTTGGGGCATCGAGATGGTTTTGACAAATGTAGCTCATTAGAGGTAAATAACATCTGCCAGAGAGTACCCTCATGTTGTATATTATTCCATTTAGGGTAAATTATATCTCGGGAGCTATCCCTTGTATAAAATTATTAAAGACTTTAAAATGATTGAGGACATTAATGTTGTTGTTTGAACCAATGAAACTAAGGAATATATGTTAAATCCATAAGTCTTGTGATGCCACTGCTTTCATTGATTCAAACATATTCATCCATACTATCAGTGGGTTATCCATAAGCCAACATACAATTACAGTAATGCATTTCTAAAATGAAGATAACCTATTTCTACCTATTGCATCATTTTTCAATTGAATGTGTCCTTCTTCAAGATTCCTTTCTATGTGAATTCTACAATGTTCACATGTACTGATGACTTCTTGAATTTATTTTTCTAGCATTAAGATCAGGCATTCTTTTTTTTTCTTCAAGGTTAGTCATTTCATCAATTAAGATTTTGCTTTCTTTGACGCAAGATCATTTTGATAATCTGAGTCACGATGATCCATTTTGAAATCGATTTAGAGAGTGTTAATTGGACCAATGGTAAACATAGGGCGAGTTTATATAAGCAGTGATACTAAAATTAATTTGAATAACAGTTAGTTTAACTAACAACTAATTTGATAGGTGATAGCCTACC
Organism: Clitoria ternatea; assembly: GCA_037962975.1. Taxonomy (NCBI): domain Eukaryota; kingdom Viridiplantae; phylum Streptophyta; class Magnoliopsida; order Fabales; family Fabaceae; genus Clitoria; species Clitoria ternatea. The sequence goes on from CM075670.1 coordinate 33,810,289, forward strand.
GCAAGCGCACGGGGTATCATAGTAATAAAATTATCGTCCCACAGAGATTGTTCCCAATTACCGGTTTATAGCATTTTGATTGTCTAGACAAATCATTTGTTGGTTCAGAAATTTATAACGCAAAGAACTAAAATGACATAAACAGAGAACACTAAGCAACGACAATAAAAGGATTGACTTGGAAACGATGGAGATTAATTTCTTGGGAGGTAAAGGTTCACATAAATGTGGGTGCCAATATTTAATGTCATTCGATTTCTAGATCATTAAATCATGTTTCTTAAGGCGGGTTTTTCTAAATTGATCAGTGACTTTCTCTCGAAACCTCACTAACGTACCTAATTATTGAAGAACCGCGTTCAATTCACTAATTAGGTCCTTTAAGCTTGATGAAAACTTGGATATCCCTCAAAGAGTTTCGTTCACTTTCGTAACCTGAATCCCTAGGTTCGATTTTGTGTAATTCAAACTATACACCAATATTTCGATTACCCATACTGTTTACAATCATCCATACTTATCTCTAAGCTTAATGGAAGCATTAAGAACTCACAAAATTGAATAAGAACACAATTCAATAATCAAGAACGAAGAACATTACATATGGGTTCACATAAATGCTACACCTTAATTCCCAAGAGAAATGTTTAATGTGCCATGGAAACAACTATAACAATACCACAAAACAAGGAATTCAAACCAAACATAGAAAGAAAATCAAAAGATGAAGAGGGATTCAGAAAATACAAGAAGTTCTCACTAAATCTCCCAAAATCTTTCTCCCAAATCTGCAGAATTTGATCTCCTTTGACGTTTTGGCGTTGATCCCCTTTGAAAATCCTTGGCAAAGCTCTCTCTTTTTCTCCCAAAAAATGTCCCTCAATGTCTCTCTCTATTTTCCCTAAAAAAAATGCCTCTTAACCCCAGAAACCGCTCCCAAAAAGAGACAAAAATGCAGAACGTGCAAAACCCACTGGCAGTGGGAAAAACTCACGGCCAATGGATTATGACAGGGGGTCCAGGATCCTAATTTTTCACTTCCAGGCAGAGGAACCCACGGCCAGTGGGAAATTTCCAAGGCCAGTGGGTTTTTGGGCAGAGAGAAACATGGTCAGTGGGAAAAACCCACTAGTAGTGGATTTTTATGTGCCCAGGTTACCACTCCAATGAGATCCACTGGCAGTGGGTTTTTCTGGACCTTGTAAAAATTGTTCTTTGACAGCGCTTTGAGGTCCCGAAATGTTCTTTTAGGTATATCTTTTCTCTATCTTGCATTTCAAGGGTCATATTGCTTTATTTTTGAACTTCAAATGGCTTGAACTCTTCTTCATTCATTGAATGCTTCATCAAATGCCATATTTTCCAGGTTTATAGACCTAAAACATGTTTATTCCTGCAAAATAGAGACACCCAAGTAACATGTGTGGAACAAAAGAAAACACTTAGAATTAAGGGGAAAACTAGCATGAACAACCTGAAAACTTAAACAAAAATGACTCTAAAACTAATGCAAATTAGACTCTTATCAATACCCCAAACTAGAACATTGCTTGTCCTCAAGCAATTACAATCATCGCGAGCATGAACAATAAAAATTTAAGAATTCAACCAACTCAGAGATCCAAATCTAGATCATCATTGACAACTGATTGCAAAATTGTAGAGACAGAAACACACATCATCATTCATACCCTGCTTGCTAGGACCAGACTACAGATACACATCCTTCCATTTCTCTCTAAGTGTTTTAGGCTTGTGTATAAGCATCACTCAAAATCATAACATTCCAGAACAATACCATAGGCTTGGCAAGTGACCCTAATCTCCACAGTTATCTAGAAAACATGTTATGGTCTAAAGGTCTTTTAATTGGTTGTAATGGGGCAAAGGGTTCACAGAACAGGGCTGGATAATAAGAAACAAAAAGGAAATTCAAAAGGGTTTCAACAATGAGATTCTGAGTTTCAGGAAGCAGACCAGAAAATACCTTTTCTTGCTTATTCAAAAACTTCTCAGGAGTCCTATTCATTTTCATTTTTAATATGAATCCTTGTTATATTCTCATTATCATCCTTTTTCTTCCTTTCTTATATAATATTTGGACCCATATTTTATAATTCTACTATTTTCATTTCCCAAATCAAACCAATTTCTCTTTGCTTTTTCATCTAGTTGACTTCTTTAGATTTTCTCAAAAATGTAGAAAACTGTATATCAATGGCTTTCAAGAAGATAAACTTTAAGCTCAGTAGGGGCCAACTAATGGTAATGGAAGCATTCAAACTATGAGGTTAAAGAACAAAGCCTATATTTCCTTTTTCATTCCATAACATGTTGTCACAAACCGTTTTGAATCGGTCGCAAGCCAAGTTCTAGAATGCCTAGAATGCATGATTCACTCAAAAAGAAAAGAAATAAGGGTCTTTGTTTTTTTAAAATATTTTACCGTTTTGGCCCAAAAGCTCTCTTCATAATGCTAATTAGTCAATGTCTAAGCAAACAAGGAATCATCATGAGTGGTCCATCAAAACAAGCAATCATAAAACTCATATTATTATTATTTTTTTATATTTTTTTTAGAATCTAAGAGGGCTGAAGTTCTATCCTTTAAATTGACACACACTTGCAAGACAGTTATCACAAGAAGACAAGCTATGTTATCCTAAACAGAAACATGCAGACAAAATACAAAGAAAATACAAACAAGATGCAAACAGAATGCAACCACAAAAAAATAAAAGCACAAAGATTCAGAATAAGTTTCCGTTACCACTACCCCAAACTAAGGATGGACAGTGTCCTCAGTGTTCAGTAAGAGAAAAACCAGGGTAAACGGATACTTATTCGAATAAGAGCACCTGTCATGGAGAAGGTGGGAAATGCCCCTGCTGGGAGTGCCAATCATACATAGCATCCACTCGCTGGGCTATGTCATCGATCCTACTCCCTTGCCGAAGTTGCTCAGTAGACAAGGACTCTAGACGGGTGTTCATTCCTTGCATCAAGGAACACATCCGTTCCATAGAAAAACCGGTGTCGGAAGTGGATCGGGACGGGCCAGCTGAGTGGTCGTGAGGAAGGGGCATCTCGGTGGCCAAGGGGGTATCCTCTTCAGTACCTGAAAACCAGAAAGAAGTCTTGCCCTCCAGGCTAGTGAAGCTAGGGTCAGGCAAGGGGTGAGGCACAAAAATTCCAGAAATAACCAAACAATAAATGTTACATTACATTACAATCATACCCATGTGCATCATTTCATCAATATCAACCCTCTTAGGTTGACACAACAGTTTATCATCATCCAAATTTATTCCTACATACTTAGCAAGTGGGTTGATGTAACCACCCATGATGAGCTTGCCGGAGGTGGCCCGACCAACTCTATTGAATTGGCTAAAAAGCCATTTAGTGGAATGGATGGGTATCTGATGAATCATGGCATATAAAAAAATATAATTCAGCAGCCCTGATAGTACCTGGGCTATCGAATCTCCCAAAAATGGAACGGGCCATGAACCTTTACAGGTATTTAAAAACTGGATGATGGATAAGGGAGGCTTTGGTTGATGATGGATCATAGTCATCTTTGGCTCGAGAAATTTGGGACCAAAAATATTTTGCATTAAAGTCCCTAGGAATGCGAGAGGCATTCACACGAGCATGCATTTCTTCAGGAACAGAGGGAAAACCATAGATGGCATCCACATCTGCTAGATCCTTCCTAAAATTAGAATTATTAAGTCTAAAGGTGATTTCCCATCCGGAATCATTTGCATATGGTTTAATGTCAATTGAGCTAAGGAATTCTAGGGTGGTACGTTCATAGCTTGGTTCAAATAATTCAATAAAAGACTCCCACCCCACATTGTGACAAAATTTGTAAGTGTCCTCATATAGCCCAAGTTTAAGAAGAGATTTTTTGCAAAAGAACCTTGAGGGGATAATTTCCCTAGAGGCCAAAGAAGCTAAACACAATCTTTGGTCATCCGATGTGCACTCAATGTCATCTATACTAGAATAGTTAGATGACTTACCATTGGTCTTTCTCTTTTTGCAAACATTTTTAGTTCTTCCGGAAGACATGTTCTTGGTACCTAAAATCCAAATTTAAATTCATCCATCAAATATGTCAATATAATCAAAAAATGGAAGTACCATGATGGATAAGCACATAAAGGTCCAAGAAAGGTAAAACAACCTACAAATATGTACAAAGATGAACTAAGAGTTGTTGTGGGCAATTTGTCAAACACTTGGTGGGCATAAATCATGAACCAAGAAATCCATGAGTAATGCATCACTAAGTTCCCCAAATTCACAAATCATACTTCATACATGCATAATAATACAATAGATGTCCATTAAGTATCATGGGGTGTCAATCATGAAGAAAAAATGCATGTGGGTTTCTATGCATAATGATGAACATGATGAACAAGAGAAACCCAAACAAGAGTTTGATAGAGTACCCACATGAAATTTTCATCAAAATAAACATATATGAACATATATAAACATGTTTCCATGATCAATTTCATCAAAAACCACTCAAGGTAGCAAGTAAAAGAATAACCCCAAACTAAAAGAAAGAACCCCAAGATGTGAATGGAGAATGAAACTTACTTTGATGAAAAAAATAGAGAGGGTGATGAAGATTTTGGTGATTAGTGAAAGAAATTGGTGGAAAAATGAGTGGGGTTCAAGCAATTTCTCAAGTTAGGAGAGGTAGTATGAAGAAATAAGAGAGTGTGCAAGAGTGGGGGGTATCCACGGTCCGTGTGTGCATTTAAAAGCAAAATTCTGCAGCTGTGTGAAACCCACGGCCAGTGGGAAAAACACACGACCAGTGGGTCTCACTGCCTTGGGCTCTAAAAGTTGCACGTTGGACCTGTTCAAAACCCATGGCCAGTGGGAAATTCCCACGGCCAGTGGGTCTTGCTGTCCTGGAAAAAGAAATTGCCACATTGAACCTGTGTGAAACCCACGGCCAGTGGGTTTCTCTGTTTTTTGCCTAGAAAATTTTTTTCTTTGTACATGTGACCCTGGTAAAAATCCCACTGCCAGTGGGAAAAACCCACTGGTAGTGGACTTCACTGTTTTTAAACATGAAACTCCTTTAATTTGCACAAAAACTTAGTTGCATTTGTTGGCACTTGTCCTAGGAATCACATGCATGCATTCAAAATAGAAAAAATACAAGAGAAACATGCAACAAAGACAATCAATCATGCAATTGAGATGGGATTACACATCATTGTTCATCAAAGATAAATCAATATGTAATAACCCCAAAACAAATCACAGAAGGTAATCAAGAAATAATAAAGATATTTTTTTCTTAAATTTTTTATTTTTGTGAAACAAAACACACAAATTTAAATAAGAAAAAGAAATTTAAGATTACCATGGAACCATGGGGTTACCTCCCCACAAGTGCTAAGTTTAACGTCTTCATCCGGACGCTATACCTAAATTACAACCAAAAACCTATTAGAGCCATGAAATTCATACCTCAGTGTAGAATTTAAAGGCTTAAGTTCCACATTTGGGTTCACCACTTTGTCACACATGACTTCAGTATCATTGTTCAATGGTGCATAACCCTTACTGCATTTGGATGTTCCTGTAGGCTCATTCAGAAAAACAAAATCAAGTGGATCCTTAGAAAGAATCTCTTCCTTCACCACTTGGTCAACTAATTCAATGTTACAGCAAACATTATCATGAAAAGGTTTTTTCAAAGCATCTATCAATTTAAATTCAACCTTTTGGTCCCCTACAGTCAGAGACAACTTACCATTTTTAACATCAATCACGGCACATGCAGTTGCTAAAAATGGCCTGCCTAATATAATGGGGATCATAGAATCCTCATCCATTTCTAGCACAACAAAGTCAGCAGGGATAAAATTTTTTCCTACCCTAATAGGAACATCCTCTAAAATACCTACAGGATACTTAATAGATGTATCAGCCAATTGTAAGGTCATCCTACTAGGTTTTAATTCACTCAATCCCAGCTTCTTAGAAATAGACAGAGGCATCGGGCTAACACTAGCTCCTAAATCACATAAAGCTCTATCTATTGGCATATCACTAATCATGCATGGGATGGAAAAACTACCTGGATCCTGAAGCTTGGGTGGTAGCTTTCTTTGGATAAGTGCACTACACTCTCCAGTAAGTGCTACAGTACCCTCCTCTTCCAACCTTCTTTTATTGGACAAGATATTCTTCAGAAACTTTGCGTATGTAGGCATTTCCTGCAAAGCATCTATGAAAGGAATATTAATGTATAGTTTTTTCAAAACTTCTAAAAACTTACCAAACTGTTTGCCCAACTTAGCCTTGGCCAAGCGCCGAGGAAATGGAATTGGAGGTTGATATGGCTTAACCTCCCCCTTCTTCTCTTGTTTCTCTTCTTCCATAGCAGGTGGAGGTGATATGGTCTCATCCTTCTTAGGGTCATTCTCAACTTATTTTTCCTTTGGTGGCATTGGACCTTCACATTGTGTACCACTCCTAAGCATTACAGCCATGACGTGGTTGGATGGACCTGTTTCTGGTTTTCCTGGAAATGTCCCTGGAATTCTAGTAGAGCTGGAAGCTTGTTGAGCAATCTGAGTTTCCAATATCTTGTTGTGAGTGGCAAAAGAGTCCATCTTTGCAGCTAGGTTCTTGATGGCATTGGAGAACTCATCATTTTGCTTTAGTTGAGTAGCTACAAACATCTCCATCAAGGACTTTAATTTTGATTTTTGAGGAATGAAGGGTCCTTGTGGTTGTCTGTAGTTATTCTGGTTGCCTTGGAACGGAGGTGGTCTATTTTGGAAACCAGGTGGGCCTTGTTGTCTGTAGTTATTCCCAAAATTTCCATCATAACTCCTAATAGCATCCACTTGTTGCATTTCAGCCTCGGGGCCTTGGGATACACCAAGCTGACAACCTGTTGTGCTATGACCTGTAACCCCACACAATTCACACACCACATTAGAAGCACCTATTCCTAACTTATCAAATTTAACAGATAGTGCTTCTACCTTAGCAGTAAGAAGGGAAATAGCATCTAAAGAATACTTACCTGGAGTTTTTGATGGTAGGCTCCGTTCAGATGACCACTGGTAGGTATTTTGGGCGACCTCCTCAATGAGGTTGTAACCTTCCTCCATGTTTTTGCTCATGAAGGCACCACCAGCTGCGGCATCCAAGGTTACTTTTTGGTTCGGAGTCAACCCATTATAGAAAATATGCACCGTCAACCAACGTTCAATGCCATGATGTGGGCATTCCCGGAGTATTTCCTTGTACCTTTCCTAGGCGTCGTACAAGGTCTCATCATCCTTCTGATTGAAAGTGATTATCAGCTTCCTCAATTGGTCTGTTTTGCTCCTGGGATAATATTTGTTAAGGAAGGCGTGAGACAGCTGCTCCCATGTAGTGATCGACCCCTCCGGAAGCGCATACAACCAAGCTCTGGCCTTGTCCCTTAATAAGAATAGGAAAAGCCTAAGCCGAATTGCGTCGCTTGAGACCCCATTCACCTTGAGCGTGTCACAATACTCAAGGAAAATCTGAAGATGCAAGTTGGGATCCTTGGATGGCAATCCTCCAAACTGACTTTGTTGAACCATCGAGAGCAAGGATGGCTTCAACTCAAAATTGTTCGCCTCAATGTTTGGTCTAGTGATGCTAAACCTCCTACCCATTGCATTGGGCGCTACAAAATCACGGAGTGCTCTGTTGTCTGGATTATCCATTTGCTCGTCGGTAGCTAAACTTGAAGCTTGTTGTTTGCTTTGCTTTAGTCGCTGCCGAAGTGCTCTGAGTTTCCTTAGTGTGCGTTCGATTTCAGGGTCGAAGACGTGTTCGAAGCTAGAACACTTTCGCATAAAGGAACCTGCACAATCCACAAACACACAAATACCCAAGCGTAATTCTGTAGAAAATTAAAACAAAAACCAGAAAAATTATGCAGAAAAAAAAATAATACAGAAAAATTATGCAGAAAAAAATAAAATAAAAGAATCTAGTCTAATCAAAACACTATTTAGCCAATATTGGGGGACAATCCCCGGCAACGGCGCCAAAAACTTGATAGCCTACCGCAAGCGCATGGGGTATCGTAGTAATAAAATTATCGTCCCACAGAGATTATTCCCAATTACCAGTTTATAGCATTTTGATTATCTAGACAAATCATTTGTTGGTTTAGAAATTTATAACGCAAAGAACTAAAATGACATAAACAGAGAACACTAAGCAACGACAATAAAAGGATTGACTTGGAAATGATGGAGATTAATTTCTTGGGAGGTAAAGGTTCACATAAATGTGGGTGCCAATATTTAATGTCATTCGATTTCTAGATCATTAAATCATGTTTCTTAAGGCGGGTTTTCCTAAATTGATCAGTGACTTTCTCTCAAAACCTCACTAACATACCTAATTATTGAAGAACCGTGTTCAATTCACTAATTAGGTCCTTTAAGCTTTATGAAAACTTGGATATCCCTCAAAGCGTTTTGTTCACTTTCGTAACCCGAATCCCTAGGTTCGATTTTATGTAATTCAAACTATACGCCAATCTTTCGATTACCGATACCGTTTACAATCATCTATACTTATCTCTAAGCTTAATGGAAGCATTAAGAACTTATAAAATCGAATAAGAACACAATTCAATAATCAAGAACGAAGAACATTACATATGGGTTCACATAAATGCTACACCTTAATTCCCAAGAGAAATGTTTAATGTGCCATGGAAATAACTATAACAATACCACAATACAAGGAATTCAAACCAAACATAGAAGGAAAATCAAAAGATGAAGAGGGATTTAGAAAATACAAGAAGAAGTTCTCACTAAATCTCCTAAAATCTTTCTCCCAAATCTGTAGAATTTGATCTCCTTTGATGTTTTGGCGTTGATCCCCTTCGAAAATCCTTGGCAAAGCTCTCTCTTTTTCTCCCAAAAAATGTCCCTCAATGTCTCTCTCTATTTTCCCTTAAAAAAACTGCCTCTTAACCCCAGAAACCGCTCCCAAAAAGTGACAAAAATGCAAAACTGCAAAACCCACTGGCAGTGGGAAAAACCCACAACCAGTGGATCATGACAGGGGGTCCAGGATCCCAATTTTTCACTTCCAGGCAGAGGAACCCACGGCCAGTGGGTTTTTGGGCTGAGAGAAACACGACCAGTGGGAAAAATCCACTGGTAGTGGATTTTTATGTGCCCAGGTTACCACTCCAGTGAGATCCACTGGCAGTGGGTTTTTCTAGACCTTGTAAAAATTGTTCTTTGACAGCGCTTTGAGGTCCCGAAATGTTCTTTTAGGTATATCTTTTCTCTATCTTGCATTTCAAGGGTCATATTGCTTTATTTTTGAACTTCAAATGGCTTGAACTCTTCTTCATTCATTGAATGCTTCATCAAATGCCATATTTTTCACGTTTATAGACCTAAAACAGGTTTATTCCTGCAAAATAGAGACACCCAAGTAACATGTGTGGAACAAAAGAAAACACTTGGAATTAAGGGGAAAACTAGCATGAACAACCTGAAAACTTAAACAAAAATGACTCTAAAACTAATGCAAATTAGACTCTTATCAATAGGCTAGTCTAACATTTTTAAATATGAATAAATTTAAATATTAATAAATTTATGGACAATAAATAATAAATAATACATGACATTACTCAATGCAACATAAATATTAAATTTAATACAACATAGCCATAAATTTTGATGTTCTTTGATTTTTCTTACCATTTCATTATGAACTTGTAGTTGTGTCTTGTTTATTCTAGATGTGTCCTTAATGAGAATGTCATACTCCTTTAACATCACCTCCCTATCTTTAAAACATCTCAATTATACCATCTTGGTCACCATTTCTTTACACAACTCTCGATTGCTTGAATTATTGTGAGGTGTCAAAATGAGTTGTAACTTGTGAGCCAACCTAGCTCTAGCTGGGTTTTAGGTGAGCCAGATTGAAAAAAATGACTCATTTTTAAGCGAAACTTTTTTTGACTCGGCCTACTGAACTCGACTCACAATAGGCCAAACCTATAGTGAGTTGGGTTGGCCTGTGGGTTGATAAATTAAAAAAAATAACTATGGAATGTATTTAAGTTAAGACTTTAAGCTAAACTTTATCAATGGATACTTTGGACTTTTATTTAGTATGATGTTTTTAATTTGTATCATCCTGAAGTTGAACTATGGAATGTATATTGTTTTGTTTTATGGATTATGAATTATATGAATTATGGATTTAATTTACAATGAAATATGTTCTTTGTTTGTATTTTCATAATAATGAAATTATTATATGATATAATATTTATATAGAATTTGGTATTGGAATATGAGGAAAATAAAATAATATTTTTCTATTTTCTCTATTTTTAAAAATATTTTTTGGTTTCCCTATTTTTATTTGATTTTTAATTTTTCTTAAAATGTAAGCCAACCCGTGAGTCACCCGGTGGGTTGGTAGGTTGAGTCAGGTTGAGAAAAGTGACTCACTAAAGCGAGGCGGGTTGGGTTATAAAAATTTTCAACCCGTGGTGAGCCAACCTGTGTGGACCGAGTTGGCTCATTTTGGCAGTTCTAGTTGTGATGTTGGAAGATGTATCTTTTGATTTTTCTTTGAGCTTTCTTCTTACCATTTTTATTCCCATAGTGTTGTGTCAGAATCATAATTTATGGGTGTATTGATGCAAAAGATGCATATGCCCCAAAGTAGAAGGTTTTGTTCTTTTCGAAGATACTTATTGACACTTTGAATCCCATTTGAGGTTACCTTTCAATTATCTCTAAACATACTCAAATTTGAATGGTTTATTATTGTTATCATTGTAATAAATATTAATTATATCGTTGATGATATCATTCTCAAAGCTCTCGCTCCATCTTTGAGCAACATGTTTGTAGCATCCATAAAACTTTTGAACCACAATATTTATATTTTACCAATGAAAATTAAGGGTAAATGATACTATCTCTCATAAATGAACTTGACACCTTTTATAATTGTCTTTGATTCTTAACCAAAAGCTCTCTATCTTTCGGGAAACAACCACGATCTAGTCCTTTGACATGGCTTAATAAGAAGTTTGTCTTCATCAATTGTAGATCTTGCTTTATTTTTGTTACCATGAGTTCTTCCCTTTCAATTGATAGTAATATTTTTTATCTCAACTTGAGAAGACAATAGTGGAACTTGGAACTTAGATATTAAACGAATTACTATTTAGGGTTGTTAATCGACATTATGACCATGGCTCATGCCTGTTGAAATCCCCCAACAATAGGAACATTCATTGTCGATGGTTGAGTATTGAATCCATATTGCCGTAGTATTGTAAATGGATTACCTACACTTGCAATTTGTAGATGGAAGAAATTTGTGAATGGGAGCATGGAAAAATTCTCCATGTTTGGGTTAACTAGAGTATTCACAGGATTTTTAAAATTTTGATTACTTGAAGGTTGATTTTGTTGCACGAAGTTGGACCAAGAATTGAGATTGTGATGATTTGGATCCATTTTGTTAAAAAGACAAATGACGTCCATGAACCATAGACTTGACGTCCATAAACCTAATTTCCTAGAGGGAATGAAGAAGTGGGAGATGACTATTTAATTTTTGAAGTGTCGGGGACAAAATCACACAACATCAACATTATGAGGAACTATCTAATGTATTTACTCATTAAATTGAATTACAGTCCAATGGTATTATAAATATTTTGTTAAAATGAAGATTGATGTTTAAGGAAAGCTATAGATATGACTTCAAATTTAATTATTCTTAGAATAAAATGACAGTAAAATTGAAGTACAGAAATACTAAATAAGTAAATATTTACAATATAAGAAATTAATTTGAGTTCAAAACATCGAGGCAGGGGTAATAGGGGGAGGGATGCCGTGGGAAAATGGGAAAATAGGAGCTCTAATAGTCCACGTTTACCGCTATTTTTGAACCAATGTAACTTCAATTTCTTAATTGTCACTTTTCTTCCTAATAATAATAGGTTTATAAACTAAGGCGGCTGATTTTGAAGTAATTTCTTCTCACAATAAATTTAAAGAAGAAATTAACGAATTTGATTTCTATATAATTTTTAATAAAAGAGTTATATTTATACTTTCTTAAACAATGTTGTTAAAACATTTGTTAACGTATCTTAAAAGATTGTATGGCTTGTATTCCGTAATTAGTCTTCTATGTGGTTCGAATGTATATACATATTCAGATGACTATGGCAGGATGAAGCTTGAAGGAAACTAGGAACAGGGACACACTAAATCATTCAATCTCTATTCTAAAAAGTGGCTTTATCTTAATTAAATGGTCCATTTAAATCCACAAAAGTTACAAACTTAACTATTTTTACAAACTAAGTATTGTCTAGTAACATTTCATCATCATTTGACAATCATTTTGTACAAATTTAGTATTATGAAGAGATTAATCATTACATCAAACAATTAAAGAGATTCAAAAACTATAAATATTAAGTTTATTTGTTTAAACTTATTTTAATAAATAAGTATTTTTTTAATTAAAAAATATTTATTTTAAATGTTTATGTGTTTGTTTAAAGTCCTAAAAATAAACAGAAGTTAAAAATAAGCATATTTGTAACTAAAAATACTTATAAAAAACATTTTTTAGAAAGTACTTAAAAATTAACTTTAACAAACGGACGATTATTCACCATTAGTATTTGTAACTAACAAAGGAGACAATTGACACTTCTCCCTTGTACATGAAAATCATCTATCCCCAAATTATGTCTCCTTCCCTGTTATTGTAATAAAATCATGTCACATCGTTTAAAAAACATACATCAAATTGAAATTGTAACTTTCTTTTAACTAAAAACATATATCTCAGATGATTTTATTTGGGGACGGAGAATGAGATAGAATTCGAAGACATGTGATTTTCATCCTCCTCTTGCACCACGAGCATACTTTGATGGGCACTTGTCCAAATCACGAGTCAACACAGTTTTGCATTTACAACTATGAGGATTTGTAACTAATTTGGGAGGTTTTGCATTGGAAGTCTTTTAAGACCAAGTAAAAATTAGGTCAGCCAACAATCATAAAGGTAGAATGTAAGAATTGAAATATATTATATGGCTTACAACTATACAGACATGCTTTTACGTTATTTACAAACTCATGATCAAATTAATGCTATTAAGAATCCAAAAAATGTGTAGTAATAATGCTTCTGTCGTGTGTGCTACAAAAAATATACTAATATCAATAATATAACACTGTATGGTGTTATAGCCTAGGATAATGCTCAAAAAATGGCTAAAAACAGAAAAATGGCCATCATAAATGAGTGATTAGATGACCGCACAGCACCATTAGACTGGTTTGATGTTGCCTCAGGATTCACAGCCATAGCAGGAGAAACAGCAGGGGAGTGCGGTCGGTTAATAGGTAAAGTAGAGTTTTCATCATCATAACCTGAGATTAAGAATAACATGTCTCATTAACAATAATTAACGGGGAAATAAAGGAAAGGATGCAGTGTACTGAAGCAGTAGAGAAGAACTGTACTCACAATTAGATTCCTTCCAACCTAGAATCATATTCTCACGGTCAAAGACTACGCGGTAACCAGTCATGAAGTTCTCTGCAAAAAGAAAAATATATACAATGAATGGCAGTAATAACTGAGGAAGTTGTACATGTTTTTTTCATAGTGTTGATGTATGATTTTGTCAAACTCTAAACAAAACAAATAAGCAAGATTGGTATTGGTGAAAACTAACAAGTAACAACACCAGAAGAAACAGAAGAAGTCTGTTTAAGAATGTAGCAGTTGTGGCAACTGTCATAAGAAGCATGAATTGACAAAATAACATTTCAAACATGATACCATAAGCATATTGATGGTCCTATTCTCTAATCAAAACTGGAGTTTTATCTCAGTGACTAGTGCTGAACTTGAATGTATGAGTTACTGAAGTAATACGCCAATTTTTATTAGAGAACCATCCCATAAGTACCTAAAGATAATGCCTGGTCCTAATCTGAATTGAAACCTTCAAGACAATATGTTATTTAACTTTGTTCAAATAATATACTCACGTCCAATGATATTCACGCTACTGCTTTTCAGGACGCCCAAGCAAAGTAAGTTAACACTCTGGATATCAGAAGAAACATTTATGAGGCTAAGAGAGCTGAAAATAATTAGCTATTGATATTAATGAAACTAAAAGTTGGATTTCATGTTCTCACATCACCGCTTATAGTTACTATTGGGTCCATGACAAAATAATTATCTCCACCTTTCATGGTCAGATTAATGGGAACTTCAACTGTCTGGTTTGGGCTGCTGCAGGTGTAGTCAAAATCAGTATTTGTTTAAAATGAAAAAGAGATTGAATTCTTGCAAGTATATATCACCTTAAGTCATAACAGTACTCAAAGGGGAGTTCATCAGAGCTAGAAGCTGAATGTCGTTGTAGTTTAATTACTGAATTAAACTGCAAAAATAATGCAAAAAATCAAGTCATATGCCACATGAAACTCTAGTAATTAGTTACTCCCTCCATTTCATATCACAAGTCCCTAAAACAAAAAATGAGTGTTTCCTTTTATAAGTCTCTACAAAAAAAATTAGGAGCATTTATTACTTCTTTCTTATTTTACCCTTAAACATTTAAAGTTGTTACATTTGTGCAATTAATATATGATAGTAGAATTTAACTTTAAATAAGAATAAATTTGGAAAAATTAAATTACCTTTTAGATGATCAAGACAATTATTATTCTCCTAAAACTGTGTGCCCTTAAAAAAAGGGGCTTATAATACGAGATAGAGAAAGTATTTTCTTAAACAAGTATAATTAAGAATACTTACACTATCAGTAATCTGAGTATAAGCCGGATCATTAAGGTATGTAAATGAAGTGCCAGAGTCAAATATTGCATGAAACTCATGATCAGCAACAGTTCCTCCCACAATAATTTGGGTAACGGTGATGTTGTAAGTTGGACTGGAAAGAAGAACTAGGTTAAATAAGCACAAGCAAAGTTAGACTCAACATTTCCTTCTACAGTTTCTGAAAATGTTTTCTTTTTTCTTTTTTCTTTTTACCAAAAAAAAGTTTAGGGGCAGGGAGGTTGCCCCACTTAAAGCTCAAGACTTGCCATAAGCCTCAACCAGAATCAAACCAAAGACTTTTTAACTATCAATTGAGGCAACCCTCATTCAGTCTCTTTTGTATGCTTCAATGTGCATCTAAGTGCCCAGTTCTTGTTATAGATTTAAAAAAGGAAAGAAGAATAAAAAATAATGATCACTTACTGCAATGCCCCAATGTTGAAGGGTGTTTTTCCTTGGTCCAAGCTGCTATTATCCCCAAATATGATTCTTCCAAGCCCATCAAATCCAAAACACATTGAAAAAGAATTTGAAGTAAGTCCATCTTTCGCCAAGATACTTGGGACAGATACATCACCCATTCCTAGTCCAAACAGACCATTTGGAGCTGCTCCATTCAAAAATGCACCACTTTGAACTTGGCCACAACTGCAAAAATTGAATGACAATTCAGAAATACCAATTATCAGGTTGTTTGAAACAACCAAGGCCAAAAACAAGTTGATTATACTCAGTGGTTTCCAAGAACAAGAATCAAACATAAGCCAATGATAACTATCAAATAATAGTCTAATTTTAAGGATCAGCTTGGAACATATCACAAAGCTAATAAAGGTTCATTGGATGTGGTTATTATTGTGGGCATCAATATCATCAACCTTCCTAGACATGAACTTTTTGTCACTTCAATCATTATACATACAATGCTATAGTCCAACTTCATAAAGCAGACTCAAGAGTAATGAAATCTGTCTTAAGGCCAAGAACAAAACCCAATGCTTCATATGTACATGTATTCCCAGTAAAATATCTCAATAACAAGTTGAGAATGTTACCCAAAAGTAACTTGTTTGTCGGTTTCTTTTGTTTGATCATCATCTGTAATTAAGTGCAACACATCCTCCACAAGAAACCCAGTACTTGAAGTATTAGTCGATAGATAGTTGACTTCATATGGACAACTGCCACCAGAAGAAGGGCACTGTTGCTCACACAAGCTGCTATTGCACAAAACAGTATGGCTTGTGGATGATCCTTTAAGATCATAGATACTAAAATCAATGCTCTGTCATATAAAAGTATAAAAAGAAAGTGTCATTAAAATCAAACATATATTTCAGTTTTGTTCCACAAACTTATCAAGAACAAACACACAACTAGGGCCAACATGACTCCATATTTAACCAAGACTAACCATCAATATATCCTTCAACAACTAATTATGATGCCAATTCACTAACAATCATAACTTACAAAATAGCAAGTATAAAGATAAATATAAAAACAAATATTAACAGAAAAAATATATTTAACATTATAATTGAGAAAAGGCACCTGTCCATTTGATAACTTTACACCGTGCACACAACGGGTACAATTGCAAGGCAACCAGAACAAGTCACTACCAGTATCTAATGCCACAAGAAACGATAAAGGTGGAGTTCCTACAGAAACATTGGCAAAATGCAAACTGAAATCCAAATAAGGAGCACAAATTAGTGAATTATCACTGCATATACACATCATCATAGAGAATAAAGACCTTAAAAAACTCATTTTAGAATCTTTCTCATTAAAAAGAAAATTTTTGTACAAATAAAGAAATTCACAAACCCCCAAAAATGTCAACAAGGTTTAAAAATACAAGGTAAATTTTTCCCCCTTTTATGAAGCTTGACACGGTCTCTCTAATTTTGTTTTCCTAAAAAAGAAGTTCCCTTTTAAGATTCTCTACCTGCACTTTTTCCAAGCACAATAAAAAACATCATATTCTCCTTTAAAATTTTTCGAATAGATCTATGTTTCAAAATTCTTATAAAAAAAAACCATGACCCACAAAAAATAAAGAGCGCAATAAAATGAATTCAATTGAAAAGTGGTTGAAGAACTCATACAATCCAAAGGGACCAATCTGGTAAGTCTCATTGGAAGGGTCAAAAGTGAGAGGCGAGTGATAATCGCCGGCGAGACGCCGGCCCCGGAATATTCGGTCTCTGTGGGCCATAGCAACATAGTATTGACGAGTTCCCTTGTCGGGTAAGTTACCAACGCCAAGAATCGCCTTAACCGGATCAGAGAAACGGTGGTGGATATCAAACCCAAAGGAAGGAAGAGCGCGACAACTCTGTGAAGCTAAACTCAACATGAAAACCAACATCAACAGTGATATACAGAAACAATTGTTGAGGTTAAGGTTCTGGTTGGCCATCATGGGTTGGTTGAAGTTGTGTGATTGTGAATTGTGATGTGAGAGATTTTGGAGAGAAAGTTAAGTAGTAGATATGTGGTTGAGTTAAGTGTGGTTAACGTGTTTTTGGTCTGTGACTGTGGTCGTTGATGGAAAACAAATAAAAAAAGAGAGAGAGAGGGAGAAGGAAGGAAGCTACATCAGAGTCAGAGTCGGTTGTGTTTGGTTGACGATCCTATCATAGTTGCAGGGAAAAGTCCAACGTTGATTCACATTGGTAAAAATGTGGGTCCCAACAAACCTTCACAAGAAGATCCCACCCCAGTCCACTTTCCTCGTTGAAATGAAATTGGTAGCATGGTCTCCCTTTGGACTTTTTTATTCAATTTCCGAAATTGGTTGTTGTGTTTGAGTAACGTGAATGCAAAAAATTCTATTTAAGACTTGGTCCAATTAACCATGTGGATCTTCTTGTTTTGAAAGGATTATTTCTTGTGGAAAATACTTCCTGTTATATAAAAATATTAATTTTCAAAACAATTTTCATTTATGGTGGATCATTCTTTTCGTTGTTTTTTATTATTTTTATATAAGGGACAAAACTTTTCTATTTCAACACTAGATGAATGTCTGTTTTTATTTGTTATACGAGTTCAGTACAGATTTAACATTTTGTCTCTCAAACTATTGGGGAATAAAGAGTCTTGTAGTGATTCGTTTAACCAATAAATTGGTATTTCATGTTGAGGAGTGAAATATGAGATTACCTGCAAAGACAGTAAGATGCTCAAGTCAATGTTAGATAAATCAATATTGAAGTTCAAGCATAGTGGGTGAACGTATCTTAATGAGGAGTAATTGCGTGATATTTATAGATTTGGATAGTGAGAACGTAATACATAACATGTGTCAATATGAAATCTATAAAAAAATGGATAAAATTGACACGATCACAAACATTCATAACATTTTCTACAAGTATAAAGCTAATGTGCCCCCAATAAATTTTTCGTCGTTTCTCCGACTCTAATCATTTCGGACTCCAATCAACCAATTAGGTGTCACGTGGGTTCAATCAGTGTCATGGGATGCTCATAGGAGGTACGTCACCCCGAAAAGTATTATTCTTGAATGATACCATCTTGACTGATAATAGGGTTAGATCAATTTTTAATTTTTAATTTTAAAATTATCCTTTTAGTTTTAAAAAACTTAAATCTTAAAGTTGAAATTGCATGAATTTAATTTAAGTTAATTAAGTATTTTTTCTTTAAAATAACAAAAAAAGGGATAAATACTAGAGAATTGGTTCAAATCTAGATCTCAGCTTTGACAATTAAGTACATTTTGATGCTTAACTATGTGAACTAATAATTTTAGAATAAGTAATGGAACTAACGGGTTTCCAGAAAGTTAAAAACTTATAAGTGATAAATTCTAAAGTTAATGTGTGATGTTATCAATTTGAAGGAATAAAAAAAAGTGAGATTTCTTCAAATTTTAAGGTTATGTTGATAAATGATATTTGTATAACATTAGTATAATGATGAATGAAGGGATCTTCAAAGAAAATATTGAATGAAGGAAGAGATAGTGAGAGAGGAAAAACTGATTAAAATGAATGATATATGATAGACGGACATAAATATTTATACATTGTTATATGAATATTTACTGTACCGTACCAATAACAAATCCTAATTATGTTTGGATTGAAATAAAATGCAGTGAATTGAAATATAATAAAGTAAGAAGTTCTCTCCATTATTTATGTTAAGACAGGATGGAGTAAACATTTCATTATATTTTTGAACAATCAACACAACACACTATATTACAACTGCTTTTTAACATGTTCCATCATGAATAACCCAATTTAAGAGGATAAAAAAATACCTAAAAAAAGATGAAATTACATGGAATAAGATATTATCTTTCCTCTCATTTCATTTTTTAATTTGGGTCATTTTAAACTATCTAGTTGAAAATTAAAAAAAATGTTGAAAGTTAATAAGTAGTTGAAAGCTTAAATAAAATTAATAATTGGAAACTAAAAATTGATAAGTTAACTAATTATATGAAAATATGTTTAGTTGAATTAATTGTTAAATATATAATGATATTATATATATGACATTTTTTAAAAATAATATCAATAAAAAAATAGAATTTATTAAATAAATTTTTAAACTAATAAATTAAATCAAATCTAGTATAAATTGTTCCTCCAGGATAGCAGAGGTCCTTGTGTGCCCCCCATCCCCTTATCTTAGGCAAGAATTTAGGAAACACCAACCCCCTCATCACACGTTGATCCTGGACAGTTACGCCGCGTGATGATGGGTTTGGATTCAAGGCCTCGTTGTCCCATCTTTCCCCCTATCTCACTAATTGTATAAATGACTTAGAAGCCCTCTATTGTAGTTCAATCGTGACACATTAAGAGGCCAATAAACACTAATCTTTAGGAAAATTTTCTAGATTTTGTGTATTCCCTAACTTTATTGTAAACATAAATTATTACTAACCTTGTTAAACCCCGTCTTTCGTAATGAATGATTATTCCATCTCTTTTCACACCATTATTCTCCAGGAATCTAAACATAACCCGACTATTGAATTTGTAGATGAATGAATATTAGTTGGATACTTTATTTTCTTTGGCATCTGGTTTGTATTGGGTGTCTCAGCCGTCGTTTTAATATATTTAGAGACGTAGACAAATTTCTAAGGAGGTTTTTTTAGTATAAAATAAAATAAAGGGTGTAAACGTGGACTAGAGATCAAACTCCAAATTGGTGTTTTATGAAATTGATTTGCTGGCGAAAGTGCACCTGGTTGAATCCTTCCTCAGCTTAAACTTTCATATTATTTCTGCGAAAAGGAATGTTATTATATGCTTTAATCCATTACGTTGATAACTATGATTGCTAGTATTCAAATATCATATTTGTTTCAGTATTAAATACAAATAGAAGAGTTTCTTTGGCAGTAACAGTTCATTTCATTGAAAATCCTAAACAAACTCCTTTAAAAATAAAGTTATTCATATTTAGATTATTCAACATCATAATCTCTAAATAACTCACTTAAAAATTGATTTATGATGTGAATAAACTCAAAATTAAGGAAGAAAAAGAACGAGGAAGGAGAATTTGAAGAGAGTAATGATAGAATGAAAATGAAGTTATGCATTGATAGAGGAGGACATGAGTCTCTTTTATAGGCAAATGTGAACATCAAATATTATAAAATATTTATAATACTCCCCCTTGGATGTCCATATTTTAGAATGTGTCTCGTTAAAACCTTACTAGGAAAAACCCAGTGGGATAAAAACTTAGTGAAAGAAAAAGAGTACAACATTCTTTACAAAGTAAACAAATAATTAATTAAATGTACAAGTAT
The DNA here is from genome assembly GCA_037962975.1 of Clitoria ternatea. NCBI lineage: Eukaryota > Viridiplantae > Streptophyta > Magnoliopsida > Fabales > Fabaceae > Clitoria > Clitoria ternatea. Next base: position 33,831,038 of record CM075670.1, read on the forward strand.
TTAATTCTCCCCCTCATTAGAACATCCATGTCCAAACTGCCGAAGACCAATCTTCTGTACTAGTTACTCGAAGACTTTGGTCGGTAAAGATTTTATAAAGATATCTGCTAGATTCTCACATGATCGGACTTGCTGGACATTTATTTCATCATTCTTTATAAAATCACGAGTAGAGAAAAATTTTGGTGAAATATATTTTGTCCTATCTCCTTTAATATAACATTCCTTTAACTGAGAAATACAAGCTGCGTTATCTTCACATAAGATTGTTGGGGGTAATTTTTCAGCATGCAAGCCATAAGTTTCTTGAATATGTTGAATCATAGACCTCAATCAAACACATTCTCGACTTGCTTCATGTAATGCTAGAATTTCAGCATGATTAGATGACGTTGTTGTGATTGTTTGTTTTATGGATCTTCATGAAATTGTTGTATCACCACATATGAACAAATATCTTGTCTGTGATCGTCCATTATGAGGATCAGACAAATACCCCGCATCTGTATAACCAATTAGGTTTGCTTTGGATACATATGGAAAAAATAAACTCATGTCTATTGTACCTCTAAGGTAGCAAAATATGTGCTTAGTCCCATTCCAATACCTTTTTGTGGGTAAAGAACTATGTCTTGCTAACAAATTGATAACGAATGATATATCAGGTCGTGTATGACTAGCAAGATACATTAGTGCACCAATTGCACTGAGATATGGTAATTCAGGACCAAGTAGTTCTTCATTTTTGTCTTGAGGTCGAAAAGAATCTTTGCTCACTTCAAGTGACCTTACAACCATTGGACTGCTCAGTGGGTGTGATTTGTCCATATAAAACTGCTTTAGCACCTTTTCTGTATAAGTCTTTTGGTGCATTAAAATTCCTTTCTTTAAATATCATAATTGTAATCCAAGACAAAACTTTGTTTTTCCCAAGTCTTTCATCTCAAATTCCCTTTTCAAGCAATTTATAGTCTTTGAAAGCTCTTCAGGAGTTCCGATGATGTTTAAATCATTTATATAAATAGCAATTATAACGAACTCTTTTTTGAATCTTTTCATAAAAACACATGGACAAATCGGGTCATTTTTATACCCTTCTTTCAACAAATATTCACTGAGACAACTGTACCACATACGTCCAGATTTTTTCAATTTAATTGAATAACTTTCTCGAGAATTTATCTTGTATGCTCCAAGCAAATTAAATTCTTCAGGGAATTTCATATAGATGTCATTTTGCTTCAGGAAAATTAAATCCCACAGGGAGTTTCATATAGATGTCATTTTCAAGTGAGCCATATAAATATGTTGCAACAACATTCATTAGGCGTAAATCAAGTTTTTAACAAATTGCCAAACTAATCAAGTATCAAAGAGTACTTGCATCCATCACCGGTGAATATGTTTCATCGAAATCAATATGAGGTCTTTGTGGGAAACCTTGTGCAACAAGCCTTACTTTATATCGCACAATTTCACCATTTTCATTTCTTTTTCTCATAAAGACCCATTTGTACCCAACTGGTTTTACACCTTTAGGTGTTTGGACTACAAGTCCAAAAACTTTTCATTTTGCAAGTGAGTTTAACTCTTCTTGCATTGCATCTTTCCACTTTGGCCAATCATTTCTTTGTGTATATTTCTTAATAAATTTTGGCTCATGATTCTTATCATTATTTATAATATCAAGAGCTACTTTGAATGTACAAATTTCATCAACATCGACTTCTTATCGATTCCATTGTATTTCATCCATGACAGAATTTATAGAGATCTTTTTATTTTTATCAACTTCAGGTACCTTGGTTTCTTCTGGATTTGAAACCTTGATTATGTTAGGAGACTCTTCTGGAGTCATTATATCCATGATTCAACCATCCTTTTTATTTACTTTTCTTTTTCGAGGATTTTTATCTTAGAACCAATAGGTCTGCCATGTTTTATTTTGGCTTCAGACTCGTTTGCAATTTTAGATTGTCCTGCAAGGACATCAATCTTTATTGGAGTATTAACAACTGATATGTGTGACTTAGTCACTCTTTTTGGATCAGCAAATGCATTTGGCAATTGGTTTGCTAAATTTTGTAAACTAATTATTTTCTGAACTTCTAGTTCAGATTGCTTTGTTCGAGGATCAAGATGAGATAGAGATACCTCATTCCAATTGATCCTTTTATCCAACTGTTTATTTTCTCCCCCCTAATAATGGAAAAATAGATTCATCAAAATGACAATTAGCGAAACGAGCTGTAAATAAATCACCTGTTAAGGGTTCAAGATATTTTATGGATAGAGTTTCATATCCAACATATATTCCCAACCTTCTTTAAGGTCTCATCTTAGTGCATTGTGGAGGTAAGATAGGAACATATATTGTACTTTCAAAGATTCTTAGATGAGAAGTATTTGGTTCTTTACCATGAACCAATTGTAAAGGGGAATACTCATAATAATTTGTAGGCTTCATGCGAATAAGTGCTGTTGCATGCAAGATTGCATATCCCCAAGTTGAAATGGGGAGTTTTGATCTCATTAATGGTCTTGCTATCAATTTCAAATGTTTAATTAATGATTCAGCAAGTCCATTTTGTGTATGAACACATGCTACAGGATGTTCAGTATCAATTTCGATGGACATACAATAATCATTAAAAGATTGAGATGTGAATTCACCAGCGTTATCAAAGCGTATTTTCTTAATTGGATAATCTAGAAAATGAGCTTTTAAATGAATTAATTGAGCTAGTAATCTCACAAACTTCTGGTTGTGAGTTGACAATAAGCAAACATGTGACCATCTAGTTGATGTATCAATCAAAACCATAAAATATCTAAATCGTCTACAAATATCACCTTGTATACGCTCTAAAAATGTGAGTGATTCACTTCTAAATTTCAGTGGTGATGGTCGAGTAATTAATTTCCCTTAAGAACAAGCAGCACATGAGAAATTATTAGTTTGGAGAATTTGTCTACTGGACAAGTAATGACCATTTGAATTATCAACTATTTTTCGCATTATTATTGTTCTAGGATAGCCTAACCGTTTATGCCAAATAACAAAGTTATTCTTATTTGTAAACTTCTGGTTTACAATAACATTTGTTTCAATTGTACTAATATAAGTATAGTACAAACTGGAGGAAAATGAAGGCAATTTTTCCAATATACATTTCTTATCAGAAATTAACTTTGTGATGTAAAGATATTCATCCTTTCCTTCATTTATAGTCTCAATATGGTATTCATTTTTGTGGATATCCTTAAAACTCAATAAATTGCTTTGAGACTTCGTAGAATATAATGCACTTTCAATGTACAATTTTGTTCCTCCAGGTAACAAAATACTAGCTCTGTCGGAGCCTTCAATTATATTTATACTATCATATATAGTATTAACATTGGCTTCTTGTTTTACTATATGGTAGAAATATTTCTCATTCTTGAGAATAATATGAGTTGTTGTACTGTTTGCGAGACATATCTTCGTTATTCATATGAGCATTCATTCTTCATTAAATAATAATAATAATAAATCATGAATAAAAATATAATTAACAACAATAAATATTTAACATAAATTCATAACAAAACAAATTACATGAAACATAAAATAATTTATTTAGGGGTACTCCCCTCTCCAACCGAGTGGTCAATGTCTTCTTGAGGAAGAGTAAGAAAATTATCAACATCAAAGTAAGTATAAACATCATCTATACCAGTAAAATATGTTTCTACTATTTTCCTTTTATTCTTAAGGGATTTTTAGTATAGATCAATCAAATGTTTTAATATGAGACAAATCCGTGACCAGTGGCCTTGGCTACTGATCTGTCCTGGACCGGGGTCAAGAGATCCGATCTCAAGCCAGTCACGAATAGTATGTCAATACCGTATAAGATACCGGATGTATGTGTATCCGATGTGAGTATCCGTTATCCCTGAATGAGGAGAGCGGATTGGGCGTCCTGGAGATCCTTCACACCGACCTAACGCGTTGAAGTGGGCGAATGGTGGTGTCACCTGCAAAGATTCTCCGACGCTCAAGTCAGTGATTATATTCCAAGTCAGGAATGTATTTAGAGAAGATTCAGTCGTAAAAGAGCTGAAGAAGAGATGAAGATCCTCAACTTCAATCATGAAGTTAGTTCATATACCTAATTGGCTCGATTAACGAGGACTCGTTGGTGGGGAACCACCAACTCCCATTAGCATTATTATATTGCGCACTTACCTGCATGATTGGGTCAAGTGGCTATTTTATATTGAGCGTAGAGAATGTAGACTAGGATTAGGGAACAAGTTGACCATTCCCGTGAGCAAAGTTTGGCTCGTAGTGTAGGGAATTATTGATCGATCCCTGTAGCAACAATCCTTGTCATTAGCACAGTGACGTGTGTATTGTCCGATGTCATGGTGTTATCCTGGATAACCGGTATAGGGAGAACGCCTGATACGGAATTACAGTCCGGATGTATACCGATGACACCGGTTACACGTGGATGTCTTATCAAAGACGTTGAAATATGTATAGCAGATCGGATACCGGTATTGAGACCGGATCATATGTCCCCTAGCTTGTGTGAGGGACTGAATAGTTGTTCACATAAGCTACTCAACCCGCGAGAGGTCTTAATATCGGTAAGCTTACGTGTGTAACAGTTCTTTAGCATCTTTTGTCATTCGTAAAGAACCGCTCTGAATTTAATAGAAAAGACCTTTCGGTACTGCCACAATGGATTCAGACAAAGATTCGTTGTGTGAGAATTTCAAGAGTTTATTGGAATTGAAAGCTCTTGAAGTTCGTGTAACGGCTGTAAAGCGTAAATTGCGTTGCATGATTAGACATTAATGCTTTTAATCACGTGGGCAAGCAATTATTGCGCCTGAGATGAAAATCTCATTAACCGTCGTTTTGGGCTTAATGGGCCTGAAATTTTCAAAACTTTTGGGCCTAATGGATAGCCCTTTGCTGAGTCGCTATCGTTTTGGCGCCCAAGAATTTGGAACGGTTGTGTCGTTTCGCTTGTGAACGGGTGCGTTTTATCGAGAACGACACAACTTCAAGAGGAGGTAACCGATCCTCTTTGTTTCCTATAAAAGGAATACTTAGTGGATTCTGAGTTCCACTTGCTTTTGCTTTCTCAACGAAACTCTGCAGAAATTTTGCAAGGAAGTTTATCGCCTACATCGCGGGGGTCTCATCGTTCCTCAAATTCATTAGTGTTATCTGAGGTAACTATCTCTTCCTTGTCGCTTTAGTTTCGTTTTGAGTTGCTACTCGTAGTTATAGAAAGTAGGCTTCATCTAAGGGGGAGGAATCAGTTTCCCTCAACCCTAACAGTCGTGGGGAAGAATCCTTGTGATTCTTCCTAAGACTGAACCGCGTCGCTCAGAAAGGGGATCTTATTCACTGCGGGAAGTGACCTTTCCCTTCTCAGAGTCGCCCTCTGATTGTAGTTGCTTTAAAAATGCAGTGAGTAATGATTGCAACTTTCTGACGACATTTTATTCCTTATCGTAGATTAAGGAGTTCGGACTAGATACTTCCAATGGCAACTGGAGAAGGATCTTCTGGAGATAGTGCTATTTCGAAGACAGCTGAGGGTCTCTTCAGCGTAGTTGCTTCGAGGCTAAACTGGGAGGAGGTTCAGGCTAAATGGCCTTTCTGTTGGGTGTCCAGCGAGTTTAAGGACCTTGCCTCTCGTCATGCGGATGAGGAGGGATCTCGGATTCAACCGAGGTTCACGCTGAGTTCGGATGAAGAGACGAAAAAGTGGTACAGGGTTTACGCACCACTTCCGACAGAGCGGATATGCCATCTCGTCCCTAATGACCGCTCAGTATATATGTATGACTTCATCTTTCATTATTTGGGAGTTCGTTTCCCTTTAACCGAACTCCAGATGGGTGTTTTGAGGTTTCTGAACTGTGCACCCTCTCAACTTCATCCCAACGGTTGGGGCCTCATCCGAGCTCTTGAAGTGCTTGGGGAGCACTTCAATTTCACGCCAACAGTAGCGATGCTGTTCTACTACACCCAGGTAGTTAGAAGGGCGAATAAGCAGGGCGGAGTTGGTCTGGTGACACTCCGGACTCTCTGTTCCTTTGTGAACTTTGAGTCTTACACAGATTCGGCCAAGGTTGACGGGAAGTCCTTCAAGACTTACTTCACTCGCATCTCCATCAAGAAGGGCAAACCAAAATTTTGGAAGGATGAAGAGGACGTTGACAAATTTCCCTTGAGCTGGACACACGAGCATTTCCTCTTGAGCTCTCACGCGTACTACACTGATCAATCCGATCTGTCTCGTGAGACATCGAGAGTGTTGTTCGCGCTTGAATCGCACACTACAGGTCGTCACGTCTTTTCGTGTAGGCGTCTGCTAAGTAGCTCAAGCGGAGTCCGGGAGGAATATTTGCGTACTTCTCGTTTTATTTCATCTTTCCTCCTTTATTAAATATATATAGAATATTTGCAGTTGCTGACATCTTGTGTTTGTTCATGTAGGTGAAATAGAACAACAAACTCCGAAAATGGATAAACTGAAAAAATTCAAGGCGGCTGGTAAATCCGTTGCTCGAGAGAATGAAGTAAAGCCCAGGCCCTCAACTAAGGATCGTCCTGAGGTAATCATCTTGACCTCGGATGTTGAAGGGGACATCCCACTGGTTGAGGGCGGTACGTCCGTTGTTGGTGCAACCTCGGGTCAGCCTCCCGTTACTGAGAGGAGAAGAAAGATCCAGAATGATCCTGCAAGGCGTCAGTCCAAAAAGCAAAGAGTTTCGGAGGATCCTGCTGCCGGGGTCTCTGGATCAGAGCCGACCTCCTTCCCAACTACCTCGTTTCTCACCCCCTTCCTCTCTTATGAAGGTTCTACTCCAGCCACTCTTCCTCCTCCGATGTACAAGCTCCGGCCTACGCTCAGTCCTAAAGAAATTACAGAAGCGTGTGAGGCCGGAAGGTGGCAGCTAGCCGAACTTGCTGGAGTGCTTTCTTCAATCAGCGAGTTGGCTATCAACGCCGATAAAGTTGAGGAATTGAGTGACGAATTGAAAGAACTCAAGCTTTCCTCGGAAAAGGACAAAGCCGCCGTGAAGTTAATGGAAGATCGTCTTCACAAGTCTAAGGAGTTTGGGGATCTCATCACTAAAGAGAATCTCAAACTCAAAGTCGATCTTAAAAATTTGGAAGGCAAAATGGCAGAGAAGGAGGAAGAACTCCGCAGCAGCCAGGATAAACATAAAGCTGATGCTGAGGAGTGGTCTCAAAGGGAGAAGAAGCTCCTTCTTGAGATAGAGGGATTGAAGGCTAGGAATGCGGAGTCTGAGGTGTCTAGTGAGGAGCTGTCCAAGTTGCGGGGAGAATTGGCTACAGCGAAAGCTGAGAGAGAAGAAGCTGTTGACATATGCAGCCGTGCTGTCGAAGAATCCTTCGGCCTAGCTATACGCCAAGTTTTCTACCGCAACCCCACTGCGAAACTTGACCTTTATGGAATGGATCCGTTCTATGAATTCCATGGGGGAAAGTTAGTCGCAGTGGTGGATGGTCGTCACGAAGATCCACCGATGTCCCTGTATGGTTTGCCTCCTCTTCCTGAGGGTCAAACCATGGGACCGGATTATGTTTTTCCTATGCCCGAGGTTCCCTCTACTGAAGAAAGGGCTGAAGCTCCTGGAGGTGAGACTCCTGCGGAGGTCCCAAAGGAAGGGGGACAAGAGCCTTGTGCTGAGGAGGCGCAAAAAACTGAAGAACAGATTCCTCCTCTGTAATTTTGTTTTCATTTATATGTATAGTTGTGTACCGGGATCAACTCCGGATTCTGAACTATTGTATGTAATTTCATTTCAATGAATGAATTTTGGTTGAAGAAATTTGTCTTCATTGTTTCATGTATATATAAATCGTTACTAATCCGTTCAGTGTAATTAATCTTAAGGCCGGATTGAAATAATAGCCTAGGAAGATTAAATAACAAATAAAATTTAGAACGGATAAATACATACATGTCCCCAAGTGCGTATTAAGAAGAAGGTGCCTGTCTTTGGGGCATGATCCTTAATTCTTTTGGGGAAAGATGGGTCGATCCGCTGTTTAGCAAAGTAATGTAACAGGACGGATGACTGCTTCTAACCCGTAATATTCTTACAGGAGATGATAATATTGTTCCAAGTTTAGGGAACTGCAAGGAAGTGGTGTTTGAGTCCTTTATCATAAGGATGATGATGGGAGTTTTTTCTACGCCGGGAGTTACGTCGTTGTATCACAGAATAGGTGATAAAGAGTATCCGTCCTGGGAGAATACCACTAGAAAGTGAAAGTACGGACTGATTTTCGGAATTTTCCATCATAAAGATGATTATGAGTATTGATCATGCCAGGTGTTTTATCATTAAATCACTTCATAAGTGATTGAGATCATCCGTCTTGGGGATGTGTACGATACCAGCAACTACATCATCAGGTCGCATATTAGGTGATTGAGATCATCCGTCCTTTGGGTGTGTATGGCGCCAGGAGTTACATCGTCAGATCACAGCATGGGTGATTGAGATCATCCGTCCTGGGCAGGTACACCGCGTTAGGAGTTACATCGTCATATCACATAATGGGTGACTGAGGTTATCCGTTCTGGAAAAGTACACATCGTCAAGAGTTACATCGTCAGATCACAGATTAAGTGATTTAGATAATCCATCCTGGAGATATTTTTCAATCGTATGAGTACGGATTGAGTGAATATTTTCATCGTAAGAATGATGATGAGAATTATTCATACCAGGAGTTACATCGTCGAATCACTGAAATAGGTGATTGAGATCATCCGTCCTGGAATGATTCACACCAGGAGTTACACCATCGAATCACAAAATATGTGATTGAGATCATCCGTCCTGGAATGATTAGTGGAGCTCTTCGTACCAGGAGTTACATCATCGAATCACTGAATAAGTGATTGAGATCATCCGTCTTGGTGTGATGATTGGAGTCCTTCGTACCAGGAGTTACATCATCGAATCACTGAATAAGTGATTGAGATCATCCGTCCTGATGAATTTTTCCAATCAAAGGAGTGCGGATTCAATTGGCAATTTTCGCTCCATCCGAAATCCGAGTCTTACCTCTACTAGCCCCCTAGCTGATGTGAGGAAGCAGTTGACTTGCTCATATGAGCTATATTGGTCGTAGTACGTCTGGATTTCGGGTTTGTACCGAAGTGTAAATATCCGCTCTGGGAACCATGTTCCGGAGTGACGAAATTTTAAGGGCGGATTCGACAATGGGAATATCAGAAGTTTATCGAATTTCGCAACCCTTGGTATTCGAGTAACGGTGGCCACGTTTCTAATGATTGGACATTTAATGCCTTAATTCACGTGGGCGCGCCATTATTGCGTTAAATGCGCATGTCCTAATAACCGTCACGTAGGGGCTTGTTGGGCCTAAAATTTGGATTTAGTAGGCCCATTTAGAAAGCTCTGTGACGAAACGATGGCATTTTCGCGCCTTGATGTACTAAACGACAATTTTGGTCCACTAAACGGGGAGTCGTTTGGGGGTAAACGACAGGTTATGTTTAGTGGGTATTTGAAAAATTTTGGTGCCTTGATATAGGCATATTTGGCCATCTCAGTTACCATTTCTCCTAATTCTCTTGACGAACCTCTGCAAAAGTTTCGAGAAGATTATCGTGTCTGCCTCTATGAATCTTAATTCACTATCTTCATCCATCCTTAGGTAACCACTTCCTTTCCATACTTTGTGTCTTGTTTCAATTTCTGAAAATGTCTAGGAAAGGCGTTAGTTTTAGTGGTATCAGCCCTAGAGGAAGAGGAGGAAGGGCCTTCAATCAGAACCCCACAGTTCGTGGTGGGAGGATTCCAGTGGTCTTTCAATCGAAGCCACTAAGCTCAGAGAGGGAGGCGTCGCCGTATCAGAGGCGAAAGGCGATTATACCCTCTTCAGAATCCTCCTCTAGTGAGAGTGCTGAGAGCGGTGACCTGTATGTATCTGACGATGTGGATTTTTACCGCAGTGTAAAAGCTTTCACAATGGTGGTGAAGAAAGCGACTGGGAGGAAATCATCTGAAGGGGGATCTCCTTCTGAGAAATATATCTTGAAGACCCAGTCCGGCCTCTGCAATGTGGTTGCACACCGGATAGACTGGGTGAAATTCCAAAAGAAACGCCCATTCAGCTGGGTGGCTGAGGAATTTCGTGAGACACAGTCCGTCCATGCTCGGGAGGATGAAGGGGAGCTGGAGCCGCGGTTTACCTTATGGAAGAAGGATAAATACAAATGGTGTTTTAAAGTATTTGCTCCCCTTCCATCAGTACGGATATGCCACACACCGGACGAGAGGTCCTTATACATGTATGATTTTCTATTTCTGAACTTGGGTGTGCGTTTCCCCTTGACGAAGTTTGAGATGGGAGTCCTGAGATTCTTGGACTGCGCCCCCTCGCAACTTCACCCTAACGGATGGGGATTGGTCCGCTCTCTTGAAGTGCTTGGGGAGCACTTCAACTTTAAACCGACGGTGGCCATGCTTTTCTACTTCACTCAAGTGGTCCGTCGTGCGAATAAGGAGAAAGGAGGAGTGAGCTTGATATCCCTCCGGACTATCTCCAAGATCATCAACTTCGAGGCGTATACTGACTCCGCCAAAGTTGATGGGCGTTCATTCAAATCCTATTTCACAAGGATTAGCGTCCATCCGAGTGAATCAATTTTTTGGTTAACTGAAGAAGGGATTCTAAAATTCCCAGTGACTTGGACGCACGAACATTTTTTGTTGACCTCCCAAGCGTACTATACCGAGGAGGACGAACTGAGCCCAACTTCAATCTCAGTTCTTTCGGCTCTACAGTCCTACACAGCCTCACACCAATTTTTCTCCTGCAGGCGTTTGTTAGGACCAAAGTCTGCCTGCGAGGAGTATTTACGTAATTTCCCTGCCATTCTTCATGCGTTATTATGTCATTTCTTGAAACTTTTTCGTTTCTGATTGTGTCTTTGAATTGTGCAGGTGAAATTCAGAGCGGATCACCAGAGATGAATAGACTAAAAGGTCTCAAGGCCGGAGAGACTTCCGTTGCAGCTGAAAATGACATTCAGGCAAAGCGGAACTCGAAGAAGGCTACTGCTGAGACGATAATATTAACTTCGTCTGCTGGTGACGATATTCCTCTGATTGAGGGCGGATCTGAGAAGGTGGTCGAGAAAAAGAAGAGGACTAAGCGTGATCCTTCGAAGACCTCAGATCGTCAACCCTCGCCCAAAAAACCAAAAACTTCAAGAGGGGCTGCTGAGCTTGTGCCCTCTAAAGAGAAGAGAGCGGAAAAACCTACTCCGGATGCCCCCGGCAGTGTAATCACTTGTGGGTCGAAGCCAATAACGACTTACTTCGCGCCCAAAGCCCCCTGCTCTCTTGAAGGTAATTCCGGTCTTGTTCAACATCCGGTGTACGAGGACTCTGTTCCTGAGGGCGTTCCTGAATCCTCACCTAAGGTGAAGCCCTCGTTAAAGAACGAAGAACTGATCAGAGCTTGCGACGACGGACAGAAGCACTTGGCTGATTTATCCGAGCTCCTCAAGTCGGTTCGCGAGCTCACAGAAGAAAATGAGAGGCTCACCTCGGTGGTTTGCAAGGACAAGGCAATCATCCTCCAATTAGAAGGAAAATTAAAAACTTCCGAAGAAGAAAATCAGAAGAAGGATGAAGAAATTGCCAAGTTGAAGAGTCTTGCCAAGGAGCTAGAGGGTCAAATTTCTGATCAGAAGAAAATCAATGCTGACCTCAATGCTCATCTCTGCACGGAGAAGGAACGCTCTTCAAAGCTGGAAAAGGGGTTGAAGGAGGCTAAGGTCGTCCATTCTCTGGGAGTGGATGATTGGACACGTAAGGAAAAGGAGCTGTTATCAAAGCTGGCGGATTCGAATGGCGAAGTCAAGACCCTGAAAGCAGACCTGGACGATGCTGTAAACATGTGTGACCAAGCAGTCAAGGAGGCTTTCGGGTTGGCAATTCGTCAGGTGTTATACCGGAATCCCAAGGTGTCACTTAATTTGAATGGTATTGATCCGTTCTATGAGTTTCACCAAGGGAAACTGGTGGCCATCGTTGACAATCGTCAAGAGAGTCCGCCTAGAACACCTTATAAGTTTGCTCCCTTACCTAAAGGTCAATCAATGAGACCTTCCCTCTTGAAACCCTCGAGTACAGGATCGAGCTCTCGCACTGAAGGAGGCAAGACCGGAGACAAAGGCAAGGGGAAGGAGGGAGACTCAAGCCGGAAAGAGTAGCGCCTTTCTTGTTTGCTTTTTCGTTTTATTGATTTGAATTCGCTGTGTTCCGGGATCAGCTCCGGATTATTACACGAATTGTAATTCTTATTGAATCAATAAAAGAGTTTTTTACCTCCATTCTTGTTTAGTGAAAAACAACTTTAATAGAGGGACTGCATGTGTATTGTATTATTCCGGATTTAAGTAATGAAGATCGGATTGTAAAACAAAATCTCCATACCGGACATATACATGCAAAATGAATTCCATAATAAAACCACCGCTTGTGGGGGAACACATCAGTGTCTCAAGAACGGCCTAAGGGGAATGATTGTGAGATCGTTTAGACGAGAGTTCATTCCTCAAGATATTCGTTAAACCGTTGATGCTGTCCCCCAGTTTCATTGGGTGATTATGAATTTGAAAAAACTGAGTGTCATTTTCTCGTGAGAGCTTTTTAAAAGTGAGGATTTAAAATAGAAATTCCTCTTCAAATATTTCCGACTAAGAAATTTCGGGTGAAAATGCCTTAGATTGTGGCGTACCCGAGTGAATTGTTTGTGTCGGAGTTTATGAGTCAGGTCTCAATTGAAGAATTGATGACTCAGAATATATAAAACTTCCAAATAAAGAACTTCATAAGAGAGTATTAATCTGGAGTTCAGTACAACTTACTTGTTGTGTTTGGAGTTCGGTTTGATCCTACTGTCCATGTCATATTTGGCGTTCGGTTTAATCCTACCAGCCGTTCTTCAATTGGTCTTTGGTTTTATCCAATGACAATGCTTCACCGACGTTCGGTTAATCCTACTAGTCGTACTCAGAGTTCGGTTTAATCCTACAATCCGAGCCTTCAATACGGGGTTCAGATCAGGGCTAATCCTGAACCTACTGCGCCCGTCACTTGGGGTTCAGCGTGGTTTTGAAGAAAAACCAGCTTACTGCGCCCAAGCCTTCGCATGGGGTTCGGTTTGTGGCCTTGAAGAAGGACCAGCCCTACAACCCATGTAGTCTTCGAATGGGGTTCGGTTTGTGGCCTTGAAGAAGGACCAGCCCTACAACCCATGTAGTCTTCGAATGGGGTTCGGTTTGTGGCCTTGAAGAAGGACCAGCCCTACAACCCATGTCCTGAGGTTCGGTTTAATCCTACAACTCAGGTCTTCACCGACGTTCGGTTTATCCTACTAGTCGCACTCAGAGTTCGGTTTAATCCTGCAATCTGAGCCTTCACCGGTGTTCAGCCAAACTTACTAACCGTACCCAGAGTTCGGTTTAATCCTACAATCTGGGCCTTCAACATATACACACTCGAGGAGTTACATCGTCAATTACAGAATGGGTAATTGAGATCATCCGTCCTGAGTATGTTCTTGTGCGTTGTGCATATTCGAAGAGTTACATCGTCAACTACAAAATAAGTAGCTGAGATCATCCGTCCTGAATATGCTTTTGTACACCGGATAAGCTGAAAATCGCAGCATAAGAAAAAACTCGAAAGAGTTAAATTGTTATAAGAGATTCTTATTAAATCAAAAATAAGAATAACAAGGAGAGCGTAGCTGTGAAAATAAATTCTCCAGTATTCAATCCAAGATAGGGATAGGAGAGTGTAGAAACAGCTAGCTATAGTAGATGCGCAAGTTTTGGGTATTCCATTTGTTTCGGATTGGAGTGCCATCAAGGTTTTCAAGGCGATAAGAGCCTTTGCCAGTGACCTCGGATACCCTGTATGGGCCTTCCCAGTTTGGGGCTAATTTGCCTTGATGGGCGAATTTGTTCCCTATACTTGCTTTCCTCAAAACCAAATCTCCAACGTTGAAAGTCCTTGATTGGACTCGTTTGTTATACCGGAGAGCAACTTTGGCTTTGATGGCTTGATCTCTGATGAAAGCGTCTTCTCTGAGTTCTTGTATGACATCCATTTCAGATGCCAAGTTAGCGTTGTTGGTTTCTTCAGAGAAGTACTTAACTCTTGTGGAAGCAATTTGCAGTTCCACAGGTATCATTGCCTCGACCCCGTATGTTAGGCGATATGGGGATTCATTGGTGGATGAATGAGGCGTTGTCCGATATGCCCATAGGACATGACACAGCTAGTCTGTCCATCCGCCCTTGGCTTCACCAAGGCGCTTCTTTAGTCCCTTAAGCACCTCCCTGTTGGCCACTTCAGCTTGACCGTTAGTTTGGGGATGTTCGACGGATGAGAATATTTGGGTTATTCCTAACCCTTCAAGCAAATCAGTGAATTTTCTATCCGTGAACTGGGTGCCATTGTCTGTGACAATCCGTGCTGGGACCCCGAACCGCGTTATGATGTTTTCATACATGAAACGGCGAGTTCGGGCTGAAGTAATATGCACCACCGGCTCTGCTTCTATCCACTTAGTGAAATAATCGACCCCTACAATGAGATATTTGATGCCCCCAGGAGCAGTTGGAAAGGGGCCCAGAATATCTAATCCCCATTGGTAGAAAGGCCATGGAACAGCGGATGTGAAGAGTTCTTCCGCCGGTGTGTGGTGTAGGTTAGAGAATTTTTGGCAAGCGTCGCATTTTTTGACGAAGTCAATGGAGTCTTGCTTCATTGTGGGCCACCAGTATCCAGCTCTGAGGATTTTTCGCATTAAGCTTCTTCCTCCGGCATGGTGTCCACTTTGTCCTCCATGCACTTCCTCCATTACACCTTGCACCTCATCCTCCTTGAGACAAACTAAATAGGGCACAGAGAGTGCCCTTCTGTAGAGATTACCATCAATCATAGTGAAATACGGTAATTCTCTCCTTAACCTCGTCTTTTCCTTCTCATCTGTGGGTAGCTGTCCATCGGCCAAATAACGGATGTAAGGAGCCATCCATGTATCTCCGTAAAGGGAGTCAGTCATTATGACGTTTAGAGAAGGGAAAAGAGGGATGCTGGGCGACGTTAGCGTGCTTTGAACCAGAGTAGTAGTGCTACCCGGTCGTTTAGTGCTTGCTAACCTGGAGAGTATATCCGCTCTCGTATTCTCTTCACGTGGAACATGCTTGAACTCCACTTTGGAGAATTTCTCAGTCAACTCCTTGACACAGTTCAAGTATAACTGGAGTTGAGGTTCGCGAGCTTGATAATCTCCTAAGATCTGCGAAATCACCAGCTGTGAATCGCTGCAGAGTATCGCCTCAGAAGCTCCGATGTCAATCGCAGCTCTTAGCCCGGCCAAGCAAGCTTCGTACTCAGCTTGGTTGTTGGATGTTTTGAAATTGAAACGAAGGGAGATCTCCAGGTGTACTCCGTCATCACTTTCGAGAACTACACCTGCTCCAGAGCCTCTTTGGTTTGATGAACCATCAACGTAAATGGTCCAATGGACTCGAGGGTAATCCGGATCAGTCCCTGTCATTTCCACAATAAAGTCAGCCAGGACTTGAGCTTTGATAGCGCTGCGGGGTTCGTAGGATATATCAAACTCAGAGAGTTCAATAGACCATTTGATCATCCTCCCAGCAAGATCGGGCTTAATTAACACAGAACGGAGTGGCAAATCCGTTCTCACTATGATTGGATGGGCGTGAAAGTACGGACGCAACCGTCGTGAGGCCCAAACAACAGCGAGGGCGGCCTTTTCAATTTTTTGATACCGGATTTCAGCACCTTGCAAGGTCTTGCTAGTGAAATAGACCGGTCTTTGTCCATCAGGAGTTTCTTTTATCAAGGCAACGCCCAAAGCTTCATCTGAAATAGCCAAGTACAGAATGAGTGTGTCTTCGGGGTCAGGCTTTGTGAGAATGGGAGGTTTGGACAACACCTCCTTAAGCTCTTGGAAAGCTTTTTCTTGTTCCTGTCCCCACTCGAATTTCTTGGACTTTTTCAGTATTTTGTACAGAGGGAGCGACCTGTGAGCCATTTTCGGCATGAATCGTGCCAAAGCTGCTACCTTGCCATTCAGGGATTGGACTTCTTTGAGATTCTTAGGACTTTGCATGTCTAGAATCGTTTGGCACTTCCCTGGATTGGCTTCTATACCACGTTGAGTTAACATGAAACCCAAAAATTTCCCAGCAGGGACAGCAAATGTGCACTTCATTGGGTTCAGCCTCATGTTAAATTGTCTCAAACGGGTGAATACTTGGCGCAGGTCGTCAATATGATCGCCACCAACCGGTGTCTTTGCTATTATGTCGTCAATGTATACTTCAACAAGTTTGGTGTGCATACCTTCGAAAACCTTGTTGATCATGCGCTGATATGTCGCCCCAGCGTTTTTCAGGCCAAAGGGCATGACTGTATAGCAAAAGACACCACGATCATTGATGAAAGCTGTCTTCTCTTGATCCTCTTCGCACATCGGAATTTGGTTGTAACCAGAGTATGCGTCCATGAAACTCAGGTATTGATAACCAGAGGAATCATCCACCATCCGATCTATATTAGGAAGAGGATAAGGATCTTTTGGACAGCAGCGGTTGAGGTCCACGTAGTCAATGCACATTCTCCATTTTCCATTGGATTTAGGGACCATCACCACATTCGAAAGCCAAGAGGAATATCGGATTTCCCTGATAAATCCGGCCTTCAGCAATTCTTCAGTTTGCTGGCAAGCTGCCTTCTGTTTCTCTGGGCCCAAACGTCTCTTCTTTTGGGCCACAGGTTTCGTCTCTGGATAGACGGAAAGTTTATGACAGCAGAATTCAGGGTCTATGCCTGGCATATCGGCTGCAGTCCATGCAAAGAGGTCTTTAAACTCTTGTAAGAGAGCCAGCAGTCGCTGCTCTATTTCAGCATCTAGCTTGTCATTGATATGGGTGATCTTTTCTGGAGAATCTCCCAAGACAATGTCCCTGGAACTTCCATCCGGTGTGGGCTTTGATGGGTTGAACGGATCAATGTTCAAATCCGCTCTAGGATCCAGGTCGACAAGACTTACAGATCCAGCCGATGTTCCAGCATCATTAAGTTTCCTCTTTTTATTGGAGGCATCCAGCTTTGTCATGTTGAGGCTAAGGTTGTAGCAGTACCTAGCCATCTCTTGATCACCCCGGATAGATGACACAGCATTATCCTTGTCAATGAACTTGATAAGGAGATGTGGGGTTGATACAACTGCCTCCATTGCATTCAGAGTAGGACGGCCTATGATGCCATTAAATGGTGATTTGACATCAATCACTAGCACCCGAGACCTAACCGTCCTGGCTCCTGGCTCGCCTTCAAACGAGATAAGGGTATCAAGATACCCTCTAGTTAATTGCTTTGCGCCATTGAAAGCTGTTAGTTCCTGCGTGTAAGGCTGTAAGTCTGAGTCTTTAAAACCCATTCTTTCAAAGCAATTATAGAAAATAACATCGCAGGAACTTCCCTGGTCAACAAGGATTCTTCGGACGTCCTTGTTGGCGATCACAGCAGTGATGACTACAGCATCGTCACCACCAGGAACGGTTGGGCCAAAATCCTCGTCAGAGAAAGAGATTATGGGAGCCTCATTCCCTCCTCTGTAAGGGCGATTGTCTTTGACTTTCCCTTGCACAGATAGAATCATTCTGTGATGATTCTTACGGGCTGTAATTGAAGCTCCTCCTCCAGCGAACCCTCCAGCAATCATGTCAATGACTTCACGTCGGCCCTGACGTTGTTGCTGGGGCATGCTGTCTCTCTGTGCTGCATTATCGGTCATTACACCTTTTTGCTTCTCTGCAGCAGAGAACTTTCGAACCGGACTGGGATTGTTATCATCCCCATCGTCGGGATCTCTTTCTCTTTTCTCATTCCGTTCCGCCCTGTCAAAGGATTTTTCTTTGAACAGGTATTGCTTCAATTTGCCTTCTCTAATTAGCGTCTCAACCGCGTTCTTTAGAGCTTGGCATTCATCAGTGGAATGACCATTTTGTTCATGAAATTCACAGTACTTTCGTGAATTTCCTGGTCTTTTCATAGGGGCTGGTTTCCTGATGCCATATGTGCTGAAAACTGGCCATCCGACCTCTCTCAAAATCTGAGATGGTCTGGCAGATAACTGTGCATAATGGCTGAAGGAATTGACATGCCTTTCTCGAGGTCGAGGAGGGCGGTTATCCACCTTAGGATTGGTGAATGGCCTCTCCATGCGTTCTGACCTCGTCTTCTCCTTACCCTTCTGGGTTTGGGGAGATGGTGTTGGTGGCTTTTTCTTTGCAGCCATTGCCTCCAAGTGCATCTCTATGCTCACATACTTTGAGGCTTTTTTCCTGAACTCCTCAAAAGTTGTCGGGGGGCTCTTTGCTAATGAAAGAGCGAAAGCTGATCCTGGCTGCAATGCCTCAATCACGATATGCAGCTTGATAGATTCTGTGAGGTTAGGAACCAGGGCTGCTTCCTTATAAAACCTCTTCAGAAAATCTTTTAAGCCCTCTGTTTCACCTTGCTTGATCTGAGCCAAAGTATGAGACGTCTTGGGTACGTCTCTGGAGATGACAAAGTGGGTTTCAAAGGCAGCTGCCATTTCCGTCCAAGAATCTATGGATCCAGAAGGCAGGCCTTTAAACCACCCGAGGGCTTCCTCAGACAATGTTCGAGGGAACATTCGGCACATCACGTCTTCATCAGCCCCCAAGTACATGGCTTCAAACACATAAGCATCAAGGTGCTTAGTTGGATCAGTTTCACCATTATACTTTCCGATGGAAAGTGGTTGAGTGGTTTGAAGGTGCTTGGGGATGCTGATGCCCATAAGTCTCCTTGAAAAAGGAACCTTCAGATTGTAAGACAATGGGGGTGCTGTTGTTGAATCTCTCCTTCTTCGGGAAGCTGCATCCTCAGAATCGCGAGTTTGTTCTCCCTCCTCAAAGGTTGGGATCTTTGAGTACTGAAGAGTGGTGGACTTTTCACCATCAGTTGTGTGGGGAGTATTTCGCGTGCGAGATGACTCTTTATCCTCGCTTTGCCTTTTTTCTCTTCGCAATTCAGCGAGTTCCCTCTGAAGCTGTTTGATCAACTCGTCACGAGGATCAGGATCAGACACAGTTACTATCTTCTTTGAGTTGCCCCCATGAGAATCAAGGTTGAGTTTTCTGTAGGCATTAGGATTGGTTCTGCCTTCAGCTTGATTCTCCATGGAGTCTTGTGCTTCGCCTTGCATGGTGGATTACCTGCTCTGTCAAAGGATATGGGAATAACTTTATCGCGTCCCACCGGGCGTGCCAATGATCTGTCCTGGACCGGGGTCAAGAGATCCGATCTCAAGCCAGTCACGAATAGTATGTCAATACCGTATAAGATACCGGATGTATGTGTATCCGATGTGAGTATCCGTTATCCCTGAATGAGGAGAGCGGATTGGGCGTCCTGGAGATCCTTCACACCGACCTAACGCGTTGAAGTGGGCGAATGGTGGTGTCACCTGCAAAGATTCTCCGACGCTCAAGTCAGTGATTATATTCCAAGTCAGGAATGTATTTAGAGAAGATTCAGTCGTAAAAGAGCTGAAGAAGAGATGAAGATCCTCAACTTCAATCATGAAGTTAGTTCATATACCTAATTGGCTCGATTAACGAGGACTCGTTGGTGGGGAACCACCAACTCCCATTAGCATTATTATATTGCGCACTTACCTGCATGATTGGGTCAAGTGGCTATTTTATATTGAGCGTAGAGAATGTAGACTAGGATTAGGGAACAAGTTGACCATTCCCGTGAGCAAAGTTTGGCTCGTAGTGTAGGGAATTATTGATCGATCCCTGTAGCAACAATCCTTGTCATTAGCACAGTGACGTGTGTATTGTCCGATGTCATGGTGTTATCCTGGATAACCGGTATAGGGAGAACGCCTGATACGGAATTACAGTCCGGATGTATACCGATGACACCGGTTACACGTGGATGTCTTATCAAAGACGTTGAAATATGTATAGCAGATCGGATACCGGTATTGAGACCGGATCAGCTACCACAACGATAGCAAATATTTTTAGTTTGTTCGCTATTTTGAACATCTTTTCCTTTTTCTATACGTTCTTTATTTTTCCATACAAATGATGATTTGTTAACATTTTGACCACGACCACGATCATGAGTATAATGATCATGTGTCTCTACATTCACTTCTAGGAATGGAGTAGTACCAGTTGGACGAGACTCATAATTTTGTACAAGGAATTCATTATTTTGTTTAGCCATAAGACGACAAGTATAAATAAAATTTTACATAAGTAACCCGGTAGTAAAATTTTTAAAGTTGTTATAAAATATCATTCTAGAGGTCTAGTGGTAGAGTAATAACTTACCACGGTATAAACCTGAGTTTGATTCCTTTATATAATGCGTATCTTATTTATTAATTTCTTTATATAATAAAATATATTATATTAATTATAAATTCCAATACAATACAGTTAATTATTTAATAATATAAAATCTCAATTTCCACTATGAATTACAATGAGTTGCAATGATAGATATCAATGGAATTTAATGACATGGCAATTGTAATATGTGCAGTAGGCACAATAATATATGTTTAGCAATCAATGGTATCAATATTTAATTAATAAAATCAAGCAGGACACAACAATGAGATACTTTTCATAGATCATATTTGTCATTTTTGGCCAACCCATGTACAGTAAATGTTTAATAATCATGGAATTAACAATCATACAATAGAAAACAAGCATTAATAACATCCGTGAAGATAGAAGCAAAGTTACAGTCAGCACTAATAATAAAGCAATTGCAATCATTTAACATCAAAACAATATAAAATATGGGAAAGTAATGTACGTGAAGCTAGAAGCAAATGTGTGAAAGTAAGTTACAGTAAAAGAGCACTAATAATAAAGCAATTGCAATGGACTTTATATAATGTAAAACAAATGCATGGAACACCGCACAATGCTATAGCATAGCATATTACTATTAATTTAATATAAAAGGCAAAGCAATCATCAATCTGATCAAATTGTATAGCAAGGCAAGGTAATTATTTACGGTATTAATAGTCAACTTAATTTAATAAAATCCTTCTAGAATATTTGGTGGAAAAACTATTAAAATTATATATCATTATAATATCAAATAATTAAATATATGATTTTTTATTATTTAAATTGTTATAGTTCTTCAGGAACTATCAAGAATTCTTCAAGAATTCTGTGTTAGTCGACTATTAATTTTATATATTTTGCAATGATATTTATGAATAAGTTCTTCATGAACCTATTTTTTTATGATATAGATATAATCTTATATATCATTCTAGGATGTTTAAAATATAAGTTCTTCGGGAACTTTTATAATATATACATAAATAACATAACATATATAAATTCAAATTATCAAGAATAATAACAATAATAATAATAATCATGTATTACCTTTCTTAGACTTGACTAGATATCAGTTGATCAGAATCTCGTGCTGATAACGTGTTGTGAATAAACTCAAAATTAAGGAAGAAGAAGAATGAGGAAGGAGAATTTGAAGAGAGTAATGATAGAAGGAAAATGAAGTTATGCATTGATAGAGGAGGACATGAGTCCCTTTTATAGGCAAAAGTGGACATCCAATATTATAAAATATTCATAATAATTTAGTTGATATCTCAATTTTTAGACCCTTTTACATTAAGCATTAATACGAGGATGAAATTAATTTTAGAGGATTAATTTGAAGTTATCATATTTAAGAAACCTATGGTTAAGCATAATCTTATTTTTGAGGATCTATTTGATTATTCTATCAATTTTTATAACCTTAACTTGGATGTCAGGGGTATTTGCAATGTAGTTTGCCTTGATTTTTAAGGAGAAAAAAGTTGTAATTAATTTTGTTTTAAAAAATCATCAATTAATATCACAATCATACTAAAAATTACATTGACTCTAAATAAAATCAACAATTATAGAAAATTGTAACATTAAAAATGTTGCTAGTTATTATTTTCACTTAATTGAGTCTAAAAAAATTGATTTTAAAAAGTATAATTGTAAATAATGTATGTGGTTCATTTCTAGAAGAGGTCAAATTGAACAACACTAAAAACTACGATTTTTTAAAATTTTACAGTTGGTGATTTTTAGAGTTTTCAATTCTGTTCAATTCAGTTTAACGGTTAGTTGTAACGAGATTCAAATCTTAAACACGACTGTCGAATGTTTAAATAGGGCATGATTTTTAAGGATAGTTTTTTTATTTAGTTTTAGAAAATATTATTTATTATTTATTATTTATTTTTACTTTTTGAAACATCCTAATCCTTAAAAACAATAATAAAAATTCAAGGAAAATTTTTCATGATTAATATAATATCAATTAATTAAGCAAACATCAATAGAACACACATGACAACACCCATACAACATGCCTAATGCCCCCTAACAACCACCAGCAAGGTAATATGCAAAACAGCAACTAGGTTATCCCCACACGTAGTGTCAGCCCAAATTTTCATACCTGACGCTAGATGTCAGTCCCACACGTAGCGTGGGCATGACAGTAACAACAATGCTGATGTCATGAATTTTAGGCCTTTTGGCCAACTTCTAACTTACCCAAATGGCCCGTTTTAGGTCTGATTACCATGAAACTTTACAGGCCACATGTCTTCCCCATTTCGGAACCGTTGGCGTTGTCTGTTTGTCAAAATTCTGACGTATGCTTAACTTATGCAGAAAAATGCATTTTGGTCAAAATAGTGCAATTTTATGCATCAAACCTATCAAATTACCTTTAAACTAGGTAAGACCTATATGTACCACTCATTAATGATATAGGGAACCTATTGGTCCCTTCCGAGGGTCTAAAAACCCGTCGGATCACAAAATCCCCGGTTCCTAAATTTCACATCATGCACTATTTTAATACTATGCAAAACACAATCTATTCCTTAAACACATTAATCATATCATTCACCATTCATGTACACTTATCAACTCACCACATAACCTGCCCATATATGCAATGCAACAGTTTCCTGGTCATCAAATACAATGCACCATAAACAGATGGATCCTTTTATCCATGGTATTCAACATGCAACCACATTAATTACGATTCTTGGATATCGCAATGCAACATATGCAATAAAATGGGACCATCCATGGTCACCACATCCATATATCATCAACATCACATATAACATCCTCTATAACCTTATCATATACAAACAAAATATAATCTAGGCTTCTAGTTGAGGTTGTCAGCTACCTAGGATCCACTAACAGATATATACATCAATCAAAATAGATATATACAGGAGTCGGCCAAGGCTACATCACAAAATACTATGCGACGCATATACAAGTATATACAAATGCTCCATGCACAAGCACAGTGACATCCCACCAATCACTACCGCGGTCCAAATCCACTGAAAATATAACCACATAATAAGGGTGAGCACATTACATATTAAAGGACAGTTATTGCATCAAATTGTTCTATCCAAAACTCTAATATACCATACAAAATCACAACCAATTAATAATATCTAATGTCATTCAACACAATCCAGAGTTTACCCAATATTCTCATTATCATATTACATAAGCCATATGACTCATGTTATTCTCAATGACATTCACTAATGCACATGCATGCAGATCTGACTTAACAATGATTTCAACTATAGATTCCATCCTGGCCTTACTCCATTAGCCCTTCCGACATGATACTAGTCACCTTGTGACGTCTCAAGACTTAACTATAGCTCCTACGGTAATCACGGGCTCTCACAGGACCTAGCCCAAGAATCTATAACTTAAAATCATCAACTTAAGGTTCCTGACCTTCCACGGGTCACCCTTACCATCTATGCCACATTATGCAATTCACACCAAGCATCTCATGCCACACAATGATACTAAATCTTTTACTTAATTGCATCTCATGTAACATCTCAATATCATCCATAATATTCTATCACATCTCGTGCAACATGGAATCATCAATCTATTCGCTAAACTGCATCTCATACAATTTAGTACTGATAATATGGACAGAATCTAACATAATCCACATCAATTCCTCATTTATTACATAAAGAGGGGTATGTCTCTAGAATCTCATAATTCGATTAATTCTCAACCATCACATCTTATAATTAAATATATTAAATAATCATATTTCATAATTAGATAACTCACACACATCATGATACCTCAAACCCATCCATAAACCATGCATTGAAAATATAATATCCCCCTACCTGGAACAATAAATCCCAGAAATCCACAACGCTAGCCAAATGTTATTCGATCACCAATCATAAGTCTCAATAATTCCTAAAACATAGATAATTAATTTTTAATAATTTGTATGCTATTGAATTCATACACTGAAGCTTATAATTAACATTATGTTTGATATTCGGTAATTGTAACTTACTGATAAGTGTTATCAACCTTCGATCAATGCCCCAGCTCCAAAATGCTTATAAAACAACTCCTAAGTTATAATTAGCCTAATTAATACTCAAATTTCATAAAATGGAGCTAAAACAACCCTCTAATAATTATTTTATTAACTAATGACTTACCGAACCAAGCCGTCGACCCTGAAATTCAATCCCAAATGAATCCTCTAGCTATCTGCTAATCCAAAACCCTCGGAAACCACCTAATTTTATGGAAACAATTACTACCAAGCCTTAAAACCGCGGAATAAAATTGTTGGAGTCATATGTCGCCATTCAAACTTACTTATACTTTGAAGAAATTAAAACTCCAAAGATTCCTAAGCTGCCCACACATGGAGGGTGGTTCCAAACACTCTATAATCTTGGAATTTAATACAATTTAGGAGTGGAAAGGTAAGGAAAGCAAGGGCCAAGGATGGGTTCAACTACTTACCTCTAATTTCGAAGAATTGAAGCTTCCACCTCCATAAACATGGCTGTCGGGAGAGGTGTGGAAGAGGGGAGAGCTTGAATTTTATTTTTGTTGAAGAAATTAGAAGGAGGGAGTGATGCGGATAGACCCGCAGAGAAGAAGAAGAAGAAGATGGCACCACAACTGTCACTGCATGCGTGAAGAAAGTGAAACAAATTGAATTCTAATTTCCAATTTCCTTTCCAATTCAACGTGAAATGCAGAGAGTGATAGTAGGCAAATTTACAATGGTAAATTAAGGGTATAATGGTAACTTCCTTATCAATTCCAATTAATTAATCATTTAATCTAATTTCCCATTAATTTTTAATCAGGATGTTACATTTTTAATTACAAAACTACCGGTTTAAAGAGTGGGGATGCACAGAATTTTTTATTCACTAAAAAAATCTTAAGTATGTAAAAATGATTTATTTAACAATATAACAAATTTTGTCTTAAATTGGAATTGACAAAAGCTTATATATATGATTGAAAGAAACATAAAAAAAGACCTACTTTGCTTATAACTTTGCTTATGACGATGAGAACATTCCAAAAGCATATTCCTATCTAAATTAGGATATATATATATATATATATATATATCAAGTAAAAGAGATATACAAAAGAATACAAAATCTAATAGAACAATTTTCAAGAAGGAATTCTTGAGAAATTCTTAAAATGTTCTCAGCTTTTGTTAATATATAATAGTCATATTTATTGTTTTGATTAAAAAAACATAAATGTTATAAAATAAACAAAACTATGGAGGAAGATAAATTGGAGAAGAAAATAGAAGAGAACAATTAGAGGAAAAGATTGGATAATTAGAGAGAGTAGAGTGAATAAAGGAAAAAATTGGTGTCATGTGAGTGATGCATTAAGTCCTATTTATAGGACTAAGAGGGGGCATATCCATTTTTAATTTATTCATAATACTCCCCCTTGGACGTTCCTATTTTAGAATGTGTCTCGTTAAAACCTTACTTGGAAAAACCCAGTGGGATAAAAACCTAGTGAAGGAAAAAGAGTTAAACATTCTTTACAAAGTAAATAAATAATTAAATATACAGATATTTAATTCTCCCCCTCATTAAAAAACTTATGTAAGCGTCGAAGACCAATCTTCTGTACTAGTTGCTTAAAGACTTTGGTTGAGAATGATTTTGTGAAGATATCTGCTAGGTTCTCACATGATCGGACTTGTTGGACATTTATTTCACCATTTTTTATGAGATCATGAGTAAAGAAAAATTTTGGTGAAATATGTTTTGTCTTATCTCCTTTAATAGATCCCTCCTTTAACTGTGAAATACAAGCTACATTATCTTCACATAAGATTGTTGGTGGTAATTTTCCAGCATGCAAGCCAAAGGTTTCTTGAATATGTTGAATCATTGACCTTAACCAAACACATTCTCGACTTGCTTCATGTGATGCTAGAATTTCAGCATGATTAGATGATGTTGCTGTGATTATTTGTTTTATGGATCTCCATGAAATTGCTGTACCACCACATGTGAACAAATATCCTGTTTATGATCGACCATTATGAGGATCAGACAAATACCCCACATCAGCATAACCAATTAGGTTTGCCTTAGATACATATGGGAAAAATAAACCCATATCCATTGTACCTCTAAGGTATCAGAATATGTATTTAATCCCATTCCAATGCCTTTTTGTGGGTAAAGAACTATGTCTTGCTAACAAATTAACAGCAAATGATATATCAGGTCGTGTATGACTAGCAAGATACATCAGTACACCAATTGCACTGAGATATGGTACTTCATGACCAAGTAGTTCTTCATTTTTCTCTTGAGGTCGAAAAGGATCTTTGCTCACTTTAAGTGACCTTACAACCATTGGACTGCTCAATGGGTGTGATTTGTCCATATAGAACCGCTTTAGCACCTTTTCTGTATAGGTGTTTTGGTGCATTAAAATTCCTTCCTTTAAATATTCTAATTGTAATCCGAGACAAAACTTTGTTTTTCCCAAGTCTTTCATCTCGAATTCCTTTTTTAAGCAATTTACAGCCTTTGAGAGCTCTTCAGGAGTTCCAATGATGTTTAAATCATCTATATAAATTACAATTATAACAAACTCTTTTCCCAATCTTTTCATAAAAACACATGGACAAATCGGGTCATTTTTATACCCTTCTTTAAACAGATATTCACTGAGGCAATTATACCATATACGTCTAGATTGTTTCAATCTGTAAAGAGATTTATTCAATTTAATTGAATAATTTTCTCGAGGATTTGTCTTGTATGCTTCAGACAAATTAAATCCTTCAGGGAGTTTCATATATATGTCATTTTCAAGTGAGCCATATAAATATGCTGCAACAACATCCATAAGGCGTAACTCAAGCCTTTCACGGATTGCCAAACTTATTAAGTATCGAAAAGTAGTGGCATCCATCACTAGTGAATATGTTTCTTTGAAATCAATACCAAGTCTTTGTGAGAATCCCTATGCAACAAGTCTTGTTTTATATCGCATAATTTCACCATTTTCATTTCTTTTTCTCGTAAAGACCCATTTGTACCTAACTGGTTTTACACCTTTGGGTATTTGGACTACAGGTCCGAAAACTTTTCATTTTGCAAGTGAGTTTAAATCTTCTTACATTGCATCTTTCCATTTTAGTCAATCATTTCTTTGTGCATATTCCTTAACAGATTTTGGCCCATGATCCTTATCATCATTTATAATATCAAGAGCTACTTTGAATGAAAATATTTCATCAACATCGACTTCATGTCGATTCCATTGTATTCCATCCATGACATAATTTATAGAGATCTCTTTCCTTTTATCAATTTCAGGTACTTTTATTTCTTCTGGATTTGAAACCTTGATTATGTCAGGAGACTCTACTGGAGTCTTTATGTCCTCGATTCGACCATCTTCTTTATTTACTTTTCTTTTTCGAGGATTTTTATCTTTAGAACCAACAGGTCTGCCACGTTTTATTTTGACTTCAGACTCATTTGCAATTTTAGATTGTCATTCAGGGATATCAATCTTTATTGGAGTATTAACAGCTTGTATGTGTGACTTAGTCACTCTTTTTGGATCAGCAAATGCATTTGGTAATTGGTTTGCTAAACTTTGAAAACTAATTATTTTCTGAACTTCTAGTTCACATTGTTTTGTTCGAGGATCAAGATGTGAGTGAGATATCTCATTCCAACTGATCTTTTTATCCAACTGTTTATTTTCTCCCCCTAATGGTGGAAAAACAAATTCATCAAAATGACAATCAACAAAATGAGCTGTAAATAAGTCATCTGTCAAGGGTTTAAGATATTTTATTATAGATGGACTTTCATATCCAACATATATCCCCAACCTTCTTTGAGCCCCATCTTAGTATGTTGTGGAGGAGAAATAGGAACATATACCGCACTTCCAAAAATTCTTAAATGGGAAATATTTGGTTCTTTACTCTGAACCAATTGTAAAGGGGAATATTCATGATAACTTGTAGGCCTGATGCGAATTAGTGCTGCTGCATGCAAGATTGCATATCCCTAAGTTGAAATTGGGAGTTTTGATCTCATTAATAATGGTCTTACTATCAATTTCAAACATTTAATCAATGATTCTGCAAGTCCATTTTGTGTATGAACATATGCTACAGGATGTTCAACATTAATTCCAATGAACATACAATAATCATTAAATGATTGAGATGTGAATTCACCAGCGTTATCAAGGCGTATTTTCCTGATTGGATAATCAGGAAAATGAGCTCTTAAACGAATTAATTGAGTTAGTAATCTTGCAAACACCTGATTGCGAGTCGATAATAAACAAACATGTGACCATCTAGTTGATGCATCAATTAAAACCATAAAATATCTAAATGGTCCACATGAAGGATGTATTGGTCCATAAATATCACCTTGTATACGCTCTAAAAATGTGAGTGATTCACTCCTAATTTTCATTGGTGATGGTCGAATGATCAATTTGCCTTGAGACCAAGCAGCACATGAGAAATTCTTAGTTTGGAGAATTTGTCTGCTGGACAAACAATGACCATTTAAATTCTTAACTATTTTTCATATCATAATTGATCCAGGATGGCCTAATCGTTCATGCCAAATAATAAAGTCATTCATATTTGTAAACTTCTGGTTTACTATGGCATTTGTTTCAATTGTACTAATATATGTATAGTACAAACTGGAGGAAAGACGGCAATTTTTCCAATATACATTTCTTATCAGAGATTAACTTTGTTATGTAAAGATATTCATCATTTCTTTCATTTGTGGTCTCAATATGGTATCCATTTCTGTGGATATCGTTAAAACTCAATAAATTTCTTTGAGA
This sequence comes from Clitoria ternatea, assembly GCA_037962975.1. Taxonomy (NCBI): domain Eukaryota; kingdom Viridiplantae; phylum Streptophyta; class Magnoliopsida; order Fabales; family Fabaceae; genus Clitoria; species Clitoria ternatea. Next base: position 33,860,509 of record CM075670.1, read on the forward strand.
CTTCGTAGAATATAATGCACTTTCAATGTGCAATTTTGTTCCTCCAGGTAACAAAATAATGGCTCTGCCGGAGCCTTCAATTATATTTATACTACCAGATATAGTATTGACATTGGCTTCTTATTTTACTATATGGTAGAAATATTTCTTATTCTTGAGAATAGTGTGTGTTGTTGCACTGTCTGCGAGACATATATCTTCATTATTCACGTGAGCATTCATTCTTCATAAAATAAAATAAATTATGAGTGAAAAATATAGTTAACAACAATAAATATTTAACATAAAATTTTATTGATAATGACTAAATTTATAACAAAACAAATTACATAAAATAATTTATTTAGGGGTGCTTCCCTCTCCAACCGAGTGGTCAATATCTTCTTTAGGAAGAGTAAGGAAATCATCATAATCAAAATGAGTAAGACCATTATCCATACCAGTAAAATTTGTCTCTATTGTTTTCCCTTTATTTTAAAGGGATTTTTGGTATAGATCAATGAGATGCTTTGGTGTGCATCATGTGTTGTTACGTTCACTTCTAGGAATAAAACAGTTTTGGTCGGACAAGACTCATGATTTTGTATGAGAAGCTCGTTAATTTGTTCAGCCACAAGTAGACAAATGATCAATTCAGTATTTCATGAAATCTTTTCATGATATTGCTGCTGCAGGAGCATATTGGATGCATGAAAAGTGGAGAATGTCTTTTTCTAACATATCACTTTCAGTGATTTTTTTTACATAATTTCGACTTAGAAGTGATTCTAAATATAACTATAATAAAATTATGGCTAAAGAATGAATTATTAAACAAATAGAATTAATAAAAAATAATGGTAGATGCAATATATGTAATTATTATTATTATTATTAGGTTCACGTGAATGTATAATACAATTTCTTTTGTCTCATTACAATTATTATAACACTACCCTTTTTTTCTTTTAATTTCTTAGGTAATTGTAATTCTTCAGGAATTATCAATAAGTGTTTTTAAGAATTCTTCTAGAATTCTTTTAAGTTTTTCCAGAACATATATGATAATATAATATTTATGACTTCAATAATGATCGAATTATATGACCGTTAATTTTATACATCCTACAGGGATGTCTTAAATATAAGTTCTTTAGAAAATTTTATAATGATTATAAATATTTATATTATATCTTATTTTCTTATAAGAGTAATATTGTTTTTTTAAAGATAGATAAAGTAACTTATAAATCAACTTAAATAAAATTTCACATAAATGATCCGGTAATAAAAATTTAAAATTTTCATAAAATATCATTTAAATACTAGTGGTCTAGTGGTAGAGAGATAACTTATCATAGGTATTAACCCGGGTTCAATTCCTTATTAATGCATATTTTATTTATTAACACTTTTATATATAATAAAATATATTATAAATATCTATCAAATGAATTGTAAATCATTCAATATCACGCATATATTATATATAATCATCAAGTAGAATTGTAATGGAAAACAAAGAAATCCATGATTGAACAATCAGTCACACAGTGACAGGTATAGTGAAGGCAATTAGCAATTAATATTTTATTATTATATATATTTTTAGATATAGTTCTTCAGGAACTATTGATAAATATTTTCAAAATTCTTCAAGAATTTTGAATTATTTAACTATTAATTTATACATCCTACAATGATGTTTATAAATAAGTTCTTCAGGAACCTATACATATTTTTTATGATATAAGTATAACATTTTTCTGAAATTTTTAAAATATAAGTTCTTCAGAAACTTTTTTTTATAATATATATGTAACAGAAGATACATAAATTAAAATAAAATCATAAAGGGAGAAATAAAATAAAATAATCATGTATTACCTCTTGAAGACTTAATTAGATCTCAGTTGGTTAGAATCTCGTGCTGACAACATGTTATAAAATAAACAAAATTATGGAGGAAGATAAATTGGAGAAGAAAATAGAATAGAACAATTAGAGGAAAAGATTGGAGAATTAGAGAGAGTAGAGAGTGAATGAAGGAAAAAATTGGTGTCATGTGAGTAATGCATCAAATCCTATTTATAGGATTAAGAGGGGGACATCCATTTTTAATTTATTCATAATAATAAAAAGTTTTATTAATATACTTTTTGTGTGGTTCATTATGTTAATACCTAATAGCCATATTTGTTGTTTTGACTAAAACTATTTGAAAAAATAAAAATACTTAAAAAGTTTTGTTAATATGTAAATGGAACATGGTTTCATATATTAGAAAGATATACGAAAATGTCATATCTAATAGCCATATATATTGATTTAATTAAATTGAAAAAGTTTAGTTCAACGGAAAGGTACATACATGGTTCTTGCTAAGGAGAGCATACATTCAACAATACATGAACAATACAATGTAAAGGTAGATGTAGAAGAAAAAGGAAAAGACTGAAAAACTAAAAGGGGAACAAAACTTTTTAATAAGGAGCTTTTCACAGTGAAAAATATGAATTGATTCTTTTATTATCAACTGGAGTGAGGGAGAAATAGAAAGAATCAAAGTCTTGCTCTTGCATATAAAATAAAAAAGAAAATATTATAAAAAAGTTAAACTTTAAATAAGGTATACCACTGAGCAAGACCAAAAGCAATAACTATATAGCACTCATCATCAACACAAATTGAATATTTCCAATTACCTAAGGATATTAAGTGTTTCTTTCTTTATTGTGATCATAATCAAAATGGTTCAGTGCAATTTTAACTGAAAAACCTGTTGATATTCCTCACCTACATGCATGGACATTGAGGTGTCAAAATTAGTAAAGCGTCTTAACATAAATTAATAGTTTGAAGATAAATTAGTGAAGCCGTCCCATTTGCGCATCTATTTCTTCAACATCAATCTAACATGAAATCTAAACAAAAAAAAGATAAGGATGTATTTTTCAACAATATGTTCAGAGAAAAGTTTAAATTTTAAATTTGATTTCAAATATTGTAGCCTGATTTCAGAGAGGTGTTAGTCCTCAAATTTACAATAAATTTCTTAATAAAATTATGTCAAAAATAATAAAAATTAGTTTAACTTATTATAAATTTAGGTTTTAATTGTAATAAATAGAAATTATTGGGAATTATCTACCTTGATCAAATTTCTCTAGTTTTACAGTGAAAAATTAAAGAAAATCCAGAGAAAATTGAAAGACTGGAGAGCTAACGCGTAGCATCAACACCACGCATAGCGTGAGAACTTCTGACGCCGACGCTACGCGTCATAGCCACGCGTAGCGTCAGAAGCTACGTGGATTCTATTTCCAGGTGGCCAAGCACTCAGCTTAGTGGCCAAATAATGGCCAACCCACTCACACCAAATGCCAAAATCAAAGTTGAGATAATTGGCCCAATGTCTGCTGATGATTAGAATTAATTAATATCAATAATGGCCTTAATCATGCGTGTTTAATGGAGGCTGAGTCAGGAGCCTGATGCTACACGCCAGGATGACGCTACCCGTCAGGACCCTTCCTCAACCCTATAAATAGGCCACTTCCAATGCATTAAAGGCATCCTAATTGAACTCTGAGTTTTAGAACTTCCTTTCTTTCTTTCGAGTTTTGAGTGTTCTTTTGTGAGTTTGAAAGTTTAGAGTGATTTCTAGATACTTAAGAGTGTTTTGTAGCATTGTGAGTTTTTTGTATCGTGAAGTGTTTCCACGCCTTCGTAATGTCAATCTCTGTAAGTGTTGTTTTTACTTTTACCATGTGTAACTAAATTGTTTATGTTGGAATTTGGTGAATCAATCTATTATATGATGTTGTAATTATGACCTCTGCATGTTTATGATTCAAGTACCATGTTAGTATTTCAATCTTTTATTAGTATGAACATCAAACGGGAGAATGATTTTCATGCATATTGAAACTTGTTTTATTAGTATGAATATCAAACGGGAGAATGATTATTCATGCCAAATTAAAAATATGTTTTAATGAAAGTAAAAGTTAAAATACCCTTAATATGCCAATTACTAGGAGTAGAATTGGTGATTATTGTTGCCATAAGGCCAGGACTTAATGCAAGTTTTTACTGAGAAAGATCACGAGGGATCAAACTTTACGGTAACTACTTAGAATTTATATTACGGGGGATCGGTTATAATGATTTTAAGCTGCAATGACATGAACTTGATAATTAAATATGTATGTTTGTAATCATTTCATTATATTTTAGTGCGAGGATCCTAATTCCAACATAATTTGTCAATCTTTGTTTTTACTTCAAGTATCTGAGATTATTCTGAATTACATCTTAACTTTCTATATAGATGTTATCTTTATCACCTTTTTACCACATGAACAAATCAATCATCAAATTCTGTGAATATTGTATAAATTGTTTATAAATCATTCTTTTGTTAATAAGTTTTGATACATTTGCGATAGTAAATAGAAATTACTGTGAATTACTGGAACTTTCAATCCCAGTGGAACGATATCTAAATTTAAAAACTACAAATGATTAGTGCGCTTGCCAATTAAAAGACCCAATAGTATTCAGGGTTTAACAAGTTTTCTGGCGTTGCTGCCGGGGATTGAATTGATTCAGTAAACAGTAAATTTTTAAATACCATGGTAAATATTTTTTTTACCTTAGTTAAATTTTCAATTTTATTTTATTCATTCATTTATTCATTTTTCTTTACATTGTTACACTAACTTTCTGTATTTAGTTTGTTTATGTAAACTCGATCTTCTGAGGGGAAAGTGTTCTTTGATCCTGAGATCGAGAAGTTTGTAAAGAAACTCGAAGCTTTAAAATCTAAAAAAACAAAAACTTCTTCTTCTTCAACTTCATCTTCGTTTGAAAAATTTGAAAATTCTAATATGGCTGCTGAACAAAGAAGAACATTGGGAAAAATTGGCTACTATCAATGGTCCACCCCGTGTTTTAGGGATGTACCAAGGACCTATTGCTGCTGTAGAAATTAAACCAGCTACTTTTAACATTATTCAAAATAATCAATTTGCTGGTTTAAATAATGAGAAACCATATGAACATTTAACTATTTTTTATGAGTATGCAACACAATTAGTTTCAAACCCAATCAAGAAGAATCTGTTTACATGAGATTGTTTCCTTTTTCTTTGATTGGGAAAGCTAAAGAATGGTTTAAATCTTATCCACCAGTAGTTTTGCAAACTGCTTCGATGTTGAAACAAAATTTTTGGAAAGATTTTATTCACCTTCAAAATATTTTGAAGCAATGACAGCCATACATTCTTTTTCACAAAATCACGATGAATCACTTGGTGAAGCATGGGAAAGATTCAAAGCGCTTCTTAGGAAATGTCCAAACCATAATTTGGATGATGCTGGGAAGGTAAGAATCATTTATCATGGTTTATTACCTCAGTTCAAGATGATGTTAGATGCATGTGCAAGTGGTTCTTTAATAAACAAAACTGTTGAAGAGGTAATATCAATCATGGAGTCTATGTCAACTAGTGACCGTCAAGCAAAGTATGAAAGAGGTAGTACATCAAGGAAACTAGGTATGCTTAAGTTAGGAGTAAATGATGCAGTTTTAGCTTAGCAAAAATTTCTAACACAACAAATAGAGGCAATGAGCAAACAATTTAAAAAACTTCAAATTGCTCAAGTATCATCACTACCACCCGCTCAATTGAGACAATGTATACATTGCATGGGCGAACAACCATGTGGTTACTGTGCCCCTGATGGAAATGATGAAGAACAAGCCAATTTCCTGATTCACCAAAGAATACCTTTAGGTATTTTTCCTATCAATCTTGGTAATTCTTTTCCTAACAATTACCCGCATGGTTGACAGAATCAGAATCCTGGCTGGAAACAAGATGTTGGACCTTCCAACAGACCTCCTAACAATCAATTCAAACAACAACAACCACAATCTGATCAAACAGCAAGGCTAACTAGGATAGAGGAATCTATCCAACAATTGCTATAATATATGCAAACAAATGAAGCCGCACGTAAAGCGTCAGACATGCAATTGGGGCAGTTAGCAAAAGAACTAGTCGACATGAAAAGCTCTGGTTTTTCTGCAAATACTCAAAATCCAAGAGAATAATGTAAGGCTATTTTTACAAGAAGTGGTAAAGTTGTAGGAAATGATTGTAAAAAAGAAGAAAAAAAAGAAAATGAAAAAGAAAAGAATGAAAAAGAAGGAGAAAAAGAAAATAAAGAAAAAGAAAATGAAAAAGAAAAGAAAGAAAATGATGAAAAAGAAAAATCAAAAAATCAAAAAAATAAAAAACAAAAAAATCTGTATTTGGGTCAGACACCTCGAGTTAAGGATCTACCTTATCCACATGCACCATCAAAAAAGGATAAGAAAAGGAATACAAAAGATTCCTTCAAATCTTCAAGCAATTACACATAAACATCCCATTTTCTGAGGCATTGGAACAAATGCCAACTTATGCAAAGTTTATGAAAGAATTGCTTACAAAAATTGTTGAACTTAAAGCAGGTTGCAGTGCTATTTTGCAATATAACAATGCCAGAAAAGTCGAAAGACCCTGGAAGTTTCACCATTCCCGTCTCCATTGGAGGTGTAAATATTGGGAAAGCCTTGTTAGACTTAGGGGCTAGCATTAATCTAATACCTCTAAGTATGATGAAGCGAATTGGTGATCTTGATCCTCAGAGAACAAAAATGACTCTGTAATTAGCTGATAGATCAATCAAGAGACCCTACGGTATTGTGGAAGATGTACTTGTAAAAGTTGACAAGTTCTACTTCCCTGTTGACTTTGTGGTTTTAGACATGGAAGATGATGCTTAAGTCCCCCTGATCCTGAGAAGACCATTTATGAAGACTGCTAGGGTGCTTATTGATGTAGATAATGGAAAACTGATAGTAAGAGTACATGATGAAGATGTGAACTTTGATGTTTTCAAAGCCATGAAACATTCCAACTGATCTTTTTATCCAACTGTTTATTTTCTCCCCCTAATGGTGGAAAAACAAATTCATCAAAATGACAATCAACAAAATGAGCTGTAAATAAGTCATCTGTCAAGGGTTTAAGATATTTTATTATAGATGGACTTTCATATCCAACATATATCCCTAACCTTCTTTGAGGCCCCATCTTAGTATGTTGTGGAGGAGAAATAGGAACATATACCGCACTTCCAAAAATTCTTAAATGGGAAATATTTGGTTCTTTACTATGAACCAATTGTAAAGGGGAATATTCATGATAACTTGTAGGCCTGATGCGAATTAGTGCTGCTGCATGCAAGATTGCATATCCCTAAGTTGAAATTGGGAGTTTTGATCTCATTAATAATGGTCTTACTATCAATTTCAAACATTTAATCAATGATTCTGCAAGTCCATTTTGTGTATGAACATATGCTACAGGATGTTCAACATCAATTCCAATGGACATACAATAATCATTAAATGATTGAGATGTGAATTCACCAGCGTTATCAAGGCGTATTTTCCTGATTGGATAATCAGGAAAATGAGCTCTTAAACGAATTAATTGAGTTAGTAATCTTGCAAACACCTGATTGCGAGTCGATAATAAACAAACATGTGACCATCTAGTTGATGCATCAATTAAAACCATAAAATATCTAAATGGTCCACATGAAGGATGTATTGGTCCACAAATATCACCTTGTATACGCTCTAAAAATGTGAGTGATTCACTCCTAATTTTCATTGGTGATGGTCGAATGATCAATTTGCCTTGAGACCAAGCAGCACATGAGAAATTCTTAGTTTGGAGAATTTGTCTGCTGGACAAACAATGACCATTTAAATTCTTAACTATTTTTCACATCATAATTGATCCAGGATGGCCTAATCGTTCATGTCAAATAATAAAGTCATTCATATTTGTAAACTTCTGGTTTACTATGGCATTTGTTTCAATTGTACTAATATATGTATAGTACAAACTGGAGGAAAATGACGGCAATTTTTCCAATATACATTTCTTATCAGAGATTAACTTTGTTATGTAAAGATATTCATCATTTCTTTCATTTGTGGTCTCAATATGGTATCCATTTCTGTGGATATCGTTAAAACTCAATAAATTTCTTTGAGACTTCGTAGAATATAATGCACTTTCAATGTGCAATTTTGTTCCTCCAGGTAACAAAATAATGGCTCTGCCGGAGCCTTCAATTATATTTATACTACCAGATATAGTATTGACATTGGCTTCTTATTTTACTATATGGTAGAAATATTTCTTATTCTTGAGAATAGTGTGTGTTGTTGCACTGTCTGCGAGACATATATCTTCATTATTCACGTGAGCATTCATTCTTCATAAAATAAAATAAATTATGAGTGAAAAATATAGTTAACAACAATAAATATTTAACATAAAATTTTATTGATAATGACTAAATTTATAACAAAACAAATTACATAAAATAATTTATTTAGGGGTGCTTCCCTCTCCAACCGAGTGGTCAATATCTTCTTTAGGAAGAGTAAGGAAATCATCATAATCAAAATGAGTAAGACCATTATCCATACCAGTAAAATTTGTCTCTATTGTTTTCCCTTTATTTTAAAGGGATTTTTGGTATAGATCAATGAGATGCTTTAGTGTGCATCATGTGTTGTTACGTTCACTTCTAGGAATGAAACAGTTTTGGTCGGACAAGACTCATGATTTTGTATGAGAAGCTCGTTAATTTGTTCAGCCACAAGTAGACAAATGATCAATTCAGTATTTCATGAAATCTTTTCATGATATTGCTGCTGCAGGAGCATATTGGATGCATGAAAAGTGGAGAATGTCTTTTTCTAACATATCACTTTCAGTGATTTTTTTTACATAATTTCGACTTAGAAGTGATTCTAAATATAACTATAATAAAATTATGGCTAAAGAATGAATTATTAAACAAATAGAATTAATAAAAAATAATGGTAGATGCAATATATGTAATTATTATTATTATTATTAGGTTCACGTGAATGTATAATACAATTTCTTTTGTCTCATTACAATTATTATAACACTACCCTTTTTTTCTTTTAATTTCTTAGGTAATTGTAATTCTTCAGGAATTATCAAAAAGTGTTTTTAAGAATTCTTCTAGAATTCTTTTAAGTTTTTCCAGAACATATATGATAATATAATATTTATGACTTCAATAATGATCGAATTATATGACCGTTAATTTTATACATCCTACAGGGATGTCTTAAATATAAGTTCTTTAGAAAATTTTATAATGATTATAAATATTTATATTATATCTTATTTTCTTATAAGAGTAATATTGTTTTTTTAAAGATAGATAAAGTAACTTATAAATCAACTTAAATAAAATTTCACATAAATGATCCGGTAATAAAAATTTAAAATTTTCATAAAATATCATTTAAATACTAGTGGTCTAGTGGTAGAGAGATAACTTATCATAGGTATTAACCCGGGTTCAATTCCTTATTAATGCATATTTTATTTATTAACACTTTTATATATAATAAAATATATTATAAATATCTATCAAATGAATTGTAAATCATTCAATATCACGCATATATTATATATAATCATCAAGTAGAATTGTAATGGAAAACAAAGAAATCCATGATTGAACAATCAGTCACACAGTGACAGGTATAGTGAAGGCAATTAGCAATTAATATTTTATTATTATATATATTTTTAGATATAGTTCTTCAGGAACTATTGATAAATATTTTCAAAATTCTTCAAGAATTTTGAATTATTTAACTATTAATTTATACATCCTACAATGATGTTTATAAATAAGTTCTTCAGGAACCTATACATATTTTTTATGATATAAGTATAACATTTTTCTGAAATTTTTAAAATATAAGTTCTTCAGAAACTTTTTTTTATAATATATATGTAACAGAAGATACATAAATTAAAATAAAATCATAAAGGGAGAAATAAAATAAAATAATCATGTATTACCTCTTGAAGACTTAATTAGATCTCAGTTGGTTAGAATCTCGTGCTGACAACATGTTATAAAATAAACAAAATTATGGAGGAAGATAAATTGGAGAAGAAAATAGAATAGAACAATTAGAGGAAAAGATTGGAGAATTAGAGAGAGTAGAGAGTGAATGAAGGAAAAAATTGGTGTCATGTGAGTAATGCATCAAATCCTATTTATAGGATTAAGAGGGGGACATCCATTTTTAATTTATTCATAATAATAAAAAGTTTTATTAATATACTTTTTGTGTGGTTCATTATGTTAATACCTAATAGCCATATTTGTTGTTTTGACTAAAACTATTTGAAAAAATAAAAATACTTAAAAAGTTTTGTTAATATGTAAATGGAACATGGTTTCATATATTAGAAAGATATACGAAAATGTCATATCTAATAGCCATATATATTGATTTAATTAAATTGAAAAAGTTTAGTTCAACGGAAAGGTACATACATGGTTCTTGCTAAGGAGAGCATACATTCAACAATACATGAACAATACAATGTAAAGGTAGATGTAGAAGAAAAAGGAAAAGACTGAAAAACTAAAAGGGGAACAAAACTTTTTAATAAGGAGCTTTTCACAGTGAAAAATATGAATTGATTCTTTTATTATCAACTGGAGTGAGGGAGAAATAGAAAGAATCAAAGTCTTGCTCTTGCATATAAAATAAAAAAGAAAATATTATAAAAAAGTTAAACTTTAAATAAGGTATACCACTGAGCAAGACCAAAAGCAATAACTATATAGCACTCATCATCAACACAAATTGAATATTTCCAATTACCTAAGGATATTAAGTGTTTCTTTCTTTATTGTGATCATAATCAAAATGGTTCAGTGCAATTTTAACTGAAAAACCTGTTGATATTCCTCACCTACATGCATGGACATTGAGGTGTCAAAATTAGTAAAGCGTCTTAACATAAATTAATAGTTTGAAGATAAATTAGTGAAGCCGTCCCATTTGCGCATCTATTTCTTCAACATCAATCTAACATGAAATCTAAACAAAAAAAAGATAAGGATGTATTTTTCAACAATATGTTCAGAGAAAAGTTTAAATTTTAAATTTGATTTCAAATATTGTAGCCTGATTTCAGAGAGGTGTTAGTCCTCAAATTTACAATAAATTTCTTAATAAAATTATGTCAAAAATAATAAAAATTAGTTTAACTTATTATAAATTTAGGTTTTAATTGTAATAAATAGAAATTATTGGGAATTATCTACCTTGATCAAATTTCTCTAGTTTTACAGTGAAAAATTAAAGAAAATCCAGAGAAAATTGAAAGACTGGAGAGCTAACGCGTAGCATCAACACCACGCATAGCGTGAGAACTTCTGACGCCGACGCTACGCGTCATAGCCACGCGTAGCGTCAGAAGCTACGTGGATTCTATTTCCAGGTGGCCAAGCACTCAGCTTAGTGGCCAAATAATGGCCAACCCACTCACACCAAATGCCAAAATCAAAGTTGAGATAATTGGCCCAATGTCTGCTGATGATTAGAATTAATTAATATCAATAATGGCCTTAATCATGCGTGTTTAATGGAGGCTGAGTCAGGAGCCTGATGCTACACGCCAGGATGACGCTACCCGTCAGGACCCTTCCTCAACCCTATAAATAGGCCACTTCCAATGCATTAAAGGCATCCTAATTGAACTCTGAGTTTTAGAACTTCCTTTCTTTCTTTCGAGTTTTGAGTGTTCTTTTGTGAGTTTGAAAGTTTAGAGTGATTTCTAGATACTTAAGAGTGTTTTGTAGCATTGTGAGTTTTTTGTATCGTGAAGTGTTTCCACGCCTTCGTAATGTCAATCTCTGTAAGTGTTGTTTTTACTTTTACCATGTGTAACTAAATTGTTTATGTTGGAATTTGGTGAATCAATCTATTATATGATGTTGTAATTATGACCTCTGCATGTTTATGATTCAAGTACCATGTTAGTATTTCAATCTTTTATTAGTATGAACATCAAACGGGAGAATGATTTTCATGCATATTGAAACTTGTTTTATTAGTATGAATATCAAACGGGAGAATGATTATTCATGCCAAATTAAAAATATGTTTTAATGAAAGTAAAAGTTAAAATACCCTTAATATGCCAATTACTAGGAGTAGAATTGGTGATTATTGTTGCCATAAGGCCAGGACTTAATGCAAGTTTTTACTGAGAAAGATCACGAGGGATCAAACTTTACGGTAACTACTTAGAATTTATATTACGGGGGATCGGTTATAATGATTTTAAGCTGCAATGACATGAACTTGATAATTAAATATGTATGTTTGTAATCATTTCATTATATTTTAGTGCGAGGATCCTAATTCCAACATAATTTGTCAATCTTTGTTTTTACTTCAAGTATCTGAGATTATTCTGAATTACATCTTAACTTTCTATATAGATGTTATCTTTATCACCTTTTTACCACATGAACAAATCAATCATCAAATTCTGTGAATATTGTATAAATTGTTTATAAATCATTCTTTTGTTAATAAGTTTTGATACATTTGCGATAGTAAATAGAAATTACTGTGAATTACTGGAACTTTCAATCCCAGTGGAACGATATCTAAATTTAAAAACTACAAATGATTAGTGCGCTTGCCAATTAAAAGACCCAATAGTATTCAGGGTTTAACAAGTTTTCTGGCGTTGCTGCCGGGGATTGAATTGATTCAGTAAACAGTAAATTTTTAAATACCATGGTAAATATTTTTTTTACCTTAGTTAAATTTTCAATTTTATTTTATTCATTCATTTATTCATTTTTCTTTACATTGTTACACTAACTTTCTGTATTTAGTTTGTTTATGTAAACTCGATCTTCTGAGGGGAAAGTGTTCTTTGATCCTGAGATCGAGAAGTTTGTAAAGAAACTCGAAGCTTTAAAATCTAAAAAAACAAAAACTTCTTCTTCTTCAACTTCATCTTCGTTTGAAAAATTTGAAAATTCTAATATGGCTGCTGAACAAAGAAGAACATTGGGAAAAATTGGCTACTATCAATGGTCCACCCCGTGTTTTAGGGATGTACCAAGGACCTATTGCTGCTGTAGAAATTAAACCAGCTACTTTTAACATTATTCAAAATAATCAATTTGCTGGTTTAAATAATGAGGAACCATATGAACATTTAACTATTTTTTATGAGTATGCAACACAATTAGTTTCAAACCCAATCAAGAAGAATCTGTTTACATGAGATTGTTTCCTTTTTCTTTGATTGGGAAAGCTAAAGAATGGTTTAAATCTTATCCACCAGTAGTTTTGCAAACTGCTTCGATGTTGAAACAAAATTTTTGGAAAGATTTTATTCACCTTCAAAATATTTTGAAGCAATGACAGCCATACATTCTTTTTCACAAAATCACGATGAATCACTTGGTGAAGCATGGGAAAGATTCAAAGCGCTTCTTAGGAAATGTCCAAACCATAATTTGGATGATGCTGGGAAGGTAAGAATCATTTATCATGGTTTATTACCTCAGTTCAAGATGATGTTAGATGCATGTGCAAGTGGTTCTTTAATAAACAAAACTGTTGAAGAGGTAATATCAATCATGGAGTCTATGTCAACTAGTGACCGTCAAGCAAAGTATGAAAGAGGTAGTACATCAAGGAAACTAGGTATGCTTAAGTTAGGAGTAAATGATGCAGTTTTAGCTTAGCAAAAATTTCTAACACAACAAATAGAGGCAATGAGCAAACAATTTAAAAAACTTCAAATTGCTCAAGTATCATCACTACCACCCGCTCAATTGAGACAATGTATACATTGCATGGGCGAACAACCATGTGGTTACTGTGCCCCTGATGGAAATGATGAAGAACAAGCCAATTTCCTGATTCACCAAAGAATACCTTTAGGTATTTTTCCTATCAATCTTGGTAATTCTTTTCCTAACAATTACCCGCATGGTTGACAGAATCAGAATCCTGGCTGGAAACAAGATGTTGGACCTTCCAACAGACCTCCTAACAATCAATTCAAACAACAACAACCACAATCTGATCAAACAGCAAGGCTAACTAGGATAGAGGAATCTATCCAACAATTGCTATAATATATGCAAACAAATGAAGCCGCACGTAAAGCGTCAGACATGCAATTGGGGCAGTTAGCAAAAGAACTAGTCGACATGAAAAGCTCTGGTTTTTCTGCAAATACTCAAAATCCAAGAGAATAATGTAAGGCTATTTTTACAAGAAGTGGTAAAGTTGTAGGAAATGATTGTAAAAAAGAAGAAAAAAAAGAAAATGAAAAAGAAAAGAATGAAAAAGAAGGAGAAAAAGAAAATAAAGAAAAAGAAAATGAAAAAGAAAAGAAAGAAAATGATGAAAAAGAAAAATCAAAAAATCAAAAAAATAAAAAACAAAAAAATCTGTATTTGGGTCAGACACCTCGAGTTAAGGATCTACCTTATCCACATGCACCATCAAAAAAGGATAAGAAAAGGAATACAAAAGATTCCTTCAAATCTTCAAGCAATTACACATAAACATCCCATTTTCTGAGGCATTGGAACAAATGCCAACTTATGCAAAGTTTATGAAAGAATTGCTTACAAAAATTGTTGAACTTAAAGCAGGTTGCAGTGCTATTTTGCAATATAACAATGCCAGAAAAGTCGAAAGACCCTGGAAGTTTCACCATTCCCGTCTCCATTGGAGGTGTAAATATTGGGAAAGCCTTGTTAGACTTAGGGGCTAGCATTAATCTAATACCTCTAAGTATGATGAAGCGAATTGGTGATCTTGATCCTCAGAGAACAAAAATGACTCTGTAATTAGCTGATAGATCAATCAAGAGACCCTACGGTATTGTGGAAGATGTACTTGTAAAAGTTGACAAGTTCTACTTCCCTGTTGACTTTGTGGTTTTAGACATGGAAGATGATGCTTAAGTCCCCCTGATCCTGAGAAGACCATTTATGAAGACTGCTAGGGTGCTTATTGATGTAGATAATGGAAAACTGATAGTAAGAGTACATGATGAAGATGTGAACTTTGATGTTTTCAAAGCCATGAAACATTCCAACTCTAAACAAGACTGTTTTAAGGTGAATGTTCTTGACGAAGTTTGCCTTTCCATATCCAAAGGTATGTCAATTTCTGATCCTCTAAATAAGTTATTAACTAACTCTGTGAAATGTTTGAGTGAAGAAGAAGAGAGATGGGTGAATAGGTATTTTGAAGATCTTGATCAAGGTAAAGAAATTTCCCCTGAATCAAGAAAAATTGAAGAAATCCAAGAAGTACCTATTGAAGAAATCCAGAGGCCTAAATCAAAAGTGCTACCTTCCAACCTAAAATACATCTTTTTGAAAAAGGGTAATCTAAAACCAGTAATTATTAGTAATTTGTTAAGTGAAACAGAAGAAGAAAAACTAGTAGAAGTGTTGAAAAGAAATCAAGAAACAATCAGATGGACACTTGAAGATCTGAAAGGTATAAGTCCATCATACTGCATGCATAAGATTTTGTTGGAGGATGATTTTAAACCTGTTGCTCAACCTCAAAGGCACCCCAATCCAACCATGAAAGAGGTAACCAAAAAGGAGGTTTTGAAATTGCTAAAAGGAGGTATTATCTATCCCATTTCTGATAGTACATAGGTAAGTCCTGTACAAGTTGTTCCAAAAAAAGGTGGTATGACAGTAATTGTTAATGATAAAAATGAATTAATCCCAACAAGAACTGTCACCAGTTGGAGAATGTGTATTGATTATAGAAAATTAAATCAAGCAACAAGAAAAAATCATTTTCTACTCCTTTTTATGGATCAAATACTTGAAAGATTGTCTGGACAGGCTTACTATTGTTTTCTTGATGGATACTCTGGATATAATCAAATTGCTGTTGACCATCTTGATCAGGAAAAGACTATTTTTACATGTCCTTTTGGCATATTTGCTTATAGAAAGATGTCATTCGGATTATGTAATGCACCTGCTACTTTTCAGAGATGCATGTTTGCTATTTTTGCAGATCTAATTGAAAAGAGCATTGAGATTTTCATGGATGATTTCTCAGTCTTTGGGAATTTATTTGAGTCATGTCTAACCAACTTGGACACCATACTGAGGTGGTGTATTGAAACAAAGTTGGTGCTAAATTGGGAGAAATGTCACTTTATGATGAAAGAAGGAATTGTACTTGGTCACAAAATTTCTTCTAGAGGTATTGAAGTAGACCAAGCCAAGATTGAGGTAATCTTTAAAATCCCACCCCTGTAAATGTAAAAGGTGTTAGAAGTTTCTTAAGACATGCTGGATTCTATAGAAGGTTTATTCAAGATTTTTCAAAAATTGCTAACCTTTTAACAAATCTTCTAAATAAAGATGTTAAATTCAAGTTTGATAAATCATGTCTTAAAGCTTTTAATTCCTTGAAAGAGAAATTAGTTTCTACCCCTGTAATTGTTGCTCCTAATTGGAATTTACCTTTTGAACTTATGTGCGATGCAAGTGACTATGTTGTGGGAACAGTTTTAGGTCAAAGATATGAAAAAGTTTTTAGGGTTATATACTATGCTAGTAAAATTTTAAATGAAAATCAAATAAATTATGGAACTACTGAAAAAGAATTACTAGCCATAGTGTATGTCTTAGAAAAATTTATATCATACTTGATTGGTTCAAAAATAATTGTTTTCACTGATTATACGACAATCAAGTACCTTTTGACCAAAACTGATTCTAAACATCGGTTAATTAGATGGATTCTGCTCCTTCAAGAATATGATCTTGAAATCAAAGATAAAAAGGGTAGTGAAAATATGGTCACTGACCATCTTTCTAGATTAATGAATGATGAGGTTATTGCCAAAGAAAAAGACATCTTGGAAGAATTTCCTGATGAAAAACTTTTTAAAATAACAAAACGGCCATGGTTTGCTGATATGGCCAATTTTAAAGCAGTGGGAATTCTTTCAAATGATTTAACTTGGCATCAAAGAAATTTTTTTTCAAAGATACAAATTATTTTGTCTGGGATGACCCACACCTATTCAAAATTAGAGTGGCCAATTTGCTACGTCGTTGTGTACCCGATTGGGAAAAAAATATGTGTTGTGGCATTGCCACAAATCACCTTATGGAGGACATTTTAATGGTGAGAGAACTGCTGCAAAAATTCTTCAATCAGATTTGTATTGGCCCTCTATTTTTAAGGATTCTCACTCATTTGTGCAAGCTTGTGATTACTGCCAAAGAACAGGTAATGTCAATAAAAGGTAGGAAATTCCTCTCATAAACATTCAGGAGGTTGAGGTATTTGATTGTTGGGGTATTGATTTCACGGGACCCTTCCCTTACTCTCAATTCAATCAGTATATCCTTTTGGCAGTTGATTATGTTTCAAAATGGGTCGAAGCAATCGCTTCACCTAATGATGACACCAAAACTGTGGTGAATTTCTTGAAGAAAAACATTTTCTGTAGGTTTAGAACACCAAGAACCTTGATCAGTGATGGAGGATCACACTTTTATAACAAAGTTCTTCAAAAGGTATTACAATATTATAGAGTGAGACATAAAGTGGCCACAGTATATCATCCACAAACCAATGGACAGGCTGAGATTTTAAATTGTGAAGTGAAAAGAATTTTGGAAAAGACTGTATCTTCCTCCAGAAAAGATTGGTCACAAAATCTTGATGATGCACTCTGGGCATACAAAACTGCATTCAAAACTCCTATTGGCCTTTCTCCTTTCCAAATGTTCTATGGAAAAGCTTGTCATCTTCCAGTAGAGATGGAACATAAAGCATATTGGGCCTTATGATTTCTCAACTTTGATCCAAATGCGACAGTTGATAAAAGAAAGTTGCAGTTACTTGAGTTAGAGGAAATGAGAAACAATGTTTATGAGTCATCTAGAAGTTACAAAAATAAAGTGAAAGCTTACCATGACAAGAAAATTAAAAATAGACACTTCACACCAGGTCAGCAAGTTTTATTATTTAATTTAAGATTAAGACCGTTTCCTGGTAAATTGAAATCTAAGTGGTCAGGCCTATTTGTAATTAAGGAAGTTAAATCTTATGGAGCAGTTGAAATTGAAGATCCAACTTCCAAACGAAGTTGCATGGTTAACTCACTACCATTTGTTATTTAACTGATCTGTGATATATAGGGTGTCAAGCTAGAGACAATAAATCAAGCACTCAATGGGAGGCAACCCATTATTCTTCTTTAATTTTTATTCAAAATTAATTAATAAAAAAATAATTAAAAAAACATAGAACCCCACGCATAGCATCCCACTGATGCGTAGCGTGGAGGTAAAAATTTTGCCCTCATGCATAGCGTCCTAGCTATGTGTAGCGTCAGGGCCTACGTTCAATTTTTAAAACTGAACCAGAGAGGCCCAATTTAGGTTTTATAAACCTAAATTTCCCTCTCTACCTCAATTTTTCTTAGAACCCTATTCCTCAACTTCTCAAGAACCTACATTCTCCCACCTCTCTCTAATTTCACAAGGATTCCAAGTAAGTGATCTTCCGCTTTCCTTAGCTTGTTTTTGATTCATAGAATTGCATGTGGTTAGGATAGGATTAGAAGACCATTGGAACTTGTTTGCTGTTAGAATTATAAGAATGTATGGATTGGATGATGTTTGGAGGGGTTGCTATTGCACAACCCCATTTTGCAGTTTCTATTTTTGCGAGCCCACGTGTAGCGTCCCACTGATGCGTAGCGTGAGGCATGAACTGTAACCCCACGTGTAGCGTCCCAGTGACGCGTAGCGTGGGAAGAACAACTTGACGCATAGCATCCAACCCACGCGTAGCGTCAGGCCCCTGTTTTACTTTTTCTTAATTTTTAAGTTTTATTTACTAGGGATTATATTATTTTCTGTTTTTAAATTTTGAAAAATGAAAATAAAATTTTTTGTTCCTTTTTTATTTTTTTGTTTGTTTTTCTTTTAAATTAATAAAATTTCTTAGTTTGTATTATTTGTTATACTTTCTTGTATAAAAATAAATTAAATTCTATTTGTAAAAATTAAAAATTAAAAAGTTTATTTGTTGTTGTATTTTCTTTCTTAAAAATAAAAATTTGTTCAAATATGTGTATGAATTGCAATTTTATTAATTTGTATGTAAAAATGCATGTTGTTTGAGATTTATTTGTGATGCGTATTATATTGTTAAAAATTTGAAAATATGCATGTTAATTTTATAATGTTTTACATGATTTATTTTTATTATTTTTTATTATGCATGATTTATTAAAAATATAAAAACCAAAAACAATTTTTGTGATGAGTGTTTTATTTTTGTTTGTATAAATTTGTGATTTATTTAAATAAATTTTCTTTTACAGATGGCACCTAAGAAATCAGTTCCCACCACTGGTAAGAGACAGAGGAGGACCATAGATACTCATACCACCTCTGAAGATCCTGATCTTCAGGGTGAGGAGCAGTTAGGACCCCGAGCTCCCACCAGATTTAGGACTGACGCCAAGTGGGCGAGATTCCATCAGATCAAGGGCCAGAGACTCATCTAGGAGAGGGTCCTTGATCTTAGTGCTGGAGATTATCCTGAGCTTCAGGAGGAGATACAAAGGAGGAGATGGGGACTTCTATTTTCTTTACCTACTGAGGGGGATCCCATACTAGTCATGGAGTTTTACGTAAATGCCTTTAAGACTCGCCAGGATTCACCAAACATTAGTCAGCAGAGGATGAGCTTGGTGAGGGGTCGGCACATTACTTACAATAGGGACACTATCAGTACCCTTTTGGGTAATCCAAGGGAGCCTGCTCCCGAAAGTGATACTTGTTTTTGGAAGGAAAATAGAAACAAGGTTGCTAATGAGGATGGTGATCTAGGATACTTCCTGGATCAGGTTGCTCATTTCCTGAGCAAGGTTGGAAGAACTCCATCAAACCTCTTTAAGACCCAACTGACCCCTATAGCTCAGGCGTGGTCTCATCTTATGCTTCATAACATCACTCCTGTCACCCACCTTTCTTCTCTTCCAGTTGATCGCTGCTACCTTCTTTATTCCATCTTTCAGGGCCACACCATTGATATTGCTGAACTTATATCTAAGCAGATTCACCTTTATGCCCTCGGGTATAAGGTGAATCGCCCTGTGCCTTTCCCTCTCATCATTCCTGCCTTACTGAGGAGGCAAGGGGTTGTTGTGCCATCACCAAAGTTCACTAGCTCTTCAGGGAGAGTCCCCAAGGTTTCAGTGAACAGAGATTATTTTGTTCAGTAGTGCAAGCTTCCACCTCTGGAGCAAGAGGCTCAGCCCAGACCTAGATGCAGGAGACCAGCCCAGCCACCATCTGCTGATGCTATCACTGAGGGATTTACTAGGATAACCATAAAGCATCAGCATATGATGCAGATGATGGCTGCTTCTCACTGTGCCTATATACACTTACATGATGCATTTTATCAGTATAAGATACAGGGAGAGGGGGCACCATTTATGACACCAGCTGATTTTGCTGCTCATCTGACCTTGCCTGGTGATTTGCCTATATATCATGAGGCTGGTGGACTGTTGATAAGTCTTGAAAAGACTTAATTAATGCATCTATAATTTAACTTAATTCATCAAATATTGTTAAGTTTAATATTAATTATGTAATAATTTAGTTTTAATTCTTGTTTTAGTCATTTAATTAAATTATGATTGAATTGTGCAAGAAAATGGTTAAAAAGATAAGCATATGAGTAATTATGATTTCCACTAACCTAGCGTACCTACATTAGAAAGCCAGCGTTCCTACGCTAGGCATTTATTTATGTGTGTTTTGCAGGATCCAGGTGCAGTGATACCAGCGTATCTACGCTAGCCCATCAGTGTACCTGCGCTCTCACAAGCAGAACCTGAAAAGAGAAGAAAATTCAAGTCAGAGAGTTAGCGTACATATGCTGGACGCTCAGCGTACGTACGCGTGGAAACAGAATGCATTTTATCTAAGTTAGAAGCTCAACGTATGTACACTGGATGAGCGTACTGACGCGCGGAAGCATCTGATGCTATTTTATTCAAGTCAGTGGCTCAGCATACGTACGTGCATGTCATACGCACGTCAAGCACCTAATTTTTGTTCAAGCAAAAGGCCACCGTATATATGCTGGGGATTGGGCGTTCCTACGTGCATGTTTTAGAGACCTAATTTGCTGTTTTTAAGTTAGTTTTTTAGTTTTTTTATCTTTAGTTATTTGCTTGTAAGCCCTTATGGGGTAATTCCACGATTTAGGATAGTTAGTTAGTTAGTTCAAGGCAAGAAACCTATATATTTGTAATCTTAATGTAATTTAACACAGGAGCAATAATACATTATTCATTTTTCTGATTTTCAACTTCTCTCTAAACATTTTCTCTTACTAAATTCTCTCTTCCATGGCTCTCTGCATTCCACTTGCTGATTCCACATCCATGGGTTTCTAAACCCCTAGGGTTGGGATTGCTAAGGCTTGCAATGAATTCTTGAAGGTGTATTGAGGAATTCAACTTCTGAATCATGAGGAGAACAAGCTGAGGAGTGGAGTTCCATTGCTGAATTGACAAATTTAGATCCAATGAAGAACCTCACCAATGAGGAATCATGGTTGAGGCTTAGGTAACTTCCAGCTTCCTAATCAATTCAGGCCTATTAATTAGGTGAATAGTTAGGGTTCAACCCCTAATTTTTGTATTAGGTTTCTCTGTTATTGAATACCTAAGGGATTAGGGTTTAATGCTTAGGAATTAGTGTTAATCACCTAAGGAATTAGGGATTAACCATCTGTAAATTGTCCTCTTGAGTCCGAAGCTTGATTGAACCTTAATTGCATGTTTCTTGATGAAATTGTAAGCTGAAGCAATCCTAACGTCTCTTCCATTAAGTTCACTTCACCTTTCATATTGTTTCTGAAAATACAAAAACATAGAAAACATCAAAACAATAAAAACAAAATGAATATTATACTGCATTGTGTTGGTTCAGCTTGTACTAGTCCAAGATTGAGGTAATTACCACAATCCCTGTGGGAACGATCAAATATATTACAAATTTAACGATTGGTGCACTTGCCAAAAGATAAATCCTTCGAGAAATATGCATCAAGTTAATGGCTCAGGATTTTCACACCAAGTTAATGACATCCCCAAACATAAAGCTTGCTTGTCCCCAAGCAAGAGCTCAGATTAATTAATCAAAAGCACTTACTTAAGACAATCAACCTTCTCTTAACTTAATTCATGCCATAATTATTAAATACCCTTCATGCTTTATTTCTACAACTTCTAAAAATATAATTACTCACACTTTCCTTTGGGAACAAGTTGGTGAAGCTTCCTCACATGGATTAGTACTTCACTCTTCTCTCAGTGTTTAGGTTTAATTATATGCACTCATCACCTGCATAATTGTTAGATCAACATAGGCTTGCAACAGTTCTAAACATCATGATATATATGCTAACACAATTGGATCAGCAAGGGCTTTTTAAGCTTGCAATAGGGTTAGGCTACAGGCTCTATTTTTGTTGTTCTAGTCAGTGTTGGGTTAAAAGATGTGCCCACTGATGCCTTGCCTCAATCTTAACTTAAATGCCTCTACTAACTAGCTCTTTTGCTTTCATTATTATTTTTTTAGATGAAGGATAACTCACTAACTGCGGTGCTTTGCACCTTCTTCTCTTTCATTCCTTTGGACTCTTTCTTTTTCTTTCTTTCTTTCATATATTTTTTTTCAATACCATTTTTTTATTGTTGTTATGGTGCTTTGCACCTTCTTCTTTCTGATTTTTCACTTTTCTTTTGTTTTTTCTGTTTCTCCTTTCATATCTCAAAATTCCCATCAATAATTAAGGTCAGAGTGTGTCCTTTAATTGCTGTTAGGCACACTCTTCATCCCCAAACTTAAAACTTGCTAGTCCCTAGCAATAAGATAAGACTTAGCAATCCATTAGTGGTACATCCAGGGATAATTCACTTGGTTTTTTCTCAGATAAATTGGCTTGTAAAGTTAGGACTTAATCAGAATGAAAAGGTCTCAGGCTCAAACATAAGTATTAGGTCAAAGGATAATTAATAATACTAAGGATGGCTAATTTTGGCTCTGGCTAATTTACAAAGAAGGCCTTCATCATTTCCAATTGGCAAACATATAATCATTTAGCAAGCACTAAAGCAAATTCTGTCTCACTAACAAAAAATGCAGACACACTCAGAAAATAAAATAAAGGCTCAAAAGCTAATAAATTATAGGTAATCAGCCAATCATGTCCCCAAACTTAATGCAAGATTATAAATTCATATTGCTAACTAACATGATGAATAAACAAATAATTAATGATGAAAAACAATTATGGACAGGGATCATGAATCAAGTAATGCTAATCAATTAATTTATCCAGTTAATACCTGAGAATCAGCATACTTTAAATTATTGAGATGGATTATAACTTAAACATAATTAACATATTTCATAAGTGAATAAGATTAGAGTATAGATCACTTCTTTTTTTACCTTTATGGCATGGATTTGGTAAGCAAATGATTACAATAAGTAAGAAATACAATTAGAAGAACAAAATAAAATTAAACAAGAAAAAAAATTAGTTTCATTATAACTGAAAAGAGATACATTGTTCAAAATAAAGTGACTATAATAAAGTTATTACATTCCAAAGGTAAATGCTAGATAAAAATAAAGTAAACATCAGTCTTCTTCCTCTTCTTCCTCTTTTGCTGCGGCTTCCTCCATATGCTTAGACCACGTTTAGATACACTGGTCATGAGCGTAAAGACGCTCAGCTTCTGGTTGCAACAAATTTGCTATTTCTAATGTGCATACAAATGCTCAGGCTCAAGCATATAAACGCTGGCATTCGGTTTGCATCAGGTAGAAAAAATATGGTTTACACGTAGATACGTTGAAATGTGAGCATAGGTACGCTCAAATTAAGACTTACAGGTAATCCTAATTCTGAACCGCACTGCAAGCGTGCTAGATCTCGCTTAAGCGTATGGCATACACTGTGACACGCGTATATATGCCCAGCTCCCAATGTATGTACGCTCACATTCTGGTTGCATAAATTGGCTATTCCTGGGTCCAGCGTGTGTACGCTGACCCTGGGCGTATGTACGCCTATATTCTGTTCTATCAGGTGGTCAAGTCTGGGTCGTGTGTATGTACGTTGACCCTGGGTGTATGTACGCCCACTCACTAGTTACATCAGGTGGTAAAGTCTGGGTCACGCGTATGTATGCTGACCCTGGGCGTATGTACGCCCACTCTCTGGTTTTCAAGTTCCCTTTTATTACTTAGTTACAGAACCTCAGCATAGGAACTCTGAGCATCAGCATATATACACTGGATTTATTTCCATTATTGAAGCAACAGACCCACCACACGTAGGTACGCTGGGGTCCTGGCGTATGTACGCCAACATTCAGCCTTATTATTTTCCAAAATTGGCTCTTGCGCGTAGCTACGCCCTACTAGGCGTATGTACGCTCATACTTATTTTGCCTACTGGACCCACACGTAGATACGTTGAGATTGAGCGTATGTACGCCAGCTTTCAGGTCCAAAACTCTTATTCTTTTACTGATGCATATATGTATGCTAGAATCCAATGTATGTACGCTTAAACCTTATTCACACATTTTTCAAGCTTTTTTAGTCTTTTCTTCTTTCTCCCTATTTAATTTTCTTTTGTTTTTAGTATTTATAAGGAAATAGAAAGTAATAAAGAACTAACATGAAACACAAAATGAAAAATGGATGCTGTACAATGGTATGACTACAAACATAAAATTGATTTTTTTTTCAAATAAAGGAATTGAGATGCATGAATAGAAACTACCTGCATGGAGAGAAAGAGATGGTGTCAAGGTGCATACTTTGGTGGTTCATTATTCAAGGAATGAAGGTGAGCATAAGAACGCTTCTTGGGAGCATCCACTGTGTAATCCTGAAAATTCTCTTTTGTTTTTTTTCTCTTCTTTTTCTTCTCTCTCTCTCTCTTTTTTTTAACTCTATTTTTCTCTTTTTTTTTAAAAAAAACTTCTCTCACTACTTTATTTATGTACAAGAAAAACAAACATAGGCTTATCCTCCAGGATCCCATTGCTTATGACCATACACTTTTGGTCTTTTAGATCCATTTTTCTCCTTGTTATGTTTGAGGCTAATGCTCAACACAACTTTCCTCCAATCTTTCTTTTTCCAAACTTTCTGTTTTTTCTTCTTTTTCTTTTCTTCACTCTTTTTCTTTTTCTGTTTTATGTTAGTGTCCCTTTTTTTGTGCCACAAGCAATGTTCTTCTTGACTTGAGAATTTACGTTTTCTTGTGATTTTCATAACTGCAGTAGTCACCACTAGCAAACGCTCCTCATGACATGGCTGAGTTTTTTCTTCTTTTATATTTTCAACATCTAAACATATGAACTCTTCTTGTGCATGAACCTCTACTTCTTTCTTTGCATTCACACTTGGCTCCAACAAAATTTCAGTATCATTATTGTGTTGCCAAGATGTGGTTTCCATCTCAGCTGAGACCTCTACCTCTTCTATCACTTCTTGCTCAACAATAGTATATAATTGAGTCTCAACTTCCTCAATCACTTTTGTTGTCATTTCTTTACTTTGTACTACTTCAACACTTTCCTCATCAAAGTAATTACCTAATGACAACTCCTGCTCTTGTTCTTCTTTAGACCAATCTTCTTCATTCCAATCATCGAAGAATGCTTCACTAGATATACTATCATCTTCCAACTCTGAAGTATAATTCCTATCACTTTCTTCTTCACATTCTTCAATTGACCCTTCTTTCATCAAATAACCCTGAACTTTCTTATTTTTTTTTTCTTCTTTTGTTTCAACATCAACTTCAAGTTTAGGTTCATCCATCCCAATGTTTTCTAGCTGGTCTTCTTCTCCCCAAACTTAGTTCCCTCAGCTAGACCAACATCATCATCCCATAGCTCTTCATATTGGTCTTCTCTTCGTACAACCTCTATATTTCTTTGCTCTTCAGCCAATTGCTTTGTAATAAAATCCACTTGCTTCTAAATATTCATGATTGAATTATCAAAATTTTGGAGGCTGGTTTAAGTGACTTTTATAAATTGAATTAAAATCCTTTCTAACTCCGATGACTCCTCCTCAATTGGTTGTACCTCCTCTACATGGTTCATGCATAACGTTTATGAATATTGAAGAAACTCTGCTAAGGTGTCATCAAGATCCATCACCTGTAACTTTTCACTTTCCAAAGCAACTAGAAAAACCATAAATGCAACAACTAACCACAAACAAAGCTACTGTAACGGTTAGTACTAACAACTAAACAACTAAAATCAAAACAGTAGTAACTATGAACAACAATTCAAGCAAGACTTAACAAATCCTACTTCTACAATGAAATTTACTAATAACTAACAACATGTACAGAAACTAAAAAATGGTTCAGTCTAGTACTGGTCCAAGGATTGTTGATATTACTCAACAATCCCCAGCAACGGCGCCATTAACTTAGTGTGAAAATCCTGAGCCATTAGCTTGATGCATATTTCTCGGAGGATTTATCTTTTGGCAAGCGCACCAATCATTAAATTTGTAATATATTTGATTGTTCCCACATGGATTGTGGTAATTACCTCAATCTTGGACTAGTACAAGCTGAACCAACACAATGCAGTATAATATTCATTCTGTTTTTGTTGTTTTAATGTTTTCTATGTTTTTGTATTTTCAGAAACAATATGAAAGGTGAAGTGAACTTAATGGAAGAGAGGTTAGGATTGCTTCAGCTTACAATTTCATCAAGAAACATGCAATTAAGGTTCAATCAAGCTTCAGACTCAAGAGGACAATTCACAGATGGTTAATCCCTAATTCCTTAGGCGATTAACACTAATTCCTAAGCATTAAACCCTAATCCCTTAGGTGTTCAATAACAGAGAAACCTAATGCGAAAATTAGGGGTTGAACCCTAACTATTCACCTAATTAGTAGGCCTAAATTGATTAGGAAGCTGGAAGTTACCTAAGCCTCAACCATGATTCCTCATTGGTGAGGTTCTTCATTGGATCTGAATTTGTCAATTCAGCAATGGAACTCCACTCCTCAGCTTGTTCTCCTCATGATTCAGAAGTTGAATTCCTCAATACACCTTCAAGAATTCATTGCAAGCCTTAGCAATCCCAACCCTAGGGGTTTAGAAACCCATGGATGTGGAATCAGCAAGTGGAATGCAGAGAGCCATGGAAGAGAGAATTTAGTGAGAGAAAATGTTTAGAGAGAAGTTAAAAATCAGAAAAATGAATGATGTATTATTGCTCCTGTGTTAAATTACATTAAGATTACAAATATATAGGTTTATCTAACCATGGTTGTCGAGCATAACCGTGAATATAACAGACAATGTATATTCACGGTTATAGTAAAACCCATGGAAAAAGAACAGCTATATTCACCGTTGTTTAGCATAACCGTGAATATAAGTAGAAAAAAAATTCACTTACAGACCATGTATATTCACGGTTATAGTAGGAACCGTGGATAAAGAACCTATATATTCACGGTTATGCTAAACAACCATGAATATAAGTAATATACGGTTATAGTAGTAACCGTGGATAAATAGTGTCTATAATCACGGTTATAGTAGTAACCGTGGATAAATAGTGTCTATAATCACGGTTGTTACCATAACCGTGAATAAACACTGAGGTTTTTTTTTAATATGGTTTCTGTTTTATTGTTTCCCAAACCTGCATTCAGACAACCAGCACAATATATAGTATCCCAGCATATCCAGCAACAAACAATATATAAAAAGAATAGTATATATATAACAATTAATTTGATATGAATTCATAACAACCTAAAAAATGAAACTATATACAATTCAGATGAATGTAACCTAATAAAATGTAAACCCTAAATCCTACACTAGATACATATTTAAGAGAATAAAGATCCTATATCTAGCTAAGTTCTTTTCCTGATTTCAATAAAGTATGAGGCTCATTGCCTTCTAACATTATCTACAAGTGTCTTAGAGAAGTATGACCGGTCCTGGAAGTACTGCAAATAATGCACAAAACAATTAGAACAAAAGCTATATTTATTACATGAAATTGATGAAATTGTTAGAAAAGTAGTCCAAATGATGAGACTTACATCAGTCCATCCCTCTACTAAATGTTGTTGGACAATGGTTAGCATAGTGTGCATGACGAAATAGCCACACTCAAAGGTAGCCTCCTGCCTGTAAGACTACAATGGACATAAAAGATAGAATAAGTGAATTCGCAACTTAAAAAATATATATTGAAGATTTGAATGAATACGATAGACTTACCTTTGGGTGCACCCACACAACTTTTCTTCCGCTGGACATAACTCCAATCAGTCGATTGTATCCAACCACCGCCCTACATCAAATAAAACACAAGATAAGTTAGAATCGTATAGGTCCAAAAATGATGTAATCGAATTTGTACTTATTGTTTAGGGATTAACTTACCCGTCTACTACAGTTTTCAGGTATTGTGGAACTGCCCGATGTGTTGTATCAAAGTACAGAGCAAGATAAGCCCGGGGACAGATCACCACAAGTGTCCAGTGAGCGCTGCAGTTACCAGTGATAAGTGAGACTTCAAAATGAAAAAATTAATGACAATAATTATGGAATAGAATATTACCCTTTATGATAGGGGCCCATGTATACAGTCTTCCCAGACTCAAACATCCAATTCTGGATGTATGCCTGGGTGTCCTGCATGGTGTTTGCTTGCTTCTGTATGAGAGAGGGCTTTAAGAAACCATAAGTTCCTTGGAAACCCAAGTCCACACAAAGTTTAGTCAGAAACCTAAACAAGTTGAGACATGGTTAGCGACAAATAACTTGTATAATGAAAAAATTGGACAAAAAGAGATATACTTATAGCTCCCACAACTAAATGATGGAGATGTTCAGCAACGACGTCCCTGAAATAATCTCACACATGTCAGAATATGTAATGTAAAGTGGTACTGCACTTGGACGGCCGAACACCAGTGGCTCCTATGGGATCTGAATAGTCTCATCTCCTTGCTTATACCCGATGCGCCATAGCATCCGGATGGGATTGTCGGCCGGGTCTGGCCTCTTCAATGCCTGCTCCTGTTGAACAATTGACAACCATCACAGTTTGTACCATAATTGACAATATAACAAAATTAGTTAGTGTAAGGTTCTTACCTGTCCAGGGGCAACCTGCAGAAGTCTGTTGGGCCACATCAGAAAATGGCCCACCGCCTGACCGACAGTCTTCACCTCTGGAGTTGCCACTGGCACAACAGCATCCTCCTCGAGGACGAGCACAACAGAGACCCTGGACATACCATCAGGTAATGACTGATGGTGAACCATAGGGCCTAAGTTGTAGACCATGCCAGTGGCAACTGGCTCCTCTGACCCGTCAACGAATAGGTCACATTGACGGGTGTCTGGTGGCTCAACCCCATCATCGTCAGGGTCAGCCGCAGTGCACGACCCCTTAGTGCTAACCCTCCGTACCTACATATTTACACATCAAGCAAAAGTTATTCAACAATGAAATAAAGTGATTACAAACAATAAAATCGAGGAAATTAAATAAAGAATCTAACCTGTGGGTCGCTAGCTGGTGCAGTAGTCTCCTGGTGGTGGCTGAGTGAGGCCTTCATCTCCTCCTTGAATCGGGCCATCTCCTGGTGGAGCCTAGATATCTCTTCCTGATACTCAGCCTTCACAACAGCCACCTTCTGCTCCACCATTTTCTCAAGGGAGGGGGTAGGGTCGGGAGCACCGTAATAGCTGTGGAGGCCTGTGAAATGTGAATGATTAGCCGATAATTGTTTAACAGATAACAAAATGAAAGGATACAGTTATTTCCAACTTACCTATACCTCAACCAACAGCACGCACTCTTCCTGGGTGCTCTGGAGTGCCGATGGCGGTAGTCAAAATATCCTGCCTACCATGGGCTACGAAAGACCCTTGGGTTGATTGCTCAACCAAGGAATCCTGAAACCAAACAAGTTAGTATTGACTTCCTTCACGTAATACCAAAAAAAGACACTAATACAAGGGGAATACTTACTATCTTGAGGTGACCTCCTGAGCTTGTGAGGAAGTGTATTCCCCACTCTTCTTGATCCTGGCCCGCTTCCATTTGTCGTGGCGTGTAGGTGGGGAAGGGGGATCCACAATACCAGTGTCAGGCTGACTAGTCTGACACTGACTCAGCCTCTCCTGTACCAGCCGCTCCTCCAACCTATGGTAACCCCCACGTGACAGTGTGTAGGGGCAGTCATTCAGCTTCCTAGTCTCCCGGGCTTTCTTTCTGACCTCCTACAACAAGAAAGAAAAATATTCAGAGTTAGCCGTTTAAATTATACATAATTTAATCATTTAAAAACCAATGTACCTGAAACTGGACAAAATGCCTATTTGCAACGAAAGCATCCCATGTCGCCTGATCAATGAATGGATATTTCTCTCCAGGGAACTTTCCTTGGTCGTCCCCGAATACATACCTACAATTTAGGTATATTTAAACTAAGGATTGGTACAATTTGGTAAAGCGTTGATTAAGAATTTAAAGTCCAAATATACCTCGTGGTGAGTATGGATTTGAACGACCTTCATCGCTCAGCCATAATATCGAGGACCTTCCTCCTTGCTATGTCAGAAGATGGTATGTCAAAAGAATCCTACTGAAAGGAGTTAGTCCATAAAGGAGTCCTTATTATGAATTACATGAAATAATACAGTAAAATAAAACTTAAATAATATCAAAGTTACCAGAACATCACTCCATAGCTGGTTCTTCACCACATCCTCGACATTATCCCAGTCGGGGATAATGATGGACACCTTCGATCGAGCCAGGACTCCCAAATAACTGCTAAACTTTGTGGCATTTGGTCCTCCAAATCTACCAGTGTTGACATCCATGTCAATAGGTAACCTCTCTCCCCGGTGTCGCCTAAGTGCAACGTCTGCCATCCGGGTAACACCTCTACTCTTCCGAGTAGAGGAATCAGTAGCCTGTGAGTCAGACCTAGATCGTCCATCCTGATCAGCCATGAGTATCTGCCCAAACAAGGAAACACAACTGTCAAATATTTAATATAACATTTAATATAATGAATAATTAATATAACATGCATGTAATTCAATGATTCATTAACATGATTAATACCCTATGAAGATGAAATATTTTCCCACAAGCCTTCATGGTGGTCATGACGACTGGCAACTACATCATCTGTGTCATGTTCCACGATAGAATGACTGCCCGGTAAACCCGTCAAACACATCAACCCCGTCTTCCCACAACCTTTTGAGGTCTTTGACCAATGGAGTTAAATATACATCAATGTCATTGCCCGATTGTCGTGGACCAGAAATCATAATCGATAACATGACATATTTCCGCTTCATGCACAACCATGGCGACAAGTTGTAAACAAACAACAAAACATGCCATAAACTATGGTTTGTGCTCAGGTTCCCAAACGGGTTCATGCCGTCTGTGGCTAGTGCAAGCCTAACATTTCTTGGTTCATGGGAAAATTCCAGAAAAATTGTATCCATTCATCGGCCGGATGCCTAAGTAATCCATCAACAACCCTTTCATCAGCATGCCATCTCATAAGTTTTGCATCTTCTGCATTGGCAAACAGACGCTTTAGTCTTGGAACTATAGGCAGATACCACAACACCTTTGCAGGAGACCCTTTAGTGCATACCTCATCAGAATCCGCCTCTTTCTTCTTATACCGTGACACCCCACACCTAGGACATCGATGCAGCATTTCTAACTCACCCCGGAATAATACACAATCATTTGGGCATGCATGTATTTTCTCATACTCTAAACCCATAGGACACAACACCTTTTTGGCCTCATAGTTACGGTTCGGCAAGGTGTTTCCAGCTGGGAGCATTTCTTTCAACAACTTCAGTAAGTCAGTGAAACTTTTATCCGTCCACCCGTTTATGGCCTTCAAATTAAACAATCGCAAAACTACTGATAACCTCATGAAATTGACGCAATTTGGATACAACGGCTGCTCAAAGTCCTCGTACAGAGTCGTATATACATGAGCTTTCTTAAAACCTTCTACCCCCACATCACGGATCATATCCTCGAGTCGGTCATCCATGTCGACATTGGTGTCATGCATCGAGCTTCGATTTTCAGTTTGAGAGTTGTTACTTGGCACCACCACATCTTCACCATGCTATATCCAACGCGTATAACTACGCAGAAAACCGTCACACAGTAGATGTTCTCGCACCTCTTCCAAGTCTACCTGACGCAGGTTCAAGCATTTAACACAAGGGCAAAAATACTTTCCATTCACCTCCACTACATTCCTCGCTACGAATTCTATAAATGATTTAACTCCCCCCTCGTACTCTAGACTTAGGCGTGATGCAGTTATCCAACTCCGATCCATGCCAACTGTTTACAAGGTGCTATGATCAACCTCACTTTTTCTTCAAAGGTGGTGGTCCTATACCCATTCAGGATGACAATTGTTTTTATACGTCATTCATATATACAGGTTAGGAGTTATTTTAAAATTTGATAAAATTTCGGCAGCATTTCACATTGGTCTCTAAGTACACAAAATGAGAGTGGTCAAATCAAACTCAAGCACAACCAAATATGCACCCAAAGAATAACACAAAATGCAAGTTACCGAAAGTTTATCAAATTTTAAAATAACTCTTAACTTGTACATACTAACAATGACGTATAAAAAATAATTGTTCATCCCAAACTGTCCAAACGGACAATTCAAGATTCAACACAAACGATGACATTAATTAATTTAATGACCATTTGTGTCGAATCTCAAACGGGGAACTACGGTTCACTCATGCACAGCAACTTTCATACTATGAGCCTACGAGTTTGCAAGATTAACAACCACACACATACAACAACAATAGAAATAACATTATATAAGAGCAACCAACAACAACAGAAATAAAATGGATAATAATTTAGTTAACTTTTTACCTAAATTAGTATGATGTTTCTAATTTGTGTTATTTTGAAGTACAAGTATGGTGTTGGAGTATGTATTATTGATTATGGATTATGATGTTGGTTTATAAGACTTTTAAAGAAACACTCGATGAAACTCACTTGTTCACTTAAGTGCATTTGGGCTTTAAAGAAAACGATTTAGTGCATTTGATCCTAATTTCATTTGATCCTAATGCAAGTGAGTGTATTTAAAGTTCAACCTACTCAATATTTTGTACTTATCTCTCTTAGGCATAATATCCTATCATGAATAGAAATTCAGAACAAAGATTTCATCGTGGTATGTCACCATTGGAGCTACATCTTCCCAGAAGATTCATGCCCTTTAATTAATTCATCTTTCATCCTTATATACTTACACACCATTCTCTTTCCAATATTGTTTTTTATTATTCCCACCAAAGGAGTGAACACTTACTACTTAAGGTCAACTAATGCATAAATCACAATAAAATAAAAATTTCCTTCACAAGCTCTCTAGCATGTATAACTACTGATTATATTGTTCAGTCCAAGCTTAGAATGTGTGAAATAAACATTCCATCTTATAAGGGATTTGTCATTGGATAGTAAAATTTCTTTTAGAAACAAATTTATTAACAACAACATTATTTCTTTTAGAAACAAATAGTTATTAACAACAACATTATTAGCAACAACATTATTTCTTTTAGAAACAAATTTTCAGCCGCTTATTACAAATGGTTAACAACACAAAGGCAGAATTAACCAAACTTAATAACACACAGGCAATGTCAAATAATGACAGAGACAGAGACAGAGACAAGCTTAACCAAACTTAATAATAACACAGAGACAGAGATAAGCTTCGTTCACCTTGAACAATGAAATAATACCCACACACACAGAGAAAACACATTCATTCAGGTTTGACTATACGCAAGTGAAAACACACATAATATATTCCACAAACAATGATAGGCCATAACAACGAAGTAGACCAACAGTGAACGGAGAAGAAAGGTAATGAGGCACTTACAAGAAAATGGTGTGAAGATGACAATAGCACGAAAGGAAGAAGGAAGAAGCAAGTGAATGCAGAAGCCCATGACCAGCAAAGAACAAACTCGAGCCAAAGAGGAGAACGAGGAAGAAGACGACAACCAGTGCGAAAGAAGAAGAGAAAGTGAAAAAAGCCTGAGAGGCGCGGCTTTTGAAGTTTTAGAAAGGATGTATATTCACGGTTCCCCTTGAAACCGTGAATATATTACACATATATTCATGGTTAAACAAAAAACTGTGGATAAATGTTAACTATATCACCACGGTTACGACCACAACCGTGGATAAATATTAAATCTATAATCACAGTTGTAGAAACAACCGTGGACATATAGTACCCGGTGATTAAACCTAAGACCTGAACTATATATCCACGGTTGGAAATACAATCGTGATTATAGACATCAATATATATCCACGGTTAACATCATAACCGTGATCATACCCATGAATATATAGTCACAGTTGTGCACACAACCGTGGATATATATTTCAGGTACTATATATCCACAGTTAACTTTACAACCGTGAATATATATTGATGGGTACGATCACGGTTATGATGTTAACCGTGGATATATAGTTTTCTCTGATTATAACGTTCACCTTATAATTTTAAAAATGCCACCGCGCATGTTTTTATCACTGATCCTCTTCAACCCGTGAATATATCCCGTTGTTATATCCAATTTTTGCACCAGTGGATGCTTCCACGTGTCATCCAGCGTACATACGTTGAGCTTCTGACTTAGATAAAATGCATTCTGTTTCCACGCGTACGTACGCTAAACATCCAGCGTATGTACGCTAACTCTCTGACTTGAATTTTCTTCTCATTTCAGGTTCTGCTTGTGAGAGCGCAGGTACGCTGATGGGCCAACGTAGATACGCTGGTATCACTGCACCTAGATCCTGCAAAACACATAGATAAATGCCTAGCGTAGGTACGCTGACTTTCTAATGTAGGTATGCTAGGTTAGTGGAAATCATAATTACTCATATGCTTATCTTTTTAACTATTTTCTTGCATAATTCAATCATAATTTAATTAAATGACTAAAATAAGAATTAAAACTAAATCATTACATAATTAATATTAAACTTAACAATATTTGATGAATTAAGTTAAACTATAGATGCATTAATTAAGTCTTTTTAAGACTTATCACATCCCCAAACTTAAAGCTTGCTTGTCCCTAAGCAAGAACTCAGATTAATTAATCAAAAGTACTTACTTAAGACAATCAACCTTCCCTTAACTTAATTCATGCCATAATTATTAAATACCCTTCATGCTTTATTTCTACAACTTCTAAAAATATAATTACTCACACTTTCCTTTGGGAACAAGTTGGTGAAGCTTCCTCACATGGATTAGTACTTCACTCTTCTCTCAGTGTATAGGTTTAATTATATGCACTCATCACCTGCATAATTGTTAGATCAACATAGGCTTGCAACAGTTCTAAACATCATGATATATATGCTAACACAATTGGATCAGCAAGGGCTTTTTAAGCTTGTAATAGGGTTAGGCTACAGGCTCTATTTTTGTTTTTCTAGTCAGTGTTGGGTTAAAAGATGTGCCCACTGATGCCTTGCCTCAATCTTAACTTAAATGCCTCTACTAACTAGCTCTTTTGATTTCATTATTATTTTTTCAGATGAAGGATGTGAACACCTCTTTCGGTCCGGCCTAAATTGGAACAACACCGGACCAAGGTCCTAAAAGTGGTAACACCGGACCACCGATGTCGTACACCTGACATCGAAGTAACAGGTCAGTCTGGCCCAAGTAAAAATCAAGGGATCTCAGATCGAAACATACACACCGGACTGGCAGTAGATCCGGACTCGGAGGAAGAACACCGCCCCTGTGATACTACCTTAAAAAGGCTCAACCGGTGTGAAGACACAGGTCCAGGTTCTTAAGAGACCACATCGGATCAGTGGGGACTCCATCCCAACCGGTGTTTTTGCTGACCGATGTTACAAACTTGACAACGGAAAGACCAGGTCGGGAGTTTATGCGTGATGACCTGGAGTCGCACTCCCTAAAAATGGCAGACAGGGAGACGGAAGTGGACAATTAAAAAATACCCCACTGAAACCCTGCTCCCCACAAACGGATAGTGGCCAGGGTTGCACACCACTACACGTATGGGTGAGTGGGAATTCTGGTTGTCCCAAACCCTCAGCCCATGACCTCAAAGCCCTATAAATGCCCCAACCAAGGAAGCTCAAGGGGTTGGTTTTTTTTTTTGGACTCCCTCTCTTTGCAAAAAGACTCTCTTCAAATTCTCTCCGATTCCTCAAGATCCTCAAATGGCCTCCCCACTTGAAACCAGTGACCTGTGTTAGTCACCACAAAAGACCCCTTAGCTTTAAAAAGCTTGAAGTTTTCCAATACTCAAAGCCACTGCCCCTTCACCGTCCTTACCCCGTACGCACACCGTCCTTGCACAGAACCAACACCGTCCCGATCCCCACACCACATTACCTTGTCAGTCTTCATTACTTCTCAACGGCATCCAGTCATTTACTCACTTCGGATCAACTTCCAACAACCCCGGTCGCATCCTTCAATTTTCAGGATTTGAGCCCAACACCGGTCCGTTGCTTCTGTCAGCGTGCAAGTCCAGAACCGTTTTGACACCGTCGCTGCACTCGACTTCCACATCGGTCTTGAGCCCACCACACCGGTTCCATTCTGTTCCTTATTTCTCTTATTTTCAGTCATTTATTTTCCTGTCAGTTTGCTGTTTATTTGTTATGTTTGTCAGTGTGGCATAGTTTAAACTGTTAATATTTTTACCCTTTTTCCCTTAAGAAATACATATAATAATAAATAATAAGTAATAAACGTTGCACATGTTATATTTTCTAGTTTTAAAATCTCTTTTTTAAACGGTGTCGTACGGGAGCACTCCTGTCTACACAACCTCTTTAGGATTCGTACACGTGCGAAGAACTTCGCCTTGTACGAGTTCCCCACCTCAATGACATCCATCATCATCTCCCAAGTCTTTTCCTAAAAGAACAACACTCAGAACTACGTAACCCTGATTTCTTGATAATTCAAGAATACGTAGGAGCAGGACCTCAATTCCTGTCGGGCCCATCTTTCTTATTCCTTTTTCTGATTTATTTCCTTACTTTCATGTTCCTTTCATAAATGTTCTTTTTTGGTCACTTCCGTGAAAATCAATTTAGACGTGACGTCTTGTTGATTTCCCCCTAGTTTTTGCTCAAGCCTCGCCATAATTCATAGGAAAGGGGTACTTAGGACGGGACGTCCCGCTTATCTCTTTCCTATCCCGGTCTTTTTTTTATTCAAGGATGTATAATTTAGGCGTGACGCTTTATTAGCATTCTCTTCCCTTCTCTGTCTTATATCGAAGTTGAGTTTAATCCGGATGAAACGTCCCATTGACCTCGCTTCGACATTCTATGTTTGTACAGTTCTCTCACTCCATGCTGTCATTTTTAAAATAAAAAAATACAACAATAAAAGGGAAGAAACAAACCATTTTTTTGTAAGGCTATTTATGTTGCGCATTTTCAATCTTGGTACTGTTTTCGGACAGGCGATGTAGGGTGCTAATACCTTCCCTACTCGTAATAGACTCCCGAACTTGAATCTCAATTTTTAACTAGTGCTTTATTGGACTTAGTTTTTTCCAATGTTTTTCCTATGGATAAAAATGTTGGTGGCGACTCCCTGTTTCATTCCACAAATTCTCTCTCTCTCTCGCCGCGCCGTCGCGATTTAGGTTGCGACAGATGGCGACTCCACTGGGGACGCTTAAGAGAGTCAGGCCAGTTTGGTTGAAAGCGCATTTTTTTATATAGCCTTTGTTTAGCTTGGATTTCTTCCCCTTGTTTTTTATTTTCCGTTAATTGTTGTAAATGTTTGTTATTATTTGCATCTTATTATTCGTTTTATATTCCATGTTCTGTATGATTATTGAACCCTAGGGTAGAGGACTATGTTACTTTTCTGCAATCATTGAACCCTAGGATAGATGACTTTGTATATTTTGTTCTGTGTTTGTTCTCTGTGCAGAATGGTGTAAGGTAAAAAGGTATTGAATGCCCTTTCACACACTACACTCATAAATTACTTGCACACACTTATGAGTGGCGCCCTATACCCGAGCCCCAAATGAAACTTAAGTTAGGAGGGGTTGGTATACGGAATCGTATAGGATGTACTTCCTATCCGGTGATCGTGAGAACCCCAACTAGAGTTCGACCTCTTGTGACATATGCACCTAGTGGTTCCCCACTGTTGCGTCCCTGTCATGGGTAGGATCTTGGCTCTGGTAACCTTCTAGAAGTCTAGTATAAGCCACCCGGTGTGAAGAGTCACTTTTAGACAAGCCCTAAGGTCCAGAGAAAACCTTCAACAAAACCTGACTTAGGCCACGAAAGGGCAAACTTTACTTTACCTTATGTCATTTTCACTTTCCTGTTATTAAAAAGGGATTATCTATCATCCAAAGATTCGCTTAATCTTGGAAAATTTTTTGGAACACACAAGTATTCTTCGGGTGAATAGATGATCCTCTCTTTTTTGTCATGTATCTCTGAGTCTGAAGTCATAGGTTCTCCTAATCGTCAAAGGAAAAATCCACAAAAAAAATTATACCTCATTTCCCTCTGGTTGAAGTGGCAATGACGATTGGGAAAACCTACGACTTTTGAGCTCGCATGAGTTTTAGAAATCCATGTTCCCCCCATTTTTTAACTTGTATCAAATCCCTAGGAGGAACATTGATCTTTAGGACTTGATAATAACTGATTTCATTCTTTGTCTTGATGTTCGCAGGGGACGATTCTGAATTTGTTGGTATTTCTAAGACAGTATGGAAATTAACATGGGACACAGTAATTGTGATATAGGGGTGACTGAATTAAAGAAGTTATTGCACCTCAAGGCTAGGAAGGTCAATACTGACAGTTTACAAGCACTAGGGAGAAAACTGAGCTTGACACAAAAGATGACTTTCGCAAGGAAGTATGGGAAGATCTTGAAACTTTTGGAAGTAGACGTCCAAACAGAAGCCATCACAGCTCTGGCTCAGTTTTATGACCCACCTCTCCGCTGTTTCACTTTTCAAGACTTTCAACTGGCACCCTCCATAGAAGAATTTGAACAAATATTGGGGATGCCAATGGAGGGACAGATTCCTTATCGCCATTTGGACCATCATGCGTCAGTCACTTCTGTCGCTCGTATTTTGAAGGTCCATCCTGAAATGTTAAAAGGAGTACAAATGAACAGAAACCAGATTCCCGGATTTACTAGGGAATTTCTGGAGAAGCACATGCATGTCCTGGCAGAGAGGGAAGAATGGGAAGCTTTCATTGATACCTTGGCTCTCACTATTTACGGAGTTGTCTTATTCCCTAACTTAGACAACTACGTAGATTATGATGCTATAGGTATCTTCACCGCTCGCAAGCACAGACTGGAAAATCCCGTCACAGCGGTATTGGCCAATGTCTATTACACCTTGGATTTCTGCCATACCCAAGGAGGAAAGAGGATTATTTGTTGTTTGCCTGTTCTATATGTGTGGCTCACATCCCACGCTTTTCATCAACTATGCAAAGCCGAGTGTCCCATCTCTGATTTGAAATTGTGTTAGCTGACAACTAAGAATGGGCGCGAGTGGGCTAATCACCTTGTGGGCCTTACGGCAGAAAAGGTGAGGTGGTGTCCTCAATGGCTAGAAGTTGAGTCCATCATTTATAGCTGTGGGGGATATCCAAATGTTCCTCTAATGGGGACACAAGGTTGCATCAATTATAATCCTGTTATTGCTAAGCGGCAGTTGGCTTATCCTCTACTTGGGCCGCCGGACGAAGCACTACTTACTCCTTTCGTTCTGTACTATGCGAATGGGAATTTCACCTCCACTATTCGGGACATAGCCAATGCCTGGAAGAAGGTCCATAGGATGGGCAAAGAACTGGGAGCACGAAGTCATGCCGTGAGAATTGAATACTTAGATTGGGTGGTGAACAGAGTCTCCATTGTGAAATTGCCTTTCAAGGGCCCTTCATACCAACTTGTGGACACAATTCCTCCGCCATGCATTATGGAGGATAAGGTTACCATATCGCTAAGAGCCCAAATAGAAGAGCTGAAGGCAAGGAATCAAGGACTGGAAGAAGACCTCTTGAAATGCCAACAAGAATGCGCCCTCCATAGGAAAGAGAACTCCGAAGGAAGACATACTATGGAAGAAATGCAGAAAAAGAGAAAGATTGACGAAGATTACAGAATAAAACAAGATCAATGCCTTCGGGCGGCCAATTTGCAGCTGAAGATGAAGGGTCAGCAGAGCGATGCTGTATTGGCCGAAAAACAAATTTTAAAAGACATGCTGGTACAATCCAAGGAGAAGGGAAAGGAGGCTTTGATGCAAAAAGAAATGCTACAAACCCAAGTCCACAAATTGGAGCAACAGCTTGATGAAACGATGAGAGCTTATGAGCAAGAAATACATGCTGAACAGAAGAAAACCCTTGATGCCGAACGCCGCTGCCAAGAAGCCACACGAGTTTTGGGGACTGAGTTAGCTCAACGGGATGAAGTCATTCATTTATGGATGGACCGTTTTGCCAAGTTGGCATACCTATCCAATGGAATCTTGGAAGATTTTCCCTCAATGTTGAAGCAGGCCGAAGGCATGGTCAATCCCCTATCCACCCCAAAGGAGATATCATCATTTTTGAACTATTGTCAAGAAAGACTTTGCAAAATGAAAGTCATGATTACCCAAGCTAGGAATGGCTGAATATTGTAACCGTATCTTTCAAGTAACATTGTACCTTTACAGATGAATGGACTGATGAATTAATGTGCCTTCACAGTTGTCTCATGTTAATTTCCAATATACTGTTATACTAAGTACTTTTGAACGCGACGTTCTGGGGAAAGGTCAAGGAATACGTGTCAAATTCGGAATCGTATCCCGCGAATGCCCATTTATTTTTTATTTTTCTTTTATCTTCTTTAACTGTTCCCTCTATTTTTCTAACCATTTGTCGTGATTCTTTAGACACTACGGGTAAGCATCCCTACGCGACCAGGCTCAGAAAGAAACTCATGGCCAAAATAGAATAAAAGAATGAAAACCTGCGAGCTGAGGTTAATCAATTGAAAGAACAAATGGCTGAAATGGCCAAGATGTTTGAAAGGAGGATTGCAGAAAGGGATTCTTTAGCAGAAGTTGAAAATGCTAGGCAGCAATCTCCCATTCTCTAACACGCTCAAGGTCATGCTGGGGAACCGAGCTCAAACCCTGCAGGGCCTACTGTTACCGTTCGCCTTAGTAAGCCGAACCCTGCTCATGTTCAACAACACTCTTTTGTTGATAAAGAAGGGAATGTCGTACCCTTCCCACAGTATGGGTTACCCCCAGGCTATTTCCCACCACTCCAAGAGGAGCCAGATTATCAGGAAACAATCCTTCACGCGGCTCAACCAAACATCCCACCTGTCCGAAATCCTCAAACGATTCCGGTCCATACGCAGGCTGAACAACCACAAGCTGCCCAAGCCGCAGCTGGACACCAAGCCTCAATTCTGAATGAGAGCCCGGCACATGTTGACCGACCAGTCAAGAGTGCTAGTCACTATGTCGTCACAGGACCAAGTACTGCCACGGCTGCTACCCAGGAAGGAAGATTAGAGTTCTTGGAAAGGCGATTAAGGGAAATGGATGGGAGGAATCAATTTGGATTAGGCAGTGCTGCACAACTCTGCCTAATTCCTGACGTTGTTATTCCTCCCAAATTCAAAACACCTGAATTTGATAAGTATCGGGGGCTGACATGTCCGAAAAACCATCTTTCCATGTACTACCGGAAGATGGCTTCGCATGCCTCCAACGACTCTCTGCTCATCCATTGTTTTCAAGATAGTTTGGCTGGAGCGCCTCTAACCTGGTATAACCATCTTGAACGTTCTCGTATACGCTGTTGGGAGGATCTGGCAGATGCTTTCATGCAGCAGTATAAGTACAATTTGGACATGGCGCCAGATAGAGTACAATTGCAGAACATGTCCAAGAAAGACAACGAGACATTCAAAGAATACGCCCAACGGTGGCGTGAAGTAGCAGCGCAAGTTGACCCACCTTTGTCTGAGAAAGAGGTGATCTCGACATTTATTGACACACTCCAATCGCCATTCTATGACAAGATGATCGGAAGTATTTCATCCCACTTCTCCGATATCGTCACTATCGGAGAAAGAATAGAAAATGGCCTCCGGACAGGGAAGATCGCCCGAGGCCCAGTTGGGGTTAATGCAACAAGAAGACCCTCCCATGGGGAAGGAAAGAGAAGAGAGGGAGAGACTAATCTGATCTCCCATAATCAGGGAAGAAACCAGCCGAGGCCACCCACCCCGGTCGCCTTTCCATCAACCTATCATAATACACCACATCCATATGTGGCCGCCGTTCAAACACCACATCCACCACATTTTCGCCCACCTGTCATGCGACCGCCTGCACCCCTACAGGCACCATATCAACCACCACAAGCTCCGTACCAGCAGCCACAAATGAACCCGCCGAATCCAAATCAGAGAAGGCAAAACAACGACCGTGCCCCACCGCAATTTGATCTAATTCCCATCACTTACACAGAGCTTCTCCCTTACCTCATCGAAAACACGATGGTAGTACCCTGCCCTCTAAAGCCACTTCAGCCGCCGTATCCTAGAGGGTATGACCCAAACGCACGGTGTGATTACCACGCCGGTGCACCGGGACATTCTACTGAGAACTGCTTGGCACTGAAGTTTAAGGTAAGGGACCTAATTCGGGCCGACTGGATAAGCTTCAAAGAAGGGAGCCCAAGCGTGACAACCAATCCCCTCCCAAACCATAAAGGATCAGATGTCAACGCTATAGAAGGGGATGAAGATTGCATTTCCAAAGTAGAAGACATCCAGATGCCTTTGGAAACAATACACTCCCATATGCTGAAGATGGGATTAATAGAGGGGTCATGGGGTGAAGAGCATAATGACCTCCAGTCCGCAAAACGAAGGGACTTCCAGGAAACCCTTCAAAGACTCATGAATGCTCGAGTCATAGAGGTCTGTAGGCACCGTGAAGGACAAATAAATGTGGTACAGGAACAGGGTAAGGCACGAGTTCCGAAACCCCTGGTCGTATACTATAACAAGGATACGCCAGCGGCTTCGGCTCTTGCCAAGACTGTCTTCACAGTAAGGGCACCAACCCCTTTCCCCTTCCAAAGTTCCCACGCTGTGCCATGGAGGTACAATACAGATGTGGTCGTCACCAATCCAGAGGCGGTCAACTCCATACCATCCTCCTCTATTACAAATATAACCGGAGTGGGAAGAATGACACGGAGTGGAAGGATATATACGCCACCTGAGCCCAAACAAGGCAAGACTACTGGAGAAGGAAAAACTAGAAAAGAAGTAGCCTCTGGCGAAACAAAGGGGGCTGTGACTGAATAGGAAGCCCAGGAATTCCTGAAGTTTATTCGCCATAGTGACTACCAGGTGTTGGACCAATTGAACCACACCCCTGCAAAAATTTCCCTGTTGTCTTTGCTAATAAGTTCTGAACCACATCGAAACACGTTGATGAAGGTGTTGAGCGAGGCGCACGTGAAGCATGATTTACCCGTCGAACAATTTGGGGGCATAGTGGGGCATATCATTGCCAATAATTACTTGACCTTCACAGATGAGGAAGTACCTATTGAAGGAAGGGGGCACAACAAATCCCTCCATATTTCTGTGAAATGTCGGGATTATATCCTGGTAAAAGTACTTGTGGATAATGGATCTTCTATGA
This sequence comes from Clitoria ternatea, assembly GCA_037962975.1. Classification (NCBI taxonomy): domain Eukaryota; kingdom Viridiplantae; phylum Streptophyta; class Magnoliopsida; order Fabales; family Fabaceae; genus Clitoria; species Clitoria ternatea. The sequence goes on from CM075670.1 coordinate 33,904,478, forward strand.
ACGTCATGCCAAAATCCACGTTGGCAAAATTGCCTTTCGACGGAACATACATGAGGCCTAGCTCTATGGTTGTGCGGGCTTTTGATGGGACACGTAGGGAAGTCGTTGGAGAAATTGAATTGCCTATACAAGTCGGGCCCTGTACTTTCCAGGTACTCTTTCAAGTAATGGATATCGCGCCCGCCTACAGCTGTTTATTAGGGCGACCATGGATCCATTCGGTAGGGGTGGTCCCCTCCACGCTACATCAAAGACTAAAATTCATCATCAACAACAAGTTGGTGACTGTTTCTGGGGAGGAGGACCTTTTGGTCAGCAAACCCATATCCACTCTGTACATCGAGGCCGCCGAGGAAGCCCTCGAAACATCCTTCCAAGCCTTGGAGATTGCCAATGCAACAAGCGTTGTAAAGATGTCTTTCCCCAACGTACCTCTAATGGTGACGCTGAACATGTTGCGGAAAGGGTACCAACCCGGAAAAGGATTGGGGCGGGATTTAGAAGGCAGAACCCAACTGGTGAGTCTCCCGGAAAATAAAAACAAATATGGCTTGGGATATAAGCCCACTGTGATGGATAAGAAAAGGGTTGAAGAGGAAAAGAAGGGGAGGAGAGTTGCTCGCCTTACTGGTCAAGAGATCAACACTGCGAAAATCCCTATCTGCGATCTCTATCAGAGCTTTAAGAGTGCCGGAGTGATATATCCGGATCAAGTTGCCATGGTTGAGAATGAGCCTGACCTCAATGTGGAGCTGGTATACGCTTGCCATCCAGATCAAGAGCTGAGCAATTGGGAAGTCATGGAGTTCCCTACAATCATTAACGTTCTATCAGAGTAATCACTGTACTTCATAATTTGGTGGTCCCCTTGCTATGCCCAAGGCTCCGGGACCCATTTTGTAATAAGGGCAAAACTTGTTTACTTTATTTTTGAAAATCAATGAACACATTTTTATTCCCCATCACCTCATCTTTGTGCATTCTCTGTTTCTTAAATCTTTCACTTGTTTGCTTCTCTTTTCACTTTATAATATAACCCGAATGCAGATCCAAAAATGATTTCCCTGAGAACGACGAAAACCTGGATTTATTTCATGACCCTGTTTATCCAAATGATTGCGTCTACGAGAAAAATGAGGAAGACTTTGGACCCTCATCTGAATTGACGAGATTGTTGGAACAAGAGGATAAGGAGATCCGCCCACATCAGGAGGAAATTAAAATCATCAACCTTGGAGGTGAAGGAGAAGAATGATCAAGATAGGCACCTGCCTGAGTAAAAACCAGTAAGATGAATTGATTGAATTGCTCCGGGAATTTCGGGATGTGTTCGCTTGGTCATATCAAGATATTTCAGGGTTGGATAACAGCATAGTGGAACATAGATTGCCTCTGAAACCAGAGTGTCCACCAGTTAAGCAAAAGCTACGAAGAATGAAACCGGAAATGCTTCTCAAGATCAAGGAAGAGGTCAAAAAACAATTCGAAACCAGTTTCTTGGCCGTAGCCAAATATCCACAATGGGTAGCCAACATAGTCCCGGTCCCGAAGAAGGATGGAAAAGTGCGGATGTGTGTGGACTATCGAGATCTAAACAGGGCCAGCCCTAAAGACGATTTTCCTCTTCCACATATTGACATGTTGGTCGATAACACAGCCCAGCACTCCATTTTCTCTTTCATGGATGGTTTCTCCGGGTACAATCAGATTAAAATGGCACCCGAAGACATGAAAAAACCACGTTCGTCACTTTATGGGGTACTTTCTGTTACAAAGTAATGTCCTTTGGTTTGAAGAACGCAGGGGCGACTTATCAGAGAGCAATGGTCACTTTATTCCACGATATGATGCACAAGGAAATAGAGGTCTATGTGGATGATATCATTGCAAAATCCAGAACCGAGGAAGATCATGTCCGCGACCTAAGGAAATTGTTTGAGCGGTTGAAAAGGTTTAAGCTTAGATTGAATCCTGCCAAGTGCACGTTTGGCGCAAGGTCAGGCAAACTGTTGGGTTTCATTGTAAGCAAGAAAGGAATTGAAGTGGATCCCGACAAGGTCAGGGCAATCCTAGAAATGCCACCTCCTTGCGTCAGGGGGTTCTTGGGAAGATTAAACTACATCGCTCGATTTATCTCACAATTGACATCGACCTGCGAGCCGATCTTCAAGCTACTCCGCAAGAACCAACCAGGGCAATGTAATGAGGACTGCCAAATAGCTTTTGAGAAAATTAAGTAGTACTTGAAAGGACCACCAATATTGGTACCACCAACCCCTGGGAGACCACTGATTTTATACATGACGGTACTGGATGAGTCCATGGGTTGTGTATTGGGTCAGCACGATGAAACGGGAAAGAAAGAACATGCCATATATTACCTAAGCAAAAAGTTCACTGATTGCGAAATGCGATACTCCGCATTAGAACGAACTTGTTACGCGTTAGCATGGGCTGCGAAGCGTTTAAGGCAATACATGTTGAGTCACACTACCTGGCTAGTCTCTAAGATGGATCCTATCAAGTACATCTTTGAGAAGCCAGCCCTGACCGGAAGGATTGCTCGATGGCAAGTGTTGCTAACTGAGTACGACATAACATATGTCACTCAGAAAGCCATAAAAGGGAGCGCTTTGGCTGACTACCTAGCCCATCAACCCGTAAGTGATTACCAACCAATACCATTCGACTTCCCAGACGAGGATATTTTGGCATTGACCGACGAAGAAGAAGGCGGTAACAAAGACAAATGGATTTTAAGATTCGATGGAGCTTCTAATGCTTTAGGGCACGGAATTGGGGCCATTTTGATTTCGCCAAAAAAAGAATTCATTCCTGTCTGCGCCAGGCTATGTTTCGATTGTACCAACAATGTCGCTGAATATAAGGCGTGCTCCTTAGGGATCCAAGCGGCATTAGATATGAAAGTAAGGACACTGGAAGTCTACGGAGACTCTGCTTTAGTCGTCCACCAGTTGAAAGGTGAGTGGGAAACCAGAGATAGCAAGCTTCTCCCCTATCACGCCCACATTATGGAAATGATCAGAGATTTCGAAGAGATTTCTTTCCATCATGTTCCTCAGGAAGATAATCAGATGGCTGACGCTTTGGCCACTCTCGCTTCAATGTTCAAAGTAAACAATGACTATGACGTGCCCCTCATTGAGGTAGAGAGGCGTCACGAGCCCGCATACTGCCAAGTAATCGAAGAACAATCGGATGGAAAACCTTGGTATCATGACATTAAGAGGTATATCCAGAGGCAAGAATACCCCAACAATGCCACAGAAAATGACAAGAGAACCCTGCGACGGCTCACCATGGGGTTTTTCTTAAATGGAGACGTGCTTTACAAAAGAAACTATGATTCTATCCTTCTTTGCTGTGTTGATACCGCTGAAGCAAATAGAATCATGAGGGATATCCACGAGGGATCTTTCGGAACCCACATCAATGGGCACGCCATGTCAAGGAAAATCTTAAGGGCTGGTTATTTTTGGATGACCATGGAAGCAGACTGCTTCGCCTATGCTCGGAGATGTCATAAGTGCCAAATATATGCTGATCATATTCACGCACCCCCGTCATCTCTAAATGTTTTGTCAACACCATGGCCTTTTTCGATGTGAGGCATGGATGTCATTGGTCCCATTGGACCAAAGGCTTCAAACGGCCATCGTTTCATTTTGGTCACCATTGATTACTTCACAAAATGGGTGGAAGCAGCTTCATATACTAATGTAACCAAAGGTGTTGTTGTTAAATTCGTCAAGCGTGAGTTGATATGTCGGTACGGCCTACCGAGTCAAATCATCACAGACAATGGTACAAACCTGAACAACAAAATGATGAAGGAGCTTTGTGAGAGCTATAAGATCTCCCACCATAATTCTTCTCCGTACCGCCCAAAAATGAATGGGGCAGTCGAGGCAGCGAACAAGAATATCAAGAAGATAATACAGAAAATGGTGGTAACCTATAAAGACTGGAACGAAATGCTTCCTTTTGCTCTGCACGGTTATCGTACCTCAGTCCGGACCTCGACTGGGGCAACTCCATTCTCTTTAGTTTATGGCATGGAAGCAGTCCTGCCTTTTGAAGTAGAGATTCCTTCCCTCCGAGTAATCATGGAAGCCGAACTGGTTGAAGCTGAATGGATCCAGACTCGACATGACCAATTAAATCTGATTGATAGTAAGAGACTGACTGCCCTTTGCCATGGTCAGTTATATCAAAGGCGTATGAAGCGAGCGTTTGAAAAGAAAGTACGACCCCGATAATTCCAAGAAGGAGACTTGGTGCTCAAGAAGGTTTTGTCGATGCATAAAGATCACCGGGGCAAATGGACTCCTAACTACGAAGGGCCATATGTCGTGAAGAAAGCTTTTTCCGGAGGTGCTCTTATACTCGCCAACATGGATGGGGAAGATCTACCGATGCCTATAAACGCGGATGCAGTGAGAAGATACTACGCGTAAAAAAAATAAAAAAAAAGGGGCGCTCGCTAGGTTGAAAACCTGAAAAGGCGACCTAGGCAAAAGTTAGAGCAATTGGCGGGGTCGAAAATCCTAAGAAAGCGGCCCAGACAAATTCACACCCTATAGATTCAACACTGCAACGCCAATTTTTTAAGTCACAGACAAGGGGATGGGTCTAGGGCATCGAAGCCATGGTCGAGTCACGCCCTCGAAAACAAAATCAGAAGATAAACAGGAAATCATGGAAAAGACAGGAATCTTGTCGCTCTCAGGAAATCGATGGAGGATCTAAAAGGCCTTCCCTTCCATCCTTTCCATCAATTCCTCACACCTTGTCATATTTTTGCATTATTATTGTCACCTGTACATATCTGTTGTTCATAAACAAAAAGTTTCCCTTCTTCTCACATGTGTTCATGACTAGAATGAATAAACAAGTTTTGCCTAAAAAGAATTTCTTAAAAAAAATGAGTTTTGAAGAAGAACGAAAACACAAAGTTATGGGGAACGAAGTGGACACCGTTGCCCGATCTTACCTCAAGCAAGCTCAACCAGCTCTGCGAAACAGCCTCAATGAAGTCAGAAGTAATAATTATTTTGGCCATGAGTTACTTCAACGCCTGTCGCCAAGGGAGTCCGCCTGTAAGTTTTTAATTAGTTTCGCGTTTCTCTGTTAAAGGATAGCCAGGAACCATGATCCCCGAGATGTGTAGTTACCCAACTCTCTCCTTAGCAGACCTTCGGCATGTCCGTAGTAAATCCCAAGTCTATTCTCTTTCACCCAAAGGGGCATTACCCTGAATCACCAAATTTTCTCCCCCAGTGGAACCATAATTGCCAAAAACTACACTTCCCAAACCCTTCCTCAGTGGGACTACACTTCCCAGTCGACCCAAAACTGGGGCATCTCCCCAGATTCTTCTTTCGGTCAAGGGATAGTTCCCCAAGATTTCATCCAATCATGTCAAACTGGGGCATCTCCCTGGGTTTATTCTCTTATTCAAGGGGCAGTTCCCCAAGATTTCATCCAATCATGTCAAACTGGGGCATCTCCCTGGGTTTATTCTCTCATTCAAGGGGCAGTTCCCCAAGATTTCATCCAATCATGTCAAACTGGGGCATCTCCCTGGGTTTATTCTCTTATTCAAGGGGCAGTTCCCCAAGATTTCATCCAATCATGTCAGACTGGGGCATCTCCCCGGGTTTATTCTCACGGTCAAGAGACAGTTCCTCCAAGATTCCTCCAAACCATCCCAAACTGGGGCATCTCCCCTGGTCTATTCTCTCTCAGTCAAGGGGCAATCCCCCACCTTTTACTTTTCTGCAAACCAAGGGGGCCACACCCCACATTTATTCCCTGTCAGCCAAGGGGCAATCCCCCACCTTTTACTTTTCTGCAAACTAAGGGCCACACCCCACATTTATTCCCTGTCAGTCAAGGGGCAATCCCCCGCCTTTTACTTTTCTGCAAACCAAGGGCCACACCCCACATTTATTCCCTGTCAGTCAAGGGGCAATCCCCCACCTTTTACTTTTCTGCAAACCAAGGGCCACACCCCACATTTACTTCCCTGTCAGTCAAGGGTCAATCCCCCACCTTTTACTTTTCTGCAAACCAAGGGCCACACCCACATTTATTTTCCTGACAGTCAAGGGGCAATTCCCCACCTTTACCTTTCTATAAGACAAGGGCCACATCCCACTTTTTATTTCCCAGTCTTTCAAGAGGCAATCCCCCAGTTTTTACTCTTCTACAAATCAGGGGCCACACCCCATATTTTATCTTCAGCCAAGGGGCAATTCCCCACTCTTGCCTTCCTGTCACCCAAGGGACGGTACACCGCTTTTTTGGAAAACAGCTCTCTTGATTCTTCAAAAAAAAATGGTGTTGGTCTGATATGGACACTAGGTAGAGGGGGTTCATTCTATTCCAGGACAAGTGGTGATCCGAAGGACGGTGTCATGACCCTCAAAGTCAAATAAAGTAGACCCTGTCAAGTTGCAAGAGACGGTGTCCCAATGGTTACACCGGTTACTACTTTGGGGCGTAACAAACGGTATCATGAAACCTACCTCGGATAGAATTGGGTTCAGGGTTGAAGTTGCTAAGGCCGATGTCATGCCGATTACACCGGGGGTTCAAAAGTTAATCGAAGTTGTGGACGGGGTGGCCATGATACACTAATCTGAGGTTCTATGCTTCACAAAGGATGATGTTCGAATTAAACTGGCAAAAAAAAAATGAAGTCCTAATTCTAAATTGATGATCAGACGGTGTTACTTCAAGTTGTTACCTTATACCGGTCACAAGAGAGATATACTTGGAAACATTTTGAAAAAAAAGAGAAGACAAGCAGATGTGTGAAAATTGCATTGTATTCATAGAGAGCACTGAGGCCATTACAAAAATTAAAACTCCGGAGCCCATCCCGGAACAAGGCTAAAAAAAAGAGAGAGGAAAAATCCTAAGAGTTTGATGCTGGAGATTCCGGTCTAGCAGAGGCTGTCCTCTCGGATTCCTCCGACACCGTCCTCAGCTCCATGCTTTGACCTTCGGGGAGAGGCATCGGCTCATAAGGAATATCCTCAGGTTCTGAAGCCTGACCCCGGTCCATAGCATATAAGTGGCCACCATGAAATTCATAGTAGACACCTATCCCGTTTAGGTTAAGTTGTACAGCAGAATTCCGGTGTACAACCTGACGAACAGCGGAACTGAAGGCGACATCGGCCAATACCGAAAATTCAGCCAGCTGCTCCTCGGTTTCCATCCGCTCCTTCGCCTGCTCCTCCTTCACATCGGCAAGCTTCTCGGCTAGCTCCTTGTTTTTCTTGTCCACCTCGGCCTTCGCAGCCTTGGCTTCATCTAGTTCGGTCCGGAGAGCCTGGAGAGCGTCCTCTGAAGCTTTAGCCTTAGCTTCAGCAGCATCTGCCCTCTTGGCAGCCGATGTGTAAGCAGCAGTGAGTTCGGACAGGTCTTCTTTGCTCTTGGCCAACTCCTGCTCCTTCTGGGTCAAAGCGGTCTGAGCCTCAACTCTCAAGGCCTCAGCTTTCTTCATCCGATCTAGACATTCCTTAGCCTCAACACCGAAATAGTAGGAGTGGCCCAAAGAGCTGAGGACCCCGGCAGCCTCAACCAAATTAAAAATAGCTACTTCGGCAGTAGATTGAGCCTCAGGAGCAGGAAGATCGGTTTTGAGCTTGAAGGGGATGTTTAACCGAGCCGGTGTCCCACCAACATACTCCAAAAAATCCGAAAGACGGGAGTTGATGACGATGTCTTCTGGTTGAGACCGGTCCGGAGAAGTATTTACAGGACCGGCCTGCTCCTCTCGTGGTGCCTCTACCTCGGTCACAACCCTTGAAGCCTTGTGCTTTTTCTGCTTGGAGGTTGCGCCGGGGTTGGACTTCCTTTTAACTGGGACCCTTTCAGCTGGCCCCAGAGTCATAGCCCTAACATTATCAGCCGAGATGCTCACCATTTTGGCCGGTGTGCGACGAGGAGTCACCCTATTCTCCTGTGCAGCAGCAGCAGCATTCCGGGCTTCGGTAGCCTCCCTCAGTTTCCTGAGGATGTCTATCCGAGCCATCTCGCCTAAAAAAAAAGGGACGATGTTAGAACCAGTATGAATATATCAAAAATGAATATGATAATAAAAAGGGAGGAAAGTTAAACAATATCTACCAAGGTAAGCATCCCGGCCCGACTCCATCCCCAGAAGCCTCTTGCAGGAGAACCTAGCAATGACAGAATAACCCTTCAGAGCATCCAGGACTTTCTTGGACTCAGTTGACAAAGTACTCTCACTGACGATGTAGGCGTTGCTTGTCAGGAGAAAGTGCTCATGAGTCCAACCGGTGTAGAACTTTCTGGAAAAATCAGAATTCTCCCAGAACACCGGCCTACCAGCATTGACCTCGACTTTGACGTAGGAGTGTTTGAAACTGACCCCGTTCGTCTTGGCCGATTCGGTGTAACTTTCGAAGTTAACCACCTTTGAGTCGCAGCGGAGATTGATGAAGCCTAGACCCCCTCCAGAGTTACCCCGGCGCATCACCCTGCAGTAAGTGAAAAAGAGGGCCACTGTAGGGACGAAGTGGAAGTACTCCCCAAGTACTTCCAAAGCCCTTACCAAGCCCCAGCCATTGGGATGAAGTTGGCTGGGAGAGCAGTCCAAAAACCGGAGTACCCCCATCTCGAACTCCGTCAATGGGAAGCGGACACCTATCTTGGAGAAGACCATCTCATACATGAAGAGATTCCTTGACCCCGGTTGATGGCAGATCCTATCCGAGGTTAGGGGGCAGAAGACGGTGAAGTCGTTTTCATATTCCACACCAGTGTGGACAACAACGTCTTCAATGGTGACATCGTCAGCGTCTTCAGCATACCGGGAAACGATGGTCTTTGGGTCTTCATGAACCCAGAAGTATGGATCCCTGGCCTTCTCAGCTAGCCAGTTGATCCGGTGTGCCAAGACGTTTGTCTCAACAGGATCGGTGATCACGGCGACGCCGGTAGAGGAATTTTCAGAAGCCATTCGGACGGTGTGACGAAGGAAGGGAATATAGCTGTAAAAAGCCACATCGTCAGTAAGATAGAGATCGGCACTGCTTCCCCCCTCACTAGCAGTGCCAAAGTTAAAAGATAAGTCTGACGATGTGTCAAACCCCTCTGTTTCCCACAAAGGCAATATGGAGAAACCGTGTCCCGATGAGATGAACCAATGTGAAGCCCCTGAGGTTGCCTCACTTTGGTGACTCAGACCTCGGCTCGAAACTCCACCCAGCTGACGTCGGGATGTAATTGAAGGAGGACCTGATAGGACCTCAATGGAGTCACTACTCGAACTGGTGTCCCCCATGACTTATCTACGAATTAAAATGAAGGAGAGGATGGCTACCTGCTGAGGCGATGCGCGCAGTTCTCTTAGTATGGGCCAGGTTGTAACACAGGAGAAAACTTATAATACCGGAGAAGAACTTTAAAACACCGGAGGATTTGTACGTCGGAGAGGCAGCACTTCAATATCAAGAAAGAAGTGAAAAGGATGGGTCCCCGAAGCTACTTTTATAGAGGGGAGGTGAGGATCCCGAACCTTCCGCATTCGGCCCAAGGCCCATTAAAAGGGGCCGACTTTTGGCACTCCGGCCCAAAGGCGCGAATTTTGAATTATGAAAAGAGCCAATTAGCTGATGACACGTGGGATGTTTCAGTCACCTCCTGACGTGGACCACGTGTAGGACACGTCGGTTGTTTAATTGGCCACGTCATTAAGTCTCACACCGGATCTGGGTCCTACTCAGCCCCTACATCGGTGTTCATATCTTTACTCCCTTTTCACCTCGGAAATGTGCATTTCTCTTGTGAAAAAAGAGTAAAGAGGGGCATCTGTGAACACCTCTTTCGGTCCGGCCTAAATTGGAACAACACCGGACCAAGGTCCTAAAAGTGGTAACACCGGACCACCGATGTCGTACACCTGACATCGAAGTAACAGGTCAGTCCGGCCCAAGTAAAAATCAAGGGATCTCAGATCGAAACATGTACACCGGACTGGCAGTAGATCCGGACTAGGAGGAAGAACACCGCCCCTGTGATACTACCTTGAAAAGGCTCAACCGGTGTGAAGACACAGGTCCAGGTTCTTAAGAGACCACATCGGATCAGTGGGGACTCCGTCCCAACCGGTGTTTTTGCTGACCGATGTTACAAACTTGACAACGGAAAGACCAGGTCGGGAGTTTATGCGTGATGACCTGGAGTCGCACTCCCTAAAAATGGCAGACAGGGAGGCGGAAGTGGACAATTAAAAAATACCCCACTGAAACCCTGCTCCCCACAAACGGATAGTGGCCAGGGTTGCACACCACTACACGTATGGGTGAGTAGGAATTCTGGTTTTCCCAAACCCTCAGCCCATGACCTCAAAGCCCTATAAATGCCCCAACCAAGGAAGCTCAAGGGGTTGGTTTTTTTTTTGGACTCCCTCTCTTTGCAAAAAGACTCTCTTCAAATTCTCTCCGATTCCTCAAGATCCTCAAATGGCCTCCCCACTTGAAACCAGTGACCTGTATTAGTCACCACAAAAGACCCCTTAGCTTTAAAAAGCTTGAAGTTTTCCAATACTCAAAGCCACTGCCCCTTCACCGTCCTTACCCCGTACGCACACCGTCCTCGCACAGAACCAACACCGTCCCGATCCCCACACCACATTACCTTGTCAGTCTTCATTACTTCTCAACGGCATCCAGTCATTTACTCACTTCGGATCAACTTCCAACAACCCCGGTCGCATCCTTCAATTTTCAGGATTTGAGCCCAACACCGGTCCGTTGCTTCTGTCAGCGTGCAAGTCCAGAACCATTTTGACACCGTCGCTGCACTCGACTCCCACATCGGTCTTGAGCCCACCACACCGGTTCCATTCTGTTCCTTATTTCTCTTGTTTTCAGTCATTTATTTTCCTGTCAGTTTGCTGTTTATTTGTTATGTTTGTCAGTGTGGCATAGTTTAAACTGTTAATATTTTTACCCTTTTTCCCTTAAGAAATACATATAATAATAAATAATAAGTAATAAACGTTGCACATGTTATATTTTCTAGTTTAAAAATCTCTTTTTTAAACGGTGTCGTACGGGAGCACTCCCGTCTACACAACCTCTTTAGGATTCGTACACGTGCGAAGAACTTCGCCTTGTACGAGTTCCCCACCTCAATGACATCCATCATCATCTCCCAAGTCTTTTCCTAAAAGAAAAACACTCAGAACTACGTAACCCTGATTTCTTGATAATTCAAGAATACGTAGGAGCAGGACCTCAATTCCTGTCGGGCCCATCTTTCTTATTCCTTTTTTCTGATTTATTTCCTTACTTTCATGTTCCTTTCATAAATGTTCTTTTTTGGTCACTTCCATGAAAATCAATTTAGACGTGACGTCTTGTTGATTTCCCCCTAGTTTTTGCTCAAGCCTCGCCATAATTCATAGGAAAGGGGTACTTAGGACGGGACGTCCCGCTTATCTCTTTCCTATCCCGGTCTTTTTTTTATTCAAGGATGTATAATTTAGGCGTGACGCTTTATTAGCATTCTCTTCCCTTCTCTGTCTTATATCGAAGTTGAGTTTAATCCGGATGAAACGTCCCATTGACCTCGCTTCGACATTCTATGTTTGTACAGTTCTCTCACTCCATGCTGTCGTTTTTAAAATAAAAAAATACAACAATAAAAGGGAAGAAACAAACCATTTTTTTGTAAGGCTATTTATGTTGCGCATTTTCAATCTTGGTACTGTTTTCGGACAGGCGATGTAGGGTGCTAATACCTTCCCTACTCGTAATAGACTCCCGAACTTGAATCTCAATTTTTAACTAGTGCTTTATTGGACTTAGTTTTTTCCAATGTTTTTCCTATGGATAAAAATGTTGGTGGCGACTCCCTGTTTCATTCCACAAATTCTCTCTCTCTCGCCGCGCCATCGCGATTTAGGTTGCGACAAAGGATAACTCACTAACTGCGGTGCTTTGCACCTTCTTCTCTTTCATTCCTTTGGACTCTTTCTTTTTCTTTCTTTCTTTCATATATTTTTTTTCAATACCATTTTTTTTATTGTTGTTATGGTGCTTTGCACCTTCTTCTTTCTGATTTTTCACTTTTCTTTTGCTTTTGTTGTTTCTCCTTTCATATCTCAAAATTCTCATCAATAATTAAGGTCAGAGTGTGTCCTTTAATTTCTGTTAGGCACACTCTTCATCCCCAAACTTAGAACTTGCTAGACCCTAGCAATAAGATAAGACTTAGCAATCCATCAGTGGTACATCCAGGGATAATTCACTTGGTTTTTTCTCAGATAAATTGGCTTGTAAAGTTAGGACTTAATCAGAATGAAAAGGTCTCAGGCTCAAACATAAGTATTAGGTCAAAGGATAATTAATAATACTAAGGATGGCTAATTTTGGCTCTGGCTAATTTACAAAGAAGGCCTTCATCATTTCCAATTGGCAAACATATAATCATTTAGCAAGCACTGAAGCAAATTCTGTCTCACTAACAAAAATGCAGACACACTCAGAAAATAAAATAAAGGCTCAAAAGCTAATAAATTATAGGTAATCATCCAATCATGTCCCCAAACTTAATGCAAAATTATAAATTCAGATTGCTAACTAACATGATGAATAAACAAATAATTAATGATGAAAAATAATTATGGACAGGGATCATGAATCAAGTAATGCCAATCAATTAATTCATCCAGTTGATACCTGAGAATCATCATACTTTAAATTATTGAGATGAATTCTAACTTAAACATAATTAACATATTTCATAAGTAAATAAGATCAGAGTATAGATCACTTCCCTTTTTACCTTTATGGCACAGATTTGGTAAGCAAATGATTAAGTAAGCAATACAATTAGAAGAACAAAATAAAATTAAACAAGAAGAAAGAAAATTAGCTTCATTACAACTGAAAAGAAATACATTGTTCAAAATAAAGTGACTACAATAAAGTTATTACATTCCAAAGGTAAATGCTAGATAAAAATAAAGTAAACATCAGTCTTCTTCCTCTTCTTCCTCTTCTGCTGCGGCTTCCTCCATATGCTATGACCACGCGTAGATACACTGTTCATGAGCGTAAAGACACTCAGCTTCTGGTTGCAACAAATTTGCTCTTTCTGATGTGCATACAAACGCTCAGGCTCAAGCGTATAAACGCTGGCATTATGTTTGCATCAGGTAGAAAAAATATGGTTTGCATGTAAATACGTTGAAATGTGAGTGTAGGTACGCTCAAATTAAGACTTACAGGTAATCCTAATTCTGAACCGTGCTGTAAGCGTGCTAGATCTCGCTTAAGCGCACGGCATACACTGTGACACGCGTATATACGCCCAGCTCCCAGCATATGTACGTTCACATTCTGGTTGCATTAATTGGCTATTCCAGGGTTAGCGTACATACACGTGACCCAAGTCTAGAGCACATGCTGATACTGAGGGAGATGCGGATGAGAAGGGGGATGATAAGGATGACCAGATGGAGGATTGATGGTGTTATCTCACATTTTCTTGCACTTTCATACATTTTAGTTTAATTTGATATTTATATTTACATTTTGGATTATATATATTTGGAGTTTTATTTATTTTGTGTGCAATGTGTGATAATTAGGTTTTATTTATGTTTTTAAGTATGTTTCTAAATAAAAATGATCAAACTTTTAAAATTTTGAAAATTTTACTTGAAATTTTTATACAATAAACCATTTTTCATAATTAATAATTAACTTCTTAGTTGTAACTAAGGCATTTTGATAAAATTAAAATACAATACTCTTATTAATAATCAAGCGAATTTCAAAAACCCGGTGAGCTGAGAGATCTTTAAACACTTAAGGGTTTCGATATAACTTCATTCAAATTGATTTTGCTTTAATCTTTGATTTGTGTTGTTGTGCAGAGGATTCAAGAATATGATCAAGGCACATTTTTGGTAACCATAAAGAAACCTTGGGCCAAAAGGCTTACCATGGTAAAATCGTAATTTTCCTTTGAAAGCCAATTTTGAGCCTGAAAAATAATTTCTTTGGTACCCTTAGCCCTTAATAATTTTTGACTATTCCCTTTACTTGATTGATTAAAAGAGCAAATGATCAAAATTGACAAATATTTTAAGTGTTCTTACAAAATTAGGGAGTGAAAATTTTTCAAACTTAAGTCTTTTTCAAAAATTATGATGCATGTATAATATAAAATAAAATAATATATATATATATATATATATATGTATGCATAAAAAGAAAAAGAAAATAAGGAAAAAGAATAAGTTGGGGGTATTCACCAAAAAGGGAAGTGAGATTTGGGCCAAGAAAAAACCTAAAAATTATGAAATGCTCTTTTATGATTTCAATTTTTTGAATTCCATGAAAAACTATAATAGCCAAGCCTCATTACAACCCTTGAAAAGACCTTGTGATTCTGATTTGACTCTGTATGATTAATCATTGATTAGATGAAAATCAAAATCAAATTTGCTTGATTTTATGATCGATTGAGTGAAACAGGTTACCCTTTTGCAGAGATAAACACTTGTGAGGTAAACCTTGAAATAAACTTGATTTATTGATATGATATTATGTATATTTTATCTTTAGGTCTTACATTAAAGATATTTAATCTTTGAATATTTTAATTGGTAAGTTGTAAAGTATTTCTTGGGGTAAATTTACAGACTAATTCAAATTTTGATCTCAAAATTTGTTTTTAAAGTTTTTTTTCTCTTGCTCGAGGATGAGCAATGTCTCAAGTTGGGGGTATTTGTTAGTCCTTAAATTTACAATAAATTTCTTAATAAAATTATGTCAAAAATTATAAAAATTAGTTTAATTTATTAGAAATTTAGGTTTTAATTGTAAAAAATAGAAATTATTAGGAATTATAAGCCTTGATCAAATTTCTCTAGTTTTGAAGTGAAAAATTAAAGAAAATCAAGAGAGAATTGAAAGACTGGAGAGCTGACACGTAGCATCAACACCACGCATAGCGTGAGAACTTCTAACGCTGACGCTACGCGTCATAGCCACGCGTAGCATCAGAAGCTACGTGGATTCTATTTCCAGGTGGCCAAGCACTCAGCTTAGTGGCCAAATAATGGCCAACCCACTCACACCAAATGCCAAAATCAAAGTGGAGACAATTGGCCCAATGTCTGCTGATGATTAGAATTAATTAATATCAATAATGGCCTTAATCATGCGTGTTTAATAGAGGCTGAGTCAGGAGCCTGACGCTACACGCCAGGATGACGCTACCCGTCAGGACCCTTCCTCAGCCCTATAAATAGGCCACTTCCAATGCATTGAAGGCATCCCAATTCAACTCTGAGTTTTAGAACTTCCTTCCTTTCTTTCGAGTTTTGAGTGTTCTTTTGTGAGTTTGAAAGTTTAGAGTGATTTCTAGATACTTAAGAGTGTTTTGTAGTATTGTGAGTTTTTGTATCATGAAGTGTTTCCACGCCTTCGTAATGTCAATCTCTGTAAGTGTTGTTTTTACTTTTACCATGTGTAACTAAATTGTTTATGTTGGAATTTGGTGAATCAATCTATTATATGATGTTGTAATTATGACCTCTGCATGTTTATGATTCAAGTACCATGTTAGTATTTCAATCTTTTATTAGTATGAACATCAAACGGGAGAATGATTTTCATGCATATTGAAACTTGTTTTATTAGTATGAATATCAAACAGGAGAATGATTATTCATGCCAAATTAAAAATATGTTTTAATGAAAGCAAAAGTTGAAATACCCTTAATATGCCAATTACTAGGAATAGAATTGGTGATTATTGTTGCCATAAGGTCAGGACTTAATGCAAGTTTTTACTAAGAAAGATCACGAGGGATCAAACTTTACGGTAACTACTTAGAATTTATATCACGGGGGATTGGTTATAATGATTTTAAGCTGCAATGGCATGAACTTGATTATTAAATATGTATGTTTGTAATCATTTTATTATATTTTAGTGCGAGGATCCTAATTCCAACATAATTTGTCAATCTGTGTTTTTACTTTAAGTATCTGAGATTATTCTGAATTACATCTTAACTTTCTAGATAGATTTTATCTTTATCACCTTTTTACCACATGAACAAATCAATCATCAAATTCTGTGAATATTGTATAAATTGTTTATAAATCATTCTTTTGTTAATAAGTTTTGATACATTTGCCATAGTAAATAGAAGTTACTGTGAATTACTGAAACTTTCAATCCCAATGGAACGATATCTAAATTTGAAAACTATAAACGATTGGTGCGCTTGCCAATTAAAAGACCCAATAGTATTTAGGGTTTAACAAGAGGGAAACTCAAATTATTACTTCAAGATTCAAAGAGATTCTTGTTTGCACCATCAACATTGAGGCTTGTGTACCCTTGAGCATTAGTTACAGAAAAATCTACAAAGACATTCTTAAATATACTCGTAATCAACCGAAACATGTATGTCTACTATACTTATGACAAAATCAAACAATTTGAAGCTTAAAGAATTAATGGAGCCATTGCATGTTGTTATATCAACAT
Source organism: Clitoria ternatea (assembly GCA_037962975.1). Taxonomy (NCBI): domain Eukaryota; kingdom Viridiplantae; phylum Streptophyta; class Magnoliopsida; order Fabales; family Fabaceae; genus Clitoria; species Clitoria ternatea. Next base: position 33,921,059 of record CM075670.1, read on the forward strand.
CACAGAAACCACTATTAGATTAATCATGCACTCATCTTAATCTTTTTCTCTATTCTTTTTGTTGGTTATGTGTACGTAATAATAATTTCCAGTCAGAGCAACATCACTTTAATCCTACCAACAAAATATAAATGTTGCATACATCCAATACAATAGTTTTCACTTCAAGTGCTCATGGTAAGCATTTTAAGTACTTCGATCTCTTTAAGTATTAATAGGCATTAGAGCTTCATGTTTCTATAAAACTTCAAAAGTAAAAAGCAGTAACCAATTTGCAACTCAAGTGAATTTTTTCACAAGCATAATAAAAAAAGTCATCACACAAAATTTTCATAACCATTTTAGAAACTAAAATTTGTTCAGAAATATTATTATATAAGAATAAAGAAAAAGGCCATAAAAATTAGATTGAAACATGGTACAAAAACTGTTAGAACCAAGACTGAATGAAGGACTAAAAAGCGTCAACCCTTGGGATTTGTTAACAACACCCACTAAGACTCTTAGTTAAATAAAAGTCTGTTTGCGTGTTTTCTAACATAGTTCAGCAAATGTTTCAGGAAAAGTCTAAAATGCACTAGTTGAAAGAAAAAGTGGGAGTCCATCAAACAAAATTCATTCTGAAGACAAGTCCGCCTCAATAATATAAACCAGTCCATTAGGAACGTATAAGAGAAATCTAGACACATAAGAGAAGTTTGAACGTATAAGAGAAGTCGAAACGCATTGCCTGACCCTTGAAGAATTATCCTTCTCAAAGAATGTCTTCTAAAGAAGGCAAATTCCCTTTATATGAAAGTGCTAACACAACATTTTGCCTCAAACCTACACTTTTCATCAAAAAAGAAAAGAGACAAAAAGTTGAAGATCATACATGTAGTTATCAAGGAAGATGTCTCGTATATCTCAAAGCATTAGAAAAAACTGAAAATATAGTAGAACAAAAGCCTAAGGTCAACCTTTACAATGGTGTACTACTACTAAAAAAATATCAAACAGCGACTAAAAAAATCCATCGCTAAAGTACTCAAATTTCATCGCTAACACTATTAGCAATGGTATTTTTGACGAGATACATGTCGTCCCTACAGAGCTCGTCGCTGATTGAAAAGCAACGGCAACAGCAACTCATCGCAATATTTTTTACGGTGAATATTCGTAGCTGAACTAGTCCCATAGGTGGTCACTCAGCTTGTCACTGGTAATGCCAAGTTAGCAACCAAAAAACACCATCGCTAACGGGGAACGATTAGTGACGCAGCGTACTGTCGTTAAAAGCCAACAGAATAGTGACCACCCATGTTGTCGCTACCTAACAACATATTAGCGACAAAAGGCGTCGTCGCTATGTGACAACCTATTAGCGACCATACATTCCGTCACTACATGAGAACATATTAGCGTGTTACTGCCGTCACTAAGTGACAATGTATTAGCAATCATAGACTCCGTCGCTACATGAGAACATATTAGCGACAACTGCTGTCATCGTTGCTTGACTACATATTAGCGACCGTCCTTTTCCGTCGCTAATGTCTGGGTGGGGCTTTTTTTGAAAGATGATTATATTTTTTGAATAAATTATTTATTAATTATATTTGTTAAATATTAAATATTTGTATATTAAATTATATTACCTATTATTATTGTAATTTAGGGTTTTCGTTCGTTGAATTTTGAATAATACATTAATAATATTAAATTGGTGAATTCACATGAAAAAGAAAATGACATAAAGTAGATACTGAGAAATACCAAATATGAGATAAAGTGTAAACAAAATTTATCTAAAATTTTATACAATCATATAATAAAAATAAATGTTAAAATAATAATAGGCAATAGCATGATTACTGTGGAGGAGGATCCTGTGGTGGTTATAGGGGCGGCTGAAAGTAAATGAGGAAAAGGTAGGACCAAGCACCACCATCATCCAGCTGATCATCTCCTGCTGTGCTGCCAATTGTCGACGAGTCTCAATTTGGTCCTCTTGGCTTGTCGTTGGTCCTCGACAACTTGCTCCTCCAAAAGCTACCTATGTCACCGGTCCTCCGCATCTTGCTCCTATAAAAGTTACCTTTGTTGGCGCTCCTCTGCTAGTTTAGTATTTAGGTTCTAATAACCTGAACAACATCTATTGGAAGCCCAGAGAAAGAGGAAGAAGTCGTCCCCTTCTTGTTCACGCCACGGACAGCTTTCATATAGATGGTGTTATCATCGGTAGAAGAAAAGGTGGAAGGTGCCTCCCCATCAGGTGTTTCAGCTAACAACTCAGCCTCCTTCTGAGCCTTCATGGGAAGATACGTCTCCTGCAAATGTAAAATAATGATAAAATTCAGTAATCTGATTTGTAAGTTTAAGCATTTGTAAGTTTATATAAAATACCACCATGTCTATGGTCTTCTAGTTAACCATGCACCAACTTTGTTCTTCTTGGTCATTTGCATGAGCTTATACAATGAAGGCCTACAGTGCTGCTTCAGCTCCTATAATTCACAATGTATTGAAATTATTAGTGGAAAACATGTTTAGTCATTCATAAAAAATGTTTAACAAAATATACTTACAAATATTTTTTTATGCTCAGCGACTAAAATGTTACCCCTGGTGTAGATAGAGGCACCAACATCAGCTCTATTTATCTTGTTCCTAGCACTGGTCTGCTAGAACAAGGCACTTCCTTACTTCTGCACCATCCCATCCTAGTGTGCCTCGGGGATCCAACGAGGGTGCTCGCCCTTATCCCTCAATTTCTAAAGGGTACTCTTGATGATTTTAGAGGTCTTTGTGGCAAAGACCTTCCTAATTTCATCAATCATACCCTTTTCCATTGATAGTCACGTTGTAACATGAAATAAGATTTCAAAATAAAATATAGATGTATGAATGTATGAAACTCACACTAGAAGAAAGTATTAAACTTACCGAGAATGTATCAAACCATCTATCCTAGACAATCTTACCAGCATCTGTCCAAGAGATGTAAAGACCATCCCACTGGGCCGTAAGAACCTTAGTAATCGCTTTGGTAGTGCGACTATTATCAACAAAGTTGTAATAAATAACAGTTAGAAACAATCAAACAATATAGACACATAACCGTATAAAATTAAATAATTGTGGGAATTAGTTAACAATGAAATTTAAATTACGAAAGAGGAGTTTATTGTAAAAGAAGGAAATTATTTTGTTAAAGTTAAATTAAAAGAAAAAGAGAAAATAATTTAATTAAATAAAAAGGAAAAGAGAAACTGAATTTTGAAATAATGAAAATAGAAAAGAAAAAGAGTGAAATGACCATATTTCCCTTAACACTAAAATCATTTTCTCAATTCCCATGTCTTTCTTCTTCATACTTAAAGTGAGAAAAGTCGAGAGAGGGGGAGAGAGAGAGTTTCATGGCCATTGCATAGTGAGCTCAGATTGAAGGCCAATCGGGTGCTGGAACTCAAAATTGAACGCGTTTTTGGAGTCGGGGTAACAAGGTGAGCCAATGGGTATCTTTAATTTCACAATTCCTTTTTTTTCTTCGTTTAATCAAATTCAGGTACCATGAGGGTTGCCTTGGGTATTCTTTATCTTCCATTGTTATGACAATTTAAAGCATGAAAATGAAGTTAAAGGTGATGGGTAGTTCTAATTTTGCACTTTGTTCTCTTTCTCTCTTTAACCGAATGGACATATGCATGAGAGAGGTTCTTGGTTTTCCTATTTTGTGGCAATTTGAGGCTTGAGGAAGGCTCTTGAGATAATGGGTGTTGATAATTAGCTAATGCATTATTGTTTTAACATGGCTAGGTAGCGAGCCGGAGGTTGGAGAATCATTAGAGAAGGAGAAATACGGAAGTTGTAAAAATCTCGGTAAAATTTTCACAAAATAATTAATTCCCAATAAAGATTCCTTTTAAAAGAACCCTTATAACTCTAAAAGAACATTCATGCACCTTTATAGTACCTAGGATTCAATTATAAACAGCTAAAAACAAGCTTGGTCAAAACAGTTTCGTGTCTGGCGCTGAGCGTCAGCCATGACAGTAGCAGCAATGCTGCTGTTATGAGTTTTACATTATTTTTCCAACTTCCTAGGGTCATATCTTGCCCAATTCAACTCTAATCTATACCAAACTTCAGAGGCACTATATTACACCCATTTTGGAGCTGCTGACGCAATCCGTTTCCCAAAATTCCAATCCAGTAATGAGTCATGCATAAAAATACATTTAGGTCCACTTAAGACCATTCTACCTCATCAATTCACCTCAAAGTCATTTAAACATCCACCAAACACACAAACCAATTCTAAATGTCCTTATAAACCTATTGGGCATTTCCAGGGATACTGGATCCTATCAGATCTCCATTTCACTTATCCAATTCCTCAATTTCACTTATAAACTCATTAACTCAACATCCAAACTTCCCAACTCATTCACATCATGATTTTAAAACAATCATACAATATTTTAAATAATATATTTCCTGCCAAAAATGCATGATCTCGATTACTAAATGGCTTCATGCCATAATCATATCCATAAAATAATTCCTAGCCATTATGCATGAATAACTAACTAATGGCTCAATGGGATCACACAATCTTCACACAACCACAATTGGATGTATTACCTATATAAACACTAATGGCTCAGTGCCATTAGCTATCCAACTCAGTCCATACATATAGCCGTACATACAAATACATAAACATGCACAACATGAAAGCACATAAGAAAACCACACCTATACACAAATTTATACCTATCCATTAATAGCATATATAATGCCATAATTAAATACATTGCATTAAATCAAATATCCTGGCATTGCTCCGATGCTCACTCAAGTTAATCTCCATGGTATCCGCAATATCCCTTCCTCATTCTCTATAAAAATAAGTGTAAGAGTGAGTATCCAACATTATAATATAATGCAATTAAAAGAGACATAAACAATATGACCTGGAGGAGCTCACACACCTCCCTCGCTTATCAACCCTTTAATCCTTTCTAAATAAATCTCCAACATATTTGCGACTCATCAAAATCATCATGATTCATAATTTCAAAATATCTTTATCATATCTTTCAATATCATCATCACAAATTAATCTCAATTTCATAAACCACTCATCATCATTATAAATCAATCATGATGTCATAAATCAATTCTCATCATTATAAATCAATCGCAATATCATAAACTAACCACAACTGCCTCTCATGGTCCAACTACATAAAACGATACCTAGTATCCGGATACTAAAGGAGCAGCCACCAGCTAGGAGTCATACACCGACATCCCGTGAAATCTACCTGGTCCATCGAGCCACACACCGGCTCCCCACCTCAACCATTGGGTCTCTACCTGGACCACTGGGTAGCTCAACTGGATCTCTACATGGACCACTAGAGCTAAAAGCGAGGGGTAATACATACTGAATGGTTGTCTACATCACATAATATGCATATATAATATATATCATCAATATAATCATCTCAAATTCATTAAAACTTCGTCTCGGCGTGAAAGCCATCACTCACCAAATCTCAAATCCGTAAGTCCAATTTCAATTTATAAATCAATCACAATAATTATCATCCATTACTCATAAATACATATATCTCATGAACATGTCACATATTTCATCATATCATCTCATAAGCCTTTTTTTCATCACAATTCATCACTTTCTTATTATCATCATCGTTTCACCAACCATATACATCGAACTCATTACACAACCATTAACATATTTCAAACTATTCTTGAGTAAAATATTCACATATATAATAATTTCATTTCATTTCATTTCATAATATAAAATTCCATAAAGCTTTAACTTTCTCATTGTAATAATTATTATTACATCAATCATATTTATCAAACTCATTATACAATCGTTAACATATTTCAAACTATATATTTCCAAATAAAACATTCACATACATATAAAATTTTCAGCTCATAATATGGAAACCTCAAAACCTTAATTAATTACATACAAAAACATTCCCTTTACCTCAATTCCTATGCTCTTTAATTCACCCACGAGCACCAATGCGCCAAAACACTAAATACGTAAAATTACGAAAAGAGTTTAGGAAATTAACCACTAAAATCTTAACTTACTTAAGAAATACCGGAAAATCAATTCTTAAAGCTTCATAAGCTTACCCTTACTTATCAATTATTTCAAGAAACTCCTAATTCTACTAAACATCTGGCATTCCGTTCATAGTCTACGCAAAATAGAATTTAATTCCATCACCTAATCCTTCATTTAAGGACCTTAAAAGATCCTTTAACCGGTTCAGAATCTTAAATTTCAAAGCTAATTCTAATTTGAAAGAAAACTGGTAATAAAGGGAAACTTCCACCAAAACTAAAAATTGAAGAATTTCAGGTGCTTACCTCATGTTTTCCACCTCTAATCTATATTTAATTTCATATTTCCATGAAAAATTGGCCTAACACCTTGCCTTAGGGCTCAGAGGAAAAGAGAAAAGAGAGAACTAACTTAAACCCCTTTTTTCATTGTCTGGTGTAGCTGCTTCTGGAACTTTAAATTTTAATCACGAAGTTGATCTTACGCGCCCCTCTGACGCTATGCGTCAGTTTCAAAATTCCATTCTGACGCTACATGTCAGATAAAAACCTTGATTTCCCCTTTTATTCCGTTATAAAATCACACAAATGCCATATACTGCTCAAATTTTCATAATTTAAATTCATTTACTCATTTATTTATTCTTTTAAAATATAAAAACACAGGATGTTACAGAAGCAGCGGCTAAAACTAGTGGAAGTAAGTTTCAAAAGTTCCAAAAATGGATTTGAAATTATTTTAGCTTAATAGGTATTGTTCCTGAAGGTCGAAAGGCTAAATGGATTGTTCGCCTTTTTTGAATTTAGATATTTTTTGAATTTGGTGAAATCGATAGTTGATTTGAAGCCTTGAAAGCTCAGAGTTAAGGTAAGGGAGGTGTACCAGGCGTATATATTAATAGGAATAATTATTGAAGTCATTATGGCGATTACAGGAAAAAGGTAGAATAATTAAAGATTAAGGGTTATATATAAAATGTGTATAAATTGAGTCAGAGTATGATTAAATGGTAAATTGATTGAATTATAATAATTGAAGTGTGTGATGAGTAAAAGGTAGTTGATATTATTGATTATGTATATGTATTAATGGCTATTATTGTTAAATGATGAATCCTTGATACTTGAGATGGTATAATATAATGATGAAATAATATGATGCACTCTTGATGTTTTAAGAGATTGAGAATGAAATTATTAATGAGTTGAATGCTTGAGTAGCAAAGGTGATGGTCCTAGGGTGATGGTTTGCCGAGACTAGATACATGCATTATTTAATTGATGATGATATATGTTGATTTAAATACGTTGGTGATGAGTTATGGATGCTTATATGTATATTATGTGGTGTGGACGACCGATCAATATATATTATTATTCGTTTTTGGCTCTAGTGATCATTTATGGCCCCGTTGAGCTACCTAGTGGTCAGGTAGGTCCCAGTGGTAAGGTATCCAAGCGGGCTCGGTGGTCCATGTAAGGTCCACGGGGTGTCAGGTAGGACCCCTAGTTGACAACTGATTGTAACACCCTCGGTGGGCACATATCAAAGACAATCCCTTCCACTGAATCATCTTACTTAATTAAGAGGTTATGAGTTTTAAGAAAATGTAGCAGTTTTTTTTATACAAGAAACAATGATGGATCAAGAACTTCAAGAAAACACTTTATACATCATATGGTCTCAAATGTAACTTACATACTGAATGACAGGGGCACGCAAGCTCCCATAAAGTGTAAACATAATGAACCAAATCACTACTTCATCGAGTCGGGAATCCTTTACACAACTCTGATACTGATCTTCTCCCTCATTAGGTCTGTCCTTTAACACCTAGAGTGCATGTATAAATATACACAAATAGAAACCACAAAACAAGATGGGTGAGTTTATCTCACTTCAGCCTCGTTGAAAAACATACAAAGTGCACTGTCATGCCTGACGGATTACATACACATAAACAAATTGTTAAGTGAACCGTTCCTACTATAAATTCACACCATTTTCCCTACCCTAAGTGTCTTTGATATATGCCTAGTCTCTTAATGAGTCAAGATTCCACAGTAATAATTCAATCCATTTCTAGGGAAGCCAACATATAGTTATGCCCAATAGTCATTACGTTCTTCCTTTATCTATTTGTTACTTAGTTATAGTCCTCCCGTAGCAACCTACTCAGTTTCCAAACCTTTATCATTTACTTAACCCAAACCATATTCTTATAGGAATACAAAATGAATTAATTGTCATTCATTATGGTGTTAGACCCTATAATCTCCTAGTACACTAACACACAATCATTATCACATACCTTACAGGTTTCTAACTAGTGTGACTAGCAATTATCTACTTGATATTAGTGATAGTCCTTCAAGCAAGGATTAATTATTCTCATATGACACAATAATCAGTTCAACAACAAGAGCATGTCATACAGTCACACTAATCAAATATAGATATTCTCAACATCATATAGTTCACAACTCTAATCATAATGTGGTTAGTCATTTAGGATGCTATGCATGAGTTAGGCGTATTATGATCGTCTCATCATTAAGTATTTCATGAATGCAAATGAGGGCCCTTACAACACCATACTCATCAGATTTGTCCCGTCGCAGTATAATACTTGGCACAATGCATCTGTACTAGAGCAGCCGGAGCTCACCAAGTTTGTTGAAACATATGTAGGTAAAGGACACACGGGTCCAAACTTTCATAAATGTGATCACACTTTACAAAGTAACCGTATTTTGGTACTACACGGCCTTAGTAATACTTATCTAAGTCAGGGTATACCTAGTTGGCCTGTGGGACAGCCGGCTTCGAACGCGACTCTAAGCCATTAGGGGGACCCGCCCCAGGTATACCTCCGAGATCTAAATAGGGATCTTGATGCTCATGTCCTTCAGCGTACCCCTTGTTGTATGCTCTAGTATTGAGTTTCCCCATATAATTCTAAATGTTCATGATGCATGTATGATGCACATTCATAACATCCAAATTTTCATTTATATTTATTGTCACCGGGTAGGGTCCTACCTCGATAAGTCCTTTGTCTTTAATGTCGCGCTCGAAACTTACTAAAGAAGATTTTTCTTATATATCTACCTTACGCTAACTTAAAATTTTCCAACCTATTTACTCGACCCTTATTAACAACTGTCCTTATGATTATAGAATACATATACTTACATACTTACTTAGTACTTCTTTAAAAACTTGGTTAATGCCGCTCTTTCTTAAAATAATTTATACGACTAAAAAAATTTGTGACTAAATCTTTGAAATATGTCCTAATATTCATGTACACTCATTCTCGAGTCCCCAATCCTTATTATGAGCGTACACTACTTGAAGTTAGGTTTTGAGATTAGAGATGTCAGAAGGTTGTCGTTTTACCCATGGACCGATCTAGTGAACATCATTCTGTGGCATTTATTGTTGCGGAACTTTATTCCTCTATTCTAAGGATCAAGATTTTTAAACTCATTTTTACTTTAAAGTACTTGTCAAAATTTACTTATTATTTTTAAAATACATTCTCAAAAATTCACATTAATATTTACCCAAACTCTTTTCTAATAAAATCGCCTATTTGGTCAAAATGTTACAAATCTTAATACTTTTACTAAGAAAATCGAAAGTTACTTAATAGTGGAAATTCAACTTAAACATCCTTCCTATTTCAGCTTACTTGTATAAAACAATTTAAAATACCTGTTTATAATTTACTTCCAAACCCGGTTGTTTTTAACCTTCACTTGGCTAACGATTAAGGACAAAGTCTTACAAGTTAATCAATTCCATGAATCTTAATCATTACTAGACTTTACAGGGGTATTTTCCACATTAATACAAGTATCGATACATGCCATCACATATTGTTTCATAACCAATTACGTGTCGCAGACCCTACCGAGACTTGAGTTGAATTTCACATTTATACAGTCATATAGCAATTACTTATGTCATCAATCACGTCATCTTGCCATATTTAGATTGCAAAATTTTCTTAAGCGAATTCGTGCACAACCAATCTATTCCACACCATTACCAAATTTTACATAATTGATACTTTATGCTACACGGTATCAAACACTCATATAGCCATGAATTGTTCACAATCATAGAAAATCATACAACTCATTACAACACATTCACATTTACAACACATTCATAATCATAATCACCAAGTTAAAGCACACACAAATACATTATTAAACTTAATTACCAAACGTAGTCACTTAACCCATTTTCCTTCTAATTCACCGGTTACATTATTAACTTATTTTTTTACTTGTTACTTCCTTAGTAATTCCAATTAAATCTCGTATTAGTCTGCTTATTTATTTCTCTTACCGCCATTACTTTATTCACGCATTATGTCCCCTAATGATTTCCCCCTATTTTACTTATTTCTTAGCCCTTTTAATTTTGCACTTCCTTCCTCACTAAGTTCCTTAACTTATTTCTGGATTTAATCAAACATAGTTACGCACACATACACACACACCAAGCTATTTTCCCACATCAACTCAACCAGGAGTATAGATAAATATACATATATTTTTATGCATAAATTTAAATTTGTTAAAATATTGTATGCATAATTTGGCCAACCATGAGCATAAAAACTTAATTTTCTTAAAAGGATAACTACATGCGAAATTTGGGTTTTCACAATTAATTTACCTTTCTTGCTCAAATTGTATCTTTCTCTAATTTCACATGTAGTCACGGGTTGCCTAGGAACCAAGGGAGGTTCCCGCACTTACACATGCTAATATTTCGACTAAGACGTTAGAGAACTCCCCCTTACCTCGGGTTCCCAAGCGAGTTCTCCAGGCAGTGTTCCGACTTCTGGTTTCTTTACATTCCTCATTTCCAACAACAACTCTGAAACCTAACAAAAAGAATATAGGCTTTAAGGTGGTTATGGCCGTGACCAACAATGATGCAAAGATGGGGTTTTTAGCTTTTTAAAATTGCATAGAACACATTAGACACAACACGTACAACATACTTTCATATTTTGCTCGTAATTCGGGCTACAGGTGTCTGATCTCGATGATTTAAGTCTCAATTTTTATAACAGAATTTACTACAACTTTCACAGAGATGTCGAAAGCCAATTTCAAGCAAAACAACCCCAAAGTCTCAAAATAGGTTGCTATCTGTATTGAAAATTTAGCCTGGGCAATGTTCAATTTTTAGGGCATAACTTTTGCTCTAGATGTCAGATTTTAACGTTCTTTAGCTTACAGGAAAGAGAAAAGAGAGGGGAACAACTTTCGTGTTGAGGGTTTTTTCTAGAACAACCCAGAAACCCCTCTTATATGGTCATAAAAATTATAACAAAATTTCACAAAATTTCAGCATGCACAAAAATGGAATTCTTGATTTTCTAGGTTACATGCAAGGTCCCAAAACACACATACAAGACATTAATTCAACATGCATGAAATCAAAGAGTGAAAATAAAGAGGACATGGCTAGGGGTTATTGACAGGGCCAGCAAGCGCACGAGTTATGTCGCGTGATATAAAAGATTATCGTCTCCACAGGAACTGTGTTCAAAGTACCAGCATATTGAAATTTAATTATCCACACAATTGGTTTTTAATGTTTTTGTAAAATAAAAAACAAAATAAAGTTGCACAGAATACGAATAAATAAACAAAATTTTCTAGACACTTAAAAATCAGAGTTAAGAGTATCTTGGAATTTCGGGGGATCAAGACTCTATTTTATGTTAATGAATTTTAACTTTTCATAAATAAGAATCAAATTAAGTTTTCCAAGGCGGATTTTTCTTAAGTTAATTAATATGTTCCTCTCAGAATCCTATTAATATACCTAACTTATGGAAAGCGCTGCTTAATCCTTAGAAAAGGCTCATTATCGTTTTGTGAAAATCCCTTTTTAATTCCCCAAAAGATTTTGATTACTTTCACGGTTTTACCGAGGTCACAAAAAGTATTTCAAAACCTTAGGCTTAGTTCAAAAACTTTCCAGTAACAATAAATCTCTCGATTCTATTGATTACTTAAACTTACTAATATACCCGCAAGTATACAGTTTTATCACTTAGGTTCTTGTTAGGAATCACTAAGAGCTTTGGGCGTAATTTGAACTAAATGGAAAACAGAAATTTTTTTAATTCAAAGTCAAAATAACATTATCACAAAATATTATCACACTCCCTTCATCCCAAGATAATTAATTTAGTTACTCATGAAATAATTCAAATTCATACACATGATGGAAAAATAAAATATACAAGACATGGTAAAAGTAAAGACTTACGGGTTTCTCCAAAAAGCCCAATAATTTCACCACTGTATTTCCTTGCAGAATTTTCCATCGTATACAAATTGGAACACCCACTTTTACAATCCTCACAACTCTCAAGAAGAAAATTTTAACTAGAGAAAAGAAAAGAAAAGAAACAAAACAAAGAAGAAAAGAGAGAACAAAAAGGGAAATGCTTCCTCTAGAATAGAATGGAGAATTGGATCAAGAATGGAATGAAGAAAGCCTTCCTCTCGGTGTCTATTTATAGGAGTCCAAAAGCAAGCCATTGCCATAAACAATTGTCCATTGATGTAATGGAGTGTGCACTCTTCAATTAACAAGTTCTTGGTGCTGTTTAGTGTTCCATTATCAATGTTCAGTGCTCCATTATCAATGTTCAGTGCTCCATTATCAATGTTCAGTGTCTTGCCCACAATCCAGAAGCTTGAAAACGTCATTCTGGGCCAATAAATCACTCATGAATCGATTCAAGGGTGCAATGAATTGATTCATCTGGTTCAAAATGTCATCCTGGGCTAAAAATTCACGTATGAATCGATTCATTTAGGTGGGGAATCGATTCATGGCCTTGGGAATCGATTCCTGAAAAAAAAATTCTTTTTATTCACACCCTATTAGTGCGGTTCCTATTACAACCGCACTAATAGATAGCGCACTAATAGCCAATTTTTATGCTTTTGTTGCTCTTTTTTCACCATGTAAACTTCGGGGCTTGTTCTTCTTGTTTCTTTATCATTTGATGGTCGTTTTTCTCTTGTGATTGACCCTTGGATTATCTTTGTACTTGTTCCTTAATTTTATTAATTTCTGCAAAATAAAATACCCAAGTAGAATATAGTGGAAATAAAGCGAAAATCACAAAAATTAAGGAAATACAGTGCATAATGATAAAAATCCTAAGCAAACTAAATCTAATTTATTGTATTATAAAACACTTATCAGTTATACGGCCAAGAGAAAGAAAATGTTTAACCTTTCAAACTTTGCATGCATGGCTTCTAGGACTTCAAAAGGAGACCACACATGGTGGTGGCACAAGTTGGAGGTGTGTTGGCCAAATGGTAATTCAGTGGAGATGAGGAGAAGAAAAGGTAAGAGGTTCTTGGAGGTAGTGGCCTCTCATCCTAAAAAAAGGAAGAGAAATGGTGGTGCAAAGGAGATGAGAGGGTGAGGGTGTCAGGATCCTATCCTAATTTTAACTATTCATCTTATCTATTTCAATAGCTTTGATCTATGTATGCCAAAGTTAAGGATTTGAGGAAGTAAAAAAAATCGTTCAATTTAATTAATTAATTTGAATAATAATTTTTTTATTATTATTATATATATTTATGTATATATATATATATATATTCTTATATACCTTCCTTTTTTTTTAACCATAACTAAAAAAAAATCCACTAAGCTATATCAACAACACTACAGCTACAAGGTCATTCTAAACTAGTTCATGGACAAGAGGTATTGTTACCACTTATTATAAATGTTAAAATTATTATTATTATTGTTGTCAGCATAAGGGGCAGTATAGGATCTCACAGTGCATACAGTGAGATAGGGCCAGCAAGCTAAGTATGCACATTGCTATAGCAATTGAATAATTTTTAAAAGCCAAAAGGGTGGATCAAACCCTGTGCCATGTACCAGCGTGATGCTTAAGAGGGAAAGGAAGTTAACAGGGTCAAAGGCAACCCATGGTTTATGGAATAATGTACATTATAGATTCATGTATATGGCAAAATTAAATGGACCAGGTACCCAGCGCACAGGACAATTATATGTAAGCTATTTCTATCAGTAATACTAACAAATATAGAACTTCAAACATCAGAGTACTTATTACAAATAATATATAACAACTCTACAAAACTGATCTCACTAAAATTTCAATTGCTGATACCCCACAGCAACATTTAAACAGCTTAAATCTTTCAATTTGAGAATAATATATTACAGAATATATATATATATATATATATATATATATATAAACATTATTGATCATAACTACACCTCTAAAAAATCTAAATCTTAAAAACATAATTTTCCTTTAAACAAGCAGTAAAGTAAAATAATCACAACCCATTCCTATATCATAACAAATCAACTTATGCAAAGTTATACTCTTGGAAAAATCCATCGAATAGGTTCCCTGCCATCACCAACTCATCAACCAGTATCCTTATCCATCAGACTTGTAGATGAGCAGGGAACATCACAAAGTCAAGGTTATTCTAAATGTCTAACAACATAAGCAATCTATTCTAATTTCTTCTTTTAGATGAATGCTCACCAGGCTTTATCCTTTACGTTTTAATCCCATAATATTGTCAATTACAATAGGAGCAAGAATTACTCCATTTTATGGATACAGCTTGCTAAACAGGGATGAGTAAAATAGAGAAATAAGGAGAACTAAATAAGATGGGGTTTATGTTCTCCTTCCCTCATGGATACATAAATATCAAGTTACTCAAATATTAATTTCCAAAAGATGATTAGCCCCCAAAAATTTAATTCAGTAGTTAGTAAATTTTCAAGGTATGATTAATGACACCCAACCTTGTAATTTCAAGTGAATATTTACAGCCAGAATTTTACCATTCTTCCTAATTTCTGTATCAGTTAAGTATTAGGAGTTAGGACATTAAAATACCCTTGTCAAGGAGACACAAGCCAAAAAATAAGTCAATAAGTAAAGAACAATCATCTATTGCGACTTATAGGTCATCCAAACAACTAAATCGTTACTGCAGACAACAATTAACACAAGGAAAATAAGGTATACCACGCTTTTGATCAATTGCATCACAGCCAAGCAAGTAATTCCTATGTAAATAGGACCCATCTGCACAATTAAATCCATATATATATTCCTAATGGACACAGTTTCCTTAATCCCATAAGAGTTAATTCATCAATACACAAGTCATTATACTCAACGTGACCATGAAATGCACTTACACAAGCCTACACATCAACGCTAATGTTTGAGGATTCCTAACCTCATTTACATTCATCCAAACACAGCTCATACCGGTGCATATATCCATTGCAAAAATCAAGCATCACACAGCCCTATCAAAACATCAAAACAGGCATATCATTCTATGTACAGCTAAACAACTACCCATCCATATTATGCCTCCACTATGGCATGGCTATGCATTTCCATATCCAATTCACTGAGCAAGATCATCTCTTGTTACATTCACTGCACAAACCAACACATTTAGAAGGGTGAGCACAAATTAAGCAATGAATAGAAATTTAATATCCTTCTTATTTACACATAGAGTCTCCCAATTTCACATACAACCACCACATTACAATCTCATCCCATATCTATCAATTAAGAAGCCCATTTAAAATCCAATGCAAGAAAGTTATGCAATGATCTTTTCCTTGTAAAACTCTTCCTTATGCACAAAATCGTGAAATGCGGATCCGTCTATTAACATAGGGCATGTGCTAGGATAGCACTCAGTGAACCATAGCACTGTAAGTGAGGGGCATCCGGGTAATCACTCAGTGAACCGAAGCACTATCAACGGTGATACCCAAGAACTACTGGTGAACCATAGCACCATAAGCAGTAGCCTCTAACGCAACATGCCTCAAACTGCATAGTGAACCATAGCACTATAATTTGACAGTCTCTTCGGCAAACCGTAGTGCCGGAAATGCATATGATGGTATGAAATGACAATCCATGTTTTAAAAGTGCGAACCAAAGCGCAATACCACACATATCACCCTTAAAGTACCATACAACTATCAATATCAATCAAAGTCTGTCAACAAGATATGGATTTTTAACACCACAACAGCTAACCACATAATTATATAATTACTAAACAAAGTAAATAAAACTCTAAAGCTTAAATTCTCGTTCATCCCTTAATTTTGCAAACCCCTCGTACGTATAAAACGTACCTGAAGTCGATTCGTCTTATATTCCGAGCCTCCAACTCCTAATCCGGTAGAGGTTATAATCCTAAAATCATATACTTGGCGCATTAAGATACATTACAAACTCCTACTCATTGATACTAATTTTTACAAATTTCTAAACATAGTTTTGAGTTACATGAACTCACCGGAACCAAATAACACACCAAATCCTTATTTTGATCGCCCTTCGGGTAACAATATCACTTAGTCGAGACTCCAAGAAGGTGGGTTCTTTTTATCTACAACTCTCCTGTACCCTTCGATACTTAAAGCATAGGTCGTTTGCCCCTGAAAGATGACTTTGATCGCTGTTCCGCCATCACCCAAGCCAAATTTGGTGTTTATCATTCATGGGTGTTGATTTATTAGGAGTTAAAATAAAGTATAACAACCATATGGTTTTGATTCTTACCTATGGCTCCAATACATAAGGGAAACCAAGCATGGCAGTCATAGACCAAATTGGAGAAGAAGGAAAACAAAATTGAGTCATCCTCATTAAAAACCCATAAGCCATGGGGAAGAGAAAGAAGAAATTGGGCTTGCATGCACTTACCCGTTTTATGTAAAAATCAAATTTTTTGAATGAAGGTTCCTGATGGAAAAAGGGAACACAGTGTAAGGTGATGAGCAAGAAAAAATGTTAGCAGGGCATCCATGGTGGAGGTAAGGTGAATCAACGAAGAGAAGCAACTTCCGATTTCAGCCCAAGCGAAAACGTAATATGCAGGAGGGGAAATGTGAAATAAGGAATGACCTTTGCAAGAAGGAAATAAGTGATTAAAATTAATCTAGAGAGTTATATATTTTAGTATATAATTTATTTGGCTCAGGTAATAAATTTCCCATGGAACTGAATACCTATTTTTAATTTAATTGTAAGGCATCCTCACATTTCTTACACTATTTACTTTTAATTTTAATTTATAATTACCATTTATTAATTCCGTAAAATCTAGCACTTGGGGATGTTACAGAGGGCATAGTGGGAGTGGTGAAATGGTGATGGAAATTGAGATGTAAAGAGGGAGAAAGGAGAGACGAAATTGAAAGAGTGAGATAGAGCATGGCTGGAAATTGCAATTGGGTTCTATCAAGAACCGAGGAGGATGGATCCGGTGTCTCATCGTGTGATTCATGCATTCAGAGTTGCTATTGAGGAAATTAATCTCTCTATCGATTTCTGCAATGCTTCCAAAGTCTTTTTGTGTTAATTCTTACGGATCTGTCATCGTTTTCTCCATTATGTCCATGTGTGTCCCAAGTTATTTTGTTGTCACCATCATTGTCGGCTTAGTTGATACTAAATTGTTATTGTCAATATCAATGATCCCTAATAATATTCACTCACTCTCAACAATGATAGTTGAAGAACAACTAAGAATATCATAATTCAATTCATAAGAATCAACAATACACACAAAGGGTCTTATATAACCTAACTTCTAAACGCTTTAACTATTTTTTAATTTTGACCCCTAACTTACTTTTGATTTTTCCATATCACCCCTGCTATTTTTATCTAATACAATCCTTATTTTTTATCTATCACAGACTCCAGAAAGTTTTACGTGACTCTCTTAGTTGTGTATTATATATGTGCCATTTAATAGAGTTAAAGAAACCAAATTGAAAAAATAAAATTAATAATTAATATTGATTCTTTATACTATTTAAAATAGTTAAAAATTCATTAAACCAAATATTTTTTCGGTAATTTTTTTTTTCCGACACCGTTGAGCCTCGTAACCACCGTAATAAAACATGAGTATTCGTAAATTTAACACGACCAAAAATTATAATAGAACAGAAAATAGGAGGAGACGAGCGGGAAGAAAAGGGTCATTCACTCATATCCATTTACAAGAAGTGCAAACTGTTTCAGCTCAAAATTTCCTTTACACTAATTTAGTACAATGATACCACCCAAACTGCAATGGCTCCAACTAGATGTAAGTCCGTCCTAGAATTAAATAAACGTATAAACAAAACCAAAAATATAACCTTTTTTTATGCATATACAAAATTACAGATCCCTTCTGCATAATGGGCAAGAACCATGCCTGAAGAGCCACTTATCTATGCAAGGTAAGTGAAACATGTGATGGCAATGAGGTAAGCTTCTAACTGTCTCTCCATGCTGAAAGTCCTGGACACATACAAATGCAGAAATGTTAAAATCGATATCCACAATCTTAGATACCCTTGGTTCTAGTTATATAACAACTAGTATTAATATAAAGAAAACTATAAAAAAAATTACCTGCAGGCAAACTGAACAGGAAACTCTTTCACCAGACGCATCAACATTGTTGTCAGTGGTAATTTTGATTTTTGGGATTTTTTCAACCAAATCCCCTGACAAACCTTTGGCACCACCGGTGTCAAAGATGTTTTGAACCTCATCAAAGTTGGTTTCAACAGCACCCATCTGATAAGAGCAGAGGTGTCAGCAACATAAGAAAGTTCATAAGCAAAATTCAGTCTCCTCGCCGTAACAAATCATTTTTACAAACCAAATTACCTGGCTTTGCACAGCACTCAACATGGCTGGACCTATCCTCTCGCGCACAAGTCTCCCACTCAATAAGCTTGCGATAACATCAATCTGCATAACTCAAAAAGTTCAGGCCACACAACACACCATTCTAAATCATAAACAAAACTCACGGAACTGCAACTCTGCAATCATACAGCTATACTTTAAGTTCACAAACCAACAAAAGATATCATTCTATGAAGCCCAAATACTCCAAAATTAGCAACATACCAGTATCAATTACATACCGATACTTCCCGATACCAGAAAGTATCCATAAGTTAATTTTAATTTTAAAAAATAATTTAGATGTGTCTCAAATACTCCTTAGATACTACTTTGAACATCCACATTCTGCTAACATCAAATACAAATATCATATGGCCAAGTTCCATTTCCCCCTTCGAAATTTTGAGTGAAAAAGAAGAAAGCTGGTTAGAGTAGATGGGGACGAACCAAAGGCTCTATTTCAAGGTCAAACTCTAGCATTACCAACAAAATGGTTAGAATAGGGCTGGAAGAAGGCTTTAACATTTGTCTCCTGGAAAGTATTTTGAAATTATGTAAAGTACATATATTATTTATAAATTTTATTAATGTATTATGCATCTAAGCCGTGTTGTATCTTAATTTTTGAAAAATCGCTTTTATCCGTATAGTACACAATTTGGGCTTCATAGATGCCGTTGCAATCATGTGGCCACACAATTAAGCTTACACACCCACTAAAAAACAATTTGACAAATGATAAGGCCCTGAAATCTGAATAACTCACCAAGTATAAGAGGCAGCCAATCCCAGATTCATCAGATTGCCAAAGAACAAGAGAGGATTCAAACACTTCAATGGAAAAAACAGCTCCTGATATGGCACCAACAGCAGCCCCTCTAATGAAGCCACTCTCAGTCTCTTGGCCAATCAAAGCTCCAGTCAGAGCCCCCAACAAAGTGCCAACTGCAGACAGAAACAACCCATCACAACCTGTTTTCCTTAACAGAAGCATAATGTTCTAAAACACGAGGAACAATGAAACATGAACCACACCTTTGGAAGGTTTTGAATATGGAAATGAACCAAATAAAGACAACAGAAGCAAAACAAAAACAATCAAATCAACAAACAGCAAACCCACATCCCAAGTTTCAATTTTCCCCCCACAAAAAATTAAAAAAAAAAACAAAGTACATTCCTGTCTGAAACGAAACCCCCTGAATTATTCCCAAACATAAATAAAACAACATCGTACGACATCACCCAATGAGAATGGCAATCCACCAAACAAAATCAACAAAAAAAAGACACAAAAATGAGACAAACCCATTATAAAAGGAAACCAG
The DNA here is from genome assembly GCA_037962975.1 of Clitoria ternatea. Classification (NCBI taxonomy): domain Eukaryota; kingdom Viridiplantae; phylum Streptophyta; class Magnoliopsida; order Fabales; family Fabaceae; genus Clitoria; species Clitoria ternatea. Next base: position 33,941,313 of record CM075670.1, read on the forward strand.
AGGCAGATCAAGAGTGTTTACGAGAAATGTAAAGAATGAAAACGAAAACCATCAAAAGGAGAACAAGAATCGAACCTAATGCGAAACAAAAGGTCAAGATCGCGGAAAAGATGTTCCCAATAACAGCAGAAACGGCAAGGGTACCAAGTTGTTTAACCCTTTCAATGAGATTTCCTAACGAAAATGAACGAAAAGGGCACGGATTTGGCACAAAATCCATCTGGGTATCTCAGAAATCGAACGAATTTGAGAGCTGAGACCAATTGGGAACCCACAAAGGAAATAAGCCAAAGGGTACGGTTTTAATGTGACGAGATTTGGGTTTAAGGAGGAGTTATAATTATTATATAAATATAAAGATAATAGAAAGATGAAGAACAATAAGAATAAAATACGCGCTCTTGAACAATGCTTAGTCTATAAGGAGAAGATTGAAAGAAACTGGCATCAACCAATTCGCATTTAAAGCTTGTGTTGTGTGCCTTAACGCGAACCCTTGTTTTTCTCTCTCTGGCTCATTTTTTCTTCCCAACATGCAGAGAAGATCTTTTGAAATTAATCCTATATTTATGATTTGTTAGATTTTTAAATAAAAGAAAAAAGAAAAATCGCTTTCAACTGACACGGGACCGTGACAAAAGAAGGGCTTTTTGACAACGGGGTGTCGTGTGAGAGACTATCCCAGGCGTTCCAAACCAACCACGAATGCTCACACCAATTTAGTTTTTGATTTTTCCTATCACTCATTTTTCTCCTAATTCTAATTTCCTGTGCTTGTATTTTAAATAAGATTAGAATTTGAAATTTTATATTAAATTTATCATTAAACAGATAAATTAATTGATATGACGTGATTTTAAGGTCCACTTTTAATAATTTTTCTAAAATTTTAATTAGAAACAATTTATTATTCTCTTTCGAACATGTATAAATTATTTAAAAAAATAGCATTTTTAATTGACTTTTATGTTAAATAGTTCTCGGGCTTAGGCTTAACCAAGGGTGACTTGGAATTGGAGGCTTTCATTTGCCCCATTTTTCTCAGCAGGTGGTACGACCACATTAATTATTATTTTTTGGTAACGACCACACTAATTATTTTTCACATTCTTTTATATTTAGTTAATAATCAGTGTTTAACTAACGAAGGGTTGATGTAATTGTTTAGAATTTAATTTCTGATTACCAACATTTTATGATTTATAAATACTTTTATAAGCGTTCGGATAAATTTTATAACCAATTCATCTAAATTTTTATTTTTCTACCTCTTAATGTGTTACGTATACTTAATAGAAAATTAATGTTAAGCAAGTTTATTAGTTTAATACAATTTTTTAATAAAAATATTGTTATTTTTTATTTATACAAAATTGCATGCGTTAGGAAAGAAGATATTTTATATTAAAGTTCTTTAGGTGATTTTTATAGAGCTCAAATGGTTTAAGTTAGGTGGGTTCCAGGAGACTTTAGTGAGGATGGGCTATGGATAAAATATATAAGATTTATGTTTTATATATATATATATATATATCATCGCACTCTTCCCAATTCTCCATCCAATTTGCACTCAAAGATATATCGTATTGAATATCGGTTGATAACAGTAACAAGTGAATATCGTTTCTTTATATATAAAAAATGAATATTCAAAGTTTTCATCTAAATTCTTATTCAGTTCATAATTGATTATATCTAGTCTCATGCTGAGAAGAAGCGTATTAATAACTCGTAATTATTGTTGCAAGATTAGTTAATGAAAATGGTTAGATCAACATGAATCTATATTTATAGAAAATTTAGCATTTATATATAGTTTTTATCCTTCTATCAAATAAAGATAAATGAGAGATAAAAGTGTGGAAATTAAGGTGTGTTTAGTTAATATGTTTTTTAAAAAAATAGACAAATATTTTAAGAATACATGAAAAAACAAAAAAATATGCCCATACATCTAATTTTTCAAAAAAAAAATGTTGAGAAAATGAAAAACGCGATCTCCAGATTTTCACATAATATAATCACTATTTAAAAAATTATCTAAAATAGTTAGATAGTTTTCTAAGATTTTTCATTGTAAAAAAGGATAAGTATTTTAAATTTTTAAGATGAAAATAATGAAAAACACAGTATTCTAAACCTTTTTCTAAAATGTAAAAGAAAAAATAAAAAAAATCGGCTGCCGTTGAATATATATTTTATCTTTTCAATACTTTCATATTTTTCATACTTTTTAAAAAATTTAAAAAAATTAAGAAAACTCTTTTGATAATTAAAAAAAAAAAACTGGAAAATAATATCCCAATTAAACACTTACTCCTAATTTTGTATGTATTTTTCATTAACCACAAACAAAGCAGTATTGAATATCAACTATACTTACTTTGCATAGGTTTCTTGTAATTTGGTGTCAATATCGGAATTTAAAAAATTGCGATAGTTACTTGCAATGATTGTGTCTAAAACCTGGTAATAACGGTAGTGCAGACCAAAAAAATACCAGAAAGGTAAATTTGATGAGATGAATTGCCGTTAATATCAAATTCACATCATGTGCTGCTGAGTATGCGTGTCTACGTGGCTGTCATAAAGATTTAGTTTACCACTGAATTAATATATGTTATAATAATAAATAAATAAATAGTTATAATTTATTATAATATAAATCTCAATTTATTACACGGAAATAGTAATTTTCTTAAATCAAAGAATTAATAATTTTTGACTAATATTAAAATAAGGCTATCCCATATCTTAAAAAAAAAAAGGTGTATAAAAAAACCGTTACCCCAAATCTACTTTTAATTGGGGGCAAGAAACCCTCCACTTGTTCTAAAAATCAAGTTTATTGGGTTTAGGTCCTTAGTCTTAAAAAAACCAAAAAATAAAATTTATTAATTAAATGAATTGAACTAAGTTAAGTATAATTTAATTTGTTTGGTTTATAAACTACTTCAATAAAAAAAAAAGTAAATAGATAAATATCCATAATTTAAAATAAATTTTACATATTTTAATTTTTAAATTCATAAGTCTGTGTTGTTTGAAGCTTTAGTTTTATAAAATTTTTATTATAGACTCAACTTGTAAAAAATAGTTTTTTAATTTGTCTTTTAGTTTTGTTTTCCAACAAAATAAAGGAAACAAAAATTTTGGAAATGGAAAAATTTCAGTGTTTAACTCTGAGTTGAACTAAACAGTTTCTGAATTTCAAATGAATTAAACTTGAGTTAAAAAGTTTGCTTCATAAAAAATTAAAATTGAATTAAATTTTTATTAAATCGAATTGATACACCTTATTTCTAAACTACCAACAACAATTGAAAAGAGGTGATTAATTTCATCTCTCATAATACCACATTTGATTTGCATAACCGATTCTCAAACGTGCTCCAATTACTATGTAGAGTTAGAGATATAGCAAATCTGAGAATATACGAATGTAAAACTATAATCATTCTTATGTTATCAACCTAACAGAATCTTTGTACCAAATTTCAAGTAATGGGTTCCTTACAATTCAAATAAAACTCACCTAGTATAGCTTTTACTGAGTCAAACTACTCTGATATATTATACACTTAATAATTTCTATTTCTATTTTTACCTTTTATTTTATTTTTAAAAACTACTTTTTACAGTTTATTTATTTTTATATTTTAATAAAATACCTTTTTTTAGAAATAAAATTTAAAATTATGAAAAAACTAAAATATTTCTAATTTTTTTATAGAATTTCATTATTCAATTAGATTTAACGATAATAGACCTTAAATCCTTAACTAAACACTCTATAAAGTAAATAAATTTATTATAGTATATAATGTATTTATTTATAATATATAAAATTTATTATAGTATATGATGTATTTATTTATAATATATAAAATTATGTGAATTAAGATAACAATTAATAATTTTCAATACGATAAATAAAATATTTAAAAAACTATGAGTAAATTAATTTTATACTAACACCGTGATAGAAAAATTTTGGCATAAGTGAGTCTTAAACTTGTGACCAGAAAACAAAAACAAAAGCTTTTTCTATTAGACCAAACATATTTTCTATCATATATATATATATGAAATCATTATATATTATATATATATATATGTTATATTATTCAGTATATTTATAAATATTTAATATATCATTAAATATTAAAGATATTTGATATAATATTTAATATTGATCTGGTCCCGACCGGGGTCTAGGATCCGCCGTCGGTCCAGCCACAAGAGTTATGGGTTGAATGAGGTTGGAGACCGGTTCTGTGTGTATCCGGTCTCTGTAATCTGACCTCTCGGTGAGAGAAACCGGTCTCGTTGTCCTGGAGATCCTTCACACCGACCTCACGCGTTGGTGTGGGCGACAGGTGGTGCCACCTGCGAAGACTCTCCGACGCTCAAGTTAGAAAAGTGTATAAACTCAGTTAATACTCAAGCAGTATAATCGAGAGTCTGAGAGCAAGAAGAACGTCACCTTTTGTGTGTATTGGAATATGGTATTTATAATTGAGCGTGGAAGGTGAATCGTTGGGTGCCAGTGGGCCCGTAGATTCTGATAACGTGTATAAAGAGACAATCCGAGTGGCCCAGTATTCAGAGTATGTCAGGAGGGTAGGTGAATTATCAGTGTACGATTCTGACACAGGGATGGAAGATAATCACCTTTTCCGTAAATTCCGCTGGTGATTGTACCCACTCTTGTCGGTGAATGAAAGGGACATATTTCGCTGTGTAGAGTACCTTCCTCGTTATGACACTCGGGCAGTCGGTTAGAGAGCGGATCAGCCACCCGGTGTAGGAGAGCGGATAAACCATCCGGTGTAGGAGAGACTCGCCTAATGTGTTAACCAACCGGATCATTACCCTTTAGGACCGGTATCCAGACCGGATAACCTTGGGGCCGGTATCCAGACCGAATCATTTGTCCCCTAGCTTGTGTGAGGGACTGTAAGTTGCTCATATAAGCTATGCAGTTCACGAGAGGTCTGTATGCCGGCATAACCTGCAAGAATACATGTTAAATTTTTACCTTCACAATACTCGTTAACCGTTGAATATTGTCCCCGAGCGTTATCGGGTGATCGGTTCCAAGTGTGAGACTCTGAATTGGCAATTGACTTTTGAATGAGCGACTCCGAGTAAGGTTGGTTCTGGTCGTGTCACCTGGGACGTTCCATTACCTGTAACCTCCTCGTGCTATTTGGTAAAAGTACGTACGCGTTATCCGAGTCTTATTAAAAAATTCTGAGTGATACTTCCGAGTGGAAGCTCTCAGATTGATCCTTCCGGGAGGAGGATTTCCGAGTGACCGTTCCCGTGTGGAAGATTTCCGATTAATAATTCCTGGGTGGAAGATTCCGAATGGTCCTTCGACGGCGCTCGGTTTAATCATACCAACCACACTCGGAGTTCGGTTTAGTCCTACAATCTGAGTCTTCATTCGGGTTGGAAGTTTCCGAGTGTAACTTTCCTGAGTGGGGTGTCCCCGAGTGTGACACTTCAGCGTGGGATGGCACTGAGTGAGACATTTCTGAGCGGGATAGCACCGAGTGAGATATCTCTGATTCCTGTATGGTATGGCACCGAGTGGAGCATTTTCCGGGTGAAACTCTTCTGGACAGATAGACTTTGACTTCGAATGAGTATGTTTCGGGTAGAGACTTTCCCGAGTAAATAATTCCTGATTGCAACCTCGAAGTGATATTCTCAACTTAAAGAATTCACGAGTCGGACTTCAGTGAGACTTTACCGACTAAAGAATTCGCGAGCCTGACTGAAGTTGAAGTGTTTCTGAGTGAGGAACTCTCGGGGAGAGTACTTCCGAGCGGATTCAGTAATGAGGATTACGATTGACTCCGAAGTGAGATATTCCCGAGTGAAGAACTCTCGGGGAAAGTACTTCCGAGCGATTTCAATAATGAGAATGACGACTAATTCTTCTTCAACGTTCGGCCAAACCTACTAGTCGTACTTGGAGTTCGGTTTAATTCTACAATCCAAGCCTTCAATGGCGTTCGGTTTAATCCTACTAACCGTACTTCTTCAATCGGTGTTGGATTTTACCCATTCACCGTTCTTCTTCAATCGGCGTTGGATTTTACCCATTCACTGGCCTTCATACTCAGTGTTGGATTTTACCCATTCATCGGCCTTCTCAATCGGTGTTGGATTTTACCCATTCACCGTTCTTCATACTCGGTGTTGGATTTTACCCCTTCACCGGTCTTCATACTCGGTGTTGGATTTTACCCATTCACTAGTCTTCATACTCGGTGTTGGATTTTACCCATTCACCGGTCTTCGAATGGGGTTCGGTGCAATCCTACAACCCATTTCCTGAGGTTCGGTTTAATCCTACAACCCAGGTCTTCACCGGTGTTCGGTTTCATCCTACTAACCGTACTCAGAATTCGGTTTAATCCTATAATCCGAGCCTTCGAATGGGGTTTGGTTCAATCCTACAACCCATTTCCTGAGGTTCGGTTAAATCCTACAACCCAGGTCTTCACCGGTGTTTGGTTTAATCCTACTAACCGTACTCGGAATTCAGTTTAATCCTACAATCCGAGCCTTCGAATGGGGTTCGGTTCAATCCTACAACCCATTTTCTGAGGTTCGGTTAAATCCTACAACCCAGGTCTTCACCGGTGTTTGGTTTAATCCTACTAACCGTACTCGGAATTTGGTTTAATCCTACAATCTGAGCCTTCGAAATATGGTTCACCCAGTTGTACCTTCGAAGAGGTTCATCACTAACGACGTTGTTAGGATCATCCGTCCTGAAAGTATCTTGTCACAACACAGTTGTGCATCGAATAAAATCATAAAGGCAATAGGTGAACAGAGAGAATATTTCATTAATTATGAATTACAATACAAAAGAAAGAAAAGAGAGCCGAGTCGGGGTTATGCCTCGTTAAATCTTTTTTGGTAAAACCCGATCTGAAAAACCCAAGTAAGGAAAGAATGCACACCGTTTTACCGACTAGCTACAGCAGCAGAGGGTGTTCTTAGCTTTGATGGTCTGATCCCTAATCAATGACCTCTCGACGGCCCTGATGTTGTTGTTGGGACATAACATTTTGTTGTGCAGGCTCACTAACCAGAACTCCCTTTTGCTTTTCATAAGCAGTAAACCTTCTGATCGGAGCAGAACTATCGTCATCATCGTACTCATGATACCTTCCCCTTTTCTCAATCCGGTCTGGTTCATCAAAAGTCCCTTCTTTGAATAGGTACTGTTTGAGTTTACCCTCTCGGATCACGGTCTCAATAGTATTTTTCAAGGCTTGACATTCGTTTGTCGAGTGGCCCTTTTGCTCATGGAATTCATAGTATTTCCGAGGGTCACCATGTTTGCGAAGCTGGGGCGGTTTTCTGACCCCGTATGTACTAAGTGTTGGCCATCCGATCTCCCTCAGAATTTGTGAACACTTAGAGTTTAGCAGAGTATAACTGCTAAACGCACTTACTCAGTTTTCTTGGTACTGCTGAGCAGGGCTATCAAAAGTGTTACCACTGAACGGCCTCTCCATGTGTTCCGATCAGGGTCTGTCCTTATCTCTCCGTTGTGGTTAATGTGGCGTTGGGGATTTCCCTCCCGCCGTTGTTGCTTCCAAGTGCATTTCAATACCTACATACTTCGAAGCTTTTCTTCAAAACTCCTCCAACGTCGTCGGAGGACTCTTTGCCAAAGACAAAGCAAAGGCGGATCCAGGTTGTAGGGCTTCAACAATGATGTGAAGTTGAATAGCCTCCGTGAGGTTAGGCACCAAAGCAGCCTCCTTGTAAAATCTCTTCAAAAACTCCTTGAGAGTTTCACTTTCTCCCTGCCTTATCTGAGCCAAGGTATGGGAAGTCCTTGGAACGTCTCTAGAGATAATGAAATGGCTCTCAAATGAAGTCGCCATTTCTCCCCAAGAGTCTATTGACCCCAAGGGTAAACTTTTGAACCAGCTAAGATCCTCCTCCGACAGGGTTCGTGGAAACATCCTGCACATCACATCTTCATCGGCTCCCAGGTACACGTCCTCATACGTGTAAGCATTGAGATGTTTAGTGGGATCAGTCTCCCCATTATACTTTCCGATTGAAAGTGGTTGGGTTGTTTGCAGGTGTTTGGGGATGAGTATACTCATGAGCCTCCTTGAGAAGGGGACATTGAGTTGGTATGCCCCGGAAGTCATCACTACCTGCTCCTTCCTCCTTGCCCTGATTCTGTCCCCAGAACCTTGAGTGTGCTCCCTATCCTTGTAAGTAGAGATCTTAGAATACTGGAGAGTTGTGGACTTCTCTCTCACAGATGTATGGCGAGTATCCTCCACCTGAGACATCATTTTATCCCCAGTTCCTCCTTTCTCCCTTCTCAGCTCCATCAACTCCTCCCTGAGCTGCCTTATAACTTCGTCCCGAGGGTCAGGGGTTGCTACAGGTATCATCCTCCTCGTGTTGGTTACAGGAGATTCAAAAACGAGTCTCCTCCCAGTTTACTGATGGGTCACATCCTCCACGTGACCATCAACAAGATCACGTCCATCACCTTCCATCCTGAACTACCAAACTTCTGCGAAAAGTGGAAATAACTCTATCGAGTCCCACTGGGCGTGCCAATGATCTGGTCCCGACCGGGGTCTAGGATCCGCCGTCGGTCCAGCCACAAGAGTTATGGGTTGAATGAGGTTGGAGACCGGTTCTGTGTGTATCCGGTCTCTGTAATCCGACCTTTCAGTGAGAGAAACCGGTCTCGTTGTCCTGGAGATCCTTCACACCGACCTAATGCGTTAGTGTGGGCGACAGGTGGTGCCACCTGCGAAGACTCTCCGACGCTCAAGTTAGAAAAGTATATAAACTCAGTTAATACTCAAGCAGTATAATCGAGAGTCTGAGAGCAAGAAGAACGTCACCTTTTGTGTGTATTGGAATATGGTATTTATAATTGAGCGTGGAAGGTGAATCGTTGGGTGCCAGTGGGCCCGTAGATTCTGATAACGTGTATAAAGAGACAATCCGAGTGGCCCAGTATTCAGAGTATGTCAGGAGGGTAGGTGAATTATCAGTGTACGATTCTGACACAGGGATGGAAGATAATCACCTTTTCCGTAAATTCCGCTGGTGATTGTACCCACTCTTGTCGGTGAATGAAAGGGACATATTCCGCTATGCAGAGTACCTTCCTCGTTATGACACTGGGGCAGTCGGTTAGAGAGCGGATTAGCCACCCGGTGTAGGAGAGCGGATAAGCCACCCGGTGTAGGAGAGACTCGCCTAATGTGTTAACCAACCGGATCATTACCCCTTAGGACCGGTATCCAGACCGGATAACCTTGGGGCCGGTATCCAGACCGGATCAAATATGTTTTTCATAAATATATTTAAATTAAATATTATATATTATTGATTGATATATTTAATAATTTCTAGTAAATATATTTAAAATTATTAAATATTATATATTATTAATATATAATAATATATCTAAGATACTTATAATGTTTATATATTTTTCATAAATGTTTTGAAATTAAATAATATAAATGAATATACTTAATAAATTTTTTGTAAATATATTTAAAAATATTAAATATAATAAATATATTAATAATAAAATTGATATTTATATTTTACATATATTTATGAGAAATATGTTTTAAATTATATAATTATATTATAATATAATTAATCTTGAATCTTTAATACTATGTTAAATTTACACATACTTTATATATATATATATATATATATATATATATATATATATATATAATGAATATCATTCATATCACAAAAGTTGCATTGATTCGGTGGAAAAGCCTGTTGGAGTTTTCTTTTCTAGTCACTGGTTAAACATATACTCATTTATACTTAAATTTTTAATTTTTAATTTTTAAGTTAGTTCATTAACCAATTAAATTATGACACATGTTGTAAGCTTAAAACTTTTTTAAATACAAGGACCAGCTTAAAAAGAACTCAAAAGATAAGGGTTCAAACAAGAATAAAATTTCAGTAAATTTTTACTTACTGATTTCATCTTTTATGGAATCGATCCCCCTTTTGACTGTACAAAGAATATGTGGAGTTCGACATGTCTGAAGCACAGGAGAACGTTCTTCCTCGAAAAGTTAAGGATTAGTAATCTTTTTGAAAATTCAAAATTAAAAGGATTCGGTCTTATATGTGACGTCCCGTGTAATTTTCCGAATAAATTTTTCACGTTTTAAAAGATCATTTAGAAAACTCGTAATTTAAAATTCAGATTTCACGTATAAGTTGATATTTGCGGAATATTAATCATGTATGCTAGTCGTGTATAATAAAATTCAAGAAAATATTTGCGTAGCGGAAACAATTTAGAAGTAACAGTATATAGCACGTAATATTTATTACAACCCATTAAATTAAAGTAAAAATCAAAGTCCAAGCAATATATCATATAGTCATCAATCATGGCATCACTCTTCGTTCTGCGTGGCATTCACTGTAAAAATTGATGTAAGAGTGAGACAGAATATAGAATAAGTATAAAATAGATAAAATTGCACAAACACAATCAACAAATCATAATGATATGATGGATATGCCAGACGAGTTCATTTATATTTAATGAGTCTTTAATTAGTCAATGATGTCATGCTGGATCCATTTGGTTTGGTGGGAATACTGCAGTAAAAGTCTCATAGAGACACAAATAGGGCTTTAGCATATACCATGAATCCCTACACTTCATGGCGCTTAAGTACCGAAGTACACAAGTATCATAAGTAGGGCTTTGCATAAACCATGAATCCCTACACTCCATGGCACACAACAAAATGGGGCTTAACTCGTCATAGAGTAACCCCCCACCAGGGTAGGCAATCATGGAACCCCTAAATTCCATGGTGCGTCCAAATGCTTATGATGCATGAATGCCTTTAATTCTTATTACCATTTAACATACCATGATATCCACATTTCCAAAACCTCTTGGAAAATACAAGTCCTCAAGGGACACAATACACATAATAATTTACAAAATCATGGATTTACTATTTCAACCACATATGTCAATAACCACAAGGCATTCATGTACATATAAATTAATTTCGTTATTCATAATTATTCACCACCACAATATACAAACTGTATGATACTCAACAACATTCATAATAATTCATAATCACTCAAGAGTTCAATAATAAATTATTACCCATAGAGAAAATATCATTTTCATTCATAATAGCCTTTATAAGTAAGTTTCAGCATTCCCAACAGCAACATACGTTAGTAAAACAGCCATAACATGGGCAAATCAAATCCTTTTTAGGTGATTCCACTTTATGTAGTTCAATAACATAATTGTCTACAACTTTCATGAAGAACACAATTTCAAATTCCAAACAAAATATCACTTATCCATGAAATACCACACTGCATCAAGGTGAGTTTTCAAAACGTACATATATTAGTAATTTGAACATTTCTAGAGCTACAAAAATGATTTTTGCGTGAAACTAGTTCTAAATTAATCTTAACACAAATATCCATAACTTTCATGAAGATCATAAATTCAAATTCTAAGCAGAAATACCATTTATCCACAAAATACAACACTGCCTCCAGGTGAGTTTTCAAAACGTACATATATTAGTATTTTCAATGTTTCTGGAGTTACAAAAATAGTTTTGACATGAGACTAGTCCTAAATTACTCATAACACAATTATCTAAAACTTTCATGAAGACACCAATTACTAATTCTCACCATAAAATTCCCAGTTTTGAAATTAAGATTCGGATTTCATAGTTAACAGATTTTCATCATGAACATACTTCTGTATTTTGAGCATATCTAGAGTTACAAGTATCTTTTTAACTTGAAACTACTTTCTATAGATCCCTAACATGAATATCTACAACTTTCATGAAGACATCAAAGGTTGATTATGCATGTATAATTCCCAGAATGTCAAAATATGCACAGAACATAGCTTAAACATTTCACTCGGTCATGCTGTAGTATTTTGGCTATAAATTTCGCTATACATATCCAAATCCGTTGAATCAGGTCTCAAAATTCACATAACAAAAAGATCTACAACTTTGATGAAGAAGTCAAAATCTAATTCATACGTTTGCAGCTTCAAAATTAGGAAACAAGTTACGAAATTAAAACTGGAATCCTAGAACAGCATACAACTCTACCCATTCCATAATTATTCACAACCCTGTCCCCTCTTACTTGGTTTGGAGATATTAGGCTGATTGAAAATGGCCTCCTTGTTGTCCTAGTTTCAACTCCGAAGTTGCTTTGATAGAGAAGAGGAATTGAGAGATAAAAGGTTCAGTAATTTCTTTGTTCTAAGAGTTTTCGGAAGAGGTAGTGTTAATTTAATAATGCAAAGACAAGTGGAGAGACAAGCTTTCCTGTGATTGCATTTTAGTGGGCTGTTAGGTGTGTTTGATTGTGGAAATGATGCTAGTTCAGATAAGAAATGAGCTGTAATACTGTCCATTTCTGGCCGCCTACATGCTAGGGTATGTATGATTGGATTTAGATAAATTAAAATATGCATAAGAGACAAGATTGGAGTCAAAAAGTTACTCCTGGCACTGAAAACCGACTGGAATTCACTCGGTCAGCCTCTAAACCGACTGGAATTCTACCCAGTCAGCATATATGCCGACTGGAAATTGTCAGTAACGTGAAGGGAAGGAAAAACCGAGTCGTCTCACACTCGGCTTCCCTCTTGGCATAAGAGTTTAAACTGATTCAATTAAGTCAGTCAGAGCCGACTCATACCCACCTAATCCATCACTTGGCTATTTATCTTAAATCTGAGTCAATAGCCAATCGGTTCTTACTGGGAAATTCATTACAACACCGACTCAATTCCTAAATAGTTCTCACTCGGTGAATTCCCTCAAAGCTGACTTATTTCACTCGGCTGTCCACTCGGTAAATCAATTAAAATCGATACCCAACTCTTTAAGTCTCTGCTCGGTAGAACTCTTCTGAAACTGACTCATGCACTCAAATTTGTCACTCAGTAAAATAATCTTTATTGATCATCATTCAATCATTCTTCCCTCGGCAAAATAATCTAAACCGAGTCCCCTATTCACTCAGTCTTCAACACTCGGTTCCTCATTCCAAATCCGAGTCTCCACACACACGGTTCCATTCGGTAAAACTTTTAGAAACCGATTCTCCCCCTATAATTCTTCACTCATTCGGAATCTTATTCTGGATTGACACATCACCTGACCAGTTTCCACTCGGCATCTCATCCCCAAGACTAACTTCTCTTCTTCATTCACACACAGTTATTCCAGTTCACTCAGTCGGAATTCTGACACTCGGAATTACATTTTCCTCTACTTCACTCGAAGATGAAGACACTCCGTGAGCTTTCACTCAGAATTGCAACGTCTGACTATGATTGACTCGGAAACGAGTCATTCAGAAGTATTTGACTCGGAAACGAGTCTTTGGAGAGTACTTGACTCGGAAATGAGTTTTTCTGAGGTGTTTGACTCTGCAGTGAGTCACTCCAAGGTGAGTCACTCGGATTCTTTCACCCAGAAGTGGTTTTGTCAGTCCACTTCACACAAAAGTGTCTCTGGGGCAACAATTCCACTCGGAATAAACCCTCTCAGCCATGTTCCACTCGGAAAACACAACCTTCACTCGGTATTTCCATATTTCACTCGGAATTTCTCTTGGTCACTCGGAATTTTCCTTTTTCACTCAAAATTTTCATTTTTCACTCGGAATAGAGTCCCTTTTTCACTCGGACAGTCCTTTCTAAGGCATGTTTCACTCGGAAAATGGATCTTATCAACAAGGATCTATATAAATTCTATAATTTAACCCAAAAATGAAATTTTTGAAGTATAATAAACCATCCATAGAGTGTTTTATTCATTGATTAATACTAACAGATCTTTTATACTTCAAAATTTACATAATAGAGCTATTATTAAAAGCAGGATGTTACATTATACATACGTGAGGAAGGTAATGAATGTATTTAACCATAAAAGAAATTTACAAGGTATGTCTAAAACTCTAAATATTTGAATATATTATTTTACATTTATCAACTTTTGCGACAATTAGTATTATGAAACAATTTCAATACAATCAACTAACTTATCATCTTTCAACTTTTAGTTTCATATATGTTTGACAAAACTAACGAAAAAATTAACCGGAAGCTAGGGTTGCGTTTAGTTATAGAAAATTATTTTAGTTTTTTAAGAAAAGTTTTCCACTTATTTTCCAAAATTTTCATTTCCTAGAATAGCTAGAAAAATTTTAAAAACCCGTTTAGATAATGTGACAGTTTTTCAATTTGGAATACTAAAAAACTAAAAGAATTGTTCAACTGCACTCAGTTTTCCAAATTTTTTCAAACATAAATTGTGAAAATTTTAAAGTAATATTAAAATAAAAGCAAATGAGTTTGTGTTTAAATATATTTCAAAATAGTTACAAAGAATAATAAAAATATTATCATGATACATCATAAAAATCATACGAAATATTAAATCTTAAATTTAACAAAAAATAAAAATGTAAATTGATATGGTGGGATTGGTCTTTCCGCTAATAACTAAATTATAATATAGATAAGGTCTCTACAATCTTTCCATTTCTTTTGTTAAGCAGAATTATAGGGAAGCCTGCCGTGTTTCTAATTTTTGAAAACTTGTAGTAGTAGAACTTTTCAAATTAGTAGCAGTTTGTTTCATATTCCCATTTGGTTTTTATCTTGTAATTCAGTTACCTTATCTTGTAATTCATTTACCGTCTTTTCTATTTTTTTACTTTTCATAGAAAACCTTTTAAAAGAGTTTTCTGATTTTCTTAAAAAATAGAAAATCAGTTTTCTATTTTTCTATAAAAAATTTAAATAATGTGTAAATAAATACTTTTTTTTATTTTTCTAAGAATAATTTTTCATTTTTCTAAAAAAACTTATGAACTAAACGCATAAATAATTCCTTATGTTTCAGTTGTTCTGATGGAAGTTGGAAAGCATGGGGAAAATGATTCTTAATTTGTAATTTTATCTCTTATTATAGAAAAATTATTGTGAGTCTCAATGTTTGTCCTCAAAATAAAGTTACCTTTATAATCATTGTTATCAAGCTTAATGGACTCTATTTTTTCACATGGAATATATTTATGATTTTCATATAATTTCTTACTCATTCTTATATATAATTGAAATATTGCCTTTCGTTAATATATTTGCAATCCAAGACGTTTGTGTATTTCCAAGCCTCTGCTGGAAGTCTTACATCGTCTGTCACATAATATTCCGTATGGTTTAAATATTTGTTGAGTCACTTCAACCAGTGTCAATTGGTTTTGGGATGAAACCTTTAACATATTATTAAAACTAAAGCATTTTAGCAAAAAGTGTTTATGTTTTATTCTAGCAAAATATATAACAGTAATTTTATTATTTAATTTATTATATAATCTTCAAAATAAATATTTTATTATATGTATAGAAATTATACTACAATCAAGTCATGATCCCTTGGCTTTCTTTGTATTGTATATGCCCTAAGAACAATGATGGATTTTTTTTGTTCCATTGAGTGAAAAGTAGATAATAACTCACTAAGGTATGCACGAATTTTTGGCGGGGCGGACACGAATTTTTAGCCCGCCTCCCGCCAAGGCCCGCCCCGCCTGGCCCGCCAAATTGGCGGACCAAAACCTTGGCGGGGCGGGCCGGCCCGACGGGCCCCCGCCTAAAGAAAAGATATAAAAATATTACTAATTTATACTTTATTTTATTAAAATATATACTTTAATTTTCTAAAATTAAAAAAAAAGTAACATCTCTTATTATTTATACATTTCTTTTAATAATATTTTCTTTAATTTTTTTAAAAAATTATTTTTCTAATTTTTTAATCTTAATTTGACACATTTTTTTAATAAAAAATTACAATTTTAACTTTGGCGGGCCGGCCCGCCAGCCCACCGGGCCCGCCTTAGGCGGGGCGGGCCCTAAATTTTGGCCCGTTTAACTTGGCGGGGCGGGCCAGCCCGGCCCACTTTTTGGCTGGCTTTGGCGGGGCGGGCCAGCCCGTTTTGCCATCCCTACATCCGATGGAAGGAACTATAAAAGAGTGCTTAGGAAATACGACAGGTTTAACTAATTATGTTTTGCTGCAAACTTAGACTTAGACTAATAACATCACAACATACTTAACTAATTTTAAACAGAATTGATTAATTCAAAACACAACTAACTAACTTAAAATCTTTATCCTTTACACACCCTCACCCCCTAAAACTTAATGTCTTTATGGAATGAACATTGAGTTTAGATCGTAAATTAAGAAAGATGACATTTGAAGGAGGCTAAGTTAAAAGGTCTGCAATTTGAATTTGTGATGGAATATGCTTCACAATGATGCCACCTTGAGCCATTTTTTCTCTGACAAACCATAAGTCTAACTCAAAATGCTTAGACTTAGAATGTAGAATTAGATTTATAGTCAACAAGACTACACTTTGGTTGTCACACCAAATTAAAGAGGGAACCTTAAGACAGAGATGATGCTCTCTCAAAAGGGATTTCAGCCATTCCACATACTACTTTTTGGTAGCCCATGACACCAGGTTATTTCCTAAGAAGACACAACTCAATTGTAAACCTCATATCAGTGATATCTGAAGCCTAATCAGAGTTTGAATAGCCAATGATTTGGAGATTCTACGATGATTGAAATAGAAAGTCATGTTCCTCGGTGCCATTTAGATATTGAAGAACTCTTTTAGCATACTTCTAATGATCTTTTAATGGATGATGCATGAATTGACAAAGCTTGTTTTCTGCATAAGAGATATTTGGATGAGTTATGGTGGCATATTGTGGTGCTCCTATGATGCTTCTATACAGAGTTAGAACAAAAAATACATCTGTACTACCACTAGAAAATTATAATTTGGAGCCAATGAAGTCTTGATTTGTTTAATTCCTACATATGAACTCTTATAAGTAAACCTGTAATATATTTTGTTTGATTTAAGAGAAGCTTAGCACCTTATACTACCTTAACCTTGATGGTAGGGAAATAGTGTAATGTGCCAAGATCCTTTAAGGGAAACACATGACTATTTTATGGATTAGCTATTGTATAAAGTCAGAAGAACTACTTATGATTAATATATCACCAACATAGATCAAAGGGTAAGTAGTAAATTTGATGGTTGTTTGAATAAACAAAGAATTATCACATTTTGCAAGTGAAAAAAATAAAAGAGATTAAAGTATTTTAGCAAACCAAGCCTTTGGTGCTTGCTTTAAGTCATAGATGGCTTTCTGTAAATGGCAAACTAAATAAGAGTCTCTCATCTTTACCCCTTACAGGAACAAAAATCTCTATTTATTAGATTGGACACATGTTCTCAAAGTAAAATCTCAATTTCATATGAAGTTTTTATTGTTTAATAGTTTCGTGAAGTAATTATATAAAACTAAGACCTTGAGAAGATGAATTCTCATAAACTATATCAAAGTATTTAGTACAAAGATTCATGATGTTAGAGAAAAAGTTAGAGATGAAGAGAATCTGTTTTAAAATGGCTATGTCATGTCCCAATTGGACTCATTAAGCAATGTCTTTTTACTGTATATTTTTTTCAGATAATCTCACATTTTACCTATATGTTTTCTTTAGATAACCCCATATTTTAACTACAATCTTAAAGGGTTGAATATTAGAGACAATGTTATGGTGAACAAAGCAATGTCATGACTTAAGTATCTTTGACCTCCTAATTAACATGTTCATCATTCCATTTCTCCTTGTTAGAAGCATGTTTGCTTCCATTAACATGACCCAAAAGATTTTTGCCTCTAACAAATATCCAAAATTAGAATATCTATACTAAGTAATTCCTGTCATAAAGGTAAATCAATATATGCAGGGGACTACAAGACTCTCTTAGGTGTTTTAGGTGAGGATAAAAATAAATCTAGATTGTATAAACATAAATAGATGGTCATGATTATAAATGTGACATTCCCGATCGACTAAGACAATCCTTACACCTGGTAGCCTTAGTTGACTAAGCGTGTCACATAAAAGTTGTAAAAATGAGAAAAAAAATTGTATGTGAGAAGTATAAAACATTAATCATAAAGCACGGTGGATCGCCATATGTCACTAATAGCATCAGTTTAATTACAGAATTCAACAAGTTGTACATACTCAAATGAAGCCAGGGGCACATAGGCTCCCATATAACAAAATACAACTCGACTACCTAATACAAAAGACAACCGGACTGCCTTAGTGACAGTTCTTCCCAAAACTCAATCTTGTTACCATTGTTACTCGATGCCAATCTTTCTTCCACAGGAATCCAAACTCGGCCATCATTCTGACTTTGATTCCTTATCTTCAGAAGGACTGAGGGATTTCTCACGAGGCCAAGGCTCTCTCGGGAACTGACTCCTAAAACACATAGAAGCAACCTTAAAAAGATCTATAGTCACCTCGCTTATGTCCCACTACTCACCAAGGTCACCATATTGGTAGCAGCGGTAAACATGACGAAGGAAGGGAGGAGATGTGTCTCACTCATAACAGGATAGGAAACACTTCACCATCGGTGAATCTTGTACTTCTTCTTCGTTTTGTTCCATAGGGGACTCTTTGGGTTCTTCATCTAAATCTTCCTCAGGATCCTCTTCCTCGACTGGTTCCTCTAGCATTGGCTCTGTAGGCTCATCCAGCTCAGGAACATACTCCAGTGTGGGGGATCAAACAGTGTGTGGCTCAACCCTGAGAGGCTCAGGCTCAAAATGGAAACTCAACTCAAAAGGATCAGATCGAGACTTATCCTCCACAATCCCCTGAAAGAAGGTAAGACCCCGAGAACAAGAAGGCTCACCATACCTCTAAACTTTACTCTCTATAACCTCCATGTCCTTGTCATAAGGAGGTGGCTCCACTGGGTGAACATCGGGCTCAACTGGATTCTCTTCAAGGATAGGAGGAAGACTACTACTAACCACTGTGTTACAGATCCGTTGACTCTGTCTCGGTCCACAAACAATCCTAACCAAAATGTAAAGGTGAGATTTCATCCCTACTTGTCCATTTCTCATTAGGAGGTCCATTATTTCTAACGACTCCCCTGCCACATTATTCACACATCACATAGAGACTTGGGAATCATTTCCCTATATACACATAACATGATCATCACTCATCATTCTTCAGTTCACAGTCATAGGTTATACATAAAGTTATATTCTATACTACCTTCTACTGTGTCAAACACCACTATGCATCATATGACTCAATCCATAATCAATTCATCATATGATTCATAGATGACACGACTACCTAGAAATCTAATCATTGCATAGGACACAACTACAAGTATCACACAACTTACAGACAGCGCTAGTCCTGATTCACCACTACATCAAGTACAAACATTAATCAACACCTAAATATTTTTATATTACACAACCATTATTCCACCACATATATAATTATAAATCCCATGCAAATTTAGTAAGATATATACTAGGTAGTTCACAAGCACAATAAAAAAAAGTCATCTAATTCACAATCACGTTATTAGACAATATCAGATATACAAATATCATTGTTATTAGAACACAATCACCATGTCACATTAAAATCCATCACCATTCAAGTCAAATGTAGTTAGTCAAACGGATGTTATGCATGAATTTGTTCGTTTATGATTAGCCTCTTTAATTAAATTGCATGCATACAAATGGGGCACATTAATCTCATCATCATTACAATCATATCTCTACAGTACTGGGAGGAACATCTGTCGTGGTATACTAGTGTGGTCGTAGTCCTTTTAAGTTCTCACAATCATATGGATCCAAGCTTTACGCCACAACGTGGTGACACACAAGGTCAAAACTCGCACTATATGGCCATAGAAACCATTTGTATGAGTTAGGGTATCCCAGGCTTGCCATAGGCTATCTGGCACCGGGTGCTACACCAGACCACTTAGACGTCCTGACCCAAGGATACCCCCAAGGTTCCTCACAATGGAACCGCAACGCTAGGCTTTCCAAGATACCTGTCACTGTAATGCAATTGGCCATGATTTCCACATATCTTAATTTTCAATGCAATGATGCATGAATGCATATAATCCTTTAATCTTATCATTTCAATCATAGATATCAGGTAAGGTCCTAGCGTCAATAGCTTGTTGTCCTTAAAGGTGTAAATTCGACTCATTATACCATTTTCAAATTCAACCATCAAAATTCATTCTCAAAGGTCCTTTCCTTAAAATTTAAGTTCGAAAATGGCCTATTCTCATAAATCTTCTTCCATTATTTAAAAGACTAAAAGGAAATAAATTACAACTAAGACATTAACATATTCTTTTAAAGTCTCTCGTAAATACTTTTTCAGTACCCTAAGCATAAAATATATTTTCTTTAAAAACTAATTTCAAGGGAAATAAATTTTTAACTTTTCTAGAAAAGGCATCACATTAAACAAAAGTTTTTAAATCAGATGATTCCAAAACCAAAACTGTTTTGATTTCAAATTCTTTAGTTATAAGACAAAAACTGAAGGCATGCTATTCAAATGACAAGGATTTCAAATCATCAAAATCCCCTTATCCTTTAAGTTTTAAACACCATAGCCCGCGATCAAGGACAACGACTATTAAGCATTTTAATTCTTTCCATTCCCATATTCACGAATATCGTCAATACGTTATCGCAAACCAACACCATCATAATTCGTAAGGTAAGGCCTCAAGCCTATTCATCACAATCATACCTCAATCAATTTCATCCCGCAGACCCTACCAGAACCTTCAATATAACTTATATTTCATTCCTTCACATCAAACTCATCATAATAGTAGGCACTTCATATGTACATGCACACATGTATCACATCAAGCAAATTTTTACACAACCATTTCCAACACTTGAACATCATCATTGATTCACATAATTTCAATTAAAGCCATCAAGTCATCAAACACCTCCCAACATATTTTCTCATCATTTATATTTAATTATCATTATCAATCCCCTTTTCATCTTAATCACAATTAACTCAACCATCAAGTACATCCCTACACACATACATACACTCACCAAGGCACAAACATCACAATATCCACCAAGTACCTTTATGCACGAGTTAGGAATTAATACACAAATATTAAGACTATCAACACCCTTTAAGCAAATATACACAAAATCTCCCCTAGTCGCCAATTCTTGTACCCAAAGTTTCTATACCAATAGAGTCAAATTAGCCACTTTTAAATACTTAAAAGCTTCAAACAACATCAATTCATATATCAAACTTTATAGACTTAAAAAATTTATACTTATAGAATTGATTTATATTAAATTTACCTTAAGACTACGTTTAATTTCAAAAATTCAGAATATATACAAATTTAAACCTTTCTTCTAAAACATTAAATTTTGCTTAAGTCTTCTTGTATCAAAATTCTCCTTATTCAAGAAATTAACTTTTACGTATTATTGTCAAAAAAAAATCTTAAGATCATATTTTCTTCATAAAGGTTCATAATATTCATAGTAAAAAAATTTCTAAGACAACTAATAAAATGCCAACTCCACTTCTAATACCATTACCTTTAATGTTGTCTTCAAATTTCCAAACTTTCAGTTAAACAAAATCATCACTTTTCCACATTGTAAAAATTTATTTTTAAGCCTTAATTCACAACTTAAATATATTGTTTCTTAAGAAAAAGTTTATAAATTATTTTCTTAAAATCTTAACACACCTTTGCTTTTTCTAAGATTTCCAAAATAATTTATATAAACTTAAATATAGTAACTTAATTTATAAAATTCCCTTAGGCCCAAATATTACTAGTTTTCATGAATATAACTTGAGAAATTGGTACCTCTTTTAACACCTGTCATTTTTAACACCGTTTTTTATTTTGAAACTCTTTAAGTAACAAACTCTTTATTCCACAACTTAAGGTACCTATGTCTAAACCAAAACTATTCAAAATTTACAAAAAAAAAACTCAAAATTTTAAATTTTTTAAGTTTTTCTTAGCCCAAGAACAATATCAAGTTACTATTATATTTTTACACCCCCACTTTTAACACCGTTTGTTTTCTAAAACCAACTCAGATACACAAAACATATTCACGACCAATATAAGGATCACAAGTGCATTTATTTTGGATATGAAAAACATGATGGATTCCATCAATCATGCAATATCAATCAACAAAATAGTTATATATCCATTTAAGCCTCTCGACCACAACCAACAACATGTACAAAATTCTCCTAAGTCTTAAATCATCATGGAATCAATAAAACCAATACTCAAGAGCATGAAAATTTATCACATTTCCTCTTGAAAGCTCATGGCCACAACACCAAATATTTATGCACAAATTATCTTAAATTACCAAAAACATCTTATAATCCACCACATCAAGCCATTAGACCTCAACATAGCCAAAAATAAACATACATGCATTTCATAACCATCATTAAACCTCATGTAACATCATCATTACCGAACCATCATGCATCATGATCATGCATTCCAAACTCACAAAATTACACATGCAAATACTCAATACATCATCCACCATCATCAATATCATACACACACTTTTGGATCAAGATTTAGTGGGTAAGTCTTCCTTTACCTCATGAAGCTAACCCGCGGGTTCGAGAGGGAGAAAATTGTGACTTGATGCTTTGTTCCCAAGCTACTCCAAAAGGTTCCTCAAGCTTCAAAATGGCAAGAACAATGGCTGCCTTGGTGAAAGGGGAAACAAAAGCAACCCTTTATGGTGGTGGTGGTGGTAGTGTCTCGGGTCGAGAGACAAGGGAGAAAAGAACTCCAAATCCTTGTACAACAAAGAAATAGAACATGCAAGGAGTGATGGAGGCCTCTAAGGTGAGGAAGAAACATGAAAATGAGGCATGCACAAAAAGAGGGTGTCTCGGCCAATAAAATGGAAAAGAGAAAAAAAAGGGTTTTGCTTAGTGGTTAGGCTAAGGGAAATGAGAAAGGAAAAGAAATGAATGAGAGGGTAAGGTAGTAGTGGAGTTGCTGTGAGGGAAGGAGGAGAAATGGAGGAAGTGGTGGTGTGGTGGTGATTTGGTCATGGAGGGGGAGAGAAAAGAAAAGATGGTTTGTTTGGTGAGCAAGAGAGAGACTGAGTAAGAGAGTGGAGAGAGAGTGGTGCAAATGCTGAAGATTGAGAGTGAAGTGGCATGATATAGAGAGTAAGGGGCTAAGTGTACATCGTGAGTGGGAGAGAGAGCAAAGGAAATCAAATTTTTACCAAAGCAATTAACTTAGATACTAGGAGGATTTTTTATTTGCATGCAACTAATAGGAAGAGAGCATTTGCATGGGAAATTAAATATGTAAGAGACATGACAAGAAAGGTTTTAGAAGATACAAAAAGCAATTTAAGAAGATTTGCTTCAGACTTGGCATCAAAAGACACAGGCTTATTTAATATTAAATTACAAATTCGATGGAGAAATAATAGGGAAATCACGAAATGTTTAATAAATTTTAGGTCTGGAATTTGGAAAAATGTTCAAAATCAAAGTTATAGATCACATTTTCCCTTTAAAACTAGCTAAAAAACGTGAGAATATGATACCAGAAGAAGAAGATATGGACAAAATACAAAGGGCTACCAGGATTGGTTCTACATCAGGTACAACAGCCTTCTTCTTAAAACTGAGATTAAATGGTTAGGAATTAGTTTTAGGGTCCTTCATAAGAGTTGTAAATAATTTTATTAAGAAATTTCTGGAACACAAATGACTAGATTTTGATATCGGACACGAAAGTTACAAGCAATTTACTGAAAGGTGCTCAGAAATTCCCAGAAACTCATGGGGCAGGGTAGTATTTTAAAAACTAGGATCGAATGGCTCAAAACTGGGCTTAGTGATTAACATAAGAGTTATAAAGAACATTGATACGAAAAATTAGAAACTGGAATCAGAATTTTTCGACGTCAGGAAAAAGAGTTACGCCAAAAATAGTGTAGGTAGGTATGAGGCCAAACAAGTACCTAACTTAGGAAAAATGATCGGGAAGGCCACGGGTCTAACCAGCTCTTTAAAATTTCAAAAAACATTGTAGAGGATATTTTTGAACTGAACAACAAGTTTCAGGACATTCTCCTTATCCCAAGGCTTTTCGGTATTTTCTGCCGCTCGTTTGAGTTCCCAGTTGAATTTCTGGTTCAATCCTCCGATATGCATGCTTCCCAAGAAACTTATTAAAATCTTTATTATAAATTTTTATGATTATTATTCCCATCAAAGTCAATCTTACATCACTTTTCATTATTTTTACTTAATTATTTCTTTAATAAAATTTTCATTTTTCTCTTTATTTATTATTCTACAACCTATAAATTAATCACTTTCCATTATACTCATTAATTATTTATCAACACTAATCACCTTATGAGCATATCACAATTTATCATCCTCATCTCATCATCTAATCATGTTATCTCAAGCATCCAGGCCTCACCGCCCTCACAAAATTTACAAACATATCAGGCGAAGCCCACAAATGCATCATAATTCTAATAACACATTACCAATCACAGCTGCAAACACAACAATCAAAGCCACACAACCTCATTTCATAACTCATACTCTTACAGGTCCATCCTGAAAATTTTAGGATGTTACAGTAAAATTTTCAAAGGCATGACTTAATCACTTAAAAAGTCAAGTGACTTTTAAAAACAAAACCCAGATGACTAATATATTTTTAATGGTTTATCTAACATGTGCAGCTTTGTGCAAGTTAAGATATCAAGAAATGAAAAATTTTCATTTAAAAACATCATTAATACTCATTCACACAAATTTCTAACTAATCTTTACATAAATCTCAACAAAACAATTCTACTTTTAATCTTTTATCTTATGCAAGGTTACACATATTAAACAAACTCATAACAAGATCTAACGTTTCATATTTATCCCACATGATATCACATATATACATATAATGTTTTAATACAACAAATTTTCTATTCTTTGAATTAGCTAAACTACCACATATGCATTTATACGTGTGATTATCCTAATTAAACCAGGATAGGTATTATAACATTTTTTTTTTGTGAAGAAAGCTATTATAACATTACAACTACACAATTGCATAGACTTTACTGGTTATTATTATATTTATTATTATTAAACCAGGTTTAAAGTCTAATGTTAACGTTTTTTCTTTATAATTAAACATGCATGAAATTTTTAAAAATATATTTTACAAAATAAGCACACCCTTAAATATTCCTTATAAGTTACAATGTCAGTGTTATGTTTGAATACTTATAAAAGAAAATATATATTTTGTTGAGATGTCAAATGTGAAGTAAACTTCGATGCAAACATCCTAAATAAAAATAAATAAAGTGGAAATTATACACTAAACGAAGAAACATGAAAATCTAATGTGTATATATTCTCTACGGCGTGAGTTAATGTATAGTACTAACTCATTATGTGTTATTGTTTATTTGTTGGGTTGTCTTGTTCCTGTACGAAATATTCTCAATTTGCATGCATGTGCCCACATAGCCTGTATATCATGAGCCTACTATATAGTCTATTTATGACTAAACTTGGCTCTATTTATTCTGTAACAAATATAGCATAAATTTTTTAAAAGTTTTTTTAACATATTTAAAAGTTTATTTAATTAAAAAATTAAATTTAAGCTTTTAAGAAAATATTTTGGGGTCTGTTTTTGTAAAACTAGTAGATAAATTAACTAAAAATTTAAAAGTGGTAGTTGGAAGTTGAAACTTGATAAATTAACTTATTAAATTAAAATATATTTGATTAAACTAGCTGTTAAATGTAAACTGACATAAAGATATATACTTTTTTTTAAAATAGATGAGTGTTTTAAAAAATATATTAACGAAGATAAAAAGGTAAAAATTAAAATAAGTTCAAAACTTATAAACTTTAAAACTACTTCAAGTAGTTTTTTAAAAATAATAAGTTCATTTACTAAACAAAGCTATTTTAAATGAGTTTGGTTAAACTTATTTGAGGAAAAAGGTGTTTTTTTAAACCAAAAACTCACTTAATTTAATTTTTTAGATGTTTGTGTAATTTTTTAAAAAAAAGTTGGAAAAAAAGATGAAACTAAAAACAACTTATTTGAAAAAGTTACTTTGAATGATTTCTCTAAATAAATTGTTAAAACAGTTGAAATAACACACCAGCTTATTTTAAAAAAAACATTTTTAATAGTCTAACTAAATAGAGAGGTTTTTTAATGATCATTTTTAATAAAAAAATCTCTTATAAATAATTTTTTTTCTAAATCACTTAATTTTAAGCTCAAACAAACTAATAATGAGTCTGTTTGTTAAAGTTTATTTTTAAATACTTTTTAAAAAAGTGATTCTTTTATAAGTGCTTTTTTAATAAGCAGATCAGAGTTGCTTCTTAAAATAAGCTGAAATCAACTTATTTTCAGCTTCTACTTATTTTTTAAAACTTTAAACAAACACATTAAAAAACACTTATCTCTTAAAATAAGTTTAAATAAACGAGTCCAACTTATTCAACAGTTTTTTAAGCTGATAAAATAAGCTACAAGCTAACTTAGATCGTTACTCATGATGTTAGTCTTTACCTTGTTAGACTAATCTATTCAAGTTTACATATAGAAAATGTTATTAAATATTATAGTTTATAATTATAAATTTACAGTATATAAAACTAAGAATTATTAAATAAATAAAATTGATAGTTAAATATATATTTTAGATACGTTATTAGTTACTTAAAAGCTTGTTAGCTTGCTTATAGCTCCGTTTGCCTTTTTATGATAAGTCCACCAGCTTTTTTTATCATCAATTTTAAGATAAATAAAATTTTATATAAGGTATTAGATTAAACTAAAATTTAATAAGTCAAATCAGACATAAAAATAAAACTTATATAGAATAATTAGATCAATCTTACCCTTCGTAATTAAATACCAAAACAAACTTATAATCAAGTACCAACCGACATAACACCTAGATTCAGAACTTATTGCTATTATTGCTTTTAAAAAAGTAAGTACACATAGTCAAAATTTTATTACTTCACTATTAACAAAATTATTATTTCTTCTTTATGTTTTTTTACAATAAAAAATATTTACTGAACCAACTAACTAATAAGTCTTTATCAATAGAATTAATTACAACTTCAAAAGCAAATTTCTCAATAAACACTGTATCATAATAGATAAAAGATAACTTAACCAACCTGCCAACTATTTGGTTAATTGCATATTGATCTCTTAACATGAGATAAATAAAAATACTTAAAAAAAAAACTAAAGTACAATCCAAAATCATGATATGGATATGGAAAAGAGTGATCATCCTTACTCATTCACTAAAAAGAGTTAGTCTAATTCAAAGGAAACCTCTATCTGGATTACATTAAAGTTTGTTAGTCTATTATATAGAGGGTGTTTGGTATAAAGTTGAGTTGATGGAGTTTAGAAAACTGAGGTTTTATAAATAGAGTTTAGAAAATTGGGGTTTTGTAAACGGAGTTTTGTTTGGTTGAGAGTTGAGTTAAAGTGAGTTGAGTTGTGTGATTTTGTTTGGTTTGTAGTAGAATTGGGTTTGAGAAATGGTAGTTGAGGGTAAAATTACTAAAAAGGGTATGAATTTAAATATATATATATATATATATATATAATTTGTGTGTATATTTGTTTATATTAATATTAAATGTATAATATAAAACCAAAAAATGGATTAAATTTAATAATACATATTTAATAAATGAATAAATATATTAAATAATAATTAATGTAAATTTTGTTATATATAATAAAACTAATTAATTAATGTGATTAATTTTATATATTATGAAATAAGAATATATTTGATTGTTTTTATCATAGTAAAACTAATAAATCTGGGCCTTTTTATTTTTTATATATTAAAGGTTATCAGGTACGTTAATTATTTATTTAAAAATTAAATGTCATAAATTGGTTTATTATTTTCTCTGAATCAAAACCCCCCAACAAATTAACTACTTATCATGTTATTTTTCATCTGCAAAATAAAAGTTACATTCATTTTTACATCTAAAAAATCAAAGTTATAATTAAACTTATATTAAATGTTGTCATATTTTTATATAAAATGTTGTTAAACCTTAATCGTCACTCGTTGCTCCTAGTTCGATATTGTCGACCCTAATCGTCACTCCTCACTCATTGTTCGATAAATACGGACTATAACTTAAAATATTGCAAGTACGCAAAGGTTTATGATTTTTCACGTTTCGTCAATCATTATTCGTTGGTTGTTACACGTAATACTATCAACTAAAATAAACTAATTAATTCTAAAATAATTAAATAAATAACTATACATATGACTTAATAATATATACAAATAAAAAACATAATTAACAACATATCCAAATAACTAATAATTAACAACATATATAAATAAAACACATAATTAACAATATATACAAATAAAAAAACTTAATTAACAACATATACAAATTTAAAAAACCAGGAAATGCTACTATGCACCTAACAAGAGCACCACATCCATGCACCAGCTTCACATCATCACCACCGTCCATCACAACCAGCCATCACCAGCCAACCTCCACCACCTGCAGGTTATCCCACCAGCAACCACCACCAGCCTCCACCACCTGCAACCACCACCAGCCACCCAGCCCGAGCCCAACCCAACCCCAAGCCCGAACCCAAACCCAACCCAAGTTGTCCCCCCTCCCATGGCCAATGACCTCACCCCACCACCCAAGAAACCACCCCTCCCCCAACCCCAACCCCGAGACCAAAACCCATCAACCCCCTACCCAAACCTGATCCAAACCCCCAGCCTGACCCAACCCCACCCCAAAGGCCCCGAACCCGCGACCAATATCCCACCCCCACCAGCCACCCAACAACCACCACCAACAGCCCCCCTTTCCCGAAGCCTCACCCCGACCCCCTACCGTCGAAACCCCGACGACATTCCCCAAGCTCCAACCCAAATAACATCCTTCCCCATCGACCACCCCACGACCCAAAAACCCCCACTCACAGTTCCAATCCCATCCCCAAAACCCAACACTACAAACCAGAAAACACCAGAGAGAGGAAAACCAAAATAGATCAGAGTAGTATTACCTCAGGAGCGGTGGAGGAGTTCTCCTTCTTTAGATTGAAGGTGCCCTCATCGTAGATGCAGATCGGAGAAGAAGATGGGACGTTTCTGGTTGACAGAACCAAGGAAGGAGGGAACGGTCACATCTTATGACTGTTGGAGGGTATTCTCGACTTTCACCCAACGCCGTTGAAGGGAGGGAGGTCACGACTCCTTCTTCCCAACGCGCGTTGTGACCAACCCAACGGCGTTAGCCTCCATGGAACGGAGCAGGGATCGCATGCCAAACAGTGGAAGTGGTGAACGAAGATGCAGTGACGGAGAAAACCTCCTTCAACGCGACGGAACGGGGCTCGGGGTTTCAAACTAAACAACCCTATAATTTGTTTGCCAAAGTCAGTTGGCTAGTAGACTTAGGCCTAACAGAGTTAATAGATCTAGATCATTTTGTTTCTGTTTTTATTTTTACCTTTGCCTATAATAGGCTTTGTATCTTCTCTATGTAAAATACACATAATTTCTTCTTCAATTTACATGTTTAAGTTTTTTAAGATGATATAAAAAACTTAAACAATCCAAAATCTCTTCATTCTTTTTTTGTTTTTCCTTCTTCTAAATTTTCTTCTTTTTATTCTTGTTTTTATTTTTCCTCCATGGAAAATCAAGATTACCTTGATTATAACATTAATCCCTCTAATCCATATTTTCTACATTCAAACGAAAATCTAACAATCATCATAATCACGCCTCTGATGAATGATAGAAATTATCATACATGGGCTTAAGACATGAAGGTTGCCTAGGATTCGAAGAGCAAACTTAGGTTTGTTGATGGCACCATTACCCACCAAGAATGATCCTTTCTTTGCTCCCAAGAAACGATGCAACATGTTCCTTTCATGGATTCACCACTCGGTAGAGCCATCAATAGCGAAATCTATCTTGTGCTTTGAACTCATTGTTGATGCTTAGAAGGATCTCTGCGCTCGTTTTTCACAAGGTGACATCTTTAGGATCTTTGAATTGCAAGAAGAATTTTACCATTTACACCAAGAAAATCTTGATGTTTGAGTATTTCACTCAGCTGAAGGCTCTATGAGACGAAATTAAAAATTACAGGCCAAGTCCAAGATATAGATTTTCTATTCAATGTTCTTATGGTGCTATTGAATTTGTGTGCACTTACAAAGAACAAAATTTGGTCATCAGATTTCTCAAGGGTTTAAATGAGCAATACATACAAGCTAGATCCCAAATAATGCTTCTTGATCCCCTTCAAAATATTAACAAGTTTTCTCTAAATGGTAGCCCAACAAGAAAAACAGTTTCACATTGAATTGCCCTCTGGGAATCTAGACTCTCAAGTCCCGACTATGACCTCTCAACAAGATAAGAATAATGGAAATCTCAACAATAAAAATCAATCAAAGAATAAGACTTTCATGGGAAAAGGTCAATAAAACAATAAGTTCTATACTTATTGCAAGAAGACAAATCATATTGTGAAAACATATTATTTTAGACATGGTTTTCCCCAGGGGTATCTAAATCCTCCATAATGGCCAACACCACTAGTTCTTTTCCTTTGGATAGTATAGTTCTGAAGGAACAAGTCCTAAAGAAGATCTTAAAGAAAGAGAACAATACCAAAGACTACTGGAGTTATTGCAAAAATCCAAGCAAGCAAAGGCTATACACAAAGTCAATTCCATAAGCATTAAACTACATATATACTAGCAATGGTATTTTCTTAAATCCTCTATAAGTAATTTTAGTGAGTAGTGGCTTCTTGATACATGTGCCACTGATCATATTACTCATAACATATGTATTTTTCTCTTATAAAATTATTCTTTATACTATAATTACTTCACCTAATGGCACACGAGTGATTGAGTACATCTATTTGTAAGACTATTTCCTTGATTCAATCCCTTATTTTACATAATATGCTTTATGTCCTTGAGTTCCACATAAATCTGGTTTGTAAATAAGTTCCTGGAACAACTTGATTGTCAACTTAAGATGAATAACTTAACCTGTGTTATTTTGTAAAGAATCTCAAAGAGGATGATTGGTCTAACTAGGAAGCACCAGGGACTGTTTCATATTGATCTGCCTCATAAACAAATTGATTTTCTTTCTACTGGTGCCTTTTATGCTTCTTCTAGTTTGTTAAACAATTCCCTTTGGCATTTTAGATTAGGACATACTTCTAAATCTGTTCACAAATTTCTCTTTGGTTAATTTTCCTTTATTGAATCTTACAACAATCTCGTATTACCTGTGATATATGTCATATGTCAAAACCAAAGTTCTTTTCTAACAGTAACTTTGCTTCTAATAAAATATTTTGACATGGTTCAGGCTGATACATAGGGACCATATTCCATTCCTTTTTGCTTTGGACATAGATTTTTTTTACCATAGTCGATGATTAAACCAAATTTACTTAGATTTTCTAAATATAAGTAAAGCTAAGACTATAAAACTCTAATTAACTTTGTTTCCTATATTGAAACTCACTTTAACACTAATTTGAAATCTTTGAGAATGGTGTAGTATAACGTCTTGCCTAATTATTAGACACTAACCATGCAATTAAAGTTAATTAAATATACAATGATATACCAACTAATAAAAATACAGAGGAAATTTTTTTTCAAAGTTATTTACATTTGTCCTAGGATATCCCCATATGGCCCTACGGGTCCCTAATAATGCATCTTAGACCTGGGGAACCCAAAACTACTCAAAGAAAATCTTTTAGCATGTTAACTCCTTGCACACTGCTCGGTAACTTGAGTCAAATCAGAGTTACACAACTCTAATTGAGATGAGCCTAGTTGTTATATCTCCGTAATTCAAATACCTACAATTGTTATGAAGAAGTCAAGGGTCAGTTATGCCCTTAAGACTCCCTAATTGGCCAATTTATGAAATCAGTCCTGCTAAAATTTTCAGCCTGAACACCCTTTAGTATTTTAGGCATAACTTGGGCTACCGAACTCCGATTGTCTCAAATTGGGTATCAAAACGATGGCAAAAAAATTCTATACAACTTTTATGAAGAAAGTGAAGGTCAAATCAGCTCTCTTGAGTGAGATTTTGGGTGCTTAAGAGAGATTTTCGCTCAAGCGATTGACAGCATCAGACCTTAATCAGTAGCTTGAGCGAAAATGGCACTCACTGAGTGAAAATGACACTCACCTGAGCGAAATTATCTCGATTACTTGAGGGAAAATTTGACAGCATCAGACCTTAATCAGTAGCTTGAGCGAAAATGGCACTCGCCTGAGCGAAATTATCTCGATTGAGCGAGATTTGACCAGAATGCACTCCCAAACCCATAGAATCGCTTGAGCAAATATGACAGCTTTAAACCTACAAATCAACTTCCTTCTTACCTATTTTGCCCATTTCAACTCCGATTGCTATGAAACTTCATGGTCACTATGTTTTCCTTATTCTGGAACTGTTGGCGGAGTCCGTTTGCCAAAATTCCAACATATGAGTGAGTTATACACAAAATTGCATTTAAATCAAAATAAGGCAAATACATGCACCAAACCAACTAGATAACCTTTAAACTAGACCAGGTCTATATGCACAACTCACAAATAATACGGGGAACCTATCGGTCTCCTCTGGGGGTTCAAATACCCACCGGATCTTAAAACCACCTATTCAGTTCCTATACGACTATATTTTCCACTTTCCACCATTATGCCAACCACAATCTAAAACACCATTATGTTAACCATTCAATTCATAATCACACTCATCAAACATATCATACACATATCACAATACCTACTAATGTTATGCAATCACTCAATGGCTCAGTGCCATGTATCTACACATCCTAATCATACTAAAATTCTACATCACCGCACATCACAAAACATAACCTGGACATCATAATCATATAAACAATCTACCTCATCAACATGCCAATCACCCACACAGTTAAATGATCAATTACCCAAGTGGATCCATACCACTTGGTACCCCTATACCTATGAATACTACTTGAAATTGTATACACAACCTTAACTCATTAATAAACCTCCACATTTCCATAAATTAACGAACATATGTACATATATAACCATTGTTCTGGGTTCCTCTTTGCCCTGGCCTCATTTAGCGTTTGCCTCCGTGGTATGCATCAACAACCTGTCAGCAGTCACTAAAACCACAACAGAAAAAGGGGTGAGTGACTGGAATTAAAGATCAACATAGAAACAAATACATATACTAGGAAAAGTGTAATCTAGCTACCTTCCTAGTCAAGATACCGTCCATTATTACTTTACACTCACGTTATGCTTTTACTGGCTACTTCATTCTCTTTTTTTTATACTAATAACAACTCAAACATTTTAAGTCTAACACTAATCCAGAACCTCAATATTATCATTCAATTATTCATCATAGTCTTATTATTTCTCGTTTTCACCTACCATACTAACTCAATCATACATATCATATTTTGTAATTATACTAAAGGAATGTATCGAAACCATCATTAAACGTCAATACCAATCATTCACCTCATCTGAATCATACATTATATATACATATATGCATAAAACATAACTCATTGGGCATAGAATCATTCACGATATAACCTTCTATAACCCAATTTGTCACACGTATAGAACA
The DNA here is from genome assembly GCA_037962975.1 of Clitoria ternatea. Classification (NCBI taxonomy): domain Eukaryota; kingdom Viridiplantae; phylum Streptophyta; class Magnoliopsida; order Fabales; family Fabaceae; genus Clitoria; species Clitoria ternatea. Next base: position 33,975,214 of record CM075670.1, read on the forward strand.
CCACTATAAACATCAATACAAGTCAAGACATGTAAAGCATAACTGACTCTCATATAAATAGTATGACACCCTAGTATCTGGATACTAAAGGATCGGCCTTCAGTTGGGGGTCCTACTTGACACCCCGTAGACCCTGCTTGGTCCACTGAATCATGCTTGACTCTCCACCTTAACCACTGGGTAGTTCAACTGGGCACAAAAACCATGGGAGCCAGAAAACGAGGGGCTACACATACCATTGGTCGTCCCACACCATATAATCACACACAACATCATGTCATTATGGCTTCAAACATCATCACACCCATCCACAATTGTCAGAAACTGACATAAAATATCACACAGGGCGGTCACACAAACCCAGCCTTCACAAGCCACGCTCCCATATTTCACCATCATCACTTCATGATTCCCATCAAGTTATGCATAATTAAAATCACATATACTAACGGATATTATCTCAATTATCAATTATATCACGTGAACATTACTAATACAATCAACATACCATATCACATCCAGTTAAGAATTCATTCACACATTTATCATCATACATTATCATCAATTAAGACAATGTTCATGATATCCATATACCTACACATATACATGGAACATTACTATCAGTATTAGTAATACGCCATTTGCTTTCCCTTATGATCTATAACATTACATTCCCTCTCACATAATCTCTATATCATACAAATATTATCCATATACGTATTATCAATTGCAATTGGTCTTATTTCACATTATGGATTTCACATTCTCTTACCTTATTTATACCTTTTCATGAATGTACCTAGTTTACTCCCACTTCCTTATTTCCAAATATCCCCTTATCATAATGCTATTACACCTTTTTATCATTTATCAATTTATCAGTTAGCCTACCCTCTTTACTTTAATGACTTTCTATACTTCCATTTCACATACTAAATCATCTGAATTAATTTAAAATAGTTAGAAGTGGCTATGATATACTTCTTCTCCTATACGCCAATTACGTAATTATATTTCTATATTAATCTTAACCCATCACACCCCCTTACCTTGATTCCAACGCTCTCGAACCGTTTCGCAATTTATCGATAACCCAAACTCGTATAATTTTCCAGTTGTTAATTATAAAACCCACGATCTTCGATAATCTCCCGAAGCTTCGCTTCGACATCCACGATCATTGAAACGTTTAACCCATTAGTCGTTAACAATACTCCTTGCTTATAGAACCTCAATCAAGCTCTACAATGTCATGGAAATGAAAAATCAAAACCCCCCATGCATGAATGCAATTCGACCAAGAGAAAGAGGAGAGAAGAAATTTGCAAAATTGGACCACCCATCACCTTAAGAGTCATTTCCAAGCTTTCATCCACAAAGAGAAGGAAAAACTGAATCCCCCACATGCAAATGCCAAATTTGGCTAGAGAGAAAATGAAAATGAGGAAGGAAACTTGAAATTGAGGGTACCAATAGACTCACCTCATTGTCGGGATTCCAAAAATGCGATCAATTTAAAGTTTTGACGTGAAATCACCCTCCAATTTGGAGCTAGAAGCTCACAACCATTAAAGAGGAAGGAAAGAAGAAGAAGTTCGTGTGCAGATTGTGAAGAAGGAGAAAATTGAGTTTTTAATTTCATTAAGGGCATATCGGTCATTTTCCTATTTTTTTCTTTTCTTTTAGAAAGTTAAATAAAAACTTACTTTTAACCCTCCAATAACTTTCAAACTTACCATTTCTTATCTAAATCTTATTTGAAATTTAATGACCAACCAATCAAATAATTTCATTTAATCTCATAACATCTAATTATTTAAAATTGTAATTATATTGAATAATAATGATTTCTAAAAATCTAAAATCAATTTAATGATAATTATTAATATTTTTCACCAATCATTGATTTTTAAATTAATTAACTGGGATGTTACATGTAGGATTTCTAATGCATGACTTCTTTAAATCAAAAGGTATTATGCATTAAACCACATGCATAGAAACCCCTTAACAAAATAGAATAGTTGAAAGAAAACGTCAATATATCCTAAATGTTTCCATGGCCCTTTTCTTCCAAGCTCACTTACCCCAAAGTTTTTGAAACTTTGTTATTTCTCACTTTATGTATATTATCAACAAGTTGCCTAGCCCGTTGCTTAAGAACAATTCTTCTTATGAACCGCTCTATAATTCCTTACCTAACCTTACCAATTTGGAAGTTTTTGGATGCCTATGCTATGCTAGGACTTTATAAGCTCACATAACTAAGTTTCAACCTATATCACATAGGACTATTTTTCTAGAATTTAAAGAAGGAACAAAAGGGTATTTTTTATATGATCTTGATTCCCACTATTTTTCTACTTCTAGAAATATGGTGTTATATAAAACTATTTTTCCCTTTTGTCTAAACTCTATGGAGATACATCATCCTCAGATTGAGGAAAGGACACATATGCCTTTTTCTTTTTCTTCTGATGATCATACAAATTCAACTAATATACCTATTAAGGAGATCTTTAATCATCAAAATATTCATAACCAGAATCAACCTTGACCTATTCGAGAACTATATGAAATGGTTAAGGATCAAACTCAACAATCTTAGGATTCTTAATAGACTTAAAATTCTTAACAGACTCAGAATTCTCAATAAACTTAGATTTTCAATAGACTTAGGATTTTCAATAAACTTAAGATCAATCCTCAAGACATTCACAAAGAATTATGTGGGCACCTTCTTACTTGACTAATTATTATTGCAACTTGATAGTTTCTCAAAATGAAAATAATTTAAACACATTAGGTGGTACTATTTACTCAATCTCTTCTATTTTGTCTTATGAACATTACTCTTCTTCATACAAAAATGTTTGTTTGATAGTTAGGTGGTACTATTTACTCAATCTCTTCTATTTTCATCAAGTCTATAAGAATCAACACTCTAGAGATGTTATGACTACTAAACTAGATACCCTAAAACAGAACCAAACATCGACCTTTGTTGATCCACCTCAATGAGTCACTCCCTAGCATGCAAATGGGTTTATAAAGTCAAATGCATGGCTAATGGTACTGTGGAAAAGTTTAAAGCATGATCGATAGCAAAGGGTTATACACAATTGGAATGAGTGGATTACTTTGAGACCATCTCACCTGTTAAGAATACCATTAGAATTTTCCTAGTTGTGGCAGTTATAAAAAGGTGGTTTCTGAAACAATTGGACATAAACAATGCCTTGTTATATGGCATCCTGAATGAAGAAATGTATATGCTGCCTCCACCTAGTTTTCTACCTAAGGAATCTAATAAGATTTACAAATTAAAAAAGTCCTTGTATGGATTAAAATAGGTAAACAGGGAATGATATGTTTCTATCACCTATGCTCACTCAATCCTATGGTACATGCAATTACAAGCAGACCAAGCCTTATTCACCAAACTAAGAATTCACAATGCTCTGTATATTAATATATTTTGATGATATTACGCTCATGGAAAACTACATCAACAAAATTAATAAAGTGAAAACCAAGCCTGATAAAGTCTTCAACATTAAAGACTTAGATCCTTTTAGGCATTATTGGGCCTTGAAATTACAAGGTCTAAAACAGGAATCCTCATGAATCCAAGGAAATACACCCTTGAACTCCTATAAGATAGCGGTAATTCAATATCTAAATCTGCAAATACATATTTTGATCCTTCAATACTATTACAATATGATCCTTCAATACTATTACAATATGATCAAGGAATCCCTCTTGATGATGTCCACTATAATAAAATGATATTATAGCATGAGAGCATGGTACATTACTATTCTTACACCCCATATTTGAAATTCAAAACAGCATTCGGTGCTTAGTTTTAGTATGATAATTTTGGTTGGGGTGTGGGACTAGTGTCCTGTGACATTTTTACATCCCTCACCTTGTATCTTTATTTCCCTTTCCCTTTTTTCCCTCTTCCTAAATCCTTAATTCTTTTTCCTTTTGTTCTCTCTTAAACCATTTTCCTTTTTCCCTCACGCCTTTACTATTCCTTCACCAACCCACCCTCTACCTTCACCGCGCATGTGAACCATTGTAATGTCATCCATTACCTCGATACAGTAACCTTTACTGAGCCTCGAAGCTTCCAAGGGGCACCGCCTAAGTCGGGTTTGGGTGTGTCAATGACCATGGTATTGGTGCGAGAAGAGGAAGGCTAGTGTAGTTGTAGATTCTGTGGTGCTTTGATTTAAGAGGCTCAAATAATGACAACAAACACCAACAATTGTTGCAAGATAAAAAAGATGTGTCATTGGTTGGATTCATTATAAAAACCTTTATGAGTTACCATGTAATGTTATACAATTTATTTATTTATTTATTTTTGCATGATTTTACTTAAATTATAGTTACTTGGTTAGTACCTGACCTGATAGAGTTATACATTATTGTGGTGTGTAGAAGCCGGATAGTTGATTGAATCTTATTGTTTATTGGTTATTTGGGAATACATTATTGATTTATTTATTGAGAGTTTTAATCATTGACCCGAGACACCTTCTAACTAATTAGATGGCTTTCCTTTTTTGTCTATGTTTTAGTTTTTCTTTTGAGTGTCTTTGCTTTTCTTGAATTAAGTAGACAACTGATTCTATTTCTTATGGTATATGCTAATTAATTGACATGTGCTTCCTTACTCTTGGAATCTCCCATGCTCACTACTCTTGTTTTTCTTAATAATTTTTTACCCCTTGGTTCAACCTTTTGGTTGAACCGAACTACTAAATTCTTATATTGCCATGGGTTTATTAAATTTATAAGTACATTAATGCATGCTTGTGGAAACAATATTTTAATAATGGTATCATCTTTTAACAACAATATTTTTAATTATATGTGAAATTTATAATTTGTCATGCTTATTTCTTATGTGTTACATTCAACAATATTTTAATAATCTGTCATGCTTATTTCGTATGAGAATTGCTCTTAACCTTAAATATTTTAATAATCATATTGTCTCCCCCCATTGGGGGTGATAGGGTCTGCTTTAAAGATGATTTATTTATTTTTGCTATAATATCATTAGATAATTGGTGGGTTATCTCACTTGACTCTTTGAAAAGATACTTGTAGACTTTTCGTATTGATTATTGATTAGGAAATTAAGGATATCAGTCCATGACTTGAATCTTAGCATATATGACTAAAATTGAGTCCATTTGTGGTTATGTTTGAAATTGGTATCCTTTTCTCTAACAAATAGTAGTTCCAATCTTCAACTTAATGACATGAAGATTATTTGTATTAAACATGCTATTTAAATCCTTTCTTGTTCTACTTTTTGATTGACTGTTATCATAATAGGAACTTCTAATAGAGGAACTACACAAGGTTCAAAGAATAATTTTAATCAAAGTTCGATTGTGTGTAACGATAAAATACCATATAGCTTTTCAAATATATATATATATACATACTTTTAATGAAATTAAGTACTATCTTAAAGTGTGGAGCAGAACCAGGTTTGGAGGTAGGAGTCTGGTCACAAGGGATAAAGACCTTTGGAGCAACCTTAGCCATCTTGGCTACTTTTGACTTTTTAGTAAGGTCAGGGGGTTTACGCTTCAGAGGGGCTTTCTTGGAAGACACTTGGGCAGCAAGGGCTTCGGTCTGATCCAGGAGAGGGGATAAAGAAGGCAACTTGGATACCAGACTACTACTGGTAATCATGTCCCCAACAGTCTCAATAGAAACATTCTCTAGCTTGAATATTTTGGTGAGGATTGTTGGGTATGGAATCTTCTTCTGCTTCTTTAGCATAGAGGAGACCATATAGGTCATGATGATATTGGCAAGGTTCACCTTTTTGGTGATATATACAGAACCTGTCCAATTTAGTAATAATGTCCTTTACGGACTTGCGAGGCCAGAAAACCTACTTCATGAGAAAATAAAGCATCTTGACCTTGGGGAGCAACTTTCCAGAAGTAAACTTCTCAAGATGAGTTATGCCATAGAGCATTTCATTGATGGTGAGAGCAAATACTTCATTGCTTTCAAAATCTTCAGAGAAGACGGTACCCCTAAGTTGATATTAGAGCACAGTGAAGATTACATCCTCAGAAACCTCAATCTGCTTCCTACACAGATTCCCGAGCAAAATGAAACGAGCCATGTCTAGTGAAATGAACCTCCAAAATTCAAGAACAAGCGATGAAGAGAAGGGTTCTTGATCAAAGTAGAACTAAGTCTACCCGATGCCACTCAACTCTTCAGTAACATCATGTCCTTTGAGCTTATGTTAGGGTGGGTCAAAGAAAGATCATTTGATAATGTCTTTCATAGAGAAAGAAACAACAGCCATGGATGATAGATAAGGAAAGGTTTAAGATTCAGAAAAGGGGGATTTAGGGAAAAATACAAAAGGATGAAAAAGAGAAGGCAAGGAGTTCTGAGAATTTTAAAAGATTTTTAAAGGATTTCGAAAAGACAACAGAAAGGCTATTTATAAGTAACATGGCCAGAAAAGGAAATAGTTCATAAATAATTACAATGCAAAGCAGTAAATGCATGCCACATGTGATGGTTCAAAAACAAAAAGTTGTTGGAAAACAAAACGAATGAGGCATATAAAAGGCCTTGAGTGTGACTCCCAGTTTTTGAAGCGAGCACAATTAAACACACATATATTTAATAAGCAATCAGACTTTTTTTACATACAGACTTATTATTCATTCAGACTATATATCAAGTAATATTACGAAGATTTAAGTTATACTTAATAAACGTAAACCTGACTTCAGCTAATGGCTTGGTGAATATATCTACCCACTAATGGTCTATATTCATATATTTCAAGTCCAGGGTTTGTTTTCTATATGTAGTCTCGAATGAAGTGGTAGTTTACTTCAATATGCTTTACCTTTGAGTGATGGATATGATTTTTGGACAAATTTATTGCACTGGTATTATCACAAAAAGCTGGAATCTCTTCTTCTTTGGTTGAATAGTCTTCAAGTTGATATTTTATCCACAAGAGTTAAGAACAACAACTTGTTGTAGACAAATATTCTAAGTAGTACATTATGTCTCAGACATTCAACATAATAAACATTTTCAATTATGGGTGAAGGAATGTTACCTATCTTACCAGTACCTACTATACACCCGGTCTGGTTTCCTCCAAAGGTAATTTTTCCACCTTCAAAATGTTCTAGGTTTAGGAACATAAACCTTTTTTCTGTCATATGATGTGAGCACTCACTATCTAGATACCAATAATGTTGCTTTACTTTTTTCCTTAAGCATATCTGTAATAGAAATAATCATTGCCTTTGGTACCCAAAACCTCTTAGGTCCTAGAGGGTTAATGCTCTTTGAGTTTCTCTTTTTCCTTTTTAAGTAGTCTTTTATCACATGACCATGCTTTTTGTAGTAATTTCATTTGGTATGTTTATGTTTGCTTTGAAAAGATGGAGGAGAAGGAGAAACTTTTTTGAAATCTATCTTTTCAACATAACCTAGACCAGGTCTCTCATGGCCACTGTGTGATTTTCCTAAAAGCTTGTTTAAATTATCAGTTTCATTCACAAACTGGGCCAAGTCTGAAGTAAGCGAGCTTACTTACTTTTGAAGAGACCTGATTTCTTTTTCTTGTGAAATACAACAGGCTTCTAAGTTGTTTAACTCATTTTTCAAAATTTCATTTTCTTTCTTTAGTATGTATACTTCTTCAAGAGGCAATTTCTCTTTTTCTTCTAACTATTTTACATAGTTTGTACCTAAAACTTTCATCTTTAAATCAGATAACATATTTTCATAAGAAGAAACAGTCTTAAATTATTTCTTTTTCAGAAGCTTGTAACTTTTTAAAAGCATTGAAAAATCTTTAAACAAGGCTTCATAGTTTTCCTTGAGTTTAGAGGGATTTTCCTCTTCGAAATCTAAACCACTTGATTTTTCTTTAGAATCTGAGCCTGGTTATGCCATCAGATAGATTTGAGTAGATTTTGTCTCTTCCTCAAACTTACTCATATTAAATGAATCTTCATCATCCTAGGTGATGAGTCCTTTTTGTTTCTTGAAAAACTTCCTTTTTCTCTCTTCTGTCCTTCTTGTCTTTGTTCAGGAGAAGACATTCAGCCTTGATGTGTCCTGGTTTCTTGAAGATGAAACATTCCAGAACTGTTTTATCAGTTTTAAATTTGAATTGACTTTTACCTTTAGGTTCTTTCTTGTTGAACTTTCTAGGTCTGGATTATCACCGTTTGCAATGATTCCCCACAGACTATATTAGGTAGACTTGATGAACATCTATATCCTGTCTTTCTAATAGGCATAGTCTTCACCAAGGAAGGCTGAAAGTCTGTTTATTGAGGAACCTTCAGCAACAAGCTGATCTTGATTAGAGGAAGCCATAGATCTTGATCCTTTTTACTTGTTTCAATAATCAACCCGAAAGGACAGACTCTGATACCAATTGATGGTACAGAATTAAACTTAAAAGGAAAGTTGAATAAGTCTAAACTTTTTTTCACGCAGACTTTTAAGCATAATCTGAAAGATGTTTTAGACGAATGATGAAGTAGACTTTAGAAAGTAAAGGGCAGAGAAAAGATAACACAACAAATTTATACTGATTCACTTCTAAAGCAGAAGCTACATCCAGTATCTTCAGACTTGAAGGATTTTCACTATGTAAAAATCACCTTTTACATAACAAACACAACCCATGCTCCAAGTAATGTTGACTCTAGCCACTCCTGGCTTAACCCAAGTATTTTTCAATCAAGCCACTCCTAGCTCAGCCCTAAATATTCGTTCTGAAGTCTCTTCAAGTTAAAAGTGTTTCCCACTTAATCTAAGAACTGGTGAACACACCAGACTTGGTACACAAAATGAATGATAGAGAAAAGTTATGATACAAAGATAACTTAGCGTACAAAGAGATTTGTATATAAAGCTAAGAATACACTAGGTTATGGTACCCACTAAGCCAAGGTCTACTAGAGGCAGAACAACAAGAAAGACTTTTGCTCACGAAATAAGAAGTGTGAAAAGCTTGAAGGCTTTGCTAGTAAGCACTTTTAATTTTTGTTCGCATTCTTGAAGCTCTTCAAAGTTTATGATCTTCTCATATTTATAGTGTTGTTGAAATAGTTGTTGTTCAGCCTTTGGAGAAGACATAACCGTTGATCATATTTGACTTTGAAGATGTACACAATGGCAAGGTTTGAACCAGGCGTGCTTCAGAACTTATACCAAAATGGTAATCCTTGAGAACCTCATATCAAAAGACACCTATTTGCTTAACCTTTTCAAGCTAAAAGGTGCACTATTGTAAAGGTTGGCCTTAGGCTTTACATTGTCACAAATACAGCTTTTTTTGAATCTTGAGATATGCGAGGCATCTTCCTGGGTTCCTGTGTGTATGAAGTCCTTAACTTTTTGTCCCTTTTCCTTTTTTGATGAAAGGTGCAGGTTTAGATCAAAACGCTATGTTCAACACCTTCATAGAAAGAGAAGGTTGCTGTTCAGAAAACATTTTTGAGAAAGTTATCCTTGAAAAAAAAATTATTTCTCAAGAGTTTGGTAAAGTATTTAGACATTTCTTCTCAGTTCTTTTTATTTCAAGATAGACTTCTTTATATGAATGAACCAGACTTGTCTTTGAAATAAATTTTGTTTGATGGATTCCCTTTTTTTCTTTCAATTCGTGCATTATAGACTTTTTTGAAGCTAAAGCATGTTTATTAAACACGCAAGCAGACTTTATTTAACTAAGAGTCTTGATAGACGTTATTAACAAATCTCGGGTATCCAGACTCTTTAGTCTTTCATTCGGACTTGGATCTAACAAGAACTTTTCTCTCTGCAAGCTCAAATCTCAAACTCTTTACTTATGCAGATTTAGATTAGGCTTGCTATGTAGACATATGAAAGTCTATTACAAGTTTGTGTTTTCTTGGAAGATCCCTTATCTCGTGAAAAAGTAAAAAGAAAGTCACTGTCATCTTCTTCATTCGAGGCAAAATGTAAAGCTTTAGCTACTCTTACTTGAGAAATTTAGTGGCAGAGTTACATTTTTGAAGACCTAAAATAAGAATTTCCCAACCAATTACCTCTATATATTGTGACAATATTTCAACAATTCATTTAGTTCACAATCCTGTTTTTCATGAGAGAAGTAAGCACATAGAAGTAGATTTCCATGTTACAAGGGAGAAGATAAACGAAAAGTTGATTCGTTTATTGCCCGTTACTTCAAATAATCAATTACTTGACGCTTTTACTAAACTTCTTCATTCAACTTTTAGAAATTTTTTATATAAGTTAGGCCTTGAAAATATTCATCGTCCAACTTGAGAGGATGTTAAAGTATTTTAACCTTTATGTGATTTGCTAATATATTTTATAAGTTTGTTGATTAATAGACTTAGACCTAACAAACTTAAATTATTCTATTTTTGTTTTTGTTTATAAAAAATTTTATATCTATAAGACATCATCCATCATTTTAATACCAAATCCTATGTACAATTGATAAAAAAAACAAGAGAATTTTGTAATACATGCATGCACTTAATTAATTAATTTGGAGAACAATCCACCTCTAATATGCAAAATATCCTGTCATTAATTTATGCTCGTTGTCCAAAGTATTGAAGTCCAAAACAACTACACCTAATATTAAGTGGAAGGTTCTCCTTTCTATACGCGAATTTGTAATTTTCCTAAATGAATCAATTATAAATAATGGGAAGTTGCAACGTCAATTTTATTGCCTATTCCCGTAAACTTAGGCCGTACTCTCTCGAGTGACCAATTTCTAAAATTTGAGCGTGTGGATAAGATTGAATATGAACATTAGCAACAAATACGTTAACGAGCGTCTTTCCTCATTGTTCTTCACAAGGCTAGAACAACATCAATTATTAGAATAAATAAAATATATATAAGATTTATTTTTTCATACTAATTTTGCATGTACACCTTCCGATAATTAAAACAAAGATTTTGAACTGTTCTATACCGGTTCATTGGTATGGAAACTAGTCTTTAAAATATGTTGAATGTGTTTTTTATGTTATACTAATTCAGTAGGGATCTGGTATTATACTTTCTATTCCAGTTGGGAAATAGAAGTTTTGAAGTGCTAGTCCTATGCGTTGTGGGGCAAAGGAAAGTGTCACCTACAAAGATACTTTAGTGCTCAAGTCAGTGAAATATTCAAAGGATGAATATCACTGTTCAAGCAAAAGTTATGATCAAGAAAATTCTACCATTTCTCTGTCGATTCGTAGGTATTTATATTAGATAGTAGCAAAATAGTCGACTTGGCCCGAGGGACATTTCATACAATGTGTTAGTATGATTTTGATCTTTACAAAAAAGTTGACACACAACGCAGACACCCCCTAACGATGGTACCTTCCTCTATGTCGTTTTGAAGGTTACTTTCTGCACATAGTTATATAAGTTAACCTTGATCCGCACGTATCGAGAGAGTGACCCGTGCTAGTATTAGATTGTGAGTCTCATACACAATGCCGATAGTGGATGTTAGGTCACGACTTCATGTGAGATGTCGGTTATCCATGACAGTTTTGAGTGTAAACTACCATCTTACCCGTAGGTCAGTATGAAAACCGGATCAATATATTAATTTTTTGAAACATGTAAATGAGATTAGATATCGTGAACCAAAGTAATTGATCTGTTGATTAATGACTAAACCTATATAATTATATTTTTGAAAATACAAATTCAATCTTTCAATCAATATAAAGATTTTATTGACTGATTCTACGAGTAATTTTATTAGTATTTGCTAAGTCCTTGAACATGCAAAGCCCAAGTGAGTTAACTTGTCTAAATTTTTAATCAAAAAAGTCCAAGATAATATTATATTAAAAAATGTATTGCATTTATCTTGAAATTTATGAAAGGATGAGGTAAATGTTAATTTTAATTGCAAAATTTTATACTTTTATATTCATTAATATACTGCTTTCTAGACTGCTGGTGTCATCAAATCTAATGCTTGTCTTCAGTGGGTTTTTAACCCTTGTCAATCCTTTTCACTCCACTGTACAATGGCCTGAAGAACCAGTTATTAGATTCTATAGCGCATTAGGTCAACTAAGAGCTTCAATAACAATAACCGATCTGCAAATAATATCTTATATTGTGATCATTTTCATATCTTCTCAAGTATTCTCTAAGTGTCCTATATCATTATCAACTTCCAATTGGAGTAAATGATGTAAGACTCGCCAAATTTTATAAATCTAATCACAAGTTTTTGCCTAATATTGCACACAAATGTGAATAGTAAACTTGAATAAGAATTATCTATAAATGAATAACAAACTAGCACGTCAGATCCGATCTTATAAGCTATTAAATATTGTTGATATAAAGAATTAAATCTCAATGCACAATAATAAAAGTCCTTTATATACATATTTCAAACTTCACTTTGGCATAACTCTAGCATGAAGAACACGTTATAGTGTGCATACACATTCATAGACTTTCAGCTAATAAAATACAGACAATAGATATAATAAATTACAATAAGCTTATAGGGTTTTCCCCCCCTTCAAATTAATGGGGTGCAACCGGAGGTTTCATCAAGTTTTTTTTTTTAACATATTCTCAATCATAATTTGAGAATTATTGCTTAGGACTTGACTTTCTGTAAAAGAGTATTTTTAAAATAAAAAAAAAAATCGGCTCAACCACAACGGGTATCCTTGAAGGCAATAATTCAATTTGACTTAGCACATTCATTTGTATATGTATATGTATTTGCATCTTGTTTGTTGTTTAGTGGTTTCATTCGTATTACGTTCTCAAGATTTGATTTAATTTCTTAATTTTGTAATTTCACACGATGGAATAAATTAATAAATTATAAATGTCGATAGACGGAATATATATATATATATATATATATATATATAAAAGAATGAAAGTATGATAAAACATATAAATAAATTGTTTAAATGTTAAAAGAATGTAAAAAGTTAAAATATATGTTTAGTCTTGTATTTTTTTTATATTTTAATTTGGCCCAAAATATTTTTTATCAACTTAGTCGTTTAGATTTTGAAACGATTTTGAAACGGTTGTACGCTAAAAAAGTAAACAAAAACTTGCATTTTTAAATCGGTTCTTGTAGAACCAATTTAAAATATAATTTTTAGATTGGTTTCTATTGAGAATTGATTTAAAAGGTATATTTTAAATTTTACATTTTACATTGGTTAATAGAAAATTTGATCTAGAAAGTATACATTTTAAGTAGGTTCTCAATATAAACTGATTTAAAAGTTATATTTAAAATTGATTTTCAATAACCATTTTGAAAAGACAATCTTCCGTTAACCTTTTTAGCAAAAATGACCACTTTGAAGTCGTTTCAAAATGTAAGAGACTAAACATATATTTTAGCTAATGTAAAAAAGTAATGTATAACCATTGAGCACGGTGATCAGTAGTAGTGTCGTCCTGAGCATGTTGGGGAGGGTCGAATACATTGTGGCCATCATAAGAGTAGTCAGGGTGTGACCGTTGTTGGTGGTGGTGCTCTAGTTGCTGCTGCTGAGGTGTAGAGATCTTATAGTAGAGACAGACAATGAGGATCCTGAGATGATCAATGATTGTTATGAGAACGTTATCGCAGTCTACATAACTCGTCTTCAAACTCTAGATCTCCTCGATCTTCTCAACCAAATTACTCCTTAACTGATGGATGACGCTGACCTTGGTGGTCAACTCCTTGTTTAAATTCTCAATGATCTGAACATAGTTAGGCGTAGATGATGTGTTGGATGGAGTTAGTTGAGGCTATAAAGGTACAACTATCACATGGAAATAGAAATAACAAGAGGAAGAAGGAAATGGAAATGAAAAGAAAGAGGGAGAAAAAGAAGAAAAAGGACTTACTAAGGAAGAGAGAAGGCACAGTGGTGGTGGTCTACTATGGTGGTGAGCCTCAAGAAGAAGAAGAAAGGTGGCAAAAGTGAGGGGATAGGAAATGGTTAGTAAGAAGGAAATAGAGAGAAAGTGCGGTGGTTGTGGTTGTTAGAGGAGAGGGATGGAGACAAGGGTGTGGTCGTCAGAGGGACAGAAACAATAAGTGGTAAAAGAAAAATGGGATGGAGTTAGTAAAAAGTGGAAGAAAATAGGGAGAATGAGGCATGCATGATTTAAGGATTCAAGATTTAGCGATAGAAATCAATCCATTGCTAAATTTACGTCCAACTTGCCATGTCATTCAACATTTGGTGTATGCTTGAACCAGTTCATCGCTGAATGCAACAAGGATGTTTTATTTTTTTAACTTTGGCAACGACATCATCCAATTTGTTGCCAACTTTTAAATGAAAATTTGACATAGGGTATAAAGAACTTGGTGATAGATTAACATTGTCATCACTAATTGAAATGTGAAACGTTTCCTCTAAAAGACAGTTAGAAACAACATGTTATATCTGTCACCTAATTTAACTGCAAATAGCATTAATTTTTCAATTAAAAAGGCGTGTGGCGCCAATTTAAGTGACAGAAAATTACATTTGTCGCTAAAGTGTAAATGTTTCATGACATGTGGCTAGCCTATTAGTGACAGAAGGTTAGTCCATTGCTAACATCTACTAAGTGATGGAAAATTACATTTGTCGCTAAAGTGTAAATGTTTCATGACATATGGCTGGCCTATTAGTGCAGACGGTTAGTCCATTGCTAACAACTACTATAAATGGCGCTTACTTTTTAATTAGCAAGGCACCTATTTAGAGAGTGGGCAATAAACAATGTCTGTCTCTAAATTTGTTACCTTTTACAACACCAGACTTTTTTGCTGCTAAAAATCAGTTATGTGAAGAGCCCTATTATTGGAACTAACATGCCAAGCAATTGTCCTGATACGACATCACATATTCTAAGGTCTAAGATGAAAAGTTTGTGATTCAAGAATTTAAGGATTCCAATTGAAGATTCAATGAAAAGAAAAACAAGATGTGGGACTTGATGGAATGACTAACACCCCAAAGGTTGTCAGATTAAAGGAGCAACTATTTCTCATTGGAGCCCGAATTGTATTGATCAAGTCGATTTTATCCTCGTTGTCAATATACTTCATATCCTTCTTCAAAGTGCCTAAAGGTATTGGGTCTATCTCACACTCTTTATTTTCTAGCTTTCTTCAAGGGGATATGAAGTTAAAAAAAAATAAAATACATTGGGTTTCTTGGGATATGACTTCTAAACCTATGAATAAGGGGTAGGTTTTAAAAATATTACATTTTTAATTTAGAATTGTTAGCTAAATGAAGATTGAGGCTATTAAAGGATAAGGGGAATTTATGGGTTAAGTTATTAGTGGCTAAGTATAGTAAGGAGGGGGTTTTGAAGGGGTAGAGCACTAACAAAGCCTTAAAATGGTGTAAGGATATTTGTAACACAAATTAGGAATGGGGAGAGGTGATAGAGGTCTATAGTGAAGGTGGAGGTAGGGGGTAAGAGTGATACTTGCTTTTGGTGTGATAATTAATGGGGGGATTATAATTTGTGTTCTTAGTTCCTAAAGGTTATTTTATGTGCCAACAAACAAAGCAGATAACTTAGTGAAAGTGTGTTAGTTAAATTCTAAAGGAATGATGTGGAAATGGAATTACAGAAGAGTTCTATTTGAATAGGGGGAAAGTTGGTTAGGGATCTTGAGGTGTTGGTGAGAAGGGTTAAGGTGGTGGAAGGCGTAGAGGATAGATGGTGTTGGATGGGGTTAGGTAGAGATATGTTCTTTATAAAGGAAGTGTACAGGTACTTGGTGGATTCTAACTATGTGCAGGATAAGAGGTTTAGCTTGGTATGGAACAAATACGTGCTCGAGAAAGTTGTAGCTTTTGCTTGGTAAGTGGCGTCTAAACAAGTACTTGTGGTAGTTGAGGTCAACAAGTGTAGGATTGTTATACCACATCAATTATGTACATTCTATTTCCAACAGATTGAGAAACTTGATTAATCATTCTTTGGTTGCTTTATGTCTTATTTGTGTTGGCAAAAATGTCCATATTGGTGTGGATTGCAACTTGTAAGCAACATTGGCATAAGAGGGATTTCAACATATAGAGAAATTTGATGGTTTATTCAAGGGTAATATAGATTAAAAGAAGAGGTGACATTATATGGTTTGTGGTGATTTGGTCAATATGGACCGAAAGAAATCAATGTGTATTTAAAGGGAAGGTATTAAAGGTTAAGTAGATATTTGAGATGACACAACTACGGGGTTTGTCTTGGTTAAAATAAAAAAGTAAAAATGTAGTGTTACCAATAACATGTTGGCATACCAATCCTTTAAACTACATTTCTGTAAAATGAAGGATCTATGCAATGTTTTTGCTTATGATAAGGCATTAGCCTTCGTGTTTTCTCACAGTATATATCATGTAGACCTTGTGGTTGGAGATTAGGTCATGATTTAATCTTTTGGAATATTTTGTTCACAAAAGGATCCATGTGCACCTTGTGGTTTCAAGAAAAGGTTGAGGGTTCAACGATTACATAATTTGGAATTATGCATAATTTAGGCCTATGAGTTTTGTTATATGCTAATGTCATTGTTATTTTATGATTGTGTTAGCAAACTCATCAATTATAGAATATCGTATTTGATCCGGGGTGCTAGCCGGACCATAAGACCCTGACCAGGGTAACCTAAAACCACTGCCACATCACCAAAGGTATTGGAATAACTTAATTCGGCACCTCAACCGGGGTCCATGAAAGGAGCCAATACGAACTTAAACCTAGGATTGAAGTCCTTTCTGACAGTCAGACAATGAGTCAGAATCGGTATGGGTAACATGTCCTTACAAACATTGTTGCTTCAATAAGTTAGGAGAAGGGTCCAATCACTTCTCCTACTCAGGTATTCCCTATAAATACAACTCATTTATTACTGTAAAGGCATCTGAACTAATCTGAGAGTTACTTCTGTAATACCATTATTTCCTGTAATACGTACTAACTTAGGCATCGAAGAATCTTTTGTAGGTGTATATCTGGTGTGTCCCCATGACTTTGGCACGGACTTGACATCAAAATTCACCCTATACTTGAAGAAATTAGGATACCCACTAGACCTAGGTATAAAATACCTTACTCCACTGAGGTGGTGTAAAACTGAGAGCTGGTAAGGTAACTCCGAACACTAGTCAAGATGGTCAACTCTTGACTATGGTTCTAGGAGAGAACATTGGTACGCCCAGTAGGACTGCGTAAATTGTGAGTCCTATATCACAATGAAGAACAAAGTCATGGATCACCAGAGAGGAAGCGAAACCCTAGAAGGGCATGTCAAAAATGTGGCAAGGACTCTGGATTATAACGAGGGTATAGTAGAGACCCTAGGGACGAAATTGAGGACGCAGGCGATGGTGCAGCTGGATCCCCAGGATGAAATCATCAGGCAATTACGACAAGAGATTCAAGAGCTTCGAAGAGCGGATGAAAGAAAGAATGTTGGTGGAAATAGAGGACGGCAGGATGTTTAGTATCAGCAAGAGTGGTCCAAACTCAAGCTTATGATGAGCAGGAGTCCACGTACCGGACTGAAGAAATGGGTAGCCAAAGGAGGGCTATGAAATACAGTAGGGGAAGTGAATATCGGTTTAAAATACCATTCATTAGGAGGTTGATGAGCGTCCCCATACCAAGGCACCTTCAAACCCCGCAGCCGTTGTCAGCAGGGAAGTACTCAGGGGAGTCCGACCCCGGTAGTCATTTAGATACATACGTGAATGAGTCTTTATTTCTTGGAGCTGAGGAGGATATTATGTGTAGGATGTTCCCAAGGACGTTGTCCGCTGAGGCCTTAGGATGGTTCCAGAGTCTACCCTCAAGATTGATCAATTCATGAGACAATATGGCCCATGTATTTCTGTAACACTTTGTAGTATCCAGAGACATTCCCAAAACGTCTCATACATTAGCACAAATTAGACAGGGGTCAGAAGAAAGCTTAAAAGATTTTCTGAAGAGATTCTATAAGGAAGTTGCATTGGTACCAAGGCTAACAGAAGAGATTCAAATGCACATTACGGTAGAAGCTCTGCAACCACAGTCACCTTTCACCTTATCCCTGGTAAAGGGACCACCCCATACTTTTGAAGAGTTCAGGAGCAAAGCTGCAAAGTATGTGGGGAGAGAGATGCATCTAGTAGCTGCTAGCCAGAAGAGTGCAACACCAAAAGGGTTTCAGACGTCGGATAGGAAAATAACGAAGTCAGAAAGAAAGGGTCTTGGTAGAGATATGTTCTCGAGGCCAAGAGAAAGAAGGAATGTGAATTCTATCTAGTACACTCTGTTGGCAGTATGGCCCAACCAAATTCTAAGGGAAGTTGGTTTGAGAGGAATGATGGTGTACGGAGTAAGGAAACCGCTGCCTATGAAGAGAGCTGGGAATACCAGCAAGTATTATGAGTTTCATATGCAGGCCAGACATAGTACTGATGAATGTCGGCAATTGAAGAAAGCTATTGAAATATTTATAAGAAAAGGAAAGTTAAAGCAATATCTGTTTAGATAAAGAGCAAATCTGGAGTCGGAAAAAGATCGGCCCGTATGAAGAAGAGGAGGCCCAAAGTTCTAAAAAGCCAATGTTAGACAAGGGAAAAGCCGTGGTAGATAATATTAACAAAGATGATGAATCTTGGATCAAACCTCCACCTAGTTCAGGCAAAAGGGACGTCATTAACATGATTATTGGAGGTTTTGCCAGGGGCAAAGTGTGAAATTTAGCGCGGAAGAATCATTTAAGGATGATCATGTCAGTCTAGACAAAGGTAGATAACAGAACATATCGAGATGGAGTTTAAACTCCTGCCATCACTTTCACTAATGATGACTACAGCCCAATGGTGCATAGAGGGGACGACGCGGTAGTAATCGAGGCTGTTGTGGTGAATAAGACAATTAGGAGAATGTTGGTGGACCAATGAAGTTCATGTGATGTAATCTTTTATGAATGCTTCAAGAAGACGGGACTCTCAGATTCCGACTTGTAACCTTATACGCAGGAGCTGACGACGTTCAATGTGGCTAAGCATCCCACTAAGGGTTATTTGGACACCAGACTAATGTTTGAAGGAGAGTCGGGGTTGAAGACGGTGCGCACAAGGGTGTTAGTAATAGATGTGAAATCCCCATTCAATGGGATTATTGGGCATCCCCCTCTTAATGCTTTGGAAGCGGTAGTGTCAACCCTGCACTTGCTGATAAAATTCATAGACAAGGACAACCAGGTGTCCTTAGTCTGGGGTGTTCAGAAAAATGGAGAGGTATTGCTATAACCTCAGTGTACAGATGACTAAGACGAAAAAATCTATCAAGAGAAAAAGATTGAATGACGGTGGACCAGTATCGAAGTTTGTGAACCTAATAGATCTAGACCCCGGGGAAGAATTGACGTTAAATCCTGAAAATCCTCAGAGGCCCACGTCGGAAAAAGGAGTGAAGAAAGTTGTACTGGAGGAAGATCCAACCAGGGGCATAGAGATTAATGATTCCCTAGATGTCAGAATGGAAGGATGGTTGATTATGTTATTGAGGGAGTTCAAACATTTTTTTGCATGGACTACAGCCGATATGCCAGGAATTGATCCAAACTTTTGCTGCCATAAATTAGTAGTCTATCTAGAATCGAGAACCCTCACATAAAAGAAGAGAAGGTTGGGGCCAAAGAAGCAGAAGATGACATGTGAGCAAACCGAAGAATTATTAAAGGCCGGTTTTATAAGGGAAGTGTAATATTCTTCCTGGGTCTCCAACGTGGTAATGGTAAAGAATGTGAATGACAAATAGCGTATGTGTATAAATTTCACAAATCTAAACAAATGTTGCCCCAAGGTTCCATATCCCTTGCCATGCATTAATCAGATGGTAGATGATTCTTCAGGATACCAATTTCTATCCTTCATGGACGTATACTCCGGATACAATCAAATCCCAATGTGGAAGGAAGGTAAAGATAAGACGACATTCATAAATAACAAGGGAGTCTTTTGCTATACAATTATGCCCTTTGAACTGAAGAATGCCAGAGCCACTTACCAGAGGATGACGAACAAGGTGTTTGAAGGAATAAGGTAAAAAATAGTCAAAGTGTATGTTGATGACATAATAACTAAGACCTCAGTGGGGGGAGACCATGTGGAAGATTTAAGGAAGGTATTTCAGAGACTCTATCTATACAACATGAGGTTGAACCCATTAAAATATACATTTGCAGTACCTGCAGAATGGTTTTTGGGGTTTATGTTCACGCAAAGGGGTATAGAAGCGAACCTCGACAAGTGCAAAGTGGTGATAGAACTTCGAAGTCCAACTAGTATAAGAGAGGTACAATCGTTGAATGGAAAAGTTATAGCGCTATCCTGGTTCATGTAAAAAATGACACATCGGTCATTACCCCTCTACAAGGCATTAAAAGAAGAGCAAGGAGTTTCAATGGGGAGAAAAGCAAGAGAAGGCATTTCAGGAGTTCAAGGAAGTTCTAGCCAATCCACCAGTACTAACAAAGCTGGACCTCGATGAAAAATTATTTGTTTATCTCTCTGTATCGGATGAAGCTATGGGAGCTGCACTGGTGAAAGAGACAGTTGAAGGTCAGCGGCCGGTGTATTTCATTGGGAAAGTCCTTCAGGGTTCAGAGTGTCGATATCAGAAATTGGAGAAGGCTGCTTTAGCATTAGTCTGGACGTCCTGACGTCTGAGGTAATATTTTCACACGCATCCCATCACAACTCGAACCGATCTCCCTCTAAGAGTGGTATTTCATACGCCAGACCTGACAGGAAGGATGACAAAGTGGGCCATAGAGATTTCAGAGTTTGATATCTCATATGAACCTTGAGCGGCTATAAAAGCTTAAATACTAGCTAATTTTGTGATAGAGCTGCCAGGATAAGCTCCCATGCCATTACGGGAGCACTGGGTTATTTATATAGATGGGTCATCAAATGAAAAAGGATGTGGGACCGAAGTAATAATAGAGAGCAAAGACAGAGTAAGTGTTGAAATTTCCCTCTGGTTTAATTTCAAGACATCGAACAATCAGACAGAGTATGAAGCCTGTTTGGCAGGATTGAGAGCAGCCTTGGAAGTAGGAGCACGAACCGCATTACTCTGTAGAGATTCACAACTTGTGATTTCGCAAATCAATAGAAGTTATCAAGCTAAAGAGCCATTGTTGTAGCAATATCTAGCCAAGGTTAGGGAGTTAGGAGAAAGATTTGTAAGTGTGGAGTTTAAGCATGAAGAAAATATCAGAGCGGATGTCTTATCCCAATTGGCAAGCACTAAAAAGGTGAGGTCCATAACTACGGTTATACAGAGCACTTTAGCTGTTCCAATTATTTCGAATAGTCTCCGCCATCCAGTTCCGAGTTCATCCAGAAGACTTTTGGGTCATTCCAATCATTTAGTATATGGTGAGCATACAACTTCCGGAGTGCCCATTGAAAAAGAGGAAGCTAAAGAAGGAGTTACCAAACTTCATTTCGGTAAATAGAAGTTTATTTATAAGGGGGATATCAGCCCCGTACTTAAGATGCTTAACTGAGGCCAAAGTTGAGGAGGTTTTAGCCGAAGTGCATGGGGAGGCGTGTGGCCACCACTGCGGGGGAAGGAGTTTAGGTAGAAAGGTGTTACGAGCAGGTTATTGGTGGCCCACTTTAACCAAGGACATTGTGGAATATGTAAAAAAGTGTGATGCATGCCAGAAGAACAGCAATGAGTACCACGTCCCAGCTGAGGAGCTGTTCACATCAACTATTACATGGCTTTTTTACCAGTAGGGTATGGATATTTTGGGACCTTTTTGAAGGCACCTGGCGGAGTCAAACTGTCAGGGTGGATTACTTTACAAAATGGATTGAGGCTGAGGTAGTGGTACATATCACTACGACACGGACCCAAAGATTTTTCTATGAGAATGTAATTACTAGGTTTGGAATACCAAGAAGGGTTATCACAAACAATGGGACGTAGTTTACAGACTCTAAGTTTAAAATTCTTCTTGAGGGGCTTCAGATTAAACAAGTCTTTTCATCAGTTGAGCATCCTCAAACCAACGGTCAACTTGAGGTAGCAAATAGAGAAATTCTGAAGGGCTTGAAGAAATAGCTCGGTGATGCAAAGGGAGAATAGGCCAATCAGCTCTGCCATGTCTTGTGGGCATACCGGACCACACCCCATTCGTCTACAGGAGAAATCAATCAGATCTCACTAAGAGTCCAGGAGTTTAATGAGGATGATAATGGTATAAGTTAAGAAATGAGTTGGATTTACTGCCAGAAGTAAGAGAAGCAACTTTCGTCTGGGATCAAGTGGTCAAGGCCAAGGCCGCACTATGTTATAATATAAAGGTTCAGAAAAAAAGATTCAATGTAGGCGACTTCGTCTTAAGAAAAGCATTAGTAAGAAACCGTCTGGCACATCAAGAAAAATTAGCGCCAACATGGGAGGGACCATACCGGGTGAATGAAGTCACACCAGGGGGAGCCTATCTTTTGGAAACACTATAAGGCGAAATCTTCAAAAATAAATAGAATGTAAAGAATTTACGTATGTACTACAAGTAACCGACATCACAAGTCATGCACTTTTTCCCTACCTAAGGTTTTTCCCACGGGGTTTACGTAGGAGGTTTTTAATGAGGCATGCAGCCGGGGTGCTTACTCAGAAATAAATATTCAAATTTGAAAGGAATTCTTGTTCGTTAGTTTATTTTAAAATTGCGATTATTCCAGGTTAAACCCTAGAGTGGTTGAAAAACCCCAGAGCGGTTCATTTATTTTAAGCCCTGGAGTGGTTGAAAAACCCCAAAGCGGTTCATTTATTTTAAACCCCGAAGTGGTTGAAAAACCCCAGTGGTAAGTTACGATTAAGCACTGGAGTGGTTGAAAAACCCTAGAGCGGTTCATTTATTTTAAACCCCGGAGTGGTTGAAAAACCCCAGAGCAGTTCATTTATTTTAAGCCTTGGAATAGTTGAAAAACCTAAGAGCGGTTCACTTACTTTAAACCCTGGAGTGGTTGAAAAACCCTAGAGTGGTTATGTTAAACCACGGATTAGGCAAAAATACTTTAAATCCCTCGATTATTTTAGTTTATTAAGAAGTGTGAAGTCCGTAATTGATGTCAAAAGTTAATGAAATCAATAATAGAATAAGCTAATAAGGTTCGTCTGATGTTGGATTAACTATGACTGGAATAAATATCGATATCTTCCAATAGACTTCAGATAACACAAATAATAAGAGCAACGAAATAACTTAAAGACAACAACGGAATCAAAAGAAGGCAATTGCATTCATAAAAAAAGCGACTATACACCAGGAAAAAATTAAGTGGCATATCGGTAAAACAAGCATTGTCAAAAAAGAGGGCAGAGCTCATCCCACCTACAGAGCAAATGCAAAAAATAAATCAAGGGTTTGATAGGCCGCCATCCTCTACCTCTCTCTCCGATCCGGCATCATCTTCATTCTGGTTCTCTTCGAGAAGGGTATCATCTTCTCCCGCAGCCAGAGGGGTGAAATTAAAGGGCTCATCAGTAGAAACATAGGACTGACCGCCCACCTCGGTAACCAACTCACCATTATGGAACCAGTTAAAGAAACCAATTCTGTTAAGGTTGAGAGGGGTACCTCGGTTCCGGTAAGCAACCTGGCGAACCATATGACTGAAGGAGTCCATAGTGGCACGAGCAAACTTCACCATGTCATCTTTATATTTGGCCTGCTCATCCTTAACCACTATGGACAAGTCTTCATTCTTCTTCTGGAGATCGGCCATAAGCTTCTCCAGGTTGCTCACCTTGCCACGAAGTCTGTCCCTTTCTTTCTTCATGCCTTCTTCAGATTATTGAAGGACCTGGTTTGTTTCATTAAGGGTTTTAATCCTTTGATGAGCTCGTCCATAATCTTTAGAGAGGTAGGAATTTTTGTCCTTCAACCGCTCCATCTCTTGTTTGGGCCCCTCAGTGACAACAGAGTAGATGGTGGAGAGAGTTTTGATATTATACCATATCGTCGTCTCCAAGGCGAAAGTGATGTCATTTTGGTTGAGTCCCTCTTTGAGCCAAAAGGGAAGAGCAAAGCCGGTGTCAGGAGGAGATACGGATAAGGAGCTCTTCCAGAGTGTCTATGCCAAAGATAGGAACCAAAGTCTCATTTGCAGTTGGCTCCTCAGTGGGTATCCCTTTACCCTTGTCCATAGCTTTCTGGTCGGGTCGACCTTCTCCCTCTTGGAGGCACCCTCATCCTGCTTCTTCCTGTTCTTCTTATTGGGGGCATCCTCGACGGTAACGGTGCCACCTAGAATATAAAGATTGGAGGCCTTCCTCAGCTTGGGGGTGATACTATTTTTGGCGGTAGTATCAACTACCGAGCCCTCCATCAGCTTTTGGAGGTTTTCCAGGGCGTTGACACTCATATTCCCTGAAAAAAGATAAGTTGTCAGTAAAACCGGAGTATAAGAAGTCATTAAAGGAAAAGTAAAAGAGAAGATAAATACCAAATGAGTAAGGTACTCATTTCGTGTCTCCATAGTGCCCAGCAGAGAACGAAACTTGAGGGGAACACCTTAGGAGAGATTGTGAAGGGCATCAACCACGACACTGGAAGGTTCGGAGAGGGAACAATCATCGACTGCGTAGGCCACACTCTCCAAGAGAAAATGTTTATGAGTCCAGCCGGTGTGAATCAGGAACCGACCTTCCTTGTCCTTCCAGAAAGGGCGATATGTTCCCTTAACGAAGAGTTTCAAAAAGAATTTTTGAAGGAGGCTCCTGCTATCTTACAGGACTCTGTGAACGCCTCGAAGTTGACAATGTCGCTTTGACACCTCAAGTTTACAAAACTCATTCCAGTGCCACCTTTGCGCATCACGTGGGTGAACCGGTAGAAAATGGCGACGGTCGGGGTGAAGCCTAAGTGCTTGCCAAGGAGTTCAAGGGTAAGGACTACGGCCCAACCGTTAGGATGAAGTTGGTTGGGAGCGATGTCCAAAAAATGCAACACCCTCATCTCAAATTTATTCAATGGGAACTGAAATGCCACCTTTGTTATGGTATAGTTGTGGAAGAATGAGAAGTGGTCCCGAGAAATATGGTAGATCCTCTGTAAGTGTTGGGGAAAAAAGGTAAAAGAGTTGGCATATTTCCTAACATGCCAATGATACTCAATCTCAAGCTCTACGTCGTTAGTAGGCGTGGCATGGCGGCTATAGACGGCCAATACGTCTTGAGAAACCCAAAAACACAAGTCTTCGGCTTTCCGAGCTAGCCAATTTACTTTGTCAGCTATCATGAAGGTGTTATCGGGGTTGTTCCTCAATACGGATGAACCAGCAGCATCCATGGTGATGACGTGTTCAAAAAATGGTACAGTGGAATAAAAGTTAGTATCATCAGCATAGTAGTGCACTACGTTGGAATCCTCATCCTGGTCCAGAGACAAGAGAGGTAAAGGTGATTTAGGTTCCTGAACTTCAGAGGAAGAAGAATCTGGCTCCTGGGGATTTGGATTACCCTGGTTACCTGGAATCATCTACCTACAGATGTTTGTTTGTGTATGCTGAGGTCCTTGACGAGGAACCTCGAGTGGCCAAGAAACAGAAGGGTTTGAAATTATTTCGCAAGAACTATCTTGATCTTGGTCGTGGTTAGTAGAAAAAACAGACATCGTAAATAAAAAAGAGGGTCAAAGGGCTACCTGTGTTTATAGTGTGAACTATTCTTCTAGTGCGGGCCAGGATGAGGTGAGAAGAAAGATAGAGACTACGAATGAGCAGAGTTTCTAGAGGAAAAATGCAAAGTGAAAAAACAGATGAAGCCATCCTCCTTATATAGGCGTCAAAATCCCATGGGTCGAAGTTCAATCGTTGTGACCCATGGACGAGATGGAATTTGAAATGACACAGCCCATAAACAAGCGTCGCTTCACCTTTTCATGACGTCACCCGAAGAGGCGTAAGTGACATTAACCAATTGGAATACACCACATCATCAATCCCTGTCATATGATAACTTTTTAGGCAACACACATTAAATGCCCATCTAACTCACTAGGTACATTGGAATGAGGAATGTTCAAACATCGGTCATAGCGTCATAACGGTAAATAATCTTCCAAATCCAAAAAGAGAATTCTGAAATGCATCTTTTCCACCGCACCTCAAGTAGTTCATTATTGTGACATCATCACAACAATAAACTAAGGGGCAAATGATCCGGGGTCGGACCATAAGACCCTGACCAGGGTAACCGAAAACCAATGCCACATCACCAAAGGTATTGGAATGACTTAATTTGGCACCTCAACCGGGGTCCATGAGAGGAGCCAATACGGACTTAAACCTAGGATTCTGGTCATTTCTGACAGCCAGACAATGAGTCAGAATCGATATGGGCAACATGTCCTTACAAACACTGTTGCTATAGTAAGTTAGGAGAAAGGTCCAATCACTTCTCCTACTCAGGTATTCCTTATAAATACAACTCATTTATTACTATAAAGGTATTTGGGCTAATCTGAGAGTTACTTCTGTAATACTCGTACTGACTTAGGCATCGAATAATCCTTTGCAAGTGCACCTATGGTGTGTCCCCGCGACTTTGGTATATACGTGACATCAAAATTCACCCTATACTCAAAGAACTTAGGATCTCCACTAGACCTAGGTATAAAATACCGTACTCCACTGAGGCGGTGTAAAACTGAGAGCTAGTAAGGTAACTCCGCACACCGGTCAAAACGGTCAACTCTTGACCACGGTTCTAGGATAGAACAATATTGTTGTTTGATTTGATAAATTTTTCTTTTGATTCTAAACAAATAAAAATATCACATCATCATAGCTACTATATAAACAATAAGTGTCACTTTAACAATGTTTTCTTTCTTAGTCTTTTCTCTCTTCCTCTCAACCCTACATCCTTTACACCTTAGCCACCACCTCACTTCACCTGACTCCTATCCTCCACCTCTATACATTGTTCCAAAATACTAAAAAAAAGTTAATTCTTCTCGTAGTTGTTTTACCAAACTCAAAACATAAACCATAATTAAAAAAATTAAATATATGACTCAAATTAATAATATGACCAAATATTGTCAAAATGAAAGTTGACCAAAAAAATATAGTTGAAATTGGCTTAGCCATTTTTTTATCTAAAAAGTTATAATAATATATATATTTTACTCAATAAACTAAGTTAGTTGTTATTGATATTTTGATAACCCTTTAAATTAGACTAGAGGTTAACTCTCGCAAATTGAATTCAATAAAATTTGTGTTTATTTTTGTCAGCGGAATAAAATTTATTAATTTTTTTGTCAAATAAAATTTATTAATTTAGACTATGATTTAATTCTCTTTTTTTTTTGTCGTATAACGATTAATCCATTACTGACAAGGTTTTTTCCAGCCCATAAGAGTATAAAAATAGTTTTTGGAGAAAAATGGATCATTATCAAACTAACGACCAAAAACAAAACTATGCAATAGGTCGCAAAAGGTTAAGCCTAACTAGTGCTGTGCTCGGCCTAATCTGACACAAAAATCTTTTTACGCGTAACAGGCTGAAACCCAAAAACGCCATAATGGTCCTTTTCACTTTCAAAACGTTCTTTTCATGAAAAAGACATTCGTTACCTCTTCTCCTAACAACAATAGGCCCATTCTATTAACTCTCTCTTTTCTCTAAATAAACCCTCTTCTTTATTTTTTAAATATTTTTCTTAAAATACCTTTTATCATTTCATAAGTGTTAAGTAGAAATATCAAAATGAACTATTTGGTCTGACTCATAGTAGGTTTGGGCTTCTGGACCGGGTAAAAAAGTTCACTTTAATTTTAGGCTTAAATTTTAGGATCAAACTCAACCTACATTAACTAGGTTTGATGGGCTACCCACTTGAACGAGCTTATACGGGCTCTTTAAGGATTATATTGTTTATTTTTTAAAATTATAAATATACAATCATTAAAGATATACTAAAATTTTTCCATACTCTAAATCAAATATAAGATCTAATTCAAATAAAAAAATATAGAGAGTACTTTTTTTCCATATTAGTAAAATAAAAAAAACATATGTTGGGGGTTGGTCCCACCGACAAAAGTCCAAATAGGTATGAGTTTTTTTGTCAAACTAAAAGGGATTTGTTTTTAATTTAGGTTTTTTTTTATAATCTGAACTTGTTTATTTTACAGTCTATACCTTTTTTTTGACAATTCTAGCGTTGAGAATCAACCATGAGTTTAGATATGGATATGACAAGAATTGGATAAGGTGAGGATTGAGAATAAGAAAAGGACGAGGACCAATGAGATAATAAAAAGTATTTAAAGACAATTTATTTAAATAAAACAGAGTTTATTTTGAGAAAAGAAGTGTTAATAACATACAACAATAACACCATGGAAACATTTGTTTCACGGTATACAATTGCAATTCAAGGAATGATATTGCCGGAAATAATATAGTTAGGAAACACTTGGTTAATTTTACTATATCCTGATTTTTTTATTCAAATAATAAAAGAGAAAGAATGAGAGAAAAAATAGGAATTGTAGTTAAAAAAGAATGTAACTTCTATGAAAATTTTACATTCCCACCCCACTCTTGGAAATAGAAAGTTAATGAAAAAATTGATTATGATTTACTCAAAAATAAGATATATCTAATTATATAATTATATATATATTGAAATACACTTTCATACCCATAAAATAAACATTCCATGTGTGGAACATAGGAAAATTAGCACCCAAAAAAACAGAATCTAAAAAAATAGTAAAAAAGTACGAAAAAGAATAATAGTTTCTTGTTTCGTTTATCTTTATCTTATTAAAAAATTATAAGAAAAATTTGAGAATATATATTTTTTCAACAGTGGTGAGAAAACGAGTTTTATTTTGGATAAAAATCATATTGACTTTTTTTGTTTTCATATAGAAGTTGTCCCTTTAAAGTACAGATAAATTATAACTAATAATTAGTTAATATTTTTAATTCATAAATATATATTTTTATTAATATTAATATATATTATAAATTAATATTTTTTAAATTCATAAAAAGTAAAATACTTTAATTAATATTTATTTAAATTTTTAAAATGAATAAAATCATATTAAACGAACAACCTAAATTTTTACATAATTTTCATTATCTTTTCTCATATTTTATACATCAACCAAATAGAGCATAACTCTTTCCCTAACTACTTTTCTTTTCATGTTAATCTCATGGTAACAGCTGCAATTATCACAACATTCCATCAACCTACTACTTCCTCCTTCCGTTCCTTTGTGTTTTGTTTGTATTGAAATATAAAATAGGATGGAAAAAAATATAAGATTAAAGAAGGTGGAAGGATTCAGATAAGATTAAAAAAAAGAAGAGAAAGAGTTATTGAGAAAGTGTTATTTAAAATATATATTTATATATCATATCATATATTAAGTATATTTTTAACAGATATAAATATATCTATAAAAATATATTTAATTAATATATTATTAAAATATATTTGATAATAAATATCATGAAAAAATATATTTAATATGCTATATTATATAGTATTTAATAAATATATTGTCAAACATATTTAATATGATATTTAATAAATATTACTAAAAATATATAATTAAATATATAATAATAAATATCATCAAAAATGTATTTAATATAATATATTAAATAATATGAATTGATAAAACAATATGAATTTATATTTATCATATATACTTATTTCATCAATGTTAATATGTTACCAAAAAAAGAGAAATTAAAAAATCATGAAAAATTGTCTAATTTAATTAAAAGTTTCTATAGAAGTGTTTAAAATTAGTGGTGGTTCAGTGGCATAATAAATAATTTTTGTGTTGCAGGTCACAAAATCAAATCCTATTAAATGTTATAAGAGGTGAATTTGTTAGTTTCTTGATTTTTTCTATTTATTTTGAAATTAAAAATATATTTTAATTAATATCATACGATGAAACCAAAAAAAATTATACGAGATAGTTTAGTTTAATTAATAAGAGCTTGTGTTAAAAATAAATAAATATAAATATTAATAAATTTAAAATGGTTCTATAAAACCAAGAAATATTATCATCCATGATTGGAGGGTGACATTTTCCTTTCTTTCATTTGGCAAGACAATAATGATAAGAACAAAGAAAAAAGAGCAAGATAAAGATAGTTTCCACAAACGTTGTATATGATGAAAAGTTAGAAGATATTCAGTGAATCATAGACATCACACAAGTTAGCACAAAAATCAATCAACTCCATTTCAGAAGACGAAACCGAATGAAGACAATTAAATAATAATATCACAACATCACTTGACACACACAGAGCACACGCTCACCTACCGACTCTCTCTCTCTCTCTCTCCCTCCCCTCGATCGTTCTCAATTCCTTCTTCGCTTCGCTCACCATGGGTAACACAACACCATCTTCTTCCACTTCCACTTCTTAATTTTCTCTCAACCATTCCATTTCCGATTCCTGAAATTCTTAATTCTTAATCTTCTATTCGTCGTTGCAGCCACTGAAAACCCTTTCAATAGCATCTTGAAGACGCTCCAGAAGCCCGGTGGCGGCGGCGACTTCGGAAAGTACTATAGCTTGCCCGCTCTCAACGATCCTAGAATCGGTTAGTCACGCATGCGAAATGTTCGACGAAACGCTTTTCAATTTTGTGTGTTCTGTTATCTGATAACGGTGTTGTTTCGTATCAGTGTGAAACCTAATCTGGATTCGTTTCGATGGTTCTGTTTTTTCAATTATGGTTTTTCGGCTGCTGTTTGTGTTTTGATGAGATCTGTTTCTGTTTGATTGATGAGAAGTGTGATGTAATGTGGCGATTTTGGTTGATGGTGATGTTGATGTTTCAGATAGGCTTCCTTACTCTGTTAGAATACTTTTGGAATCTGCAATCCGTAACTGTGATGAGTTTCAAGTTAAGAGTAATGACGTTGAAAAGATTATTGATTGGGAGAATACCTCTCCCAAACAGGTCGAGATTCCATTCAAGCCTGCTAGAGTGCTTCTGCAGGTGAGTAACATGAACGAAGATTTTGGTGCTGAGTTATATTGCTTTTGTGAAATTCTTTGGCTGCGAGCTATGTTTTTTGTGGCATTTACTGTGGCTCTGAATGTGAATGTCAGGATTTTACTGGGGTGCCTGCTGTTGTTGATCTTGCTTGTATGCGGGATGCGATGAACAAACTTGGTGGTGATTCTAATAAAATTAACCCCTTGGTAGGTCCTATGCTAGTGCATGTTGATGAATTTGGGTTAATGTTGAGCTTTTTTACGCATTGGGTATGTTAAATGATTTTAAAATTGGTTTCCTTCAGGTACCTGTAGATCTTGTCATTGATCACTCTGTTCAGGTTGATGTAGCAAGGTCAGAAAATGCTGTTCAGGCAAATATGGAATTTGAATTCCAAAGAAACAGGGAAAGATTTGGTTTCCTCAAATGGGGTTCTAATGCATTCAATAATATGCTCGTTGTTCCTCCTGGATCAGGGATAGTTCACCAGGTCATTGCATCGTCCCATAACCAATGATGTGTGTGTGTGTGTGGATATGTAACATTTTATCTGATTCCCTAATATGATTTGATTTCTGAATACTTAGTTTTATGTATGAAGAAAATTTTTTTCATCCACTTATTCCAGTTTGTCTTCTGAATCAAGTTTTGTAATTTGAATTTTTGCAGGTTAATTTAGAATACCTTGGTAGAGTGGTGTTCAACACCAATGGTGTGCTTTATCCTGATAGTGTTGTTGGAACTGATTCACATACAACTATGATAGATGGCCTGGGTGTTGCTGGATGGGGAGTTGGTGGAATAGAAGCAGAAGCTGCAATGCTTGGCCAGGTAAACATAACATGCAAATTTGTTATAGAACTCTCAGCGCCACTTTAAAATTAGAGAATGGAATCAATTTATTCACTGAGGGTCTCTGAAAGATTTCAAGTCTCTCTTCTGTATTAAAAAGCGTGTCTTGTTCATAATAATATATTTAGACTAGTGTTCTTGCCGACAGAGAACTTGTTAGAAATATCTGTTGTGTCTCGTATTTTTGCAGCCCATGAGCATGGTTCTACCTGGTGTCGTTGGGTTTAAATTATCAGGAAAATTACTCAGTGGTGTCACAGCTACTGACTTAGTTTTGACTGTCACTCAAATTCTGAGAAAGCATGGAGTTGTGGGCAAGTTTGTGGAGTTTTATGGTAAATACTAATTTATGCAAATGATACCTTATTTGTGTAGCATCACCTGTCTAGCCAATTAATCTTTCCTTGGATAAATGTTTCTACCACTCTTTTGAAGGGGAAGGCATGAGTGAACTGTCTTTAGCAGATCGTGCCACCATAGCGAACATGTCTCCTGAGTATGGTGCAACCATGGGCTTCTTTCCCGTGGATCACGTCACCTTGCAATATTTGAAACTGACGGGCAGAAGTGATGAGACTGTAAGTCAACATTTACATCATGATATTGCATGTTGTCTACATGTTCTTACATGTTTTTCTTACAGGTTTCTATGATAGAATCCTATCTACGAGCTAATAAGATGTTTGTGGACTACAGTGAGGTATACAATGCATATATACTGTATTTGGAATTGGAATGTATATCTGAAATGTTTGGAAGGAGCTCCTGTCTGAGATTATGTTTTTCTACAGCCCCAAGTGGAGAGAGTGTACTCATCATATTTGGAACTCAGTCTTGAGGATGTGGTGCCGTGTATCTCTGGTCCAAAAAGGTAACAAGTTAACATGTTTTCCACTTACAAGTAAGGTAACATGTTCTCTGGTTCCTTTTAGTTTGCATTTAATACACATGCTCTTAAAAAATTGTACATTGAACTTCCTGCTTTAGAAAGACCAGGAATGACCACCAACTCCAAAATGCTATGAGATCTTGGGTCCGTTTGGTTTCCAGTTGGGAAAACGGAGTTGGGGAAATGGAGAAATTTAAGGGTTGATATTGATCCTTTACGCCGTTCGAGATAGTCAAAACTCCGTTTGACCGTAGGATTTATTTTTGGGGTTGGTTTGACCAACCAAACCAAATAACCAAACAGGCTCCTTGTAGATTTGTTGAAAGTGCCATTTCTACCCTTGCTATATATTTTGAGAAAAGGGAAGAACACATCTATTTGGGTTAGTTGAATATGCTTAAATTTGGCAACAAAACATCCATAAGCTAATTTGTTAACAAATGTGACACTGACACCTGACCAATTTGTGGAGTTATTTGTGGTGATTTTTTATATTTTATGAATACAGTGAAGATTTTTGTAGGGTTTAAAAATGGAAGATCTGTGTAGTAAACATGTCTTAGCGGGAAGAGGATGTATGTTATTCTAAAATTAGAGTAACATTTTCAGTTTTTTATGCTGTAATCCTTGCTTAATCCTTTACAGGCCTCATGATCGTGTCCCTTTGAAAGAAATGAAGGACGA
The DNA here is from genome assembly GCA_037962975.1 of Clitoria ternatea. Lineage (NCBI taxonomy): Eukaryota > Viridiplantae > Streptophyta > Magnoliopsida > Fabales > Fabaceae > Clitoria > Clitoria ternatea. The sequence continues at coordinate 34,008,789 of CM075670.1, forward strand.
CTGGCATGCCTGCCTCGACAATAAAGTTGGGTTTAAGGTATGTACTTCTTGAACCATGCATGACTTCTCATAAGGTATTGCTCTTTTAGCAGCACCTGTTTGGAAAGGATCAGGGAATCTTGCTAGTTTTAGGTGCTGCCCTAGGCATGCACCTTAGTTGCATCTAAATAGTTCTAGTGAATGCACACAGTTAATTCTTCACTTCCTTGTTGATAGTATTTAATAAAAAAAAAACTAAAATAGCCCTGCCATTTAATTTCTTAAATGTGATTCTAAAGGAAGTAAATACCCATAAAACAAAATATGTACATATTATTCATTTGAGTATTTTATTTTTATTGCGGATGATATGGTCATTCAATTACTTTTGTTGAAAGTCCCAGTGTCCCACATTTACTAGCTTTTAAGATTGAGTTAGGCCTAATGCCCAAATTTAAAGATGGTACATGGAATTCATAATATGTTCTCTCGTTTCTCTATATTTCAACATGTTAAAATTAGGGTATTGGGTTTAGTTCAATCCTAAAAGCTAGCTCATGGGATGGGGATTACCCTCACCATATATATTTTCAATTGGCTGTATCACTAATTAATGTGAAACTTTCAACACACTCCCTTATGCTCAGGAATGAACATCTGGAGCATGGATGAATATGGATGGCCCAATAATGTGAGGCTTACAACACACCCCTTAACATGTGGCCCAATAGCGAATCTAGAAACCACGCTCTGATACCCTCTTAAAATTTCGGTATTGAGCCTAACTCAATCCTAAAATCTAGCACATAGGATGAAGATTATTCTCACCTTATATACTTTAATTGATCGTATTACTAGTTAATGTGAGATTTTCAACAACTTCACATTGCAAATTAATGCAAATAAATCATATTCTACTATTCATTTTCTTGAAAATATTTAACACCTACATTGAATGAAGCATGCAATTGTTGGTGCCTCTCACCTCATGGGTGTTAATTCTCCTTAGCACCCGAAGAATGCCCTTAATGTTTGATTACCTTGGTTGAAATTTTAATTTATGCCCTTGCAGATTTATGCTTATAACCTCTTCTTCCAGGAAGTCAAATAATTCAATTGATTGTATACTTTTCCTAGTGATATGCTTTTAGTATTTTGTGTTTGCATAGTAGTCACACTTGCTTTGACTCATTCTTGGCCTATACAACAACTTGATGATGTCAAACAATGTTTCTCAATGGTGACCTCCATGAAGAGGTCTACTTAGCCTCCAGTATCCTCTCAACCTCATCTAGTTTGCAAGTTACATAAAGCTCTTTATGGCCTCAAACAAGCACCTCATGCTTGGTTTGCCAAACTCTCATCTACTCTTCTGCAATTTGGCTTTCATGCAAGTCAATGAGATCCCTCTTTGTTTATTAAAATTTCCTCTACGCATCACCTCTATGTTTTTGTTTATGTTGATGATATCGTCATCATGGGATCATCCTCTGCCCTCATCACTCAGCTCATTGCTCAGCTACATTCTACCTTTGCCTTGAAGTTACCTGGTTCTCTTTAGTAATTCTTTGGTATTGAGGTCTCCAAATTCTCTAATGGTCATCTTCTCTTCCAATCCAAGTATATTTGTGATCTTCTTCAAAAGATGGCTTGTCCTCAGCTAAAGGGATGGCCAATCCTATGCCTTCCTCTCTAAAGCTCTCCAAAATTGGCAGTGACTATTTTGATGGCCCAACTCTCTATAGATTCACTGTTGGGGCCCTACAATATACCACAGTAACACGACCCAACATCTGCTTTGCTGTGAATAAAGTCTGCCAGTTCATGGCTCAACCTCTTAACTCCCATTGGAAAGCCGTGAAAAGAATTCTTCAGTATTTGAAGGGCACCCAATCCTGTGGCCTACTTCTTCAACCTGCCAATGCTGCTCTCCCCCTTCCTTATGATGCCAATTGGGCATCAGACCCAGATGATTGCAGGTCAACCTCAGGTTCAGCCATTTTTTCTTGGGCCCAATCTTGTATTTTGGTGGAGCAAAAAGCAATCCTCTAGTACTAAGGCTGGGTACCGGAGCTTGGCTCAAACTGCAGCAGAAGTACTATGGATTCAATCTCTTTTTCAGGAACTTCAGTTCTCCTCTTCCATTCCTGTCCTCTTCTGTGATAACCTTAGTACTGTCAATTTATCTCTCAATCCTGTAATGCATTCACACATCAAGCACATGGAGCTTCAGCTTTGTTTTGTCAGAGAAAAGGTGATGGCTGGCCAAATCGCAGTGTCTCGTATTCCCGGTGCAGATCAGTTAGCAGATTCTCTAACCAAGCCTCTCCCTGAACCTCGTTTTGATGGTTTTCATTCCAAATTCAGTTTTTGAACGCTTCCAGCTCTCAAAACCACCCTAAGTTTGAGGGGGGGGACTATTAAAGCATAGTCTCTGATGTACTGACTCATCAAAACTGAGCTCAGCTACATCTGTTTGTGTGGGAAAATAATCCCAAGCTAGGCATGTAATGCATGGTTAAGCAGTGCATACTTTAGGAGCTCTAGTTTGTTGGATCTGATGAGCTGGCTAGTGCCAGGTCATCACCAGCTCACTTAGCATGAGCCTACAAATCTCTCTCTCTCTCTCTCTCTCTCTCTCTCTCTCTCTCTCTCTCTCTCTTCCCTTGCACGCTTTCTCTGCTCCTCTTTCTTTTCTCTTAGAGCCCTAATCATTTTAATTGTCTAAGCTGTATAATGTTGCATTGTTACAGGGTTTTGCTGTACCAAAAGAATCTCAGAATAAGGTTGTAGAGTTCACATTTCATGGGACACCAGCACAGCTTAGGCATGGGGATGTCGTTATAGCTGCTATCACCAGCTGCACAAATACTTCAAATCCTAGTGTAATGCTTGGAGCAGCATTGGTTGCGAAGAAAGCATGTGAATTGGGATTGCAGGTAAGTAGAGGGCTCTGCGTGTTGTACCTTCATCATTATAACTTTATGATTTAAGTCAATTTTGATTTGCTCATACATATTATATGTATAAAGGCTTCAAAAGAACCTACTAGAAAGTTTTTATTGAAAAGAAAGTATTTATTGTCCCATAATTACAACACATTTAATACATATTTCAATAAAAAAATCATACTTTTAGGTTCTTAATTCTATTAAGTTAATAATGTGCCCATAAGCACACAATAGAAAGGTCCTATGTATAAATCTAATGATCAGGTTTACTCCTGGAGATACTTTGATGCCATAGTTGGGCTATATGTTAGAGAATAGACAAACATGATCTGGATTTGATTTTAGTGTCTGATTGCATTTATATCCTTATAACATTGTTAATTGCAATGAGATTGCATCCTTTAGTCCCTGAAAAAAAAATCTAATCAAGGAAACAAGTGTGTATTTTCATTTTTTTTTGTCTACTGTAGGACTTAGTGCAGCTTTGTATTCTTGTTATTTTCCCATTTATGAATAATGTTGAAGTTATAGTAACAATTGTTTTAGGCTGCCTTTTGTTTTATGGTCTAGTAGTTAGATACATATTTGACATAAAACATAAGCTTTGATTTTTGGTCCCTTATGCTAATGTTGTTTGCGTTCCACAATTTGATACTGACAATCAGGTGAAGCCATGGATTAAAACAAGTCTTGCTCCAGGTTCTGGTGTTGTGACGAAGTATTTGCAGAGGAGGTATTCTTTAGAATACAGTCAAGTGTATAAATCCATAACATGGTGGGGATTACATTTATGTGGCTAAATTGTCTTAATTTGTAAATTTGCTCCTGGCTTATGCAGTGGCTTGCAGAAGCATTTGAATCAGCTAGGGTTTCATATAGTTGGGTATGGATGCACCACATGCATTGGAAATTCAGGGGATATAGATGAAGCAGTTGCGTCTGCAATTACTGAAAATGGTAGTGGTACATATCCTTTTGTTGAGTATTTTCTTTGTTCTTAGGAAGCTAAGCCTTGGTTTTCTGAATATTGCAGATATAGTAGCTGCAGCTGTGTTGTCTGGAAATAGGAACTTTGAGGGCCGAGTTCACCCATTAACAAGGGCTAATTATCTTGCTTCTCCTCCTCTTGTTGTTGCCTATGCCCTTGCTGGCACAGTATGTGACTTGTAACTTGATTCCAAGCATGCATTCCAAAATTTGCTGCCACTTTCTAATTTGGACACACTATTCTGCAGGTGGACATTGATTTTGACACTGAACCCATTGGGATAGGGAAGGATGGAAAACAAATCTTCTTCAGGGATATTTGGCCATCTAGTGAAGAGATAGCAGCTGTAAGTGGTTCAATGTGTTCAACTATGTCCACCATCTTAGTGCACATGGCTTCTCGTACATCAATCATCTCTTTTGTTTTTCTCTTCAAATACTATTACTTGAATTTAGTTAATATTAAATTATCCAATGGTTAATACTACAACTTTCTATATCTAAATTTACAATTTATAAATTTTGAAATTTTACACTCATCATATATCAAATTGATAGTTGATTTCATATGATTTATGTTCATAATTTACTCTTCAATTCTAGATGTCTTATTATCTTTCAAATTTATTTATATGCAAGGACATTGTACTCAAGTGTTTTTTGTTTCTCCATTTAAAATTAACTGAATCATAAAATTAAAGAATGACGCAATTGAAACAAAGTTTTGTTATACAGTATATAGTTCAAAACAAATACTAATATGAAGATAATATCATCAAGAAGTCTCATCATCAATACATAATTATTAAAAAAAATAAAAACTTCATAAGAATATGGTACATTAGGTTGGCTTGGGACAGGGCAAATTATAACCAGAACCCACCTCTAGAACATGTCTGATCTGATCTCTAAAATTTGAACCCTTTAAGATTAGCTTTAGGTTGGGATGCAAAAGTTCTTGACTTGAGCACTTCTAGTTAGAATATCTCCTTGATCGCTTCCTTTGATTAGCTTGATTAGCAATAGATGATTGAGTGAAATTCTTTTTGTTATTTCTTTTATATATTTTCCCAGATCATGGGATTCTCCTTGTACAGATTTCTCCTGTAATAGAGTTGAGGGGATCACTCCCAAGCATTTTTCATATAACTCCCTTTGAGTTTTGGTTCTATATGATAAAATAGAATTCTTTATCTCAACAATGATGACACTTTCTGTTATATTTCACTCAAGAGAAGTAATTTTATCAGTTATCTAATGACAGTTATAAAGTTGCATTTATAGTTTCTACCCTGATTTAATAGTAGCCATGTAATCATTTAAAAGTTGGGAAGTTTAAAAAATATGTAGCTTATAGGTTGTTCATGTTTGTCCAATTTTCAGGTTGTACAATCAAGTGTGCTGCCTGATATGTTTAGGGAAACATATAATGCAATCACCAAAGGCAATCCCATGTGGAATAATTTATCTGTTCCATCAGGAACACTTTACTCTTGGGATCCTACATCAACTTATATTCATGAGCCACCTTATTTTAAAGATATGAGCATGTCTCCTCCAGGCTCTCATGGAGTGAGGAATGCCTACTGTTTGCTCAACTTCGGAGACAGTATTACAACTGACCATATCTCTCCAGCTGGCAGCATACATAAGGACAGTCCTGCAGCCAAATATCTTATTGAACGTGGGGTTGATAGACGGGACTTCAACTCCTATGGAAGTCGCCGTGGTAATGATGAGGTGATGGCACGAGGAACCTTTGCCAACATTCGCCTTGTCAACAAATTCTTGAATGGAGAAGTTGGACCTAAAACTATTCATATTCCTTCTGGGGAGAAGTTATCAGTATTTGATGCCGCAACAGTAATTTCTCTTAACTATGCAATATTTAGGCCTATCCAATGGTTTATACTTCACTTTACATATCTGATATCTTCTTCACATACTGTGCATTTGTGTTAACTTTGATTTCTGGTTGGAGAAGATTCTTGACTCTTGATGTTGTGGCTGAATTCAAAAAAAATGAGTTACTCATGATATTTATTTTTCAACAGTATTGACTGACCAAAATAGGAATGATCACAAAAAGATAAAGCCCCAATGACCTTAGACACCAATGATTTATATTCCATGCCTTTTCATCCAAAACTGATGTACTGACAGTTTCATGATAATCTTGGGTGTTCTCATATCAATTCTGATGTAAATTGCAAAGTGGTCCATGTATAAATCAAAATTCTAATACTTCAACCCCCATGGCCCATTGCTTCCTATTGATACTTACACTACCACTTAATTGTCAGAAATACAAGAGTGAGGGGCATGATATGATTATTTTGGCTGGTGCTGAGTACGGGAGTGGAAGTTCTCGTGATTGGGCTGCAAAGGGGCCAATGCTACTGGTACATTCTGGAGGCCATTCTTCTCTGACTTATTTGTTTGTTTATATTCTGTGGGTTTGTGTAATTCTGTTTTGTTATTGCTTCTAGGGCGTGAAAGCTGTCATAGCAAAAAGTTTTGAAAGGATTCACCGAAGCAATTTGGTTGGAATGGGTATCATTCCTCTTTGTTTTAAGCCTGGGGAGGATGCTGAGACTCTTGGATTGACTGGCCATGAACGATACACCATTGATCTTCCAAACAATGTGAATGAAATACGACCTGGACAAGATGTCACGGTGGTGACAGATAACGGGAAGACATTTGTATCTACCCTGAGATTTGATACAGAGGTAATGGTTGATCTTTTCATCTTTGGTGGCAGTATCAAGTTCTCTAATCATATGATGACACATGAACATTTGTTTAAGGTTTTGTTAACCTCAAACCTTAAGGTTGCATTTAAACTACTAAAAATGGTAAGTTTTCATTGAGAATAAACACATTTATTGTATTCATTCCTGTTACATTTGGGTATAGGGCCTAACTTAATCATAAAAGTTAGCTCAGAAGATTGGATTGCTCTCGATTTATATATTCTTAATTGACTATATCTTTAAACAATTTGGGTCTTTCAACACACCCCCCTACACTTAGAAATGGAACATGGACAAATACAGGTGGTCCGTGGTACTTGTTAACCTATAAGAATGAGAGAATAATTGGAAAAAGTTAATACTTCTGTAAAGTGATAAATAATTTGACGCAAGTCTAATACTTCAAACTTTTCCTTTTTAAGCCACCTATATGATAAGATTAGAAGAGAGAGTTTTATTAGAAATTGTGTGGCAAATCATTCAGGACTGCATCAATATTAGTTATAAATGATTTGTTTTATATCTTATACAAAATTATACAGGTTATAAAATCATATTTCAAAAGTACTTTCTAATATGGGACCGAGAGTATTTTGCAACATACATTTAATAAGAGTTACCAGTATTTATTATTGAAAGAAACACCCATCATTTGAGTGGATGATTTAAGTTTTATCTCTTATTTCTAGGCGTTCTCCTTTTTCTTGCTGATGTTTTGGTTTCCCCGTTACAGGTTGAACTAGCTTACTTCAATCACGGAGGCATCTTGCAATATGTCATCAGAAACTTGATCAATGCTAAACATTGAATCAGATATAAACCAAGTTCGCAGATTGAATTGCTAGCATCCATTGCCACTGATTTTTAACATTGGTCAAAATAATATAGTATGGGTCAGCAAATGTCTTGGAGGAAATCCATATTGAATAAACCGACGGACTATATGGCTGCTACAAGGAAGAGTTGTCGTGACTGTATCGTTTGTTATAGAAATGTGATTTTATAAAAAAATTTGTTTGTCTAACGATGAAAAGTCTTTATTACATTATTCCTGGTTTTACAGTTGAGATTTTAGGAAGCTAACATAAAACGTGCGCCATTTAGTGCTGCCCCTTTTATTACATTATTCTTGTTTTTTTTTTTAAAAAAATTAACAAAAATTTACCTTTTGAAAGTGTTTTTTCACAACCGATTTAAAATGTCTTAGATCGGTTTCCATCAGAATCGATTTAGAAAGTACAATTTGATATTTCACATTGGTTAATGGAAAAAACCAATCTAAAATGTATTTTTTTAAATTGGTTCTCAATATAAAACAATTTAAAAAATTTAATTTAAATTGTTATTTTAATAATTGGTATAAATCAACAAGCTTCTGTTGATTTTTTAGTATAAAAAACAACCATTTTGAAACCATTGAAATCAAATTGAGACGAAAATGATGTTTGAGACGAAATTGAAATTTAAAATAAACATTAAGAGATTAAGCATTATAATTTTAAGGGTCAATTTTATGGAATTGTAATACAATTAAAATTAATGATTTTTAATTCTTAACTCTTATTAAATCATCAATTTATCATATTATACTAAAGTACCACTGATTTTATCATGTCTTCATTATCGTCATTACTATTATTGTTACTATTGTTGTCATCAACATTTTTGTTATAAGTAATAAACTTGAGTTAGTTAAATTATTTATATTTTAAGATAATTTTTTTTGTCAATATTAAAGGACCCAAATAATTTTATTTTTAAAAGAATTCTTTAGGAAGTTACTTTTTTTTAAGAAGGATTTTACATTTCTAAATTATAAATGTGTGCTTTGCATAGTCAAATATAATTGAGAAACAATTATTATAGACCGAGTAAAATGTAAATGTGCCATTTTATATAGTCAATTCTAATTGAGAAATAATTATTTTAATTTATTAGAGTATGTAAAAAAAAGATCTAATACATAAACTGTGTTGGTGATCTATATATATATATATATATATATCATTTGATATATTTGATTGTTAAATAATGTGATATTAATAAGATGGTGTGTACCTAAAATTTTATATATATTAGACATCAAAAAGAGTTTATTCTTTTATAAAAATCTACATTAAGGAGTGTGTCTTATGTATAACTAGAGGTAATTAATCTTAATTTAATCATAATTAAGATTCTTTAATGATGATTGAATCAACTCATACAAATATAAATAAGAAATGACTGCTCACTAGTTTATTCTTTAATAATGATTGAGATGCATGATCCTTCTCCTACTTCTTTGTGAATTGTGATGTAACGGGGTCTCTACATACCCCAAAATGGTAAGGTTGTAATCATTTAACCCCGTTCAATAAAAAAAAAGATAAATGAGAAAAAAATAGCATTTCATATAAATTGAAAAATATCTTATAAAAAAACATCCAAATCTTCTTAAAAAGTAAGAGAGTATATCAATTAGCTTAACCTAATACACAGATACTAAAAGAAGTTAATAATGACATGTTTTCATATTTCCTTTGTTCCTTAATTAATGTAAGTCATATTATGCAAGATGTCAATGTGGGTTACCCGCCTGCCTTGTCATCAACCCATCAAAATACGGGACAATGCGGGTTTGGCCCCCTACTAGAGGCAAGTTGAAATTTATGACTCGCCACGTTTTGATGATAGGGCGAGGAAAGGTGGGTTAACCCGCTAACCTTTAAAAAATTAAATTATTTTTAGTATTTGAAAAAAAGGTTTTTAATAGGAGGTTGGTTAATGATTGGTCTGCTTAAAAATATAAAATAATAGAAACTAATAAAAATCAATTAACTTATTATTTTTAATAAGAAAAAGTTCATTAAATTAAAAAAAAACAAAGTGGTATACCACTAAAATAAAAAATTGAATATAATTATATTAATAATTCTAACTCAAACACTAATCAAAATAATATGCTAAAATGAAATAATCGCATTTCTCATAATAAATTAACGATAATGAATAAGGACTAAACATTTAAGTTTTCATTAATATTCAATAATAAAAGAGTAAACACCCTAGTCAGTCCCTGAGTCCAACAAAGTCGGACACTTAGGTCCTCCACTTAATAAGTGAGTCTCGTTAGTCCCCCACGTCAGTCAATGTCGGACAAATAGATCCCTACCGTTAATGAAGTGTTGACGTCCGTGAACTTTAATTGACGTGGATCGTTAAATCCTAACAGGGATGCCACGTCTTCAATGAAACGACGCCGTCTTATGCTTACTAAACAAAACATGAAATGACGTCGTTTTGATTTCTGAAATTTTAGGTAAGTTCGTTTAGGGTTCAATTCTACGTTCATCTTTCGCTCTTCGACCTGTTTGTCTGATCTCCCTCCCTCCCAACTCAAAGTTCTCGTTTCCAAAGGCGTGGCAGTCTGCGTTAGAGGTGCACTTACCGAAGGCGTGGACATTGGTGATGGGAGACCTCAACCAGGTTAGTAATCGGTTGTTGGTATTTGTGTGTTGTCTCATGTTCTTCGAGTGGGTGTGACCATTGTGAGTGTCGTTTTGGGGGTTTAGGGTACTGTACTTGGGAGTAAAGGTTTAGGGTTTCAGAGATTTCTAATTAGGGTTCGTTAATGGGGAGTGAGTTCTGTAATTGAGGGGTTAGAGTGTACGTTAATGGGGGGTTAGAGTGTATGAATTTTATCATGCTCTATTTGTTTGGATTGCCTGTTGGTGTTCATCTGTTGGTTTGCCTGTATCTTAATAGGTTCTGTATGAAATATGGACTGCCTGTTGGTTGGGCTGTATGTATGACAATGTTGTATTTATGTTGTTTTATTTGTTGGTTTGTCTGGATATATGTATTGGCTTTATTTATATTGTTTCTGGATAGGGTAATTCGGATTAGGCTGTATTTAGGGGGCAGATTTGTGATTGATTCAGATGGCAGAAAGGAGAACAGTTTGGGTAAAGTTGAAGAGTGGGCTGAAGTAGACCCTGATTACCTAGATTTTTTTGCATTTGTGAGGTTTGCGGAAAACCGTGGGTTCAATAGGTTGGTTAATATATTTTGGCATGACCTTAAGTGTGATTTAAATGAAGGCTTAAGTGTATTGAAGTGTGACAGTGATATATTAAAGATGGTTAGCTGTGCAAGGCAGAATGAAGGCTGTATGGATGTGTATTTTCAACATCCAGATGATGAGTGTTTAGGGAAAGATGTGGATGGAGTGAGTCATACAGAAACTAGTAATGTCAAGGTTTTTGTTAGGGTGGAAGAAGAATCTCTGACTAATGAGGGTGGTGATAAGGAGACTGTCATGGATGTAGGGGAAAGTTGTGGGACAAGTGATAGTGAAGGGTATAGTTCTAAGACTGGTGAAGATGAAAATCCAGAAGATTGTGGCAGAAAGAGGAAAGGAGGTCAGAAAGGGGGTAGAAGTAAGAATAAGAAAAAACAAAAAAGGAGGTTGCAAGAGACCAGGAGGTCAACCATTCCCACTGTGTTTGAGACTGACTCAGATGAAGAAAATAGAGATGGTGATGGGGCAGGGAATGTTGCAGGTTCTGATGATTCTTGGGCTTCAGAAGAATTAAAAACCCCTGAATGTTCTGAAGATGAGGGTGGATCAACAGAGGTATATCCTCAGTACAATGAGGCTGCCACATTTGGTCATATAGTGTTAGAGTTAGAGATGGAGTTTAGTTCACTGAGAAACATGCTGTGAAGGACTATAATGTGCATCTGGGCAGGGAGTTTAGATGGGTAAAAAATGACAAAGGCAGGGCTAGAGCAAAGTGCAAGGATAAGAATTGTGCATGGGAGATTTTTTGTAGTCTTAATCCAGTTAAGCAATCATACCAGGTGAAGACTTTTAATAATCAACATTCATGTGTGAGAGTGTTTAAAAATTCAGCATGTGATCAGCAATGGGTTGTAGGAAAGCTAGTTAAGCATATGAGAAGACACCACAAGATGACACATTCTGCAGTGTATGAGTTGTTTAGGGAAAGGTATAAGGTAAAGCTAGAAGATAAAACAATATACAGGTCAATTAAGAAGTCAAGGGAGGTAATTGAAGGAAGTGAGAAACAGCAGTTTGCTATGCTATGGGATTATTATGGAGAGTTGCTTAAGAGCAACCCTGGATCAACAGTACAGATGGAGTGTGACCCACAGCCTGAAGGACCACCAATCTTCAAGAGGCTGTATATTTGTTTAAAGGGATGTAGAGATGGTTTCCTACAAAGTAGAAGATCACTGGTGTGCCTTGATGGATGTTTTTTGAAAGGTTATTATAGAGGACAACTTTTGACAGCTGTGGCTCAAGATGCAAACAACCATATTTGGCCTGTTGCCTATGGTGTTTGCCAGATTGAGAACAAGGAGAACTGGAAGTGGTTTCTTGAGTTGTTACATGCAGATGTAGGTGACTATAAGGAGAGGAAGCTTACATTCATGAGTGATATGCAAAAGGTATGTACACTATTTTTGATTTAATAATAAGTTTATGGTTTTTATCCTCATTTTGATCTTCATGTTGACATTACTCTGATGTTGCCTGTAGGGACTGATACCTGCACTACAGGAAGTTATGCCTGGTGTACCCCACAGATTTTGTGTGTGGCACCTATGGCAGAACTTTTCTAAACAGTGGAGGGGGAAGGAGCTCAGGGGCCTTTTGTGGCAGGCGGCCAGATCAACAACACCAAACGACTTTGAGAGGAACATGGTGAAAATAAGACATGTGGATGATAAGGCATGGGCTTATCTATATAAGTTTCCAAAGGAGTGTTGGAGTAAGGCATTTTTTGATGAGGAGTGCAAGGTGGATAATATCACAAACAATAATTGTGAAGTCCTGAATGCCAAACTTGTGCATGCCAGGCACAAACCAATTGTGACAATACTAGAAGAGGTAAGGACATATCTTATGGTCACCATGGGTAATCATAAGCTGAAATTATCAGGACACCTAGGAAAGTTACCCCCAACTCAACAGAGTAGACTGAAGAAACAAAAGTCTGCAAGCAACAACTGGACAGTAGTGTGGACAGGTAATGTTTTGTAAGGTTATGTTTTGTTCTTCATTTGTAATGTATCTCACTATATTTATGTTCTAAGGCTAGGTGATGGTGGTGTTGAAAAATATGAAGTCAGTTGTTTTCCAGATAAAGTGTCTGTGAACTTGGGAACCCAACAGTGCAATTGCAGGGTATGGCAGCTTACAGGTATGAGTTTATGTTTTATGTGTACCATTTAACTTGTTAGTGTCTTGTTGTTTTAAAAAATGATTTTTTGTTTTATGACAGGTATGCCATGCAAACATGCATGTGCAGCCATTGCATATAAAGGAGAAATAGTAGAAGATCATTGTCATGTTGGGCTCACCATGGCAGCTTGGCATGCAACCTATGAACACCACATTGAATCAGTGCCTGGTTCAGAATTTTGGGAGAAGACACACTATGTCCCACCAGTGCCACCTACCATACAAAAGACAATTGGGAGACCCAAGAAATAGAGAAGGAAGATAGGTGACAACACAAATGCAGTTGACAAAAACAACCCAACAAATAAGATGAAAAGGAAGCTGCAACCTGGGAAATGTAGTGCTTGTGGTCAGGTAGGACATAGGAACATATCATGCCCAACAGCCAAACAAGCAAGAACAAAGGATCAATCTCAGAAACCACTTCAACCGGCCAATCCAAGCAACCCCCCAGTTCAACAGGAAGTGATTGAGTTGGCTGTCTCCCAACCACTCTCTCAAGCTGAGTCTACCACTCCTGTGAGGAGAAGTCCCAGGTTGGCTGCGCCTACCACATCTCCACAACCTGCCACAACCACAACCTCATCCCCCAATAGGCTGTATAATTTGAGAAGAAAGCTACCAATCATGAAACCATAACAAATGAAATAACTTGTGTATTTGTTTTGTAATTGACAATTGAAAGGAGATAGTACTCCTCTTACGTGTTTGTTTGTTTGACAAAGTTGTGGGAGATTGTACTCCTCTAATGTGTTTGGTTAAATGACAATGTTGAATTGACAATTTACTCCTATTATGAGTTTCTTTAATTGACAATGCTGAATTGGCATTCTCTATTCCCAGTTATCCATCATCAATTTTCCTGATTTTAGTTTTTTTACACAACAAATTCATCAACTTAGCATTAAAACTAAGGACCCAACTCAACCAGTAAAATCTGCCAAGTTATTAAACCAGTAAAACTAAAACCAAGTTACCTATTAGTAACAACATGAAAAGGAAATAACAAATAAATTGTTAAATTAAACATAACCATTTTATAACACTTTCACAAACCCATGTCAGGTATGTGATAAGTATCCAAAATATATAGATTTTGTAATGTACTTTGTGCATATAATAGACATAAGAGTACCATGTTTGTTATTTTTGTAAAGCTAAAATGAACAAATTTAGAATCAAGCATTGTACATTATCAAATGGTTAACAAGAACTACTTAAGCCCAGATTTTGGTATGATTTCAGGCACAAATGATGAAGGAAAAGAAAAGAAGTCAAAAATAAAGAAGCTTCATTAAGAGAAGTCTGATTTCCAGCATTCTTTGAGAATCTCGCTCAAGCGGAATGACAATTCGCTTGAGCGAATAAGTTCACTGAAGCCATAGAAGAGATTTGCCTGAGCGAAATGAAGAAAGAAGAATTAAGGCTGTCAGGTTGAAGACTCGCTGGAGCGAACCACTAATTCGCTCAAGCGGAATAGAGCCAGAAAGGAAACTGAAGTATTAAGCTTAAGCAAACCTTAGTCGCTTAAGCTAAAATGTTCCAGAGAGCAAAGAACAAGCAATCGCTTGAGCGAAGCACTTGTCGCTCAAGCGAAATTCGTCCAGAGCCTAAATTCAAAGGATTCGCTGCAGTGGATGAAGAAATGGCTTAAGCGAAAAGGAATAAGGGATCAGTATATGGAGATTCGCTCAAGCGAACTGATACCGCTTGAGCGACTAAGCATGCAGATGAAGCATTTGAGTAACTATTCACAGTTTTATCACTTGATTGGTGAATCCAAATCCAAGTTTTATCACTTGATATTTCCTATTTGTTCATTTGAGTAACTATTCACATATTTCATTCTCATCTATGAAACCACAAATCATGAAAACATTCAAACAAATCTGCCGTAATATTTTGATTTTAAATTACTAACGATCTCCTGTGGGAACGCATTTGTTCTTCGAAACATATACTACAATCGACAAGTGGTGCACTTGCCACAAGTCAATTTAAAACTGATAACTGGTGTCTTGTGAATATATCATACCCAAACAACCAGCAGTATGCCATGGATTATACATTTTTGTCAATAACCTACTACCTTCGATTCTCATACTAATAACAAAACAAATTTGTCATTACAAATTCATGATCATAACCAACAACCCTATTAGAAAGAACAAAAATACAACACTTAGACTAATCAAAATCATCTTCAACTTTCGCAGTTCTTGCTGAGTTTCCAAGCCTCCGTTCACCAAGGATTCCATGTACATATGCCATTTACCTTCTTCATTCTGTATAATTTGGGTCATGACTTCACAAATATCCTTTTGCAAATCAGATTCCTGCCCTATAATAACAGACTCCATCTCTGTCAACTTACAAATCAGAACATTCCTCCATTCTTCCTCATGAATAAGTAAATCTCCATCCTGGACCCAAGAAAAGAAATCACATTGGGCTCCTCGAAGTCGTGCGCATGTCCAAAATTGGCGGTTCGGGTTACTCACTGTGTGAGACACACGTTGGACTGGTGGTTCACCACAACGGCAGCGAAGCCGGCATCGAGATTGGCCTGAAGATGAGGAGGACGATCCCTGACTCCTACCTTCCATGATGGGTTTGCTTCAGCCACAACAATCACAAGGAGGTTGGCACCAGGATACTAACAATGAAGCAAACTCAGTGTTTCGGTCGAGGCTATTGAATGAGGAAGCAGCGAAATGTCGAAGAAGGAGAAGAAGAACCCCAATGGCAATGAGAAAATGGAGAAGGAAATAGGGTTTGTCCAAAACGGCGTCGTTCTCCATTCCTAATTATGCATTGGCTTTCAGAGCATGAGACGGCGTCGTTTCATTGAAGACGTGGCATCCCTGTTGGGATTTAACGATCCACGTCAGCTGAAGTTCACGGACGTCAACACTTCATTAACGGTAGGGATCCATTTGTCTGACATTGACTGACGTGGGGGACTAACGGGACTCACTTATTGAGTGGAGGACCTAAGTGTCCGACTTTGTTGGACTTAGGGACTGACTGGGGTGTTTACTCATAATAAAAAGTTCAATATCTATCCAAAATAAATAATTAAACCAACATCAATAATTAAACTAGTCAAGTTCATTTTTTAAAATAGATGATTAAAGTTATCAAACTACCATTAATATCAACAATCAAACTAGTAAAATGCATTATCCAAAATAGGTAATTTAAGTATCAAACCATCATTAACACAAAGAATCAAAATAGGTAATCAAACTAGTAAAGTACATTCTCCAAAATAGGTAATTAGAAAATTTTATAAGATATTATTAATATTATATAACCCGCTAGGTCAACCTACCCCGCCTCGTCAAAAACCTGTAAAAATATGGGGCGGGACGGGCCAATTTTAAACCTACCGCAGAATAAATTCGGTCAACTTGCCCCACCCTATTTTAGACGGGTTGGCAGGCCAGCCGGTCAGGCTCATCCCGCTTTGACATCCCTAATATTATGTCTTCTAAGGTTTCTATAAAAAATACAATTAATGTCTTTTATTCTTTTTTTTGCTAATATACATTTTCTCTTTATATACTTAATATTACTTCACCCTTAATTAATGCTATCTTAATTTAAAACAAAACATGATGGTATAATTGGAAAAAGGACATTTAATTTGTCTTTTCTTTCTTTCTAAATATGAGAAACATATGAAACTTTTCAAATGCATTAATTGTTAAATGTCTTGTATACACTTTGTTTATTATAAGATTTATGTTACTAATATACCCACTTATTCTTATTCAATTATTTTAATTATTTAATATTTTTAAAATAAAGTATTAAATTGATGACATTATTAATTGATATGATTGTCTCCAATATTTCTTCTTAGTCTTTTAATGATTTGGTTACATGTTTTTTATATAAAGAAATGGAGGGAGCATAAGACCCTGTTTAGATTGCAAAAACGTTTCATAGTTTCATTTTCTTATTTTTTCAGTTTTAATTTTTGAAAAAGGAAAACATGATATTAATTTCGTAATTAAAACTTCAAACACAAATGAAAACAAAAAACATTTTCACAATACAAAGGTGGGCTAAGTTTTTAATGTTTCTTACTCTTACTTTTTTTATGTAACCTTAGTCTTATCCTTTACTAATTTTGCAATCAAAAATCAAATTTCCATGTATGGGACAAACTCGAATCTTTCATCTACTCTCAAATATACAATGTAATAGTTTTGACTTATGAAAATATGTTTTTCATTATTTGGAATTAGTTCTTGTCATTAGTATTCTTCTATCCACAGTCAATAGTGTCACATCTAATCTGTTAACTGCCATGTATACTTTCTTCCTTCTCTCTTTAATTCCCCCCATTTCTCTCGCCACCACCATTATTCTTCCCTATCATACACCTCATGACTATCTCCTTTGTCATCTTCATCAACCCACAAGACAGAAATCATCCACCTCCACCCCTCTCAAACACAACTCAACCCTATAGTTAAGTTGCTTTCATCCCCCACAACTCAAAGCCGACAAGAGATGATGTGGAGTAAACTAAGGTAGTTAGTTTGTGATTGGGTCCTTTTGATATTTGCTTCTCAAAGTAGTTGTTGAGTAAACATCTTGGGTTATAATGTTAATTTGCAATATTGTGTATCCCTCTATTAAAATGTTCTTAATATGGTACAAGTATCATTTGACTATCCTTTATAGTTTTCAATGAAATTTCTTCAACCAAAACAAGATCATTCACGTCTTCCAACTCTACAAATGCAACCTTCCTCCAAAGAAATATTAGGTGGTCCAAGACCACCATATCAAAGAAATATCGGTTCGTCCAAGACCACCATATGTCATAGTCCCAACCTTTTTTTTTTGTTTACAATGAATGTTGATATTTGAACCTAAAACCTCAAATTAACTACTAAACCCTCCACTCCTAGGTTGACCACAATGTGTTCAGCTAACATGTACTTTAAAAAAATGAAATTAATAATTTGAGAGAAATAACATAATGTTATAATGACTAACATGTCTTATTTTTAGATTAATTGAGACCAATAATCTTAGATTAATATATATATAACTTGTTCATATCTAACTTGGTCTTTCATATAAAATTTACACTAACCGAACAAGATAGAATAAGAAATAAGATAAGTTGTCCTCATATCTTGTTAGCGCAAATAACAGCATATATGATTACTTATTCTATTTTATCCTTGTAATCGTGTAACTGTATCCTCAAAATGGCCCTATAAGTTGTATAAGAAAAAATTGATACCTCAAATAAGAAGTCGCAAACGGGAAGAGTTAAAGGGCTTCCCATTAACCTTATTCTTCCCTTCCTTACCCTCTAAAATTTATCTGATAAACATATCCCCAAAAAAAAACTGAAAACTTGTATTGTAGGACTACTATTAATAGTGCTCTGATACACTGTCCTGCAAAAGCCATCCGCGTGCTACTAAACGTGCAAAACTGTAGGGAAGGTCCGCAGTATACGGGTTTAGCAGTAACAAAACAGGCTGACACGTAACATCGATTACGACACAAGGCTATAGGAGCCGGCTAAAAAAATAGTATACTTGTTCCATCTCTTTGTTTCATACATTTTCTTGAACATCCCTAAAGTAAATTCACAAGTACATAATTTTTTTATTATATTGCCTAATAATATAAATGAAAAGGGTGGGGAAAAAATGAGTTAGCTTACAGAAGAACATCCAAAATTACAGAATGCCACATCTTGCTGTAAATATTTCCTTCTAGATCTCTAGCATTATCTCGCAAAGCTGAGCCTTTAAAATAATACACCATTGACATGATGATTTCAGACAAGCCTGTAAGATAAGTCAATCAACATGAAAGGAGGTCAGCAACAGCTGGTTATTAAATTTTATCAAACTAAATGCAATAAGTGAGAATAATGCCCAGAAACACACAATATTGAGCTGTGAATACAGTTCCGCAAACAATGCATAATGTAAAATACCCAGATATTAGTTTTCCAATTTTAGCAATCTTAACCCCGCAGAAGAATTGAACAGTTTGTAGAGACGCTAAGTTACCTTCACCCAAGTGTATATTTCAGGACTAATCTATGATCTTATGCTCAACTGAATCCAAGAACTTCAGAACTTGGTGAACATGATAGTGCAACACATCAAGCCTTATGATTTAATTGTAGTTAATGCAAGCAATCTATAGCCAAGTCTCCATTAACACAAATGTAAAATATTGCTAGGTAAAAATGAGCTGGGTATATAGGTTGGCTCATCTGGTAATGGGGCAACCCGCACAAACCCACTCCACAATAGGCTAACCCACCAGGACCCGGATTTTAAATGGCCCTGTTTCTTTGCCCTGTATAAGGACCGAAGCCTGCGGGCCAGCCCACATAAGTTGAGGTTTTTTATTTCTTTTAAATTATTGGCTTTGGCCCAAAAACATATTTTGGTGTTACAAGAATGTGTTGCCTTATGTGTAGAATAGTATATTTTGACATTATCAAGAGAAGGAGACATAAATACCTTTAGTATCATATATTCAAGCTTTATATTCATTGACACGCATCCATTTGGTACTTGACCACTTATTACCCTTAATCACTGGACAACCACCTGAAATTATCAAGAAAACAGTTTAATAAATTTACCTCTAGTTTTCTACTAAATCTTGTCAGTATGTAGCGGTACCAAGATAATAATAACAACAATAATAACTAACCATGCAAGCTTGATGGATCTAGAGTAGCATCTGGCTTCATGCTCCAGAAAAGTAAAGCATCGCCCTTCTTTGGCTTAATTGAAAGTCCTCCTTTTCCACATTCAGAAAGCTCATTCCACCATGGCACTGAGCTAAAATTCCCTTTGGCAGCTGGGAACACTGTCTCACCCCCTTCTTCGACATCAGTACTGCATCATTAAAATACAAAAGCAACAGGGCATGAATACTTGTTTCCATTGCCAAAAGATTTTGAAATTGCTGACTAAGAGAGAGCATGACATCACTTACAGGTACATCAGTACTGTTGCTATACGCTGACCCCCATTCTTAGTGTTAAAGTCATCAAGAAAGTAGTCATAGTGAGGCTCGTACTTTTGTCCAACTTCATAGTGTAAAACTTGAAGTCCTTCACCATGCTCTGTATATTGTGAGAAATAGCTAATGTAATGCTTTGTGAAGTGTATAAAGAAATATAATCTACTATTCTACATCATAAGACCAGAAACCCAGATGGAAAAGGCAACTGAAAATATTCCACTAAAAGACATGTATAACATCTCCAACTACTCGAGATTTCTCAATAACAAACAAAACGTTCACTAGAGAAAATAGAGCATTCACTAGAGAAAATAGATTTTATGGTACACAAACATAACAATTACATTACATGCTATGGTAGAGTAAACACAGGCAAACCAGTAAAAACAGCACCAGCAACAAATCCTTCATTTTATTAATAATATTCACGGCTCATGAAAAAGAGATAAGAGGTGAAGAATACTCACCTACAGGAATAAAAGTAAAGTCAGCAATTTTTTTCTCAATATTCCTGACAATCTTATCACGACCTCTGGCCAGAAAAGTTCCAGAGCTTGTACGTACTCTAAATGTTAGGAAAATACATTAATGACAAGGTTAGTCATTTCATCCATTTAAATAAGGCAAAAGAATTTATTATCAATACCAAAGGACTCTTAACAGAGAAAAATACGAAATCGTCCAACCTGCTATCTTTACTCTTTCCGGTCTCACTATCAACAACTGTTGATTTGTGCATACTTGGCTTCGCTATTTCAATTAGATAATCACACTCCTCATCCGTCTGCACAGATTATTCAGCTAAGCTTCAGTATTTAGAAGGCAGGGACAATGCAATACATGATACTAAATCATTAATGCTCCAGAAGAGCGTGAAGCTTAACCAAGAGCTAAACACAGTGCCAGTTACATTCAAACATTGAAATACACCATTTGAACGCAATGTCAAACCTAATTTAACCAAGGAAAACCCAAAACATTAGCGTTGTTATCACAAAGACAGCAAAAGAAACAAAGATGAACCTATCATCAAGAGTCTGAACAGTGGCACCAGGATGGAAAATTGGAAATGAAAGGGCATAGTGACAAAAACGAGGGAAATTAAATTAACAGGATGAGCATAGAGTAATTAAAAGGATGCGTGGATACCAGAAAATTATGATAAACGAAAGCTCTAGGCTCCCAAGAGACAACTTCGACCCATTGTTCTCCTCTGGTATCGTGAAAGGGGGTAGTTTGGAGGGTGTTACGAGCCATGGAAGCGAGATCGTTGGGTTTGGGGAGATTGGAGCGGGAGGAGTTGGGAATGGAGAGGATGCCGAGAGCGAGGAGGATGAGAACGAGGAAGGAGAAGGTGAGGAACAAGGTGAGGATCATGGTGGAAGAAGATGCTGATGATTTCCGACCTGGAACCCGAGGGTACCTGGGTTTCGCCATTCTTCTTCTTAGACCTTAGATCCACCAGATCGCAATATTCAACTTCAATACTTCTACTTCCTTTCTCATTCATTCACTACACTGTTATAAATTATAATTAGACTCCTACACTCTATATATAAAACTAAAATATAAAAAACATAATCAAAAACTGGGGTAGAGATTATGACCGAATTATAATTATAAATATCAATAAAATGAAAGTTTAACATTTTAAACTAATCATTATTTAAACTTTTAGTAATATTTTTAAAAAAGTAAGGATAGACATGATAAAAAATATTAAATACTCTTGAATAAATGAATTTTATCTTATAATTAGGACTATTAATTATTTTTGTCTTATAAATATGAACAAATAGAATAGTGAACTTAAGTAATCAAATATTTTATTCTATTAATACAAATAACTACTTCCAACTAGTATTTTTAATATGTATAAAGTTAGTTACTTTATGTTATATTTAAAAACATGTGAAATATTATTTTTCTCTCAATAACACCCATATAAGAAAGAAAATATGATAAATAAAAAAAGATAGTGTAGTTTGATAAATAAATGGTACACAAGGAATTTTAGTATGTAATTGAGACAAAATGATTGTGTTTATTGATTTATGTTATTTTTCTCTCACTTGATAGTTAAATAGGAACGGAAGTAGTATAGTTACTCCTTTATACTTTTTGCATTAAATCATTACTTATATCTCTTACTTCTTTTAGTCTTGAATATAAACAACTAAAATTTAAATTATTTTAGTCTCAAATATAAACAAGCTTTAACTAATGAAATCATATTTAATGATATGATTTCTATGATACCATTTATACTAATAAAGAAAGATAATATGAGTAACTTTTAAAATGGAGAGAGAAATTATTATTTTAGTAATTTACGATGGGGTAACAGTAAATAAGATCATCTAACATTCTTAATTAATATGAATTAGTTATTTGTTGCTTATATTCGAAACTGAAATAAGTATATTTTATATTTATGCTTTATTTCAAGTTAATACCACCATATCATTCATCTTAATGGAAAAATTTAACTTAACATTATGTTTTAAAAGATGATATTTGTGTATGCTTTGTGCATGGTTTTTTTTTGTCACTCTATTTTACATAGTTCCACTAGCATTATTTTTTACTATCAATTTTGAAAGACAACAACTTTGTTAGTCTGGGTTAGATGATGTCATGTGTGTTGAGTAAAATAATCAGATCTATGAGAGATCTCAGATCGTATGATCTAGAGAAATGTTTTCATTGTATGAATATTCTTTCAAATCTTACGACCAGATAATTTTTTCCTAATTCTAGATCGTACGATCCAGAAACTACAGTTACGAAGCATGTTTACCGTACTCTAGAATCTATAATTCAAAAGCTTTTATTTTGCTTTGCAATCACTAATTTTATGTAACTAATATTTTTATATATGATTTAGTGTTGTGAGTTATTTTGTCAGTTTGGGGGTACGAGGTGCGTTAGAAAAAGGAAAAGGTATGTGATAGTTCTATCTAGATTTTTAAAAGCAAAGTTAATTTTGTAATATCCAGTCCAAAAATCTTGAAGGGAGGTAGGAGTAACAAATTTAAGAGGTGTTAAAATCAAAGTCTAACTTTAATTTGTTCAAATAAGCCCCTTAAGCCTTCTAATTATTTTAAATATGTCCATTTCATTACTTTTCCATTAACACTATTAACAGAAAGCTGAGGTAACACACACATCTTACATGTTGGACTGTCATGTTGCATAATGAAAACACATTGTTTCGTATTTTAGAAATAGTTATCATGAGGTCTTCCTCCATATTTATAGTTTAGAGTTCCTTTTCTTCCTATTTTCTCAATTAAAGTTTGAAATTGAAATTGACATCAATTCCTCAAGTTTCTTGGTTTTATCTCTCGAAGGGCATGAAAGATTAAGTGGGTTCCAAAGTATCCATAAGTGCTATGCAATGTGAGTTAAGAAAAAATGATTAATGTCGGTTGATGAAACACAAATGCAATCAAGAACAATGCAAAATTAAAGATACCAATTTCGAGAACTATGTCTTTTGAATTTTTTTCACTTTTTGGCTACGTAGCACATTAATGATGAATAACATAGAAGGACATTTGAATTCTCAAAATATTAGGTCCCAAAACATAATCGTTCAACAAAAACCCAATATAGAATTAACATGTGCCATATCAGCTTTCCGTTAAAAGTGTTAATGGAAAAATTATGGAAAAACCGATTTGTAATGATTAGAATCATTGATGGACTTGTTTAAAACAAATAAAGGTTATGAAATCAACTTGAAATAATATCACTTTAACAATGTTAGCTTGAAGTTAAGAAAATGATTAATTTGAAATTAAAATAAAAAAATATAACACAAAGGATCAAACAAAAAATAAATAATTAATTCAAGAATAAAAAATAAAAATATAAAGGATTAAATGTAACATCCCTGATTTTTATGACAAACCTTTGGGACCCTAAACCTATTTTCATGTGTTTTGCCATGTGTTTTTGTGAGAAGCACATACTTCACCAGTCCTGTATCTTATATTATATGTGTGGCGGTGGTAAGTTGAGACTCCTAAGGATTAAGGCAATCCTGTAGAAAGTTATTCGGGGTAGAATTACACGAACACCATTAGGCATGGGGAGTTCTGTTATAAATGTGAATCCAACGTCTGATCGCTTATGTTTCAAGTCAACAATTCCTGCTTTGAGTCCGAAACCAAATTCTAAAACCCTAAATCATTTCTGGACCAAAATAATTTCATGAGACCTAGTATATTGATTAAATTTTCTAATCAATAAATTACCCAAACTTAACTTTGCTTTCTGACGATTATTATCGGAAACATCGTATACCTCGACGTCTGTATTCTTTTTCTGCCAATTGAACTTGAAACTTTTTAATTCTTTTTCAGAGAAACCCATGGTCTATAATTATAACCTTATACCATATTCCATCCAAGTTATGTGTTTCAAATGACTAGTTTCACATCATTTGGAAACAAAACCTAACAATTTGACCCCGCCGTGTTTAATTTTCCTCACCACTTTTCCACCCTTACACGACCTTAACCCACCACCATGACACCTCACCACCTCCACGCCACCTCAGCCCATTAACATGCCACCTCCCTTTTAGTTATCATGACACCTCACCTCTCCATACTCTCATCACGTCATTCATTCTTCAAGACTATTAGCACTCCATGCCATCACCATTATAATACTTAACAATTTCACATTCTCTTCATTCATTCATTACACACCACCGAAACCATCATAATTCCACCAAGTCTTTATTCTCTCGTTTTCCTTATGCTTCCGTTCTCTCTTATGCCTTTCGTCCACTTCTCCTTGGCTTGCTTCATCTAACTTGAGCCATCACCCACCACCGAGCACCACCACAAACCACTATGCCTTTCATGTCATTTCCTTCCTTCACCGTGTCTCCACCACTCCTTTTTCTCTTCAAGGCCGAAACAACCATCATCCTTTTCCCTGTCTTTCTCTCAAACGCCCTCGCATGCATAGCCGCGATCGTCGAAAAGCTTAAAGGTTTCATTGTGATTGGCCGAACATTTGATCGGAGGATCGACCAAAGTCAAAACGAAGGATCTCAATTCCTAATCAGTGCAGAATCAGTTTCGATAAGTTAAACACTCTTCTACCCTTACATGCTTGACCTTCTCCTTTTTCCTTTGCTGCATTTGGAAAATTGACATTTTCATGGTATTTTGATCCATTTGTATAAGGCCTTTCTACTCTGTTTTTAGAAAAAATCATCAACATAAAAGTTGTTTCTTTTTCTTTCCTCTTTTCAACGATCTATAGAACATCTAAATCTGATAACTAGAGCAAAAGTTATACCCAAAATACAAACACTATCTTGGCTGGAATTTTAGCTACGGGTCAGTGACGTTATTTTACAATTTGGGGTTGTTTGGCTTAGAACTGGGTGTTGGTGTCTTCATAAAATTTTTAGTAAATTTTGTTATGAAAATTTTAAGACCAAGTTTGTTGAAATTGGACACCCGTAGTTTAAATTGTGATTAGCACACGAGAGTACGCACATGTTACCTTTTCTAATCGCATGCATATTTTTCTTTTACATTGCATGCAATGTTTTTGACACCCCATTTATTTCCTCTAGTTTGGCCGCGTATGGTCGAAAAGGCATAGGTTAGATTTCAGAGCTCTAGGGTAATTTTGACACCCCGTCGACTAGTTTCGTAACCTTCGGTAAGTTTGACTCTTATCAAAACTTCATCAATTTATGGGTTACGAGAATTATTTTAATTAATATCTCAGGATTTTTTTTCAAATATAGGATATTGATGTTTGGAGCTAAGTCAGAAGTTGACGCTTTATTTTAGAAAGTCGGATAACTCCTTAAGGTACATGTTAACGTGTGAGGCGGTTTATCTCTCGAGTTTGCAAGTAGGGATTTTATTTTCAGGACGGGTTTTTATAATTAAAAAGTTTACTTCAAATATTGACACCTGAAAAATATTAATTTTTACAAAATAAAAGTATAATTATTATTGTAATATGAAGTAGTATTTTAAATAAGAGTTTGACACTTGATAAATGACAATATTAATATTATGCGGATTTGATTTGTGAAGTTCTATTTTAGTATGTTGCTTGATATATGTTGTTGGTAATGGCCCATTAAAGGTACTAATGATATTTTATAAATGTGTTGTGGATCGCCATTAGTGTTGTTAACAAGCATGTATTATTGATAGCCATATATGATGGCACAGAAATTTCTATGTTTAATTGCATGTTGCGAAGTAACTTAATAGTTTCAGTTGATTTAATTGATAAATAACAAAATGATAGTTGATGATTTAGAATATATTAATAGCTTATGTTGATGTTGATGATATTATAAAAACTAAAGTTATGTTATGAAATAAAATACATGAAATGATGCCTAGTATTTGATATTGTTGATGATTATTTGATATTAATCTTATGGTAATATTATTGATTACGCCTTGTGGTGGCTAAAATATTTGTTGAAGTTTAATGTGCTAGCTGGGTGTGTTGTTGAAAGTATATTAATTGGTAATGTGTTGTGGATGGTTAAGTGTTAATAATATATATTGCTGGAATTGACCCATGTGAGAGAGTTTAAGTTTTATATTCTAAATGTATGATACGTAATTATTGATAATATATATATATATATATATATATATATATATATATATAAAGATATATGTCATATTTACCTTGAATGGAATATGTTTTCCCTGGTTGGTATATGTAATTGTTGTTGGTTGATCTATGCTGGAAAATATATGATTAAATGCATTTAAAATATGTATGGTGTGCTATATATGTATATAAATACATATGTGATGATATGGTAGCATTAATGAAGTTATAAACTATATACATTAATTGATATGAGTTTATGTGTGAATGAACCATTGTTTGACCATCATGAACCAATCGATAGATTATGTTGATTTTGAATTGGGCATTGAACCCTATGCACACCATGTGAAATGTATTGATGAGCTTGATGATGCTTTATTAATTATTATCTTATAATGAATGTGAATTGATTGATGACTGTGTGTCACTAACCACTGAGTATGAACTTAGAAATCCACTGTGGATTAATGGTGTTGAGTGTGGGTAAGACCATGAGAGTTAGTAGTTATTAAATACTTAATATTGACATTGGAAGACATATCACAGTTGTTTCTCATTTTGGAATGTTAGGGGTTCCGCGATGAGGCCCAGTGGGAGGTGCCCTGTGCACGGGCATTATTATTATTTACCCTAGTGATTCAGTGGTTGAATCATGACGCTTCTCACAATAGTGATTTGAGGGGAATCTTGTGAGGAGGCCCAATGGTAGGGCGGCTCGATGAGTAAGCACCCAATGATTCCTTTATGGATCATGTTTTCCTTGATGTGTGTTCAAGGAAGGTCCACAACACATTGGCAATTATGGTCGTGTTTATACCGCATGTCACTTTGGGTGGTTGTTAGTGTTGTATATGGATGAGGCGATTCGGTGCCGGTAAAAGAGATATATATTGGTATTGATATGTGTACACGTTATTATTGATGATACTGCAGTATATACGTAATAGCACACATATGTATAGTTACTATACTTTATTATATTCCCACATTAGGATCCGCACTAGCATCATTGTTGTAGATATTATTGTGATGAACATATGCGTTGGTATATGGTTTTATATATAGTTCAGTGATATGCCAATGGGAATGAGATGCTCATGTGTGACAAATGAGTATTAAAAAGAAAGAGATGCCCATGTGTGATGAATGAGTATCAATGACAAAGAGATGTCCATGTGTGGTGAATAAGTATCAATGACATAGAGATGCCCATGTGTGGCGAATGAGTATTGATGAGAAAGTGAGAGAAGTGGTCTAACATTTATGATTATTGATTGATTTATATACCTGGTGATGTGTGATGTTGAATTGATAATTGATATATTATGATGATGATATTTGGGGTTGAATTGATAATTGACATATACCTGGTGATGCATGATGTTAAATTGATGATTCGTATACTTTTGGTAATGTTTGGAATTTAATCAATAACTGATATGTAATAGTGATATTGGAAATTGAATTGATGATTGAGGTATGGTTTGTTGGCATATATGTCATTGTGTTGTGGTTGTAATATTTTAAATTATTTGACTCAATGGATACTTTATCTATGGATTGCTATTTACTGATCTGAGTGGTGCTCACCCCCCAACTTTCAATTTAGTGAGTTTTCAGGGTGATAATATTGTTTGGAGGCAGGAGCAATGTAATGTTGAGGACAGATTTTGTTTCTGTTTATTTTGTGGTAGTTATTGATGTGAACCTATATGGTGATGTTTTGATTGATATATGAAGTGTTGGTATGGCCCTTCGGTTGGCCTAAGATGACAAGTGTACATTTATATATGTGAGATTTGATGCCATAATGTTATGTTAATATATTTACATGATTGTTAGTGGACAAGTAGTCGACATTTCACTGAAGGTTTAGTTTAAGTCTTGTAATGATATTGTGTTGAGGATTAAATCTTCCATATGTTTAGAGATTGTTTGGATTGACATGATTGTGTTAGGTATGCCATGCCTTGGGATGGTATTCTTTGGTTCTCGACTCATATCTTCATATATGAGAAAAGAAGGGTACCCTGTTAAGCACCTATAGCTTAGTAGGTTCATCCTTAAGCCTGTTGGGCTTCTGGTTATGTCTTCCATAATGTATATTTTTAAAGGCGTGTGCTGCTTAAGTTTTTAGGGTTGGTCTGTCGGGGTGTTGTGTTCTTCAATACGAAAAATTTTCTCTAATTTTCGTAAATCCTGATGATTAATTATGGGAATTTAGGCAGGATGTCACATTAAATATATATTTTAACCAAATTAATAATTACATTTGTTTTCTTCATGTAACAGGAAAATCATTTTCTTTAACAACAGAAAATAATACGTATGAATTTTGTGCAAGTACTGATACAACTAATTAAAGTCTACTTTGTATATATAATAATAATAAGATAAGATGTACTTTTAAATTCCTTTGTGTCAGGTTAATTGAAAAATAAGGAGGGCGTAATGTTTGACCAAAAATTGGAGAGAAATGACGAAGAAAGTTCAACATAATTAAAAAAAATCAGGATCAAGATTCTCTGAATTATAGATTTTCATCACATATGATGTAGTGAAATTTTGACAATTTAAATGTCAAATTGACTATTTATTAAAATTAAAATTTATATGTTTGTAGTTTTTCTATTGACAAAAATAAAATTGTGATTCTGTTATTTAAATTGCTAATTTGATTCTTTAATTAAGTTTTTTTTTATCAATTTAGTCTTATATATAAATTTTGTTTTACAATTTTACCTTTTTTAAAATTCTAACACTGTTCATTTTTTTCTCTTTTTCTCTTCTTTCATAACAACTTTCAATCAATAAAAACAAATTTTATCGCACAAATCTATCCACTATCAAAATAACTTCACCATTCGTCATCACAAAATTACTCCACTACTGACTATTGTAAAAAGCTTTGGGTGGTGGGTGCAAGATTATCTTGACAGTTTTGGATGATAGATATTTGATTTGTTGATTGAATGTGATTAATTATTGAAGAAGGCAAGAAGAATAAAAAAGTTAATGGTGTTAGTGTAAGATAAAAGTGTTTATAGCTTGCGTAACGGAAACAAAAGGATCTATTTATGCTTAAATTACGTATGTTAAAACTATTAAAATACGTGAAAGCCTTTTAATTACTTTTACCAATATAATATAAGTGAAAGGGAGAGAAAACTATTTTCTTTTTCTTTAGTTCTTTAACTTCTATATCTTTTTGTGCAGCAATTTGTAGTAAAATATTGTGACTCTTTACAATTAAATAGTGTGATTATTAAC
Source organism: Clitoria ternatea (assembly GCA_037962975.1). Classification (NCBI taxonomy): domain Eukaryota; kingdom Viridiplantae; phylum Streptophyta; class Magnoliopsida; order Fabales; family Fabaceae; genus Clitoria; species Clitoria ternatea. Next base: position 34,038,641 of record CM075670.1, read on the forward strand.
AACTAAAATTCATTTATTTCAATAAAATATTGTGACTATTCATAATAAAAACATGTTTATTGGAAGTCTGCCTCATAATATTTCGTATGATTTAAATATCTGTTGGGCCACTCTAACCATTGTCAATTGGTTTTGGGATGGAACTTTTAACATGCAGACCCAGATCATTTTTTCCCATTCTCATGGATCAAGAGTTGTAAAAGTTACCCTTTAACCACTACAATCATTGTCAATTGATTTTTGGATAGAACAGATAAAGCATTTATTGTAGTAACGTTTTCATTTTTTAGTAACAAAAGGAGAGATGGTATTTGAAAATATGTCCAATTTTATTCCCTTCAAAATTCAAACATTGAATTTATATAAATATGCATATTATTCATATCACGAGGAATATTTCCAATGACATCTAGACAGGGAAGTTATACATAAGAGAAAGGTAATTAAACCCTATTTGTTTTACTTTAATTTGTTTAAAAAGATTTTTTTAATTTTCTTCTAAAATTACAAGAGTTTTATTAATTTAATTTTAAAAATTTAATAAACACTTCGTGAATATATTTATATAGAATGTATTTTAATATCAAATGTATTTTTAACATCCCTTCCAAATCATGTATATCATAAGAGTTTTAAAATTTTAGACAAGTTATTTTATTTTATCCACTAAGATACTTATAAATGAATGGTAGTATTGATTATTATTATCATCATCAGTGAATACCCTAAATTTTATTTACACCCAGAAAAAGTTGTCCATAAATCATTTTTAAATGGACATCATATGAGCTACAGTAGTAATTTTTTTTCTCTCTTGGCCGTAAAATTAGCTGGCAGAAGATGATAATAAAATAAGATTGATAGAAGAAACAGCTTTGTCTGACAAATTATGCATATCTGGGTCAAAATATTCTAAAACTAAGCTCTAATGAGGTGTATGTGAGTCATATTTTAAATAAAAAGACAGCATGCAAATTCCACGATTCAAACCAATTGCTTCTTGCATCCAGCTATGCTTGGCGACTTCTAGGAAGCCAAGTCAACGACGAAACCTTGCAATCTAAAATAAAGAAAACAAATTTCATATAACTTTTGCAGCTCTATGCAACCCGGTTTGAGTTTTACCTTCACTCAACCTAACAACATTGCATGAATTGAGAGAATATTGATAAACGTGATTATTGCAGATGCATTATTTGTACATCTTTAGTGAATGTTTGGTTTTACCATGACATAAACCAAAATTAATTTTCATTTGTTGAGAAATCATTCAATCATGCTTATAAGATTTGCCTGAATTAATTTTACTTTAAGAAAAATATTTTTATCTAATCATATTAATCTAAAATTAATTTTACTACCGTTAAACTAAATACATTGTATACCAACGTGGATTGATCTAAATGGTAAGTGATTTAGTTTTACTTAAAGATCTTAAGTTTGAGACCCTTTTGTATGTAGAGAATTTCGTTGAGAATGACAATCTCGCCAATTTGATGTATTACCGATCCTGATAGTCTGTCATTTGTATTGATATTTTTAGTATGATCTTGATTTAAAATTATTAAACATAATTACAATGGTATATAAATTAACTTTTTTTAAATTATGTTTGAAATGTTTGCTTATATTGTCTTGTAATTTTATACATATAATAAATTACCAGCGTAAAAGGAATCGTTCATTAATACATAAAAAATATCAATGTTTCTTATATTTTAAAATAAAATGATTTAAATTTTTATTCCTTATATTATCGAACAGCGTAGTATATAACAAACACTATATAATTAAAAAAATATATTTAAATATATTATAATTATTACATTTAAATTGTATTTGATAAATAGATAATAAGAAATCATTTTGTATTTAAATTAACACTAAAAAATTATGAATTAATATCCTATATATAATAGTTATCACATATGTAGTAGGTATTATATGTAGTAGGTTATGAGTTTGATCAACATCCAATGTGTTTTTTCAAAATTTAAATTTACCCATCAAGTAGTAAACATTTGACGTGCAAGCTAATTAAAGGAACGTCTGATACATGGAGTAGTCACACTAGCGGAACCAATGATATGTTAGATCTTATTAATAGAGTTAGTCAAAAAATGGATGGACAAAACCCAACTAACAAAAAAAAATTGCTTAAAAAAGGTGAGAGTTTTAAAACAAATGTGAAAGATAAGGGGACTGAAATATGTTTTTAGCATACTTGACCCACCTTAATGCTTGTCTTTGATTTTTTTAATGTTTGTCAAATGTTGGTGTAACTAACTAAAGTTTATAACTTATCCACGTGGTGCCATTATCACTTATAGGGATTGAAAACAAACCTCACATGCTATATGAACTAAAACCAAAAATCATATACTACATTTATCTCTTAATATAATAAGATCCTTTTGAGAAAAAAAGTACCCCTATTATAAAAAGTCAAGTTTATCACCTTATCGTTCCTATAACTTCTTTTTTCCTTTTTTTTTCTTTCTTAACTTCCTCTATCTAAAGCTCTCCGATGACAACACCAATTACAAGCTAAACGAATGAATTTAGAGTATGACCAAAACTCTTAAAGGAACTGTTAAATCATTATCTAACAAAATGAGTCAATATTCTCTCTGGCACTAAGCATTAGCAAGAAGAACTTGCACGTCAAGAACACAAGCACAATTTTTGAACCATTGATGTATGCATTAAGCTAAATGGAAAAGATTGTAGAATTTTTTTTCATGGTGATTCTCTAGAAGGATTGTCACAAAGAAATGTGTTTTCATGAGTCCAAATTATAAATGAAAAGTTATTATACAAGAAATCATTACTTCAAATTTCTTGTACACCCTATCTTTTTTCAAGCTTGTGAATTCCTTGCACCATACTTTGTAAATTTTCTTCTATCCATCAATTCAATTTGTTAATGGCATTGTTTGATGTTTTCTTGAGGGCAAACAAATTGTTAAGTTAGAGGTAGTTGTTAGATGTCAAATTTAGGTTATGTTCTATGTAAAATTTTCCTTTAAATTGGTGTTTAATTTCTTATGTAATTAATAAATTAGTCCTCATTATGTTTAGTTGTAGCATTACCACTATGTAAAATTTTTAGCTTACAAATAATTTTTTTATGTATTTTGACAAGTTGGAGAGGTCTTCGAAGAGAAAACAAGAGAAAAAAAAACTTCATGTTGAACTCTAAACCAGTAACTACAAATCTGCTCTTGGCATTTCATTCATCATTGGATCAGGCTAAAATCTTGACATAATGTGAGGGACATTTGTTTTTTTCATTTTAAACGGTTAGCCCCAAAGGAATTATTTTGGGCTTGCGCCCCAGTGCCAAGATGGGAGCTAGAGCGTCCATTTCGCAATAGGACCTCTCTTTTTCACTCCCAAAGTTCATATAAAAGAGTTTAAGTTAGTTTTGAGGATATCTTTAGAACGTAAAGGGTAGAAGCACTATATGGACGTGTTCTAATACCGTGAGAAAGCTTAAATATGAGAGATCTCTTATGGTTTTCTTTTCTTTCCTCTTATTTTCCATTGAACTTTTATATATTCCTTTGATTTTTGGATAGCCCTCATGAAAATATATGGCCAAACCCTTTTTTCATTGTGTTTAGGTGTATCTAATTCTTTTTCTAGTTATGTATTGATTACTTATGTATGATTTATGCTTTTAATTAATGTTAATATTTCTTTCATACACCTAATATGTGTTCTGAATGAGAGAACATTTCACGTGTGTGTTTGGGGTTTCTGAAGGGGTTGAGAAACAAAATACTTACTATATTTTTCGTCTAGGGATATGGTTGAATTAATGGTTGTTAAGTTCAATTCCTAATGCAATAACTTTTGTCAAATAGTTAAGAGATCAATATTTAGGGGAAGGATTTAGGATTTATTTGTTAGGGGTCGGTTTAGTGAAATTTATGTTATATTGATTTGATTAATTGTGTAACCATATCAAGAAGGATAACATATGCTTGAGAATGAGGATCATGAAATCTAATTGTAACATTTTTGTTTATATTTGTTTCCATTTTTATGTTTTTATCATTATTACACTACCCTCCACCAACAACAAACAATTGTGTATATTTGTGAATATATTGTATATAGAGTTATAGTAATTTTACAAGTATAGATGACTATTTTACCGGTTATCATACAAGTTCTATGCATATAATACTTTTATGTTTATATCAAAACTATGACAAATATTTAGTATACTTGCCAAAGTCTCAACAAGAAGCCGATGCATAACTTAAACAAAGCAATCAAGCTCCTTTACCATCAAACATTACTAAGAAAAATTTAAACATGAAAATTGTATGACATAAATTTCTTTGTTTGTTGAATTTCTTTTATTTCTCAATTGATAAATATAATTCTAGATTATAGAATGGATATCTATATAGCATAGATCTCAAATAAATAAAATTTTTATTGATAAAATATTTTCAAATAACTTTATGTCTTAACTTATTTATTTTGTTTTACTTGTATTGCATTGTTTTTATACATCAATGTTGCTCATTGACTTGATAACTATTTTTATTGAAAAGGTATCTTGATGAAATGTAAGCCTCCTATTCCCACTTTCTATAAATACATGTTCTAGGAACATGTGAAATATAGTGTGTGATGACATTATACTAAATCCTATTTATTCTAAAAGAGAATGAGAGAAAGATTCTATCATAAGTAGACAAAGATATTATCATATGATCTATGATATTTATGATAATTAAAGAGTAAACAAAAGACAAAAATCAATGTTGACTCACATATGTAACTTCTCTAATATACTATAATATTACCATTGGTGTCCTAAATACATGTAACATATATCCAGGTATGGTTATTCATGCATTGATTTGTATTCATGATGTTTAAATAGTGATATGAGTCGAGGCATAACTTAAACATAGTCAAGTTTCATACTATCATCAGATGTTACCAAGAAGAGCTTAAACATGAAAATTACATGACACAAATTTCTTTTTTTATTGGATTACTTTTATTTCTTAAGTGATAAATATAATTCTAAATTATGGAATTATATTTATATATGCCTATCTCAATAAATAAAATTTTTATTGATAAAATACTTTCAGTTATAGTCAATATTTTTTACAATAATATTTTTAACAATTTCATAAGAAAAGAAAACATTCACTTTTTATATGGATTATGTATTTTTTGTTACCTAGGTTTAGTGGGTATTGGGAGAAAGAGATCAAAAGAATTAAATTAGTGATTTTTTTCTTAAGTGTATTTTTAATCCTTATATAAATTATACAAGTTTTATTTGTAGCCCCCCCCCCCTCTCTCTCTCTCTCTATATATATATATATATATATATATATATATATATATGTTAACAATTTTAAGTTAACGGTATAGATAAAAAATATAATATCTAATATATGTAACATCCCGAATTTAATTATTGGGTAATTTTATTACTCAAATAATTTAATTGAGAGTACTAAATTATTCCTAGGCGATTAAGTTAATTTTGAGAAATTATCGGGGTAAGTTTCGAGTAGACATTAGTTACCCGATTGATTTTAAAATTTACTAAACACGCTAAATGACCAAGATACCCCAATTTCACTAATTCTCAATTGCACAAATTCAATTCTTTTCCTCTCACGCTTGGGTTCACGCGTGCAAGTAGAGAAACAAAGAAGCTTTCATTTCCTCCCCCTCCACAACAATTCCTCTTCATACCACCTTCTTCTCCTTTTTAATTCATCAAATTGAAGCAAAGTTCAAGCTTTTCTTCATCTCCTTCTCTTGTGGCAGCCATTACAAGGTTGAGGTTTCTTCAATTTGTTCAAATTGCATGGTGAGTTTAATAACCCAACTATTGGTTTTATGAAATTCTTGAATCCACCTCTCTAATTCCTTTGAATTTGTGCATTTCAAGGTTGTTGGAGCTATTTTTGTGTTGTAGGCAACGTTGGATTAAGAAGAATCCTCAATTCCCCTTTGCTTCGGTAAGTTCCGACAATACCCATGGTGCTCCTTTATTCCATTCCGCGAAATTAGACATTTATAATGTGGTTTCTATGGCTTTAAGTGATCTTGAAGTTGTTTTAAATTCTTGGATAGCTTTGGTGGTTCGAGGTTGTGAACACCTATTTTTGTCCGGCAAAATATATATATTAAAAAATATATATATTTAAAGGAAAAAAAAAAGAAAAAAAAGAAAAAGGTATATTTATTTCATTTTGATCTGTCCTGGCATCCGGAGTCAATGTTGACTGCATTAACCAGGGTCCTAGCACGGTCTCCTGACCGGTGTTACCTCACTAACTCTAAGTTTACACAACCTCAGTAGAGTACGGTATTTTTTACCTCAGTTCGGTGGGAATCCGAGGTTCTTCAAGTTAAGGTGAAAATTGATGTCTTAATCCGTACTTGAACTTTAAGACAAACCGGAGGTGAACCTGCAGAATATTCTCTAATGCTTAAGTCAACATATGTTTACAGAGTGTTTACGGGGTCAGGTTGCTCATACCTCTTCTGACTGATCGTCGGGTTGTCAGTTATTGATCGGGGTTGAGAGAAATGTCCATAGTTAACTGATGATTTCAGACCCCGGTTATGACTTACCAGTTCTTATTGAAGACGTGGTGCGGTGTTTAGAACCTCGTCCATTCTAGGTTGCCACCCCGGATCACATTTTATTTTATTAAAAAATAAAATAAATAATAATAATAATAATTGTATAGTGACCGTTAGAATAGTAACTCTTCTCCATTTCTATAAATACTCAATCCCTCTTCATTTCCTACCACACCTCTCATTTCATCAACTTTCTTCCATAATTCTTCTCAAGCAATGGCCGATGGATGCCGAAGCCAAGAAGAAAGAATAAAGGAGGGAAAACGATGTTTTGTGACTACCTTCTTGCTCCTTATAGCGTGTGTAGCAATTTTTCTTTATTGGATACTTTATTTATGGCCACATGTGTAATAAATAATTTATGTTTCCATAAAAGTAAGTGATTACTCATTTGTTTTAAAAATATTTTTAAAAAAAAATAATAATAAGGGCCCAAAAAAAATATCTAAAAAAAATTAGCCCAAAAAAAACAAAACAAAAAAAGCCTAAAAAATCCAAAAAAGGTAAAAAAAACAAAACGGGCCCAAAAAGAATCTGAAAAAAAAGAGAAATCGGAATTTTAAAAAAAAGAAAAAGAAAAACGTAACGTAGGTTTTTCAATGGATTTTGGAGGTAAGACCCAGTTTGGTTGGATAATTGGAGAAAATTAGGGAAATTGACATCAAATTTGGACAAATTGCAAAAGTAGGAAAGTGATGTCATTTTATGAGGAATTCAAGGCCAATTTTCTTCTATAAATAGAAGTTGATGTTAAGGTATTTGGGGGAGAAGAAGAAAAAAGAAGGGAAAGAGTGCTAAATTTTTGAGAGATTTCTTATAAATTTTTATTTCCTAAAATTATGTTATGTAATTATTATTAGGAAAATGAGTACATCATTCTAGTATGTCTTAGTATGTGAGTTTTAGTGAGCAAAAATACTATCCAAGTGTTGTAACCAGTGTCCAAACACCCTTGAATCGAATCCAAACGAAGCCAAAAGCAAAGGAAATCTACACGGAATTGATTTCTCGACTTCCGTTCTGGTTCATCTTTAAGTGTTTTTGTACTAAGGTATTTTTTATTAATACAAGAATATTTATTTATCTTTATTTATTTGTCTTTATTTAATTGTTATTTATTTTTCTGCACTTTTATTTTTCTTTATTTATATCCCTGCACTTTATTTTCCCGCACTTTATCTTTCTGTAGTTATTTATCTGTTTATTTATTTTTCTGCATTTTTTGTCTTTATTTATTTATTTATTCGTACTTTTATTCATATTTATTTACTTTTCTACACTTTTATTTTTCTTTATTTACTTTTATGCACTTTTATTTCTGTTAATTTATTTTTCTGCACTTTATTTATCCGCACTTTATATTTTTGTAATTATTAGTTCATTTATTTATTTTTTGTATTTTATTTTTATTTATTTATTTTTCTGCCCCTTTATTTTTATGTATTTTTTTTCTTTTATTTTTATGTATTTATTTTTCTACCCCTTTATTTTTAGGTATTTATTTTTTTCGCCCCTTTATTTTTATGTATTTACTTTTCTACCCCTTTATTTTATGTATTTACTTTTCTGTCCTATTATTTTTATGTATTTATTTTTCTGCCCCTTTATTTTTATGTATTTACTTTTCCACCCTTTTATTTTTATGTATTTACATTTCTGCCCCTTTATTTTTATGTATTTACTTTTTTGCCCCTTTATTTTTACGTATTTATTTTTCTGTCCCTTTATTTTTATGTATTTATTTTTTTACCCTTTTATTTTTATGTATTCATTTTTCTACCTATTTATTTTTATTTATTTATTTCATTATCATCATGATTTCCTATTATTTTCTCTTAGTAACCTTCGATAATTAAGAAAAATCATTATCATAAAAAAATAATAAAAAAATAAGTCTAATAAATAGTGTGTTATTTATTCATTTATCTTTCTCTTAAATTTAAAATGAGATTAATTTATATGAGACATCTTATTAAACTTATTTTTTTAATTTTTTTATTTTTTTAAATAATTAAATGAGGTTCATTTGTCATTTTTAATTAATTAGGTGTACATATAAAATGTTGGTGTGTTTAATTCTATTTTTTTTCCTTTCTTATGTTTATGTTTTATTTATTTATTTATTTATTTGTTTTTTTATGAACCATATATTTCTCAATAAAATTAATGGACTTTTTTTACTAGAAAATAATTAAGACAAGACATCTTATTGTTTTTTTTATTTTATAGTCTTTTAATCATTTGTTTGTTTATTTTCTTAGAACTAAAAAGCAATGAAAATTTAGGAGATATGTTTTATTATTAATTTTGTTTTATTCTTATTTATATATATTTTTTATTATTATGTATATTATTTATCATTGTAGTTTTTTTTATGAAGGATGAAATATTTAATAATCATATTTTTTTAAAAAATTATGCATGATCAATTTGGGTAACCATTTTTTTTACGGACAGTGTGGGGTGCTAATACCTTCCCCTCCTGTAATTCGACTCCCGGACTAAACACAATCTCATTTTTTTTAAAAAAAACCAGTGCTGTTTAAAGGTTTTCCTAATATTTTCCTTAAAAATATTAGTGGCGACTCCTTGAACCCTTTATTTTCTATAGGCCTCCCAATGGCCTCATTTCAATGCAGTTTCAATTTTCTTTTATTGTCTTTAACCAGTACGCGTCGTGCGCGGGACCCCGGTCGCGACAGAAGTTCTTCAACTTCTTCTGTTCCAAAACCATTTTAAAGCTTGGGTGTTGTTAGAGCCAAGGATTAGTGGTTGTTGGCATCGATCGGTAAGTTAGAATTTACCGAATACCTTATAAGTTGGCGATTTTAGCATCTGAATGCAATTGTGATAATGTTAGGTCGTTAAAAATGAATGTTAATGGTTTTAGGAATTTTTGAGGTTGCAAGGTAGTGATTAGATACATGTGGGAAAGCCTTGAGAGCTTCTAGAATCGTCAATTCCAGGTAGGGGAGCAATTATATTTTAAATGTATAGTTTATGGACGGGTAGAGGGTATACTTGCTTGGTTGCAGATGAATGATTATGATAATTATGAGAAATGGATGATATTTATGATGATGTGAGTTGTGTAGTGAATATTTGACTGACATTATACCCCTTGTTATGATATTATGTGATTTGATGAGTTTTTGATAAGTATGGTTCCATTCATAATTGTTGTGGTATTAATAATAACATGAGGTTGCTTGATAATTGTGTTACAATGATGATGAATAAGTTGAGAATATTTAATTAAGCTTGAGGTAGCTTAGCAAATATATAATTGATTGTGAAATGATTAATTATTGCATGTTATACGGTGTTATGAAATGGAAATGAAAATTCCTTGGTGATGGTAACCAAGTGGTGGCCCCTGGTGTTGGTAACCAGGTGGTCTGAGGATGATTTAATGTAGTGTGGCATAGCATTTGCATATTTAGACGCACACATGACTACAGGGGGCCTGTAATGCCAACCCAGATGGGAGGGAGGCCTTTTGATAGGCACAGACCCTGTGTGGTTTTCTTCAGGATTTACAGCCGCCTTGGATTGGGTTCAAGGCCGGCCCGTAACACCTCATTGAGTTGCCGTTGTCACTGAGAGTAACTGGTGTTACATTATGGGTGAGCGGTTCGGTACCGATAAAATGGAATTGATATATGTTGTAAAAATTTATACACTGTAGTGTAATCCCATCATTAGAGTTGAATCCACATTCATATGCATTTGCATATTGTGTTTAAGTGGTTTAAAGCTTTGGATAAATCATGAGATGTAATTGATATGTTAAGTATATTGTGGATTATGAATTATGTGAAGTGATGACGAACTTATTAATGTGATGTGTAGAATTAGATAGGTTGGAATCTGATTTAGTAGCTGTCATCTGATATATAATAGGCTCACCCCTATATTGTGGTTAACTTTTCAGTGGATTTGGATCAAGATGGTGATTGGTGAGGAGTCACCAAACATGTGCAGGAGTTATTGTACATAGATGTAAATAGATGATGTATAGCTTTTGGTTGGCTCATTGTATATGGTTTATTTTGATTATGTATATACTTTATGTAGTGGGTTCTAAGTAGATGACGACTTCACTGGAAGTCTAGATTGCATTTTGAATATATGGATCCCATGTACATGATGATTTTGTGATGATATTTTGATATATTAATGTGGTTGACCACGGATGGTCCCATATTATTGCATGAGATGCATTATGTCCAAGAAATATCATTTGGAGCCTTGATGCATTTGCATGATTAATATTGGCAGGAATTGTTCATGCATTGCATTTAAAGGGATTAAACATTTGGAAGTAATTAATTATGTGAGTTTGAAAGTTAAGAGTTTTAAGTGAGTTTTATGTATAATTGAGAACTGGACGGGCCCTATTGCATTTTATGAGCTTCAGATACCTCTGGATGGTTCCAATAGGTCATATTCATGAATTAGAAGTTGTGTGAAGTGGAGCGGACCAATTCCATTGAGAAATGAGGTTTAGGTTGCATGTTATAGCTTTAAAATGGTCAAAATGAAATTTTGTGCATATCTTAGTCATATGTTAGAATTTTGGCAAATGAACTGCGGCAAGAGCTCCGGAACGGGGAAAACATAGTGCCTATGAAGTTTCATAGCAATCAAAGTTGAAATGGGCAAAATAGGTAGGTTGGAAGTTGATTTGTGGGTTATAAGCTGTTATTTTCGCTTAAGCAAGTTAATTCTCGCTTGAGCGAGCTTATGTATGAGTTTGGGGGTGCATTCTGTCAAAATATTGCTTAAGCGAGTGCCAAATGGGTGGCTTCTGCCAAATTTTCACTTAAGTGAAAGTATTTTCGCTTGAGCGATCTGATTATGGGTTGTTTCTGTCAAATTCCCGCTCAAGCTCTATCTCGCTTAAGAGAGCTAATTTTTGCTCAAGCGAGACTTATTAAGTTTTTTCTTTCTTGACAAAAGTTGTAGATAATTTTGTTACGGTCATTTTGAAACCAAATTCCTGTCAATCGGAGGTTGGTGACTCGAGTTATGCCCAAAATACTACAGCGTGTTTAGGTTGAAAATTTCAGCAGAGTTGATTCTATAAATTTGTGAATTAGACAGTCTTCGGGGCACAATTGTGATACAGGAATTTGTTTAAATTCCTATGAAAGAAGGTGGATCTTCTTCTCTAATCTTCTATAGATCTTAAGCTTGGACTCCAAATGAAGAGGATAATTCGGAAATGATGAAGTAAGGTGCAGGTCGTGACATTCTTGTATAGAAAATGGAGGATTTGGTGAAGAAAAACCTAGATCTAAAGGTAGGAATTTAAAGAGAAGTGAAGGAAATATGGAGAGGCAAATATGGAAATGGTTCCGCCACTCTCAAGGCTTTGAGAGATGAGGTTTAGGTAGTTCACCGCCTTTGAGAGGAAGCCAAAGAATAAGAACACAAGAAAGGAGCTAAGGCTTTTACTTTCTAGAGATAAGGAGGAGTATCTAACTTTAAAACTCACTAACATTCAAATTATGAGAGAAATACAAAAAGGAGAGGTATTTATACCTCCTAAGAACTAAATTTTCAGAATTGGCTTTGGTGGGCTTGAAAAAGCTTCACCCAAGGCCCAAAAACTAAAGATACATGGCCCAAAAGGAGCCTAAAGCAACCTAACACCTATACAAGGCCCAAAAGTGACCCAAGATGGAAAATATGACCATGCAAGGCCCAAAACTAAAAATAATTATAAACCTAATTAATTCCTAAAAAATAATATTTCTAACAAAAATATTTACAAAGTGCAAAGAATGGCCAAAAGGAGGCTAAGTGATGCTTGCGTCATTCTCTCCCTCTTCAAGATGATTTGTCCTCAAATCCTAAAAAATACTCAAGGCAATGCTCAAAGTAATGACAAACCTACAAGATAAAGGGAGAAAATAGTGAGTTACTTAAAAGGGAAAGAAAGCAAAAAGTGACAAAAAAATAAAATCAAAAGAAGGAAAGACATTAGATTTGCCACCAGGGTCAAATACTAACCTTTTTACCTTTGTGAAAACAAAAGGAAAAATAACATAAAGGAGCAAAAAGAGAAAATACCTTAAGAAGGCACAAGGTAACCAATGGAATCCCTCATGCATCCTATAGATGGTATGAACGACATGATGTTCAATGAGGATGAGATGAGGGGTAGAGAAATGAACATGTACAATAGAAGAAATGAAGGGCATATGATACAAAAGAGTAGAATAAACTGCCCTAAGAGGATCATAATGTATAATGACATTTAAACTAGGGACTAAATCATGCATGACATTCAAAGATGATATTAACCCTCCATATAATCCCTTATGAAAATGAATAGTAGAAACATGCTTTATGTATATGATGTGGGTATGAATAGAAAAGGTTAGAAAATGAAACAAATGGTAAACCTACAAAAATCCTAGAGACAAGTAGAATCACATAAGACAAGACATAAGGAAAAATCAACTCAAAAGAATAAATACACATCTCTATCTTAAAAGAACCTATAATGACTATATACATCCTACAAGTAATTCTCATCATACTATGTACACATAAAGATCTATCCATCCCATAGTAACTATGAGAGGTTGGAAAGCAAATCTCTAGAGGATGAAACACTCTAATGGGCAAAGAAGGATAAAGGCCTATAAAACACAAAGATGTGCTAGAAGTGTACATGTCATGAAGCATGTAAAGGGGTTGATGAAGAAGTAAGGCTTTTTTCATGTGAAGTTTGAAGGCAAGGAGAGAAGAATGCCTCATGGGTTTTTCAAGGGTGAGAATCCCTTTACCCTTATCTTTTTGGATTTTTTATTTTTTATTTTTTTGTTTTAGAGGTTTTGGAGGAGAGGTGGAAGGCTCAACCTCTTTATCCCTTTTAAACTTCATTTGAAGTTGGTCTTCCAAAACTTGTTTGGGAGACAAGGGGTGCAAAATAAACTTTTTATTATTATGTATAAATGTGCGGATGTTGGTGAAACCGTTATGGGTAACCTTTTTATCATACTGCTAAGGTCTACCTAACAAGACATAAGTTGCTTCTATAGGCACAACATCACACCGAATTTGATCATGGTATGTGCCTATGGAGAGAGAAAGAAGAACTTGTTTGTTCACTAACATCTCACCCTTTTCATTAAGCCATTGTAATTTTTATAAGGTCTAAGGTAATCTATTAGAGCACAACCAAGTTTGTGAACTAGCCTTTGGCTAGCCACATTTGCATAACTTCCACTATCCACAATGAGAGAACAAAGTTTATCTTTAAGGTAACATCTTGTGTAAAAGATGTTCTCTTGTTATGTAGTGTCATCATCCCTCATATGGCTTCCAAGAAGCCTTCAAATTAGAAATAGCTCACCTTCATCTCCAAGAAGATGTTCACTATCACAGGAATCACTATTTGAGCTATCACTAGAGTGTGAAGAGGAAGCTTCCTCATAGCTTGAATAGTGATTAATGCCCCTTAAAATCATTGTTTTCCTTGTTGGGCATTGAGAGGCAATGTGACCCCTTCCCAAACACTTAAAACATTTGATGGAACTTGTTCTTAAAGAATTAGGTTGGGATGAAGTGTTGACATTTCTAAAAAGGGTATGTTTTGAAGGTTGTGTAGGGGGATGATCCCTATAAACCTCACTTTTAATCCTAGAAGATGAAGTGCCCACTTCATGCTCCTTACCCTTTCTACCACTACCCTTTTTTTGGATGAAGCCTTCCTTTCCCTTCCACCTAGGATTAAATGGTTTAGAATCCCCTCTATAATAGGAAGCTCCATCCATGAGTTAAGCTTCTACTCATGTGCATTGATGGAGAAGCTCATCAATGTCCATATAAGGTAGAAGTTCCACTCTTTTCTTTATATTATGATTAAGGCCATGTAAAAATTGATGCATGAGGATTTCTTCATCCTCCTTATCATTGGCCCTAATCATAGCCATTTCCAAGGCCTTGTAATAATCCTCCACACCCTTGGACCCTTGGGTGAGTCTATTGAGCTTAGCCAACAACTCACCCCTATAGTAGGAGGGAACATACCTTTTCCTAAGCAAGGCCTTAAGGTCATCCCATTCATCAATAGGTGGGAAATGGTCTTTCTTTTTAGGCTAAATATATCTTTTGGTCATTTATCTTTTCTAAAAATGTTAATTTGGTCCTTTAATTATTTTTTTGTTCACTTTGGTCCCCTATGTGGTTTAAAATGTGTCAGATGCGTCTTTCCGTCAAATTCTTCTAAAGCCATTACTGTTGCCATCTTCTTCAATATAAGTTTCTTCTCCTTCTTTGATGGCTTCTTCCATAAAACATAAAATTTATCCAATCCCCTATTCTTCCTTAATTATTTTCCAATCCCACACTCATCATATTCAAATTCCCAATTCCTAAATGCAATAAACTCTCAATCGTGTATGTTCAGAATCCGATTCTGTTGCAGTCCAACATATTCTATTGTCTTCTTCACAGGCCCTATTGTCTTCCATAACAAATCATTGTTCAACTTCTCAAATCGAGCTTGGATGAGGGGCTCAGAAAAATCAACACCATCAAAAAGTGAATTAATTTCCACGCGGACCTGGTGTTGGGTGTTGAGAGCTCTCTTTGTACACTCAGTCTTTCTTCTGAGCTTGCTAAGTACCTTGTTGTCCTTCCCGATATCCTTTCCATGCTTCTTGAAATAGTATCTGATCCGGTCTGGATACCGACCCCAATCTTGTGACGTCAGAGTGACCTCATATAAGGAAAACCGGTGTCCTGGTTCAACATTACCACACCGGATATCCGATGTCTGGCCTTTCGTCCTCATCTCACGACTGCCCCACTTATTGTCTCTATAACGGATCTTTGTTCATTTTTACAGAACATTTATATATAACTGTTGGTTTCTCAGTCACAGCAAGATAAGAGCCCCTAATAACTTATCAGCGAAGATACTGTATGTAGCAAAATATGTCACGTCAATGGCCTCAGAAAGCAAGTGGATGTGTCAGCAGATTATGCGGAAAAGGTGATTATCCTCTCTTCTTCCTATAGGGTTATACTCTGATAATTGACCTACCCTCCTGACACATTCTGAGTGTTGAGCCACCCTGATTGACATAATGTACACGCTATTAGAGTTAGGGGACCCACCTGTATCCAACGACTCATTTTCTCACGTACAACTATAAATAGCTCATTTCAATACACATGCAAGGTGATGTTGTTCTATCTTACACTTTACCATTACTTCGCTTGAGCATTCATTGAGTTCTTACACTCTTCTAACTTGAGCGTCGGAGAATCTTCGCAGGTGGCACCACCTTTCGCCCCCCTGCAACGTGAATCGTTGGTGTGAAGGATCTCCAGGACAACAAGACCGGCCTCTCCCACTGAGAGACCGGATTAATACATCGTATACTCATTGTTCCGATGTACAAACCCTAAAAACACCTATATTCTTGTGGCTGGTCCCACACCGGATTCTAGACCCCGGATCAGACCAGTTCATTGGCACGCCCAGTGGGACTCGTTAGAGTTATTCCCATTTTCGCAGAAGTTTGGTTGTCACGATGGAAGGTGATGGGAGAGATTTTGTTGATGGTCACGTGGAGGATGTGACCCATCAACAGCCTGGAAGGAGACTTGTCTTCGAGTCCCCTGTAACTCAAACCCAGAGGATGGTGCAAGTGCAAACGCCTGACCCTCGCGATGAGGTTATCAGGCAACTCAGGGAGGAGCTGATGGAGTTGAAGCGGGAGAAAGGAGGAGCTGGGGACAGGGTAACGTCCCATGCAGAAGAGACTCACCACGCATCAGAGAGGGGCAGGTCTACAACCCTTCAGTATTCAAAGATCCCCACGTATGAAGAGAGAGAGCAGACTCAAGACTCTGGTGATAGAGTCAGTACCAGGAGAAGGGAGCAGGCGGTGGTGACTTCAGGGACGTACAAGCTCAGTGTCCCTTTCTCAAGAAGGCTGATGAGCATTACCATCCCGAAACATTTGCAAACAACTCAGCCACTGTCAATAGGGAAGTATAATGGAGAAACTGATCCCACTAAGCATTTGGATGCTTATGTGTATGAAGCTATGTATTTGGGAGCAGATAAAGATGTTATGTGTAGGATGTTCCCAAGAACACTAACGGAGGAGGCTCTCAGTTGGTTTAAAAGCTTACCCTCAGGATCTATAGACTCTTGGGAAGAAATGGCCGCTGCATTTGAAAGCCATTTTGTCATCTCTAGGGATATCCCAAGAACTTCTCACACCCTGGCCCAGATAAGGCAGGGAGAAACTGAAACTCTTAAGGAGTTCTTGAAGAGGTTTTATAAGGAGACAGCTTTGGTCCCCAACCTCACGGAGGCCATACAACTTCATATTGTAGTGGAAGCTCTTCAGCCTGGTTCAGCCTTTGCCCTATCTTTGGCAAAGAGCCCCCCAACAACCTTCGAGGAGTTTCGAAGGAAAGCTTCCAAGTACGTGGGCATAGAGATGCATCTGGAGGCAACCGCAACAAGAATGAAGCCTTCAGCACCCACTCAGCAGCCACGGAGAGAAAAGGAGAGAGTGAGGCCTAAGAAGCATGCCTTTAGAGAAGACTTTGTAAACGCTCGCCCGCATCCATGAGATAGGCGTGTATCATCGTTCAACAACTATGCTCCATTGAACACCAGGCATTCACAAATCATGAGGGAGGTTGGTTGGCCAACGTTGAACGTCTTTGGTATAAGGAAACCAGCCCCAGTCAAGAGGGGTGGTAACCCACGCAAGTATTGCACTTTCCATGAACAGATAGGACACAATACTGATGAGTGCAAGGCGTTAAAGAATACGGTGGAAACTCTCATCTGAGAAGGAAAGCTGAAGCAGTATTTGTTCAAGGAGAAATCTGTAGACGAGCCTCAAAGGATGGAAAAAAGGAGTAGAGATCCTGATGACGAAGATGATAATACACGTAACCCAGCAAGGAAGTTCACTGCAGCCGAAAAACAGAAGGGAGTAGTGATTGCTGGAGATGCCCAACAAAATAACATGCCCCAGCAGCAGAGGCAGGGCAGACGAGAAGTGATTGAGATGATAGCCGGAGGATTTGCGGGAGGAGGAGCATCAATCACAACACGGAAGAATCACCACATGATGATTCTGTCTGTCCAGGGCAAACCAAGGGATAACCGCCCTTTCAAGGACGGTATGGCAGCTCCGACGGTGTCATTTACTGATGATGATTTTGGCCCAACAATTCCAGGAGGTGATGATGCAGTAGTTATCGTGGCAGTCATAGCCAACAAGGATGTCAAGAGGATCCTCGTCGATCAGGGAAGTTCTTGTGATGTTATCTTTTATAATTGTTTCAAACGAATGGGTTTCAATGATGCAGATTTACAACCTTACACGCAAGAACTCACAGCGTTTAATGGAGCCAAACAACCCACCAAGGGGTATCTTAACACTCTAATTTCCTTTGAAGGAGAGCCTGGAGCGAGAACAGTCAAGTCTAGAATTCTGGTGATTAATATAGAATCCCCATACAACGGTATCATAGGCCGTCCTACACTGAATACGATGGAAGCAATTGTATCCACTCCTCATCTCTTGATCAAATTCATTGACAAAGACAACGATGTGTCCTCTCTCCGTGGTGATCAGGAGATGGCTCGATATTGTTATAACTTGAGCCTCAACATGGTCAAGTTGGAAGCATTCAACAAGAAGAGGAAGCTGAACGACGGAGGAACAGCGGCAGGGTCTGTCAGTTTAATTGATCTGGACCCTAGAGTGAAATTGAAGATTGATCCACTCAATCCCTCTAAGCCCACACCGGATGGTGGTTCCAGGGATGTTGTCTTAGGGGATTCCCCAGAGAAGGTCACGCACATCAATGATAAGCTGGAGTTTGCTATGGAGCAACGCTTATTAGCCCTTCTGCAGGAGTTCAAGGATCTTTTCGCATGGACAGCAGCAGACATGCCTGGGATGGACCCTGATTTCTGTTGCCACAAGCTTGCTGTGTACCCTGAAACAAGACCGGTGGCCCAGAAGAAGAGGAGGTTGGGACCGGAGAAGCAGAGGGCAGCTTATGAGCAGACAGAGGAGTTGTTGAAAGCAGGCTTTATAAGGGAGATACGCTACTCTTCTTGGCTTTCTAATGTGGTTATGGTGCAGAAAGCTAATGGCAAATGGAGAATGTGCATAGATTATGTGGATCTTAACCGTTGCTGCCCCAAGGATCCATATCCCCTGCCCAACATTGATCGCATGGTGGATGATTCATCTGGTTACCAGTACCTCAGTTTCATGGATGCTTATTCGGGGTATAACCAGATTCCGATGTGGGAGGGAGACCAAGAGAAAACTGCCTTTATCAATGACCGCGGTGTTTTCTGCTACACCGTCATGCCTTTTGGATTGAAGAATGCCGGCGCTACCTATCAGCGCATGATTAACAAAGTCTTTGAAGGGATGCACACCAGGCTGGTCGAAGTTTATATCGATGATATTATAGCCAAAACGCCCGCTGGAGGAGACCACATTGAGGATCTGCGCCAAGTTTTAACTAGGCTTCGACAGTACAACATGAGGTTAAACCCCTTAAAATGCACCTTTGCCGTTCCAGCTGGGAAATTCTTGGGATTCATGTTGACCCAACGAGGCATTGAGGCTAACCCTGGGAAATGTCAAGCAATCCTGGACATGCAGAGCCCTAAGAGTCTGAGGGAAGTCCAATCATTGAATGGGAAGGTAGCCGCTCTGGCTCGTTTCATGCCCAAAATGGCACACAGATCCCTTCCCCTGTATAAGGCGTTGAAAAAACACAAGAATTTTGAATGGGGAGAGGAGTAAGAACAAGCCTTCCAGCAACTCAAGGCCGTTCTCTCAAGTCCACCGATACTGGTTAAGCCTGACCCTGGTGAGACTTTGATCTTGTATTTAGCAATCTCTGATGAAGCCCTAGGCGTGGCCTTGGTTAAAGAAACCCCTGAAGGGCAGAGGCCGGTGTACTTTACTAGTAAGACGCTTCAGGGGGCGGAGGGAAGGTATCATAAGATTGAGAAAGCTGCTCTAGCAGTCGTGTGGGCATCACGATGGTTGAGGCCCTATTTCCACGCGCACCCAGTATTGGTGAGAACGGATTTGCCTCTCCATTCAGTGCTTAGCAAGCCAGACCTCGCCGGAAGGATGATAAAATGGTCTATCGAGCTGTCTGAATTTGAAATTTCATATGAGCCTCGAGGAGCCATCAAGGCGCAAGTGTTGGCTGATTTTGTTGTGGAGATGACTGGGGCAGACCCTGCTACCCCTCAAGCGTATTGGACCATTTACGTTGATGGATCGTCGAATAGCAAAGGTTGTGGAGCAGGTGTTGTGGTAGAAAGTGATGATGGTGTGCATCTAGAAATTTCCCTCCGATTCAATTTCAAAACCTCCAACAACCAGGCTGAATACGAAGCATGCTTGGCCGGTCTCCGTGCGGCGATTGACATCGGAGCATCAGCAGTCACACTGTGCAGTGATTCCCAATTGGTGATTTCGCAGATCCAGGGGGAGTACTGTAACACCCTCGGTTAGATAAGACAAATCCTTCTGTAGGTTCATCCTATTTAACTGAGAGTGTTAACAGTTTTCAGAAAAAGTGAATATATTTTTTTTAATAAATAAATACGTGGTAGATCAGCGGAAGTAATATTGTATATATCACATAGTCATTCACAAACTGTAAATAATTGTACTCTTAACAGAATGGGGCATGCAGGCACCCTTAAATATTATACAGTCATCCGGTGTCTGATTATGAAAATTCTATCCTTAATGATTATTCTCAACGGGTTTAGCGTATTGTTGATCTTCATACTCGGGTTCTTGAGTTTCTAATTCCTCTGAAAAATGTTCAACAGTAAGGGTGAGTATAACCCGAGACCCTGATTGGTTCCTCCGGTGCGAACATAACCCAGTTAACATACAATGTCACATAGATCATACATTTAGCATATTTATAACAAACAAACATGTTGTCATCATAGCATATTCACAATTATATCAATCAAGCATATTACCATGAAATAAATCGTACATATAACATATTCACAATTATAACAATCAAATATGATGTAATGAATGCATGAGTTCGGATCCATTATGATTTATCTTTGATTAAGTCTCATGATGCATGTGGGCCCAAGAAATTATTTCTTCTTCTCTGGAATATCACCATTCCAATTCTCTAGAGCGATCAGGGTCCGCCCAAGCTCTGGTACAAAATGAACTCATTGGTTCTTATCATTGATTTATAAATATATTTGAGACTTGGATCCCTACGATCATGGTCACACTCCGTCATTTAGTCAAAGTACACCAGAATTACTCGTCTCACCCGGCTATCAGGGCGCGACTCTGATGCCATTGGGTTGCCGTTCCAGTTGTACTCCCAAGATTCTTCATGGAGATCGAACGTGAGTGTCCTTCACTGTACCAAGTGTATGCTCTAGAGGTTTTTCTTCTTCAAAAATATTTTCATGATGCGAAATGCATTTATCTTATCAATTGATTCATTGGGTATCTTATGTATTTCCAGTCTCATCATATCATTCTCAAGTTCTTTGAATTTCCTCAATCATTTAAACCTTGTAAGATATTCGTTTATTAATTAAAGAAATATATCTATTATATATATTCTTTCATAAAGAGTAAAATAATATATTCTTTATGTAATTACTCATAATATCAATGTATAATAATAATAAAACTAATAATAATGATAACAATATTAAGTTTGACAATAAATAATGATAATAATAGAATAAGAATAATAATTATAACTTACCAATAACTTAAAAAGTATTGAAGATTGGTTTTCAATTGAAAATTCAAGTGAAAAACACTAAAAACTGAGTTTTCCGAGTGGAACAGGGGCAAATCCGAGTGAAATGGGTATGATTCCGAGTGGAATCATACAGAGAAGGGTTCTCCAAGCGTTCTGACTCAAAATTCGAGTGAAATGACACTGGAAAAACTGTTTTCCGACCGAAATAGGTTTGGATCCGAGTGAAATGAAGTGGAATGCTGTTTTCCGACTGGAACAGGTCTGATTCCGAGTGAAAATGAGTTTTTCCGACTAAAATAGATTATATCCGAGTGGAAATGTTGATATCCAAGCTTTCTGAGTAAAATAGGTGTAATACTGAGTGAGAAATTGAGTTTGCCGAGTGAAATGGGTTGAATACCGAGTGAAATGAGTATAAATACCGAGTGAATTCAGCTTGAAGTGAGTTTCTGAATAAGATAGACATCAATCCGAGTGAAATCAGGTTGATCAGAGATTTCTGAGTCATTTTAAATATATATTCCGAGTGAAAATAAACTAAAGGGAGTTTTCTGAGTAAATTAAAAGTTTACCGAGTGAAATTGGGTTTCTGAATGAAATTAATTATGATTCCGAGTGGAATCAATAGTAAAAGAGTTTCCTGAGTGAAAATAAGGTATTTCCCGAGTGAAACAGAGGCTGAAAGTAATTTCCTTAACTAAATATCTTAAAACCGTGTGAGGTCAGTAGGAAAAATGGTTTCCTAAGTAGCATGGTTTGTAAATCTGAGTGAAAATCATTCTGCTGACTGGAATACATTCAAGTAAAGTAAATCCGAGTGAAATAATTCCTAATTCCGAGTGGAATCAGGTTGATACACTTTTCTGAGTGAGAATAAAATGATTTCTAAGTGAAATAAGGTCAAATTCCGAGTGAAACAAAACTTGGGAAGTGCTATCCGAGTTAAACATGAAGTTTTCCGAGTGCATTTACTAAAAAGGGGTTCTGAGTAAAAGATAAACATACTTTCTGAGTGGAATTAAGTCAAAACCGAGTAAAATAATATAAGAAGGAAATTTCCGAGTAAAACAAGACTTGTAAGATGCTGTCCGAGAGAAATAGAGTGTTTACCGAGTGAAATACTATGTTTTCCGAGTGCAATATAATGTTTTCCGAATGAAATCAGCTAAGACCGAGTAAAATAAGTGTAAAACCGGTCGGATTATCATAAAACCGAGTAAAATAACCTGTTACCGTATTTATTTTACTGGAAATCACACAGTACCCATGTTTTCTTAGTAATTTTAGTCCAATATATACATATCATATCATAATTCATCACTCGGTAACAGATATATATAAACATGCATATACAATGATAATTTCAAGCATTTCATACACACTGAATCAGTCCTCACTCGGTTTTCCCACAAGGCACCCAAGAATATACCCCCTACCTCGAATGAAGCTCCTGGAGGAGAAGAAAGAGACTCCCTTTACTGTCCTGCCTGGAATCCGAGTGAAACAGAGGAGAAAGGAGAAGGAAACTTGCTGGAAATGAGAGTGATGAAGGAGAGTGTTGGTCGTGTGTGTGGTGTTCCTTAGGGTCCTGGCACTGGTTTAAATAGGGAGGAAGTGAGTGGGGAGACAGGTGGGAGACAGCCTTTTCAGAGTGGCTGCTGAGTCAGTGCCCATTTCTGAGTGGTATGCTGACTCAGTGACCACTTCCGAGTGGTATGCTGACTCAGTGCCCATTTTCGAGTGGTATGCTGAGTCAGAAAGGGTCAGTGGAGATTAAACAATTGTATAGGCTGAGTCAGCGTCCATTCCTGGTCGTCCACCATCCCTAATGCGCACGATTGGATTAAAATATCATGAAAAGACAAAATTGAAGTCAAAACGCACTTCTGTCAGTGAATACCGAGTGAAATTACACTCGGTTAACACTTCTAGTAGTGAATTCCGACTGGAATTCCCACTTCCGAGTCTAAATTGCAACTCGTCACTCGGAATTCCCACTTCTAGGCACTCGGTTTTCTTCCAAAACCGACTCAACACTTGCTCTCTCACTCGGTTTCACCTCTTCAGACCGAGTCCTCTCTTTCTTAGTGAATCTTCACTCGGAAATCCGAGTCTTCCTTCACTCAATTCACTCGGTTTAGGCCATTTTCTCTCAGACCAAGACACACACAGACTTCTTTCACTCGGTTTTGGTCCAATGGAGTGTATTTCACTCGGTTTTGGTTCCCTCCATCATTTCCACTCGGTTTCCGAAACAAAATCATTCAGAAACCTTCCTAATTGTTTCTAGAACGCACTTCAGTCGGTAGGAAGCATCAAATTAACTTAAACAAAAGCTTTCTTACATTCTTTCACTCGGAACCGAGCCTTTCTAGGGTGTTTTCACTCGATTTTTCACTTAGAAGGTGTTCTCTTGAACATACTTCACTCAGAATTGCATTTCTTGTCAGGATTCCTCTCGGTGGTAGTCCCCTCAGTCATGTCTCACTCGGAAAACATGACACTGACTCGGAATGCCATCCTTCAGTCGGATTTTCTAAACCTTCACTCGGAATTCTTCATTTTTCACTCGGAACAGAGCATTTTCACTCGGTTTTTGCATCTTTTCACTAATATTCCATATAAATTCCATTATTAAGTGCAAGAATGATATTTTTGAGGTACCATAGACCATCAACAAGGTATATATTGACTTATTCTTGCTTACAAACCCTCCATAATCAAAATTTACAAGGATAAAATTGTTTCTAAAAACAGGGATGTTACATTCTCCCCTCCTTTTAGAAATTTCGTCCCGAAATTTAAAGCTAAAACAATTGAGGGTACAATTCTCTCATTTTCTCCTCAATTTCCCAAGTAGCATCCCCATCATCTGTCTGACTCCAAACTACCTTGACCAAAGGGATTTCTTTGCCTCTTAGTTGTTTGAGACGTCGGTCAGCAATCTTAACTGGCGATGCTTCAAAGGTAAGATTTTCCTTCAGCACAAATTGATCAGGGCTTAGAACATGATCTGGGCTTGGTACATATTTGCGGAGTTGAGAGACATGAAATACATTGTGAAGATTTGTCAGCTCAGGTGGCAGAGCAATGCGGTACGCATGAGTTCCTATCTTTTGCAGAATCTGATAGGGTCCTACGTATCTGGGGCTTAACTTCTTGGCCTTCAAAGCTCTTCCTACTCCAGTGGTAGGAGTAACTTTGAGAAATACATGGTCACCTTCTTCAAATTCTAATGGCTTCCGTCGCTTGTCATAGTAGCTCTTTTGTCTATCTTGCGAAGCCTTCATTGCCATTTGAATCCTCTGAACTTGTTCTGTTGTCTTCTGAACGATCTCTGGTCCAATTATTGTTTTCTCACCAGTTTCATACCAAAATAAAGGTGTACGACACTTTCTTCCATACAAAGCTTCATATGGAGTCATTCCGATGCTTGCATGATAACTGTTGTTGTAGGTGAATTCAATAAGTGGGAGATATTCTTGCCAACTTCCACTATGTTCCAAGACACAAAGACGTAACAAATCTTCAAGAGTCTTGATTGTTCTTTCTGATTGTCCGTTTGTCTGTGGGTGGTATGCGGAACTTAACTTCAGACGAGTTCCTAGAGCTTGTTGCAGGCTCTTCCAAAATTGAGATGTGAAACGAGGATCTCGATCAGATACAATCGCAGTGGGAATTCCATGTAATCGTACAATCTCCTTGATATAGATCTGGGTGAGTTTTTCTAGGGAATACTTCATATTGACAGGAATGAAGTGAGCAGTCTTTGTTAATCGATCCACGATTACCCAAATAGCATCACATCCAGCTGACGTTCTGGGAAATCCACTCACGAAGTCCATAGCAATCTCATCCCATTTCCATTCTGGAATATCCAGAGGACGAAGGGTCCCACTTGGTCGTTGTTGTTCCGCCTTTACCTTCTGACACATCAGGCAAGCTGTTACGTATTCAGCGATATCCCTTTTCATTCCTTGCCACCAGAATAATTTCTTCAAGTCCTGGTACATCTTGGTTGATCCTGGGTGGATACTGTACTTACTCTTGTGTGCTTCATCCAGGATAGATCTCTTAAGATCTGCGTTGATTGGAATACAGAGTCTTTGTTGATACTTGATCACTCCATATTCATCTTTGGTAAACTCTGAGACTCCTTCTTTTGTCTTTTCTACTAGATCTTGTAATTCCTGGTCATTGGCTTGAGCTTCTTTGATTTGTTCCAAGAATTCATTGGAAATCCTTAGCATTCCAACCATAAGGCTTCCCCTTTTTTGGTGTTACTGCTAGGTTCAAATCGCGAAACTGTTCAATCAATTCTAACTCCTTCGTCATCATGTATGAGAGACGTAAAGCATTTCTACTGAGTGCATCAGCCACAACATTAGCTTTTCCAGGATGGTATCGGAGTTCAAAATCGTAATCTTTGATAAACTCCATCCACCTACGTTGTCGCATGTTCAACTCCTTCTGATCGAATAGATACTTCAAGCTCTTATGATCACTGAAGACTTCGAAGTATGTACCATACAAGTAGTGTCTCCAGATTTTTAAGGCAAACACAACAGCAGCTAATTCCAAGTCATGTGTAGGATAGTTAACTTCATGGGTTCTTAGCTGTCTTGAAGCATAGGCAACAACCTTTCTTTCTTGCATTAGGACACATCCTAATCCTTGTTTTGACGCATCACAGTACACTTCATATGGCTTGGCAGGATCTGGCAAAATCAAGACAGGTGCACTAGTGAGTCGTTGGCGTAACTCCGTAAAACTGCTTTCGCATTTATCAGTCCATTCGAATGGTTGATCTTTACGAGTCAGCTTAGTTAAAGGTGCTGCAATTCGAGAGAAATTCTCGATGAATCGACGATAATATCCAGCCAGTCCAAGGAAACTGCGGATTTCCGTCACATTCTTGGGTTGTTCCCAATTTAATACAGCTTCTACCTTTGTAGGATCCACAGCAATTCCTTCCTTAGAGATGACATGTCCTAAGAATTTCACTTCTGTCAACCAGAATTCACATTTTGAAAATTTGGCGTACAATTGCCTTGCACGCAGAGTGTTTAGAACAATTCAAAGATGCTCCTTATGTTCCTCATGGCTCTTGGAATAGACGAGAATATCGTCAATGAATACAACCACGAATTTGTCTAAGTACTCATGGAAGATTCGATTCATGTATCCCATAAATACTGCAGGTGCATTTGTGACTCCAAAAGGCATAACAAGATACTCATAGTGACCATATCGTGTTCTGAATGCCGTTTTGGGTACATCGTCTTTCTTTACCCTGATTTGATGATAGCCTGATCGCAGATCAATCTTCGAGAAGATAGTGGCTCCTCGTAATTGATCCATCAAATCATCAATCCTTGGAAGAGGGTAACGATTCTTGATCGTAACTTTATTCAACTGACGATAGTCAACACATAACCGCATACTGCCATCCTTCTTTTTGACTAGAAGAACTGGTGCTCCCCAAGATGAGACACTGGGTCTAATCATCCCTTTCTCTAGAAGTTCTTCTAATTGCTCTTTGAGTTCACTGAGTTCCTTGGGTGACATCCGGTAAGGAGCAATAGAGATTGGTCCCACGCCTGGTACAATATCAATGCTGAATTCAACTTCTCGCTCTGGAGGTAGCTCTCGTATGTCCTCAGGGAATACTTCTGGAAATTCTTGAACAACAGGAATCTGTTCAAGTTGAGAAGTGACCTTACTTTCAGTTTCAGCAAGGATCATGTATAGTTGGACTTCTTTTGAGATACCTTTTCTGAGCTAACAAGGCAAGAATTTGTGACTTGATCATATTCAGATGTAGTAGACCCGTGAGAGATGGATCTATTATGACAGTCAATTAGAATATGATTGGCAGCAAGCCAATTCATCCCTAGAACAATGTCTAGATCAATCAAAGGTAAACATATCAGATCTACCTGATAAGCTTTCCCTTCGATGTTAAGAGGACATTCTAGACATATGCGAGTAGAGCAAATGGGCTTATTGGCAGCAGTTGTGACAATCATTTGATAGGGCAGAGAGGTTGTAGGAAGCTTTAAATGGTTTACACAATTCTCAGATATGAAAGAATGAGTGGCTCCAGAATCATATAATACATTTAATAGAGTACTTCCTATAAAGCATGTACCTTGCACAAGATCGTTCTCTTGTGATACTTCTGCACCATTCATTGTAAAAACTCTGGCATTTCCCCCTGGCCTTCCGGTTGAGTTGTTTCCGGGCCTTCCAGAATTATTGTTCTGTCTGAAGTTATTGTTGCAGGGAACATTTTGCATTCTCGGAGCATTGTTGGTAGAGACATTTGCAGTAGATCCTCCACTTCCTTGACCTGTTGGTCGCACTGCTTGTCTTTGAGTTACTTGTTGTTGGTTATTTTTATTCCTGCACCAACAGTCAACATCACGATGCCCGATGTAACATCCCTGTTTTTAGAAACAATTTTATCCTTGTAAATTTTGATTATGGAGGGTTTGTAAGCAAGAATAAGTCAATATATACCTTGTTAATGGTCTATGGTACCTCAAAAATATCATTCTTGCACTTAATAATGGAATTTATATAGAATATTAGTGAAAAGATGCAAAAAAACCGAGTGAAAATGCTCTATTCCGAGTGAAAAATAAAGAATTCCGAGTGAAGGTTTAGAAAATCCGACTGAAGGATGGCATTCCGAGTCAGAGTCATGTTTTCCGAGTGAGACATGACTGAGGGGACTACCACCGAGAGGAATCCTGACAAAAAAATGCAATTCTGAGTGAAGTATGTTCAAGAGAACACCTTCTAAGTGAAAAACCGAGTGAAAACACCCTAGAAAGGCTCGGTTCCGAGTGAAAGAATGTAAGGAAGCTTTTGTTTAAGTTGATTTGATGCTTCCTACCGACTGAAGTGCGTTCTAGAAACAATTAGGAAGGTTTCCGAATGATTTTGTTTCGGAAACCGAGTGGAAATGATGGAGGGAACCAAAACTGAGTGAAATACACTCCATTGGACCAAAACCGAGTAAAAGAAGTCTGTGTGTGTCTTGGTCCGAGAGAAAATGGCCTAAACCGAGTGAATTGAGTGAAGGAAGACTCGGATTTCCGAGTGAAGATTCACTAAGAAAGAGAGGACTCAGTCTGAAGAGGTGAAACCGAGTGAGAGAGCAAGTGTTGAATCGGTTTTGGAAGAAAACCGAGTGCCTAGAAGTGGGAATTCCGAGTGAAGAGTTGCAATTTAGACTCGGAAGTGGGAATTCCAGTCGGAATTCACTACTAGAAGTGTTAACCGAGTGTAATTTCACTCGGTATTCACTGACAGAAGTGCGTTTTGACTTCAATTTTGTCTTTTCATGATATTTTAATCCAATCGTGCGCATTAGGGATGGTGGACGACCAGGAATGGACGCTGACTCAGCCTATACAATTGTTTAATCTCCACTGACCCTTTCTGACTCAGCATACCACTCGAAAATGGGCACTGAGTCAGCATACCACTCGGAAGTGGTCACTGAGTCAGCATACCACTCAGAAATGGGCACTGACTCAGCAGCCACTCTGAAAAGGCTGTCTCCCACCTGTCTCCCCACTCACTTCCTCCCTATTTAAACCAGTGCCAGGACCCTAAGGAACACCACACACACGGCCAACACTCTCCTTCATCACTCTCATTTCCAGTAAGTTTCCTTCTCCTTTCTCCTCTGTTTCACTCGGATTCCAGGCAGGATAGTAAAGGGAGTCTCTTTCTTCTCCTCCAGGAGCTTTATTCGAGGTAGGGGGTATATTCTTGGGTGCCTTGTAGGAAAACCGAGTGAGGACTGATTCAGTGTGTATGAAATGCTTGAAATTATCATTGTATATGCATGTTTATATATATCTGTTACCGAGTGATGAATTATGATATGATATGTATATATTGGACTGAAATTACTAAGAAAACATGGGTTCTGTGTGATTTCCAGTAAAATAAATACGGTAACAGGTTATTTTACTCGGTTTTATGATAATCCGACCGGTTTTACACTTATTTTACTCGGTCTTAGCTGTTTTCATTCGGAAAACATTATATTGCACTCGGAAAACATAGTATTTCACTCGGTAAACACTCTATTTCTCTCGGACAGCATCTTACAAGTCTTGTTTTACTCGGAAATTTCCTTCTTATATTATTTTACTCGGTTTTGACTTAATTCCACTCAGAAAGTATGTTTATCTTTTACTCAGAACCCCTTTTTAGTAAATGCACTCGGAAAACTTCATGTTTAACTTGGATAGCACTTCCCAAGTTTTGTTTCACTCGGAATTTGACCTTATTTCACTTAGAAATCATTTTATTCTCACTCAGAAAAGTGTATCAACCTGATTCCACTTGGAATCAGGAATTATTTCACTCGGATTTACTTTACTTGAATGTATTCCAGTCAGCAGAATGATTTTCACTCAGATTTACAAACCATGCTACTTAGGAAACCATTTTTCCTACTGACCTCACACGGTTTTAAGATATTTAGTTAAGGAAATTACTTTCAGCCTCTGTTTCACTCGGGAAATACCTTATTTTCACTCAGGAAACTCTTTTACTATTGATTCCACTCGGAATCATAATTAATTTCATTCAGAAACCCAATTTCACTCGGTAAACTTTTAATTTACTCAGAAAACTCCCTTTAGTTTATTTTCACTCGGAATATATATTTAAAATGACTCAGAAATCTCTGATCAACCTGATTTCACTCGGATTGATGTCTATCTTATTCAGAAACTCACTTCAAGCTGAATTCACTCGGTATTTATACTCATTTCACTCGGTATTTAACCCATTTCACTCGGCAAACTCAATTTCTCACTCAGTATTACACCTATTTTACTCAGAAAGCTTGGATATCAATATTTCCACTCGGATATAATTTATTTTAGTCGGAAAACACTCATTTCCACTCGGAATCAGACCTGTTCCAGTTGGAAAATAGCATTCCACTTCATTTCACTCGGATCCAAACCTATTTCAGTCGGAAAACAGTTTTTCCAGTGTCATTTCACTCGGATTTTGAGTCAGAACGCTTGGAGAACCCTTCTCTGTATGATTCCACTCGGAATCATACCCATTTCACTCGAATTTGCCCCTGTTCCACTCGGAAAACTTAGTTTTTAGTGTTTTTCACTTGAATTTTCAATTGAAAACCAATCTTCAATACTTTTTAAGTTATTGGTAAGTTATAATTATTATTCTTATTCTATTATTATCATTATTTATTGTCAAACTTAATATTGTTATCATTATTATTAGTTTTATTATTATTATACATTAATATTATGAGTAATTACATAAAGAATATATTATTTTACTCTTTATGAAAGAATATATATAATAGATATATTTCTTTAATTAATAAACGAATATCTTACAAGGTTTAAATGATTGAGGAAATTCAAAGAACTTGAGAATGATATGATGAGACTGGAAATACATAAGATACCCAATGAATCAATTGATAAGATAAATGCATTTCGCATCATGAAAATATTTTTGAAGAAGAAAAACCTCTAGAGCATACACTTGGTACAGTGAAGGACACTCACGTTCGATCTCCATGAAGAATCTTGGGAGACAACTGGAACGGCAACCCAATGGCATCAGAGTCGCGCCCTGATAGCCGGGTGAGACGAGTAATTCTGGTGTACTTTGACTAAATGACGGAGTGTGACCATGATCGTAGGGATCCAAGTCTCAAATATATTTATAAATCAATGATAAGAACCAATGAGTTCATTTGTACCAGAGCTTGGGCGGACCCTGATCGCTCTAGAGAATTGGAATGGTGATATTCCAGAGAAGAAGAAATAAATTCCTGGGCCCACATGCATCATGAGACTTAATCAAAGATAAACCATAATAAATCTGAACTCATTCATTCATTACAACATATTTGATTGTTATAATTGTGAATATGTTATATGTATACGATCATGTGATGTTAACATGCTTGATTGTTATAAATATGCTAAATGTATAATCTATGTGACATTGTATGTTAACTGGATTATGTTCGCACCGGATGAACCAATCAGGGTCTTGGGTTATACGCACCCTTACTGTTGAACATTTTTCAGAGGAATTAGAAACTCAAGAACCCGAGTGTGAAGATCAGCAATACGCTGAACCTACTGAGAATAGTCATTAAGCATAGAATTTTTTATAATCAGACACCGGATGACTGTATAATATTTAAGGGTGCCTGCGTGCCCCATTCTGTTAAGAGTACAATTATTTACAGTTTATGAATGACTATGTGATATATACAATATTACTTCCGCTGATCTACCACGTATTTATTTATTTTTTTAAAAAAAAATTCACTTTTTCTGAAAACTGTTAACACTCTCAGTTAAATAGGATGAACCTACAGAAGGATTTATCTTATCTAACCGAGGGTGTTACAAAGGTGGTATCAGAGCATAGTCGATTCATTAAGCTTGTGGAGTGGACCATTAGGTTTCCACGTACTCTGATAGAAATATTGAACAGTCCATAACACTCCTAAGACTAAATATCCTATGTGGAATACTCCACATAACACATACCCTAAATCTATTTGTTGATATTCTTTCAGCAAATTCCCAATGGCATGCCAAAATAACAATCACGTGATGGAGAATCTTCTCACCAGAATTATGGAGGTAATAGAAAGACAAGAGTTACCTCATGCTTCTGCTAGACAAGGATTAGCTGATTTTCAAAGGAACAACCCTACGCAGTTCAAAGGAGGCTTCAATCCAGAAGGAGCACAACTATGGATTGAACACCTTGAAAAGATTTTTGTCGCTATGCGATGTTCTGATGAAGATTATGTAACCTTTGCTGTTTTCATGCTGGTTGGAGAAGCAGAACACTGGTGGACTCATGCTAGAGTCAGACTAGCTACTGATGGGCATATCATTACTTGGGGACGATTTAAGACAGAATTTCTCGCTAAATATTTCCCCGAAGACATAAGGAGGTAAAAGGAGCAGGAGTTCTTCAATCTGAAACAAGGCAATATGACTGTTGGGGAGTACGCTGCTAAGTTTGATGAACTGGCAAAATGTTGTCCCTAATACACTCATATGGGAGAAGCATCAAGATGTGCAAAGTTCGAGGCAGGGCTACGACAAGAGATTCGTCAAGCCATATGTTATCAACAAATTACACAATTCACTACTTTGGTCGATAGATGCCGCATATTTGAGAACACCTCTAATCTTCGACGACCTGGAACGTCTAATCATGGGCCAGAGCGACGCATGCCAGATCGACAACAAAGAAGGGATTTTTGAGGAGATCGACCATATTTCCAATCTTTCAACTCAGTCAACCGAATTCCTCCTAAAGGTCAGGAGAACCAAAGTAGTAGAAACTGCATAATTTGTGGACGGATCGGACATCGTGATGTTGACTGTTGGTACAGGAATAAAAATAACCAACAACAAGTAACTCAAAGACAGGCAGTACGACCAACAGGTCAAGGAAATGGAGGATCTACTGCAAATGTCTCTACCATCAATGCCCTGAGAATGCAAAATGTTCCCCGCAACAACAACTTCAGACAGAACAATAATTCTGGAAGGCCCGGAAACAACTCAACCGGAAGGCCAGGGGGAAATGCCAGAGTTTTTACAATGAATGGTGCAGAAGTATCACAAGAGAACGATCTTGTGCAAGGTACATGCTTTATAGGAAGCACTCTATTAAATGTATTATATGATTCTGGAGCCACTCATTCTTTCATATCTGAGAATTGTGTGAAACATTTAAAGCTTCCTACAACCTCTCTGCCCTATCAAATGATTGTCACAACTGCCGCCAATAAGCCCATTTGCTCTACTCGCATATGTCTAGAATGTCCTCTTAACATCGAAGGGAAAGCTTATCAGGTAGATCTGATATGTTTACCTTTGATTGATCTAGACATTGTTCTAGGGATGAATTGGCTTGCTGCCAATCATATTCTGATTGACTGTCATAATAGATCCATCTCTCACGGGTCTACTACATCTGAATATGATCAAGTCACAAATTCTTGCCTTGTTAGCTCAGAAAAGGTAATCTCAAAAGAAGTCCAACTATACATGATCCTTGCTGAAACTGAAAGTAAGGCCACTTCTCAACTTGAACAGATTCCTGTTGTTCAAGAATTTCCAGAAGTATTCCCTGAGGACATACGAGAGCTACCTCCAGAGCGAGAAGTTGAATTCAGCATTGATATTGTACCGGGCGTGGGACCAATCTCTATTGCTCCTTACCGGATGTCACCCAAGGAACTCAGTGAACTCAAAGAGCAATTAGAAGAACTTCTAGAGAAAGGGATGATTAGACCCAGTGTCTCACCTTGGGGAGTACCAGTTCTTCTAGTCAAAAAGAAGGATGGCAGTATGCGGTTATGTGTTGACTATCGTCAGTTGAATAAAGTTACGATCAAGAATCGTTACCCTCTTCCAAGGATTGATGATTTGATGGATCAATTACGAGGAGCCACTATCTTCTCAAAGATTGATCTGCGATCAGGCTATCATCAAATCAGGGTAAAGAAAGACGATGTACCCAAAACGGCATTCAGAACACGATATGGTCACTATGAGTATCTTGTTATGCCTTTTGGAGTCACAAATGCACCTGCAGTATTTATGGGATACATGAATCGAATCTTCCATGAGTACTTGGACAAATTCGTGGTTGTATTCATTGACGATATTCTCGTCTATTCCAAGAGCCATGGGGAACATGAGGAGCATCTTTGAATTGTTCTAAACACTCTGCGTGCAAGGCAATTGTACGCTAAATTTTCAAAATGTGAATTCTGGTTGACAGAAGTGAAATTCTTAGGACATGTCATCTCTAAGGAAGGAATTGCTG
Organism: Clitoria ternatea; assembly: GCA_037962975.1. Taxonomy (NCBI): domain Eukaryota; kingdom Viridiplantae; phylum Streptophyta; class Magnoliopsida; order Fabales; family Fabaceae; genus Clitoria; species Clitoria ternatea. The sequence goes on from CM075670.1 coordinate 34,072,976, forward strand.
TGGATCCTACAAAGGTAGAAGCTGTATTAAATTGGGAACAACCCAAGAATGTGACAGAAATCCGCAGTTTCCTTGGACTGGCTGGATATTATCGTCGATTCATCGAGAATTTCTCTCGAATTGCAGCACCTTTAACTAAGCTGACTCGTAAAGATCAACCATTCGAATGGACTGATAAATGCGAAAGCAGTTTTACGGAGTTACGCCAACGACTCACTAGTGCACCTGTCTTGATTTTGCCAGATCCTGCCAAGCCATATGAAGTGTACTGTGATGCGTCAAAACAAGGATTAGGATGTGTCCTAATGCAAGAAAGAAAGGTTGTTGCCTATGCTTCAAGACAGCTAAGAACCCATGAAGTTAACTATCCTACACATGACTTGGAATTAGCTGCTGTTGTGTTTGCCTTAAAAATCTGGAGACACTACTTGTATGGTACATACTTCGAAGTCTTCAGTGATCATAAGAGCTTGAAGTATCTATTCGATCAGAAGGAGTTGAACATGCGACAACGTAGGTGGATGGAGTTTATCAAAGATTACGATTTTGAACTCCGATACCATCCTGGAAAAGCTAATGTTGTGGCTGATGCACTCAGTAGAAAGGCTTTACATCTCTCATACATGATGACGAAGGAGTTAGAATTGATTGAACAGTTTCGCGATTTGAACCTAGCAGTAACACCAAAAAGGGGAAGCCTTATGGTTGGAATGCTAAGGATTTCCAATGAATTCTTGGAACAAATCAAAGAAGCTCAAGCCAATGACCAGGAATTACAAGATCTAGCAGAAAAGACAAAAGAAGAAGTCTCAGAGTTTACCAAAGATGAATATGGAGTGATCAAGTATCAACAAAGACTCTGTATTCCAGTCAACGCAGATCTTAAGAGATCTATCCTGGATGAAGCACACAAGAGTAAGTACAGTATCCACCCAGGATCAACCAAGATGTACCAGGACTTGAAGAAATTATTCTGGTGGCAAGGAATGAAAAGGGATATCGCTGAATACGTAACAGCTTGCCTGATGTGTCAGAAGGTAAAGGCGGAACAACAACGACCAAGTGGGACCCTTCGTCCTCTGGATATTCCAGAATGGAAATGGGATGAGATTGCTATGGACTTCGTGAGTGGATTTCCCAGAACGTCAGCTGGATGTGATGCTATTTGGGTAATCGTGGATCGATTAACAAAGACCGCTCACTTCATTCCTGTCAATATGAAGTATTTCCTAGAAAAACTCACCCAGATCTATATCAAGGAGATTGTACGATTACATGGAATTCCCACTGCGATTGTATCTGATCGAGATCCTCGTTTCACATCTCAATTTTGGAAGAGCCTGCAACAAGCTCTAGGAACTCGTCTGAAGTTAAGTTCCACATACCACCCACAAACAGACGGACAATCAGAAAGAACAATCAAGACTCTTGAAGATTTGTTACGTCTTTGTGTCTTGGAACATAGTGGAAGTTGGCAAGAATATCTCCCACTTATTGAATTCACCTACAACAACAGTTATCATGCAAGCATCGGAATAGCTCCATATGAAGCTTTGTATGGAAGAAAGTGTCGTACACCTTTATGTTGGTATGAAACTGGTGAGAAAACAATAATTGGACCAGAGATCGTTTAGAAGACAACAGAACAAGTTCAGAGGATTCAAATGGCAATGAAGGCTTCGCAAGATAGACAAAAGAGTTACTATGACAAGCGATGGAAGCCATTAGAATTTGAAGAAGGTGACCATGTATTTCTCAAAGTTACTCCTACCACTGGAGTAGGAAGAGCTTTGAAGGCCAAGAAGTTAAGCCCCAGATACGTAGGACCCTATCAGATTCTGCAAAAGATAGGAACTCATGCGTACCGCATTGCTCTGCCACCCGAGCTGACAAATCTTCACAATGTATTTCATGTCTCTCAACTCCGCAAATATGTACCAAGCCCTGATCATGTTCTAAGCCCTGATTAATTTGTTCTGAAGGAAAATCTTACCTTTGAAGCATCGCCAGTTAAGATTGCTGACCGACGTCTCAAACAACTAAGAGGCAAAGAAATCCCTTTGGTCAAGGTAGTTTGGAGTCAGACAGATGATGGGGATACTACTTGGGAAATTGAGGAGAAAATGAGAGAATTGTACCCTCAATTGTTTTAGCTTTAAATTTCGGGACGAAATTTCTAAAAGGAGGGGAGAATGTAACATCCCTGTTTTTAGAAACAATTTTATCCTTGTAAATTTTGATTATGGAGGGTTTGTAAGCAAAAATAAGTCAATATATACCTTGTTAATGGTCTATAGTACCTCAAAAATATCATTCTTGCACTTAATAATGGAATTTATATGGAATATTAGTGAAAAGATGCAAAAAAACCGAGTGAAAATGCTCTATTCCGAGTGAAAAATAAAGAATTCCGAGTGAAGGTTTAGAAAATCCGACTGAAGGATGGCATTCCGAGTCAGAGTCATGTTTTCCAAGTGAGACATGACTGAGGGGACTACCACCGAGAGGAATCCTGACAAAAAAATGCAATTCTGAGTGAAGTATGTTCAAGAGAACACCTTCTAAGTGAAAAACCGAGTGAAAACACCCTAGAAAGGCTCGGTTCCGAGTGAAAGAATGTAAGAAAGCTTTTGTTTAAGTTGATTTGATGCTTCCTACTGACTGAAGTACGTTCTAGAAACAATTAGGAAGGTTTCCGAATGCTTTTGTTTCGGAAACCGAGTGGAAATGATGGAGGGAACCAAAACCGAGTGAAATACACTCCATTGGACCAAAACCGAGTGAAAGAAGTCTGTGTGTGTCTTGGTCCGAGAGAAAATGGCCTAAACCGAGTGAATTGAGTGAAGGAAGACTCGGATTTCCGAGTGAAGATTCACTAAGAAAGAGAGGACTCGGTCTGAAGAGGTGAAACCGAGTGAGAGAGCAAGTGTTGAGTCGGTTTTGGAAGAAAACCGAGTGCCTAGAAGTGGGAATTCCGAGTGACGAGTTGCAATTTAGACTCGGAAGTGGGAATTCCAGTTGGAATTCACTACTAGAAGTGTTAACCGAGTGTAATTTCACTCGGTATTCACTGACAGAAGTGCGTTTTGACTTCAATTTTGTCTTTTCATGATATTTTAATCCAATCGTGCGCATTAGGGATGGTGGACGACCAGGAATGGACGCTGACTCAGCCTATACAATTATTTAATCTCCACTGACCCTTTCTGACTCAGCATACCACTCGAAAATGGGCACTGAGTCAGCATACCACTCGGAAGTGGTCACTGAGTCAGCATACCACTCAGAAATGGGCACTGACTCAGCAGCCACTCTGAAAAGGCTGTCTCCCACCTGTCTCCCCACTCACTTCCTCCCTATTTAAACCAGTGCCAGGACCCTAAGGAACACCACACACACGACCAACACTCTCCTTCATCACTCTCATTTCCAGCAAGTTTCCTTCTCCTTTCTCCTCTGTTTCACTCGGATTCCAGGCAGGACAGTAAAGGGAGTCTCTTTCTTCTCCTCCAGGAGCTTCATTCAAGGTAGGGGGTATATTCTTGGGTGCCTTGTGGGAAAACCGAGTGAGGACTGATTCAGTGTGTATGAAATGCTTGAAATTATCATTGTATATGCATGTTTATATATATCTGTTACCGAGTGATGAATTATGATATGATATGTATATATTGGACTGAAATTACTAAGAAAACATGGGTACTGTGTGATTTCCAGTAAAATAAATACGGTAACAGGTTATTTTACTCGGTTTTATGATAATCCGACCGGTTTTACACTTATTTTACTCGGTCTTAGCTGATTTCATTCGGAAAACATTATATTGCACTCGGAAAACATAGTATTTCACTCGGTAAACACTCTATTTCTCTCGGACAGCATCTTACAAGTCTTGTTTTACTCGGAAATTTCCTTCTTATATTATTTTACTCGGTTTTGACTTAATTCCACTCAGAAAGTATGTTTATCTTTTACTCAGAACCCCTTTTTAGTAAATGCACTCGGAAAACTTCATGTTTAACTCGGATAGCACTTCCCAAGTTTTGTTTCACTCAGAATTTGACCTTATTTCACTTAGAAATCATTTTATTCTCACTCAGAAAAGTGTATCAACCTGATTCCACTCGGAATCAGGAATTATTTCACTCGGATTTACTTTACTTGAATGTATTCCAGTCAGCAGAATGATTTTCACTCAGATTTACAAACCATGCTACTTAGGAAACCATTTTTCCTACTGACCTCACACGGTTTTAAGATATTTAGTTAAGGAAATTACTTTCAGCCTCTGTTTCACTCGGGAAATACCTTATTTTCACTCAGGAAACTCTTTTACTATTGATTCCACTCGGAATCATAATTAATTTCATTCAGAAACCCAATTTCACTCGGTAAACTTTTAATTTACTCAGAAAACTCCCTTTAGTTTATTTTCACTCGGAATATATATTTAAAATGACTCAGAAATCTCTGATCAACCTGATTTCACTCGGATTGATGTCTATCTTATTCAGAAACTCACTTCAAGCTGAATCCACTCGGTATTTATACTCATTTCACTCGGTATTCAACCCATTTCACTCGGCAAACTCAATTTCTCACTCAGTATTACACCTATTTTACTCAGAAAGCTTGGATATCAACATTTCCACTCGGATATAATTTATTTTAGTCGGAAAACACTCATTTCCACTCGGAATCAGACCTGTTCCAGTCGGAAAACAGCATTCCACTTCATTTCACTCGGATCCAAACCTATTTCAGTCGGAAAACAGTTTTTCCAGTGTCATTTCACTCGGATTTTAAGTCAGAATGCTTGGAGAACCCTTCTCTGTATGATTCCACTCGGAATCATACCCATTTCACTCGGATTTGCCCCTGTTCCACTCGGAAAACTCAGTTTTTAGTGTTTTTCACTTGAATTTTCAATTGAAAACCAATCTTCAATACTTTTTAAGTTATTGGTAAGTTATAATTATTATTCTTATTCTATTATTATCATTATTTATTGTCAAACTTAATATTGTTATCATTATTATTAGTTTTATTATTATTATACATTGATATTATGAGTAATTACATAAAGAATATATTATTTTACTCTTTATGAAAGAATATATATAATAGATATATTTCTTTAATAAATAAACGAATATCTTACAAGGTTTAAATGATTGAGGAAATTCAAAGAACTTGAGAATGATATGATGAGACTGGAAATACATAAGATACCCAATGAATCAATTGATAAGATAAATGCATTTCGCATCATGAAAATATTTTTGAAGAAGAAAAACCTCTAGAGCATACACTTGGTACAGTGAAGGACACTCACGTTCGATCTCCATGAAGAATCTTGGGAGTACAACTGGAACGGCAACCCAATGGCATCAGAGTCGCGCCCTGATAGCCGGGTGAGATGAGTAATTCTGGTGTACTTTGACTAAATGACAGAGTGTGACCATGATCGTAGGGATCCAAGTCTCAAATATATTTATAAATCAATGATAAGAACCAATGAGTTCATTTGTACCAGAGCTTGGGCGGACCCTGATCGCTCTAGAGAATTGGAATGGTGATATTCCAGAGAAGAAGAAATAAATTCTTGGGCCCACATGCATCATGAGACTTAATCAAAGATAAACCATAATAAATCTGAACTCATGCATTCATTACAACATATTTGATTGTTATAATTGTGAATATGTTATATGTATACGATCATGTGATGTTAACATGCTTGATTGTTATAAATATGCTAAATGTATAATCTATGTGACATTGTATGTTAACTGGATTATGTTCGCACCGGATGAACCAATCAGGGTCTTGGGTTATACTCACCCTTACTGTTGAACATTTTTCAGAGGAATTAGAAACTCAAGAACCCGAGTGTGAAGATCAGCAATACGCTGAACCTACTGAGAATAGTCATTAAGGATAGAATTTTTTATAATCAGACACCGGATGACTGTATAATATTTAAGGGTGCCTGCGTGCCCCATTCTGTTAAGAGTATAATTATTTACAGTTTATGAATGACTATGTGATATATACAATATTACTTCCGCTGATCTACCACGTATTTATTTATTTTTAAAAAAAATATATTCACTTTTTCTGAAAACTGTTAACACTCTCAGTTAAATAGGATGAACCTACAGAAGGATTTGTCTTATCTAACCGAGGGTGTTACACCCGATCCGTCCATAAATTATGCAGTTTCTACTACTTTGGTTCTCCTGACCTTTAGGAGGAATTCGGTTGGCTGAGTTGAAAGATCTGAAATATGGTTGATCTCCTCGAAAATCCCTTCTTTGTTGTCGATCTAGCATACGTCGCTCTGGCCCATGATTAGACGTTCCAGGTCATCGAAGATTAGAGGTGTTCTCAAATATGCGGCATCTGTCAACCAAAGTAGTGAATTGTGTAATTTGTTGACAACATATGGCTTGACGAATCTCATGTCGTAGCCCAGCTTTGAACTTTGCACATCTTGACGCTTCCCCCATATGAGTGTAGTAGGGACAACATTTTGCCAGTTCATCAAACTTAGCAGCATACTCCCCAACAGTCATATTGCCTTGTTTCAGATTGAAGAACTCCTGCTCCTTTTGCCTCCTTATATCTTCGGGGAAATATTTAGCGAGAAATTCTGTCTTAAATCGTCCCCAAGTAATGATATGCCCATCAGTAGCTAGTCTGACTCTAGCATGAGTCCACCAGTGTTCTGCTTCTCCAACCAGTATGAAGACAGCAAAGGTTACACAATCTTCATCAGAACATCGCATAGCGACAAAAATCTTTTCAAGGTGTTCAATCCATAGTTGTGCTCCTTCTGGATTGAAGCCTCCTTTGAACTGCGTAGGATTGTTCCTTTGAAAATCAGCTAATCCTTGTCTAGCAGAAGCATGAGGTAACTCTTGTCTTTTTATTACCTCCACAATTCTGGTGAGAAGATTCTCCATCACGTGATTGTTGTTTTGGCGTGCCATTGGGAATTTGCTGAAAGAATATCAACAAATAGATTTAGGGCATGCGTTATGTGGAGTATTCCACATAGGATATTTAGTCCTAGGAGTGTTATAGACTGTTCAATATTTCTATCAGAGTACGTGGAAACCTAATGGTCCACTCCACAAGCTTAATGAATCGACTATGCTCTGATACCACCTTTGTAACACCCTTGGTTAGATAAGACAAATCCTTCTGTATGTTCATCCTATTTAACTGAGAGTGTTAACAGTTTTCAGAAAAAGTGAATATTTTTTTTTAATAAATAAATACGTGGTAGATCAGCGAAAGTAATATTGTATATATCACATAGTCATTCACAAACTGTAAATAATTGTACTCTTAACAGAATGGGGCACGCAGGCACCCTTAAATATTATACAGTCATCCGGTGTCTGATTATGAAAATTCTATCCTTAATGATTATTCTCAACGGGTTCAGCGTATTGCTGATCTTCACACTCGGGTTCTTGAGTTTCTAATTCCTCTAAAAAATGTTCAACAGTAAGGGTGAGTATAACCCGAGACCCTGATTGGTTCCTCCGGTGCGAACATAACCCAGTTAACATACAATGTCACATAGATCATACATTTAGCATATTTATAACAAACAAACATGTTGTCATCATAACATATTCACAATTATATCAATCAAGCATATTACCATGAAATAAATCGTACATATAACATATTCACAATTATAACAATCAAATATGATGTAATGAATGCATGAGTTCGGATCCATTATGATTTATCTTTGATAAAGTCTCATGATGCATGTGGGCCCAAGAAATTATTTCTTCTTCTCTGGAATATCACCATTCCAATTCTCTAGAGCGATCAGGGTCCGCCCAAGCTCTGGTACAAAATGAACTCATTGGTTCTTATCATTGATTTATAAATATATTTGAGACTTGGATCCCTACGATCATGGTCACACTCCATCATTTAGTCAAAGTACACCAGAATTACTCGTCTCACCCGGCTATCAGGGCGCGACTCTGATGCCATTGGGTTACCGTTCCAGTTGTACTCCCAAGATTCTTCATGGAGATCGAACGTGAGTGTCCTTCACTGTACCAAGTGTATGCTCTAGAGGTTTTTCTTCTTCAAAAATATTTTCATGATGCGAAATGCATTTATCTTATCAATTGATTCATTGGGTATCTTATGTATTTCCAGTCTCATCATATCATTCTCAAGTTCTTTGAATTTCCTCAATCATTTAAACCTTGTAAGATATTCGTTTATTAATTAAAGAAATATATCTATTATATATATTCTTTCATAAAGAGTAAAATAATATATTCTTTATGTAATTACTCATAATATCAATGTATAATAATAATAAAACTAATAATAATGATAACAACATTAAGTTTGACAATAAATAATGATAATAATAGAATAAGAATAATAATTATAACTTACCAATAACTTAAAAAGTATTGAAGATTGGTTTTCAATTGAAAATTCAAGTGAAAAACACTAAAAACTGAGTTTTCCGAGTGGAACAGGGGCAAATCCGAGTGAAATGGGTATGATTCCGAGTGGAATCATACAGAGAAGGGTTCTCCAAGCGTTCTGACTCAAAATCCGAGTGAAATGACACTGGAAAAACTGTTTTCCGACCGAAATAGGTTTGGATCCGAGTGAAATGAAGTGGAATGCTGTTTTCCGACTGGAACAGGTCTGATTCTGAGTGAAAATGAGTTTTTCCGACTAAAATAGATTATATCCGAGTGGAAATGTTGATATCCAAGCTTTCTGAGTAAAATAGGTGTAATACTGAGTGAGAAATTGAGTTTGCCGAGTGAAATGGGTTGAATACCGAGTGAAATGAGTATAAATACCGAGTGAATTCAGCTTGAAGTGAGTTTCTGAATAAGATAGACATCAATCCGAGTGAAATCAGGTTGATCAGAGATTTCTGAGTCATTTTAAATATATATTCCGAGTGAAAATAAACTAAAGGGAGTTTTCTGAGTAAATTAAAAGTTTACTGAGTGAAATTGGGTTTCTGAATGAAATTAATTATGATTCCGAGTGGAATCAATAGTAAAAAAGTTTCCTGAGTGAAAATAAGGTATTTCCCGAGTGAAACAGAGGCTGAAAGTAATTTCCTTAACTAAATATCTTAAAACCGTGTGAGGTCAGTAGGAAAAATGGTTTCCTAAGTAGCATGGTTTGTAAATCTGAGTGAAAATCATTCTGCTGACTGGAATACATTCAAGTAAAGTAAATCCGAGTGAAATAATTCCTGATTCCGAGTGGAATCAGGTTGATACACTTTTCTGAGTGAGAATAAAATGATTTCTAAGTGAAATAAGGTCAAATTCTGAGTGAAACAAAACTTGGGAAGTGCTATCCGAGTTAAACATGAAGTTTTCCGAGTGCATTTACTAAAAAGGGGTTCTGAGTAAAAGATAAACATACTTTCTGAGTGGAATTAAGTCAAAACCGAGTAAAATAATATAAGAAGGAAATTTCCGAGTAAAACAAGACTTGTAAGATGCTGTCCGAGAGAAATAGAGTGTTTACCGAGTGAAATACTATGTTTTCTGAGTGCAATATAATGTTTTCCGAATGAAATCAGCTAAGACCGAGTAAAATAAGTGTAAAACCGGTCGGATTATCATAAAACCGAGTAAAATAACCTGTTACCGTATTTATTTTACTGGAAATCACACAGTACCCATGTTTTCTTAGTAATTTCAGTCCAATATATACATATCATATCATAATTCATCACTCGGTAACAGATATATATAAACATGCATATACAATGATAATTTCAAGCATTTCATACACACTGAATCAGTCCTCACTCGGTTTTCCCACAAGGCACCCAAGAATATACCCCCTACCTCGAATGAAGCTCCTGGAGGAGAAGAAAGAGACTCCCTTTACTGTCCTGCCTGGAATCCGAGTGAAACAGAGGAGAAAGGAGAAGGAAACTTGCTGGAAATGAGAGTGATGAAGGAGAGTGTTGGTCGTGTGTGTGGTGTTCCTTAGGGTCCTGGCACTGGTTTAAATAGGGAGGAAGTGAGTGGGGAGACAGGTGGGAGACAGCCTTTTCAGAGTGGCTGCTGAGTCAGTGCCCATTTCTGAGTGGTATGCTGACTCAGTGACCACTTCCGAGTGGTATGCTGACTCAGTGCCCATTTTCGAGTGGTATGCTGAGTCAGAAAGGGTCAGTGGAGATTAAACAATTGTATAGGCTGAGTCAGCGTCCATTCCTGGTCGTCCACCATCCCTAATGCGCACGATTGGATTAAAATATCATGAAAAGACAAAATTGAAGTCAAAACGCACTTCTGTCAGTGAATACCGAGTGAAATTACACTCGGTTAACACTTCTAGTAGTGAATTCCGACTAGAATTCCCACTTCCGAGTCTAAATTGCAACTCGTCACTCGGAATTCCCACTTCTAGGCACTCGGTTTTCTTCCAAAACCGACTCAACACTTGCTCTCTCACTCGGTTTCACCTCTTCAGACCGAGTCCTCTCTTTCTTAGTGAATCTTCACTTGGAAATCCGAGTCTTCCTTCACTCAATTCACTCGGTTTAGGCCATTTTCTCTTGGACCAAGACACACACAGACTTCTTTCACTCGGTTTTGGTCCAATGGAGTGTATTTCACTCGGTTTTGGTTCCCTCCATCATTTCCACTCGGTTTCCAAAACAAAATCATTCGGAAACCTTCCTAATTGTTTCTAGAACGCACTTCAGTCGGTAGGAAGCATCAAATTAACTTAAACAAAAGCTTTCTTACATTCTTTCACTCGGAACCGAGCCTTTCTAGGGTTTTTTCACTCGGTTTTTCACTTAGAAGGTGTTCTCTTGAACATACTTCACTCAGAATTGCATTTCTTGTCAGGATTCCTCTCGGTGGTAGTCCCCTCAGTCATGTCTCACTCGGAAAACATGACACTGACTCGGAATGCCATCCTTCAGTCGGATTTTCTAAACCTTCACTCGAAATTCTTCATTTTTCACTCGGAACAGAGCATTTTCACTCGGTTTTTGCATCTTTTCACTAATATTCCATATAAATTCCATTATTAAGTGCAAGAATGATATTTTTGAGGTACCATAGACCATCAACAAGGTATATATTGACTTATTCTTGCTTACAAACCCTCCATAATCAAAATTTACAAGGATAAAATTGTTTCTAAAAACAGGGATGTTACAAGTACCAAGCGAAGGAGCCGCAACTTCAATTGTACTTGAATTGTGTTAATGAGTTGAAGGGAAGATTTGAAATTTTAGAGTTCAAGCATGTGCCCAGAGAGGAAAACACCAGAGCGGACATCTTGTCAAGACTGGCAAGTACAAAGCAGCCCGGCAGCACAACGACTGTGGTTCAAAGCACTTTGACATCACCTAGCATACCTTTGTACCCTTCTCTGAATGCTGTCATGGTGAGTTATCCGTATGAGGATTCTTGGGTCATCCCTTATATTCGCTATCTGGCTGATGGTCAACTTCCTACTGATGAGAAGAAGAGGAGACGAGTGAAGAGGGAGCTACCATATTTTACTATGGTTGATGGTGTTCTCTACAAAAGGGGATTCTCTGTCCTATATCTTTTGTGTTTAAGAGAGGATGAGGTTCAAGCGGGTTTGGAGGAAGTGCACGAGGGGCAGTGCGGGCACCATGCTGGGGGTCGAAGCTTAATGAGAAAGGTCCTCAGGGCTGGATATTGGTGGCCCACTGTGAAGCAGGATTCTGCAGATTTTGTTAGGAAGTGTGACACTTGTCAAAAATTCTCCAATCTCCACCATACACCGGCCCAAGAGCTATCCTCATCTGCTGTACCTTGGCCGTTCTACCAGTGGGGCCTTGATATTTTGGGTTCATTCCCCACTGCGCCAGGAGGTATCAAATATTTGATCGTGGGGGTAGACTACTTCACCAAGTGGATCGAAGCTGAGCCCGTAGTGCACATTACTTCTGCGCGAACAAGACGTTTCGTGTATGAAAATATCATAGCTCGGTTCAGGGTGCCAGGGCGGATTATGACTGACAACGGCACCCAGTTTACAGACAAAAAGTTCACAGATTTGCTTGAAGGACTGGGGATAATCCAGATATTTTCATCTGTTGAACACCCCCAAACCAATGGACAAGCGGAGGTAGCCAATCGAGAAGTGCTAAAGGGGTTGAAGAAGCATCTGGGAGAGGCGAGGGGAGGATGGACTGACCAGCTATGTCATGTTTTATGGGCATACCGCACTACGCCTCATTCTTCAACTAACGAATCCCCATACCGGCTGACGTACGGGGTTGAGGCGATGATTCCAGTGGAGCTACGAACAAGATCGACTCGTGTGGAGTATTTTTCAGCTAAAGATAACAACGCCAATTTGGCATCAGAACTGGACGTCCTCCAGGAGTTAAGAGAAAAGGCTTTTATCAGGGATCAGGCGGTAAAAGCAAAGGCAACACTCCGGTATAATAAACGTGTCCAATACAGGGCTTTCAACACCGGAGATCTTGTTTTGAGAAAGGCGAGTGTGGGGAATAAATTCGCTCACCAAGGAAAGCTAGCACCGACGTGGGAAGGTCCTTATAGAGTTTCTGAAGTGACTGCAAAAGGGTCATACCGGTTGGAAGAACTTGATGGAACTCCAATCCACAACAAATGGAACACTCAGAACTTACATGTTTATTACAGCTAGTTGGTAAGACGGCGTGTACTCTTTTTCCTTACTTGAGTTTTTTCCCATTGGGTTTTCTCAAGAAGGTTTTAATGAGGCACGACCCCAACTACGCTCTCTTTGTAATGTACTTTCAATCTTAATGAGAATACATTTTAACCGCCCTATCATTCTCACTTTTCTTATGTGTTGTGATTTATAGCCGTAGCTTAACACGCATACACCTCAGGACGGATGATCTCAATCACACATCGTGTGTTTCGACGGTGTAACTCCTTGAGGTGGAATGGGTTGTAGGGCTGGTCCTTTTTCAAGGCCACAAACCGAACCCCATCCGAAGACCACATGGGTTGTAGGGCTGGTCCTTTTTCAAGGCCACAAACCGAACCCCATCCGAAGACCACATGGGTTGTAGGGCTGGTCCTTTTTCAAGGCCACAAACTGAACCCCATCTGAAGACCACATGGGTTGTAGGGCTGGTCCTTCCTCAAGGCCACAAATCGAACCCCATTCGAAGACAACATGGGTTGTAGGGCTGGTCCTTCCTCAAGGCCACAAACCGAACCCCATTCGAAGATAACATAGGTTGTAGGGCTGGTCCTTCCTCAAGGCCACAAACCGAACCCCATGCGAAGGCTTGGGCACAGTAGGCCGGTTCATACAGAAAACCACGCTGAACCCCGAGTAACGGGCGCAGTAGGTTCAGGATTAGCCCTGATCCGAACTCCGTGTTGAAGGCTTGGATTGTAGGATTGCACCGAACTCCAAGTATGGTTAGTAGGATCGAACCGAACACCGTGTGAAGACTTGAGATGTAGGACCAAACCGAACCTCAAGAGAAAGGCGTAAAGCTTACCCTTGTCAAAGCTGTACCAAAATTCAAAGGCAATGTCCGTCCTCAATTATGGAATATCCACCCCAGAGCGGTTGAACGCTAACGTACCCGCTCTACATCTCCGAGGACAGATGAGCATTTCTATCTTTTTAAGAAGTTAAAAGGTAATTCTTGAGATAAAATTTCCCTTCCCAATGTACTTATACTTGGGGACAGGGCATGCTTTAACTTAATTATCGCTTCTTCGTTACAATTTGTTATCTTAATCCGGTGTGACAAGTACGCTTTAAGCAGCTAGGTAACCACACAGAATGGATTCACAAAGCATTAAAAATAATAAAGTGTTTTGTATAGCACTAAGTTATCCAACAATCATACATTCGACGCAAGCAGTTGAAGAGAAACAACAGTGAATTTTATTTCCAAAAATGAGAAATTATTCAGGCTACAAAGTAGTTAAAGCTGGAGCTGATCCCAGTACACAACTATGAATAAAGTATAAATTAAGAGGCCGGTGCTTGATCCTCCACAGTGGGCACTCCTGTCTTCTCCATTTTGCCCTCTGCTACAGTTTGGGGACCTTCTTGCGTTACAGCACCAGAGGCAGCGGTGGACGTTGTCGGCTCCATACTTTGACCTTCTGGAAGGGGAGGCAGTTCATACAGAGATGCACGGGGTTCATGGTGCGAGCCGTCCTTATGTACTTCAACAAGTTTTCCCCCATGGAATTTGAAGAACGGATCCAATCCGTACAGATTCAGCTTCACTCCAGGGTTACGATAATAAACTTGACGGAGGGCCAGGCCGAAGGATTCATACGCCACATTTTTGCATATCTCCAAGGCTTTGGCAGCCTTCGCCTTCGCAGTAGTTAATTTTCTTTGAACCTTGGCAAAATCCTTTTCTGAAGGCCCAGCACTCACACCACCTTTCTTGAGTTTCTCAATTTGGGCTTGCATCTCCTTCCGAAGGCTCTCCCACTCCCCAAGGTCTTTATTGCGACCGTCCTCCATAATTTTGAGATCGTCAGCAAGCTTAGCCGATCTCTTCTTCTCCAGTTGTAATTCTTCTTCGAGGAGGGGTATGGATTTGTTCTGTTTCTGGAGGTCGGTAACTTCCCGCTCTAGAGCCTTATTCGCAAAATGAACTTGGCTTGCCTCCTCAGTTTTCCTCTGGAGCGTCTCCTTGGTTTTCTTCAACTCCGACTCTATGCCTCTATGAACTTCAGCTTGTTTGGCCGCCCATGTCTCCTTCACCGCGAGTTCGGCTTCAAGTTTTTCAACCTGCTCCATGTAATCTGCCTTCTCGCTCAGGGAATCAAGGAGGCCGGACAGTTCATCCAGTTGCCAACGCCCGGCCTTACAAGCACCTCGGACTCCAGCAGCGTCGAGGGAAGGGCGGAGGCAATACCTTGCCTTTGGAAGAGTGGGAGGCATGGACCCCTGAAACCATAAGTAAGGAGAAAGGAAGGAGTCACGCGGAGGATCAAACGCCGGAGGAGGACCATTCTCAGAGTCCGGTTCTGTGAAGAAGGGGCAGAGGATTCAGGAACGGGCTTCTTTCCCTTATCCTTCTTCAATCTGGTTTCTTCGAGCGTTTTCTGACGCTTCTTCACAGGGTCATCAGAGGAGGGCTTTTCTTGATCTGCCTTTTTTACAAGGTGCCTCTTTTTCTTCTTCTTTTCTGGGACGGCCTCCTCGTCGCCCGCTCCAGTGGCTTCAGCCTGTTTTTTTGTTTCCTCCTCATCAAAGAGAGGAACCTCTTCACCTACTGTGGAGGTCAGGGGAATGAGGGGAGTTTTGGTGGCGTTCCTCTTCGCCTGAATCTCATTCTCCTCAGAGGAGAAATCACCGTCGGCCATCATGGTCTTTAACGACAACATCTCTGGGCAGGCTCTTTCGATTTGTTCTGCAAAACAAGAAAGGTCGAGTTAGCACATAAGAAGAAAAGATAATTAGAACAGAATAACTATGCAACACAAATAAAGTAAGAGCGGATATTACGGAGGTAGGCGTTTCTGATGTCATCCTCTGCCAAGAGGAGCCTGCTGGAAAATCCTTTGAGGGTCTTCGAGGCCGTCTGCATGGCGCTCAAGACCTCAACAGAGTGAGAGGAGAGTTCACTCTCATCTGTGTAATAAGCACGGCTCATGAGGAGAAAATGCTCGTGCGTCCAGCTAAGAGGAAACTTGGTGAATCCTTCCTTGTTTCACCAGAAGACCGACTTATTCGGTTGAATACGGACCCGCGTGTAGTAATGCTTGAAGGAGCGTCCATCCACCTTCGCGGATTCCGTATAAGATTTGAAATTTACCATCCTTGAGTCACTACGGAGAGTAATGAACCCAAGGCCGCCCTTCTTATTAGCACGGCGGACCACTTGGCAATAGTAGAACAGTTTGGCCATAGTGGCGGAGAAGTTGAAATGCTCCCCCAGAATCTCCAGAGCCCGGACTAGACCCCAACCGTTGGGATGCAGTTGTGTAGGGGCGCAGTCTAAGAAGCGTAGGACGGCCATCTGCAATTCCGTTATGGGGAAGCGTACCCCCAATTTCAAGAAGATGAAGTCGTACATGTAGACTGACCTCTCATCAGGGACGCTGTGGCATACTCTCTCAGAGGGACGTGGTGCCAGCACAGCGTATTGCGCTTTGTACTTCTTGTCTGAGTATATTTTGCAGCGGAAAGAGACCGTGCATTCCTCCTCACTCGCATGATGCGAAGGGATCTCTAGGAATTCCTCTTCCACCCAGCAGTAGGGTTTCTCCTTGTTGAGCTTTTCCCAGTCAAGCCGGTGTGCCACAACATTGACACATCCTTCAGCAGAGCGGAGAACTGGTGTTTTTCCACATCCAGGAAGATCCATAGTTGTGCAGGCACGGTGGAACGTGTACGTACTGTGGTAAAAAGCAACATCGTCAGAGAGATAACCTTCAGCACTTGACCCTTCATCAGAGCGGCTAGTAGCCCTCGAGTCAAGGGGAACCTCAGAACGACGTTGAGAAGAGGACGCTCGTGAGGAAGAGGCTTCAGCTCTCTCTGAGCGACGAGGCCCAGCCACAGGAAGATTCACTGGAATCCTCCCACCACGGTGGCTAAGGGGGACGCGAGAGCCAAAACTCCCCCTGTTTGAAGGACCAGCGTTGCCTGCTCCAGGGCGCATGGTGGAAACAGAATGAACAAAAATTGCAAGGAGTTGAAGGAAAGGGAGGTTACCTAAAGGAAGAAGATCTTTGAGAAGTTTGAAGACGACAGAGAAATTTCCAAGAAATTTGAGCAGAGGTTCACTAAGCTTGAAAACAAGAGTGGATTCCAAAATCTGCTAAGAGTCCCTTTTATAGGTAACGAAGAGGCATAGTGTTCCGTCGAAGGTCACAATGCTTGCCTCAAAATGCAACCTTTCAAAGTGAAACGACTCCGTCGTTTCGTCACGAATAAGCGTGAAAATGGTAACGTTTCAGTAAACGTTTTGGCAAAATGGGCCCCCCTTTCAGTTTGAATCCAGGCCCAATAAGCCCAATCGACGGTTACACTCTTGGGTAATGATGGCTCGTGCGTAAAAAATGCATTTAATGTCCAATCATGACATGCGCATTTAATGCCTTTCAACCACTTTTCGAATACCAAGGGTTTCGATTCTCAAAGACTCTTGGGATTTCCATCATTTATTTTACGCTGTCTGAATCCGTTGTACGCAGCGCGAGAAGAGCGGTCACTCGTTCATTAGAACGGACGCCACAGAGCTTTTAGAGACCTTCCAGAATGTACCACCGGCATCCAGACTTCTCTAGAGTTATGTAGCTCATATGAGCAACTTAACAGTCCCTCATACAAGCTAGGGGACAGATGATCCGGTCTGGATACCGACCCCCAATCTTGTGACGTCAGAGTGACCTCATATAAGGAAAACCGGTGTCCTGGTTCAACATTACCACACCGGATATCCGATGTCTGGCCTTTCGTCCTCATCTCACGACTGCCCCACTTATTGTCTCTATAACGGATCTTTGTTCATTTTCACAGAACATTTATATATAACTGTTGGTTTCTCAGTCACAGCAAGATAAGAGCCCCTAATAACTTATCAGCGAAGATACTGTATGTAGCAAAATATGTCACGTCAATGGCCTCAGAAAGCAAGTGGATGTGTCAGCAGATTATGCGGAAAAGGTGATTATCCTCTCTTCTTCCTATAGGGTCGTACTCTGATAATTGACCTACCCTCCTGACACATTCTGAGTGTTGAGCCACCCTGATTGACATAATGTACACGCTATCAGAGCTAGGGGACCCACCTGTATCCAATGACTCATTTTCTCACGTACAACTATAAATAGCTCATTTCAATACACATGCAAGGTGATGTTGTTCTATCTTACACTTTACCATTACTTCGCTTGAGCATTCATTGAGTTCTTACACTCTTCTAACTTGAGCGTCGGAGAATCTTCGCAGGTGGCACCACCTTTCGCCCCCTGCAACGCGAATCGTTGGTGTGAAGGATCTCCAGGACAACAAGACCGGCCTCTCCCACTGAGAGACCGGATTAATACATCGGATACTCACTGTTCCGATGTACAAACCCTAAAAACACCTATATTCTTGTGACTGGTCCCACACCGGATTCTAGACCCCGGATCAGACCAGTTAAGTATCATTGATCCAAGACAAATCTCAAGCTTAAATTCTTCATATTCTTCTTTTAGAACTTGACATACAAAAAGTACCAAAAGATACTCCTAACATTAGCAAATATGTTGTTGGGGAAAATTTAAAGTACATAATAGGATGAATTTTATAAAACTAAATGTTTTGGGCTATCTAAGTTTATTTTGTACCAGGGGTATGACTTCTCAAAGAAATTATGGTTCTATTTTTTCATTGTTTTTAGTTGTTAGCATAGGGATGAATGTAAATGATGGAAAAGGTCGACACCGATTTACATGAACTTTGTAATTGTAGTCCATGCATATGCATTGATAAAAGTTGAATTTGAGGTTGAGATTAGTATGGTGGGTCAAGGTGAAACTCATTTAGAGATCATACATGTGTGAAGGTCACAAGAAAAACTGAAGTGACTTCTACTTGGATAGCAAAGAAAATGGAAACTTATTTCGGGCAGATCCAAAGCTGAAGAATGACAAGATTGCTAAGTTATTAATGTTAAAATATGAAGTAGAAGACTCAACAATGCAAATCTATAGAGCCAGAAAGAGAGCTCAATAAGGTTCGTGTTCCTATGTGAGCAAGGCATACCCTTCATCTCATTCCTAAATCTGATCACATCAGAAAGTTTAAACAATTGGATAGGACCCTTGAGACCCAAACCAGTGTTTAGCATAATTGACTCATTAGTAGTGAAACTAATGGGAAGAATACGAAAAAGATACAATGATAGTGTTAATTGGGATTAATTACTAAGTTCCTCTAGAGCATGTTTTAGACCTTACACATTGCAAGTAAAACAGAGTACAACAGTTGTCTGTGTCAGGTGACCAAACTGAAACAACTAAAATTCGACAGAGACCAAATTGAAATCACTAACTATACATAAATGACTAAAATGTAATTATACATAAGGGACGAAACTGAAACAGTTACCTTCTGCTGGTCTAATATAAAGGTGAGCTCCTTGCAAGCCTTTGCTCCATCTAAATCCCCTACCAGTAGGTCCAGGAACTACCTCCATAAGTCTGTGATTCAATAACAGCAATGGAAATAGGAAGCATTTGGTCATTCGTGGCTCTCCCAACTGCAAATAGTAGTTGTCCACCATATGATCCTTTTAGGAAGTAACCATCTAAACCTATGATAGGTTTGCATTGTTTGAAGCTTTGTTTGTATGCATTCAGGCAAACATACAACCAATGGAACATAGTATCTTCCCCCTGCAACTGCATATCTAACTTCACTATAGAGCCTAGGTTAGAAGTCAACAGAGCTTGGATGTAGTCCTGTAGCTTTGGAAATTGGTCTTTGAAGTCTCCATCAACAAGTTTAGTTGCACGAAGAAGGGAGATGAAGACAACTTCTTTCTTTGGAAATTGGTCTTTGAAATTTCCATCAACAAAGCCAACTTCTTTCTTTACTTTAGCCATACAAAAAAGGAAGATGAAGACACTCTTTTTCATTTTCCCTCTCACTTCCAAAACGGCAGCATTTGGCAGTTATAATCATTAGCAAATCCCATTTTGACATATGTACCATGATGTCCAATCTTACAGCAGATAAACTGACAAATGGACATTAGGGGAATTTGACAGAAGGACGCACCCGACATATTTTAAATTACTTAAGGGACCAAAGTGAACAAAAAAATAATTAAAGTAACATTCTTGAAAAGATAGAGGACCAAATGATATATTTAGCCTTCTTTCTATCCTTTAGGATTTGGGTCCACCAAACTAATGCATAGTTTTGAAAGCTAAGGGTGGAAATCCTAACCTTTTTTTCATTTTTTTTGGTGGGAGGTGAAAATTTGCTCAACTTTCATCTCCCAATCGAGGTAGGCTTCTACATCACTCTTACCATGGAAGGGTGAGACCTCTAGCTTGACCTCTCTCAAGCCACCCTCTTCATGAGACCTATGATATCTCCTATGGTGCCTATCCTCGACCTCACTAGTTTCATCATTATGTCTTTGTCTATGATGCCTATGATGTCCAGTGGTTCTATCTCTACCCTCATTATTTTCTAGGTTATCTAACCTAGTTGACATGTTATTAAGCTTCTCTAAAATTAATCTCATGTGAGGGGAGGTTGGCTCTCTATCTCTCTCACTAGATGAAGACATGTTATAATGCAAGATGCAAGAGATAAGATACTAGTCAGATTACTCAAGTGGATTCTAACCCTAGAAAAAGAAAATAACACACAAGGCAACAAGAAAAGACAAGAAAGAAAGCTAAGTAGATAAAACTAGTCGGGTGCATAATTTAAACTAAGCCTAACATGCAAAAACACACATATATTAACTAGGAAGCAAATAAAGCAAACTAGTCAGTTGGTGCAAGAATTTAAACTAGACCTAGCATACAAAATCGCATTTACACTAGTCGGGTGTACAAAAAATAAACTAAGTCCTAAGCCCAATTACTCCTAATCAACTAATTAAAGAAAAAATTAATGTCCAATTGTCCAAAGTCTCTAATGTCCAAGTACAAGGACTTAATAAAAGTACTTAAAATAAATTCCAAAAATACAAGGGAAAAGAAAATCTGAATCACTCAAAAAAAAATCCTAAGCTATTACAAAGTTTGCTTTCCAATACAAAAGGCTTCCAAGCTTCTTCAAGTCCAACAATGGAGTCCACCAAGCTACAAGAAAAACACTTGGAAACTCAAAGTAATGGATAGCACAAGAAATAATAGAAAAGAAATAAAATGATGTTTACACTCCTAGCTCACAAGTGTATACACTCAAAGGTCCAACTCTCTCTTTACTTATAGAATGCCTTAGGTCACTTTCTTGAAGTCAAATCTCAATGCTTCCAATATACTACCCAAATGATAATGTTCCTACTAATCCTTAGTCTCAAGAATGCCAAAAAGAGAAATACTCAAATGATAAAACTAGAGAGAAAAAACAAGCAAGAAAAGGTAAATTAGGAAGTTAAACCAAAAGGAAAGTTAGATGACAAATAAGAACTTGACAAGCAACAAAAGCTAAATGAAAGAAGGCACACAAAAGTGAAAAATTATGTGACAAACTAAGAATGCAAAGAAAACAAACAAGAAATTAAATGCAAAAAGAAAGGCAAACACACAAAAAGAGCAAACTAGAAACTCTAGAATGCTTACATCTTCACAATCTTTTGATTATAGTTTCCAAAAATGTTTTTCCTCAACACAAGTGCATAAACATATATAAAAAGAGCAATTAAATTACTGCACTAAACATATAATAGTTGTTATATGTTTTTTTTATTTGCAAGTATTTTTCAAGCACTTTTTCCACACTTTTTTTTGTAAGAAAATTGCCCAAAAAATTGTATAAACAAGGACCTATGAAACTTTTTTTCTTTTCACACTTTTTTCACTTACTTTTTTTTGCTTTTTTCCTCTGTTTTTTCACTAAAAACTACAACAAAGACAGAATTGTCAGTTGCTCAAAACAAGTGCACAAAAGAGGTGAAACTAGGAAATTAGGCAAAGGTAAAGGTAAGCATCGACTTCCAACACATTTATGCAATGGAAGGCAAGGTAAAATGGATCAAATGACATCAAAAAGAACAAAAGTACAGAATGCAAAGAGTGAAGTACAGCTGTTGGAAAAATGAAAATTAAACTAGAACAACACACCTAATTGAAAACTAACAACCTAAAATAACAAGCTACAAGTTCACCTTAAAATGAGATGAACACAACCACATAAGGAGCTTGTTAGGCACTTCAAATAATGAATTTAAAATTCCTAAGAATCCAGCAACACAAAACAAAGGCAAATGCAAAAGAAATCACCTAGAAACACATGGAAACAAGCTCCATAACCTAAGACATTAACTAAGGATACTAAAAAGCACTGACAAAACCCTTTATTTAGTCCCTTACTTTTTCAAAATCAGACACTTAGGTCCTCCATTTTATAAATTGACCCCGTTGATCCCTTTCTTCTTCACCATCGGACACCGAGGTCCCTACCGTCAATATTCTTTACAATGGCGTCAAAGTTTAGTGACGTGGCTGTTTAAATCCAGGCTGTCATGCCACGTAGGGGTTAAAACGATGTTGTTTTATGCCAGATGGGTAAAATCAAAACAAACAAAAATTCTCTCCTTTGTTGATTCCCTTCAGAAATCCCTGACCCATTTTCGATACCAACTCTTTGATTGCATTTAGGAATCCCAAACCCATTTTCGATACCCACTCTTTGATTGCCTTCAGAAATTGCCTCCTTTCACTCTCATCTTCTGGAACCGTGGTCGTCCATTTTCGATACCCACTCTCGCGAGGAGCAACACCAACGTTGGTCAAAGAACACATCATAGTCGATAGAAGTGGGAGATTCCATGGAGGTCATTATTCTTTGGTTTTCTTCTGGATAAACTTAGGTAGGGGTGTGTGTTTGGAACCTTTTGGGGTTTAGGGTTCGGATAATTAGGGGTTTGTATTTCGAACTACTAGGTCAATTTTTTTTGCTTTTGTTTTGGGGTTGAACTTTCTTATAGAGGAGAATAAGGTTATGTGGTCCCGTGAACATGCATTGGATTCCTGTACTTTCATTGTCTTTTCCTATCGTGCTGTGAATTATTTACTTTTTGTGGCCCCCCATGTGCGTGCATTGTTTGTATATGTCATATTTTAGTATTATTTTAATGAGTAATAAATATTTATTTTGTTTGATTTATTTGGGTAGGAAATCAAGCTTAGTCTACATTATGGTGGTAGGTTTGTAGTCAACAGTGTTGGTGAGAAGGAATATAAATGGGAGAAAGTTGAGGTTTAGGGGGAGGTGGACCCAGATTATATTGATTGTTTTGCTTTTAATAGATTTGCTGAGAATAATGGGTATGATAGCAAATGTAAGATATTTTGGCATGACCCACAGTGTTGTCTTAATGATGGGTTGAAGGTACTCAGATGTGATAAGGATATCTTAGAAATGGTTGCCTATGCAAAGTTGAATGAAGGACTAATAGATGTGTATTTTGAACATCCAATGGGTGAGATAAGTATGATGGATATTTATACAGGGAATGATGGTGAAGTTGGTAACAGTATGTAGGTAGGGGTTCAGTCAGTGCAGGTTGTTGAGAAGATAGTGGTTGATAAGGATGTTGACATGTGCATGGCTAAAGTTGAAGGTCAGGTTCAGGTTGAAGAACAGTTAGGTAGTGAGGCTTCAATGCAAGGTGAAGACAATAACACTAAGATGGCAGATGTGGAAATTGGGCAAGATATGTAAAAACAGGCTAAAAGTAAGAAAGTGAAAGGAAAGATGAAGGGGAATGAAAAATTGAAGGGGAAAGAAAAGTTGAAGGGGAAAGAACGTGAGAAGGGGAAAGGAAAGATGAAGGATACAAATGAAGGTGGGAGTAAGAAGAGGAAACCACAAGGGAGGAGAAGGTCAGTTGTTCCTACTATCTTTGTGTGTGGCACCTCTAGCAGAATTTCTCAAAGCAATGGAAAGGAGCAGAGCTGAGGTCCCTGTTATGGCAGGCTGTAAGATCAACTACCTCTACCTTCAAGGAAACATGGTAAAGATAAGATAGATTAATCAAGAGGCATGGACATATCTATCAAGGTTCCCAAAGAAATCTTGGAGCAAGGCTTTCTTTGATGAGAATTGTAAGGTGGACAACATAACAAACAATAATTGTGAGGTACTGAACTCCAAATTGTAACACCCAAATTTTTTCAAATAAATTTTTCACAAATGAATGAAAATTTTAAACAAAATTTTCAAATTAAAATAATAAAGCAGTCGGCATTACATCATCCGACTCATTTAATGTTTACAAATATTTTACAATCGGTATACACAGGAGCCGGCCAAGGCTACTACAAACAACTATGTGCATTATGTACAATACACAAATACATAATGCTCCAATCGGCTGAGTGATCTCACACGTCATTGCTGGGTCCTATGTCCACTGTAAAAATGACAACAGTAGAGGGTGAGCATAAACATATCAAATGATAGTTATTGAATCGGATTAAAAGTCCAATTCATAACTATATATAAAACATAAACACATCATATAATCTCATAACATCAACCGATCAAATCATCATATTACTCTCAATATCATATCAGTGCAAATATATGCTCAATCAAATGGATCCATTATTAAGTCTTTTAATTTGTGTTGCAACATTGGCTCCCCGAGCCATAACTCAGCTCTCAGCTAATCCGGCCGTTTTACTGGTACCAAACCGTTTGCCCTCTCATATGACACAATCATTCCCAGCGACAACGGTAGTGTCACGGGCTAAACCCTGAGCCCCGCTCAAGAGGTTTGCCTTGAGTCCCACCCAAGGTCTTTTGTGGAATCCTCGAAACCACATAACATATTTCATATTTGTTCATCATATAAGCATCCCATGCTTTATCAATATGCATCCCATGCATTCATATATCATGAAAAATTCATGAATAACATTCATATCATCATCATCAATCACATATCAACATCAATATCATATGAACGGAAATATCACAGATATATCACACATATTATATTCATATTCAGGATTTAATATTATCCCAAATCCATTCATAAACCATGCATTTAAGATGTAACGCTCCCCTACCTGGAAGTAAGGAGTTCCTCAAGCTATATTCAACCACAGTACACAAATTCCGACTGGAACTTCAGTTCTGCACAGTCCACAGCTTTCTTTCTCAAAGCTCTTACCAAGTTTCACATTAAAGAGAAGAATAAAGATTGGTCTCCTTTTTTTATCGATAATTTCCAATGATGAATGGAAAAGAAAAGATTAAAGGTGATGTTGACACTCACATAATTCCAAGCTAGTCTAATAATAGGATTTGACATAATTCGTTCATGAAAAAGACATAAACGAATTGAATAAGTGAATTGATTAAGCACTGATACACACATTTATAATATAAGGACAAAATGAAATAATAAAATAAAAGAGGATAGGATTATGGAGAGGGTCCACCACTTAACAAAATCAGGAAAGAGAATCTGCTAGAATAGTGACGTGGAAAGCTCCAATAATTGGAGTAATTATCAATTCCGACTCGGTTTCAGTATGTTCTGACTCAGTTTCAGTATTCTAGGCACATCTTTCCGAGAAGATTCAACATAGCCTCTGTCCGTTCAGAATTCCTTCATTCGGAGGAAATTCACTCGAAATGGTTTCATCCAATGAAACACTCAGCTTTCCTTCCTCGGAATGTCCCACACCAAAATATATCATTCAGAAATTCACTACTCAGAATTATCTTGGCACGAGAAATACTTATTCAAAATCAAAGCTTCTCTTTATTCGAAAGTACTTCTCTCAGAAACGTTGCACTCGGAGATGTTTCACTCGGATTTACCTCACTCAAACGTATCTTATTCGGACACAGAGTTTTTCTTCACTCGAGAGTGATTCCCTTGGTCATGTTTCACTCGGAAACAGCTTGACTTCCCTACACTCGGAAGTATCTCAACTTTCCTACACTCGGAAGGATCTTAACTTCTTACTCTCGAAAGTATCTTAACTTCCTACACTCGGAAGTAGCTCTCTCGATCATGTTTCACTCGAAAACATAAAATATAAGAGCGTCTTTACCCGAAAGGTGCTCATTCGAAGTCTGAGCCCCTTTTCACTCGGAATTACTTCTATTTTTACTCGGTATCGTACCATTTCACTCGGAATAGCTTATTTCCAACAATATTCACTCGGAATTTCCTCACTGATCCTTAATAAATTATTTTTAAAAATTTAGGATGTTACAAAACATGGTAAAGATAAGACAGATTAATCAAGAGGCATGGACATATCTATCAAGGTTCCCAAAGGAATCCTGGAGCAAGGCTTTCTTTGATGAGAATTGTAAGGTGGACAACATAACAAATAATAATTATGAGGTACTGAACTCCAAATTGGTGCATGCTAAAGGCAAACCTATTGTGACTATGCTTCAAGAAGTAAGGACATACATTATGGTCACAATAGGCAACCATAAGGTAAAGTTGACAGGGCATGTGGGGCAGCTACCACCAATTCAGCAAAGTAGGTTGGAGAAAGAAAAAGTTGCAAGTAACAACTGGAATGTAATGTGGACAGGTAACTTGAGCTTTTAATGGATTTTTATTTAGCTGTTTGATTAAATTGAATTTTCATTTGTTATTTAAATTGGAATTTCAATTGATTTTTAAATGACTATAAATAGGTGATGAAGGGATTGAAAAATATGAGGTAAGTTGTTACACTGCAAGGATAGCAGTAAATCTTGGGACCCAAGAATGCACATACAGGATGTGGCAGTTGATAGGTATGTGATTTCATTTGGCTGTAACTAATATTACTTCATGCGATTGACAAACTATTTTTTTGCCTATAGGGATGCCCTGCAGACATGCTTGTGCAGCCATAGCTGAGAAGGGAGAACAAGCAGAAGACCATTGCCATGTTGGTCTAATAATGGCTGCCTGGAATGCAACATATAAGCATCATGTTGAGTTAGTCCCTGGCTCAGAGTTCTGGGAAAAGACAGGGTATATCCCACCAATACCTCCTTCCATCATAAACACAGTTGGCAGGCCTAAAAAATAGAGACGAAAGGTAGGTGAGACTAGTAGACAGACTACTGCCAAAGGCAAGGACAAAAATGGGAAAGAAGCTGGAAAAACAAAAACCATTAAGATGAAGAGAAAAAATTAGCCAAGCAAATGTCGAGAATATTATGAAGTTGGACACAATAGGGCATCCTGCCTTGTGGCTAAAAAGAAAAGGCGTATCGACCAAGTTTCAGCAGAATCAACCAACCAACCTCCTCCTCCTCCTCCTCTTACTCAAGATGTCATTGATACCACCTCTTCACAACCAATGTCTCAGGCAGAGGTCACAATCTCTGTTAGAAGAAGTCCAAGATTGGTAACCCCCACCAGAACTACAGCATCATCAAGCCCTACCCGATATAATCTTAGGGGAAACAAATGATTATTTTTGTTGCATATTAATTAGTTTGGCTAGTAACCAGGCATGTTGGTTACAACAGGTTGTGTTTTGGTGAATTCTCTAGGCTAGGAATACTTTTGGCACTCAATGACAATTTATGTGCATACTCTAACTTTTGGACATGTTTAATTTAATTTTTACAATGAAGGTCAATTATGCATGTCATCTGTGAATAATCCCTTTGAATGAATATGGAAGGACTGAACCTGATTGAATGATGTCTTATATGCTAAAGTGTGGAAAAGGATTGTATAATATGCACATAATGATTATATAATAATATCCACAACAATATCACAATAGCAGGGTTGGAAAGTATGGGAGGCAGGGTTATCCTTGATGCCAGATACACAAACTGACAAACATTGTATTTATCATGTTTCTTTCAAAAATTCTTTTTTTAAATCTACATATGTTGACGTGTTATACAATGGGAAGCAGTGTTGGAGAAGGAAATAAATTGCACTAAGGAAATAAGTTGCACTAAGGCCATTTACTGCAATTTTCATAACATCAACCTGTTCATACATACAACCATACATATGCTAAACCATTTGAATAGTTTAACTTAGTCTATGCAGAAACATCCACCATACACATTTGATATTCCTAAACCCTAAACAATTACATTACACCCTATATCAAAAGCCTAAACCCCCATCACCTGATTCTAAACCCTACATCTTCAACAACATCAACATAATCCCCATAACAGAAAATAATATAAAAAACTTTGAGCCATCAAAATCATCTTCAGCTGCCCGACTTCAGTTTTCCTTTCCATGCATAATTTCTTCATGACTAACTACATATACATCTGCCAATCACCCACTCTATCTTGCATAACTTGAGTCATGCCTTCACAGACCTCCCTACGAACATCATTTCTAAGTCTGGTCATAACCTCCTCCATCTTTATCAGCTTCATCATGACACTCTTCCTCCATTCTTCATCATGAGCTACTAAGTCCCCATCCACCACCTAGGCAAAGAAATCACACTGTGAACCTCAGAGTTGAGGACTTGTCGAGAACTCACGATTTGGATTATTCACCGTTTGGGACACGCGTAACATTGGTGGGTCTCCACACCAACATCGATGATGTGACATTTCCAAGCTTCGGAGACAGGGCCGACGTTGACTGCAGGCTGAGGATGATGTTCAGCAACTATGGTTTTGATTCACACCTTCCATTGACAGTGGGTATCAAAGGGAATTTCTCAAGGCAATCACAAATGGATAGTGGGATGGAAGCTGAAGTTTCAAACCCTAGCACAATTTCAATGAAAAATGGGAGGGGGTAAGGTTTGGTGAATGGAATCTGAACGAAGGAGGGAATTTTTGTTTACGGTTTCCATTTACATAAAACGACATCGTTTTAACCCCTACGTGGCATGACAGCCTGGATTTAAACGGTCACGTCCCCAAACTTTGACGCCGTTGTAACGTGTATTGACAGTGGGGACCTCGATGTCCGACGGTGAAGAAGAAAGGGATCAACAGGGTCAATTTATAAAATGGAAGACCTAAGTGTCCGATTGTGAAAAAGTGAGGGACTAAATAGGGGGTTTTGTCAAAAAAACACTTAAGCAAATGAACAAACACCTAATAAGCACACAAATATTACAAGGTTTAAACAAGGTCCAAAACTGAAATTAGCTTTCAAATGAAGTAAATGACACAAAACAACCACAATATGCAAAGAAACATCAAGAAAACACTAGAAATGCAAGGTAACTTGAAGTGGAAGACACCTAAGGTCAACAAGTTGACCTAAAATTTTTTTGCTCAATTTTTTATTAAACTTGGAGGTTATATTTCGCATGAGTGTAGTAACACAATTTGTGAAGGAACTTTGCAAAAATCCAAGCCAAACTATGTAGATCTAAAAATTAAAGTAAGCATAACTTCTTGAATTTTTGGAGTTTTTTAGCATATGATACATGAAAATTTATGTAGAGAAGGTGAGGAATTCAAATTTAGAACTAAAAATTAAGAATATAAATTACACAAAAATAGATCTAAGAAAATTCAAAGAGAAGAGGAGACTCATGATACCAAATGATATAGGAATTTGTTCAAATTCCTATGGAAGAAGGTGGATATTCTTCTCTAGTCTTCTGTAGATCTCAAGCTTGGACTCCAAATGAAGAGGATAATTCGGAAATGATGAAGCAAGGTGCAGCCCGTGACATGCTTGTATGGAAAATGGAGGATTTGGTGAAGAGAAAACCTGGACCTAAAGGTAGGAATTTAAGGAAAAGTGAAGGAAATATGGAGAGGCAAGTGTGGAGATAGTTCCGCCACTCTCAAGGTTTTGAGAGATGAGGTTTAGGTAGTTCACCACCTTTAGGAGAAAGCCAAATGATAAGAACACAAGAAAGGAGCTAAGGTGGTGTTTGGTATGAGGGATCTTTTTAAGTGAGATTCTCGGCAATGTATTTCCAAGGAATGTGTTTCCTAGGTAACTTATTCCCTATGTTTGGTATTAAAAAATTTACCCAAGGATCTTTTTAGTTTCTCCCATTCCCATGTTTGGTATTAGAAAAATTTACCTAGGAATGTTAGTACTTTTACAAAAATACCCTTAACGCAAAATATAATGTTAATTTGGTGTTACTTCTTGTATGAGTGTACTTGTCCTCACCATCTCATATAAACTATTATTTTTCTGAGAACATCCATTTGATTTCATAATTTGGAGCCTATAACCACTGCATCATGTAAGCTTGAATATATTATATTTCTTTTAAAAAATTAAATCTAATATTTTGATTAAAAATTTGTCCTAAAGGATAGGAAATGTATAAGAATACCATTATAACTTTATTATATAATAAAATATAATACTGCTCTACACTATTTTTTTGAAAAATATTTATTGGACATTATTTATTTATATTTAATAAATTATAATATTATAAATAAATAGATATGTATATTAAAAATAGATAATTAACTTATATCATTCAATTTTTTTGAAGTGTTATTTAAACAATAATTATATTTATTCAATATTTTGATACGATTACCATTATGAATCTAACAATAATGGTTTTATTTTATGCGAATACAAAAAAACACTAATTGTGAATAGTACAATAAAATAACTGCAATGAAATTTTTTATGTTAAATGAACAAAGACACTGTATGTTTTGCTTACTAAGTTATTTGTTTATTAAAATATTTATATTGTTATTTTTATAGATAATTTATAATTACTATATTATAATGAGATATTAATTTGTTAATTTTGGTAATGTAATAAGATAATATTATAAAAATTTGATAAAATTATTTATTTTGTTCGATATCATAGTATACGGGCACTAGAATGCTCAGAGCCAATAAATCTGAGTTCAACAAAATTTATATCTTTATTAGAGTATAATCTCAAATAGAATTTATATCCTTCATTCACTAAATATATAATCTCAAAATATTTCAAAGTTTCAAAATACATAACTAGTGTATCACAAAAAGTATTATATGCTCCACAAAAGTATTAAACCATTGTATCACATTACAATGAAACAAAAGCACCAAGCATTCTATGATCCACATACTTGTTCAAAAAGATATCAAAATACTTTTATCAAATACCAAATATCTAAGCAACTAGGTGGATGATGCTAAAAGATCACTGACATAAAGAGTCTTCAACTCAGGATCATCAATTGTAAAGAAAAAATCAACAGCACTTGGGTTGTTTGTAATTAACGCTTCAGCTCTAACCCTTTGGATATTAGTCAATCCCTTTAGCTTTTTAAATTCTTGAAACACTTGCATCCTTCTATTAACGGTTTCCTTTTCATGCTTAAAACAACCTACAAGATCACCAATGTTATTATTAGTTTCCCCATACACTTTTCCCAACTCTTTCATAGTCTGCACGAGTTGATGAATGACAACCTCATTCCCTGTAGCTCTCTTCCTCTTTCCCCTTAAAGTAGAGGCACAATTTTTTACCATTATTTGAAGAAGATTGGCTTGGGGACCTAGTTTGAGTGTTAGGCACAGAATCAATGGGAGTCTCTTCAATGTGCATGTCCTTATCCATGGTTACATAATCTTCTTCTACAGTCTCTCTATCCATTGCCTCAACATAATCAAATAGATCTTCGGCATCTTCCCCGTTAGCCCTATCTTTTCCATAAACTAATGCCAAGTCATCATAGTGAGGGAATGGCTTATTGTACAACCCCTTAGCGTTTGAATGTGACTACAGTCCAACATAGCAAAAGTTATAATCAGCCAATAATAAAATAAATATAATCAAGGAAAGTTTATTAGTTATAATATTACCTTTACCCACTCATCAAAGATAGACTTCTCCACATCTATCATTTTCTTTTCATCATTCCACCCAAATCTGCTAGCTTTTAACATTTCACCTATAGCACCATATTGTTTCTTAAGATACTTCACTCTTGATTCAATATGTGGGGATGTCATCAAGCCATAACCTAGTATCTTTTGATGAATCCACTTCTCCAATACTTTGGTATATCCAAATTTAAAAGTGCCATTGTCTCCAGTCCACTTTTTAGTAGCAGCAAGCTCTATTAAGCATTCCACAAGTGCTTTATCTTCCACTTGACTTCATTGGTGCTTCTTGCTAGTCAAACATGGTTGGCTTGGTTCCCCTATAGTCTTTTGCAAAAGAAGCTCATAATAATAAATAATGATTCAAATAATTTATAAAAGAATCTCATGATGGTGATCAATGATTTAAATAATTTATCAAAAGCATATAAACAAATTAACATTAATCACTAACATAAGGAAATTAACATCAATCTTAGAAATTGTTATAAACAATGTTACAACCCATATAAAGAAATCAATCTTACAAATTGTTACAAATAACAATTTAAGAGTGTCTTCCTCTCCAAGCGTTGAACATCTCTGTTGCAAGAGTGTCCCTCCAAGTACTCCAAGCATCGCTTGTCTCAATATGTGTAATTCTTTCATCAATGATGTCATGTTCATTATTGTCAACTTCAGCAGCCATTAATCCACTCTCTAATGGATCTACTGGCATCTCCTTTCTTATATGATTATTCAACAAACAACGGGCTGAAATCATTCTTACTTGAGTCTTAACCGGATAAAAAGACTTATTCCTCAAAATAGCCCACCGTCCTTTTAGTAACCTAAAGCATCTTTCAATTACATTTCTAGCAAAAGAATGTTTCATATTAAAATACTCTTGTAGAGTTGTAGGTTGCAAGCCATGCCTCCATTCTTTTAAATGGTACCTTTGTCCTCTATAAAGAGCTATCCAGCATCACATAGGTAGTAAAAACCTAATGTAAAATATGTAAATATAAATAATTTAATTGTCACACAATATATAAGGACTTTGAAATGCATATTAACTATACCTTGTGGAACTTTTAGGCCATTTCTACGAGATAGGGCATTTCTTAGAACCCTAGTATATGAAGCTGAACCCTCCCACCCAAGCAAGACATAAATAAATTGTATATCTTGAGAACAAACTCCTAATACATTAGTTGCTAATTCCCTATTTCTTGTCCTGTATCTAGGCTTATCAGCTTCTAAAACATTGGCCTTGATATAGATTCCATCTAGCGCTCCTAAACAATTCTACATTAACAAAAGAAAACAGCCAAGATCACAATTACTAAAAAAAGATAGATGAAATTATCATGTTCTTTTATTGTAATTTTCAAAATTTACCTTAAACCACTTCCACCTTCCATCAGTGCAATCTTCTTGAATTGGTTCAGGTTCTTTTAAAAGTTCTTTATGGCATCTTAAAACAGCATGTAAAACATAATTGAATCTCTTACTAATTGTTTCACCACTCCTCATAATTGCCTCTGAATTACTCTATTTTTAACATCATGAGAAAGTATATCTAAAAAAATTACCATCATCTCCTCCACACCAATATTTTTGGATGGTTCTAATTAACCCACTATTTTCAAAAGATGACATAATGAATGAAAGCTTTTTCTATCCATCCTTGTGTTCTCTAAACATGCTTTATCAGATACAAACACTATCCTATCAGAACTGACATGACATACTAGACACATATCATATGCATTCCAACTCATTTTCCTTTCATGATAATCCCTGATTATATATGCGTAAACTAACATCAACATCACAATATAATCATTTATCATTTCTAAATGAACAATTAAACTTGCAATAATCCGCATCCTCTTTGTATTTTTCAATTGATCCATGAGTTGCAAGCTCAACAAATAACTCTGGCACATAGAAACATAACACAATCAGTCCTATCCTGCAGAATATACCAACATCTACAGAATATACCAACATCCAAAAAAATAATATGTAGTGCTTCAAGAACTTTTGCTAGTATTTCTATTTTAACATTTCATAATACTATTTTCACTTTTTAAGGTCAATGGGACCTCTTTCTGGGGGGGGGGGGAAATCAGATAACATAATTATTAAAGAAATAAAATAAGTCATTTGAAATTGAATTGAAGCATATATTGAAATTGATGGATCATCCATGATAGCTATTTCTTTATCTGGTTAAGAAAGATGTGTCTAAATTTGACGACAAAGCATGATAATGAGTGCTTTATTAGTGATGATAAACTGCTATCCAACACACTTATAAGCAATGTTTTAAAAAGCCAAGTAATTAAATATATAAAAACACTAGTTCAATTATGATTGAAGTTAAACTGTTACTAATAATATCTATCTTATGTCAGAACCCAGCCAGAACTTCACATGAGATATAATATCTATCTGAATACAGAATATTAAGATTCTAATATTTCAGCCTGAAATGATAATTAGATAGCATGAATAGAATAAATAAATAACTGCCAAATACCATGAACAATGTATATATATTGTATGTCTATACAACACATGGAAATCAATTAAATGATGCTAAAACATTCATATAGCTACTGGATAACAGGATCTCCATGGCAAAGTCAATATAATAATTTTGATATGAATATTCTGTATCAGAAACATACAATATCTGTTAGAAGTCAGATAGAAGGGAAAGGGAAATTAGTTACAATTTACAAGTAGTTAGTAGTTAATCAGTTAATTATAGGAATTAATTAGATATAAATAGAGGGATTAAGGGGAATGATATCATTCAGTCTTGTATGACTTGAGGATTGGGCTTGAGTGCTTGACTCTTTGAAGGGCAACACCTACAAAGGAGAAACCCTTGGAGGAGAGATCTCTCTACTATTTTTTTTGTTTTTCTCGTTCAAATCAATAAGATCTTACTTTTTCTTCTACCTATTTTCGTTTTAGGCTGGTTAAAATATGTATTTAGCAAATAACATGACCAAACAAGAATCAAATACTAGTAAGTTGCAACAAGAAATATATGTACATAAGCTACTATGTGAAGCCACACATCAATGACAAGAGAAAATAGTGTAGTAACATAATGGGAATTCCATGGCAAAGGAAATATTGCAGTTTTAAAATAAACGGACTGTATCAGAAACATAAGATACCTGCAGCAGATAGCAAGGCTTAAAATGAATATACTAACTTGCAACTAGAAATATATGTACAAAAGTTATTCATTTGATATAGTCAACAGTCACGATAACTCAATTACATTAGAACATTGTGCTACGATATGCATGTACTGAATTAATCTAATGCAACTGGGTCACTATTTCTTGTTGGTCTATGTAAAATATTATTTTAAATTTTAACAGAAATCAGGTATTGAAGAATCAAAACAAGAAATTGTGAACCTAAAAAACTATAAATTTGCCAGAAAGCATAACATAATGTACAAAT
The DNA here is from genome assembly GCA_037962975.1 of Clitoria ternatea. Taxonomy (NCBI): domain Eukaryota; kingdom Viridiplantae; phylum Streptophyta; class Magnoliopsida; order Fabales; family Fabaceae; genus Clitoria; species Clitoria ternatea. The sequence goes on from CM075670.1 coordinate 34,107,936, forward strand.
GACTATTTAGCAAATGCAAATATTCAAGCAGTAAAAAGCTCATCCATCTTAAAAGCTCTAGAAATCCCATGAACGACATATTTCTCTGAACTAAACATGTCAGGTTCCACAATTTGCACACCATCGATGACCATCCCCGGCATGAAACCCAGAACCCCATCAACTTCAAGATCGTCGTTAGGCATCAACGTCTTCAACAGAGTCCTCACAGGCAGAGAAATGACTTCTTGGCAACTAAACCTCTAAGGCAGAATGTGAAGCCTCACAACTCTATCAAGCAACGCGGAAGGGTACCCAAGTTAATCGTGGTGGAACCCAAACCCGATGGATCTTTCTGAATCCCATCGAGAACCGAATGCAACACAATCGAAAACGGCACATACCCTTTCAAACCCAGCAATTGAACCACACGGTTCCAATCAACATCGCCATTCCTCGAGTCATTAAACGACACATTTGTACATTATGTTATGCTTTATGGCAAATTTGTAGTATTTTAGGTGCATAATTTGGGATCATTTTAAAAACTAGTATTTGTTTTCAACACGGCTCGAGCAGAGTTAGCTAACCAGTGTATAAAGAAGCAAAATAAGAATCCAGCAAAATAATTTCGAGATGTAAATAGAATGGGGGCAAACATATTAAAAAATAATAGGGTAGGTTCAAATAAAGAAAAAAGAGAAGAAAAGTGGATGGTTCCTGTAACACCCCGGCCGCTTTTCAGGAATGAACGACTCTCCCCACAGACCAACATGAGAACTTTCTAGTGTGCTTTTTGTCCTCACTCACACATTTCCCGAGAACTTCCTAAGAGGTCACCCATCCCAGAATTACTCCAAGTTAAGCACGCTTAACTTTGGAGTCCTTAAGTGATAGGCCACCGAAAAGGCTAATGCATTTGTTGGTATAGGTAGTACGAATTCATTTCTTTAAGCTATCCTCGACTGTATAGTCTCATACCTATACAGTCTTTGGATCCCTCTCATTCTGGTATGTATTCGGTTCGTTCATGTGCCCCTCCCACTGGAAGCCTGCTAGGAGTCGCTCCTTGTTCGTGCCTATGCACCGACGATCACTCCCTGCCCTCAACAGTGACCGGGATGTCACATGCCCACCAGTTTTCGCTTGGTTCGTCCCCGAACTATACCGTACTAGGAGAGGCTAGCCTCTGATACCGCTGTAACACCCCGGCCGCTTTTCAGGAATGAACGACTCTCCCCATAGACCAACACAAGAACTTTCCAGTGTGCTTTTTGTCCTCACTCACACACTTCTTGAGAACTTCTTAGGAGGTCACCCATCCCATAATTACTCCAAGTTAAGTACGCTTTGGAGTCCTTAAGTGATAGGCCACCGAAAAGGCTAATGCATTTGTTGGTATAGGTAGTGCGAATTCATTTCTTTAAGCTATCCTCGACTGTATAGTCCCATACCTATACAGTCTTTGGATCCCTCTCATTCTGGTATGTATTCAGTTCCTTCATGTGCCCCTCCCACTGGAAGCCTACCAGGAGCCGTTCCTTGTTCGTGCCTATGCACCAGCGATCACTCCCCGCCCTCAACAGTGACCGGGATGTCACAGTTCCAACTCACCTATGTCGGACGATGATGACCACGAACGATGATGAGCCCCCTCCACGATCTCTGTTGACGGCAAGGACACAAGGAAAAATCGTGAGGAACTGTGGCAGCTAGGGATTTTGGGGAACAAAATGGGGAAAGTGTCATACAATCGTGATTTCTAGAATAAAATGGGGGCATTTTTATCCTAAAAATTTTTATTCCAAGGAATCCATAGCAGACCCACCTCTTGAAATGGGAAACTAAAATTTTTAACTCCTTCATAAATAAGTTTCCTAGGAATTTCTCATTCCTGGGAACATTTTTTTATCTCATACCAAACATGGGTAAGGAAATATTTTAAGTAACTTTCCCGGGAAAGTTTAAAGATCCCTCATACCAAACACCACCTAAGGCTTCTACTTTCTAGAGAGAAGAAGGAGTATCTCACTGTAAAACTCATTAACATTTAAATTATGAGAGAAATACAAAGAGGAGAGGTATTTATACCTCCTAAGAACTAAATTTTTGGAATTGGCTTGGGTGGGCTTGACCCAAGGCCAAAAGCTAAGGATGCATGGCCCAAAAGGAGCCCAAAGCAACCTAACACCTATACAAGGCCCAAAAATGGCCCAAAATGAAAAATATGGCCACGTAAGGCCCAAAACTAAAAATAATTCTAAACTTAATTAATTCCTAAAAAAAATATTTCTAACAAAAATATTTACAAAGTGTAAAGAATGGCCAAAAGGAGGCCCAGGTGATGCTTGTGTCATCAGGTTTATAATTAAAGGTCTTATATTTATTGTAAATGCCCAGAATTGTTTACTTTGTAAAATATAATTGTGATTATCCTTGATATTGTGAAATGATTATTATAAAATAAGGTCTAGTGCTTGATGAGTGATGATGTTTTATAAAATGTGTTGTGGATCGCCATTGATATTGTTGATTGGCTTATATAATATTGATAATTACCCATAACAATGTTAATGTTTATATTGAAATATGATTTATGTATAGAGTAATTTGGTAGCTCCAGAATTTGATTTGGAAATATATTGAGGTTAGTGGAGCTAGGCTATGATGTCAAAATCATTATATATGCGCTAAGATTCGTATCCATGCATTTTTGCATTATCATGACATCATATGCATTAATAAAGTGTCGTGATTCACTCAACGTTACGATTTGTTGTTTGAGATTGTCGATTATAGCATTACGATTTATTGTGTAGTTCTCGAGGTATCACCGATTATAGCACTACGATTGGTTATGTGGTTACCTAGATATTTACCATTTTATAACACTATGAGAGTTAAGGTGTACGAAAGTTAGCTTAGGGGCTAAAATTTTGCATAATTCTGCAATCTGTCTGTTTGGTAATCGATTACCAGAGAGTAAAACTTAAAATCTTGCATAAGTTGCTCGCGAGAAATCGATTACCTGTAATCGATTACACTGATTGCGTAATTGATTACATAGTTGTCAGTCACTAAGAATTGTTTAATTGAAGTGTGTAATTACAAGTTTAGTTGTCCCCAAGCCTAAGGTAACTTGTAGTTTCGGGTATGACTATTTCTAAGCTTGTTTCAGGTTTATAGTTTTGTTTCAACTGTTCATTTTAAAGTCGTGTATCACTTAAGCTTTTAGGGTTAATTCATCGGGGCTGTTTATTCATGAAAAAAAAATTCCTCTTATTTTTAATAAACTTTGGGGATTAATTCTGGAAATTTAGGCGGGATGCCACAAATTTTCAATATAAATATAGTTAATTTGAATTAAATGTGGTTTGAATAAAATTAAAAAAATCAATTAATATTCTTGAATTATAACATTTTTACATTTACTTTCTTATTTTATCCTTATCTTAAATTAAATATTTATTAATACAGATAAAAAGGAACAATAATTTTCCCATAATGGAGACAAATAAAAAGAAATGGAATAAGTATTTATCAAATATACGCTAACTTTAATAAATATGAACTATATTCTTTAACTTACCAAAGTAAAACTTATATTTTGTATCTATTTTGGGGGATAAATAGGATGAATTATTTGATAAAACTATGATTAATTTAATTTTATAACAATGATCTCTCAACAAAATAAAAGATTAATAAGTCTATATGATTTGACACAATGTATAATTAAAATAGTAAAGATAAAAGTTAATCAAAATATCACAAAATTTTTAAAAATGAATTAAGAATCAAATAAATAAATATTATAAGAAAATATATTTGAATAATTTAAGATAATAAAAAAATATTTTTAAAAATCAATAATAATGAATACAAAATATATTTTTCAAATTTGTATAATCACAATTTAAAATATAAGAAAATATTTAATTTGATTAATTAAAATACACATGTTATTAAAAATTTAATAAATGAATAACAAGTTATGATTAATTAGCAATCCAATCAGGAACAAGGTAGTTAGGGACATGCGGACTAACTGCTCTGACATTCCTGTTTTTTGAAATGAATTATTAGGTAAAATATATGTTTGGTTCTTCCATATTGAAATAATTTTAAAATTGTCATTTTTCGTTTAAAAAGTAAACGAAACTTAATTTTTAAATTAGTCATCATAAAAAAGAGAGAGTATAATTTAAATATGATATTTTGTCATGGAAGTCTAGTTGAACTAGAAGCACTGTTTCATCTTCACCCTTGTTTCAAAAGTAGTGTTGGTAACGGTGCAGGTCGGGACTGGGTTTAAGTCTCTCTGACCGCGACCCCATAAAAGGCGGGTAAATTTGGGTGCAGGTTTGAAAGATACAAGTTTGAAATTATGCAACTCAAATCCATCCACGTGACTCCCCATTGAGTTCGGGGAAATCCGCAGGTTTCAGGTTCTACTATATTTTTTAATTTTTATTAATTTTAATAACACATATATATATATATATATATATATATATATATATAACAGTTATATATTTAATACATTTTAATGAAAGTAATATTTGAAAATAATCCCAAAAATAAAAAAAAATAAACTTAAAAGCTACATCATATTTTAAAAAAGTATATTAATTTATTATTATTATTATTATTATAATTAAAAGTAATTGATTTTTATAATGAAACGAGTACTTATATTTTCAAACCAACTAAATCAGGATTGAATTTTTTTAAAACTTATTATAACAGGTTTTCCCCTGCGAAAATCAGGATGAGTGAGAGTGGATATTCGAAGGCAAGTAGCTACCGACCCCCCTTGGTAGCTCAAATGGTTAAGAGCATGTGAGGATCACCTAAATCAACAGGGTTCGAGCCCTGCCTCTCCCTCTCTAAACAAAAAAAAAAAAAAAAAAAAGGCAAGTAACCACCAAGAAGCAACACGGTCACTATTTTCAACCTTAACACCTTAAAAACCGAGTAGCAGGAAGCAACCCCCCAAACGAACAAGAATGGCTTCAATCTACAGCTGCACGGAATGCGATTCCAATCTCAATCTGAACTCCTCCTACGCCTATCCACCCGACTTCTACTTCGAGGCTGGCAACAAGGACTCCGTCTCCTTCTCTGCGATCGACACCACCAAGTTCAAGTTCCAGAAGGAGGACAAGATTCGACCTTTCTTTGAAACCCTCAACTATTGGGGCATTCAGCGCAAGAGGACCAAGATCATGTGCAATAGCTGCGGTCATCTCGTCGGTTACGTTTACGATGATGGTCCACCTCTTACCAACACTACCGGTCAATTTCACATGGGTCCTAGCCAAGTTATCCCCCGCGCCCCCCGTTATAGGTTCAAGACCAAATCCCTTCGAATCACCTCTTCTTGATTCTTCAACCCTTTTCTTTCTGTATACAGTGCTTATTGTGTATATGTATATCCAATGAACTTATGGAGTTTCAACTATATGTTTTCTCTTTTTGAATATATATCTTTTTGCTAATAACTAGTAAGTAGATATTTCTTTCCAATCCGGGTGAGATAAATTGGTAACTAATTGGATTAGATTAGAGATAGGCTGAATATCAACTGGGTCCTAAGAGATGATGATGGTGATCCAATAAGTTTTTCGAAGATTGCTTTAATCACCATGTTTGTTATTAAACCAAAAATTGAAATAATCATTTTTTAACAGTTTTATCTGTTAATAAAGATCCTTTTTTAGTATAGTGATGACTGACCGACATAATAACCAAATCAATTTTTTGATGATTTATTTGGTTACTATCATTTTGGTTGTCACCCTGTCTCTCAAGAACTAGGACTAATTTGATTGTTTACTCCATTGAATTATGTCACTCGAAGCTTGTGGTGAGACTCTAGATTTGGTTAGATAATGTGATGTGAGAGGTTAAAGCTACTACAGAGCTGATTACGTAAATTAGGAGAGATAGATAGAAAAGTGAAGAACTAGAGGTGTGAGATAAGATAAATTATGTGATGAAGAGAGGTAAAGAGGGAGAGGGAGGGAGGGGGGAAAAAGTTATAAAAAATATAGAGGTCTTACTGTTAGTGAGATAAGATGAATTATAAGAAAATGAAAGAAAGGAGATGGAGTTGCTTGCCTTGTTATGATTTGGCATTTGGTGTGTGTTAGTACCCTCGAGTATTTTGCATTTGGACCTTGGATTGGGAAGAAAGAACTACCATGTTGTCAAGAAGTGTGGGGTTGAGGCTTGCCATTTTCGGTTTGAATAAAATTCTGGTCATGCTTGGTAAATTAGAAGGTTAAGTATAGAGCATTGTTTATGCTTGTTTCAGATGAACAGCAAGTTGAATGAGGCAGATGTTTAATGCTGGATATGGTCTTTAGAAAGAATAATTATAACTATAAGATCAATGGTGTGTTGGTGTATATAACCAAGTTGAATATTTTGTTTGGTAACCAGCAGGAAATGCACATAACATTATAATTGCAAAACAATATTTCATTTACCAGGTTCTGCTTCAGCTTCTCCTAGTTTGAGGGCTAGTGACTGGAATCTGTAACAAGGTAAAATTTTCTAGTCTGGAGGAAATCATGATGATTTCTTTTAGGTCAACAATTAGATGTAGTTTTTATTTTAGCATTGTTCTTCAATTAAAATTAGAGTTTTGCCTGATAATTTTTGTTTTAAACTTCATAAATTTATTGTTGTGTTTTGTTTATAGGACCTAAAATCTAACTCTTCTGTCCTCCCATCATCTTATAGAATTATTTCTTGTATTTCTTATCAGTCCTGTTGTGGTACCCTCAAAATTGTTTGTCCAGACTACTTTTTCTGTTACTGTTTTACCTGTGGAAGGGAAGGGTGTACATGCATCGGGAGAGTGTGGTGGATAGGACCTTGATCATTTACTAATTTAATTTAGATAAAATTTACTGTTGAAGTGGTTTTAGAACCATATGCTGGAGTGCTCTTGTGGTCATTCTTACTGAAGGCACGAAACTCTTTGATGTTCAGCTCTATATGCATAAGTTTTCTGGTAGGAGTACCGGGCAGATTACAGTACCCATATGCATAAAACTGGAGAAATTTTCAGCATCGCAATAATTCCAGTGAACTGAGTTATCTTGATATCTAATTGGAATTTGTTTTGGTTCATTCAGCTTATATTTTGTTTTCTACTTATATTGTGTCCATTAATGATCTACGACCTGCTTGATGTGGTCCAGAATATACAAATTGAAAACCAGCTCTGCTATATAACATTTTCCATTTAAGGAGGAATTCTTATTCCATTTGAATTAATGATCTATTTTCTCCTATTGCATGTTGCTTTCATGTTTGCTTGTTTCTGGATTGTTTCTTTCCTTCATTCCTTTTTATGTTTTCTGGATTTCTAAGTTGTGGTGTATCCTGGTGACTAATGGGTAGTAGAGTAACAAGATTATGTTGAAACTTGGGTAGCATAATGTGCAGAGTGAAACTTTCAGCATGTTTGGAGCATGGCTCCAACGGAGATTTTCTCCGTTAAATGAAAGCTAGTTTTTGATCCTACGGGTCAACGGGGTTTTGATTGTCACGAACGGTGTGAAGAACCTTTAAATTTTTCACTTTAACTCAACTCCGTTTTCCCAACTGCAAACCAAACGCCCCATTTGTCTCTCTTCAGCACGGGAAGATGTAATTACTGTTATATTACTTTGAACATTCTTAATAACAATTTAGCTAACAAAATTTTTAGTTGTTTCACCAAATAAATTCCAGTGTAATGCACTCTCAGATATAGTTTAATGTAATAATAATTTACTAACCTTTAACCTGCTCTGCTCTTTTATCCAACCATCAGGTGGTAAAGTTTGGGAGTGATTAATGAAGGGTTGAGCATTTTCTTAGAAGTTTGGGAGTTCAATAATAGGAATTTATATATGATTTTCTTTTCTTCGTCGTAGGAATAGGAATTTGTAAACCCTAACATATTTTAAGTAATTTTTAGATTCTTTTATTGTAGGACTTGATTTTATTTTATTTATTTTATTGTCTTTAGGGCTTGTAGGCTAGGAATTTCAAAGGTTTTTTTTTTACAAATATAAGAGGCCGTATTTTTTTTTGTTATCATTATGTTAAACATTTAGGTTTTGATATTATGTTAAAATGATTAGTGGTCTATAAACCCAATATATTTAGAAGTGTAAATGTAAGTTTATTAAGTGAGAGACACAATTACATATTCTTTTAAGTTCTTCTATTATATTTAATGTGAAAGTTTCTTATACCAACTATTAAAAAGAAGATACCAGTTATTAAAAGAAGATATTCTTTGACCACATCAATTATTAAGGCTGTTTGAATAAAAGTTAAACAAATTTGGGAAATTAAGGTTAGGAAACTTGATTGACTAAAATAGGTCTATAATATAATTTATATTTAGATATGTTAGTGTAAAAATTGGTTGAGAAATATTAATTTATATTTATTTAACATAAGATTTAACAAACTTGGTTAGAAAATAAATTATCAAAATAAATAGTGCATGAATAAAACTCTATAGCTATTATATTCTTTAATCTATGCAATTTAATTAGAAATTTATTTGATGCATGTCCGCATGGTGTTTACGCTTTAAACCGTGACCTTTGCCCGTGTAATCTGATATGAATTTGGAATAAGTGAATTGTGTAGAAAATAGTAATTAACGTATCTGTTCGCAATGAGTCTAGTAGTAACGCATAAAATTTTAGAGGATTACTTTAGGAAATTAGGGTTGTATTAGGTTCAATAATGTATCATTCAAAAAATACAAGGGAGATTTCGAGACCATATTTATACAAATAGTAAAAAGGGAAAGAGGGAGAATCCTTGATCCAAGCTCAAGATGATGTGAGTGTAACTGAATCTATCTAGGATCGAGAGGGGATCAGAATCCGCTTTATTCTTGCCTAAAATGGGGGAAGAGGGGGGAGTCTCCCAATCATCAACCTTAAGCGTAGAACCGAGCTGAGTGACTAGGTTTCAGGTTGACGTACTCCTAGGCGATTGTTGTCGCACAACTCTCGAGTGAGAGAAGTACTTCGAGTGAGAGTATTTCGAGTGAAGACGTTCTCTGAGTGAAGAGGTTCTCAGAGTGAAGCAGTTTTCCGAGTGAAGAAATGTTGAGTCAAAAGGTTCTCCGAGTGAAGGTAGAGAGGAACCTAGTGGAAGACACGTGTCTTATAGCAGTTAACCATCGTTTTGTTTCTCCATGTGATGTCTGTGCCTAGCTATTTTCATAATGATGAGACGTTTTGCATCCTTAGGCTCTTGAATGCGTCTCTTGGGTTCAGATACATTGTTTCAAAAATGGCAAACTTTAATGCCACGTGTTAAAGACAACTGTTCCTTGAAGGGTCATCGTGGCATCGTGGCTGTAAAGGAACTAGATAGCTCTTAACTATTAGATTTCACTACTTGGGAGGTTACTAAATACCCTATATATAATCCCTCATTCTCTCATTTTCCATCTTTGTTACTACTGTCTTTACCCTCTACTATCATTGCTCATTTTGCTTTCTGTTGTTTTGCCTTCTGTTTCTTTTTCCGTTTTTGACTTTTGTTCTTATAGAGGTTAGTGACTTTCTTCCCTTCTTCCTCTCTTTATCGTCCTCTTTATTGCTTTTATTTTTGAGAAATGGCTTCTTCTTCTGTAAACTTACTCCTAGGTTTAGGAAGAGGTTCGGTTGAAACCCTTCTCCCTCCAAAGCGAGAAGGCCATCGCCCGTTTATGGGAAGGGGATTTTCAATGGTTCTTCCTTAGCGCAGAATGTAGAGTGCTTGCCTTGTTCCCCTGAAGAGAGGGTTGGCCATGCCCGAGTGAGCCTTAGCGAATTAGATTATGTTTATGTGTATGAAACTTCATTTTCTCATCTTTATCTGTCATTCCTCTTTTTCAAGTGGGTGTTTTATGCGCTTTAAATGTCGCCCCTACTCAACTTCATCCGTATGGATGGGCTTTCGTTAAAGCCTTCGAAGTTTTGTGTGAGTATTAGGGGCAGACTCCCTCTGTTCCTCTCCTTTTTGTATTTCTTTCAAGCAAAAATCTTTAAGGTTGGGGTCCTAATATGTTGAGTTTCTCTGAGGCGTCTGATAAAGGCGTTTGACCCATCGTATACAAATTTCAAAGGTTTATTTATCAAAATCCGGGTGAGTCTTAACGTACTCGGGGAACATTTTCTCCATGACCTAGATGGTTGCTTATCTTTTCCGCTGTATTGGACTCGGGAACCTGTTCAATACCAAATCAATTGGGAAAACTTGTCTCTCATTGAGCGGGAAGATGTGAGATTCTGTCTCAAAGATGTGGGGCTCTTCTTTAGTTCCCAGGGGCTGGTTTCCTTATCCACCGACCCGGGTGCTCTGGACTTTTAGATACGTAATAGATTTTAGTAGAGTGTTATGAATTACTTGCTTGGTGTCGTCGTGTTAACTTATGATTTTTCATCTTTTTAGGTGATATGGCTCCCAGAAGAATGTCTGCCAAGGACATAAGGAAAGCCTACCGAAAGGAAGGCTTGTCCAAAGGGACTGACAATGGGACTATTTTTGTTGTTTCGACCCCTACATCCACCACCCTTCTCGCTGTCATTCCCACCATGAGCCTTCCTCCACCCCTTACTGCTACAGATATTGAGTTTGTTGCTCACCCCTCAAAGAAACAATGCACTCAGCGGGATCTTCTCCAACTAGGACTGAACGATCTGAGGCCTCTATAGATCGAACAACACCCTCTCAAGATGGCATTGTACGAGCTAGGGAAGTCCATAACTACATATTTCACCATCACTACTCTTTTATCCTCTTTTGATCCAAAAGTTGTCTTTAATTCAATGTAACTCATCACCTGCACAGAATCTCTATAACTTAGCAAAACACCATCATACTTTTTAAGCCATTTTGGGGGCAGTTGGAGCCGCTTGTAGGCCTTCCAGTGGAGAATGACTACAGAGTTCCCCTAATCGACCAATATTCTTCTAACAATGCACTCTGCACTCTCCGTAGTAACCATCATTGGTTCGTCCTTATTTGGAACACCCTTGGAAAGGTCCGAGCTGTCGAAGGTATTGGTGTTGAAACTCGGGAAGCATTGAATAAAATTGACTTGCTCAGTCCCGTGTGGCACTCTTGCTCTGCACCCAAGAAAGCCTCCTGAAATGGTATGTATGATTTTCTTTCCATCATCTCTGACATCATCCATCCTATGGGAGCGGGAAAGGTCACGTTCTTGCCGAGGGTACTCTCGTGGTTGCAGCTTTACTTGTCTCGAGGATTTTCGTTCTCTCTTTCGTCGGTTTCTCGTGGTGCTTCTCCCCTCTAATCAATGAATTTTGCTAAGTATCCCTAACAGATCAGGTGTTTAATCCAGCTTTTGAAGGGACCATTAATCTTCCGTGCCATGGCCAAAGGTGCAATGGAACTTGTAGAACTTTGTCCTATTCGGGCCATTTGGGTGCTCTCCGAGTGGGGGAAGCTTGAGCAATCCTATGTTGTAGACCTTGTGCATAATCTGATCCCTCCTACTGTTCATGGGGGTGAATGTGTTGTACTTGGGGTTGGGATAAACTGCATTTCTCTATTCCTTATTTGGCTTGGGGCTCTTCCTTCGCTGGTCCACCTTGGCAGTGGTGTGCTTGGAATTTTCCACTCGGTTAGCTTCACGCTCCTCCATGTTAATGTACCGAGCGGATCTTTACCTGTAATCATCCATATTCAACGAGGGGTTTTTTGGCTAATGAGTCAAAATTTACCTGGTCGCAACCCCGTTTGGGTTGCGTGAAGGGCCATCTCCGAACTCAGGCCACGAATTTAAATGGCTTGCTCATTGAAGTGAGCCATAAATTATTTGAGGGTCTTCTCTCGTCCCTGTTCAGGTTGACCAAGTTGTGTAAGGTCTGTTGCATTGATCAGATGGAGGAAAATTGGGTTAAAAACTTCTCTGTTAGTTCTACGAAGCACAAAATACTCCTCATAGGTATATACGAGAATCAATGATGGGTAAATTTAGTGAGGGTTATGGCGAATGTCCTATAGAGTAAGGCGTCAGATGCCCTTACAATCAGCAGAGTGGTGGTGAACATGATCAAGTGCTCCTCCAGGTCACCTCTCCCGTCATACTTCTCCATGGTCGATGGCTTGTAGTGTATTGGATTCTGGGCTGCCATGATTTCATTCGTGAATGGATGAACCATGTAGGGTATCGAGGACTCTGGTTTATCCCCCGTTTGCTTCCTAGTCTGAGTATTGTGGTAGCTAGAAGCTTTCTTCTCCTCTGCTCTAAGCCTGTGCAGATCTTCATTCTCTTTTCACAGTTCCTCCATGGTACGTTGTATTGACCTGACCAGGGTTAACACTTCCTGCATTTGATCACCTCTGTCCTGTGTTGTCCTGTTGTTCCTGATGTCCATCGTTGTCACGACAGCTATGATTACTGCGGGTGGTTACCATGATGTTCATCTTATAGGTTGATCAAGCTTGCATTATTGTGGGTACTGTTTCACTTGCCCTATGGTGGGCGCCAAAATGTTCACAATGAGTCTAGTAGTAACGTACAAAACCCTAGAGAATTACTATAGGAAATTAAGGTTATATTAGGATCAATAATGTATTATTCAAAAAATACAAGGGATTTCGATGTCATATTTATACAAGTGGTAAAAAAGGAAAGAAGGGGAATCTTTGATCCAGGCCCAAGATGACATGAGCGTAACTGAATCAGTCCAAGATTAAGATAAGATCAGAATCCCTTTTATTCTTGCCTAAAATAGGGGAAGAGAGGATGTCGTGGGCACCCTAATCCGAGGGGAATAATATCTATTCCCGGAGCCTTCTTTTTGTGTTTTTTTCTTCTTTGGTTCAACTCTTTTTTACCAACCTAGCGTGGGCACAATGCTCACTACCTAATTATTAGACAAACAATTATGAAATCTTAACTATTGTTGTTTAATTTCCAATGTCCTTGGTGAATGGAGGTGAAGGTAATGCAGTATATACTCAATTCAAAATGGCGAGATCAGAGTCTTCCAACTTGAGTTGCACATGGTAAAGGTTGCTGTACGGAAGTATTTGGTGGATTAAAAGAAGCCCAATTGAAAAGATTAGTTTATTAGCATGGTGATTTTATTAAGAGTTTTATATATATATAAAAAGATTATCTATATGGTGAATTAAAATATTGATATATGAGAAAAATTTATCGGGTCTGTGTTGATAAAATAAAAGTTATCAGATATTAGTCCTTGAAGGAAACATAATGATATGAGTCTCATATTAAATAACAAAGAAAACTCAATATGGTACTTGAGAATTTCCCACTTAATGAATTAGTCTTTTAGGTTAGGTTTTTTTACCTGTGTTTTAAAAACCAGATTGGACCGGTTGGTTCAACTAAAAACCAATGAACTGGTCATGAATTTGACCCATTTAAACTAATGAATCGGTACATGATCGAATTAGTATTAGACTGATCAAACTGATGAATCGTTGATGTAAAAAATAGTGTTTTAAGGCTTTTGTTATTGTATTCGAGTAGCATTTTGGGTCTTTTTACTATGTTTGAATAATATTTCAACCTTTTATGTGTAATTTTGAATGTTAAAAATCTATAAATAGTATATTAATTTTAGTTTTTTTAGTATTATGAAAGAATTATATTATTTTTTATTAATATTATTTCATAAGATATAATTTTTACTACAAAATGTTATTTTATTAAAATAATTTTAAATATGATACATTTTATTAAAAATATTATTTTATTGAAATTAATTACATCCAAACTCAACCATTAACCGAATCCAATTTTGAAACTTTTGATAATGGAGTGTTTCATCATGTACATCTTTTGAGTTGAATTTGATAGTTCAAATATGGAGTATATTAATTATATTCTCATGGTGTGATGATGTATTTATAACATATTCTTCATCAAAATGGTAAATCTACCTAATCTTCTTCAAGTAATCATAACCGCAACTATTGTTTTCGCCCTTTTGCTTTGGACAGTACGCTATTAACAGGTCATTATCACTAATTAATTAAAAATTGGTTTAGGTATTAATTAATGAGAAAGTGATCTCATTCAATGTGTTTTTTTATTCCATTATTCAATCCCTAAATTGTGTTATTAAAATTTGTTTTTGTTATTGTCCATTAGGATTAATTAATGGAGCCACTAATTAAAAGATATATTTTTACATATTTACCCTTTTTAAGGCATCAAATTAAAGTTCTTCTGTTTTTTAAAAAACAAATTGAGAATTTTAAAATATGTGATTTTTCTATACAAATATATATGTGAAAAGAATTAATTGAGAATCTAACTTATAGTTAAAAAGTTAATTGAAAGTTGATAAACTAACTAAATTAAAAGTATTTAATTAAAGTAACTATTAGAGTAGATTAATATAGAAAAAAAAAAGAAAACAAATTAAACATGTTTAGTTATTTGGGTATAATTTGTATTTTTTTGTTTTGTTTAATCTTAAATTTAACAAAAATGTTTAAGTTTTTTGTTTCTTTATATTTTTAAATTTTATCCATAAAAAATATTTATTGAAAATGTAACATAATACATATTTTAAAAAAAAAATAAAGGTTATTTTTTAAAATAAAAGATAACATTAGTAATTATTAAAATTATGAAAAGACAATAAAATAAAAATAAATTCTAACTAATGGATAAAATGTAAAAATGTTACTCTAAGTAATGTTTTAAAAATATTACCAATTAACTAAAAATGTTGTTATGTAGCCAACAACTTCTATTTTAATTAAAGTCACATTTAGCTTATATTTTTTTTCATGGCATATTTACGGTTTATTTTTACAAGTATGTTTCTTTTACCGACAAAACTGCCCAAATTGTTTAACCAGAGATGGATCTTTTGTACGTAAAAAATGTTTTATTAATCTTAATCCTTCGATTTAAGTCATTAAAACTTAAATATTTATTTTAAAAAACATTTTAAAAACAGTATAAATTATAATAAATATATTTTAAAATTTTACCACATTTAAAAATTTAAAAAATAAATTTTTTTGATGAACCATCTATTAGATTATAATAATTGGAATCAATTTTTTCTTTCCATTTCGTCTGCTATACATTAGTACATTAGAGTTTTTTTGTCACACATTAAAACATAAGTACACAAACCCTAAACCCTAAAAGATAAAGTGGAAATCACTGAATCTATTAGCAGATTTTTTGAAGGTAAGTTAGCAGAATCTTTCTTAAAGACTAAAGAGTAAGCGTGTTCTAACATTTTAATTTTTAATTAAAAATAAATTAGTAATGTATATTACTTTATATTTACACTTTTTAAACATTTTTCTTTACATGTTTTTAATTTTTTTTAAATTAGTCATCTGTATTCTGTGACGTCCTTCGTCATTTTACATTTATTTCCACCTGTTTTATTAATTTTCATAATAAATTTTTCATATTTAAATAAGTAAATAAATTCTATAATTAGAAAATACTTGCTTTCATTAATAAGTCATAAACTGGTAATTATATAAGTCTTTGAAATCTCAAAAACCATTTAATTTCAAAGAAAACCAAAACCAAGAACAGGAGGTCTGCGTTGTGCGCCAGCCCCACGCTACGCCTGAGCTTCCCTGCGCAGCCCTGATGCTGCGTGCCAGGCTGACGCTACGCGTCAACACATCAGTAGCAGCATCTGCTGCTGCTGCATAATTTAGGCTAACCGGCCAACTTTCGACCTACCCCATTAGCCCGTTTCAAGTCCGATTGCCGTAAAACTTCATGGGCCACATGTTTTCCCCATTTCGGAACTGTTGGCGCCGTCCATTTGCCAAAATTCCAACATATACGTAAGTTATGCGCAAAATGCAGTTTAAGCGTATTAAGTGCAAAACCATTGCACCAAACACCCTAAATGGGTTCCAAATGGCCCAAGGCTCACACAGTTTCCAAATATCCTAGAGGACCTATTGACATCTTCCGGGGCTCTCGAAACCCACCGGATCTCAAAATCACCTATTCGATTCTTTAATTCCGCAATTACCGCTTATAGGCATAATTAACTAAATCAATCAACTCCTCAAACTATTAGCATACACATCACACACCACATTCATGCATTTTAACAGAACCTGCCAATAACATTTATCATTCACTCATCAATGGCTCCATGCCTCAATTCGTCATAATCCACACATCACATTTAATTACTACCATCATCATCAATCATTATAATTATCATCATCAATAATTCAATATGCAATCACTCTCCACCTATCATTCGAGCATACATATAATACAATACCTACCCATATCATGCAGTGGCTCTGTGCCACATAACACACAAACGTAATAAAGTACTACCGTACTACATCAATATACTTTCACGCCAACAAAGTAACATAATCCCACATTTTATAAATCAACAAGCAATTATATACATATATACATCTCCTCTTCTAGCTTCCAAATTGCCCTGACCTCATTTAACTCTCACCTCCGCGGTGTGCACCCATACCTGCAAACAATCACTAAAACTACAATACAGGGGGTGAGTGACTGGAACTAAGAATTAGCACAGAAATAGATACCTAAATTGGGAAAGGTATAATATAGTTACACTCCTAAGCATAATCATCCAGTATTAGCTATTACTTTTCACATCCTTTCTTATTTTATCCTTCTCATTGATATGCTTGCACAGTTTTATTAGTTGTCTTAAACTAACCCATCATCATCATCATATCATGAGCAATTAAATCTAACATACGCGCACATAGCCATTTATTCTCAAATTCATTATGTCCTTCCCATCACTACAATGTCAACTCATCAATATACCTTACATATCATAAACATCATCAATAACATATACATCACTCAATAAGTGTAAAACACAATTGACTCTCACATATATCAGACTCCTAGTATCCGAATACTAAAAGGATCGACCTTCAGCTGGGGGTCCGACTTGACACCCTGTGAACCCGACTTGGTTAACCGAGCCCGACTTGGCTCCCCCTCAACCACTGGGTCATAGACCTCTAGGTAGCTCAACTGGGTCTGACTTGACCATGGAAGCCAAAAACGAGGGTAACTCATATACCTTCGGTTGTCCTCCACCACATAATCATATATTCAGTCATGTAAACATAGACATAGCCATACAATCCCTTTACTGAAAGCCTGTCAGGAACCGCTCCTTGCTCGTGCAACGCACAGGCAACCACTCCCTGCCCTCAACAGTATTCAGGGTATCTCATACATTATATGTAACTCAATATAATCAAAACATCATCAATCACATGCATAAATGTTAGAAACTGACATGTGATCACCACTCGGTGGCGTACTTGTCAAGCCCATCAACACAAGCCATGTTGTACCTTTTCATAGTCACTATTTCATTATTCTTATCATGTTACTCCTCACTAAAACAATACACACCATGCCACACATAGCAAATACTTATCATAATTCATACTCATAAATCATCTCATCACACATACAATACAATATCTCATTATCTCAATTATCAAATATTCCACATCATACAACACACATCACATGATCAATATACATGTCATTGCAATCATCAATTTAACATAGGAAACCACATTGTTCATTTCCATCGATCTTTACACGATTCTAATCATATTAAGCATCAATATGAACCATCATTATCTTTAACTCACCGACACATTACCTTATTAGTTCGTCCTTGGCTCACTATACCAAGATCATTATCATGCTTTAGCTCAACAATATATATATATATATATATATATATATATATATACACATACATATTTCTACGAGAATGATTATCAATCATAGTGATACTCATTATTCCCACATACCCAAACATATACATATACATACGCATATCATCCCATTTTATTATGACTTTTCATCGAAGCTATTCATTATGGTTTTCAACTCTAGCCACATAATCCTTATATCATTCTACTATCATTCACGCATCAATACTACAACTTATCAGTCTCCCTCACTCACTTACCTCACCTTCTAGTTCATCAACTACCATATACATAGTTCACAATTCACATATTTTATATAGGCTATTCTAAGAGTTCCCTAATCATCACATATCAACATATTCAATTTCCTATTCATTCATTCGCTTATCCCTTACTTATTATTCTCTAATTCTTCATCGATAAATTCCTAATTTAATTACTCATCTTAATTAATTTAGAATAATTACAAGCGGTTATGATATACCCATCTTTCATACGTCAAACGCATAAATTTCATTTCTCTATTAATCATAACCCAGCACACCCCCCTTACCTTAATTCCAGGCTTTCCAAAGCTTCCAATCAATTGCTGGGTTCCTCCGAAGTCCATCAAAACTCTAAGATTTAATTCAAAGAAGCTTCCATAAATATTATAATTACTAAAACTATAATCCATAACCTTAAAATAACTCTGAACCTCAATATTAAGTTATCGATGCTTACCATTTCTGTTTCCGATCCTCGTTTTCAAGACCCATAACATCGAGCGAGCTCTGATCCTTAAATTTGAACCTACAAGCGTAGGAACATGAAATCCATTAACTTCTTGCTATACTTAATGCTCCAAGGTCCTCATTCAAGTTCCAACTACCCTTAAACTCAAGAATCAAACCCCCAATTATGCATGTTAGGTTTGGGAAGAGAGAGAAAACGATAGTGAGGGGAAGAAACTATGAAATTGAGGGTCTCCAAGAGCTTACCTCACTACCCCGATGCCATAAGCGTGATTCATATGAAGTTCCACCAACAATCCCCCATGGATTGAGCCATTAGGGTTTAGAACAAAGGAGGAAGGGGAAGAAGAAACCCTTTTCATACTCTCGGGTTATGTTTCTGATCCTCTATTAAAAGCTGATCGCGACTCTGACTCTACGCGTCAGGCCACTAATGTGCACGTGACGCTACGCGTCAATGCCACGCTACGTGTCAGGCCCCCCGATGTCCATTCCTTTAAACATTTATTTTAATGTACCTTAACCCTCTAGAATACCATTTTAAATCATACATTCACTTAAAAATTCTATTTCCTTTAGTTTCAACTCAATCAAATATTTAATTTACCTTTCTCAATATTAAATTACCGGGGATGTTACATATTCCCTTTATAATTTAAAAATAATTTAAATTATAAATTTATATTTGTATAATTTTCAATATGAAATTTTCTTGCAATACACAATATACTTAATAGTTTGTGTTTAGAGCAGAAAATATGTAGGGGCATTGTACCAGCAAAGAGAAGATGCGTGATGGGTGAAATTCAATAATAGTATATTCTTAAGGGTTAAGACAATATTCAGATGAAGATAAGATATAACTACCGGTCCTATTTCTCTTATTGTATGTTGCGTTATCCCCACACGCAATAGAACGCATTGAATATTCCACTTGAGTCATAAATCCACATTCAATTATAAGTTATATTCCTCGGCGTGGTGGGAAAGGTAGCTAGGTTGGATAGTTCGTTATAACTTACAGGTCCTGGAATTAAGACCATTCTTCTTTGATCTCCTGTCTATAACTGAGTGACAAGTGAGTGAAGCTCATAGATTAGTTACTTACAATGAACCAAAGAAAGGACCAAGTTGTTGCTCATGAAGAGAGTGTCACAAAGCGAGAAATTGCCAAATTTTGGAGGCAAAAACGGATTGAAGAGGAGGATCATCTCCTAGCTGCTATCAAGGCTGCAGCTAGACTCCGTGCACGAAATCTCACGGTAACATCAATCATTTTTAAGTAAATTCTAACTTCATTTATACAGTGAACTAATGCTTAGGAAAAATGGTAAAACCTAATGTTTTAAATCTGAAAGCCCAATGAATTATGGTTTTTCCTATCGATCACATCTCTGAATGAAGAATGGTAAGATTATTTTTGTCTTGCTATTGAGTTAAAAAGACAAAGAAAAAGAAAATTCTTCTCTGTAAACAGGAGCAAGAATACCGGAGGTTTGAGTTGTCGTTGGAGAACGATGGTGACTGTGATGAAGCGCAGGAAAAGATGGGGAATTGGATTGTGGGGACAAATTATTATTGCAGAACAGTTTCAAAGGACAAGGAAATGCGCGTCGGGATAAAGGACTGGTTAGTAAATTAATTTCTCGGTTTTGAATCCTCTATGTTAAATTAACACTGCTTTTTATATGATCGATTTAATTTTGAAATATATCATTATTAAAATTTAAAGGTAAAAAGATTATACTGTGGAAAAGTAATATCATGTGTTGTGACAAGTGCAGGTGGACCAAAAGCAAGTATGCATATTTGAATCAACCTGCTATAGATACCATGGATCCTCCTAAGAAACGAACCACTACTTATGTTCCGAATTATCTTTCTTACAAGCCCAAGGCTTTATATCCTACTGCTATTGGTGTCTTTTAAGCCACAGAAACAGAAGGCATTCCAATGTTGTTTGCAATTTCTATGCTCATGTTTCATTTGTGATTCTTTGGTTTTTGGGTGATCTCCAATGTCCCATATGCCATTCAAATGTGTGTCCTTTCTTGTAAGTATTGTTGGTCATTTAAATATCTTTCCAATGTACCATCCTATCCTATTGTTATTTTCCCTTCATATTTATCAATGATATATATATACCTACACCACTCTGGAACATTAAACACTAGTGTAGAAATGACATTTTACACAAATTCCTAATGTGAAATCAAGGGGTCTAAAAGTAGGTGACTTTTTTAAAATAAATTTTAAAATATATATACACTATTTTCTTTTGTATATCCAAACATTTTACAAACAGTGTAAAATTTCGATTTTTTTTCATAACTTAGTTTTAAAACTTTTTACCACCGGTGAAAAAAACTACCCCCTCTTTGCTAACACTATTTTTCAAGTGCAAAATTAAATTAGAATTCACATATTAATGCCCAATATCAATCCATAATTCATTTAAAATAAAAAAATTAAAACAAAAATAAATGATGCAACAAAAGATCTTCATATAATATAAATGAAATATCATCTACACGAAAATAAACTATTACAATTTAAACAGCCCTAAATCTAAATTATATATACCAACCTCAAACAAAAATTTTACCCATCATTTTCAAATGTTTTTAATGATTTTGAGAATGCTTCTTAACTGAATCTCTACAAACTTAAAACATAAATAATGCATTAGTAATAAGAACATTTAAGCATAAATCTGCTTTCAATTGAAATCAATGTTAGCTCTATGCTAGAAATCAGCTAGATTTTACATATCACAAATCAAAATCGAATCCTAAAAAACTTTGTTATGTCACTCCAACGTTTCTTTTAGCATAATCAAGAAACTCTTCAACTTCATTCTCATACTTGTTGATGGTGCATAATGAACTCATCCAAATACGATCCATGAAATGATGTCCTTTATTTAAACAACGAAGACTTTAAAAACAAAATCAATACAACCGTAATTAATACACAACCAAGGATAGATGGTACTTTCCATAAACCAATAATCAGACAAATCAGATTCTAGTCAAGTCAATTACACAAATGCCATATATTCATTTGTTTTTAATAAATTAATATAATTACCATTATTATTAAAAAAACTTTCATGTTTGCCATGCACAATTTTAGAAAAGGAGTTATTCTAATTATTAAGATCATATAACTATTTATCTTTAAAAAAACCATACTAAAACAAACACCTTAAACATGTAAAAACTCTAATTCCTCCTTCCCCCTAATTATATCATTATTGGAAAAGAGAAACAAACAAACATGGACTTAACCTACAAAAAGTTATACCTGGAGCTACAATGCATTAAAGTTAATAGTCTAAGCTATTTGCAGCATAAGGCAATATACAAAATTCTATTATCAAAATTTAGTGTTATCAAATAATTGTTATAGCACCGCCATAACGGTATGGCGGTGCGCTTTCAAACTCCTCACGACTCGCCATACAAAATGGTGCCTAAAATAGCGATGACCACTGTTATGTGAATAATGGCTATTACGACCATGGCAGTGTGGTGTCTATGGTGGGCATTTCGGCGCCATAAGCGTTTTTTAAAGTTTAAGCCTTGTTGGGTCGAGTCAAGTAAGGATGGAAAAACGGGCTGACCCACTGAGCCCTGGCCCGCCCCACTAAACTAAATAGGCCAAAATTTAGGGCCCGTCCCGCTTACTAGAGGGCCTGGCGGGCTGACGGGCCGCCTCGCCCCGTCAAGGTTTTGGCCCGCCAAGGGCGAGCTGTGGCGGGAGGCAGGCTAAAAATTCTTATTCGCCCCGCCAAATTTGGTGGGCTTGGGCTGGTCCGTTTTGCCATCCCTAGAGTCATGTCACTTAGAAAACCTAAAATTTTAGGTTTAGCCCTAGTTTTTTTATGGCCCCTCCATTTTCCATTTCTGAAACCTCTGATTTCCTTTTCTCAAACTATTGATCCCCTCCTTTCTTGTGTCCACCCTCTAGTATACCATTAACTTCTAGTGACCATTTCTGGCGAAGCAGAGCAGCGGTGACAGAGCGACCACCCTCGTAACCATTCTAGTGATTTTTTTCAACTTTCTTCAACAAAATTGAATTTTCTAACCAAGTTTTTCATTTCCTCTATTTTTCTCCTTCATTTTAATAGTTTTATTTTTTTGCAAAAACAATTTACCCTTCTCCATTCTTTATGGTTGTATCCATTTTATTCTTGTTTTCTTTAATTCAATATTATTTTAAAAAAATTATAAAAACTTATGTATGTGTTATGTAGTCATTTGCCTCATGTTATGGTTTATTTTTTCTATTTATGCTTTTATTCTTATTTTTTCATTTTTTTACATGTTAGTTCAATGTAGTTGTTTTATGTTAAAATATTAAATTTAGTGTTGTTACAATACTAAATGGTTGCACCAGTACTACAATATTAAATATTTCCTTCCTTCTTTGTTCCATGCTAAATCCAATATTGCTTTGTAATGTTTCCTTCCCTTTTTGTTCCTTTAATTATGTTCTTGCCAAAGTACTAAGTAACGAACCTATTAATGATTTACTGGCCACTGCCACTACTATAAATGGAAGGAGTAATAGAAGTGACATTGAGCGAAAGTATTGCTCTACTATGAATGAAGGTGATACAAATGTTGTTCAATGCAAATTTTGTAAAAAAAAATGATGAAAGGAGGCATTACAAAGGTGAAGGGGCACTTAATTAGGAAGCCGAGAAATATTTCACCCTGCCCAACATGTCTAATTAAAGTTAAAGAAGAGTTGAAAGTTGTAATGATGAATAAAAGAGGAAAGGACAATTTGTAGTGAAGCAAGTGGGGGAACACCTTAGTGGTGGAAGTAGCAGTGATGATTAAGTATGTGTATTCAAATTGTTGGAATCCATAATTTTTTATTTTATTTATTACTTTTATTTTATAATAAAAAGAAAATAAATAACAATTTTAGAAATAGAAAATATCAACTCGCAAGCTTGCTAGTTGAACTATATGACTTATGAATTTAAAATAGGCTGAACTTAAATTAAAAAACATGGTTCAACAAAAATTCGACTAAAGCTCAATTTGAACAAGTTCTTATTAAATTGAGACGAACTTAGATAAGTTTGACTCGACTTATTTCTAGTCATAACTAAAGGTTTCATATATAGTTCAACTAGAAGTTATGAAGTTAAATTAGTTATCAAAACTTAGATAGAAAACTGGTGGAAAAATATAAGTGTTAAAATACCATACATACACTCGTTCCATCATACATGTGTGTATATACACACATAATGAATAATAAAATTCTTCCTATAATTTAATGTGTGCATACATACACCTTCAGAACAAGAAAACATGCGTAGGGAGTGGGATATAGTTTCACGCCCAAACAAAAATGTCCCATATTAAAGCCAGAAAGCATGGGACACCGTCTCCTGTGCCATTTTTTGCCATGAAAAAGTCACATAGGACATTATATCCCCCACTAAAGCATGCATGGGACATAATCCCATGCCAATTTGGTCACGACACTGACAATGACGTTAGGGATGACAATGGCGAGAATGTTCCCTCTTCTCTTTCTCCTCCTCCTTGGACACAGACCGATTGTTCAATGTATAATCAAATGTTAATGTTTATCCCTAGATGACCATCCTTGTTAAGCTTGAGCTAGGGTGGCTATTTAGGCCCATATCTAGTCAAATTACACTTACAACGAACTACACTATGCTAGTTAACCTATGATGTCCTCCAGCTTAGCTCGAAGATGAGCTACCTCTGAATCTACATGTGCTAATGAAGCGTTAATGGAAAGGGAATATTGTGTCATTGAAGAAGACACCAAATGAACGTTAAAGGCAAAGGAAACAATCCCCCCCACAACAATGTCAATCCAATGTTGAATCCTAGCACCCACCTTAAGAGACTCACCTACAACCTCGAGCTTAACCAGACATTTCTTATACTTATTTTCCTCATTAGTACATTGAAAAACATGAATAACACAAAGTTGATTAAATTTTGAATGTGATTAAATTTGACTGCAACTTACCATTGTTTGACATGAGTGCTCATCAACATAGTCCCTCTGGTCCAACTATTTTTGGTGAGTCATAAGAAACAATCAGTTGGTTTGATGGGGTTCCTACATATCTCCTTATACAAAAAATAGTTAAACGGCTTAATGATTATTAAATTTATACTATAAAATAAATAAACAACTTACCAATAATTAGGCAATGTCACCACGTGACCGACTACCCAAGGTGTGTAGTGAACTACCCATATTATTATTCCTGTTGTGTATGTTGCGCTCCTAGACCACCTCATATTTGGTCTTAGCCCACTCATCTGGTAGGTCACCCCATGCTTGCTCCTTGATCTACGAGGGACAAGTAAGGGTATAACGATCAAGGTGCTTCACAAATGCAGCCTTCATTAGATCCTCGTGCTTAGGCGCAAATGTCATAGATTTTAGCAATGGACAAACAATATATGAATATTATCAACAACAACAAATGACAATTAAAAATAACTTACCAACTATTTCCTTCACCGTTGTTAGACCGTATCTTTTAGAAAGGAGGACCAATTCTTTCATGGTCCATGGGGGTGTGATGGAATTGTCTATCTCAGCTTAATAATACCTTTATTCTTCAGTATGAAAGTACTACATTCAAAACAAATATTTGGGGGTTTTAAAAATAAAAATACAAATAATTAAATTCAAAATCTAGTAATTTAAATAAAAAGTATGACTTAGCCATTTTAAGCGGTAAGTATGATCTTCGCTAATGCATCCTTTGCAAGAGGCCTATCACATGCATAGACTCTTAAAACATCCAGAGGGTTCGGAGTGCCAGCATTCGAATCCCTAGCTACTTGGTCTTTAGGAACATCTAGCTTATAAAGGTAATCTTGCCACCAAACTTGATCAACATCACCGTTTGAGCAAGAACTAAAGCCCTCATTTAAGATGTAATCCATGTAGGTGTCCTAGGTGTCCCCTCCATCCAAAAGTCGACATCAGCTTGATGATAAGCTCACACCTATGTCTAATGGTAACAGGTTGATTTGCGCGTACATGAATTACTTAGTCAAAGCATCTTTTCCTCCTTCCTGCCTTTGGATAGGCAAAGACTCTATGTGGTTTTCTTTGGATTCCACAGCTGCCTTGGACTAGGTTTAAGGCTGACCTACAACACCTGTGTTGAGTTGCCACTATCACTGAGAGTGACTGGTGTTGCATTATGGGCGAACAGTTCGGTACTAGTAAAAAGAATTGATTATATGTTGAGAAAATTATATACTGTAGTATAATTCCTATCAGTAGTTAGATCCGCATACATATGCATTTACATATAGACATTGAGGTTGAAATGCTGCTGAGCAGCTCATGACATTGATTGTTGTGATTGGTGCAATTGTGATAATGCAATTATGTTAAATGGCAACATGAATAATGATGATCCATGATAATTGTAGAACTGGATAGATGATAGTACGTATAATGGTGAAATCCAGTTCAGTATTTGTCACATATATATGTTTACCCCTAAGTGTTGTCATTTTTTAGTGGATTTGGACTGTAGCAAGGGATGGTGGTTAGCCATGTGGATGTTATTGCGCTCATAGGAATAATTAGTGGATATATATATATATATATATATATATGTGTGTGTGTGTGTGTGTGTGTGTGGATATTTGTATAGTTGATATTTTGTGTCTTGGCCAGCTCTTGATATGTATATATACAATTTGTATAGTGGACTAGGTAGCTAATGACCTCACCGGAGGTTTAGAATTGATTTTGATATAATCTTGTGAGTTTTTTATGATGTTGATATGTATGATGACATATTAGACTTGACCGACCTATTATCCCGTTGTAGGGGGATTCCACATCAATTACCAGAACCCTGGACCCGACCGTCCTCGCACCAGGCTTGCCTTCAAAAGACACCAGGGTGTCTAAATACCCTCTAGTGGGTTGCTTTGCTTCATTAAAAGCTGTTAGTTCCTGCGTATAAGGCTACAGATCAGAATCATTAAACCTCATTCGCTTAAAATAGTTATAAAAAATAACATTGCAGGAACTCCCCTAATCTACAAGGATTCGCTTGACGTCCTTGTTGGTAATGACAGCTATAATGACAACTGCATCATCACCTCTAGGGATCGTCGGGCCAAAATCTTCGTCAGAGAAAGAAATTACTGGCGCCACCACACCGTCCTGAAATGGGCGATTATCTCTGGGCTTACCTTGAACTGAAAGAATCATGCGATGGTGATTCTTCCTCACGGTGATTAATGCTCCTTCGCCAGCAAACCCTCCGGTGATCATATCAATCACCTCACACTAGCCTCGCTGCTTTTGTTGGGGCGCCTTCTCCTCTTGACCTACCTCGGTGATAACAATCCCCTTCTGCTTTTCAGCAGCAGTTAATCTCTTTGTGGGACCCCAGCTGTTATCAACATCCTCATTGCGGTTGTGGCTCCGCTTCTCCATCCTATCAAGCTCATCAAATGACTTCTCCTTGAAGAAGTACTACTTTAACTTCCCTTCACGGATAAGAGTTTCTACAGCGTCCTTTAGAGACCTGCATTCCTCAGTCGGATGCCCTTCCTGTTCATGGAAATCGTAATACTTGCACAGATTTCCATGCCTCTTTAATGGAGCTGGTCTCCTAATACCGTAGACGCTGAATGCCGACCATCATACTTCTCTAAGCATCTACGCCGGTCTAGTATACAGCGGGGCATAGTTGCTAAAGGCAGCTACGTAACATTCCATTTTCTACTCAAATAGAAAATAGATATTAATACATCTTTAATGAGAAAACACTTACTATTAGGTAGTTGAATATTGACTATTTAATATTTTTATGACATTTTGGTACTTATATTTAATTATTTTATTTTTAAAAAATAATAAAAAAATAAAAATGTATACGTATTTTGAATGAGGATTTTAAAATAACTTAATTAGTATTCATTAATTAAGAAAATTATATTAAGAATTTTTAATATCTTTATTATTCATAACTTTTATTTTATGTTTTTATATTTATGTTTTTACATATTTATGATTTAACTCTTATTAGAATTTTATAATAAAATTTTGAAGGAATTAGATTATGGTTCTTTAGAATTTTTTAATTTACATATTATTTATGATTTTTTTGGAATTTTTTCAAAACTTGGAAATATTCTAATAAAATAACATATTTTAAATAATTTTAAATTCATATAAAGTCACTTAAAATTAAAAATATTTACAAGGAAGTGAAGTTAAATTATAAGCAATTTTTTTAAAATCCATTTCAAGTAGACTTATCTAAAAATGATCAGTTTGAGTAAAATCTTGCTTTTTACCAATCATAAGAAAATCAAAAATGTACCAATAAATTTTATTAACAGAAAATTTTAGATTTTTAAAATTTAAATTTTATATTACTTATTATAAAATTAGTGAGATCTGATATAATATAGCTAAATTTCAAAAAGAACTAATTTTGAATATTTAAAATATACCGAGTGAATGGTTACCAGCCGACATTTACTACGCAAAACACTGTGCATGAACAAAAATTTTAAATGCTGCACAGTAACCAGGAATGAAATTTTTAAAATTGCACCGTACTTTTATAATAAAATATTCAAATGCACAGTAAAAAATTTTCTTATAAATAGCGAGGAAGAGAAGCGAAGAATTCATTAGTTCAAAATAAATATTTTTTATATAGCAGTGTTAGAGAGATAGTGGTGGGAGTAAGAGAGAGAAATAACTTTTATATACTGTGTCATTGAGACTTGGACTGTTATGGACTTATCTGGACTGTTATGGACTTATATAAACTGTTATGGACTGATATGGACTAAATTATACCTTTGCGTTGATTGGACTATGATGGACCCATTTGACCGTTGGACTATTTTAGACTTGATATGGACCAACTAACATTAGGACTGAACTACTACAACTTAAAATGAACTTTAATAATTAAGACACCTTGAAATAAATTGTGTAGATTTTGTATAGTAATTGTGTTATTTGATTTGATTATGATCGATATTTGATTGTGAGTGATGATATTTAATTATGATTGACAATATTTGGTTGTGATTGATGATCTTGTGGTGTGGATTTTGAGCATATAGCAAGCATGACGGAAAGCTAAAACTCAGTAAGAATATACTTATCTCTTACTCTTTAAAATATTAATTTAAAAGAAATTATTTCTCAATATTTATTCAGATTATTGTTAAGAAATTTTTCTTAACTTTCAATAAAAGTATATAATTTTTATAACTCACTTTTATCTTTCAAAATAAATTATTTAATTAAATTAAATTTTAGTTATTTTATAAAAAAGTATTTTATAAAATAATATATTTATATATGTATATGTATATGTATATGTATGGATATGAAAATATTTGATTCTCAAATGGAAATGAGATATTTCAATAATATTTTATTTTAAACTTTTGAAAATAAGAGTTTTAATTTCAAAAGTGTTTAGAAATATTATACATTTTTAAAGTATTATAATTAAAGATGGAAAAAGATCAATAATTTAAACTTGTGTCTAAAGTAAATTAATTTCCTATAAATGCTCTAAAGAAGGTTTGGAATATACGTTAAGACTTTGAAACTCAAATCATTTGTGAATGATAAAGAAAAATTGTACTAAAATTCTTCTACGTGTGACAGAACTTATTTAAGAGTTTGGAAATGTGCAGTTCATCGGGGTAGCTATGTTGTGATTTGTAGGCCCCGAAGATATAGTTTATACTTGAGTTTCTAAAAGTCTTAACCAACTCAATACGTGAGTAGTTCATGCATCATGAATCATTAAAGAGAAATAAGATGTGATATTGCCTGAGGACGGATTATAGAAACCGAGGATACATTAGAGGAGGCTTAATTGTGAGCCTTGGGATGAGAGGGTGTGAAAGGGTGCTTTAGGGGACCTGAGGTCGCTCCCTAGTATTGGGTACTTTCACAATAAAAAATCTTTTCAATTTGACTAGTCTCTAAGTGTTTCCATGCCAGTTGAGTTGTTCATATGGCATGAAGACATTTATGTTATTATTATCCAGAATTATAGAACAATTTAAACTCCTGGTTAGCCCAATTCAAATTAAAACTTTAAGGGCCCACATGCATAAACTGAATGAGATAGTAACATTAAAAGCATTGCATGACATTCATGTGAATGTGACATTCTATATAGGTGGTTGTGAATGAAAGTATAATTGCTATGTTTATGAAGACCCTACATTCATAATTGATTGTTTATGATATTATGACTGATATTATTATATTAGTTTGTGAAAACCCTTATGTTTATGTCTTATCTATAAAGTATTATATTTTGTTTCTCACTCCTTCTTATTTGAATTTGTGTCCAAAATATATGCTATGTTGATATATAGCCAGCAGTCCAAGATGGAAAAGGGTAATTACAAGAGAGTAAAGTAGTCTCATCCTTAATCAGATAGGTGAAAAGACATGGCAAGAGTAGGATTCCAAAACCCTATGATTTCAAAGACTAGGAAATGATTGGTCACAGTTGTAGTAGAGGTATAATTTAGTTTTAGTTTACCTTATTGCAATATCAAGTTGGATAATTGTAACAAGGTAAAGGTTAAACTTTGATAAACCTTATCATTCAAATATAATACTGTAATCTTTTATCACTTATGATTTCTATAAATTTATTTTGTCATTATGGACAAATATTGAAAGATAACATTTTTTTACTTTTAATATTCAAAGGAAATCAGGTATATATACGTCCTTGTATACACGAGATAAGAAATGATATATATATATATATATATATATATCTTTCTAAAGTTTTTAAAAGCAATAAGAATATATATATCTCGTGTATATAAGGGGGTGTTACAAGCTACACGTCTCTCATGCTGCTAGGGCTGGGGATTTTTGAATCTATCCCTCTGAAAAGGCCTCTCCGGCCTAGCCCTCTCTTTCTCTCTAGGTGGCTGTGACACTGGAACAGGTGGCTTTAATCTCACCGGTATGGCCTCCAGGTGCATCTCTATACCCACGTATTTTGATGTCTTCCTCCGAAACTCTTCAAAAGACGTCTGAGGGCTCTTTGCCAAAGACAAAGCAAAAGCAGACTTAGGTTGTAAAGCCTTAATGACAATGTGAAGTTGTATGGCCTCTGTAAGATTGGGGACCATGGCCACCTCCTTATAGAATCTTTTCATAAAATCCTTCAACATTTCATTCTCACCCTGTCTTATCTGCGCGAGGGTGTACGACATCTTGGGAACGTCCCTAGAAATGATGAAGTGGTCACTAAAGGCCATTGCCATCTCCTCCCAAGAGTCTATCGATCCTGAAGGAAGTCCTTTGAACCAGCTAAGGGCCTCTCCAGTTAGAGTACGAGGGAACATATAACACATAACGTCTTCCTCAGCCCCCAAAAAACATCGTCTCATACGCGTAGGCATCCAAATGCTTACTTGAGTCAGTCTCACCCGTATACTTCTCAATAGAGAGGGGTTGGGTTTTTTGCAAGTGCCTAGGAATAGGCATCCTCATCAGCCTCCTAAAGAATAGAACATTGAGCCTGTACGTCCCTGAGGCTACCACCAGTGGCTCTCTCCTCCTAGTAGTGTTCCTCTCCCCCAGAATCTTGAGTCTGCTCCCTCTCTTCATACGTGAGGATTTTGGAATATTGGAACGTAGTGGACTTTTCCCTACCAGAGGCTTCATGGGTCTCCTTTACCTACGAGACTACTTTATCCTCTGAATGCCTGTGGTCCCTCTTTAACTCAGCCAACTCTTCCTTGAGTTTCTTGATAATCTTATCACGAGGGTCAGGCATTCCTAGAGGCATCATCCTCCGAGAGCTCCCTGCTGGCGAGTCAAAAGCAAGGCGCCTATTGACTTGGGGTGTGATATCCTCTACATGCCTCTCCTGAAATTCCCTCAAGTTTCCTTGCATGGTAAAGTCACAAAACTTTTGTGAAAAGTGTGAATAAATCTATCGAGTCCCACTGGGCATGCCAATGAACTGGTCTGAACTGGGGTTAAGAATCAAGTGTGGGACTAGCCATAAATGTTCTCTTTTCTGAGTGATTTATACACTGGTACAATGGGTATCTGGTATTGTGTCCTTTATTTTAGTGGGAAATAAAGGTCTTGGTGTCCTGGAGATCCTTCACACCAAGCTTTCACGTTGATGAGGGGCGAAAGGTGGTGTCACCTATAAAGATTCTCTAACGCTCAAGTCAGTAACCAGAAAAGGAATTTAAGGTTTTTGAAGCGTAAATTTGAGAATGAGTCTAACGCACCAAAGTTGTGAGAATGTTTGTATTTATATACGTGCATGTAGAGAATAAAGAGTCCTTTAGGGTTAGGGAAAGCAATCATGCACTGTGTCTATACAATTCTGACACAAGACGCGGGTACCTCTACATCTCCTATGAATGTTGTAACATCCCTGTTTTTAGTAGCAGTCTTATTTGATAAATTTTGAAGTATGAAAGGTCTGTAAGTGAGAATTGGTAAATAAATACTCTGTAGATGGTCTGTAATATCACAAGAATTTCATTTTTGTGTGTAATTATGGAATTTATATAGACCAATAATGCAATTATTCAAATTCCGAGTGAAAAAGGGCTCTGTTCCGAGTGACAGAGAGAAATTCCGAGTGAAGGATTAGAAATTCCGACTGAAGGATGAAATTCTGAGTGTAAGGTTATGTTGTCCGAGTAACATATGAACGAGAGGGTTACTACCGAGTGGAATCTTGGCTTCGGAGACATTTGGAGTGAAGTGTGTTCAAGAGAACCACTTCTGGGTGAAAATTCCGAGTCAAAACACCCTTGAATGACTTATTTCCGAGTCAAACCTTGCCAAGTGCTTCTTTTTCCGAAGGAAACTTCTCTGATTACAGTATTCCGAGTGAAGAGACTCAGTCAGGGATATATCCGAGTTCAATCCGAGTGAGTTTGTCCAAGTCAGGACCTCCCTAGTGAGGAAGGGGATAGCATTCCGGGTAGAAAGATCTCCAAGTGCGGTATTTTGGGCAATGGAGTTCCGAGTAGGGGCATATCTGAGCCCAGTGTAACCTGTCCTGAGTGGCATGCCCCGAATATGAAATGCCGAATGGAATATAGTGATGGGAGCCCACTCCGAGTAGAATATATATAAGGCTTAGAGCCAATTTTTGAGTAAGGCTTATGTTTATGACTCCTTTTCCGAGTAGTGAAAGCCTTAAAGGATTCCGAGTGAAACGTGTTATATATATATTTCGAGTGAATGGTATTATATACATATCAAGTGTCCGAATGAATAATAAAGTATGTATCCTGAGTGACTAAGTATGGACTTGGTGAATTTCTCTGAGTGTTGAGGAGGTTGAGTAATCTTGATTGGATTTGTGGACAAGTTTACATTTATGTGAAAATATATATAGGTATAAGTGTTTTATGTTGATTTGATGCTTCTTACCGACTGGAATGTGTTGTTGAATTATGAGAGAAGTGTTGATGGATGAAATAGTGTTAAGTTAATGATTCCGAGTGAGGCTATAGTGTTTGGCTTTCTTTTCCGAGTGAAGAACACTTAAATGGATTCTGAGAGAAATCCCTATAGATGAATAAATACTGTGTAGGCTTTGATGGGAGAATTTCCCAAGTGATCATGGGCCTAAATATTACCGAGTGAAAAATATGAGTAAACCCGAGTGGGGTAGAGTTTGGGTATTCCCGAGTGGTAAATCCGAGTGATCCTCTTCTGAGGTATGAGTTATTGTAGTGGTTGAGATTGGAACATATTCTAAGTGTGTGATCCATGTATAATTCCGAGTGAACGAGATTTTATATCCCGAGTAGTATGATCTGAGTGAGTCCGAGTGAGACTTAACATAATGGTTTCCCCGAGTGAGTAAGATATCATATGCCGAGTGAATCTGGCTGGAATATTCTGAGTGGAGTAGGATTGTAGAGACCCCTTCTGAGTGAAGGAAGGTCTATGTGTTTTCCGAGTGGGAGATGTAAGTTTATGCCGAGTGATGAATGAGAAGTACATTCCCGATTGTGTTGAAGATATATACACCGAGTAGTGTTTGATTGGAAAATAACCCGAGTGAGGAAGGTTTATGGATTCCAAGTGGAATAACCTCATTTGCCGAGTGAATTATTTATGTGACCCTTGTGGTTAAAAATAAATGCCCAAGTATAATATGTTGGGTCAATCCCGAGTGAATGGAACCCCAGATTCCGAGTGATGAGAATTACCGAGTGTGTCACTCGCCTCAGCAAATGAGGTATCCACTCCAGCGAGTGTGTGTTGCTGGTAGGCTTTTTGGTTGGCTTCGCTCAAGCGAGTCGGATTTCGCTTGAGCGAGGAGGACCCCTGATGCATAATCACTCATTTCGCTCAGTTTCTTCACTTCACCCAAGCGAGCCTTGTGCCTCGCTCAAGCGAGTCGGGTTTTGCTTGAGTGAGATGACCCTGTAGCTCTATTTCCTTTCGCTGACCGGTCCACTAAGTCCACATAAATCCAAAAAGGAACGAGTCAACTACAGGGAAAGTTGCACCAATCAAAGCACTTTTATATATTTTAATATATATTCCCTTCCAATCAATGCAAGCTGACGGTGGACACAGTTCAAAAGTCTCCATTATTTCTCACCTAATCCTCCAATCAATGGAAATCTTGTCTCCCACTTGCCTTTCTCATTATTAACGCATACCACTCATTAACTCTCACTCTCAGAACACACACCCACGGATTAACAAAAACTCTTTTCTTCTTCTTCTAAGTACAAGCTTCTTCCTCCCTCAATTTCCTTTTCTCCTCACTGTGAGCTGAAGCAAGGACAGTGAAGGGAACATCTTCTTCTCATCCAAGAACTCCATTAAGGTAAGGGGAGTATATTCTCGGGTATTCTGGGGAAATTCGAGTGAAAGAAAAGGGTTAAGGTACCTTTGGTCCTCACCTTTCCAGGAAAGTTTCGGTGTTGTTGTGAATTAAATGCTTTAATTGTTACTATTTGTATATATATAATTGTTGCTCAGTGGATATACTCAGTGTTGAATTGTGAAAAGATATTTATTGGACTATGAAAATACTAAGAATCATGGGTGTCTATGTGAATTCCAGTGAAGAATTATAAACAGAAGTCAGATTCTATAATAACAAGCTCGATTTTTATCAAACCGACCGGATCATCTAAGATATACAAATACATAACTTTACTTATACATAAACCGATCCGATCATTACTTGGTTGTTTATTCTTCTCGGTATCTTCATTATTTCACTCAGAAAACGCTTCTCAGACTGATTTCACTCGGAAAACATCTTATTTCACTCAGAAAACTTTTCCCAGTCTGCTTTCACTCGGAAAGCATCTTCTCAGCTTGATTTTATTCAGAATCAAATATTTTACTCGGAAACTCTTCTTAAATCACGTTTTAGTCAGACAAGATTTTAACTTCACTGAAAAACTCATTTTTCACTCGGAATTATAGTAATTTCACTCAGAAAACTCTTTCTCAATCATATTTCACTCGGCAAACATTTTTAACTTCACTGAGAAAACTCTTTTAGTCTGATTGCACTCGGATTCATATTCATTTTAACCAGAAACTCATCTCAGCCTGATTTTACTTGGAATCCTACTCATTCCACTCGGAATCTTATTGATTACACTCGGTATCTAACTCATTTTACTCAGAAAATTCATTTTCACTCGGAAACAGACTTATTTTACTTGGAAAACTCATTTTTACTCGGTATTCAACTCATTTCACTCGGCAAACTTATTTTTCACTCGGTATTTAACTCTTTTACTCGGAAAAACTAGTTTTAATGTTTTTCACTTGGATTTTTCGTTCAGAAACTCTTCTTTATTCCTTTTTGAATTATTGGAGCGTTATAATTTTCATTATTGTTCTTATTTCCATTATTATCATTATTCTTATTATTATTATACTTATTATTATTATTGTTTCTATTAACTAGTATTATTGTTATTGTTATTATTATTAATTTAATTATGAGTAATAAAATAAGGAATATATTATTTTACTCTTTATATAAAGTATAATTTTGAACCAAAATATAACCGATATATTTGCTCGAATAAGATAATAAAATGACTTGTAACGTCTGAACAAGTTGATGGGATTTAAGAGCTTGTGAATATTATGAGACTGGAAACACATAGATACCCAAGGATCAAATGATAAAAAGAATGCATTTTCGCATCATGAAAATATTTTTGAAGGAGAAAAATTATCTAGAGCATACACCTGGTACGCTGGAGGACACTCACGTTCGATCTCCATGAAGAATCTTGGGAGTACAACCGGAACGAAAACCCAATAGCATCAGTGTCGCGCCTGATAGCCGGGTGAGACGATACAATTCTGGTGTACTTTGACTAAATGACGGAGTGTAACTATGATCGTAGGGATCCAAGTCCCAAAAATATATTAATCAATGATGAGAACCGATGAGTTCATTTGTACCTTATGAAAATGAGAGCTTAGGCGGACCCTGATCGCTCTAGAATGGAATGGAGAAATTCCAAAGAATGAGATGAAGATGAATTGATTTATTGGGCCCTCATGCATCATGAGAATTAATCAAGATAAATCATAATAAATTAAACTCATGCATTCCATGATAACATCCTTGATTGTTATATGTGTAATTATGTTAATTGTATGATTTATATGACATTATCTGTTAACTGGATTATGTCCGCACGGGTGACCTTCAGGGTCTTGGGTTATACTCACCCTTACTGTTGAATATTTTCAGAGGAATTAGGAAATCAAGAACCAGAATACGAAGAACAGCAATACGCTGAACCAACTGAGAGTACTCATTAAAAGTAGGATATCTGTAGTTGAATAATAAGACCATGGATGACTGTATAAATATTAAGGGTGCCTGCGTGCCCCATTCTGTTAAGAGTACAATTACTTACAGTTTGTGAATGACTATGTGAATTACATACTATTTGCTTCCACTGATCTGCCATCTTTTTATTTAAATAAAAAATAAAAAAATTCACTTTTTCTGAAAACTTGTGACCTCTCGGTTAAATAGGATGATCCCATAGAAGGGTTTGTCTTATCTAATCGAGGGTGTTACAAATGTTCCCTTGTACCTGTACCTTATACTATTTATTAGGGTGACATGGATGCTTTCTAGTGTGCTAGGTGCTGACCTGGACTTCTGATATAGATATAAATCTGATACGGGCTTAGAGTCCGGGGGTTTACCTGTGACACCGGTAAGTGAGTGAGAACAGCTAAAATTACCCTCTTGCCCATGTGTCGGTATCGAGACCAGATCAAATTGATATCTTGATACCATTCATATATGTTGTGATGATTATGGTGATGATTTGCGTTAGATTGCAATGGTTGTGGTGTTATGAAATTAATTTTTTGATAATATTGAAAGGATGATAAATTGATGGTGATTGATGATATTAATTGATGATTATTAAGCTTGAAGTAGCTTAGTGTATGTTGTTGTGATTGACTGTTGCATGTTATGCTTGTTGATATATCGAGTTGAGACCCTTGGAGATGGTAACCAAGTGGTAGCCCCAGATGATGGTAATCAGGTGGTCTATTGATGATTGATAATTATTTGGCATAGCATTTGTATTCAGACGCACACAGGACTACAGGGGGCCTGTGATGTTGGCCCAGACGGAAGGGTGGCTTGATGGTAAGGCATAGACCTTGTGGTGGTTTCTTTGGATTCCACAACCGCTTTCGACACCAAGTTAAGTTGCCGCTATCATTGAGAGTAACTGATATTACATTATGGGCGAGCAGTTTGGTACCTGTAAAATGGTCGAATTAGCTGAGAGCTGAGATATATTATTATATTGTGTAATTCCCATCGCTAGAGTCGGATCCGCATGCATATACATTTGCGTATAATTATTGAGGCTGAGAAGCTATTGGATAGCTAGTAATATGTATTATGGTGTTGTTTGCAATTGAGGTATTGCAAACTTTATTAAATGACAGTAAATGATGATGTTTATATTCGTGAATGAATTATGGTAGAACTGGATAGGTAATTGATATTACTATGGTTAAGTTTATTTCAATACTGTCATTTAACATATATATGCTCACCCTTAAGTTGTTGTTTTTCAGTGAATGTGGACTGAGGCAATACTTGGTGATTGCTCGGTTGGAGTTGTCATGGTCTTAGAGACCCATATAAATATGTATATCATTGTATAGCTTTTAGTATGGTATCGTTTTGGCCGGCTCCTGATGTCTAAAGAATAACCTTTTAATACATACTGTGTATGTGTGTATATATATATATATATGTGTGTGTGTGTGTGTGTGTTTTAAGACTTCCGAACAATCAGACAGATGCACTAAAAATAAAAAAAAAATCCTGTATTTTTATTAATTGGTTGTTACATAAAAAATTAGTTTTTGCATAAATATAATTTATATTAAATAAGAATGATTATATTAATATAATAATCTATTAATATTTAAATTATATTGATAAATATTTATATTACACTAGAATAAAAATTCATATTAAGATATATTCATTTTTAAAATGTTAGAATAAATATTTGTATCACTTTAAAATAAACCAAAATAATGATACTTTTAAATAAAATCT
The DNA here is from genome assembly GCA_037962975.1 of Clitoria ternatea. Taxonomy (NCBI): domain Eukaryota; kingdom Viridiplantae; phylum Streptophyta; class Magnoliopsida; order Fabales; family Fabaceae; genus Clitoria; species Clitoria ternatea. Next base: position 34,146,072 of record CM075670.1, read on the forward strand.
TATGGGTAACGGATTTAATAGTACAGCACACCATGACTATATATATATATATATCATTGAATAAATATTTTATTTTTAGAGATAATGTCTTCTAGATAGAATATTAATATTTAAATATAAAATTATTATTAATAATTTTAATAAATTTATAATCCTCCATTAATATTTATATTATATGGATAAATTTTTATATAACACACGATGAAGAGTTTATATTAAAGTATATTACTTTTTAAAATATAAAATAAATATGATTAGGAAAAAAATTAATAAACGTAATTCAGAATAAAAAATTTCTTTTTAGAAAAGAAAACTTTACATAGAAGGATTGATATCTATTTAAAGAAAATTAATGTTACATATGGATAAGATTATAATATCAGCATTTGTTAAGATTTGAATCATATAGAAACCTTTTGGCATCATATGGAATGACATATTAAAGTATATTAATATTAAATTGTAAGAATCCCATTGATTTTTTGTAACAGGGGAAGTACAAAGAAACTTCCCCAAAGTACATATTCCTTACATTGATTTTTGCTAACGCATCCGCAACCAATATAAATAAGTGTACACTCTTAATCCCAATTCGTCTTCATCTCACGTAGTAGTGCAATATTCTTCTGCAACCAATGTGAAGATAAATCCACATCTATAATGACCAAATTTAAAGCTTTAAGGCAATTTGTTTCACAAATCAGCCTAAGTCCTACACATGTTGTAGCCTTAACTTCAAGGCCAAAAGCTCCGACTTATGGGGACTATATGTTCTCTGACCAGTCAATCCTAACACCCACCTCTCATGCATATCCCTCAAGACATCACCTACAATCATTCAATTTACGTCACTATGTTAGCTCTTGTCTACATTGATCTTGATAGTTGCACCTATAAGAGGATGCCAATCGTGAGTAATGCTTAGGGAATGTTTGATATAAAGTTGAATTAACGGAGTTTAGAAAACTGAGGTTTTGTAAATAGAGTTTAGAAAATTGGGGTTTTATAAACAGAGTTTTGTTTGGTTGACAATTGAGTTAAAATGAGTTGAGTTGTAGTGATTATGTTTGATTTGTAGTGAAATTGGGTTGAGGAAATAGGGTTTGAGGGTAAAATTACCAAAAAATATATGAATTTAAATATATATAATTAATGTGTATATTTGTTTATATTAATATTAAATGTATAATATTAAAACAAAAAGGGTATGAAATTTAATAATATATATTTAATAAATGAATTAATATATTAAACACTAATAAATTTATAAATTTTTTATATATATTGAAACTAATAAATTAATGTGATTATTTTTATATATTATAAATTGTAAATATATTTTATTGTTTTTATTATAGTAAAATTAATAAATTGCAGCCTTTTATTATTATTTTTTATATTAAAGGAAATAAATTTTTCAAATAATTTTTTATAAATTACATGTAATAAATTGGTTATAATTAACCGTCACTCGCTACGAACTCGTTATTTACGTAATGTAACATACATTTTCGAATTACTCCTTGTTATTTACGCATCATGGGTAAATTATCGCATATACATAAAGGCTTACGATTCTCACGTTTTGCCGCTCGTTATTCATCGTTCATTACACGTCTTTAACCCTAATTAATCTAAACATGTTTTAAACCCTAAATTATAATTAAACATAAACAATTCATTTAATAAATATGAAACTAAATGAAATTACCTAACCTAATAATCATACAACAAATAATTACACAATACATGCAAACCTCAAAACAATACATATTATATTTTAAAAAAATCAAAATCAAAAACCAAAAAATGTTATGGTACACCCGCCAACAGAAGCACACCCATACACCACACTAACCAGCACCATCCATCATCTCCTCAGCATCATCACCATCCATCCAAGCCACCATCACAACAGCCACCACCACCTGCAACCACCACTGACCACGTCCACCACCACCCCAACCCACATACCTCATCCCCACAACCCGAGCCTGAGCCCGACCCATCACCAACCCCAACGACGCCCCCGACCCACCACCCAAGCACCACCACCCACCACCCCCCTTCCCGAAACCTCACCCCAACCCCAAAACCCAATAAACCTCGACCCTACCCCCAAGGACGACCCACATCAACCCCCTGTTCCCTACAACCTCACCCTAGCCCCGACACCACTTTGAGCCCAGCCCCATACAACCCATCCCAAGAAGCCCAACGGCCCCATATGGCCCCCACCAACCCCAAACAACATTCCCACTAAAACCCGACAACCCCCAACCCAAACCCAATAGAACCCACAACCACCCCCTTGTCTTGATCCTACCCACAGAACAAAAAATGCAAAGACAGAGAGATGGAAAAGAGAAATAGGATAAGGGGTTGAGCATTGGGAGGGGTAAGAAAGACTTTCCACCCGTTGGCGTTGAGCAGAGGCGGCTCAGGGTTGCTTCACTTCAATGCGGGTTATGGCCAATGGAATGGCGTTTACCTTGACGGAAAGAAGGACCTTGAACCAGCCAAATGAACAACCATTGAAGATGATGGAGTAAGTGCCGTTGAACGCGCCGGAACGGAGGGAAACAGAGGTTTGAAGGTTGAACCAAACAGCCTCTTAACCTTCCAAATCTTTTAAACTCATTCACTGACATATTATTGGTCTTTTAGCAAGTGTATTAAATCGACTATAAGTTTAATAAATATTAAAAGTTGTTGAATCTATAAAAACATACGAGATACTTAACAAAATAATGATTTTGTAAATTACAAAGAATGTATTCCCAATATATTTAAAAGTTTTTTCATTAATTGTCTGATTGGAAAAGATTAAGTTTCATAAGCAAAATTTAATTAAAATGTAAGAAAGCGGTGAGTAAAGATATTAGACCTCTTCACTATTTAATCGTTGAGTTCTCATTATGTATGGTTACGCATTTAATTATATTAATGTATCATCAAAATTATCAAGCTTAATCATTTAAAGAATAAATTCTAAATCCTAATATCAAATATGAATCCCTTAAGTATTCAATGTTAAGATTCGTATTAAGAGTATGCTTTAACAATCATTATTATCAATCTTATTTATAAGTAAAAAAAAATTGATCTGGTCGGTAATCGAGGTCTAAAATACTTCATCCGTATCAGGGTCCATAGCCGATGATTGATGGATAGATATATTGGACGGTCTCAGGGATCGCACCATTGTCATCAAGTGACGTTTCCAAGTCAGTTCAGATTCTAACATCGAAGCTATATCGGGCCAAAGAGATGGGTACCGGGGAGCTTACCACTTATGAGGGTGTTGGTTGTATTTATAACGATGGAGTTCCATTGTCGTGTCTCGTTGTATGTGTCAAATCAAGTCCGTACATCACGTGGGACTGACATTCTACAGGTTATGACCGGTGTTGGGTTGGTCTTATCCTTTTATGACTCCGGTCATTAGCCACTCAAAGAGGCTATGACTCCGGTTAGTGGAAGTGTGGTTGTTCCAGCTGATATGTGAGGAGTTCGGACGTTGTGTTGTCTTCTTATGGGTCCACATCGGTTGCTAAGGGAAGGGATTAGGGGCTAATATTGATCCATGGGATTAAGGGCCGGTATCGAGCCTAGAACATGCCCTCTAGCCTGTTGAAGTGACTTGGGAGTTGCTTCAATGGGCTACTTAGCTCCTGCATCATAAAGATTGAGATGCAAAACTTTTGTTAAGAAAAATTTGAAATTTTCACCTTAACTGGTGTCTTGACCAGAGTGTCGGTGTCAAGGGTGAACTTGAACAAATCTAGTGCTTCCGTTAGCTGGATTGTATTTATTTTTGGGCCGAAGTGGAGACAAACTTGAGTCAGACGATGTGATCCTCCTCCAGACGGTGTATCCTTCCAACAAATGATGACGTGGTCTTATGGCTTCAAATAGTGTGACTTGTCTAAACAATGCTTTTTCTTAGCCGAAGTCACGTACTTTCTTCAGGTCTGGGACATGTGTCATGTTTTGATTTGTTATGTCACTTGGTATTTTTTGCGCCTTTTAGCCAGAATGTGAAACGTCACCGCTGATGGGCCAAACACCTTGGGCTTGGGCTGGAATACGAAACAGTTTGCCATTAATTGGGATACAACAGTTTATAACTCTTTGCCTCTCATCCTCCTCTATAAATACAGGTGTGGAGGTCAGTGATTCTCACTTGTTTTGCATACCAAAGTTTTACTGCTCTGACATCAAATAGTTCTGGTGTTACTCAAGAATCTGAATCGTATACAGAAAACAAGTTGTATTGCCTCAACAGGTACCTCTATACTGTCTTTTCTTTTCATCTTTAATTTTTGAACAAGGGTATGGGAGACGACAACTCAAGTAGTGACTCCGTTGAGGTATTGTCTGGGCCTTCTTCAATTCAATCCAGACGCGAGCCGCGGAGAGGGAATTTACATCGGTACATCGATTATTCTGATGGAGCCACCTCCGGTTCGGTGCAATATTGGTTGGGAAATCTAAGGACACATTGTCCTTTCCAGGGTCCTTTGTGAGAAGTATAGGAGTTGGATATATCTTCCTGCTCTTCCACACCGTCCACTATATCGTCTGGCTTTGATATGGGTTCAACTAGTGAGCCCGTAAATAGTATCAACTTGTTTTAGTTGACGATATGGCTTTTTATAGTTGTGTACCATTCCTCCACCAGGTTATTTATCTAATGGCTTTTGATGGAAATTCTGGCACCGATTTTCTTGTAGTCGCAACTAATCCTCCAGAGACTAACATTGTTACACACCGGATTGACTGGCTCACTAAGAAGGTCAAAATCCTTACTTTTGGGTGCATAACGAGCCACTACGTCTTTCCTCCTGATATGCTGAGGATGCAGATGATGTGATCATTGAAGATGTGATCGTTCATTCTGGGAAAGAATTTAAAGATTACTTCACTGCTTACTGGCCCCTTTCATTGAAGCGTATCTATCACCTGCCGGGGTTGCGGTACCTTTTTATGCACGAAATGTTCTTCTCAGAGATTGGAGTCCGGTTTCCCTTTAATGAATTTGGAATTGGGGTACTCTGATTCCTTGACTATGCCCTAAGCCACCTTCATCCTAACGGTTGGGGTCTGGTGAAATCTCTTGAAGTCTTGGGAGATTATTTTTACTTAGTCCCCACCATGGCACTTTTCTTCTCTTATTGTGGAGTTATGTGTCATGGTAACCCCGACGGAGGCCTCGACTTTATCAACCTCCAGTGCAACTCCAAGATTTCTAATTTTGAATCTTTCATGGAGTCAACAAAGACAGACAGGGTGAGCTTTAAGCATTCCTTCATCAAAGTCAAGATAAATGATGGAAAGTCAGTGTTCTAGGAGAACTCATACTTTTCTAGAAGGTTTTATACCAATTGGACACATGAGTATTTTCTTTTAACCAGCAATTCCTATACCGTCAGCGAGGTCATACTCTCGATGGAGTCAAGAATGGTATTGGAAGCCTTGAAGGCTTTTTCTGATTTCTCTAAAATCTTCTACAAAGCTTTGCTAGGAGAAAGATCACGTCGGGATACCTATCTTTGTATGCCCCCTTTTTTAGGTACCATATTATCTATTGATTGATATGCTGATTATTTTTCTTTTGTTTTTCAAGGGAAATGGCTCAGATTGATTTGCTGAAAAAGCTGAGGGAGCAAGCTAAAGCCTAGAATGCTGTCGTGGCTGAAGCTGAAAATCAAGTTACTTGTAAGAGAACATCGGCCAAGTTAGTGAGAATTCCATCTGAAAAGCTGGGTTCCCTGACCTTGACCCTGGAGGAAGCAGGAGTTGAGAACAAGGGTAAAAGTGTGGCAATAAGGATGCCCCACATCAGGAGGCAAAATGAAATAAGGGGCAACAGGGGTTGGATGAAGCTGGATTGAGTCGGAACCAATAGAGGCGGGATATGGCTGCACTTGTTGAAAATGTTTTGGACGAGGTCCAGCCTGCTGCTGTTGATGTCGCTTTCTATAACTTCAGAATCTCTGACTTTCTTGAAGCTGTTGAGGAGACTCCGGTTAGGTTTCATATCCTTTTCAAGTTGAAAAAGGATCTACCTGTTGAAGAGGTCCAGAATGCGACCAAAGGAGCTATCTTCAATTTGGTTGAAGTTGTCAGGGTCTTACATTCTCTAGGACAATCCTACCACTCCATCGTTGAGGCTCAACAATGCCTAGGCCGAAAGAAGGAGGCTAAAGCCTTAAGAATGGAAGCTCATGAGACTCTTGCCGCAAAGGCTGAAGCTAAAAAAAGGAATAAAGAGCTTGAAGTCGAGGTGAAGTCGTTGAAGGAAAGCCATGCTCAAGAGAAATAAGATTGGCATGAGGAACTCCTTTAATTTGAGGACCTGGTTGAGATGGCCTTTAGCACCGTTGTAAGGCAAATAACTCACTAGAATCCCAGAACCGACCTGAACCTTCATGGAAGTGGTGTTTATCAAGAGTTCCATGATGGCCATTTATATGCCATGGACTAGGGTCAAGCAGTTAAGCCAGCCGATGAACTGTACCAAGTGCTTCCTTTGCCTAAGGATAGTGTCAGAGGAAAACTCTAAAGAAGACAGCCGATGTTGCTAATCCTAACTCACCAGTTATCGTGGTTGCTCCTAGCTTGCTGACCTCGTAAATCATTAATTTTTTATTGCCTTGTACAACGATGGGCTCCGATGTTGACAATTTATTTGTGTTACGGTCGTAGTGCCTCTTTTTAACTTGTGTATTTCCCTTCTTGCTTGTTTATGCTTGCTTTTATAACTTTTGAATTGATATACCTGCTCTCACAAATAATAATGAATAGATAAAATCAACTTAATAGAATCCTTATTAGTGTTAATCAATTTTGACTTTCTTTTGATGCCAATCCTCATCATTACTTGAGGTGAACATGATTATCTTCATCTGATATTACTTATAAATAACCTAGGTATTTTCTCAGCCTCAACCATCTCTTGGGGACACTTAGGCTTATGTGTTATTATTGGGTTTGCCTTTAAAACTTGGCAATTCCTTAGGTATTAGCTTCTATGACCGGGGTTAGGTTACCAGTCCTGAATCGAGATTCGTCGATAGTTCAATTTTACGGGACTCTATCCATTCTTTGACGGAATCTTGTATCTTTCCCCTAAACATCGTTTTAAGGACCGATGTACACACCAGCCTATTCTTGCATCTAGCTCATTTTAGTTGTGGCAATGATAAATTGTTCTGCTATGTTTTGACACTTAGCCACTCTGGGAGTTAACCGTTGTGAATATGTAACCGCCCTAGGGTTTGTTAACCTCACCGGGGTTATTATTTTTACAACTGTTCTAGGTTTTAACCTCTTTGAGGTGTAAATATAACTGTTTTAGGGTTTCTTAACTGTAACGTCCCGTGTAATTTTTCGAATAAATTTTTCGCGTTTTTGAAAGATCAATTTAAAATTCGTAAATTAAACTCAGAGTTCACATAAAATTCGTTAATTGCGGAATATCATCATGCATACTAGTCGTGATTAATAAAATTCATGAAATATTTGCATAGCGGAAACGATTTAGAAGTAACAGTTCATAGTACGTAATATTTATTACAACCCATTAAATTAAAGTAAAAATCAAAGTCCAAGTAATAATTCAAATAGGCATCAATCATGGCATCACTCTGCATTCTGCGTGTCATTCACTGTAAAAATTAATGTAAGAGTGGGACAGAATATAGAATAAGTATAAAATAGATAAAATTGCACAAACACAATCAACAAATCATAATGATATGATGAATATGCCAGACGAGTTCATTTATATTTAATAAGTCTTTAATTAATCAAATGATGTCATGCTGGATCCATTTGGTTTGGTGGGAATACTGCAGTAAAAGTCTCATAGAGACACAAATAGGGCTTTAGCATATACCATGAATCCCTACACTTCATGGCGCTTAAGTACCAAAGTACACAAATATCATAAGTAGGACTTTGCATAAACCATGAATCCCTACACTTCATGGCGCACAACAAAATAGGGCTTAACTCATCATAGAGTAACCTCCCACCAGGGTAGGCAATCATGGAACCCCTAAATTCCATGGTGCGTCCGAATGCTTATGATGCATGAATGCCTTTAATTCTCTTTATCATTTAACATACCATGATATATCAATTTCCAAAACCACTTGGAAAACCACAAGTCCTCAAAGGAACACCTCATATATATAATTTACAAAATCATGGATTTACTGTTTCAACCACATGTATCAATAGTCGCAAGGCATTCATGTATAAATATTAAATTAATCATTTATAATGATTCATCATCAAAATACACAAACTGTATGGTACTCATTAAGACACAACAACATCAATAATAAATCATAATCACTCAAGAGTTTAATAATAAAATTGATACTCATAGAGAAAATATCATTTTCATTCATAATAACCATTATAATTAACTTTCAGCATTTCCAACAGCAACATACTCTTAGTAAAATAGTCATAACATGAGTAAATCATAACCTTTTCCTGTGATTCCACTTCCTATAGCTTAATAATACAATTATATACAACTTTCATGAAGAACACAATTTCAAATTCCAAATAGAAACATCACTTATCCACGAAATACCACACTGCCTCAAGGTGAATTTTTCTAAAATGTACATATATTAGTAATTTGAACGTTTCTGGAGCTACAAAAATGATTTTGGCATGAAACTAGTTCTAAGTTATTCTTAACACAAATATATATAACTTTCATGAAGAACACAATTTCAAATTTCAAACAGAAATACCACTTATCCATGAAATACCACACTGCCTCAAGGTGAGTTTTCCAAAATGTACACATATTAGTAATTTGAACGCTTCTGGAGTTACAAAAATGATTTTGGCATGAAACCAGTTCTAAATTATTCTTAACAAAAATATATACAACTTTCATGAAGGCACCAACCCCTAATTCTCACCAGAAAATTCCTAGTTTTAAAAATAAGATTCGGATTTCAGATTAACAAGATTACAGTTTGTACATACTTCAGTATTATAGGCATAACTTGAGCTACAAAAATCATTTTGATTTGAAACCACTTTCTAAAGATCCACAACATAAATATCTACAACTTTCATGAAGACATCAAGGGCTTATTATGCACGTACAATTCCCAGTAAATTAATATATACACAAAATATAGGATAAATCTTCCACACAAACATGCTGTAGTATTTTGGCTATAACTTTTTCTATACTTATTCAAATTAATTGATTCAGGTCTCAAAATTCAGATAACAAAAAGATATACAACTTTCATGAAGAAGTCAGAATCAAATTCACACGTTTTCAATTTCAAAAATGAGCAACAAGTTGCGTAATTAATTCTGGAATCCTAGAACAGCACACAATTCTACCCATTTTATAGTTATTCACAACCCTGTCCCCTCTTACTTGGTTTAAAGACTTTTAGCTGACTGGAAAAGAAGTCCCCTGGCTGTCCTGGTTCAGATTAAAGATGTGTTGATGGAGAAGAGTAATTGGGAGTTTCAGAATCAGTGGTGTGTTTAATAATGCAAGGTGGGAGACAACTTTCCATGAGTGGGTTTCTAGTGGGCTTTTAGTGGGAATTAAGAGTGGTTTAGGTTGAAAGTAAGCTCCACTTTTGTAGCCCACCCACTGGAGTGCGCATAATGGAAGATGATTTATTAAAAAATGCATGAAGGGACAAAACAGAAGTCAACACGTCAATCTGGCAGTAAATTCCGAGTGAAATTTCACTCGGTCAGCCTCTTGGCCGACTGGAATTCCACTCGGTCCATGTATATACCGACTGGTAGTGGTCGGTAATGTGAAGAGAGGGAAATCCGAGTCCCTCTCGCTCAAGCGGATACCGACTCGCTTGAGCGAGTTCCATACAATGCACTGGCAGAGGGGTTTCGCTCAAGCAAAAACCGACTCGCTTGAGCCAAAACCGATCCTTCATTCACTCGGTTTTCACTTCAACAGCTTAATCCACTCGGTAGAACATCCTGAAACCGAGTCTTCACTTATTACTCACTCGGAATTGATTCCTCATTAAACAGTCGGTCTGATTTCTCTTCCTTGGAGGGGACTCAGTCGGCATATTCTCCTAAAACCGAGTCATCTCAATTAGTCTTTCACTCGGGTATATCATTCCAATTCCGAGTCATCTCTTGCTCAGCCTTCCGCTCAGCAATTACACTAAAACCGACCCATCACTCTATTGGTTTTCCACTCGGAGTTTCATCCCAAAGACTGACATATCTGGGTAATAATAAACCGTGTGTCCCCAGTCAGAATTCTGCCACTCGGAAATGCATTTTCCTATGTAATTCACTCGAAATGAAGGCACTCAGTGATTCTTTTATTCGGAATTGCAATGTCTGATCAAGATCGACTCAGAAACGAGCCTTTGGAAGATACTTGACTCGGAAATGAGTCTTTCTGTGGTGTTTGACTCGGAAACGAGTCATTCAGGAGTAATTGACTCGGAAATGAGTCATTTGATGGCATTTGACTCAGAAACGAGTCTTTCTAAGTAATTTAACTCGGCAGTGAGTCACCCCAAGGTGAGTCACTCGGATTCTCTCACTCAGAAGTGGTTTTATCAGTTCCACTTCACACATAAGTGTCTCAGGTGCAGGAATTTCACTCGGAATAAACTCACTCAGCCATATTCCACTCGGAAAACACAACCTTCACTCGGAATTTTACATCTTCACTCAGAATTTCTCTTAGTCACTCGGAATTTTCCTTCTTCACTCAGAATTTTCATTCTTCACTCGGACAGAGCCCCTTTTTCACTCGGAAATTCGTTTCTAAGGCATATTTTACCCAGAAAATGGATCTTATCAATACAGGTCTATGTAATTTCTATAATTATACCCAAAAATGGAATTTTTTGGAGTATTATAAACCATCCATAAGGTGTTTTATTCATTGTTTAACACTTACAGACCTTCCATGCTTCATAAATTACATAATTGAACTATTATTAAAGCAGGATGTTACATTAACCGCTCTGGGGTTATCAAATTTACAGCTGCTTTGGGGTTTAACCTCTCTAGGGCGTAAATGTAACCGCTCTGGAGTTTCTCAATTGCTCTGGGGTTATCAATTTTATAGTCGCTCTAGGGTTTAACCACTCTGGGGCGTAAATGTAACTGCTCTAGGATTTCTCAACCGCTCTAGGGTTATCAATTTTACAATCGCTCTGGGGCATAAATATGACCGCCCTGAGTTGTTCTGCTTTAGGGGCTGAGTGTAACCGTTGTGCTTCTTTTAAGCTTTCGTAATTTTGTTGACCCTAAGAACAATTCTTGGATTGACTTGTTAACTCAGTCTTTTTGGTTTCTTGACTTCAAAGATTATAAGTGAATGATTATTCCTTTAACAGGTCCCACCAGGCATGCCAATGATTTGGCCAGTAACCAGGGTCTAAAGTACTCTGTCTGTACCAAGGTCTAGAGCTGATGATTAATGGTAAATGTATTGGACAGTCTCAAGGACCGGACCATTGTCATCAAGTGATATTGCCGAGCTCCTCACACCAATCCACGCGTTGAGGGACGAAGGGGGTTAGTACCTACAAAGACACTCTGATGCTCAAGTCAATTTGAATTCTAACATCGGAGCTATGTCAGGCCAAAGAGATGGGTACTAGAGAGCTTACCACTTATGAGGGTGTTGACTGTATTTATAGCGATGGAGTGTCACTGTCGTACCTCATTGTGTGTGTCGGATTAGGTCCATACATCACGTGGGACTGACATTCTACAGGTTATGACCGGTGTTGGTTTGGTCTTATCCTCTTATGACTCTAGTCATTAGCCACTCAAAGGGGCTATGACTCCGGTCAGTGAAAGTGTGGTTATTCTAGCTGATATAAGGAGTCCGGACGCTGTGTTGTCTTCTCATGAGTCCATATCAGTTGCTGAGGGAAGGGATTAGGGGCCGGTATCGATCCATGGGGTTAGGGGCCGATATCGAGCCCGAGACAAAAATAATGGTCATTTCATCCCTAAACTCATTTGGAAACCAAAACATGCATAAATCATTTTTTTTGTTTGAAATATACATTAGGCAAAGATATAAGAAATGCTAACATATATATAAATGCATAAACATATGTAAATGTTCGCTACAACATCATAAAAACAAATGGGTTGTATCCAATCCCAACAAAAGAGAAAAACTGGTCACTAATTGTCATGAGGGATAACTTACATGACCAAGAACAAGTAAGAAAAAAAAGAATCTTTAAAGACTAGAGTCCCTGAGGTGAAGAACTTGATGAAAACCTTTTCCTAAACCCAATTCTCTTATCTTACATGCAAAAAATCCTTCAAAAAATATGTTTTGGGGCTTTTAAGTGAGTTCTGGTTATGTTATATGTGTAAGGTTGGGTGCTCAAGTGATGGGGCAAAGTTTTAAGGTAATAGCTTGATTGTCTGAATTGGCTGCTCGAGCGACAGTCTCCTAGGAGCAAACTTCATTTCTTCACTTTTAGTTCCTCTCTTAGGCCTCTATCCTATAAAAATCACATAAAAATCATTAGTGAACGCCAAAATGAGATGATGTTTAACATTAATAAAAAAACACTTTTGCTACAAAACAAGCAATTAAGTACATAATTAAAGGTTAAATTCACATAAAAAAGAACCTAAAATATGTAACTAACACATACATGCTAGTCTAATGACATAGTTTAAGCTCCATGAATATTCATAAATGGTCTTATTCCTCCATTGCCATAACCACCGTAGGATCAAAATAAATAACACAAGGCAGTATTGTTGCATATTAAGAAAGAACTAAATCTGTAAAGTAACATCATGCAACTAAGGTGCGTTAAGAGATTGAAAACCATCACAACATACTAACAAACTCGAAAAGTATGGTTTACGTCTTCCATCTCCGCATTAGTTTCAATGTCTTCTCTCTTATAAAAGGTATAACATTACTTCACAAGAGCCAAATAATCATGCTTTCTTAAGTGCAAGTGCTTCCTAGATCACCTTTCAAACGTGTAAAATAGCCATGAACTTATGAGAAATCCATTCATATCCAGATATGGTATTATACTTCCTGTCATTCTCTTTCCTTTAGTATAAACAGTCTTAACCCTTTGGATTATTTGGCACTTGGGTATACATAATATCCTCATTAACCACTCAGGCAACATTTTGTATAATCTAGATAAATCCCAACCCACATCCCTCTATAAATCACTAATATAAAGTTAAGTATCTGTTATGTGCACATAGGCGACACCTTTACTGTAACATACCAATACCTAACCAATCTCTATACTATAGAGAAGTTGACCCATCCCCAAGTTGTACAACAAATGTAGTAGCGAGTTTATTTTTAGCTTTCATGATGTTACGTCAAACATACAAGTCATCAGCCTTATAACTTATTGCAATAACCAAACTAAAGGATAGATATTTTTAAGTTAAAACTTGTACTCATCCATTATGTAAATATTTAGTTATGTGTGTAAATCAGCCTAATTTTGTGTTTCATTTGCATTTTTTTATAGGAAATCAAGGATAAAAGAGCAAGCAAAGAGTGGAGAAAAAGAGGTTCTCTTTGGCAGCATGCTTAGGCGAGCCATCCTTGCTTAAACGAAAGGGAAAAAATAGTCATTCGCCTAGGTGAGCCATGCGGTGCAACACTTTATCCACTCAATTATTGGGCTATATAAAAGGCCCAAAATAAAATCCTGAAAAAGGTGGAATAGAAGAACTAAGAAAAAATATAGGATTCGTGAATATTGTGTGCCATTTTCATCTTAGATCATCATTTTTATCTTGAATTCTTGTGATTTTCATTCTTAATTCCCTTGTTAACCCTTAATCAAAAACTTGTTAACCCTCTAGCAAGTGTATCAGGTCAATTGTAGAAAGAGATTAATACAAGTGCATGAATAGCTTAAGCATCAAGGATAACCAAAATTCAATGTTAATTAGTCAAATAAGCTTCAATGTTCAAACTCACAGAGTGTATCTCTCAAGAAGTGTTTAACATAGGTGAGATTTCACTTAATTCAAGCTATACATCATGACAATTCAGCTTTGATTTTCATCTAATTATTTATCACTATCGTATAATTAACAAGGATCATAAGGTTGTAATGGGACTTGGGTAACAAAGATTCATTATTTTTTTAGATAACAAAGTACCTAATAGAGTGAAAAAGCATTCTATAAAATTTGGTTCTACGAACTTACACAATTTACACTCTTAGGTACTTTCTTGCACAAAGCTCACTTCCTATTGGAAATTAACCTTCGACTTAGTTCTTTGCCCTTTATTTTATTTTATTAAAGAAAAGTCTGGTCGAAGATGAATCACTCTTTATATAAATCAAATCCCATGAGATTTGTTGATAACTAAACATTATGTCTGTTAACTTGAATGAAGTCACATATTATTGTTTGATGTGGGTGTTTAAGTGTTTTAGGAAATATAAGGCTTAAGCTACAAAAGAAAGGGGGAGCCCATGCATCAAAAGTCTAAATAGTTTAGTCGCAACATGAACTCTTCATTCTAAGACAAAAGGAAGAATCAAAAGTCTGGTAACTCGCTTCAAAAGAAATTCTCTCGCATTAGAGTACTTACCAGACTCAGACTTGAAAGTATCACTCAAGCTTCAGAATATATAAAAACATCAAACTCTGTCTCCTAATCTTGAATCATCTCAGAAATGGTCTGGTACATGAAACATCAATGGTCACAAGTCATCTCCATCAAAAGCTTATTGAAAAGATTCGCAAATGGAAGATTGTCTAAACATGGTGGATTCTAGTCCAGTCTAAAGGCACCTAAAAGTTTAACCTTTATCTTACGTATTTAGAGATTCCCTGAATCTAAGCTTTCCTTCTTAGTGAAACTTATGCTACATCTACTCCACTTATGACTGCACACATCCTGAAAGCTCTTACATCTACATTGCTTGTGTAGAACGTCTCACTCTTTCTTTGACAACAAAAGCTTTTATCCTTTGTGCAATTCCAACAAGAAAGGCCTTTGTCCCTTACACAACAACTCTCTTAACGGTTATATAATTAACATCCTCTCCCTAAACTCAACAGGTTGATTCTATAAAAATAGAATCATTCTCTTCTTTAAAATAGAGCCTCTTGAAAAAGATAGAAGAAAATATGAGGAGAGAAAAATCTATTACTAAGAATTGAGGTTAAAAAGAAATACTAGAAAGCAAAATGAAAAAGAAAGAGAGCTTGTGAAAAGAAGAAGATGATCTAGAATACACAATAAAAGTGTAATGGAAGAAGAAGAAAAATCATGAATGACCATCACACGTTTATGCACTCAAGCTCATATGAAATAAAGATATGGCAATTTACTCAACAACGAGTAACTCTACCTGGAAGATTTGCCATGAAGACAAAGAAAACTCGCTATGTACACTCACCTTTCTACTTAGATGCTATAGTAACTTGGGATATGCCTTTGTGCACTTAAATGCATATTACCCCAAGTCATGCTTTCTGGCTCAGTACATTTTCCAATCACCTTTCACTTTCTGAATGTACTTAGCCGTATGGGAAAATAAGCCCTCTCCTTCTTTACAAACCCATTTTCATGGTTTATCACTTAGCTTTGCTAAGTCAATGGTGTAACAGCCCTCATTTTTAATGTTAGGTCCTTGAGACCAGTTGTCTGTATTCTGTGCAAATTTTATGTGTACTGATGAATGGGCTACGACCGATTTGATTATATGCCTGTTTTAAAGGAATTTTGTGAATATAAGGTAGAGGTTCTAACCTTAATTATGTGATTAATCGAGATAATTAGGATAATATAATAATGTGTTTAATAACACCCCAATAATATAGAATTATAAAATAAAACATTAAGTGAGTTAAATATAAATATTTAAGTAACTGTTTTAAATTAATAAAACAGAGTAACTCCCCAGTTTGATCCCAGAAATTATCTAAGGGACTTGAGTGAATTATTTTTATCCCAAAAAGTCCCACATATTATTCCTAACAACTTTCATGAAGAGCCCAACACCCAATTTTAAATAACCAAGCTTAAAAACGTTGAATTTAAGTTACCCGGGTAAGCCAAAATGCGCATATGTACGTATTTTGGGCGTACCGCTCTCTCCCGATATTGGATTTGAGTCATTCTTATCCCAAAATCTCCGTATCAAATTTATATATAACTTTCATATTGACCACTAAGGCCAGTTCTCATCCCATAGTTCCCAGAAATTAAAACAATACACCAATTCACGTTTTTCCAGTAACAGTTTGCACTAGGTGCAGTATTTTCTTCATAAATCTCACATATGACCATGAAATTGAATGATACATTCACCAAAATCTTCTTAACACATTTCTCCACAACTTTGATGAAGAAACTAAGGTCCAATTCACATCCCATTTGGCCCAGACAAATTATTTGTGCAAGGGATAAAAATCCAGTCACAGCCCTACACCCTTTTAGTATTTGGGCCATATCTCACTCAATTTTCAATGGAAATTTTTGTGCTTTATATGGATTTAAAGAGAACAAAAAGTTATACAACTTTTCTGTTGAGCTTATTTACAAATTCGTGTGACTCCAAGGGGGTAAGGAAGCTACATGCAAAATTCCATCTTTTCAATTCCTTTGCTTTGCCTAGATTTTCTTCTTCTTTCTAACTTAGTAAAAATTTCCAGCAACTCATCTCTTCTTTTATCTCATATCTTCTTCATCTAAACATCATCCCACATCCATCATCATCCATCCTAAATCACAAACACCACATTAAAAATTCAAGACACCACCTTCTAAAAACAAAACTTCTTTTTCTCCTCCATCAAAAACAGCAACATTTTCCTTTTCTTTTAGCCACCAAAATCACGTCCATCTTCACCATCCATACATCCATTTTTTCTCTTCTCTTGATGAAGCAAACCATGGTGGCCTAGAAGCAAACTTTAAAGTCCTTGTCTTTTCTTTTTGAAGTCCTTGGCTTTTCTTTTGAAGCACAAAAATCTTGTTGGTAGGGGGGGTACTTTGCTTGTCTTAGATCCATAAAATTTATGCATGCATGGTGGGATATAAGTGTTCCTTAGCACTTATATCCTAATGCTACTTTAAAGATCTAACTTTTATGGTTTAATCTTGAAAATCCTTGGAAAAAATTAAGATCTTTAAGGAGCATTATGGTTGCACCATGATTCTTGTTAAATCCTTTAAATTTTAAAGCCTTAATTATGAAAGTCACTAACTTGAATTTTATTGCTATAGATTTTTGTTTGTATTCATATGTGCATGTTACAACTTGTTGATTTGTGTATTGTTTGGTTTGATTGAAGACTTATGGTGTTAGTAAGATTTTTAGAAAATATGAACTTTCTTAAAATAAGTTTTATATTTAAAAATGAATTCTTGTTGCTGTTAGAAATTTTAATGGTTAGTAAAACAACTTAATAAATTTTAGATCCTAACGTATAACTTGAAAGAAATGATTTTGGTGATAGAAAATTGGTAACGTGACTTGAACTTGAAAATTATATGATAAAATAAATTTTAGTACAATACTTTAATTCTGGAAATTTTATTAAAAATAAGAACAAGTGATTTTTGTTATAACTAATTAAATAATATGTTTATGAAATTAAGGAAATGATTTACAATAATTTTAGAAAATATTCCTTGATAAATAATTAGGATTTTTGGTGCTACTGTGTGTTTATATGTTTGAGAAATATTTATGATCATGAAAATGTTAGGGATGTGATAAATGTTAAAAGAATTAAAAAGGGACATGAGTTAGGCGCGAACGAAACATCGGAAACCGTATAAAATGTGTTTTGTGGGCAAACGAAAGAAAATGGCAAAATTGTTTTGAAGAATTATTTTGTGGCATGAAAGATGAATTTTGAGCATGATAAAAATACCCAAAGAAGAAAAATTGGTTGGATGAATTTTAGACACGCGATTTGTCCTTAAATCGTATTTTTACAAACGTTGAAACGACTAACTTTGGCATTTATTGAAATTTTGTGTAGGGGCTATTTTCTGGACATATTTTATTTTTAATATTACTTTATTTAGTTAGTATTTTCAAAGTTAAACACTTTTGGCTTTGGAATCACTCGAATCGGAATTTTATAGACAAAATACGACTAAAATAATGTTTTGACAACGAAATGAAAATTTATTACTTTGTGTATTTACTTTAGAAAAGAGGATTTTTTTTATTTTCAATATAGAATTAGGAAAGATACCTTATAAATATTTCATCTATTATTTTAGAAAGATAAAATCAAGTTCTTTAGTTTATTATAAGTAAATTCAAGGTTTAAGCAAACCTAACTACATGAAAACATAACTGATTCTCGCAGTGTTTGATCTCATATCTCACCGAGTTTTAGAGAATCTAAATTGACTATTAACAAAGAATTTATAATTACACTTAACTTCTATTCAATTCATGCACAACTATCAATATCTTAAAGGTTTTGTTAAGCATTAAAACCAACTCACTTTAATCTATTTTGAATTTTCAAAAAGTTACAACATTGCAAAATGTTTAAAGTAACTAATTACATTTCTCAAGTATTTACCATGCACAGGGAATATGATAAAGAACTACACAAAACACGCGCCAATAAAACAAAATCGGATCAACCAAAGTAAGATCAACCAATCAACTAAACCAAAATAAGTATTTACCACTGTTCAAACTAATTAAAAATAAGCTAAAGTTAACTGGGAATAACTAAGATAAACTAAAAGCAAATTAGTCCAAAATTTATTGAAAGTAGTATAATAGATAAAAGAGAATAGATAGGGTAAATTCGTATGTGGCCTCCAAAATGACCAGTCATCATCCTCTATTCCCATCTAGTCCATGTCATCATCTCCCTCATCATGTGCAGCAGTAACCTTCCTTACCATTAGCCACAATGATCATATTAGTGAAAGTATTATCGTCCACCACATAGATGACAAGATTTCTAATCTATGTCATTTTTCATGGCCTTATTGCACTCGTGTCTTCTATAATACTTTCCCTTTTCATGTAAGATTGCATGCACATTATGATTGAATGGTTGTGGGCCCTCATTGTTGCTAGGATTTTCTCTCCTCAATCATTTCTTTATGTGTGCTCTACTCGTATATTTATTTCTTATGGCTCCACTTAAGAATATGTTTTGAGATTAAATAAAGATGCCAAATCCATTTTTAATCCTAATGATTGAAATTGGTTCTTAAATTCAACACATGATGCATGACACTTGTTAATGTGTTTCCCCGTTTGAACTTTTTTCTTGTGGCATTCCACTATCAACCAATCAACATATGGGGCCATCGATATTAATGATCCTTTATCATTATTTCCCTTTTTCATTACCCCTAAAATGTGCATTACACCCTTTATTAATGAATATAGGGTTTGCATGAAACCCTTGTTAATCGTTTTCCCTGTGTTGTGTGGTTTATTACTTTCTTTAGCCTCCACAGCAACTTTATGAGAGACACTCACCCGAATTTGCATAGAATAGTTTAATGACCGATCATTCCATCTAGAGTTGACATAAGTAGTGATATTCTCTGTCATCTATCATGAACACCAAAAATAGGTGATTATTGTCTACTAAATCCAGTTTTTACAAGTCATTCTCCACTAGATTTACTAGCGATCTTCTTTCCACTAATCATACATCCAAAACTTTCTCTATGAAGTAGCTTTCTACACAAACTTACTCTTATCCCCATTGTTTGGATTCGACAATTTTAGCGATGATTGCTCTTTTTTTTTATTTTTTATCTTTTCTTCCATCATGACATGATAATAAAAAAATACCCTAAAATAAAAATAAAAGTAAAATTCACACCATATTATCATGTTATGAATTTTATTTGTCAGTTTCTCTTGTAACTTTTTACATAAAGTCTCATACCAACATACTTAATCCTTCTACTAAGTGAGTGTTTGGTTTTTAATTGTAACGTCATGCCGTTAACGTATCTCCATTTTCCTCCGTTTCGTGGATGACGTTATGTTTGGCTCATTATCCCCCTTTGTTCCATCTAATTAACCTCCATTGGTGATGTCGTTCACGCGCGTCTAGCTTTATTTCGTATAGGCATGGTTATGGCTCCCTCTTGCCAACTCGATTTAGCGAAAAGCCAGGTATACCATTAACTTTAAGGTTAAAATAGAGACCTAAAGGGACAACTTCACACGCTAAGAGGGGCGATTTCACAGAAAAGAGAACCTTTGCATGGTGAGGCGGTTGTTGAGGCGTTGTTGAGGCGGAAAGGAAGAATCTTGGCTTGATCTCGCAGGTAACCTTCTTTACTTTTCTCTAATTTTTTGTTATGGGTTTTCGTGGTGGTCGTCTCTTTCTCAATTTTTCTGCTGGCTATTGGTCTCTGTTGGAGTGGGTTCTCTATTTTGGGAGTTGGGGTTTAAGGGTTGTGTCATGGGGAAGGGTGGGGGTTAGGTTCTGCGTGGTGACGGTTTCACGTGTGGCGGTGGTAAGTGGGTTACGGGTTAGGTGTTTACTGCTACTGGTGGTGATGGTTTGGGTTATGGTGGTCGTAAGGCTATGGGTTGTGGGGTACGGGTATGGGTTGGGTGAGTGGGTGAGGCCGTGAGTGATGGGTTTACGGGTGGTGGGTATGGGGAGGGGTTACAAGTAGTGGTTGGTTTGGTTGGGGGTGCGGTGGGGGGGAGGGGTTAGTGGTGATGGGTGGTAGGTATAGGGAAGGGTGTGAGTAGTGGGAATGGTGGTCGGTGATGGGTGCTGCGGTGATTAGTGGTTCACGTGGTTGGAGGTTAGGGATGAAAGTGCATGGTGGGTGTTCCTTCTGTATCTGGGTCCACACTAAAATTTTTTTAATGGTGTATAATGGAGGTGTATGAGTGGGCTATTTTTTGTAGGGTGTACCTTAAATTTATTTTGTAAAAAATAGAAAATCTGATAATAAATTATGTGTAGTTTAGTTTGATTTATAGTTTTTATTTGTTGATGTATGTATGAATTGATATTTTTGTGTTTGAATGGATGGTTTGTTTTTTTATGTATAGTTTAATTTGATTAGGTTAATTTGTATCGTATTTAAATGTATTAATTTGATTAGGGTGTACCTTAATTTAAAAAAAAAACAAAAAATCTGATTAAATAAATTATGTATAGTTTTATTTGAATTATAGTTATTTTTTTGTTCTTGTATGTATGAGTTAATTTTTTTGTGTTAATGTATTGTTTATTTTTTTTAGATTAAATTTTCTGTTTAGATTAAGTTATCCATTTAGAGTAGGTTATCCGTTTAAATTTAACTCCCTCGATTAGGTTCTATTAAGGTGGTGTTTGGTATGAGGGATCTTTTTAAGTGAGATTCCCGGGAATGCATTTCCTGGGTAACTTATTTGCCATGTTTGGTATAAAAAAACTTACCCGGGAATCTTTTTTAGTTTCTCTCATTCTCATGTTTGGTATTAAAAAAACTTACCCGAGAATCTTTCTGTTTTATAAGGATTTGGGAAGAAAATGAGGGCATTTTTGTCCTAAAATTTTTATTCCTGGGAATGTATAGGATACCCACCTGTTGAAATGGAAAAGTGAAGTTTTTAATTCCTTCATAATTAAGTTTCTTGGGAATCTCACATTCTTAGGATTTTTTTTATCTCATACCAAACATGGGTAAGGAAATATTTTAAGTAGTATTCCCAGGAAAGTTCAAAGATCCCCCATACCAAACGCCACCTAAGGGTAATTTTAGTTACAACGCTTAAGCGATCCATTTAATTTAACAAACTTGATTCATTTTGATAAGTTTTCAGCTTAGCGTTAATAATTAAATAAAAATCATAATAATCATATTTTTTAATTTAGAGAAGGATAACAATCATATAATTGTGAAAATAGTCACATTAATATTAATAACATTTTTTAGGGTTGAAAAAAACAATCATATTTTTTTAAATTAATGGGGGTAAAACCATATATTTGTGAAAATAAGAGTAATCATATTTTTTTAAAAGGGGAAAAAAATCACATTTTTAATTAATTAGGAATAACAATCATATGTTTGTGAAAACAACAATAATCATATTTTTTGAATTGTGAAAAAAATAATCACATTTTATTAAATTAATGAGGGATAACAATCAATTAATTATGAAAATAACAATCATTTTTTGTCCATTCATTAATTATCTTTTATCACATTCAAGGTATGTAATTTTAATTTAAACATTAACAATTTAGTATTTAATAGCTTTTTTTATGTATATAATATTTATTAGCCTTAAAATGGACAAAGGAAAAACACTTATGTACTGAGTTGGGATAGATATGTCTTAGAATCTTTGTTGTTAAAAAATAATCTAATTATACATAATATCATATATATATATATACATATTTTAATATAATATATATTTATATTATTAATATATATATATATATATACATATTCAATATATTTTTTACTAATACCCTTTTTGGTAATTTTCTATCAAACCACCATTTACCCAACCCAACTTTTTCCAACCAAACACAATCACTACTTCCCAACCCACTTTTAAAAAATCAACATCCAAACACAATTCCCTTTACAAAACCACAATTATCTTAATCAGGTTACACAAACGGATAACCAAACAGACTCTAAGAGACTGATACTTTTAATGGATTATGCACTTACACTATATATAAACTTTAATTTCAAATAAGTTTTTAAAGATATTTTATCCTTATACATGACTTTATCGATATTGACTATTTTAAAATTCTATTTTACGTTAATATTTTCATTTTAAATTTTCTCTTTACATTAAGATTTTAGATCCTCAAATAGAAAATTTAATTAATTGTAACTTTCACAACAAGTTTCTTCATTTTCAGCCTTAAGTTTTTATACTCTGAAATCAATTTTGTAATAAAATATCTGTAACACTAATTAATAAAATTACAAGAGAAATTTTTTCAAAATATTCACATCCGTCCTAGGATGCCCCCACATGACTCTACGGGTCCCTAATAACATATCCTAGGCTTTGGAGTTCCAAAATTGCCCAAAGGAAATTTTTCAGCATGTCGATTCCCCGCGCACTGCTTAGTAATTTACATTAAATCGGAGTTGCACAACTACAATTGAGATGAATCTAGTTGGTACACCTCGACAACATAAATGCCTACAAATGTTATGCAGAAGTTGAGGGTCAATCATGCCTTGAAGACTGCCTAATTTATGAATTTGTAGAACTAGCCTTGCTGAAATTTTCAGCCTAAACACCTTTTAGTATTTTAGGCATAACTCGGGCTACCGACCTCCGATTAACGCGAATTTGGTGTCAAAACAATCGCAACAAAATTATCTATTACTTTTGTGAAGGAAGCAAAAACTTAGTCACTCTCACTTGAGTGAAAATTAGCTCACTTAAGCGAGATTTTCACTTAAGCTCTCGCTTAAGCAAGAATTCGATAGATACATCTCCTGATCAGCTCGCTCAAGCGAAAATACTTTTTCTTGAGCAAAAATTTGGCAAAAACCACCTATTTGACACTCGCTTGAGTGAGAATATCCTTGCTTGAGTGATATTTTGACAAAATGCACCCCTAAACTCATACATAGGTTCGCTCAAGCGAGAATTAGCTCGCTTGAGCAAAAATAACAACTCATAACCCATAATCAACTCCCAACCTACCTATTTTACCCGTTTCAACTCCGATTGTTGTAAAAATTCATGAGCGCTATGTTTTCCCTATTCCAAAGCTATTGGCACAGTCCGTTTGCCAAAATTCCCACATATGACTAAGATATGCGTAAAATTGCATTTTGACCATTTCAAAGCTATAATATGTAACCTAGACCTTGTTTTTCAATGGATTCAGTCAATTCTAAATCCTACAAGTCTTAAATAATGTATATAACCTATTGGAAACATTCCCAAGCATCTAAACATTATAAAACACAATAGGATCTATCCAGTTCCCAATTATGCATAAGACTCACTTAAAATCACTAACTTTCAAATGTACATCATCAAGCTACTTCCAAATGCTTAATCTCTTTAGATGTCATACATGAACAATCCCTGCCAATATCGATCATGCAAAAGCCTCAAAGCTTCAAATGACATTTCCTGGACATAATGCATCTCATGTAACATCCATGGTCAACCACATCAATATATCAAAATATAATCACAAATCATCAATGTACATGGGATCCATATATTCAAAATGAAATCTAGATTTCCTGTGAAGTCGCCAGCCACCTAGAACCCACTACACAATATATACATCATCATCAGAATAAGACTATACACAATGAGTCAGCCAATGATATACAACCAAAAGCTATACATCATCTATGTACATTTATGCACAATAACCCCTATACATGCTTGGTGACTCCTCACCAATCACCATCTCGATCCAGATCATTGAAAAGATAACCACAATATAGGGATGAACATATTATATATCAAATGACAACTATTGAATCAGATTTCAACTTATCCAATTCTACACATCACATTAATATAGTTCACCATCACTTAACATAATTCATAAGTCACTATATAACCAACATATCAATTACATTTATAAGTTATCCAAAACTTCAAACCACTCAAACACAATATGCAAATGTGTATATGCATGCGAATTCGACTCTAATGATGGGATTGCACTACAATGTATAAATTTTCACTACATATATCATCAATTTCGTTTTACTTGTACCAAAATCCCTCACCCATAATGTAACACTAATCACTCTCAGTGACACTGACAACTCTATGAGGTGTTACGTGTTAGCCAAGGCCTCGATACTCAAGAGGGGGGTGAATTGAGTATTTCAAATTTTCGCGCGGAATCCCTTTCAAAACGGTTAGTAGTACACAAATGATGCAAGATAAAGGATATAACAATTATGAAGCACATGTCATACTAAATTCAAGAATTGATTTTGATAAGCAAGTTATTAGTTTAGGCAATTCTTGAAACACTTAATATGCTATAATTAATTTCAACATAAGTATAACTTGAACAACTTCTAACAAATTAATTAAGCATGATAGATTTACCAATTTGTTAACACCAATATTTTTCTTCCTCAATAATTAAATCCAACAATGTTTAAGACATTTGATTCAAGGATTTAATTTAATTTAACTTCAACAATGTTAACCAATATAGTTTGCAACTTATAGCATGCACTTAGTCCAATTTAATTAGGAATGATACAATGAATCAAGTGAGCAATTTAAGTGCACAAATTAAATGAGTTTAGGGAAGAGAGAATTTGCAAACCGATATAACGAGTTCTACCACACTGGTGTACGTCTCGCCTTCAAGCAACCCACTTGAAGGATTTCCACTATTGGAGATTAGAGATACACACTTTGAGCAATTGCGGCTTCCTAGTGTCCCACACTCAAGAACCCAATCCTCACAAGTACAAGGGCACCCCACCCAATCTCTCAATCTCACAATTACAAGGTTGAACCCTCAACCCAAACCTCTAAGGGATTTTGGTGTTTTAATGGTTACAATGATAACTCTCTAACTAGAGTGGATACACAATTTAAAGCTCACACAAAAGTAACAACTCTCAAAGAGAGGATATACAAATTTAGCTCACCCAAGATAACTTCCTTTCTAACTCTCAATTAACTCTTAAAGAGGAATTATGCAAGTTAATAAATAAAGAGAGAGTAAGTAGAAGAGCAAGAAGCAAGGAGGAAGAAGTAAGCAAATGGAAGTGCTTCAAGTGCTTGGGACATCATTTGCCTTCAACTTCTTCTCTATTTATAGGCTCCAATGGCATGGCATGTTGCAATATTAAATTCCTTGGGAGCTTGAAATGTTAGGCATGCATGTCTCCATTCAACTTGGCATTCCAATTCCAATAAACCTTTTAGTGTCTCCAAGAGAATATGGCATGTGCATCAAGAAGCATGTTTCTCTAAATTCAAATTAATTGCATTTCCAATGTGACACATGCATGTGGAGAGGGACAAAGTAATAAACCTTGCCTTGGGTCTTCCATTTTGTTTCAACCGAAGAGCACAATGTCTCCCTTTGAATTTCAAATGATTCCAGCGTGCATTTTGGTCTCTGCCAGGCGTATGAATCGATTCCATCAAGGAGTGAATCGATTCAAGCAATTAAAATAAAGTTACTGGGCAATTCACAACGTGTGAATCGATTCAAGGTAGGAAGGAATCGATTCATTCAATGAAAAATACATCCTGGTCATTAATAACACGCATGAATCGATTCTTAACAAGGATGAATCGATTCAATCATTTGTTTTGCACATCCTGGGCCTGTTACTACGCATGAATCGATTCAATGATGGGCATGAATCGATTCATCATGCTGATTCTCCATTTTCTTGTGCATTTTTCATCCTTTTGACATGTACTTGCATATGGCTTTGTTCTTTTGATCCTTAGGCACATTTGTTGATCATTTTCACCTAATTTAAGCTTCTTTAAATGCCTTGAACCATTTCATCAATTTTGCCTCATCAAACATAATTAATTCATCCATAAATATATATATATGTTTGATCTTGATCCTTCATTTGTTGTGTCATTATCAAAACCTACATCAACATAAAAATACATTCTCCCCCTTTTTGATGATGACAACAAATGCTTGTCTCTTGGGGTGTTAGTATCACAATAATTCAAATATATTTCAAGAATAACTCCCCCTATCATGCAATTTGATACCATATATTTATGACATTATAGACATAAGTTTAGAAGAGAATATTAAGGATAAAAGGTCTCTCCCCCTTAATAAGGTCTCTCCCTCTTAATCATCTCCCCCTTAATCATTCAACACTTAAAAGATCTCTTATCTTTTACAAGATATTTTTATGCCATCTAGATAGTGTATATCTTCTCCCCCTTTCTTATATATTTCTCTCTTTATATCTCTCCTCCTTTGTAAAACAACTTTATTCCATTTAGGGTGTATATATATCTTCTTATAATCTTCTCCCCCTTTGGCATCATCAAAAACTTTCCTTAAAACATTAGTCATAGTAATTCTCCTCTTTTTGGCATAAATGACATTTTATCCTTTTTACTACTCCTTTCACTAATCTCTCCCCCTTTGGCATCATCAAAAAGATCATCATCTTAATTATAGTCTATGCCATCAACATATAAACTCATGTATTTGAATTAGAGAGATTTAGAGCAAGTATTTCATGAAAAGGATTTCAAATCAAAGCTCATATCATGATCAAGGATATATGCCAATTTTATGCATTTAGAGTCAATAATCGATCACATAATTCATTTATCAAGTAAACATATAATTGATTACAAACTCATTTTCAATCATGTAATTAATATCACTTTCAAGTATGGTAAGCGTCACATGATTCTTTCCAAGTAAACGTATAGGTGAATAGAATTGTAAGCATAAATGCCATAAACATAATCATAGAGAGGTAAAATGATGGATATTCATTCATGTGTATGCTCCCCCTTACTATTGTAATTGATGTCACTTGTAAAAACATATACCACTTATTAATATGTGAAATCAATTTGATGAAGTTTGATACCAATTGTTGAACATATGTCATGCATTTAATTGATAGTAATTATTGAAAGATATACCAATTGTTAAAAGATCATAATGTATCATGCAAGATATATCTCCTCCTTAGTCATTTAATAGACACTAAGATATCATGATATTTTCTCCCCTTTTCACATATATTTTGATACTAATTGTTATGAACCCAATTACACCAATTTGATCAAGTTTAATACCGCTTGTGAGTCACTTCAATCAAGTTTAACACCAAATGTTATTGACACATGTAATTGAATACCAATTGTAATTGAATACCAATTGTTAAGCTAATTGATGTAATTCTTAAGCTAATTGATACCAATTGTTCATGTTGGCCTATTTAGCAAGTTTGATACCATTTGTTTATTTCTTAAGCACATGATCACCTTTTAATAGATACCACTCAAAAGTTAGATATCAATTGTATATAAAATTCATTAGTCAATCATCAATCAAAGTGGTAATCATAGAAGAATTTTCAACAATATGCACTCAAATGTAGGTGTCATAGCAATGGTGGAATTATTAATACAACTTGTTGGCCTACTCATGCATTTGTATTGTAACACATGCCAAATTTATGACCCTTTTATGTCAAATATTCTTTTCTTGATCAACACCATTTATTTCTTATTCATTGTCCATGCCATTTGTTGCTAGTATCTAGGCATGATATCACTAGATGGATTTTCCAATTCAAGTTCTTGATATCAATTATAAACATTTAAGCATATTATCACAAGATTGTTGACATTTCAAGCATACATCATTCTTCATAATATTTGTTCAAAAACTCTTTTCAATCTCAACGATGCATATATTCAAATTTCTTTTCACATTCAAGATCATGCATCATCAAACATATATGTTACTCAAGATAGATGCCAATTTGCTCAAGTATGGTGTATCAAGGAAGGTCATGTCATGTATTATAATGCATTTTCTCTTGATATACTATGTATTATGACATATCATACATTGTCATTTAACATATTTCTAGTCATGAAAAGTCTAGGCATAGAGCATACATACTTTCTCCTTAGGCATTATCAAAACCAACATATAATTGCATAGAAAATATTTTGCCTAAGATTGTCAACTTTGTAAAACATGTAAGCATAACATAGTCCTCACTTAAAGCAACTTTAAGGTTTGTCATAATCAACTTGTCATAACATTTTCTTGATATGAAGTTTAATGCCACTTTTTATGAAAAGATACTTGCTTGTTAGGAAAATGATATACCACTTGTTAAAACAAGTTATGCATAAATTATCAAATCATGGATACCACTTGTATACAACATATGTATTTATCATCAAGGCATAGTGACAAGTATATACTTAAGAATATGTCATCATGATCTCTTCCTCTTACTAATTCAATTGATACCATTGTTAAAGGAAGATGTTTGTCACTTAGATACCACTAGTTAACTAACATACTTCTTGTTCAATAAATGATACATCATCAAGAATTCATGTTCAATCAAAAGTTCATATCATTAAGAATTCATACATTATCAAGAGTTCATAATGCATACATCATCCAAATTTATTCATCAAGAGTTCATGCATCATTTTGAATCTAAGCATCAAGATTTAGTATTTCAACATTTTCATGTCTCAATCCTTCCTAACACACATGGATGCAAACAACTTTAATCTCAAGTTTTTCATGAAATTAAAACATGTTATTTAAGCAATCATGCACCAATCAAAATCATAAGGATATACATCATTGATCCTAAGATTTCAATTATTCATTTATCCATTTCAAAACTTTACACCTTTCATGTTCAAACTCAATTATATCAAATCAAAGTTTGATTTTCACACATCAAAATTCATTATGAACAAGTGTAGAATTATTTAGACATTTCTAAGGATTCTCAATAAATTATCAACCAAGTCCATAGATATTTAAACATAATTAAGCATACAAAACACATAGTCAACATGATATTTAATCAACTAAAGTAAGGATCAAACATACCTTGGAGTTTTATGAATCCAATATCCTTATCATTCTTTGTTCTTTGAAGTAAAGATTTTGAATCTTGATTCTTTGGTCATTCGTCAATGAGAGATTGTCGATTTAAAGTATCCCTACAAATTGTCAAGTTTTATGGTACCCTTTAAAAAGTTGGGTCCTTTCTTGTTAGTTTAGGATTTCAAATTTGTTTTTGGAATCCATACCTTTCTTGTACACTTTTGACGGGATTTCTTTATAAAGCAATTAGAAGATATATGACCATATATTCCACAATAAAAACATGTTGCATCCAAAGAGTAAGTCATAGTAGAATTGTAATGGTTCTTATTATGTTCTATATGATTCCTTTTAAAACAATTAGGCAATGAGTTCTCTTTTCTTTCATGGTTTGTGCATCTAAGAGAAGATTTGGATTTTTCTTTGTAGGATGCACAAGGGTTCTTGTAATGAACTATTTTTCTTCTATCAAGTGTATGCTTTTGATCTTTAATAGGTGCACTTAGATTCTTTTGACTACTTGTAAGCTTACTAAGTGCTTCTTTTAGTTCTTTATTCTCTTTTTCAAGAAGCATACATTTGTCAATTAGCATACAATCTTTATTTCCATTACAAGTCCTAGGAGATGCATTTGAAGCTACTAATTTATCATTTTGAGCTCTAAGATATTCTTTTTCTATGTGAACATCATGCAATTCTTTTTCAAGCTTCAAAATGGTTTGTTTTGAGCATGCATATTTCTTTGATAACAAGACAAATTTTTCATGCAATTCTTTAAAAGCTTCTAGCAATTCATCTTTATCAATTTCATCATCACTATCATCACTAAAAGCATTTAAAGAGCATACCTCATCATCTTGAGAGTGCTTTGTCATTAGGCATGCAATTTCTTCTTCCTTCTCGTTGGTCTCTTTTTCAATGCTTCTTTCAAATTCTTCATCTTGACTAGAAAGAGTACTAATTCTTGCATCTTTATCACCATTAGTATTTCCATAAATTGTTTCAAGAGTTTCCCACATTTCTTTAGCATTGTTACAAGTAATAACTCTAGAAACATCATTAGGTTCTAATGCTAATGTGATAAGAATTTTAGCTTTAAGATTAAATTGTACCTTTCTTTCTTCTTCCTTAGTCCATAAGTTCATGGGCTTCATACATTCTATATTATCAACTATGTATTTAGGAATAAAAGGACCAAATTGAATAGCATTCCATACCTTAAGGTCATAGGCTTGGATAAAGATTCTCAACCTTTCTTTCCAAATAACAAAGTCTTTACCATTGAAGATTGGTGGTCTATTTATTATTTCACCTTGTGGAAATGCATCATAAGAAGTAGAGGCCATCTTGATCTCTTGAAGCGGTTAAGCTTGATCTTCCAAGAGTCAAGCTCTGATACCAATTGTTAGCCAAAGCCTCGATACTCAAGAGGGGGGGTGAATTGAGTATTTCAAATTTTCGCGCGGAATCCCTTTCAAAATGGTTAGTAGTACACAAATGATGCAAGATAAAGGATATAACAATTATGAAGCACATGTCATACTAAAGTATTTTGAGTTGAATGAACTATATTCAAGAATTGATTTTGATAAGCAAGTTATTAGTTTAGGCAATTCTTGAAACACTTAACATGCTATAATTAATTTCAACATAAGTATAACTTGAACAACTTCTAACAAATTAATTAAGCATGATAGTTTTACCAATTTGTTAACACCAATATTTTTCTTTCTCAATAATTAAATCCAACTATGTTTAAGACATTTGATTCAAGGATTTAATTTTACTAAACCAATTTGATATAAGTATTTAGGCATACAAATTAAGTTCACAATAATAAAGAGTTTAAGGGAAGGGAGAATTTGCAAACCGATATAACGAGTTCCACCACACCGGTGTACGTCTCGCCTTCAAGCAACCCACTTGAAGGATTTCCACTATTGAGAATTTGAGATTACAAGCTTTGAGCAATTGTCTCCTAGTGTCCCACACTCAAGAACCCAATCCTCACAAGCAAAGGGCAACCCACCCAATCTCACAATCTCTCAATACCCAAAGGTTGAACCCCAACCTTTGTGACCACTCAACCTAGAGTGAATACCTTGGTGTTTATGGTGTTTGATGGTTACAATGATAACTCTCTCACTAGAGTGGATACACAATTTAAAGCTCACACAAAATAGTAACTCTCAAAGAGAGGATATACAAATTTAGCTCACCCAAGATAACTTCCTTTCTAACTCTCAATTAACTCTTAAAGAGGAATTATGCAAATTAATGAATAAAGAGAGAGCAAGTAGAATAGCAAGAAGTAAGGAGGAAGAAGTAAGCAAATGGAAGTGCTTCAAGTGCTTGGGACATCATTTGCCTTCAACTTCTTCTCTATTTATAGGCTCCAATGGCATGGCATGTTGCAATATTAAATTCCTTGGGAGCTTGAAATGTTAGGCATGCATGTCTCCATTCAACTTGGCATTCCAATTCCAATAAACCTTTTAGTGTCTCCAAGAGAATATGGCATGTGCATCAAGAAGCATGTTTCTCTAAATTCAAATTAATTGCATTTCCAATGTGACACATGCATGTGGAGAGGGACAAAGTAATAAACCTTGCCTTGGGTCTTCCATTTTGTTTCAACCGAAGAGCACAATGTCTCCCTTTGAATTTCAAATGATTCCAGCGTGCATTTTGGTCTCTGCCAGGCGTATGAATCGATTCCATCAAGGAGTGAATCGATTCAAGCAATTAAAATAAAGTTACTGGGCAATTCACAACGTGTGAATCGATTCAAGGTAGGAAGGAATCGATTCATTCAATGAAAAATACATCCTGGTCATTAATAACACGCATGAATCGATTCTTAACAAGGATGAATCGATTCAATCATTTGTTTTGCACATCCTGGGCCTGTTACTACGCATGAATCGATTCAATGATGGGCATGAATCGATTCATCATGCTGATTCTCCATTTTCTTGTGCATTTTTCATCCTTTTGACATGTACTTGCATATGGCTTTGTTCTTTTGATCCTTAGGCACATTTGTTGATCATTTTCACCTAATTTAAGCTTCTTTAAATGCCTTGAACCATTTCATCAATTTTGCCTCATCAAACATAATTAATTCATCCATAAATATATATATGTTTGATCTTGATCCTTCATTTGTTGTGTCATTATCAAAACCTACATCAACATAAAAATACATTACGGACCTACCTTGAACCCAATCCAAAGTGGCTGTGGATCCCGAAGGAAACCACCACGGGGTCTGTGCCTATCCAAAGGCCACCCTCCCATCTGGGCCGACATCACAGGCCCCCTGCAGTCCTGTGAGCGTCCAAATATGCAAATGTTATGCCATACAACACCAATTCATCCTCAGACCACCTGATTACCATCACTAAGGGTTACCACTTGGTTACCATCACTAAGGGATTTTCATTTTCATTTCATAACATCGCATATCATGCAATCAATTAATCATTTCACAATCAATTATATCACTTGCTAAGCTACCTCAAGCTTAATTGATATTCCCCACTTATTCATCATCATTGCAACACGATTATCAAGCAACCTTATACTAATATTAACATATCACAATGGACGAAACTTATAATCATTAGTAATTCATCAATTCTCAAAATATCATACTAAAAGGGTATATTGCCAAACAAATCAACATTTATATAATACAAATCATCATAAATTCCATAATCCACGGATCATAAACATGCAAGTATACCCTTACCCGTCTATAAACTATACATTTAAAATATAACTACTACCCTTACCTGGAATAGATGAATCCCAGAAATCTAAAAAGCCTTCCAACGCTCTCTGATCACTAGCAGGTAACTCAAAAATTCCTAAAATTCATTATCACTAATTTTAATAACTCATAGTCATTAAATTCAAAACTTCAAAGATTCCTAAAACCATTAATATTTAATTTTTAATAACCCAAATACTATCATAATTGTATTCGAATGTTAAAACAACCAATCTATATAATATTCGGTAAATTCCAACTTACCGAACAATGTCGTCGATCACCGAAACTTAGTTTTTAAAAAGCCCCAATGCTGCTTGACAATCTAAACTACTTCGAAACCACCTAAAATTCATGGAAATAATCATTATCAAGTCCAAATTCGTGGAATTGGAGAGTTATAAGCTATGGGCACCTTCAGAGCTTACTGAAATAAAAGGAGATCAAAAATCCCAAAGCCACAAACGCTGCCCACAATGGTCAAACACCGATAATGTGTCTAAATTTAAGAAAACGAAAGAAATTGAAGGTGAGGTTCCAAAATTGCATAAAACCAGCTTGGGGTAAATGATTCTTACCTCAAATCAAGAAATGAAAACTCCACACCAAGAACCCATGGCTGTCGCGTGAAGGAAGAGGAAAATGGCACAAGAATCTTGCTTCGATTTAAGGAATTAAGAAGAGGAAATGGTAGAAGGAGTGGAGAAGAACCACGGGTAGGAGAAGAAGAAGTGGAATGTTTGGTCCCTTTCCCGGCATACACGAACACGGGCGAGAGAAGTTAGAAATAGACCTTTTTGATGCAAGCATCTCATTAAGGGCAATCAGGTAATTTCTCACCCTTTTTAATTGATTGATAAAACTCATCCATTCTTAATTAGTATTTAACATGCAATCATTCATTAATTAATGTTGGGATATAAATAATTATACATTTTTGCTATCTAATTTTTTTTCCCGAAGTAACATGTTTGCTATCTAAATTTTAAATAATAAAACTCATTTCAATGAAGCCCACCACAAACGTCATTTTTTCATAAGCCGTGTGACTGATTGATTACATTAAACATGTGCATGTGGCGCACGATAGCATAACTGCGCACGATACGAGTGCTCTCCGTCTATAAATATGACCCTAGGGCTCTTTGGTTTGTTTCCTACTTCGCGAGGAGAAATCCTCTGACCTGTGAGAAGTTTCTTGCAGCCGATCTCATCTAACTCAAAGCTTAACACTTAAACAGAACCTTGAAAATCAGAAAACAGACACTGTTAATACCCTGTGTCAAGTTAATTTGAATTTTCCCTCGTAATTTCCCTTTCCCTCCGAAACCCTAGAACTTCGCCACCGCCATGGATATTCGATTCCCTTTCTCTCCGGCGGAGGTCGCCAAAGTCCGCACGGTGCAGTTTGGAATACTCAGCCCCGACGAGATCGTAATTTCCCTCTATGCCACTCGATCCTTTCACTTCGTTATCACTTATCGATAATTCATAATAGAATTAGAATTGAAGCGTTTCATTTTTGTGTTTTTTTGATTGGTTTGTTTGTTTTTCCAGAGGCAAATGTCTGTGGTGCAAATTGAGCACGGCGAGACGACGGAGAGAGGGAAGCCGAAGGTTGGAGGATTGAGTGACCCTCGGCTTGGGACTATTGACAGAAAGATGAAGTGTGAGACTTGCACTGCTAGTATGGCTGAATGCCCTGGTCACTTTGGCCACTTGGAACTTGCTAAGCCAATGTTCCACATTGGGTTTTTGAAAACCGTTTTAACTATAATGCGTTGTGTTTGCTTCAACTGCTCTAAAATTCTGGCTGATGAGGTACTTAATTAGCAAAGACGTTGTGTTTGTCTCGGTTGAATTGGACTTTGAATTGTTTTGTTTGTGTTTGGTGAAATAGCAGGAAGGAACTTAGGTGCTTTGTGTTTTGTGAGGGAGAGTGAAATGTGATATGTTCTTTGGAATTTGTTGTGTTTTATGCAGAATGATCATAAGTTTAAGCAAGCTATGAGAATCAGGAATCCCAAAAATAGGCTGAAAAAGATTCTGGATGCTTGCAAGAACAAAAGCAAGT
The DNA here is from genome assembly GCA_037962975.1 of Clitoria ternatea. Lineage (NCBI taxonomy): Eukaryota > Viridiplantae > Streptophyta > Magnoliopsida > Fabales > Fabaceae > Clitoria > Clitoria ternatea. The sequence continues at coordinate 34,181,510 of CM075670.1, forward strand.
GTGAAGGTGGAGATGAGATTGACATTCCAGGTCAGGATACTGAGGAGGCAATTAAAAAGAGTCGTGGTGGTTGTGGTGCTCAGCAACCAAAAATTACCATTGATGGGATGAAAATGATTGCGGAGTATAAAGCTCAGCGGAAGAAAAGTGATGACCAAGAGCAGCTTCCTGAACCTGTAGAGAGGAAACAGACTCTTTCTGCAGAAAGGGTGATTGAGCTAAATTCTGAATCTATAGTATGAGTACTTTTGTGTTTGCTGGTTCATAAGCTAACGTATTGTTAAATCTCTTGAAGGTTCTTGGTGTATTGAAAAGGATAAGTGATGAGGATTGTAAGCTATTGGGCTTGAATCCTAAGTATGCCCGTCCTGACTGGATGATTTTACAAGTTCTTCCAATTCCTCCACCACCTGTGAGACCTTCTGTAATGATGGATACGTCCTCCAGGAGTGAGGCAAGTGTTTTCTGATGATTTGTGTGTTCTTAGTTTTTATGAGTTCTGGAAGTCTTTTTATTTAATTAGTTTTCGGTAAATGATTGATATCATTTGTGGGAACAATTTTAACCTGTGTTGTTGTAATGCTAACTTTTTGTCTCTTTTGCTTGTAGGATGATTTAACTCATCAGCTGGCCATGATCATCAGGCACAATGAGAATCTAAAGAGACAGGAAAAGAATGGATCTCCCGCACATATTATTTCAGAGTTTGCTCAGCTATTGCAATTCCATATAGCAACGTATTTTGATAATGAGTTGCCTGGACTGCCAAGAGTATACTTGCATTCAGACTCTAGCATTTAATACTGATATAATCTATGTTTGCTTTATTGGTTTTTGAATTTTTGATAATGCATGGAGTAATTTGTATTTATTTATTTTCTTCACAGGCTACTCAAAGATCTGGAAGGCCTATCAAGTCAATATGTAGCAGGCTCAAGGCAAAAGAAGGCCGGATTAGAGGTAACTTGATGGGTAAAAGAGTTGATTTTTCTGCTCGAACAGTAATTACTCCTGATCCCACCATCAACATTGATCAATTGGGAGTGCCATGGAGTATTGCGTTGAATCTTACATACCCTGAGACTGTCACTCCATATAACATTGAAAGGTTGTCAGTTAGATATGCTTTTCCTGTTGTTTGTCTGTTGGTGCATTCTCTATAGTTTTTAACAACAAATGTATGTGAAAATAAAAACAGGTTGAAGGAACTTGTTGAATATGGACCACACCCTCCACCTGGAAAAACTGGTGCCAAGTATATCATTCGTGATGATGGGCAAAGACTTGATCTCAGATATTTAAAGAAAAGTAGTGATCACCATTTGGAGCTGGGATACAAGGTATTGTTTTTAACACGTAATGATATTATTCTTGTTTTCTTTTAATGTCTTCTAATAATTCTTAATCTTGTAATTTTAGGTGGAGCGTCATTTGAATGATGGAGACTTTGTTCTCTTCAATCGTCAACCTAGTCTTCATAAAATGTCTATCATGGGGCATAGAATCAAGATCATGCCTTATTCTACATTCAGGCTTAACTTGTCAGTTACTTCACCATATAATGCTGATTTTGATGGTGACGAAATGAACATGCATGTTCCCCAGTCTTTTGAAACCAGAGCTGAGGTGTTGGAGCTGATGATGGTACCTAAATGCATTGTGTCGCCACAGTCAAATAGGCCAGTAATGGGCATTGTCCAAGATACACTTTTGGGATGCAGAAAAATCACGAAGAGAGATACTTTCATTACAAAGGTATATTAAGTGAATTTTTCCATAGTTTCTGTTTAGTTCAGCCTCATGGTTCTTGCATTTTCTGCTTGTAAGTCTGATTAAAGTTTTTTTTTTTTGTTAAATCAGGATGTTTTTATGAACATACTGATGTGGTGGGAAGATTTTGATGGAAAAGTTCCTGCTCCTACAATATGGAAGCCAGAACCATTATGGACCGGGAAACAAGTTTTCAATCTTATTATTCCTAAACAAATAAATCTAATTAGATATTCTAGCTGGCACAATGAGAGTGAAAGGGGACCAATAACCCCCGGTGATACAGTGGTCAGAATTGAGAAAGGAGAGCTACTTACTGGAACGGTTTGCAAAAAGACGCTTGGAACATCAACTGGAAGTCTCATTCATGTCATCTGGTATGCAGCTTCAGTATTTAATGTGAAACCTGAGCGTATATAGCTCCTACCATGGCAGGGTCTAGGGAAGGAGTGGACCCATTTTGGGTCTGTTGTAGGCATTTAGGCACTAGGTCACCTTACATTGCATTCATAAGAGGTTGATTCCATAATTTGGATGTGACATCCTAGTCACATGGCAGCAACTCTAATTGTTGCCCTGTGGCTCCCCTCTAGCTGCAGTATATAATTAAATATCTATTTCTACTTGAAAATAGTAGATGCTTTGGATTATGTAATGGTCAATCTACCTATAATATAACCCCTTCCATAGGGAGGGGTTTGTTTTCTATTGATGTGATGGCTAACTCGAGTGACTTTTTTTTTAAATGATTGCTTGATAGTAGTTGTGAACTCCGTGTGGCTCTAGAAATTGTTGCATTCAGTTCTTTTATTTGTTATTCATTTCACTGAATGTATACGTAAATGCAGGGAAGAGGTTGGCCCTGATGCAGCTCGTAAATTTCTTGGTCATACTCAGTGGCTTGTAAACTACTGGCTTTTGCAAAACGCATTTAGCATGGGAATCGGTGATACAATTGCCGATGCTTCAACGATGGAGGTTATTAATCAGACTATTTCAACTGCTAAGGAGAGAGTGAAACAACTTATCGGGGAATTTCGGGAAAAGAGGTTGGAGGCTGAACCTGGTCGGACAATGATGGAATCATTTGAAAATAGAGTGAATCAGGTGCTTAATTTGTATTGCTTTCACATTGTTATATTTATTGTATTTTGCTTGACTGAATCTAATGAGCTATTATATTTGACAATTTTAGACTCTAAATAAAGCTCGTGACGATGCTGGAAATAGTGCACAAAAAAGTTTATCGGAGAGCAACAATCTGAAAGCAATGGTGACAGCTGGTTCCAAAGGAAGTTTCATCAATATATCTCAGATGACTGCCTGTGTGGGCCAACAGAATGTTGAGGGTAAGCGGATTCCGTTTGGGTTTGTTGAGCGGACGTTACCCCACTTTACAAAAAATGATTATGGGCCTGAAAGCCGTGGCTTTGTGGAGAACTCGTATCTACGTGGACTGACCCCCCAAGAGTTCTTTTTCCATGCTATGGGTGGTAGGGAAGGTCTTATTGATACTGCTGTGAAGACCTCTGAAACTGGGTACATCCAGAGGCGACTTGTGAAAGCCATGGAGGACATCATGGTCAAATATGATGGGACAGTTAGAAACTCTTTGGGAGATGTCATACAATTTCTCTATGGAGAAGATGGCATGGATGCTGTCTGGATAGAAACCCAAAAACTGGATTCACTTAAAATGAAAAAAACGGAATTTGATAGGGTTTTTAGATATGAATTTGATGATGAAAACTGGAAGCCTAATTATATGCTTGAAGAACCTGTAGAAGACTTGAAAACCATCAGGGAGTTCCGTAATGTTTTTGAGGCTGAAGTTCAAAAGCTTGAAGCTGATAGATTACAGCTAGCAACAGATATAGTCACTACTGGTGACAATTCTCTGCCACTTCCTGTTAACCTGAAGAGGCTTATCTGGAATGCTCAGAAGACATTTAAGGTTGATTTCCGCAGGCCTTCTGATATGCATCCTATGGAAATTGTGGAAGCTATTGACAAGCTCCAGGAGCGACTTAGAGTTGTTCCTGGTGAGGATCTCTTGAGTCAAGAAGCTCAAAAGAATGCTACTCTACTGTTCAATATTCTGCTTCGAAGCACTTTTGCAAGCAAAAGGGTCCTGGAGGAATACAGGCTTTCCCGTGAGGCATTTGAGTGGGTTGTAGGAGAAATAGAATCAAGGTTCTTGCAGTCACTTGTAGCCTCTGGGGAAATGATTGGTTGTGTTGCAGCACAATCAATTGGGGAGCCTGCTACTCAGATGACCCTCAACACTTTCCACTATGCTGGTGTCAGTGCAAAGAATGTTACTCTCGGGGTTCCTCGGTTAAGGGAAATCATCAATGTAGCGAAGAGAATTAAAACACCTTCTCTGTCTGTGTACTTGAAACCTGAAGTTGGTAAAACCAAAGAAAGAGCAAAGAGTGTGCAGTGTGCTTTAGAATACACCACTCTCAGGAGTGTGACTCAAGCTACAGAGGTGTGGTATGATCCAGACCCAATGAGCACAATAATTGAGGAGGATGTTGATTTTGTGAAGTCCTACTATGAAATGCCTGACGAAGAAGTTGCTCTTGAAAAAATCTCACCATGGTTGCTGCGCATAGAGCTAAATCGTGAAATGATGGTTGATAAGAAGTTGAGTATGGCTGACATTGCAGAGAAGATCAACCTTGAATTTGATGATGATTTGACCTGTATATTTAATGATGACAATGCAGAAAAACTGATACTTAGAATCCGTATCATGAATGATGAAGCACCCAAAGGAGAGATTCAGGATGAATCTGCTGAAGATGATGTTTTCTTAAAGAAAATAGAAAGCAACATGCTGACTGAAATGACCTTAAGGGGTATCCCAGATATCAATAAAGTCTTTATAAAAAATATTAAAGTTCAGAAGTTTGATGAGAATGAAGGTTTTAAGGCCCATGATGAATGGATGCTTGATACCGAAGGTGTCAACCTTTTAGCTGTTATGTGCCATGATGATGTGGATGCAACAAGGACCACAAGCAACCATTTAATTGAAGTTATTGAAGTTCTTGGTATTGAGGCAGTTCGGCGGGCTTTGCTGGATGAATTACGTGTTGTCATTTCTTTTGATGGCTCTTATGTCAATTACAGGCATTTAGCTATTCTTTGTGACACCATGACTTATAGGGGGCATTTGATGGCAATCACACGTCATGGTATCAACCGGAATGATACTGGGCCAATGATGAGATGTTCTTTTGAAGAGACAGTTGATATTCTACTTGATGCTGCAGTATATGCTGAGACTGATTGCCTGAGGGGTGTCACTGAAAATATCATGTTAGGTCAGCTTGCCCCAATTGGCACTGGCGAATGTGCCCTGTATCTTAATGATGAGATGTTGAAGAATGCTATTGAGCTCCAGCTACCTAGTTATATGGATGGTCTTGATTTTGGCATGACTCCTGCACGATCCCCAATATCTGGAACTCCATATCATGAAGGCTTGATGTCTCCAAGTTATTTGTTGAGCCCAAATTTACGGCTCTCTCCAACATCAGATGCTCAGTTTTCACCTTATGTTGGTGGGATGGCATTTTCACCTACCTCATCTCCTGGTTACAGTCCATCATCACCAGGCTATAGCCCATCGTCACCAGGATATAGCCCGACTTCACCAGGGTACAGCCCCACATCGCCTGGCTACAGTCCCACATCGCCTGGCTACAGCCCCACCTCTCCAACTTACAGTCCTAGCTCTCCAGGATATAGTCCTACGAGTCCAGCTTATTCGCCTACCAGTCCATCTTACTCTCCTACATCACCGAGCTACAGCCCCACATCACCAAGCTACAGCCCTACATCCCCCAGCTATAGTCCAACATCTCCAAGTTATAGTCCCACATCACCTGCCTACAGCCCCACATCACCAGCCTACAGCCCTACTTCACCAGCGTATAGTCCTACCTCTCCATCATATAGTCCAACATCACCTTCATATAGTCCAACGTCACCTTCGTATAGTCCAACTTCACCCTCCTACAGCCCCACATCACCCTCCTACAGCCCAACATCTCCATCATACAGTCCCACGTCTCCTGCATACAGCCCCACATCTCCTGGATACAGCCCAACATCACCCTCATATAGCCCAACTTCTCCATCATATAGTCCCACTTCCCCTAGCTATAACCCACAGTCAGCCAAGTATAGTCCTTCATTGGCATATTCTCCCAGTAGTCCAAGATTGTCTCCATCAAGTCCCTATAGTCCCACATCTCCAAATTACAGGTGAGCGATTCTGACCTTTTCAATATTTTTGGTGCTGCAAGTGATATATTTTAATGACATGGCAAACTTTTGAATATTTTTTCGGTCAATATCTTGAGTTTGGGGTGAACCTCAACCTTTTGCGGCAGGAGTTACTTTTTTGGGTTAAATATATTTGGTGTCTTGATAAAAATATAGCTAATTTCTTTTAGTCTCAAAAAATTAGTTAGTTTACCACCTTACAAATTTTAAAATTTTTGAAAATGGTTTACTTGATCATATACCAACGTGTCAAGCATCTAGAGGCATCATCTCACATCACATCCACCTTAACATGATTGTTAACACAACTTGTCTTGATGCATGTCAGACAGTCATTAAATGATAATAGGAATCGTTTTCAAAACAATTAATATGTACAAGAACTAACACAGTTTGTTGGAGGACAAACCACCAGGGTTGACTTTGTAGTAGGAGGTTTGGATAACAGTTTACATGTGGGTCCTAGGTTCAAACCGTAGTGCTTCCATTGTACACTGAAATGATTTCTTTGGAGGACTATAATAAAATATAACTATATTTAGAGATGAAAATCATATATAAGCTTTTTTTTTCCTGGGGATATTCCATATTGTTCAATGATTAGCTTGTTAGGTGGCTGAATTAGTGAATAAAGTCAATCATAATCATCATGTGTTATTGATTCTCACATACATATTTATTGTGTTAATTCTTTACTCCTAGTTAATATGATTTATTATTTTCAGCCCAACATCTCCATCGTATTCACCAACATCTCCATCTTATTCACCATCAAGCCCAACATACAGTCCTGGCAGGTAAGTTAAACTTCATTTATTTTCCTCTCAAGTCTGGAGCCTGTCACAATTAAGAACAGTAGTAAAATTGGAGATCTTTCTTTTCTTTTTCTTTGTTGTTAAATTTTAGGGGGTATATTGTTTCTGTGACTTATTCATATTTACTTTTTCCCCAGCCCATATAATTCTGGTGTGAGCCCAGACTATAGCCCCAGTTCTCCTCAATTTAGGTAATGCATATATACAAATCCTTCTTCACCACCAATTGTATGGAGGGAATATATCTGAGCAGTCTGTTTTTCTTAATTTTTGTTTTAAATCATTTGCAGTCCCAGTACGGGTTACTCACCAAGTCAACCTGGTTACTCTCCATCTTCCACCAGCCAGTACACTCCACAGACTAGTGACAAGGATGATAAAGGCACTCGCTGAGGTAAAGTAACAGCTTTACTGAAGCATATATATGACTGTTGAAATGATCAGATTTTGAGCCAGACAAAATTGAGATGGTTGTTACAACTTGCAACCAAGTGATACTCATCTGGCATTGTCCTTATTATATTGATCTTATAATTTATACATCCTGTGAAAAAAGTTTATCTCAAGTTTGAATTTAAGCTTGGAGATGAAAAGCATCTAAGGCAGGTAATTGATCAGGACAACTAGGGTTGGATGGAGGAGACTCCAATCTAAACTCTGCTGGGATGAGACATTGGGATTTGGAGCGCTCTATTATTTTGCATTGTATTAATCATCTATATCATTTGACTTCCTGTTGTTGACTATAACTTCGGAACAGCTCAACTCTGAATTGAAAATTTTCTGTTGTAGTTGAACATTTTTTGAGCCTGGCTTGTTATTGGGTCATATTGTTGTTCCAATACGCGTGTTCAATACGTGTGCTTGTAAAGTCTTGACGATGAAAATTTTCTGTTTTGAAGATCGTAAGAAGGATACGAAGTTGTAAACTATTTCTTTGTAACAAGTTTATGGTACATTGGTACGGATATTTAACAAACTATATTCGAACCAGATTGAAAGATAAATGGAAAATTTTGGTTTAGCTTATCTTGAATTTGTTATGTTCTTACCGTTGCATTCTAACATTGCAGATGTCCCAACCTTCTAAGATGAATTCTCTTTTCGTGTTCAAATAATGGATACGGGATTTCTAGAATAGTAACTGTTAATTGTGTTAAAAAAAGTTATTCTGGATTTTGGCTTTTTAACTAAAATGATGTTATTTTCAGAAGTATTAATCAGAAATTGTGTTTAGAGTAGTTTTGATGATGAAATACATGTATGTAATCACTTACAAAAATACACATGTAAAAAGAGACACGCCCAATACTAAGAATGTTATCGTAAGTGTGCCATTCACATATCTTATTATCTCTCAGTTGAAAGCACATTTAATTTAAATTCACCTACAATCAAGTGAAGTAATATAAATTTGCTTCATTCAAACAGTTTTATAATCTATTTTATAATTTAACTGAAATATATTGTGAAGGTAAATATTTTTTAATTATACAAACATTAAATTTGAAATGTCATGCAAAATAAATGTTTTCACGTCATTTTGGTATGTAAACAAATCTTTATTCTATTTAAAAAGTAATAAATAATAATAATAAAAAAGATATACATTGGCTTGCAAACATAAAAAATATTTAATTTTTTCTTGAATTAGTACGTATGTAATAGGATATCATAGAAGGATATAAAAATATTTCTTACTTATTTCAATAAGATTTAACGTGTTGTGCCTTCTATCAAAAAGTAGAAAATGCTTTTTCTTAATTAATTTCTTTTATCCATAAGAATTGGATATAATGTCAAGGAGTTTAAATCAATTGTTTTTAAAAAAAGTATGAATTATTGTTTTTTTTTAAATGGCATCACATCTAAAATAGCAACACACAAGTGTGTGACACTCCTTGAGAATGCGCACACAGTAGCGTGAGAGATGCTATTTTTTCTTTTTCCTTTTTTTTTAGGTTAAACACCTTAAATATGATTTTGATTTTTATGTTATGATCAAACTTTAGTTTTGATTTCTTAGTTTTCTCCATTAGTTTTAATCTTTACGTTAATAGGTTGAAATTGATACTTGATATAATGTAATTATTCCATAAAATATAATATTATTAGCACAACAGTTAATTCAACAAATAAAAATATTACATTATTTTTTCTCTTTAATCTATTTCACTCTTCAACTTCTTAAAACAGATTGTATTGTTTTTCTCTATTGATACCTTTAAGAATCAATTCCAACACATTAAATAACATAATAAAAAAAACCAATAAAAAAGTTAAAACATGGACCCAAATGATCTTTAACCCCTTTTTTTATCATCACGTTATTTATCTTATTTCTCTCTCTTTTTTATTCATTTAGAATTTCTTTAAAGTGTAAATAGCGCTTTTCTTAAAAATTCATAGTTTGGTATTAAAATATTTGCTCAAATTAAATAGTTTTAACAGAATATAAAATTATCTTTAGAATAATCTAACAAATCAAACTTTCACATAATATTTACGAATTATAGTGATTTGCAATATTCTCTCTCGTCATTTTTATAAGATGATATTTTTTTAAGGATTTTTTCATCTTTTCAATAGGATTTTTTTTTAATTTATAATGTTCCTTTATTGTTATTTTATGATATATCCTCTATACCCATATATATATATATATATATATATATATATATATATCCTATTTAATTACATTTTCTCTTTTGATGTAAATAGAACTTAGAAAATTCATTCCTCTCTTTTTATTAACATGAAAACTAAGTTAAGAAGCATAAAAATAGTAATTAAATTTAATGTGTATATTCAGCATTACCATTTCTAAAAAAAAATATGGGTATAAAATGATGTAGCGGGGTCAAATAAAAAAGGATGGAACGAAGTAAATTACAAATTTTCACTGAGGTTCAGTAGTTCATATAGCTCCAGATCCACACCCTCAACAACTAAATTAGTACTATACTACGCCAACGCAATATATTGTTAAGATTGAATTTGAGCCGCACAAAGTCACAAGATTCTCAAAAGGACAAAAAGAAACAAAGAATTGTACTTTGTGAACTGTGATTGTTATCATTTCATTTATCATTACTTGTTTTCTCGTTGAACGGCAATATTATATATATTCAGGAATTTGACAAATTAACTAATTTTTGAAAAAAAAATCGTTTGATACTTTAATCATCTCTAACATTTTACTTCCAAACAAGTGGACAAGGTCAGTGTCACAATGACTCACCAAACTATGAAACCACGACCAAATCCAACCTTCAAATATTTTTTTACTGTGCCGGCAACTTAAGCACATTGCTTAAAACTTCCTCCACTTTAACTCTACTACAATACTCAATAGACACGCCACATCTCAATAATCAATGCCAACTATAATCTTTTTTTAATTGCACCCCATTTTTGTTTTTTTTTTCTGTGATTAGTTAATTTATTTTATCATTAATCATCTCTTTCATTTACCACATAAGGTCCTTTATATACACCATGCCACATATATGTTGCTAGCATTAATACCCTTCTTAAACTTCATAACTCAAAGTCCATTGAGCTATAAAAAGGGTCATCAGAAAATGAAGAAACTGTTCAATTTTTTCAAGTTTATGTCAAAACAACCAGTGACTTTGGTAACATTTCAGAACCCAACTACGAGTCCTTGTCGATTACCTGCACATGTTTCAATAATTCCAAAAGAAGCTCGAAGAAGGCACAAAGGTGGAAGTTTTAGTGCAAAAGAGCCAACATCTCCGAAAGTGTCGTGCATGGGTCAGGTTCAGTGCAAGAAGAAGAGGAAAAAACAGAAAAGGGTTCAGCAACCCCAGAGAGAAAACAATGATGACTCTGTTCGGGGCCGTGAAAAGAAGAAGATTATGCTTTGGATTGCTAAGGGAAGTGATGAGGGGATAAAGCCTAGTGGGAAAGGTTTAGTGTTGGAAGAGAAGACAATGGAAGCCCCTTCGTTGAATACGATGAGGAAATTTGCTAGTGGCAGAGGATCATTGTATGATTTCGATGTTACCATTGCAGAAAGGTGAATGTAACTTACACGTATGATATTGTAATTGTATTGTGACCAAGTGATATTTGGACATAACTACACGCATCGAATGCAATTTATTTTAGGAAAATGTTTTCTTGATTGTACCCTTATATTTGTTTTTTTAAATGGGTGTATACATAAAAGAAAGTGATAAAGATTTGAAAAACAGTTATTGTAAGATAAAGTTCTTATATTTTAATGTTCATATAACGATACTGTTTATTTGACACACAAAAATATGTTATATAATAGTTTATGATCTGAACCAACACCAGTGGTGTATCTTTACGGGTATAAAATTGATTTTTGAGTAAGAAGTTATTCGACCTAATTCTGAAGTTAAATTGGTATAAGTTGTTATATTGGTTTAAATCGACTTAATTAGAATTTAATCTAAACTGATTAAAAGAGGTTTGCATTAAATTGTTCAGTTTTTATATTTTTATTTATTATTTAATTAAAAATAACAAATAAATTTTATTTAATTAGTAAAATTTAATTTGTATACAGAATAAAAATTTTGAATAAAAAAATAAATGAGACATAAATTAAAATTAAATCAATATTAAAGCTAATAAACTTGTAAATACAACAGAGGATTATACATGTCTCATAAAATATAAAAAATCAGGCATAACTTTAAAATTAAATTAAAAATAATAATTAAGTTATGCAATTTTTAATATATATAATTATATAATATGAGTACAAAGTTGACTTATAAATAAAGTTATATATAAATATAATTTCAATTTAGATTAGATAGTTTGCCAAATATAAATCTAAAATACGATTCAATCCAATAACAAAGTTCAAATTTTATGGTTTACGTTATTTTGATTTTCAATTTATTTGTCTCTTAGTTTTCTCCTTTTTATTAGATTAGATTGATTTATCAATACCTAAATGTCAGCATCCAAGATAAAGGTGACAAGCCATTTTCACTATTTAAAAAAAATCAGTTTTTTCTTGGGTCACAAACGGAAAAAAGGGTTGTATTTTCACATGGAATAATGATCAAGCAGGAGCAGAAGAAGATAGGGAAAATACAAGAAGCAAAAGATAAAGATGATGCAGAAGCATGGTGGTGATGGCACAATGCTCACGGAGGGATGGCTATGAACGACACACAACATAATGAAGGATTGAGGGTCGATCTCATTGCCGACGCACAGAGAGAGAACAAGTGAGGGGAAGTAGAAAGTTGGGATGACCGGAGTTAAAACTTTTGGTTACTCAATTCGGTTTCACCAACCCTAAAAATATTAAGCAGAGTTTTAACGTCTCGAATGTCATAACCCTAAAAATAGATTCTATTATTAAACGGAGTTTTGATAGTCTCAAACGGGATTAATATCAACCCTTAAATTTCTCTATTTCTCCAACTCTATTTCTCCAATTCAAAACTAAACAAACTCATTCATGATCCAGTTGCTGAAGCGAATATTATATCAGACTTAAATTGTCATCCTTAATCTAAGGGACCAAACCAGTAAGTCTAATATTATATCTAGTATCTTTATGAATATACAAATAGTAGAATATCATATCAACAATCAAGACTAGGTTGCTGACATACCAGAGGATCAACAATTTACCAAATGTCATACCAGACAACTTGTACGCATCAGAAATTGGCGTGCAAATGGTAACCTTTTTTTTTTTGTAAATTAAAAAAAAGTCCTAACAACTCATCATTACAAAGTTTACCCTCATCTTAAACTCTGAATATTACTAAGTCAATATAGAAGATACACATATTTTAATTCTTTAACTTAAGTTGTGGTATCCTTACCAACTTAAATATTAGAGTGTATAACACCCAATTTAATTTCAGGATATTAATTAATTATTGACTCATTTTAATTTTGTTTAAGGTTGGTTAAGGGTATATTAATTAACTAAACAAAAATTAAAAAAAAATTCCTCTTTCTCTTCTCTTCATTATCACCAAATGTGTTTTTCCCTCCTCTATGCATCACCACTAAAATTTTCTCTTCTTCCTCTTCATCATATTTGGCAAGTCAAGATTGGCTCCCTCATTCCCTTTCACCTCATGCATCATCATCATCATCATCATTGACTTTCATTCAAGTTCCTACTTTGCCTAGGTAAGCTCTATAACCCTTTTTGGCATTTTTGCTCCAATTTGCAAGAGCCCACTCTCAATTTCTTCACTTCTTGGCCAATTAAAGCTTGTTGATCATTGTGAACTTAATTGGGTGCTTTGGGTTGCAGCATCCCACCTAAATTCCCGGAATCAATCCCCAAGGTTTACTAAATTTAGAGAAAATTTTTTGTGAAGAACAAAACAACTTTGACAAACTAACTATAAGAACCTAAGCGACATGCGGCTTGACAATACACACAGCAGAAGACAAACCACAAGCCTTAACAAGCTTAAGAACTCGAACTATAGGTCCCTAATAATGGACTGGATATCCTTCTTTTCCCATATATGAAGATATAAGTCGGGAACCAAGGAATACCAACCTTAGGGCATCGCCTACATAACACAATCACTTCCATTTAAACAATTCTAGATTGAATAATTCCTAGACATAGGAAGGATTAAATTCTCAACATAATATCATGACAAGACTCAAACTAAACCTCTAGTGAGGTGTCAATTACTTATCCACTATCAATCATACACTTATATTCAAGTATCACCACACATACTCAAGATATGACATCAAGCCTCACATATATAAATATATGTCATGCTTAGGCCAACTGAAGGGCCACGTCATAGACCTCAAATATCACACATACATATCTTTAATCACTAGTGCAAAAATGGCTTCGAACACACGGGTATAAACTCGGTTTAATGAAAAAACATGATTGAAAAGAGGCAGTGACAATTTTGAAATTATGAGAACAATATAGGAATTCGGTTTCATGCGGAACTGTGTTCTTAGGTTTTACTTTCTCCTTTTTAATTTTTTTTAAGAACACCTAGGAACATAATTCACGCGTAATTGAGTTCTTAGGTCTTATATTTTTTAAAATTTCTTTTTAAACAAGCCTAGGAATTCGGTTCCCACGCAACTGAGTTCTTAGGTCTTGGGTTTTTTATTTTAATTTTTTTAATAGAACTAAGAACTCTGTTAACCTATAAATAAGTTCTTAGGGTGACTCTTTAAATTTTTTTATGAGACCTACAAACACATTTGTTGGCAACAACCGAGTTTGTAGCCTTTCTTAATTATAACAAACCTTTCGCAAGTGAAATATTGCTTCGAACATTTATTTCCTCCCTCAATCTCTTGCTTCCACTTTCATTGCTCCTCGTGACTCTTTGCTTCCACTTTCTTCTGTCATTGCACGGGTTTTTTCTTCTCTCTACGTTGCATGTCACCTTCCCATAGTGTTTAGAAAGGTTAGTTTTTTTCCCCTGTTATGCGTTGCTTACTATTGTTTGCTTACTGTTACTTAGTGCTATTAATGGTTTCCTTGGTTGTGTTACTTATTGTTTGCTTTCCCCTGTTAGTACTGCGTTGCTTACTATTATTTGCTTTCCCCTGTTAGTACTACGTTGCTTAATATTATTTGTTTACTGCTACTTTTGTTTTTTATTTTAAATTTTTTAAAAAGAACTAAGAACTCGGTTCTCGCGTAACTGAGCTCTTAGAAATTTTGTTTTGTATTTTAATTTTTTAAAAAGAACTAAGAACTTGATTCTCGTTGAACTGAGTTCTCAAGAGTTTTGTTTTTTATTTTAAATTTTTTAAAAAGAACTAAGAACTCGGTTATAGTCGGGAACCGTGTTCATAGATAAAAAATTTATATGTAAAAACTCGGTTATGTCATGAACTAAGTTCGTAGCTTTAAAAACTTGCACTAAAACATCCAAACCTGAACGGTTTCGTATGTTTTTCCTTTACGTTACTTGCTTAAACCCTTACGTTCCTTGCTTCCTCCATTATGTTGGTGCTTCCATTTCCTTTCTCTTTTGTGCTTCCATTGTTACGCTGTTTCTTGCACTTCCTCCATTGCTCTATTTGCTTGTTTAAAAGGTTAAAGTTCTTCATCTTCTCATATTGTGTTCCTCCATTACTGTTACTGTGTGAGATATGCCATTATTGTTAGTGCATTTGCTTTCATTTACTACATTGATCTTGCTGGTACTCTGTGTTTGCGATTGTGTTTTCCTTTGTGTTTGCTTCCATTTACTGTTATTGTATTGGTATCTGCCATTATCATTGCATTTGATATATACAAGTTCTACCTTTGCCATTGAATGTTACTATATATGCGTTTGATATATACATGTGGGTGCATGGTGATTTTAAAACTTGGCAGTGTAAACCTTAGGCTTATGCTTGGCATGTTGAAATTTTCTTTTAAAAGAATATACTTATATAAAATTTTAGTTTAAGTATAATGTATTCAAATATTCAAGGTTAAGAATAAAGGGATTAGAGATCTATGACTTGTTGAATTTTAGTTTAAGTATAATGTATTCAAATATTAGTTTAAGTATAATGTATTCAAATATAATGTATTCAAATTTTAGTTTAAGTATAATGTTTGGCATGATGATTAAGTGTTTAAAATGATTGTCACATGACTCTATGACTTGTTGAATAAACTTTTTAAACATTAGAGATCTATTTGGGTTAAAAAAATTATAACATACCAATTATAGAAATGACTAGACTAGTATGATTAATGTTTTTACATAGGTGTGCTCTACTACGTTGAATCAAAATATGTTTGATGTAGTACGTTACGTCTATTGCATGAGTTAAGAATCATAACTTTTGAATGATTTTCTTAATTCTAATTGGCCAAGTATACTCTGTGTTAAACAATGTCACATTGTAAGTGCTGTATTTGGGTCTAAATCATGGATACAAGTTGGATTAATACATCATGGTTAACTGATGCATATGAGAGTGAAGTTTAAATATTCATAGAGTTTGTATTTTGAAATGTCGAAGACAATAATGGAAGATACTTTTGCCCTTGTGTTAAATGTGAGAATACGCGTCTGCTAGGCCTAGAAATTATACGGGAACATCTGTTATGTGATAGTTTTCTCAAGAGTTATACACGTTGGATATGGCATGGTGAACATGTTGTCACACCGAGTGTGATGAATGTAAGTCAAACTGAAGGTTTTACACGTGGTGTTGATTATGATATGGATGATCGACTTGAAGAAATGATTCGTGATATGAGTGAAGAAAACTTCTAGAGAGCACATGTATATGAAACTCTCCGTGAGGATTTAGAGAACCCGTTGTATCCAAATTGTACTAATTTCATACGATTCTCGGCTGTTTTACGATTGTTTAACTTGAAGGTGAGAAGCGGGTGGACGGGTAAAAGTTTCACTGAATTGCTGTAACTATTAAAAGACATGCTTCCAACTGGTAATACCTTGCCAAGTCGTAACTACGAGGCTAAAAGGATTTTATGTCCTATGGGGTTGGAGTACAAGAAGATAAACACATGTCCAAATGATTGTGTGTTATACGAAGATAAGTATGAAATAATGCATGAATGTCCAACGTGTGGGTTATCACGGTATAAGAAGAAAGACAATGACTCTGGTGAGGAGGTATACACCAAAGGGTCTCCTACAAATGTGTTATGGTATTTGCCTATCATTCCTAGATTGAAGCAGTTATTTGCCAATGAAGATGATGCAAAGTTGATGAGGTGGCATTTTAAGGAGAGGTTGACTGATGGACAACTTAGGCATCTGGAAAATGGATTACAATGGAAGAAGTTGGATTCACTATTTCCAGAGTTTGCAAATGACCCAAGAAGTTTAAGACTCGGTTTGGCAACATATAGAATGAACTTGTCCGGTAACTTAAGCACTACACATAGTTCATGGCCTGTTTTATTGTTTATTTACAACCTACCGCCATGGCTATGTATGAAGAGAAAATATGTGATGATATCGATGATGACCTCAGGTCCAAGACAACCGGGGTAACGAAATTAACGTGTACTTAAAACCCTTGATTCAATACTTAAGATTGTTGTGGGATAAAGAAGTTGATGTTTTTGATGTATTTGGGCGTGAGACATTCAAGTTGCATGCAATGTTGTTCTGTACAATCAACGACTTTCAAAGCTATGGAAACTTATCCGATTATATTGTAAAGGGTCACAAAGCGTGTCTCAAATATGAGGATAACACTTGTTACCAACAACTGCATCATGGGTGGAAGACGGTTTACCTTCGACATCGAAGGTTTCTAAAAGCAAATTATCCATATCAGAGGTTAAATAAGGCCTTTAATGTTGAACAAGAGTTTGATATTGCTCCTCCAATGTTAACTGGTAAATAAGTTTTTAAACGGGTTAAATTCTTAAATATGACCCTTAGCAAGTATGAAAAACGACACAATACGTAGAGGACGTGGAAGAAGAGGTCGATATTCTTTGATTTACGGTATTGGAAGGAGTTTGATGTGAGACACTGTATTGATGTGATGCATGTAGAGAAAAATGTGTGTGACAGTATTGTTGGGACATTGTTGAAAATACAGGGTAAGACAAAGGATGGCTTGAATTCTCATCTTGACTTAGAGCACATTGCAGAAGAGTGGTGTTATGGTAATGGCTGAGTCGATACAATCCTCCACTGCAAAAGATAAGAATCCTATAATGGTCGAGTTATGTTATTTTGGTGTGATTGAAGAAATATGGGATGTCAATTACGGTTCCTTCATAGTACCTGTGTTTAAATGCAAATGGGTGGATAGTAATCACGGTGTGAAAACTGATGAGTTTGGATACACTTTGGTTGATCTCAATAAGGTAGGCTATAAGGAAGAGCCTTTTATTATGGCAACTTAAGTGAAACAAGTGTTTTATGTTACTGACCCGTCTAACAAAAGATGGTCAGTTGTTATGCAAAGTAGACCCAACCCGTCTAAACTGATTAAAAGAGGTTTGCATTAAATTGTTCAGTTTTTATATTTTTAATTATTTAATTAATTAAAAATAATAAATAAATTTTATTTAATTAGTAAAATTTAATTTGTATACATAATAAAAATTTTGAATAAAAAAATAAATGAGACATAAATTAAAATTAAATCAATGTTAAAGCTAATAAACTTGTAAATACAACAGAGGATTATACATGTCTCATGAAATATAAAAAATCAGGCATAACTTTAAAATTAAATTAAAAATAATAATTAAGTTATGCAATTTTTAAAATATATAATTATATAATACGAATACAAAGTTAACTTTATAAATAAAGTTATATATAAATATGATTTCAATTTAGATTAGATAGTTTGCCAAATATAAATCTAAAATACTATTCAATCCAATAACAAAGTTCAAATTTTATGGTTTATATTATTTTGATTTTCAATTTACTTGACTCTTAGTTTTCTCCCTTTGATTTTATGATTTTTATTAGATTATATTGGTTTATCAACAACTAAATGCTAGCATCCAAGATAAAGGTGACAAAATGATCAACAGAACATGCCGGACCCGCACAAGCCATTTTCACTATTTTAAAAAAAAATCAGTTTTTTCTTGGGTCACAAACGGACTTAATTTTCATGGGAAAAAAGGGTTGTATTTTCACATGGAATAATGATCAAGCAGGAGCAGAAGAAGATAGGGAAAATACAAGAAGCAAAAGATAAAGATGATGCAGAAGCAGGGTGGTGATGGCACAATGCTCACGGAGGGATGGCTATGAACGACACACAACATAATGAAGGATTGAGGGTCGATGCCATTGCCAACGCACAGAGAGAGAACAACTGAGGGGAAGTAGAAAGTTACGATGAAGGGACTGAATCTCATTCATGACGCAGAAGCTGAAGCGAATATTATATTAGATGGGGTGTTTGATTTGTAGAAAACAGAATTGGAGAAATAGAAAAAATTTAAAGGTTGATATT
Source organism: Clitoria ternatea (assembly GCA_037962975.1). Lineage (NCBI taxonomy): Eukaryota > Viridiplantae > Streptophyta > Magnoliopsida > Fabales > Fabaceae > Clitoria > Clitoria ternatea. The sequence goes on from CM075670.1 coordinate 34,200,346, forward strand.
GTACAGTCAAAATTTCGTTTGACAGTTGATGAAATTTTTTCTCTCAACCAACAAAGTTTTGTTTATCAAACTCCATTTCACCTTATGTACCAAACATGATTGTCATCCTTAATCTTTATGAATATCCAAATAGTACAATATCATATCAACAATCAAGACTAGGTTGCTGACATACCGGAGGATCACCAATTTACCAAATGTCATACCAGACAACTTGGACACGCATCAGAAATTGACATGTAAATGGTAACATTTTTTTTTGTAAATTAAAAAAAATCTTCTAACAATTCATCATTACAAGGTTTACTCTCATCTTAAACTCTAAATATTACTAGGTTTTTTGGCAGATATGGGGTACCTTTTTAAAAAAATTATGGAAATGGGGTTGGTTTTTAGAAAATTGTTGGTCTCGGGTAATATAAGTCAAATCACATTACAAACCATAGGATCAAGAGGCGAGTTTCTGCATGTTGGACACGTGGCTCGCATGCATGGAAACCGTCCCCCCAAGAGACGGTTTTGTGGCTTTTCAGGCGAGCTGCAGAGGCGATGTGATGATTCTTGAAACTGCCTGGTGGACCGACGGTTTAGGCAGCTTTTCAGGGGACGTGACAACCCACTGAAACCGCCTGGTGGACCGGTGGTTTTGCCCTCTTCAGACTGCACCTGACACCGCCTGGTGGACCGACGGTTTAGGCAGCTTTTCAGGGGACCTGGCACCCACTGAAACCGCTTGGTGGACCGGCGGTTTGCACGTAGTTCGGAGCATGTTTCCACCTTTAAAACGTGAAGCAATGCAAGAGGGGAAGATGCAAATGTGGTCCATCTGCAATGTGCATTTTTGTGGTTTTTCTTCTCTTTAAGTTCTCAAAGTGTGTTGTGTTTGGTGGTGAAAGTGAAAGTGTGGTCCTTTTGCAGTGAAAGTGGAAGCTGTTCCATTTTAGTTGTGGTCCATTAGTTGCTTTGATGTACTCTCTTTTAATTATTTTTATGATTTTAAAGTATGAAACTAATGTTTAAGTATTTTAGGGAAAATATTACTAGTTAATAAAATAAAACTTTGTTTAGTATTATGTTTCTTTGACTTAAAAAGGTTAGGGATAATATGACTACATAATGAACCCATATTTGTTTAGTATTATGTTTATATACATAAGAATGTAGTATTCCTTAAAGAAGATGAGTTGTATTTTACTGGGTCACCGTTAATTAGTAGTATGCTTAATATGAAATATTTAGTATTATATTAGTTGTTAGGAAAATATTATGTAGGGCTATGAAATAATATTGTAAGTATATGTAGTTAAACTATTTTTGTAGTTAGGGAGAAATGTTAGTCTTCAGTAAGTAAGATTAGTAGTATTTTGTTGGTTTAATGGTTAATTAGTTGTATGGTTAATGTTAAATATTTATTATGATATTAGGGTTTAGTTAAATAATTAGTATGAAATGTCATTTTTAGTTAGCATAAATCACTTAATAGATAAAAGTAATTTCAAATAACGTAATATTTATATGGGGTAAAAGTAAAGGAATTTTTTTAATGTATGTAAATAGCAAAGTAGGACACATTATTATATTTAATAATACACATTACTAAATTCATGTTTGATAAATATATTTATTATTAAATTTTGTAACAATTATATGTTTTGGGTTTAGTAATAAATTTTTAAAAAAAGTATTATAGAAAATTTAAAATAGTTATATATTTAATGAATTTATTTATCAAATAAAACAAATTTGCAGGTTTTACTATATTAGTATTTGTTATTAAATATATTTGTATTAAATGAGACTAATTATATAATCAAATTTTTGTAATAAACATGTATTGAGAAATATAATTAAAAATTTTGTTACTAAATTTTTGGAAATTATATACTATAAATTTATATTTTATGTTGCACATTTAGTCGATTTATATAAATTGGAACTTAATATTAATTATAAGTTGTTTTTGTAGGATGACTGCATCAACTTCATCTGTTGGTCAACCTCGTGAAGTGAACCCCGGTCCTGAAAATCCAAGTCTTTTGAAGTTTCAAAATGTTCATGTCTCAGAAGCAATTTGGAATGGAAGACCCGACAGAATATTAAAATGTAGACGTGTGTTGCTTTTTCGTGGTGCTAGAGGCTCTGTGCCAGACCAGATTGTACCTCATTTACAAAGAGCTGGGTTCCTTGGGATTGCCCAACTTCATTTTTTTCAGGTTGAGCCTGCTCTGGTGTCTATATTTGTGGAGAGGTGGAGACCTGAGACGCATACATTTCATATGCCACCTGGTGAATGTACCATAACATTGCAGGATATGGCGATTCAGACGGGGTTACATGTTGATGGTCTCCCCTTAATGGTCTATACTTCTGATCGGGATTAGAGTGCATGTGTGCAAAATTTATTTAGTGTGTATCCACCGGATGACGTATTCTACAACGGGACATTGAAGATGAAGTGGCTCTCAGAACACTTTGACAACATTGACGACCATCTTGGGGATGTGGTTCAATTGTTACGGTTTGCAAGGGCGTATATTTTACGATTAATCGGTGGTGTTATCTTCTCCGATCAATCTAGTAGTAAGGTCCCACTTAGATATTTGCCACTATTGGAAGACCTAGATAGATGTGGGAAGTATAGTTGGGGTTCTGCAGCCCTCAGCTATTTGTACCGGGAATTATGTAAATCAACTGACTATGATCGTTTGTCCATTTATGGGCTTCACCTACTAGTTCAGGTCTGGGCCTGGGACATGTTCCCTTGCATTGCTCCAACGGCCCCACCTCATGATAAACCTGTGGGAACTCTTTATGCTGCAAGGTAGGCCTTGTGATGTGAATGTCTTTATTTTTGTTGATCGTTTGTTTGAAGTTTTGGTGATCGCATAACAAATTTATCACACTCTTTTTTGTAGGTGGTTAGGCAGTCGTACATTTAAGGCTGTCTGACAGGACATTGACTTTTATAGACGTTCATTTGATCAAATGAAGCACATGGACGTGAGTCAACCATTTGCATAATTAGTAAAGTTTCATATATTAATGTTTGTCTTCTTACATTATCGACTAATTGTTTTTGTTTTTGATGTTATGTAGATTATTTAGACCCCCTACGGGGCGGATTTGTTGCAATCATTGCCCCCAATTTGTTTGCAAGGTTCAGATGCATGGCGAGCTGTGGTCCCACTGTTGTGTACCAACATCGTTGAGTGGCACCAGCCTGATCATGTGATGAGGCAGTTTGGCATGCAACAACATATTCCATCTGCTCCATGCCAACCTGAGGATCTGCATGGCATCACGCAGAGAAGGAAGTCAGGGGAAAATTGGGGGAAACTTTATGTGTCATTAATAACAATGTGGGTGAACCGTGTTGAATATATGTATACTAACCCACCATAGGATGGTCTATGAACTACACCCTGTTGTGTTGTTAGACACTGACGACAATTATGTCCAGTTTGTTTGCAACGCTGACATTTTGATTGTGTGGTCTGGGAGTCCGTCCAATCCATTTCATTACAAATACGTGATGATTTGGGTCGACCCTTTGGTTGGATACGAGTTGGGTCAGGCACTAGTTTCCAACCATCGTTAGATTCAGGGATATCATCGTCATTCCCAATGGGGTACCATTGGCTAGAGTATGCATTCAGCACACTTTCTTGTGTGTAAACCGGATCAATAAATTGGAAGTAGTCAATGCTAACAACCTGGCAGGTAGCAATAATGTGTGAGCATGGAAGCTTAAATGCTTGAAACCGTCCACAGTCACAAGAAGGGTCACCAGATAGTGTCACAGCATATTTTCGACCTCCTCTTTGCGTAACTGGATCAAACCTTTCCTCCACCTCAAAGCGATTTCCCAGAACATCAAATCTTCGAACCATATGGGTGCATGCCGCTGTCTGATTTTTCCCAAGTTCATCCATCAAGTTTTTAGTGTATCGGTGTCCTTCCCCAAACTCTGCCCTTGCACGTGCCCCACGTCGTACAAAGTACTCTACCATTCGTGCATATATACATTTAACCAACGTTGTGACTGGCATGTTGCGTGCCCCCCTTAACACTTTATTGATGCATTCAGATAGGTTGGTGGTCATATGACCAAATCGCCGACCACCTTCATTATACGCCAAGCTCCATTGCGCCTTCGGGATTCCATCAATCCACGCTACAATCTCAGGACTTACTTCTCAAAATTTGGTAAACTTTTGATCAAATACAGGTTTAGATGCAGTATAACCTACATACAACCACCACTGGGTTAACAATTGATGCATAAAGTGCAATAAATAAAATCAAACAGTACTTTGTAAAGTCTAAGTACCAAGTTTAAGAAGTTCCCGCTTTAACGTGTCGTTCTTGAACTTGTGGTTGAAATTGCTCGCAATGTGCCTAATGCAAAACACATGATACCCATTTGGAGGTTGTGAGGCAGTTTGAGAATTTGAGACAACTGACTTTATGCTCTGGTGTCGGTCGGAGATAAGACAGATTCCTATTTTGGCTGTCACATGAATTCTGATTTGCGCTAGAAACCAGGACCATGCTTGTAGAGTCTCCCCTTCCACTAGTGCAAAAGCAACAGGAAGCACTGAGTTATTACCATCTTGGGTCGTTGTAATTAACAATGTATGACGGTATTTGCCATAAAGGAATGTCCCGTCAATCTGAAGAAGCGGCTTACAAAACTCGAATGCATTATCACTTGTTTGAATGTCCAAAACACTCGTTTAAAAGTCCGGGAAGTTGTATCTATCTGATTTCTGATGTGGCACTCGGTGGTGGTAAGTTCAAATGATGATCTTGGTGCCACCAAACACATTCTTGACAGCCACCGGGGCAACAAATAGTACGACTCATCCCAGTCATCAAACACCTTAACAATAGCCTTCTGTTTTGCCTTCCATGTCTTACTGTATGAGATTGTGAACCCATATTCAGCAGAGATGCTTTCTTGAATCATTGAAATCGCAACAGACGGATCCTGATTTACCATCCCTATTACACAAGTTGGTAACAAACAACATGGTTAGTGTGAACCCTAAACTCCAAACCAAATGGGCACAACTGCTCTAACATAACAAACCTAGTATGCATGAACAGATGAATTCAGAGTCTAGCTTTGGATGATCTTGTGTAAGCCTGACATTCACGCATGTATGAGGCCCAGCCCACTTGCTGACCACCCAACTATTTGTTTTCTTTGATAATGTTGCTCTCATCCTCCACCAGTACCCGTCAATTTGATTTGGACATTTCACAGATAAAAAAGTCGGTTTTGATTCAACTACAATGTAGGTCTGGTGTTTCTTCATGGAATATTGTTTAAGTGCCATCTGGACCTCAGACTTTGATGTAAACTGTAGTCCGACGTACAAATCATCACCCATACGCTAATCATGTTCGTTGTCAAACCTTTGCAAATGTTGGTCTTCATCTCGGTGCGCCAAATTGATGTTGGTGTAAGAAGGTGATGAGCTCCAAAATGGTAAACTTCCTACATCATATTCTAAACCTTGTCAACTTTTAGCAGACAAACAAATCTAGTAGTCAGGCGCCTTACATTATCAGGCACTTACCTGTCGATCCGGATGCAGCATGACTGGGTAAATTGTCTTGACACTTTGTGGATTTCCCATACTTGACATTGAGCCAGCTGACTCAAACTCGCCTTCAACATCTGTGTCCATATCACTATAATTTGGGATTTCCCATTCATCATCTTCGTCATCGTCACTACTGTCACATTTCTCAGTCACATTATAATCAGGATCATCATCATTATCATCCGACAAACTGATATTATTTTTAGCTGCATAACACAACAAGAATCAAATGTTCAGACTCATACTCAAAAACTAAAATTTAAACTGCTTTTCCCTAAACTTACCTTCAATTTGTGTAAGACATGTTGTAAAACCTATTTGGTTGTCAGCCAATAAGGGACCACAACATCAACATCAACATATGTCTCAACCGCAACCATACTAAACTGTGACTCAAACATTCTTAACAAAACTTCAATCTCCTCATCACCATTTAGCACAAATTTTGAGAATTTTTTGCTTTTTTTATCTATATTTAACCTACTGGTTAATTACGTAATGACCTGCGTTGATCCTAGTTCCAAAGTAACAGAGATTCTTTCCCTCAACTGCTCCATGGTAATACCTCGCTTAACCTGCATCAATGTTCTATCACCCTCAAATGTGTACCCTTCGACGCCTTCATATTTTCGTCCATTAGTGTATAGAATCACTATTATCGGAGATGCCATTCCTGTAACCACTAGTTGATTTACTCAAATAAAAATTTGGCATTATACCCCATTTAAATGGAACACACACACACACACACACACACACATATATATATATATATATATATATATATTCTACAAACACAAAATATGAAAATTAACACAAATTTCATGACATATATGTTCTAAAAACAAATATATATTCTACAAACACAAAATTTCATAAAACACATATATATTCTACAAACACAAAATATAACTTCTAACATAATATATATTATCAATTTTATATACATAATAACTTTTAACATAAAATATATTATATAAACCCTAAACAATAAATAATGCTTAACACAATATATATATATATATATATATATATATATATATTCTATAATTATATATAAATACCAACCAAAATTAAACATAATATATATTTAACAAGATTTTATATTCTACAAACAAGATATATAAATAATAAATATATAAACAACAAACAAAATAAAATAGAATATATGTTTAACAAGAATTTATATACATACTTTACAAAACATAGTTTACTAAATACAATATTGTCCCTAACATAAAATAAACACAAATATAATATTAAATAATTACAAATTAAATATACATATAATTAAAAATTAACAAAATAAAACAACTAACCTGGTGAATAAACCCAAACAAACAACTTTCTGGAAATGGACCAACTTTAATCACTAAAATGTATAATTAAATGAAAGAAGAAGATGGAAATGAACCACAAATGCACAAATGAGATGCAAACAGATGCTGAAGATGAAAGAAAAACACACAAAGGGAATGAATGTATAAGCTCTTAATGAACCACAATTGCACACTGCCACTAAGTTTGATCATGGAACGACCCTTAACACTAAGTAAGATTGTATGATTGGAGTAGATATATTTTGACCATTCCTGTAACCACTAGTTGATTTACTCAAATAAAAATTTGGCATTATACCCCATTTAAATGGAACACACACACACACACACACACACATATATATATATATATATATATATATATTCTACAAACACAAAATATGAAAATTAACACAAATTTCATGACATATATGTTCTAAAAACAAATATATATTCTACAAACACAAAATTTCATAAAACACATATATATTCTACAAACACAAAATATAACTTCTAACATAATATATATTATCAATTTTATATACATAATAACTTTTAACATAAAATATATTATATAAACCCTAAACAATAAATAATGCTTAACACAATATATATGTATATATATTCTATAATTATATATAAATACCAACCAAAATTAAACATAATATATATTTAACAAGATTTTATATTCTATAAACAAGATATATAAATAATAAATATATAAACAAACAAACAATTTTCTGGAAATGGACCAACTTTAATCACTAAAATGTATAATTAAATGAAAGAAGAAGATGGAAATGAACCACAAATGCACAAATGAGATGCAAACAGATGCTGAAGATGAAAGAAAAACACACAAAGGGAATGAATGTATAAGCTGTTAATGAACCACAATTGCACACTGCCACCAAGTTTGATCATGGAACGGCCCTTAACACTAAGTAAGATTGTATGATTGGAGTAGATAAGAAGTGAGCTATATTTTGACCATTTCCGCCGCCAGCTTGTATGATTGGAGTAGATATATTAAAATATATATACTAGATGACATGATTGGAGTAAAAAGGTGCAAGTTTGATCATGGAACGGCCCTTAACACTAAGTAAGAGTAGCGATGCGAACGCTGATGAGTGCATTAAGTCGGTCAGATTCTAACAGGTATGAAGCAGGTCAATTGTTAGGATCGTGCCCGGCCTTTGGAAACCATCCATTCTCCCAGTCCTTATGGTTTAGCATTTTTGTTTCCGAGAAGTTCCAGCAGTCTCTTTCCGTTCAGTATAGCTTCACTCGGGAGGGATTTGCTCAGAACTATTTCTGCGTGAACCACTCGGTCACCTTTTTCTTCCTCAGAATGACTGTCTCATCCGAACTCATCAGAATTATCTCACTTGGATTTATATATATCTTCCTGAAGTATTCTTTCAAAGCCACTTTTCCTTTCCGAATGGATCCACTCGGATATTTCCCTGACTGAATTTCTTCACTCGGAAATACTTCTCTCGAAAGTGCATAACTCGGAAATCATATAACTAAAAGGATCATTCAGAGTTTTGTCACTCAGAAATCTTATAACAGAGATCATTCGGAGTTGATTAGTCCTCTCGGAAATCTTTCCACTTGGAAATTTTACTCGGATTCGAAGGTAATTTTGAAGTCGGATCCGAGCATAAGTTCTCGGTAATTTTAAGACACCAGAGCACGAATGGAATGGAGGGGTTCAACACTCGGATATCTCCTTCGTCGGGAACTCTTCACTCGAAAGTATTACTCACTCGGAGTTAAAGTCTTTGTCTAGTTGTACTCCCTGGAACTGACTCACTCGGTAGTCTTAATCGGTGATATGTCATACGGGAATCGGAAAGTCTCACTCGGTGTTATCCTACTTGGAAATGTCTCACTCGGTGAAATCCCACACGGCAGTGTCACACTCAGAGACATCCTATTTGGGAAAATTACACTCAACTCTGAGCTAACCCACTCGGAAATCCACTACTCAGACACATCTTGGTCCGAGAAGTACTCATTCGAAATCAACTTTTCTTCGGTTGGAAGTACTTCTCTCAGAAACGTTTCACTCGGAGATGTTTGACTCGGAAATGAGTCACTCGAAGACATTTGACTCGGGAATGAGTCATTCGTAGACAAGTCACTCGGACCTTTCACCCAGAAGTGGTTCTCCCGAACACACTTCACTCAAAATGTCTCCTAGGCCAGGACTCTACTCGGAAGTGTTTCTCTCGGTATACTTCACTCGGAAATATAACCTTCACTTGGAATTTCTCTCGGTCAATCGGAAACATAACCTTCACTCGGAAACCGATTCTTTTATTCACTCGAAAAGTCTTATTTCTGACATTATTCACACGAAAATTAGATAATATCATTAATAATCTAGATTAAAAATGATTATACATGAGATTGAAACTTTTGGGATGTTACAAAACATTGCTTCAAACATTTTTTTCCTCCCTCAATCTTTTGCTTCCACTTTCATTGCTCCTTGTGACTCTTTGCTTCCACTTTCTTCTGTCATTGCATGGGCTTCTTCTTCTCTCTATGTTACACGTCACCTTCCCTATAGTGTTTAGAAAGGTTAGTTTTTTCTTTCCCCTGTTATGCGTTGCTTACTATTGTTTGCTTACTGTTACTTAGTGCTGTTAATGGTTTCCTTGGTTGCATTACTTATTGTTTGCTTGTTCTTGTTAGTACTGCGTTGCTTACTATTGTTTGCTTATTGTTAGGGGTGGCTAAATGGGCCAAAGGGTCGGGTCAGGCCAAGGCTCAAATAAGACCGTCAAAATACGGGTCGAGGCGGGCCAGAATATGGAAACAGGCCAAAAACATTGGCCCGACCCGTATTCCCTGTGGCCCGCGGGCCAAAATGGGCTGGTCCATTTTTTTAAAAAAATTATATATGTTATTTTTTTATTATTTGAACTATTTTTAAGTCTTTTTTAAAAAAACTTTAGATATGAAAAATAGATTTTACCTTTTTAAAAGCAAAGTTTTTTATAATTAATCTAACTTATTTTATTAAAAGTTTAAATTAATCTTATTTGCATTAAATGGAAACAATAAATAGTCATCAAAATTAATTCCAAATCAAATAATCAACCAATATTTAAGACAAAAATCAAACACACGCACTAATAATATAAAGTCTAAAATAAATAACATAAAATAAAGTCTACAATAATAAAAACCTAAATATTAAAAGTCCATAATAAATAAGCATTATAAATTATAATATATATTAATATATTTTTAATAAAGGCTCACCAGGCCGGCCCGTGACGGGCCCATTTTTTTACGGGTCAAAACGGGCCGACCGATTCAAAAAAAAAGCTTCAAAGGTTGGCCGGCCTATTTTAACAGGCCAAATGGGCCCACCCGTAGTTCCAGCCCATATTGTCATCCCTACTTAGTGTTACTTTTTTTATTTTAAATTCTTTTAAAAAAAACTAAGAACTCGGTTTTCGCTGAACTGAGCTCTTAGAACTTTTATTTTTTATTTAATTTTTTAAAAAAAGAACTAAGAACTCGGTTCTCGTTAAGACTTTTGTTTTTTATCTTAAGTTTTTTAAAAAGAACTAAGAACTCGGTTAGAGTCGAAAACCGTGTTCATAGATAAAAAATTTGTATGTAAAAACTTGGTTATGTCATGAACCGAGTTCATAGCTTTAAAAACTTACACTAAAACATCAAAACCTGAACGGTTTTGTACGTTTTTCCTTTACATTACTTGCTTAAACCCTTATGTCCCTTGCTTCCTCCATTACATTGGTGCTTCCATTTCCTTTCTCTTTTGTGCTTCCATTGTTACGCTATTTCTTGCACTTCCTCCATTGCTCTGTTTGCTCGTTTAAAAGGATAGAATTCTTCATCTTCTCATATTGTGTTCCTCTATTACTATTACTGCATGAGATATATCATTATTGTTACTGTGTTTGCTTTCATTTATTGTTATTGCATTGGTCTCTGCCATTATCATTGCATTTTATATATACAAAATCTACCTCTGCCATTAACTGTTACTATATATGAGTTTGATATATACATATGGGTGCATGGTGATTTTAAAACTTGGCAGTGTAAACCTTAGGCTTATGCTTGGCATGCTGAAATTTTCTTTTAAATGAATACACTTATATAAAATTTTGGTTTAAGTATAATGTATTCAAATATTTAATGGTTAAGAATAAAGGGATAAAGATCTATGACTTGTTGAATTTTAGTTTAAGTATAATGTATTCAAATATTAGTTTAAGTATAATGTATTCAAATATTCAAATTTTAGTTTAAGTATAATGTTTGGCATAATGATTAAGTGTGTAAAATGATTGCTACTTGACCCTGACTTGTTGAATTAACTTTTTAAACATTAAAGATCTATTTGGGTAAAAAAACTTATAAGAGACCAATTATAGAAATGACTAGCCTAGTATGATTAATTTTTTTCCATAGGTGTGCTCTACTATGTTGAATTAAAATATGTTTAATGTAGTATGTTACGTCTATTTCATGAGTTAAGAATCATAACTTTTGAATGATCTTCTTAATTCTAATTGACCAAGTGTACTCTGTGTTGAATAGTGTCACATTGTAAGTGTTATATTTTGGTCCAAATTCATAGATAAAAGTTGGACTAATGTATCACAATTAACTGATGCGTATAAAAGTGGAGTTGAAATGTTCTTAGAGTTTGTCTTTTGAAATACCAAAGACAATAATGGAAGATACTTTTACCCTTGTGTTAAATGTGAGAACACGTGCCTGCTAGGCCTAGAAATGATAAGGGAACATCTATTATGTGATGATTTTCTCAATAGTTATGCACGTTGGATATGGCATGGTGAACATGTTGTCACGCCGAGTGTGGTGAATGTAAGTCAAACTGAAGGTTCTACACGTGATGTTGATTATGATATGGATGATCAACTTGAAGAAATGATTCATGATATGGCGAAGAAAATTTCCAGAGAGCACATGTGTATGAAACTCTCCGTGAGGATTTAGAGAACCCGTTGTATCCAAATTGCACTAATTTCACACGATTGTCAGTTGTTTTATGATTGTTTAACTTGAAGGTGAGAAATGGGTGAACGGATAAAAGTTTTACTGAATTGCTGCAATTATTGAAAGACATGCTTCCAACTAGTAATACCTTGCCAAGTTGTAACTACGAGGCTAAAAGGATTTTATGTCCTATAGGGTTGGAGTACAAGAAGATACATACATGTCCAAATGATTGTGTTATACGAAGATGAGTATGAAATGATGCGTGAATATCCAATGTGTGGGTTGTCAGGGTATAAGAAGAAAGACCATGATTCTGGTGAGGAGGTATACACCAAAGGGTCTCCTACAAAGGTGTTATGGTATTTGCCTATCATTTCTAGATTAAAGCATTTATTTGCCAATAAAGATGATGCAAATTTGATGAGGTGGCATTTTGAGGAGAGGTTGAATGATGGACAACTTAGGCATCTGACAGATGGATTACAATGGAAGAAGTTGGATTCACTATTTCCAGAGTTTACAAATGACCTAAGAAGTTCAAGACTCGGACTGGCAATAGATGGAATGAACCTATTTGGTAACTTAAGCATTATACATAGTTCATGGCCTATTTTGTTGTTTATTTACAACCTACCGCTATGGCTATGTATGAAGAAAAAATATGTGATGATATCGATGATGACCTCAGGTCCAAGACAACTGGGTAACGACATTAACATGTACTTAAAATCATTGATTCGAGACTTGAGATTGTTGTGGGATAAAGGAATTGATGTTTTTGATGCACTCGGGCGTGAGACATTCAAGTTGCATGCAATGTTATTCTGCATAATCAACGACTTTCCAGCCTATGGCAACTTTATAGTGTAAAGGGCCACAAAGCGTATCCCATATGTGAGGATAACACTTGTTACCAACAACTACATTATGGAAGGAAGACGGTTTACCTTCGACATCGAAGGTTTCTAAAAGCAGATCATCCATATCGGAGGTTAAATAAGGCCTTTAATGCTAAACAAGAGTTTGATATTGCTCCTCTAATGTTAACTGGTAAAGAAGTTTTTGAACGGGTCAAATTCTTAAATATGACCCTTGGCAAGTATGAAAATAACACAATACATAGAGGATGAGGAAGAAAATGTCGATATTCTTCGATTTATCATATTGGAAGGAGCTTGATGTGAGACACTGTATTGATGTGATGCATGTGGAGATAAATGTATGTCACAGTGTTGTTGGGACATTGTTGAATATACATAGTAAGATGAAGGATGACTTGAATTCTCATCTTCACTTAGAGCATACGACAGAACAGTGGTGTTATGGTAATGGCTGAGTCGATGCAATCCTCCACTATAAAAGATAAGAATCTTGTAATGGTCGAGTTATGTTATTTTGGTGTGATTGAAGAAATATGGGATGTCAATTACGGTTCCTTCACAGTACCTATGTTTAAATGCAAATGGGTAGATAGTAATCATAGTGTGAAAACTGATGAGTTTGGATACACTTTGGTTGATCTCAACAAGGTAGGCCATAAGGAAGAACCTTTTATTATGGAGACTCAAGTAAAATAAGTGTTTTATGTTATTGACCCATCTAACAAAAGATGGTCAGTTGTTGTGCAATGTAGACCCAACACTGGAGATGCCGACATAGGGGATCTTAGTCCTGATATCTTGGATACCTCTGTATTGATAGCATGTCTGCCAATAATAAAATCGGTAGACCACATAGATCAAGTTTAGGCAACTCATGATGATCATCATGAAGGCATATGAGAGAATATATCAACTACATAAGTATGTATTACTTTTTTAAGGCCTTTAAATGTGTTGTATTTCATGGTGTTTGTTATTTTATATGTTATTAAATATGTATTAACTCATGGTGTTTATTATATCACTTGATAAATGATTCTCTTTTTACATAGGTATAGTTAGCATCACAGAAGGTTTCAGACACATCCTCCAGGTGATAGAGAGGTATGACACAGATGGATGATATCTTTACACGTAGATATCAGGGAGATCAACTACATGTTGACATTGATGTCATCACGGGGAAAGCATCTGGGCTGAACCAGGCCAAGTTTAGTAGTTACTTGGGGGTGTTGGCCTAGAGTTGGGTCCCTATTACTCTTCCAGATTGGGATCACACCGAGGAGGTCTTGAAACTTTAGATTTGGGAGGATGTTCTGGCATGTTATATTGTATATAAGTTATCTTACTTTACTCATTTATTATTTCTATGATGCTAGCTAAATTATGTTTTTTCATTGTAGGCTACTTGGAAGATCCCATTAGTAGACACCTTGAGGAGAAAGGTACTCTCCAGTGTTGCTGAGAGGTTGAGAGCCTTCAAGACCAAACTCACTCATGAGTACGTTTTTGGGGCGCACAAGGGAGAGTTTTTAGGTGAGAAGTGGGAGTTTATTGACCATGACACCTAGGATGCCTTTGTTGCATCTCGACAGACTTCAAATTGGGATGTAAGTCAAAAACCTTTATTCAACATCTCATTTATTTGTATTTGATTTCCATAACTTATTATTGTTTTGTTTGCAATTGAATCAGAAGGTTAGGAAGAAGGCCTAGGATATTCAAGGGAAGAATGATTGTCCCCACAGACTATCGCATGGTGGATATCGTCTTCTTGAGCAGCAGATGACTGTTGAGAGAGCCAACTAGATAGACCTTGACTCTGCTGATCCTTCTCCCCCATCGCGTCATGAGAAGTGGAAGCAAGCCCGTACTAAGAAAATGGGTGACTTTACTTCTCCAAAGGCATAACAGGTTATGGAGAAGATTGTAAGTATAAAATATCTAAGCAAGAAGTTCATATCTTGTATTTTAGCATTCAAAGTTAGTTGTTGATGATAGATTAATTTTTTATCTTTTGTAGGATGAGTTAGTAACTATCCCTACACAAGGGAGCTTTGTGGTTGATGGTCGACAAGGTATATTAACTATGGCCATCGGTCGAACGGAGCACCTCGGAAAAGTTTGGGCTGTAGGTAGAGGCCACACCATCCGCAGTGTGTACGGCCCATCTACTATTTCTACATTTTCATCATCGACTAAAATGGTGAGGGTATTTGAGTCGAGGCTGAGTGAGGCCAAGGCTCAGCTTGATTTTGAGTACGATAAGAGGTTCAGAAGCATAAAGGAGGTCATGGAGATACAAGCCCAGCAGATTGCAGCATTGGCCAACAAGTTAGAGGCACCTTCTTCGTCACAGCTTGTAGCCTCTCCTCTAGTACCTGAGCCAGTTATTGTACCTTCGTCGGTGCCTATTATCACCAAGGGATCGTGTGTGGGAATAGACCCCGATGAGACGAGCATTGGTATCAACCTTGGAGGAGATGTCAACTACTCCTGGACGAAGTACCTGACCTAGTTGCCATTGGGATGATGTACAGTACATGGTCGACAGTTCACAGGCAACCCTTGCTGGATAGTATGTCAAGGGTATCTGTGGTCCAAGTACTCATATCTGATGTTGATATGGTGGTTCCAATGCCCACAGATGACATATGCCATGTTTCATACGTGTTCGACACCTTCCTCATGTGGCCTATAACCCTGGTGAAGGTCATTGCTAATGATCAGGTATGTTGAAAAGTCATATATTTATTTCTTTATTTATTTTCATATGTATATACTTATGTTACTTCCTGTTATTGTCAATTATAAGGGGAAGTTCCAGGTCTGAGGCAGCTGATTGATCCCATACGTGAGTTATAGAGAGTGTGCACTGATATGTATGGCACACCTGCCCAGGTGCCGTGGAGGCAGGACGTCTTCAGTAGGATGAGCACCATTCCTGTATATGTTGATTAGAATGACATATCGGAGATTACAAACGGGAAGATCATGCTCAACATCTCCATTATACAAACTTGGGAGCTATAAGTACTTACACATGTAAACATATGTTTACCAATTTTATATGTACTAATGTTTTTCATCGACTATATGTTATAGGTATATGCACGATGTATATATGTGGCTGAAGGGAAGGATCACACGTTTGGATTCCTGGAGCCCGAGGCCATATAGGGGAGTGGGACCAAGGACGTTGCCATCCAAGCCTATATACAGAACTGGATGACTGAGTCCAAGAAGAAGGTTTACTTGGCGCCACACATTAACAATTAAGTTAACACTATTTTTAGTATGTGTATATTTATATAAATGTATATCACTCATTCGTGTGTTAAGTACTAACTAGGTTCCATTTTATTTTAGTGCTCACTGGCTTCTTGTGGTTATCTGCCTAGTAGATAACTTAGCAGTTTGTATTTGTTTCGTACATGGCACAGTTCCTCAACAACTTAAACTTTATGTTGAAACATAAGTTGACATTGGTACTTTTATTATAAATAATAAATGGGCTTATTTTATTGACAATTCTAATTGGTGTTTATTTTTTCCAACAGGACTGTAAGTGGATATCACATATTGAAGGGCGTTAACACAAAGAAAAGATTGCAATGGTTGTTCTCTAAAGTAAGTACACTTTCTATATAGATTTTATTTTTATTTGAAGCAAATACTAACAAACTTTGTATATGTATTGTGCAATATCATAGACAGACAGGAGGATATAAGTGCGGGTACTATGTGATGGAGACAATGCAGACCATCATTGAAGCAAACATAACTGATAAATAGACAACTGTAAGTTTTGTAACCAATTCATTAATTTCAAACAAATTCGGGTATAATGATGTTAAATGTGTATTTGTATGTACAATAACTAACACACACACACACATATATACAAGTTTTCCAGGACCGGTCCCTATACACTACAAAAGAGGTCAAGGATATTCGGGAGCAATGTACCACATATGAGTATAAGTTTTAGTTGTTTGTATAGGTATATATGTTAGAAAAACCTGTTTTAGTTTTAGGATTTTGTATATATACATTTACTATGTGATATATACGTATACTTGTATTGGGTCAATTTTGTTGTTTGCAGGTTTGGGGTTATAGAAAAACAAAACAGATAATTAAAAAGAACATAACTATGAACACGGTTGCAACGAACTCACTCTTGCAACCGAGTTCATAGACCTTTTCTGCACTAGTGAATAGAACTACACGATCTCTTTTTTTGAAGGCAGTTAGATTAGTCATAGCATAAAAGGCCATTTCCTTTCTATCTTGTTTACTATCATAAATTCCATTTCAATATATAAAGCATTAGAGGAAATGAGGGCCAAGCAATGTAGGACTAAAACTTTTGAAATATTTACCAAGATTTCTAAGAGAGAACCTGTTGGAGAGGACAAAACAGCATGTGGCAATGGAAGCCGACTCATTTTGGCACAAAATAATTCGAATTTTCAATCTTATACATTAGGTAGGTCTGTGTAAGTGGACTTAAGAGACTATAAATGAAAATTATTCAAAATATAATTTTGTTGCATTTTTTTAGTACGTCCTTGTAACCCTTTTTTATACATAAAAAAATAGAAAACAAGAAAAGGACCGGGGCTAATAATATGGTTTTGACTACCTTCTTATTTCCTTCCTAACTTGTCTCATTACTAACACTTCGAATTCAACAACCTTATATATTTATATATGAATATGTAACGGGGTTTAGTAATCTGGTGGCTGGATGCTGTTATTTTACTGTTGGGTATGGTGTATCAAGTTTATGTGTGCAGTGTGCAGAATGTCCTGTCAAATGACTGTGCTTGAAATGTCGATGGTTATATGGTTAATCAGCATTATTAATCACTTGTGCGATCTGCATTTCAGAAATAACGATTCATCAAAAATGTGTGGGGGGTTTTCTTTTTAAAATATAACTTAGGCGTAGGCATATGGTGGTAATGCACGTTCAGTGATACTTTTGTATTAAATTTTGAGTATATTTTGTACTTAAGTTTATTTTTATTCTAATAAAGTTATTTTTGGCCTTTTATATATATATATATATATATATATATATATATATATATATGATGAAAGAAAATTAAGCCTCACACAATTTGGCTTTGCCTAGATATATACACATGATAAAAAGTCGAAGGTGAAGAACTTCATATATATATATATATATATATATATATATATATATATGTATCCATCCTTGTGTCTTGGATGCAGAGTCCCATTGATTGTTTAAATGGATGGGCATAGCTTCTGGCTTATTGTGTTAGTTTTATTTCAATGGTACAAGCTTAATTTTTCCATAGCTTTTGTAGATTTTTGGATTTTGCATTACTAGTTTATTCAGTTAATTTTTCTGCAATCAAGCTGGTAGAGTGCAATCTTTGTTTTCTTTGGGTTTTGGTTGGGGTGAGTTGCTTTTGTTGCAATTATAGATTATGTGCTTTATAAAATCAGCCTTTACACAATTTGATTAAAGGCTGTTTTCTATTATAATATGTCTTGTGACCTTTCCAAAAAAAAAAAAACATATATATATATATATATATATATATATATATATAATGTATCGTGTATACATTACAATTAATATTAGAGGGCTTCGTTTCCATCGCTTGAAGTGTTACTTTAATATTAAGATCATCAGCTGGAAACAAGTTAAACAAAAAGCCAAGTTTGAGTAAGAACCAGGAAAATATTTCATTTGGCGCTGTTTACTATTTGTAACCACTCCACTAAACACTACATTCAACAACGCGCGCGCGCATTTTTAACATAAAAAACTCGCGTATTGTTACAAGTGAAGTATATATATGCATGTGGTAAAATTAACCTTAGTAATTCTAGGAAAAAACTATTGGTTTATATATATGGGGGTAGAAGAAAAAAGGGATCAATGAATCACACAGAGATGTCTTCTTCTGTGTGAGCCAATTACCCTCGATATAAATGTGGTGGGTGATTAGGTGATCATTGGGTTACCGATTAGGAGATGAACTTGTAATGTGGTCGGCACATATTGATTATATGCACGTAAGGTTATAACCTTTGATCCAAATATTAATCTGTAGGAACCCAGAAACTGTAATTTGTTGGTATTCAGAAACTATAATCCGGTTGCACAATATATAAAATATACTCCGCGCGACTTACATAGAGCGAGAAAAGGGAGATAAACTTCCAGATTTTGTGATATGGGCAAAGAAATTTGTAATTAGGGGTAAGAGTTGTCATTTCGACAACGAAAAATAAAGAGGATGGTGCAGGGAAAGGAAGGAATACCAAAGAAGAAATGAGTTGTTTTTAATGGGCTCAAGCTTGATGTGGAGCAAATTGTGTTACGGACTCTTTAGTTAGCATACCAGCCGAGCCATTTTGATGGGTCATGAGACATTAGTACTCTATCCGTAAGAACGAGTAAGGTATACGGGTGTGGGTCCCCGTTTAGCTTCCACAATTTTGGCTAGAAGTCCATGGCATATTATGGGATAGACTAAACACCTCAGTTAATCTCTCACTCCAACAAAGTCGGACACTTTGGTCCTTAAGTTAATAAGTGAGTCCCGTTAGTCCTCCACGTCCGTCAACGTTGGACAAATAGATCCCTGCCGTGAGTGAAGTGTAAACGTCTGTGAGTTTCTGCTGATGTGGATCGTTAACTCCCAACAGGGATGCCACGTCTTCAATGAAACGACGTCGTTTCACTCTCGAAAGCCAACTCATAATGGGAGTACAATACGACACCGTTTTGGAGAAACCCTATTTCCTTCTTCGTTTTCTCGTTGCCGTTGGGGTTCTTCTTCTCCTCCTTCTCCTCCTTCTTCTACTCCTTCGACATTTTGATTGTGGTGGTTGAAATCAAACGCATCATGGAAGGTAGGAGTCAGGGATCGTCCTCCTCATCTTCAGGCCAATCTCGACGCTGGCTTCGTTGCCGTTGTGGCGAACCACCAGCCTGACGTGTGTCTCACACAGTGAGTAACCCCAACCGCCAGTTTTGGACATGCGCACGACTTCGAGGAGCCCAATGTGATTTCTTTTCTTGGGTCCAAGATGGGGATTTACTTATTCATGAGGAAGAATGGAGGAATGTGCTGATTTGTAAGTTGACAGAGATGGAGTCTGTTATTACAGGGCATAAATCTGATTTGCAAAGGGATATCTATGAAGCCATGACCCAAATTATACGGAATGAAGAAGGTAAATGGCATATGTACATGGAATCCTTGGTGAAAGGAGGCTTGGAAACCCAGCAAGAACTGTGAAAGCTGAAGATGATTTTGATTAGTCTAAGTGTTGTATTGTTGTTCTTTCTAATATGGTTGTTGGTTATGATCATGAATTTGTAATTACAAAGTTGTTTTGTTGTTAGTATGAGAATCGAAGGTAGCAGTTTATTGACAAAAATGTATGATCCATGGCATACCTGTCATGGGGTTGTGAGTTAGTAATGGTTATGTTATAAAATGGTTATGTTTAATCTAACAATTTTTTTTTGTTTCCTTTTCATGTTGTTACTAATAGGTAACTTGGTTTTAGTTTTAATGGTGGAATAACTTGGAAGATTTTGTAATTAAATTGAAACAAAATGGAAATAGATAAGATTTTGCTAAATTGAAACAGGTCCTTAGTTTTACTGCTAGGTTGATGAATTTGTTGTGTAAAAAAATTGAAGTCGGGAAAATGGATGATGGATAATTGGGAATGGAGAATGCCAATTCAATATTGTCAATTAAAGAAACACATAATAGGAGTAAATTGTCAATTCAACATTATCATTTAAACAAACACATTAGAGGAGTACAATCTCCTTTCAGCATTGTCAAACAAACAAACACATAAGAGGAGTACAATCTGCTTTCAATTGTCAATTACAAAATAAATACACAAGTCATTTTATTTGTGATGGTTTCTTGATAGGTAGCTTTCTTCTCAAATTATGGAGTCTGTTGGGTGGTGAGGTTGTGGTTGTGGCAGGTTGTGGAGATGTGGCAGGTGCGGCCAACCTGGGACTTCTCCTCACAGGAGTGGTATGCTCAGCTTGGGACAGTGGCTGGGAGACAGCCAACTCAATCACTTCCTGGGTTTGTTGAACTGGGGGGTTGCTTAGGTTGGCCGCCTCAATTGGTTTCTGAGCTTGATCCTTTCTTCTTGCTTCTGTGGCTCTTGGGCATGATATGTTCCTGTGTCCTACCTGACCACACACACTACATTTCCCAGGTTGCAGCTTCCTTTTCATCTTCTTTGTTGGGTTGTTTTTGTCATCTGCATCTGTGTTGTCACCTGTCTTCCTTCTCTGTTTCTTGGGTCTCCCTATAGTCTTTTGTATGGTAGGTGGCACTGGTGGGACATAATGTGTCTTCTCCCAAAATTCTGAACCTGGGACTGATTCAATGTGGTGTTCATAGGTTGCATGCCAAGCTGCCATGGTCAGCCCAATGTGGCAATGATCTTCTGCCCTTTCTCCTTTATGTGCAATGGCTGCACATGTATGTTTACATGGCATACCTGTCATTAAACCCAAAATAATTTGTTAAAAACACAAGACACTAATAACTTAAATAGTATACAACAAACACAAACTCATACCTGTAAGCTGTCATACCCTGCAACTGCACTGTTGGGTTCCTAAGTTAACAGACAGCTTCTCTAGAAAACAACTAACTTCATATTTTTCAACACCGCCATCACCTAGTCATAAAACATGAATATAATAAGATAATTACAAATGAAAAATAAAAAAAACAATCATGACCTCATAAAGAGATACATTACCTGTCCATACTACTGTCCAGTTATTGCTTGCAGACTTTTGTTTCTCCAATCTACTCTGTTGAGCTGGGGGTAACTTTCCTAGGTGCCCTGATAATTTCAGCTTATGATTACCCATGGTTGTAACATCCCTGATGTTTTAATGAGAATTATAAGAAATGGGAAATGTTAGTAAAGGTTTTAGAAATTTTATTTAGTATTTGTTCTGTCTGAGCTGGAGTCGGGAAAGTCGGTGTCGAGATCGGTCTCAGAAGCGCGGGCAGGCGGAGTTGAAGATCGGGAGTGTAGGAGAAGAGCGGGCAGGGCCAGGTGGTTTGGTCCAACCGATGTGAGGAGAGCGCCTCACTCGGGGTCATAGCCCGGATCAACCTCATAATGACTGAAACAACGGGTGTAGGTAACCAAGAGGCGAGCACGGATGAGATATCCGACCTCTTAGGCTGTAGCTCGGATTTTCGAGGTATGAACACTAAGCTAGGACGCCGGTGGGCCGGTATTCATACTGGGCCTATACTCTTGCGAAGTATTAGAGAATTGTGAATAATTAAACGTTGAGGGAATAAATAAGTGTAGTTGATTTGATAAACTATGAAATGGTTTAATATGGTGAAATTGATTAAAATTTAATGAGAATACAAATAAATTAAAGGAAAAGACGATCTTGCCCATGAGCTTTATATATATAAAATGAGATTCTCTTCCTTCCCTCTTCATTGTTTGCGAGTTACCTCTGCTGCTGGTCTGTCCCTTCTCTTTCGTTTTCTCCTCTCTTAACGCTGAGTTGCATGCGCTGGGGAAGGACTCCATTTGTGTCTGAACTTCAATTGAACCCCATTCCTGTGATCGAGGCTTCAAGGTGAGTCTACTGATCCGTTCTAATTGTGATTCCCTTATCCCTTTCATTCTTTGGCGGTCAAGGGCCATGCATGGCTGTATTCGATTCTGTTCTCCACTCCTCTGGTGAGAGTGAGCCCAAATGCGGTCCATGAACTAAGGGTGTTGAAGTGACGGGCTGTACTTTATGATCCGTAGGTAGTAGGTTAAGGAACGGAAGACTGAGTGACGGAGCTGAGACTACGAAACCAGTGCTCAGAGGAAGGAATCGGCACAGGGAGCAGATTATCGAAGCGTGGAACCAAAGTAAGGGGGTGTTCGGGTTATAATTAATTAGAATAGGACTCGCTTCTTATTCAGGTCATTGAGGTAGTGTAAGCAGGTTAAGGAAAATGTTACTAAACGTAGTTATGTGTTTATGCTTGTGCATGCGTGACTGTGTACATTAATTAGTTGAGGATCGGGTGTGTGGTTGAGTTTATCATGTTATGATCTTGTGATATCTAATGTTGAAATGATCAGTGTTATGTGACGCCGGGTTAGCAAGCAGGCTACCCGAGTGATGAGGAATTGATATTATTATGTGAAAGGTAAATTGTTGAATGACTATGTGGTGTGGGATGGCCGACGGTATATGATAGCCCCTCATTTTCGGCTCCCGTGGTTTTCGTGCCCAGTTGAGCTACCCAGTGGTCAAGTAGGACCCAGTGGTCGAGGTGGAGAGTCAAGCAGGACTCGGTGAACCAAGCAGGACTCAGTGAACCAAGTAGGGTTCACGGGGTGTCAAGTAGGACCCCCAGCTGAAGGCCAATCCTTTAGTATCCGGATACTAGGAGTCAGATTGTATGAGAGTCAGTGGTGATTGTGATGGAATTGCTTGGTTGGGTTAATATAGTTATCGTATGTAATACACTATGTTTCCGTGTGCAATTTGATAGATTTCCAAGTGAAACGTTGATATCTTGTTAAGTATGGGCTGACCCCTTGATGGTTGCAAATGATACACTTGTTGAGTAAACTGTGCTTACTTTCGAATGATGCTTAATGTATATATATAAATATGTATGTATATTTGTTAAATTCCATTCTATATTAATTACAATGCCAAACACTCACCCTTGCCCTTTTTTTAGTAACCAGTGACAGGGAGGGGGAAGGAGCCATGGAGTCGCGCCAAGGGGGAGTCGGTGCTAGGGCCCGAGTGACTTTGAGTGACTCTGTAGAGTTATATGTGTGTATAAGAACTTCTGAGCGTTATTATTAGCTGTGTGTTAACCAAGACCGAATCGGATACAAATCTATATTTTAAAATACATCACTGTCTATTTATATGCTCTCATGGTTGCTATGACAACTTGTTGGTTCACAGAATCATTTTCAGGGTGAGATCTTTCGGGAGTCCGTTAGTGTGTTTTGTCCACTCAGATTTGTGAAAGGTATTCGCTCAAGCGAATAGAAACTTCGCTAAAGCGAGAGTTCGGAATCTCGCTTAAGGGAGTTGGGGCCTCGCTCGAGCGGGAGGTCCCTGATTCCCTTTTCCCCTTTTGTTGCGCTTAGTTAAATTGTTCCTCTTTTCTAAATTTCATTTATTTAATTTAACTGCCATTTTTTGTCCTTTGAATAAGTTAGTAAAAATAAATGTCATTTCACTAAATCTCGATTAATTATTAAGAAGGGGAAAAATTCATTGTAAAATTTAATTAATTAAATAAAAATAAATGTAAAATAACCTAGGACGTTACACTTGGTATCAGAGCGGTTCTTTCTAGAGCCGGTGTATGGGTCAATCTAGTGATTGTGTTAGTCTTATGAAGGTTGATTGTATTTCGTTGTACTATGATTGTGTGTGGTCTGGCATCGTTCCCTTGGCACTCCACTGGCGTAGTATTCTATGAATATAAGGTAAATTTTCGATTCCCTGGCTGACCTTGGTTATTAATGGTGATGTGTTTGCTCATTGTAGAATTACTAAATGGCCGAAGAGACTAGTTCTGGGGGAGGAGATGATTTCTTCTCTAGATTTACTCAGCTGATGAGTAGGACCAAGTTCGGTCCCACTCTGGATAAATTCCTGAAAAGGAATCCTCCGATCTACAAAGGGGGACACGATTATGACGGGGCATACATTTGGATCAAGGATATCGAGCAGGTTTTTGAATATTTTGAGTGCTCAGAAGAGCAAAAGGTTTTATTTCCTACTTACCAACTAAAAGAAGAGGCTAGAGTATGGTGGTCCCGAGTGAAGGTGCAGATGAACGCAGCAAATGAGCCGTTGGTATGGGCAAATTTTCGAAGGAGGTTCCTTGTTAAATACTTCCCGGATAACTACAAAATCCGGAAGGAAATGGAATTCCTGAAGTTGGAGCAAGACCGGCTGTCTGTGGCCGAGTACACCAGCAAGTTCGACGAGCTGTGTGATTTTTACCACCCTTTCTCGTTAGAAGGGACTGAGGGTAGCAAGTGTGCCAAATACGAAGCTAGACTACGGATTGAACTCCGTAGTGTAATCGTACCGATGGAGATTAGGGACTACCCAACCCTGGTGAACAAAGCAAGACTGACTGAAGAGGTACAGTTACAAAGGACGTCCCAGCCGAGAGATAAAAAGCCACTGAAGGTGAAAGGATTCAACTTCAAGAGGATGAGTCAATTCTTCCGGGGCGGCAAGTCTTCTACTACGTCCTCATCTTTTTCCGGTCGGGGTTCCACCGGTCGATCGGGTAATCGTTCTGGTAGCCGTGCATGCTACAATTATGGTCAGGAGGGTTACATTGCCAAACATTGCCAAGCCAATCAAATTGTGTGCTTCCAGTGCGGACAACCAGGGCACCTCAGGCCCGATTGCCCTCAGAGGCAGCCGTAGGGCAGGCAGGACAACCGAACTAACTCTTTTGGGACCCGGGGTTCCAACTTTCCAAGGGGAGGCCGGAATGGAGCTGGTAGAGGGAACCAACAATCGGGAAGATATGATGCCCAATCTAGCGGTGCCCAGAACGCCATGACCGGGCGAGTATTTGCGTTTGATGCTTCGGAAGCTACGAGGAATGACAATTTGGTACAGGGTAAGTGCCTCATCTCTGGCTATCCGGTTGATGTAATTTATGATTCGGGTGCCACCCATTCCTTTATTTCGGAAAGTTGTGTGCGACGGCTTGGTCTGCCGATCGGTTTAATGGAGAACGCTCTTATTGTTTCCACTCCAACCGGTTCCACTTTCCGTGCGACTACAGTGTGTAGAGAACTGCCGATGCAAATCGAAGCCCGTACTTTTCGAGTGAATTTTATCTGTATGCCACTGAAGGACTTAGATGTTATTCTAGGTCTCGATTGGCTTGCTGCTAATCATGTGCTGGTCGATTGTTATCGGAAGAATATTGTTTTCTCTCAGGAACTTGACATGAAGGACGGGGTGAGCGATGTCCTAACCACGTATGTTGTTTTATTCGCTTCGGAGGGTCGGCATAACCTCCTGCCAAGTGATATTCCAATTGTTTGCGAATTTCCTGACATTTTTCCGGAAGAAATTCCGGAGCTACCTCCCAGTCGGGAGATTGATTTCTCTATTGACTTGATTCCCGGGGCAGAACCTGTGTCCCGAGCGCCATATAGAATGTCTTCGATGGAATTGACCGAAGTGAAGAAACAAGTAAACGAATTACTAGAAAAGGGCTTTATCCGACCCAGTGCCTCACCCTGGGGCGCTCCGGTGTTACTGGTAAAGAAGAAGGACGGTAGCATGCGAATGTGCATTGATTACCGACAGCTGAACAAACTGACGATTAAAAATAAATATCCACTACCTCAGATTGACGATTTACTGGACCAGTTGAGAGGTGTCATTGTGTTCTCTAAGATCGACTTGAGGTCGGGGTACCACCAAATCCGATTAAGGTTGGAGGATACCCCAAAAACAGCATTTCGGACTCGGTATGGGCACTTCGAGTACGTAGTAATGCCCTTTGGAGTAACGAACGCTCCTGCCATTTTTATGGACTATATGAATCGGACCTTTCAACCGTACTTGGACCAGTTTGTGGTGGTATTCATTGATGATATTTTGGTATATTCGAGGTCGGACGAGGAGCATGCTCAACATCTTCAACTTGTTTTACAAGTACTCCGAGAGAAGAAGTTGTACGCTAAACTATCTAAGTGTGATTTCTGGGGGAGTAGTGTACAATTCTTGGGGCATGTAATTTCCCGAGGGGGAATCTCAGTTGATCCGACAAAAATTGAGGCGGTTATGGCTTGGGAGAGGCCGAAGTCAGTAACTGAAATCAGGAGTTTCCTCGGCTTAGCTGGATACTATCGACGCTTCATTGAGGGGTTCTCTCGGATAGCACTCCCTCTGACTCGGTTAACGAGGAAAGGAAACCCCTTCGTGTGGTCGAAAAAATGTGAATTAAGCTTCCAAACTCTCAAGCGATGTTTAACGACTGCCCCTGTGCTTGCACTGCCCGATGTAACACAGGAATTTGAAGTATATTGTGATGCATCCAAATTTGGATTGGGGTGTGTGTTGATGCAAGCTGATCGGGCAATTGCCTATGCTTCAAGGCAATTGAGGCCACATGAGGAGAATTACCCGACTCATGATCTGGAACTTGCAGCAGTGGTGTACGCACTGAAGATTTGGCGCCATTATCTGTATGGAGCTCGCTTTGTAGTATTCAGTGACCACAAGAGTTTAAAGTACTTATTTGATCAAAGGGAGCTAAATATGAGACAGAGGAGATGGGTGGAGTATTTGAAGGATTACGACTTCGATTTGAAGTATCACCCGGGCAAGGCGAATGTCGTGGCAGATGCACTAAGCAGGAAGGTATTACACGTGGCTTACTTGATGGGTAGAGAACAGGAATTGCTGGAAAGCTTTAGGGATATGAATGTTGGAATTGTTATGGACGCGCCAAACCGAATGACGATCGGAATGTTAAAAATCTCCAACGAATTTCTGGAGTCTGTGGTAGCTGCACAGAAAGACGATGAAGAGTTACTGAGGCTGATTGACACTCAGGCCCAAGGCAAAAATGTGGAGATAACTCGAGGTAACGATGGTATATGGAGATTCAGGAACCGAGTGGTGGTGCCTGCACATGGAGGCTTCAGGCAGGCTGTGCTAGCAGAAGCATACAAGAGCTCTCTGAGTATACATCCGGGAGTGACAAAAATGTATCATGACTTAAAAAAGGAATTCTGGTGGCCAAGCATGAAGAAGGAAATAATCGAGTATGTGAAATCCTGTGTGATATGCCAGAAGTGCAAAGTTGAGCACCAACGACCTCCAGGTTTGCTTCGACCTCCAGAAATTCCGATCTGGAAGTGGGAAAGTATCACCATGGACTTCGTGTCCGGACTGCCTCGCACTCAAACCGGATACAACGCGATTTGGGTGATTGTTGATCGACTAACCAAAAGTGCTCATTTCCTGGCAATAAATATGAAGTGGTCGCTAGATCGATTAGCTACGTTATACGTTACTGAGGTTGTACGACTGCATGGTGTGCCCTTTAGCATTATCTCCGATCAGGATCCCCGATTCACTTCAAGGTTTTGGGGGAGTTTACAACAATAACTGGGTACTGAGCTCAGCTTACCATCCCCAGACTGATGGCCAATCAAAACGGACTATACAAACTCTTGAGGATATGTTAAAGGCATGTGGGCTAGAACAGGGCGGATCATGGGAGAAATACTTGCCCTTGGTAGAGTTTGCATATAATAATAGTTATCATAGCAGCATTGGGATGGCTCCATACAAAGCTCTTTATGGTCGGAAATGTCATACTCCATTATGTTGGAATGAGAACGGCGATGCCATTCATCTGGGGCCTGAGATGATTCAAGAGATGAACGAACAAATCGCTTTAATCCGAGAGAGGATAAAAATTACCCAAGACCGGCAAAAGAGCTATTATGACAATCGGTATAGACCCCTTGAATTCTAGGTGGGTGATTGGGTGTTCCTAAGGATTTCACCGACTAAGGGTGTAGGTCAAATTTTGAAGAGCCAAAAGCTTAATCCAAAGTATATTGGACCATACCAAATACTAGAAAGGATTGGTGAAGTCGCTTATCGACTGGATCTTCCCCAATCGTTGACTAACATTCACAACGTGTTCCACGTATCACAACTTCGAGCCTACATTCCGTGTGATACCATGATTGTACCGAGTGACTCCATTGAAGTGAAGGAGAACCTGACGGTGGAGGCTGTACCGATCAGCATTGAAGAGCATCAAACCAAACGGTTAAGGAACAAGGAGGTACCGCTGGTGAAGGTAAAGTGGCAGAATTTACATTAGATGAACTACACTTGGGAGTTAGAATCCGATATGAGGCGAATGTACCCTCATCCTTTCCAACCGGAACACTGATTTCGGGGACGAAATCTCCTTTTAGGGGGGGTGGATGTAACATCCCTGATGTTTTAATGAGAATTATAAGAAATGGGAAATGTTAGTAAAGGTTTTAGAAATTTTATTTAGTATTTGTTCTGTCTGAGCCGGAGTCGGGAAAGCCGGTGTCGAGATCGGTCTCAGAAGCGCGGGCAGGCGGAGTTGAAGATCGGGAGTGTAGGAGAAGAGCGGGCAGGGCCAGGTGGTTTGGTCCAACCGATGTGAGGAGAGCGCCTCACTCGGGGTCATAGCCCGGATCAACCTCATAATGACTGAAACAACGGGTGTAGGTAACTAAGAGGCGAGCGCGGATGAGATATCCGACCTCTCAGGCTGTAGCTCGGATTTCTAAGGTATGAACACTAAGCTAGGACGCCGGTGGGTCGGTATTCATACTGGTCCTATACTTTTACGAAGTATTAGAGAATTGTGAATAATTAAACGTTGAGGGAATAAATAAGTGTAGTTGATTTGATAAACTATGAAATAGTTTAATATGGTGAAATTGATTAAAATTTAATGAGAATACAAATAAATTAAAGGAAAAGATGATCTTGCCCATGAGCTTTATATATATAAAATGAGATTCTCTTCCTTCCCTCTTCATTGTTTGTGAGTTACCTCTGCTGCTGGTCTGTCCCTTCTCTTTCGTTTTCTCCTCTCTTAACGCTGAGTTGCATGCGCTGGGGAGGGACTCCATTTGTGTCTGAACTTCAATTGAACCTCATTCCTGTGATCGAGGCTTCAAGGTGAGTCTACTGATCCGTTCTAATTGTGATTCCCTTATCCCTTTCATTCTTTGGCGGTCAAGGGCCATGCATGGCTGTATTCGATTCTGTTCTCCACTCCTCTGGTGAGAGTGAGCCCAAATGCGGTCCATGAACTAAGGGTGTTGAAGTGACGGGCTGTACTTTATGATCCGTAGGTAGTAGGTTAAGCAACGGAAGACTGAGTGACGGAGCTGAGACTGCGAAACCAGTGCTCAGAGGAAGGAATTGGCACAGGGAGCAGATTATCGAAGCGTGGAACCAAAGTAAGGGGGTGTTCGGGTTATAATTAATTAGAATAGGACTCGCTTCTTATTCAGGTCATTGAGGTAGTGTAAGCAGGTTAAGGAAAATGTTACTAAACGTAGTTATGTGTTTATGCTTGTGCATGCGTGACTGTGTACATTAATTAGTTGAGGATCGGGTGTGTGGTTGAGTTTATCATGTTATGATCTTGTGATATCTAATGTTGAAATGATCAGTGTTATGTGACGCCGGGTTAGCAAGCAGGCTACCCGAGTGATGAGGAATTGATATTATTATGTGAAAGGTAAATTGTTGAATGACTATGTGGTGTGGGATGGCCGACGGTATATGATAGCCCCTCATTTTCGGCTCCCGTGGTTTTCGTGCCCAGTTGAGCTACCCAGTGGTCAAGTAGGACCCAGTGGTCGAGGTGGAGAGTCAAGCAGGACTCGGTGAACCAAGCAGGACTCGGTGAACCAAGCAGGGTTCACGGGGTGTCAAGTAGGACCCCCAGCTGAAGGCCAATCCTTTAGTATCCGGATACTAGGAGTCAGATTGTATGAGAGTCAGTGGTGATTGTGATGGAATTGCTTGGTTGGGTTAATATAGTTATCGTATGTAATACACTATGTTTCCGTGTGCAATTTGATAGATTTCCAAGTGAAAAGTTGATATCTTGTTAAGTATGGGCTGACCCCTTGATGGTTGCAAATGATACACTTGTTGAGTAAACTGTGCTTACTTTCGAATGATGCTTAATGTATATATATAAATATGTATGTATATTTGTTAAATTCCATTCTATATTAATTACAATGTCAAACACTCACCCTTGCCCTTTTTTTAGTAACCAGTGACAGGGAGGGGGAAGGAGCCATGGAGTCGCGCCAAGGGGGAGATCGGTGCCAGGGCCCGAGTGACTTTGAGTGACTCTATAGAGTTATATGTGTGTATAAGAACTTCTGAGCGTTATTATTAGCTGTGTGTTAACCAAGACCGAATTGGATACAAATCTATATTTTAAAATACATCACTGTCTATTTATATGCTCTTATGGTTGCTATGACAACTCGTTG
The DNA here is from genome assembly GCA_037962975.1 of Clitoria ternatea. Taxonomy (NCBI): domain Eukaryota; kingdom Viridiplantae; phylum Streptophyta; class Magnoliopsida; order Fabales; family Fabaceae; genus Clitoria; species Clitoria ternatea. The sequence continues at coordinate 34,231,303 of CM075670.1, forward strand.
GTTCATAGAATCATTTTCAGGGTGAGATCTTTCGGGAGTCCGTTAGTGTGTTTTTTCCACTCAGATTTGTGAAAGGTATTCGCTCAAGCGAATAGAAACTTTGCTCAAGCGAGAGTTCAGAATCTCGCTTAAGCGAGTTGGGGCCTCGCTCAAGCGGGAGGTCCCTGATTCCCTTTTCCCCTTTTGTTGCGCTTAGTTAAATTGTTCCTCTTTTCCAAATTTCATTTATTTAATTTAACTGCCACTGTTTGTCCTTTGAATAAGTTAGTAAAAATAAATGCCATTTCACTAAATCTCGATTAATTATCAAGAAGGGGAAAAATTCATTGTAAAATTTAATTAATTGAATAAAAATAAATGTAAAATAACCTAGGACGTTACAATGGTGACCATAAGATATGTCCTTACCTCTTCCAGCATTGTCACAATTGGTTTATGCCTGGCATGCACAAGTTTGGAGTTCAAGACTTCACAATTATTGTTTGTGATATTATCCACCTTGCACTCCTCATCAAAAAATGCTTTACTCCATGACTCTTTTGGAAACTTGCATAAATAAGCCCATGCCTTATCATCCACATGTCTTATTTTCACCATGTGCCTCTCAAACTCATTTGGTGTTGTTGATCTGGCTGCCTGCCATAAAAGGCCCCTGAGCTCCTTCCCCCTCCACTGTTTAGAAAAGTTCTGCCATAGATGCCACACACAAAATCTGTGTGGCACACCAGGCATAACTTCCTGCAGTGCAGGTATCAGTCCCTGCAGGAAACATCATAGTAATGTCAACATGAAGGTTAAAATGAGGAAAAAAACCAAAAAAATACATACACAGCTTTCAAAAATAGTGTATATACCTTCTGCATATCACTCATGAATGTAAGCTTCCTCTCCTTATAGTCACCTATATCTGTATGCAGCAACTCAAGAAACCACTTCCAGTTCTCCTTGTTTTCAACCTGACAAACACCATAGGCAATAGGCCAAATATGGTTGTTTGCATCTTGAGCCACAGTTGTCAAAAGTTGTCCTCTATAATAACCTTTCAGAAAACATCCATCAAGGCACACCAGTGATCTTCTACTCTGTAGGAAACCAGCTCTACATCCCTCTAAACAAATATACAGCCTCTTGAACACTGGTGAGCCTTCAGCTTGTGGGTCACACTCCATCTTTACTGTTGATCCAGGGTTCCTCTTAATCGGCTCTCCACAATAGTCCCATAGCATAGCAAACTGCTGTTTCTCACTTCCTTCAATTACCTCCCTTGACTTTTTAATTGCCCTATATATTGTTTTGTCTTCTAGCTTCACCTTATACCTTTCCCTGAACAGCTCATACACTCCAGAATGTGTCATCTTGTGGTGTCTTCTCATATGCTTAACAAGCTTCCCTACAACCCATTGTTGATCACATGTTGAATTTTTGAATACTCTCACACATGAATGCTGATCATTGAAAGTCTTCACCTGGTATGATTGCCTAACTGGATTAAGACTACAAAGAATCTCCCATGCACAATTCTTATCCTTGCACTTTTCTCTTGCCCTGAGTTTGTCATTTTTTACCCATCTAAACTCCCTGCCCAGATGCACATTGTAGTCCTTCACAGCATGTTTAAACATTGTTAGTGAACTAAACTCCATCTCCAACTCTAGGACTATATGACCAAATGTGGCTGCCTCATTGTACTGAGGATATACCTCTGTTGATCCACCCTCATCTTCAGAACATTCAGGGGTTTTTAATTCTTCTGAAGCCCAAGAGTCATCAGAATCTGCAGCATTCCCTGCCCTATTGCCCTCTCTATTTTCTTCCTCTGAGTCAGTCTCAAACATAGTGGGAATGGCTGACCTCCTGGTCTCTTGTAACCTCTTTTTCTGTTTTTTCTTATCCTTACTCCCATCCTTTTTCTGACCTCCTTTCCTCTTTCTGCCATAATCTTCTAGATTTTCATCTTCACCTCCCTCAGAACTGCACCCTTCATTTTTACTTGTCCCACAACTCTCCCCTACATCCATGACAGTCTCCTTATCACCACCCTCATTAGTCATAGATTCTTCTTCCACCCTAACAAAAACCTTGACATTACTAGTTTCAGTATGACTCGCTCCATCCACATCTTTCCCTAAACACTCATCATCAGGATGTTGAAAATACACATCGATACAGCCTTCATTCTGCCTTGCACAGGTAACCATCTTTAATATATCACTGTCACACTTTAATACACTTAACCCTTCATTTAAATCACACTTAGGGTCATGCCAAAATATATTAATCAACCTATAGAACCCACGGTTTTCCGTAAACCTCACAAATGCAAAATAATCTAGGTAATCAGGGTCTAGTTCATCCCACTCTTCAACTTTACCCAAACTGTACTCTTCTCTGCCATATGAGTCAACCACAAATCTGCCCCCTATATGAAGCCTAATCCAAATTTCCTAAATGTCCATCCCAATACATGACATTATTATCAGAAATACCATATCCAGAAGCAACATAAATAAAGACAACACATATATCCAGACAAACCAATTAACAAAACAACATAAATACAACATTGTTACAATTCACATGCATACAGGCAAACCAACAGGCAATCCATATTTCATACTAAACTTATCAAGATACAGGGAAACTAACAAATGAACACAAACATGTAATCCAAATAAATAGAGCATTATAAAATTATACACTCTAACCCCCATGAACCTACACTCTAACCCCCAATTACAGAACCCTCACCCCCCATTATAGAACCCTAACCCTCAATTACCGCCCCTAGCCCGCGATAAGCGAACCCAGTTACCAAAACCCTAACCCCCAAGTACAGTACCCTAAACCCCCAAGTACAGTACCCTAAACCCCCAAGACGACACTCACAAATAGTCATTCCCACTCGAAGAACATGAGAAAACACATGAACACCAATAACCGATTACTAACCTGGTTAGGGTCTCCCATCACCGATGTCCACACCTTTGGAAACGAGGTCTTTGCAAACGCAGAGTGTCACGCCTTTGGAAACAAGGTCTTTCAGTTGGGAGGGAGGGAGTAAAGACAAACAGATCAAAGAATGAAAGACGATAGCAAAATTAAACCCTAAAAGAATGAACACTAAATGAACTTACCCCTAATTTCAGAAATCAAAACGATGTCATTCATGTTTTGTTTAATTAGAGTGAAACGACGTCGTTTCATTGAAGACATGGCATCCCTGTTGGAAGTTAACGATCCACGTCAGCTGAAACTCACAGACATTTGCACTTCACTAACGGCAGGGATCTATTGGTCCGACGTTGATGGAAGTGGAGGACTAACGGGACTCACTTACTAACTGGAGGACCTAAATGTCTGACTTTGTTGGAGTCAGGGACTAACTGGGGTGTTTACTCTATGGGATATTTGCTAAGTCTCCAAGAATGTAAGCCTCATCAAGCCTTGAGTAATATGGATTTTACTAAGGTTTCTTATTGGGTTCAAATGCATAACATCCCATTGGAATTCTTGACAATTGATAATGCTCTCAAGATTGGAAGGAAAATAGGGGAGCCAGTGGAGGCTGAAGATCCTATAGTAGGTGGTATGGTGATGAGAAACTATTTGAGAGTTCGTATTAAAATCAATATATTAGCCCCAATTCTTACAGGATTATTTTTTCCAGGTAAAGAGGATGCCTTAATTCCTATCAGATTTAGATATGAAAAAATATAGGGTCTGTGTTATAATTGTGGAGTTATAGGCCATGACTTTAGAAGATGCAAAGCAGTGAAAGAAAGATCATTGTTTGAAGAGGATAATTTTAAGTTTGGTCCACATCTCACGGTGCCACCAGTAAAATCTTTGACCCATCTAGCTTCTCAGGGATGGGAGAAGAGAGCAGTCAGAGAAAGTTTAGCAAAGAAGAAGATAAGCTATCAATCTAGCCTTGGGGAGGCAGCTGTTCAGGATCTGAATGCAGGAAAAGAGGGAATGAGCAAGTCACCCTAAATGGAAAATAGGGTAATTGAGGATCCTAGTCACCAATTCCAGAAAACAGATTGGCCATCTAGTCAAAATCTAAGAGAAGTCCTATCACCAGAGCAAAGGACCCCACAAGCCACCAACCCACCAGCCACCAATATGTCACAACTAAAATCAGCCCCTCCTATCATCCTTGAAACTCAAAAAACCCCATAAGCCACTAAACCATCAGCCACTAATCTGTCATAACTCAAATCTGTCCTTCTTCATATTCTTGAAACTCAAAAAAACCCAACATTACTCCCTAAATCTTTTTCCACTCCCCTGACCGAAAATGACCATAATGAAACCAGAACCACAATGGGCCCATCTGATGAGAACCCATTAAGCCTAAAAACTCTCTTGACCAATAGTCTTAATCCAATAATACCCACTGAAACCAAACCTGATTCTCCTAAACTTGCCCCAGAAATCCAAAATAAATTTCAGATTGCCTGGATATCTCCTAACCACAAAACAGTGATTTGATCCAACAAGTATGACTAAGAAACCAAATCTCTTGAAGATAAAATTTCCATATATTATGTTGAGTTACCAAAAGACTCCCTACCCTATAACCCTGTTTCTCTTCCATACCCCTATGAGTCTGTGTTAAGTCAAGGTATACAAAAATTTTTGAGTTTAAAAAGGGGAAGAGAAGAAGAATATCATCACCATGGTCTGAAAAAAAGGCATTTACAACTTTCAGATTCTAAATTCCAGAAGTTGCCAATAGACCAATATGGGACCAATGTCTACTGCGAGACTTTGAAGGCCGAGGAGGCGGGCCAAATCAAGCCCCCAACCCAAACATGATACTGTTAAGCTGGAATTGTCGTGGAATTTCTAATTCTACGACAATGAGGGAACTTGTATCCCTCAGAAAAAAAATTAAAATTGTCTTTGATCTTTCTCATAGAAACTAAGGCAAATTCTTCTCAGATGGAAGCTATTAGAAGAAAATTAGATTTCAGTTCTTGTTTTACTGTTGATTCTGAAGGCCTAGTTGGTGGTTTATCCATTTTGTGGGATTCTTCCCTGGTTGTCAATATTTTGCATTTCAGTAAAAATGTTATCCACACTAGTGTATCTTTTGAAGCTTCTAATGTTAAGATCTTTTGTTCCTTTGTGTACAGTCTGCCTAATTTTAATCACAGAAAATTATTTTGGCAAGATCTTAAGTTAATTAACATTCCTGTGGGTTATGGTTGGCTTATGATGGGGGACTTTAATGAATGTTTGCATTCTCATGATATGTCAAGCCACATTCCTCCAAGTGAAAACAGAATGTCTCTCTTTAAGGACACCATAAATTCGCTGAATCTATTTGAGTTACCTATGAATGGGTGTCGTTACACTTGGATTGGTAATCCAAGGAATGGAAGAATCACTAAGGAAAGAATTGATAAAGTGTTTGCAAATTATGAGGTTCTTGATGTTTTTCCCAACTTGTTAATCACTGCCCATTCTCCTACTGCTTCTGATCATTCACCTATTTTTATTGATCTAAATCCTCAAGGAAGAAGCAATCGGTATTTTAGATTTGAAGCTTTTTGGGTAGAACACCCAGACTGCCTAAAGGTGGTTGAAGAAGGCTGGAGGAAGGCTGGGATTAAGACTGACCCGTGGGAATAGTTACATGAGCACCAAAATCAGTGTAGGAATTATCTCCAACAGTGGCATAGGGAAACTTTCAAGATGTCAGACATTGAGATGGCCAGGCTTCTATATAAATTAGAATGTTTAATAAACACTGGTAAGACTGAATCAGACAAGCAATAGATCCAAGCTATTCAGTAGCAGATTAATGGTATCAGGGAGAGAAAAAAGATTTATGGTGGCAACGTTCTAGAATTAATTGGTTAAAATGGGGGGATGCCAACACAAGGTTCTTTCATGCTTCAACACTTCAAAGGAGAACAAGGAATCACATCACCAGAATTCAGGATGAGGCTAATAGATGGATTGAGGGACAAAATGAGGTCCTTAAGATGATAATGGAGTACTTTCAAGATTTATACAAAGCTGAAGCAACACATAATATGGAAGAATGCCTACAAGTTATTCCAAGGAAGGTCACCCACTCAATGAATGAAATGCTGTCAGCTCCAATTTCAGATATGGAGATAGAAAGAGCAGTTAAATGCTTGGAACCTCTAAAAGCTCCAAGATCAGATGGGCTGAATGGGTAATTTTATCAAAAAAAATTGGAGTACAGTAAAGGAGATGTATGCAATGCTATCAAGTATTTCTTCTCTATAGGCAATGCTATCAAGGAGAATGTAAAGGTGGAGGGCTGGAGAGAGAAGTTTCTGAATCAAGCAGGTAAAGAAATCCTTATAAAGGCAGTGCTTCAGGAAATTCCCTCTTTTGCAATGTCTTTAGTTAAATTTCCTAAAAAGCTAATTAAGGACATCAATGCCATTATAACCCGATTCTGGTGGGCTAAGGAGAATAATAGGAAAAGTATACATTGGAAGAAATGGAATGACATTACTAAGAGTAAATTCCAAGGAGGGTTAGGCTTCAAAGACATGGAGTGCTTGAATCTTGCATATTTAATTAAACAGGCTTGGAGGGTTCTAAGGAATCCGGATGCTTTATGGGTAAAGATCTTGAAAGGCAAATACTTTCCTAGTTCTTCATTTTTGGAGCAACCAAAGAAAATGAGTAGTTCATGGGTTTGGAAAAGTTCACTTTAAGGGAGAGATTTACTTCTCAAGCTGGGACAATGGACAGTGGGAGATGGTAGCCAAATATCTGTTTTTAATCACAGATGGCTTTAGAATGGGGAGTTAAGTTATCCTCAATCTAATGCCCAATCTAGTTCAGAGCTTAAATTATCATCTCTTATTAATCAATCCACACACACTTGGGATGTAGCTAAAATTACTCATTACCTGCCTCAACATCAATGGATAATAGCTCTCCAAACTCCTATAAGAGTAACGAGAGGGAGTGATAATTTGAAATGGCCACACACAAGGGAAGGGGAGTATACAATTAAATCAGGATACATGGCTCTAAAATCATATCTAGATGCTAAGAATGAGGGAAGTCTTTGGGAGGCAATTTGGGAAGCCCAGGTTCCGAGGAAGATCCAGATGTTTATCTGGAAGATGTGTCAGAATATTCTCCCTACTAGAACTAAGCTAAGTAAGAGGAAGTTAATTGATGATCCACTTTGTCCTATATGTAGTGAAGTAGAAGAATCTTTGGAACATATCTTTCTACATTATAAATGGACCCAACCAATATGGTTTGGAGCAAGTATCCAGTGTCAGCCAAAGTCAGAAAATACTAATTTGTAAACACAATGGCTATCTGCTAAAATAGAATTATTTAAGATGAAGAAAGAGGGCTTAAAATTTTTGATAACAAAATTGTTCTTTGTTCTTCGGTATATATGGCTATACAGAAATAGATACATTTTTCAGGGGTACAACCTAATCCACAGATAGTTCTCAATACAATTTAGCAAGCAGTTAATGAATTTAGCAGAACTGTTGAATCAGAAGTCTTGCATGAAACAAGCCTACCAAAGGAATTGGGTCAGATGCGGTGGCGACCTCCTCCTCAAGGGAAATTGAAGCTCAATTCAGATATAGCTTGGAAAAGTCCATCACAGAGAGTGGCTATAGGTATTGTTATACGTGATCATGCTGGAGATATCATCTATGGGCAGTCGTCTCTCTTGTGGGCTCCAACAGTGCTTGTTGCTGAAGCTTGTACAGTCAGGGAAACGATGATCCTTGCGATTAACCTCGAGTGTCTGAATATTCTGATTGAATCTGACAATCTCTCAGTCATTAAGGCATGTAGATGTGAGAGTAAAATTGGAGAAATTGAATGTATAATACAAGACATTACCCTTTTGAGGAGCAGGTTTTCATCTTGTGGTTTTCTCTGGGTCAAGAGAGAGGCAAACAAAGTGGCGCATGGAGTTGCTTAATCAGCCCTATCAAATTCGTTGGAGCAGAATTAGTGGTTAAGGCCGTCGTTAAGATTACGAAAAACTTTAGTGGAGGATAAGAGATGTATACCTCCATCCTTATCTATCCCTATGCCGGTTTGAAAGGGCGGTTCACCGCTTTTATTTGCCTTCGCACCTTCACTAGGGTGGTTTCTCCCCTTCAGATTTCAGATTCCACCCTAGAAAAGTTGAAAAGGAATAGCTTTGGTGAAAGAGAAGTGTACTGTTGTGGGTGCTTCTGCATCTTCTTTTCTTCCTCTCTTCCGTTGATCTTAAGGTGCTCTAGAAGGATTTGGATTAGGATTGCTTTCTATTTTAGCCATTAGTGGGCTTGTGCTCCTCGTTTGTATTTTTCCTACTTGTAATTGTATGGCCATTTTCCTGGGCCGTGTAGCCCACTTGTGCCCTTGTAACTCTGTTTCTATTTTAATAAAGTCACTTATTTCACCAAAAAAAAAAACTTAATTTGTATGTCAAATTATATTTAAAATTATTATTTTATTTTAAACAAATTCTATATATTTTTTATATTATTTTACTTTCACATTTCACATTTGTAGAAAAGAAAGAAACTCAAACTTAAAACAATGTTATGTCATTGTTTTACATCAAGATAAGAGAAAGTTAATATTAGATTCCATTAGTTGCTAATTTATTGAAATTTAAGTGTTAAGATGAGAGCTTTTGGATGATTAAATGTTTTAAATTGTATGTGTTTTAAGTTTTGTAAAAAATATGTTTTGGGTCAAAGCCTAATAATTTTAAAACAAAAACAAAAAAGAACACCCATACAAGGGCCCCCAATCCCAAAAAATTCAACTCATTTAAAATAAGGGTTTGTGTGAGCTAGCTTGTTGTGGGGTAAGTTAGCTCGTATGCCCAACTCTACTTGTAAGCATTCCTAGTTGGAGTACTCCACCAATGTCTCATTTAAACCAATGTTAACGTTTCTTTTAAAGAAAATATAGGTGTTGGTTTTGGTGTAATTTTCTATGATGCAAAAAGACAAATAGTTGGAGGGTTTAAAAGTAGTATATATGTATATAATGAGCTCTGCTAGGGTACACACACAGAGAGAGAAACCAGTAGTCGTGGGCGATACAGAAGAAAGGGAGGCTGGAGAAGTGGTTGGAGTGATGAACACCTTCTCTCCAAAGAAAAGAGGAGAAGGACCAAGCTATGAGAAGTGCCAAGAAGGTTAAATGAAGGGAAGAAATCTTTATGGAGGTTTCATCTCTCCCACCTTCCTATGGAGATTTATGAGCCTAACGGGTTAACCAAAAGGCTAGTCGTAAAATGTACATGGAAACAATAAGTGCTAACAATGGTTTGAAAAATGATTTAGAGAAAGATGACAATAATGAATATTGGACTGGAGAGGAAGGGGATAAAGCTTCTAAAAAAGAAGAGAATCAAATGGAGGAGAAACCAATAGAGCGTCAGATGTTTCTATCAAGCAACCTTGAGCCAGTGTAGTTGAGCAAAAGATGTGAGTTTACTAGCCTTAATTCATCCTTGTAGATAGGGAGCGCGGAAAGATTGGCATGTCATGGAAGAAAGGTGTGATAGTTAAGTTACTAGGCAAAAAAAGGATTTAAAGCTCTAGAAAATAGACTACAAAATCTCTAGGCAAGGAGAAAAGGTCTTTACAATGGTGGACCTAGGTAATGACTTCTTTCTAGTCTCCTTCACTAGTTTAAGAATTAGGCCTCATATTGAGAAAGCTCAAATTGAAAATATGGCTAGCAAATAATTTGAAGTATATTTGCATGATAAAAGTGAGTGTAATGCTTAAACTCCATTTAAGAGCCTGTTTTGACTCATTGTTTGTGATGCCACTGAGCCTTATCACCACCCTTCTTGCCTTCTTAATGGTGATTGATTTCCCTCTAGGAATGATGTTCTTTTTCATTAGACCTCCTGATAGGAATGATGAAATGGATGTTAGTGAGGTTCACCCTAGTGAATCAAGTGATGATCAATTAAAATATAGGGATATGGATTTTGTAGCTAAGTTCATTCCATTAGCCCAAATAGGTGAGAATTCCCTATACACCTTGGTTGATATAGATTTTAAACCTGATAGTTTATGTTAAAACCAAGTTTGAGTACAAGACTAAGAAGTATGAACCCCTAGTATTTGTTAATAACACCCATCAAGACTCTTAGTTAAATGAAGTCTGTCCGTATGGTTTTCTAACGATATCTAATAAGTGTGACAGGAAAGTCTGAAGTGCTAATGTTAAAAGAAAGAGGGGGAGCCCTTTAAATCAAAATATTCTTTGGAAGACAAGTTTGTACATTCATCAAAAGCCACGATAAGGAAAGTTTAAATGAAGCAACAGACCCTGAAATATTACTCCTTCCTCAAAGAATATCTCTAAAAAGCAACTCTTTATTCCTATGAAAGAGTCAACAAGAACTTTTATGTCTCAATTCTGCATTTTACACCCAAAAGGAAAGAAAGAAAAAGCTGAAGTACCCTACACAAAAACCAAGGTAGATGCATTGCTTATCTCGAAGCGTCAGAAAAAGATGAAACCATGATAGAATAAGAGGCTAGAGTCAACATCTGAGAGCATACATGTTAGCTCAAAATGGCTAAGCAAATAGATAACTTTTGATGTAGACTATCAAAGCAAACCACTTTGGTATAAAACTCTAAAGAACGAAAGACTCAGACCCTGTAAACGTATACCTTTCTTAAATCAGAAAATGATCAACAAATTTATCTTCTCCAACGGCTATCTCAAAGAGCCTATAAATATGAGAAGATTTCAAACCTTGAAGATCTTTGATACATTTGAATATTCACTAATCATTTTCATAAACAAGAATAAAGTTTACAAAGTATTAGTCTGTAAAAAGTCTTAAGTTTTGTTTCTCAAGCACAAATCTTTCTTGTAGTTTTGCTTCTAGCAGACCTTGACATATTGCTTATTATAACTGAGCATACCTTATTTCATACTCTATATCTCTATACGCTGAGTTATTTCTTCTAACACAAACTCTTTTATCACTTATCTTTGTGTAACAAGTCTGATGTGTTTACCGACTCATAGTCTAAGTAGGAAACACTTTATGGCCTGAAGAGGCTTTTGAAATAATACTTGGGTTATTGAGCCAAGAGTGGCTTGTTGAAAGAATACTTGGGTTTAAGGCAAAAGTGGCTAGAGTTAAGAATACTTGAGGCACTAGTCTGATGCTGTTGTTGTAAAAGGTGTTTTTACAATAGTGAAAATCTTTCAAGTCTAAAGGTATTGGACATAGCTTCTACTTTGGAAGTGAACCAATATAAATCTACTATGTTATCTTTTCTTTCCCTTTTCTTTTAAGGTCTGTTAATTTTCACAATCTGGTCTATTTGAAAAGATTTGCTATCTTAGATGACTGTGTAAAAAGAATTAAGACTTATTCAACCCCCTTCTGAGTCTTACTCTGAATCATCAATTGGTATCAAAGCTTATCCTTTTAGGTTGATTACTCTTACGAGTAAAAAGGATCAAGATCCATGGATGCCTCTCAAGGTCTATAGTTACAAATCTACGAAGGAAATTTAGGATGCCCTTCAGGGTAACTATTAAGGCACCTTCAACGTTAAATGTTCCATGAAAATCTTGGTAACCAAGAAGTATGACAACTTCAAGATGGAGGATCATGAGTCTATTGATTAGATGTTTGGTCGGTTTTAGACTCTACTGAATAAGCTTAAAGCCTTGGGATCATCTCCCTCAGTAGAAGATATAAACGTTAAACTTCTAGGATGCTTACCAGAAAAGTTTGATGTCAAGTGTGCCACTCTAAAAGAAGCTAAGGATCTTAGCACCTTAACCTTTGATGAACTTCTTAGAGTACTAACAGTTCATGAGCTAAAGCTTAACTAGAAGGAAGTCTCGAAGCCTTCTTCTTCTAAGGGTATTGCTCAAAGTCTAAAGAGATTTCTAGAAGCAGCAGGAGTCTAAAGTTGAGGAGTCAACTAGCTCAAACCTCAGATCTAATGAAGAAGATGAAGACACTCATGAGGAGCTAGCACTTGTTACCAAACATTTTCATAGACTTCTGAAAAAAAAATGGAGTTGGGAAGTTTAACAGAAAAAAACATAAAGGTAAAAGTCAATTTAAGTGTAAGACTGATAAGCCTGTTTTGGAGTGTTTTAATTATAGGAAACTAAGACATATTAAAGTTGAATGCCCTCTTTTGAGCAAAGACTAGAATGGCAGAAGAGAGAAAAGAAAATTCTTAAAGAAACAAAAAGGACTCATCACTTGGGATGATGAAGACTCAACCAGCACAAGTGATTTTGAAGAAGAGATAGTTTGCTCAGATCTATCTAATGGCTTAATCAGACTCAGAGCTTGAGGAAAACTCAAGCAAGTCTGAGTCAGAGGAGGTAAACCAGTCTGAACTCAAGGAAAACTATGAAGCACTATTTAAAGATTTTTAAACTCTTGAAAAACTATAAGCTTTTATAAAAGAAACAGTCTAAAACTATTTCTTCGTTTGAAAACATGATATCTGATTTGAAGAAAAAAGGATTTAGATCAAGACCTTTTAAAAGAGTTAAATGAGAAAAAGAAAATGCATCTTGAGGAAATACATAGACTTAAGAAAGGAAATAAAATTTTGAAAAATGAGTTAAATAATTCAGAAGTCCATTGTATTTCTCAAGAAAAAGAAATCAAGTCTCTTCAACTACAAGTGAGTTCACTTACTTCAGATTTGGCATGGTTTGTAAATGGAACTGAAAACTTAAACAAACTTATAGGAAAATCACGTGGAAGTGGTAAGAGACCTAGTCTAGGGTATGTTGAAAAAACTAATTTCAAAGAAAAAGTTTCTCCTTCTTTACCTTCTCAAAGTAAGCATAAACATGCCAAATGCAACTATTGCAAGAAGCATGGTTATGTGATACAAGATTGCTTAAAAAGAAAAAAGAAACCCTAAAAAACACTAACCCTATAGGGCCTAAGAAGTTCTGGGTACCAAAGGCAATGATCATTCTTATTTCAAATGTGCTTAAGGACAAAAACAAAGCAACACTACTGGTATTTGGACAGTGGGTGCTCACATCACATGACAGAAACAAGGTCTATGTTCCTAGACCTAGAACATTTTAAAGGTAGTAAAGTCATATTTGGAGGCAACCAGACTCGACATATAGTTGGTACTGGTAAACTAGGTAACATTCCTTCACCTGTGATTGAAAATGTCTACTATATTGAAGATCTGAGACATAATCTATTGAAAATAAGTTAATTTTGTGATAGTGGTTATAAGGTCTCAATTAACAAAAAGAAATGTACTATCATCAACCAGAATGGAACCATTCTCTTCACAATAAACAGATATAACAACCTTTATAAGGTTGATCTAGGTGAGCTGTATAATCAAAATGTAACTTGTCTTTTCTCCATTTTTAAAGAAAAATAGGTTTGGCCTAAAAAGCTTGGATATGTCCACATGAAACATATTTCTAAACCAAACAGAAAAGGGCTAGTTAAGGGATTGCCAAGATTTCATTTAATAGTTACCAACCTTGCGAAGTATGCCAAAAGGGAAAATAACACAAAACCTTTTTTAAAAATAAAGACGTTGTTTCCACTACCGGACCTTTTAAACTGTTACATTTGGATTTACTTGGTTCATCCCAGACTCAAAGTCTTGCTGGAAAAAGATATGACTTTGTCATAGTTGATGATTACACAAAAATAACATGGGTTTATTTACTAGCCCATAAAGACGAGTCTGCTCAAGTATTCAAGATTTTCTATAAGAAAATCTAGTCTAAAAAGGAAGTCTGTATTGTTACAATAAGAAGTAACCATGGTAGAGAATTTGAAAATGAAATTTTTGAAAAGTTTTACAACAAAACTGATATATATATATATATATATATATATATATATATATATATCTTATATATTTTCTTCTCTAAGAACACCTTAACAAAATGGTGTTGTGGAAAGGAAAAACAGAAGCTTGTTAGAGATGGCCAAAACTATGCTTTGCAAAAATGATCTTCTAAAATATTTTTGGGCTAAAGCTGTAAGCACTTCTTGTTATATACAAAATAGAATCTTTATCAGACCTATACTAAATTAGACTCTATATAAATTGTGGAAGGGAAGAAAATCTAACATTTCATACTTTCACCCATTTGGATGCACATGCTATATCCTAAACATAAGAGATCAACTTGGAAAATTTTACTCAAAATGTGACAGAGGTATATTCATGGGATATTCAAATACATCAAAACCTTACTGAGTCTTTAACAAAAAAACTTAAACCAATGAGGAATCAATGCATGTAATATTTGATGAACTAACAAAGATTGGCAAGAAATTAGCGAATCTAGAAGTTAATGATGTAGGTATCCTTGAACTAGAACCTGAATCTGGAGCATCAGACTCAACTAGAAATAAAGAAAAAGATGAAGCTCAACAACTATATATGCCTAAACCTGAGAAACCACGAGAATAAAAGTCCAAGACCTATCATCCTTCAGATCTCATCATTAGAGATCAAGCTAAAGGAGTCCGAAGTCGATCTAGACTTCACAATCACTCATCAATGGTGCTTGTTTCTAAACTTAAACCAAGAACTATTGAAGAAGCTCTTAAAGATCCATATTGGATCATAACCATGCAGGAAGAATTAAATTAGTTCGAAAGGAACAAAGTCTGGAAGCTTGTTCCCAGACCTAAAGATAAAAGCATCATTGGAACAAAATGGGTCTTCAGAAACAAACTAGATGAAGATAGAAAAGTAGTTAGAAATAAAGCTAGACTTATGGCTCAAGGCTACAATCAACTGGAAGGTATAGACTTCACTGAAACCTTTGCACCTATAGCCAGACTAGAAGCTATAAGGATTCTACTTGCATTTGCTGCATTTGAAGGAATAAAATTATATCAAATAGATGTTAAGAGTTTATTTCTAAATGGTTTTATAGAAGATAAAGTCTTCGTAAAATAGCCTTTTGGCTTTAAAGATAAATCTTTTCAAAATCATGTCTTCAAGCTAAGTAAAGCACTGTATGGTTTGAAACAAGCTCCAAGAGCTTGGTATGATCGACTCAGTCCTTTTTAATATCAAAAGGCTTTACTAGAGGAAAGGTTGATACAACCTTACTTAGAAAAGTCTCATACAGACACTTTTTTATTGTGCAAATTTATGTTGATGACATTATTTTTAGTGCTACTAAAGAAAGGTTATGTAAAGACTTTACTGAAATGATGCAGACTGAATTTGAGATGAGCATGATAGGTGAACTTAAATTCTTCCTAGGTCTGCAGATCAAACAGACTGATGATGGAATTTTTATTCATCAACAGAAGTACACCAAAGAGCTACTCATTAAATTTAAAATGACCAATGCTAAACCTATGAGTACTCTAATGTATCCAAATTGTATCATAAGAAAAGATGAGTCTGGTACATCAATGGATCAGACCTTGTATAGAGGAATGATTGGATCATTGTTGTACTTAACATCTAGCAGACCTGATATAATGTTCAGTGTCTATGTATGTGTAAGACACCAAACAGACCCCAAGGAATCACACCCATCTACAGTGAAGAAGATTTTGAGGTATCTTGTAGGTACCACTAACCTTGGGTTGTTCTGTAAGAGAATATACTCGTTTTCTCTTCGTGGTTTCTATGATATAGATTTTGCAGGAGATATATCAGACAAAAAGAGTACAAGTGGTAGATGTCACTTCTTGGGTACAAGTCTAATTTCATGGAGTAGCAAAAAGCAAAACTCAATAGCACTTTCTATAACTGAAGCAGAATATTTATGTACTACTAATTATTGCTCATAACTACTATGGATGAAGTATAAGCTTGATGACTATTCAATCAAAGAAGCAGAGATTCTAGTATTTTGTGACAATACCAGTGCTATATATCTATCTAAGAATCCAATTCAACACTCAAAGGCAAAATATATTGAAGTGAAGTATCATTTCATTGGTGATTATGTTCAAAAAGCTACTTTGAATCTTAAGTATGTGGATATAGATCATTAATAGGCCGATGTATTCACTAAGTCATTGGCTGAAGTCAGGTTTGCATTTATTAAGTATAACTTAAGTTTACATGATAGTGCCTGATAAAGAGTTTGTGTGATATAAGTTTGTATGAAGCAAGTTTGTATGAAAAGAGTCTGCATGTTGTTTTAAATACTTAGATTATTTTTGGACATTGCTCACTTCTATGCTGAGAGACTCTCAACATCGATTCACTTTCTTCGATAACTGTTTCATCTTTCTCAACCGTTATGTGTGGCATTCATTTATTGGCTGAAGTGCAGCTATTCCTAAGCAGTTTTTCCCTCCACTATGCCACGTTGCCTTTAAATAGCAATTCAGTTATCTTTTCAAAATCCCTGGAAAATCTTCTCTTAAACCCTTTGCATTCTCTACTCTTTTCTCTCTTTATGCGTCTTTAAACCTTTTTTGCCCTAAAACTCTTTCTTCATAAACTCTTGCATTTTTTCAAAACCCATCAATGGCTTCCGTGTCTTTATCTGTTAAGGATAAAGTTGAGTATCTGTATTTTGATGTTACCCAACATAAGCTCGAGGGTCACAACATTACTGCTAAACTCGGTAGGATTGGATGGACTGATTTCTGCTTAGACCAAGAACCCTTCTCACCTTCACTGGTTCTTGAGTTCTGGCAAATCGTTTCTATGGACAAGGCAAAATTCATTCTGATTGGGTCTCTACGTGGGAAGTAGATTGAAATCTTTAAAGAGTTGTTGGTGACTATACTGTAATGCCAGCCTAAAGGAACAATCTTCTTTAAAGACTTCGAGTACATAGGTTTCTGGTTTCACAATCAATGAAGCCTTGTATGGAAAGGCTCATCCTGAGAAGACCATACTCTGGAAGTCTACTTTCAAAGGTGAAGATGCTTTATTTGCTTATGCATCAGGTGTTTTGTCTTCACAAGTCTAAGAAGAACACTATGTCCAAGCTGGATCGCTTCTATATGTACCACATGCTTTGTAAGGAGAAGATGACCTGGGCAAACATTATCCTGACCTACATGATGTCTTCTGTTCTGAAGAAGCAAAAGAAGATCCCTTATCCTACCATTCTTATGAAGATTTTCAAGTTGGAGAATGTGCCTCCAAAGTTTGTGAAAGACTTGATGACTTGTGGACCCCTAGTGTCTAAGTTGTATTCCTTCTCTCCCTTGGTGGAACAATCTGTAACTTTTACAGCTCAGGAGTTTGTAAATAAGACCCCTTTCAAAAGGAAGCCTAAGTCTGAACTAGTGGAAGAGCCTGTTAAGGCTAAGAAAGCTAAGGTTACAAAGGTCTTTGTCATTTCTGACTAGACCCCTACTGCCAAGTCTAAACCTACTCTAGTAGCTGCCCCTAAGCCACCATCCGACTTAGATGATCAACAGCCCATCGAGCAAGTCTTGAGAAAGAAAAGGTCTAAGAGACCTGTTACTACTGCTGCCACTGAGACCACTGCTTCTCAACTATCATCGTCATCCAAAAGCACTTTTGATCCTGCTTCACCATCGTTGAAAGATTATGTCAGGATCCCCTCCAAGAAGAGATATTTCAACTTCATCCGATACTAGTACAAAAAGTTTCCTGGTGTGGACGTATCAAAATGGACAAAGTATGACTAGGTAGAGATATACAATCACAACTATGATATGTACAAGTCTGACATAGCTCTCTAGAAAGTTGAGAAAGTTGAAGCTAAGCGTCAGATTGAAACTGAAGCAAAAAAGAAAAGAAAGTCGGCTAAGAAATCCAAGTCTTAGAAATATGTTGAAAAGAAGAAGAAGAAGAAAAAGTTTGTCCCCTTCACCAAGACTCCATCTCAACCTAAGTTTGCAACCCTTGTTCAGACCACTTCACCCACACCCATCCAGACTCTAATTTCTATCCCAACACCAGTCACCCCAACTCAGGTACCCACCTCTAAACCATAAACTAAACTACCTTCATCTCAAACAGTACCCCTTCCTCAAACTGAGCCTCAACTTGAACCACCCTAGACCACCCCTCAAATAACAACACCTTCCTCCTCCAAGTCCAAAACATGTAATATCATTTCTATTTTTCCTGGACCCCCTCTACCCTTCCATGGCCCTGAACTCCTCGCTGTAACTCAAACCTACATCGTCCAAAGACAAAGCATATAATTCTTTCTTCAACCCATTTTCCAACCCCTTATCCCTACTAAGGATCTCATATCCAACTCCTACATGTACATACCCTCTCACTTTGTCATTCGTCTACAACAGAACACCTGAAGACTTGTCTAAGACCTTAGACTCCCAACCAAACCCTGGATCCAAACCTTTACCAAACCTAAAGCCCACATCCTCATGTCCCTAGACCGCCTAATGCCAAAGTATCACTAGATCATCACTAATAAATTAAAATAAAAGAGAACTTATACTACATCATCCGCCCCTGTCTGGTATATATGGACTCCCAAGAAACTTCCTGATGACATCCTGGAAGTACTTCACCCTGATCTGAATGAAGATACTTAGAGCCATCTCTGGCGCATTACCTTTAGGAACAGAATCAACACTATGACACGTCTTCTAAAGAGATTCTGATAGATGTTCGTAATTTTTGGGCTTGGATTGAGCGCATGTTCAAGGCTCATCCTACATTTTGTGGTCCTTTTTCAACCATTATCCCCCTCCCTCTAAACCCTTACCATCATTGTCACTAACCATCACTATTTTTCTGTCATTGTTGGTTGTTTAATTCTTATGTTTGTTTCCACTTCCTCTCTTATTTTTGCTTCTACCATTCAGTGTCTTCCTACCCTTTTGCGGCGTTAGGATTCTCTGTGATGTCCTTTCTTTTGTTGATGTCAAAAGGGGGAGTAGAAGTCTAAGGTCTAAGTAGTCCAAGAATAAATAAGTAGTTTGTACAATCAAGTATTTTTGAGTGTGTAATCTATGTTATATTTTGAAATATATATATATATATATAATTTTTTTTGCTCTGACATACTACTTATGCATATCTGCTTACTCTAATTATTTTGCTCTGATTACACATATTAACACTCTAAATTGTTATGCGAACTATAACATAAATGAATCATATGACTAATTTGAATCATTATTCTGATACTCTGAAGTCATGTCCAACATATGCATTTTCAATATAGACTACATTTAACAAAAAGACTTAATGTTTGCTATCAACAAATAAGGGGAGATTGTTAGAACCAAGTTTGAGTATAAGACTCCATCAAGACTCTTAGATAAATAAAGTCTATTCGTATGGTTTTCTAACGACATCTGATAAGTGTGATAGGAAAGTCTGAAGTGCTAATGTTGAAAGAAAGAGGGGGAGTCCATTAAATCAAAATCTTCTTTAAAAGACAAGTCTGTACATTCATCAAAAGCCACGATAAGGAAAGTCTGAATGAAGCAATAGATCTTGAAATATTACTCCTTCCTCGAAGAATGTCTCTAAAAAGAAACTCTTTATTCCTATGAAAGAGTCAACAAGAAATTTCATGTCTCAATTCTGCATTTTACACCCAAAAGGAAAGAAATGAAAAAGCTGAAGTACCATATGCAACAACCAAGATAGATGCATTGCTTATCTCAAAGCATCATAAAAAGATGAAACCATGATAGAATAAGAGGCTAAAGCCAACGTCTATGAGAGTGTACTTGTTAGCTCAAAATGGGTAAGCAAATAGATAACTTTTGGTTTAGACTATCAAAGCAAACCACTTTGGTATAAAACTCTAAAGAAGGAAAGATTCATACCCTGCAAACGCATACCTCTCTTAGATTAGAAAATGATCAATGACTCTATCCTCTCCAACGGCTATCTTAAAGGAGCCTATAATATATGAGAAGATTTCAAACCTTGAAGGATCTTCAACACATTTGAATATTCACTTATCATTTTCACAAACAAGAACAAAGTTTGCAAAGTATTAGTCTGTAAAAAGTATTAAGTTCTTATTTCTCAAGTACAAGTCTTCCTTGTAGTTCTGCTTCTAGTAGACCTTGACTTGTTGCTTATTATAACTGGGTGTACTTTGTTTCATACTCTATATCTATATACACTGATTTATTTCTTGTAACACAAACTCTTTTTATCACTCATCTTTGTGTAATAAGTCTGGTGTGTTCACCAACTCGTAGTCTAAGTGGGAAGCACTTTGTAGCCTGAAGAGGCTTTTGAAAGAATACTTGGGTTGTTAAGCCAATATTGACTTGTTAAAAGAATATTTGGGTTTAAGCCAGAGGTGGATAGAGTCAAGGATACTTAAGGCACTAGTCTGGTGCTGTTGTTGTGAAAGGTGTTTTTACAATAGTGAAAATCCTTTAAGTCTAAAGGTACAAGATGTAGCTTTAACTTTGGAAGTGAACCAGTATAAATCTATTGTGTTATCTTTTCTTTCCCTTTTCTTTTTTAAGGTCTGTTAATTTTCATAGTCTAGTCTGTTTGAAAAGATTTGTTATCATAGAAGACTACGTGAAGAGTTAAGACTTATTCACTCCCCCTTCTAAGTCTGACTCTGAACCATCAGTTTGTTTTTATAGAATTGTAGAAGGCCTGCCAATAAATCCTTTTTTCCATTATTGTATATCATTTATTGATGTCCATCATTGTTTTATTATTGCCCTTATATTTCTATTGATGTTTTAATTTAGAATTTTCAATTCCTTTATTTAAAGATTTCAAAATTTGGTTCCAGTGATTAGTTCACTTTGGTAGCCCATGTCAGCCCTACCAAAGTTATTAAGGTCACTATTTAGGTTAGTCTGATGGGATTACCATAAAGATTAAAGGGATTTGGTTGGTGATAATGGATTTTAATGATTTGGCCTTTCAGTAGAATGAGAAATGTGGGAACCTTGTTTCATAGATGAAGTGTTCTCTATTCAGAGAAGATAAGCATGCTTAACCTTGGAGTCCTTAAGTGATGAGCTACCGAAAAGTAAATGCATTTTGTTGGTATAGGTAGTACTAATTAATTCCTTTAAGTTATTCTCAAATGTATAGTCTCATACCTATACAGTCTTTGGATCCTTCTCATTTTGGTGTATATTCAGTTCATCCATATGTCTATTTCACTGGAAGCCTACCAGGAGCTGCTCCTTATCCATGCCTCTGCACCGACGATCACTCTCATCTTCGTTAGTGCTCAGAATGTCATATATCCACCAGCTTCCGCCTGGTTCATCCTTGAACCACACTGTACTGGGGGAGGCCATACTCTAATACCACTTTGTAACACCCCTTATATATACGAGATAGATACCCTTGTGGTTTTTTTTCAAAATATTTTTATTCTTTTGATTCCTTTGAATTTCCTATCTTGCATACACAAGAACGCATACATAACTTGGTTTCCAAAAGAATATGAAAGTGAAAATTTTTGTTTTTGGATAATTGTCTTATATCGATAAAATCAATTTTTTATAAACCATAAGTTAATTGATTAGAAGTTAAAGTACTATGTCCAAATAATAAATTGTTCCATAATTTAATCTTTACGTTATTACAATTATCCAAAATATGATATTGCAATAAGGTAAATTTAAAATTAAGGATATGTTAAACATTCTACCTCTATTACTACCATGACTATTTGTTTCCTCATCTTTGAATTATATGACTACGATTCATATTCTCATCATGTTCCTTCAACTATCCGATCAAGGATTAGACTTCTTTAATCTCTTGTGGCTACATACTAATGCCTTTGTTTGGTAGTTATGATCTCTATACTGCATATGATCATAGGATATATTTGGACATAGAAATCAAACAAGAATGAGTGAGAAACAAAATATAATACTTCACAGCTAAAGTATAAGCATAAGGGTTTTCACAAGTATCACAATAATATTATCACTCACAATCACACACACAAATAATCATAATCACATGAATGTCATGCAATGCTTTCAATGCCATAATTCTTTCTATCTATGCATGTAGACACTTTAAAGTGTTATTTTGCACTGGGCCAACCATGAGTTTACACTGTTCTTTAAATTTGAATAATAACAATATAAATGCCTTCATGGCATATGAACAACTCAACTGGTATAGAAACACTTAGAGACTAGTTAGAGGGAAAGAGTTTGTTGTGAAAGTACCCGGCACTAGGAAGCTACTCCAGGTCACCTGAAGCACTCTTTCACACCAACTCACCCTAAGGTTCTTAATTGAACCTCCTCTAATATATCCTCGATTTTTTATAACTGTCCCCAGGCAATATCACATCTTTTCTCTTTTGAGTTATCATGTTGCATGAACTACTCGCATATGAAGTTAGTTAAGACTTTTAGAAACTCAATTAACAATTATATCTTCGGGGGCTATGGATCACTACATAGTCACCCTGGTAAATAGTATGTTTCCAAAATATCAAATAAGTTTTGCCACATGCAGAAAAATTTCAGTAAGTATCTTTGTCATTCACAAATTAAATTACATCAATATTGAATTTCAAAGTCTTAAGTACCTTAAAAATCCTTCTCTAATAAGTATGTTGGAAAACTCAAAATCAACTTATCTTAATTTGATCTTAACTAATGAACCACTTTAAACCATTGGCCAAAATATTTAAAAATTAGTGTATGAAAAGTTTAATAATTTTTTCATACATCTTAAAACTCAATTTCCATAGTTTCAAGAATTTAAACAAATTATTAATGAAACTTCACCCCTTCATTCAATAGTAAAATATCTCAAACTTTATATTTTGATAAAATAATTTATTTTATCTAAAGAATGACTAAAAGTCATCTTAAAAAATTAATTTAAAATAATTATTTTTGACAACTAAAAAGACTTTTTGAGAAAACTCTTAATTATTAAATAAGAATTATTTTTACATAAATCTAAATAAGTATTAAATCATAGATATTAAAAAAATAAGAAGAAAAATAATTTTCTTAAAAGGAATAAAAAATATAAATGATCTCTAAAGTAGGGGCTGATGTCGTTGAGGTTACGACTCACACCTGGGTTCTTGTACTATATTTGCCTTATGACTATACTGAATGTTTCTTCTACAATGGTCTCGCATAGCTAGACCACCTTCACTGCTCTCTTATGATTTGTCGCTGCCTCTTCCTAGAGTTTCTTATGCGCCTCGTGGAGGGAAGTGGTATTTGTAAGCTTTTTGTTAAGTTATTCTACCTCGGTAGACAGCTTGTTTCTCTCCCTGATCCAATCTGTCTCCTTGGTGACATAGACATCAATTTGGTGGACGATCTTAGCCTGAATGTCCTCACAACCTTTGTCCCATTTTTCATTTTCTACCTTTAATTGTTCATTTTCCCCTTCAGCGACTCCAACTTCTATTTTTCAGAATAGAGTTTTCCACCTCCTTTTTCAAGGTGAAAATTTCCAACCTATCGTCATCCCAAGTCTTATCCTTCACCTTGAGGTTATTGATCTCTTTATAGACCGTTTTCACCACAATCTCAAGTTCCTAGGCCTTGCCATAGTAGAAGGAGCATTCCTTTGCACACTTCACCATGTCATAGAAAGAGTCGAGCATTCCATCTAGCTCAGATATTTGCCAGCGAGTAGCTTTTATGGTGTTCTTCACCTTAGCAATTTCTAGATCGGGGAAAAGGCAATACAAGGGAGGCCTTATTTTGTTTTGTTCTACCTCTGTCCCCTAGTAGAGAATGAAGGGGCTCAGGCGGGACCCCGAGATAGGAGAATAGTGGCGCGTGGGCGTTCTCTAGCCAAATCTGGAGATTTCCACACTGGTTGGGGTAGTCGTAGACTCACCCCACGAAGATTCTACATTAATTGACGTCTCTTGTTGACCAGTCTCTTCTTGGATGACTTCGTTTTGCTTTGGTTTTTTTGAGGGAGGAGGCCGACTTCTCTCTTTTTTTGGTTCTTGCCTCTTCTTCTGGGTCCTCTCCTTTTCACGTTTATGCTTTTTCTTCTTCCTTTTCTCTGGGACCTCTTCTGTTTGTTCTTGCCTTGGGTGACTTTAGGGATGTTTCGCTTAGGTTGAATCTAGTTTTCCGCCCCCGCTAGGGATGTCAATGGGGCGGGGCGTATGCGGGTAGTATGTTACTATTACCGTATCCACGGGTTTAGACAGGTAACAGGTATTCACGGGTCGGATAACAGGTACCCATGAGTATTCATGAATATTTATTATTTTTATAAAATAATACTAAAGAAGAAAATATGGTATAATATACTAAACATAATACTATTTTAGTATAATATAATTCAAATTAATATTATATCATACATTACAACTTCATAAATTAAAAGTATTATCATTGAATATATTAAATTTAGTTTATCTCATTATAAAATAATTTAAAAAATTTAGATATTTAAATATATTTAATAAAAAATAAATATTAATAATTAAACAGGTACCCGCGGACGGGTAGTGTGATACCGCTACTTACCCATTTAGTAAATATACGAGTTTCCATTGTGGGTAACTCGTAGATTACCCGTGGGCGCGGGTTTTTTTGCCATACCTAGCCCCCGTAGTGGTCAACTCAGCTTGCAGTTTCTTTAACGCATCCATTGGCTCAAAACTTTTAATTTCTCCTGTAACAAAAAAAAAGAAAACAGGGTTAGAAAGCAGAAGTATTTGTTTAACCAAAACAGTTTGTTCCTAAGGTCATTACGTAAATAAGCTTTTCTCTCAGGCCTGGGACCAAGGAGTCACTTGCAATAAATTTCTTGTGCACTTAGCAGAACCCATGCATTGCTCCAACTACTTTGATGGAGACGAGGGACAGGTCGTTCTCATTGGCCACATATGTCGCCCTGGCATGGGTCCATGATACTGGGAATTTGTGGATCTCATCCTCACCTTCCCAGAATACCAACTTATTGGATTTTATCTGAACCTTCATAAAAACACTTTTTGATGGAGCCACCGTTTGACTTGCCCAACTCGGTGAAGGCCTCGAGGTTTATAATCTTTGAATCACACCAGAGTGTGACAAAGCTAAGACCATCGTCTTTGTTGGCTCAATGAAGAACCGACAGTAATAGAAGAAGAGAGCAACCGTTGGGATGAAGTTGAAATGCTCACCCAACACCTCATGATTCCATACTAATCTCTACCCATTGGGATGTAATTGAGTGGGGGCACAACCAAAGAAGTGAAGAACCCCTATCTTGAACTCCGTTAATGGGAACCTAACTCTGAGGTACGTGAAAAAGATGTTATACATGAAGATGACTCTCTCGTCATTTGGGGTATGGAATACACGATCCCTAAACTTAGGGTGCAGTACAATGTACCTCTCCTTGTACTTCTCTTTAGAATAGATTGGACATTTAAAGTCCATTAAACCCCCAGTGGCCTTCACATGCTGGGAGAAGGTCTCCATAATCTCTCTTTGTACCCATGCGTAGGGATTTTCAACCAAGAGTTGCACCCAGTCAACACGGTGCAAAATCATAGTGGAATACCTCGACACGGTCTTCATAACTTTTTTCTCTCATCCTATTGTAGTCATGGTTGCCACTATGTGCTTTAAATCGCCTACATTATGGTAAAATTTGGCATCATCAACAATGTAAAAGTCAGAGCTATATTCCTCATTGAAAGCCCCAAGGTCAACACACGACTCAAAAGACCAACCTGGTCTTTGCCTTCCCCCCTCGTCTTGGTCCTTGGGACCTAGGCCCTTGAGTCCTCATAGAGACTCTCCCCTCATGGTTTCCTTTTAACCCTCCCCTAGTCCTCATTTTTCCACTGAACAAAAGGGTAAAACAACGTAAATAAAGGCAAAAGGAAAAAAGTAAAGGATAAGGGTTAGCTACCTAAAGATATTGGAAGAATCCTAAGGGTCGCAAACAAGAAAGCACTCTCGAAAACTTTGAATGTGAAAATGTTTAAGCCAGATGATGGGTTTGGAACACTCTCTTATGTAATGAGGGTTTCTCTATGAATTTTGGTAGAGTCTCAGTATGCAAACGCATCAAGTGTTATGCAACATTTCCAAAACCACCTTTTATAGACGTGGCTGGGGGCAACACGGTGGCGTTTTGATTTAAATTTTTTGGGCCACGTCATTTCAATTTCCAAGGACCATTGTCCGAAAATGACTGTCAAAGTTATCATTGAAATGTAATTGCCACGCATGATTGAAAGTAATTATTGTATGACTGACGTGACCCACAATACGCATAATAATGTGTTTTAAAGGGTAAATAAATACACAACTGATCTGTCCTGGACCGGGGTCAAGAGATCCGATCTCAAGCCAGTCACGAATAGTATGTCAATACCGTATAAGATATCAGATGTATGTGTATCCGATATGTGTATCCGATGTCCTTGGATGAGGAGAGCGGATTGGGCGTCCTGGAGATCCTTCACACCGACCTAACGCGTTGAAGTAGGCGAATGGTGGTGTCACCTGCAAAGATTCTCCGACGCTCAAGTCAGTGATTATATTCCAAGTAAGGAATGTATTCCGAGAGTAATCAGTCGTAAAAGAGCTGAAGAAGATCCTCCTAACCTCAATCATGAAGTTAGTTCATATACCTGATTGGCTCGATTAACGAGGACTCGGTGGTGGGGAACCACCAGCTCCCACTAGCATTATTATATTGCGCACTTACCTGCATGATTGGGTCAAGTGGCTATTTTATATTGAGCGTAGAGAATGTAGACTAGGATTAGGGAACAAGTTGACCATTCCCGTGAGCAGAATTTGGCTCGTAGTGCAGGGAATTATTGATCGATCCCTGTAGCAACAATCCTTGTCTTTTGCACAGTGACGTGTGTATTATCCGATGTCATGGTGTTATCCTGGATAACCGGTATAGGGAGAACGCCTGATACGGAATTACAGTCCGGATGTATACCGATGACACCGGTTACACGTAGATGTCTTATCAAAGACGTTGAAATATGTATAGCAGATCAGATACCGGTATTGAGACCGGATCATATGTCCCCTAGCTTGTGTGAGGGACTGAATAGTTGTTCACATAAGCTACTCAACCTGCGAGAGGTCTTAATATCGGCAAGCTTACGTGCGTAACAGTTCCTTAGCATCTGTTGTCATTCGTAAAGAACCGCTCTGAATTTAATAGAAAAGATCTTTCGGTACTGCCACAACGGATTCAGACAAAGATTCGTTGTGTGAGAATTTCAAGAGTTTATTGGAATTGAAAGTTCTTGAAGTTCGTGTAACGGCTGTAAAGCGTAAATTGCGTTGCATGATTAGACATTAATGCTTTTAATCACGTGGGCAAGCAATTATTGCGTCTGAGATGAAAATCTCATTAACCGTCGTTTTGGGCTTAATGGGCCTGAAGTTTTCAAAACTTTTGGGCCTAGTGGATAGCCCTTTGTTGAGTCGCTATCGTTTTGGCGCCCAGGAATTTGGAACGGTTGTGTCGTTTCGCTTGTAAACAGGTGCGTTTTATCGAGAACGACACAACTTCAAGAGGAGATAACCGATCCTCTTTGTTTCCTATAAAAGGAATACTTAGTGGATTCTGGGTTCCACTTGCTTTTGCTTTCTCAACGAGACTCTGCAGAAATTTTGCAAGGAAGTTTATCACCTACATTGCGAGGGTTTCTTCGTTCCTCAAATTCATCACTGTCATCTGAGGTAACTATCTTTTCCTTGTCGCTTTAGTTTCGCTTTGACTTGCTACTCGTAGTTATAGAAAGTAGGCTTCATCTAAAGGGAGGGGAATCAGTTTCCCTCAACCCTAATAGTCGTGGGGAAGAATCCTTGTGATTCTTCCTAAGACTGAACCGCGTCGCTCAGAAAGGGGATCTTACTCACTGCGGGAAGTGACCTTTCCCTTCTCAGAGTCGCCCTCTGATTGTAATTGCTTTAAAAATGCAGTGAGTAATGATTGCAAATTTCTGACGACATTTATCTCTTATCGTAGATTAAGGAGTCCGATCTAGATATTTACAATGGCAACTGGAGAAGGATCTTCTGGAGATAGCGTAATTTTGAAGACAGCAGAAGGTCTCTACAGCGTAGTTGCTTCGAGGCTAAATTGGGAGGAGATTCAGGCTAAATGGCCTTTCTGCTGGGTGTCCAGTGAGTTTAAGGAATTGGCCTCCCGACATGCGGATGAGGAAGGATCCTGGATCCAGCCGAGGTTTTCTTTGAGTACGGATGAAGAGACAAAGAAGTGGTACAGGGTTTACGCACCACTTCCGTCAGAGCGGATATGCCACGTCGTCCCCAACGACCGCTCTGTATACATGTATGACTTTATCTTCCATAATCTGGGAGTTCGTTTTCCTTTAACCGAACTCCAGATGGGTGTTTTGAGGTTTCTGAACTGTGCGCCCTCTCAACTTCATCCCAACGGTTGGGGCCTCATTCGAGCTCTCAAAGTGCTTGGGGAGCACTTCAATTTCACGCCAACAGTAGCGATGCTGTTCTACTACACTCAGGTAGTTAGAAGGGCGAATAAGCAGGGCGGAGTTGGTCTGGTGACACTCCGGACTCTCTGTTCCTTTGTGAACTTTGAGTCTTACACAGATTCTGCCAAGGTTGACGGGAAGTCCTTCAAGACTTACTTCACTCGCATCTCCATCAAGAAGGGCAAACCAAAATTTTGGAAGGATGAAGAGGACGTTGACAAATTTCCCCTGAGCTGGACACACAAGCATTTCCTCTTGAGCTCTCACGCGTACTACACTGATCAATCCGATCTGTCTCGTGAGACATCGAGAGTGTTGTTCGCGCTTGAATCGCACACTACAGGTCGTCACGTCTTTTCGTGTAGGCGTCTGCTAAGTAGCTCAAGCGGAGTCCGGGAGGAATATTTGCGTACTTCTCGTTTTATTTCATCTTTCCTCCTTTATCAAATATATATAGAATATTTGCAGTTGCTGACATCTTGTGTTTGTTCATGTAGGTGAAATAGAACAGCAAACTCCGGAAATGGATAAACTGAAAAAATTCAAGGCGGCTGGTAAATCCGTTGCTCATGAAAATGAAGTAAAGCCCAGGCCCTCAACTAAGGATCGTCCTGAGGTAATCATCTTGACCTCGGATGTTGAAGGGGACATCCCACTGGTTGAGGGCGGTACGTCCGATGTTGGCGCAACCTCGGGTCAGCCTCCCGTTACTGAGAGGAGAAGAAAGATCCAGAATGATCCTGCAAGGCGTCAGTCCAAGAAGCAAAGAGTTTCGGAAGATCCTGCTGCCGGGGTTTCTGGATCAGAGCCGACCTCCTTCCTAACTACCTCGTTTCTCACCCCCTTCCTCTCTTATGAAGGTTCTACTCCAGCCACTCTTCCTCCTCCGATGTACAAACTCCGGCCTACACTCAGTCCTAAAGAAATTACGGAAGCGTGTGAGGCCGGAAGGTGGCAGTTGGCCGAACTTGCTGGAATGCTTTCTTCAATCAGCGAGTTGGCTAGCAACGCCGATAAAGTTGAGGAATTGAGTGACGAATTGAAAGAACTCAAGTTTTCCTCGGAAAAGGACAAAGCCGCCGTGAAGTTAATGGAAGATCGTCTTAACAAGTCTAAGGAGTTTGGTGATCTCATAACTAAAGAGAATCTCAAGCTCAAAGGCGATCTTAAAAACTTGGAAGGCAAAGTGGCAGAGAAGGAGGAAGAACTCCGCAGCAGCCAGGATAAAAATAAGGCTGATGCTGAGGAGTGGTCTCAAAGGGAGAAGAAGCTCCTTCTTGAGATAGAGGAACTAAAGGCTAGGAAAGTGGAGCCCAAGATATCCAGTGAGGAGCTGTCCAAGTTGCGGGGAGAATTGGCTACAGCGAAGGCTGAGAGAGAAGAAGCTGTTGACATATGCAGCCGAGCTGTTGAAGAGTCCTTCGGCCTAGCCATACGCCAAGTCTTCTACCGCAACCCCACTGTGAAACTTAACCTTTATGGAATGGATCCGTACTATGAATTCCATGGGGGAAAGTTAGTCGCAGTGGTGGATGGTCGTCACGAAGATCCACCGACGTCCTTATATGGTTTGGCTCCTCTTCCTGAGGGTCAATCCATGGGACCTGATTATGTCTTTCCTATGTCCGAGGTTCCCTCTACTGAAGAAAGGGTTGAAGCTCCTGGAGGGGAGATTCCTGATGAGGTTCCCAAGGAAGGGGGACAAGAGCCTGGTGCTGAGGAGGCACAAAAAACTGAAGAACAGATTCCTCCTCAGTAGTTTTGTTTTCATTTACATGTATTGTTGTGTACCGGGATCAACTCCGGATTTTAAATTATTGTATGTAATTTCATTTCAATGAATGAGTTTTGATTGAAGAAAATTGTCTTCATCGTTTCATGTATATTTAAATCATTTCTAATCCGTTCTGTATAATTAATCTTAAGGCCGAATTGAAATAATAGCCTCGGAAGATTAAACAACAAATAAAATTTAGAACGGATAAATATATACATGTCCCCAAGTGTGTATTAAGAAGAAGGTGCCTGTCTTTGGGGCGTGATCCTTAATTTTCTTAATTCTCTTGGGGAAAGATGGGTCGATCCGCTGTTCAGTAGAGTAGTGTAACAGGACGGATGACTGCTTCTAATCCGTAATATTCTTACAGGAGATGATAATATTGTTCCAAGTTCAGGGAACTGCAAGGAAGTGGTGTTTGAGTCCTTTATCATAAGGATGATGATGGGAGTTTTTTCTACGCCAGGAGTTACGTCGTTGTATCACAGAATAGGTGATAAAGAGTATCCGTCCTGGAAGAATACCACTAGAAAGCGAAAGTGCGGACTGACTTTCAGAATTTTCCATCATAAAGATGATTGAGTATTGATCATGCCAGGTGTTTTATCATTAAATCACTTCATAAGTGATTGAGATCATCCGTCTTGGGGATGTGTATGATACCAGGAACTACATCATCAGGTCACATATTAGGTGATTGAGATCATCCGTCCTTTGGGTGTGTATGGCGCCAGGAGTTACATCGTCAGATCACAGCATGGGTGATTGAGATCATCCGTCCTGGGCAGGTACACCGCGTTAGGAGTTACATCGTCATATCACATAATGGGTGACTGAGGTTATCCGTTCTGGAAAAGTACACATCGTCAAGAGTTACATCGTCAGATCACAGATTAAGTGATTTAGATAATCCACCCTGGAGACATTTTTCAATCGTAGGAATACGGATTGAGTGAATACTTTCAGAATGATGATGAGAATTGTTCATACCAGGAGTTACATCGTCGAATCACTGAATAGGTGATTGAGATCATCCGTCCTGGAATGATTATTGGAGTTCTTCATACCAGGAGTTACATCACCGAATTCACTGAATAAGTGATTGAGATCATCCGTCCTGGAATGATTATTGGAGTTCTTCATACCAGGAGTTACATCGTCGAATCACTGAATAAGTGATTGAGATCATCCGTCCTGGTGAATTTTTTCAATCAAGGGAGTGCGGATTCAATTGGCAATTTTCGCTCCATCCGAAATCCGAGTCTTACCTCTACTAGCCCCTTAGCTGATGTGAGGAAGCAGTTGACTTGCTCATATGAGCTATATTGATCATAGTACGTCTGGATTTCAGATTTGCACCGAAGTGTAAATATCCGCTCTGGGAACCATGTTCCGTAGTGATGAAATTTTAAGGGCGGATTCGACAATGGGAATATCAGAAGTTTATCGAATTTCGCAACCCTTGGTATTCGAGTAATGGTGGCCACGTTTCTAATGATTGGACATTTAATGCCTTAATTCACGTGGGCGCGCCATTATTGCGTTAAATGCGCATGTCTTAATAACCGTCACGTAGGGGCTTGTTGGGCCTAGAATTTGGATTTAATAGGCCCATTTTGAAAGCTCTGTGACGAAACGATGGCATTTTCGCGCCTTGATGTACTAAACAACAATTTTGGTCCACTAAACGGGGAGTCGTTTGGGGGTAAACGACAGGTTATGTTTAGTGGGTATTTGAAAAATTTTGGTGCCCTGATATAGGCATATTTGGCAATCTCAGTTACCATTTCTTCTAATTCTCTTGACGAACTTCTGCAAAAGTTTCAAGAAGATTATCGTGTCTGCCTCTGTGAATCTTAATTCACTATCCTCATCCATCCTTAGGTAACCACTTTCTTTCCATACTTTGTGTCTTGTTTCAATATCTGAAAATGTCTAGGAAAGGTGTTAGTTTTAGTGGTATCAGCCCTAGAGGAAGAGGAGGAAGGGCCTTCAATCGAAACCCCACAGTTCGTGGTGGGAGGATTCCAGTGGTCTTTCAATCGAAGCCACTAAGCTCAGAGAGGGAGGCGTCGCCGTATCAGAGGCGAAGGGCGATTATACCCTCTTCAGAATCCTCCTCTAGTGAGAGTACTGAGAGTGGTGACCTGTATGTTTCTGACGATGTGGATTTTTACCGCAGTGTAAAAGCTTTCACAATGGTGGTGAAGAAAGCGACTGGGAGGAAATCGTCTAAAGGGGGATCTCCTTCCGAGAAATATATCTTGAAGACCCAATCCGGCCTCTGCAATGTGGTTGCACACCGGATAGACTGGGTGAAATTCCAACAGAAACGCCTATTCAGCTGGGTGGCTGAGGAGTTTCGTGAAATAGCATCAGTTCACGCTCAAGAGGGGGGAGCGGAGTTGGAGCCGCGTTTCACGGTCTTCAAGAAGGATAAATACAAGAAGTGCTTCGTGGTGATAGCCCTGTTGCCATCCGATCGAATTTGTCATACCCCGGACGAAAGGTCCTTGTATATGTATGACTTTTTATTTTTGAACCTTGGTGTGCGGTTTCCCCTTACAGATTTTCAGATGGGGGTCCTGAGATTCTTAGACTGCGCCCCTTCGCAGCTTCATCCCAACGGATGGGGGTTAGTCCGTTCTCTTGAAGTGCTTGGGGAGCACTTCAACTTTGAACCAACGGTGGCCATGCTTTTCTACTTCTCTCAGGTGGTCCACCGTGCAAATAAGGAGAAGGGAGGAGTGAGCTTGATATCCCTCCGGACTATCTCCAAGATCATCAACTTCGAGGCGTACACTGACTCCGCCAAAGTTGATGGTCATTCATTCAAATCTTATTTCACGAAGATTAGCGTTCACCCTGACGAGTCAGTTTTTTGGTTAACTGAAGATGGGCTTCCGAAGTTCCCAGTGGCTTGGACGCATGAACACTTTTTGCTGACCTCCCAGGCGTACTACACTGAGGAGGATGAACTAAGCCCGTCTTCAGTTTCCGTTCTTTCCGCCCTTCAATCTTACACCGCCTCGCATTAATTTTTCTCTTGCAGGCGTTTGTTAGGATCGTGGTCTACCCGCAAGGAATATCTGTGTAATTTTCCTGTTAATATTCATATTTTATCGCATCATGCCTTGAAGTAGTTGATTTCTAACCGTGTTGCTTGGTTTTGCAGTTGAAATTGAAGCTGCGTCTCCAGAGATGGAAAAACTGAAAGGGCTCAAAGCTGGAGTGAATTCCGTGGCAGCTGAAAATGACATTCAGGCGAAACAGAATTCGAAGAAAGCCACAGCGGAGACCATCATTTTAACCTCTTCTGCTGGTGACGATATTCCCTTACTGGAGGGCGGATCTGAGAAGGTTGTGGCTGAGAAGGTCGGAGAAAAGAAGAAAACTATAAAACGCGGTTCCTCAAGGACCTCGGATCGTCAACCTTCTCCGAAAAAAACAAAAAATTTCAAGTGAGAGTGCTGATCCGGAACCTTCAAAGGGAAAGAAAGTGGAAAGATCCGCTCTGGATGTAGGGTCCACTCCGGATGCTCCTGGCGACGGGATCACCTATGGTGCAAAGCCAATAACGACTTACTTTGCACCAAAAGTTACTCGCCCCCTTCAAAGTAGCTCCGGTCTTGCACAGTATCTGGTATACGAGGGTTCTGTTCCTGAGGCCATTCCTGAGACTCCGTACAAGCTGAAGCCCTCATTGATGAGCGATGAAGTAGCAAAAGCTTGCGATGCCGGACAGAAGCACCTGGCAGAATTATCCGGGCTCCTAAGATCGGTTCGCAAGCTTCCAGAAGAGAATGAGAGGCTGAGCTCGTTGGTTGGCAAGGTTAATGACCTTAGCGTTGCTGCTGCTAAGGACAAGGCAACCATCCTTCGTTTAGAAAGTAAATTAGAAGCTTCCAAAGAGGAAGGATATAAGAAGGATGAAGAAATTGTCAGGCTAAAACATCTTGCCAAGGAGTTGGAGGCCCAAGTAGCTGATCAAAAGAAAATCAATTCCGACCTCCACTCCGGTTTTTGTGCGGAGAAGGAACGCTCTTCAAAGCTGGAAGAGGAGCTTAAGGAAGTCAAAGTTGTTTATGCTCGAGGAACCGAAGATTGGTCGCGTAAGGAGAAGGAGCTGCTTTCAAAGTTGGCGGACACAAAAGCGGAATTTGACGAGGCTGTGGATATGTGCGATCAGGCAGTCAAGGAATCCTTTGGGTTGGCTGTTCGTCAAATTCAATACCGGAATCCCAAGGTGAAACTTAATCTGAATGGTATTGACCCGTTCTATGAGTTTCATCAAGGGAAACTGGTGGCCATAGTTAATAAGCGTCATGAAAGTCCGCCTAGCACTCCTTATAAGCTCGCTCCTTTACCTGCAGGCCAATCGATGGGACCTTCATTCCTGAAGCCCATAAGCACAGGAACGAGCTCTCGCTCTGAAGAAGGCAAGGCCGGAGGCAAAGGCAAAGGGAAAGAAGGAGATTCAAGCCATAGAAAGTAGTGTGCTTCCCTGTTTCCTTTTTCATTTTATTGATTGTAATTCGCTGTGTTCCGGGATCAGCTCCGGATTATTACATGAATTGTAATTCTTATTTAATCAATAAAAGAGTTTTTTACCTCCATTCTTGTTTAGTGAAAAACAACTTTAATAGAGGGATTGCATGTGTATTGTATCATTCCGGATTTAAGTAATGAAGATCGGATTGTAAAACAAAATCTCCATACCGGACTTATACATGCGAGATGAATTTCATAATAAGGGGACACATCATTGTTACAAGAACGGTTTAAGGGGAATGAATGTGAGATCATTTAGACGAGAGTTCATTCCTCAAGATATTCGTTAAACCGTTTATGTTGTCCCCCAGTATCATTGGGTGATTATCACTTTGAATAAACTCTGAGTGAGATTTTCTCGTGAGAGCTTTTAAGAGTGAGGTTTTAGAATAGAAATTCCTCTTCAAATATTTCCGACTGAGGAATTTCGGGTGAAAATGCCTTAGATTATGGCGTACCCGAGTGAATTGTTTGTGTCGGAGTTCATGAGTTAGTTATAAAACTTCCAAATAAAGAACTTCATAAGAAAGTATTAATCTGGAGTTCAGTATAACTTACTTGTTGTGCTTGGAGTTCGGTTTGATCCTACTGTCCATGTAATATTTGGCGTTCGGTTTAATCCTACCAGCCGTTCTTCAATAGGTCTTCGATACGGGGTTCAGATCAGGGCTAATCCTGAACCTACTGCGCCCGTCACTTGGGGTTCAGCGTGGTCTTGAAGAAAAACCAGCTTACTGCGCCCAAGCCTTCGCATGGGGTTCGGTTTGTGGCCTTGAAGAAGGACCAGCCCTACAACCCATGTAGTCTTCGAATGGGGTTCGGTTTGTGGCCTTGAAGAAGGACCAGCCCTACAACCCATGTAGTCTTCGAATGGGGTTCGGTTTGTGGCCTTGAAGAAGGACCAGCCCTACAACCCATGTCCTGAGGTTCGGTTTAATCCTACAACTCAGGTCTTCACCGACGTTCGGTTAATCCTACTAGTCGTACTCAGAGTTCGGTTTAATCCTACAATCTGAGCCTTCACCGGTGTTCAGCCAAACTTACTAACCGTACCCAGAGTTTGGTTTAATCCTACAATCTGGGCCTTCAATACTTACATACTCGAGGAGTTACATCGTCAATTACAGAATGGGTAATTGAGATCATCC
Source organism: Clitoria ternatea (assembly GCA_037962975.1). NCBI lineage: Eukaryota > Viridiplantae > Streptophyta > Magnoliopsida > Fabales > Fabaceae > Clitoria > Clitoria ternatea. The sequence goes on from CM075670.1 coordinate 34,267,156, forward strand.
GTCCTGAGTATGTTCTTGTGCGTTGCGCATATTCGAAGAGTTACATCGTCAACTACAGAATAAGTAGCTGAGATCATCCGTCCTGAATATGCTTTTGTACACCGGATAAACTGAAAATCACAGCATAAGAAAAACTCGAAAGAGTTAAATTGTTATGAGAGATTCTTATTAAATCAAAAATAAGAATTACAAGGAGAGCGTAGCTGTGAAAATAAATTCTCCAGTATTCAATCCAAGATAAGGATAGGAGAGTATAGAAACAGCTAGCTATAGTAGGTGCGCAAGTTTTGGGTGTTCTATTTGTTTCGGATTGGAGTGCCATCAAGGTTTTCAAGGCGATAAGAGCCTTTGCCAGTGACCTCGGATACCCTGTATGGGCCTTCCCAGTTTGGGGCTAATTTGCCTTGATGGGCGAATTTGTTCCCTATACTTGCTTTCCTCAAAACCAAATCTCCAACGTTGAAAGTCCTTGATTGGACTCGTTTGTTGTACCGGAGAGCAACTTTGGCTTTGATGGCTTGATCTCTGATGAAAGCGTCTTCTCTGAGTTCTTGTATGACATCCATTTCAGATGCCAAGTTAGCATTGTTGGTTTCTTCAGAGAAGTACTTAACTCTTGTGGAAGCAATTTGCAGTTCCACAGGTATCATTGCCTCGACCCCGTATGTTAGGCGATATGGGGATTCATTGGTGGATGAATGAGGCGTTGTCCGATATGCCCATAGGACATGACACAGCTGGTCTGTCCATCCGCCCTTGGCTTCACCAAGGCGCTTCTTTAATCCCTTAAGCACCTCCCTGTTGGCCACTTCAGCTTGACCATTAGTTTGGGGATGTTCGACGGATGAAAATATTTGGGTTATTCCTAACCCTTCAAGCAAATCTGTGAATTTTCTATCCGTGAACTGGGTGCCATTGTCTGTGACAATCCGTGCTGGGACCCCGAACCGTGTTATGATGTTTTCATACATGAAACGGCGAGTTCGGGCTGAAGTAATATGCACCACCGGCTCTGCTTCTATCCACTTAGTGAAATAATCGACCCCTACAATGAGGTATTTGATGCCCCCAGGAGCAGTTGGAAAGGGGCCCAGAATATCCAATCCCCATTGATAGAAGGGCCATGGAACAGCGGATGTGAAGAGTTCTTCTGCCGGTGTGTGGTGTAGGTTAGAGAATTTTTGGCAAGCTTCGCATTTTTTGACGAAGTCAATGGAGTCTTGCTTCATTGTGGGCCACCAGTATCCAGCTCTGAGGATTTTTCGCATTAAGCTTCTTCCTCCGGCATGGTGTCCACTTTGTCCTCCATGCACTTCCTCCATTACACCTTGCACCTCATCCTCTTTAAGACAAATTAAATAGGGCACAGAGAGTGCCCTTCTGTAGAGATTACCATCAATCATAGTGAAATATGGTAATTCTCTCCTTAACCTCGTTTTTTCCTTCTCATCTGTGGGTAGCTGTCCATCAGCCAAATAACGGATGTAAGGAGCCATCCATGTATCTCCGTAAAGGGAGTCAGTCATTATGGCGTTTAGAGAAGGGAAAAGAGGAATGCTGGGCGACGTTAGCGTGCTTTGAACCAGCGTAGTGGTGCTACCTGGTCGTTTAGTGCTTGCTAACCTGGAGAGTATATCCGCTCTCGTATTCTCTTCACGTGGAACATGCTTGAACTCCACCTTTGAGAATTTCTCGGTCAACTCCTTGACGCAGTTCAAGTATAATTGGAGTTGAGGTTCACGAGCTTGATATTCTCCTAAGATCTGCGAAATCACCAGCTGTGAATCGCTACAGAGTGTCGCCTCAGAAGCTCCGATGTCAATTGCAGCTCTTAGCCCAGCCAAGCAAGCTTCGTACTCAGCTTGGTTATTGGATGTTTTGAAATTGAAACGAAGGGAGATCTCCAGGTGTACTCCGTCATCACTTTCGAGAACTACACCTGCTCCAGAGCCTCTTTGGTTTGATGAACCATCAACGTAAATGGTCCAATGGACTCGAGGGTAATCCGGATCAGTCCCTGTCATTTCCACAATAAAGTCAGCCAGGACTTGAGCTTTAATAGCGCTGCGGGGTTCATAGGATATATCAAACTCAGAGAGTTCAATAGACCATTTGATCATCCTCCCAGCAAGATCGGGCTTGATTAAGACAGAACGGAGTGGCAAATCCGTTCTCACTATGATCGGATGGGCGTGAAAGTACGGACGCAACCGTCGTGAAGCCCAAACAACAGCGAGGGCGGCCTTTTCAATTTTCTGATACCGGATCTCAGCACCTTGCAAGGTCTTGCTAGTGAAATAGACCGGTCTTTGTCCATCAGGAGTTTCTTTTATCAAGGCAACGCCCAAAGCTTCATCTGAAATAGCCAAGTACAGAATGAGTGTGTCTTCGGGGTCAGGCTTTGTGAGAATGGGAGGTTTGGATAACACCTCCTTAAGCTCTTGGAAAGCTTTTTCTTGTTCCTGTCCCCACTCGAATTTCTTGGACTTTTTCAGTATTTTGTACAGGGGGAGCGACCTGTGAGCCATCTTCGGCATGAATCGTGCCAAAGCTGCTACTTTGCCATTCAGGGATTGGACTTCTTTGAGATTCTTAGGACTCTGCATGTCTAGAATCGTTTGGCACTTCCCTGGATTGGCTTCAATACCACGTTGAGTTAACATGAAACCCAAAAACTTCCCAGCAGGGACAGCAAATGTGCACTTCATTGGGTTCAGCCTCATGTTAAATTGTCTCAAACGGGTGAATACTTGGCGTAGGTCCTCAATATGATCGCCGCCAACCGGTGTCTTTGCTATTATGTCGTCAATATATACTTCAACAAGTTTGGTGTGCATACCTTCGAAAACCTTGTTGATCATGCGCTGATATGTCGCCCCAGCGTTTTTCAGGCCAAAGGGCATGACTGTATAGCAAAAGACACCGCGATCATTTATGAAAGCTGTCTTCTCTTGATCCTCTTCGCACATCGGAATTTGGTTGTAACCAGAATAAGCGTCCATGAAGCTCAGGTATTGGTAACCAGAGGAATCATCTACCATCCGATCTATATTAGGAAGAGGATAAGGATCTTTTGGACAGCAGCGGTTGAGGTCCACGTAGTCAATGCACATTCTCCATTTACCATTGGATTTAGGGACCATCACCACATTCGAAAGCCAAGAGGAATATCGGATTTCCTTGATAAATCCGGCCTTCAGCAATTCCTCAGTTTGCTGACAAGCTGCTTTCTGTTTCTTTGGGCCCAATCGTCTTTTCTTTTGGGCCACAGGTTTTGTCTCTGGATAGACAGAAAGTTTATGACAGCAGAATTCAGGGTCTATGCCTGGCATATCGGCTGCAGTCCATGCGAAGAGGTCTTTAAACTCTTGTAAGAGAGCCAGCAGTCGCTGCTCTATTTCAGTATCCAGCTTGTCATTGATATGGGTGATCTTTTCTGGAGAATCTCCCAAGACAATGTCCCTGGAACTTCCATCCGGTGTGGGCTTTGATGGGTTGAACGGATCAATGTTCAAATCCGCTCTAGGGTCCAGGTCGACAAGACTTACGGATCCAGCCGATGTTCCAGCATCATTAAGTTTCCTCTTTTTATTGGAGGCGTCCAGCTTTGTCATGTTGAGACTAAGGTTGTAGCAGTACCTAGCCATCTCTTGATCACCCCGGATAGATGACACAGCATTATCCTTGTCAATGAACTTGATAAGGAGATGTGGGGTTGATACAACTGCCTCCATTGCATTCAGAGTAGGACGGCCTATGATGCCATTAAATGGTGATTTGACATCAATCACTAACACCCGAGACCTAACCGTCCTGGCTCCTGGCTCGCCTTCAAACGAGATAAGGGTGTCAAGATACCCTTTAGTTAGTTGCTTTGCGCCATTAAAAGCTGTTAGTTCCTGCGTGTAAGGCTGTAAGTCTGAGTCTTTAAAACCCATCCTTTCAAAGCAATTATAAAAAATAACATCGCAGGAACTTCCCTGGTCAACAAGGATTCTTCGGACGTCCTTGTTGGCGACCACAGCAGTGATGACTACAGCATCGTCACCACCAGGAATGGTTGGGCCAAAATCCTCGTCAGAGAAAGAGATTGTGGGAGCTTCCATCCCACCTCTGTAAGGGCGATTGTCTTTAACTTTCCCTTGCACAGATAGAATCATTCTGTGATGATTCTTACGGGCTGTAATTGAAGCTCCTCCTCCAGCGAACCCTCCAGCAATCATGTCAATAACTTCACATCGGCCCTGACGTTGTTGCGGGGGCATGTTGTCTTTCTGTGCTGCATTATCGGTCATTACGCCTTTTTGCTTCTCTGCAGCAGAGAACTTTCGAACCGGACTGGGGTTGTTGTCATCCCCATCGTCGGGATCTCTTTCTCTTTTCTCATTCCATTCTGCCCTGTCAAAGGATTTTTCTTTGAACAGGTATTGCTTCAATTTGCCTTCTCTAATTAGCGTCTCAACCGCGTTCTTTAGAGCTTGGCATTCATCAGTGGAATGACCATTTTGTTCATGAAAATCACAGTACTTTCGTGAATTTCCTGGTCTTTTCATAGGGGCTGGTCTCCTGATGCCATATATGCTAAAAACTGGCCATCCGACCTCTCTCAAAATCTGAGATGGTCTGGCAGATAACTGTGCGTAATGGCTGAAGGAATTGACATGCCTTTCTCGAGGTCGAGGAGGGTGGTTATCCACCTTAGGATTGGTGAATGGCCTCCCCATGCGTTCTGACCTCATCTTTTCCTTACCCTTCTGGGTTTGGGGAGATGGAGTTGGTGGCTTTTTCTTTGCTGCCATTGCCTCCAAGTGCATCTCTATGCTCACATACTTTGAGGCTTTTTTCCTGAACTCCTCAAAAGTTGCTGGGGGGCTCTTTGCTAATGAAAGAGCGAAAGCTGATCCTGGCTGCAAAGCCTCGATTACGATATGCAGCTTGATAGATTCTGTGAGGTTAGGAACCAGGGCTGCTTCCTTATAAAACCTCTTCAAAAAATCTTTTAAGCCCTCAGTTTCACCTTGCTTAATCTGAGCCAAGGTATGAGACGTCTTGGGTACGTCTCTAGAGATGACAAAGTGGGTTTCAAAGGCAGCTGCCATTTCCGTCCAAGAATCTATGGATCCAGAAGGCAGGCCTTTAAACCACCCGAGGGCTTCCTCAGACAATGTTCGAGGAAACATTCGGCACATCACGTCTTCATCAGCCCCCAAGTACATAGCTTCAAACACATAAGCATCAAGGTGCTTAGTTGGATCAGTTTCACCATTATACTTTCCGATGGAAAGTGGTTGAGTGGTTTGAAGGTGCTTGGGGATGCTGATGCCCATAAGTCTCCTTGAAAAAGGAACCTTCAGATTGTAAGACAATGGGGGTGCTGTTGTTGAATCTCTCTTCCTTCGGGAAGCTGCATCCTCAGAATCGCGAGTTTGTTCTCCCTCCTCAAACGTTGGGATCTTTGAGTACTGAAGAGTGGTGGACTTTTCACCATCAGTTGTGTGGGGAGTGTTTCGCGTGCGAGATGACTCTTTATCCTCGCTTTGCCTTCTTTCTCTTCGCAATTCAGCGAGTTCCCTCTGAAGTTGTTTGATCAACTCATCACGAGGATCAGGATCAGACACTGTTACTATCTTCTTTGAGCTGCCCCCATGAGAATCGAAGTTGAGTTTTCTGAAGGCATTAGGATTGGTTCTGCCTTCAGCTTGATTCTCCATGAAGTCATGTGCCTCGCCTTCCATTGTGGATTACCTGCTCTGTCAAAGGATATGGGAATAACTTTATCGAGTCCCACTGGGCGTGCCAATGATCTGTCCTGGACCGGGGTCAAGAGATCCGATCTCAAGCCAGTCACGAATAGTATGTCAATACCGTATAAGATATCGGATGTATGTGTATCCGATATGTGTATCCGATGTCCTTGGATGAGGAGAGCGGATTGGGCGTCCTGGAGATCCTTCACACCGACCTAACGCGTTGAAGTGGGCGAATGGTGGTGTCACCTGCAAAGATTCTCCGACGCTCAAGTCAGTGATTATATTCCAAGTAAGGAATGTATTCCGAGAGTAATCAGTCGTAAAAGAGCTGAAGAAGATCCTCCTAACCTCAATCATGAAGTTAGTTCATATACCTGATTGGCTCGATTAACGAGGACTCGGTGGTGGGGAACCACCAGCTCCCACTAGCATTATTATATTGCGCACTTACCTGCATGATTGGGTCAAGTGGCTATTTTATATTGAGCGTAGAGAATGTAGACTAGGATTAGGGAACAAGTTGACCATTCCCGTGAGCAGAATTTGGCTCGTAGTGCAGGGAATTATTGATCGATCCCTGTAGCAACAATCCTTGTCTTTTGCACAGTGACGTGTGTATTATCCGATGTCATGGTGTTATCCTGGATAACCGGTATAGGGAGAACGCCTGATACGGAATTACAGTCCGGATGTATACCGATGACACCGGTTACACGTAGATGTCTTATCAAAGACGTTGAAATATGTATAGCAGATCAGATACCGGTATTGAGACCGGATCAACAACAATTATGAACATGAATGGAGCAAGTAGAAAATTTTTCTAAGTTATCAAAACATTCTTCTTACCCACGCCTATAACAGGTGTCTCAGTAGAAGACAAAGCTTATTCAAGCAACCGACATGGTCCCTCCAACAAGCTAGGGGGCAAACGATCTGGTCCTAATACTGGCCCATAGGCAATATAGTACAAGTTATTCTCTCGATGCCAGAAAGCTAAAGTTGACTTATGCATCAGCATACTGGGTAAGTAACCTGCAAAGTAATAGATGGGTAGGTAGAGCTATTTGGAAATGTCTCTTTCATGTTGTAGCCTTTCTGCAAGTGATCATAATCATACTAACACAGTGTATTGAAAATATTTTGGGCAAGATGACTCTTCTGTTACCTCCAGGTATAAGTGCCCATGAATTATCAATGAAAGGTAGAACATTCTCTCTTAAACTTACGTTTGAGCTTTGATATTCCCTTGAATATTCACTGAGTTAAGCGTCGGAGTGTCCTTGCAGGTGACACCCTCTTTCGCCCCACAGCGCGTAAGGCTGGTGATTTTGGTACGAAGAATCATTCCAAGACCTTTATTTCCCTAATGGAATAAAGGATATAATACCGGATCCCCACTGGATCGGTGTAAAATTTAAACATATAACATCTATTAATGACTAGTTACCACGTCAGACCTTGTACCCCGGTCTAGACTAGTTCAACAACCATTATACATAATCATCACAATTCATTTTGAGTGCATTCCATATTAAGTTTAGTGGTCCAGTCATGATATTATTTGATCCACATCAAGTCCAAAATAGTCCAATTATCATATAGGTGCATCTCAATCCATCTTAGCCTACATAAGGTCATAGTGGTCCAATCATCATATATGACGGTTCATGTCAAGTCCAAATAGTTTAATTATACCAGTTCATGATAGTCTATATCGGGTCATTCAAGTAAGTCACACAAGATATATGTGTCTTAAGTTTTAATTTATTTATTCAAGGTAATAATAAATATTACTTTAAAATAACATGGTTGTTTCAAGTTTAAAAGGAGCAGGGATTCCTCCCATTATCCTTATATCTTTCCATATTATATTCTTATCTCACTCCTCCTTACCTCTTGAAGTTTGATCTTATGTGAATTGTTCGTGAACATTTTACCTTTGAATTCTAAAACACATTAATACCACCTTAGCTTTAATATAAAATACAATATTTTAAAATTTTTTAAAAAATTATTTTAAAATACATAATTTCAACACTCACTATTCTAATGAGGTAAAATATATAAAAGTATATCATAATTAATATACTTAAAATAAATGTTATCTTGCATAAAACAATCATAAAAATTTTAAAAATTACTGTTTTAAACCGTAATCGTAAATAGAAACCGTGAACAGTAACAATAAATAGTAACTCTGAATAGTAACAATAAATAGTGAATAATAATTGGTAAATAATAAATGGTAAATAGTAAATAATAAATAGTAAACAATAATAGGGTAAATGGTAAATAGTAAATAGTAAATGCTAAATAGTAACTGGTAAATAGTAATTCATAATAGTAATTTACTATTCGTAATAGTAACTTACTATTCACAATAGTAACTTACTATTTGAGATAATAACTTACCATATAGATATTATATCTAGTACAATAATAAATTTTAAAATAATATAAAAATAAATTTAATAATCATGAAAAGAGCATGAAAAAGTTATTATTACCTCATAATTTTAGCATAACCTCTTTTTACTAAAAGATATTTTCTTCCTCACACTCATCATTATCCATCTAACACTACTATATTTCTAAAATCCTTCTTAATTCATATGAAAACTTCATTCAACGTTGTCGGTATTTATAAGGAAATTTGTTACTGTATATTCCATTAATTTATTATAAAATTTACTATGCATGAAAGAAAATTTTGGCCATCACACTGTGTAACTTTTGAAATTTTTGTGCATGCATAGTAAATTGCATAGCAAATATCGGCTAAATTATTGAAATTAATAGTAATTTCCAGTTTTGTATATTTAAAAATCCAAAATTAATCCATTTTGAAATATAGCGATATCATAATAAACCTCACTAATTTAAAGAAGAGTAATGTGAAATTTAAATTTCAAAATTCTAAAATATTCTATTTAATAAAATCTATTGATACCTTTCCAGTTCCATTAGAATTGGTAAAAATTATATTTTTTTTCTTAAACCGAATATTTTTATATAAGTCTACTTGTAATATATTTTCTTTAATTTTTTTATAATTTAACTTTACACTCTTGTGAAAATATTTTATTTTAGGTAACTGTATATGAATATAAAATTATTCAAAATATATTATTTTCAAAATATTTTCAAAAATTCAGAGAAAAATTCTAGAAAATCAAAAATATTATGACTATCAAAAAGTTCTAAAGGACCCTAGTCTAATTCCTTTAAAATTCTAAATTAAAAATTTTAGTATTAATTTAATCCTAAATATGAACTTATAAAAATGTAAAAATTAGTAAAAAAAATAGAAATATTTAACCTTTAAAATCTATTCAAAATAATTTTTTAAACTTTTAAAAAGACTACTTCATTCATTTTAAAAGTTTCATTCTAATTAAATGTTTCAAAAATATTATAAATAGTTTTAAAAATATATCACTTTATTTCCTGATGACAATAAATAAATATATTTGTATTTTATTAAATTACAAAAAAATTCATAAGAGTATTTCACTAATATGTGAGTAATAAATTATATAATCACAATAAAAAATAATATTTTGCTATAGGTACCAAAATTTCATAATTAAAATAGTTAATAATATAGTAAAATTTCATAAATACAATTACATTGATGGTCACTAGTGTGATTAAAGAAAAGAAAAATATTTGAATCATAAAAAGTTATGAAACATAAATTATCCACCTCACATGATAAGCAGAACTTATCTATTGTTTGAGCAAAATCCTTCTCAATGATGATATGATCACTCTAATGCCATGTTAAAGTTCTATCTCAAAGAGGAGTAACTTAACAAGTATTTAAACCATATAACATATTATGAGGCAGACGATGTGACACTTCCAACAGAAATAATAGAACCTTAATGGTTTTGGCCATGTTAGAAAAAATAAAGCTCAACTTATGGCTGGATTGGATGATATTAATTTGTGTTCCATCATGGGGGCATAATCAACAACTTCTTAGTTAATTTTTAGCATATTCTCTTGGTTAATTTGGATTAGGTTCTCTACTAATTAGGGCTTATTTGGTATCAAAGATCTTAGGCAAAGTGGGTCACTAATGGTGACTGAAACACTAGATACTACCTGATTTGTCCTGAACCGGGGTCTAGAGATCCGGACTCAAGTCAATCACAAATAGTATGCAAATACTGTGCAGAAGACCGGATGTATGAGTATCCGGTGTAATATCCGTTGTCCTTGAATGAGGAGAGCGGATTGGGTGTCCTGGAGATCCTTCACACCGACCTAACGCGTTGAAGTGGGTGAATGGTGGTGTCACCTGTAAAGATTCTCCGACGCTCAAGTCAGTGATGATATTCCAAGTAAGGAATGTATTTCAGAGAGTAATCGTTCATAAATTCAGTTGAAGATCCCTCACTTCATTCATGAAATGAGTTTATATACCTGATTGGCTCGTTTTACGAGGACTCATTAGTGGGGAACCACTAACTCCCATTAGCATTATTTTATTGCGCACTTACCAGCATGATTGGGTCAAGTGGCTATTTTATATTGAGCATGGAGAATATAGACTAGGATTAGGGAACAAGTTGACCAACCCCGTGAGCAAAATTTGGCTCGTAGTGTAGGGAATTATTGATCGATCCCTGTAGCAATAATCCTTGTCTTTAGCGCAGTGACGTGTGTGTTGTCCGGTGTCATGGTGTTATCCTGAACAACCGGTATAGGGAGAACGCCTGATATGGAATTACAGTCCGGATGTATACCGATGACACCGGTTACACGTAGATGTCTTGACAAAGACGTTGAAATATGTCTTACAGATCGGATACCGGTATTGAGACCGGATCATATGTCCCCTAGCTTGTGTGAGGGACTGAGTGGTTGTTCACATAAGCTACTCAACCTGCGAGAGGTCTGAATATCGGTAAGCTTACGCGTATAACAGTTCCTTGGCATTTATTATTATATTGCAAAGAACCGTTCTCAGATTAAAAGATCCGTTCTATGAATTCCATGGAATGGATCCGTTCTATGAATTCCATGGAGGAAAGTTAGTCGCAGTGGTTGATGGTCGTCATGAAGATCCTCCGACGTCCTTATACAGTTTGCCTCCTCTTCCTGAGGGTCAAAATATGGGACCGGATTTCGTCTTTCCTACGTCTGATGTTCCTTCATCTGCGGAAGGAACTGAGGCTCTCGGAGGGGATATTCCTGAGGAAGTCCCAAAGGAAGGGACACAAGAGCCTGTTGTTGAGGAGGCACAGAAAGCTGAAGAGCAGATTCCTCCCTCGTAGTCTTGTTTTCATTTATATGTAAAGTTATGTACCGGGATCAACTCCGGTTTTGAACAATTGTGTAATTTCGTCCTTTATGAATAAAATTCATTTAAGAAATTTGTCTTTAACATTTCATGTATATTTAAGTCGTTGTTAATCCATTCTGTATGATTAACCTTAAGGTCAAATTGAAATCATTGCCTCGGAAGATTAAACAACAAATGAATTTAGAACGGATAAATATATATACATGTCCCCAAGTGCGTGTTAAGAAGAAGGTGCCTGTCTTTAGGGCATGATCCTTAATTCCTTTGGGGAGAGAAAGAGCCGATCCGTTGTTAACAAAAGTGGTATAACAAGACGGATGACTATTATTAATTCGTGTTACTCTCACTGGAGAGAACGATGTCGTCCAATGTTAGAGTATTGTTCCGAGTTTGGGGAACTACAAAGGTGTAAAAAAGTGGTGTTTGAGCCTTCCATCATAAGGATGATGATGGGAGTTTGTCTATGCCAGGAGTTACGTCATTGTACCACAGAATAGGTGATAAAGAGTATCCGTCCTGGGAAAATACCACTTGAGAGCGAAAGTGCGGATTAACTTTCAAAATCTTCCATCATAAAAATGATGATGGGGATTGTTTGTATCAGGAGTTACATCATCGAATCACTTTATAGGTGATTGAGATCGTCCGTCTTGGGGATATGTACGGCACCAGGAGTTATATCGTCAGATCACATAATAGGTGATTGAGATCATCCGTCCTTGGGATGTGTACGGCGCCAGGAATTACATCGTCAGATCACAGAATAGGTGATTGAGATCATCCGTCCTGGACAAGTACACAACGTCAGGAGTTACATCGTCAGATCACATAATGAGTGATTGAGATTATCCATTCTGGAAGAGTACACAACGCCAAGAGTTACATCGTCAGATCACAGATTAAGTGATTGAGATAATCCGTCCTGGAGACATTTTTTCAATCGTAGGAGTACGGATTGTGTGAATGCTTCTCAATTTTCAAAAGCTTCCATCATAAGAATAATGATGGGAATTATTCGTACCAGGAGTTACATCATCGAATCACAGAATAGGTGATTGAGATCATCCGTCCTGGAGTGATGATTGGAATTGTTCGTACCAGGAGTTACATCATTGAATCACAGAATAGGTGATTGAGATCATCCGTCCTGGAGACATTTTTCTAATCGTATGGATTGAGTGTTCAATTTTCGTATCCGAAATCAGATATCAGTAGTACTCTACTAGCCCCCTAGCTGATGTAAGGAATTAGTAGATTTGCTCATATGAGCTATATCGATCGTAGTACGTTTAGTAGAAAATAACTTTAATAGAGGGATCGCATGTGTATTGAATCATTCCGGACTTAAGTAGTGAAGATCGGGTATGAACGTAGAACCTTCATTCCAGATTTTTACATGCAAGATGAAGAATGGATAGAGACGTATAACTATCGTTTTCATGCATAGGCATTTTGATAGCCAAAGACTCGATTTGACAGGAAAGATAGAGTATCTTTTTTGTCAAGTATGAGTAATTCGATATAAAAGCCTGGTAGAAAGCGTATCTTGCTTCTTGAAGATCAGGCCTTTTGGTCCTAAATATCATAATGAGAAAAGCCGTTGTGGGTAAACATGTCATTGTCATGAGAACGGCTTGTAATGCTAATCTTGAGGGGGAATAATTGTGAGAACGTTTCACTAAGAGTTCATTCCTCAAGAAATTCGTTAAATTGTTGATGTTGTCCCTCAGTATCATTGGGTGATCAGTACTTTGAACAAACTTTGAGTGAGACTTTCACGTGAGAGTTCTTAAGAGTGAGGACTTCGAGTAAAAATTCCTCTAATTGTTAATTCTAAATGTAAATATTTCCGACTGCAAGGTTTCGGGTGAATATGCCTCGTATTGTGGCGTACCCGAACGAATTATTATTGGGTCGGAGTTCATGAGTCAAGTTTCAATCTGAAGAGTTGATGACTCAGAATTTAAAGCTATAAAACTTCCAAATAAGGGACTTCAAAAGAGAGTATTAATTTGGAGTTCAGTATAACTTACTTGTTGTGTTTGGAGTTCGGTTTGATCCTACAATCCATGTCATATTTGGCGTTCGGTTTAATCCTACTAACTGTTCTTTAATCGGTCTTTGGTTTTACCCAATGACAATTCTTCACCGACGTTCGGTCAATCCTACTAGTCGTACTCAGAGTTCGGTTTAATCCTACAATCCGAGCCTTCAACACGGGGTTCAGATCAGGGCTAATCCTGAACCTACTGCGCCCGTTACTTGGGGTTCAGCGTGGTCTTGAAGAAGAACCAGCTTACTGCGCCCAAGCCTTCAATACGGTGTTGGGTTCTACCCTTTTACCGTTCTTAGAATGGGGTTCGGTTCAATCCTACAACCCATTTCCTGAGGTTCGGTTTAATCCTACAACTCAGGTCTTCACCGACGTTCGGCCAAACCTACTAGTCGTACTCGGAGTTCGGTTCAATCCTACAATCCGAGCCTTCGAATGGGGTGGTTCACCGAGTTGTACCTTCGAAGAGGTTCATCGCTAACAACGGATACATTGTTAGGATCATCTGTCCTGAAAGTATCTTGTCACAACAGTGTTGTGCATCGAATAAAATCATAAAGACAATGGGTGAATCATTTAGAGTATTTCATTAATTATGAATTACAAAAGAGAGAAAGAGAGATGAGTCAGGGTTATGAGTCATTAGACCTTCTTGGTAAAACCTGATCGAGAAAACCTAAGTAAGGAAAAGGAGTGGAGTGCACACCGTCTTACCGACTAGCTGTATCAACAGAAGGCCCTATTAATTTTGCTGGCCTGATCCCTAATCAATGACCTCTCGACGGCCTTGATGTTGTTGTCGGGGCATAGTGTTTTGCTGTGCAGGCTCACCAATCACAACTCCCTTTTGTTTTTCAGAAGCAGTAAACCTTCTAATCGGAGTGGGATGATCGTCATCGTCTTCCTCGTAATCTCCTCCCCTTTTCTCAATCTGGTCCAGTTGATCAGTAGACCTTTCTTTGAGAAGGTATTGTTTGAGTTTACCCTCTCGGATCAGGGTCTCAATAGTATTCATCAGAGCCTGACATTCATCTGTTGAATGGCCCTCTTGCTTATGGAATTCGTAGTATTTCCGAGGGTCACCCTGTTTGCGAAGCTGGGGCGGAGTCCTGACCCCGTACGCAATAAGGGTTGGCCATCCGATCTCCCTAAGAATTTGAGATCGTTCAGAATTTAGCGAAGCATAATTGTCGAATGCATGCATCCGTTCTGCTTAACGCTGTGGAGCGGAGCTATCGAAGGCATCGCCACGGCACGGTCTTTCCATGGGATCCAATCTGGATCTGTTCTTATCACTCCGTTGTAATGTTGGGGATTTCCCTCTCGCCACTGTTGCTTCCAAGTGTATTTCAATGCTCACATACTTGGATGCTTTCCTCCTGAATTCTTCGAAATTCACTGGAGGATTCTTTACCAACGACAGGGCAAAAGCAGAGCTTGGTTGCAAAGCTTCTATTGCTATATGCAATTGTAGTGCTTCTGCCAAGTTTGGAACAGCAGCTGCTTCCTTGTGAAACCTCTTCAAGAAGTCCTTGAGAGTTTCATGTTCCCCCTGCCTAATCTGAGCCAAGGTATGAGATGTTCTGGGAATATCACTGGAAATGACAAAGTGGTCCATAAACATTGTTGCCATTTCTTCCCATGAGTCAATGGAACCTGATGGTAGCTTCCTGAACCAGCTAAGGGCATCATCAACAAGAGTCCGAGGGAACATCCTGCATATGACATCTTCATCTACCCCCAGGTACATGGCTTCGAGTGTATAAGCATCAAGATGCTTAGTAGGATCAGTTTCACCACTGTATTTTTCTATAGAGAGAGGTTGAGTAGTCTGTAGGTGCTTAGGGATGCGTACACTCATAAGTCTCCTTGAAAAAGGGACTGTGAGCTTATAAGTTACTGGAGAGGCTGTCATCAGCCTCCTCTTCCCTTTAACAACTCTCTTATCAGAATTGTGGATCTGTTCCTTCCCTTCAAATGTGGGGATATTTGAATACTGGGGGGTAGAGGATTTTTCTCCCTCGGTTGTGTGATGTGTCCCCTTGATCAGAGACATGGCTCTCTCCTCCACGCTCTTTCTTTCACGTTTCAATTCTATCAGTTCCTCCATCAACTTTCTTATCATCTCATCCTTTAGATTTGGTGCTGAAACCTGCACGATTCTTCTTGAATTTTCCACAGGCGACTCAAGAGCTAAGTGCCTGTTCACTGGTTGTTCCTGGGCAGTGATGTCTTCTACGTGCCCATCTGGTTGGTTTCTCCCATTGCCTTCCATAATAAGAGACCAGACTTCTTAAACGAGAAGTGGGAATAACTTTAACGTGTCCCACCGGGCGTGCCAATGATCTGTCGTGAACCGGGGTCTAGAGATCCGGACTCAAGTCAATCACAAATAGTATGCAAATACTGTGTAGAAGACCGGATGTATGAGTATCCGGTGTAATATTCGTTGTCCTTGAATGAGGAGAGCGGATTGGGCGTCCTGGAGATCCTTCACACCGACCTAACGCGTTGAAGTGGGCGAATGGTGGTGTCACCTGCAAAGATTCTCCGACGCTCAAGTCAGTGATGATATTCCAAGTAAGGAATGTATTTCAGAGAGTAATCGTTCATAAATTCAGTTGAAGATCCCTCACTTCATTCATGAAATGAGTTCATATACCTGATTGGCTCGTTTTACGAGGACTCGTTAGTGGGGAACCACTAACTCCCATTAGCATTATTTTATTGCGCATTTACCAGCATGATTGGGTCAAGTGGCTATTTTATATTGAGCATGGAGAATATAGACTAGGATTAAGGAACAAGTTGACCATCCCCGTGAGCAGAATTTGGCTCGTAGTGTAGGGAATTATTGATCGATCCTTGTAGCAATAATCCTTGTCTTTAGCGCAGTGACGTGTGTGTTGTCCGGTGTCATGGTGTTATCCTGAACAACCGGTATAGGGAGAACGCCTGATACGGAATTACAGTCCGGATGTATACCGATGACACCGGTTACACGTAGATGTCTTGACAAAGACGTTGAAATATGTCTTGCAGATCAGATACCGGTATTGAGACCGGATCACTACCATTTGAAGGTTGTTAATAAAAAGAGAACGGAACATATTGCCAAGCTTAAGAAGCAGGATAAAGTGTGGATTAATGATGGTCGCGATTCTGTTACACATATCCATGATTTTTTTGGCCATTTTACTTCTATTGGTTAATGACATTAATATCTATCTTGCCCGTTTTGATCCTATTTAAACTTATAAAATGACCTTTAGTTAGCATTGTTAGTCACATTACTTTCGAGCAAGCATTACACTTTTCCCTTCCCTTTTCTTCCCTTTCTCATTTTTGGGTAGTGTTGTGGAGTTTTCAACACACACGGGGTCTAAGTGTACCAATTCCTGTATGTGACTGTGTAGATCTTTAGGGAGCAATACCTCCTTAGACTGCATCAGAGGTGGGTAATGCTAGAATTATACTTTTAGGACAATGACTCGTAATTATGATGCAACTTTCATTATCATAACTTACACTCTTTTCCAGCCTTTGTCAAATTAGGTTATTAGTTTGACTGAGGCATTAGCCTTGAGATGTGCCATTTCGGTTGCTAGATATTTGTGTTTTAGCATAATTTTGATGAAACTAATTGTTTATTGGTAGCAAATTGGTGGAAATTCCATAAGGTGGACTACTATTACTTTGAAGACGTGTTAGATGACTGTGTTTCTTTTTCTAAGTCTAATTTTGTACTTTTTTGTTGCTTATGTGAATAAAATACTAATAAGGTGATAGATTATTTAATTTATTTACCTTTTAAGTTCAAGGAGATGTGTTAGGTTATCTTACCTAAATGTCTCTTCAAGGGGATGATACATATCTTTTCGTCTTAAAAAAATAATTTATTTATTCACACTAAAAAATAGAAATCTCTAGGTCGTAGAGATGTCGAATCTTGTTTTCCATTTTCATAGCTTTACATCTCTCATTTGCAAGATGAAAGTTTCGTTGTTTCTAATTGAAGAAATGTCTGGAAAGGAGTTGCTACACCACAGCTCCAACTTGCATTATATATACAACAATTGGCTTACTTCTCAGGTAAAGGTTGTGATGAGCTTATTTTTTCTTGGTCCACCATGAACCCATACCTTTTCACTTGCTATACCAGGTATAGATATCTTTATAGTATTTATAAATATTATCTATATCTTTATTAATATTATTAATTATATCAAATCCTTTCCTTTATTAGATTTTTAGCAAATAAAAAAATCTACCAGATTTCAAGTAAATCTTTATTATATTATCATTAATTATTAATTATAAAATTTTCATCTATTAAATTTCAATCAAATTTTAAGCAAATTATAGATGTACCAGATTTGATTTGAAGCAAATTATAAACCTTTTTCTCTCCCTTGTCTTTTCCTCATGTGGTGGTCTGAATTCGTGTAAGGGTCGATGTGGTGGTCGAAATTCTCTTTAGATCTTCCCTTTCATATCCTTCGTCTTCCTCCCTCCTTATTCTCTTATTCCTACACCAAGATTCTGAAATTCAAACCAACAAGAAGTTGAACAGATTTAAAATCGTCTTTTGAAAACAATTTCTCAACATCGGTAACAGTTCTAAAAAATCTCTCTAAAACCTCACTTTATTGGTAACCGATCTAAAAACAACAACAAGCTAAACGTTGAAGAAATAAATCTCAAAATGAAAAACAAACATACAAATTTTTCATAAACATGAAAAAAATTGAAAAAAATTCAAATCTAAAAAAATAGATCTAGAAATGCAATGACAAAGGTTCTGACGTAATGACATAAGGGTGGAAAGAAGGATAGTTCTTGGTGGCGGTCATTGGTGGTCGAGATGAAGATCCTGACGACAATTGTGTCTTCAGGTGATAGATTTGGAGGTGTAGTTAGCTCAAGGTGAACCACCACCCACTTCAAGGACCTTGTACTTGTTGTAATTGCCAATAATAATGACCTAAGGGAGAAAGGTTTAGTCGATGATGACGCTAGACCGTTGCCGCATCAAGCATATTTGCATCTTACAAACTAAACCTATGGAGAACAAGGGAAGGGGAAATGAAGGTGTTGTAATGATGAAACGTTGCCAAGAGAAAAGGGAATGGTTTTGTTGAGAAGGTTGTTGACGAGGTGGAAACTACTGAAGGTGGCGAGGATTTGGTCGGAGAAGAGGGAGGAAAGGGGTGGGGCCAGAGATGAGGTTCTGGGAGAGGTTAAGGTGGCAAAGGGAGGTGTAAAATGAGATAGAGGAAAGGGAGAGGGAAGAGTTTTAGTTAAGAAATGTTAACAAGATTAACACTTTCACATATTATGTTAACAAGATTAACATTTTTTTAATTGGTAACCTATTAAAGAGTTAGTCATCAATTAATTTGAGTCGAATTAACATCTAAGGATTGATATTTTTAAGCCTACCATACATCTAAAAAAACAAAGCCTACCATATATCTCAGAAAACAAAGTCTGCCACTACTTTAACCTTATTCTCGAGTTAGTAAACAAACTTTCTCCCTCCTTTTGGGTTCCTTTCTAATTAAGTATAATTGTAGTACTTTGAATTACCAAACACTTTAGTCATTGTCAAATACTTTTTGTTTGGCTTTCTTTATTTTTCTGCCTCTTTTTTCTGATACACTACACCAAGTATCAATTTAGGTCCATCGGTTTTAATTACCATTCTATGTTTGTCATTAGTGGCCGACCCACCCCAATGCTTCACAAATTCCATCTTTTATTCGCAGAATAAAAACTTCATGATTCTACTTCATGGTTTATGCGACTCATGCCAAGAATCTGACCAACACTTGCAATTGGATCGATAAAAACTATACAACTTAAGTTCTGATAATTTTTTTTACATCAACACAATAATAAAAAAAAGCTTCTCTAACTACAAAATACATTTTATCAAGATTGATTTTTTAATAGGTCAAAGTTAACAACAATTTATTAGTTTTGTCAATAAACAAGAGTTTAATCCGCCATCTTTTCATTCCTCCATAAATCATTTATCACCTTATCATTTTAATATTAAGGTTTGGTTTAAAAACTAATGATTAAGAATCACGACTGATTATATATTTACATGTATCTTATTATAATTATCCTAGTTAACTTTTAAATTTTTAGATTATATTTTTCTTTTCTAATCAAACTTATATTTTACTTTTTTTTCAAGATGTCTTATTACTTTTTAGAGAAGTGGCTAAGTCTCTTATATTCCGAATGTAATAGAAATTACCCATTATCAAAAAGAATAAATTACTTTATCATTTAATAAGGATACTCTTAAGTAGTACAAAATGAGATACTTTTTTTTTTGGGAAGAAAAATGAGATACTTTTAAGTGTTACACTGAGAACATCCTCATATTAAGCACTTTTTTTTCTTCGTCAAGAATATTAAACACTTTAAAAAGAATTAATTTCTGTCCTCTTTAGGCCCATCCACAAAAGTGCCAAAAAAAAAACTTTGTTAAGTTACAGACGAAAATAACTTTTTAGGTATAATAAATAAATTTGAGGAGGCGTGTAACACGACTATTACACGTAATGAAATCTATAACACATGGTAGGACAAACACAATTGAGGGCCCTATTAGTAGTTGAACGTTGTGTTGATATCGATGGCCCACTGATGCGCTACCGTTACCTATATCTACAACCAAACAACGTTGCTTTCATGGTTTCATGATCTTATCCAATTGCAACAACAACGTGCATAGTATCTATACAACATGGTTAAAGATTTCGTCGATGCCATTTTTCTACTAAACATGTCAATCATTTAATAGCCATAATGTAAATTTCTTTTGAAAAACATTGAAATTCTTGGCTTGGGTTCTTTCCATTTTCTTCCTCTATTTATTTTTAATTTTAACTTTTTAATTCATCAAAATATTCAGTTTCTAATATCATGTTTTTTTTAATTAAACTGATGTGTATAACTTGCTCTGAATTTTCTTTTTATCTCTCATTACACCAACAGAATCTTTAATTAGTCACAGTCGCAATCACAAGTTGCCAGCAAATTGAAATTTAAACCGATTCACTAAAAAATATATTTAGAAAACATGGAGTCATGTGAAACCGCCAGCAAGGTGCACGCGACAACACAAGCAAGCAACATATAGTAACAAAACAAAATCGTAGTACATTGTATTGTATTCTCCTTCAAACTACCACGTGATTTCAGTTCCTTAGTTATAAGTTATACTCTTATTTGTATTCTGCCACTTCTGAAATTAAACCAAAACCCCCTCTTTCTGTTACGGTTGTAAAATAAAAAAAGTTTACACACGGCGCACAGGAACAAAACTCCTCTCGCATGGCGGAATCTGGCGGCGATGACAATGCCGTTTTCTATCTCCACGGCGACCTCGACTTGAAAATCATCGAAGCTCGCCGGTTGCCTAACATGGACCTTTTCACCGAGCGTCTCCGCCGCTGCGTAACCGTCTGCGACACCATCAAATTCCACTCCCCCGACGACGCCAGCGAAGGTAGCGTTCAGCGAACTCACCACCACCACCACCACCACCACCACCGGAAAATCATCACCAGCGACCCATACGTCACCGTTTCGGTGCCGCAAGCTACCGTGGCGCGGACGCGCGTCCTCAAGAACTCGCAGAAGCCTGTCTGGAACGAGACCTTCAACATCCCTCTCGCGCATCCCGTCGTTGATTTGGAATTCCGCGTCAAGGACGACGACACTTTCGGCGCTCAGGTCATGGGAACCGTTAAGATTCCGGCGCGGCAGATCGCCACTGGCAAGTTGATTTCCGGCTGGTTTCCGATTCTCGGGTCCAACGACAAGCCGCCGAAGCCGGACACGGCGCTTCATATTGAGATGAAGTTCACGCCGGCGTCGGAGAACCCGCTGTACCAGCGAGGCATTGCTTCAGATCCGGAGCACAAGGGCGTGAGGCACACGTATTTTCCGGTGAGGAAGGGAAGTGCGGTGAAACTGTACCAGGATGCACAGTGTCCCGATGGAGTGTTACCGGAGATTAAGCTTGACGGTGGAAGGGTTTATAATCACGAGAAGTGTTGGGAAGATATTTGTTATGCTATATCTGAGGCTCATCACATGGTGTATGTCGTGGGCTGGTCAATTTACCATAAGGTTAAGATTGTTAGAGAACCAACCAGGCCTTTGCCACGGGGTGGAGATTTGACCCTTGGTGAATTGCTCAAGTACAAGTCTGAAGAAGGCGTTAGAGTTTTGATGATGGTTTGGGATGATAAGACTTCCCATGATAAGGCCTTCTTCAAGACGGTGAGGTTCTGCTCCTTTAATTCTTGCAATTTGAGATGCCTTGTTTTCTTGTTCTTAATTCTTATGTTATGATGTTTGATTGGTTGTTACTTGTTTCTGCTAATGCTTTGGTGCAGGCTGGAGTGATGGGTACTCATGATGAGGAAACCAGGAAATTTTTTAAACATTCTTCTGTTATGTGTGTTTTGACACCTCGGTATGCCAGTAGCAAGATGAGTTTCTTGAAGCAACAGGCAAGTGTTTGTGCTGTAGTGTTCGGTGATCTGATTTTGAATTTGGTTGAGTTTGGCAATCTGCCGTTGACGGCTTGATGGTGTATACTATTGAATTTGTGTGATAGTTTAGTCAATTCTTGTTTTTATGTTTGTTGTTCTTTGCTTTCTTGTCATTTGTATTTTGTTGTCGCGTAGACTTGATACGTTGCTCCTGTATATTGTCAGGAGGTAGGGTTCTTTATGAGCTAATTTTCAGTGGAGTCAAATGTGAAATGACCTGTGTTTTGTGGCGTAAGCTCTAAATTGTGGGTATGTTTTTCTGTGGATGCAAAATTTAGTATGGGAAATGTAGTACTATGTAATTTCTCTATTTACAGCTCACAAATAAGTTTCCACACATTCATTTTTTCTTCACCTCTATGCCTATGACATTATTCTTCGATTTTAAGTGGTGTCATGTCTTTGGAGACTAGCAGTGTCAAAAAGTTGTTTGTGATTGTTATACAGGTTGTTGGGACTCTCTTCACACACCACCAAAAATGTGTGATTGTGGACACACAGGCTGCTGGTAATAACCGAAAGATAACTGCTTTTATAGGAGGTCTTGATCTATGTGATGGTCGCTATGACACACCTGAGCATCGACTTTTTCGTGATCTTGACACTGCATTTTCTGGTGATTTCTACAATCCTACATATCCTGTAAGTTGTTAACCCAATTGGACATTAATTTGTTAAGTCTTCCATTTTATCAGGACTTCCCAAGTCCTGTTTAAAGTACTTCAATAGAATCTTTTTTTGGTTATATCATCCATTATATTCTGTTGAACCCATAAGTTACAAGGTTGGAATGAGAAGTGCTATGTGCACCGCCCAAGCTTTCTTCAATGTTAGGGAAATAAATTTATATTCCTTCTATTTTGTCTATAAAAGGCCGTGTCATTGGGGCTAAAATCATCAAGTTTTCATGAGTGAAAACATGAGTGATTTGTGAGTTGAGTTTGATATTTCTAGTTCAACTTGAGAGAGTATTTTTAGTCAGAAAAATTGAGATAATTTTATTTTAGAGGGCTTATTGTCTCTTTGTTTTCATTATTTTAAGAACTTCTTGTACTCTTCTTTTCACATGGTGAAATTATTTTGCTCGTGATCGCCCATGGTTTTTTTTTCTAGTTTTAGAGTTTTTCCACGTAATCTTGTGTCATTTTCTTGCCTCTATATGTACTTTTCTTTATCTTCAATTAATCCAATCCAGTGCTTCTGCATCACACTGATTTCTTAAAGAAGGGTATTAGAGCCGCTTGATCGATTAGAGATTCAATATGTCTATTGTCACCAAATTTGACATTGAGAAGTTTGATGGCAAGATTAGCTTTTTTATTTGGCATGTCCAAATGAAAGTTGTTCTTATCCAGAATGGATTAAAGAAATCTTTGGATAAAAAATCAAATACTATGACTGATGAGCAATGGGACGAGTTGGATGAGAAGGTGTTGTCAACTTGTCAGCAATCCAACTTTGCTAGTCCAAGGAGGTTCTTTGAGAATTTGCCAATGAAACCACCGCTTTGGCTCTATGGTTGAAATTAGAATTTTTGTACATGACCAAAAGCATTGCAAACAAGCTTCGTCTCAAAGAAAACATATATGCAATCTGTATGGTTGAAGATACTCCTATTCAATTTCATCTTAATAAGTTTAATTCTACTATTATGGATCTGAAAAAATATTGAAGTTAAAATTGATGATGAAGACAAAGTTATTCTGTTGGTTGTCTCTCTACCTCCTACCTATAAACACTCAAAAGAAATTATGTTGTATGGTAACAATGATACTTTATCCTTTGAAGATGTTAAATTTAATTTATTATCCAAAGAAAAGTTTGATCATTCTGAGGATAAAGGTGGAGGTTTAAGTGTCAGGGGTAGAACTCAACAAAAAGGGACTGATCCAAATCTAGAGGGCGTAAATCCAACAAAACTTGTCACTATTGCTTGAAATATGGACATGATATCTCTGATTGTTTTATCTTAAAGAAAACAAGAAAAGCAAGAAATAGGTAAACAATGTGCTGATACTCATGTTGAGAATGATTTTGATGGTGATGTTATACTATTTGTTGTCTTTTCTGATAAAAGGAACAAATATGAGTGGATTCTTGATTCTGGATGTATTTTTCATGTGTCCTTATAGGGAATTATTTACCATCTTTGAACCTATTAAGATTGCAGGAATATTCAAATCAAGACTCATGATAGTGTTGTCAATACTCTTTCCAAATTTTGCTTTATTCTTGACTTGAAACGGAATCTGATTTCTTTAGGCATCCTAGAGTTTCTTTGGTGCAAGTATTTAGCTGAAGTTGGAGTTCTAAAGGTATCTAAAGGTGCCCTTGTTTTATTAAAAGCTAATCGGCTTGGTAGTTTGTATATCTTGCAAGGATTTGTGGTGATAGGTTAAACAGTTGTTTCGTCTTCTATCTCTGATAATGATGTCACCAAATCATGGCACATGCCCATGGGCTATATGAGTGAAAAAGACATGCACCTCCTGAGCAAGCAAGTTCTTCTTAGTAATCAAGGCATTAGTAAGTTGGAGTTTCGTGAACATTGTGTTTTTGGGAAGTAGAAAAGAGTCAACTTCTCTACAGCAACTCACCGAATAGAAGGTATTCTTGATTACTTTCATTCTGATCTTTGGGGACCTTCAAAGGTTCCTTCTTTTGGAGGACGTTATATGATGACTATCATTAATGATTTTTCTCGGAAAGTCTGAGTTTATTTTCTGAAGTATAAAAATGAGACCTTCCCTACTTTCAAGTAGTGAAAACTCTTGTTGAAAGTTAGACAAGGAAGAAAGTTAAGAAGCTTAACAAATAATGAATTGGAGTTCTTTGAAAGTGGGTTAATGAGTTTTGGGAAAATCATGGTATTGCTACACATAAAACCATTCTAGGCAAACCCCAACAGAATAGTGTTGCAAAACATATGAACAGAACTATTCTTGAGAAAGCTCATTGTAAGCTCTCAAATGTTGGGTTATGCATCGACATGAGTTTTGGGTGGAGGCAACATCCACCACTTGCTACTTAATCAACCAATCTCCATACTCTTCATTTGATTTCAAAATTCCTGAAGAAATTTGGTGAGGTAATCCTATTGATTATTCTAATTTACAAACTTTTGGATGTCTTGCATATGCACTTGTCAATGATGATTAATTAGCTCCAAGAGCTATTAAGTGCATATTTCTTGGTTACGCATTTGAGGCTAAAGGATGTCGTTTATGGTGTTTTGATCCTAAGTCATGAAAATTAATCCTCAATCGAGATGTGACTTTTAATGAGGATTCATTATTATCTTTCGGGAAACAATATTCTATGTCTTCTTCTAGTACTAATAATTTGCAGGGTACTAGTGAGAAGGTTGAGTTGGAATTAAAGACTGTAGCTCCTAATGTTGATGTCTCATCTTCCTCTACCAATGAGTCTAGCATTGATGACCATTGGTGATGATTGTGCCGCCTCTCCTATTCAACCATAGGAAGAGGATTATTCTATTGCTCAAAACAAGTTAAGAAGATAGATCAAAATGCTAGCTAGATACACTATTGATGATAATTTGACTGCTTATGGATTATATACAAGAGGTAAATAATGGTGTTAAGACTACCAGCTATTCTTAAGTTGTTTCTTGTGCTGATTCCTCAAAGTGGCTAGTAGCTATGAATGAAGAAATTGAAAGTCTTCATAAGAACAACACTTGGAGTTTGACAGAGCTCCCTAAAGGCAAACGACTATTGAGATGCAAATGGATGTACAAGAAGAAAAATGGTATTCCTGGGCATTAAAGATCCTAGATGCAAGGCAAGATTAGTCGTCAAAGACTTTCACCAAAAGGAAGGTATTACTTTAATGAGATTTTCTCACCTGTTGTTCCTCATACCTCCAGTTGTGTCTTGCTTGCTTTTGTTACTTTGTTTGATTTGGAATAGAGCAACTTAATGTTAAGACAACTTTTCTACATGAAGAATTAGAAGAAGAAATTTACATGGATCAGCCTGAAGATTTGTTATTCCTGGTAAGGAGCATCTTATTTGTGGATTGGAGAAATTTTTATATGGCTCAAGCAAGCTCCCAATGATCCCTTTATGATTAGGCAAGGTTATTCCAGGAGTCAACATGATGACTGTATTTATTTCCAACAATTCCTCGATGGAACTTATATATATTTGTTACTTTATGTTGATGATATGTTGATTGCGTGTCAAGTCTTTTATCAGGAAAGTGAAAGCTCAACTCAATAATGAGTTTGAGATGAAGTTAGGTATAGCTAAGAAAATTTTTGGCATGGAGATTTGCAGGGATTGTTAAACTGGTAAATTGTTTTTATCTCTACAGAAAATATTGAGAGTGCTTGATAGATTTAATATGAGTAACTGTAAACCTATTTCTACTCCACTTGCTGCACATTTCAAGTTATCTTCAGACCTTTACCCATAGACAAAATAAGAAATAAAGCATATGTCACATGTTCCTTACGCTAGTGTAGTTGGCAGTTTAATGTATGCTATGGTATGCACTAGACCAGATTTAGCATATGCTATCAATATGGTGAGTCAATACATGCATAATCCTGGAAAGAGTCATTAGAGTGATGTGAAATGGATTTTTTGGTATCTTAAAGGTACTTATAATATTGGCATAGTGTTTGACAGAAGCAAAGCTACAAGTAATGATGTTACACAGGTTTTGTTGATTCCGATTATGGTGGTGGTGATCTTGATAGATGAAGATTTCTTTCTGGTTACATCTTTACTCTGTGTAACCCTACTATTAGTTAGAAGGCTTTACCTCAATCTATTGCCGCGTTATCTACAACTAAAGTAAAATATATTTCAGCCACGGAAGGGTGAAAGAGGCTTTTTGGATTCGTGGTTTGGTCAATGAACTTGGTCTCACACAAGATATGCTTACTGTGTTTTGTGATAGCCAAAGCGCTATTCATCTGACCAAGAATAGTCTTTATCACGACAAGACCAAACACATTGATGTGAAACATCACTTTATTCGAGATATTGCTAGTGTTAGTGAAATTATGGTGCAAAAGATTCATACTTCTGAGAATCTAGCTGATATGCTTACTAAGCCACTTTCGAATACCAAGTTCCACCACTACTTGGACTTGATTGGTCTCTATAGCACTTGAATGCCCATTAGGGCTTTATTTGGTGATGAGCAATTTATCAAATTCGAGTCAAGGTGGAGATTGTTAGACATGTGCCTCGAATTTAACAATCTTACAAATACACACATGTATTTTTCTGCCAAATTATGGTCTTTTACAAGAGCAATGCGGCGCCTACTAATTTATATGAAGAAAATGCATTCATCTTTTCCTATGCATTGCAAAGTTGAGTTATGCCATAATTTGCACAGCACATAGAATGTGCATTGCCTAAGCTTTCTTCAATGTTAAGGAAATAATTTTATATTCCTTCCATTTTGTCTATAAAAGGTAGTATAACATTGGGGTTTAAATCATCAAGTTTTCGTTAAGTGAAAACATGAGAGATTTGTTAGTTGAGTTTGATATTTCTAGTTCCATTTGAGAGAGTATTTTTAGTCAGAAAAATTGAGTGATAATTTTATTTTAGTCATTGTAATTTTAGAGGGTTTATTGTCTATTTGTTCTCATTATTTTGAGAATTTCTTGTAATCTCCTTTTCACACAGCGGAATTATTTTGCTCGTGGTCGCCTGTGGATTTTATCCAGTTTTGGAGTTTTTTCACGTAAATCTTGTGTGTCATTTCTTGGCTCTATACTTTTCTTTATCTCCAATTGATCTAATTCAGTGCTTTCGCATCACATTGATTTCTTAATAGTCTAATTGCTAAAAAATTGGAAGGAGATAATGGTTTGGTGAGAGCATCTGCTAGTTGATTAGTAGCTGGAATATGGAGCAGCCCGAGTTGGTTGGCAGCAACCTTTTCTTTGAGAAATAACAACTCTTAACTCAAGATGCTTGGTCCTGACATGAAGAACTACATTGTGTGAAAGAGAAACAACACTCTAGTTCCCAAAATCAAAACCACTATGAGCCTTGCATGATGTCTAGCCTCTTTCCCTACATGATCATTAAGATCACCTCCAATGAAAACTTTCTTATTTTGTGGGATGCTTCTGACTAACTCCTCCAAATCATCCTAAAAAAGTTTCTAAAGTTACGATTCCGGTCCTACCTGGGGTGTATAGGCGCTTATTATATGGATGGTCTCTCTTCTAACAACCATTCTTAGATTAGAGATAGGATCTTATCTCCGATCCTTTTCACTTGTACTACATTCTTTTTCTATTCCTTATCCACAATGATACCCACTCTATTTCTATTCCTCACCTTCCTTGTGTACCAAAACTTAACACCTGAAGGGAGCTCTTTAGCCTTTTGTCCAACCCATTTAGTCTTTTGAGGACATAAGATATTAATTTTTCGTCTCATCATAGTATCCACAACCTCCATAGCTTTTGTCGTCATTGACCTGATATTCCATACCCCAAAACTTTCTCTCTTGGATTAACTTTTTAACCCGCACCCTCCATTAAAATGTGAGAAACCCTAAACTTTTGATTTTATTCAGGCGCCGATGCAGCGACTCTAGCTCATTTGACACTATATTCGAGCCATGCAAGGTGTTGCTTCTGGGAACGACCTAGCATTAGCACTATAACATCGTTGATCCATATTCATGAGAAATCGACAAGCTTTACGTTAGCTGTCGAGGCCTAACACAACTATATTTTATTTTCTATCCTGTGATATGATCAAATTTCACCCATAATCCACGCCTTGATTGTGATTTCTTAGTTTTGGGGTTACATTTTAGGATTAACTACCCAGTTGGGAATAAAAATTTCCCACTAAAATTTCACTTCATGATATAAAATTACTAAAATATCCTTATAAGTATATGTAGACTTCCTCAACAAGTTTTAATTCGTCCAATATTCACTGTGTTTTAATTTTACATAGTTGAAGAACAAGATTTTTTATAAATTTTAATATTATGTAGTTAAGCAATAAAATTTTCCTTTGCCACAATCTTAAGTTTCTTCCTGTGGCAGCTTCTTTACCTCTATCTCTCCTCTTGGTGTTCTCCCTAATGTTCCCAGTTCACACTCTCCTTCACTTCCTTATATTACTTCTACTTGTTTCTCAAGTCAGTCCCTTTCTGCTGGTTAGTCTCCTATTCCTTTCTACCTACAGGCTCACTACCTTTCACTGCATCTAGCACTATAGATCTATATTCTCCTTGTTCAATTGCTCTTTCTCAAATAGTCCCACTAAGTCCATTCTTTGTATGCAATCTCGGTCTAAGTCAGGGATATTAAAGCCTCAACTTCATTCCACCCTTCTCCTTACTTTGAAACCCTCCATAGTTTAGCAAGCCTTGACAAGTCTTGAGTGGAAATCTGCTATGCGGGCTGAATTTGATGCACCACAAACTAATGGTACTTGGCCTCTAGTTCCTTTGCCTACCAATTGTACACCTAAGTGGCGTTCTCGTATTAAAGATAACCCTGATTTCTCTCTAAATAAGTATAAGGCTTGGTTAGTAGCTGTTAATAAGCCTTGTGGGCCACCCGTATTCATCCACGCTTCATTCTTGAGCGTGAGGGGGTGTGTTAAAAAGTCTCACATTGACTAAAGATATGATCAATCAAAAGTATATAAGGTGGAGGACAATCCTCATCCTATGAGCTAGCTTTTAGGATTGAGTTAGGCCCAATACCCAAATTTAAGATGGTATCAGAGCCTATCCTAGATTCATTGTTGGGTCACCCATGTTGTCCACGCTCCATTCCTGACTGTGGGTGGGGGTGTTCTATAAGTCCCACGGGCCACCCATATTCATCTACACTCCATTCCTGAGCGCGAAGTGGTGTGTTAATAAGTCCTACTGGCCACCCGTATTCTTCCGCGTTCCATTCATGAGTGTGAAGGGGTGTGTTAAATAAGTCCTGTGGGCCACCCGTATTCATTCACGCTTCATTCATGAGCGTGAGGGGGTGTGTTAAAAAGTCTCACATTGACCAGAGATATGGCCAATCAAAAGTATATAAGGTGGAGGGCAATCCTCATCCTATGAGCTAGCTTTTAGGATTGAGTTAGACCCAATACCCAAATTTAAAAGTAGCAAAAGGCCTTCACCAACATCCTGGTTCCTGGCTCAGATTAGTTTGAAACTCTTTCACCAGTGGTGAAACCTATAACAGTATAGATTCTTCTTATCCTTGCTATTACACATCACTGGGTTATCAAACAAATTGATGTGAACAATGCCTTCCTCAATGTTGATATGTAGGAGGAGGTTTATATGGTGCAATCCCAAGGTTGTGAATCCTCATATAAGTCCTTAGTGTGCGAATTGCACAAAGTTCTCTATGGCCTAAAGTAAGCCCTTCGGGCTTGGTATGAAAAGTTGACTAAACCCTATTTGGGATTGGATTTATACCCAACAAAGTTCTCTGCTTCTGTTACGGTCTGCATCTTATTCTCTCTAATGCCTAATTTATGTGGATGGCATTATTATCACTTGAACGTCTTCCACTGCTGTTCAGCAACTAATTGACACCTTGAACAGTGTTTGCTTTAAAACAACTAGGTGACTTTCATTATTTTCTGGGTGTTGAGGTTAAAAGGTTTTCTAATGGCTGTCTTCTCTTGTCTCAAGCTGAATATATTCAAGAACTTCTAGCTAAGGGCTGGTATGAATGAGTCAAAAGGCATTTCCACTCCAATGCCTGGTGGCTGTAAATTGTCCAAGTAAGGAGGTGAACCTAAGCCTAATCCCTCCCTTTACAGATCTATTGTTGGGACCTTACAGTATGTGAATGTTGCACCCCCGGAGATTGGCTACAGTGTTAATGAAGTCTGCCAGTTTATTGGTTCTCCTCTTGATCCACATTAGAAGATTGTCAAATGCATCCTCAGATATCTTCATGGCTCTCTCAACATGGGCCTTTTACTGCAATAATCCAGTATCTCCTCTCAGTCTCACTAAGTTTTGTAATGCTGTTTGGGCCTCTGATTCAGATGACAGAAGGTCGACATCAGGTTCCTGCATTTTCGTTGGTCCTAATCTTGTATCTTGATGGTCTAGGAAGCAGCAACCGGTGGCTCAGTCCAGTGCTGGAGCAGAATATCAAAGTGTGGCTCTCATTGCCTGAGCTTCTCTGGCTTCAGTGCTTACTAACAAAATTGCAGGTCCAAATTTCTACTCCTACAATTTACAGTTACAAGAGTTCTGTGGCTATCTGCCACAATGCTGTACTCCATTCCAGGACTAAACATATGGAGATAGATGTGTTCTTTGTTCGGAAAAAGGTAATGGATGTTTAGCTATTGGCCATGTCCCTGCCCAGGATCAAGTGGCTGATGTCCTTACCAAAGCCCTGTCCAAGCAACGTTTTACTGATCTGCGAAGATAACTCAGGTGTTTGCCCCACCTGATCTTCTAGGGTGGAATGATAGTGTATGTGTAAAAATGAAGTAGTGTTGTGGCTGTGTTAGTTGTGGTTAGCCTCAGCAATTTGTTAGAGCTGCCAGCATGGTGTCTAGTCAGCGGTTAGTTAGTTAGAACTTAGAACTAACTGATTTGAGCAAGCTCATGCATCTGTATAAATTCTTCCTTCTTGTATCATTAATACAATTTCAGATCCAGTTTTCTCTTTCTTTTTACTTTCTTCTCATGATTATCATTCTAATAGAACTTAGTTTGATAATAGAATGCCAAGCAACCAAGTGTAATTGTTTCCTCCAAATATCTAATTCTTTTTGTTATACTGTCCCTTGCCATCCTGTTTCAATGACCAAGTTAAGGACTTGATTAAAAATTGGTAATAAGTTTATTGGACCATAGTGTAATTCTGTTAATTTGTAGACCACATATAATATATATGGATTAATGATTGTGAAAGGAAATTATGTTTTTTTTATCTTTGTGGTAGGAAGTATTTTATTAACAGTTTGACTTTTCTGTTCACTCCTGTTTTTCCAACAAAAAAATTGACACATCATGTGGATTATTGTTACTGCTCACTGATGTTATCTATTTTATTGGTTGTAGGCTGGAACAAGGACTCCTAGACAACCATGGCACGATTTGCACTGCAGAATAGATGGACCTGCTGCATATGATGTTCTTATTAATTTTGAGCAGCGATGGAGAAAATCAACTAAGTGGAAAGAGTTTGCAATTCTTTTCAAAAAAGCCTCCCATTGGCATGATGATTCTTTATTAAGAATAGAACGTATCTCATGGATATTAAGTCCTTCCCATCCTACCTCAAAGGATGGTCATACAGTTGTTCCAGGGGACGACCCTTTAGTATGGGTTTCTAGTGAAGATGATCCTGAAAACTGGCATGTTCAGGTTGGAAAATGAAAGCTTGGTTCTGAGTAAATGTTACTTTCCTGTTATTCTTTCATGATTTTAAATATTATTCATGTCGTTGCATTGTTTTCCACCTCTTACAGATCTTTCGATCCATTGACTCAGGATCCGTGAAAGGATTTCCCAAAAGTGTTGATGTTGCTCATTCCCAGGTTTAAACAGCTAGTGTACACTTTTACTTCCAGTTCATCCCATTTCATCTGTTCAGAAAATTCAACATATGTTGACTTGAGTTGACTCTGTACTGCTTGATTACAAACTATATATTGAGTTTAGAATCTTATATATTGAATTGATTAAAATCATATTTCACTGTTTCTAATCACATATTTTTGGATGCAGAATCTTATCTGTGCTAAAAATTTGGTTATAGACAAAAGCATTCAAACAGGATACATTCAAGCGATCCGATCTGCCCAACACTTCATTTATATTGAAAACCAATATTTTCTTGGTTCATCATATGCATGGCCATCTTATAAAGATGCAGGTTTGGCTTAAATTCATGTTTGAGAAGCAAGATAATTGTCTATATTTTAGTGAGGTGGTTTTATCTGTTCAGCGTAAAGGGCATCCTGTAACGTTTGCGTACATTGATTATTGATCTTAGGGAAAAAGAGTTGAATGCATACATTTTTGAAATCTATATCCCTTAGAAGTTGAACAGTTAGGGAAAGAGTTGTTGGCATGGTGTGAATTAGGTTCAAATCTCATGAAATGATGATAAGAATTTAGTTGATTTTTAATTGGGAAGATCTCTTGTTCTTCCCACTCTTTTTAATCTTCTCTTTGTCTTAATGAACTTCTATTTTTAAACATAAATAAATTAAAGGTATTATTTGCCTTAGTAACCTGGTTGGCTAGTTACTGCCTTTGTTCATGGGATATACTTTCAATTCTTTGATTCATACATCTTGTCAGCGAAGAAAAAGAGAGAAAAGGAAAATATAAAGATTGAGATGTCTCATTTTTGTCTTCTGTGGTCAGGGGCTGATAATCTCATTCCAATGGAATTGGCACTAAAAATTGTTAGTAAAATCAGAGCTAAGGAGAGATTTGCTGTTTATATTGTTAAACCCATGTGGCCAGAAGGTGATCCTAAAAGTGGGGCTATGCAAGAAATCCTCTATTGGCAGGTATCCAATTATATCTAATGTTTGGACTTTATTTTCGACAATGTAATTTGCAAATCTGAGTTTTAAAGTCTAAGGATTCCACTTTGTCTAAAGTACACTTTTTACTACAATCTGGGTACTTGATATGAAATCAAGGGAGTGAGTTCTCACAAATACTGATTTGTTTTTCGTATGGTTTTAGCTTATCAATGTCAAACCTAACATATTTTAATCAACAGCTGGTTGCAAACCTTCACTTTACTCTCTAATGTGCACCCTCTGTGTTTTAGGGCTTCAAAAGATCATAAATGCAACGACAAAAAATTACTTATTTTCCATTCTATGTTTTTGCATCCAGGCCCAAACAATGCAAATGATGTATGATGTTGTTGCTAGAGAATTGAAATCAATGCAACTAACTGATGTGTACCCACAAGATTACCTGAATTTCTATTGCCTTGGCAATCGAGAACCCCATAATGAAGAAAGCTCAGCCTCAAATGGTGCACAGGTAATTTCTATATTTGATGCCTCAAGGTTTTGAGTTTCACATCAGGTAGGAATATGACCGATATACTCCTTATAATGCTTGTGAGTTATGGCAATCCTTAACTTATGAACTAACTTTTAGGATGAGTTAGACTTATCATTTTCTAATATGGTATTAGAGTTCTACCTCCACTAAAAACTCAAGTTGTCTTCATTGAGGTAACCCTTGGATGCTTCATTTGCAGCTCCTGTTTGAGTGGGAGTATTCAAAGTGAGAAAAAAAAAAGGCACACTTGAGGGGGAATGTTGGAGAATACAAGTGTAACATAATCCCCAATTGAGTAGAAATGAATAAGTTGAGCAGTTGATAAGGACTTATAAGGCTTAAGGTTTTGAGATTTTATTATGGTGTCCAAAACTTGTGTGTTTGCCCGCTTGGTCCGTTCCCCTTGATGTGGTGGTGATCTCTCCTGTCTTGTGGCTGCCCTCCTTCAATTTCAACAGGAAATCTTCCTTATGTTGACAAATGAAAAAATGTATTCTGAAAAATTATTTTGTGTTGTTCTAAATTTTGTATTACATACTGTCAAAAGCATTGATTGCTTTATTTCATACATCAGGACACACATTGGCCGTATCTACTGCATCAGCATTGAATTTCATTTATCAATTAGAATACAAAAATTTGGTATGAAGTCTTGAACATTTTTTAGCAAACTTAACATTATAATCTTCTCATCTATCCCTTCACATTATCCTTGAACTTTAAATGAAAATAGCAAGAGATGTGCTTTAACCTTTATGCAGATGTTCTCCTAGACTTAAGACATCTGCAGTTCTTTTTTCATTTAGATCTGCACATACTTGAATGGATGTTAGGCTTGCTTTCACTGTGTTAATACAGATCTGCGAGTCTTTTGGTGGGCTTGGCTGCTATACTTATAACTTGTCATCCAATAGTAAAAAAAAAACCTTTGCTGGATAATTACATCTTGTTCTAATTATGAGAAGTAGACTTTTATTAGATAATATCCTTTACTCCATTTTGACTATTCTGGACTGAGGATAGATTTTTCCTTATTAGCATTCAGATTGTAGGAGATATTTTCACTATTCTTCCAAGTTCCAATTCCAACAACTTTTCCCCTCTTTTGTAATTAGTAATTACATGTATGTACACTTTTTTTGGTACATTCAAAAAGAAAGTTGTGAATATATTTCTATAAATACTCTATCTAGTCCTCTTAATAGGAATCTTCTTTAAAGTTTTTCCTGGTCCTTTCTTTAAGACTCTTTTCAAATTACAATGTGCATTTGTTGATTTTTTTCCAACACATCCTTATTAATTAACTCTCTCTCTCTCCTATGGTATCAACAAAAATATGAGAAGTTAACTTCTCACTCTTCATTAATATTGAAGGTAATTTCAAAAGTATAACACAAATAATTGATACATTTAATGTATTTAACTGAAACAATTCTTAATCTGTATAAAGTTAGGTAATTAAGTTTTATAAAACGGATTGTGGGAGTATCCAAATTTTATCTTGACTTTTGAAATATTTCTTTTACATGGTAGATAGTGATCAAGAATAGGTTATGAATATATTTTTCTTGTCAGGTCTCAGGATCATATAAATATGGTCGATTTATGATTTACGTGCATGCTAAGGGGATGATCGTTGATGATGAGTATGTTATTGTGGGATCTGCTAATATAAACCAAAGATCGATGGCTGGGACTAAAGATACTGAGATAGCTATGGGTTCATATCAACCCCATTACACATGGTCAGCTAGGAAAAAACATCCACGTGGCCAGGTTTGTATTTCTGCATAAGCTTCAATGGTTGCAGCAATTTTTCTAATTGGAAAACTCTTTGTCCAGCTGCAAATAACGTGTGACATCACAGCCCAGTGTGAAATCCCATATATTTTACAGATATATTAAATGAATTTTTCTAACCGCTGTAACCTGTACATGATAATAGAATTTGAAATTAACAATAATGTTGTTCTTTATGATTTTCCAGGCAAACACAACATAATTTCTAATAAAAAAATGCATTTTTTAATTTCTTATCTTGGGCAAGGTTTAGTTAGAAAACCCATATTAAATTGTTGGATGATTCTTAAGTTTGACATATAAATCATCCTTATCTCCTAAATGTAAATGACTTCCTCCGAAAGGTTTGTTTACTTTCGGAAAGTATTTTTTGTTTTTACTTTTAATTATAAAACTATTATCTTAGTTTTAACTATAAAATTTTCAAATTGTTTTCTATTTGTAAAACTTTATACAGAAAACACTAAAAACAATAGAAATTTTTAGAAATGGAAAACAATGTGGTAGTTTTGTATTTAAAAATAAAAACCAAAATTTTTTTTTGAAATTAATGGGCCCTTAAATTTCTATATGATGTTAGGAATAACTAATCAAATAAAATTCTAACCATTAATCTTGAAACTTTTTGAGCTGTTTCTGTTGGAGAAAATTGATTACTGATTCCTCAATGCCTCAA
The DNA here is from genome assembly GCA_037962975.1 of Clitoria ternatea. Lineage (NCBI taxonomy): Eukaryota > Viridiplantae > Streptophyta > Magnoliopsida > Fabales > Fabaceae > Clitoria > Clitoria ternatea. The sequence goes on from CM075670.1 coordinate 34,303,376, forward strand.
TGGGCTGAACTTGTCTTATCCATAACCATGTGAGTTTATTTGCTACATTTGATGGTTTTTGTTCCTGCAGATTTATGGTTACAGAATGTCACTTTGGGCAGAACATCTTGGCATGTTAGATGAAACTTTTGAGGAACCAGAGACATTGGAGTGTGTGCGTAAAGTGAATCAAATTGCAGACAATAATTGGAAATTATTCGCTTCTGAAGATTTCTCACTTCTGCAGGGGCATCTTCTTAAGTATCCTATACAGGTAGATTCCGATGGGAAGATTAGCTCCCTACCTGGATATGAGAATTTCCCTGATGCTGGCGGTAAGATATTGGGAAGTCCCTTCGCTGCAATTCCAGATATTCTAACAACTTAAACTCCTGAATTCATCCAGTTGAAGATCAGTAAACTTTGTGATATGTTGCTCGAAAGAGAACTGAAAAAGAAGTTGGGGGTGGAGTGTACTTCAAATTGTTTGTTCAAATCACTTGTAAATCGTTAACTTTGTAATTTGTAATGATTTAGGACCACCAGTTCGTAAGCCTGTTTGTGCCGCTTCCCCAGTCCTTTGGTCATGGTTCTGTGCATTCTAATTTCTGCATTGAGTATGCAGAGAATCCAACAGTGGAATGGTTAAGCGTGCAATTGTTACTTTTCGTTTGTGCAGTGGGATATAAAATTTTGTCATTGGTTTTGTCGGAAGTTTCAAACCCTTTAAGACGTTATTATTGAGGCCAAATTACTATTTTTCTCCGGTTACGTTTTAGGTTAGTTTTGATTTGCTTTGGTATATTTTTAAAATTTTACTTTAGTCCCATAGGTTTTTATTTGGTTCCAATTTGATCTTTTATTAAAAAAAAGTGTTAGCTTAATAGAATAATCCAACCGGGTACAAACAGAGTTTCCAATTGTTCAATGAAACCCAAAAAGAGTTTCCAATTGTTGATGTGTTACTAAATTCTTTCAGCCTATTTTCAACATTTTCCCAAAATTAGTACGGAGGTTCCTTAGGTGTGAGGCTATTGGATGATTGAGGGGGAAGTTGAAGTCTATAATAGTTTGTTTTAGAGTGTATTTAGGTCAAGGTGAAAGTGAAGAGATTGAGGGATTGCTTTAGGGAAGGTTGCCATGCAAAGGGTGTACAGTGGGAAAGAATGAACGTGCAAAAGAAGAGTAAGAAAGGTTTTTAGCTCAAGAAGGTTAAAGGGAAGATTGTTGATGTGTCATTACTAAGCCGTTTCAACCTATTTTCAACATTTTCCCCAACTTAGTACTATAAGGTTCCTTAGGTGTGAGGCTATTGGATAGTTGAGGGAAGTTGAAGTCTCTAAGAGCTTGTTTTTAGAATGGATTTAGATCGAGAAGGTGAAAGGAAAGAGATTGTTTTAGTGAAGGTTGCGCGCAAAGGGTGCATGAGAATGAACGTGCGAGAGAATGGCAAGATTTTAGGATAAGAAGGTGAAAAGGGAAGAGATTGCTTTAGTGAGGATTGCACATAAAGAGTGCATAGTGGGAGAGAGGGGAGGCTCACTGATGTTAGGTAACCCAAAACTTGGTGACACTAATGCATCAGTTTGTTTAAAAATTAAGGTTTAATTGGACCAAAAAAAAAAATTAAGGTTTAATTAAATTTTTCATCACTCAACTTTCTCAACTTTATCAAACGTTTAAATATGGTTTTTTAATTTTACGATTTTAATTTTTAAACTATTTGATTTGTTAATATTTGGTCCCTCAACTTTTAATTACACATGTTAATTACTAAAATATTTCATTTTTGATACATTTGACCCCTTTCTATTTTTTTTGTCAAATTAATGATATGTTTATATTGTTATTTTTTATAAATATTTATACTTATCTATTATAATTATAATAATAAATATTGATTTATATAAAACTTATATTCAAATATTTTGGTATAGAGCGGCGTATATCGTATTTTACATTATTAATTGAACAAAAATTAGGTAGAGGATAAAATGTATCAACAAGTTGAATAGTTTGGGGAGGAAATCATGCAATTAAAAATCGAGGAACCAAATGTCAACAATTAACTAGTTTAATAACTAAAATTATACAATTAAAAGTTAAGGGACCAAAATCAAACAGTTGACAAAGTTAAAAGACCAAAAATTAATTTTCTTCACTCCTTGGTGAATGGTAATGTTTCTTTTTGTTTGCTTTTTATTTTGTTCAAAGTATAGGGATTCAAGTATAAAAGGAGAGAAAGACAAATTGATATTGAGATAATTATGATTTGCTTATGGGTACAAATATGTATATAAAATATAAAGGACTATTCCCTATTTATTATAGTTTAAAATAAGTTTTTTGTCCCATATTTATTCCCTAATTTATTTTAGTCCTTGATTTAAGATACATTAGGTTTTGATCTTCTTTCAAAATTAAATTATAGCTTCATTAGGTCCCTGCAGTTTAATCTAACAAAACTTCATGTAAGCTTTCTTATGTTGAATAATTTATTAATTTTGTATGTCACTTGTCATGACACATGTAATATTTTAAAAAAAATTAAAACAAAATACAACTCATCTCATTCTCTCTCTCATTTATGCTTTCTTTCTCGTCACTACCGCCATCATTCCCCTAATTTCTCCTCAACATCACCCACCACTATCTATCAGCATTGCCCATCATCGATCTCTACCACCACCACCAACCTTCACCCCCTACAACACAACCAACCATCGTTATCACCACCCCCTTCCTTCCCTTTTCTTTTTCCTTACCACTATAGTTGGTGTCCAGCATAAAAGCATGTAGAAAGAGTTATTAATATTCTCCTTTTTTCTATTGCAAGGTTTACCAGAAATACAAGCTATTAATTAAACAATGTTTCAATTTTTCAAAGGGGATATTAATGGCTTGTGTTGAATTACAACTTCAAATATCAAGTCAGGGCTTTTAATATTGGGGAAAAAATATTAGTGGGTGTTCCATTTCCCTATATAATATTGATTCTCTTTAGTCCTTTAAACAAATCTTACTTTTTTCCTCTTTGAATTTTTATATTAAATCCAGACACAATTCTCATAAGTAGTCAAATGCTATATGAGATGAAGTGATGGTGGGGGAAAGGGTGGTGTCTAGTAGTGGGTAGTGGTGGACAACGGTGGATGGTAGTGAGGAGAAAGAATAGGAAAGGTGGCGGTGGTGGTGAGGAGAGAAAATGGGAAAGGGAAGGCGAGAAGGAGAAGGAGAATGGACTTTTAATTTTAGTGCTAACATGGTTTAGGAAGACTTTTGGACATGCTAATTTGAAATTATGTTAAGGCACCTATTTAATATTCATAAAGGATCAAAACCAAAAGGTATATTATGGAATAGTAATTGGGTAATAGATGATGGATGAAAAACCTATTTAAATCAAAGATAAAAATCAAAATTGGGTAATAGATGCAAGATGAAAAACTTATTTAAACTTTATAGTAATTATGATTTTATGAAATTACAGAAATAAATCATAATGATAAATAAAAATATAACAATTAATCCTAAGGTATATTATGGAAATAAGGAAATTAGTCCTAAAGAGTAATTTAAGATATTACTAGATATGATAATATAGATTCCCATATTCTAATCATCTCCTTGAAGCTAAAAAAAATTACTAAAGTTTTAAGCTTGTTACGAATAAACCTCTTGAATAAAATAAGTCAAACAATATAAATTAAGATAAAGTCAAACAAACATTTTGGGACTACTGTGAGGTTAATTTCACACGTGACCTATTGACATGGAACTTATAATACACCTCTCACAGGTGGTCCAATAGCAAATTCAAGATAGATTTTGATACCATATATACCAAATTTCAAAGAGGCAACAACGATGTGTAAAAGTGGCCGGTTAAAGAGACAGTGATCGGAGGATAATCGACCGAAAGGTTTTGGAAACCTAAAAAAGGAACAGAGTTTATAAAGAAAATACACAATGAGCAATGGGCTCATCGGAGAATCATGAGAAAAAAAGCAACTTCTCATTAGGCTTTAGATACCATGTTAAGAGAGAAAGAATTGGGAGATCATGTTATGAATTATGTGTTTAGACCACAACAGAGCTATTGAATTTATAAAAGATTATACATAATTACAGAATATATGATTACCCTAATTAAGACTAATTACATAAATATAGAATCAATCTAATTAATCATATTATACATGATTACTCTATTTATATAAATCTAACAAACTTAAATAAAATAAAAAAGTTCTTAAAATATGTTTAATTCGTTATGTTTTGTTGAATGATTATTAATTTATATTGATGCATTAGTGAATTTTTTTGGTTTAAAGTCTTTTTAATTGTTAAATGTTATTGCTTAGAATTTGATTTTTTTTACAAGTAACTAAAATAGGCTTATTTGTCTCTTTGGGCTAATATTCGCTAGCTTATTCAGGTTAAAATGACTATTAGCTTGTGAACTAGTCGTGGCCGGGGTATAAAGGTTCGCCTCAAGACTAATCCTCAAAGTGTATTATTCTCTTAGATTTTACACTGGTCCAATGAGGATCTAGTATTATAACCTTTATTCTAGTGGGGAAATAAAGGTCTTGGAGTGACTCCTCATACCAAATCACCAACCTTACGCGTTGTAGGGTGAAAGAGGGTGTCATCTGTAAGGACATTTCGACGCTCAAGTTAGTGAATATTCAAGAGAAATATCAGAGCTCAAGCGTAAGTTCTAGTATAAAAGTGTACCTTTCATTCTTTGTGTGTGGGTATTTATACCTGAAGGTAGCAAAAGAGTCATTTCGAGTATGTGGGTTTAACGTACAAGGTGTCGGCGTGATTATGATCATTTCCAAAAAGGTTGATACACAACAGTGACTCTACCTACCAACTGCTCTTTTCCATCAATCACTTTGCAAGTTGCTTCCTTAACACGTGATTGTATAAGTCAACTCTGACTACCCGGTGTTAAGAGAATAACTCACATAGGGATCATGTCATGAGTCTCATACGCGGTGTTGGGAGCCAATGTTAAACTTCGATGCTTTCAGCGATGTCGATCTTGCATGACGAATTTAAGGTCAAATGACCTTCCTACCTATAAGCCGGTATCGAGACCAGATCATTTATCCTCTAGCTTGTTTGAGGGACTATGTTGGTTGCTCGAATAAGTTATATCTTTCACCGAGGCACCTGTTATAGGCATGGGTAAGAACAACGTTTTGTTTAACTTAGAGAAATTTTTTGTTTGCTTCCATGCATCTTCGTAACTATTTTGCATTTATTTCCCTCAAAATGTAGTGTTACGCATATCGAGGGTTACACCAATCATGCGATAATTACTTCCAATCATGTGTGGCAGTTACACTCTAATCATAACTTTGGCAGTTACTTTTGGATAATGGGCCTTGGAAATTAAAACAACTCGGCCTAAGAAATTTGAATCCAAAATGCCACCAAAACACCATAATTACTTTCCCCATCCACGTCTATAAGAGGTGGTTCAAGAAAGGTTGCAAGACACTTGTTGTTTATGCATACTAAGACTCTGTTGAAATTTAGAGAGAAAACCCATGTGATTTAGAGAACTTACACCTAAAGTCTTACTTAGCTTTTTTGTGCCTACACGGTGTTAAGAGAAACTTGTTTGTGAACTCTAGGATTTCACCACAGTTTTCAGGTAGTGAACCCTTACCCTTAACTCTTACTTCGCATTTATATATTTTTTGTTTTGCTTTGTGTTTACTCCTGTAAAGAGTGACAGAATGAGGACTAGGGGAAGGCCATTAGTATACCATGGGGGTAAGATCTCTGTGAGGAGTCAGAGGCTTGAGTCGCAAGGACCAAAGTGAGGGGGAGGCAGAGACAAGAATGGTTCTTCGGAACAGACTGTGAACCCGGGTTTTTGATGAAGAGGGTGTTGACCTTTATACCTCAGTCCAAGGTTTTAAAAACTAAACTGATGATCAAACTGGTCAAGGTACTGGTTTGAGGTTTATTGATTAAACCCTGGTCGAACCGGTCATAATAAAATATATATTTTAATATAATATAATACAATTTTTGATATATTAATAATAAATTATATAAAAACTAAATTAACTAAGGATCATATTACATGTTTTATAGGATTAAAAATTATAATAAATAAAAATAATATGTAAATATTATATATAAGTTTTTTATTTATTTAAAAATATTATTTTAATAAATTTTTTAAAAATAACGAAAAAAATATTTTAAAACTCTGACCGGTTCAACCGATTTTGACCAGTTTTGACCAATTCTTGACCGGTTCTAAGATGCCCGATTTTTTCTCTTGTCCGGACCGATACCCTGATCGGCTCTCGGTCCAACCGGTCAAACCAGCCGGTCTAGTCCAGTTTTTAAAACTATGCCTCTGACGACATACGGTTTTACAAATCTGTAGGCGGTCTCAAACACATGATCAAGACCATGGTTACTAAAGAAGGAGAAAGAGAAGTAATGCAGACGTAGCTCGGGTGCTCCACCGTCATCGCACATCATATAAACTAGATGCAGCTCCTTACTTATAACCCTTACGCATGGGTACAACGAGAGATCATGGGAACTCCCTTATGTCATGTTAAGGCCATTGGGGGCGTCATAGACTTTAAATGTTCAATTCATGCAAAAAAGAAGTACAAGGAACAGTACACCGCCTTGTACCCTAGGGTTAAGGACTGCTTATGCCACATCCCTATTGATGAGCGGACCATATTTATGTACGACATATTTTTTACACACCTTGGAGTAAGATTTCCTCTGACGGAGTTTGAAATGGGAATCCTCCGCTTCTTCGACTACGCCCTCACTCAATTGTATCCAAACGGGTGAGGCTTGGTCCAGAGTCTGGAAGTGCTTGGGGAGCACTTCAACTTCATTCCTACCATGGTGTTGTTCTTCTATTATTGCCGGTTCGTGTGACGGGCCAACCAAGACGATGTTCAACCAGCTAAAAAATCCAAAGGTAAAGAGCTGATAGAAGAAGAAACTGGCCAGCCAGCTACACCACTCAATATTTCATCTTCCCGAGATGAATTGACGGCCTCCTCTACAGAATTGAAATTGCCCGTCCTGGCGAGACGATGTCGGAGCGTTACTACGCTCCCGTACCTAGGTCCCACCTCGACCTCTTTATTATGTACCGGGGAAAGGAAGCAGATCAGGACAAACTAAGGTCCCCCAGGTATTATGTCTGCTCTAACTTGGAGGTTGAAGAAAGAAAGGCCGTATCGAAGCTGCCCATTAGCAGTTGGTCAAACTAGATGGGATACTGGAGTCTTTCAATGACATCGCAGATCAGACAGATGAAAGCTCCTTGTTTTATGATCGAGTTTAGACCCTCAAGGCGGACAACAGGGCAGTGAATACTAAAATTAAGAATTTGAAGAAGGTAATAAAGGCCAAAGACAAGGCCCAAGACAAGGACAATGCAGAGATCTTGGCCTTGAAGAAAGAGGTGGAACAGCTCCACTCTGAAAAGCAATAATTGGAGCCTCTAAAGGAGAAAAATAAGGAGCTGACAAGGCTAAATGAAAATGGAAGAAGGGTTGCGAGTCTGTGCAGGTTGAAATCCTTCGTCATATTGAAGTTCATGTCTCCAAAGAAACAGAATGGCTTAGGGAGAAACATCAAATAGTTGCTGGCATGGAAAAACTAAACAAGCAGATTGCCGACACTGATTCCTTCTGTGAAGTTCATGAAAAACTACAAGAAGAAACAATTGCGGATCAAAAGAGGGCAGTAGAAGCAGTCTAACTGTGTGAGAAGGTTGTAGATGAGGCATTTAGTGCGGCCATAAGGCAGATTGACCACAGGAACCCCGGCTTGAGTCTAAACTTGAACGACATTAGCCCCTACTTTGAATTCCATGGTTAGAAGCTATTCATCGTGGTAGATAATGAACACTAGGAGCCTACGAACCTTCCTTATGAGTTGGTGGACCTACCACCACCGCAATCTATGATTGATCAACCTAGCCCTTCTGAAACTGGGATCGTCCAGCCCAATCCTTCTAAAACTGAGAATGTCCAGCCTACACCAAAAGACAACACTACTCTAAAAGACAATGCTTCACTTCCTCCAAACAACACAACCATCGCTGCTTAACTTAGTCATGGATATTTTTGAATAATTTTGTCATTATTTTATAATATTTAATCACCTTGTGCCAGAATGGGCTCTAATTTTTAACTTTACATAATCAATGACAATCATCCCTTCTGAATTGCTTCTGTCCAACTTTTCTTTTCATCGTTGCTTGAGATTTACTCGTAGGAATTATGAAAATAATGTCCCTATTGAGGACTCAGAGGCTTCTATTTCATTGTAAAAACTTAGCTTAAAAAATTGTTGATCCTATTTCTGAGGTTTAAAATATATCTTCCAGGGTTTAAAATTCACATGGAGGTTGTGGATATTCCACTTATTTCTGATGAATGTCCCATCCAACATCTGAAGACGATATGTGCCTTTTCCCAACGCTTCAGAGACGTGGTAGGGTCCTTCCTTTAGTAAGCAAACTTATTTATGATGTTGGCTCACCGCAACACTAAGTCATTGGCCTCAAAGTGTCTTTGTGAAACCCGTTTATTATACCTCAAAGTAGCCTTAGCTTTAACAGCATGATCCTGAATGAAAGCCTCATCTCTAAGCTCTCCCATTACATCTAGCTTATTCTAGAGGTTGGCCTCGTTATCAGACGCTGAAAAATATTACACCTTGGTGGAAGATGTACGGAGTTCTACTAGCATCATGGCTTCAACCCTGTACGTCAACTGGCTTCAACCTGGTTGACTTATTTCTATTTAATAAAAAATCAATTCTCTATTTGTTCATTTTTGTTGTCATGTGCACTCATTGTTTCTCCTTTATAGTATAGGTATTCATGCCTTGGATTTAAGGACAAATTCTCTTGAGGTTGGGGAGTATAATGAGGACAAATCCATGATTGTTTTATATTTTGTAAATAATTAGGAAATATTAAGAATGTAATAAATTTAGTTTAGAAAGCCTTAGGTTTGGGCTTTACATGGCTATAATTTTCATTGTAGGCCACTTTTGGACCTTGTATAGTTATATACTAACTTTGGGACACTTTTGGGTCATGTATTTTTAGTTTTTGGGCATTGGGTGAAGCTTTTACAAGCCTACCCAAATCAATTCCGAATTTGGATAAGGTATTTAATCTCCCACTCCTTTGTATTTTTCACCTTTGATATTCATTTAAAAGAATTTTAGTGAGCTCAGTGAGCTCTCTCTCTAGTTTCTCTAAAAGTGCTTAGCACTTTCCTGAATACCTTATCCTTTGGGCATCCTCCCCTAGGTGGCAGTTTTTTCTTATTTCCTCCTCCAAGGAGTGGCGCAAGTCTCTTCTCTAACCTCCCTAACCACCTCCAACAACCTTACAACAACTCTTAACCACCTTTCAACCTCCTAACTTCCACCTTCCTCCCTCTTATTCTCCTAAGCGTAGCTTTTGGCCACATCATCTTCACAACCTTAGAAGCTTCACAATTCAAGATGAACCATGGAACTCCAAGAGCTTAAAGAAATGAGCTAGATCTGACCCTTCCTCTCCATGTAGCTTTGCTTACATTAGGTGGGGGAATGAGATTTAGAGGGGGACCCCATTCCCCTAAAATCTATAATAATGATAATGAAAATATCACCCTCATCCTAATACTATTTAGACACCCAACCTAAATAAACACAACAATAATGAAGAAGAAGAATAAAGATAGGGGCATAAACACAATAAGGAAGGTAATCAAAAAAGGATTATAATATAACATAAGCTCTAATGTGTTGGTGTTCTAATATAGCCATGTAGAATAACACAGTTAATTGGACTAACGTCAGATCCAAAAAAAATCAAATCATAACTAAATAGAAACACACATGTCTAAAATGACATTTTTAAAACACACTAGACCAAATCAAAACTAGCCTAAAATACACCAAATGAGAATACTAGTTTAACATATGGTTTACCATTATGTTGAATATTATAATCATTTATTTGTATTGTAGTCCAACTTGTGTCATGTCAAAGAAGGATAAGGCTATAACTGTTAACTCAAGATAATCAATAATTAATAAATAATAATACTTCCTCCATTTTATTAACTATTTAGAAAAGAGAAAAAAACATATATATATATATATATATATATATATTAAGAAATGTAATTAATTATGTTAATTTTCATACAATAATTATTTATTTTCCTATTTCATCGTTACTTTTTTCTATTTACTACTCTTAATATTAACATAGGGACATTAATGTAAGAAGATCAATTAATGTTATCTCAAAATTCTAATGGACAAATATATAGAAACAAAGTTTTTCTTCATAAGTAGGCAATCAAAAAGAAACAAAATAAACAAGACGTTCATAAAATTATGGAAGGGACTATCCAACAAGAGAAAAAGAAAACATTGAAAAATATAATTAATAATATTTTAAGGCCCGTTTGGGGGTGGTTGTGAGTTCTTGGTTTTTGATTTCAAAAGGTAAATTTAAAAATAAAACACGTTCAACAAAAACAATATCAAATTTAGTTTATAAACCTTCAATCCTATACCCAAAACCACCATTACCACCATTGCCCCTATCAACCAGCACCATTGCGATGCATCGCGACCGCCATCTCTACCACCATTATTGTCACCACTACCACTATTGCAACCATCACTATCGCCATCATCAAGACCACCACCTTTACTATATAACCATCATCATCGCCACCACCACCACAACCATCATAGTCATCGCCACCGCCTTGACCATAACTACCACTACCTCTACCCATTTTGTCAATATCATCATCACCACTGTAACATCCCTGATATTTTAGTAAAATTTTGAGTATCAAAAAATATTAATAATTATTTTAAGGATTTATTTGATATTTTTATGAAGTATTAGGCAATTATGAATAATTAACTATTGTGGAAATAAATAAAATTTATTTGATTGATTAATTTTAAAAGGGTTAAGTGAGGTATGATTAGAAGAAGAGAAAAGTTTAATTAAAACTTTTGTGGAAATTATAAAGGAAATAGGGAAGTGACCGGCTGAGGAAGTGACCGGTTGCCCTGAGCTTTAAATAAAGGTTTCTCTCTCTTCCCTCATTCATTTACATTCACGCAAACCACTTCTTCTTTCTCCTGCGTCTGTTTCATTTTCTTTTTCTCCTTCCTCCACCGCTGCGAGTTGCATGCTCTGAGAGAGGACTCTGTCCGTGTCAAAACTTCGTGAGAGCCCCATTTCTGTGACCGTGGTCTCAAGGTGAGTCCATTGAACCGTTTACATTTGTGTTACCTTGTCTCTCTCGTTTTCTCCTTTCAACTGAATGGAGTGGCCATGCATGGCGGGGTAAGGCTCTATTTTCCACTCCTCTAGTGGGTGTGAGCCCGAAAACGGTTTTTAGACTGTGTGGGTGGTGCGACGTTAACAAGTTTTGCATTCCGACCCCGTAGGTAGCAGAACGAACATCAGTGGACTGATTGACCAAGTTGGTGCTGGATTCGGAAGTGAAACAGTGAACCCAGCGCTTAGAGGACGTAATCGGCACCAAGAGCAGATCGTTGAAGCTTGGAATAGAGGTAAGGGGGTGTTCGGGTTATAATTAATTAGAATATGTAAATATGTTGGTTCCGGGTCGTTGAACCAGTTATGAACATGGTAAGAGATATTGCTGAATGATAAGTTGTATGTGAATGTATGTGTATGTATGCATGTGTGAATATGGACACCGATCGGTTGAGGATCGTGTGTGGCTTGATTGAGTTTAAAATACTTGTTGTGATAATCAAAGTGTATGGTGGCAATGTGATACCAGGCTTGACAAGTAGGTCGCCCGTTTGATGAGAAATGTGAATTGTATATGTATGATAAGTATTTGCTATGTGAGAGGACATTATATTGATGGGCTTGATAAGTCGGTTGCCCTACGTTATGAGCACAAGTCAGTTTCTGACAGCTGCAAATGATGATCGTAATGATATGCCTATGTTTATATAAATGAATATGTGATTATGTGGTAGAGGACGACCGACGGTATGTATTACCCTGTTTTTGGCTTCCGTGGTCAAGTCGGACCCAGTTAAGCTACCCAGAGGTCTATGACCCAGTGGTTGAGGGGGAGCCAAGTCGGGCTCGGTGAACCAAGTCGGCTTCACGGGGTGTCAAGTCGGACCCCCAGCTGAAGGTCGATCCTTTTAGTATCCAGATACTAGGCATCAATTTTGTCTAAGAGTCAGTGGTGACAATTGATGAATTATTAGTTGAGATGCGTATGTGATTAATTATATTTACCGAGTGTAATTTGATATATTTGCTGAGTATGATTTAATATATTTGCCGAGTGCAATTTGATATATTTGCTGAGTATGATTTAATATATTTTCTGAACTGGTCTGGACCGGGGTCTAGGATCCGATGTGGGACCAGCCACAAGAATACAGGTGTTTTTAGGGTTTGCACACCGGAACTGTGAGTAACCGATGTATTAATCCGGTCTCTCAGTGGGAGAGGCCGGTCTTGTTGTCCTGGAGATCCTTTACACCAACGATTCACGTTGTAGGGGGGCGAAAGGTGGTGCCACCTGCGAAGATTCTCCGACGCTCAAGTTAGAAGAGTGTATGAACTCAATGAATACTCAAGCGTAGTAATAGTAAGGAGTCAGAGATAGAACAACGATACCATGCATTTGTATTGAAATATGCTACTTATAGTTGCACGTCAAAGAATGAGTCGTTGGATACAGGTGGGTCCCTTAGCCCTGATTGCGTGTGTATTGTGTCAATCAAAGTGGCTCGACTTTCCGAATGTGTCAGGAGGGTAGGTCAATTATCAGAGTACAATCCTCTAGGGAAAGGAGAGGATAATCACCTTTTCCGTATAATTTGCTGACAGGCCCACTTACTTTCTGAGGCCATTGATGTGACGTATTTTGCTACAAACAGTGTCTTCGTTGATAAGTTATCAGGGGCTCTTCTCTTGCTGTGAGGGAAAAGCCAACAATTATATAAATGTCCTGTAACAGTGAACATAGAACCGTTATGGCGAAAATAAATGATGCTGTCGTGGAGTGAGGGCGGACGACCAGACAACGGATATCCGGTGTGGTAATGTTGAACCAGGACACCGGTTTTCCTTATATGAGGTCAGTCTGACGTCACAAAAATGGGGGCCGGTATCTAGACCGGATCATTTGTCCCCTAGCTTGTATGAGGGGCTGTTAAGTTGCTCATATGGGCTACACAACTCTTAAGAGAAGTCTGGATGCCGGTAGTACATTCTTGTAAGTCTCTGGGAGCTCGGTGGCGTCCGCTCTAGTAAACGAGTGACCGCCCTTCTCGCGTTACATACAACGGATTCAGACAGCATAATATAAGTAATGGAAATCCCAAGAGTCTTTGAAAATCGAAACCCTTGGTATTCAAAAAGTGGTTGGGGGCATTAAATGCGCACAGCATGATTGGACAATAAATACGTTTTTTATGCAAGAGCCATCATTGCTCAAGAATGTAACCGTCGATTGGGCTTATTGGGTCTGGATTCAAACTGTGTGGGGGCCCATTTTGCCAAAATGTTTACTGAAACGTTACTGTTTTCGCGCCCGTTTGTGGTGAAACGACAGAGTCGTTTCAATTTGAAAGGGTTGCGTTTTGAGACAAGCCTTGTGACCTTCGATGAAACACTGTGTTTCTTCGTTACCTATAAAAGGAACTTTTAGCAGATTTAGGAATCCATCCTTGCTCTCAAACTTAGTGAAACTCTGCTCAAATTTCCTTGGAATTTCCCTGTCGTCTTCAACTTCTCAAAGATCCTCTTCCTTTAGGTAACCTTCCTTCCCTTCAACTCCTTGCAATTTTAATCATTCTACTTCCATCATGCGCCCTAGAGCAGGCCACGCTGGTCCTTCAAATAGGGGGAGGTTTGGCTCTCGTGCCCCCCTTAGCCACCGTGGTGGGAGGATTCCAGCGAATCCTCCTGTGGCTGGGCGCCATCGCTCAGAGAGAGCCGAAGCTTCTTCCTCACGAGCGTCTTCTTCCTCTCGTCGCTCTGAGGTTCCCCTTGGTTCGAGGGCTACCAGCCGCTCTGATGAGGGGTCAAGTGCTGAAGGTTATCTCTCTGACGATGTTGCTTTTTATCACAGCACCTACGTATTCCACCGCGCTTGCACAACCATGGATCTTCCAGGACGTGGAAAAACACCGTTTCTCCGCTCTGCTGAAGGGTGTGTCAATGTTGTGGCACACCGACTTGACTGGGAGAAACTCAACAGGGAAAAACCTTATTGCTGGGTGGAAGAGGAATTCCTAAAGATCCCTTCGCACCATGCAAGTGAGGAGGAGCGCACGGTTTCTTTCCGCTGTAAGATATATTCGGATAAGAAGTACAAAGCGCGATACGCTGTGATGGCACCGCATCCCTCTGAAAGAATATGCCACAGCGTCCCTGATGCGAGGTCGGTCTACATGTATGACTTCGTTTTCTTAAAGCTGGGAGTACGCTTTCCCCTGACGGATTTCCAGATGGCCGTCCTGCGTTTCCTAGACTGTGCCCTCTCACAACTACATCCCAACGGTTGGAGTCTTGTCCGGGCTCTGGAAGTTTTGGGGGAGCATTTTGGCTTCTCCGCCACTGTGGCCAAGCTATTTTACTATTGCCAAGTGGTCCGCCGAGCTAATAAGAAGGGCGGCCTTGGGTTCATTACTCTCCGTAGTGACTCAAGGGTTGTAAATTTCAAGTCTTATACGGAATCCGCAAAGGTAGATGGGCGCTCCTTCAAACACTACTACACGCGGGTCCGGATTCAACCAAATAAGCCAGTCTTCTGACGGAATAAAGAGGGGTTTACCAAGTTTCCCCTTAGCTGGACGCACGAGCATTTTCTCCTCATGAGCCGTGCTTATTATACAGATGAGAGCGAACTTTCCCCTCATTATGTTGAGGTCTTGAGCGCCCTGCAGACGGCCTCAAAGACCCTCAAAGGGTTTTCCAACCGTCTTCTCTTGGCCGAGGATGGCATCAAAAACACCTACCTCCGTAACATCCGCTCTTATTCTCCTTGTGTTGTATGGTTATTCCGCTCTAGTTATTTTTCTTCTTGTATGTTTATTCAACTTTTCTTGTTTTGCAGAACAAATTGAAAAAGCCTGCCCAGAGATGTTGTCGTTAAGGACCATGATGGCTGACGATGACTCCTCTTCTGAAGAAAATGAAATCCAGGCGAAGAGGAACGCCACTAAAACTCCCCTCATTCCTCTGACTTTTGCGGTAGGAGATGAGGTTCCTCTCTTCGATGAGGAGGAAACCGAAGAAGCAGCTGAGGCCGCTGGAGCGGGTGGCGAAGAGGCCGTCCCAGAGAAAAAGAGGAAGAAGAGGCATCTTGTAAAGAAGGCAAATCAAGAGAAGCCCTCCTCTGATGACCCTGTGAAGAAGCGTCAGAGGACGGCCGAAGAAGCTGAATTGAAGAAGGACAAGGGAAAGAAACCCGTTCCTGAGTCCTCTGCCCCTTCTTCTCAAAATGCTTCAGAACCGAACTCTGGGAACGGTCCTCCTCCGGCGTTCGATCCTCCGCGTGACTCCTTCCTTTCTCCTTACTTGTGGTTTCAAGGGTCTATGCCTCCTACTCTCCCAAAGGCACGGTATTGCCTCCGCCCTTCCCTCGACGCTGCTGGGGTCCGAGGTGCTTGCAAGGCTGGGTGTTGGCAACTTGATGAACTGTCCGGCCTGCTTGAGTCCCTGAGCGAGAAAGCTGACTATATGGATCAGGTTGAAAAACTTGAGACCGAACTCGCGGTGAAGAAGGAATGGGCGGCCAAGCAAGCTGAAGTTCGCAGGGGGGTGGAATCGGAATTGGAGAAAACTAAAGAAACACTCCAGAGGAAAACTGAAGAGGCAAGCAAAGTTCATTTTGTGAACAAGGCCCTAGAACGGGAAGTTGCCGACCTCCAGAATAAGAACAAATCCATACCCCTCCTTGAAGAAGAATTACAGCTGGAGAAGAAGAGATCGGCTAAGCTTGCTGACAATCTCAAAGTTATGGAGGACGGTCGCAACAAGGACCTTGGGGAGTGGGAGTCCATTCGGAAGGAGATGCAAGCCCAAATTGATGAACTCAAAAGGGGTGGTGCGAGTGCTGGGCCTTCAGAAGAGGATTATGTCAAGGTTCAAAGGAGACTAGCTGCTGCAAAGGCCAAAGCTGCCAAAGCCTTGGATATATGCAAAAATGTGGCGTATGAATCTTTCGGCCTGGCCCTTCATCAAGTCTACTATCGTAACCCTGGAATAAAGCTGAATTTGTATGGATTAGATCCGTTCTTCGAGTTCCATGGGGGAAGACTTGTAGAGGTTCATAAGGACAGATCACACCATGAGCCCTATGCATCTCTGTACGAACTGCCTCCCCTCCCAGAAGGTCAAAGTATGGAGCCTACAACGTCCACTGCTGCCTCTGGAGCTGAAGCACAAGAAGGTGCCCAAACTGGGGTGGAGGACAAGACGGAGAAAGCAGGAGTGCCCACTGTGGAGGATCAAGCACCGGCCTCTTAATTTTATGCTTTCATTCATAGCCGTGTTCTGGGATCGGCTCCAGCTTTAAAACACTTTGTAACCTGCATATTTTCTTATTTTTGAAAATAAGATTCACTATTACTTTTCCTCAACTGTTTGCATCGAATGTGTGAGTGCTGAATAACTTAGTGTTATACAAAACACTTTATTATTTTCAATGCTTTGCGAATCCGTTCTGCATGGTTACCTAGTTACTTAAAGCGTACTTATCACACTGGATTAAGATAACAGATTGTAATGAATAAATGACAATTAAGTTAAAGCATACCCTGTCCCCAAGTGTAAGTACATTGGGAAGGGAGAGTTTATCTCAAAGATTACCTTTTAATTTCTTAAAAGATAGAAATCCTTATCCGTCCTCGAAGATGTAGAACGGGTACGTCAGCGTTCAACCGCTCCGGGGTGGATATTCCACCACTGAGGACGGACATTGCCTTTGAATTTTAGTATAGCTTTGACAAGGGTAAGCTTTTACGCCTTTCTTTTGAGGTTCGGTTTGGTCCTACATCTCAGGTCTTCACACGGTGTTCGGTTCGATCCTACTAACCGTACTTGGAGTTCGGTGCAATCCTACAGTCCAAGCCTTCAACACGGGGTTCGGATCAGGGCTAATCCTGAACCTATTGCGCCCGTTACTCGGGGTTCAGCGCGGTTTCCTGTGTGAACCGGCCTACTGCGCCCAAGCCTTCGCATGGGGTTCGGTTTGTGGCCTTGAGAAAGGACCAGCCCTACAACCCATGTAGTCTTCGAATGGGGTTCGGTTTGTGGCCTTGAGAAAGGTCCAGCCCTACAACCCATGTAGTCTTCGAATGGGGTTCGGTTTGTGGCCTTGAAAAAGGACCAGCCCTACAACCCATGTAGTCTTCGAATGGGGTTCGGTTTGTGGCCTTGAAAAAGGACCAGCCCTACAACCCATGTAGTCTTCGAATGGGGTTCGGTTTGTGGCCTTGAAAAAGGACCAGCCCTACAACCCATGTAGTCTTCGAATGGGGTTCGGTTTGTGGCCTTGAAAAAGGACCAGCCCTACAACCCATGTAGTCTTCGAATGGGGTTCGGTTTGTGGCCTTGAGAAAGGACCAGCCCTATAACCCATTCCACCTCAAGGAATTACATCGTCCGTCTTGAGGGGTCTTCCTCCGTTCTTCGAGGAATTATCTCATCAACTACAGAATAGGTAGTTACGTTCATCCGTCCTGAGATGTATGCGTATTAAACTACGGCTTTAAATCATAACACATAAGAAAAGTGAGAATGATAGGGCGGTGAAAGTGTATTCTTATTAAAATTGAAAATAGATTACACAAAGAGCATCGTTGGGGCCATGCCTCGTTAAAACCTTCTTGAGAAAACCCAATGGGAAAAAACTCAAGTAAGGAAAAAGAGTACACGCCGTCTTACCAACTAGCTGTAATACACTCGTAAGTTCTGAGTGTTCCATTTGTTGCGGATTGGGGTTCCATTAAGTTCTTCCAACCGGTATGATCCCTTTCCAGTCACCTCCGAAACTCTATAAGGTCCTTCCCACGTCGGTGCTAGCTTTCCTTGGTGAGCGAACTTATTCCCCACACTGGCCTTTCTCAGAACGAGGTCTCCGATGTTAAAAGCTCTGTACTGGACACGTTTATTATACCGGAGTGCAGCCTTTGCTTTTATTGCCTGATCTCTGACGAAAGCCTTTTCCCTTAACTCTTGGAGGACGTCCAGCTCTGACGCTAAGTTGGCGTTGTTATCTTCTGCTGAAAAATACTCCACACGAGCCGATCTTGTTTGTAACTCCACTGGGATCATCGCCTCAACCCCGTACACCAACCGGTATGGGGATTCGTTAGTTGAAGAATGAGGCGTAGTGCGGTATGCCCATAGAACATGACATAGCTGGTCAGTCCATCCTCCCTTCGCTTCTCCCAGACGCTTCTTTAACCCCTTTAGCACTTCTCGGTTAGCTACCTCTGCTTGCCCATTGGTTTGGGGATGTTCAACAGATGAAAATATCTGGATTATCCCCAGTCCTTCAAGTAAATCCGTGAACTTTTTGTCTGTAAACTGGGTGCCGTTGTCAGTCACAATCCGCCCTGGCACCCCGAACCGAGCTATGATATTTTCGTACATGAAACGTCTTGTACGCGCAGAAGTGATATGCACTACTGGTTCTGCCTCGATCCATTTAGTGAAGTAGTCTACCCCCACAATCAAGTATTTGATTCCTCCTGGCGCAGTGGGAAACGGACCCAAAATATCAAGGCCCCATTGGTAGAACGGCCAAGGCACAGCAGATGAAGATAACTCTTGGGCTGGTGTATGGTGGAGATTGGAGAATTTTTGGCATGCGTCGCACTTCCTCATGAAATCTGCGGAGTCCTGCTTCACCGTGGGCCACCAGTATCCAGCCCTGAGGACTTTTCTCATTAGGCTTCGGCCTCCAGCGTGGTGCCCACATTGCCCCTCGTGCACCTCAGTCAAGACCGCTTGAACTTCGTCTTCTCTTAAACATGAAAGATATGGGACAGAGAATCCCCTTCTGTAGAGAACACCATCGACCATAGTAAAATATGGCAGCTCCCTCTTTACTCGTCTCCTTTCCTTCTCGTCAGTGGGAAGTTGACCATCAGCCAGATAACGAATATAGGGAATGACCCAAGAATCCTCATATGGATAGCTCACCATGACAACATTCAGAGAAGGATACAGAGGTATACTGGGTGATGTCAAAGTGCTTTGAACCACCGTTGTTGTGCTACCAGGCTGCTTTGTACTTGCCAATCTTGACAAGATGTCCGCTCTGGTATTTTCTTCCCTAGGCACATGCTTGAACTCTAAAACTTCAAATCTTCCCTTCAACTCATTAACACAATTCAAGTACAATTGAAGTTGTGGTTCCTTCGCCTGGTACTCCCCCTGGATTTGCGAAATCACCAGCTGGGAATCACTGCAGAGTGTAACTGCTGATGCTCCGATGTCAATCGCCGCACAGAGGCCGGCCAAGCATGCTTCGTATTCAGCTTGATTGTTGGAGGTCTTGAAATTGAATCGGAGGGAAATTTCTAAGTGCACGCCATCATCACTTTCTACCACCACACCTGCTCCACAACCTTTGCTGTTCGACGAACCGTCGACGTAGATGGTCCAATGCGCTCGAGGGGTGGCCGGGTCCACCCCAGTCATTTCTACTACAAAATCGGCCAACACTTGCGCTTTGATGGCTCCTCGAGGCTCATATGAAATTTCAAATTCAGACAGCTCGATAGACCACTTTATCATTCTTCCGGCGAGGTCTGGCTTGCTGAGCACTGAACGGAGTGGCAAATCCGTTCTCACCAATACTGGGTGCGCATGGAAATAAGGCCTCAGCCGTCGTGACGCCCACACAACTGCCAGGGTGGCTTTCTCAATCTTCTGATACCTTCCTTCCGCCCCCTGAAACGTTTTACTAGTAAAGTACACCGGTCTCTGCCCTTCAGGGGTTTCTTTCACCAAGGCCACACCTAGAGCTTCATCGGATATTGCCAAGTATAAGATTAACGTTTCGCCTGGGTCAGGCTTAACCAGAGTTGGTGGACTCGAGAGAACGGCCTTGAGCTGCTAGAAGGCTTGCTCTTGTTCCTCTCCCCATTCAAAACTCTTGTGTTTCTTCAACGCCTTATACAAGGGGAGGGACCTGTGCGCCATCTTAGGCATGAAACGAGCTAAAGCGGCCACTTTCCCATTCAATGACTGGACCTCCCTCAAACATTTAGGACTCTGCATGTCCAGGATTGCTTGACATTTCCCGGGGTTAGCCTCAATGCCTCGTTGAGTCAACATGAATCCCAAGAATTTTCCTGCTGGAACGGCGAAGGTGCACTTTAAAGGATTTAACCTCATGTTGTATTGCCGAAGCCTAGTGAAAACTTGGCGTAGATCTTTAATGTGGTCTCCTCCAGCGGGCGTTTTGGCTATGATATCATCAATATAAACTTCGACCAGCCTTGTATGCATCCCTTCAAAGACTTTGTTAATCATGCGCTGATAGGTAGCGCCGGCGTTCTTCAGTCCAAAAGGCATGACGGTGTAGCAGAAAACACCGCGGTCATTGATAAAGGCAGTTTTCTCCTGGTCTCCCTCCCACATCGGAATCTGGTTGTACCCCGAATAGGCATCCATGAAACTGAGGTATTGGTAACCAGATGAATCATCCACCATGCGATCGATGTTGGGCAGGGGATATGGATCTTTAGGGTAGCAACGGTTAAGATCCACATAATCTGTACACATTCTCCATTTGCCATTAGCCTTCTGTACCATGACCACATTAGAAAGCCAAGATGAATAGCGTATTTCCCTTATAAAACCTGCTTTCAATAACTCCTCTGTCTGCTCGCAGGCCGCCCTCTGCTTCTCCGGTCCCAATCTCCTTTTCTTCTGGGCTACCGGTCTTGTTTCAGGGTACACTGCAAGCTTATGGCAACAGAAATCTGGATCCATCCCAGGCATGTCCGCTGCTGTCCATGCGAAAAGGTCTTTGAATTCCTGCAAAAGGGCTAATAAGCGTTGCTCCATAGCAGACTCCAGCTTATCGTTGATGTGTGTGACCTTCTCTGGGGAATCTCCCAATACGACATCCCTGGAACCACCATCTGGTGTTGGCTTAGATGGATTGAGTGGATCAATCTTCAATTCCGCTCTAGGGTCTAAGTCAATAAGACTGACAGACCCTGCCGCTGTTCCTCCGTCGTTCAACTTCCTCTTCTTGTTG
Source organism: Clitoria ternatea (assembly GCA_037962975.1). Taxonomy (NCBI): domain Eukaryota; kingdom Viridiplantae; phylum Streptophyta; class Magnoliopsida; order Fabales; family Fabaceae; genus Clitoria; species Clitoria ternatea. The sequence goes on from CM075670.1 coordinate 34,324,696, forward strand.
AATACATCCAACTTAACCATGTTGAGACTCAGATTATAACAATATCGAGCCATCTCCTGATCTCCGCAGAGAGAGGACACACCGTTGTCCTTGTCGATAAATTTGATCAAGAGATGAGGGGTGGATACAATTGCTTCCATAGCGTTCAGTGTTGGACGGCCTATGATACCGTTGTACGGGGATTCCACATCAATCACCAGAATTCTTGACTTGACCGTTCTTGCACCGGGCTCCCCTTCAAAAGAAATCAAAGTGTCGAGGTATCCCTTAGTGGGTTGCTTGGCTCCGTTAAACGCTGTGAGTTCTTGTGTGTATGGTTGTAAATCTGCATCACTGAAACCCATTCGTTTGAAACAATTATAAAAGATAACATCACAAGAACTTCCCTGATCGACGAGGATCCTCTTGACATCCTTATTGGCTATGACGGCCACAATCACTACTGCATCATCACCTCCTGGAATTGTTGGGCCGAAGTCATCATCAGTAAATGACACCGTCGGGGCTGTCACACCGTCCCTGAAAGGGCGGTTATCCCTCGGTTTACCCTGGACTGACAGAATCATCCTATGGTGATTCTTTCGTGCTGTGATTGATGTTCCTCCTCCCGCAAATCCTCCAGCTATCATCTCAATCACTTCTCGTCTGCCCTGCCTCTGCTGCTGGGGCATGTTACTTTGTTGGGCACCTTCAGCAATCACTACCCCTTTCTGTTTCTCAGCCGCAGTGAACTTCCTTGCTGGGTTGCGTGTATTATCATCTTCATCATCGGGATCTCTATTCCTTTTCTCCATCCTGTGAGGCTCATCCATAGATTTCTCCTTAAACAAATACTGCTTCAGCTTTCCTTCCCGAATGAGAGTTTCCACCGTATTCTTTAACGCCTTGCACTCATCAGTGTTGTGCCCTGTCTGCTCATGGAAAGTGCAGTATTTACGTGGGTTACCACCCCTCTTGGTTGGGACTGGCTTCCTTATACCAAAGACGTTCAGAGTTGGCCAACCAACTTCCCTCATGATTTGTGAGTGCCTGGTGTTCAACGGAGCATAGTGATCGAACGATGATACACGCCTATCTCGTGGATGCTGACGAGCGTTCACAAAGTCTTCTCTAAAGGCATGCTTCTCAGGCCTCACTCTCTCCTTTTCTCTCCGTGGCTGCTGAGCGGGTGCAGAAGGCTTTACTCTTGTTGCAGTTGCCTCTAGATGCATCTCTATGCCCACATATTTGGAAGCTTTCCTTCGAAACTCCTCGAAGGTTGTAGGTGGGCTTTTTGCCAAAGATAGGGCAAAGGCTGAACCAGGCTGAAGAGCTTCCACTACAATATGGAGTTGTATGGCCTCCGTGAGGTTAGGGACCAAAGCAGCCTCCTTGTAAAACCTTTTCAAGAACTCCTTAAGAGTTTCAGTTTCTCCCTGCCTTATCTGGGCCAGGGTGTGAGAAGTTCTTGGGATATCCCTAGAGATGACGAAATGGCTTTCGAATGCAGCAGCCATTTCCTCCCAAGAGTCTATAGATCCTGAGGGCAAACTTTTAAACCAGCTGAGAGCTTCCTCCATCAACGTCCTTGGGAACATTCTGCACATGACATCTTCGTCTGCTCCCAGATACATAGCCTCATAAACATAAGCATCCAAATGTTTAGTGGGGTCGGTCTCTCCATTATACTTCCCGATCGACAATGGCTGAGTTGTTTGCAGGTGTTTTGGGATGACAATACTCATCAGCCTTCTTGAAAAAGGGACACTGAGCTTGTATGTCCCTGAAGTTACCACCGCCTGCTCCCTTCTCCTGATACTGACTCTATCACCAGAGTCCTGCGTTTGCTCTCTCTCTTCATATGTGGGGATCTTCGAATACTGGAGGGTGGTAGATCTATCCCTCGCTGATGCATGGTGAGCATCCTCTGCATGAGACACTACTCTGTCCCCAGCTCCTCCTCTCTCTCGCCTCAACTCCATCAGCTCCTCCTTCAGTTGCCTGATAACCTCATCGCGAGGGTCAGGCGTCTGCACTTGCACCATCCTCCGGGTTTGAGTTACAGGGGATTCGAAGACGAGTCTCCTCCCAGCCTGTTGATGGGTCACATCCTCCACGTGACCTTCCACGAAATCTCTCCCATCACCTTCCATTGTGACAACCTAACTTCTACGAAAATGGGAATAACTCTATCGAGTCCCACTGGGCGTGCTAATGAACTGGTCTGGACCGGGGTCTAGGATCCGATGTGGGACCAGCCACAAGAATACAGGTGTTTTTAGGGTTTGCATACCGGAACTGTGAGTAACCGATGTATTAATCCGGTCTCTCAGTGGGAGAGGCCGGTCTTGTTGTCCTAGAGATCCTTTACACCAACGATTCGCGTTGTAGGGGGGCGAAAGGTGGTGCCACCTGCGAAGATTCTCCGACGCTTAAGTTAGAAGAGTGTATGAACTCAATGAATACTCAAGCGTAGTAATAGTAAGGAGTCAGAGATAGAACAACGATACCATGCATTTGTATTGAAATATGCTACTTATAGTTGCACGTCAAAGAATGAGTCGTTGGATACAGGTGGGTCCCTTAGCCCTGATTGCATATGTATTGTGTCAATCAAAGTGGCTCGACTTTCCGAATGTGTCAGGAGGGTAGGTCAATTATCAGAGTACAATCCTCTAGGGAAAGGAGAGGATAATCACCTTTTCCGTATAATTTGCTGACAGGCCCACTTACTTTCTGAGGCCATTGATGTGACGTATTTTGCTACAAACAGTGTCTTCGTTGATAAGTTATCAGGGGCTCTTCTCTTGCTGTGAGGGAAAAGCCAACAATTATATAAATGTCCTGTAACAGTGAACATAGAACCGTTATGGCGAAAATGAATGATGCTGTCGTGGAGTGAGGGCGGACGACCAGACAACGGATATCCGGTGTGGTAACGTTGAACCAGGACACCGGTTTTCCTTATATGAGGTCAGTCTGACGTCACAAAAATGGGGGCCGGTATCTAGACCGGATCATTTTCCGAGTGCAATTTGATATATTTGTTGAGTATGATTTAATATATTTGCCGAATGCAATTTGATATATTGCTAAGTGAGATTTGATATATTTGCCAAGTAAGATTTGTTATAATTATTGAGTGAGAATTACTATATTTGCCAAGTGAGAATTGCTATATTGCTGAGTGAGATTTGCTATATTTGCCGAGTAAGATTTGTTATATTTGCTGAGTGAGAATTACTATATTTGCCGAGTGAGAATTGCTATATTGCTGAGTGAGATTTGATATATTTACCGAGTAAGATTGGTTATAATTGCTGAGTGAGAATTACTATATTTGCCGAGTGAGAACTACTATATTGCTGAAGTGAGATTTGTTATATTTACCGAGTAAGATTTGTTATAATTGCTGAGTGAGAATTACTATATTTACCGAGTGAGAACTGTTATATTGCTGAGTGAGATTTGCTATATTTGCTGAGTGAGTTTTACTATATTTGCTGAGTGAGAATTGTTATATTTGTCAAGTGAGAACGGCTATATTGCCGAGTATGATTTGCAATTTATGGATAAAACAGTCGGACAGAGTTTATATACAAGCATTTTGTTAATTTTCGTTCTAGATTAATTATGATGCTAAACACTCACCCTTGTTGTGGTTTTCAATTTAGTAACCAGTGACAGGGAAGAGGTCGGAGCCCTGGAGGCGCGCCAAGCGGAGGATCGATGCTAAGGGACCGAGTGATTATGAAATAAATTGTGTAATGTATAATGAATTTTTCGAGTGTGTAATGCCATACTATCTTGCCTAATGTGCATATGAATTATGTTGCTATGTGATCGGTATTGATTTTCATGAGTGAATTTACATTGCTGTAGTAAAGTCGATTATCGGACGAATCTCGCCGAGTGGATTCAGTCTTGTTCGAGCGAGGGCCGGGGAAACTGATCTTGTGCCTGTTTCGCTCTAGTGTGTATCCCTCGTCCCTTTCCGAGTGAAGAATAACTGAGAGATCCTCTTCTGAGTGAAGATTAGAGTGCTTCCGAGTGAAGATTAGAGTGCTTCTGAGTAAAGGTGAGAATGTTTCCGAGTGAGTTATGGCCGAGAGAGTCTCTTCCGAGTAAAGTAAGGTTAGGGTATTTTTCGAGTGATACATGACCGAGAGAACCTTTTCTGAGTGAAGGTTAAGCTATTCCTGAGGAAGAGATGACCGAGTGGACCCCATTGCCGAGTGAAACCCCGACTTGTGAATTTTCCTTGTAGGTCTTGTTCGCTCAGGATTAAAGTATAGCATTCGCTCAAGCGAGTTGGAACTCGCCTAAATGACCTACTCGGGTTTCGCCTAAGCGAATCAGGGTCTCGCTCAGGCGAATGACCCTCCTGTCTTTGTTTCTCTTTCGCTGATTCTAATTAAGTCCTATTTTATTATTGAAGTATTTTCGATCGGTTATTATTTTCAGTATGTTTAAGAAAAGTAAATATTATTTTATATTAAGGCCAAATTAATTTTTATTAAACGCAAAAAATCCATTACGAAAATGATTAAACGGGTGTACATAAAAGGTAAATTGACGCGGGTCGTCACACCACCATCAACACCATCATTACTATTGCCCCTACCAATGTCACTGCTATCACCATCACCATAATCATCGTCATCACCACCACTACCACTATCACCTCCACGCCATCGCCTTTATGCGACCATTATAACATCCCGCATGTTTTTATATTTAAAAAAGGGTGATAATTATACAAATGAGTCTATATTATATTAATTGAGGATATGTGGCATTTTTGTGGTTTAAAAATGAATTAAAAGAAGGATTTATGGATTTTTCCTGACGCGTAGTGCCAGGGTGGCGTGTAACGTAAGGTAAAATTTTGGAGTTGACGTATAGCGCCAGGATGACGCGTAGCATCGGCGTCGCGATTAGAGTTATAACATCCAGGGGCTGTAACATAAAACAAAAGCTAAAAATAGAATTTTGGGAACCCTTCTCTCTTCTTCACCCCTTTCAAGCCTCAGGAGTTCAATCTAAGCTAATTCTTGGCGAAATCTTGGAATTGATTGCATCTTTATCTTCGAGGGAGCAAGGAACGTCTATGGGAGCTATCAATTTTATGTTTCTCCTTCTTTTTTTTCTTTCTCCCTCTAACCGCGAATTGCATATTGATGGGAAACTATGATTTTGCGTTTTGTGGCCATGGGGAGCTTGAGTATTGTTCCTAGGATGATGGATACAAAGGAAGACTAATGGGTTTCGTATTTTGGCAATTATAGGTTTCAAACTAAGCGTCGGAAGATCGTTCGATACGATGGAACTTGAAAACAAGAGTAGGAAATGGAAACGGTAAGTTTGATAACCTTGAATTGAAGTTCAGAAGTGTTTCAAGGTTGCGGGTTATGGTTTCGGTGATTATGATATTAATTGGAGCTTCTTTAATTTTAATCCTATAATTTGGTAGATTTCAAAAGGACTTGGCAAGTGATTTGAAGAATTGAAAAGCGCAGAATCGAGGTAAGGAGAGATGTGTTGGGTTAAGATTAATATAGAAATGTAATTGTACCAGTGGCGTCTAGGGAAAGAATGTATTATACCCGTTTTTAGTTGTTTTAAATTAATTTGAATGATCTATGACGAACTGCAAATTATATGAAATGGAAGTAAATGGAATTATTAAAGTAAAAAAGGCAAGATAACTAATAGATTGATGAATGATTAAGTGGTATAATAATAGTACGGTACTAAGAGGATTAAAGTATATATATGTATATATATATATATATATATAGTAGTTTATAAAATAGAAGGTGGGCTTAAGTGGGTTTTGTACGTATATATATATATATATATATAAGTGAGATAGGTATGTGAGAAATAAAGAACGAGGAATGGGATAATTTGTATTTGATAATGCATAAAGGATATTAGGTAGATAATAAGCCTATGTGAGTAGATGAGAAACTATAAATTATCAGGAATGATTTCAATAAGAAATTAATGTAGATGGAGCTTATGATAAAATGGTAATGATAAAACATGAATAAAGCGATATGAAGTTGGAAGATAATTTATAATACTAATTGCTTATGAAGGATTGCCAGTTATGAGATGATGATATAAACACATAAAAGTATACAGATCCAATATGTTTTAATGATGTGATGATAAAAATCAAATAATCGAATATGATTAGAATTGTGTAAATATTAATGGTGATGAACTAGTGATTACAATGATATAATGTAATGACAATGTGACATGTACATATATGATATGATGTGGTGTGTTGATTATGTTGGGTGAAACTGAATACTTATAACCCATGTAAATGAGCATGTTATGTGTGTGAAAATGCATTGATGTGATTATGACTGCTAATATGCAAAAAGTGTATCATGACACTATGTAAATGGCGTTGTTTATGTTGAAAGTGATGATGGAGATTCATGATTATTATTGAGTAATCCTGGCATGATATTATGCTTGGGGCCTGGTCTGTGTGGCCGCCCTGGTGAGATTCATGGTTCGGGTCTGTATGGCCGCCCTGAATGATTAAAAAGGTGAGGCTTTTATACCAATTAAGTAAGAAAAGATTGATTATGTGATTTATATGGTTAAGGATGACCTATAGTATATATTACCCTCGCTTTTGGCTTCCGTGGTCAAGTCAGACCCAATTGAGCTACTAGTGGTCAAGTAGGACCCAGTGGTTGAGTAGGAGGCAAGTAGGGCTCGGCGGACTAAGCAGGGTTCACGAGGTGTCAAGTAGGACCCTCAGCTGAAGGTCGATCCTTTTAGTATCTGGATATTAGGGTGTCATATTATCTATTTGAGAGTCAGTTATGTTTTACATGCCTTGACTTGTAATGATGTTTATAATGGTGTTTGTATATGTGACGAATTGTATTATTGAAGCTTTTATTATGAACGACTTCATGCCCGATAAGATGTGTGTATGTATTTATATCTGGTGTGTTATTCGAAATGAATTGAATAATTTGTAGTGGCACATGTTCATCATTTTACGTGATTTATTAATATGATTGAAGAATGATATATATATATATACACAATGAGATTATTGATGATTAATTTGATGATGATCACAAGATTTTTTCGAGCTAGCATTGAGATTGACGTATTTAAATGGTAATTAGTTTTAGAGGAAAAAGATGTAAGGTGACTGGAATGGTTAGCGAAGGTATGATATAAGATAAAAATAATAAAGAATGATACTTATAACTAGGAAGGTAGCTAGATTGCATTTTTCCTATTGTTGTTTGCTTATTTTTATATTGATTCTTAATTACTGACACTCACCCCCTTTTATTATGGTTTTAGTGACTGGTAGCAGGTTGCTGATGGACCGCGAAGGCAAGCACTATATAAGGCGAGAGCGAAGAGGAAGATAAAATACAATGATGGTTATGCGTATATGTATATTTATTTAATGATTGAAAATATAGATTAAGTTGTTGATATGGAGTATGTAAGTTTAATTAGCATTTATAGGTATGTCGACACCAAATGGTGTGGGGGCCATTTGGATAGTTGATTGATTATAGCGCATGTTAGATATATCTATGTGACTCTGATGTCAAGGATATGCTTTGTGATGTGTGATAATGTGGTATTGTAGTATTATTGTGTTTGTGTGTTATGTGGCACAGAGCCATCGCATGATTGCATGCTATGGGCAGGTCTTGTGATGTATGCATGCTTAAATGATATGTTAAGTGTAATTGTGAATTGAATGGTTGATGTGGTGTAGATTTAATGTGTGTTTTGCATAATGGTGAAATGATGGAAAATATGAGATTTAGGAACCGGAGAGGTGATTTTGAGATCTGACAAGTTTTCAGACCTTTGGAAGGGACCGATAGGTTCCCTACATTATTTGTGAGTCGTGCATATAGGCCTTGTATGGTTTGAAGGTCAATTGGTTAATTTGGTTCACGCATTTGTATTATTTTGATTTAAATACATTTTTCTGCATAAGTTGAGCATACGCTAGAATTTGGCGAGTGGACAACGCCAACAGTTCCAAAATGGGGAAAATATTGGACTTTTAGCGAGTGACCCATGAAGTTTCATGGCAATCGAACCTAAAACGGGCCATTTGGGTAGGTCAGATGTTGGCCAAATGGCCTATATTCCATGGCAGCAGTAATGCTGCTACTGTCATGCCCACGTGTAACATGGGGATGGCGCGCAGCGCCAAGTGCGAACAGCGGAGCTCACGCGTAGCATCAGACCCCTATTTTCTCAAACCTTGTTTTTCTTATCATAATTGAACCATAGGCCTTGTACTTGCTGAATTGAAGTTGTTTTAAGGTCCCTAGGATTAAATAGGTGTTTTAATGTTAGGGGAATCATTAATTGAAATATTTTGTGAAAATTTTATTGGAATTTTTATTAAACGGACATAAATTAAATGGAAATAAGCGAGGAATCTTACAACCATAACCACCACTACTACCACAATCATTAATATTGTCATCACCACCACCGCCATAGCTGAACCATTGCTATCATCACAACCACCACCACTATTATGTTATTATTACATATATGTAATTGAGATTAAATGAAAATTTTACAATAAATTTTAAAACTTTAAAGTCGTTAGAGCTAAAACATGTAGTTAAAAATCAAAAACAAATTTTGATTTTAAAAAAATTAAATTAAAAACTAGAAGTCACCCCGAACAGGACCTTATTGTAATTTGGTTTTCATTTTTCATTTTCAAAACTAAACCAAGCTACACTTTTAATATATTTATATGAATTTTCTTAATAAAACACATAATAAAATATTTTTTTTACATATTATCATTTGTCGTGGTATTTTGAATATCATACGGTGGTGATATGTGATTTTAGATGTATTAGATATTATAAATATGTTCAAATGTGCGTTTATATCTTTATCTTAGAATATTAACAAACCATGATTACAAAAAATTTATAATTATTTTTGTATAATGTTTACAAATTAATTAATAATACCAAGAAACTAATTATATATATATATATATTATGAAATAGCTATATAAGTATTTTTATTTAATATTTATGTTAACTAGTACTATGACAAATTTAATTTAATAGGCCAAAAAATCATATCATATATCTAAAATAAAGAATAAAAAATGAGTAAAAAGAAGTTTTATTAGTATCAGATGGTCTTCATATTGAATTTCAACCAAATCAAATTGTAGTATCTTTTAAGTATTGAGCCGTAAGGAACTGCGAGAAAGATTTCCTCTTTATTTTTAGTAAATTGTACTATATTTTAAGTATTGCATTGTGAGGAAGATTCCCTCTTTGTTTTCAGTTGGAAAATATGATTGCCTACTGATTTTTTACAATTCAAATAATTAATTTCAATTATTAGATTGCCTCGTTTTCTCATCTTACTTTTATATATGATTATCAACCAATATTATTAACACAATTTTTTCCTCTAAATAGACATGCTTTCATAATTTTTAAATAATTTATCTTTAAAATACTCGTCTTGTCTCATCTTTTTTTCTTCTTTATTATTTTCTTTTTCATCTTCTTAATCATGTCTTCTAACCTCTTCTACATCTCACCCAACCTTTACCTTTCTATTTATTTTATTTTCCTTTAAATTTTTAGCATGATGTAAAGAATCAACCACCCAAAGATTGGTATTTTTATCTAGTGGAAGTTATTTTTAACGCTTGTTTTTTTACTTGATGTTATTTTATATTTAAAGGGTCCTCATACGAAGAATAATGATTAATTCTTTCTATGTAATTACCTAAAACACCTTATTTATTTTTTTAACAAAAATTTCAGCATGATGTAAAGAATTTACTATCCAACAAGTTGGTAGGAGGACAAGTTAGTTGTGATGTGAGGGGAAAAGTGTGAGAAAGATTGTCCCCTTTGCAGTTCAAAGCAGTTTGACGCTAGAAGAGTCGAGAAGATAGAGAAAACTGCTACCTTGGTTTTTAAAACTAGAGGTTCTTCAGCACCACCTTGAAGATTTTTCTTATTTCTTCTTTCATCTTCTTATTTCTCACCCTTTCCAACCTCTCCCACGTCTCACCCAACTTCATCCTCAAAACTCTTAACTCCTCTTTTCCTTCCCTCCGAAACATAAAAGAAGTGTATATTTTTATTTTTAAAAATGGGTGTGTTAATAACATTGATGGACATGATTATCGTTTTGATGAGGGGCACAGCATTTTTCGATTTAAAGAAAAGGGTCAGCTTTCGGGCTTTAGGCCCTATAAAATATTAGTTCTGGTTAAGTTTTTGATAATGTGAAAATTTTGGGCCCATTGTATACCAAGCCCGCTATTGACCGGCCCGATGAGAATTTCGACAGCTGTATATATGATGCCGATGAGCGAAGGTCAATTCATTATTGTGATTCGACAAAACCCTAACCCTTCGTCGTCTTCTTCTCCATTCTCCATCTCCGTTCAAGAGTCAACTCTTCACGATCGTCGCTACTGGAAATGGCAAGCTCTCTACCTGAATCGATTCCTTACTCAGTTCTTTCTCTGCGAATTTGCGATTATATTCTAACTCTTTTTCTCCCTATTTTACCCCATTTTGCAGGCCGATTCTCCACCACGAAGGTAAATCCCACAAACTTTCTTGGATTACGGTAATTGTGATGATAAAATATTGTTGCAGAACGATCATCGTTTCGCATGTGTTGTAATCTTCTTATTTTCGTGTTTGTAACCTAATGAAATAAACCAATCGAAATAGTTTTGGATTCTTTAATTGTGTCATACCGAACGAGTTTTGAAAAATATTTCACTTTCGAAAGGCATGCGTTCTTTTTGTTTTTTGGGATTGCAAACCCAAATTCACCGTTATTAGAATGCGGTAGCTATGAGATTATTTGATTGATGAAGCCGTTTGTAAACTGTTTCTCCGGTGATGATGAAATGCTATAGGAATTCACGATCTCCTTCTCCATGGAGAGCTCAGTCGAGATCGAGATCCAGATCAAGGTCTAGGTCTAGGCCGAGGTCTAGGTCTAGATCTATTGAAAAGCAAAGGCCTAGATCTCGTTCCAGAAGTCGTGGCAGGTTAGTGGCAATCGTGGTTTATTGTTATTCTCAAGAATTGTTGTTTGTGAAAATCTTTATTTCCATTATATAATTCTACGGTGCCTGATATTTCTTGTTTTTGTTGTGTTCTCTCCTTGCCCCGTGTTCTGGATTGAACGGTCTTATTTTGTTCAGATCAAGATCAAGAAGCAATGAAAGGTTAGTCTGGTGATAGTGCTTTGATTTAAATATCAATATGAATTCTATATGTTGAAGCGTTTGTGTTCTTCTTTAATGACATTGTCTTAGGAGCTTAAAATATCTTCAATTATGTTCCATTGCAGGAATGAGACTAGAAATATTGGGAATACACTATATGTGACTGGCCTATCTTCAAGGGTCACTGAGAGGGATCTTGAGGAGCATTTTGCTAAGGAGGGGAAGGTGAGGATCATATTGTTCTCACCATTTTCATGGAATTTTTATAATTTGTCTCCGTAGTAAGCCCCCCCATCTTGGAATGGCTGTCAATAGTTGTCTTCTTTGTCAGGTTGCTTCGTGTTTTCTGGTGGTGGAGCCCCGAACCCGAATTTCTCGTGGTTTTGCTTTTATTACTATGGACACTGTTGAGGATGCAAACCGCTGTATAAAATATCTCAATCAATCAGTTTTAGAGGGCCGCTACATCACTGTTGAGAGGGTAATGTATTCTTCTATTGGCGAGTAGTTGCTAAAAATTTATGCGTTCATTTCTTCTTGACTTCGAGGTTTTGTGGTCATATTCAGAATGCATTGTATCAGCTATTTTGGCAGCAATCAAAGATGATCAGTTCATCCATGTCAACTTTAGTGATACAGCTTGATCAATGGCAAGCTTAAACAGCTAATCGAATGCGACTGATCAACTAAACATAGCAACTATATTGTCCCAACAACTTTACAACCTCAGCATTCACTTTCAACTCAACTAATCAACGGACATTATCATCAACTTTCTAATCAAGCTTTTATGGTATCTCACGCCTGGCATTTAGTGTGTCTGGATATAACTTTTTTCTTTTCTTATAAAGCTAGGCTGTTCATGTTAATGAAACTTATTTTTTCGAAGTAAACCCAATATAATGAGGAAGTAGTACATAGTACAGTTTACTGAGGCGGGAAGGATATCATGGGATTTTAGATGATTTGCTTCCATTGGAACTTGGACTATTTTTCCATTTGTTTGATGTGAGACAAATTTCTAAGGACTGTGAGTCTCTATTTTATTTCAGTCAAGAAGAAAGCGTCCAAGAACTCCTACACCTGGACATTATCTTGGTCTGAAAAGTACTAGAGACTATGGTAAGTTTGAGATAGTATCTTATGAATGCTGAGTCTAGTCATTAGGGTTTGTTTTCCTGAAAGCTTTTACTTGACTCTTTCTTTCTGTCTCAAGGATACCGTGGTGATCGTGGTGACCGTGGAAGGTATCGAGGTGGATCTGGTCGTGGTGAGGACTATGCCTATCGTAGGTCCCCAAGGCGCTCCCCATATCGGGGTGGTAGAGACTATTCGCCAAGGCACTCACCCTATGGTGGAAGATCAAGGAGGGAAAGGTCCAGGTCTCTTCCTTATTCTCCATATGGTAGCCCAGATAGGAGGTATGCCCGTGGATCCAGGTGATGTGTCTTGTCGGTTTGTTTCTCTTTGAAGATGGAAAGAAAGGAATTATGGGACTATTATGGTATCGTGCCTATGAGTTTGTGCCCGTGTGCGATGTACCCATGTTTTGGGAATAGTGTGCACAATTTAGTTAATGCTTGTTTGTTCGTTATTTATCTAGTTCGCACAATTTAGTTTATTGGATCAATCAAATCAATCTACAATACTCCCATGTCAATTACGGGAGAACTCCACTTTAATCATTGAGTTCGTTTCTTCGTACTAATAAACTGGCGCTAACAGAACTTAAAATTGCATTAAGTTAGTATTATGGAGGTCGGACTCCGCTGCCATTGGGGGTGTCTGGTGATAATCTGTCTTGCCCCCACCTCTCATCTCCTTTTTCTTGGGCTGATCAGAATAAATAATAAATTCTTCACAGTACAATGGAAGCATGACTTTCAAGTAGTGCTATTTCAATAACCATCATTCGCCAAGAAAGTCTTGAGCACACATCAAAATTATATCACTAGCAAGCAAACTAAGGTTAGTAGCTTGGCATCAGGAACCATGCATACTTACTCATGGAACAAAACCTTTGACCCAAAATGAAGAACGAAAGAATCTTCATTAAGAAATCATGAATACTGAATTGCTAACCGATCCCCCGAAAGCCAATTCTTTAACTGTTTCACGATTAACAGAAGGGAGTGTATGTTAACATTTTTGGCAAGCAGCGGTATTCATGTATTGAATTGGTTTTACTTCCTCCAATTTTTTTTTTATTTGTCTCTATTTTGCAAAAAAAATTGTTTTTTATTTGTCTTTTTAGAATTTTAATAATTTATTTATTATTTTTTTATTATACCTTTAGTTAGGAAATGAGTAGACATTAATAGCATAATAAAGATTTAATTTAAGATTATGAAGTAGGAAAATGGATATAAAATTGTAATCTAATAATATTAATTAGTTTTTTTAATTTGTGTGTGTGATTTAATTTAAAAAGATAGATAAAAATCATCTCTCCAATTATCTGATTTAAATGAGATCAGTTAGAATAATTTTTTAAATTTGATACAGTTAAAGAGGATTGGAGTTTTCATACATTCATTTGTTAGTTAATTAAAATTTAATAAATAAATTATAAATTATGAATCATAAAATCAAATTTAAATTTTAAACATTAAAATATTAAGAATATATATCTCATTAAAAATAAAAATAACATGATATAAATTTTGAAATAATTAAATAATATAATTTTATAAATATATATAGGCATAAAAATAATTAAATAATATAATTTTGTAAATATATACAATAATTATACGAGAAGTTCATTTTTATATATACATATATATATATATATATATATATATATATATATATATATATATATATATATATATATATATATAGATAAGTTCAGTTAGTATTGGATTGATTTAACTTCCAAATATAGATCCAAGGTTCAATCATATCCACTAAAAAAGATTTTGCTTTTACGGTTTTTGGTTAATTTAAATTTTGATATATTCAGTTAATTCAAATTTTAATTTCGGTTAATCTTTAAATTAAACACGTTATAATATATCTTTTGTGAATATCTTACAGTATAGTGCCCTGGTTGTGTTTTGGTTGATGATAAAGGAATAAAAAAGTAATAATAAATATTTTGTCCTTTATTCTTTTCCTAATTTAGTCCCTAAATGTTTTTTTTGTTAATTTAATTCTTTAACTTTCTAAAAATTTGTAAATTTGTCTATTAAATAGTTAATACATTTAAGTAAATGTTTTCTAATTGATATATAACCAAATCATAATTGTTAGATGAGAAGTATGAAATCGATTGAGATCTAACCTTTTTTCTATAAAATTAAAAAAAATGTGAAATATAAATGAGCAGATGTTTATTTTTGCCAAATAGAAAATATGTTTAATTATTTTTTATCCTCCACTCGATTTTGGTTTTATCCTTTGGAGATAATTTTTAAGAACACCTATATTATGGCGAGACTAACTCTCTCAATAAAGATTTTTTTTACTCATAAAGCTTAACGAGACTTTGTTTAAGATGAATCCAATATATATCACTTGAATCAATCACATATTGATAGTATTTAAACTATTTGATTTGTGAATATTTAGTCTATTAATTTTTAATTATATAATTCTAGTTTGAAGTTAATATATTTGGTGCACATACCAATTATTTTTATTTATTTATCTCAATAAAAAAGTTATCATTTTAAGTGATTATATTTAACTAGAACTCGAACTTGAAATTATAATAACTCATTAACGATATTATATATACAAACCATTATGTTCCTACAGTTAAAAAATAGGTACTCTCAGATAAAATTAACTCAGAAATAAATTTTTATTAGTCCATTTAAATTATTTTTGTTATTTTATTTTATTTTATTTTTATTGTGTTTTTTTAGTTTTTAATGCCATTTTGCATTTAAAAAAAATAAAAAACGAGTATTGCCCACCTGTACTCTGAGCTCTGGTCTGGGTTGGGGTTCATTACTCAACATGTACACAAACATCATCAATTGACAATTGCAGCATAGGAATTGACACAACCATGTTGCATTTTTCTACCGTTGTTCTCAATCCTCAACCTCATATATCCCTCTTTCCCCTCCCCATTTCCCCTTCTTCTACCTCCCCCAAGTTCCATCTCTCACAAACTGTCCAATTCCCTCGAAACTGGAACCTCCACTCTCTCTCCTCATCGCTCCACGCAACAACACATGACGACGATTTCGAAGACCACGTCATCGGAGACTGCGTCGTCTTCGAGGACGGCGTTTTCGAAGACCCCGTTTTCCAGAATTCCGATAACCACCGCGAGGACGTCGTTAGCGCTAGGCCCAAACACGTCCCTAAGAAAAAGTTGGATAACGTGGTGACCGAGAATTTGGTTCCCGATAAGTGGAGAGAGGTTCAGGCGGAGATTAACATCACGAAGAAGGAGAGGCGCAAGATAGCGCGGGAAATGGAGTTTAACAGGACGGTTGAGAAGAAGAGAAGAGGGTTGCTTCCCCTTAGGGATTTGAATTTGGATGAGTATAAGGCTTATAAGGAGGCTAAATTGGCACAAATGAAACTTCTAGAAGTCCCTTCTTTTGCTGTCGAAGAAGAGGTTAAAGAACCTAAATTGGATGATGGTGAGCGTGTTCAGCCTAAGAATCCTAGGTGGGCTGTTTATGGAAGGGGTTTCGAGGATGTCACAGAGTTTTTCAATAGTGGGAACTATGATCCTACTGCTAAAACCCCTGAAGGTGTATATCTCTTATTATTTTGTTTTTATTTATGAAAAACTTAGGTGTAGTTCTTGAGTTGCTTTTGGTGTTGTTATCTAATCAGAATTGTAGTTTTATACCCTGTTTGTTATAAACCTGAGGTTACCTCAACTTCATTTGTTAGTAAGTTTTAGTGTCTGATTAGTAACCATCTAATGATGAGGGTTGATCTCGCACACCCTTCATGACACATTCCTTCTAGCTAACGAATCAAAAGTTTGATTTTGACAAACCACATTTGGGTAATTCTAACTAGAAACCAAACGTACACCTAGTCTTAATCATTCAACGTGGTTTGAGATACGTGCTTATTTGCTTGGTATGTACCCCACCAGGAAAACAGACACATACTTAGGTAACTTGACTAATTATTAATATCAACTTGTATTGTGTGGGTTACTTAGGTGAAATTCCAATTCTAATAGGAGAGCAAAATAATGTAAGAAACTTCACCTAGACTTTGTTCTTTTACTTAAGGTCTTTCGTGTCTTTATTTTTTGATTCCCAAATGTTTTGCTACTTTGTTGGATGTTTAGGATTAGTGTGATTACTAACTGTTAGTTTACTGCTACTTTTTATCCTATGGTAGTTAATAAATGGCAATGTGGGTTTAGGAGAAATCGCATTGTGATCAAATGAATGGTTTCATTCACTATTTTTGCATTTGTGTAATTGCTTGTGTTGTGTGTATGACTGACATTTTTAAGTGTTGGGATTGTTGTTCTGATTTGTCTGGGCTTGCGTGAATAGGTCGGCGGAAGTTATTCACTAAAGAAGAGAAGGTTCTGTTGAATAAGAAAAAACCAGACTTGGCAGTTGCTACTTCAGTATGTGTTCTGTTTCATAGAAACATAGACTGATATTAAACTTTTGTTATTATTTGGATAGAAAAACGACTCTCTAGTTCTCCTTCATTGATATCTCGTGGTGATTTTTTGTGCCACCAACAATGTTGTTGTTGAGTAATATCAGATTCCCAGTAGATGCTGATGTTCTTAGTTTTCCCTTATCAGCTACTTGGGTCTTAAAAAACCTTGTTGCATTTTTTTTTGTGTGTGTGTGAGAACTGTTAAAGGTTTAGGGAATACTATAGGTTAAGATTCACTTACTTGAACCCTTTGGTGAATATTCTCATTTTTTTTTTAAATGGCTGATACAAATATTTATTTTCAGGATAAATGGCTTCCTCTGCACACTCTTGCTGCATGTGGAGAATTTCACCTTTTAAAGTCTCTGTTGAAGTATGATGTTGATATAAATGCGGTAGATAAGGTATATGAATTCTAACTTCTCATAGAGGAGACTGAAATCACCAATCCTCTTATTAACTTTACTGATTTTGTTTCCAGGATGGTTTGACTGCCCTTCACAAAGCAATAATTGGTAAAAAGCAGGCAATAACTAATTATCTCCTGATAAACTCAGCTAATCCCTTTGTATTAGATAAAGTGAGTAAAACACTACTAATTATTTTAAAAGCATATTGTTATCATAAGCCTTAGTTGTCTGTTGCTGATATGTGTATGCATCTATTTTGCTGTTTATGTACTGGAAACAGGAGGGGGCCACCTTGATGCACTATGCTGTACAAACAGCATCAACACAGACAGTTAAAATACTCCTATTGTATAACGTGGATATAAATCTCCCGGACAATGTATGGTTAATTGTTCTGGTATTTAGCTTATCTTACCTTTTTTTGAGGGGGGGTGAGATGTGTTGAGAAGAAAGTTTGTTTGCTCTGTCTTAGGATGGCTGGACTCCATTACATCTTGCTGTTCAAACTCAGAGAACAGATTTGGTGAGGCTTCTGCTGATTAAAGGTGCTGATCTGAGATTAAAAACCAAGGTAATTTTCTATCGATTTCCTCCATTAATCTATCAATTTGAAATATCCTCAGTGTATGTTAGCTGGATGTAGATGCCTAAAATGAGCCATTCAGACAATTATCAACTACCATTGGTGTTTAGAATTAGAAGATCTCCTTTGCTGATATCATTAGGTGATTTGAATGAAAGGCTACTGTGATGTCTAAACCTTGATTCTCAATTTTGAAATCAAGGTATTTAGATGAGATTTGTCTTTAAATTAGAGAAACCTTTCCGATGTCAATAAAAAATAATTAGTACCTTCGTCCCTAAATATAAGACCCTTTAACCTAATTCATATGTATTAAGAAAATTTGTTAATTTAGTTAAAATCATTAAATTTTTTTTAAAAATTTATAGTAGTTTTTTAAAATTGTCCTTGAAGTGACTCATCATTAAATTTTCTCCTCTTATTCTCTCTCTACTTGGTCTCTCTCCACTTAGTATCTAATTATCATTGAAAAGATAAATAATCTAATTAATGTATGTCATTTATTATTGTATTAATTCCAATAAAAGTTATACATTAATAAAAGTATTTTTTTAGTCCAAATAAATAATTAATTATATAGAAATTTGAAATGAGGTCTTATATTAAAGGACCAATTTTTTTCTCAAGAGAATCTTATATTTAGGGATGGAGGTAGTATGTGTTTAAGGAAAATTTTTAGTAGTGATTCAGGAATTGTTAAACTTGCTAAACTTAAACTTCTTTGATATACTTCTCATAGCCATCTCCTTGCCTTTCATTCACAAAGTTTTTTTTTTTTTTGAATCTTTATGACATGGACTAGTCTTGATTGATTCTTTCGTTGTTACTGTATGTGAACAACTTGTAGTTAGAATTTCATGCAACTTTGTGTCAGGTGTTACATACTAGCAATATTTCAGTTGACGTTACTCATAAAACTAAAGAAACCTTTAAACAATGATTGATGTTGTTATTTCTTCTACGTTGGTTTTTAAATTGTAATTTTTCTGTTTGATTGTCCCAGGATGGTTTAACTCCACTTGACCTTTGCCTTTACCTTGGTCAAAGTGCCAGAACATATGAGCTAATCAAGTTGTTCAAGCTGCCTCAAAGGCGAATTAGACACGTATATGTATGACAAATGGGGCTAAGGTGAGGAGAGTACACTTTCAGCTATTAATTAAAAAATTATGGATGAAATTACTAGTTTATTCATGTATTTAATTTTTATTGCAATTTCAACCGTTAATTTCTTAATCAATAATTTTTAAGTGTACTTTATCCTTTGAAGTGTACTCACTTTAGAATAGTGGGATCCCAAGCTAAGAAATTACAATACTTACAATACCACTTTTGAAATATCTAAACCAACAAATGAAGATGAGCCATTGCCAAGTTTTGCATCAGCATATGGAAATTTAGGACAATTATGGTATTGTTGTACTATGTTAAGATGTATGTTTAAATACGATAGGAAAAAATAGGAATATTTTCATGATAAAGAGTGTGTTGTGCTTTTTACTATTATTATTACCTTTTTAAAATTATTTTTTTTGTCAAAATGTATAGAATTTACATTACTGACATTCTATTGTACTAGTGTTTACTTAAATGATTAACAATCAATCATAACTTTAATTGTCGAGTGTGCAATTAGATAATCTTAACATGTCATGAATTGTCAATGGATAATTGGATATATCTATATTTGTTCACGATGATTTTATCATTCCCTAGCCGAACTTTAATTGATTCTTCTGGGATTTAGGATTATTTAAATTGAACTAACTTTATTTTTGTGTCGGATAATGTATTAATAGTTAACTACAAAAGTAACATGTCAAGTTTTTAAATTTTGAGCAAGTAAACGTCTAAAACTTAAGAGATAATCAGTAAAAAATGTAAAATCGAGGAGATAACTTACAATCTAACTTATAATTTTGTTGATAAGGATTAGTTGGTCTGCATATTGGAAAATTCTAATGTCCTAAGACATTTTTGGTCAATAAAGACTGTAAAATTCTGACACATTGTTGATACCTTTTAACAATTGTTTTTGATGGTAGATGTAATCCAAGGGTCACATAGGCAGGTAAAATATTAAAACCGGACTAGATATATCCGGTTATGTGTACAGTTTTTTTTCCCGAAAATAAAAACTTGAAGGGTGTTTTTGTAATTGAAGGGGGACAGAATGCTGTACCCATGGTCATAATCGTAAGAAAATAAAATATGTATACATTTGCAATTGAAACAGAGGGGACACGCTTCACTTCTTTGCTCTCTTAAATTTTATGAATTTAGATTGTCACTCCAAAGCTCAACGACAAAGTTTCTTCGTTGCGTAGCAATGGCAAATCAGGTGTGTACATTTTTTTTCTAATGGATTCACATATTTTTGAAATAAGTTTTTTAAGCTTGCTTAAAATATTTTTTTGATAAAATACATAAGTAATATCTACAATATGATTGTTATTCTAGATATTAACATTGATAACGGTTTATTATAATTAGTATTATCAGTATTATTTTTATTTATTGTTATTATTATTATTATTATTATTATTATTATTATTATTATTTTAAATATTATTATTATTATTAGTAGTAGTAGTATGATTATAATTTTGAAAGTATGTTTATGTCATATACTGGTTGTAGGTTAATGTTGAAGAAAGCATGGGTAATCCAAGATTTGTTGACTTGCTAGTGAAAATGGAAGACATTTCATCGACACGAGTTCGATGTATGCGTTTTATGGATTTAGAGGAAGATACCTGTTCTACAATAAGTATAGGAAGTCAAATGGGTTTAGTATAAGAAAAACTAGGAGACGAAAAATAAGAATGGAAAATTGATACGGCAGCAATTTACGTGTTCAAGTGAATGGGTTAGGCGTGTAAGACTAACCAATTTGGGCAACAGACAAAGAGATCATCGACGTAAGACTAGATTTGGTTGTTTGGCAGAAATGTAGATACAATTCGATTCGGAACGAGGAGATTGGTTTGTGAATTTTTTCTACGATGACCATACTCATTGTTTGGTGGGGGACAATTACAACGGGTTATTAAGATCTCATCGAAAAATGTTAGATGCCGACGTGACTCAAATGGAAATTATGAGGAGCAGTGGGATTAGTACAATGAAAGTGTACAACACATTTGCAACACAGTCTGGAAGGTATGATCTAGTTGGGTTTAGACGGAAAGACATGTATAATGAGATACAAAAATCACGACTATTGGAGGATTTAGAAGTGGCGAAGGCGGAGAAATTCTTGGTTGCGTTGCATGAGGTTGATCCGTATCTGTTTTGGAGTCATAAGATCAGTGACGATGAAAGATTGTTATATTTGTTTTGGTGTGACGGAATTAGTCGACAAGACTACCAGATTTTTGGTGATGTGTTAGTGTTTAATGCGACGTACAAGAGAAACAAATATAAGTGTCCAGTTGTGATATTAAGTGGTGTGAATCACAAGCAAACTTGTGTTTTTGGTTGTGCTTTGGTATCAGACGAGCGGATCCCGACATATGTATGGTTGCTAGAACAGTTTCTAATCGCAAGTGAAGGTAAAATGCCAAAGTGTGTCATTACAGATGGGGATCAAGCAATGAAGCAAGCGATTAGTCAAGTGTTTCCAGATGCTTATCATAGGCTATGTAGTTGGCATTTGCTAAGGAATGTTACAGCTAAGTTTCATAACCCCAGGTTCACTAAGATGTTTACTCAATGCATGTTTAGCGATTGTACCATTGCCCAGTTTGAGAAGAAGTGGAATGATGCTTTACTGGAGTGTGGATTGGTTCATGATGTTTATGCACAGGAGTTGTATGCGAAGAGAAAATATTGGGCAACTGCGTATTTGAAGGGGAATTTCTTTTGCGGGTATGCGAACAACTTTTCGATGTGAAGGATTGCATGCCCAAATGGGCCGGTACGTTGATGTAAGGAATAACCTGAAGGAATTTTTATTCAACTTTGACAGGTGTGTTTCACACATGCGTAACAATGAGGTAGAGGAAGATTTCAAGTCAATGTATGCAGAACCGGTGATGGTGACCCATGCTGTGATGTTGGAAAGTTTTGGTGCGAGTCTGTATACAAGAAAAATCTTCGGTGACTTTCGTTTGTTGTTGGAAAAGTCAGGAGGGTATCAAGTTCTTGACGTTTTGTGAGGCATATCTCAAACAAGCTACAAGGTTACGTTCGCGTCAAACAACCACGTTGACAGAATCGTCTCACATTGGGAAAGTTGTGACGAGATTCGTTGCTCATGCATGGGGATGGAATTGTCAGGTTTACCGTGTGTGCATATTCTGACTGTGTTAAAGTATTTAGATGTTGAGTACCTACCCTCGTGTTTGGTTTATCGAAGATGGACGAAGAATGCAAAAATAGGTGTCAGCATCCGCGATGGTTGTGCATTGGCATCTGATGACCCTGAAAACAAATTTAACCTTTGGTTTGGTGTGTTGAACTTCGCGGGACGCGATGTTTGTCGTCTTGCTTGTGTTTCGGAGGAAGACTTTAGAGAGATGAGGAACAGGCTTGCTGATGAAAAAAAAGGTTACTTGCTAAATATGGTCAAATCGCTGGAGCTGGGACCCAAATTGGGAACTCTAATGAGTTCATTAACAGCAATTGCGCAAGTGCAAATGAAGTTCATATTGGCACACGTCGTGTTACGAGGTGTTCTATCTGCAAACAACTAGGACATACAAGGAGGAAGTGTGGAACACTCAACTCAGGTGAAGGACCATCTTGTTCACACAATGTACTGTACTGATAGTGAGTGTAATGTTGTTTGTTTTATGTTATTATATTAACTTTCAGATACTACAATTCTACTCTAAATAAATAAGGTTATCTTCCTCTACATTATAAATATAATATTTATTGCATTCCATGTTGTTCATTTATGATAACATTTGAATTCTACGTAAATTTTACCACTTTTAAGTGATTTAATTTTGAAAGAGATAAGAGAGAAGACAAAGGGAAATTTAGAGAGAGAGAGAGAGAGGATCAACGGAGAGGGGAGAGCGAGACCGTGAGGGAGAGTGAGTAAGATCGCTAGAGGGGGAGAGCGAGACCGTGAGAGAGAGTGAGTAAGATCGCTGGAGGGGGAGAGGGTAAGGGAGACCGAGAGAGAGAGAAAGTGACAGAGGGGGAGAGGGTGAGGTAGACCGAGAGAGAGAGAGTGAGTGGAGAGGGAGAGAGTGAGATGCTGTAACATCCCTGATGTTTTAATGAAAATTTTGAAATGGGAAATGTTAGTGAATGTTTAGAAATTCTATTTAGTATTTATTCTGTTTGAGCCGGTGTCGAGATCGGTCTCAGAAGCACGGACAGGCAGAGCCGAAGATCGGATGAGTAAGGAAGAGCGGGCAAGGCTAGGCGGTCTGGTCCAACTGTTGTGAGGAGAGCGCCTCACACGGTGTCGCAGCCCGGATTAACCTCATAATGATGGAGACAACGGATATAAGTAATCAAGAGGTGAGCACGGATAAAGTATCCGATCTCTAAGGTTGTAGCTCGGATTTCCGAGGTATGAACATTAAGTAAGGACGGCGGGGCCGATATTTATATCGGACCTATACTCTTGCGAATTATTAGAGGATTATGACCACATGGACGTTGAAGGGATAAACACGTGTAATTGATTTGATAACCATGCAATAGTTTAAAATAGTGAAATTGATTAAATTTAGTAAGAAGACAAATAAAATAAAGGAAAAGACGATCTTGCCCATGAGTTATATATGTATATGGAGATTCTCTTCCTTCCCTCTGGATTATTCACAAGTTACCTTTGCTATCAGTTTGTTCCTTCTCTTCCGTTTTTCTCTTCTCTCTTAACGCTGATCTGCATGCACTGGAGTGAGACTCCATTTGTGTCTGAACTTCAATTTAACCCCATTCCTGTGATCGAGACTTCAAGGTGAGTCTACTGATCCGTTCCAATTATGATTCCCTTATTTCTTTTATTCTTTAGCTGTTAAGGGCCATGCATGGCTATATTCGTGGCTGTTCTCCACTCCTCTGGTGAGTGTGAGTCCAGATGTTGTCCATGAACTAGGGGCGTGGAGGTGATGAGCTATACTTTATGATTCGTAGGTAGTAGGCTAAACAGCGGAAGACTGAGTGAAGGAGTTGAGACTGCGAAACCAGTGCTCGGAGGAAAGAATCGACACAAAGAACAGATCATCGAAGCGTGGAATCAGAGTAAGGGGGGTGTTCGGGTTATAATTAATTAGAATAGGACTCGCTTCTAATTCAGGTCCTTGGGTTGCGTAAACGGGTTAAGGAAAATGTTACTAAACGTGGTGCGTGTTTATACTTGTGCATGTGTGATAGTGTACATTGATGAGTTGAGAATTGGGTGTGTGGTTGAGTTATCATGCATGATCTTGAAATATTTAATATTGACGTAATCAGTGTTATGCGACTCCGGGTTAGCAAGCAGGCTACCCGAGGGATGAGAAAATTGATATCTAATGTGAAATGATCAGTGTTATGCGACTCCGGGTTAGCAAGCAGGCTACCCGAGGGATGAGAAAATTGATATTATTATGAAAGGTAAATTGTTGAATGATTATGTGGTATGGGATGGCCGACGGTATATGATAGCCCCTCATTTCCGGCTCCCGTGGTTTTCGTGCCCAGTTGAGCTACCCAGTGGTCAAGTAGGACCTAGTGGTCGAGGTGGAGAGTCAAGCAGGACTCGGTGAACCAAGCAGGGTTCACGGGGTGTCAAGTAGGACCCCCAGCTGAAGGCCAATCCTTTAGTATCCGGATACTAGGAGTCAGATCATATGAGAGTCAGTTGTGATTGTGATGCATGTAATGAATGTGATGAATGTGATGGAATTGTGTAGTTGGTTTAATACAGTCACTGCATGAAATACTCTATGTTTCGGTATGTTTATTTATGGGTAATGCTTGATGTGTATGTATAGATATGCATGTGTATTTGTTAAGATCCGTTCTAAATTAATTACAATGCCAAACACTCACCCTTGCATATTTTTTTTAGTAACCAGAGGCAGGGAGGGGGGAGAACGGTGTCAGGGTCGGATAAATTTGAGTGACTCTTTATAGAGTCTTATTTGTGTGTAAAAACTTCTTATTATAGTTACTAGTTGTGTGTAATATAGACCAGATCGAATGAAAAATATATTTCAAAAATATATTACTGTTATGTGCATATGTTTTTATGGTAACTTCTTGGGTTCACTGGACCATTTGCTAGAGCGAAGTTTTGGGAGTCCGGTTGTATGTTTTGTATAATCCGATGTGCGAAAGGTGTTCGTTCACGAACAGCACCTCGTCTAAGTGAGAGTCCGGAATCTCGCTTAGACGAGTAAGGGCCTCGCTCAAGCGAGACGCCCTGATTTCCCTTTCTCTCATCCGTTGTGTTCAAATTAAATTGTTTTTCCCTAAATATCAATTAATTTTCAAGAAAAGAAAAAAAAATTTATTGTAAGATGTAATCGTTTGAATAAAAATAAATGTAAAAATAATCTAGGACGTTACAGATGCCGAGAGGGAGTGACGTGGGAGAGAGAGTAGAGACCGAGAGGGAGAGAAAGTGAGTGACGGAGACGGAGAGAGTGAGGGAGAGGATCCGAGAGAGAGAGGGACTCACCGAGAGGGAGTGAGGGACCAAGTGAGGAGAGAGGAGACCGAGAGAGAGAGAGAGGGGGACTCACCAAGAGGGAGTTAGTGAGGGAGAGGTTCGGTCGGCGGGGGTTCTGGGCGCTCAGGAGGGCCTGTTTATGGTCAGCGGTCTCCTGATTCCGGACCGATTTTTCGAAATGGTGGGGGAATGAAAAAAAAATATTATTTATTTTTTAATAATTAAAAATAAAAAAGGACAAAATATGGTGTTTACACACATCCAATACAATTAATAAATACATCACTTCGTAGAGACATTTAACGTTAACTAAATCTAGAACGAGGGATACTTAACTTAATTAGAAATACTTAACTAAACACCACTTGAAGTTAAAAATGCTTAACATAATGGGTCCCTAATAAGGTAGAGCTAAGACATAAACATTATTTGACAAAGCCAATCAGGTAGAGCTACCCCACACCATGTGAATTGCATTCTCAACATACTCCTTGACTTCATTGCTGGAGCCCAATACACCTTGGATTGCAGTTTTTAATCGGACCAACGGTTTGTTCAACTGCCAGACACAAGATATCTAATCAACTTACATAATCGGAGATAAAGTTAGTTTATGTTATGTATGAGTGTTGTGTACAATACTTACCACCCCAATCATATTCTTTTGGAAATGGTCTCCCATTTTGAGCCAATCAAGCACCCAGACAGCAGAATTAGTGCTTGACCCTAGGTTGGGAATTCCTCTTGGCTCAACAATCTTCTAGTTTTCAAAGTCAGTATCACTTTCTATCATACCAGGAATAAAGTAATCGGAGATGATCATTTGGCTCAACATACGCGCCTACACAAATATTCAACCAGACCATTAACCAAGTTGAAATGACTACAATAGGTTACCACAACTTACAATACTTACTATTGTTTCAACATTCTTCACTCTCAAGGGGTCGAAATCATTATTGGGGAATATGTCTAGTTTATGGATTTCATGATCTTTTATATTAACAACCATGAGATACCAGTGATTATCCTCTTTAACGGGAACGTAGATCTGCATCGTTTCAGAAATGTATGTCAAGTTATGTGGTAGAGACAAAGTATGTATTTTTAACTTAACAATTTCATACCCATGTAAGATAGACACTCCTAGGCATCCAATCAAGGACGTAGTCAGTGATAAGATCCCCGATGGGATGACCTCCCAAAACATTCTCCTGTTATGTTTAGTCCTTAAATCATATTAACAATTGTTCCCAAGTTACACAAATAATAAAATAGGTAGGCCAGATGATTGTTCTCACAGCAAAGGAAGGTGCCAAACACCACGTGGTGACCCTATCAAAGGTTTGGTTGGAATTTGCATGGTTCAAGCATACCATTCAAAATATCTACAAAATAATACTTATAAGTGACAAACGATTAACTAGACGTTTAATTATTAATCTTCTACTTACCTTTTTCGAGACAGTATTACCAGGGACTAAACAATGAAAGTCTCCACGATGCAACATAAAGTTGCTTGCTGAGAAAACAACATCACTAAAAAAAATGCACCATGCATACGTTAGTTACTGATTAGCCTACATTTTTGTCAAATAATAATGAAACCTACGTACCCACTGTCCAAAGTTGCTCCAAAAATATAATACGCACTCATTAGTTCATGTTTGCTTAGACCCAATTCACATGTGATTTTGAATTTACATTTTAGATGCTGCATTGGGTTGTGGAAAAGTTATTAGCAAAGAAATACTCATACGCAAAATGAAAAAAATTAAAGATGCCTTAATATATAAAAAAAACCTTTGGGAGAACAAAACCCACACCCTTCTAGACAGTGATATTGTGGGCTTGGGATCGGACGGAGTCGGACTGGGGAACACTTGCGGGGAGGTTTGGGTTAATAATTGTTGAGGCCCAGTTGGGCTCAACCTGGGCCTGGACAATGACGGGACCAAACGGGAACATATTTCACTTGAAGATCGGGTGTTGTTTGAATATGGTTCAGATATACTACTCTTTTTTCCCAAACTTGTATTAGTGACTCCCTTAACAAACAAAGTAAAGTAAAATAAAAACATGTAAGGTATTAAGACACAAATGTTAGTTCATAAAACCTTGTCAAACGAAGGACACATTTTTTTTCACTAATTTTACCTGACAGGTGATTGGTGTGGAACACCCTCCTGCAGTTACGGGAGATTTCCCTTTAGTTGACCCAAGCTGCTCAACATGATCCCCATCCAACAACACCACCCCATGCGGTGGTGCAGTAGCCAAGTAACCATCTATGTTGAAGTCATCAACATCAATAACTTTCGACTTGCCCTTTTCATTCAACCGGGTGTTTCCAACATTCACCTTTGGGGGTGGTTGTTGACCAGACTGGTAACAAGGGTTTGGGACATGTTGGTTCCCACACAAGAAAAGTAGCATAGCTACAGACATACGCATGTTGTCTAGCTCTGTTTCCAACCAATGTATTTACATTTCTGATTGGGCTTGACGATCAGCTAATTGTTTCATGTATGCTAACATTTGATCTACTAATGTTGGTGGCAAACCTGGGTTAGTGTTTGAACCAAGCCTAGGATTAACATTACCTAAACCCTCCATCACAGAAGTTTTTCTATTTCTAGCCAAGCGTGACCTTCATTCCACAAATGGTTCCCTTTTTATCATGCTCAGGTTACTAAAATTAGTTAGTTGTAATTAATCACTATATTAATGAGTATATTAATTGCAATCCCTACATATGATTACTAAAACCGCGTGAAGATATACAAAATCGTACGGAATCACATACATGGAAAAATAAAAATAAGTGACAAAATACTTCAACCATTTCAATCAAAAAAGTTTTAATCCCTAAAAAAAGTGATAAAATACCTTCAGACTATCATCAAACAACAAGCTCTGGTTCATGAAAACCTCATCATAATTGGAAGCTTCATTAGATACAGCCTGTGTTACAGAAATGGTGATCTTCCACAGAAAAAAAATCATGCAGACTTTTTCTTTTACATAAATCATAGTGATCGTCCGCTTGATTAGGAGTTTTAGCTTCCATCTTCAAAATCAAAACGCTATTCATGAGATACCTAAAAAGGAAAAAGACAACTTTTTTTTCATTACATAGGAAAAGGGTATAAACTAAACGGATACGGAAAAGAGGAAGAATAGAAAAGGCACTAAGAAACACGTATCTTTTTTCAGATTTCAGATCTAGTGGTTTGCAATCCTTCCTTCTTACACCGCCATTGTTGAGAGTCTAATCCCAACGAATACGCCGACAAGGAACCACTTTTGCATAGTAAGATCAATACCTTCATTTCTGGGATCTTCTTCACCCGTGGTAGCATCTTCTCCGCCGTTCAGATCTGAAACCTTTGCACAGTGATGTTCCCATGCATCACTTGCCTCCTCATAGCTATGGTAAGAGGCATGACATGCATGTCGGTATCCCGAGGTCTCCGTTTGGCACTCGCTCCAACAACTATAAACCCCAGGGTTGTGACCTTTAAACACCACATACCATTTTTTGGGACGGTATTTCTTTGAACCGTTAAAGCCAGCCATTGTTGACACAAAACATACAGACACCAGACACGATGGGAAGATGGAGAAGGTGGACACAACACACAGAGAGCAGAATGGGAAGATGAAAAAGATGGACACAACAGAGAGAGAGCGGAAACGAGGAGGATGGTGGTAAAGATGGACTCCCAAAACACAGAGACGGTAGAGACAATGGGAAGATGAAGAAGGTGAACAACTCAGAGAGACAGCATAGATGACGGAAGGACAACTATGTTTGGCAGTTGAACGAATCGTTGGTCCGATTAAAAACTGCAATCCAAGGTGTATTGGGCTCCAACAATGAAGTCAAGGAGTATGTTGAGAATGCAATTCACATGGCGTGGAGTAGCTCTACCTGATTGGCTTTGTCAACTATGTTTATGTCTTAGCTCTACCTTATTAGGGACCCATTATGTTAAGCATTTTTAACTTCAAGTGGTGTTTAGTTAAATATTTCTAATTAAGTTAAGTATCCCTCGTTCTAGATTTAGTTAACGTTAAATGTCTCTACGAAGTGATGTATTTATTAATTGTATTGGATGTGTGTAAACACCATATTTTGTCCTTTTTCATTTTTAAGTATTAAAAAATAAATACTAATTTTTTTTCATTCCTCCACCATTCCGGAAAATCAGTCCAGAATCAGGAGACCGCCGAACAGGCCCTCCTGAGCGCCCAGAACCCTCCTGACCGAACAGACCCTCCTAAGTGCCCAGAACCCCGCTGATCGGACCTCTCCCTCCCTCACTCCCTCTCGGTGAGTCCCTCTCTCTCTTGGATCCGCTCCCTCACTCTCTCCCTCTCGGTCACTCACTCACTCTCCCTCTTGGTCTCTCCCTCTCTCTCCTTTACTCTTGGTTTCTCCCTCTCCCTCACTCACTCTCTCTCGGTGAGTCCCTCTCTCTCTCTCTCGGTCTCCTCTCTCCTCACTCGGTCACTCACTCCCTCTCGGTGAGTCCCTATCTCTCTCGGATTTGCTCCCTCACTCTCTCCCTCTCCGTCACTCACCCCCTCTCCCTCTCGGTCTCTACTTCCTCTCCCTCACTCACTCCCTCCGGTGAGTCCCTCTCTCTCGGTCTCCTCTCTCCTCACTCGGTCACTCACTCCCTCTCGGTGAGTCCCCCTCTCTCTTGGATCCGCTCCCTCAATTTTTCCCTCTCCGTCACTCACTCCCTCTCCCTCTCAGTCTCCACTCCCTCTCTCTCACTCACTCCCTCTCAGTGAGTCCCTCTCTCTCGATCTCCTCTCTTTCTCGATCTCCCATCCCCTCATTCTCCCTCACGACATCTCACTCTCTCCCTCTCCACTCACTTTCTCTCTCGGTCTACCTCACCCTTTCCCCCTCTATCACTTACTCTCTCTCGGTCTCCCTCACTTTCTCCCCCTCCAGTGATCTTACTCACTCTGCCTCACGGTCTCGCTCTCCTCTCTCCGTTGATCTCCTCTCTCTCTCTCTGAATTTCACTCTGTCTTCTCTCTTATCTTTTTCAAAATTAAATCCCTTAAAAGTGGTAAAATTTGCATAGAATTCAAATGTTATCATAAATGAACAACATGGAATGCAATAAATATTATATTTATAATGTAGAGGAAGATAACCTTATTTATTTAGAGTTGACATTGTAGTATCTGAAAGTTAATATAATAACATAAAACAAACAACATTACACTCACTATCAGTACAGTACATTGTGTGAACAAGATGGTCCTTCACCTGAGTTTAGTGTTCCACACTTCCTCCTTGTATGTCCTGGTTGTTTGCAGATAAAACACCTCGTAACACGACGTGTGCCAATATGAACTTCATTTGCTTGTATGTCCTGGTTGTTTGCAGATAGAACACCTCGTAACACAACGTGTGCCAATATGAACTTCATTTGCACTTGCGCAATTGCTGTTAATGGACTCATTAGAGTTCCCAATTTGGGTCCCAGCTCCAGCGATTTGACCATATTTAGCAAGTAACCTTTTTTTTCATCAGCAAGCTTGTTCCTCATCTCTCTAAAGTCTTCCTCCGAAACACAAGCAAGACGACAAACATCGCGTGCCTCAAAGTTCAACACACCAAACCAAAGTTTAAATTTGTTTTCAAGGTCATCAGATGCCAATGCACAACTATCGCGAATGCTGACACCTATTTTTGCATTCTTCGTCCATCTTCGATAAACCAAGCAAGAAGGTAGGTACTCAACATCTAAATACTTTAACACAGTCAGAATATGCACACACGATAAACCTGACGATTCCATCCCCATGCATGAGCAACGGATCTCGTCACAACTTTTCCAACGTGAGACGATTCTGTCAACGTGGTTGTTTGACACGAACGTAACCTTGTAGCTTGTTTGAGATATGCCTCGCAAAACGTCAAGAACTTGATACCCTCCTGACTTTTCCAACAACAAACAAAAGTCACCGAAGATTTTTCTTGTATACAGACTCGCACCAAAACTTTCCAACATCACAGCATGGGTCACCATCACCGGTTCTACATACATTAACTTGAAATCTTCCTCTACCTCATTGTTACACATGTGTGAAACACACTTGTAAAAGTTGAATAAAAATTCTTTCAGGTTATTCCTTACATCAACGTACCGGCCCATTTGGGCATGTAATCCTTCACATCGAGAAGTTGTTCGCATACCCGCAAAGAAATTCCCCTTCAAATATGCAGTCTCAATATTTTCTCTTCGCATACAACACATGTGCATAAACATCATGAACCAATCCACACTCCAGTAAAGCATCATTCCACTTCTCCTCAAATTGGGCAATGGTACAATCGCTAAACATGCATTGAGTAAACATCTTATTGAACCTGGGGTTATGAAACTTAGCTGTAACATTCCTTATCAAATGCCAACTACGTAGCCTATGATAAGCATCTGGAAACACTCGACTAATCGCTTGCTTCATTGCTTGATCCCCATCTGTAATGACACACTTTGGCATTTTACCCTCACTTGCGATCAGAAATTGTTCTAGCAACCATACATATGTCGGGATCCGCTCGTCTGATACCAAAGCGCAACCAAAAAGACAAGTTTACTTGTGATGATTCACACCACTCAATATCACAACCAGACACTTATATTTGTTTCTTTTGTACGTCGTATCAAAGCTAACACATCACCAAAAATCTGGTAGTCTTGCCGACTAATTATGTCACACTAAAATAAATGTAACAATCTTCCATCGTCACTGATCTTATGACTCCAAAACAGATACGGATCAACCTCATGCAACGCAACCAAGAATTTCTCCACCTCCGCCACTTTTGAATCCTCTAGTAGTTATGATTTTTGTATCTCATTATACATGTCTTTCTGTCTAAACCCAACTAGATCATACCTTCGAGACTGTGTTGCAAATGTGTTGTACACTTTCGTTGTACTAATCCCACTACTCCTCATAATTTCCATTTGAGTCACGTCGGTATCTAACATTTTTTGATGAGATCTTAACAACCCGTTATAATTGTCCCTCACCAAACAATGGGTATGGTCATCGTAGAAAAAATTCATAAACCAATCTCCTCGTTCCGATTCAAATTGTATCTACATTTCTGCCAAACAACCAAATCTAGTCTTACATCGATGATCTATTTGTCTGTTGCCCAAATCGGTTAGTCTTACACGCCTAACCCATTCACTTGAACACGTAAACTGCTGCCATATCAATTTTTCATTCTTATTTTTTCGTCTCCTATTTTTCTTATACTAAACTCATTTGACTTCCCATACTTATTGTAGAACAGGTATGCTTCCTCTAAATCCATAAAACGCATACGTCGAACTTGTGTCAGTGAAATGTTTTCCATTTTCGCTAGTAAGTCAACAAATCTTGGATTACCCATGCTTTCTTCAACATTAACCTACTACTACTAATAATAATATTTAAAATAATAATAATAATAATACTGATAATAGTAATAACAATAATGTTAATACTGATAATGTTGAATAATAATAATAATAATAATAATAATAATAAATAAAAATAATATTGATAATACTAATTATAATAAACCGTTATCAATGTTAATATCCAGAATAACAATCATATTGTAGATATTACTTATGTATTTTATCAAAAAAATATTTTAAGCAAGCTTAAAAAACTTATTTCAAAAATATGTGAATCCATTAGAAAAAAAATTTACACACCTGATTTGCCATTGCTGCGCAACGAAGAAACTTTGTCGTTGAGCTTTGGAGTGACAATCTAAATTCATAAAATTTAAGAGAGCAAAGAAGTGAAGCGTGTCCCCTCTGTTTCAATTGCAAATATATACATATCTTATTTTCTTACGATTATGACCATGGGTACAACATTATGTCCCCCTTCAATTACAAAAACACCCTTCAGTTTTTATTTTCGGGAAAAAAATGTACACATAACCGGATTTATCCAGTCCCGTTTTAATATTTTACCTGCCTATGTGACCCTTGGATTACATCTACAGTCAAAAACAATTACTAAAAGGTATCAACAATGTGTCAAAATTTTGCAGTCTTTATTGACCAAAAATGTCTGAGGACATTAGAATTTTCCGATGTTGCTACAAGAGGGAAGGAGGATATTGCTTAACAAAGGAGACCAACTTTGGAGAGAGAGAAAGGGTATTGTAACTATTATTTAATTTCATTTAAAATGGAATATTGAATATTATATTTTGTTATGTTATATATTATATTATACTATATCTTACTAAGGGAGTGTTTAACAAAACAACTTCTACTTAAGAATAATAAGGTGGTCTAATGGTAAAGAAATTGTAAAAGAGGAAGAGATTCTTAGTTTAATTTCCTCTACTAACAAATAAAATTTCATTTTGGCTTATTTTAAAAAAATTATCTATTTTGAATTTCAGTTTTGAGAAATGCTCATTTTTTTTTTAAAAAAAGAATAACTTAGTAAGAAACTGCCCTAATAAGATATAATATAATATAACAAAACACAATATTTAATATCCTATTTTAAATGAAATTGAATATAAGTTACACTATGCCCTCTCTCCCCCCAAAGTTGGTCTCCTTTATTAAGCAATATCCTCCTTCCCTCTTGGTAGGTAAAACCGTGTAGCTAGTTTAAATTTGCAATTTGGCTTTATGGCTGTGAAAGAGGTTTATAGGCTAACTTGGCCATTATGGTGTTAAAATTGTAGATTGATTATCATTTCCATTAAGTTGTATTGTTGTAAATCTGTAATAACATTTTGGTAGTCTTTTGTACTTCATTAAATTATTTCATTAAACCCTAAACCCTAATAATGGAAAACATGTTTTACAGTGGTGTCATTAAATCGTCACCAAAAAGTCAGTCATGTACGTCGGTAGTAAATTAATACATACCGAGTGAAACATGTACATTCCAAAAAGTGTCAAATAAGTATGTATATATACCAAACACACCATGCTAGAAATATATGCTCCAAAAAGGTTTGCAATTACAAAATATTTGACTTGGACTATTTCTCCATTTAGATTGAATGCATTTTGCAATCTTGTCATTTGACTAGTAAAGTTATGGTTATGATTTGGTACAAATGTCCTTGTTCTAGTGGTACAAAGTCATAGTTATGATTCGGTACTATTGAATTACACACAGGGACTTTCACGTGCTTCATTATTTTTAAATCTTTCTTTAGGCTTTGTTGGCATCATTTTCCTTTTATTATCATCATATACAAAGGCTTACCTTTTCTTTACCCTGGTTACAACTTAACAAAATAACAAAATTGCCTGCAGGCTCATCAATTTTAGGTTGTCGACATTCATTATCCTCTATTATTTCCCTACAAGAGTCAAAATACCATTCAAAAAGAAATCATATAATATATCAAATAAAAATTGATGATATAATAATAAAGATTAATTGATAACAAGATATAATGTCAACCAAAAAAAATCAGAATAGGGATTGTGTAATATATATGGAGTGTTATGTAAAGGATGATATCCTCTTAATAACATGTATCAACAACAGCTTTTAGCATCAAGGTTCACGAACAACAAACAAAGAAGAAAAGTACGATAGGAAAAACCAATATGAGCGGCAAAATATAAAACTGTTTTTTTGTTTTTCATGAGAAAGTTTTGTGGGAGGGACCACTTATTTCAATTTCATTTTCCGTTAAGCATTGATATTCTAGGGTTTTGACCACTGTAGCATAGTTTTCAAAAATAATTATAAAAATGGGGTCATTTTAAAAATAATTGTGTTTGGGGTACTTTATGTCATTTCAGAATTTGTGTTACGTGACCCCAAAATATGTAACCGATGTTTCGTAACATGCAAATATGTAATACCAAAACGAACGCCACATGTCATGCCAGGAAGCAAAGTATTTCTTAAAAACGTAATATAATTGTTACGTAGTTCATTACATAGGGCGAGAAGGCGTAATGCATTACGCATCTTCAATGTACGTAACAAGAATATTAAAAAAATATCTAGGATGAAAGAAAAAAATTGAATAAGCAATTTTTTTTGTGCTACGTTTGATATGGGCTCAAACTTTTTTTTTATATGGGGTCAAACTTTTTTTTGTACTTTTTGCTTATGAGAAACAGAGCTACGGATTTTGCTAGAACAAAATTGACAATTAGCCCTCACAACACCGAATACCGAATGACCAATCCAATTTTTTTTAACTTCAGTGCGTGCAACAATTGATCAAATAAGTTTTTGAATTAAGCATATACAGCGAACCAAATTCGAATGACCAAAGATTTCTAAAATTCACCACAGTAATTGACCAAGAACAAATCAGAATGATCACACAAGATTCAATTGCACAAATTCTAGAATTAACGTCAAGATTGAAGAACAACAAATTGGCAGTGTTTTGCAAAGACCGAATAATCACTGATTCTAAAAATTCACACTGGACAAATTGAAAACATATAATACTGCATGTATAGCAATTGACCAATTAGAATGACCTTGTTAAAACTGAAATTGCACGTACAGTGAATTGGAAAGAAGAATTTCAACAATTGGATGACCATTAAATTTTGAAAATTGACGCGTACAGGATTAAAAGATTTCAATTTTACAATTCTGTTTGTACAGTGATTGATTATATTTCGTACTTCCGAATTTATAATCTTCCTCCTCTCTTCTTCATCATTTATAATCTTCCCAATTTATAATCTTCCAAATTTATAATGCATTATGCCTTCTGGGCCTACGTAATGGCCATAACTTGCACTTGCGTAACAATTATGTTAAGTTTTTGGGACATGCGTAATGCTTCCTGGCATGACCTGTGGCGTTCACTTTGGTATTACGTATTTACATGTTACGAAACATTGGTTACGTATTTTGGGGTCACGTAACACAAATTCTGAAATGACATAAAATACCCCAGACACAATTATTTTTAAAACGACCCCATTTTTATAATTATTTTTGAAAACTATGCCACAGTTGTCGAAAACCCGATATTCTATTATATTTTATCGAGGTGTTAAAATTTGATGTATGTTTCCTACTATCCACGTCAACGCCATCATTAGTTGCATAATAGAGTGTTGATCAAGTTATTTTCTGAAAACACATGAAAATTTGATGTTTTCATTAATAGCATATTGGTAATTGTGGTAACTTCCATGTTCCATCTTATATCCAATACTTGTAACAATTTTCACCTCCCAAGTATTTCAACTTTCTCACAAGAAAAAAAAAAAAGATATTTCAACCTTCACCTTGCATTATTCTTAAGAAATAAATCTCGTTGCCCTATATAATGACAGCGTCCACTATGTTATTCTCTCATTAGCATTCCTTTTTTAATGTCTTCTTTTTATAAATATAATTATTATTTAATATAAAAAATTAAGATCTTCTCCTTATAAATATAATTATTATTTCATATATATATATATATATATATATATATATATATATATAAAATTAAGATCTTTGGAAGGAAGTATTTTATATAACTTATTTTATCTTTTATTTATTTCATAGGTGCTTGTTTTGGTACCTATGAAGATGATAGAGTATCTAAACCCTTTTTAGTTGGACAAATAAAATTAAAACATACGTTATTAAATTTTTAATTAATATTTTAATTTAAACTTCACATATTATATCTTAATCATATAATTAAAATGTCCTGTCAGATTCAATTTTTTAAAATTTATTACAAAAAGTCCTCTTAAATCAATATCATAAATGATAAAAATAGGATTTATCACATGATGACAAAAATAAAGTACGGGATGACTGCTAAGCGTTTTGAACTGTTACCGAACATGGCTGCAATCAACCGTGGTGTAGAGCTTGACGGCAAAGTGCTATTCGAAGTGATGAGTGTCGTGGTAGCGATGAAAATAGTTACAACACGCGTTAAAGTCATAATACATGAGGTGGGAAAGGGTTGAATACAGGTTTGTACTTGAATCTTGGGGTTTCTTCTTTATGCGTCTTTATCTCATTTAGTTTATTATAGTTGATACACTTAATTAATTAAAATGCTCCTTAAATAATTCAAAATTGTAAAACAAAATTTTCCAAACATTGATCTTTCTTGCCAATTAGGCAATAAGTTACAAATATGTTGTGGATTTCTTTTGGTTGTTTTGAATGGTGCAGTCCTTGAAACTTTTTAATTTTTTTTATAAAACAAGGGACATTCAAATAATATTAAAATCAGCAATGATATTTTCTATGGAAATGTTATTCTCAAAATTTATGAAACTCAATCACGACTTTTTTTCATTTCAACTAATTGAGCATGTAGTTGTCTATTTAAATAAAAAATTAAAGATAAAAATATAACTAAATAAAATAAATATGTTATAACTTACAACACCGGTTTTTAAAATAGTCGATATAAAAATTTAATATTTTCTTTTTATTATACCCATTGCTTAAAAATCGGTATAAAATTTTTTATACCGGTTTAATAATTGGGGTAAAAACCTTTAATATTTTATCACTTATTACACCGGTTATTTTAAAAATGGGTGCAACAATATATTTTACATTATTTGTTTCAATAATCAACATAAAAATATTTTTTACACTGTTATTTGAAATAATTAGAGTAAAATATTGATTTTTATAAGTTTTTTATACGGGTTATTTCAATAGTCGACGTAAAAAGATAATTTTGTATACCAGTTACTAAAAAACACAGTATAAAATGTTAAATTTTTTTATTAATTCTAAACCAATTGTTTCAATAATCAGTAAAAAAATATTTTTTACACTACTAAAACAATCAATGTAACAACATTAACAAATATAAAAATTTTGTATTTGATTACTTTATTTTATTAGATTTTTCAACGAAAACGGACCACATTGGCATGTTTTGTAAGCAACTCTTTCGTAGGAATAACATTCATCTATTAAATTCAATATCATCAATTCAAATATGTAATTTATTTATTGGGGCATGTAAGAAGAGCATAATACCCTTTTAAATAGTTGGGAGCCATAGAAAATACCTATCTTATATTATAGAGGGTTAAAGCAAATTTAAGAATAAGTTTTTCTATTATTAATAAAACAGATTATTAAAATTATTATAATTTTATTTAAAATTTATTTTTTAGGTTTTTGTGATATAAAATTATCTATTAAATTATCATAATTAATTGAATTTAACATTTCTTTTTTAATAAACAATAAGATCAATTCGTTTAATCTTTGTTGAGACACTGTTGATCTTAAGTAAATTTTTATTAATTTTAACTTGTAAAACTCCTTTTAGCTGAAGCAACTAATACTAAAATTGCTAACATTATTCTCTAAGTTATATCATATATGCATTTGGAAAAGAATTTATTCTTTTTATATAATTAAGAATGTTAATTGGTTTATCATTTTCCAACCCTATTTAAAATATTTAATTTTGAAAATAAATCTAATCCATCAAGATCCAATAAATTATCATGTTTCAAAGATTTTTCAAGGTTTAGACATTTTTCTTTCAAAAGTATACAATCTAGTGACTTTAATTTTTTAACACTAAATAAAAAATTGAAAATA
Source organism: Clitoria ternatea (assembly GCA_037962975.1). Lineage (NCBI taxonomy): Eukaryota > Viridiplantae > Streptophyta > Magnoliopsida > Fabales > Fabaceae > Clitoria > Clitoria ternatea. The sequence goes on from CM075670.1 coordinate 34,363,764, forward strand.
TCTTCATATATTTTAAATTGTTCAAATCTATTTTTGAGTGTAGAAACTAATCAATTCTAAATTATTACAGATTTTACAATTTCATTCTCAACACTTTCATCAAATTGTTTCTGTCTACAATTAATATGTTTTTCACAAAGCTTAGGCTCTATATCCATTTCAAAAGTAATTTCTTTGGCATAAATCAATGCATTTTCAAATACATTTTCCCTTTATTTTTGAAAAAATTGAAAAAAAAGACCTTTTAATTGCTCAATACAATGCACATAAATTTTGATTGTAAATTCTTACAAGGGAGTTAAAACATTTGCTCTTGATGACTTATATATGAAGTATAGTCAAGTATGATTGAATAATATTTCTCATCCATAATTCTTTTATAATTTTTGTTTTGATTTCACCTGCTAACAAATTTATAAAATCATTTTGTATATTATGCCCAAGGTAATGGTTATGAATTAGGATCAAATTCTGCAATTAATTCAATTAAACTTAAAAAATTTCCATTACCTTCTTGATAGATGTTTTCATTTTTTTACGGAAAGCTAGGCTAAGTTATTTATACCTAGAGTTTTTAACAACTGCATTAATTCTTAACAACATATTTTTGCAATGTTCTCCATTTCTATTTATTTTTTGTTAAACATGTTTGTCTATTATTTTATTTTTTTACAAACTCATTTGTAAACTCATTTTATTTTTGCAACATTAAATAATTTTCAACAAAAACAAAAGACTCTATCCAAATCTCTAGAATAAACTAGCTATCTTCTTTCATGTTTCTCTCTGTTAGACAGTTTTTTAATGTAATTTGATGAAGAAAAGTGACTAGAGTAGTTAACCTTTAAAATTTTATATCAGTGACCTTAATAAGGTCTTTTTCTACTAATAAATCTCTCAAATTCGTATCAATATTCTTCCATTGGCTTGGATATGTATATTCTTAAAAGTAGAATCACTAACTACGTCTTTGTTGTTATTTTCACTTATATTTATATTATTATTTGTTCATTTAAAGAGCACCCATTTGTATTTTCTAATTTATTTTTATAAATTTATCTATAGCTCCTTTTTGTGATTCAATTAAGGCCTTGACTCTTTTCTTTTTATAAAGTTTTAAATAGGTTGATTCATATTTTCTAGTTGACATATTTATATTTTTATATGAAATTAACAACTGTAATATATAAAACGCTCAATACAAGTATATAAAATAAGAATAAGTTAAAACAATAAAACATGGTTTTCAAGAAAATGAACTTGATTGTAATATCTTGAAGTCTCAAGTCTCTTTCTCTTCTTTGGTAAATGGTAATCCGGTCTTGATACCGGTATCCGAACTACAACATATATATGAATGTCATTTGACCGTTCCTTAACGTGTCACCAGTGTGATAGGTATACATCCGAACTATAAATCCGTCAGGCGTTCTCCATATACCGGTCTGTCCAGGATAGCACCATGCACACCAGATGCGCACATGCCACTTGACAGAAGATATTGGGCGCTGCTACAGGGATAACGAAAAGGATTCCATTTTCCATACTATGAGCCAAAATCTGCTCCTGAAAATGAGTATCTTGTCCCCTAAATCCAGCCCTTATTTCTCCACGCTCATTTATAAAATTGTCACTTGCTCCAATCATGCTGGTGAGAGCGTATTAAATAATAATTTATCCACGTAGTGGAAGTTGGTGGTTACGCCACTATTGAGTCCTTGTATATCGAGCCAATCAGGTATAAGAACTTTCTTACGATTCTCCTAAATGGGGGGCCTAGGAACTCATTAAGCCATCGCTTATGATTCTATACTATTCCTTATCTCTGGAATACAATTATTGACTTGAGCGTCAGAGAATCTTTACAGGTGACACCACCTTTCGCCCACATCAACGCGTGAGGACGGTGTGAAGGATCTCCAGGACATCAAGACCGGTCTTATCTCATTGAGACATCGGATACACATACTGGATACTCACATAACCAGTATTCAATCCTAGTCATCTATCAATTCTCGTGGTTGGCCCTACACCGGATCACATACCCCGATACAGACCAGTTCATTGGCACGCCCGGTGGGACACGCTAAAGTTATTCCCACTTCTCGTTTTTGAAGTCTCGTCTTTTATCATGGAAGGAAATCGAAGAAATGTGCAAGATGGGTATGTGGAGGATGTCACTGCCCAGGAGCAACCAGTAACAGACGCTTAGCTTTTGATTCGCCAGGAGGAAGTTCAAGAAAAATGGTTCCAATTACTAACCCCGATCCTCGTGATGAATTGATCGACCAACTCAGAAAAGAACTCACTGAGTTGTGAAAAGAAAGGAGACAAAGCGAGGATAAAGAGTCATCCCACATAAGGGATACTCACCATACAACTGAAGGAGAAAAGTCCACGACCCTCCAATATTCGAAGATTCCAACATATGAAGGGAAGGATCATACCCATGACTCTGGTGATAGAGTTAGTGGAAGAATGAGGGAGCTAGTCGCAGCATCCCCTGGAATATACAGGCTCAATGTTCCTTTCTCAAGGAGGCTTATGAGCGTACATATTCATAAACATCTGCAAACAACTCAGCCCCTCTCTATCGGAAAGTATAATGGAGAGACTGATCCCACTAAGCATCTTGATGCTTACATGTATGAGGCAATGTACCTGGGAGCTGACGAAGACGTGATGTGTAGGATGTAACACCCTCGGTTAGATAAGACAACCCATTCTATAGGATCATCCTATTTAACTAAGAGTGTTAACAATTTTCGTAAAAAGTGAATATTTTTTTTAAATAAAGAGATGGCAGATCAGTGGAAGCAAATAGTAGATATATCACATAGTCATTCACAACTTAAAAATAATTGTACTCATAACAGAATGGGGCACGCAGGCACCCTTAAACATTATACAGTCATCCGGTGTCTTTGTCATTAATAAGTATTCAATCTATATAAATTCTATCTCTAATGATTATTCTTAGTAGGTTCAGCATATTGCTGTTCTTCATACTCGGGTTCTTGATTTCCTAATTCCTCTGAAAAATGGTCAACAGTAAGGGTGAGTATAACCAAGACCCTGATTGGTTAATCTGGTGCGGACATAATCCAGTTAACATACAATATCACATACATCATACAATTAGCATATTCACAATTATAACAATCAAGCATGTTGTCATGGAATGCATGAGTTGGATTTATTATGATTTATCTTTGGTTCTGTCTCATGATGCATGTGGGCCCAATAAATCGTTTCATTTTCTTCTCATTCTTTGGAATAACTTCATTCCAATCATCTAGAGCGATCAGGGTCTGCCCAAGTTCTATATGGTACAAATGAACTCATTGGTTCTTATCATTGATTTAAATATTTTTGGAACTTGGATCCCTACAATCATAGTTACACTCCGTCATTTAGTCAAAGTACACTAGAATTGCATCGTCTCACCCGACTATCAGGCGCGACTCTGATGCCATTGGGTTGCCGTTCCAGTTGTACTCCCAAGATTCTTCATGGAGATCGAATGTGAGTGTCCTCCACTGTACCAAGTGTATGCTCTAGAGGTTTTTCTTCTTCAAAAATATTTTCATGATGCGGAATGCATTTATTTTATCAATTGATTCCTTGGATATCTATGTGTTTCCAGTCTCATTATATTATTCTCAAGTTCTAGGATTCCATTATTCAAACGTTGTAAGAAAATATATCGATTATATCTTGATTAGAATTATACTTGTATCAAGAGTAAAATAATATATTCCTTATTTAATTTTTCATAACAAGATAATATCAATAATACTAGTTATTAATAATGATAAGATTCACAATAAGAATTATAATAATAAGAATAATAGTAATTTTAGTTGTAACATTTCCAAAATAATTTAAAAGAATTAAAGAAAAGTCTTTGAATGAAAAATCCGGGTGATATATGTTAAAAACAGAGTTTCCGAGTAAAAGAGATTAATTCTAAGTGTAATAAATAGAATTTCCGAGTGAAATAAGTAAGGATCCGAGTGAAAATATGGTTCAGAGAAGTTTCTGAGTAGATTAAATGTGAATCCGGGTGGAATAACCATGATTCCGAGTGATATCAAACTGAATGAAATTTTCTGAGAGGAATTAAGTTGTTTTCCGAGTGAAATATAATTAAGGAAGAGTTCTCTGAATAATTTACTTATAATTCCGGGTGAAATCCGACTGGAAAGATGTATTTCCGAGTGAAAAATCGTTCTGTTTGAATAGAATACAATCGAGTACTATAAATCCGAGTGAAAATGAACTGGAAGGTTGTTTTCCGACTGAAACAGGTTTGATTCCGAGTGAAAATGGGTTTTCCGCATGAATTAACTATGAATCCGAGTGAAATAAAACTGAGCAGAGTTTTTTTAAATGAAATTAATATGTTTTCCGAGTGAAACAGATACTGAAAAGGATTTTCTAAGTGAAATAACTTAAATTCTGTGTGAAATAAGTTTCTAAGTGAATTAAAACATGATTCTGTGTGAAATCAGTATGAAAATGGTTCCCTGAGTAGAATTGTTTGCAAATCCGAGTGAAATATAATTAAGAAAGAGATTTCCGAGTGGAATAACTATAATTCCAAGTAAAAATGATTGAAAGGAGGTTCTTCAAGTAAGAAAAGGGTTCTGTCTGATATATATAATGATTTACCGAGTGATATTGTGTAAAAACCGATTGAATTCATATAAAACCGAGTTGTTTGTCATTTATTCCAACATTTAATTGCAATTCTTCGCTGGAACGCACATAGGTACCCATGATTTAGTATTTTCACAGTCAATACAGTTCATATTTTTCTCACAATTCACACAAAGTATATCATTTACCAACAAATATATATATATATATATATATATACAAAATAGTAACAATTAAGCATTTAATTCACTCATCACTGAATCTGTCCTGGAAAGGTGAGGAACATGATTCCTTAACCCTTTCCTTCACTCGGTTTTCCCACAGAGCACCCAAGAATATACCCCCTTACCTTAATGAAGTTCTTGGATGGAAAGAAAAAGGTTCCTTCCACTGTCCTGCTTCAAATTCGAGTGAAAGAGAAAAGAAAAGAGAGAGAAAGGAACTTGTAGGAAGAAGAATGATAATAGAGGTGTGTCTGTTTCGTGTGTGTGTGTTCTCTAAGAGTCATCGCACTGGTTTAAATAATGAGAGAGTAAGTGGAAAACTAAATAGGGAACAGCTTTTGTGAGTGGGCTGTTAGTGGATTTTTAGTGGAGTGTTAATGGAGTGTCAGTAGAGATTTAAATAAGGAGGTAGGCTATGTCAGTGCCCATTTCTGGCCGCCTACTAGCTATAGTGCGCATGATTGAATTAAAATAAGCATTAAAAGACAAAATTGAAGTCAACACGCAAAACTGACACTGAATACCGAGTGAAAATTCCACTCGGTTAACCACTATGCCGACTGGAATTCTTCTTCCGAGCCAACAAATACAAGGCTCGCTTGAGCGTGGCTTGCTCGCTTGAGCGAAGTAGAGAAATATGCATCAGGGGTCCTTCTCGCTCAAGCGGAATCCGACTCGCTTGAGCGAGTCTTCAAGTCCTTGCTCGGAATTCCTTTGAAACCGACTCAGGTACTCGGTTTCTCACTCGGTAATATCTGTCCAGACCGAGTTCTCTCTTTCTCAGAGTTTTTACTCGAAAATCCGAGTCTTTATTCACTTGGTTCACTCGGTTTAGACCAACTTCTTCAACTATCTTTCCAAATTAAGGCTTATTTAAGCCATTACCTCTCGGAACAAGACCTACACATACGAGTCTCACTCGGTTTTGGTCCAGTAGAGTATATCTCACTCGGAAGAGGGGTCATACTCATAGACTCACTCGGAAATGGTTCAGCCTCTTACATTTCTCTCAGAATGGGCTCCCTCTACCATTTTCCACTCGGTTTCCTAAGCAAACACATACGAAACCATTCGGAATCTTCCCAATTGATTCCACAACACATTCCAGTCGGTAGGAAGCATCAAATCAACATAAACATAAGTATATATGCATTCTTTCACTCGGAATGCTTTAATCAGAGGAATTTCCTTCGGAAAAGGAAGCATTTGGCAATGTTTGACTCGGAAACGAGCCTTTCTAGGGTGTTTTGACTCGGAATTTCACCCAGAAGTGGTTCTCTTGAACACACTTCACTCAGAATTACCTCTCAGGTCAGGACTCCACTCGGTGGTAGCCCTCTCAGTCATGTTTTACTCGGAAAAACATGACACTGACTTGGAATTCCATCCTTCACTCGAAATTTTTAATTATTCACTCAGAATTCCTCTCTGTTACTCGGAACAGAGCTCTTTTCACTCGGTTTTTGCTTAATTTCACTAATGGTCCATATAAATTCCATTATTATGCACAAAAATGACATTTCTGAGATACCACAGACCATCAACAGGGTATATATTGACTTATTCTTACTCACAAACCTTTCATAATTCAAAAATTACAAGAGTAAAACTATTCTTAAAAACAGGGATGTTACATTCTCCTCCACTTTTAGGAATTTCGTCCTGAAATTCAAAGTTAAAACAATTAAGGATACAATTCTCTCATTTTCTCCTCAATTTCCCAAGTAGCATTCCCATCATCTGTCTGACTCCAAACTACCTTGACCAAAGAGATTTCCTTGCCTCTTAGCTGTTTGAGACGTCGGTCAACAATCTTCACTGGCGATACTTCAAAGGTGAGATTTTCCTTCAGAATAAACTGATCAGGTTTCAGGACATGATCAGGGCTTGGCACATATTTGCGGAGCTGAGAAACATGAAAGACATTATGGAGGTTTGTTAGCTCAGGTGGCAGAGCAATACGATACGCATGAGTTCCTATCTTTTGCAGAATCTGATAGGGTCCTACGTATCTAGGGCTTAATTTCTTGGCCTTCAAAGCTCTTCCTACTCCAGTGGTAGGGGTAACTTTGAGAAAAACATGATCTCCCTCCTCAAACTCCAATGGCTTCCGACGTTTGTCGTAGTAACTCTTTTGTCTATCTTGCGAAGTCTTCATTGCCATTTGGATCTTTTGGACTTGTTCTGTAGTCTTCTGAACAATCTCTGGTCCAATTATTGTCTTTTCACCAGTCTCATACCAACATAAAGGTGTATGGCATTTTCTTCCATACAAAGCTTCATAGGGGGCCATTCCGATACTGGCATGGTAGCTGTTGTTGTAAGTGAACTCCACAAGTGGAAGGTATTCTTGCCAACTTCCCCCATGTTCTAGGACACAAAGACGCAACAAATCTTCAAGAGTCTTGATTGTTCTTTCTGATTGTCCGTCTGTCTGTGGGTGATATGCGGAACTTAACTTCAGACGAGTTCCCAGAGCTTGTTGCAGGTTCTTCCAAAATTATGATGTGAAACGAGGATCGATCGGACACAATTGCAGTGGGAGTTCCATGTAATCGTACAATTTCCTTGATATAGATCTGGGTGAGTTTCTCTAGAGAGTACTTCATACTGACAGGAATAAAATGAGAGGTCTTTGTTAATCGATCCACGATTACCCAAATAGCATCACATCCACCTGATGTCCTGGGAAATCCAGTCACAAAATCCATAACAATCTTATCCTATTTCCATTCTGGAATATCTAAAGAACGAAGGGTCCCACTTGGTCGTTGTTGTTCCGCCTTTACCTTCTGACACATCAGACAAGCTGTCACATATTCAGCTATATCCTTTTTCATTCCTTGCCACCAGAATAATTTCTTCAAGTCCTGATACATTTTGGTCGACCCTGGGTGGATACTGTATTTGCTCTTATGTGCTTCATCAAGGATGGATCTTTTAAGATTTGTATTAACTGGAATACAGATTCTCTGTTGATACCTGATCACCCCATGTTCATCCTTGCTAAATTCTGAGACTCCTTCTTTTGTCCTTTCTGCTAAATCTTGTAATTCCTGGTCATTGGCTTGAGCTTCTTTGACTTGTTTCAGGAAATCATTGGAAATTCTTAGCATTCCAACCATAAGGCTTCCCCTTTTTGGTGTTACTGCTAGATTCAAATCGCGAAACTGTTCAATCAATTCCAACTCCTTTGTCATCATATATGATAGGCGTAAGGCCTTTTTGCTAAGTGCGTCAGCCACAACATTTGCCTTTCCAGGGTGATATCGGAGTTTGAAATCATAATCCTTGATGAATTCCATCCATCTACGTTGTCGCATATTCAACTCTTTTCGGTCGAATAGATACTTCAAGCTTTTATGATCACTGGAGACTTCAAAGTATGTACCATACAAGTAGTGTCTCCAGATTTTCAAGGCAAACACAACTGTAGCTAATTCCAAATCATGTGTGGGATAATTAACTTCATGCGTTCTTAGCTGTCGTGAAGCATAAGCAACAACCTTTCTTTCTTGCATTAGAACACATCCCAGTCCTTGTCTTGACGCATCACAATACACTTCATATGGCTTGGCAGGATCTGGCAAAATCAAGACAGGTGCACTAGTGAGTCGTTGGCGTAACTCCGTAAAACTGCTTTCGCATTTGTCAATCCATTCAAATGGTTGATCTTTACGAGTCAACCTAGTTAAAGGTGCTGCAATTCGAGAGAAATTCTCGATGAATCGACGATAATATCTAGCCAGTCCAAGGAAACTGTGGATTTCCGTCACATTCTTGGGTTGTTCCCAATTTAGTACAGCTTCTACCTTTGTAGGATCCACAGCAATTCCTTCCTTAGAGATGACATGTCCTAAAAATTTCACTTCTGTCAACCAGAATTCACATTTTGAAAACTTGGCATACAATTGCCTTGCACGCAAAGTATTTAGAACAATTCGGAGATGCTCTTCGTGTTCCTCATGGCTCTTGGAGTAGACGAGAATATCGTCAATGAATACAACCACGAATTTGTCCAAGTACTCATGGAAGATTCGATTCATGTATCCCATAAAGACTGCAGGTGCATTTGTAACTCCAAAGGGCATAACAAGATACTCATAGTGCCCATATCGTGTTCTGAATGCTGTTTTGGGTACATCATCTTTCTTCACTCTGATTTGATGATAGCCTGATCGCAGATCAATTTTCGAGAAGATAGTGGCTCCTCGTAATTGGTCCATCAAATCATCAATTCTTGGGAGAGGGTATCAGTTCTTGATCGTAGCTTTATTCAACTGACGATAGTCAACACATAACCGCATACTACCATCCTTCTTTTTGACTAGAAGAACTGGTGCTCCCTGTGAACACCTCTTTCGGTCCGGCCCAAATTGTTATGACACCGGACCCATCCTTGAAGTTGGAAACACCGGACAAGGCTTAAGTTAACACCGCACCATAACTCCGCCCTCATATACTTCGAAGAAGGTGTGGAACTCCGTCTCTTCATACACCGTCCCATAAACGGCGTGGCACTCCGCCCTCTTCATACCACGTTCCACAGGCGGTGTTAGCTAACATCAACTCCGCCCAAACGTTCTCACCTCAAGAGTCCGCCCAACCATCCTCACCTCAACTCCGCCCAACATCCTCACCCCAGGAGTCCCTTAATGGCCAATGTCGCGGATCTAAAAGCAAAAGACGAGCGAGTCCGGCCCAAGTAAGACGATCTCATGGGCACACCGGCTGGTAGTAGATCCGGACCAGGAAAGAGAACACCGGCCCCTATGATTACTGAAAAATTCAGCCGGTGTGAAGACACAGGTAATGGTTCTTAAGGCCCCACATCGGATCAGTGGAGACTCCGTCCAACCAATGGCTTTGCTAACCGGTGTCACAAATTTGACAACGGAGGGGTGAGGTCGGAAGATTATGCGCGGTGACCTGGAATCGCACTCCCTGGAAAATGGCAGACAGGGAGGCGGAAGTGGGCAATTAAAAAAATCCCACTGAAAACCCTGCTCCCCACCAATGGTAATGGCCAGAGCTGCACACCACTACACAGATGGGTGAGTGGGAGTTCTGGTTGTCCAAAAACCCTCGGCCCATGACTTGAAGGCCCTATAAATGCCCCAACCAAGGAAGCTCAGCGGGTTAGTCGGCAGATTCTCCCTCTACGCGAGAAAACCTCAGAAATTCTCTCTGATTCCTCAAATTCTCTCTGATTCCTCAAAGTCCTTAATTGACTCCCCCACCTGAAACCAGTGACTTGCCTTAGTCACCACAAAGGACCCCTTAGTTCGAAAGAAGGTTGGAAGTTTCTCTTTTTCACTAATACAAAGTCACTGCTCTCACACCGTCCGTATCCCGAACGTACCTCGTCATCACAGAACTGATTCCGTTCCAACTCCCATACATTGTCAATCTTCGTTACTGCTCAACAGCGTTCACCCCGGACCAACTCCCTACAACACCGGTCGTGGCCTTTGGATTTCCAGCTCAGGTCCAACTCCGGTCCATTGTCCCTACCAGCGTACGAGTTCGAAATCAGTCTGACACCGTCACCGTGCTCAACCTCCCACATCGGTTCTTAGCTCGTCACACCGGTTCCACTCCTTTCCTTATTTCTTTGCTTCCAGTTTTCCTTTTTTTTACTTTCCTATGAGTTTGCTGTTTGTTGATTGTAGTTGCCTGCGTTCCATTAGTTTGCGCTGTTAATATCTTTATTCTTTTCCATAATAAGTTGACATAATAAAAAGGGCGATTTTGTAAAAAATAGTGTCGTACGGGAGCACTCCTGTCTACACAACCCTCTTAAGATTCGTGCACGTGCGAAGAACTTCGCTTTGCACGGATCCTCCTCTTTAATGATATCCACCAATATCTTTCAGATTCCTTCCTAAAAATAGCAACACTCAGAACTACGTAACCCTGATTTCTTGGCAATTCAAGAATACGTAGGAGCAGGACTTTAATTCCTGTCGGGCCCATCTTTCTTATTTCCTTTTTTTCACTGATTTATTGCTTTACTTTTTTATATTTCTTTCATAAACTTCCTTTTTCGGTCACTTCCGTGAAAATTAATTTAGACGTGACGTCTTGTTGGTTTCCCCATGGTTTTTGCCCAAGCCTCGCCATAATTTCATAGGGGAGGGGTACTTAGGACAAGACGTCCCGCTTATCCCTTTCCTATCCCTATCCTTTTATCCGAGGATGTCCAGTTTAGGCATGACGCCTTATTAGCATTCTCTTCCCCTCTCTGTCTCATATCGAAGTCGAGTTCAATTCGGATGAAACGTTCCATTGACCTCGCTTCGACATTCTATGTTTGTATAGTTCTCCCACTCCACTCTATTGTTTTCAAAATAAAAGTAAAAGGGAAGAAACCATGTTTTATTTAAGGCTATTTATATTGTGCTTTCAATCTTGGTACTGTCTTTGACAGGCGATGTAGGGTGCTAATACCTTCCCTACTCGTAACCGACTCCCGAACTTGGATTTCAATTTTTAAACCAGTGCTTTACTGAACTTAGTTTTTTCCCAATGTTTTTCCTAAGGATAAAAACGTTGGTGGCGACTCCCTGTTTCATTTTTTTTTCTCTCTTGTTCGCCGTGCCGTCGCGACCCAGGTTGCGACAGATGGCGACTCCACTGGGGAGACCAAGAGAGTCAGGCCAATTTGATTGAAAGCGCATGTTCTTTTATATAGCCTTTGTTAGCTTGGATTTCTTCCCCCTTGTTTTATTTTCTGTTAATTGTTGTGAATGTTTGTTCTTGTTTTATTCGCATCTTGTTATTTGTTTCGTTGTCTATATTTTGCATGTTTATTGAACCCTAGGGTAGGAGACCATGTTACTTTTCTGCAATCATTGAACCCTAGGGTAGACGACTTTGTATATTTGTTCTGTGTTTGTTCCTTGTGCAGGATGGGGTAAGGTAAAAGGTATTGAATGTCCTTCCACACACTACACTCACATTATTTGCACACACTTATGAGTGGCGCCCTATACCCGGGCCCCAAATGAAGCTTAAGTTAGGAGGGGTTGGTAACGGAATCGTATGGGATGTACTTCCTATCCGGTGTTCGTGAGAACCTCAACCAGAGTTCGACCTCTCACGATATACGCACTTAGTGAATTCCTCACTGTTTGCGTCCCTGTCATGATTAGGATCTTGGCTCTGGTGACCTTCTAGATGTCTAGCGGAAGCCACCCAATGTGAGAAATCCACTGTTAGATAAGCTATAGGTCCCAGAAAAGACTTTCAGAAAAAACCTGGCTTAAGGCACAAAAGGGCGGACTTTACTATACCTTATCTCATTCTCGATTTCCCTTTAAATCCAAAATTGATGAACTGCTTATGTGTTCAAAGGGTTACTTTATTCCAAACAAAGGGTGAATCATTTTTCTTTTAAAAAAATAGTAATCCTTTAACAAATAAGCAGTTCCCTCACTTTTTGTGTACTTATGAGTCCTGGGTTATAGATCTTCCCAATCGTCAAAATGAAAACAAAATTCTATTCAAGCAGATATTGATGACGTTGGGAAGATCCATAACCCGTACGACTTTAGTTTCACATGAGTTTTGCCGACCGCTACTTCTCAAACTGAAAATGTTTTCCAATAAATTAATGAAGAAGTAGTGGTTCACAAAACATTAGCAGTAACTGACTTCTTTTTCTCTCTCTTTGCTCTTGCAGGAAGCTGTTTGGAATTTAGCGGGTACCTTTGAGCAATATGGAAATTGACATGAGATCTGATAGTTGTGACACAAATGTGACCGAGTTGAGGAAAGTATTGCACCTTAAGGCCAAGAAGATTGACATGGGTAGTCTGCAAACAATGGGGAGAAAATTAAGCCTGACACAGAAAATGGCTTTTACAAGAAAGTATGGAAGGATTCTGAAGTTGTTAGAAGTGGAAGTGCAAATTGAGGCGATCACTGCCTTAGCACAATTCTATGACCCACCTCTCAGGTGTTTCACATTTAGAGACTTTCAGTTGGCCCCATCTATTGAAGAATTTGAACAAATCCTGGGGATGCCTTTGGAAGGACAGATACCTTATCGTCATCTTGACCATCATGCAACTATCGCTTCCATCGCCCGTGTTCTGAAGATCCGTCCCGACACCTTAAGGGATGCACAACTAAATAGAAATCAGATCCCCGGATTCACTCGGGAATTTCTTGAGAAACATATGCAGGTCCTGGCAGAAAAGGAAGATTGGGAAGCCTTTATGGATGCTCTAGCTATTACCATCTATGGTGTTGTGTTGTTCCCCAACATTGATAATTATGTGGATTATGATGCTATCGCCGTATTCCTAGCTCGCAAGCACAGGCTTGAGAATCCTGTCACGGCTGTGTTGGCAAATGTGTACTGCACCATGGATTTCTGTCACACACAAGGTGGAAAAAGGGTTGTTTGTTGTCTACCTGTTTTGTATGTATGGCTCACATCACACGTTTTCCACCAAGTTTGTAGGGCCGAATGTCCGGTTTCTGATCTGAAGCTATGTCAGTTGACAGTGAAAAGTGGGCGCGAGTGGGCCAATCACCTCATAGGGCTCACAGCAGAGAAAGTTAGGTGGTATCCCCAATGGTTGGAAGTTGAATCAATTGTTCACCATTGTGGAAATTACCCAAATGTTCCCCTTATTGGTACGCAAGGATGTATCAACTATAATCCCGTCATAGCCAAGCGTCAGCTAGCTTATCCTTTGCTTGGACCACCTGATGAAGAGTCTCTCATTCCTTTCGTCTCATATTACTCGAAAGGAAGCTGTGTCCTTGTCATTCGGGATATAGCGAATGCATGGAAGAAAGTCCATCGAAAGGGAAGAGAACTGGGGGCCCGAAGCCATGATGTCAGAGGAGAATATTATGAATGGATCTTGAATAGGGTCTCTATTGTTAAATTACCCTTCAGGAGTCCCCCTCGTCTCCAGGAAAATCCTCCTGCTCTATCACCTGTTGCGGAGGATGAAGCAACCAAGGCGCTAAAGACCAAAATAGAAGAGTTAGCTGCCAGGAACAAGGAGCTAGAGGAAGACTTATTGAGATGTCAGCAAGAATACACCCTTCAGAAAAGGGAGAACCTGGAGAACAAGCAAGCTGTTGAAGAGATCAGGAAGAAACGAAAGATTGATGAGAGCTACATGATAAAACAAGACCAATGTCTTCAAGCGGCCAATTCTCAACTAAAAATGAAGAACAAGCAAAGTGATACCATCCTGGCTGAGAAACGTCTTCTGAAGGATATGCTGGCACAATCGAAAGAAAATGAGCAGAATATCATGGTACAAAAAGAGCTCCTACAAACACAAGTCCACAAATTGGAACAACAGCTCAATGAAATGAAAAAGGCTTGCGAACAAGAGATAAGTAGGGAACGACAACGCGCCATAAACATTGAGCAAGATTGTCAAGAGACCATACGCCTCTTAGAAACTGAACAAAATGAAACCATTCACTTATGGATGGATCGCTTTGCTAAGTTGGCGTACCTGGCCAACGGGGCTCTAGAAGATCTCCCATTTTTGCTCAAACAAGCGGAAGGAATTGCTAACCCGGTCAACACTCCTAGGGAAATTGCAACGTTCTTAGATTACTGCAGAGGACGAATTTGTAAAATGAGGGAAATGATTGCCCGAGCTAGGGATGGCTGATTTATTTTCCCGCTTTGTAACTCGGCATTTTATGGCAATAATGTACTCTTTTCAAGATAATGGATTCCTTTATCTTCACAACTATCTCATGTTAATTTCTATTCAATGCTTTACTTAGTACTCTTGAACGTGACGTTCTGAGGAACGGTCGAAGGATCCGTCAAGTTCCAACATTGCTTCCCGCGTAATCTCGTTTCACTTAATTTTTTTTCTTTAATTCGCTTATCTTTTCTAAATTTTCCTTTGTGTTCCTTTCTAAAGACATTACGGGAAAACATTCTTACGGGACCAGGCTCAGGAAGAAACTCATGGCTGATATAGAGCAAGAAAATGAGAATTTAAAAGCTGAGCTCGCCCAGGTCAAGGAACAGATGGCTGAGTTGGCCAAGCTCCTAGAAAGGAGAGTCACAGAAGGGGGATCTTCTGCAGGGGTTGAAGACGCCCGGCAACAACCATCTACCTCTCATCACGGTCAAGATCCGGTTACAGGATCTGACCCCAGGACCACCGCGCCTCCTCTCGTTGTTCGCATAAGGAGGCCAAATCCTGCAAACACCCAACAACACACCTTTGTGGATGAGGAAGGAAACGTTATTCCCTTTCCTCCGTATGGTTTGCCACACGGATATTTCCCACCACTCCAGGAAGAACCTTGCCACCAAGACCAAGTTCCCATCACTGCCCAGCCTAACACTAATCAACCAAACAACCCGCTTACCCAAGCACAAGCCACCCAGGTGCCACATACTCATACACAAGCCGCCCAAGCACAGCCTACTCATGCCATTCATATACCCCGAACCACTGCCAAACCAGACACCTTCATACCAAACACTGACATGTTTCATTCCTACCAGCAATACGGGAAGGTTAGTCAACATACTGCTGCCAGTCCAAATGCTGTGGCTACTACCCAGGAAGAGAGGTTGGAATTCTTGGAAAGGCGTTTAAGGGAGATGGAAGGAACAAGTAGATTTGGGACAGGCACTGCTGCTGAACTTTGTCTAATCCCTGATGTCGTCATACCTCCTAAATTCAAGACGCCTGATTTTGACAAATACAGAGGGTTGACATGCCCGAAGAATCATCTAACCATGTACTGTCGTAAGATGGCCTCGCATGCGTCAAATGACCCTCTGCTGATTCATTGTTTTCAGGACAGCCTGGTTGGGGCTCCCCTGACATGGTACAATCATCTAGAGCGCTCTCGTATACACTGCTGGAAAGACCTAGCAGACTCGTTCATGCAACAATACAAATATAACCTGGACATGGCCCCGGATAGGGGACAATTACAGAACATGACTAGGAAAGATAACGAGACGTTCAAGGAGTACGCCCAAAGGTGGCGCGAAGTGGCGGCACAGGTTGACCCACCTCTATCTGAAAAGGAGGTGATCACTATATTCATAGATACACTTCAAACTCCTTTCTATGAGAAGATGATTGGAAGTGTCTCGTCCCATTTCTCTGATATTGTCACTATTAGAGAAAGGATAGAAAATGGGCTAAGGACCGGCAGGATAGTCCGAAGTCCATCTGGGATGGGAGCTGCAAGGAGACCTACACTTGGCGAAAACAGGAGAAGAGAAGGGGAGACCAACTTGGTCTCTCACAACCAGAGAAGGAACCTGGCAGGGCCACTTACCCCAGTTAGCCTTTCACCAGTATATCCCGGCGTGTCGCACCCGTATGTGGCAGCCATTCCAAACCATAATCCACCACAATTCAGACCAACCATTGTACGGCCACCTGCGCCACCACAGATACCACACCAAGCACCACAAGCCAACCCACCGCCAAATATCCAAAGAAGGAACAATGACCGTGCTCCACCCCAGTTCGATCCCATCCCAATGTCCTATACCGAACTCTTGCCTCACCTCATTGAAAAAACTCTAGTAGTACCCTGTCCCTTGAGGCCACTACAGCCACCTTATCCTAGGGGGTATGACCCTAATGCCCGGTGCGATTATCATGCGGGTGCACCAGGCCATTCTACTGAAAATTGTCTGGCTTTGAAATATAAAGTAAGGGACCTGATTCAGGTAGATTGGATAAGCTTCCGAGAAGGAAGTCCAAATGTGACAACAAACCCTCTGCCTGATCATGAAGGGCCCAGGGTCAATGCTATCGGGGAAGATGTGGAGTATATGTCCAATGTTGAGGACATTCAGATGCCTCTAAAAGAAATTCACTCCCCTATGTTTGAGTTAGGGTTAGTAAAGGACAAATGGGATGAAGACTTCGATGATACCCAATCGACAAAGCAGCAAGAGTTTCGAAAAACTCTCCAAAGGTTTATGGACAGTCACACTATACGAGTCTGCAAGCGCCATGGCGATGAGGTAAATATGATACAGGGACAGACTGGACTTCGGGCCCCAAAACCCCTGGTCATATTTTATAGTAAAAATGCGCCGCTAACGTAGACCCCTGCCAAAACTACTATTACGGCACGGCCACCTGCTCCATTCCCATATGACAACTCCCACACCGTGCCTTGGAAGTATAACACGGACATAGTTGTTTCCAACCCCGTAATAGTTGATCGGGCGCCTGCTTTGTTGGTTACCAACATCGCCGGTGTAGGCGGAATGACCCGAAGTGGGAGAGTGTATGCGCCTTCAGAGCCAAAGCAAGACAAGACTGCCGCGGAAGGCAAAGCCGGGAAGGTTGGGATCGCTGGCGAAGCAAAGAAGGTTGTGCCAGAGGAGGAGACTAAGGAGTTCTTAAAATTTATCCGCCACAGCGATTACCAGGTATTGGATCAGTTGAACTATACCCCCGCCAAGATCTCCTTATTATCTCTGCTGACAAGTTCTGAATCACATCGGAACGCGCTAATGAAGGTGCTAAGTGAGGCGCACGTGAAACATGACTTGCCTGTTGATAAGTTCCAAGGTATTGTTGGACATATAGTGGCCAGTAACTATCTGACTTTCACGGATGACGAGGTGCCGGTGGAAGGGAAAAGACACAACAAAGCTCTCCACATCTCTGTGAAGTGTCAAGACCATATTATGGCAAAAGTGCTCGTCGATAATGGATCATCCTTGAATGTGATGCCCAAGTCTACATTAGCTAAACTACCCATAGATGGGGCATGCATGAGACCGAGCTCCATGATAGTAAGAGCTTTTGATGGGACCCGACGGGAGGTCATAGGCAAAGTTGAGCTACCCATACAAGTTGGACCCCATATCTTTCAAGTTCTCTTCCAAGTAATGGATATCATGCCCGCCTATAGTTGCTTGTTAGGGAGGCCATGGATCCATTCAGCAGGGGTAGTTCCTTCCACTTTACACCAGAAACTAAAGTTCATCGTTGATAACAGACTGGTAATCGTTTCTGGAGAGGAGGATCTTCTGGTCAGTAAGCCAGTTACTACCCCCTATGTAGAGGCAGCCGAGGAAGCCCTCGAGACATCATTCCAGGCTTTGGAGATAGCCAACGCCACAAGCATGCCTTTCCCAAAGGTACCGCTAGCAGTAGCAAAGACCATGCTACGAGGAGGATATAAGCCGGGAAAAGGACTCGGAAAAGAACTGGAAGGAAGAATTCAACCTGTCTGTCTCCCTGAGAACAAAAATAGGTACGGCCTGGGATACCAACCTACCACTGAAGACCAAAAAGGGGTAGAGAAAGAGAGGAGAGGGAAGAGGATTACTCGTCATATCGGGCATGCACTCAACACTGCGAAAATCCCTATCTGTGACCTCTACCAGAGCTTCAGGAGCGCCGGAGTAATGTTTCCAGATCAAGTGGCCGTGATCCAAAGTGATCCTGATGAAGGCCCCGGATTCGTGTATGCTGGCTCACCTGGTCAGGAACTGAACAACTGGGAGGTCATAGAATTCCCCATGATTTGTACCATTTCATCAAAGTAATCATGTTTTCTGTTCGATCCTTTAGCTATGCTTCGGGATCTCATTTTGTAACAATAAAAACTTGTTCGTTTGTTTGAATAATAAATGCCGTCAGTCTCCAAATAGCTTGATCTGTTTAGTAACCTATTATTTAAACCTTTCTCTTGCTTGTTTTCCTTTTCATTTGCTATGATACACTGAAAATGCAGATCCGAAAGCGATTCACCTGAGAATAGTGAGAATTCGGTCTTATTTCACGATTTTGACTGTCTAACTGATTGCGCCAATGAGGAATATGATGAAGACTGCGATCCCTCGCCTGAGTTAACCCGGTTATTGGAACAAGAGGATAGGGAAATTCTGCCCTACTTAGAGATAGCCGAGGTTATCAATTTGGGAATTGGAGGAGTTAAAAAGGAAGTCAAAATTGGTACCTCGTTAAGTAAAGAACAAAGGCAGGAACTGGTTGGGTTGTTGAGAGAGTTCAGCGATGTTTTTGCCTGGTCTTACAAAGATATGCCAGGACTGGACAATAGCATTGTCGAACATAGGCTACCATTAAAACCTGAATGTCCGCCAGTAAAGCAGAAGCTGCGACGTATGAAACCTGAGATGCTTCTGAAAATCAAGGAAGAAGTCAAGAAGTAATTTGATGCCGGGTTCTTAGCCGTGGCAAAATACCCACAGTGGGTGGCAAATATCGTCCCGGTCCCGAAAAAGGATGGCAAAGTACGAATATGCGTGGACTATCGCGATTTGAATAGGGCTAGCCCCAAGGATGATTTTCCCCTGCCTCAGATTGATGTTCTAGTCGACAATACCGCGCAACATACGATCTTTTCATTCATGGACGGTTTCTCCGGATACAATCAAATTAAGATGGCGCCTGAGGATATGGAAAAAACCACATTTGTCACCTTGTGGGGAACCTTCTGTTATAAGGTGATGTCTTTTGGTCTAAAGAATGCCGGAGCAACTTACCAGAGGGCCATGGTAACCCTTTTCCATGACATGATGCACAAGGAGATGGAGGTTTACGTCGATGATATTATTGCCAAGTCTAAAACGGATGAAGGGCATATGAAAGACCTAAGGAAACTCTTCGAAAGGCTGAGGAAATTCAAGCTTAGGCTAAACCCAGCCAAGTGCACCTTTGGCGCAAGATCCGGGAAGTTGCTGGGATTCATAGTAAGCAAGAGAGGCATAGAGGTCGACCCTGACAAAGTTAAAGCCATTCTTGAAATGCCTCCTCCCCATACAGAAAAGGAAGTTAGAGGTTTCCTAGGGAGATTAAATTACATCGCTCGCTTCATCTCACAGTTGACGGCAACATGCGAGCCAATTTTCAAATTGCTCCGTAAGAACCAACCAGTTCAATGGAACGAGGATTGTCAAAAGGCTTTTGAAAAGATAAAGCAGTACTTGCAGAACCCGCCAGTTTTGATCCCACCTACCCCGGGAAGACCGCTCATTTTATACCTTACAGTGTTAGATGAATCCATAGGTTGTGTGTTGGGGCAACATGATGAGACTGGGAAGAAAGAGCATGCCATTTATTATCTAAGCAAGAAGTTCACTTGTAACACCCCTAATTTCGTTATTTATTATTTAAAATAAAATTTCAAAGGAATTTGATTATAGTTCTTTAGAACTTTTTGATTGTTATATAATTTATAAATTTTTGGAATTTTTATATTTTTTTCATTTTTTTAGAATGACAAAAATACCCTTAACCTTTCATTTAATAACCAAAATGCCACTGTCGACATCATCGCTTACATCATCGCTTAATTACATCATCGCTTACATCATGAATAGTAAAATAAATAATTAAATAATCTTAAATAGTGAAATTTTCTTCCCATAAATAGATGGCTCATTTACAACATTTCCACACAAAAATTAGAGAGAGAATCTAGAGAGATAGTGCGTAAGAAATTAGTGGAGAGTAAATTCTTTTGGTAAAAAGAAGTTCTGCCGGAGGTGTAAGGTAATAACTTTCTTCTATATTATTTTTATAATTTTAGTTTATTTTTTTAGCACTCTTAAACCATTGATATACTAGTACTATTATGAATAAGTTACTATAGTAAGAATAAATTATCGCTGTGTTATTTTTACTATTTACTGTTACTATTCAAAATTTACTATTTATCGTTACTATTCAAAATTTACTATTCACTGTTATTGTTCATGATTTACCATTTACCACTACTATTCAAAAAGTTACTATTCACAATTTACTATTTACTGTTACTATTCAAAATTTACTATTTACCATTACTATTCAAAATTTACTATTCACTGTTATTGTTCATGATTTACCGTTTACCACTACTATTCAAAAAGTTACTATTCATAATTTACTATTTACTATTACTATTCAAAAACTACTATTTACCGTTACTAGTAATGACTTACCATTTACCGTTACTATTTATTATTAATATGCACATTTACTATTTATCATTCTGATAGCAATCTTAATTTTCATCTTAAGCTTATACTGAAATAAGTTAGTATTAATATTTTGTTAGAACTTGGAGGCGCAGAGCGAATTCACTTTTGGTAGCAAATCGAGGTAAGGGGGAGTGAGATTAAGGGTATAATATGAAAATACATAAGAATATTGGGAGGAGTCCCCTACTCCTTTTAAACATAACAATATTATTATTTTAAAATAATAACTTCTAACTTAAAATTTATAATAATTGTTATTAATTAAGCATCTTGTGTAACTTAATATCTGAAATAATTATTTAAGAACTTGAACTATTATGACCTATACGGACTGAATTGAACCTATGCAAGGATTTGAACTATTATGAACTTGACTAAACCTATGCAAGGATTTGGACTGTTATGACATATATGGACTGAACTAGACCTATGCAAGGATTGGACTATCTTGGATTTACATAGACCTATGCGAGGAATTGACCATAGAACTTAAAACAAAAATTTATTAATTTAAATAATCATTGAATTTTAAATTATCATATTTATAACTGATGTTTAATTATTTGATTTGATTATGGTTGTTAATATTTATTTATGTTTTATGATGTTTGATTGTGATTGACAATGTTTGATTATGATTGATAATCCTATACTGTGGAGTTTGAGCATATAGCAAACATGACGGAAAGCTAAAATTCAGTAAGAATTTACTTATCTCCTACTTCTTTATTTACTTATTCATCTTTATTTAAATTACTTTTAAGAAATTTCTTAGATTCCAATAAAACTACATAAGTTTTTAGAAATCTCTTTTTATATTTTAATATATATATATATATATCTTTACTAAAATTTAGATTTTTTTTAATTAGTTTATCAAAAAGAAAAAGAAAGAGAAATTATTTTAATATATACATATATATACTTAATATTTAAATGTATAAGAATATTACACAAAATTTTCAAGTACTAAGGTTTTAAAGATCGATAATTCCAAATTTGAGTTTTTAGAAATTGATTTTGAATTGACCTATAAACTTTTATAAAGAAGGTTGTGAAATATATTTAAGGCTTTGAAACTCAAATTTATAAGGAGATTTGATTTGTGATTTGAAAAAGAACCGTACTAAAATTCTATGTGCGTATTTGAGAAGTTGACAAAGTACAGTTTACTGGGGTGGCTATGTCGTGATTCATAGGCCCTGATAATATAATTGAGTTTCTAAAAGCCTTAACCAACTAAATACGCGAGTAGTTCATGCATCATGAATCATCGAAGAGAAACAAGATGATATTGTCTGGGGACGGATTATAGAAACCGAGGATACATTAGAGGAGGCTTAATTGTGAGCCTTGGGATGAGAGGGTGTGAAAGGGTGCTTCAGGGGACCTGGGGTAGCTCCCTAGTGTCGGGTACTTTCACAATAAAAACCTTTTCAATCTGACTAGTCTCTAAGTGTTTCCATGCCAGTTGAGCTGTTCATGTTATTATTATCCGGAATTATGGAACAGTGTAAACTCCTGGTTGGCCCAGTGCAAATTAAAATTTAAGGGGCCCACATATATAGATAAGTTATGATGAAGATATGGCATATCATTCATACATTCATAAATTGATTGTGCTTGTGATTGTGATTGATATTATTATACTAGTTTGTGAAAACCCTTTATTGCTTATGTCCCATTTGGGAATATTATATTCTGTTTCTCACTCCTTTCTCTATGTTTTTGTTTCATATGTTTTAAATTAATGGTTCGTACAGAGCGAAGGATCGAAGAACATTGACAGTATATATAGCACGTTCTAGAAAGGGAGCTCGGTATGAATACCGTGGTCCAATGAATAAATAATGTCACTAGGCAACTGCTCTTGGGCCATGGAGTTTCCTCTCTTTCTTATAATGTTTAATGTTTATTTTCTTCGGATGAATGTACAAATACTTTATAAAGTTTTAATAATATTGAGCTATTTCAGAAATAATGTATATAATTTATTCCGATAGTTTCTTTTTAACAAACATATCTTTAGTAAAAAAAAAATTATTACGAATTTTTCTAGAATTTATTAAGGTGTAACAGAGGGTGTAACAAAGTGGTATCAGAGCAGTTAATCCAATAGGCCTGGGGAAAAGGTCTATCTTGCTTTGTCCGTAAACTCTGTATAGGTGATAGAGAATAGAATATCTAACTTGGTAGTAACTGTGATTGATGTGACAAATCTCAGTTACTGTGAAACAGGAAACTAATGGCTGGAAATGATCTTGCTGGAGTTGTAGAACGCTTAATCAATGCAATGGGAGCACGTGAAGGTCAAGGTAACGATGCCTTGAGAAGGCTGGACCTATTTGAAAAGCGCAATCCACCTCGTTTCAAGGGAGGATATAACCCTGATGGAGCACAAATCTGGATTCGAGAGATAGAGAAGATCTTTCGAGCATTGCAATGTAATGAAGCTGATAAGGTAGTCTTCGCTACTTATGCCTTATCTGAGGATGCCGAACATTGGTGGGATAGCACGCGTAGACAATTTGAAGTCAACGACGTGGAGATCACTTGGGATTATTTCAAGGATATGTTTTTGGAGAAATACTTTCCAGCTGATGTTAAAGAGAAAAGACAGTTCGAATTCCTGTCGCTGACCCAAGGAAATATGACCGTTGGAGAGTACGCATCCAGGTTTGAAGAGCTATCTCGTTTTCATTCTCATTATAATGATGCTACTAATGAAAGAGATCGGTGTGCAAAGTTTGTAAATGGATTGCGGCCAGAAATTAAGGAAGCTATACGAATGCAGGAAATCCGTGAATTTTCTGTATTGGTAAATCGCTGCAGGATCTTTGAAGAAGATCATAAGGATAGAATGACTAAAAGTCGTGAGCCCATTCACAAGGCAGGAGAAATGAGAAGTGGAGGACCTCACCATCACCAAAGAAGAGACTTCAGGAGAAATAAGCCTTACCAAACGCCATTTCGCCGGTTTGGAGCAGCATCTGTTCCTAACAGACCCCAAGCTTCAACTGGAAGCTATTACCCAACATCTGCACCAAATTTTAAATGTTTTCTCTGTGGAGGACCCCATTTGAAAAGGGATTGTCCTAAAAACACTTATGTTTGTTTTAAGTGTAACAAACCAGGACATCACATCAAGGATTGCCCAGAGATGAAGAGGGAAAACCCTGAAGGTGCAAGCATAAATACTCAAGGAGGCGCGCACAGTGCAGTCGGACGGCCGAAGGCAAAAGGAAAGGTTTTTGCAATCACTGGAGAAGAAGCATCTCATTCTGATTCCATGGTGGAAGGTAAGTGTATCATTAATAAGATTCCTTTAACTGTTATGTATGACTCAGGTGCATCACATTCCTTTATTGCCAATGACTGTGTAGAAAAACTAAAGTTACCTGTGATAGAACTGCCATTTGACTTATCTGTACATACTCCTGGAAACAATCCCATTGTCACTTCTAAAGCCTGTTGGAAATGCCCTATTGTCATAAATGGTAGGGACTTTAAGGCCAATCTTTTCTGTTTACCCCTTTCTGGCTTAGAAGTTATTATTGGGCTAGATTGGTTGTCTGACAATCATGTTCTAATAGATTGTCATAATAAGACCATAATGTTTAAAGAACCAGTGAATTTGAATCCTGAGGATTCGAGATTTCTAACCGCCAACCAAGTGAGTGCCTCTTTAAAAGGAGGGGCTCAAGGATTCATGCTATTGCTTTCAACGAAAGGAGAGCAAGAATCAAAAATCAAAAATCTGCCGGTTGTGTGTGAATTTCCTGACGTTTTTCCTGAAGATATCCCTGGTTTACCCCCAGAAAGAGATGTGGAATTTACCATTGATCTAGTACCTGGAGTTGGACCCATTTCAATTGCACCATACCGAATGTCACCTCTAGAATTAGCAGAGTTAAAGAAACAACTTGAAGAGATGATAGAGAAGCAGTTTATACGACCCAGTGTATCCCCCTGGGGTGCACCAGTGTTGTTGGTTAAGAAAAAGGATGGTAGCATGAGGTTGTGTGTAGATTATCGGCAACTGAACAAGGTGACGATCAAGAACAAATATCCTCTGCCAAGAATTGATGACTTGATGGATCAGCTGCGTGGTGCCACGGTGTTCTCCAAAATTGATTTGAGGTCTGGATACCATCAGATAAGGGTAAAGAAAGAAGATGTACCAAAAACTGCTTTTAGAACACGCTATGGCCATTACGAATATCTAGTAATGCCTTTTGGTGTAACTAATGCACCAGCCGTATTCATGGATTACATGAATAGGATTTTTCATCCATATCTAGATAAATTTGTAGTGGTGTTCATTGATGATATATTAGTGTACTCTAAAAGCAAAGAAGAACATGTTGAACACTTGAAGGTTGTGTTGGAAATCCTGAAAAAGAAACAACTGTATGCAAAGCTGTCGAAGTGTGAATTCTGGTTGGAAGAAGTGAACTTTTTAGGACATGTAATTAGTCAAGGAGGAATAGCAGTAGACCCTTCCAAGGTGGAGGCAGTTTTAAAATGGGAGAGACCAACCACGATCACTGAGATTAGAAGTTTCTTGGGCTTGGCTGGATACTATAGGAGATTCATTGAAGGATTTTCAAAGCTAGGATACCCATTGACCAAGTTAACACGGAAAGGACAACCTTTTGTGTGGACGACACAATGCGAAAATAGTTTTCAAGAGCTGAAAGATCGACTTACTTCTGCGCCGGTGTTAGTACTCCCCGATCCACATCGAAGTTTTGAAGTTTACTGTGATGCGTCTAAACAAGGACTAGGAAGTGTACTCATGCAAGACAAGAAGGTTGTAGCCTATGCGTCGCGCCAATTAAGGCAACATGAGATTAACTACCCTACCCATGACTTAGAATTAGCCGCTGTAGTCTTTGCCTTAAAGATTTGGAGGCATTATCTATACGGTGCAACATTTGATGTGTTTAGCGATCATAAGAGTCTCAAGTATTTATTCGACCAAAAGGAGTTAAACATGAGGCAACGGAGATGGATGGAGTTCTTAAAGGACTACGACTTTGAGTTGCAATACCATCCTGGAAAAGCGAATGTAGTAGCTGATGCTTTAAGTCGAAAGTCTCTACATGCGTCCACAATGATGATTAAAGAGCTGGAATTAATAGAGAACTTCAGAGATCTTAACCTAGCAGTAAAGGTTAATGCTAACAGCTACAAATTAGGAGCGTTGCATGTGACAAATGAATTCATGAGGCAAGTTTTAGAGGCTCAACGAGATGATGAATTCCTACAAGAAAAGAAAGAACTTTTGAAACAAGGAAAAGAAGTCGAGTTCAATGTAAGAAATGACCAATTACTGAGGTATAAAGATCGAGTGTGTATCCCTGATCAAGAGGAGTTGAGGAAAGCAATTCTGGAAGAAGGACACAAAAGTTATATGAGCATTCATCCCGGAGCTACTAAAATGTATCAAGATTTGAAGAAGTTATTTTGGTGGCCTGGAATGAAGAAAGCAGTGGCAGAGTACGTGGCTGCATGTCTAATTTGCCAGAAGGTTAAAGTAGAACACCAAAAACCCCCTGGAATGCTACAATCAATGGAAATACCGGAATGGAAATGGGATGGCATTACCATGGACTTTGTGACTTCTCTACCTAAAACTCCATTAGGACATGATTCAATATGGGTAATAGTTGATAGACTAACAAAGTCTGCCCACTTTATTCCTATCAACATTCGTTACTCTATGGAGAAGCTGGCAAAATTATACATCGAGGAGATTGTGAGATTGCATGGAATTCCTTCAAGTATCATTTCTGATCGGGACCCTCGTTTTACATCACAATTCTGGAAGAGCTTGCACAAGGCTTTGGGAACAAGACTGCGTCTAAGTTCAGCATATCATCCTCAGACGGATGGACAATCAGAAAGAACAATCCAATCTCTAGAGGACTTGTTACGAGCTTGTGTGTTAGAGCATAAAGGAAGTTGGAATCAATTCTTACCATATGTGGAGTTTACCTACAACAACAGTTTCCATGCTAGCATTGGCATGGCGCCTTTTGAAGCATTATATGGAAGAAAATGTAGGACCCCGCTATGTTGGTTTGAGACTGGTGAAAACTTGATGCTAGGACCAGAGTTGGTACAACAAACCACGGATAAAATCAAAATGGTTCAGGAAAAGATGAAGGCAACACAAAGCAGGCAGAAAAGTTACTATGACAAAAGAAGAAAGCCGCTCGAATTTCAAGAGGGTGATCATGTATTCTTGAAAGTCACACCTACGACTGGGGTCGGTCGGGCAATGAAATCTCGAAAACTAACTCCTAGATTTATTGGTCCATATCAAATAATTCATAAAGTTAGTCCTCTTGCCTACCAAATAGCATTACCACCTTTTCTTTCTAATATCCATAATGTTTTTCATGTGTCAAACTTACGAAAGTATATATCTGATCCTACACATGTTATTGAACCTGATGTCATACAAGTTAAAGATAATCTTACATATGATGCACCACCTGTCAGAATAGCTGACAGAAGAATAAAAAAGCTAAGAGACAAGGAAATTCCACTCGTGAAGGTCATTTGGAGTGAAACGAGAGGGGAAGATGCTACATGGGAACTAGAAAATGAGATGAAAGAGTCTCATCCCCAATTGTTTTACTAAAAAGTGTAAATTTCGAGGACGAAATTTTTTTTAGGGGAGTAGAGTTGTAACACCCCTAATTTCGTTATTTATTATTTAAAATAAAATTTCAAAGGAATTTGATTATAGTTCTTTAGAACTTTTTGATTGTTATATAATTTATAAATTTTTGGAATTTTTATATTTTTTTCATTTTTTTAGAATGACAAAAATACCCTTAACCTTTCATTTAATAACCAAAATGCCACTGTCGACATCATCGCTTACATCATCGCTTAATTACATCATCGCTTACATCATGAATAGTAAAATAAATAATTAAATAATCTTAAATAGTGAAATTTTCTTCCTATAAATAGATGGCTCATTTACAACATTTCCACACAAAAATTAGAGAGAGAATCTAGAGAGATAGTGCGTAAGAAATTAGTGGAGAGTAAATTCTTTTGGTAAAAAGAAGTTCTGCCGGAGGTGTAAGGTAATAACTTTCTTCTATATTATTTTTATAATTTTAGTTTATTTTTTTAGCACTCTTAAACCATTGATATACTAGTACTATTATGAATAAGTTACTATAGTAAGAATAAATTATCGCTGTGTTATTTTTACTATTTACTGTTACTATTCAAAATTTACTATTTATCGTTACTATTCAAAATTTACTATTCACTGTTATTGTTCATGATTTACCATTTACCACTACTATTCAAAAAGTTACTATTCACAATTTACTATTTACTGTTACTATTCAAAATTTACTATTTACCGTTACTATTCAAAATTTACTATTCACTGTTATTGTTCATGATTTACCGTTTACCACTACTATTCAAAAAGTTACTATTCATAATTTACTATTTACTATTACTATTCAAAAACTACTATTTACCGTTACTAGTAATGACTTACCATTTACCGTTACTATTTATTATTAATATGCACATTTACTATTTATCATTCTGATAGCAATCTTAATTTTCATCTTAAGCTTATACTGAAATAAGTTAGTATTAATATTTTGTTAGAACTTGGAGGCGCAGAGCGAATTCACTTTTGGTAGCAAATCGAGGTAAGGGGGAGTGAGATTAAGGGTATAATATGAAAATACATAAGAATATTGGGAGGAGTCCCCTACTCCTTTTAAACATAACAATATTATTATTTTAAAATAATAACTTCTAACTTAAAATTTATAATAATTGTTATTAATTAAGCATCTTGTGTAACTTAATATCTGAAATAATTATTTAAGAACTTGAACTATTATGACCTATACGGACTGAATTGAACCTATGCAAGGATTTGAACTATTATGAACTTGACTAAACCTATGCAAGGATTTGGACTGTTATGACATATATGGACTGAACTAGACCTATGCAAGGATTGGACTATCTTGGATTTACATAGACCTATGCGAGGAATTGACCATAGAACTTAAAACAAAAATTTATTAATTTAAATAATCATTGAATTTTAAATTATCATATTTATAACTGATGTTTAATTATTTGATTTGATTATGGTTGTTAATATTTATTTATGTTTTATGATGTTTGATTGTGATTGACAATGTTTGATTATGATTGATAATCCTATACTGTGGAGTTTGAGCATATAGCAAACATGACGGAAAGCTAAAATTCAGTAAGAATTTACTTATCTCCTACTTCTTTATTTACTTATTCATCTTTATTTAAATTACTTTTAAGAAATTTCTTAGATTCCAATAAAACTACATAAGTTTTTAGAAATCTCTTTTTATATTTTAATATATATATATATATATATATCTTTACTAAAATTTAGATTTTTTTTAATTAGTTTATCAAAAAGAAAAAGAAAGAGAAATTATTTTAATATATACATATATATACTTAATATTTAAATGTATAAGAATATTACACAAAATTTTCAAGTACTAAGGTTTTAAAGATCGATAATTCCAAATTTGAGTTTTTAGAAATTGATTTTGAATTGACCTATAAACTTTTATAAAGAAGGTTGTGAAATATATTTAAGGCTTTGAAACTCAAATTTATAAGGAGATTTGATTTGTGATTTGAAAAAGAACCGTACTAAAATTCTATGTGCGTATTTGAGAAGTTGACAAAGTACAGTTTACTGGGGTGGCTATGTCGTGATTCATAGGCCCTGATAATATAATTGAGTTTCTAAAAGCCTTAACCAACTAAATACGCGAGTAGTTCATGCATCATGAATCATCGAAGAGAAACAAGATGATATTGTCTGGGGACGGATTATAGAAACCGAGGATACATTAGAGGAGGCTTAATTGTGAGCCTTGGGATGAGAGGGTGTGAAAGGGTGCTTCAGGGGACCTGGGGTAGCTCCCTAGTGTCGGGTACTTTCACAATAAAAACCTTTTCAATCTGACTAGTCTCTAAGTGTTTCCATGCCAGTTGAGCTGTTCATGTTATTATTATCCGGAATTATGGAACAGTGTAAACTCCTGGTTGGCCCAGTGCAAATTAAAATTTAAGGGGCCCACATATATAGATAAGTTATGATGAAGATATGGCATATCATTCATACATTCATAAATTGATTGTGCTTGTGATTGTGATTGATATTATTATACTAGTTTGTGAAAACCCTTTATTGCTTATGTCCCATTTGGGAATATTATATTCTGTTTCTCACTCCTTTCTCTATGTTTTTGTTTCATATGTTTTAAATTAATGGTTCGTACAGAGCGAAGGATCGAAGAACATTGACAGTATATATAGCACGTTCTAGAAAGGGAGCTCGGTATGAATACCGTGGTCCAATGAATAAATAATGTCACTAGGCAACTGCTCTTGGGCCATGGAGTTTCCTCTCTTTCTTATAATGTTTAATGTTTATTTTCTTCGGATGAATGTACAAATACTTTATAAAGTTTTAATAATATTGAGCTATTTCAGAAATAATGTATATAATTTATTCCGATAGTTTCTTTTTAACAAACATATCTTTAGTAAAAAAAAAATTATTACGAATTTTTCTAGAATTTATTAAGGTGTAACAGAGGGTGTAACATCACTGACTGCGAGATGAGGTATTCTGCTCTGGAAAGGACCTGTTGTGCGTTAGCATGGGCAGCCCGACGTTTGAGACAATACATGATAAACCACACTACTTGGCTAGTTTCCAAAATGGACCCTGTCAAATATATCTTTGAAAAACCTGCCTTGACCGGAAGGATTGCTCGATGGCAGGTCCTGCTAACTGAGTACGATATAGTCTATGTCACTCAGAAGGCTATAAAAGGAAGTGTTCTGGCTGACTACCTAGCTCATCAACCCATAAGAGATTATCAGCCCATGCAGTTTGACTTCCCGGACGAAGATATCATGGCCCTGATTGATGAAGAAGGAGCCCAAAAGGATAAATGGACCCTAAGGTTTGATGGTGCTTCTAACGCATTAGGACACGGAATCGGAGCAATCCTCATTTCACCTGACAGAGAACTTATCCCCGTTTATGCTCGATTATGTTTTGATTGTACCAATAACATCGCTGAGTACGAGGCGTGTTCTCTGGGAATCCAAGCAGCATTGGATGCCAAAGTGAAGAAATTGGAAGTATACGGGGATTCTGCCCTGGTCATTCACCAACTAAAAGGAGAGTGGGAAACTAGAGACAGCAAATTAATTCCCTATCAAACACGCATCAAGGAGTTGATTAAGGAATTTGATGATGTTTCTTTTCACCACGTTCCCCGGGAGGACAACCAAATGGCTGATGCTTTGGCTACCCTAGCATCTATGTTTAAGGTGAGCAATGATTACGACATGCCTCTCATTGAAATAGTGCGGCATCATGAACCCGCATATTGCCAGATGATTGAAAGGGAGTCAGACGGGAAGCCTTGGTATTACGATATCAAGAGGTATGTCCGAAATCAAGAATATCCCGAAGGTGCTACAGAGAATGATAAGAGAACCCTGCGACGGCTCGCCATGGGTTTCTTCTTAAACGGTGATGTGCTTTATAAGAGAAACTACGACTCTGTCTTTCTGCGTTGCATCGACACTGACGAGGCAAGTAAAATCATGAGGGATGTCCACGAGGGATGTTTTGGAACTCACACCAACGGGCACGCCATGTCGAGAAAGATCTTGAGGGCTGGTTACTACTGGATGACCATGGAGTCAGACTGTTTTGCCTATGTTCGTAAGTGTCACAAATGTCAGATATACGCGGACCATATCCACGCTTCCTCGTCTTCCCTGAATGTCTTGTCAGCTCCCTGGCCCTTTTCAATGTGGGGTATGGACGTCATCGGACCCATCGAGCCAAAAGCCTCTAACGGTCATCGTTTCATTTTGGTCGCTATTGACTATTTCACAAAATGGGTAGAAGCTGCTTCGTACGCCAATGTGACAAGGAGTGTTGTGGTTAAATTTGTCAAGCGCGAACTGATATGCCGGTACGGTCTGCCGAGTTAGATCATCACTGATAATGGCATGAATTTGAATAACAAAATGATGAAGGAACTTTGTGAAGACTTCAAAATCCACCATCATAATTCCTCCCCGTATCGCCCTAAAATGAATGGGGCAGTCGAGGCAGCCAATAAAAACATCAAGAAGATCGTACAGAAAATGGTTGTGACCTACAGAGATTGGAGTGAAATGCTCCCCTTTGCTTTACATGGGTATCGTACCTCGGTCCGAACTTCAACTGGGGTAACTCCATTCTCCCTGGTTTATGGTATGGAGGCAGTCCTGCCTTTCGAAGTAGAGATCCCTTCTCTTCGAGTGATAATGGAGGCGGAATTAAAGGAAGCTGAATGGACCCAAACTCGACATGACCAGTTAAATCTGATTGATGGGAAGAGATTGGCGGCCCTTTGTCATGGTCAGCTGTATCAAAAGCGTATGAAACGAGCGTTTGAAAAGAAGGTACGACCTCGACAATTCCGAGAAGGAGACCTAGTCCTCAAGAAAATCTTGCCAATCCAAAAGGACATCCGAGGGAAATGGACACCTAATTACGAAGGACCATACGTCGTGAAGAAGGCTTTCTCTGGAGGAGCTCTAATCCTTACCAACATGGATGGAGAGGATCTACCAATGCCTGTGAACGCCGACGCGGTGAAGAAATATTTTGCCTAAAAAAAAAAAAGAAAAAAAAAAGAAAAAAAAGAAAGAAAAAAAAAGGTGCTCGCTAGGCTGAAAACCCATGGGGCAGCCTAGGCAAAAATTAGAGCTGCTTGATGAGTTGAAAACCCGGAAGGGCGACTCAGGTAGAATAAAAAGCCACAAGTTCAGGCATAAGGACAAGAACTCTTCAGAGAAGGAAAACTGGTCAGGCAAGCGTATCTTTGTCAAAAGTCATTTCCCAGAAGCAAAATCGGAGGACGGTCTCGAAGTCGTGAGGAAAGATCCGGATTCTTATCACTCGCGGGGAGTCGCTGGAGGGTTCAAAAGGCCTTCTTTCTCTCCCACCTTTTAGCTGTTTATACATGTGTTTTGTTACCCCTACCTTCATTACCTATGTACATACTTATATTCAATAATAAAATAAGCTTTCCCTTTCCTTCCCCTGAATCTACAGCTAAATCTTATAAACGAACAAGTTTTTTTCTTAAGAGGAGACTTTTGAAATGAAAAATGATGAAATGAAAAGTCGTGGTGGAACGAAATGCATCCTGGCATCGGACCCGGCCCGTGAGAAAGCATAACCAATCCCGCTAGTTATGTTTCTGGAAGATGGAATCTGTCTCTATCTCATCCATGAGCTATCTTGAAAGCCTATCTCTTAGGAAAGGTTGCTCGAAATGTTAATTCTTTTGTTACTCGTGCTTCTAACCATCTGTTTTGAAGGGTGACGGAACTACGTCACACTGAAATGAAGAACCTGACACCAAGGATCCGGGCCAGAAGTTTTCCCCAAGGGAAATTAGTAGATTGGCATCCCCAGTGAAATCACAATCGCCAAAGCTAGCACTTCCCAAGTTCTCATTCCCCAGCGGAACCATAATCACCAAAAAACTACACTTCCCAAATCCTTCCCCAGTAGGACTGCACTTCCCGGTCAACCCAAACTGGGGCATCTCCCTGGGTTTGTTCTTTCATTCAAGGGGCAGTTCCCCAAGATTTCATCCAATCATGTCAAACTGGGGCATCTCCCTGGGTTTGTTCTTTCATTCAAGGGGCCGTTCCCCAAGATTTCATCCAATCATGTCAAACTGGGGCATCCCCCCGGGTTTTTCCTATCAGTCAAGGGGCAATCCCCTACCTTTTACCTTTCTGCAGACCAAGGGCCACACCCCACATTCATTTACCTGTCAGTCAAGGGGCAATCCCCCACCTTTATCTCTTTGCAAACCAAGGGCCACACCCCACATTTATTTTCCTGTCAGTCAAGGGGCAATCCCCCACCTTTTCTTTTCTGTAAACCAAGGGCCACACCCCACATTTATTTACCTGTCAGTCAAGGGGCAATCCCCTACCTTTTACCTTTCTGCAAACCAAGGGCCACACCCCATATTTATTTTCCTGTCAGTCAAGGGGCAACCCCCACCTTTACCTTTCTGCAAACCAAGGGCCACACCCCACATTTATTTACCCGTCAGTCAAGGGGCAACCCCCTACCTTTTACCTTTCTGCAAACCAAGGGCCACACCCCACATTCATTTACCTGTCAGTCAAGGGGCAATCCCCTACCTTTTACCTTTCTGCAAACCAAGGGCCACACCCCACAGTCATTTACCTGTCAGTCAAGGGGCAATCCCCCACCTTTATCTCTTTACAAACCAAGGGCCACACCCCACATTTATTTACCTGTCAGTCAAGGGGCAATCCCCTACCTTTTACCTTTCTGCAGACCAAGGGCCACACCCCACATTCATTTACCTGTCAGTCAAGGGGGCAATCCCCCACCTTTATCTCTTTGCAAACCAAGGGCCACACCCCACATTTATTTTCCTGTCAGTCAAGGGGCAATCCCCCACCTTTTCTTTTCTGTAAACCAAGGGCCACATCCCACATTTATTTTCCTGTCAACAAAGGGGTAATCCCCCACCTTTACCTTTGTACAAACCAAGGGCCACATCCCACATTTATTTTCCCTGTCAGCAAACCAAGGGCCACACCCCACACTTATTTTCCTGTCAGTCAAGGGGCAACCCCCACCTTTACCTTTCTGCAAACCAAGGGCCACACCCCACATTTATTTACCTGTCAGTCAAGGGGCAATCCCCTACCTTTTACCTTTCTGCAAACCAAGGGCCACACCCCACATTTATTTTCCTGTCAGTCAAGGGGCAACCCCCACCTTTACCTTTCTGCAAACCAAGGGCCACATCCCACATTTATTTTCCTGTCAGCCAAGGGCCACACCCCACATTTATTTCCCTGCCAGCCAAGGGTCACACCCCACATTTACCATTTTGTCAACCAAGGGCCACACCCCACATTTATTTCCCTCTCAAGGGGCAGTTCCCCACTCTTACCTTCCTATCACCCATTGTAAAAAAAAAAAAAAAACGGTGTTGATTCGATATAGGTAGAGGAAGTCCACTATTCCAAGACAAGTGACGATCCAAAGGACGGTGTCATGACCCTCAAGGTCGAATGAAGTAGGCCCTGTCAAGTTGCTGGGACGATGTCCCAATGGTTACACCGTCTACCACTTCGGGGCATAACGAACGGTGTCGTGAGACCTACCTCGGATAGAATTGGGTTAAGAGGTTGCTAAGACCGAGGTCAGGCCAATTACACCGGAGGTTCGAAGGTTAATCAAAGTTGTGGACGAGGTGGCCATGATACGCTAATCCGAGGTTCTATGCTGCCCGAAGGACGTTGTCCATGATGAAGTCCTAATTTTAAGTTGATGATTAAATGATATTACTTCAAACCGTTACCTCATGCCGGTCACAAGAAAGAGATACTTAGAAAATTTGAAAGAAAAGAAAAGACAAGCTGATGGATGAAAAATGCATTGCATTAATAAAGGGCACCGAGGCCATTACAAAAATTAAAACTCCGGAGCCCATCCCGGAACAAGGCTAAGAAAAAAGAAAAATCAAGAGTTGGGTGCTGGAGAGTCCGGTCTAGCAGAGGCTGTCCTCTCAGATTCCTCTGACACTGTCCTCAATTCCATGCTTTGGCCTTCGGGGAGGGGCATCAGTTCGTAAGGAATATCCTCAGGTTCCGAAGCCTGACCCCGATCCATAGCATATAGGTGGCCACCATGAAATTCATAGTAGACACCTATACCGTTCAGGTTAAGTTGAACAGCGGAATTCCGGTGTACAACCTGGCGAACGGCAGAACTGAAGGCGACATCGGCCAATACCGAAAATTCAGCCATCTGCTCCTCGGCTTCCATCCGCTCCTTCGCTTGCTCTTCCTGCACATCGGCAAGCTTCCCGGATAGTTCTTTGTTTTTCTCGTCCGCCTCGGCCTTCGCAGCCTTGGCTTCATCCAGTTCGGTCTGGAGAGCTTTGAGAGCGTCCTCTGAAGCCTTAGCCTTAGCCTCAGCAGCATCTGCCCTCTTGGCAGCCGATGTGTAGGCAGCAGCAAGTTCGGACAGATCCTCCTTGCTCTTGGTCAGCTCCTGCTCCTTCTGAGTCAAAGCAGTCTGAGCCTCGACTCTCAAGGCCTCAGCTTTCTTCATCCGGTCTAGGCATTCCTTAGCCTCGATACCGGAATAGTAAGAGCGGCCTAAAGAGCTGAGGACCCCGGCTGCCTCAACCAAATTAAAAATAGCAGCTTCAGCAGCAGTCTGAGCTTCAGAAGCAGGGAGATCGGCCTTGAGCTTGAAGGGGATGTGGACCCGAGCCGGTGTCCCTCCAACATACTCTAGAAAGTCCGAGAGGCGGGAGTTGACGACGATGTCCTCGGGTTGAGACCGGGCTGGAGAAACATTTACAGGACCGGCCTCCTCCTCCGTTGGCACCTCTACTTCGGCCATAACCTTTCAAGCCTTCTGCTTTTTCAGCTTGGAGGTTGAGCCGGTGTTGGACTTCCTTTTAGCTGGGGCCCTTTCAGCCGGTCCCAGAGTCATTGCCTCAATATTTTCTGCCGGTATGCTCACCACCTTGGCCGGCGTACGTCGAGGAGTCACCCTGTTCTCCTGCGCAGCAGCGGCGGCGTTCCGGGCTTCAGCAGCCTCTCTCAGTTTCCTGAGGATGTCTATCCGAGCCATCTCGCCTTCAAAGAAAAAAATGGTGTTAGTACCGGTGTGAGTGTATCAGAAATAAATAGATAATAAAAGGAGAAAAGTGAACAATGACTACCAAGGTAGATATCCCGGCCTGACTCCGTCCCCAAAAGCCTTTTGCAGGAGAACTTGGCAATGGCCGAATAACCCTTCAGAGTGTCTAGGACTTTCTTGGACTCAGTTGACAAGTTACTCTCACTGACGATGTAGGCATTGCTTGTCAGGAGAAAGTGTTCATGAGTCCAACCGGTGTAAAACTTTCTGGAAAAATCAGAATTCTCCCAGAACACCGGCTTGCCAGCGTTGACCTCGACCTTGACATAGGAGTGTTTGAAACTGACCCCGTCCGTCTTGGCCGATTCGGTGTAACTTTCGAAGTTGACCACCTTTGAGTCGCAGCGGAGGTTGATGAAGCCTAGACCCCCTCCAGAGTTACCCCGGCGCATTACCCTGCAATAAGTGAAAAAAAGGGCCACTGTAGGGGCGAAGTGGAAGTACTCCCCAAGCACCTCCAGGGACCTTACCAACCCCCAGCCATTGGGATGAAGTTGGCTAGGAGCGCAGTCAAGAAACCGGAGTACCCCCATCTCGAACTCTGTCAATGGGAAACGGACACCGATCTTAGAAAAGACCATCTCGTACATAAAGAGGTTCCTTGACCCCGATTGATGGCAGATCCTGTCCGAGGTTTGGGGGCAGAATACAGTAAAGTCGTTTTCATGCTCAACATCGGCATGAACAACGACATCTTCAATGGAGACATCGGCAGCGTCTTCAGCATACCGGGAGACAATGGTCTTTGGGTCTTCATGAACCCAGAAATAGGGGTCTCTGGCCTTCTCAGCTAGCCAGTTGATCCGGTGTGCCAAAACATTTGTCTCAATAGGGTCAGTTATCACAGCAACACCGGTGGAGGAATTTTCAGAAGTCATCCGGACGGTATGGCGAAGAAAGGGAATACAACTGTAAAAGGCCACATCGTCAGTAAGATATAAATCGGCACTGCTTGCCCCTTCACTAGCAGTGCCAAAGTTAAATGAGGAGCCTGACGATGTGTCAAACCCCTCTGTTTCCCACAAAGGCAATTCAGAGAAACGGTGCCCTGATGAGACGAACCGATGTGAAGCTCCCGAAGTCGCCCCACTTTGGTGACTCGGACCTCGGCTCGAAACTCCACCCGGCTGACGCCGGGATGTAATTGAAGGAGGACCGGACAGGACCTCAATGGAGTCATTACTCGAACCGGTGTCCCCCATGACCTATCTACGAAATTAAAATGAAGGGTGGGATGGCTACCTGCTGAGGCGATGCGTGCAGTTCTTTTGGTACGAGCCAGGACGAAACACCGGAGGAAAAGCTTTAACGTCGGAGGAGAACTTTGAACACCGGAGGGGTTGAACGACGGAGAGGCAGCACTTCAATATCAAGAAAGGAGTGAAAATGATGGATCCCCGAAGCTGCTCTTATAGAGGGAGGAACTAAGATCCAGAACCTTCCGCATTCCGGCCCATGGCCCATTAAAAAAAGGCCGACTTTTGGCATTCCGGCCCAATGGCGTGAATTTTAAATTTTGAAAGAGCCAGTTAGCTGGTGACACGTGGAATGCCCAATCACCCAGTGACGTGGACCCCATTTGAGACACGTCGGCTGTTTAAAATGCCACATCATTAAGCTCACACCGGATTTTGGTCCTACTTATCCCCTACATCGGTGTTCATATCTTTACTCCCCTTTCACCTCGGAAATTTACATTTCTCTTTTGAAAGAGAGTAAAGAGGGGCATCTGTGAACACCTCTTTCGGTCCGGCCCAAATTGTTATGACACCGGACCCATCCTTGAAGTTAGAAACAC
Source organism: Clitoria ternatea (assembly GCA_037962975.1). Taxonomy (NCBI): domain Eukaryota; kingdom Viridiplantae; phylum Streptophyta; class Magnoliopsida; order Fabales; family Fabaceae; genus Clitoria; species Clitoria ternatea. Next base: position 34,402,292 of record CM075670.1, read on the forward strand.
CGGACAAGGCTTAAGTTAACACCGCACCACAACTCCGCCCTCATATACTTCGAAGAAGGTGTGGAACTCCGTCTCTTCATACACCGTCCCATAAACGGCGTGGCACTCCGCCCTCTTCATACCACGTTCCACAGGCGGTGTTAGCTAACATCAACTCCACCCAAACGTTCTCACCTCAAGAGTCCGCCCAACCATCCTCACCTCAACTCCGCCCAACATCCTCACCCCAGGAGTCCCTTAATGGCCGATGTCGCGGATCTGAAAGCAAAAGACGAGCGAGTCCGGCCCAAGTAAGACGATCTCATGGGCACACCGGCTGGTAGTAGATCCGGACCAGGAAAGAGAACACCGGCCCCTATGATTACTGAAAAATTCAGCCGGTGTGAAGACACAGGTAATGGTTCTTAAGGCCCCACATCGGATCAGTGGAGACTTCGTCCAACCAATGGCTTTGCTAACCGGTGTCACAAATTTGACAACGGAGGGGTGAGGTCGGAAGATTATGCGCGGTGACCTGGAATCGCACTCCCTGGAAAATGGCAGACAGGGAGGCGGAAGTGGGCAATTAAAAAAATCCCACTGAAAACCCTGCTCCCCACCAATGGTAATGGCCAGAGCTGCACACCACTACACAGATGGGTGAGTGGGAGTTCTGGTTGTCCAAAAACCCTCGGCCCATGACTTGAAGGCCCTATAAATGCCCCAACCAAGGAAGCTCAGCGGGTTGGTCGGCAGATTCTCCCTCTACGCGAGAAAACCTCAGAAATTCTCTCTGATTCCTCAAATTCTCTCTGATTCCTCAAAGTCCTTAATTGACTCCCCCATCTGAAACCAGTGACTTGCCTTAGTCACCACAAAGGACCCCTTAGTTCGAAAGAAGGTTGGAAGTTTCTCTTTTTCACTAATACAAAGTCACTGCTCTCACACCGTCCGTATCCCGAACGTACCTCGTCATCACAGAACTGATTCCGTTCCAACTCCCATACATTGTCAATCTTCGTTACTGCTCAACAGCGTTCACCCCGGACCAACTCCCTACAACACCGGTCGTGGCCTTTGGATTTCCAGCTCAGGTCCAACTCCGGTCCATTGTCCCTACCAGCGTACGAGTTCGAAATCAGTCTGACACCGTCACCGTGCTCAACCTCCCACATCGGTTCTTAGCTCGTCACACCGGTTCCACTCCTTTCCTTATTTCTTTGCTTCCAGTTTTCCTTTTTTTTACTTTCCTATGAGTTTGCTGTTTGTTGATTGTAGTTGCCTGCGTTCCATTAGTTTGCGCTGTTAATATCTTTATTCTTTTCCATAATAAGTTGACATAATAAAAAGGGCGATTTTGTAAAAAATAGTGTCGTACGGGAGCACTCCTGTCTACACAACCCTCTTAAGATTCGTGCACGTGCGAAGAACTTCGCTTTGCATGGATCCTCCTCTTTAATGATATCCACCAATATCTTTCAGATTCCTTCCTAAAAATAGCAACACTCAGAACTACGTAACCCTGATTTCTTGGCAATTTAAGAATACGTAGGAGCAGGACTTTAATTCCTGTCGGGCCCATCTTTCTTATTTCCTTTTTTTCGCTGATTTATTGCTTTACTTTTTTATATTTCTTTCATAAACTTCCTTTTTCGGTCACTTCCGTGAAAATCAATTTAGACGTGACGTCTTGTTGGTTTCCCCATGGTTTTTGCCCAAGCCTCGCCATAATTTCATAGGGGAGGGGTACTTAGGACAAGACGTCCCGCTTATCCCTTTCCTATCCCTATCCTTTTATCCGAGGATGTCCAGTTTAGGCATGACGCCTTATTAGCATTCTCTTCCCCTCTCTGTCTCATATCGAAGTCGAGTTCAATTCGGATGAAACGTTCCATTGACCTCGCTTCGACATTCTATGTTTGTATAGTTCTCCCACTCCACTCTATTGTTTTCAAAATAAAAGTAAAAGGGAAGAAACCATGTTTTATTTAAGGCTATTTATATTGTGCTTTCAATCTTGGTACTGTCTTTGACAGGCGATGTAGGGTGCTAATACCTTCCCTACTCGTAACCGACTCCCGAACTTGGATTTCAATTTTTAAACCAGTGCTTTACTGAACTTAGTTTTTTCCCAATGTTTTTCCTAAGGATAAAAACGTTGGTGGCGACTCCCTGTTTCATTTTTTTTCTCTCTTGTTCGCCGTGCCGTCGCGACCCAGGTTGCGACACTCCCCAAGGTGAGACACTGGGTCTAATCATTCCTTTCTCTAAAAGTTCTTCTATTTGCTCTTTAAGTTCACTGAGTTCCTTGGGTGACATTCGGTAAGGAGCAATAGAGATTGGTCCCGCACCCGGTATAATGTCAATACTGAACTCAATTTCTCGCTCTGGTGGTAGCTCTAGTATATCATCAGGAAAAACTTCTGGAAATTCCTGAACAACAGGAATGTGGTCAATTTGAGGAGTGGCCTTACTTTCAGATTCAGTAAGGATCATGTATAGTTGGACTTCCTTTGCTGGAATTACCTTTTCTGAGCTAATAGGACAAAGATCAGTGTTTTGATCACAATGAGATGTAGTAGACCCGAGAGAAATGGATCTATTATGACAGTCAATCAGAATATGGTTGGCAGCAAGCCAATTCATTCCTAGAACAATATCTAGATCAATCAAAGGCAAACATATCAGATCTACTTGATAAGCTTTCCCTTCGATGTTGAGTGGGCATTTCGAACACATGCAGGAAGGGTAAATGGGCTTATTTGCAGCAGTCGTGACAATCATCTTATTAGGCAGAGAGGTTGTAGGAAGCTTTAAATGTTTTACACAATTCTCAGATATGAAAGAATGAGTGGCTCCAGAATCATATAATAAATTTAATAGAGTACTTCCTATAAAGCATGTACCTTGCACAAGATCGTTCTCTTGTGATACTTCTGCACCATTCATGGTAAAAACTCTAGCATTTCCTCTTGGTCTTCCAGTAGAGTTATTTCCGGGCCTTCTAGGATTATTGTTCTGATTGAAATTGTTGCCGCGGTGAATATTTTGCATCCTTGGGACATTGTTGGTAGAGGTATTTGCAGTAGATCCTCCACTTCCTTGACCTGTTGGTCGTACTGCCTGTCCTTGAGTTACTTGTTGTTGGTTATTTTTATTTCTGTACCAACAATCAGCATCACGATGTCCAATCCGTCCATAAATTGTGCAGTTTTTACCGCTTTGGTTCTCCTGACCTCTAGGAGGAATTCGGTTGGCTGAGTAAGGTGGACGAGAGTAGGGTCGATCTACTCGAAAATCTCTCCTCTGTTGTCTGTCTGGCATACGTCGTTCTGGCCCATGATTAGACGTTCCAGGTCATCGTAGATTAGAGGTGTTCTCAAAGATACGGCATCTGTCAACCAAAGTAGAGAATCGAGTAATTTGTTGGCAACAAATAGCTTGGCGAATTTCTTGCCGTAGCCCTGCTTCAAATTTCGCGCATCTTGACGTTTCTCCCATGTGGGTGTAGTAGGGACAACATTTTGCCAACTCATCAAACTTAGCAGCGTACTCCCCTACAGTCATATTGCCTTGTTTCAGATTAAAGAACTCCTGCTCTTTCTGCCTCCTTATGTCTTCAGGGAAATATTTAGCGAGAAACTCTGTCTTGAATCGTCCCCAGGTAATGACATGTCCTTCAGTTGCTAATCTAATTCTGGCATGAGTCCACCAGTGCTCTACTTCTCCAACCATCATGAAGACAGCAAAAGTTATTCTGTCCTCATCAGGGCATCGCATAGCAGCAAAAATCTTTTCAAGATGTTCAATCCATAATTATACTCCTTCTGGATCAAAGCCTCCTTTGAATTGAGTAGGATTATTCCTCTGGAAGTCAGCTAATCCTTGACTTTGCCTAGTAGAAGAATGAGGTAACTCTTGGCGTTCTATTACCTCCACAATTCTGGTAAGAAGATCCTCCATCACATGATCGTTATTTCGGCGTGCCATTTAGGAATTTGCTGAAAGAATATCAACAAATAGGTTCAGGGTATATGTTATGTGGAGTATTCCACATACGATATTTAGTCTTAGGAGTGTTATAGACTGTTCAATATTTCTATCAGAGTACGTGGAAACCTAATGGTCCACTTCCCAAGTTTAATGAATCGACTATGCTCTGATACCACCAATGTAACACCCTCGGTTAGATAAGACAACCCTCGTAGGATGGGAGCTGACGAAGACGTGATGTGTAGGATGTAACACCCTCGGTTAGATAAGACAACCCATTCTATAGGATCATCCTATTTAACTAAGAGTGTTAACAATTTTCATAAAAAGTGAATACTTTTTTATTTTTTTTTAAATAAAGAGATGGCAGATCAGTGGAAGCAAATAGTAGATATATCACATAGTCATTCACAACTTAAAAATAATTGTACTCATAACAGAATGGGGCACGCAGGCACCCTTAAACATTATACAGTCATCCGGTGTCTTTGTCATTAATAAGTATTCAAGCTATATAAATTCTATCTCTAATGATTATTCTCAGTAGGTTCAGCATATTGCTGTTCTTCATACTCGGGTTTTTGATTTCCTAATTCCTCTGAAAAATGGTCAACAGTAAGGGTGAGTATAACCCAAGACCCTGATTGGTTAATCCGGTGCGGACATAATCCAGTTAACATACAATATCATATACATCATACAATTAGCATATTCACAATTATAACAATCAAGCATGTTGTCATGGAATGCATGAGTTGGATTTATTATGATTTATCTTTGGTTCTGTCTCATGATGCATGTGGGCCCAATAAATCGTTTCATCTTCTTCTCATTCTTTGGAATAACTCCATTCTAATCATCTAGAGCGATCAGGGTCCGCCCAAGTTCCATATGGTACAAATGAACTCATTGGTTCTTATCATTGATTTAAATATTTTTGGAACTTGGATCCCTACGATCATAGTTACACTCCGTCATTTAGTCAAAGTACACTAGAATTGCATCGTCTCACCCGGCTATCAGGTGCGACTCTGATGCCATTGGGGTCCCGTTCCAGTTGTACTCCCAAGATTCTTCATGGAGATCGAACGTGAGTGTCCTCCACTGTACCAAGTGTATGCTCTAGAGGTTTTTCTTCTTCAAAAATATTTTCATGATGCGGAATGCATTTATTTTATCAATTGATTCCTTGGATATCTATGTGTTTCCAGTCTCATTATATTATTCTCAAGTTCTAGGATTCCATTATTCAAACGTTGTAAGAAAATATATCGATTATATCTTGATTAGAATTATACTTGTATCAAGAGTAAAATAATATATTCCTTATTTAATTTTTCATAACAAGATAATATCAATAATACTAGTTATTAATAATGATAAGATTCACAATAAGAATTATAATAATAAGAATAATAGTAATTTTAGTTGTAACATTTCCAAAATAATTTAAAAGAATTAAAGAAAAGTCTTTGAATGAAAAATCCGGGTGATATATGTTAAAAACAGAGTTTCCGAGTAAAAGAGATTGATTCTAAGTGTAATAAATAGAATTTCCGAGTGAAATAAGTAAGGATCCGAGTGAAAATATGGTTCAGAGAAGTTTCTGAGTAGATTAAATGTGAATCCGGGTGGAATAACCATGATTCCGAGTGATATCAAACTGAATGAAATTTTCTGAGAGGAATTAAGTTGTTTTCCGAGTGAAATATAATTAAGGAAGAGTTCTCTGAATAATTTACTTATAATTTCGGGTGAAATCCGACTGGAAAGATGTATTTCCGAGTGAAAAATCGTTCTGTTTGAATAGAATACAATCGAGTACTATAAATCCGAGTGAAAATGAACTGGAAGGTTGTTTTCCGACTGAAACAGGTTTGATTCCGAGTGAAAATGGGTTTTCCGCATGAATTAACTATGAATCCGAGTGAAATAAAACTGAGCAGAGTTTTTTTAAATGAAATTAATATGTTTTCCGAGTGAAACAGATACTGAAAAGGATTTTCTAAGTGAAATAACTTAAATTCTGTGTGAAATAAGTTTCTAAGTGAATTAAAACATGATTCTGTGTGAAATCAGTATGAAAATGGTTCCCTGAGTAGAATTGTTTGCAAATCCGAGTGAAATATAATTAAGAAAGAGATTTCCGAGTGGAATAACTATAATTCCAAGTAAAAATGATTGAAAGGAGGTTCTTCAAGTAAGAAAAGGGTTCTGTCTGATATATATAATGATTTACCGAGTGATATTGTGTAAAAACCGATTGAATTCATATAAAACCGAGTTGTTTGTCATTTATTCCAACATTTAATTGCAATTCTTCGCTGGAACGCACATAGGTACCCATGATTTAGTATTTTCACAGTCAATACAGTTCATATTTTTCTCACAATTCACACAAAGTATATCATTTACCAACAAATATATATATATATATATATATATACAAAATAGTAACAATTAAGCATTTAATTCACTCATCACTGAATCTGTCCTGGAAAGGTGAGGAACATGATTCCTTAACCCTTTCCTTCACTCGGTTTTCCCACAGAGCACCCAAGAATATACCCCCTTACCTTAATGAAGTTCTTGGATGGAAAGAAAAAGGTTCCTTCCACTGTCCTGCTTCAAATCCGAGTGAAAGAGAAAAGAAAAGAGAGAGAAAGGAACTTGTAGGAAGAAGAATGATAATAGAGGTGTGTCTGTTTCGTGTGTGTGTGTTCTCTAAGAGTCATCGCACTGGTTTAAATAATGAGAGAGTAAGTGGAAAACTAAATGGGGAACAGCTTTTGTGAGTGGGCTGTTAGTGGATTTTTAGTGGAGTGTTAATGGAGTGTCAGTGGAGATTTAAATAAGGAGGTAGGCTATGTCAGTGCCCATTTCTGGCCGCCTACTAGCTATAGTGCGCATGATTGAATTAAAATAAGCATTAAAAGACAAAATTGAAGTCAACACGCAAAACTGACACTGAATACCGAGTGAAAATTCCACTCGGTTAACCACTATGCCGACTGGAATTCTTCTTCCGAGCCAACAAATACAAGGCTCGCTTGAGCGTGGCTTGCTCGCTTGAGCGAAGTAGAGAAATATGCATCAGGGGTCCTTCTCGCTCAAGCGGAATCCGACTCGCTTGAGCGAGTCTTCAAGTCCTTGCTCGGAATTCCTTTGAAACCGACTCAGGTACTCGGTTTCTCACTCGGTAATATCTGTCCAGACCGAGTTCTCTCTTTCTCAGAGTTTTTACTCGAAAATCCGAGTCTTTATTCACTTGGTTCACTCGGTTTAGACCAACTTCTTCAACTATCTTTCCAAATTAAGGCTTATTTAAGCCATTACCTCTCGGAACAAGACCTACACATACGAGTCTCACTCGGTTTTAGTCCAGTAGAGTATATCTCACTCGGAAGAGGGGTCATACTCATAGACTCACTCGGAAATGGTTCAGTCTCTTACATTTCTCTCAGAATGGGCTCCCTCTACCATTTTCCACTCGGTTTCCTAAGCAAGCACATACGAAACCATTCGGAATCTTCCCAATTGATTCCACAACACATTCCAGTCGGTAGGAAGCATCAAATCAACATAAACATAAGTATATATGCATTCTTTCACTCGGAATGCTTCAATCAGAGGAATTTCCTTCGGAAAAGGAAGCATTTGGCAATGTTTGACTCGGAAACGAGCCTTTCTAGGGTGTTTTGACTCGGAATTTCACCCAGAAGTGGTTCTCTTGAACACACTTCACTCAGAATTGCCTCTCAGGTCAGGACTCCACTCGGTGGTAGCCCTCTCAGTCATGTTTTACTCGGAAAAACATGACACTGACTCGGAATTCCATCCTTCACTCGGAATTTTTAATTATTCACTCAGAATTCCTCTCTGTTACTCGGAACAGAGCTCTTTTCACTCGGTTTTTGCTTAATTTCACTAATGGTCCATATAAATTCCATTATTATGCACAAAAATGACATTTCTGAGATACCACAGACCATCAACAGGGTATATATTGACTTATTCTTACTCACAAACCTTTCATAATTCAAAAATTACAAGAGTAAAACTATTCTTAAAAACAGGGATGTTACATAGGATGTTTCCACGAACATTAATGGAGGAAGCCCTCAGCTGGTTCAAAGGTCTACCATCGGGATCGATAGACTCCTGGGCTGAGATGGCCTCCGTCTTCGAAAATCATTTCGTCATCTCCAGGGATATCCCAAGAACGTCTCACACCTTAGCCCAAGTCAGGCAAGGCAAAAATGAGACTCTTAAGGAGTTCCTAAAAAGGTTTTACAAAGAAGCAGCTATGGTCCTTAATCTTACAGAGGCCATCCAGTTGCATATCGTTATAGAGGCTCTACAGCCCGGATCAGTTTTTGCCCTTTCATTGGCAAAGAGTCCTCTAACAATGTTTGAAGAATTCAGGAAGAAAGCCTCGAAGTACGTAGGCATAGAGATGCACTTAGAAGCCACAGCTGTGAGGACAAAGTCATCAACACCAGCCTCACAACCACGGAGAGATAAGGACAGGGTAAGGTTAGAACGGATGGAAAGGTCGTTCCTCAGCCATAAATTCAACGGCTTATCACCCTAGCGTCAAGAGAGACGTGTAAATTCATTCAACCATTATGCACCATTAACTTCCAGGCCGTCACAGATCTTGAGGGAGGTAGGATGGCCAACATTCAGTGTTTATGGCATCAGAAGGCCAGCTCTAGTAAAAAGACCAGGGAACCCGTGAAAATACTGTGATTTCCATGAACAGGTAGGGCATTCCATAGACGAATGTCAAGCTTTAAAGAATGCAGTTGAAACACTGATCAGAGAAGGCAAATTGAAGCAATACTTGTTCAAGGAGAAATCCTCTGACAAACCAGACCGGACTGAAAAAAGAGAAAGAGATCACGATGACGGTGATGATGATAATTGTAATCCGGTCAGGAAATTCTCTGCAGTGAAAAAACAAAAGGTTCCGGCTATTAGTGAAACAACTTAAAGTGACAATATGCCCCAACAACAAAGACAAGGCCAACGTGAAGTTATTGATATGATTGCTGGAGGTTTCGTTGGGGGAGGAGCTTCAATTATAGCTCGGAAGAATCATCACCGAATGATTCTGTCCATTTAGAGGAAAATCAAGGACAACCATCCTTACAGGGACGGTGTTGAGGCTCCTGTGGTGTCATTCTCTGATGAAGATTTTGGCCCAACCATCCCTGGGGGAGATGATGCTGTAGTCGTTGTTGTTGTAATAGCCAACAAGGATGTAAAAAGAATCCTCGTTGACCAGGGAAGTTCCTGTGATGTTATCTTTTATAATTGCTTTAAAAGAATGGATTTTAATGACTCAGACTTACAACCTTACACACAGGAACTAACAGCCTTCAACGGAGTAAAGCAACCTATAAAAGGGTATCTTGACACCCTTATATCCTTTGAAGGTGAGCCAAGAGATAGAACGGTGAAATCCAGAGTGCTAGTGATTGATGTGGAGTCACCATACAATGGCATTATAGGCCGTCCTACTCTAAACGCCATGGAAGCAATCGTATCTACTCCAAATCTCCTTATCAAATTCATCGATAAGGATAATGGCGTATCTTCCCTTCGAGGCGATCAGGAAATGGCCAGGTACTGTTACAACCTGAGCCTGAATATGGTAAAGCTGGAGACATTCAATAAAAAAAGAAAGCTTAATGATGGTGGAACAACTGCAGGGTCTGTTAGTCTTGTTGACTTAGACCCTAGGGCGGATATGAAAATCGATCCTCTTAATCCCTCGAAGCCCACACCGGATGGTGGTTCAAGGGACATCGTACTGGGAGATTCACCTGAGAAGGTCACACATATTAATGACAAGTTGGATTCGAGTATGGAGGAGCGTTTACTCAACCTCCTTCAAGAATTCAGAGACATTTTCGCATGGATTGCAGCTGATATGCCTGGCATAGACCCTGCTTTCTCTTGTCATAAATTGTCTGTCTATCTAGAGACGAGGCCTGTCGCCCAAAAGAAAAGAAGATTGGGACCAGAAAAACAAAAAGCAGCTTGTGAGCAAATAGAGGAGCTATTGAAGGCCGGATTTATCAGAGAAATCCGCTATTCTTCTTGGCTCTCAAACGTAGTGATGGTCCAAAAAGCCAACGGAAAGTGGAGGATGTGTATTGATTATGTGGACCTAAATCATTGCTGCCCCAAAGACCCTTTATCCTCTTCCTAATATAGATTGAATGGTGGATGATTCTTCTGGCTATCAATACCTGAGCTTCATGGATGCATACTCTGGGTATAACCAGATTCCGATGTGGGAAGAGGATCAGGAGAAGACAGCTTTTGTTAATAACCACTGTGTTTTCTGCTACACCGTCATATGCCCTTCGGTTTGAAAAACGCTGGAGCCACTTACCAGTGAATGATTAACAAAGTATTTAAAGGCACGCACACCAAGCTTATTGAGGTGTACATTGACGATATTATAGCCAAAACACCGGTTGGAGGTGATCATATTGAAGACCTGCGCCAAGTATTCACCCACTTGAGGCAGTATAACATGAGGTTAAACTCGCTGAAGTGCACTTTTACTGTCCCAGTTGGGAAATTCTTGAGTTTTATGTTAACTCAGCGTGGAATTGAAGCCAATCCAGGGAAGTGCCAAGCGATCCTCAACATGCAGAGTCTGAAAAACCTAAGAGAGGTTCAATATTTAAATGGAAAAGTGGCAGCCCTGGCACGATTCATGCCCAAAATGGCACACAGATCATTATACAGAGTGTTAAAGAAGCCCAAGAAATTTGAATGGGGATAGGAACAGGAGCAAGCTTTTCAAGAGCTTAAGGAGGTGTTGTCCAAACCTCCTATATTGGTGAAACCTGATCCTAGAGAAATGCTCATCTTGTATTTGGCCATCTCAGATGAAGCTTTGGGCGTAGCCTTAGTCAAGGAGACCCTAGATGGACAGAGGCCAGTATACTTCACAAGTAAAACACTGCAAGGTGCTGAGAGCCGGTATCAGAAGATTGAGAAAGTCGCTCTCATAGTTGTTTGGGCCTCTCGTCATTTACGACCGTACTTCTACGCTTATCCAGTTGTGGTGAGAACAGATTTACCGCCCCGCTCAGTGTTAATCAAGCCTGACCTCGCTGGAAGGATGATTAAATGGTCCATCGAACTCTCAGAGTTTGACATCTCTTATGAACCACGAGGCGCTATCAAAGCTCAAGTCTTGACTGATTTTATTGTAGAAATGACAGGGGCAGACCCAATTACACCTCGCGTCCATTGGACCATCTATGTGGATGGTTCATTAAACAATAAAGGCTCTGGAGTAGGTGTAGTTGTAGGATGGTGTACATCTGGAGATTTCCCTCTACTTTAATTTTAAAACTTCTAACAACCAAACTGAGTACAAAGCTTGTTTAGCTGGACTACGAGCTGCGATTGACATTGGAGCATCTGAAGCGACACTCTGCAGTGATTCACAGTTGGTGATATCATAAATTTTGGGGAATTATCAAGTCTGTGAGCCTCAACTTCAGTTATATTTGAATTGTGTCAAAGAGTTGAGGGAAAAGTTCTCAAAACTGGAATTCAAACACATTCCACATGAAGAGAACACCAGAGTGGATATTCTTTCCAGGCTGGCAAGCACCAAATGGCCAGGTAACACCACAACGGTGGTCCAAAGCATATTGACATCGCCTAGTATCCCCTTATTCCCATCTCTGAACGCCATTATGACTAATTCCTTCAACAAGAATTCATGGGTTACTCCCTATATTCGTTACTTGGCTGATGGACAGCTACCCACTGATGAGAAGGAGAGAAGAAGAATAAAGAGGGAACTGCCATACTTCACCATGGTAGATGGTGTTCTCTTCAGGAGAGGATTTTCAGTACCCTACCTCCTCTGTTTGAACGAAAAAGAGATACAAGGCATGTTGGAAGAAGTACACGAAGGATAATGTGGACACCACATTGGAGGAAGAGGCCTGATGAGGAAAACTCTCAGGTCAAGCAAGATTCCATTGACTTCGTTAAGAAGTGCGATATTTGTCAGAAGTTTTCCAACCTCCATCACACGCTGGCGGAAGAACTTTTCACATCGGTTGTGCCTTGGCCGTTCTACCAGTGGGGTTTGGACATCTTAGGACCATTCCCCACTGCACCTGGGGCATTAAATACCTAATTGTGGGAGTTGATTATTTCACTAAGTGGATTGAAGCAGAGCCAGTGGTCCATATTACTTCAGCCCGAACTCGTCGTTTCATGTATGAAAACATCATAACGTGATTCGGGGTACCAGCACGAGTCGTTACAGACAATGGCACCCAATTCACGGATAAAAAGTTCACAGATCTGCTTGAGGGATTGGGGATAGTTCAAATCTTTTCATCCGTTGAACACCCACAAACCAACGGCCAAGCTGAAGTAGCCAACAGAGAGGTGTTAAAAGGACTTAAGAAGTGCCTTGGAGAAGTTAAGGGCGGATGGACAGATCAGCTATACCATGTCCTATGGGCCTATCGTACAACGCCTCATTCTTCCACCAATGAATCACCATATCAGCTGACGTACGGTGTTGAGGCCATGATACCGGTCGAACTGCAAACTGCCTCTGTGAGAATTACATACTTCCCAGAGAAAGATAACAACGCCAATCTGGCTTCAGAAATGGATGTAATCCAAGAGCTCAGAGAAGAAGCGTTTGTTAGAGATCAGGCTATCAAGGCCAAGGCCGCTCTCCGCTATAATAAGCGAGTTCAGCCCAGGGCTTTTAGCTTGGGAGATTTAGTCCTCAGGAAAGCAAGTGTGGGTAACAAATTTGCTCATCAAGGCAAATTAGCACCAACATGGGAAGGCCCTTTCAGGATATCCGAGGTCACTGGCAAAAGCTCTTATCGCCTAGAAAACCTTGATGGCACACCAATTCGCAACAAATGGAATACCCAGAACTTGCGCATCTATTACAGCTAGTTGGTAAGACGACGTGCATTCTTTCTCCTTACTTGGGTTTTTTTTTCAAGGAAGATTTACCGAAGCATGACCCCAGCTACGTTTTTATTGTAATTCACATTTCAATTCAATGAAAATATCATATACAAACATGATTCTTTCACGCTTTTCTTTGTACTGTGATTTACAGTTATTTCCAGCGTGCATGAAAATATTTAGGACGGATGATCCCAACTACCTATTCTGTAGTTGGCGATGTAACTCCTCGAATGTAAAAAAGGGCGTAGTAGGATCAGACCTTTTCATAAGGCTGTATCGAACCCTATTTGAAGGCCCAAATTGTAGGATTAAACCGAATTTTAGGTACGGTTAGTAGGTTTGGCCGAATATCGGTGAAGACTCAATCCTTACTCTTACGATTGAGATTTATCTCCCCAGGACGGATGATCTCAATCACCTATTCTGTGAATTAACGATGTAACTCCTGGCGCAGACAATTCCCATCATCATCCCTATGATGGAAGACCCAATCATCATCCTTATGATTGAGGTATTCTCTTGCAGGACGGAGAACAAATTGTCACTTTTATATTGAAGTATATTTTCCCCAGGACGGATGATCTCAATCACCCACTCTGTGAATTGATAATGTAACTCCTAGTGCGGACAATTCCAATCATCACTCTTGTGATTATTGGCCCAACCATCATTCCTATGGTTGAAGTATTTTTCTTACAGGTTCCTAAGCACGAAACGCTACTCTTATGATTGAATGATGTTCTTCCTTCAATAAGATTAATATATGTTAATGCTTGTTATCTTATCCACGACATTGCCATTGTAAAGACCGGACAAGCACTTTCATCCCCAAAAAGAGTTAAAGGAAGCACCTTATGACATGTATTTATCTCCCAACATACCCATACTTGGGGACATTCTCATGAATGATTCTCTACTCTATAACTTATCTATTTCAAGGCTGATCTAATTGATTTTCTCCGGGGCACTTATTGCAACCCGATCTCAAATTAATAGAATAGAACGGTTTAGCGAATACTGCGAGTTTAACAAATACGTCTAAGTTATGTTATAGCAGTTCATTTCTCGCAAATGTTAAAGACAAAGTCAAGGAAAATTTCATTCATTTAATAGAAAATTTACACAAGTTAAAATGAAACTGGAGCTGATCCCATAACACAGCATATAAAATAAATAAAAGAAAGACTAAGGGTCAGATATCGGATGCTCCGCTGTAGGGACCTCCTTTTCTCTTCCCTCTTCCCTCTGCTCTTGGGCTCCTTCACCTCCTGGCTCCCTATTCTTTGAAATATTTTCTGGAGCAGCACTTTCAGAACCCAGGATAATAGGTGAAGGCTCCATGCTCTGGCCTTCAGGGAGAGAAGGCAATTCATAAAGAGAATCAGAAGGATCCTCGTGCATACCGTCGTTCTTAACCGCAACCAGCTTTCCTCCATGAAACTCATAGAATGGATTGAGCCCATGTAAATTGAGTTTCACGTTGGGGTTGCGATAAAAGACCTGGCGAAGGGCTAGGCCAAAGGACTCGAAGGCAACATTCTTACAGATCTCCACAGCCTTAGCCGCTTTGACCTTGGAGGCAGCCAACCTCTTTCGAAGCTTGGCATTTTCCTCCTCCATTAACCTAGCTGACGCACTCCCCTTCTTCAGTTCTTCAATTTAGGCCAACAACTCCTTCTCCCTGGCCTCCCACTCTCCCACACTCTTGCTATGACCGGCCTCTGCTGCTGTAAGATCCTCACTTAGCTTGACAGACTTCTTTTTCTCAAGCTGGGGCTCCTCTTGCAGATGGGGAATTGACTTGTTTTGCTGTTGGAGTTCAGAAACTTGCCACTCCAAAGACTTGTTCGCCATGTGAAGACGACTTATTTCAGTAATTTGCTTCTGCTCCAACTCCTTAGCCTTCTTTAGTTCCGTCTCAACTCCCCTTGCAGCTTCTATTTGCTTGGCCGCCCAGGCCTCCCTCACAACGATATCGGCCTCAAGTTTTTCAACTTGTTCCATATAATCCGTCATCTCACCTAGGGAGTCCAGCAGGCCCGATAGTTCATCTAGCTGCCAACGGCTGGCCTTGCAAGCACTTATTACCTCGACAGCTTCAAGTGAGGGCCGGGGGAAGTATCATGGTTTAGGGAGTGTTGGTGGCATGGACCCTTGGTATCAGAAGAAGGGAGTGAGGAAAGACTCCCTCAGAGGAGAATAAATGATAGGAGTTTCATCTTCCGATTAGGCCCCTGAGTTGGTGGTGGATGGAAGAGTAAAAGGAGATTCAACCGGTTTCTTCCCCTTGTCCTTCTTTATATCGATCTCCTCTAAGGTCCTCTGCCGCTTCTTAGGGGACCCTTCAGTGGAAGGCTTTTTCTTGTCCCCATCCTTTACCAGCACTCTTGTCCTCTTTTTCTCAGGGACGGGTTGCTCTTGCTCTTGCTCTTGAGCCTGTTCCTCACAACGCTGCCCCTCATGAAGGGGTACCTCATCTCCCACAGCAGATGTCAGAGGAATTATTGAAGCCTCAGCCTTAAAAGAATTCCTCTTGGCCTGAATGTTGTTTTCATCAGAAGAAAAGTCATTATCCGCCAACATAGACTTCAGGGAAAGCATATCGGCAGATACTTCTTCGATTTGTTCTACAAAAAGAAGAGAAGTAAACATAAGTATCAAGGCTAAAACAAGGCATATTATGAAACATAAAGAGAACATGAAGCTAAGAGAACGGATATTTACTAAGGTATTTATCCCTGACATCGACGCTCCCAAGGAGGTGCTTGCAGAAAAATCCCTTAAGGGCCACTAAGCATGACCTCATGGCACTCAGCACCTCCACGGAGTGTGAGGAAAATTCGCCCTCTTCAGTATAGTAAGGACGGCTTATTAGCAAAAAATGCTCGTGCGTCCAGCTTGTGGGGAACTTCAAAATCCCCTCCTTGTTAAGCCAGAAGACCGACTTGTTTGGTTGCACCCGAACCTGCGTGTAGTATTGCTTGAAAGAGTGCCCATCGATCTTCGCAGACTCGGTAAAGGATTTGAAGTTAATTATCCTCGGGTCACATCGAAGCGTGATGAACCCAAGGCTTCCCTTCTTGTTGGCACAGCAGACCACTTGACAGTAGTAGAAAAGCTTTGCCACAGTGGGTTTGAAGTTGAAGTGCTCTCTAAGAACCTCCAGAGAACGAACCAAGCCCCAACCATTCGGATGCAACTGCGTGGGGGCACACTCCAAGAAGCGAAGAATGGCCATCTGGAATTCCGTCAAGGGAAAGTGCACCCCCAGCTTCTGGAAGACGAAGTCATATATGTACACCGATCTCTCGTTTGGGACCCGATGGCAGACCCTTTCCATTGGCCGGGGTGCGAGGACGAGGAAGTGCTTCTTGTATTTATCCTTAGAATGGACTTGGAAGCGCGTTTTGACCGGACCCCCATCTTCTCTAGCGTGGCACGAGGCGATTTCCTTGAATTCCTCCTCAACCCAGCAGTATGGGTGCTCTCTGTTAAGCGTCTCCCAGTTCAGCCGGTGTGCAACAACGTTAACACACCCTTCAGCAGTTTGGAGAATCAACGTTTTTCCAGATTCGGGAATCTCCATCTTGTCTGATGTGTGCTGGAATGCTTCGGTACTGTGATAAAAGGCAACATCATTAGAGAGGTACGCATCCGCACTCGATCCACTATCAGAGCAACTGGTGGCCCTCGAGTTGGAGGAACCCTCAAGGCGGTACCTAACCACTGGCCACCGCGAAGAGGAAGTTCTGACCCTCTCTGATCGATTAGACCCAGCCACAGGAAGATCCACAGGAATCCTCCCACCATGGTGGCCTAAGGAGGCACGAGAACTTTGTCTCCCCCTATTCGAGGTACCAGTGCTGAACTGTCTAGGGCGCATGGTTGTGGTTTTAAAAAGAATGTAGAAAATGACAAGTCTAAAAGGAAGGAGAATGGAGGTTACCTAAGGAGGAGTTAAGGTTGGAAGAAGACAAGAACTTCGCAAAAATGGCAACAACGATTTCTTCATAGTTTCTGCAGAGTTTCACTAAGCTTGAAGGCAAATAGGAATTCTGAAATCTGCGTCATCCTTTATAGGTAACGAAGGAGTTCAACGAACACCCAAGAGTTATGTCGTATGCCTCTAAACGTGACCTTTCAAAATTAAAACAACTCCGTCATTTCATACTCAAACGCGCGAAAAACATGACGATTCATAAAAAGTTTATTTGAAATGGGCCGAAAATCCAGAGTTCCAGACCCAAAATAGCCCTAGTGACGGTTACCAGACCTGAGGCAATAATGACTCGCTCACGTGCTAAAAGGATTTATGGCCAATCATTTGAAGCATTTATACATTGTAACAATCATACGAATACCAAGAGTTGTGAGTTACGAAAACTCTTGGAATTCTCCCCAAAACGAATTTTTGTCTGAATCTGTTGTGGGAACAATACGAGAACGGTACCTTCGTTCACAGAACGACCCCAACGTCAACATAGAGCTTATGCGCATTTTAGCAAGTATTTTTGTATGTTATACCGGCATCTAGACCTCTTGCAGGTAACTTAGCTTATATGAGCAACTTAACAGTCTCTCACACAAGCTAGGGGATAAATGATTCGGTCTTGATACCGGTATCCGAACTACAACATATATATGAACGTCATTTGATCGTTCCTTAACGTGTCACCGGTGTGATAGGTATACATCTGGACTATAAATCTGTATTAGGCGTTCTCCCTATACCGGTCTGTCCAAGATAACACCATGCACATGGATGCGCACATGCCACTTGACAGAAGATATTGGGTGCTGCTACAGGGATAACGACAAGGATTCCATTTTTCTATACTACGAGCCAAAATTTGCTCCTGAAAATGAGTATCTTGTCCCCTAAATCCAGCCCTTCATTCTCCACGCTCATTTATAAAATTGCCACTTGCTCCAATCATGCTGGTGAGTGCGTATTAAATAATAATTTATCCACGTAGTGGAAGTTGGTGGTTACGCCACTATTGAATCCTCGTATATCGAGCCAATCAGGTATAAGAACTTTCTTACGATTCTCCTAAATGGGGGCCTGGGAACTCATTAAGCCATCGCTTATGATTCTATGTTATTCCTTATCTCTGGAATACAATTATTGACTTGAGCATCGTAGAATCTTTACAGGTGACACCACCTTTCGCCCACATCAACGCGTGAGGACGGTGTGAAGGATCTCCAGGACATCAATACTGGTCTTATCTCATTGAGACATCGGATACACATACTGGATACTCACATAACCGGTATCCAATCCTTGTCATCTATCGACTCTTGTGGCTGGCCCCACACCGGATCACATACCCCGTACAGACCAGTTCAAATGGTAAATGATAAATGTTTCAATTTGATTTCCAAATTTCAATGTTTTTTCTTAAACATGTATAAATTATTTTAAGATTATTAAGTTAACATTTTTAAATAGAAAAGATAATTGATAATTTGATAAAGGAACATGTAATAAGCATTGATCTGTCCTGAACCGGGGTCTAGAGATCCGGACTCAAGTCAATCACAAATAGTATGCAAATACTGTGCAGAAGACCGGATGTATGAGTATCCGGTGTAATATCCGTTGTCCTTGAATGAGGAGAGCGGATTGGGCGTCCTGAAGATCCTTCACACCGACCTAACGCGTTGAAGTGGGCGAATGGTGGTGTCACCTGCAAAGATTCTCCGACGCTCAAGTCAGTGATGATATTCCAAGTAAGGAATGTATTTCAGAGAGTAATCGTTCATAAATTTAGTTGAAGATCCCTCACTTCCTTAATGAAATGAGTTCATATACCTGATTGGCTCGTTTTACGAGGACTCGTTAGTGGGGAACCACTAACTCCCATTAGCATTATTTTATTGCGCACTTACCAGCATGATTGGGTCAAATGGCTATTTTATATTGAGCATGGAGAATATAGACTAGGATTAGGGAACAAGTTGACCATCCCCGTGAGCAGAATTTGGCTCGTAGTGTAGGGAATTATTGATCGATCCCTGTAGCAATGTTCCTTGTCTTTAGCACAGTGACGTGTGTGTTGTCCGGTGTCATGGTGTTATCCTGAACAATCGGTATAGGGAGAACGCCTGATACGGAATTACAGTCCGGATGTATACCGATGACACCGGTCATACTTTGTTTGACTGTCAAAGATACTGAAATACACCTTGTAGATCGGATACCGGTATTGAGACCGGATCATATGTCCCCTAGCTTGTGTGAGGGACTATGTAGTTGTTCACATAAGCTACTCATCCTACGAGAGGTCTAGATGCCGGTATACCTATGTACAAAATATCTTTGCAACACCCATTAGCCTTTAATATTGTCCCCGAGCATTATTGAATGATCAGTTCCGAATGATCACTTAACTTCGAGTGAGTAATTCCGAGTGAATATTCAACTCTGAGTAAATAATTCTGAGTGAAAAGGAGGGAGCTTTGACTTCGAATGAACACCATTCGGGCAAAGATGTTCCCAAGTATGATACTTCCGAGTGAAGGGAAGTTAAGATGTTTCCGAGTGAAACATGAAACAGAGAATTATTTCTGGCTTCCTCGTGGTATGGCACCGAGTGAAGAATTTCTGACCTCCACTTCGCATGACGCTGAGTGAAGGATTTCCGAATAGGCCAATTCCAGGAGAAGTACCTTTTGGTCAGAGGAAGGCTCTGACTTTGAATAAGTACGCTTCGGGTAGATATATTCCCAAGTGAACAATTCTAGTCCGATTTCGAATTTGAAGTGTTGTCGAGTGAAGAATTTCCGGGGGAAATACTTCTGAGTGAATTCGAAGTTATGCTTAGAGTTCGGTTTTAATCCTACAATCCAAACCTTCGACTGGGGCTCGGTTTAGTCCTACAATCCATGTCTCCAATGGCGTTCGGTTTAATCCTACTAGTCTTCTTCAGTCGGTGTTGGATTTTACCCATTCACCAATCGTGTCAATTTACTCAGGATTCAGCGTGGCCTTGAAAAAGAACCAGCTTACTACGCCCAAGCCTTCAATGTTTTATGAAGAGTAAAGCATTCAATAATCCGTTCAGCGTGATCAATATTGAGGTCGGATTGAAATAATTACCTCAGAAAATTAATCAAATCATTTAAGATAAATAAGTTTTAGAACGGAGAAATATATACATGAATATTGTCCCCAAGTATAAGTTTGTTAAGGGATTGGTACCTGTCATGGGGCATTACCCTTAATTCCTTTGGGGAGAGAAAGAGCCGATCCGTTGTTAACAAAAGTGGTGTAACAGGACGGATGACTATTATTAATTCGTGTTACTCTCACTGGAGAGAACGATGTCGTCCATTGTGAGAGTATTGTTCTGAGTTTGGGGAACCACAAAGATACATGAAGATGATGATTGAGTATTCCCTCATAAGGATGACGATGGGAATTTGTCTATGCCAGGAATTACATCATCACATCACAGAATAGGTGATAGAGAACATCCGTCCTGGGGAAATACATCTCGAACGTAAGAGTACGGATTTCAAAAACTTCCATCACAAGGATGATGATGGGAATTGTTCATGCCAGGAGTTACATCATCAAATCACAGACTAGGTGATTGAGATCATCCGTCCTGGGGAAGTACACAACGCCAGGAGTTACATCGTCAAATCACAGAATAGGTGATTGAGATCATCCGTCCTGGGGAAGTACACAACGCCAGGAGTTACATCGTCAAATCACAGAATAGGTGATTGAGATCATTTGTCCTAGGAAAGTGTATCTCAATCGTAAGAGTACGGATTGAGTCTTCAAAGACTTCCATCATAAGGATGATGATGGGAATTGTCCACGCCAGGAGTTACCTCGTCAACTCACAGAATATGTGATTGAGAGCATCCGTCCTGGGGAAGTGTATCTCAATCGTAAGAGTACGGATTGAGTCTTCAAAGACTTCCATCATAAGGATGATGATGGGAATTATCCGCGCCAGGAGTTACCTTGTCAACTCACAGAATATGTGATTGAGAGCATCCGTCCTGGGGGAATTAGTCTCAATCGTTCTTCTTCAACCGGTGTTGGATTTTACTCATTCACCAGCCTTCAAATAGGGTTCGGTGCAATCCTACAACCCATTTCCTGAGGTTCGGTTTAATCCTATAACTCAGGTCTTCACCGACGTTCGGCCAAACCTACTAGTCGTACTCGGAGTTCGGTTCAATCCTACAATCCGAGCCTTCACCGGTGTTCAGCCAAACTTACTAACCGTACCCAGAGTTCGGTTTAATCCTACAATCTGGGCCTTCGAATGGGGTTCGATGCAATCCTACAACCCGTTTCCTGAGGTTCGGTTTAATCCTACAACTCAGGTCTTCACCGACGTTCGGCCAAACCTACTAATCGTACTCGAAGTTCGGTTCAATCCTACAATCCGATCCTTCACCGGTGTTCAGCCAAACTTACTAACCGTACCCAGAGTTCGGTTTAATCCTACAATCTGGGCCTTCGAATGGGGTGGTTCACCCAGTTGTACCTTCGAAGAGGTTCATCTCTAACAACGGATACATTGTTAGGATCATCCGTCCTGAAAGTATCTTGTCACAACAGTGTTGTGCATCGAATAAAATCATAAAGACAATGGGTGAATCATTTAGAGTATTTCATTAATTATGAATTACAAAAGAGAGAAAGAGAGATGAGTTGAGGTTATGACTCATTAGACCTTCTTGGTAAAACCCGATCGAGAAAAACCTAAGTAAGGAAAAGGAGTGGAGTGCACACCGTCTTACCGACTAGCTGTATCAACAGGAGGCCCTATTAATTTTGTTGGCCTGATCCCTAATCAATGACCTCTCGACGGCCTTGATGTTGTTGTCGGGGCATAGTGTTTTGCTGTGCAGGCTCACCAATCACAACTCCTTTTTGTTTTTCAGAAGCAGTAAACCTTCTGATCGGAGTGGGATGATCGTCATCGTCTTCCTCGTAATCTCCTCCCCTTTTCTCAATCTGGTCCAGTTGATCAGTAGACCTTTCTTTGAGTAGGTATTATTTGAGTTTACCCTCTCGGATCAGGGTCTTAATAGTATTCATCAGAGCCTGACATTCATCTGTTGAATGGCCCTCTTGCTCATGGAATTCGTAGTATTTCCGAGGGTCACCCTGTTTGCGAAGCTGGGGCGGAGTCCTGACCCCGTACGCAATAAGGGTTGGCCATCCGATCTCCCTAAGAATTTGAGATCGTTCAGAATTTAGCGGAGCATAATTGTCGAATGCATGCATCCGTTCTGCTTAACGCTGTGGAGCGGAGCTATCGAAGGCATCGCCACGGCACTGTCTTTCCATGGGATCCGATCTGGATCTGCTCTTATCACTCCGTTGTAACATTGGGGATTTCCCTCTCGCCACTGCTGCTTCCAAGTGTATTTCAATGCTCATATACTTGGATGCTTTCCTCCTGAATTCTTCGAAATTCACTGGAGGATTCTTTGCCAACGAAAGGGCAAAAGCAGAGCTTGGTTGCAAAGCTTCTATTGCTATGTGCAATTGTAGTGCTTCTGCCAAGTTTGGAACAGCAGTTGCTTCCTTGTGAAACCTCTTCAAGAAGTCCTTGAGAGTTTCATGTTCCCCCTGCCTAATCTGAGCCAAGGTATGAGATGTTCTGGGAATATCACTGGAAATGACAAAGTGGTCCACAAACGCTGTTGCCATTTCTTCCCATGAGTCAATGGAACCTGATGGTAGCTTCCTGAACCAGCTAAGGGCATCATCAACAAGAGTCCGAGGGAACATCCTGCACATGACATCTTCATCTGCCCCCAGGTACATGGCTTCGAGTGTATAAGCATCAAGATGCTTAGTAGGATCAGTTTCACCACTGTATTTTTCTATAGAGAGAGGTTGAGTAGTCTGTAGGTGCTTAGGGATGCGTACACTCATAAGTCTCCTTGAAAAAGGGACTGTGAGCTTATAAGTTACTTGAGAGGCTGTCATCAGCCTCCTCTTCCCTTTAACAACTCTCTTATCAGAATCGTGGATCTGTTCCTTCCCTTCAAATGTGGGGATATTTGAATACTGGGGGGTAGAGGATTTTTCTCCCTCGGTTGTGTGATGTGTCCCCTTGATCAGAGACATGGCTCTCTCCTCCACGCTCTTTCTTTCACGTTTCAATTCCATCAGTTCCTCCATCAACTTTCTTATCATCTCATCCTTTAGATTTGGTGCTGAAACCTGCACCATTCTTCTTGAACTTTCCACAGGCGACTCAAGAGCTAAGTGCCTGTTCACTGGTTGTTCCTGGGCAGTGATGTCTTCTACGTGCCCATCTGGTTGGTTTCTCCCATTGCCTTCCATGATAAGAGACCAGACTTCTTAAACGAGAAGTGGGAATAACTTTAACGAGTCCCACCGGGCGTGCCAATGATCTGTCCTGAACCGGGGTCTAGAGATCCGGACTCAAGTCAATCACAAATAGTATACAAATACTGTGCAGAAGACCGGATGTATGAGTATCCGGTGTAATATCCGTTGTCCTTGAATGAGGAGAGCGGATTGGGCGTCCTGAAGATCCTTCACACCGACCTAACGCGTTGAAGTGGGCGAATGGTGGTGTCACCTGCAAAGATTCTCCGACGCTCAAGTCAGTGATGAT
Organism: Clitoria ternatea; assembly: GCA_037962975.1. NCBI lineage: Eukaryota > Viridiplantae > Streptophyta > Magnoliopsida > Fabales > Fabaceae > Clitoria > Clitoria ternatea. The sequence goes on from CM075670.1 coordinate 34,425,886, forward strand.
ATTCCAAGTAAGGAATGTATTTCAGAGAGTAATCGTTCATAAATTCAGTTGAAGATCCCTCACTTCCTTAATGAAATGAGTTCATATACCTGATTGGCTCGTTTTACGAGGACTCGTTAGTGGGGAACCACTAACTCCCATTAGCATTATTTTATTGCGCACTTACCAGCATGATTGGGTCAAGTGGCTATTTTATATTGAGCATGGAGAATATAGACTAGGATTAGGGAACAAGTTGACCATCCCCATGAGCAGAATTTGGCTCATAGTGCAGGGAATTATTGATCGATCCCTGTAGCAATGTTCCTTTTCTTTAGCACAGTGACGTGTGTGTTGTCCGGTGTCATGGTGTTATCCTGAACAACCGGTATAGGGAGAACGCCTGATACGGAATTACAGTCCGGATGTATACCGATGACACCGGTCATACTTTGTTTGACTGTCAAAGATACTGAAATACACCTTGTAGATCGGATACCGGTATTGAGACCGGATCAAGCATCGAAAAAAGTTGTCACAAAAGAAAAGAGAATTTGAGAGTGAATAACAACACAACAAGTTCTATTTTTAACTTTTATAGTTGTACCTGATATTGATGTAGTGGCACACTCAAAAGGAACAAATGACAACATGACTACAAAGACATGTCAAATTGAAACAAAATTCAAAAAGAACCAAGGAATATTCATTAGTTAGACACTTAGATAAAATAAGAAAACTGGTCAAAGACTTAGAAAAAGATTAAAAAATTCAGTTTTTTTAGCTTAGCTAGCTATTTGATCTCTTTTTCTTAAAAAAATAAAAAAAGTTATGTATTAGGAGAAAGTTATTACTCATTAAATGTTATTTGTAGTACCATTAAAAAGTTAACAGTCACTTAGAATATTTTAAGTAAAAATTATTTTGAAATATTAAAATATTTTTTTTAATTTTTAGAAGTATATTAATACTAAAAAATATTTTTTAGGGGGTCTAAAGCTTGCTTTAGTTTCTTAGGCACTAAACTAGCCTTGATTTGTGTTTACAAAATATTCTCTCCATTAAATTTGTATGTGTGTGTCTATATATATATATATATATAGAGAGAGAGAGAGAGAGAGAGAGAAAGAGAAAGAGAAAGAGAGAGAGTGAGTGAGGAAGCATTTTAAAAGTTATTTCATGTCAGCTTATCATGTAATACTTATTTTATTTCTTTTTTAAATGCAAAATTCATATAAAATGATTAAAACATTTTAATAATATATGAGATTCATCGAGGTTTGATTAAGTTTTTAGTCCTTGAAAAGTTTAGTGTGTTTGGAATTAGTCCCTAAATTTTTTAAGATTTTATTCCCTTAAAAGCTTCCCACATTTGTAACTAGTCCCAAACGTCAGTGTCTTTTGTTAAGTGGTGACTTGAAAAATAGAAAGTCATGTCATCCATGTGACCTATTAAACAACACCTCAATTTGTTTCTTTCTTTTCTCTTTATTCTCTTTTTCCTCTCTTTCTTTTCTCTTTCCATTATTTTTCTCTCTCTCAAGCCCTACCATCATCACCTAACTGTCACCCCTCCCCCAATTTTCTCTAAACACGCCACCCCAATGACCCAACCCTAAATTCCCTACTTCTAGGGTTTCTTTCCCTCTTAAATTAATGATTTTCTCCATGAAATGGATACAAAAATCCTAGAAGATTTTAAGCTTCCCCCAAAAGACAAAGATGACAAATCCAACCTAACAAAAATAAAACTGAAGCTACAAATTAGGACACATGTGATTCCCCAAGCTTTTGTGAAAGATGCTAAATTTGAGGGCAAGAATGTCGATGAGAAAGATGGAGCATGTAATCTGAAGGAAGTAGAAGAGGAGGACAATAAGAAGAAAGAGAAAAAATGGATAGAGAAAATGGTGAAACGGTACTTTATACCCTTACTTGCAAAGTTTGGAATATCCTCTCCTAATAGAGGTTTAATAATTAAAAAGATGAGGTTTTTGCTCTTTTTGGGTTTATTTTTTTAATGTTGGAATGAATTATCAATGAAGTGTTTTATGTTTTAAATCATTTGAATTTGTTTGGGTTTCAAGAGTGTGATACATAGCTCAAGGATATTCCAAACAGTGGGATGCACAGTGGGGGTAAAGGTTAAGGTAAGGCATATAAGGGAGAAAGAAAGCTAACATTGGTTCTAATTTAAGGCTTTGGGGTTGTTTGAAGTAGGGTGGATGAGAATGACAGATGGGGTAGGTAGGTGGGGTTTAAGAGTAAGGGAGAAATAGTAAAGAGGGAAAAGAAATAGAGGAGAAAAAGAATATAGAAAAAAAAATATTTACTAAGGTGTCTGATAGGTGGCTTGGATGACATGTTTGTCATGTCATCATTTAACAAATGGTGCTGATGATAGGGACAAATTACAAATGTATGAAACCTTTTAGAGACCTTACAAAAAAAAAGACTAATTCCAACCACTAAACTTTTCAGGGACTAAAAACTTAATTAAGCCTTTCATTAAAATTATATTATGGATGATTTGATTCCAAAGCTATCCATTCCAAGCATAGTGTGCACGATGTAGAAGAGTAGACAAATAAAGGGAATGAGGGGTCCTTTTGATGGAGGGATATTAGAGAGGTAGGAAATCGTATGGGTAGAAAATACTAGTTTAGGAATAGGCATTGTAAGAAGGTTGGGGGTGGGTTAACAATTTCTTTTCGGGAGGAGAGTTAGACTGAAATAGGGCCATTTAAAACAACATTTTATAGGTTATTTTATTCATCTAAAAATAAGGAAGGTCGTATTAAGGATATGGGTGATGGGTACAAAGTCAATTATCTTGAAAATTCAAGTGGAGAAGGTTATTTTTTAGATGGGAAGATCAACAATTAGATCAATGTTATAGGTTTTAAACTTTGTCAAATTGGAACCAAGCCAACTAGATTCATGGAGACAGAAGTGGAATCTATCTATCATGATGTTACATGAATGCTTCTGTTTATAAACCTCTCCAACAAACACAACATTCTAATGGTGGGAAATTCAATAGCATTATCTAGTCAAACTTAATTCCTTCAAGGGTATTGATTTTAGGTGGAAGGATCATAAAACAACGACTGCCAATTACAACCGAGTTTATAAAAGGAGGATCTTGTAATCTCCAAGTCAATGAGCATGTCAATTTTATCAGTTATATCAAGAAACTTACCAACATTTTTTATTTAACTATAACACATCATATAGGGTATATGTTGCATGTTATGATTAGGTGATATTCAAATGCTCTACAAAAATCCCGTCAATTGCATTTAGTCCAACATAGAGGATTTTTACAACCAAAATTGTTGGGAATAGAGCTGTCAAAATGGTTCAACCTAGTTCACTCAGGTTGGTCCACTATGGTTATAGGAAATAACAACCCAACCCAACTTATTTGATAATGAGATAGAAAAATCTCAACCCAACATAGCCCATTAGTGAGCCAAGTTAGATCACCTAACTTAAAAAAATTTAAAAAATAATATATAAATATTCTTATTTATTTAAGTTTTCCCCATCATTTTTGTGGTTTGAATATGATAATGAAAAGAATTTTTAAGGATTTAAAAAATTAAATTACAAAGGACATTTAATTTTTTTAATATGATTTTCTCTATTTAATTTTTAAAATTTTAGGTCAGGCAACCAGGGATGACTTGCTTCAGTTTTCAGGTTAGGTGAGTTGTGTTGAGATCAACCCAATTTTTAAAACGAGTTGGATATTTTCAACTGGACTCATTAGTGAGTCGGAGATGGAAACATAATCTAGTTTTTAGCTTTATGGACAATTTGGACTCACAAAAATGATGTCACCTTTAACAGGGAGGTTGTATGAGTTGATAAAATGGTGGAGTTCATAAAAATAAGGTCATGAAGATGACTTAAAGCTAAGGTAAAAAAGTGGTAGTTCTCTATGTATGAATGGGAAAAAGAGCCTTTATATTATGGACTAGATTGTAATGGTCTAAGAACTTTATGACTATTCATGGTCACTATATCCATCATTTCCCTCAATTGAAAAACCAGTCACTATCTCAGTCTCAAAGCAACGAATCATCGTTTTCCTTTTTTGTTGAATCACTTATTTGAATTAGGGTAGATATTGTTCTTTCAATTGAAGGATAGTGTATAGTTACAATATATTTTAATTTTAAAATGAATAAATGAGATCTAAAACAAAATACAGTGACCATGAATTATCACAAAGTTCTTTGGACCATTACAACCTTGTCCTTATATTTGTTACTATCTTTGTAATGTTAGTTTCTTGAACTCTTTGTATATAGGTTAGAGTATCTTCATACCCCTTGAGAAAAATATTTTTCCTAAAAAAAGTGATATAATGGGATAGATCAAGTTACATTGCCATATGTTAGATTCCATTTTCATTTTTCTAATACAAACAATTGGATAGTTCCCTAACTATGTCCATTTCATTATATACAATTAATCTAACCATACTTGAAGATACCCAAACACTAAAATTTTTTCTCAAAAGAGAGATAGAGAGAACAAAGGAGTATAGAGAATAACAAGAGAATAAAGAGAATAATGGAAGTCAATATTATTCATGTAATCAACCTTACAAGTATCCTTATTTATAGATATATAATGAGCCTAAAATTAGGCCTCTATTACAACTTGATTTGCGCCTCATACCGGCCCAGATGGTATGGACACTAGAACAGTGTCTAATAGCGCCAAGACGCCTCCCACGAGTGTTCCCAGATGCCGGCAGCCCTGCGTGATCCTAAGGACCGGAGTCAAGAGAGCTTGATGGATAGGGGCACATCGACAGTTAACTTGTTGACACACGTCATGTAGGATAACCTCGCCACCCAAACCTATAAATACCACGTATTTACTCATCATTAAGGTATTTTCACCAACCCTTGCTTGAGCTTCAATCTTGATTGATCTAATAACTTACTTGAGCATTAGAGTGCTTTTACAGGTGACACACTAATTTTTCCTTACAACGCAAGATTCTGCTGTATTGGCTAGACGGCGTAATGACGAGGCTCTCTGTTCCCCACTAGACTAAGAGGTATAACACCGTATCCCTAGTGAACCAATGAAATAGATTGTAAGAAAGATCCCCCGGTATTGGTATCAGACACTATCTCCATACCAAACAGATCACAACCATTCTATAAAGTTCTAGATTACTCTGGACATCCACATATGATAATCATAATACTCTCTTTTGGATGTCTATGATTTTAGAATATGAAAGAAAAATCCTATAGGTTAAAAAAACTAGTGAAGGAAAAAAAGTACATCATTATTTTAATAAGATTACTATATCAACATTGCCTCATTAAAAACCTTGCTTGGAAAACTCAATTGGACAAAACTATAGCTAAGGAGAAAAAATGCATAATATATTTATTGCTTGGAATTATATTTTCTATGAATGTGTAAATATGTTTGATGTGATTAAGATATTCATGTGAAAATTATACATATCTCTTGAGTTTTGATCACTTTTAAAGTTTTTGATATATGAAGATTCAATATAATACATAATTATATTTTTACATATATATTTTTTTTAACTAGACAAAAATCAGAACCTTGTGATGAAAGAATTTTGGTAAAAAACTATAAATTATTATGAATATTATATTCAAAATAGATGTTCATAATATGCCTATAAAAGGGAGTTATGTACCTTCAATATGAGTGTGCAAAAGAAGTAAGAAACACTTGCTTAGTTCCCTTCTTCCTTCTTCTCTGCATTATTTCTCTTTCTCACTTTTAATTTCCTTTTACATTAAAAGTTTAGAGTTATTTTATAACACGTTATCAGCACGAGGTTCTGATCAACTGAGATCTAGTCAAGACTAAAGAGAGGTAATATATTATTATTATTATTATTATTATTATTCTTTATAATTTGAATTTATATTATTTCTGTATATATTATAAAAGTTCCTGAAGAACTTATATTTTAAACATCCCTGAAGGATGTATAAGATTATATAATATCAAAATAATAATAATAATAATAATAATAATAATAATAATAAGTTCCTGAAGAACTTACATTCATAATTGCTACTTTTATAATAATATATTAAAAAAGGGAATCAATAAATAATATAATATTATCAAGGATTTGAACCTAAGACTCATAACATGATAAGTTATCACTTTACCACTAGGCCACTAATATTTGATTGATATCTTATGAAAATTTTAAATTTTATTATCAGATTATTTATGTGAAATTTTATAATTTTTTTAATAAAAAAACTAACAATATTACTCTTTAATAAACAAAATAAAAAAATATATTTGTAATTATTGTTGACTTGTTACTATTGTCATTACCATTATTATTAAATAATTATAGTTAATATATTTATTGAAGTATTATCTAATTTATTATTTGTAATTTCTTGCATAGAAATAACTATGTCAAATATTACCAACCTTGAGTTCGTGGCTTTTGACATATCTGGAAAAAACTATCTATCATGGACATTGGATGCTGAAATCCATTTAGATGCTAAAGGTCTCGGAGACACCATTAAAAATGGAAATCAGGCATCTAGTCAAAATAAAGCTAAAGCCATGATTTTCTTACGTCACCATATCCATGAAGGGTTAAAAAATGAATATTTAATAGTTAAAGACCCTCTTGTTTTGTGGAATAATCTAAAAGAGAGATACGACCATCAAAAGGATATAATTCTTCCAAAAGCCCGATATGAATGGATGCATTTGCACTTTTAAGATTTTAAATCTGTAAATGAATATAATTCTGCAATGTTTAGAATTACTTCAAGATTGAAGTTGTGTGGAGAAAAGGTAACTGAAACTGATATGTTAGAAAAGACATTCTCCACTTTTCATGCATCTAATATGCTCCTGCAGCAGCAATATCGTCAAAAGGGCTTTACCAAATACTCAGAATTGATTACTTGTCTCCTTGTGGCTGAGCAAAATAATGAATTGCTTATGTAACATCATGAATCTCGTCCAACTGGAACTGCTCCATTCCCAGAAATGAATGTAGCAACACACGATCATCACACTCATGGTCGTGGTCGTGGCCGTAGTCGTGGTCGTGGACGAGGTAATGCTCGGGGACATGGTATTGGTCGTATTCATGGATATGGTTATGGTCGTGGTCATGGCCGAAATGATAAGAGATCATCATTCACATGGAAAAATAAAGAACATATGAAAAAGGGACAGATGCTCAAAATAGCAAACAAACTAAAAATATCTGCTATCGTTGTGGTAGCAAGGGACACTGGTCTCGAGTTTGTCGCACACCAAAGCATCTCGTAGATCTATACCAAAAATCCCTTAAAAATAAAAGGAAAATAATAGAGACAAATTTTACTGGTATAGATGATGATTTCTTTGATTATAGTGTTGATGATTTTCTTACTCTTCCTGAAGAAGACATTGACCACTCGGTTGGAGAAGGGAGTGCCCCTAAATAAATTATTTTAATGTTTCATGTAATTTGTTTTATTGTAAATTTTGTCTTTATCAATAAAATTTTGTTAAATATTATTGTTAATTATATTTTTACTCATGATTTATTTTTATTTATTTAATGAAGAATGAATGCTCATGTGAATGACGAAGATATATGTCTCGCAGACAGTGCAACAACTCATACCATTCTCAAGAATGAGAAATATTTTTACCATATAGTAAAACAAGAAGCCAATGTTAATACTATATCTGGTAGTATAAATATAATTGAAGGCTCCGATAGAGCCAGTATTTTGTTACCTGGAGGAACAAAATTGCACATTGAAAGTGTATTATATTCTAAGAAGTCTCAAAGAAATTTGTTGAGTTTTAAGGATATCCGCAGAAATGGATATCATATTGAGACACAAATGAAGGAAAAGATGAATATCTTTACATCACAAAGTTAATTTTTGATAAGAAATGTATATTGGAAAAATTGCCTTCATTTTCCTCCGGTTTGTACTATACTTATATTAGTACAGTTGAAACAAATATTATTGTAAACCAGAAGTTTACAAATAAGAATGACTTTGTTATCTGGCATGAACGATTGGGCCATCCTGGATCAATTATGATGCGAAAAATAGTTGGAAATTCAAATGGTCATTGTTTGTCCAACAGACAAATTATGCAAACTAAGAATTTCTTATGTGCTGCTTGTTCTCAAGGAAAATTGATCATTCGGCCATCACCAATGAAAATTGGGAATGAATCACTCACATTTTTAGAGCGTATACAAGGTGATATTTGTGGACCAATACACCCTTCATGTGGACCATTTAAATATTTTATGGTTTTAATTGATGCATCAACTAGATGGTCACATGTTTGCTTATTGTCAACTCGCAACTAGGCGTTTGCGAGACTACTAGCTCAATTAATTCGTTTAAGAGCTCATTTTCCTGATTATCCAATTAAGAAAATACGCCTTGATAACGCTGGTGAATTTACATCTCAATCATTTAATGATTATTGTATGTCCATTGGAATTGATGTTGAACATCCTGTAGCACATGTTCATACACAAAATGGACTTGCTGAATCATTGATTAAACGTTTAAAATTGATAGCAAGACCATTGCTAATAAGATCAAAACTCCCAATTTCAACTTGGGGACATGCAATCTTACATGCAGCAGCACTTATTCGCATCAAACCTACAAGTTATCATGAATATTCCCCTTTACAATTGGTTCATGGTAAAGAACCAAATATTTCCCATCTAAGAATCTTTGGCAGTGCGGTATATGTTCCTATTTCTCCTCCACAGCGCACTAAGATGGGACCTCAAAGAAGGTTGGGAATATATGTTGGATATGAAAGTCCATCTATAATAAAATATCTTGAACCTTTAACAGGTGATTTGTTTACAGCTCGTTTTGTTGATTGTCATTTTGATGAATTTGTTTTCCCACCATTAGGGGGAGAAAATAAACAGTTGGATAAAAGGATAAGTTGGAATGAAATATCTCTCTTATATCTTGATCCTCGAACAAAGTAATGTGAACTAGAAGTTCATAAAATAATTAGTTTGCAAAATTTAGCAAACCGATTACCGAATGCATTTGCTGATCCAAAAAGAGTGACTAAGTCACACATACCAGCTGTTAATACTCCAGTAAAGATTGATATCCCTGAAGGACAATCTAAATTTACAAATGAGTCTGAAGCCAAAATAAAACGTGGCAGACCTGTTGGTTCTAAAGATAAAAATCCTCGAAAAAGAAAAGTAAATAAAGAAGATGGTCGACTCGAGGATATAAAGACTCCAGTAGAGTCTCCTGACATAATCAAGGATTCAAATCCAGAAGAAACCAAGGTACCTGAAATTGATAAGAATAAAGAGATCTCTATAAATTATGTCATGGATGGAATACAATGGAATCGACATGAAGTCGATGTTGATGAAATTTTTGCATTCAAAGTAGCTCTTGATATTATAAATGATGATAAGAATCATGAGCCAAAATCTGTTAAGGAATGTGCACAAAGAAATGATTGGCCAAAATGGAAAGATGCAATGCAAGAAGAGTTAAACTCACTTGCAAAACGGAAAGTTTTTGGACCTGTAGTCCAAACACCCAAAAGTGTAAAACCAGTTGGATACAAATGGGTCTTTACGGAAAAAAGAAATGAAAATGGTGAAATTGTGCGATATAAAGCAAGACTTGTCGCACAAGGATTCTCACAAAGACCTGGTATTGATTTCGAAGAAACATATTCACCAGTGATGGATGCCACTACTTTTCGATACTTAATAAGTTTGGCAATCCGTGAAAGGCTTGACTTACGCCTTATGTTGTTGCAGCATATTTATATGGCTCACTTGAAAATGACATCTATATGAAACTCCCTGAAGGATTTAACTTGCCTGAAGCATACAAGACAAGTCCTCGAGAAAATTATTCAATTAAATTGAATAAATCTCTTTATGGACTAAAACAATCTGGACGAATGTGGTACAATTGTCTCAGTGAATATTTGTTGAAAGAAGGTACAAAAATGACCCAATTTGTCCATATGTTTTTATGAAAAGACTCGGAAAAGAGTTTGTTATAATTGCTATTTATGTAGATGATTTAAATATTATCGGAACTCCTGAAGAGCTTTTGAAGGCTGTAAATTGCTTGAAAAGGGAATTCGAGATGAAAGACTTGGGAAAAACAAAGTTTTGTCTCGGATTACAATTAGAATATTTAAAGGAAGGAATTTTGATGCACCAAAAGACTTATACAGAAAAGGTGCTAAAGAGATTCTATATGGATAAATCACACCCATTGAGCAGTCCAATGGTTGTAAGGTCACTTGAAGTAAGCAAAGATCCTTTTCGACCTCAAGAGAAAAATAAAGAACTACTTGGTCCTGAAATACCATATCTCAGTGCAATTGGCGCATTAATGTATTTTGCTAGTCATACACGACCTGATATATCATTTGCTGTCAATTTGTTAGCAAGACATAGTTCTTCACCGACAAAAAGGCATTGGAATGGGATTAAGCACATATTCCGCTACCTTAGAGGTATAATAGACTTGGGCTTATTTTTCCCATATGTATCTAAGGCAAACCTAATTGGTTATGCAGATGCGGGATATTTGTCTGATCCTCATAATGGTCGATCACAAACAGGATATTTGTTCACATGTGGTGGTACAGTAATTTCGTGGAGATCCATAAAACAAACGATCACAGCAACATCATCTAATCATGCTGAAATCTTAGCATTACATGAAGCAAGTCGAGAATGTGTTTGGTCGAGGTCTATGATTCAACATATTCAAGAAACTTGTGGCTTGTATGCTGGAAAACTACCACCAACAATCTTATGTGAAGATAATGCAGCTTGTATTTCTCAGTTAAAGGAGGGCTATATTAAAGGAGATAGGACAAAACATATTTCACCAAAAATTTTCTTTACTCATGATCTTATAAAGAATGGTGAAATAAATGTCTAGCAAGTCCGATCATGCGAGAATCTAGCAGATATCTTTACAAAATCGTTACCAACCAAAGTCTTCGAGCAACTAGTACAGAAGATTAGTCTTCGACGCTTACATAAGTGTTCTGATGAGGGGGAGAATTAAATATTTGTAATTTAATTATTTTTATGGATATACTTTGTAAAGAATGTTGTACTCTTTTTCCTTCACTAGGTTTTTATCCCACTGGGTTTTTCCTAATAAGGTTTTAACGAAACACATTCTAAAATATGAACATCTATGGGGGAGTATTATGAATATTATATTCAAAATAGATGTTCATAATATGCCTATAAAAGGAAGTTATGTACCTTCATTATGAGTGTGCAAAAGAAGTAAGAAGCACTTGCTTAGTTCCCTTCTTCCTTCTTTTCTACATTATTTCTCTTTCTCACTTTTAATTTCTTTTTACATTAAAAGTTAAGAGTTATTTTATAACATAAATAAAAATAAATCACAAGAATTTTAGATTACCAAGTTAAATTCCGCCAATCAAAAAAGGATCGCGTAGCAAAGGCCTCCTAATATTATCACTGTGGGCTGGGTTTCATTACAACAATGGTTAACATGAACATTAGGAGACTACAACATGCCCTAGGCGCTCTGGCATAGGATTTGCAGCATAAACGTGGAAAATGGAAGCCACAATGTTCCATTTTTCGACCGTTATGCTGAATCTTCAACTTCTTAAACTCTTCCCTTCTCTCCTAATTTCACCCACCACTCCGCGCAAGCTCCAATCTCTACAAGCCATCAACAAAGTCCCCAGAAACTGGAATCTCTACTCCGAACAAAACGACCTCGGCGATTGCGTCGTCTTCGAGGAGGGCATTTTCGACGACACCGTTTTCGGAAACGACAATCTCACTATCAAAACGCCCAAACCTAGATCAGATAAAAGAGGAATCGCGATTACCCGTGAGAATTTGGTTCCCGACAAGTGGAGAGAAGCTCGGGCACGTGTCAATGTCACCAACAACGAGAGGAGGCGCAAGGTGGTGAAGAAGAGAAGAGATTCGCTGCCCCTTAAGAACGTGGGTGACGCTAAGAAGGAGAGGCGCAAGATAGCGATGGGGAGCAAGGTTGAGAAGAAGGGTAAAATGGGGAAAGGGTTGTCTCCATTCAGTGGTGTGAACATTGGTGAATACAAGGCTCTTAAGAAGGCTAAATTGGCGCAGCTGAAACCTTTGGTTCTTGATAATCCTTCTGGTTTTTCAGTGAAAGAGAAGGAGGTTCTTGAACCTGACCTGAATGGTGAGCGTGTGGCGCCAAAGAATCCTACTGAGGTTGTTTATGGGAAAGGTTTGAAGGATGTCATGGAGTTTTTGAATAGTGGGAACTACAACCCCAGTGCTAAGATCACTGAAGGTGCATGCATATCTTTGGCAAACCCAAGTGTTAATTCTTGAAATTATTTTAGTTTATTTAATGTACGGTAAACCAGTTATAAAAATGAAGTTTGATCAATAAGATCAGGATTGATCTTGCATATTGTTAGAGATATCTTTAAATTCCATTTGACTAAAAGATAGAAACTTGTTTTTGGTCAGCCTCAACTAGGGCAATTCCAACCACCGAACCAAACACGCTCTTAATCTTAAGTTCAATTTAGAGATGCCAACCATGAAATTCACTCCCATCCAATGTTTTTTGAGATTCGCACATAATAAATCACAAATTTTCATTTATGCCCCTGTCACATTATTTCAAAGGTATAGACTGAAATAAATAAATAAATAATGAATGACATTTTCAGAAGTGGTGACTTGGAACTTCTTAAAATATCTAAAATGTCTTTCCGTACAAGTTTCAGGAATAATTTGGGAGTTCAATATTTTCCTCGTTTTTATTATGTTCTTTTGGTTTCCGCTTTCATTTCTCAAAAAGTGTGGATGTTGAAGATTATTAGTATGACTGTCACGTGTGAAGTTATCTATTATTGAAAATTAACTTTTTGAAAACTAACTGGTTGGTTGACTTTCACCACTATGGTAGTTGATGAGTGGCAATGTGAGCTGAGAATTAATATGTGATTCGATCAATGGTTTCATTTACTGATTGTTGCATTTGTGTCATTGCATGTATATGGCTAATGTTAGTGTTGGGATTGTTGTTCTAATTCTGTCATGCCTGCATGAATAGGTCATCAGAAGTTGTTTACTATTACTAAGGAGGAGATGATTTTGTTGAACAAGCGAATGCCTGACTTGGCAGCTGCTACTTCAGTGAGTTCTCTGAGTCGGATGAACTGTGACCAGTGTCTCATAATTTCAACATTTTTATACTCACTATTACTTGAAAGGAAAAAATTCTAGTTCGCCTTCTTTGTGATTTTTTTTTTTTATCTTTTGCTCCATCAAGGATGTTGTTGTTGAGTATTGCCAATAATTGCTAATGTTGTCAGTCTTTTTTGGACTGGATAATCGGGACTAAAATGCCTTGTTGCATTTTTGTTTGGTGACTATCATACCTTGCTGCATTTTCTTTTTGGTCAGAACCACATGATAAAGGTGTGGGGAAAAGGGTTTTGATAAATAATCTTGATGATTTATTTTTTGTTAATAATAATCTCAATGATTATTTTCAGAATAAATGGCTTCCTCTGCACACTCTTGCTGCATGTGGAGAATTATATTTTATAGATTCTTTGTTGAAGCATAATGTTGATGTCAATGCTGTGGATAAGGTATATCAATTCTAATCACGTGGCAGAATAAAATTGCTAGGAGTTGTTGATTTAAGCTATAATAGTATAACTAATTACTTTGTGTTTTCAGGATGGTTTAACTGCCCTTCACAAAGCATTGGGCAGAAGGCAGGCCATAATTGATTATCTCCTGAAAAACTCAGCTAATCCCTTCGTACAGGATAAAGTGAACAAAATCTATTTATAATATTTAGTTTCTTATTTGAGCCTTTACTTGCTAATTTTCTTCTCCTAAGTTATTTTTTGTGCTCTTCCTGCCTGCATTGAGAAATTGTCACTGTTTTATCATTCAATCTTAATCTAATGATGTATTATTATTGACTTAGTTCATTGTTGACATCCTTATGCATCTACTTTGTTGTTAATATGTCTGGAAACAGGATGGGGCCACCTTGATGCACTATGCTGTGCAAACAGCTTCTACTGAGACAATTAAAGTACTCTTACGGTATAATTTGGATATAAATCTTCAGGACAATGTATGGATAATTGTTCTCACATCTACTTTTTAATCTTTTGTGCTGAGCTTTTTGAGAACATAATACATTTACTCTTTTTCAGGATGGGTGGACACCATTGCATCTGGCTGTTCAGACTCAGAGAACAGATTTAGTGAGGCTTCTGCTGATTACAGGTGCTGATAAGACATTAAGAAACAAGGTAATTGTCTGCTGATTTCCAGTGTTAGTCTATAAATGTGAAAGAACCTTGATGTTGTGCATAACATGGCCTGAATATAGATGCTAAAAGATGGATCATTAGTATGAATATCAATTGTCATGGGTATTTAGAAGGTTTGTATCTGCCATATGAACTAGTTGATTTGAATGAACTGCTATTGTGATATCCAAACCCTGATTCTCAATTTAGAATTTAGATGCTTAGATGAGATTTGTTCTTAACCAGGGGAAACCTTTCGGAAATCCTTAAAATTTTATTTGTCATTGGAGAAAAATTTTCATAAGTAATTGAGGTGTTGTTAAACTTTGCCAATCCAATACTTGTTTGATAAACTTTGTTCGAAGAGGAGGAGGATTGTGTTAGACAATCAGAAGCTGCTAACGTTAAGTTTTCTTAAATCTTTGACACGGTGGAATAGTAGTCTTATTTGATAATTTGGTTTTGATCGAGCATGGTGTTTCAGGTAGTCAACACAATTGATTTTGTTGCTGCTGTACAATTAGTTTAGGAATTTTTTACTTTTGCTTAATGTTCTGCTGCAAGTCCATAATGTCGGGTAGCTTGGTTTGCATATTCAAATATTCAGCCATTAATTGTAAAACTAGAGAAACCTTGGAATTGTGTTGGTGTTCAATTTCTGATGTCTAGCTACTTGCTGGATTTTTTTTTTACATATATGGTGATTTTTAAAATTACAATTTTTCTGTTGTTTGTCTCAGGATGGGTTAACTCCACTTGACCTTTGCCTATACTCTGGTCAAAGTATCCAAACATACGAATTAATCAAGGTGTTCAAGCAGCCTCAATGAGTCAATGGTGTCATAGACATGTATGACAATTGACGCTGGGAAACGACTTTTGAAAAATGGTGTTTTTTTGTCATACCTAGGCATCTGGGACTGTAGTTTTAATGGTACCCTTCATTGTTGTACTAATAGCAAGATTACAAATGTGGATTCTTAATCCATGTCAGATGTGAGGAGGTGTTCTCATTGTAAAAAGAATTCATTTTACCCTTTTTATCCTTCGTTAAACCTATTTAGCAAGAGAGGTTTTAATGATTGGTGTTCCCATGGTTGCCCATTCTTGAGGTGTGGGAGCCGAAATGACTTTGGAAGGCTGTTTTATCCTGTTTGCATTCGTCAAAATTGTGACTGACACCGAAAGTGGTAAGTGTTTCAATTTCTTTTCCAGAATGCTGTTATGGATTGTTTTCTAATGTTGCTTCGGTTTGGTGCATTGAATTATATTTCAGACACACTGATTTATTGTAGGTACATCTTGGTCTAATTCCAGCTGGAGAGTTTGATGCGTGCTCTTGAAAAACCACAAACGGCAGTATGAATCAGCCAAGTATGAATTTGATAGGTAAGTTGTAGTATGTCCTTCATACTTGTATTACCATCTACTGCAAGGAGATGAAAGTTGAAAAGGAAAAGAACAACTGAATACTATACATACTGTAATGAGATTGGTGGTGTAACTTTATTATTTAATACATCTCCTCATTTTTGATGTGGCAGATCCATCATATATACAATAGTAAGGGTTGTTTGGTGGGACAGTTGCGTTAACGCAACGGAGTTAGTGGGAAGGAGAAAATTGATCCTACGGTTCAACGGAGTTGAGTTTTGACTGTCTTGAACGGCGTCAAAGATCAATATCAACCTTTAAATTTTTTTATTTCCCCAACTCCGTTTCCCCAACTACAAACCAAACACCCCCTTAGTCTAGGCACCTACAAAGTTACTTTTATGAGACTTGGATACGGGGATATATAAATTCTTCAAAATTCAAGATACATTCATAAATATATTAACACGAATTTTAAACGTACGATTACATCACATCACATGAAAGTATCAAAAACTTGGATACGGGGATATATATGGATTGAACTAAACCTATGCAAGGACTGAATTATATGGATTTACATAGACTTATGCAAGGAATGGACTATAAGGACCCAAAATCAATTTTATTAATCTAAATAACCATTAAAATTTGAATTATATTTATAAGTGATATTTAATTTATTTGATTTGATTATATTTGATTTTGATTGATGATATTTAATTATGATTGATAATATTAGATTGTGATTGATGATATGTAATTATGATTGATAATATTAGATTGTGATTGATGATCTTGTGATATGGAGTTGAGCATATAACAAGCATGACGGAAAGCTAAAACTCAGTAAGAATTTTCTTACCGTACTCTTTAAATTTTTATTCTAAGAGAAAGTATTTTATAATTATTTTAATCTTTTTTTCCTTCTTAAAAATTATTTTCATTAACTTTACTTTTAATCTTTAGAATAAAAATCTAGTATTTATTTTAGAAAAAGACATTTTATGAAAATTAATTTATAAAAAGGTTGAAATAATTAATTCTGGAATTAAAGAAAAATTTTATAGTTTTAAGTATTTTTAGTTAATAAATTAAAAATTAATCTTTTTTAGTAAAATAAAATTTTCTAAAGTAAATTATTTTGTTTTTTTCTAACCTAATAACTAAAGATATTTGGAAATAATTGAGATTTCTAAATTCGATCTTGCTAAGATTCAATTTGAGAAAAATTATGTAAAATTTTATATGAGAAAGTTTTGAGATATTTAAGGCTTGTAAACTCAATTTTGGTGAGATTTGAATTTGAAAACTGTACCAAATTTATTTCTGTATGACAGAAATTCAAAAAAGAAAATGAGTAAGTGTATAGTTTATTGAGATGATATTGTAAACCTTTATGGTATTTAATAATTGAGTTTCTAAAAGTCTTAACCAACTAAATACGCGGGTAGTTCATGCATGATGAATCATTAAAGTGAAAAGAAATAATATTGTCTGGGGACGGATTATAGAAACCGAGGATACATTAGAGAAGGCTTAATTGCGAGCCTTGGGATGAGAGGGTGTGAAAGGGTGCTTTAGGGGACCTAGGATAGCTCCCTAGTGTCGGGTACTTTCACAATAAAAATCTTCTCAAGCTGACTAGTCTCTAGGTGTTTTCATGTCAGTTGAGTTGTTCATGTTATTATTATCCAGAATTGTGGAACAGTGTAAACTCTTGGTTGGCCCAGTGTGTAACATCCTAAATTTGAAAATAATTCATTAAGGATCGGTGGAGTTTCTTTTAACTAAAAAGCGTTAGACATCCGTTATCAGTGAAGAATTTCCGAGTCTAATTTCGGACGAGCGAAACGTTCCCGAGTGAATCATGTTTGAGATAAGACTTTCCAAGTGAAGAAAGGGATCTGATTTTGAGTAACATCTTTCTGAGTGAGAGAACTACTTCCGAGTGAAGTAAAGTTAAGATGTTTCCGAGTGAAGCATGACCGAGAGAATCATTTCCGAGTGTAGAAAAACTGTGTCCGAATGAGACACTTTTGAGTGAGGTAAATCCGAGTGAAACGTTTCCGAATGGGTCGTTTCCGAGAGAAGTACTTCCGAGCGAAGAAAAGCGTTGATTTCGAATAAGTACTTCTCGGGCCAAGATATTTCTGAGTAGTGAATTCCCGAGTGAGGTATCTCTAAGTTGAGTGCAACTTTCCTGAGTGGGATGTCTTCGAGTGTGACACTTCCGTGTGGGATGGCACCGAGTGAGACATTTCCAAGTAGGATGGCACCAAGTGAGATATTTCTGATTCCGTGTGGTATGGCACCGATTGAGACATACCCAGTGAGTCTTTCTAGGGGAAGTACTTCTGGACAGAGAAATACTTTAACTTCGAATGAGTACGTTTCCGAGTGAATAGTTCCCGGGGAAGTAAATATGGTCAACTACAAAATTATTCCCGAGTACTTTCAATTTAATCTTTTTACCATGTTAGAGTCGGAATTTGGAAATATGGTCAACTACAAAATTGTTCCTCGTTGTCTTAGCTTTCCAACAAGACCAAATTTATTAAAATTCATTAAGATATGAGAGAGATATGCCAAAATATCTAAACAATGTCAGAACTGATATTTACTTCAATCATCGAGGTTCTTCCACGTCGCTCTATTCTTCTAAACTCTAGCAGATTCTCTTTTCTGTATGGGACCCTCTCTATTGTCCTATCCTCTTTTCTTTTATTATCTTGTTTCTTTCTTATCTCTTAAGATATATATATATATATATATATATATATATATATCAGTACGTGGACGCCTTTTCCATTAACGATCTCTGTAAACCTCATCGTTGGATCGGCTTGAAATTTTGAGAGTGGAAAGAACTCTAAATTCCTTAGTTCAAGGTAGCTGTGGAAGATTTCAGAACTAAGAGTTGATTCGGAGCTTGTGAATAACGAGCTGATTGTATTTAGTAGCTCGAAGAGCTTCTGGAACCGTTTATTCCAGGTAGGGGGAGCGTTTACATTTTAAATGCATGGTTTATGAACGGATTCGGGATAATATTATTGTATTTAATAAGAAATCCTGAATATATATATATATATATATATATATATATATATATATATATATGTTATGTGTGACATATTTGTGATGATTATGATATTTTCGTTCATATGATATTGATGTTGAGATATTGAATTTGGTATGAGAAATGAATTGTATGTGTGAAATATGATGTTGATATGTGATTGATGATGATGATATGAATGTTATTCATGAAATATATCATGATGTATGAATGTATGGGATGCATTTAATAAGCATGAGATGCTTGTGTATTGAACGAATATGAAATATGATTGTGGTTTTGAGGATTCCACAAAAAGACCTTGGGTGGGACTCAAGGCAAACCTCTTGAGCGGGGCTCGGGGTTTAGCCCGTGACACTACCGTTGTCGTTGGGAGTGATTGTGTCACGTGAGAGGGCAAACAGTTTGGTACCAGTAAAACGACCAGATCAGATGAGAGCTGAGTTATGGCTGAGAGCCAGTGTTGCAACACAAATAAAAGACTTAATAATGAATCATTTGATTGAGCATGTGAATGCATCGGTGTATGTTGTTGTGAACAACATGGGTATATGATTATTATGAATGAATGAAATGTGATGAGATTGTGAGATATGAGTTTGATTTATATGTGGTTATGAATTAGACACTTGATCCGATTCAATAACTGTCATTTGACATGTATATGTCCACCCCCTATTTATGGTTATTTTTACAGTGGACATAGGACGCAGCGATGATATATGAGGTCACTCAGCATAGCCGGAGCATTATGTATTTATATGTATTGTACATGATGCACATAATCGTTTTGTAGTAGCCTTGGCCGGCTCCTGTGTATACCGGTTTTGTTATATACATGTGTTCATAAATGAGCATGTTAATGTAATAATGATAGTGTTATTATATTATCCAAAATTCTGTTTTAAAATTGAAGTTTATTCGTGAAAAAATTTATTTGGATTTTAGAAACTTAGTTTTAAATATTAGGATGTTTTACGGTGCAAATTAAAATTTAAGGGCCCATATATATAGGTAAATTATGATGAAAATATTGCATAACATTCATGCATTCATAATTGATTGTGTATGTGATTGTGATTGATATTATTATATATTAGTTTGTGAAAACTCTTTATTTCTTATGCCCCATTTGGAAATATTATATTATGTTTCTTACTTCTTTCTCTATGTTTTTGTTTCATATGTTTTAAATTAATAGTTCGTACAGAGGGAAGGATCGAAGAATCTCGGCAGTAAATATAGCACGCTCTAGAAAGGGAGCACAATATGAATATCGTGGTCCAATGAATAAATAATGTTATTAAGTAACTGCTCTTGGGCCATGGAGTTTCCTCTAGTTCTAATAATGTTTAATATTTATTTACTTCGGATGAATGTAAAATTACTCTATAAATTTTAATGATATTATGAGGTATTTCAGAAATATTGTATGTAATTTATTCTGATAGTTTCTTTTTAGTAAAAAAATTTACGATTTTTTTTAGAATTTATTGAGATGTAACAGAGGGCGTTACAACCCACATGTTGGTTTTTTTCTATAACATTGTCCTCGTCCTCCAAAGACAACCATCAACCTGATTCGGACATTTAACCACTAAATATGTGGGTTTCGACTCAACCACAATATACGTTTGATGTTTCTTCATATAATACTGTTTCAAGGCAGTCTGCATTGTAGACTTTTGACGTAAATTTTAAACCTATAAAAAAATCATCACCAACACGCCATTCCGACTAGTTATCCACCCTACCAAAATTTTGTTCTTCATATGCATGGTGCCAATTTATACTGTTGTAATGTGGTGATGGGACCCAATATGGCATACCAGAGTCCTCTGCAAATCAAAATCATATTTGACATCCATCAACATGTAATTATAATAGGTGGTAATGTCACATTCTCTTGGGTAATTTTTACTAACCTGCCATAATTGCATACGATGAAACCCCACCAAGTAAAAGAGTGTTTCCTGATCGAGGATTGCCTATATTTGACATCTCTAGAACAGAATCATAGTCACCTTCTACATCTGTGTCCATATCACTATAATTGGAAAGATTTCCTTCATCATCGTCCGAGCTACTTTCACAATCTTCCCCAACATTATAATCTGGATCATTGTCGTCTGATAAATTATCATTATTTTCATCTTGCCCAACATACAAAATCCAAAATCCAAACATTAGCTATTAAACTACTATGTTGTACAAACTCTTTTCAAAACAATCAAATTTCAATATCCAAAAAAGGCCACTTACTTTCTGGGACATGAGAATCATCATATATCTCAACTGCAACCATGTCAGATTGTAATTCAAACATTCTTAAAAATAGTTTAATCTCCTCATTGTCATTTATTAGAAATCTTGAAAAAAAATTCTTTTATCAACAATCAATCTACTGGTTAATTGAGTTATCACATGACTCGTTCCTAGTTCCAATTTTGTGGATATTCTCTGTTTCAGTTGCTTAACTGTAATGCCCCGCTTCAGTTGCATCGATCTAGTCTCACCCTTGAATGCGTAGCCATCCGGTCCTTCACATTTTCTTCCATTTATATACCAAATAACCACTATTGACGAATTCATTCTTGCAAACTCAAAGTACACCAACAAAAAAAATTAACTGCCAAAACCCCTTAAACAACTATTTAAATAAATACTACTGCCTAAAATACATACGACATTAAATTCATAACCGGAAACAAATCAAACTCACCTATGTCTTCAAATAATGTCATAGAAACTCCACCACATTCGCAATTGAACAACATTAAAATGAGAAACCTGAGTGTGAGGGATGGTTTTAAAGAGTAAAGTGTGGGACTATAACACAGGCCAGGGATGCGTTTTTTGAACAAAAAGGTACCAAGAAGATGTGTTTTTAGCTTAGTTTTCACACTCCCCCA
This sequence comes from Clitoria ternatea, assembly GCA_037962975.1. Taxonomy (NCBI): domain Eukaryota; kingdom Viridiplantae; phylum Streptophyta; class Magnoliopsida; order Fabales; family Fabaceae; genus Clitoria; species Clitoria ternatea. The sequence continues at coordinate 34,447,609 of CM075670.1, forward strand.
GATACATCAGTCCAAGGTGCGTTTACATAGGCAAATAAGCTAGTCCAAGATGCGTTTTTACTTAGGTGTGTGTGTTTGTCAGAAAATGCATCTCAAGGCTGCATTTTTTTATGTCATTTACGTCTCTCCAAAATGTAAAATTGAAAGATGATGTGACCAAATCTATCCCAGACCATCAAATTATTTTTTTTTCTACCCCAAACACAAATTCTTTTCAAAATTGTACCATAATGGCCAAAAACTCAAATTGATATGGATAAGGATGGGGGAATTGGAAATTATTTGTATTTTGGGTAGTTGAGGAATTAGGATTGGTGACATAATTATCAACACTTAGATTGATGAGAGGTTGATAATTATGCATAAAATTAAGATATGAATGAAAATTAAACTGATTAAGATTCATTTAACTAAAAGTTGCAAACAATAGGAAGAATAAGTTATTTTGAATAATTGATAATTCTAACAAGTATAAATTATATATAGTATAAGTAATATTAATTATTAAATAAAAATGAAAATTCTAATTCTAATTTTAACAGTTTATAAAGTTCCAATTATTAAATGTGTAGCATTTTTTTTTTTTTGCAACGGAACGTTTGCTTTATTCAAACTCTCAACTCACAAACTCACAGTGCACGTTTATGTTTAATATATAGCATATATATTAACATTTTTTTTTTGCAATGGAACGCTCTAATTAGTATAATATCTTCATTAAAATATTAATTTTAACGACAGTTATAGCCCACTGTGCATGTCTATGGAACCTTGAGAAAAATATAGTTTATTTTGGGGATAAGTTAGAGAGAGAACAAGACTAATATATCATAATATTTTTGTTTATTAGTTAGTAGGTGACTTAACAGTGCTACATTTTATAGACCAATTTTAACATATTAGAAACTAATTTCAACATATTTACTAACATAATGATCAAAACCAATAAACAAATAATCGACAGACCAACATAAAAAATTGGTAAAAATATACCAACCAAAGAGATATTTAACCATTTTTTAATTTATAAATGCGCATGCGGGTTTTATTGGAGAAAGAAATGCCCATGCAAGTTTTATTGACGGGTCTCAATTGTAATTTACCTTATATTATATATAAATATGTGTTATTTGATAAATAATTTTTCTTTTAATAGAAGAATTAGGAGAATAGAAGAAAACATATGGATTTCTCCTGTAAAATATACAATATGATTAAAGTAATGATAATTACTAATTAAATGTCAAAAAATAAAGAAATTTAACTACTTCGTTATATATGTTTTTTTATTTTTTGAAGTTTTTATAAAATTAATTAACATAATATTAGATCCATTCCTTCAACATGATTTCATCTCATTACTTATTAGATCTTTTAGTTTTCTGTTTATTTTATCTGTATTTGTTTTACAAATTTGTAATATAATAAAAGCTTAAATATGTTTTATAAGAACCAAAATTAAAAAAAAAACTTTAAAAGGACAAGAAATTATTCAAACAAACTTAAAAGAGACCAAAACATAGGCTAATAATGATTTTTAAAGGAAAAAGAAAAAAAGAAACGATAGTGTTAAAGAAAAGGACGGAGGGGTTACTAACATATTGCTGGTAGTTTAGAAACAGAAACCACCGTGCATTCCATTTTTCCCATTTTTCATAAAACGGAAAATTTTAGTAATGTTTATAATAGAAAATTTTATAATATTAATTAGGATAATTTTCTAAACAATGAGTTTTTTCTGAAAAAAAACTTAAAATACTGCATTTTTAATTTTCCAAATATTTTCTTAAAAAAATTAAGTATATTTTTCTGTAAATTCTTAAAATATTTTTCTACATATATTAGGAACATACTTAAACTAGATTAAGTCTTTATTCTACTTTAAAAAAAAATGTAATTATTTCATTTTTTTATTATTATTATTTACATTATTTGTCCCTATTTTTATTATATATATTTCTTCTATCAAAATTTTATATATAATTCTGACTTCCATAAAAAGTACTTATATAAATTATGATGTTTAGACTGTATTTTCTATATTTTTTATTTCACAAATTTTCTTGATATAAATAACCAAAGAAAAACTTAGAACAATATTGTTAAATTTTAGATTAATTAAAATATCTCAAAAAACATTACAAGTAATATATATAAAATGTTTTCCAATTTTGTTGCCTAAATAATTAACATATACATTTATTAACTATTATAACAACTAATTTTCCTATGCACTTCTAATATATTCAAATAACTCAGGAAATTTTAAGCTTAAGAACATATATTATACGCATATGGTAGCTTGAATTCCTTCAAGACTGCCAATGTAATTATTAATCAATTATACATATTATGTAGCATATATATTAAAAAGTATCAGCGTCAATAACGTATAACTAGTCATGTTCATTTGGCAGTGTGCCATGGCCATATATCCAATCTTCCCGGTGAAGACCGATGTCAAGGATTTGCATACACACAGGGTCGTTGCCATTATGAGTACTAGTAGAAGTGCGGGAATCTTCTACACAATGTTTAGGGCATTTTAATACATTCGATGCTCAAAAACTGGGGGCGGAGATAATGCACAGCTGTACAACACGTAGTTTTGCTAATTTCATCCATTTCTGTAACTTGTACCCCAATAGATTCCTGTTGAAAAATTATCAGGAATAAGATACCCATGCATTCTTCTTCAAACTTACCCTGTCATCATCCCCACATGAAAAATAGACAATTAGTCAACTATACAGTCAAACTACAATAGACAGACGAACTTTTTTTAAAATAAAAAAATCAATTTCTAAATGTTTAAGTGGCTGGAAGCAATTTTAATATTTGTACCTAACAAGCTAATTAATGCTCAAGAGCTGATTTACGAAGATTTGCAAGTTTGTCTCTCCATATGGCTGCAAAAGCCAACCAACATACTTAGATGATTCCACAACACTACCTTATTAGGTATTGATCAACACAGCCAACATATTTCGGTATTCAATACTTGCAAGTATATAAAATATATTAAATAAAACAATCATAACGCAAAATATACTTTACCTGCATCTTTAAATCTTTCCTGCTTAATAGCTGTATGCATGTTATGCATCATACTTAGTTCTTGAGCTACCAAATCAGGACCATCTCCAGGACTGTAGAAAACATATGAAGTTTAGCCACGGGATGATATACAGAGAATGTAGATAAAAGGGGGTGAGTGGGGGTGGGGTTGCCCTCACAGTAACTTGCACACAGAACTAATGGTGGCAAAGATGCCACATATGACACAATAATTACGTAATACCTGTCAAGCAATACATCATAAATAGCCTTTTTATTTCGCACTCCGTGCATTCCATAACCAAGTCTGATAGCATCCGTGAAAACAATTTCTTTGCTTACATATATTGGAGCCTGCGCAAATCAAATTTAAAATCAAACAAGCGGAACAAACAATGCATATTACTAGCATTTTTTCATAAGAACAGATGAACTGCAGTCATTGAAGATTCCCTTTCAAAATGTAAAATTTCAAAACAAATATTGGTAGTGGTCACTGCAGAATTCGTACCTTGCATCTATTTGCAACATTAATGGCATCTGAGGGACGTGCATCCACACTGATAAGATTACTTTTCCCTGGCTGGAGGCATTATGAACTTGTATGAATGAAAGATCATAAAATAAAGGTGTTTTATCATTATGAATTGAAATGTTTTCAAAACCTGGCTAAGGTACACACTGGCAAAGTAAGTACTGACCACTCTCTTTGTAATTCTCACCATTATCACCTGAAAGAGTAAGATGAAGGAAAGACACTGAATTATTTATTTGACACCCAATTTGTATTTGAAGGAAATAGACTGAACATGATAGAAACACCACCATTGCTTTACATTTTCTGCACAATGAACACAATTACTGATCAAAGAGACAACTAACATGAAATATGCTTTTAAGAGGACCCCAATAATTGTATCCAAATTGTTCTTCTTTGTTTTCCATAAGGTTACTCTCAAATGCAAACACAAATGCAATAGGTGTGACTAGACCTAAAGGGAAAGATCATAAGCTAGCCCAGAATATCTTCTTTAGTATTCCATGATTTGGTGGAGGGGAAAAGATGATGTAGGTGTTGAACATGCAAATGAGAGTGACATTATAGCTATTTTTTAGGTACATAGAGATGGCATTTCATCATCAAGAAGAATGCACAAGAACCCAAAGTTTAGTAACAGATGGTATTAGGACCTTCCTTCTACATATAGGGCATCGCATCAATGCAAGGGAAAAACAGGAAGCTAAAAGAAACAATGTGGAATGCTTTTTACTGGCTGCTATTTGCATAATATTACTCTCTATACCCAACAGACAAGCACAAACAAAAACTTAAATAAGAGAAGCATTAGACAGAATATCCACAGGCATCAATGTAAAGTAGGAAATGTTTATCGTCATACTTCATGGTCTAGTCTTCCAACTAGGTTTTCCACAAACTTGAACTGGTCTGGGCAATCCTGCAATATCACCATTTTCCAAGTATTACTCACAAACAGAAAAACACAAGTGAACAACCCACTGGCGGACAAAAGTTGAAAAATTACCACACTTTCTTGGTCAATTTCATCTTCCAGAAGCTTTTCCACAGCCATCTGTCCTGCAACAACAAAGAATCAAAATTAATAAAACTTAAACCATCTAAAAATGTCAGGGGAAAGTTAAACTTAAAGCACATACCTACAACAATGGGAAGAATATACTCTCCATCACAAGAAATCCTGAGAAAAATTGTAGGGTTCTGAAAACGCTGTAGAAAGCCTTGTCTTAATAAACTAGTATCAGTTCTTCTAGAACTTTTCTCCTGAATGGACAAGGGAGTCGATAGTGTAGAGGATTTCCATTGAAACTCTGCTTGAAATCGATTCTTCCACATACGATGGTGGGAGATTGTTTCTGCGCTAGTTTAAGTAATTAAAATTTCAGGGATTTGCAAACACATGGATAGACCTAAACGATCAAAAGAACCAGAGTTACTATAACACACTACTGTAACACCATTTCCAAATTCTCACAAAAACGAAAACAACTCATAACACAAATGAGATAATAATTAACCCTTTTTCCTTTGTTTTCGGAGGAAACAGAAAGACATTAACGGGAACTTCAAACAAATAAGCACTGCATTCAAAACGGTGATGAACACGCTCGATCTAGGAGTACCTGAGAGAAGAAGAGAAGCTTCGAGATAATCGTTGTTGTGGTGATCGTCGGAAGTGGATCTGCGGCGGCGAGAGGAGTCGCAGGAAATGAGGATGGATTTAGGGCAGCGGAATCGACGGCTCCGGAGAAGCGGAAGGTGGATCGGCGAGAAATCGACAGCGATAGAGTGGGGAAGGGAGCGGGTGGTAGCGGCATTCGCGTGATCGCCGGCGACGCGCCCCACGCCGGATACGATGTGGACGCAGAAACGAGAGCTCTGCATTTTTTGGTTAAATGAAACGCGAATGGAAAAGTTTAGAGAGAGAGAAGGTAGTTGGAATGAAAATGGATGAGGCGACAAGGGGGGAGTGGAGTTGATATTATTGTATTGCTTTATTAGTAAATTAATTATTAATTAATAAATAAATAAACCTCTTTTCTTTCGTGTCGCGTAATAAACCTCCTTTTAATTGTGCTTAATGAATAGTTTGCGGTGCCATTTTTTAAAATAAAAATTATTTGTACCACATGCGGTTTGATTTGATTGTTGTTAAAAAGAATTATGAAAATCAATCATGTGGGATAGGTTCAATTTTATAGTTTTGAGCATTCTCTTTATAAATCAAACATTTGGATCTAATAAATCAAAATATTACAAAATGTTATCTGAATCAAAGTATCATGCAAATTAAAATATAATTCATTTATTAGGAATTACTTTCTCTATTTTATATTTTTTTTATTTTTCACTTATTTATTATTTTTAAAATTATTTATTATTTTTAATATTAATAAAGGTAATATTGAAAAATAAGAATTTATATTTTTTTCAAATTTTAAATGGATAATTAATACTTTCTTGAAATTATAAGTGAACACTTAAATGGAAATATATTTTTATTTTTAAATAGATAATTAAATAGAAAACAGGAGAGTGTATCTCAAACCAAAATATAATCCAAATTATCAATATTACAAATAAAAAGGTGAAACTGAGAGAGGACCTGGGAGAGAGACAGCTGTTTGGGAATGTTGTAAACGGAGGTTGGGTCAGTTGAGAAGAAGGAGGTTTTTATCCTACGGTCAAACAGAGTTTTGACTGTTTTAAACGGCGTGAAGAATCAATATCAACTTTTAAATTTTTCACTTCAACCCAACTTCATTTCCCTAACTGCAGACTAAACACCCTCAAAGATAGACTGGTGTATGGGAATATTGAATTTGAACGAAAGGGGATATAAAATTCTTAAGATTCCAACACAAGCCTTTTAAAATAAGGGTATGAAAATGAATTAAATATATGCTTTGCAATTCTATTCAACTTTATGTAAGTAAACTGAAAACCGAAACAACAGTTTTTTGCTGCTAACAAATTTTATGATTTTCTATCGTCTGGTTCTTAAAAAACTTGTTACTTTTTCCTTAAATATAATATTTTTATGTAATTTAGGGATATTAAGTATTTAAAATTTAAAATTACCCTTAAGATTATTAAAAATATCATATTTATTTATTCTCTCTACTAATTTTCTTCATTAGTTAATAATTTGTATTATATATATATATGTAAAGACAAAGAAATTAATTTTTATATAAGTCAATTATAATAGGAGAAATAAATATTTTAAGTAATATAATTCATTTATTTTATTTTTTAATTTTAATAAAAATTATTCATTTAATAGAAATATTTTAATCTAAAAATATTTAATAACATAAATATTTAAAAAAGACTCTTATATCAACCACAACAAATTTTTTTAAAAGTAACTTATACACGAGAGTGAAGATAACTTTTACTATTATGAAAAAAGTTGTGAGAAATATCTCCCACTTGATTTATACTAATTATCCTTTTGGTGCTCTATAAAACTTATTACTGTTTTTTCTTATTTATAGAGTATTGTGTTTATACTCTATACCTTATGTAAGTTATCTAAAATTTTATTAGGATGATTATGGTTAAAAAAATCCTATTCATGAATTAGATTCTTATTTCTTATTGTCGTAGTTTTTTTAAAAGTTTTTTTATAATTTATCGTGTAGCTTCGATATATAGGTTTTTTATGAACTTTTTGTCACTGTGTTTTATCTTGGAATGATTTTTAATTTTAGGTTTTCAGTTTTTCAAACAACTAAAAGGATTGTTTTAAAATTTAATACTGAAAAATTGAAAATTGCTTTTTTATAATTTTAAAATGGGTTTTCAATTTTTTAAAATGTATTATATCTTTAATTATTTTATTTTTAAATTTATTTTTAAAAATCTAAAAACAAAAAACTCATCAGGAGACTAAAACTACTTAAATTCTCAAAGTCACAAACCAGAGTTACTTAAGTGGGTTGTTCATTGCGTGTTTTTTATTATAAATTGTATTATATAAATAAATAAATAAATTTTACAGGAATATAAGATGCTAGTTTAGTTCTTATTTAATATTTAATATTTAATATTATTATATTACCCATCAATAGATTTTTATCAACTTTGTTTACTAGGAATAAGTATAAAATAAATATTTCATAAAACTTAAAAATATTGTATCTTATAATAAAATTATTTAAAAACTCTAGATTGCTTCTTAGGAAAATAATTTGACGGAATATTGTTTCCTTTCATAACGTCAAATTCTTATTTTGATATGGTCTTTTTAAGATAAAATTAGCTCCATATCTTTTTGCCAATAAAGATATTTTGCCTCTCGTGATGCTGATATTTTTTCTGCATCTGTTCGCATAAAATGCTGAGATATTTAGCAAACACCAAACAGTTTCCAAAGTGGTTGGGATCTTCTTTCACTTCTCCTGAAAAAAAAAATATTGAAAAGTGTACACGTGGTGATACTGGAGGCTTACAAAATTAGTAGAAAAGTTTGTTTAAAATTTGTAGTTGATAAATTAATTGATTAAATTTAAATATAATTAATAAATTTAAAATAATATGAAAGATATATTTTAGGTATAAGTATTTTAAGAAAATCAATAAAAATAAAAAAATAAAACAAAAAACAAACTCAAAAACTCCTTTAAATACCTTTTCGAAAAGAAAAATTTTTAATTGTAAGAATTCTAATTGGTCGAATTATAATCTCATTTTCTATTGTATTGAAAGTGAATTTCCTCTTGACTTTTTAATTCTTCTTCTTCATAAATTATTCTAAGATTCTTGTCATTAACTAATAACTAATTAAATTTCACTAAGTTAAATAGTGGAATTCATACAAGTTGTTTTACTATCTTTATATCGATTATTTTAACGATTAGTGTTAATTTTTTCTACACTGATTATTGAAAATAACTGATGTAAAAATATTTTTTATTAGTTATTGGAATAACTAGTATAAAATATTAGCTTTTTATATTTTTCCACTGATTGTTGAAATAACATGTGTAAAATATTGACTTTATATATTTGTTTACATTGATTATTGAAACAACTTATGTAAAATATTATTTTTTATGTCAGTTGTTTTAATAATTAATGTTAAACTGGTCTAGGTCGGGGTGTACGATCCTGGATGAGATCAGCCCTCAAATGATGTTTTCTTGTATATGTTTTACACCAGTTTAGTGAGAATCCGGTATTATATCTTTTATTAATAGAAGTCTTGGAGTGCTCCTTTGATTAATACCATCAACCTCACGCGTTGTGGGGCGAAAAGGAGTGTCACCCACAAGGACACTCCATAACATCTTGTATGTTTTATATTTAAAATTATGAGGATTTGAGAAATATAGGGCTATTTTGTGATTTAAAAATGAATTTAAGGGGAAATTCATGGTTTTACCTGACGCGTAGCGTCAAGATGAAAATTTAGACCTGACACGCAGCGTCGGCGTCACGGGCATAATAAAAACTTTACAGTGGCATAGAAGTCAAAAACTGGGTTTTTGAGCTTTTCTCTCCCTTCTTCTTCTTTTAAGTTCAAGAAGCCAATTAAAGCATGTTTGTGGTGGGAATTCAAAGTTTATTGTGGATTGGAGATGAGAAACTTAAGGTAAACACTAGGAATCTTTCAATTTTAAATTCCATGTAGATTTCCCATCTTTTGCTTAATTCTTAGACAAGCAAAGAAGCTTTAAAATATAAGATTCTAAACCGGTTAAAGGGCCCCTTATGACTTCTAAGTGAATGATTAAGTGATGAACTCAAGTTCCACTTTGTGTAGGTTGCGAATGACGTGTCGGAAGCTTAGTGACGAAAGGGGTTCCTTAAAATAGTTGTTGGTTTCAGTTGTGGTAAGCTTATAAAGTCTTAAGAATTGACTTTCAAGTGTTTTCTTAAATTAGATTAGGATTTTAACGATTAAACCCCTAAATCCTTTTGTAATTCTTGCGTTTCTAGTGTTTGGGTGCGCCGGTACGTGCGACTAAATTGAGAGGAATTGCAAGTGAGGTAAGGGGAGTGTGTTAGAGTGTAAGTAGTTAAGGCTTTGAGATTTTTATATTATAAACTGAAAGTTTTATACACACACACACACACACACACACATATATATATATATATATATATATGAATGTTTTATTTAGGAAACTTGTATGGTGTGAATATTGTAATGATTGTATATGAGTTCGGCAAATAGAATTGATTCAATAATGATGATTATAATGAGAAAGTGACGAGTCATGAATATCTGCTGGGTGATTATGACAGTGATTGATGAAATGGAATTGTTGTAATTGATTAGGTGATGAGAATGAAGAATATTATGTCTAAAATGGTTCATGAAAGATGATAATGGAATGTTGGAATAAATGTAATGTTGATGATATAGAATTGATGCCTAGTGATGACTTTGGGTATGGTGATTAAAGGAGAAGGCTTTTATGTGGTGTGGACAACCATTTAATATGTATTACCCCTCGCTTTTGGCTCCAGTGGTCCAGGTAGAGATCCAATTGAGCTACCTATTGGTCCAGGTAGAGACCCAGTGGTTGAGGTGTGGAGCCAGTGTGTGGCTTGGTGGACCAGGTAGATTTCACAGGATGTCGGTGTAACTCCCAGCTGGTGGCTGCTCCGTTAGTATCGGGATACTAGGTATCATTATATATGATTTGACCATGAGAGTCAGTTATGGCTAATTGTGCTTTTGAATTTGTTTTGTGATATGTTTACCATATTGGAAATAGATTGAGAATTTTGATGATTATAAGGAGTTATGAAATACTTTGATGTTGTAAGAGAAAAGGTAAATGGATTGATAAGCAAGGGAGGGGTGTGAAATCCTCCAGTTAATGCCACTCTGTTTAAATTAATTGCTTTACTTTTTAATGTTAAGTACTCACCTTTACATTATTTTACAGTGAATGAGAAAAAGGATATTGTGGATGCTGCGGAAACCAGTACAAAGTGAGCAGTGGAGCAATGCTAGAAGAGCGCGTGATGTATATGTATATATTGTATATATTTATATGTAAATATATCCGCTGTTAGACTTGTGGTTGCATATGTTTGTTTATGATGATTGATGCGTGGTGGGTAACTAATGGCACTGAGCCATTAGGTGAATATATATATATATATATATATATGTGTGTGTGTGTGTGTGTGTGTGTGTGTGTATGTGTGTGTGCGTGTGTGTGTACATCTATGTGGTATGATATATTCCTATCATGGATGTTGTGAGTGTGTTATGGCACTGAGCCATTATACATGCATAATGACCAGGAACTGCTTGTATGGACGTAGTTGTGGCATAAAGCCATTATGGATGAAATCATGCATTAATGGCAGGGATTGTATTTCTGAATGTAATTGTGATGATTGACGATGATCATAATTATGTTGGATGAATTATGATGATGATTATGTTGTGATTGATGGAGTAATGAATTTGATGCATTATTCATATAGTGGAATCAAGGAACTAAATAGGTGATTTTGAGATCCGTTGGATTTCGGGACCCCCGGAAAGGATCAATAGGTTCCCTAGGATATTTAGAAAGTGTGTATTAGCTTTGGGCCATTTGGAGTCCATTTAGGATGTTTGGTGCAAGGGTTTTGCACCTAGATGAGTTAAACTGTATTTCATGCATATGTTGGAATTTTAACGAACCGACAGCGCCAACAGTTTCGGAATAGGGAAAACATGTGGCCAGCGAAGTTTCGTTGAAATCGTGTCAAAAACGGACCAATTAGATAGGTTATAAGTTGGCCAAATGGCCTAAATATGTGACAGCATCAGGTGCTGTCATTGATAGGCTAACGTTGGGCGCCAGCCTGACGCGTAGTGTCAGAGCTACGAGGTAAGCCCCACGCGTAGCGTCAGGCCCCTATTTTCCAAGACTTGCCTTTTTGCATTTTGAGTGGTATTTTGGGGTTTAAAATGTCTTCTAGAGATGATTTTAAAGTTGTTAATGAAAAATCATTATTTGGAATAACCATTAAAATTTGAATTATATTTATGAGTGATATTTAGTTGATTTGATTTGATTATAATTAATAATATTTGATTTTGATTAATGATAGACTGTGATTGATGATATGTAATTATGATTGATAATATTTGTGATTGATGATATTTGATTGTGATTGATAATATTATAATACTTGTTTGAGATTGATGATCTTGTGATGTGGAGTTTGAGCATATAACAAATATGACGGGAAGCTAAAACTCAGTAAGAATATATTTATCCCTTACTCTTTAAAGTATTACTTTAAAAGAAATTATTTATAATAATTTCTCAATGTTTATTCAGATTATTGTTAAGAAAATTTTCTTAAAATTTCAATAAAGGTATATAATTTCTATAACTTATTTATATCTTTCAAAATAAATTACTTAATTAAATTTTAGAATAATTTATAGTTATTAAAAGAAGATATTGTTTTATGAAAATAATATATTCATATATGTATATATATGAAAATATTTGATTCTCAAATAGAAATGAGATACTTCAATAATATTTCATTTTAAACTTTTGAAAATAAGAGTTTTAATTTCAAAAGTGTTTTATTATATATTTTTCAAGTATTATAATTAAAGATGAAAAAAGATCGATAATTCAAACTTGTGTCTAAAGTAAATTAATTTCCTATAAATGTTCTAAAAAAAGTTTGGAATATATATTAAGACTTTGAAACTTAAATCATAATAATATTGATTTGTGAATGATAAAGAAAACTGTACTGAAATTTTTCTGCGTGTAGTAGAACTTAATGAAGAGTTTGGAAATATGTAGTTTATCGGGGTGGCTATGTTGTGAATTGTAGGCCCCGAAGATATAATTTATACTTGAGTTTCTAAAAGTCTTAACCAACTCAATACGCAAGTAGTTCATGCATCATGAATCATTAAAGAGAAATGAGATGTGATATTGCCTGGGACAGATTATAGAAACTGATGATACATTAGAGGATGCTTAATTGCGAGCCTTAGGATGAGAGGGTGTGAAAGAGTGTTTCAGGGGACCTGGGGTAGCTCCCTGGTGTCGGGTACTTTCATAATAAAAACCTTCACAATCTAACTAGTCTCTAAGTGTTTCCATACTAGTTGAGCTGTTCATATGCCATGAAGGCATTTATGTTATTATTATCCAAAATTATGGAACAGTGTAAACTCCTGGTTGCCCCAGTGCAAATTAAAACTTTAAGGGCCCACATACATAAAATGAATGAGATAGTAGTATCAAAAACATTGCGTGACATTCATGTGATTGTGACATTCTATGTGGGTGGTTGTGAATGAAAGTATAATTGTTATGTTTATGAAAATCCTACATTTATAATTGATTATGTATATGATTGTGATTGATATTATTATTAGATTGTGAAAACTCTTATGCTTATGTCATATCTGTAAAGTATTATATTCTGTTTCTCACTCCTTCTTGTTTGAATTTTGTGTACAAAATATATGTTATGTGATATATAGCTAGCAGTCCAAGATGGAAGGATATGTAATTACAAGAAGGTAAAGTGGTCTCATCCTCAATCAGATAGATGAAGAGATATGACAAGAGTAGGATTCCAAAACTTGATGGTTCAAGGACTAGGAAATGATTGGTCACAGTTGTAGTAGAGGTATAGTTTAGTTTTACTTTGTCTTATTACAATATCAAGTTAGATAATTGTAACAAGGTAAATGTTAAACTTTGATAAACTTTCTTATTTGGATATAATACTGTAATGATTTATCACTTATGATTTCTATAAATTATTTTGTCATTATGGACAAATATTGAAAGACAATTTTTTTTTTTACTTTCAATATTCAAAGGAAATCAGGTATATATCTGTCCTTGTATACGCGAGATAAGAAATGATATATATATATATATATATATAACTTTCTAAATGTTTTTAAAGAATAAGAATATATATATATATATACATCTCGTGTATATAAGGGGGTGGTACAAAGTGGTATCAGAGCAGTTCAATCCAAATCGGCTTGGGGTATGGTCTTACTAGCCTTTTAGTGTACTCTCATGGTTAAGTTAGTCAAAAAATTTTATGATTGACAAAGGAGGAAATTTTATTGGAGTAGACGGTAAGAAACAAGTGAAGAAAAGTTAGGAATATAGAAAGAAAGAACTAATTTTTAAGTTCGTAAGAAGTATAAGTTAGAACTCTATAGTCTGTTACTTGAAAAATGTTATTGCAGGGATTATCAGAAGTTGGCCATTCTGAAGTCTTTCTTGACATTGTTTAAGAACAGGCGTTAATGTATGGTAGAATAATAAGGTAAATTAACTAATGCAGTTATTAGGGCTGAGTAGCGGGTCGGATTTACCCGTTTAATCCGATTATCCAATTCAATCCAATTAAATCGGATTAGATTTTTTTGGTCATCGGATCAAATTCAATCTAATCCAACCAAGATCCAATTATAATCTGATCGGATATCAGATTTGACGTTTAAAAATCCGAGTACTCGATGAGTACCAACCTATATTTATATTATTTATTTTATTTAAATATATATATATATGTATATATATTAATATTTTTCTCACATACTCATGTTTTTCCCTTTAGAGAAAATAAAGGAATACCCAATCCAAGGTTAAAAAAATAGAAATACTCAATCCACACCCACGTTAATAAAAAAATATGGCATAGCTACCTTATTATTGTTGTCATTTTATTTTAAATTTAAATCTATTGTTAAAATGGATTTGATTTATATTTCTATTGATTATGTGTGTTATTAAACACTAGTAAGTACTATGTTGTGATGTTTGACATGGACTTTAAGATGTTAGAAGTTTTTTTATATCGTGGTTTCATAAAAAATATAACAAATTTTCTTTAATCGGATATCCAATTATCCAATTCAATCCAAACCAATTTAGATCGGATCGGATTGGATTGGATTTCAAAAAAAAATTACACAAATCTAATCCAATGAAATTTGATCAGATCAAATTATTTTTTGCGCGAAATCCAATCTAATCTAGTACTTGCTCACCCCTAGCAGTTATTTCCTTTTATTCCAAATGTATTGTATGGTGTTTGATTCTTTGATTAATATGTGATAGTGGAATATTCAAACAATTGCTTCTTTTACAATATGGTATGAGGACAATAAGAGAGATAAGACAATAGAAAATCTTTAGGAATATTTTGGTATGGATTTTAGACTGGAGCTGTCATGACTTTAACTACTTAGTTATAAATTATTGGGACTGATCACCCTGAATAATTTACACTAAGTAGTGAAAGACATGTCAAATGAAGGATGTTAAGATCAATGAATTTAACCCTAGGTTAATATGATATATGGAGAAATAGAGATAAACTCAATAAACCCTATTAGGATATTCCTTGCCATTTCCTTGAATTCGTATAGATGCTTGTGTGAATTACAATTCCAATGGGTAGATAATTGTTGAGAATTCGAAATTAGTATAATAATTGTCTAGGATAGAATCATATTTTTTTTGGGATTATAGTTTTTCCTTGGATGATATATTTTGAATAAAAATGTGTGGATGTATTCCTTATAAAAGAAATATGGTAATTTGTTCACTAATTTGTTTGGTGTGACAAAAAATCATATTATGAATTATATCTCTGACTATTTGTATTGGTTTTTCTTTTATATGACATATAAGACATGTTAATTGTTTAGTTTTATGAAATTTTCCTTTATGATGCCTGCAATTGAATAATATATGATGATTATATATATATATATATGAATTAATGAAACTTTTGTGGTTGTGACATTGAATGTAATCAACCATAGATTGTTGAACTTTCTAGGTATTTTATTTTGTTAAATATGTCAATAAAGGATCTAAAATAAGTATTATAGATCTTTGGGAGATAATGATAATGGTTTAATATTGGAAAATTGTATCATAAAATATTTTCTTTGTGATTCCTAACAATTTGATGCATGTTTATCAAGTTATTTTCTTTTCGTCATCAATTTTGTCAAATGAATATACATATACCCTATATAAATAATTGTTATGTAATTATATACTTAAAATAAAGAAATGTGTTGGTAAACCATGAGGAAATAAATATGAACCTTTACTTATTGATTTTCCTATAAAGAGAGTTACATAAATCTTAGCTAACCATAATAAAAATTTAAGTGAGTATTTCTAAGTCAACGTAGTGATTTGTGATCATTTAAATTAGGGAATTTATCAAATCTATGTAATGATTGTAGTCAATTATGATGGAATATGCAATCAATTAGATAAGAAATATTTAATCCATTATATAGGATAATAAGAATTGATTACATACTCTGGATTGTCATGAAGCAAAGAAACAAGTACAACACGGACTAAGACATATTTATCCTTTTTCATTAGGATAATTTATTATACATGATTGCATTGAAGAAAATAAAGTAGAACATCTAGTACATCATAGTTAAAAGACGAGTAACCGTACTTGTTCTTCTGACAATTATTAGAGAATCATAATAATTAGAGACCTAAGAGTTTTGGCAATACATAAAATACCCAAACTAGAGAAATCACCATTTACGTTTTACTATTTATCATTACTATTCACGTTTTACTATTTACTGTTACTATTCATAGTAATTATTTAAAATTTACTATTTATCGTTACTATGTATAATTACTACTTACCCTTTCTGTTTCAAATAGTAATCTAAATCTTTATCTTATAACTATATTAAAATGAAATTTGTATATTTTAGAACTCGGAGACGAGGCGCGCACGGACTTTCCATAACGAATCAAGATACAAGAGGTAAGGGGGAGTGTGATAGGAATATAATATGAAAAGACATAAGAATAATGGGAGGAGTCCCCTACTCCTTTTAAATTTAATAATAATAATATTATTATAATAATTATTTAACTTAAAATTTATAATAAATTTTAAATTGAGTATCTTGTGTAACATGATCTGAAATACCTATGCAAAGACCTGGATAACCTATGCGAACTGGACTAAACCTATGCTAGGACGTGGACAATTATAACTTGTATGGACTGAACTATACCTATGCGAAGACTGGATCATATATATTGACTTATATAGACCTGTGCGAGGAATGGACTATAAGGACTCAAAATCAACTCTACTAATTTAAATAACCATTAAAATTTGAATTATATTTATGAGTGATATTTAGTTGATTTGATTTGATTATAATTAATAATATTTGATTTTGATTAATGATATTGTGAATTATAATATTAAACTGTGATTGATGATATGTAATTATGATTGATAATATTTGTGATTTATGATATTACAATACTTGATTGTGATTAATGAGTGATTGATAATGTGATCTGGAGTTTGAGCATATAGCAAATATGATGGAAAGTTAAAACTCAGTAAGAATATACTTATTGTAACATCCCGAATAATTAAGTTAAAATCTTTGATTGGCGGAAAATATTAATAATTGTCCTCAAATTTATTTAAGATTTTTGGAAATTATTATTATTATAAATACAATTATAAATAATTAAATGTTGTGGAATTAAATAAATTTATTTGATTGATTAATAATAAAGTTTAAATGAGGTGTAATTAGATGAAGGTAAATTTAGAAGTTACCAATAAGGGTTAAAAGTAAAAGTTTTGATTAAAACTTTAAAGGAAAAATATAAAAGAAATAGGAAAATGACCATTTTACCCTGGGTCTTAAATAACAAAATCACTTTCTTCTTCCTCATTCTTTCACGCGTGACTTCTTCCTCTTTCTCCCTCTCCATGGCCGGAAGCTTATAGCTTCTAATTGGAGGCCCGTTTTGCGTCGAAACTTTAAATTAACCACGTTTCTGGGATTGTGACTTCGAGGTAAGCATTATACACCCATCAATTTGAGCTCTCTCTCTCTCTCCCTTCACTTTCTCTCTCTAGCTGAATGGCCATGCATGGTGGGGTATCTATTTTCTATTTCTTCTACATGTGGGAGCTTGGAAATAATATCTAGAGCAATAGGTGTGTCATAACGTTGATGGGTTTTATGTTTCGACATTCGTATGTAGCGAAACGAACGCTGAAAGACCGAGTGGTGAAGCGGGTGCTAGATTCGGAGGTGGAACCTTGAACCAAGTACCTAGAGGACGTAACCGATACCAAGAACAAATCGTTGAAGCTTGGAATCAAGGTAAGGGGGTGTTCGGGTCGTAATTAAATAGAATAGGCATGTACGTCGAGCTTGGGTCATTCAACTAAATCTTGATACATTGAGAAAAGTTACTAATAATAATTATATGTGTATACGTGTATGAATGTGGAATTGTAGGTATTTTATGGTAGTTATTAAACTAAACTATTCTAAGTTGTGATAAATTGATGTGTATGGTGGCATTATGTTGGTAGGATTGACACGTTGGTCACCTCAGTTGATGATTATGATCTGTTATTGATGGCCACATGATATATGATATGAGAATGTGATGTATATACATGATTATGTAGTGTAGGACGGCTGACGATATGTATAGCCCCTCGTTTTTCTGGCTCCCGTGGTTTTTGTGCCCAGTTGAGCTACCCAGTGGTCAAGTAGGACCCAGTAGTTGAGGTGGAGAGTCAAGCAGGACTTGGTGGACCAAGCAGGGTTCACAGGGTGTCAAGTAAGCAGGGTTCACGGGGTGTCAAGTAGGACCCCAGCTGAAGGCCGATCTTTTAGTATCCGAATACTAGGCATTGAATTATGTGAGAGTCAATTGTGATATTTAATGGAATTATTGATATTATGTGATGATGTGAATGTACCCTATCATATTTGTTGATTGTGAATTGTACCTTGAGGATGCTGAAACTTGTATGAAACTAAGAAGCGGTAGATATGAATAGACGATAAAGAGAAGTAAAATTATTTGCATATGGTAGAATTAGTGAACTAGAATTAGTGATAACATTTAGTTAATCATGTACGTTGTTATTTATTTACCGTTCTAAATTAATTACGATACACCAAACACTCACCCTTGTTGTGGTTTCCTTTAATTTAGTAACCAGTGACAGGGAGGACGTTGAGGCCCCGAAGGTGCGCCAAGCAGAGAATTGATGCCAAAGAGTGAAGGAAATTATGAAATGAATGAATGTATGCGATATGTGATGTGTTTATGTATGTAATGCCATAACATGTTCATGTATGTGTTGGACTAATTTAGCATATGGTCAATGTGGTCATGATGTGGTAGGAACAATGACGATTTGAATTACGAATGATTGTGATAAATGATGAGTTAAACCTATATGTTAATTGATGAGGATATAGATCCATGTCGATGAGGTGATAAAGTGGTGATGTCAATGTTAAATCTTTCATGGATTTGATGTATATTGGCATGGAGCCAACACTAGGTATAATTGATGAATCGCTATGGACAGGTCTTGTTTTTATTTGGGAATCATGAATAATGTAATCGGTATGTGAATTGCTTAGTGTCCATGAATGGAAAAGGAAAGAATGGATTTCATGAAATTCAGGCTTGTGTAGGTAGCATGTGAAATGCTGAATTTGATTGTGATGCCTTTGATGAGTTAGAATTAGGATTGATGAGTATGCTTAGTTGGAATCAATCTCAAATGCATCTTTGAATGCATATAGAAGGATAATTTAGGCCAGGTGGTGCATGTAAATGTTTAAACATATCTGATTGTGTAAAAATTTTGGGTCCCCATGTGTGTGTACTGTATAATTCGCTCAAGCGAGATGGGTTCTCGCTCAAGCGAGAGTCTTCAGCATCAGTAATATGGCCCAGGGCCTAACCTCACTCAGGCGAGGATGTTTCTCGCTCAAGCGAGGCATGCATGCATCAGGAGGGGTGTTTACTGAATGAATCTCGCTCAGGCGGGCTTGGCCTCGCTCGAGCGAGCGCCAGGCAGAATGATTTTGTGTCAATTTCGCTCAAGCGAGTGAGCGTGGATTGGGTTCTGGAGTGTCTTCGCTTAAGTGACATGGCTTGCTTGGGCCTCTCGCTTAAGCGAGTATTGATGGAAGTGATTCTGGAGCGGCTTCCGCTCAAGCGAGCTCAACTCGCTCAAGCGGAATGGGGACCTGATACATATGGATTCCCTCGCTCAAGCGCGTTCGCTGGCTCGCCCAGGTGTGGTTTAGGGAACTCGCTCAAGCGAGTGAGGGCCTCGCTCAAGCGACCCTCGCTGGTCTCGCTTAAGCGAGTCAGGGCCTCGCTCAAGCGAGTGGCCCTGATCCCATTTTCTTCTTTTGCTTCGTTTAACCATTTTTCTTGATTGTTTTTGAGTCCCATGAACTGTAAAGATATGGTTACCTTTATCTAATGGCATTATTAAAGTTTAACAAATTGAGAGCGCATCTCTCAACCTCTTTTTATACAAATTCCCCTTCACTTTCAATATTTTTTTAAATCGTAAAAAATTTTCCTCTGTATTTTATCAATCAGTATAGCAGTGTGTTTAATTAACTTTAATCGCATAGTTAGTGTTTAATAATTAGGCGAGACGTTATACTTATACCTTACTCTTTAAAGTATTACTTTAAAAGAAATTATTTATAATAATTTATCAATGTTTATTCAAATTATTGTTAAGAAATTTTTCTTAAATTTTCAATAAAGGTATATAATTTCTATAACTTAGTTTTATCTTTCAAAATAAATTATTTAATTAAATTTTAGAATAATTTATATTTATTAAAAAAGATATTGTTTTATGAAAATAATATATTCATATATGTATATATATGAAAATATTTGATTCTCAAATGGAAATGAGATACTTCAATAATATTTCATTTTAAACTTTTGAAAATAAGAGTTTTAATTTCAAAAGTGTTTTATTATATATTTTTCAAGTATTGTAATTAAAGATGTAAAAAGATCGATAATTCAAACTTGTGTCTAAAGTAAATTAATTTCCTATAAATGCTCTAAAAAAAGTTTAGAATATATATTAAAACTTTGAAACTCAAATCATAATAATATTGATTTGTGAATGATAAAGAAAACTGTACTGAAATTCTTCTGCGTGTAGCAGAACTTATTGAAGAGTTTGGAAATGTGCAGTTTATCGGGGTGGCTATGTTGTGAATTGTAGGCCCCGAATATATAATTTATACTTGAGTTTCTAAAGTCTTAACCAACTCAATACGCGAGTAGTTCATGCATCATGAATCATTAAAGAGAAATGAGATGTGATATTGCTTGGGGATGGATTATAGAAATCGAGGATACATTAGAGGAGGCTTAATTGCGAGCCTTGGGATGAGAGGGTGTGAAATGGTGCTTCAGGGGACCTGGGGTAGCTCCCTGGTGTCGGGTACTTTCATAATAAAAACTTTCACAATCTGACTAGTCTCTAAGTGTTTCCATGTTAGTTGAGCTGTTTATATGCCATGAAGGCACTTATGTTATTATTATCCAAAATTATGGAACAGTGTAAACTCCTGGTTGCCCCAGTGCAAATTAAAACTTTAAGGGCCCACATGCATAAAATGAATGAGATAGTAGTATTAAAAACATTGCATGACATTTATGTGATTGTGACATTCCATGTGGGTGGTTGTGAATGAAAGTATAATTGCTATGTTTATGAAAATCCTACATTCATAATTGATTATGTATATGATTGTGATTGATATTATTATATTAGATTGTGAAAACCCTTATGCTTATGTCTTATCTGTAAAGTATTATATTCTGTTTCTTACTCCTTCTTGTTTGAATTTTGTGTACAAAATATGTGTTATGTGATATATAGCTAGCAGTTTAAGATAGAAGGATATGTAATTACAAGAGGGTAAAGTGGTCTCATCCTTAATCAGATAGATGAAGAGATATGACAAAAGTAAGACTCTAAAACTCGATGGTTCAAGGACTAGGAAATGATTGGTCACAGTTATAATAGAGGTATAGTTTAGTTTTACTTTGCCTTATTACAATATCAAGTTAGATAATTGTAACAAGGTAAATGTTAAACTTTGATAAACTTTCTCATTCAAATATAATACTGTAATAATTTATCACTTATGATTTCTATAAATTATTTTGTCATTATGGACAAATATTGAAACACAATTTTTTTTACTTTCAATATTCAAAGGAAATCAGGTATATATCTGTCCTTGTATATGCAAGATAAGAAATAATATATATATATATATATATATATATATATATATATAACTTTCTAAATTTTTTTAAAGAATAAGAATATATATATATCTCGTGTATATAAGGGGGTGTTACATAGAGCATATATTGTGATAGATAGTGGAAAAAGTTGAATCCTATAAAATGATACCCAAATTTTTATATTGTTAGATCTTTAAGGTGATATTTGTTAAAAGAAATTCATGCACAAGGAAGTTTTTCACAAAGAAAAATTAAATAAATTATTAAATTAGTCAAGATTGTATAAGAGATGCATTTTTCCTTGTTTGTTGTTGTTTCAAACTAAAAAGATCAAATTAAAAATTATTTTATAAACCTAAATATTAAATTAAGATTTTTAAAACCATAAGTACTAAAATGTCTAACTCTTGATGATTATCTTGAAAGAATATAAGAAATATTCAACCCATTTACATAGTATTTAGTTGGAAATGAAAGTTTTAGACCCCAAACACAACCATATATCCCCTTGAATGAGATATACATCTCAAAAGTCAAAACATGGTTTTACCACAAATAAATGGCTTTACCACAAAAATCCCCTTGAGTGGAGCCTCGGCTACATGACTCCAACAACACTAGTTTATTCCATTGAAAACTAGTCTTTGGAAATGCCACTTGAATGTAAGTGTTTTTTAGTAGTTTCTCTTAGAATTTTCAAATTTTCTCTTCCTCTACCTCTACTTTCCATTTGATCAATTCTACTTACCGATGCTTCAATTGTACTTGTTCTTATATGACCAAATTTCCTTAAGGAAAATCCTTTCATTTATCCTCAATAGGTGCTTCAAGTACAATTATTCTAACACATTTGTTCCTAATTATATCTTTTATCATATATCCACTCATCTAATATATAGAAATTATCCCCCACTAAACCATAATCCAAAACATTGTGTTTATCTCCTTAACCATAGCTACTAAATATGAAAAAATAGAGATTTTGCACTAATAAAATAAAAGTTTCCTTTCCAAATAAACCAAAAACCACAATCAAAATACAACAAGATTTTATTTAGGGTTTCTTTCATTAATGGATGAAAAACATTGTCTTTCTTTTTCTAGGAGAACTATGGTCAAATAACATGGGTTCCAATTTATCATCGAGAGAATAATATGTGTTAAACATTAAACTCCTGAAAACTCTTCCCTTTTCACTTATAAAGATAACCTCTTCTAAATCCCTATCTTCTAAGTTTTCGAAATATAAACTGTAACACCCTAATCCTCCTTCTTTGACACATGTTCTCTCCAAAATGAGAACTAAATCCATTAAAAGAAAAAGAAAACTTCCCTAACTAAAAACTAACTCTAAAAAACCATTAAGAAAGTCCTACTCAACCTGAATTCTAAAGATAACCCCATTTCTAAGCACCCTTTGGGCTAAATCCACTGCCTCAAGTTTGATAGTTGTTGCCTATAAAACCTGTAAAAGAAACCGCAAGGCTTCCTCCTCCCAACAAAAAAGATCATGTCTCTAATTGTAGGACCAAACATAAATACCATCAATCAAATTGATAAATTGTCTACTTTTTTTGTCTAATCAGTTGAAAGACAATGCATGTTTGGGAATCCCTCAAGCAAATAGAATTGTAAAAAAATATTTATATAAAAATTAATATTAATTATCTGAATCATTTAAGATTTAAATTTCCACTGAGCCTATCAAATCTCAATTTAATTTACTTTAAATCAAACCAAAGAGGCATAGTATAACAACCCACCAAATTTATTCTTAAGAATACCTACAGAGCTCGAGTTGTCATCCCACAGCTTGACCTCGTTCCCACACCCGAGTTACCTTCTCACGTTGTTTCTGAACTACCCCTCATCCCTCCTCACATTGTCTATTTTTATTGATAATCTCCACTAGTGAATTATTTTTCTTTATGACTAATTAAGTTATTTCTGTTCGTTCTAGCCACTACTCTACTCGGACATAACTTCTGAAGATGTGCAGTTAGGTGCAGTATAGAGGTAAGTTTATCAAACCACTGTTGTACAAACTGTTGCTTAACAGTATCATTAAATGCATGTTGATTATTATTTGTTAGTGGAAAGCAGAGCTCATTAGGCTTTGGTTTTGTATGCTGATAACATGTGTTTTATGCATGTGTTTTGTTGTTTGTTAGTGAAGAGTAGAGCTCATTAGGAATTGGTTTTGTGTGCTGATAACATGATGTTTTATGCATATGTATTGTTGTTTGTTAGTGGAGAGCAGAGCTTACTAGGTTGTGGTGATTACCTCCCTTAATTTCATATACAATGCATAGCGTATATATTGAACTCTACTAGAAAATCTTCTATGTGTAACTGGGCATTGTAAAAAATTTATAAATGTCTAGTTTACAAGGGAGATTCTGCTGAAATTTCAGTAGGCCCCTTGTTTTAGGACATTAAAAATTAACAGAGTAGGGTTTAGTCATGTTTGTATCCACTAGGTTCCCGTTCAAGATTCAAGATAATTGACCGACATATCGTGTTGTGTTGGATCTTGAATTATCCTAGTTGAACAGTTTAGGATGAATTTATAACTAGTAGGGCGTAACCCATCACTGTTGTTTGTGTTCTATCTTGTGTTGTTGATGTCCATTTGGAATTCTGGTTACTATGTTTTGTATTGTCTCCCTGTGCATGTCTACGTGTGGTGTTTCATACCGCACATATCTCTATGTACTCAGGGATCAATGCTGCTGAAGTTCCAAATGAACATCAATAACACAAGGTTGACACAAATACGTAGATGGGTTATGAGTGGTTACATATTCATCCTGCATGGAATAGGGCCCCACCTATAATGTACACTATAATGAGTTTGCAGACAAGAGTGTCACAAAATGTGTACACTATAATGAAGACCGCTACAAAACCGTTAAGAGAAGAGGGAAAGTAACTAGAACGGTCAAGAAGAAAATGTGGTACTTTCCCATAGCACCGCGTGTTCAATGTTTGTATGCCTCATTGTCTATGGCAAAACACACACGTTGGTCACTACTTAGGCAGTCATAGGATGGGATAGCGTGGTCACTAATTAACCATTCATAGCGATGGAATAGATGTAGTCGCTAATTAGGCAATCATAGTGTCGGGATAAGGTGGTCTTTAATTAGGCAGTCACGATGACGGGATAGGATGGTCGCTACTAGGAAACACCAGCAACGAGGTATGTCACCACCCTTAAGGACCCGATTAGCGACAACATCACGTTGTTGAAACCTTTGCGATAGGGTGCTCTCTTCGTCGCTGTTGTATCATCGATAATAATGGTAGCAATGAGTTCTTGTTCGTCATAATTTATGTCGCTAATACATTTAGCCACAGAATTTTCATGATTTAGCGATGGGTTTCGGAGGTCATTGATTAGTTATTTTTTAGTTGTGTGATGACAAACAAGTCCTAAAACTCCTAGTAAATGGCTCGAGGGAAAAGACAAATAAAGTCCTAAAACTTTGAGTAAATGACTCAGGGATAACGGCAAAAAAGTCCTAAAACTTTGAGTAAACGGCTCGAGATAACGATAAATAAAGTCTTAAAACTTTGAGTCAACGACTTAGGGGTAAAGGTAAACAAGTCCTAAAACTCTGAGTAAACGGCTCGGGTGTAACGACCAATAAAGTCCTAAAGGTCTGAGTAAACGACTCGGGGGTAACAACAAACAAGTCTTAAAACTCTGAGTAAACAGCTCAGGGTGGGTAACGGTAAATAAAGTCCTAAAACTCTGTTTAAATGGCTTGGGAGTAACGATAAACAAGTCCTAAAACTCCCAGTAAACGGCTCAGGGGTAACGACAAATAAAGTCATATAACTCCGAGTAAATGGCTCGGGGATAACAACAAAAAGTCCTAAAACTTCGAGTAAACAGCTGGGGGGTAACGGCAAACAAGCCCTAAAAATTTGAGTAAACGACTTAAGGGTAAAAACAAATTCAGCAGTACGTTAAGTCCTAAAAACCCGAGTGGCGCTCGGGGGTAGCGACAACTCATCACTCGACAAATTCGGCAGTATGTTAAGTTGTAAAAACCTGAGCGCCTACTCGGGGGTAACGACAACTCATCACCTGACAAATTGAGCAATACATTAAGTCCTAACAACCCAAGTGTTCACTCGGGGGTAATGGGAACTCATCACTCGATAAACTCAACACTACGTTAAGTCCTAAAAAACCTTAGCGACGGCTCTGGGATAATGGCAAAATTCAATTGATGAACGACAAAAGCCTAATTACATCAGGTAACAAACTTCCAAGTGCCAACCATAAGACACCATTCTACCCCCACCTATGGAGCAAATGTAATAATTCCTGTGAAAAAATAGGAGACCCCTTCCTTAGAAGAACATCTTATAGCAAAGAAGAAACAAGAAGACAAGAAGATTTAGATCTTAATATAGAATAACGAGACATAACCTATATCAAGATACAAGCCTCCAAATAGAAACTGACCCAAAAATGGAACACATTGCTCAAACCATGACCCTTTAAAAAAATGATCTAATTCTAAGAGTAGTTGACAACAATAGAAGAATCAGAAAGGATGAGAAGTTAACAACCAACTAGGAAAGCCCACACCAGGTGAGAGAAGTCACTAGCAAATGAGCATACCGACTTGAAGAGTTAAAAGGAAGAAGCATACCATTTAAATATGTATCGAATGCAACAGGGGCACTCTCTTTCCTATTTAAGGAGTTTTTTTTTCCATTGGGTTTCCCCCCAAGAGGTTTTAACGAGGCCCACTAAAATAGTAAAGATGTATTACAGTTGAATGTAATGAGGGCATTCTTTTTCCTACTCAAAGGGTTTTTCCATTGGGTTTTCCCCCAAGAAGTTTTAACGAGGCCCACCAGACTTAAATCAAGTACAACTCAACTCATCAAATTACGTCAATCCCGATTGGAGGAAAAATAAAGCTCATGACCAAAAGTCACATGGCATATAAACGACTCGGTATATAGTTACTCAGAATGATTCTTCCTCAGATAAACTTCGCACGGAGTAACCTTCCTCAGATATTACTTTTGAAGCAGATTGATCGTCCCTCCACTAAAGAGTCACTCGACGACAATCAACTCAATGCCTAGTCACTTGACTCAGCTCTACGACTGGCGCTTGTGGTTAGGGGGCTTATGTTCCCCCCAAATTGAGGGGGGGTCCATTGCACCCTCTCCCCCCCCTTTTTTAGGCAAGATTTTGGAAAATACCAATCCCGTTACCTGATCCTAGCAGGATACGGTGGCCTTTACATCATCATGGGCCTGAATTTAGGGCCCCCATACCTCTTTTTTCTCTTCTCTCTTATTGATTGTATAAATGGCCTAGAAGCCCCCTATTGTAATTAAGTGATACATAGTCAAGCGATACAACCCTAATTTTCTAAAGTAATTCTCTAGGATTTTGTGCGTTCAGTGCTTATTGTGAATAAGTTTTTGAGGTATGGTATTTTGGTTATGTGAAAAATTATTTTACTGTTTGAAATGTCAGGTAAAATAGAGTTTTTTTTTGGGTATATGATGTTTTCAACTAAATGGTAATATTTTTTAAAGTGTTACTTCGATTGGCATCAAGATTTCAGTTACCTCTGAAAGTCATTTTTATTTTATTGTTATCTAATAGTCTTAATAATTTATATTTCTCCACTTTATTTTATTTTCAAAAGTTACCCTTTCATATTTTGTTTGATGTTATATATTTAATAAATATTTTTATTATGGATAAAATTTAAAATTATAAAAAACAAAATTGTCTTTAAATTTTTAATAAAATTTCATTAATTTATATCAGAATTTTGTAATACATGAATATTTATTTATTTAAATTTAACAAAAATAAATATTGAAATATTTTCTAATTGCTTCACAAAATAAACAAATTTATTATCATATATCATAATTTATTTCTTTATAATATAAATTTAAAACTTACATGCATGGAAATAGGAATTTATAATTTTTATATTACAAATGATTTGAGATAAATGAAAATAATTAAAAACCACGAGTTATAAATAGTAAATAAAAAATTACAAGTTATGTACGTCTTAAAAATCAAACATGTTCTTTTATGTAATTTTATAATTATTAGCTATTGTATTAGCTAGTTATATCAAACACTTTCAATGAGATCATCTACTTTTAATTTTTTATTTTGTATATAAGTTTGGTATGTAAATGAGACAAAATGAATGTGTTTCTTGGTTTGTGTTGCTTCTATTTATTAAAAGTTAAATAAGAACAAATGTAATATAACTACGATTAAGATGCAAAATAAATGACAAGAGAGATAGTATAAGAGTAAACTATGAAATATGATCCTTTTTATCTATCAAGCATGTTGTTTTCACACAGGTTAAAGAATGCATTGAATGTGCTCATTTTCTTATTTTTTTTTACCGAAATACATTTCTCTTTCTATAGTTAATGATTAATTAATGATCTCATATTTTAATAAAGTAAATAAAATAATTAAATAGTATAAGACTATAATTGGAAAATAAATATTAATTGTTGTCTTATATTTATAACTGAAAAGATATTTAGGAATATATAAAAATGTAAATTAGACAAATAAAAAAGAACAAAGAGAATAAATGATAGATTTATACTACCTATGTCCCTTAATATAAAAACATATTGAGAGATTTATTTGGTTCTTGATATAAAAACCTCATCAAAAAGTCAACATCATTAATTAATTTTTCACAAAACACCCTTATTAGTAATTAATGAAATACATTAATTAAATAAAAAGAGAATAAAATTTACGAGTCCAATTAATGTAAGATGGTAAATTTAAAAAAATAGCACAGTTTGTACGTAAATTAAATGACTTTAACTATATTAATCATTCTTTTCTTAAAAATTAAAATTAGTTAAAAGGTTCTTATATTAAAGAAAGAAAATAATATTATTCAATGATATTTAATGATTTTCTTAATATTTATTACCATCTCGTCCCTAAATAAGACTCTTTTATACATGATTCATGCATATTAAGAAAGTTAGTAAATTTGGTTATAATCATTAAATTTGTTTAATTTTTTAAAATTGCTCTTAGGGTGATTATGTGTTCGTTTGGCAAAACAAACCCATAACTTATGACTTATCGCTTATATAACTTTTTAAGTAGCTTAATTATAACTTATAGTTTTTTTTATAACTTTTTAAAAAACTTATTGAAATAGAGTTATTTGGTAAACTAGCTTAAATTATGTCAAATGACTTTAAAATACATAAAATATTTTAACTATGTAAAAGATACATGTTGTCATTAAAAAAAAAGATAAACATGATAGCTAAACAATTGATGAGAACTTATAATTTTTGAAAGGTTACAAGCTTCCTCAACTAGGTTTCTAAAAGTTACGAACTTATAACTTTTTCCTCATTTTTTATGCCTCATCATTCAACTTTCTTCATGTATTGTCTTTTCATTTTGCTACTCAATTATTACGAGAGATAAATAATGTACTTAATGTAACTCATTTATTATTATATTGATTTCAAGAAAAATTATACATTGATAGAAGTATTTTGATAAAAAAATAATTAATGACATGAAATTTTTTTAAAAAAATTCTGTATTAAAGGATAATTTATTTTAAAATAATAGGAAAAAAATCCTTTTTAAAATCACATCATATAAAAGGAAACAAAAGGGAGTGGCTTACTTGTTTGGTGTCACCCTTGATTAATGGGATAGAAAGGAGGTAAAAGGAGAAATATTATTTAATCCTAATTAATAACAAAATGGTACATCTAAATAGATATAATATTTTCTGTCGCATAGATTCTTATTTGTTAAACAATAATATTAAGTTGAGGTTCGAAAGTAGCTAATAAATGTTAGGGCCTGTGTATTCCAGATGGAGATTCCCTCATTTAATGCTTACGGTCTTTCTGGTTACTGCAATAATATAGCGAGTATCACCATCATACCCAACCTCTCTCTCACTCCAACCTTAGTGGTCCCGAAGAAAACAAAGGTTAAGTTTGACTCTGAAGACATGCATTTACATTTGCATTTGAGGATTTCTCAAAGAAACGCAACATTAAAACCCGAGACTTAAAGGTCGTGGCGTTACGGGCGAAGAAAGGGAAAGACGACAGAAAGTGGCATCGAACAAGAACTATATGGATTTAAATGCTCTGTCCCTGCTTTATGCTTTGGAAGTCGTGGAGTTTAATTGCCATTTTCTCACTCACTCCCTCTCCTGCTCTTCAAAGACATTCTCCCAATCTCTATAAAGCCCTTCTTAAGTTCTTATCTTAATCTTCAAACCCTTATTTGAAGTTGCTATTGTGATATTGGCTTGGTTCACTCAGACAAACAAAACCAACTATGCCTTTGATTGAGCCGTGCCAATATCTCAGTGCTATTTCATCTTTTCTTATTCAGGTTCAGTCCAGGGCAACAAATGTTACTTCTTTCAATTTGTAATGACAAGGTCACGGGTTTGAATCACGTTGAATTTGTAAGTACTTCTTTCAATCGTGAAGCCTGGCTTAGATTAACTTCTTCAATATTTGAGACTCATTATCTGGTTTTAATCCAAGACACCATTAACTATAAGGTAGTGTATAATCTCTTATCGTATGTCTTTTTATCATGTTATCACCAAATTTATTGGAATTTTGTAGGGTTTGAAGGAAGATGAAAAGAAAAGAGACGGAAGCTAGAGAGGAAGCATAATAGATTAGCTAGTTTTTAATTTTTTTTTATAATTTAGAAAAATCTATTTTAAAAATCGATCGTAAATATATTTTAAAAATTACATTGCAAGAAGTTATTAGTGCAGTGTTACCTTATTTTCAATAGATGACCTTTCTCATAAGATATATCATTATGTATATATATATATATGTATATATATAAATTTTTTTTAACATGTGCAATCTTGTACAAGATATAAAAGATCAAATAGAATTGTTACATTAAAATTTGTGTAGAGAATGTTTAAAAATTTATGTGAATATGTATTAATAATATTTTAAAATAAATTTTTTTTATTTTTTAATCAGTGTAAAATTACACAGGTTAAATAAATATTAAATATATAATTAAGTTGCAGAATAAAGGATAAGAAATATATATAAAATATACATTACTTCTCAAAAGTCGGTGTTTAGTTAATTATAATCATATTGGGGTGGTACTGTAGTTTAACATCTTGTTCTTAATTAATTAGAGGTTTGATCTCCATCTTTTATGAATGTGAAAAATCTTGTGATCAGTCCCATACCCTAATTGTAAGAATGAAATATTAGTTTCATAACTTTTGGTTGTGGGAAACATTCGATAACCTCCTTCAAAAGAAAAATTTTAGTTAAACATAAAAGTACTTTTGTAACATCTACCCTAACTAATCTTAAAGAATTGTCGTTTCTATTATACTAAATATCTTTATTTTTATTTGTCTATGAAATGTAATAATTTCACCCGTTTTTATTAAAGTATATCATTAACTTTCTGCCACGGATCTTATTTATTTTATCTATCCTTATTTGTTAGCATAGAGGTGTGGTAGTTAAGAGTTTTTCTCATTCTAAATATAAATAAATTTTAATAGAATTTTTTAATTCTATAATATAAGTAAAATTATACTTTTTTAATGTTACAAAATATTTGTTTACTAAATATGTCCTTCTTATATATATTTTTAAGATAACTAATATTTTGGGTAATAGTATTTTAGGATATTATATCAAATATTTGATAACATTAATGTAAATAACTACTTCCAACTATTATTCTTAATATATGTGACCAATGGTAGTATTTATTTTTATTGATTTACAAGGATAAAATTAGAGAAAATGTAATTAATAAACGGAAATATACAAGTGTGAGATAAAAAAGTAAAATTAATTATGTTTTGAAATTGGAAGTCTTAATAGATAAAAGCGAACAACATAGATATTAATACTCTTCCCATCTCTGAAAAATACTACATTGTCTATTTTTCTATTTGAAGAGATGTAATTGATCAAGTGTGAATACTAGCGTCATAGGTAGGTGACATCGGTTATAGTAAATATAAATAACTATCAAGTTAAATCAGATTAAACATTGAACGAGGTGCACAATAACTGAAGTGGGCACACAGGACAAGGTGTACCAAAGTCAATACTCATACTAAAACTCAGTACGGAATAGGTGACAATGACCCTGGTTAGTAAAGCTGTTGTGGTCAGAGTCAGATGCAAGTGGACAACTTGCATCTGCCAAAGCTGCAGCCCCTGAGCACTGTTAGGAGAGGTCAAATCGCTACTTGCACTTAGGGAAGAACTATATATACAACTCATTCATTGAGTCATAACAGAACAACATTTTACAAGCTTAATACTCCTGTAATCTCTTTTCTCTTCCGTTATAACCATACTAACTTAAGCATCAGATCCCCTTTTGCAAGTACACAACCAGTGTGTCCTATTTGACTACAGCTAGAATCAATTGAAAACAATACCTTAGCAAGAAGAGCATAGAAACCCCACTGGACCTATGTGTACAATATTGTACTCCCATTAAGACGGTGTAAAAAGGAGGGAAAGTGAGACATTTTGACATCAGTTCGTAAATGGTAACTTTGTACCCGCTACACTGGTCAGATCATTGGCACGCTCAGTGGGATCGCATAAATTTAAGTCCCACATCGCAACAAAAATAAACAAGTCATGGAAGGTAGTTGAAGAAATGGAACTCTGGAGGGCCATGTTCAAAATCTTTCCTAGAGAATAGAACCCCGAACTCTGGAATATGGTGTCGGGATTGTAGAGACACCGGGCACGGATAGAATCAAGGAAGAATCAGACCGTAGTGCATCCTGATCCTCGAGACGAAATCATCAGACAACTTTAGTTAGAGATTCAAGAGTTGAAAAGAGGCAATGTGGTAGGAGAGAATGAAGCCAAAGAGCGGAGACAGCGTGAATCCTTCCACACTTAAAAGCATTCACAAGCCAAGACATATGACGAGCAGGAATCCACATACCGGATTGCGGATTTGAATAACCAAAGAAACCACAAGTAGCCAGGTAGGGGTAGAGAATATCGATTTAATGTACCTTTTACAAGAAGATTAATGAATGAATCCATTCCAAGGCATTTACAGACCTCTCAGCCATTGTTAATAGGAAAGTATGCCGAAGATTCTGACCCAAGGCGTCACCTAGATGCCTATGAGAACGAGTCACTATTCTTGGGAGCCGAGGAGGACGTAATGTGTAGAATGTTCTTCAGGACATTATCTGCTGAAGCTCTTGGATGGTTTAAAACTCTGCCATCGGGGTCCATTGATTGTTGGGATGATATGGCACATGCCTTCTTACAGCATTTTGTGGTTTCAAGGGACGTTCCATGAACATCCCACACTCTAACAAAAATAAAGCAGGGACATGAAGAAAGCCTTAGAAACTTCTTGAAGTGGTTCTATAAAGAGGCAATGCTCGTGTCGGGGTTAACAGAGTAAATCCAACTGCACTTAACAGTTGAATCCCTCTAACCGCAGTCATCTTTCCCTTTGTCTTTGGCAAAGGGAGCCCCCAAACTTTTGAAGAATTCGAGAGGAAAACGGCTAAGTATGTAGGAAGGGAGATGCACCTAGGTACAGCCAAAGGGAAAAACCCTAATTTCTGAGGAAAGGACCCCAGTTCATGAAAGGAGGGGACCGAAGTTCGAGCATAAAAATTAGGACCGGGATGTACTTTCAAAATAGAAAGAGCGTCAAAGTGTTAACTTCACCCAGTATACTCCCATAACAGTCCGATTAAGATAGATCTTAAGAGAGGTTGGTTGTGAGGGTTAATAGTGTACGAAGTAAAGAAACCCATACCGATGAAAAGACTAGGCAACACCAGTAAGTACTAAAAATTCCATGAGCAGACTGGCCATACTACTGATGAATACAGGCAGTTAATGGAGGCAATTTAGACCCTAATCAGGGAAGGAAAGTTAAAGAAATATTTATTCAAGCAGCGGAGGTATGAAGAGTAAGAAAAATAGGCCCCTCGGAGAAAGGACACCAGTCTGGTGGAGAAAGAAGAAGCGAGAAGTTCAAAAAAGCAACCCTGGACAAGGGCAAGGCGGTTGTAGATAACATCAAAGAGGATGATGATTCATGGATGAAACCACCGGGTTCAGGAAGAAAGGACGTGATTGATATGATTACAGAAGGTTTTGTAGGAGGTGGAATGTCTAACACCGCCTGAAAAATCACCTGAGAATGATAATGTCTATATAAACAAAAACGGACAATAGACTGTACCTAGGTGGGATCCAAACCCCACCCATTGTTTTTTCAGATGATGATTACGGGCCAACCATCCCAGGAGGGGACGATGCGGTAGTTATAGAGGCCATGGTTGCAAATAAAACAATTAGAAGAATGTGTTATTCAAGTGGCCTCAATACTCAAGAGGGGGGGGGGTGAATTGAGTGTTGTAAAAAAAACTTTGACTTGGAATGCTTTTGAACTTGGTTCTTTATGCAACTTTGATGGGTAAATGAAAATGAACAAGCAACAATAGAATATCACACATAAATTGCTTTGATTAGAGAAAATGAACTTTTAGAACAAGTGATACTTAACTGAGGGATAAGAATTAATGAAGAATAAGGACTCAGTAATTTTATCAAATAGTTGGCGTGCAAAGGATAAGAAACTACTAGAAAGCACAATCAACACAAGCAATTAACCAAGGCAATATAACAAATAGTTCGCATGCACAATTAAGAAAAGAGTTCAAGGTTAGAGAGAATGCAAACCAAATTTAACGAGTTCCACCAACTCGGTGTACGTCTCACCTTCAAGCAACCCACTTGAAGGATTCTACTATTGAAGATTTGAGATACAAACTTTAAGCAATTATCTCCTAGTGTCCTACACTCAAGAACTCAATGCTCACAAGTAAAGGGTAACCCACCCAATCTCACAATCTCTCAATATCCCAAAGGTTGAACCCCAACCTTTGTAACCACTCAACCTAGAGTGAACTTTGGTGTTTGGTGTTTATGTTTATAAGCAATATACTCTCTCAATAGAGTGGATAAGCTAATGAAGAGCTCTCACAATTTCTAACTCTCAACAAGAGAGGATACACAAGTTCTAAGCTCAAGGATTTAGAACATACAAAGAAAATAAACTCATTAAGCACAAAATGTAAGTAAAGATTGATTGCCTCTTGTTATATGTCTTGTGCTTGAGTTGGGGATCCATTTATAGAGCCTTGAAGGTCCTCCTAGCCGTTGTATAATGAGTTCCAGGTTGTCTCTTCGTGTAGTGGGTGTTTGGATCTGAGTTTCCCACTCAAAAGTGTCTTTTTAATGGTGTTTCCCACTACTTGAATCGATTCATAATTTTTCAAATCGATTCAAGACATTCTGATTTGGGCATTTTGGACTTCCAGGAGCGTGTAAATCGATTCAGGCTTTGGTGAATCGATTTAGAGTGTTCTATTTTAAATTCCTGGGTTGTCAGCTTCATGTAAATCAATTCAGGACTTGGTGAATCGATTCAGGCTACTCTGTTTTCATATTTTTGGGACTTCCAGGCCTCTGAATTGATTCATGCATATATGAATCGATTCAATCTATGCTGTTGTTATTTTCCATGCCTTTTGATGTTTGCTTGATGCATTTTGAGTCATGGTCCTTGATCCTCATGCTTTGTTTTCTTGATTCTTTGAACATATGGGATCATTATCTTCATGATTCTTTGATTTGAGTACATCCAATGTGTTGTTTTGTTTTGTTTACTTCACTTGTTTTTGATCCATGGATGATGTTATTCTTGTTGTTGGATACTTGTCATTATCAAAACTTGTCTACAACATGCAAATACATTCTCCCCTTTTTTTGATGATAAAAACCAATGGCCATCTCTTGGGGTGTTAACATTTATATTTAAGTAACAATGAGAAATAACCACTTGTTGTAAAAATCTTAAGTTTTTAGAACAGAGTGTGTCTCCCCCTTTATTATTGAATCATTGCATTTAATTATATTCATCTGATCATACATTACTCTTATTTCTTCTCTTTAGAAAAGTATTCAATATCTAATATCTATTCAATATCTAATATCTCTCCCCCTTTGTCATTATCAAAAACAATATAAGCTCTAGGAAGGAAATAAACATTGCATAATTAAAGAGTAATAACCAGCAAACACAACCATGAGAATTAATAACAATGTGCTAAAATCCAAACAAAAACATAACAATGAGAAATGCCTCAGAAAGGCAACAAAGTTTGAACAAGATAACCATAAAACAGAACAATGTCAAGCAAAATATAGAAAAGAAGGCCAACTAAGGTTGAGGGAATTGGAGGCTGGAGATCTGGGTTGCAAGCTTTGTGTAGCGTTCCTCCATGTTGGCTTCAAGTTTTTCAAGCCGAGTGTTGAGATTTGCTTCCATTGCATCAAAGCGACGATCCATATGAGCAGTTAGGCGAGCAAAGAGGTCATCAACAGGAGCGGGTGGAAAAGGTGGAGGAGCAGCAGGTTCATTATCATCACGAGGACGGTGAAGATATTGCCAGAATCTATGATACTCAATGATGTTCATCTTGGTGAGATGAGATTTGCCAATGGGTCCTTTTGGTCCGATTAATTCTTTGACTTCGTTTTTCAGATCCACCTTGTAATGACGAAGAAGCTTGGTGATAAAAATAGCATATGGGAGGCGAGTGAGGTTTTGAGCATCAAGCATATGATGCCTTACAATGTCAATCCAATTGATCTCCTTTTGGTGGAGAATAGCCCAAAGCAAAAGAATCTGAGCCTCATTAAGTCTTGTATAATTTCCACCTAGTGGGATAAGGATCTTGACTAGAACATAGTGCAAAAGGCGGTGATCAATGCTTAAGGTTCCAACGGTACTTGCAGGGGCAGTGAGATTAAAGAAAGCTCTTGCCTCTAATGGGTTGTAGTTCCAGGAAGGAGAAGGCTCTTTGCCATGGAAGTGAGCATTACTTATTGGAAGTTTTCCAACTTTGTTCATGACTTCATTGTCAAGCACAATGGTCTTGCCTTTTACTTTGGCATAATATCGATCATCTTGTAGGCGCAATGTTGAGTAGAATACACGGATCAATTCGGGGTAAATTGCAATCTCCTCAAGAGCCATGAAGTCAACAAGTTCTTGTTGATGAAGAGTAGTAATGGGGGAAAGGCCAAAGGATTCAAAAAAGGGAACATCAATCCAATGTGGTAAGATCAATTGTTTTTTAGAAAAAGTGGTTCGGTACCTTTCTAACTCCTTTTGTGTGGTGAAAAAGCGTGATAAATCCGAATGTTGGGGAGTGGAAGAGCCGGCAACATTTGCTCTTTGTTTCTTTCTTGGATGGGATGAAGAGGCCATGAGTAATGGAGGTTTGGAGGAGAGGTTTCTAGAGTGAGAGAGGTGTTTTTAGAGAGAAGGAGGAGTAAGAGAGTTTGAAGTGAAATGAGAAACATGAGCCCAATAGTGTGATATAGGAAAAATTACTCGTGTGAATTGATTCAGAGGGGTGGTGAATCGATTCAGACATTGCTGTGTGTAGGAATTAATGGGCATCAGGGGTTTGAATCGATTCAAACTTCGCGTGAATCGATTCAGACCTCTCTGTTTGTAAAAATTTAAAGAGTCAGGTCTGTGAATCGATTCAGGGGGCTGTTGAATTGATTTAATCGATTCTGTTTCCTTTTGTATTGCAGTTTTAAGCTTGCGGAATCGATTCTAGGCACAGGGCAACGCTTGTGGATCATTGAAACATCAGTTTTTATGGTTCTTTTTACCGTATAAAGCAATCAAACATTCATAATATTTAAACCAAGCAATAATGCAGCTCATGAATTATTCATTCTTGAGAACCATAATACAATCTTCATTTATAACTATCATGTCTAAAAGAATCAAGTCACATACTTATTCAATCCTCATGCTCAATGATAAGAATCATTCAATCAAAGATAGTCAAATGTTTCACCAATTTATTTGAAATGAATGTAATTAGTTCACATTAGACATCTTTAATATTCCTAATTCTCTCCTAATATTTATGAATTGTTCTTTTACAAGAGGTTTTGTGAATATATCAGCTAATTGCTTAGAGGTTTCAACATGTTCAAGCACACAGTCACCCTTTAACACATGATCTCTAATGAAATGATGTCTGATCTCAATATGTTTGGTTTTAGAATGCATCACAGGATTCTTTGAAATATTAATAGCACTTGTATTATCACATTTAAGAGGCACATGGTCTAATATTACACCAAAATCTAGAAGTTGTTGCCTCATCCAAAGGATTTGATCACAACAACTACCAGCTGCAATGTATTCTGCCTCAGCTGTGGACAATGCAACACTCACTTGTTTCTTGTTATGCCAAGATACAAGAGAACTACCAAGCAAGTGACAAGTACCACTAGTGCTTTTTATATCAAGTTTACATCCTACAAAGTCAGAATCAGAGTAACCAACAAGAGTGCATTCAACCCCTTTGGGGTACCATAAACCAACATCTTGAGTTCCAACCAAGTATTTCATTATTTGTTTTACAGCAGTCAAATGTGATTCTTTTGGACAAGCTTGATATCTTGCACACATACATACAGCAAACATTATGTCCGGTCTACTTGCAGTAAGATAGAGTAAAGATCCAATCATACCTCGATATTTGGTAATTTCCACATCTTTACCTTTCTCATCTTTGTCCAAGTAGCAAGATGTGCTCATAGGGGTGGCAATTTTATTTGCCTTGTCCATATTGAATTTCCTAAGCAATTCCTTGTAGTATTTGGATTGACTAATGAATGTACCTTCTTTTGTTTGCTTAATTTGTAGCCCAAGGAAGAATGTAAGTTCTCCCATCATGGACATTTCAAATTCTTCCTGCATTAACTTAGCAAACTCCTTGTAAAGTATCTCATTAGTGGTACCAAATATAATATCATCTACATATACTTGGACCAATAGTATATCATTCTTTTTGTGCTTGATGAATAGTGTTGTGTCAACCTTTCCTCTTTTAAAATTATTTTCTAAAAAAAATTTGCTCAATCTTTCATACCAAGCTCTTGGAGCTTGTTTTAAACCATATAAAGCTTTTCTTAGTTTGAAAACATGATTTGGAAATTGATAGTTTTCAAAACTTGGAGGTTGATCAACATATACTTCTTCTTGAATGTATCCATTCAAGAAAGCACTCTTGACATCCACTTGGTACAATTTGAAATCTCTACTACATGCAAAGGCTAACAATAGTCTAATAGCTTCTAACCTAGCTACGGGAGCATATGTTTCTTCATAATCAATGCCTTCTTTTTGATTATAACCTTTGGCAACTAATCTAGCTTTGGTTCTAGTTATTACTCCATGTTCATCTAACTTATTCCTAAATACCTATTTAGTTCCTATTATTTGGTGATCAATAGGTCTTGGCACTAGCTCCCAAACTTCATTTCTTTCGAATTGGTTTAATTCCTCTTGCATGGCCAACATCTAATGTTAATCAACAATAGCTTCATTAATGGTTTTAGGTTTAATTTGTGAAACAAAAGCTAAGTGATTGCAAGTATTAAAAGAGCGTCGAGTACTTACACCTTTTGTGATATCACCTATGATGTTATCCAATGGATGGTTCTTCACGGTGATCCATTCCTTGTGTGGAGGTTCCTCATTTTGAGTTGTATTTTTTTCCTCTTTGATTTCTTCTTTATTATCTAAGCTTATTTCTTGGAATGTATCTATAAGATCATCAACATCTTCCTTTCTCGGGGAGTTATAACTATTTTCATCAAATTTCACATGAATTGACTCCTCAATAGTATTTGTTTGTTTGTTAAAGACTCGATAAGATTTACTAGATGATGAATATCCAAGAAAGATTGCCTCATCAGCTTTTGCATCAAACTTTCCTAAATTATCCTTTCCATTGTTAAGCACAAAGCATTTGCATCCAAATATATGAAAATAAGAGATGTTGGGTTTTCTTCCTTTGTAAAGTTCATAGGGAGTTTTCTTTAGAATAGGCCTAATCAAGCATCTATTCATAACATGACAAGCGGTATTTACCGCATCGGCCCAAAAATATTTTACAATTTTATTTTCATTTAACATGGTTCTTGCAAGTTCCACTAAGGATCTATTTTTCCTTTCAAGTACTCTATTTTGTTGTGGAGTTCTAGGAGCTGAAAAATTATGACCAATACCATGTTTTTCGCAAAATTTTTCAAATAATTGATTTTCAAATTCTCCTCCATGATCGGTTCTTATGGATGCAATCTTTGAGTTTTGTTCGTTTTGGATAACCTTGGCTAGTCTCTTGAATGCATGATATGCTTCATCCTTATGAGCAAGAAATAAGGTCCATGTATATCTTGAATAGTCATCTACAATTACTAGACCATAGTAATTACCACCAAAGCTTTTGATTTTAGAAGGTCCGAATAAGTCCATGTGCAAAAGTTGTAAAGGCCTTTGAGTAGAAACAATGTTTTTAGCTTGAAAAGATGCCTTTACTTGTTTTCCCTTTTGACATGCATCACAAAATTTGCTTTCAAATTTGAGCTTTGGCAAACCAATTACTAGTTCTTTAGAAACAATTTTATTTATGTTGGTGTATGCACTATGAGCTATTAATGTATCAATTTTAACTTATCAATAAAATTAGTATTTTCAGTTTTAGACTAATGCTATTTATCCTGGAATAATAGGTCATATGAGAATTATTCCTAAAACATCCCTAATCAAGTATTTACATGGGGACATGTAAATACATTAAGATTAGTGTGTGAATGTACTGATGATTTGATCTCACAAATCATGGATATATAATATCAAGTCTTTACACGGGTACACATTAAAAGTAATGTTGTACTGGACAGACCCACCATGAGAACGTTGCATGGATCGTTACATGAGTGTCATAAACGGTTCTCAATGTGATAATGGTATATAGTCCTTCGACCTGAAATCACTATGATTCCTACATAAGGAGTTTATTGTTTTAATACAATCAAACGTTATCTGTAATAAGATGACCATAAAGATTGTGATTAGGCAATAGATAAATTATGCAGAGGGATGTGAGTGATGTAGATGGAATTTGTCTCTTCTATGTGACAAGAGTGATATCTATGGGCCACTTGATGGAGTAAGACTAATGAAATGCATGGTCATGCTAGGACGAATAAATATTAGATATTTATTCTATAAAGTCTACTCTGATATCAAGTAAAATGAATTGGGTCATACAAGGATGACGACGACCATGCCTTGGGCCCAATTAGATATCGTGAGAAAAGGAATAAATATATAAAATAATTATCACTTATAGGTCACGTCGATGATAAATAATATTCAGACATAATGATGTATTGCTAGATACCGCTCTTATTTTATATTAATAATAAAATAGTTTATTATTAATATAACCGAATATTTTACCTATAGGGTCACACACATAGAGTAAGCCCACCAGAGGATAGTTTTATTTTAGTTGGACTGAAAATAAAACTATTTGGGCCTAACTCATTTAGAATGAGTCAGGAGCCCAATGTTTAATGAGAGCTCAGGTCAAGACCTAAGCCTATATATAGAGCATAAGATGCTCATAGGCTGCTGCTCAAAAATTAGACCATAAATAAATTTTCGTACTAGCATTCGGAGCTCTATTTTTCTGGTGGGAGTGCTCGTGTGGACTCCTAAGGGCGAAGCTATAATTGCTTCGATCGAGGAACTCGTTCTGCGTCTACAAGAGGTAAACCCTAGTGGAAATTTTAATTTAATATAATGCCTTGAGACATTTGTGTTTGCAATTCTTTTGGGAATCCTTTGTGTTTCCGCTGCCTGACCCTAATGGGATTCCCTAACAGTTTAAATGGTCTATGTGTATACGAGCTATCCTTCTATGCCATAGCCATGATTCATTCTCTTTAGTCATGAAGCATTGTTCATCATTTGAGGACAAACTATCAATATCAATCATGTAAATGTTATCAATTCTTTGACCAACAAACTTAACTTCCTTGTTTAGCTTATTCTCAATTAGATTCAAATAATACTCTATATCCTTTATCACATAATTGACTAATGCTAAGCAAGTTATGTTTAAGTCCCTCAACATATAGAACATCATTTATAGACGTGGAAGAATTTTTACCAACATTTCCGATTCCTAGTATTCTTCCCTTTGTGTTATCTCCATATGTGACGCTTCCTTTTCTTTTGGGAGTGAATGTTGTGAATTTCCTCATATCTCCCGTCATGTGTTTTGAACACCCACTATCCAAGTACCAATGGGTGTTGCTTGCCTTGAAGCATACCTACAAAACAAAATCAGTTTAGAGAACTTGGTACCCATTTTATGTTGGGTCCTTTTTGGTTAGCTTGTGGTAA
Source organism: Clitoria ternatea (assembly GCA_037962975.1). NCBI lineage: Eukaryota > Viridiplantae > Streptophyta > Magnoliopsida > Fabales > Fabaceae > Clitoria > Clitoria ternatea. The sequence continues at coordinate 34,489,739 of CM075670.1, forward strand.
TGTCCCTTTGGGAACCTACACCTTTCTTACCATTTTTGGTCCAAGCTTTCTAATATGGCAATTTGAAGCATTATGTCTTTTAGCACCACAATGATTGCATTTAGTGAATGGTGATGAAGATTTTCTAGGTGGTACAAAGAAGTTTTTGTAATGCTTTTCCTTTTTGGTAGAATTATATCCTAATCCCGTTTTGTCAAGCATGCATCTTTGATTTCCAAGTAATACGTTCAAATTGTCTCTACCATTAGTAAACTTCTCTAAGGTTTTATTTAAGTCTAAGACCTTAGTTTCTAAGATATCATATTTCTTTACAAAATCACAAGGTTTGTTCTTGGAGCATGCTTGACCATTTACTAGTTCCTTTTTCAAACATTCATTTTCTTTGCCAAGTTCTACAAGATGCATTTCAAGAGTATCAATGGTTTTCCTAGACAATTTATATTTGTTTGAAATTTTAATAAGTTTTTCATATAATTCCTCAAATGCATCTAGTAATTCCTCGTTATCTAAGTTAAAAAGATTTACCTCATCATTTTCTTCTTGATGATTTATCATCAAGCAAAGATTTACTTCTTCATTCTCCGATTCTTCAGAGCTAATTACATCGTTTTCGTCCCAAGCGATATAAGCTCTTCTTCTTCCTCTTTTCTCTTTGTGTTTCTTCTTGAGGTTTGGACAATCCACCTTGAAGTGCCCTTCCTTGCCACATTTAAAATAGTTTGGTGAGGAAGAGGTTTCATTAGAGATTGGTTTCTTACCATGGGATTTGAAGTTCTTTTGGAATCGTTTGTTCCTCATGAATTTCTCGAAACGCTTCACAAACAATCCAAATTCTTTTTCTTCATCAAGCTCACTACCGGATTCTTCTTCATTGATAGAAGTGGCCTTGAGAGCTAGACCTTTCTTCTTGGAGGATTTTTCTTCTTCCTCCGCTTGTTTCAAGTCTTTCAACTCTTGCTCTTGTTCTTGGAGTTTGCCAAACAAAGTGGCAAGAGACATATCATTTATATTAGGAGATTGCTTGATGGCGGTGATGAGAGGTTGCCATTCTCTGCTAAGACTTTTTAACACTTTGTGAACAAGTTCTTTGTTAGTATAAGTCTTGCCAAGAGTAATAAGGTGATTAATAATGAGAGTAAACCTCTTTTGTATGTCTACAATAGTTTCTCCAGAATTTAATCTAAAGCTCTCATATCTAAAGCTCTCATGGGTTACTTGTAAAGTATCCCACATCTCCTTGGGGGATTTACAAGTTACTATTCTAAAAAATTCATCTGGACCTAAGGCTAAAGTGATAAGGTTCTTGGCTTTATAATTATACTGTACTTTCTTTTCCTCATCACTAGTCCATTTATCCATGGTTTTTCTATTTGTTTACCATCAACAATGTGCATAGGTATGAAGGGACCATTTTCAATAGCATTCCAAACTTTCAAATCAATTGATTACACAAAAATTTTCATTCTTTCTTTCCAAAAAGCGTAACCCTCACCATTAAAAGCGGGAGGTCTATTTGTGGCACCACCCTCGGGAAACATGTTAGAAGTAGAGGCCATTTATCTCTTGAAGCTGTTAAGCTTGATCTACCAAGAGTCAAGCTCTGATACCACTTGTTATTCAAGTGGCCTCAATACTTAAGGGGGGGGTGAATTGAGTGTTGTAAAAAAAACTTTGACTTGGAATGCTTTTGAACTTGGTTCTTTATACAACTTTGATGGGTAAATGAAAATGAACAAGCAACAATAGAATATCATACACAAATTGCTTTGATTAGAGAAAATGAACTTTTAGAACAAGTGATACTTAACTGAGGGATAAGAATTAATGAAGAATAAGAACTCAGTAATTTTATCAAACAGTTGGCGTGCAAAGGATAAGAAACTACTAGAAAGCACAATCAACACAAGCAATTAACCAAGGCAATATAACAAGCAGTTTGCATGCACAATTACGAAAGGAGTTCAAGGTTAGAGAGAATGCAAACCAAATTTAACGAGTTCCACCAACCCGGTGTACGCCTCGCCTTCAAGCAACCCACTTGAAGGATTCCACTATTGAAGATTTAAGATACAAACTTTGAGCAATTGTCTCCTAGTGTCCCACACTCAAGAACCCAATCCTCACAAGTAAAGGGTAACCCACCCAATCTCACAATCTCTCAATATCCCAAAGGTTGAACCCCAACCCTTGTAACCACTTAACCTAGAGTGAACTTTGGTTTTGTTGTTTGTGTTTACAAGCAATATAATCTCTTAATAGAGTGGATAAGCTAATGAAGAGCTCTCACAATTTCTAACTCTCAACAAGAGAGGATACACAAGTTCTAAGCTCAAGGATTTAGAACATACAAAGAAAATAAACTCACTAAGCATAAAATGTAAGTAAAGATTGATTGCCTCTTGTTATATGTCTTGTGCTTGAGTTGGGGATCCATTTATAGAGCCTTGAAGGTCCTCCTAGCCGTTGCATAATGAGTTCCAGGTTGTCTCTTCGTGTAGTGGGTGTTTGGATCTGAGTTTCCCACTCAAAAGTGTCTTTTTAATGGTGTTTCCCACTACTTGAATCGATTCATAATTTTTCAAATCGATTCAAGACATTCTGATTTGGGCATTTTGGACTTCCAGGAGCGTGTAAATCGATTCAGGCTTTGGTGAATCGATTTAGAGTGTTCTATTTTAAATTCCTGGGTTGTCAGCTTCATGTAAATCAATTCAGGACTTGGTGAATCGATTCAGGCTACTCTGTTTTCATATTTTTGGGACTTCCAGGCCTCTGAATTGATTCATGCATATATGAATCGATTCAATCTATGCTGTTGTTATTTTTCCATGCCTTTTGATGTTTGCTTGATGCATTTTGAGTCATGGTTCCTTTCCTTGATCCTCATGCTTTGTTTTCTTGATTCTTTAAACATATGGTGATCTGTCCTGGACCGGGGTCAAGAGATCCGATCTCAAGCCAGTCACGAATAGTATGTCAATACCGTATATGATATCGGATGTATGTGTATCCGATGTGTGTATCCGTTGTCCCTGAATGAGGAGAGCGGATTGGGCGTCCTGGAGATCCTTCACACCGACCTAACGCGTTGAAGTGGGCGAATGGTGGTGTCACCTGCAAAGATTCTCCGACGCTCAAGTCAGTGATTATATTCCAAGTAAGGAATGTATTTAGAGAGAAATCAGTCGTAAAAGAGCTGAAGCAGAAGATCCAGATCCCTAACTTCAATCATGAAGTTAGTTCATATACCTGATTGGCTCGATTAACGAGGACTCGATGGTGGGGAACCACCAGCTCCCACTAGCATTATTATATTGCGCACTTACCTGCATGATTGGGTCAAGTGGCTATTTTATATTGAGCGTAGAGAATGTAGACTAGGATTAGGGAACAAGTTGACCATTCCCGTGAGCAGAATTTGGCTCGTAGTGCAGGGAATTATTGATCGATCCCTGTAGCAACAATCCTTGTCTTTTGCATAGTGACGTGTGTATTATCCGATGTCATGGTGTTATCCTGGATAACCGGTATAGGGAGAAAGCCTGATACGGAATTACAGTCCGGATGTATACCGATGATACCGGTTACACGTAGATGTCTTCTCAAAGACGTTGAAATATGTATAGCAGATCGGATACCGGTATTGAGACCGGATCATATGTCCCCTAGCTTGTGTGAGGGACCGAATGGTTGTTCACATAAGCTACTCAACCTGCGAGAGGTCTTAATATCGGTAAGCTTATTCGTAAAGAACTGTTCCAAAATTAATACATCCGACCTTTCGGTGCGGTCACAACGGATTCAGACAAAGATTCGTTGTATGGGAATTTCAAGAGTTTATTGGAATTGAAAGCTCTTGAAGTTCGTGTAACGGCTGTAAAGCGTAAATTGCGTTGCATGATTAGACATTAATGCTTTTAATCACGTGGGCAAGCAATTATTGCGTCTGAGATGAAAATCTCATTAACCGTCGTTTTGGGCTTAATGGGCCTGAAGTTTTCAAAACTTTTGGGCCTAGTGGATAGCCCTTTGTTGAGTCGCTATCGTTTTGGCGCCCAGGAATTTGGAACGGTTGTGTCGTTTCGCTTGTGAACAGGTGCGTTTCATCGAGAACGACACAACTTCAAGAGGAGGTAACCGGTCCTCTTTGTTTCCTATAAAAGGAATACTTAGTGGATTCTGGGTTCCACTTGCTTTTGATTTCTCAACGAAACTCTGCAGAAATTTTGCAAGGAAGTTTATCACCTACATTGCGAAGGTTTCTTCGTCCCTCAAATTCATCACTGTCATCTGAGGTAACTATCTTTTCCTTGTTGCTTTAGTTTCGCTTTGATTTGCTACTCGTAGTTATAGAAAGTAGGCTTCATCAAAGGGGGGGGAATCAGTCTCCCTCAACCCTAATAGTCGTGGGGAAGAATCCTTGTGATTCTTCCTAAGACTGAACCGCGTCGCTCAGAAAGGGGATCTTACTCACTGCGGGAAGTGACCTTCCCCTTCTCAGAGTCGCCCTCTGATTGTAATTGCTTTTTTAAAAAATGCAGTGAGTAATGATTGCAAATTTCTGACGATATTTTATTTCTTATCGTAGATTAAGGAATCCGGTCTATATATTTACAATGGCAACTGGAGAAGGATCTTCGGGAGATAGTGCCATTTCGAAGACAGCTGAAGGTCTCTACAGCGTGGTTGCTTCGAGGCTAAATTAGGAGGAGGTTTAGGCTAAATGGCCTTTCTGCTGGGTGTCCAGTGAGTTTAAGGAATTGGCCTCCCGACATGCGGATGAGGAGGGATCTCGGATCCAGCCGAGGTTTATTTTGAGTACGGATGAAGAGACAAAGAAGTGGTACAGGGTTTACGCACCACTTCCGTCAGAGCGGATATGCCACGTCGTCCCCAACGACCGCTCTGTATACATGTATGACTTTATCTTCCATAATCTGGGAGTTCGTTTTCCTTTAACCGAACTCCAGATGGGTGTTTTGAGGTTTCTGAACTGTGCGCCCTCCCAACTTCATCCCAACGGTTGGGGCCTTATCCGAGCTCTCGAAGTGCTTGGGGAGCACTTCAATTTCACGCCAACAGTAGCGATGCTGTTCTACTACACTCAGGTAGTTAGAAGGGCGAATAAGCAGGGCGGAGTTGGTCTGGTGACACTCCGGACTCTCTGTTCCTTTGTGAACTTTGAGTCTTACACAGATTCTGCCAAGGTTGACGGGAAGTCCTTCAAGACTTACTTCACTCGCATCTCCATCAAGAAGGGCAAACCAAAATTTTGGAAGGATGAAGAAGACGCTGACAAATTTCCCCTGAGCTGGACACACAAGCATTTCCTCTTGAGCTCACACGCGTACTACACTGATCAATCCGATCTATCTCGTGAGACATCGAGAGTGTTGTTCGCGCTTGAATCGCACACCACAGGTCGTCATGTCTTTTCGTGTAGGCGTCTGCTGAGTAGCTCAAGTGGAGTCCGGGAGGAATATTTGCGTACTTCTCGTTTTATTTCATCTTTCCTCCTTTATTTTATATAGAATATTTGCAGTTGCTGACATCTTGTGTTTGTTCATGTAGGTGAAATAGAACAGCAAACGCCAGAAATGGACAAATTGAAGAAATTCAAGGCAGCTGGCAAATCCGTAACCCGTGAGAATGAGGTGAAGCCCAGGCCCTCAACCAAGGATCGTCCTGAGGTAATCATCTTGACCTCGGATGTTGAAGGGGACATCCCACTGGTTGAGGGCGGTTCATCCGATGCTGGCGCAGCCTTAGGTCAGCCTCCAGTTATTGAGAGGAGGAGAAAAATCCATAACGATCCTGCAAGGCGTCAGTCCAAGAAGCAAAGGGTTTCGGAGGATCCTGCTGCTGGGGTTCCTGGATCAGAGCCGACCTCCTTCCCAACTACCTCGTTTTTCACCCCCTTCCTCTCCTATGAAGGTTCTACTCCAGCCACTCTTCCTCCTCCGATGTACAAACTCCGGCCTACACTCAGTCCTAAAGAAATTACAGAAGCGTGTGAGGCCGGAAGGTGGCAGTTAGCCGAACTTGCTGGAATGCTTTCTTCAGTCAGCGAGTTGGCTAGCAACGCCGATAAAGTTGAGGAACTGAGTGACGAATTGAAAGAACTCAAGCTTTCCTCGGAGAAGGACAAAGCCGCCGTGAAGTTAATGGAAGATCGTCTCAACAAGTCTAAGGAGTTTGGGGATCTCATAACTAAAGAGAATCTCAAGCTCAAAGGCGATCTTAAAAACTTGGAAGACAAGGTGGCAGAGAAGGAGGAAGAACTCCGCAGCAGCCAGGATAAACATAAAGCTGATGCTGAGGAGTGGTCTCAAAGGGAGAAGAAGCTCCTTCTTGAGATAGAGGGACTGAAGGCTAGGAAAGCGGAGTCCGAGGTGTCTAGTGAGGAGCTGTCCAAGTTGCGGGGAGAATTGGCTACAGCGAAAACCGAGAGAGAAGAAGCTGTTGACATATGCAGCCGGGCTGTTGAAGAGTCCTTCGGCCTAGCTATACGCCAAGTCTTCTACCGCAACCCCACTGCGAAACTTAACCTCTATGGGATGGATCCGTACTATGAATTCCATGAGGGAAAGTTAGTCGCAGTGGTGGATGGTCGTCACGAAGATCCACCAATGTCCTTATATGGTTTGGCTCCTCTTCCTGAGGGTCAATCCATGGGGCCTGGCTACGTCTTTCCTGCGTCCGAGGTTCCCTCTACTGAAGAAAGGGCTGAGGCTCCTGGAGGCGAGACTCCTGCGGAGGTTCCAAAGGAAGGGGGACAAGAACCTGGTGCTGAGGAGGCGCAAAAGACTGAAGAACAGATTCCTCCTCAGTAGTTTTATTTTCATTTATATGTATAGTTGTGTACCGGGATCAACTCCGGATTTTAAACTATTGTATGTAATTTCGTTTCAATGAATGAATTTTGATTGAAGAAATTTGTCTTCGTCGTTCCATGTATATTTAAATCATTTCTAATCCGTTCTGTATAATTAATCTTAAGGCCGGATTGAAATAATAGCCTCGGAAGATTAAACAACAAATAAAATTTAGAACGGATAAATATATACATGTCCCCAAGTGTGTATTAAGAAGAAGGTGCCTGTCTTTGGGGCGTGATCCTTAATTTTCTTAATTCTCTTGGGGAAAGATGGGTCGATCCGCTGTTCAGTAGAGTAGTGTAACAGGACGGATGACTGCTTCTAATCCGTAATATTCTTACAGGAGATGATAATATTGTTCCAAGTTCAGGGAACTGCAAGGAAGTGGTGTTTGAGTCCTTAATCATAAGGGTGATGATGGGAGTTTTTTCTACGCCAGGAGTTACGTCGTTGTATCACAGAATAGGTGATAAAGAGTATCCGTCCTGGGAGAATACCACTAGAAAGCGAAAGTGCGGATTGACTTTCAGAATTTTCCATCATAAAGATGATTGAGTATTGATCATGCCAGGTGTTTTATCATTAAATCACTTCATAAGTGATTGAGATCATCCGTCTTGGGGATATGTATGATACCAGGAACTACATCATCAGGTCACATATTAAGTGATTGAGATCATCCGTCCTTTGGGTGTGTATGGCGCCAGGAGTTACATCGTCAGATCACAGCATGGGTGATTGAGATCATCCGTCCTGGGCAGGTACACCGCGTTAGGAGTTACATCGTCATATCATATAATGGGTGACTGAGGTTATTCGTTCTGGAAAAGTACACATCGTCAAGAGTTACATCGTCAGATCACAGATTAAGTGATTTAGATATTCCACCCTGGAGACATTTTTCAATCGTAGGAATACGGATTGAGTGAATACTTTCAGAATGATGATGAGAATTGTTCATACCAGGAGTTACATCGTCGAATCACTGAATAGGTGAATGAGATCATCCATCCTGGAATGATTATTGGAGTTCTTCATACCAGGAGTTACATCATCGAATCACTGAATAAGTGATTGAGATCATCCGTCCTGGCAGATTTTTCCTATCATGGGAGTGCGGATTAGGCAATTCTCGCATCCATCCGAAATCCGAGTAATACCTCTACTGGCCCCCTAGCTGATGTGAGGAAGCAGTTGGCTTGCTCATATGAGCTATATTGATCATAGTACGTATGGATTTCGGATTTGCACCGAAGTGTAAATATCCGCTCTGGGAACCATGTTCCGTAGTGATGAAATTTTAAGGGCGGATTCGACAATGGGAATATCAGAAGTTTATCGAATTTCGCAACCCTTGGTATTCGAGTAATGGTGGCCACGTTTCTAATGATTGGACATTTAATGCCTTAATTCACGTGGGCGCGCCATTATTGCGTTAAATGCGCATGTCTTAATAACCGTCACGTAGGGGCTTGTTGGGCCAAAAATTTGGATTTAATAGGCCCATTTAGAAAGCTCTGTGACGAAACGATGGCATTTTCGCGCCTTGATGTACTAAACGACAATTTTGGTCCACTAAACGGGGAGTCGTTTGGGGGTAAACGACAGGTTATGTTTAGTGGGTATTTGAAAAATTTTGGTGCCCTGATATAGGCATATTTGGCAATCTCAGTTACCATTTCTTCTAATTCTCTTGACGAACTTCTGCAAAAGTTTCGAGAAGATTATCGTGTCTGCCTCTGTGAATCTTAATTCACTATCCTCATCCATACTTAGGTAACCACTTTCTTTCCATACTTTGTGTCTTGTTTCAATTTCTGAAAATGTCTAGGAAAGGTGTTAGTTTTAGTGGTATCATCCCCAGAGGAAGAGGAGGAAGGGCCTTCAATCAAAACCCCACAGTTCGTGGTGGGAGGATTCCAGTGGTTTTTCAATCGAAGCCACTAAGCTCAGAGAGGGAGGTGTCGCCGTATCAGAGGCGAAAGGCGATTATACCCTCTTCAGAATCCTCCTCTAGTGAGAGTGCTGAGAGTGGTGGCCTGTATGTTTCTGACGATGTGGATTTTTACCGCAGTGTAAAAGCTTTCACAATGGTGGTGAAGAAAGCGACTGGGAGGAAATCGTCTGAAGGGGGATCTTCTTCCGAGAAATATATCTTGAAGACCCAGTCCGGCCTCTGCAATGTGGTTGCACACCGGATAGACTGGGTGAAATTTCAACAGAAACGCCCATTCAGCTGGGTGGCTGAGGAGTTTCGTGAAATAGCATCAGTTCACGCTCAAGAGGGGGGAGCGGAGTTGCAGCCGCGTTTCACGGTCTTCAAGAAGGATAAATACAAGAAGTGCTTCATGGTGATAGCTCCGCTCCCATCAGATCGGATTTGTCATACTCCGGACGAAAGGTCCTTGTACATGTATGACTTCTTGTTTTTGAATCTCGGCGTACGCTTTCCCCTTACAGATTTTCAGATGGGGGTCCTGAGATTCTTAGACTGCGCCCCTTCGCAGCTTCACCCCAACGGATGGGGGTTAGTTCGTTCTCTTGAAGTGCTTGGGGAGCACTTCAACTTTGAACCAACGGTGGCCATGCTTTTCTACTTCTCTCAGGTGGTCCGCCGTGCAAATAAGGAGAAGGGAGGAGTGAGCTTGATATCCCTCCGGACTATCTCCAAGATCATCAACTTCGAGGCGTACACTGACTCTGCCAAAGTTGATGGTCATTCATTCAAATCTTATTTCACGAAGATTAGCGTTCACCCTGACGAGTCAGTCTTTTGGTTAACTGAAGATGGGCTTCCGAAGTTCCCAGTGGCTTGGACGCATGAACACTTTTTGCTGACCTCTCAGGCGTACTACACTGAGGAGGACGAACTAAGCCCGTCTTCAGTTTCCGTTCTTTCCGCCCTTCAATCTTACACCGCCTCGCATCAATTTTTCTCTTGCAGGCGTTTGTTGGGATCGTGGTCTACCCGCCAGGAATATCTGCGTAATTTTCCTGCTAATATTCATATTTTATCGCATCATGCCTTGAAATAGTTGATTTCTAACCGTGTTGCTTGGTTTTGCAGTTGAAATTGAAGCTGCGTCTCCAGAGATGGAAAAACTGAAAGGGCTCAAAGCTGGAGCGAATTCCGTGGCAGCTGAAAATGACATTCAGGCGAAACGGAATTCGAAGAAAGCCACAGCGGAGACCATCATTTTAACCTCTTCTGCTGGTGACGATATTCCCTTACTGGAGGGCGGATCTGAGAAGGTTGTGGCTGAGAAGGTCGGAGAAAAGAAGAAAGCTATAAAACGCGGTTTCTCAAGGACCTCGGATCGTCAACCTTCTCCGAAAAAACAAAAAATTTCAAGTGAGAGTGCTGATCCGGAACCTTTAAAGGGAAAGAAAGTGGAAAGATCCGCTCTGGATGCAAGGTCCACTCCGGATGCTCCTGGTGATGGGATCACCTATAGTGCAAAGCCAATAACGACTTACTTTGCACCAAAAGTTACTCGCCCCCTTCAAAGTAGCTCCGGTCTTGCACAGTATCTGGTATACGAGGGTTCTGTTCCTGAGGCTGTTTCTGAGACTCCGTACAAGCTGAAGCCCTCATTGATGAGCGATGAAGTAACAAAAGCTTGCGATGCCGGACAGAAGCACCTGGCAGAATTATCCGGGCTCTTAAGATCGGTTCGCAAGCTTCCAGAAGAGAATGAGAGGCTGAGCTCGTTGGTTGGCAAGGTTAATGACCTTAGCGTTGCTGCTGCTAAAGACAAGGCAGCCATCCTTCGTTTAGAAAATAAATTAGAAGCTTCCAAAGAGGAAGGATATAAGAAGGATGAAGAAATAGCCAGGCTAAAACATCTTGCCAAGGAGTTGGAGGCCCAAGTAGCTGATCAAAAGAAAATCAATTCCGACCTCCACTCCGGTTTTTGTGCGGAGAAGGAACGCTCTTCAAAGCTGGAAGAGGGGCTTAAGGAAGCCAAAGTTGTTTATGCTCGAGGAACCGAAGATTGGTCGCGTAAGGAGAAGGAGCTGCTCTCAAAGTTGGCGGACACAAAAGCGGATTTTGACGAGGCTGTGGATATGTGCGATCAGGCAGTCAAGGAATCCTTTGGGTTGGCTGTTCGTCAAATCCAATACCGGAATCCCAAGGTGAAACTTAATCTGAATGGTATTGACCCGTTCTATGAGTTTCATCAAGGGAAACTGGTGGCCATAGTTGATAAGCGTCATGAAAGTCCGCCTAGCACTCCTTATAGGCTCGCTCCTTTACCTGCAGGCCAATCGATGGGACCTTCATTCCTAAAGCCCATAAGCACAGGAACGAGCTCTCGCTCTGAAGAAGGCAAGGCCGGAGGCAAAGGCAAAGGGAAAGAAGGGGATTCAAGTCATAGAAAGTAGCGTGCTTCCCTGTTTTCTTTTTCGTTTTATCGATTCGAATTCGCTGTGTTCCGGGATCAGCTCCGGAGTATTATACGAATTGTAATTCTCATTTAATCAATAAAAGAGTTCTTTACCTCCATTCTTGTTTAGTGAAAAACAACTTTTAATAGAGGGATTGCATGCGTATTGTATCATTCCGGATTCAAGTAATGAAGATCAGATTGTAAAACAAAATCTCCATACCGGACTTATACATGCGAGATGAATTTCATAATGAGGTCACCGCTGATGAGGTTTGTTACAAGAACGGTTTAAGGGAAATGATTGTGAGATCGTTTAGACGAGAGTTCATTCCTCAGGATATTTGTTAAACCGTTTATGTTGTCCCCCAGTATCATTGGGTGATTATCACTTTGAATAAACTCTGAGTGAGATTTTCTCGTGAGAGCTTTTAAGAGTGAGGTTTTAAAATAGAAATTCCTCTTCAAATATTTCCGACTGAGGAATTTCGGGTGAAAATGCCTTAGATTATGGCGTACCCGAGTGAATTGTTTGTGTCGGAGTTTATGAATTAGTTATAAAACTTCCAAATAAAGAACTTCATAAGAAAGTATTAATCTGGAGTTCAGTATAACTTACTTGTTGTGCTTGGAGTTCGGTTTGATCCTACTGTCCATGTAATTTTTGGCGTTCGGTTTAATCCTACCAGCCGTTCTTCAATAGGTCTTTGGTTTTATCCGATGAAAATTCTTCACCGACGTTCGGTTAGTCCTACTAGTCGTACTCAGAGTTCGGTTTAATCCTACAATCCGAGCCTTCGATACGGGGTTCAGATCAGGGCTAATCCTGAACTTACTGCGCCCGTCACTTGGGGTTCAGCGTGGCCTTGAAGAGGAACCAGCTTACTGCGCCCAAGCCTTCGCATGGGGTTCGGTTTGTGGCCTTGAAGAAGGACCAGCCCTACAACCCATGTAGTCTTCGAATGGGGTTCGGTTTGTGGCCTTGAAGAAGGACCAGCCCTACAACCCATGTCCTGAGGTTCGGTTTAATCCTACAACTCAGGTCTTCACCGACGTTCGGTTAATCCTACTAGTCGTACTCAGAGTTCGGTTTAATCCTACAATCTGAGCCTTCATCGGTGTTCAGCCAAACTTACTAACCGTACCCAGAGTTCGGTTTAATCCTACAATCTGGGCCTTCGATAATTACACACTCAAGGAGTTACATCGTCAATTACAGAATGGGTAATTGAGATCATCCGTCCTGAGTATGTTCTTGTGCGTTGCACATATTCGAAGAGTTACATCGTCAACTACAGAATAAGTAGCTGAGATCATCCATCCCGAATATGCTTTTGTACACCGGATAAACTTCGAAAACCTTGTTGATCATGCGCTGATATGTCGCCCCAGCGTTTTTCAGGCCAAAGGGCATGACTGTATAGCAAAAGACACCACGATCATTTATGAAAGCTGTCTTCTCTTGATCCTCTTCGCACATCGGAATTTGGTTGTAACCAGAGTATGCGTCCATGAAACTCAGGTATTGATAACCAGAAGAATCATCCACCATCCGGTCTATATTAGGAAGAGGATAAGGATCTTTTGGACAGCAGCGGTTAAGGTCCACGTAATCAATGCACATTCTCCATTTACCATTAGATTTAGGGACCATCACCACATTTGAAAGCCAAGAGGAATATCGGATTTCCTTGATAAATCCGGCCTTCAGCAACTCCTCAGTTTGCTGGCAAGCTGCCTTCTGTTTCTCTGGGCCCAATCGCCTTTTCTTTTGGGCCACAGGTTTCGTCTCTGGATAGACAGAAAGTTTATGACAGCAGAATTCAGGGTCTATGCCTGGCATATCGGCTGCAGTCCATGCAAAGAGGTCTTTAAACTCTTGCAAGAGAGCCAGCAGTCGCTGCTCTATTTCAGCATCTAGCTTGTCATTGATATGGGTGATCTTTTCTGGAGAATCTCCCAAGACAATGTCCCTGGAACTTCCATCCGGTGTGGGCTTTGATGGGTTGAACGGATCAATGTTCAAATCCGCTCTAGGGTCCAGGTCGACAAGACTTACGGATCCAGCCGATGTTCCAGCATCATTAAGTTTCCTCTTTTTATTGGAGGCGTCCAGCTTTGTCATGTTGAGACTAAGGTTGTAGCAGTACCTAGCCATCTCTTGATCACCCCGGATAGATGACACAGCATTATCCTTGTCAATGAACTTGATAAGGAGATGTGGGGTTGATACAACTGCCTCCATTGCATTCAGAGTAGGACGGCCTATGATGCCATTAAATGGTGATTTGACATCAATCACTAACACCCGAGACCTAACCGTCCTGGCTCCTGGCTCGCCTTCAAATGAGATAAGGGTGTCAAGATACCCTTTAGTTAGTTGCTTTGCGCCATTAAAAGCTGTTAGTTCCTGCGTGTAAGGCTGTAAGTCTGAGTCTTTAAAACCCATCCTTTCAAAGCAATTATAAAAAATAACATCGCAGGAACTTCCCTGGTCAACAAGGATTCTTCGGACGTCCTTGTTGGCGATCACAGCAGTGATGACTACAGCATCGTCACCACCAGGAATGGTTGGGCCAAAATCCTCGTCAGAGAAAGAGATTGTGGGAGCTTCCATCCCACCTCTGTAAGGGCGATTGTCTTTAACTTTCCCTTGCACAGATAGAATCATTCTGTGATGATTCTTACGGGCTGTAATTGAAGCTCCTCCTCCAGCGAACCCTCTAGCAATCATGTCAATAACTTCACGTCGGCCCTGACGTTGTTGCTGGGGCATGCTGTCTTTCTGTGCTGCATTATCGGTCATTATACCTTTTTGCTTCTCTGCAGCAGAGAACTTTCGAACCGGACTGGGGTTGTTGTCATCCCCATCGTCGGGATCTCTTTCTCTTTTCTCATTCCGTTCTACCCTGTCAAAGGATTTTTCTTTGAACAGGTATTGCTTCAATTTGCCTTCTCTAATTAGCGTCTCAACCGCGTTCTTTAGAGCTTGGCATTCATCAGTGGAATGACCATTTTGTTCATGAAAGTCACAGTACTTTCGTGAATTTCCTGGTCTTTTCATAGGGGCTGGTCTCCTGATGCCATATGTGCTGAAAACTGGCCATCCGACCTCTCTCAAAATCTGAGATGGTCTGGCAGACAACTGTGCATAATGGCTGAAGGAATTGACATGCCTTTCTCGAGGTCGAGGAGGGTGGTTATCCACCTTAGGATTGGTGAATGGCCTCCCCATGCGTTCTGACCTCGTCTTTTCCTTACCCTTCTGGGTTTGGGGAGATGGAGTTGGTGGCTTTTTCTTTGCTGCCATTGCCTCCAAGTGCATCTCTATGCTCACATACTTTGAGGCTTTTTTCCTGAATTCCTCAAAAGTTGATGGGGGGCTCTTTGCTAATGAAAGAGCGAAAGCTGATCCTGGCTGCAATGCCTCAATTACGATATGCAGCTTGATAGATTCTGTGAGGTTAGGAACCAGGGCTGCTTCCTTATAAAACCTCTTCAGAAAATCTTTTAAGCCCTCTGTTTCACCTTGCTTAATCTGAGCTAAGGTATGAGACGTCTTGGGTACGTCTCTGGAGATGACAAAGTGGGTTTCAAAGGCAGCTGCCATTTCTGTCCAAGAATCTATGGATCCAGAAGGCAAGCCTTTGAACCACCCGAGGGCCTCCTCAGACAATGTTTGAGGGAACATTCGGCACATCACGTCTTCATCAGCCCCCAAGTACACGGCTTCAAACACATAAGCATCAAGATGCTTAGTTGGATCAGTTTCACCATTATACTTTCCGATGGAAAGTGGTTGAGTGGTTTGAAGGTGCTTGGGGATGCTGATGCCCATAAGTCTCCTTGAAAAAGGAACCTTCAGATTGTAAGACAATGGGGGTGCTGTTGTTGAATCTCTCTTCCTTCGGGAAGCTGCATCCTCAGAATCGCGAGTTTGTTCTCCCTCCTCAAACGTTAGGATCTTTGAGTACTGAAGAGTGGTGGACTTGTCACCATCAGTTGTGTGGGGAGTGTTTCGCGTGCGAGATGACTCTTTATCCTCGCTTTGCCTTTTTTCTCTTCGCAATTCAGCGAGTTCCCTCTGAAGTTGTTTGATCAACTCATCACGAGGATCAGGATCAGACACTGTTACTATCTTCTTTAAATTGCCCTCATGAGAATCAAAGTTGAGTTTTCTGAAGGCGTTAGGATTGGTTCTGCCTTCAGCTTGATTCCCCATGAAGTCTTGTGCTTCGCCTTCCATTGTGGATTACCTCCTCTGTCAAAGGATATGGGAATAACTTTATCGAGTCCCACTGGGCGTGCCAATGATCTGTCCTGGACCGGGGTCAAGAGATCCGATCTCAAGCCAGTCACGAATAGTATGTCAATACCGTATATGATATCGGATGTATGTGTATCCGATGTGTGTATCCGTTGTCCCTGAATGAGGAGAGCGGATTGGGCGTCCTGGAGATCCTTCACACCGACCTAACGCGTTGAAGTGGGCGAATGGTGGTGTCACCTGCAAAGATTCTCCGACGCTCAAGTCAGTGATTATATTCCAAGTAAGGAATGTATTTAGAGAGAAATCAGTCGTAAAAGAGCTGAAGCAGAAGATCCAGATCCCTAACTTCAATCATGAAGTTAGTTCATATACCTGATTGGCTCGATTAACGAGGACTCGATGGTGGGGAACCACCAGCTCCCACTAGCATTATTATATTGCGCACTTACCTGCATGATTGGGTCAAGTGGCTATTTTATATTGAGCGTAGAGAATGTAGACTAGGATTAGGGAACAAGTTGACCATTCCCGTGAGCAGAATTTGGCTCGTAGTGCAGGGAATTATTGATCGATCCCTGTAGCAACAATCCTTGTCTTTTGCATAGTGACGTGTGTATTATCCGATGTCATGGTGTTATCCTGGATAACCGGTATAGGGAGAAAGCCTGATACGGAATTACAGTCCGGATGTATACCGATGACACCGGTTACACGTAGATGTCTTCTCAAAGACGTTGAAATATGTATAGCAGATCGGATACCGGTATTGAGACCGGATCATATGGGATCATTATCTTCATGATTCTTTGATTTGAGTACATCCAATGTGTTGTTTTCTTTTGTTTACTTCACTTGTTTTTAATCCATGGATGATGTTCTTCTTGTTGTTGGATACTTGTCATTATCAAAACTTGTCTACAACATGCAAATACAGAATGTTGGTTGATCAAGGGAGTTCCTATGACGTAAATTTTTATGAATGCTTTAAGAAGATGGGATTGTCAGATGCCGACTTACATTTGGATGTGTTATTGGCTGGATCCCTTGGCATAGCTTTCTTGGTACTCCAGTGGTGTGATATATATACGAGGTAATTCTCTACAACCTAGGTGGTTCATTTGGTTACTAATTGTGATGTGTTTTATTATTGTAGATCTTAATCTATGGCCGGTGAGTCCAGTTGTCGAGGAAAGGATGGCTTCTTCTCCAAATTCTCTCAATTAATAAGGGGGTTGAATCTGGCCCGAGACTTGATAAATTTTTAAAGAGACCTCGTCCTACTTATAAGGGTGGTCATGATTTTGATGGTACGCATGTATAGATGCAGGATGTTGAACAAGATTTTGAATACTTTGAGTTCTCAGAGGAGCAGAAGATGCAATTTGCCACCTATCAGTTGAAAGATAAAGCAAGAGTATGGTGGTCTAGGATCAAGGTACAAATGAATATTGCTGGTAAACCCATGATATGGGCCAATTTCTACATGAGGTTTCTTGCAATGTACTTCCTTGATAATTATAAAATTCGAAAGAAGATAGAGTTTTTGAAAATGAAGTAGGGAAAGATGACAATTGTTGAGAATACTACAAGGTTTGATGAGCTATGTGATTTTTACCATTTCTTTTCCTTAGAGGGGATCGAAGGGAACAAATATGCAAAGTATGAGCGGGATTGCGTGATTGAGCTCTGTGGTGTCATTGTACCCTAGGAGATCCATGATTATCCAACACTAGTAAATAAGGCCAGGTTAAATGAAGAGGTTCAGCTTTAGAGGGTGTCTCAAAAGAAAGATAAAAAGCCCTTGAAAGCTAAGGGTTTCAGTTTTAAGAAAATAGGGCATTTTTCATGGTAGCAAATCTTCCACCACATCTTCTTCTTCTGGTACTGGTTCTAGCAGTCGTTCTGTGAACAGATCTTGTTATAATTGTGGCCGAGAGGGCCATCTTGCTAAAGATTGTAACTTTAATCAGCCTGTTTGTTACCAATGTATGGCAATAAGGACTGATCCGGTCTCAATACCGGTATCCGTTCTGCTATGCATATTTCAACGTCTTTGATAAGACATCTACGTGTAACCGGTGTCGTCGGTATACATCCGGACTGTAATTCCGTATCAGGCGTTCTCCCTATACCGGTTGTTCAGGATAACACCATGACATCGGATAATACACACGTCACTGTGCAAAAGACAAGGATTGTTGCTACAGGGATCGATCAATAATTCCCTGCACTACGAGCCAAATTCTGCTCACGGGAATGGTCAACTTGTTCCCTAATCCTAGTCTACATTCTCTATGCTCAATATAAAATAGCCACTTGACCCAATCATGCAGGTAAGTGCGCAATATAATAATGCTAATGGGAGTTGGTGGTTCCCCACCAACGAGTCCTCGTTAATCGAGCCAATCAGGTATTTGAACTGACTTCATGATTGAAGTTAGGGATCTTCTTCTTCTTCTTCAGCTCTTTTACGACTGATTATGCTCTGAATACATTCCTTACTTGGAATATAATCACTGACTTGAGCGTCGGAGAATCTTTGCAGGTGACACCACCATTCGCCCACTTCAACGCGTTAGGTCGGTGTGAAGGATCTCCAGATCGCCCAATCCGCTCTCCTCATTCAAGGACAACGGATTCCTACATCGGATACACATACATCCGTTCTACTAGACGGTATTGACATACTGTTCATGACTGGCTTGAGATCGGATCTCTTGACCCCGGTCCAGGACAGATCATTGGCACGCCCGGTGGGACCCGATAAAGTTATTCCCATATCCTTTGACAGAGCAGGTAATCCACAATGGAAGGCGAAGCACAAGACTTCATGGAGAATCAAGCTGAAGGCAGAACTAATCCTAACGCCTTCAGAAAACTCAACTTCGATTCTCATGGGGGCAGCTCAAAGAAGATAGTAACTGTGTCTGATCCTGATCCTCGCGATGAGTTGATCAAACAACTTCAGAGGGAACTCGCTAAATTGCGAAGAGAAAAAAGGCAAAGCGAGGATAAAGAATCATCTCGCACGCGAAACACTCCCCACACAACTGATGGTGAAAAGTCCACCACTCTTCAGTACTCAAAGATCCCAATGTTTGAGGAGGGAGAACAAACTCGCGATTCTGAGGATGCAGCTTCCCGAAGGAAGAGAGATTCAATAACAGCACCCCCATTGTCTTACAATCTGAAGGTTCCTTTTTCAAGGAGACTTATGGGCATCAGCATCCCCAAGCACCTTCAAACCACTCAACCACTTTCCATCGGAAAGTATAATGGTGAAACCGATCCAACTAAGCACCTTGATGCTTATGTGTTTGAAGCCATGTACTTGGGGGCTGATGAAGACGTGATGTGCCGAATGTTCCCTCGAACATTGTCTGAGGAAGCCCTCGGGTGGTTTAAAGGCCTGCCTTCTGGATCCATAGATTCTTGGACGGAAATGGCAGCTGCCTTTGAAACCCACTTTGTCATCTCCAGAGACGTACCCAAGACGTCTCATACCTTGGCTCAGATTAAGCAAAGTGAAACTGAGGGCTTAAAATATTTTTTGAAGAGGTTTTATAAGGAAGCAGCCCTGGTTCCTAACCTCACAGAATCTATTAAGCTGCATATCGTAATTGAGGCATTGCAGCCAGGATCAGCTTTCGCTCTTTCATTAGCAAAGAGCCCCCCAGTAACTTTTGAGGAGTTCAGGAAAAAAGCCTCAAAGTATGTGAGCATAGAGATGCACTTGGAGGCAATGGCTGCAAAGAAAAAGCCACCAACACCATCTCCCCAAACCCAGAAGGGTAAGGAAAAGACGAGGTCAGAACGCATAGAGAGGCCATTCACCAATCCTAAGGTGGATAACCACCCTCCTCGACCTCGAGAAAGGCATGTCAATTCCTTCAGCCATTATGCACAGTTATCTGCCAGACCATCTCAGATTTTGAGAGAGGTCAGATGGCCAGTTTTCAACACATATGGCATCAGGAGACCAGCCCCTATGAAAAGACCAGGAAATTCACGAAAGTACTGTGATTTTCATGAACAAAATGGTCATTCCACTGATGAATGCCAAGCTCTAAAGAACGCGGTTGAGACGCTAATTAGAGAAGGCAAATTGAAGCAATACCTGTTCAAAGAAAAATCCTTTGACAGGGTAGAACGGAATGAGAAAAGAGAAAGAGATCCCGACGATGGGGATGACAACAACCCCAGTCCGGTTCGAAAGTTCTCTGCTGTAGAGAAGCAAAAAGGTGTAATGACCGATAATGCAACACAGAAAGACAGCATGCCCCAGCAACAACGTCAGGGCCGACGTGAAGTCATTGACATGATTGCTGGAGGGTTCGCTGGAGGAGGAGCTTCAATTACAGCCCGTAAGAATCATCACAGAATGATTCTATCTGTGCAAGGGAAAGTCAAAGACAATCGCCCTTACAGAGGAGGAATTGAGGCTCCCATAATCTCTTTCTCTGACGAGGATTTTGGCCCAACCATTCCTGGTGGTGACGATGCTGTAGTCATCACTGCTGTGATCGCCAACAAGGACATCCGAAGAATCCTTGTTGACCAGGGAAGTTCCTGCAATGTTATTTTTTATAATTGCTTTGAAAGAATGGGTTTTAAAGACTCAGACTTACAGCCTTACACGCAGGAACTAACAGCTTTCAATGGCGCAAAGCAACTAACTAGAGGGTATCTTGATACCCTTATCTCGTTTGAAGGCAAGCCAGGAGCCAGGACGGTTAGGTCTCGGGTGCTAGTGATTGATGTCAAATCACCATTTAATGGCATCATAGGCCGTCCTACTCTGAATACAATGGAGGCAGTTGTATCAACCCCACATCTCCTTATCAAGTTCATTGACAAGGATAATGCTGTGTCATCTATCCGGGGTGATCAAGAGATGGCTAGGTACTGCTACAACCTTAGCCTCAACATGACAAAGCTGGACGCCTCCAATAAAAAAAGGAAACTTAATGATGCTGGAACATCGGCTGGATCTGTAAGTCTTGTCGACCTGGATCCTAGAGCGGATTTGAACATTGATCCGTTCAACCCATCAAAGCCCACACCGGATGGAAGTTCCAGGGACATTGTCTTGGGAGATTCCCCAGAAAAGATCACCCATATCAATGACAAGCTAGATGCTGAAATAGAGCAGCGACTGCTGGCTCTCTTGCAAGAGTTTAAAGACCTCTTTGCATAGACTGCAGCCGATATGCCAGGCATAGACCCTGAATTCTGCTGTCATAAACTTTCCGTCTATCCAGAGACGAAACCTGTGGCCCAAAAGAAAAGACGTTTGGGCCCAGAGAAACAGAAGGCAGCTTGCCAGCAAACTGAGGAGTTGCTGAAGGCCGGATTTATCAGAGAAATCCGATATTCCTCTTGGCTTTCGAATGTGGTGATGGTCCCTAAATCCAATGGTAAATGGAGAATGTGCATTGACTACGTGGACCTCAACCGCTGCTGTCCAAAAGATCCTTATCCTCTTCCTAATATAGATCGGATGGTAGATGATTCCTCTGGTTACCAATACCTGAGCTTCATGGACGCTTATTCTGGTTACAACCAAATTCCGATGTGCGAAGAGGATCAAGAGAAGATAGCTTTCATAAATGATCGTGGTGTCTTTTGCTATACAGTCATGCCCTTTGGCCTGAAAAACGCTGGGGCGACATATCAGCGCATGATCAACAAGGTTTTCGAAGGTATGCACACCAAACTTGTTGAAGTATACATTGACGACATAATAGCAAAGACACCGGTTGGTGGCGATCATATTGAAGACCTGCGCCAAGTATTCACCCGTTTGAGACAATTTAACATGAGGCTGAACCCAATGAAGTGCACATTTGCTGTCCCTGCTGGGAAATTTTTGGGTTTCATGTTAACTCAACGTGGTATAGAAGCCAATCCAGGGAAGTGCCAAACGATTCTAGACATGCAAAGTCCTAAGAATCTCAAAGAAGTCCAATCCCTGAATGGCAAGGTAGCAGCTTTGGCACGATTCATGCCGAAGATGGCTCACAGGTCGCTCCCCCTGTACAAAATACTGAAAAAGTCCAAGAAATTCGAGTGGGGACAGGAACAAGAAAAAGCTTTCCAAGAGCTTAAGGAGGTGTTGTCCAAACCTCCCATTCTCACAAAGCCTGACCCCGAAGACACACTCATTCTATACTTGGCTATTTCAGATGAAGCTTTGGGCGTTGCCTTGATAAAAGAAACTCCTGATGGACAAAGACCGGTCTATTTCACTAGCAAAACCTTGCAAGGTGCTGAGATCCGGTATCAAAAAATTGAAAAGGCCGCCCTCGCTGTTGTTTGGGCCTCACGACGGTTACGTCCGTACTTTCACGCCCATCCAATCATAGTGAGAACGGATTTGCCACTCCGTTCTGTCTTAATCAAGCCCGATCTTGCTGGGAGGATGATCAAATGGTCTATTGAACTCTCTGAGTTTGATATATCCTACGAACCCCGCAGCGCTATTAAAGCTCAAGTCCTGGCTGACTTTATTGTGGAAATGACAGGGACTGATCCGGATTACCCTCGAGTCCATTGGACCATTTACGTTGATGGTTCATCAAACCAAAGAGGCTCTGGAGCAGGTGTAGTTCTCGAAAGTGATGACGGAGTACACCTGGAGATCTCCCTTCGTTTCAATTTCAAAACATCCAACAACCAAGCTGAGTACGAAGCTTGCTTGGCCGGGCTAAGAGCTGCAATTGACATCGGAGCTTCTGAGGCGACACTCTGTAGCGATTCACAGCTGGTGATTTCGCAGATCTTAGGAGAATATCAAGCTCGCGAACCTCAACTCCAATTATACTTGAACTGTGTCAAGGAGTTGACTGAGAAATTCTCAAAGGTGGAGTTCAAGCATGTTCCACGTGAAGAGAATACGAGAGCGGATATACTCTCCAGGTTAGCAAGCACTAAACGACCGGGTAGCACCACTACTCTGGTACAAAGCACGCTAACGTCGCCCAGCATCCCTCTTTTCCCTTCTCTAAACGCCATAATGACTGACTCCCTTTACGGAGATACATGGATGGCTCCTTACATCCGTTATTTGGCTGATGGACAGCTACCCACAGATGAGAAGGAAAAGACGAGGTTAAGGAGAGAATTACCGTATTTCACTATGATTGATGGTAATCTCTATAGAAGGGCACTCTCTGTGCCCTATTTAATTTGTCTCAAAGAGGATGAGGTGCAAGGTGTAATGGACGAAGTGCATGGAGGACAAAGTGGACACCATGCTGGAGGAAGAAGCTTAATGCGAAAAATCCTCAGAGCTGGATACTGGTGGCCCACAATGAAGCAAGACTCCATTGACTTCGTCAAAAAATGCGACGCTTGCCAAAAATTCTCTAACCTACACCACACACCGGCGGAAGAACTCTTCACATCCGCTGTTCCATGGCCCTTCTATCAATGGGGATTGGATATTCTGGGCCCCTTTCCAACTGCTCCTGGGGGCATCAAATATCTCATTGTAGGGGTCGATTATTTCACTAAGTGGATAGAAGCAGAGCCGGTGGTGCATATTACTTCAGCCCGAACTCGTCGTTTCATGTATGAAAACATCATAACACGGTTCGGGGTCCCAGCACGGATTGTCACAGATAATGGCACCCAGTTCACGGATAGAAAATTTACAGATTTACTTGAAGGGTTAGGAATAACCCAAATATTCTCATCCGTCGAACATCCCCAAACTAATGGTCAAGCTGAAGTGGCCAACAGGGAGGTGCTTAAGGGACTAAAGAAGCGCCTTGGTGAAGCCAAGGGCGGATGGACAGACCAGCTGTGTCATGTCCTATGGGCATATCGGACAACGCCTCATTCATCCACCAATGAATCCCCATATCGCCTAACATACGGGGTCGAGGCAATGATACCTGTGGAACTGCAAATTGCTTCCACAAGAGTTAAGTACTTCTCTGAAGAAACCAACAATGCTAACTTGGCATCTGAAATGGATGTCATACAAGAACTCAGAGAAGACGCTTTCATCAGAGATCAAGCCATCAAAGCCAAAGTTGCTCTCCGGTACAACAAACGAGTCCAATCAAGGACTTTCAACGTTGGAGATTTGGTTTTGAGGAAAGCAAGTATAGGGAACAAATTCGCCCATCAAGGCAAATTAGCCCCAAACTGGGAAGGCCCGTACAGGGTATCCGAGGTCACTGGCAAAGGCTCTTATCGCCTTGAAAACCTTGATGGCACTCCAATCCGAAACAAATGGAACACCCAAAACTTGCGCATCTACTATAGCTAGCTGTTTCTACACTCTCCTATCCTTATCTTGGATTGAATACTGGAGAATTTATTTTCACAGCTACGCTCTCCTTGTAATTCTTATTTTTGATTTAATAAGAATCTCTCATGACAATTTAACTCTTTCGAGTTTTTCTTATGCTGTGATTTTCAGTTTATCCGGTGTACAAAAGCATATTCAGGACGGATGATCTCAGCTACTTATTCTGTAGTTGACGATGTAACTCTTCGAATATGCGCAACGCACAAGAACATACTCAGGACGGATGATCTCAATTACTCATTCTGTAATTGACGATGTAACTCCTCGAGTGTGTAAATATTGAAGGCCCAGATTGTAGGATTAAACCGAACTCTGGGTACGGTTAGTAAGTTTGGCTGAACACCGGTGAAGGCTCAGATTGTAGGATTAAACCGAACTCTGAGTACGACTAGTAGGATAAACCGAACGTCGGTGAAGACCTGAGTTGTAGGATTAAACCGAACCTCAGGACATGGGTTGTAGGGCTGGCACTTTTTTAAGGCCACAAACCGAACCCCATTCAGAGATTACATGGGTTGTAGGGCTGGTCCTTCTTCAAGGCCACAAACCGAACCCCATTCGAAGACTACATAGGTTGTAGGGCTGGTCCTTCTTTAAGGCCACAAACCGAACCCCATGCGAAGGCTTGGGCGCAGTAAGCTGGTTTTTCTTCAAGACCACGCTGAACCCCAAGTGACGGGCGCAGTAGGTTCAGGATTAGCCCTGATCTGAACCCCGTATCGAAGGCTCGGATTGTAGGATTAAACCGAACTCTGAGTACGACTAGTAGGACTAACCGAACGTCGGTGAAGAATTGTCATTGGATAAAACCAAAGACCAATTGAAGAACGGCTGGTAGGATTAAACCGAACGCCAAATATTACATGGACAGTAGGATCAAACCGAACTCCAAGCACAACAAGTAAGTTATACTGAACTCCAGATTAATACTTTCTTATGAAGTTCTTTATTTGGAAGTTTTATAACTAACTCATAAACTCCGACACAAATAATTCACTCGGGTACGCCATAATCTAAGGCATTTTCACCCGAAATTCCTCAGTCGGAAATATTTGAAGAGGAATTTCTATTCTAAAACCTCACTCTTAAAAGCTCTCACGAGAAAATCTCACTCAGAGTTTATTCAAAGTGATAATCACCCAATGATACTGGGGGACAACATAAACGGTTTAACGAATATCTTGAGGAATGAACTCTCGTCTAAACGATCTCACATTCATTCCCCTTAAACCGTTCTTGTAACAATGATGTGTTCCCTCATCAGCGGTAACCTTATTATGAAATTCATCTCGCATGTATAAGTCCGGTATGGAGATTTTGTTTTGCAATCCGATCTTCATTACTTAAATCCGGAATGATACAATACACATGCAATCCCTCTATTAAAGTTGTTTTTCACTAAACAAGAATGGAGGTAAAGAACTCTTTTATTGATTTAATGAGAATTACAATTCGTGTAATAATCCGGAGCTGATCCCGGAACACAGCGAATTCAAATCAATAAAACGAAAAAAGAAAACAAGAAAGGCGCTACTCTTTCTGGCTTGAGTCTCCCTCCTTCCCCTTGCCTTTGTCTCCGGTCTTGCCTCCTTCAGTGCGAGAGCTTGATCCTGTACTTGTGGGTTTCAGGAGGGAAGGTCTCATTGATTGACCTTTAGGTAAAGGAGCAAACTTATAAGGAGTGTTAGGCGGACTCTCTTGACGATTGTCAACGATGGCCACCAGTTTCCCTTGGTGAAACTCATAGAACGGATCAATACCGTTCAAATTAAGTGACACCTTGGGATTCCGGTATAGCACTTGACGAACTGCCAACCCGAAAGCCTCCTTGACTGCTTGATCACACATATTTACAGCATCGTCCAAGTCTGCTTTCAGGGTCTTGACCTCCCCATTCGAATCCGCCAACTTTAATAGCAGCTCCTTTTCCCTACGAGTCCAATCATCCACTCCTTGAGAATGGACAACCTTAGCCTCCTTCAACCCCTCTTCCAGCTTTGAAGAGCGTTCCTTCTCCATGCAGAGATGAGCATTGAGGTCAGCATTGATTTTCTTTTGATCAGAAACTTGACCCTCCAGCTCCTTGGCAAGCTTCTTCAACTTGGCAATTTCTTCATCCTTCTTCTGAGTTTCCTCTTTGGAAGTTTTTAATTTTCCTTCTAATTGGAGGATGATTGCCTTGTCCTTGCCAACCAGCGAGGTGAGCCTCTCGTTTTCTTCTGTGAGCTCGCGAACCGACTTGAGGAGCTCGGATAAATCAGCCAAGTGCTTCTGTCCGTCGTCGCAAGCTCTGATCATTTCTTCATTCTTTAACGAGGGCTTCACCTTAGGTGAGGATTCAGGAACGCCCTCAGGAATGGAGCCCTCGTACACCGGATGTTGAACAAGACCGGAATTACCTTCAAGAGAGCAAGGGGCTTTGGGCGCGAAAAAAGTCGTTATTGGCCTCGCCCCATGGGTGATTACACTGCCGAGGGCATCCGGAGTGGGTTCTTCCGCTCTCTTCTCTTTAGAAGGCACTAGCTCAGCAGCCCCTCTTGAAGTTTTTGGCTTTTTGGGCGAGGATTGACGGTCAGAGATCTTCGAGGGCTCACGCTTTGCCCTTTTCTTTTTCTCAACAACCTTCTCAGATCCGCCCTCGATCAGAGGAATATCGTCACCAGCAGACGAAGTTAATATTATCGTCTCAGCAGTAGCCTTCCTTGGTTGTTCATGAAGTATACAGTTGCTTCTTGTGATCCACAGTTCTCATTGAGATGATCTCCTCCACAAAAGTTACATCTGGCAGGCATTTGTTGTTGCCCTGGTTGTGATGATTGTACAGCATGTAATTGTTGTGGAAGATTGGCTATCTTTTTGGTCAATGCTTCTAGTTGTTGGGTCAGAATTTTGTTCTGTGCTAAAATGGCATCTGTGGTGTTTAAGTCAAGGACTCCTTTCCTTTGAACTTGCTGACGATCATGTTGAGCTTGGTAGTCTGTTGAGGATAAAGCTTCTATTATCCTTGTGGCTTGGTCAGCATCCACTGTCATCATTGTTCCTCCTGCTGCTGCATCTAAAATCATTTTAGTATCACCCTTTAAACCACTGTAAAAGATGTTCAATTGGGCAATATCTTCCAGTCCATGGTTTGGGCATCTTCTGAGGAGAGATTTGAAGCGTTCCCATGCTTCACAAAAGGGTTCATCATGGCTTTGTTTAAATGTTGTGATATCTGATTTAGCCTTGATGAATCTGGATGGTAGGAAGAATCTGTATAGGAATTTTTCCTCCACTGTCTCCCAGCTGTTCAAGCTTTGATTTGGGTGTGACTGGAGCCATTCTTTGGCTTTTCCTGCAAGAGAAAAAGGAAACAATCTTAGGTATGCTGCCTCAATTACTTCCTGTTCAAATCCCATTGTTCCTACCAATTCATAGAATGTTGCCAAGTGAGTGTAAGGATCTTCACTGGACATTCCATGAAATTGATGGGAACTAATTAAACTAAGGAAAGCCGGTTTCATTTCTATAGCCCTGATTGTATTTGGTATAGCAATGCTTGAGTAGTGTCTAGGTCCTTGTTGCAATGTGTAATCTCCAAGTGTTCTCCTTGGTGGATTTTGATTGTGGCTGTTCCCCTCCATTGTAACAGAGGAAGTTTGTCCTACGTGGAAGTTCTTCTTTGCTTTCTTGATTTTCTTGAGGAACCTATCTATCTCAGGATCAAATGCAAGCTGTTCTTTTGTACCCTGTCTTCTCAAGATCATAAATCAAGAACTCAAAGTAGCAAGGTTAGTGAAAAATAAAAACAAATTACAAACAAGTTTATTTACACTGTCTTGTCAATTCAATGCTAAAATATTCAAGCTTAAATCACCTCCCCGGCAACGGCGCCAAAACTTGATAAGTGTTTTGCTTATATTGAGTTTGCTGAAAGAGAATCAAGTTTGTATAATATGAACTCAATGAAATGGATGTGCCAAGTTTAAACACAGAAGTTGTAATACAGTATAGTTGTCGTTCCACTGAGGAGGTGCTAGAATGAAGACTTTAGTTTGAATTGATTTGGCAGAAAGTTTTTGTTTGGGTTTGTTGTGAATGTGGTTGAATGAAAAACAGCAAGTAACAAAATAACAGAGAATAATATTATGCAAAAGATAACAGTAAATGAGGTTGGAAAAATCAGTTTTGTAAAACAGGGATTGGCTTCATCACATCTTCACCTCTGTAAGCTGCGTAAGTTTCCATATAAGTAAATCGAAAAGATAAGTTCTACGTCACAATCAAAGTCATTTGCATCGATCCCTCGACTACAAAATTCATAAGAATGATTTCCAAACCGCTGATCCCTCAGTCACTTTGGAAACCATTCCAGCATTATCGATCGATTGTTTTGACGTTTGTTGCGTTAGACGCCATCCCTGGCTACCTACTCACAACAAGCATTTCTTTCAGGGTCTGCTTTCAAAAGTCACTTCCCAGCATACTCAAGAAAACTTAGAACAAGAAAATAGTGATCAAGTACTTTCAGGCATTAAACGCAGAAGGAAATACAGAAACTTTATCAAATCTCATTACTCAATGAAAACTTACGACAGCATTACTTCAGTGTTGAATGGATTACAGCCAATCCCATAAGGGAGATTAGTTACTCATGCCTTGCATTTTCACCATCAAAGGAATGAATACAGAAAATGGAAAGTATGAAAATACAGAGGATGAATCTGATGTATGAGATCATAGGAGATTGATGATTGCAGCTTGATTTATAGGAGTTTAGGTTCAGCTTCTCTTGCCCACTTGCGTAGAACCCATGCAGCATCTTTCAGAGATTGGTGGAAACAGAAGAAAGTGGATGAGTTTGCATCGCATTGTTGGTGAATAAAGAATTAAGAAATCCCATACTGTCTGAGTCACGCTTGAGCTTGATGGTCACGCTCAAGCGTGAAGAGTTCTGATGCTTATTGATGATCTCACGCTCAAGCTGAAGTAATTCACGCTCAAGCGTGGCTTCCTTGCCTTCTCACGCTTGCTCCTCGTTTAGCCTCGCTCAGTTACGCTCAGGCGAGGCCTTAATATCCATTCCTCACGCTCAAGCGGCTTATTCCCACGCTTGAGCGTGAGAGGGGTCCTGATGCCTCTGTTTCCTTTAATTCATGCTGGCCATGCTTAATCCATGCTTAGGCTTCCATTTTTATCATTCCACGCTTAAGCTCCTAGTGTTCACGCTCAAGCGTGAGAGGTCCTGATGCTTTCCAACTTGTTCAAGCTTAAGCTTGCTTGCTCAAGCTTAAGCTTGGTTGTTCAAGCTTGAGCTTGCTGTCTTCAAATGCCCCCGATCACGCTTGAGCTTGCTCTTTCACGCTTGAGCTTGATGCTTTCACGCTTGAGCTTGCTACTTTCACGCTTAAGCTTGCCTGCTTCAAGCTTGAGCTTGATCTTTCACGCTTGAGCTTGATGCTTTCACGCTTGAGCTTGATGCTTTTACGCTTGAGCTTGCTACTTTCACGCTTAAGCTTGCCTGCTTCAAGCTTAAGCTTGATTTTTCTCGCTTGAGCTTGATGCTTTCACGCTTGAGCTTGCCACTTTCACGCTTAAGCTTGCCTGCTTCAAGCTTGAGCTTGATCTTTCACGCTTAAGCTTGCTTGCTCAAGCTTAAGCTTGCCCTGCTTTCCTGTTGAATTTCCTGCAACTTTCTAAGAGTTTTAACACAATATTTCTTTTATACACCTATCCATCACTACTTAAAAGATTCATGCTCACTTCCTTCAATAATTCATCAATTTAGCTCAAGTTCTTTACAAAATTAATTCGAATGAGTCATGAAATCAATGCTTAATCAACACTTATCAAACTCTCCCCAACCTAGATTTTTTGCTTGTCCTCAAGTAAAAAGAAGTTTAGGAAAGGGAATCAAGCGTTCAAAAATGTAAGTTTCTGTGGCAGACAAAAAGTTTAAAAGACAATAATCTGAGTTGATGTCTAGGCAAATGATTTTCTTAATACCAATTCCTTGAAATGTAATGCACCATTACCTTGTTCATAAAGCATGTAACCCATTGCTGTAAGAATATAGAACTCTCATTATTTCTTACCATGTGTCTGTTTCACTCATCCATCATTAGAACTGCTCCGTTAACATTGGCCGTCATTTCTAGTAAAACCAAAATTCAAATGAATAGTAAGGATCAAAAGGTCTTTTAAGGATGTAATGAGGCTGGGCTAACAAGAATCTTTGGTTTTTCTTGGTTCCAAAATGCATGTTTAAAGAAGAGCATAAGTGTTTTTGGTTAATTTATTTAACAAATTAGAAGGCTCCTTCTTTGCATTGAAACTTCAGAGTTTTCTTTTGTTTTCCTCCAGCTCTTTTATACATTTTTGGAGAGCTTACTATTCTTCTTGCATTTTCTTCTACTGCCTCCATTTGTTTCATCTCCTTTTGAGAAAAATATTTTATGCTCTTTTTCAAGATGAACATGCAGGTGAGATAGAATTTTTGCTTTTATGCTTAGCTCAGGGCAGAGAAAAAATTTCATGCTTTTATGGCTCAAAGATGGGCTGCCAAAAAATCGGATATTTTTATCAGGGTAGCTTTTTGGCTCTTGGCTGACTATGTTTCCAAAATTGCCTTATCATATCCTTGCTTGTTTCTTAAGAAAAGGTTTAATTAGAAAATCTGTCAATGCCAATTTAACAAATTCAAATGAGGCTCTCAAGTGTTTAGATTTCTCACTTCATAACAAGATACAAGGCTTATTTTCTTCCTTATTCTAACAGAAAAGGGTTCAAGTCATGTAAACAAGCAAAAGTACATGCATTCCAGTTCCTTGGTTCTTAATTAAGTCATTTTGCCTAAAAAAAAAAGAATCAGTGTTATTGCCTAAAAACATTCTGTTGCTTAGAAACTTTTCTTGTTCAAAAAGTAAAATCTTTGGTTGGGGTTTTCAAAATTGGTACAACTGCAAGCATGTAATGGTATATCCAAACAATCAACCGAAAGCATAAAAAAAAAAAATTTTCAAAGTATGCTGCAGTAATGTTAGACAAAACTAACTCAAAGTAAACTAAAGCAATAAAAACTAAAGCAGTAAACTCATCACTCATCCTTAGAAGAGTCATCCTCTGTCTCATGTTTCCTTGCTGGAGGCCCTTGTGAGGAGGGTCCTGGTCTAGCCTATGAAGTCTCACCCCTCCTAAGAAAGAAGGCCTGTCCCCAGGCTAAACAATGTGGGATGCAAACTTACTTTCGGATAATGAGTGGGATGAATTTGATGAGCTGCCTGCAAAATAAAAGGAAAATTCAATCTTAGGATAAAATTTACTTAAAATAAAATCAACAGGATGAAAAGAAAACATAAAAGATTTGGTTGCCTCCCAATAAGCGCTTGTTTAACGTCATTAGCTTGACGCCTGATAGATTTTTCAATATGGATCATGGAGTTGGTGGATGAGAGTGTTGAGTTTTTCCACCTCCTTGCCTAAGTCAGGCCTTGGCTTTCTTCCTTTCTGTTTTTCAAGTGCACCTTCAATAACAAAATCAGCTTGTTCTTTTTGCACTCGAATTTTTACTTTTCTGTCATCCACATCTATGATGACTTTGGCTGCTTTCAAGAATGGTCTCCCTAGTATTAGGGGGACTTCAGGATCTTCCTCCATATCTATGACAACAAAGCTCTCATGAAATTCAAATTGATCAACTTTGACCTCAATATTTTCAGCAATACCATAAGGGGTTTTTATTGATTGATCTGCCATTTTTAAAGTCATGTTTGTTGGCTTTACTGAAAAATCCCCTATACTTTTCAGTGTGGATAATGGCATCAAATTTACACTAGCACCAAGATCTAACAAAGCTTTACTTTTTGAAAGTTTTCCAACAGTAACGGGAATAGAAAAACTCCCTGGATCTTTGGTGTTATGCGGTACTGCTTCAGAGATGATAGTGTCATATCCATCTTCTTCCTCAGTTATTTCCTCAGTCAGTGTGGTCACAGCCTTGCAATGCTCTATTGGGTTTGTTTCAGTGTTTGCTCCATACTGAGGCTTCTGTTTCTCAGCAAGTTGTTGGGCTAGTTGTCCCAATTGTGTTTCCAAGTTCCTGAGTGATGCCTCATTGTTCTTTTGACTTGCTAAAGAAGTTTGCATAAATTTTTCCAAGGTGTCCTCTAATCTAGAAGTTCTCTCCACCAAAGAAGGACCATTATTTTGATATGGTTTATTTGAAGAGCTGGGCTCTTGCTTCCATCCTTGGCCTTGGTTTTGGTTACTTCTCCATCCCTGAAATGGTTGGTTAGAAAAATTTGAATTGAAATTACCAGACCTTCCTTGGTTGTTCATGAAGTATACAGTTGCTTCTTGTGATCCACAGTTCTCATTGA
Source organism: Clitoria ternatea (assembly GCA_037962975.1). Taxonomy (NCBI): domain Eukaryota; kingdom Viridiplantae; phylum Streptophyta; class Magnoliopsida; order Fabales; family Fabaceae; genus Clitoria; species Clitoria ternatea. The sequence goes on from CM075670.1 coordinate 34,521,952, forward strand.
GATGATCTCCTCCACAAAAGTTACATCTGGCAGGCATTTGTTGTTGCCCTGGTTGTGATGATTGTACAGCATGTAATTGTTGTGGAAGATTGGCTATCTTTTTGGTCAATGCTTCTAGTTGTTGGGTCAGAATTTTGTTCTGTGCTAAAATGGCATCTGTGGTGTTTAAGTCAAGGACTCCTTTCCTTTGAACTTGCTGACGATCATGTTGAGCTTGGTAGTCTGTTGAGGATAAAGCTTCTATTATCCTTGTGGCTTGGTCAGCATCCACTGTCATCATTGTTCCTCCTGCTGCTGCATCTAAAATCATTTTAGTATCACCCTTTAAACCACTGTAAAAGATGTTCAATTGGGCAATATCTTCCAGTCCATGGTTTGGGCATCTTCTGAGGAGAGATTTGAAGCGTTCCCATGCTTCACAAAAGGGTTCATCATGGCTTTGTTTAAATGTTGTGATATCTGATTTAGCCTTGATGAATCTGGATGGTGGGAAGAATCTGTATAGGAATTTTTCCTCCACTGTCTCCCAGCTGTTCAAGCTTTGATTTGGGTGTGACTGGAGCCATTCTTTGGCTTTTCCTGCAAGAGAAAAAGGAAACAATCTTAGGTATGCTGCCTCAATTACTTCCTGTTCAAATCCCATTGTTCCTACCAATTCATAGAATGTTGCCAAGTGAGTGTAAGGATCTTCACTGGACATTCCATGAAATTGATGGGAACTAATTAAACTAAGGAAAGCCGGTTTCATTTCTATAGCCCTGATTGTATTTGGTATAGCAATGCTTGAGTAGTGTCTAGGTCCTTGTTACAATGTGTAATCTCCAAGTGTTCTCCTTGGTGGATTTTGATTGTGGCTGTTCCCCTCCATTGTAACAGAGGAAGTTTGTCCTACGTGGAAGTTCTTCTTTGCTTTCTTGATTTTCTTGAGGAACCTATCTATCTCAGGATCAAATGCAAGCTGTTCTTTTGTACCCTGTCTTCTCAAGATCATAAATCAAGAACTCAAAGTAGCAAGGTTAGTGAAAAATAAAAACAAATTACAAACAAGTTTATTTACACTGTCTTGTCAATTCAATGCTAAAATATTCAAGCTTAAATCACCTCCCCGGCAACGGCGCCAAAACTTGATAAGTGTTTTGCTTATATTGAGTTTGCTGAAAGAGAATCAAGTTTGTATAATATGAACTCAATGAAATGGATGTGCCAAGTTTAAACACAGAAGTTGTAATACAGTATAGTTGTCGTTCCACTGAGGAGGTGCTAGAATGAAGACTTTAGTTTGAATTGATTTGGCAGAAAGTTTTTGTTTGGGTTTGTTGTGAATGTGGTTGAATGAAAAACAGCAAGTAACAAAATAACAGAGAATAATATTATGCAAAAGATAACAGTAAATGAGGTTGGAAAAATCAGTTTTGTAAAACAGGGATTGGCTTCATCACATCTTCACCTCTGTAAGCTGCGTAAGTTTCCATATAAGTAAATCGAAAAGATAAGTTCTACGTCACAATCAAAGTCATTTGCATCGATCCCTCGACTACAAAATTCATAAGAATGATTTCCAAACCGCTGATCCCTCAGTCACTTTGGAAACCATTCCAGCATTATCGATCGATTGTTTTGACGTTTGTTGCGTTAGACGCCATCCCTGGCTACCTACTCACAACAAGCATTTCTTTCAGGGTCTGCTTTCAAAAGTCACTTCCCAGCATACTCAAGAAAACTTAGAACAAGAAAATAGTGATCAAGTACTTTCAGGCATTAAACGCAGAAGGAAATACAGAAACTTTATCAAATCTCATTACTCAATGAAAACTTACGACAGCATTACTTCAGTGTTGAATGGATTACAGCCAATCCCATAAGGGAGATTAGTTACTCATGCCTTGCATTTTCACCATCAAAGGAATGAATACAGAAAATGGAAAGTATGAAAATACAGAGGATGAATCTGATGTATGAGATCATAGGAGATTGATGATTGCAGCTTGATTTATAGGAGTTTAGGTTCAGCTTCTCTTGCCCACTTGCGTAGAACCCATGCAGCATCTTTCAGAGATTGGTGGAAACAGAAGAAAGTGGATGAGTTTGCATCGCATTGTTGGTGAATAAAGAATTAAGAAATCCCATACTGTCTGAGTCACGCTTGAGCTTGATGGTCACGCTCAAGCGTGAAGAGTTCTGATGCTTATTGATGATCTCACGCTCAAGCTGAAGTAATTCACGCTCAAGCGTGGCTTCCTTGCCTTCTCACGCTTGCTCCTCGTTTAGCCTCGCTCAGTTACGCTCAGGCGAGGCCTTAATATCCATTCCTCACGCTCAAGCGGCTTATTCCCACGCTTGAGCGTGAGAGGGGTCCTGATGCCTCTGTTTCCTTTAATTCATGCTGGCCATGCTTAATCCATGCTTAGGCTTCCATTTTTATCATTCCACGCTTAAGCTCCTAGTGTTCACGCTCAAGCGTGAGAGGTCCTGATGCTTTCCAACTTGTTCAAGCTTAAGCTTGCTTGCTCAAGCTTAAGCTTGGTTGTTCAAGCTTGAGCTTGCTGTCTTCAAATGCCCCCGATCACGCTTGAGCTTGCTCTTTCACGCTTGAGCTTGATGCTTTCACGCTTGAGCTTGCTACTTTCACGCTTAAGCTTGCCTGCTTCAAGCTTGAGCTTGATCTTTCACGCTTGAGCTTGATGCTTTCACGCTTGAGCTTGATGCTTTTACGCTTGAGCTTGCTACTTTCACGCTTAAGCTTGCCTGCTTCAAGCTTAAGCTTGATTTTTCTCGCTTGAGCTTGATGCTTTCACGCTTGAGCTTGCCACTTTCACGCTTAAGCTTGCCTGCTTCAAGCTTGAGCTTGATCTTTCACGCTTAAGCTTGCTTGCTCAAGCTTAAGCTTGCCCTGCTTTCCTGTTGAATTTCCTGCAACTTTCCAAGAGTTTTAACACAATATTTCTTTTATACACCTATCCATCACTACTTAAAAGATTCATGCTCACTTCCTTCAATAATTCATCAATTTAGCTCAAGTTCTTTACAAAATTAATTCGAATGAGTCATGAAATCAATGCTTAATCAACACTTATCACCCCTCTTGAAGTTTTTGGCTTTTTGGGCGAGGATTGACGGTCAGAGATCTTCGAGGGCTCACGCTTTGCCCTTTTCTTTTTCTCAACAACCTTCTCAGATCCGCCCTCGATCAGAGGAATATCGTCACCAGCAGACGAAGTTAATATTATCGTCTCAGCAGTAGCCTTCTTCAAGTTCCGCTTTGCCTGAATGTCATTTTCAGCCGCAACGGAAGTCTCTCCGGCCTTGAGACCTTTTAGTCTGTTCATCTCTGGTGACTCGCTCTGAATTTCACCTGCACAATCAAAAGACACAATCAGAGACGAAAAAGTTTCAAGATATGACATAATAACGCATGAAGAACGGCAGGAAAATTATGTAAATACTCCTCGCGAGTAGGCTTTGATCCTAACAAACGCCTGCAGGAGAAAAATTTGTGCGAGGCTGTGTAGGATTGAAGAGCCGAAAGAACGGAGATGGAAGATGGGCTCAGTTCGTCCTCCTCAGTGTAGTACGCCTGGGAGGTCAGCAAGAAATGCTCATGCGTCCAAGCCACTGGGATCTTTGTAATCCCATCTTCAGTTAACCAAAAAACTGGTTCATTCGAATGAACGCTGATCTTCGTATAGTAAGATTTGAATGAATGACCATCAACTTTGGCGGAGTCAGTGTACGCCTCGAAGTTGATGATCTTGGAGATAGTCCGGAGGGATATCAAACTCACTCCTCCCTTCTCCTTATTTGCACGGCGGACCACCTGAGAGAAGTAGAAAAGCATGGCCACCGTTGGTTCAAAGTTGAAGTGCTCCCCAAGCACTTCAAGAGAACGGACTAACCCCCATCCGTTGGGGTGAAGCTGCGAAAGGGCGCAGTCTAAGAATCTCAGGACCTCCATCTGAAAATCTGTAAGGGGAAAGCGTACGCCGAGATTCAAAAACAAGAAGTCATACATGTACAAGGACCTTTCGTCCGGAGTATGACAAATCCGATCTGATGGGAGTGGAGCTAATGCCTTGAAACACCATTTATATTTATGCTGCTTCCAAATGGTAAACTGCGGCTCCAGCTCCCCTTCATCCTCCCGAGCGTGGGCGGACGCCGTTTCACGAAACTCCTCAGCCACCCAGCTGAATGGGCGTTTCTGTTGAAATTTCACCCAGTCTATCCGGTGTGCAACCACATTGCAGAGGCCGGACTGGGTCTTCAAGATATATTTCTCGGAAGGAGATCCCCCTTCAGACGATTTCCTCCCAGTCGCTTTCTTCACCACCATTGTGAAAGCTTTTACACTGTGGTAAAAATCCACATCGTCAGAAACATACAGGTCACCACTCTCAGCACTCTCACTAGAGGAGGATTCTGAAGAGGGTATAATCGCCCTTCGCCTCTGATACGGCGACGCCTCCCTCTCTGAGCTTAGTGGCTTCGATTGAAAGACCACTGGAATCCTCCCACCACGAACTGTGGGGTTTCGATTGAAGGCCCTTCCTCCTCTTCCTCTAGGGCTGATACCACTAAAACTAACACCTTTCCTAGACATTTTCAGATATTGAAACGAGACACAAAGTATGGAAAGAAAGTGGTTACCTAAGGATGGATGAGGATAGTGAATTAAGATTCACAGAGGCAGACACGATAATCTTCTCAAAACTTTTGCAGAAGTTCGTCAAGAGAATTAGAAGAAATGGTAACTGAGATTGCCAAATATGCCTATATCAAGGCACCAAAATTTTTCAAATACCCACTAAACATAACCTGTCGTTTACCCCCAAACGACTCCCCGTTTAGTGGACCAAAATTGTCGTTTAGTACATCAAGGCGCGAAAATGCCATCGTTTCGTCACAGAGCTTTCTAAATGGGCCTATTAAATCCAAATTCTAGGCCCAACAAGCCCCTACGTGACGGTTATTAAGACATGCGCATTTAACGCAATAATGGCGCGCCCACGTGGATTAAGGCATTAAATGTCCAATCATTAGAAACGTGGCTACCATTACTCGAATACCAAGGGTTGCGAAATTCGATAAACTTCTGATATTCCCATTGTCGAATCCGCCCTTAAAAATTTCATCACTACGGAACATGGTTCCCAGAGCGGATATTTACACTTCGGTGCTAATCCGAAATCCAGACGTACTATGATCAATATAGCTCATATGAGCAAGTCAACTGCTTCCTCACATCAGCTAGGGGGCTAGTAGAGGTAAGACTCGGATTTCGGATGGAGCGAAAATTGCCAATTGAATCCGCACTCCCTTGATTGGAAAAATTCACCAGGACGGATGATCTCAATCACTTATTCAGTGATTCGGTGATGTAACTCCTGGTATGAAGAACTCCAATAATCATTCCAGGACGGATGATCTCAATCACTTATTCAGTGATTCGGTGATGTAACTCCTGGTACGAAGAACTCCAATAATCATTCCAGGACGGATGATCTCAATCACCTATTCAGTGATTCGATGATGTAACTCCTGGTATGAACAATTCTCATCATCATTCTGAAAGTATTCACTCAATCCGTATTCCTACGATTGAAAAATGTCTCCAGGGTGGATTATCTAAATCACTTAATCTGTGATCTGACGATGTAACTCTTGACGATGTGTACTTTTCTAGAACGGATAACCTCAGTCACCCATTATGTGATATGACGATGTAACTCCTAACGCGGTGTACCTGCCCAGGACGGATGATCTCAATCACCCATGCTGTGATCTGACGATGTAACTCCTGGCGCCATACACACCCAAAGGACGGATGATCTCAATCACCTAATATGTGACCTGATGATGTAGTTCCTGGTATCATACACATCCCCAAGACGGATGATCTCAATCACTTGTGAAGTGATTTAATGATAAAACATCTGGCATGATCAATACTCAATCATCTTTATGATGGAAAATTCTGAAAGTCAGTCCGCACTTTCGCTTTCTAGTGGTATTCTCCCAGGACGGATACTCTTTATCACCTATTCTGTGATACAACGACGTAACTCCTGGCGTAGAAAAAACTCCCATCATCATCCTTATGATAAAGGACTCAAACACCACTTCCTTGCAGTTCCCTAAACTTGGAACAATATTATCATCTCCTGTAAGAATATTACGGATTAGAAGCAGTCATCCGTCCTGTTACACTACTTTGCTGAACAGCGGATCGACCCATCTTTCCCCAAGAGAATTAAGAAAATTAAGGATCACGCCCCAAAGACAGGCACCTTCTTCTTAATACACACTTGGGGACATGTATATATTTATCCGTTCTAAATTTTATTTGTTGTTTAATCTTCCGAGGCTATTATTTCAATCCGGCCTTAAGATTAATTATACAGAACGGATTAGAAACGATTTAAATATACATGAAACGATGAAGATAAATTTCTTCAATCAAAACTCATTCATTGAAATGAAATTATATACAATAGTTTAAAATCCGGAGTTGATCCCGGTACACAACTATACATGTAAATGAAAACAAAACTACTGAGGAGGAATCTGTTCTTCAGTTTTTTGTGCCTTTTCAGCACTGGGCTCTTGTGCTCCTTCCTTAAGAACCTCCGCAGGAGTCTCGCCTCCAGGAGCCTCAGCCCTTTCTTCAGAAGAGGGAACCTCGGACGCAGGAAAGACGTAGTCAGGTCCCATGGATTGACCCTCAGGAAGAGGAGCCAAACCATATAAGGACATCGGTGGATCTTCGTGACGACCATCCACCACTACGACTAACTTTCCCTCATGGAATTCATAGTACGGATCCATCCCATAAAGGTTAAGTTTTGCAGTGGGGTTGCGGTAGAAGACTTGGCGTATGGCTAGGCCGAAGGACTCTTCAACAGCCCGGCTGCATATGTCAACAGCTTCTTCTCTTTCAGCTTTCGCTGTAGCCAATTCTCCCCGCAACTTGGACAGCTCCTCACTAGATATCTCGGGCACCACTTTCCTAGCCTTCAGTCCCTCTATCTCAAGAAGGAGCTTCTTCTCCCTTTGAGACCACTCCTCAGCATCAGCCTTATTTTTATCTTGGCTGCTGCGGAGTTTTTCCTCCTTCTCTGCCACTTTACCTTCCAAGTTTTTAAGATCGCCTTTGAGCTTGAGATTCTCTTTAGTTATGAGATCCCCAAACTCCTTAGACTTGTTAAGACGATCTTCCATTAACTTCACGGCGGCTTTGTCCTTTTCCGAGGAAAGCTTGAGTTCTTTCAATTCGTCACTCAATTCCTCAACTTTATCGGCGTTGCTAGCCAACTCGCTGATTGAAGAAAGCATTCCAGCAAGTTCGGCTAACTGCCACCTTCCGGCCTCACACGCTTCTGTAATTTCTTTAGGACTGAGTGTAGGCCGGAGTTTGTACATCGGAGGAGGAAGAGTGGCTGGAGTAGAACCTTCATAGGAGAGGAAGGGGGTGAGAAACGAGGTAGTTGGGAAGGAGGTCGGCTCTGATCCAGAAACCCCGGCAGCAGGATCCTCCGAAACTCTTTGCTTCTTGGACTGATGCCTTGCAGGATCATTCTGGATCTTTCTTCTCCTCTCAGTAACAGGAGGCTGACCCGAGGTTGTGCCAACAGCGGACGTACCGCCCTCAACCAGTGGGATGTCCCCTTCAACATCCGAGGTCAAGATGATTACCTCGGGACGATCCTTAGTTGAGGGCCTGGGCTTTACTTCATTTTCATGAGCAACAGATTTACCAGCCGCCTTGAATTTCTTCAGTTTATCCATTTCTGGAGTTTGCTGTTCTATTTCACCTACATGAACAAACACAAGATGTTAGTAACTACAAATATTCTATACATATTTGATAAAGGAGAAAAGATAGAATAAAACGAGAAGTACGCAAATATTCCTCCCGGACTCCGCTTGAGCTACTTAGCAAACGCCTACACGAGAAGACGTGACGACCTGTAGTGTGCGATTCAAGTGCGAACAACACTCTCGACGTCTCACGAGACAGATCGGATTGATCAGTGTAGTACGCGTGTGAGCTCAAGAGGAAATGTTTGTGTGTCCAGCTCAGGGGAAATTTGTCAACGTCCTCTTCATCCTTCCAAAATTTTGGTTTGCCCTTCTTGATGGAGATGCGAGTGAAGTAAGTCTTGAAGGACTTCCCGTCAACCTTGGCAGAATCTGTGTAAGACTCAAAGTTCACAAAGGAACAGAGAGTCCGGAGAGTCACCAGACCAACTCCGCCCTGCTTGTTTGCTCTTCGAACTACCTGAGTGTAGTAGAACAGCATCGCTACAGTTGGCGTGAAATTGAAATATTCACCAAGGACCTCCAGAGCCCGGATGAGGCCCCAACCATTGGGATGAAGTTGAGAGGGTGCACAGTTCAGGAACTTCAGGACGCCCATCTGGAGTTCGGTTAGAGGAAAACGAACTCCCAGATTATGGAAAATAAAGTCATACATGTATACAGAGCGGTCATTAGGGACGACGTGGCATATCCGCTCTGTCGGAAGTGGTGCATAAACCCTATACCACTTCTTTGTCTCTTCATCCGTACTCAAAGTAAACCTCGGCTGGATCCGGGATCCCTCCTCATCCGCATGTCGGGAGGCCAGTTCCTTAAACTCACTGGACACCCAGCAGAAAGGCCATTTAGCCTGAATCTCCTCCCAATTTAGCCTCGAAGCAACTACGCTGTAGAGACCTTCTGCTGTCTTCGAAATGGCGCTATCTCCAGAAGATCCTTCTCCAGTTGCCATTGGAAATATCTAGACCGAACTCCTTAATCTACGATAAGAAATAAATGTCGTCAGAAAGTTGCAATCATTACTCACTGCATTTTTAAAGCAATTACAATCAGAGGGCGACTCTGAGAAGGGAAAGGTCACTTCCCGCAGTGAATAAGATCCCTTTTCTGAGCGACGCGGTTCAGTCTTAAGAAGAATCACAAGGATTCTTCCCCACGACTATTAGGGTTGAGGGAAACTGATTCCCCCCCCCTTTGATGAAGCCTACTTTCTACAACTACGAGTAGCAAGTCAAAGTGAAACTAAAGCGACAAGGAAGAAATAGTTACCTCAGATAACAGTGATGAATTTGAGGAACGAAGAAACCCTCGCAATGTAGGCGATAAACTTCCTTGCAAAATTTCTGCAGAGTTTCATTGAGAAAGCAAAAGCAAGTGGAACCCAGAATCCACTAAGTATTCCTTTTATAGGAAACAAAGAGGATCGGTTACCTCCTCTTAAAGTTGTGTCGTTCTCGATAAAACGCACCTGTTTACAAGTGAAACGACACAACCGTTCCAAATTCTTGGGCGCCAAAACGATAGCGACTCAGCGAAGGGCTATCCACTAGGCCCAAAAGCTTTGAAAACTTCAGGCCCATTAAGCCCAAAACAACAGTTAATGAGATTTTCATCTCAGACGCAATAATTGCTTGCCCACGTGATTAAAAGCATTAATGTCTAATCATGCAACGCAATTTACGCTTTACAGCCGTTACACGAACTTCAAGAGCCTTCAATTCCAATAAACTCTTGAAATTCTCACACAACGAATCTTTGTCTGAATCCGTTGTGACAGTACCGAAAGGTCTTTTCTATTAAATTCAGAGCGGTTCTTTACGAATGACAACAGATGCTAAGAAACTGTTACACACATAAGCTTACCGATATTAAGACCTCTCGCAGGTTGAGTAGCTTATGTGAACAACCATTCGGTCCCTCACACAAGCTAGGGGACATATGATCCGGTCTCAATACCGGTATCCGTTCTGCTATGCATATTTCAACGTCTTTGATAAGACATCTACGTGTAACCGGTGTCGTCGGTATACATCCGGACTGTAATTCCATATCAGGCGTTCTCCCTATACCGGTTGTTCAGGATAACACCATGACATCGGATAATACACACGTCACTGTGCAAAAGACAAGGATTGTTGCTACAGGGATCGATCAATAATTCCCTACACTACGAGCCAAATTCTGCTCACGGGAATAGTCAACTTGTTCCCTAATCCTAGTCTACATTCTCTATGCTCAATATAAAATAGCCACTTGACCCAATCATGCAGGTAAGTGCGCAATATAATAATGCTAATGGGAGTTGGTGGTTCCCCACCAACGAGTCCTCGTTAATCGAGCCAATCAGGTATTTGAACTGACTTCATGATTGAAGTTAGGGATCTTCTTCTTCTTCTTCAGCTCTTTTACGACTGATTATGCTCTGAATACATTCCTTACTTGGAATATAATCACTGACTTGAGCGTCGGAGAATCTTTGCAGGTGATACCACCATTCGCCCACTTCAACACGTTAGGTCGGTGTGAAGGATCTCCAGATCGCCCAATCCGCTCTCCTCATTCAAGGACAATGGATTCCTACATCGGATACACATACATCCGTTCTACTAGACGGTATTGACATACTGTTCGTGACTGGCTTGAGATCGGATCTCTTGACCCCGGTCCAGGACAGATCAAGGACATTTAAGGCCTGATTGTTCACAGAGCTAACAACAAAATGTGTAGAGTAATCGGGCCAATACTCCCATGGCCTGTGGTGAAATGTGCAATGTTGAGGCCAAAACAATGGGGGCCGGGAAGGTCGACACCAAAGAAGGCAAGATACGTAATCTAGTGGAGCGTAAAATGTCACGGCTAGGTCGTGTTTGCATTTGATGCTTTAGATGTTGCAAAAAATGAGGACCTTCTCTACGATAAGTGCATTATCTATGGTTATAGTATAAATGTGAATTATGATTCTGGAGCCACACACTCTTTCATTTTGGAGAGTTATGTTTCACGTTTTGGGTTGCCTGTGGTATTGATGGAGAATGCCCTTACACCCCAACTGGTTCTAGTTTAGAGCGATCACTACGTGTGAAAGGCTAGTTATGATTATTGAAAATCGATCTTTTGTCGTGAACTTGGTAGATTTACCATTATAAAATCTTGATATTATTCTGAGGTTGAATTGATTGTCAGCCAATCATGTGATGGTGGATTGCTATCTTAAGACAATGATTTTTCCAGAAAAGCATGACTCAAAACTTATACCGAGTGAAGTTTGAGGTTTATGCCATTTTGTTTGTTACCAAAGAAAAATGTGATCTTACTTCTAGTGATATCTCTGTGGTGTGTGAATTTTTGATGTGTTTTTAGAAGATATTCCAGAGCTACCTCCAACTAGGGAGATTGATTTTGCTGTTGACTGAATTCCTGGGGTCGAGCCTATATCCCCGCACCTTATTGAATGTCTTCAGTGGAGTTATCTGAAATTAAAAATCAGGTGAATGAGTTACTTGAGAATGGGTTCATCCGACCGAGTGCCTCGCCTTAGGGTGCTTTAGTGTTACTGGTGAGAAAGAAGAATGGTAGTATGCAAATGTGTATCACTATTGGCAACTGAATAAATTGACTATTAAAAATAAATATATGTTGCCTAGGGATGACTTGTTGGATCAGTTGCGTGGTGCTTGTGTGTTTTCAAAGATTGATTAGACATTCGGGTATCACCAAATTAGGGTGAAACCAGAGGATATTCCGAAGACTGCATTTAGGCCCCACTATGGTCACTTCGGGTATGTCGTGATACCGCTTGAAGTGACAAATGCTCCAATTGTATTCATGGATTATATAAATCAAATTTTTCATCCATACCTTAATTAGTTTGTGGTGGTGTTCATCGATGACATACTGATGTATTCTAAACCCCTTGATCAACATGTTCAACATCCTTGTGTTGTTTTGCAAGTGTTGTGTGAAAAGTAATTATATGTTAAGCTATCGAAGTGTGAGTTCTAGATAGAGAGTATATAGTTTCTAGGACATGTGATTTCCCGTGATGGAGGTGAGAGTCCATGGTGGCTTGGAGGCGCTTATATTGGGTGTCATATTGCATCTACATCTCATGGAGATTTTCTGCCATGGCTAGTAAGGCATCTTCAATTTCTTTGGTTGGTTTAGGAGGCATAGTGAGCCAAGAACAAAAGCATCAATGGTCAGTCTAAGGTTAACCTACCAAGGAAGAAGGGGATTAGAAATAAGAGGAAGGTAGAGAAATTCAAATAGAGAGACTTTTGTTTTAATTTTCTTGTGCATCTATTCAGTCAAAGAGTCAAATTTTAACCTAAACATAATAGGCCAACTATTAAGCTAAAATATAGATAAGAAAAAACTAGAAATAATTGATTATTGAAGCAAAACATGACAATAAAATTCTTAGCAACTAAATAATGTAGTCTATCATCCACTTAAGGGCTCTGTTGGGTCTAACAAAATTGGGCCTTAGAGGAATCTAGAGAATAGGCCTATCAGTGAGAAGTAAAGATAAAATACCCCCTGTTTATATTTAATTGTTCATTTAACGATAATAAATTTGTTTTTATTTAACTATTCATTTAAAATTTCAAGAAAATATTAATTGTTCATTTAGAATTTCAAAAGAGCATGGATTGTTGTTCTTCTAATACTACCCTTATTGATATTAAAAATGAGAAGAATTTTAAGAACAATAAATAAGTGAGTAATAAAGATAAAGTAAAAAACAATTAATTGTTTTATAAAAATCAACAATTTTAATCATATTTCTTAACATCTGTAATTCTTCTCTCTTAAAACAGATACATAAAAATGGAGGGAGTAGAACAATTAATTATTTTATAAAAATTGACATCCTTTTATATTTCTTATATTTCTTAATATGTATATTTTTCTCTCTGGACAATTCATAGAGGTGGGCATTCTTCTAGAAAGAAATAAAAGAGGATATATGCTGGAAGAGATATTTTGCATTAGGTAAAAGAGATATATTTATACAGAAAATATAAGGCCATCAAGGCTAAAAATAAGGACTAAAATCTACAAGATCTCCTATAATTACTCCTAAACAGCTCTACAATCAAATCATCCTAATAAAGGGATCAATCCTGGTAAAAGAAAGGAATCCCAGAATATTAGTTGCTATTACTAATTTCTTTAACTCCCTCCCTCAAACGAAGGGGTGTAGTGTGTACTCCAAGTTTGTCTCTAAAAACCCAGAACTTAGAGTGTGGCAAGGACTTTGTAAAACCATCAGCTACATGTTCAAAAGAAGGAACATAACATACTTGTAGTCTTTGTGCAAGGATTAAATCACGGATGAAATTCACATCAATTTCTATGTGCTTGGTGTGTGCATGAAAGACTGGATTTAAAGCAAGAGCAGCGGCACTTTGATTATCACACCACAGCACTGGTTTAAGCTTAATTGGAACACTTATCTCTTTAATGAGGTTCTGGACCCAGATGACTTCAGCTTCCAGATTTGCTAAAGCTCTGTACTCTGATTCTATACTTGATCTAGCAACAATGGATTGTTTTTTAGATGACTATGATATCAAGGAATCTCCAACATAGACACAATAACCTGACACAGACTTTCTATCTTCATGATTTGCTACCCAACTAACATCAAAAAAACCATTTATATGCAATATACGAGACTGTTTGATGTGCAAGCCATAAGATGCAGTCCCCTTGAGATACCGAAAAATCCTTTTTACTGCTTGCCAATGTTGAACCTTAGGAGCTAGTAAATACTGACTCAGTTTGTTAACTGAGTAAGAGATGTCAGGTCTAGTGGTGGTGAGATATTGAAGACCTCCGACTGCACTTCTGTATTTAGTAGGATCATCAAAGGACTATCTTCCTTTAATCATAAACTTTGGATCAGTTACCATAGGAGTTGGACAAGGAGTAACCTCTGCCATGTTATACCTTTTGAGGAGATCAGTAACATATTTACCTTGATGGAGGTATAGTCTAGCCTTGTCATGATGTACTTCAATCCCTAAGAAGTAGTGTATTAGACCCATGTCCTTAAGGGCAAATTCACTATTTAACTTGTTGATTATCCCTTGAAGCAATTTTGTACAGTTTCCAGTTATGAGAATGTCATCTACATATACTAGAATGAATATAACATACCTTTGAGTCCTATAAATAAAAAAGGAATTGTCGCTCTTAGTGTTTTGAAAACCCCATTTGATCAAAGCCTTACTAAGTCTCTCCAACCAAGCTCTTGGAGCTTGCTTCAACCCATAGAGTGCCTTGTTTAACCTGCAAATGTGGTTTGGTTGTTGAGGGTCTTCAAAGCCTTTAGGTTGTGTCAGGTAGACAACCTCATTGATGTAGCCATTTAAGAAGTCATTGTTGATGTCCAACTGTCTCATATTCTAGCCATAGTGAACTGTTATACTAAGCACCAATCTTACTATGACAGCCTTGATTACAGGACTAAAAGTCTCATTGAAATCTATCCCAGGATCTTGTTGAAAACCTCTTGCCACAAGCCTTGCCTTTCTTCTTTGTATTGACCCATCTGAGTTATATTTGATCTTAAAAACCCATTTTGAATCAACAATGTTGTAGCTGCTGTTATAAGGAACCAACTTCCAGGTATTATTTCTTTGAAGTGCCTGGTATTCTTCTTCCATGGCTTTGTGCCAACATGGATCTGCTAGAGCCTACTTTACATTATCCGGTTCTCTTTCATCACTTAGTTGGGACACTCCAACAAAAGGATATTTAGGTTTGTGAATCCCACTCTTGCTGCGAGTGACCATGGTGTAGGATGATAGTCCTTCTTGTTAAGGAGGTGAACTATGTAATATATTCGGATTCAACTCAGTATGTACAGAGATAGATATATCAGAAAATTCATTGTCTACTGCCTCATCTTTATCTCTAGGAGTTTCAATCTGTTCTGCAGGTGCTTCTTGTCCAGAAGGAACTGTTTCTAGGTTACTAACTGTAACTTGGTTCTGAATTTAAACTGGAATATTTTTTGGGTACAGTTTCTGTTGATGCAGATTACTTGATCCACTAGGGAGAATGAAAGAAATAGGTTCAACCATGTTAGTAGACACATTTCTTTTGTTCAGAAAACCAACTTTGAATGGAAACTCAGATTCATTAAAAATAACATGACGAGAAATATAAAACTTTCCTATTGGATTCATACATTTGTAGCCTTTATGTGCAGAGCTGTAACCCATGAAAACACACTTGGTGGTATGGAAATCCAATTGTGTTGATTGTATGGTTTCAAACAAGGAAAGCATGCGCATCCAAAATTTTTTAGGAAACTATAGTTTGGTTTCTGTTTAAACAAAACTTCAAGTGGAGAAACATTATCAAGGACTTTAGTAGGCAGTCTATTTATGAGAAAAACTGCTGAACTAAAACTCTCCCACCAAAAGTATAAAGGCATACTTTCTTGTGCTAAAAGGGTCAAGTCCATCTCAACTATGTGCCTGTGTTTTCTTTCTGCTCTTCCATTTTGTGGTGAAGTGTAGGGACAAGATTGTCTGAATAAGATTCCATGTTCTTGAACATAGCCTGTAAAAATTCTG
Source organism: Clitoria ternatea (assembly GCA_037962975.1). Classification (NCBI taxonomy): domain Eukaryota; kingdom Viridiplantae; phylum Streptophyta; class Magnoliopsida; order Fabales; family Fabaceae; genus Clitoria; species Clitoria ternatea. The sequence goes on from CM075670.1 coordinate 34,537,359, forward strand.
AATTCACCACCACAGTCACTCCGTAGGATCTTTATCCTTTTGTCAAATTGATTTTCCACAAGAGTTTTAAATTGCTTGAAGGCTCTGAGTGCTTCTCCTTTATTCTTAGAGGATAGATCCATGTATATATGCTAAAATCATATAGGAAATGAATATAATAATGAAAACCAGAAGTAGAAGTCAAAGGTGCAGGTCCCCATAAATCAGTATGTATTAATTCAAGTGGTTCTGTTGCTCTAGATTGATATAAAGAAAAAAGAAGTAAATGTGACTTTCCATATTGGCAGGCATCACAAAAAATGGTCTTTTCATTAATTCTAAAATTAGCATTACAATTTTTTAGGACTAATTCAAGCATTCTTATTGATGGATGGCCTAATCTTCTATGCCATATATCTTTATTGGAGCTTCTTGCTTCCTCTTCTGTCATAATAGTAGCATTTACCATAGGTCCAGACAGCTGCATTTTGTGAATACCTTCATCAAGTCTCCCTTTGTGCAGAACTCTCTTGGTTGCCTTGTCTTTTACATAACATTCATTTGCATGAAATTCAACATAAACACGATTATCTCCAGTTAGTTTTGAAACACTCAAAAGACTTTTATTTATTTTTGGCAAATATAGCATATCATTTAGTTGCAAATTTAATGGCAAAATAGAAGATTCAATTTTGGTTATTTTTAGATTCTCACCAAAACCAACAGTAAGTTTTTCCTTACCATAGAAATCTGTACTAGTTTGTAGTTGATGTTCATTACTCGTCACACGGTGATTCGTCCCACTGTCAAGATACCATGAAGCATCCTTTACTGTGTCAGAGGTGGCCAATAAAGTTGATGGTTTTTGGTACTTCTCAAATCCTGTATAATTATGATCAAAGTTGTAGAAGCAATTGAGGGCCACATGCCCAGTTCTACTGCATACTTGACATACAGGTCTATTATTTGATCGGCCACCCCTGCCTCTGAAGTGACCACCTCCTCCTCTAAAGGTTCTTTGTCCTCTCCATGCACTATGGTTTCCTTCAAGGCTGAATCCTTTGTTAGTTTTCTGTGCTATATTCATAGAAGGTTGTCCAAGACTTAGATTACTAAACATGTTGAGTTGCTCTAACCTGTTTTCAAATGTCAACAAGGTAGCCTGCAGTTCTACCCAAGTTAGACTCTCTTTATCAGATAACTGAACCACTATAGGATTATAATCACTATCTAGTCCAGCTAAGACTTGAGAAGTGAGATCAAGATTAGAAAGAGGACTTCCTCCTAATGTTAAACCGTCAGCGATGCCTTTCATTTTGGAGAGGTATTCTTCCATCTTCATATTTCCTTTTCTTATTCTTTGAAATTCTCCTTTGAGTAGCGTGATTCTTGCTCGAAGATTCAGGCCAGAAAATTCTTTGGCTGCTGTCCAGAGATCTTTGGAAGTCTTGCAGTGAATTAGTTGTGACGCCACATCGATGGTCATGGAATTAAATAACCATCCTAGCAACAGTTGATCGTTAGCCATCCATTCTTCATAGTTTGGATTGATCTCTTTATTAGATTTATCAAGAAACTGGCTAGGACATGGCTTGACTCCTGTGATGAACCCCTCAAGCCTGTGTCCCCAAATTGTTGGAAGGGTGAGGGATTGCAATAGAAGAAAATTGGTTCTGTCCAACTTGACAGCAACTTGATTGAGAACATTGAAAGTGGAAGAGGATTTTTGGTTTTCCATGGAGTTAGCCTATAGTGCTTCTGATACCAAGAAAGAAATAAAAGAGGATATATGCTAGAAGAGATATTTTGCATTAGGTAAAGGAGATATATTTATACAAAAAATATAAGGCCATCAAGGCTGAAAATAAGGACTAAAATCTACAAGATCTCCTATAATTACTCCTAAACAGCTGACAAACAAATCAATCAAATCATCCTAATAAAGGGATCAATCCTGGTAAAAGAAAGGAATCCCAGAAATTAGTTGCTATTACTAATTTCTTTAACTCTTCTAAAGATTCTCCGGCAACCTTAACTCGTAAAGGTTTGGCGAGCAAGCAACATGTTGGAAAACCGATTCTTGTAAAAATTAAGGCTAAGATTTCATAAAAGGGATTAAGAAGGATCAGAAAGTATTATTTAGAATTTACAAAATAATTTTTCAGGTTGATTATTATAATCATCAAAATATATTATTTTCTTTTAATTTACGTGGTGGTTTTTTCAATCAATTTGATCCTCTAATATTAATCTAATGCATGAAACATTTTCTTAATTATATACCCATTTCATAAAACGGCTCACTCTTATGCAAGTTCTATGTATGGCAAATTGCAAGGTTCAAATATGTGCTCTTTCAATTGAAAAATATTTTGTACGATCTCAGAGTAAGACATCATTTCCCTCTCTTAAAACCTTATGCAAAAAAAAAAAGAAAGACTCACCCTTGTTTATATAGCCGTGTCAAAAATCATGACTCACTCTCACTAGGGGTGAGCAAGTACTGAATTGGATTGAATTTTACGTAAAAAATAATCCGACCCGATCAAATTTCATTAGATTGGATTGGATTGGATTTGTGTAATTTTTTTTTGAAATCCAATCCAATCCGATTCGATCTAAATTGGTTTGGATTGGATTAGATAATTGGATATCCGATTAAAGAAAATTTTACATTTTTTATGAAACCATAATATAAAAAACTTCTAACATCTTAAAGTTCATGTCAAACATCACAACATAGTACTTACTAGTGTTTAATAACACACATAATCAATAAAAATATAAGTCAAATCCATTTTAACAATACATTTAAATTTAAAATAAAATAATAACAATAACAAGGTAGCTATGCCATATTTTTTTTATTAACGTGAGTGTGGATTGAGTATTTCTATTTTTTTTAACCTTGTATTGAGTATTCCCTTATTTGCTCAAAAGGGAAAAACATGAGTATGTGAGAATATATATATATATATATATATTTAAATAAAATAAATAATATAAACATAGGTTGAGTACTCATCGAGTACTCGGATTTTTAAACCTCAAATCCGATATCCAATCTGATTATAATTGGATCTTGGTTGGATTGGATTAGATTTGATCCGATAACCAAAAAAATCCAATCCAATTTAATTGGATTAGATTGGATAATTGGATTAAATGGGTAAATCCGACTCGCTACTCAGCCCTAACTCTCACTGTAATTTCTAGCTAAATGTTAAGACATTTACACATCTGTATCAATCGTTCCTTTCTCTTTTTATATTTGAAAAGAAGAATGCTACTTGAAATATAACGAGTTTCTCGAATCCAGTTATATAAAGGGAAAAAAACAAAAGAATAGTGAGATTCATATCCTACGTACGGATAATTATCGACCGTGAATCGTTTGAAGATGAAATAGTTAAATTTGTTGAATTTTTTTAATACTTTTTAGAGGTTTTATCCTTATAGAGACAATGCAATACAAACATTGTGGCCAAAATTCAAGGATTTGTTTAAATGAGTAATTTGTAGAAGGATATAAATTCAAACCTAAAAAAAAGATTGATAACCGATTCTTAACTCTTAAGCATAGTACACTAGTACTGCTATTTTATAGGTTTCTTTGACTAGCATTAGGCTTAACAAGACTTGATATGTTTAATAAATACAAGATTATCAGGATTTTTTTTAGAAAATATAAAAAATACAGGAGACAAAGTAACGTGGGTTTCATATCTCTAATTAAAAAAAGGTTCATAAGTTAATTAATTAGAAACATCTTGGTTATGTATTATATCATATGCAATACCTTTCAATCATGTTATTGTTAACATCCATCAGTATGTGTTCTCTTCCAAATATCTTGTAGACATTGGAGAAAATATAAGTACCATCCTTTATTTTACAAAACTCCGCAACATTAATTGAATCTCTCATTATTGAATCATTTTTCATTGTTGGTTGGTAGTACTTATGTAAGTTAAAAGAATGTGTTCAAAATTTGTTCAGTTCATTAATCAAGCACTTTGCTTGGATATATTTTACTTTCAATAGTAATAACGATGCACAATATCACAAGTATGCAACCATAAAACTTCTGTCATAAGCGACCACTTTTGACATTAACCAAGACCAATTTAAAACTTAATGCTGCTCATAAAATTATGGAGACTAATTTCCCTTTCAATGTAAAATCTAAATTTCCAAAGTATATCAATTTGAAAATTATAATTTGAAATATCATATTTATTATAGAAAAATCAAACTCCCAAAGAATCTTAATTTATTTAAGAAGAAAATTCTAATTAAACAATAACTATAGTGGACATATGAAACTTTAAAAGGTTTATGTAAATAATCAATGAGTAACCATTCACACTCAAAAACCTATATATAAACAATAAGATATGAGTATTTATTTTTGAAGAGTAGCATGGTTAAATTAAGATAATTTAAATACTTAGTGATCATGTTTTGTGTTTGACCTTAAATTTGATATCTATAATTGTTTCAAACATGTTTTAACTAAGATAGATAGTAATATAAAAGTTGTAAATTATAATTTTTTAAGCATTACAAATTATCATATTTCTCATTATTTGGTTCTCACTCACCCACCTCGTATATATATATATATATATATATATATATATATATATATATATATATATATATATATATGAATGTGTATAACTCACTTAAACTCACATTCTATTTTGTAAACTACCATATACTTCACACTATCTCACTTTTCTTCGCAATTTTACTTATTCTATATAGGCTATTCTATGATTTTCTAATCATCACATACCAATATCCATATTCACTTATTCATTTATTTCTTATTTATCATTTCTAAGGTTTATAGTTCACCCTTACTTTCTCGTTCTCTAATCTTTCATTATTAAATTTCTAATTTAATAAAATCATTTAACAGTGGTTATAATGTACCATTTTCCTATCCGCCAATGGTGCAATTAAGTTTCTACATTAACCTTAAACCCAGCACACCCTCTTACCTCGATTCCAAGCTTCTACGAGTTGCTTATTGTACCGCTCACGACCCATGATTCATTCCTTCGCCGCTCCGCGGCATTTAATAACTTACCAACGCTTGGTCCGTTACCTGTGCATCCCAAAATGAGAACCCGTCAACATTCAAGCATACTCAACATTACAAAACACTGTTCTCGTGCCCAAGACATAAATTTCAGAATTTTAAAGTCCCCCTGTAACATCCTATTTTTTTTTTTTACTCAAATAGAAAATAAATATTAATATCTCTTTAATGAGAAAATACTTACTATTAGTTAGTTGATTTTTTAACTAATTAATATTTTTATAAAATTTTGGTACTTATATTTAAATTATTTTAAAAAATAAAATGAAATAATAATAAAATAAAAATATGTATATTTAACAAAGATTTTAAAATGACTTAATTAGTATTCACTAATTAAGAAAATTATATTAAGAATTTTTGATATCTTTATTATTCACAATTTATATTTATGTTTTTATATATTTAAGATTTAACTCTTATTAGAATTTTAAAATAAAAATTTGAAGGAATTAGAATATGGTTCTTTAGAACTTTTTGATCTATGTATTATTTATGATTTTTTGGAATTTTTGGAATTTTTTAATAAATATTTGAGAAAATAACCGAAATGTCACTGCCGACATCATCACTTACATCATCGGTTGCTAAATACTCACATCATGAATAGTGACCGGTAGGTAAATACTTACATCATGAATAGTGACCAGTGGGTAAATACTCACATCATGAATAGTGACCGGTGGGTAAATACTCACATCATGAATAGTAAATAAATAATTAAATAATCTTAAATAGTAAATTTCTCTTCCTATAAATAGATGGCTCATTTACAACATTTCCACACCAAAATTAGAGAGAGAATCTAGAGAGATAGTGCGTAAGAAATTAGTGGGGAGTAAATTCTTTTGTTAAAAGAGATTCTGCCGGAGGTGTAAGGTAATAATATTTTCTTCTAAATTCTTTTTATGATTATTTAGTTTATTCTTTTTAGTACTCTTAAACCATTAATATACTAGTACTATTATAAATAAGTTACTATGGTAAAAAATAAATTACCGCTATGTTATTTTTACAATTTACTGTTACTATTCACTATTTACTATTACTATTCTCAATTTACCATTTACTATTATTATTCAAAATTTATTATTTACCGTTATTATTCAAAATTTATTGGTTGCTGTTACTATTCAAAATTACTATTTACCATTACCATTCAAAATTTACTATTTACCGTTACTATTCAAAATTTACTATTTATTATTACTATTCAAAATTTACTATTTACCATTTCTATTTACGATTTATCATTTACCGCTGCTATTCAAAAGTTACTATTCACAATTTACCATTTACCGCTACTATTCAAAATTTACTATTCACGATTTACCATTTACCGTTACCATTTAAAATTTACTATTTACTGTTTTATTCATGATTTACTATTTACTATTACTATTCAAAAAAATTATTAGTTACCATTACTATTGATGATTTACTATTTACCATTACTATTTACTATTACTATGCATAATTATTATTTATCATTCTGATAGTAATCTTAATTTTCATTTTATGCCTATACTGAAATAAATTAGTATTAATATTTTTTTAGAACTCGGAGGCACAGAGCAAATTTACTTTTGGTAGCAATTCCAGGTAAGGGGGAGTGGGATAAAAATATAATATGGAAAGACATAAGAATAATGGGAGGAGTCCCCTACTCCTTTTAAATTTAATAATATTATTATTTTAAAATAATAAATTTTAAATTAAGTATCTTGTGTAACTTACTCTGAATTACCTATGCAAGGACTTTGACTATTATGACCTATATGGACTTACATAGACCTATGCAAGGAAATGGACTATAAGGGCTTGGAATTAAGTTTATTAAATTAAATAACTATTAAATTTTAAATTATGATATTTTTGAATGATATTTATTTGATTTGATTATGATTGATAATATTGGTGATTGATGATATTTGATTATGATTGATGATATTACAATACTTGATTGTGATCGATGAGTGATTGATAATCTTGTGATATGGAGTTTGAGCATATAGCAAACACGACGGGAAACTAAAACTCAGTAAGAATATACTTATTCCTTACTCTTTAAAGTATTACTTTAAAAGAAATTATTTATGATAATTTCTCAATGTTTATTCAGAATTATTGTTAAGAAATTTTTCTTAATTTTCAATAAAACTATATAGTTTCTATAACTTACCTTTTTCTTTTAAGATAAATTATTTAACTAAATTTTAGAATAATTTTTAGTTATAAAAATAAAGAAAAAGATATTGTTTTATAAAAATAATATATTTATATATGTATATATATGAAAATATTTGATTTTCAAATGGAAATAAGATACTTCAATAATATTTCATTTTAAACTTTTGAAAATAAGAGTCTTTAATTTCAAAAATACTTTATTATATATTTTTCAAGTATTATAATTTAAGATGGAAAAGGATCGATAATTCAAACTTGTGTCTAAAGTAAATAAATTTCCTATAAATGCTCTAAAGAAGGTTTAGAATATATGTTAAGACTTTGAAACTCAAAGCACAATAATATTGATTTGTGAGTGGTGAAGAAAACTGTACTGAAATTCTTCTGCGTGAGGCAGAACTTATTTAAGAGTTTGGAAATGTACAGTTTATCGGGGTCGCTATGTTGTTATTTGTAGGCCCTGAAGATATAATTTATACTTGAGTTTCTAAAAGTCTTAACCAACTCAATACGCGAGTAGTTCATGCATCATGAATCATTAAAGAGAAACAAGATGTGATATTTCCTGGGGACGGATTACAGAAATCGAGGATACATTAGAGGAGGCTTAATTGCGAGCCTTGGGATGAGAGGGTGTGAAAGGGTGCTTCAGGTGACCTGGGGTCGCTTTCTAGTGTCAGGTACTTTCACAATAAAAACCTTCTCAATCTGACTAGTCTCTAAGTGTTTCCATGCCAGTTGAGCTGTTCATATGTCATGAAGGCATTTATGTTATTATTATCCGGAATTATGAAACAGTGTAAACTCCTGGTTGGCCTAGTGCAAATTAAAACTTTAAGAGCCCACATGCATAAACTGAATGAGATAGTAGCATTAAAAGCATTACATAACATTCATGTGATTGTGACATTCTATGTGGGTGGTTGTGAATGAAAATATAATTGTTATGTATGTGGAAGCCCTATATTTATAATTGATTGTGTAAGAGATTATGACTGATATTATTATAGATTGTGAAAACCCTTATGCTTATGTTTTATCTGTAAGATATTATATTTTGTTTCTCACTCCTTCTTGTTTGAATTTTGTGTCCAAAATATATGTTATGTGATATATAGCTAGCAGTCCAAGATGGAAGGATATGTAATTACAAGAGGGTAAAGTGGTTTCATCCTCAATCAGATAGATGAAGAGATATGACAAGAGTAGGATTCAAAAACTCGATGGTTCAAGGACTAGGAAATGATTGGTCACATTTATAGTAGATGTATAGTTTAGTTTTACCTTGCCTTATTACAATATCAAGTTAGATAATTGTAACAAAGTAAAGGTTAAACTTTGATAAACTTTCTCATTCGGATATAATATTGTAATGATTTATCACTTATGATTTTTATAAATTATTTTGTCATTATGGACAAATATTGAAAGATAATATTTTTTTTACTTTCAATATTCAAAGGAAATCAGATGTACATACGTTCTTGTATACGTGAGATAAATAGTGATAAATATGTATATCTTTCTAAAAGTTTTTTTAAAAAAAAGTAAGAAGAATACATATATATCTCGTGTATATAAGGGGGTGATACACCCCCCATGCATGCATGCAAGTCGGCTAGGAGAGGGAAGAAGGAAGGAATGCGAAATTGGAACACCCACACTACCAAAACATTATCTTCATGCGTTAAATGTTATAACAATAGAAGATACAAAACCCCCTTTCATTATCTCATGAAATCCGAATTTGTCTTAGAGAGATGAGAAAGGAAAAGGCAAAATTAAAGGTACCTATGGACATACCTCGTTTCTCTGAAGCCATCACACGATTAATTCTGAAATCCCATCAACAATTGACTTGAATCTGGGCCTTAGGTCCCGAGAGAAGGAAGGGAAGAGAGAGGAAGTGTTTTTGCTTCAATTGCACGTTACTGCCACTGCCTCATTTTAATTCTTCCCACGACACTGACGTTATGCGCCACCCTGGTGCTACTAAGTCTAATATTTTACCCCGACGCTACGTGTCATCCTGGCGCTACGCGTCAGGCAAAATCCATAAATCCTCTTTAAATCCATTCTTAAATTGCACAAATGTCGCGTATTCTCAAATTATTATAATTAGGCTCATTTACATATTTATTATTCTTTTTTAAATATAAAAACACACGAGATGTTACATTTTATGTTTATAGTGTCTTACATTTTAATATTTTATGGTCAATGTAAATTGTTTAATTCTTTTTATTTTTCACATTATTTTTTAAGGCATTGGAGTATGTTCAATTGTCTACTTATTATTGTGTTTTGCACTATAATGAAATATCCTACTTATATATTCATAATTTATAATGACTCTGTTAATGTTAGTTTGGTTATTTAATAACTTTTCTTTGACAAAAAATAATACTAAAGGGCCTTTATCTTTATGTTACTTAAGGCTTACAAAATTTCAAGACCAGTTTTAACAACATAATAGCTTCATATTTGTTGGCTCACTAAACATAAGATGGAAATAGGATATCATATCTTGATCTTCTTATCTTCCCTACCAAGCAACCATAAATATACCATAGTACCAAATGACGTATAAATTCCATTGAATAAGAAATGATAACATCCTAACTATTATAACCACATTTTTTCCAAATAGGTGCAAAATAGCAATTATAATTACAGTCGTAATATCAAAATTCTTTAACTCTTCATAACCATATCACAACTACAATTATAGTGGCATATAAAAACTTTTATTTCACTACTAACCCAACCGCAACCAGAGTTTAAAACATAAAAAATTGGATAAATAGGACAAAATTTATACGTAAACATTCTCGAACGGACACCAATGAAACTCAAGGACAATGAGTACGTGGACGCGGATGAGAGACCTCTTTGTTACCCTTTTTTGTTTTTTTATTAATTTTTTGTGACCTTTTCTATCTGAAATGACTTAAGGGACTGTGTGAAGTAGAGGATATATTAAGATTAAAAAACAAAAGAAGGAGGGATTAGAAAAATGAGGGTATCAAAAGAAATTTCCCTTTTTGCCCAACTAGAATAGAACCGATGTAATTAAACCAAATATTCCGGAGTCAAATGATCTTATCTTCACAGGTATTTAACATGATGCATCCCTTCGATGTCATACAGCTGCTATTCCATTATTTAATTTTTGGTCAAAGACCTTTCAGATAAGATCATAATCACATTAATCATAAAAATATATTTATTATAATCATATTTGTATTGCCTTTTCGGTCCCGTGTAAAATTTCCCAAAAAATATTGTATGAATTTGAGTATATATATCAAATTTGGGAATTCGAATATAATAGAAAATGTGGACAAAAGGAATTAAAATTTTTGCTTAATTACTACATTAATTACTTAATACGGTACGTGCTTACGAAGGAAAAAGTTAACCTGTGCGTGTAACTATAAGAACTGCAACCGGATAAGTATAGTTGGGACTTGAGAGGAACACAACTGTAATGTAATCGGATAAGTACATAGTCAGCGTAGACTCGATAACCAACAACTAGCGACAAAAAAACTCTTGAATGTTCGCTGACGCGGACTCTAGAATATGTCAAATGAACAGGGGAAAAATCATTATTTAGGCTCTCTTTTTTAATTATTTTATTTAGGCTTTATATGAATCAGAGATGAAAAAAATATAAACAAAAAATAAGGTGAAAATAAATAAAGTAAAAATAAGGTTGAAAAATATAGTGTTTGAGACTTTGAGTGGATAAAAATAAAAAAAAAAGAAATAAAAATAAAAATTAGCATTTTCTTATTTAATTGAATGAAACGATAAAAGAAAAATCAAATGACAATGAAGTAGTTATATAGTAAATATATTATTTTATATATAAAAATTTTAATTTTCTTTTGTTATGATAAATTTTAACTTTTAAAAATTTATTTTAATCTTTCATAATTTATAATTTATTATGAATAATTATGGATGTCCCCCCTAAAGTTTTGATATTTATAAATGTCCCCCTCTCACCTCCTATAAATACCCCCTTCACTCATTAACACAATACTACTTCATTTCTATTCTCTCATTTCTCTCTTCAAATTTCTCTTCCTCCATAATTCTTCTTCCTTCATAATTTCTAGTTTATTTCATAACACGTTATCAGCACGAGGTTCTGACCAACTGAGATCTAAGGTAACAGAATTTTAATTTCTTTTCATAATTTTATTTCAATTTATATTATATGTATATATATATATATATTATAATAAGTTCCTGAAGAACTTATATTCCACACATCCCAGCAGGATGTATAAAATATTAATAAGTTCCTGAAGAACTTATATTTTGAACATCCCTATGGGATTTAAAAGAATTCCTGAAGAATTCTTGAAAATATTTACTGATAGTTCCTGAAGAACTAGAAATTAAATACTTTGTTATTTTATCACATTTTAATATGTTAATTAATTATATTTATATTATGATTTATTTATAAATTATATTTACATTATTTTGCCAATTGCCAATTAATTTGCTTTCACTTTATTGATGGCTAGCTAACAATGCTTCACATTATTACCACTTTTAATAATGCTTCACATAATGCTTTCAATTATTACCACTTTTAATAATGCTTCACATAGTGCTTTCAATTATTACCACTTTTAATAATGCTTCACATAATGCTTCCAATTATTACCACTTTTAATAATACTTCACATATAATATTGTTTTGCTTCCAATTGCTCTTATTGATTCCACCTACATAAATGATTATACATTTACATTATTGAGTTACTATATTAATATATGTGTATCAAAATATTACATGCATAAATGATTTAAAAAAAAAAAAGAGGACCTTAACAAAGGGTAGCCAAGATTTGAACCATGAACCTTGACCTTGAAAGAAAGGTAGCTTACCACTAGAACACTTGATACAATTCATGTATTTATGCAAACTAAATTGTTATATCACTAAGTTACCTAGCAACATTTTTTTAATAACCATAATAATAATTTTTTTTAACCTGTTTAATTAATTTACATTTTTTTTACTCTTATAATAAAATAAAATTAATAATTCATCATTGACTTGTTACCATCATTAGATATTTATAATTAATAAATTTATTCATTCAAAATATATCTAATATATTGTTTCAACTTCTTATATAGAAATAACTATGTCAAATATTACCAACCTTGAGTTCGTGGCTCTTGACATATCTGGAAAAAACTATCTATCATGGACATTGGATGCTGAAATCCATTTAGATGCAAAAGGTCTTGGAGACACCATTAAAAATGGAAATCAGGCATCTAATTAAGATAAAGCTAAAGCCATGATATTTTTACGCCACCATATCCATGAAGGGTTAAAAAATGAATACTTAACAGTTAAAGACCCTCTTGTTCTGTGGAATAATCTAAAAGAAAGATACGACCATCAAAAGGATATAATTCTTCCAAAAGCCCGTTATGAATGGATGCATTTACGATTTCAAGATTTTAAATCCGTAAATGAGTATAATTCTGCAATGTTTAGAATTACTTCGAGATTGAAATTATGTGGAGAACAAGTCACTGAAAGTGACATGTTAGAAAAGACATTCTCTACTTTTCATGCATCCAATTTGCTCCTGCAGCAGCAATATCGCCAAAAGGGCTTTACAAAATATTCTGAATTAATTACTTGTCTCCTTGTGGCTGAGCAAAATAATGAATTGCTTATGCAAAATCATGAATCCCGTCCAACTGGAACTGCTCCATTCCCAGAAGTGAATGTAGCAACGCACGATCATAATACTCATGGTCGTGATCGTGGCCGTAGCCGCGGTCGTGGACGAGGTAATGCTCGGGGACATGGTATTGGTCGTGGATATGGTTTTGGCCGTGGTCATGGTCGAAATGATAAGAGATCATCATTCACATGGAAAAATAAAGAACTTATGAAAAAAGGGACAGATGCTCAAAATAGCGAACAAACTAAAAACATCTGCTATCGTTGTGGTAGCAAAGGACATTGGTCTCGAGTTTGTCGCACACCAAAGCATCTCGTAGATCTATACCAAAAATCCCTTAAAAATAAAGGGAAAATAATAGAGACAAATTTTACTGGTATAGATGATGATTTCTCTGACTTTAGTGTTGATGATTTTCTTGCTCTTCCTGAAGAAGAAATTGACCACTCGATTGGAGAAGGGAGTGCCCCCAAATAAATTATTTTAATGTTTCATGTAATTTGTTTTGTTGTAAATTTTGTCTTTATCAATAAAATTTTGTTAAATATTATTGTTAATTATATTTTACTCATGATTTATTTTTATTTATTTAATGAAGAATGAATGCTCATGTGAATGATGAAGATATATGTCTCGCAGACAGTGCAACAACTCATACCATTCTCAAGAATGAGAAATATTTTTACCAAATAGTAAAACAAGAAGCAAATGTTAATACAATATCTGGTAGTATAAATATAATTGAAGGCTCCGGTAGAGCCAGTATTTTGTTGCCTGGAGGAACAAAATTGCACATTAAAAGTGCATTATATTCTAAGAAGTCTCAAAGAAATTTATTGAGTTTTAAGGATATCCGCAGAAATGGATATCATATTGAGACCACAAATGAAGGAAATGATGAATATCTATACATTACAAAATTAATTTCTGGTAAGAAATGTATATTGGAAAAATTGCCTTCATTTTCCTCCGGTTTGTACTACACATATATTAGTACAATTGAAACAAATGCCATAGTAAACCAGAAGTTTACAAATAAGAATGACTTTGTTATCTGGCATGAACGATTAGGCCATCCTGGATCAATTATGATGCGAAAAATAGTTGAGAATTCAAATGGTCATTATTTGTCCAGCAGACAAATTATGCAAACTAAGAATTTCTCATGTGCTGCTTGTTCTCAAGGAAAATTAATCATTCGGCCATCACCAATGAAAATTGGGAATGAACCACTTATATTTTTAGAGTGTATACAAGGTGATATTTGTGGACCAATACACCCTTCATGTGGACCATTTAGATATTTTATGGTTTTAATTGATGCATCAACAAGATGGTCACATGTTTGCTTATTATCAACTCGCAACCAGGCGTTTGCGAGATTACTAGCTCAATTAATTCGTTTAAGAGCTCATTTTCCTGATTATCCAATTAAGAAAATACGCCTTGATAACGCTGGTGAATTTACATCTCAATCATTTAATGATTATTGTATGTCCATTGGAATTGATGTTGAACATCCTGTAGCACATGTTCATACACAAAATGGACTTGCTGAATCATTGATTAAATGTTTGAAATTGATAGCAAGACCATTGTTAATGAGATCAAAACTCCCAATTTCAACTTGGGGACATGCAATCTTGCATGCGGCAGCACTTATTCGTATCAGGCCTACAAGTAATCATGAATATTCCCCTTTACAATTGGTTCATGGTAAAGAACCAAATATTTCTCATCTAAGAATCTTTGGAAGTGCGGTATATGTTCCTATCTCTCCTCCGCAACGCACTAAGATGGGACCTCAAAGAAGGTTGGGAATATATGTTGGATATGAAAGTCCATCCATAATAAAATATCTTGAACCTTTAACAGGTGATTTATTTACAGCTCGTTTTGCTGATTGTCATTTTGATGAATCTATTTTCCCATCATTAGGGGGAGAACATAAACAGTTGGATAAAAGGATTAGCTGGAATGAGAGGTCTTTATCACATCTTGATCCTCGAACAAAACAATCTGAACTAGAAGTTCAGAAAATAATTAGTTTGCAAAATTTAGCAAACCAATTGCCTAATGCATTTGCTGATCCAAAAAGAGTAACTAAGTCACATATACCAGCTGTTAATACTCCAATAAAGATTGATATCCCCGAAGGACAATATAAATTTGCAAATGAGTCTGAAGCCAAAATAAAACGTGGCAGACCTGTTGGTTCTAAAGATAAAAATCCTCGGAAAAGAAAAGTAAATAAAGATGATGGTCGAATCGAGGATATAAAGACTCCAGTAGAGTCTCCTGACATAATCAAAGTTTCAAATCCAGAAGAAACTAAGGTACCTGAAATTGATACAAATAAAGAGATCTCGATACATTATGTCATGGATGGTATACAATGGAATCGACCTGAAGTCGATGTTGATGAAATTTTTGCATTCAAAGTAGCTCTTGATATCATAAATGATGATAAAGATTATGAGCCAAAATCAGTTAAAGAATGTGCACAAAGAAATGATTGGCCAAAGTGGAAAGATGCAATGCAAGAAGAGTTAAACTCACTTGCAAAACGTAAAGTTTTTGGGCCTGTAGTCCAAACACCCAAAGGTGTAAAACCAGTTGAGTACAAATGGGTCTTTACGAGAAAAAGAAATGAAAATGGTGAAATTGTGCGATACAAAGCAAGACTTGTTGCACAAGGATTCTCACAAAGACCTGGAATTGATTTCGAAGAAACATATTCACCAGTGATGGATGCCACTACTTTTCGATACTTGATAAGTTTGGCAATCCGTGAAAGGCTTGACTTACGCCTTATGGATGTTGTTGCAGCATATTTATATGGCTCACTTGAAAATGACATATATATGAAACTCCCTGAAGGATTTCATTTGCCTGAAGCATATAAAACAAATCCACGAGAAAATTATTCAATCAAATTGAATAAATCTCTTTATGGATTAAAGCAATCTGGACGAATGTGGTACAATTGTCTCAGTGAATATTTGTTGAAAGAAGGGTACAAAAATGACCCAATTTGTCCATGTGTTTTTATAAAAAGACTCGGAAAAGAGTTCGTCATAATTGCTATTTATGTAGATGATTTAAACATCATCGGAACTCCCGAAGAGCTCTCAAAGGCTGTAAATTGCTTAAAAAATGAATTCGAGATGAAAGACTTGGGAAAAACAAAGTTTTGTCTCGGATTACAATTAGAATATTTAAAGGAAGGAATTCTGATGCACCAAAAGACTTATACAGAAAAGGTGTTAAAGCGGTTTTATATGGACAAATCACACCCATTAAGCAGTCCAATGGTTGTAAGGTCACTAGAAGTGAGCAAAGATCCATTTCGACCTCAAGACAAAAATGAAGAACTACTTGGTCCTGAAGTACCATATCTTAGTGCAATTGGTGCACTAATGTATCTTGCTAGTCATACACGACCTGATATATCATTTGCTGTTAATTTGTTAGCAAGACATAGTTCTTTACCCACAAAAAGGCATTGGAATGGGATTAAACACATATTCCGCTACCTTAGAGGTACAATGGACATGGGTTTATTTTTTCCATATGTATCTAAGGCAAACCTAATTGGTTATGCAGATGCGGGGTATTTGTCTGATCCTCATAATGGTCGATCACAAACAGGTTATTTGTTTACATGTGGTGGTACAGCAATTTCATGGAGATCCATAAAATAAACAATCACAGCAACATCATCTAATCATGCTGAAATCTTAGCATTACATGAAGCAAGTCGAGAATGTGTTTGGTTAAGATCTATGATTCAACATATTCAAGAAACTTGTGGCTTGCATGCTGGAAAACTACCACCAACAATTTTATGTGAAGATAATGCAGCTTGTATTTCTCAGTTAAAGGAGGGCTATATTAAAGGAGATAGGACAAAACATATTTCACCAAAATTTTTCTTTACTCATGATCTTATAAAGAATGGTGAAATAAATGTTCAGCAAGTCCGATCATGCGAGAATCTAGCAGATATCTTTACAAAGTCATTACCAACCAAAGTCTTCGAGCAACTAGTACAGAAGATTGGTCTTCGACGCTTACATAAGTGTTCTGATGAGGGGGAGAATTAAATATTTGTAATTTAATTATTTTTACGGATATACTTTGTAAAGAATGTTGTACTCTTTTTCCTTCACTAGGTTTTTGTCCCACTGGGTTTTTCCTAGTAAGGTTTTAACGAGACACATTCTAAATACGGACATCCAAGGGGGAGTATTATGAATAATTATGGATGTCCCCCCTAAAGTTTTGATATTTATAAATGTCCCCCTCTCACCTCCTATAAATACCCCCTTCACTCATTAACACAATACTACTTCATTTCTATTCTCTCATTTCTCTCTTCAAATTTCTCTTCCTCCATAATTCTTCTTCCTTCATAATTTCTAGTTTATTTCATAACATAATTGAATTGTCTGGTAAGTAGGGGTAATCAGAATACTCTTTCTCCTGGTACAGAATCTCATTTTCACTCTATTATTACGTCGGTTAAGTAGAAATCCGGTATTAGAGAACATTGACTTAGTGGAAGATCAATGTCTTCGACTATGGTGTCCGGGGTTATCAAGTTACTTGCTCTGGAAAAGGAGGTGGCAATACCTGTAAAGACTCTTTAATGTTTAAGTTAGTACGGAATCAAAGATACCATAACATTAAGAGTAATAAATGATTTAATTAATTCTTTATAAATGATGGTATTTATACCATTTGTTAAGGTCCAACTCATGATTTGACATGTGAAAGTGACCATGTTGTTTTTTAGTCAAGTTGTATCCTATATTCAGAAAGTTTGACTTTCTTGTAGGCTTTTAGCTAGTATCCGTTCAATAGGCATGTTGGCCATATTGTTAGCCTATTCGTGCCATCTTATTGGATTAGCGCCTTTTGCCTTTTCACATTATCCCTTGGTTCAGGGATCGATATGGATACCAGATCATTTGTCTCCTAATTTGTTGTCGTGGTGGTGTTGCCGCAATAAGCTACGTATGATGTTAACTTATTCATTTTAATTTATAAAGTAACTTGTTTGTCCATGGTGTTATTCTATAATGACCTCGTGCAAAAATTTGGTGAGATTAAAGAAGAATAAAAATAAAATTAGAAAATTTTATAGAAAACATGATGACATGTGTCATTTCCTTATGGATGCGACGCTTGATCTTCCAAGGTTAGTGAGTGTCTATATCGTTTTGCACCTAAACGACACCCTCCCTTGAATGCTATGGGTTGTGTCACTTCATCTTCCACTACATCTCTTAGGGTCTGTTCGCCTTCCGGCCCGATGCCCCCTAAGCCTCTATAAATAGAAGGTGATGGCTAGAAGAGCCTTACTTTGCTTTCGACTCTAGAGAAATATTGCTCCTCCGATGTGCGTTAATTCTTATCTCGGCTAATACCCTGACATGCACCAGAAAAACAATAAGAATAATCCCTACAAGTAGCCTTTTGATCCCGGTCTCTTTCTTCCATATTCTATTTTATCAGAAAATTTTGAATCAGGTTTCAAGGGATAACCATGCGGGGGACAATTCTATGGAGATCCTCTCGAAGCCACCATTGTGGTATGGGACCTTGGCGTGAGTCACGGGTTACACAAGCATATATATGTAGGTGGATTAGGAAAGGTCCAAGAGAAGCCACCTTATCTATTCCGAGGTTGGATCTTGGTAGGGATGGCAATATGGGTTGGGCCCGCGGGATGGCCCGTTTGGCCCGTTAAAATGGGCCGGGCTGGGCCAAGCTTTGAGGCCCGTTTTCCCAAATAGGCCCAACCTGTTTTGGCCTTCAAAAAAGGGTCCGTCACGGGCCAGCCCGGCCCGACGGGCCTTTATTAAAATATATATTAATATATTATATATATAATATTAATATTTAGTTGTTGTAATTTTAATTATTTGTATTTATTGTTTCCATTTAATGAAATAAATTGGATTGATTATAAAAACTTTGCTTTAGAAAGGTGAAATCTAATTTTTATTTCTAATTTTTCTTAAAAAATATTTAAAAATAGTTTAAATTTAAAATAAAAAATAGTTTGTATAATTATATTAAAAAAATGGGTTGGCCCGTTTTGGCCCGCGGGCCACAAAGAAAATGGGTCGGGCTAATGTTTTTGGCTCGTTTTCCTATTATGGCCCAGCCTGGCCCGTATTTGGACGGGCCTATGCGGGCTTTGGCCTGGCCAGGCTCATAGGCCTATTTTGCCACCCCTAGATCTTGGGGTCTTAACATTTTCAACAGAATCATCAACCGTTTCTTTTGACCCAACATAGGCCCATTCTCGTTGCTAGAATCTTCACCTGCTCATGATACAGATTTAGGCGTGGTGCATGATTATGCAGATGACGTAGATTTTTATGAGAATGTTCCTTTTCTTAAACACACAATGAACAAGATGACGACTATAAGCTCATGCGTTAGGACTGATCTTGAAGACACCACCATATTGGCGGATAGGATCAATTGGATGACACGTAAGGCCCAAGACCCATACTTCTGGGTTTAAAAAGAAATTCTAAATATCCTAGCCGCCATGTTGAGGGTAATGACAAGGTTGAAATAGATGTAGGACGAATCTGGAGGTCTAGCAAGTACAAAGACCAGTTCGCTCTGATTCTGTTGCTGTATAATCACCGGGCCTCCCATGTGCCCCGATAGTGGTTTCTTTTTACCAAGGTGGGACTGCAGTTCCCTTTCAATAAATTTAAAACAAGGGTAGTTGAGTTTTTGGACATCGCCTCTAGTCATTTGTACCCCAATGGTTGAGGCTTAGTTTATCCCTTGAGGTCTTGGCTAAGCACCTGGGATTTACTCCCACCGTTACCATATTTTTTTGATATGCTCGTATATTGTGCCAAGGGAATCCTGGTAGAGGACTAGGTTTTGTAAATCTCTGATGTCAAAGTGACATCATCAATTTTGAAGCCTACATGGAATCGTCCAAGACTTCCAGTGTCTCGTTCAAACATTCATTTTTCTTTCTTCTCCTCATGTATAGAGGAGATTGAGATGCGAGCTCCAATAGGCTCTTCAATATAAGGTTAAATCTCTTAAGGTGAGTTCCAGCAGACTGTTCAATATAAGTTAAGCCAATCAGAGGAAATAAGTTTGTCATGTTATTATCTCTAGAAAAACTTTATATCTTCTCATTTTTAAGAGTAACATGATATTGTTATATTAGAAAAAAAATGCATAAAAATTATGATAAAACTTACTATTTCTTATGAAGTTTACTAATTTAATTTTTACATACTTTCAAATGAATTACACTTATATCTTTGGAGATTTAGTGAAATTGTATCAAGTAAGTTTTCTTTTCAATATTACTTTGACCTTACTTTCTCATAGTATATGTATATAAAACATCAACATGATCAATATAACATTACAACAAAATTTATTTTTAATGTAGAAGTGTAACATATGTTTTTGACAGACGATAAATTACATCAGTTATTTTAAACATAACATCGACTAATATCAATGGAAGCTGTAGTGGACTTTATCTTTTTGAATGTATGGTGGACTCATATATTGACATGTTATAACATGTTACACTATTTTTTATATTTGAATAACATACTTATATCTTTTTTATATTATACTAAATCCCATTTTGGGGTTGTTTTTAGAATATAAAAAAATAATTTAAACATGGTTTAAGCTTCATCTTCCCTTTTAGCCCATACCACCCATTATCATCATCATCAACAGCAACAACAACAACAACAACAACTACTACTACATAACAATAAAATAGATTTGAGTCCAATCCAACATCAACCTCAAATCTCAAACCAACTTTTCCAAAATCAAAAAGCACCAAGAATCATAAAGCACAAATCTATGTGAAAATTAAACAAAGGGGGAAGGGCATTAGGAATTTCCAAGGCCAACATGAGAAATAGCTCCTTCTGTAAGACCCTCTTCTAACCTACTTACTCCGCAATCCTGCTCGTTGTTTTAATGGCGGTCTTACTATTGAAAGTAGCAAATAATGAACACCCATCACTCACCCCTCAAAATCCCACCAACCAAGGCTTCCAACTTTCCTTCACAATCGTAAAAGAAAATAAACCCACCGCTACACTCACCCCAAAACCACCTCACTAGATTTAACATTATAGATGTTGTAACAAGCCCTTGAAAAACCTTGTTGGGTTCCAAAAGGAAAGGTATTGTGTGACTGTGAGAGAGATAGTGGAAAAAGAAATAGGGTGACAAATTATTTAGCTTATATCCGACGACATGTGAAACTATTTTATGTGGATTGAATTTCTCCTAAAATGAAAAATCTTAAAAAAAAGGTTGGCGAGGATGGCAAGAAAGACCTCAAATTCCAAAGCTTTATAAATTTTTTAGACTCGGAAGTAATGAAAATTGAACCCTCAAGCAAAATCTGCAATCTTTAAGCTTTTTTGGTTACTATTCTCAGAACTAGAAAAAGAAAAATAGTTTATAGATGTTGCCAATTGTTATGTAAAAGAGTGAAGAAGTTAGAGAAGTTAGAGTAGTGAGAGATGAGAAGTTAGAGTAGTTAGATGTTGGTGGGTCATTTCTGAAGCCAAAAACCACCCTAAGGTTGCTGCTAAGTCACCGACAGAGAGAAACCTCTCTCCGGTGATAGTGTTCTATTAGAGAAGAAAGGCAAGGATCAAGTGTAGCAATACTCATTGTAGGACCTGTTTCTCTCTTCTCCATCTTCTGGCAGTACTAGATGGGGGTTTTAGAGGAGGAAGCGACAAGGCAGGTGGAGGTAAGAAAAGAATGTGGTTTTGGTTTTGGTTTTAATTTGTTTAGAAACAAATTCCTAGTTAATGTGGTTTTGATTTGTTTATAAATTTTGTAAGGGAAGAAGAGAATGGGAAGGGAAGAAGATGAGGGAGATGAAATGAGGAGGATCTCTCAGAGAGGCATGTTAATATAATTAAAAAAATTTAATATTTTATTAGAATTTTAGTTAATTGAGGGGTGGAAAATAGAATTATCATAAATTCTAAATGGTAACCTTAAATATGTTGCCATCAATCAATATGAACTGTTGATTAACATCTAACGGTTGATATTTTTTGAGTTTATCCGTACACCAGAAAAGATGAAGTCCACCACAGCCTTCACCGTTAATGACCAACGCGAAATACATTAAGGTCATAGCCTGAAGGAGTTTCCAACGCAACATGCATGTGTTATTAAAATAAAGTTACGTTTAACATTGTGTTGGATTTTTTGAAATTTTCATGAGGCAGACTCTAACGCAAACATTGTGTGTATAATCAACAATAGGGCCTATATCTCCCTTAACGGTTTTCGCTAACTTATTCTTCTACTTCTCTTTGCCATCCCTTTTTTCACATATTTCTCTGCCTTCTTAAATAAGTCGTAGTTTGTGAGGAGGATGAGGGCAAAGACGTTGATGAGAATGACTAACTAGAGGTCATGGTTACAAGTGGTGTAGAGGAGAGATAGAAGTTTGCACTAGTGCAAAAAAGGGATTTAATCACGGTTAAAATTGGCCTTTAATCATGGTTTATGAATCGTGGTTGTTCCAGCCGTGGTAATAGATCAGGGCTTTTAATCACGGTTCACAACCTTGGTTATAGATCACATTTAATCACGGTTGTTTAAAACCGTGATTAAATAAGACCCTATTTAATCATGGTTGCCAACCACAACCGTGATTAAAAGCCAACCTTCTATAATCTTCCACTCCACAATCCAAACCCAACTCACCATCACCACCACAGTTCCTTTCGATCAGAGAACATGATTAAAAGTTCTGCGCACATCTCCGTAGTTGCCACCAATATTCTCCTCAAAATAACCCCAATGTTGACCTTCAAAATAAAAAACCTCCATTATAGGAACAAACAGAAGCAAAACGTAGAGAACAAAAACAGATAGAATAACTAACAAACATGTAAAGCCTTCATTATAATCGAAAGAAATAGAAAAGAAGAGCTGTACAAAAGAGAAGCCTTACATGGT
Source organism: Clitoria ternatea (assembly GCA_037962975.1). Classification (NCBI taxonomy): domain Eukaryota; kingdom Viridiplantae; phylum Streptophyta; class Magnoliopsida; order Fabales; family Fabaceae; genus Clitoria; species Clitoria ternatea. The sequence continues at coordinate 34,560,390 of CM075670.1, forward strand.
TAACTGAGAAAATAAGAGAAGGGTCGCGTGGTGGTCGTCAATGGTGCGCAACGAGAATAGCAAAAGAAAGGAGAAAACATATACATAGAACCACGTTAGATCTAGAACATAAACAAATGCAAACGTCAATGGCAATGGGAAAACAGAAAGGAGAAATCTTAGAGAGAAAGATGGGAGAAAGCTAACAGAGAAAGAGAAGGAGTGCGCGACGTTCAAAATTTATATTTTGAAAACACGTATGACCACGGTTCCCAAGCACCCGTGATTGTAGGGTATCTATAATCACGGTTTTCCTCTCAACCATGAATGTAGGTACATTTTTTTAAAATATAAAATTAAAATAAAAAATCTGATTGTAGATATAATCACGGTTTCCCATAAAGCCGTGATTATAGATGCCCTACAATCATGGTTTCCTCTCAATCGTGATTGTAGGTGCATTTTTAAAAAATATAAAAGTATAAATAAAAAACCTAGTTGTAGATATAATCACGGCTTCCCATAAAGCCGTGATTATATATACCCTACAATCACGGTTTCCTCTTAACTGTGATTATAGGTACATTTTTTAAAAATATAAAAATTAAAATAAAAAACCTTGTTCCTACGACCATGGTTACGTCAGAACCGTGATTAAAAAACTTCCTCATATTTACAAAAATGTCACCGCGTATTTTTCAAACACGATTTCCCCCTAGACCGTGATCATATCCCGTTGTTGTAGCCATTTTTTGCACTAGTGTTGAATCCACGATTTTACGGAGGACAATGATGGTGAAATAACATTCATAGTTCTATATCTCACAGTAATGGTTGTCTCAAAGTGGCTTTGTATGGTGGTTAGTGGCTGGTAGAAGGACTTGTGCATTGGTTACTACCACCGATCATAGGTTCAATTGAGGCGGTGATAATCGAAGACTCTGCTATATATAAAGGAAATTGAGGGTTATGTTTCATTTCACTATAATGGGTTATGGTTATTCTAGTTTTTTAGTGATAGTTTAATGGGTTTGATTATGGTTAATGGTTGTTAATGGAGGATTGATAGGTAGGTGACGAATATTAGGAATGGTAGAAGGTGCTCTCCATAATGGTAGAGTTGTGTATTTGGGGAAATTACGGAATGGGAAGATGATATAGTTGTTTAGGATGTAACCTAGGCTACATAGCTAAAAATCACATTTATTAGAAAAATGTTCTTTTTTATGTTGTTATATAGTAAAATATATGTTATACAATAATATAACATGTATATAATTTAACAAATATTTCATATATATGAAATATAGATTATTTTCCATGTTATGTTACTTATTTGCAAAGATAAGATTCATATCCATTTTTTTCTATTTCTTTATTTCGGCGTGAATCATATGTTTACAACAACATGGACAAAATTTTCTGAATTCTAATCGACTAAGTGTATTGTGTCGTTGGACGTGTCCTAGGAAATTATTGCATCAAGATTTTTGCCTAGGTCTCGATTCCTAGGCGAATTGGTCATCGCGTCAATTTTTTTGGTCATATCGTCAGTTTCATTTCCACTCTACAATGTCTGATTCGTATAGTATAAATGATAATAATATTAGTTTCTTTACTTTTATATTAATTATGAGAAATTTCCATAAATTTAGAATAAATAAGAGATATTAAATTTAATTTCATCTAACATGAATGTGACTACATAGTATTTATTTTCCTCATAATATTATGTTTCTTATCAAGGTGAAAGAATACCACTAATGGTAGGAATAGACTGGGCCAAGGTAGGTAGTGCAAGGTCTGAGCCTGACTTGGTATTTAATTACGAGGCATGATTTTGACCTTTACCTAGCATAGGTCGTATGTTTAGGTCTAGCCTATTCAGAAGTCTGGCTTAGTTTAATAACGTATATAAAAGTCTGATTTACATTAAAATCAATGAAAAAAATCAATAAACATACATTGTATAAATCAATGAGCTTATCTCAAACAAACTAATAAACTTTTAAAAGGTTAATAACCTACATAAAATATTGAAGGTAATTTTAATATATTTTAATTTTATAAACTATAATTCATATACAATATTATATATATATATTATGAATAATAATTTATTTTATAACATTATTTATAAATATTAAAAAGGTCAGCCTGATAGATTAAAAAGACTTTTTTTTCAAAAGTTTACACTCCACCTTTTAAATGATAATTGTGATCCTCATGTCATAATTATTTAAATTAGACCATACTAATCAGTGAGATCATTTAAACTATAAATGAATGAAATGATTGATTAAAATTAATTTTTATTATTTCTGATTTAACTATGGTTTGATTAACAATTGAATTAATATTTTTTCTCTAATTTAATAACTGGTTCAATTTTAAACATTGCTTGAATTTATTTTTTTTTTGGCCAATCAGGTAACTCGATGAACCTGCATGAAGGGCTGACATTAATATGCTGTTTTTTGTATCTCTTTTTTCGAGTTTTTATTATTTAGTTTTTGGTTTCTGGCTACTGGTATGCATGTAGAGTCATTTTTGGCCAAGTCAAAAATGTTCCATACGTGTGGAGGCATTTTTATTTTTTTATGACTTGTGAAGAAGAAAAACAAGGAGGCTCCATGGTCAACATAATTAAATAGTTAATTGAATATTGTTTACCTCGAGTAAAATGTGCCCAATCACGGAGTTGGATTCCCTCATGATGCGACAACGGAAGGGTTGGGTTTATATTATTATAATAATCAATTTAAAAAAGTATTTAATATCAGTTATTTTCTTGACTAGTATCAAATATTAATTTTTAAATATTTTTTATATAAGTTATTTTCATGACTATTGTCAAATATTTATTTTTTAAATATTTTTATAGTGATTCTTTAATAAACAATTTAAAAGGTGTATTTTTACATCAATTATTTTAATAATCGGTGTATAAACAATTAAATAATATTAATATGATCGTCATGTTTATGTCAAAACAAGAGGGGATCTAGATCCTCTAATAATGACGATAGACCGTTATAAATAAAGGATCATAAATAGTAAAATTGGTTATGATGCGATTTTCTTAATATATACCCTAATACACATTTTAAACAATTCAAAAATAGAAAAAATTATTGAAATATGTGTTAAAACTTACAATTAAATCAACCAATTACATTAATTTTTTATTTTAGATCTTATTTCTTTATTGGTTTAATTCTTATATTATTTAATATGATGAAATTGATCCCTAATATGTTAAATTTGTTATAAAATATAACATTGTTAACATTATTATCAACGATACTTAATGTCCCTCTAAAGGTGTGTTTAGTGAGGACATCATTTTTGTAGTTTTCATTTTTCAGTTTTCAAGCTTTTAAAATTTTTCATTTTCTAGAAAAGTATACAAAACTATGAAAAATGTGTTCAAATACTGTACCAATTTTCTAATTTAAAAAACTGAAAAATGTATTCAGATGTAATCAAATTTTCATTTTATGTCTAGTTTTTCTTTCACATTTTGAAAAAAAATTGGAATACATTGTTTCCCATCATTATCATTTTGGAAAAATTTGGAATATTTTCCCTTTCTTATGATGAAAAATTTTGGATAGTTTTCTAAATAATAGTTATTTTTTGGAAAACTTTAGAGTACTGCGTTTTTTATTTTCCAAGCATTTTCTTTAAAAAATTATGTATATGAACGTGTTTTCTATTTTTGTTTATATTCTTAGAATATTTTTCCATTTTCCCTAAAAAACATGATAATTAAACACACCTTAATTTATTCCATTTTTTTACTTTTTCTTCACTAATTTCAACATAATAAATAACATAATCAATAAAAAACCAAGAGATATAACCACTAATTGTTCAAATACACATAACTTAAAAACATATTTAACTCCATATGACAATATGAAACAAATTATTTAAAACTTGATTTGTTTAACATATTATAAAATTATATGAATAACAGAAAAAACAATATGATTAATCTCACTTAATTAATTAGATATTGATTTAAATGATACATATTCCATTCTAAATGTCATTTAAGTATTATGCATTGAAAATAATCACCAATAAAAGTTAGTTAAGTCCATGATGTTGTAAATTAGATATAAACATGTTTATGTAAAATAAAAGATACATGTCTACACCAAAATTTTTAGCTAGTTAATTTTTTGGCCTTTTCACCTAATTAACTCTCTCTCTCTCTCTCTCTCTCTATATATATATATATATATATATATATATATATATATATACACTACCCTTCTAAAATGTCTTAATAAAAATTTTAAACTGTAAAAGAAATATTTAATGTTTGAAATGAAAGTTGTAGTTTTAGGCATTTGTGATTCCATTAATTGCTACTACACATCATAAGGATCTTAGAATTTATGATTCTCACATGTTTTTCAGTAGTAAGAGAAACTTACCTTTATCCATGAGAAACCCAATAAGAATGAGTTTTTCTGTCTCCCTTCTCAATCTGCCTTTTGGCCCTTCTTTTCTTACTACACTCTTTTTTGATGGTTAATTGTGAGTAACTTTTTATGGCAGAGACAGAACCCTTTTATTTCCCTTATTAACCAACTTCCATCAAGTTGGTTACCATCAGTTTAATATTTAATATTATAAGATTAACTTCCCATACTAACCAATAGGTCCCTTTAATTTATTAAATTAGCCTATAACCATAATTCACATGAGTCATATAATTTAACTTAATTTATTTGTTTATTTCCAACATTCTCCCACTTGGCTCATGTGATGCTATAACACTTCATGATTTAATAAATACATAAATCATAATGCGCATTGGGAGACCTTAAAATAATTGGTTCTGTCATTAATCATAACTAAAGATATGAAATAATAAGAGTCATGGCGGTTATATGTCATTTAATCAACACATTCCCCTCCATGTACTACTATATTATCCTTCTCCTTAATATGACTGTACAATGGGAAGTCCATAATGGGTTCAAACATAAGGTCGTTTTCATTAACAATAACATACTTTGTTTCCCACATCATAATTTGCATGCATATACATAAAGTAGAAAACAAGACTTTCAGAAACTTGTACATCAATGAGTTTAGAGTGTCAACCAGGCATTAATACCAACATTAACATTCAACATTCACTAGTAGACATAATGCCCATATTCTCTACATGGCCAGTAAATACTTTGGGCGATAACCCTTTTGTTAAAGGGTCAACAATCATAAGATCAATGCTAATATGTTCTATTGACACTTTATGTTTCTGAACTTCTTCTTTAACGGCAAAGTATTTCAATTCCATATGCTTAGCACCTTTGGAATACTTGTCGTTTTAAGAAAAGAAAACTGCTGCGGAATTATCACAATAAATTTTCAGCGGCTTGGCAATACTGTCAACTACCCCAAGTCCTAAAATAAAATTCCGCAACCAATTAGCCTGAACTGTGGCCTCAAAGCATGCCACAAATTTAGCCTTCATGGTGGATACAACAATGACTAACTGCTTTGCACTTTTCCATGAAATCGCTCCTCCGGCTAAAAGATACATGTAACCAAATGTAGACTTTCTTGTATCTATATAGCCAGCAAAATATGAATCTGTATATCCAATCACTTCAAGATGATTAGATTTCCTATAAGTAAGCATGTGATTCTTTGTCCCTTGTAAGTATCTTAAAACTTTCTTTGCAGCTTTCCAATGATCCAATCCTAGATTACTCTGATATCTTCCAAGCATACCAACTGCAAAGCTAATATCTGGCCTTGTACATGTTTGAGCATATATTAAACTCCCAACAATAGATGCATAAAGGATGTTTTCCATCTGTTTTCGTTCTAAATCATTCTTTGGACATTGTATAAGACCAAATTTGTCTCCTTTCTGTATTGGAATAGGAGATGCTGAACATTTATCCATTCTGAATCTCTCTAAAACTTTATTAATATATGCTTTCTGAGACAAGCCTAACAGTCCTTATGATCTATCACGAAATATTTTTATTCCTATCACATAACCTGCCTCACCCATATCTTTCATTTCAAAGTTGTTTGAGAGATAATTCTTAGTCTCACTTAATAGACTAAGATCATTAGTCGCAAGCAAGATATCATCAATATACAGAATCAGAAATATAAACTTGCTCCCATTGACCTTTAGATATATACACCGATCAACAATGTTTTCCTTAAATCCAAAGGACATAATAGTATCATTGAACTTAAGATACCACTGTCGGGAAGCCTGTTTAAGTCCATATATTGATTTATTAAGTTTACACACCATATGTTCCTTTCCTTCTTTAATGAACCCAATTGGTTGGTCCATATAAACATCCTCTTCTAATGTTCCATTCAGAAAGGCAGTTTTAACATCCATTTGATGCAACTCAAGATCATAATGAGCTACTAGAGCCATGATAATTCTGAAAGAATCTTTCTTAGAAACTAGAGAAAATGTTTCCTTATAGTCAATGCCATCCTTTTGAGTAAAACCTTTGGCAACAAATCGAGCCTTGTAACGTTCAATATTGCCATGAAAGTCACGCTTAGTCTTAAAGACCCATTTATACCCAACTCTCTTGCATTCTTCTGGCAATTCCACAAGGTTCCATACATCATTTTTTGCCATTGATTTAATCTCATCTTTCATGGCATCTAACCATTTATCAAAATTATCACCATTAATGGCTTCTGAAAATAAGACTGGATCATTATCAATGCCTAAGTCATTTTCTGACTCTTGTAGATAAACCATATAATCATTCGAAATAGCAGATTTCCTTTCTCTTTTTGGGATCTTCTTAACACTACTTCTTGTGGTTGTTCTATTATAGGTTCATTGTTAACCTCAGGATCATTAATTTGTTGTTCTCCTTGATTGTTGTGTAATTCAACATAAGGAACAACAATTCCTAAAGTAGAGATACTAGTTAAAGGAACTTGTACTCTAACTTCCTTAATCTCTACATTTCGTGAAGTTTCACTCCCACTGGTTTCACCATTCTCACTGAATCTGGCATGTCCAGTTTCAACAATTCTTGTACTATGGGTAGGACAATAAAACATATACCCCTTTGATTTTATTGGATAACCAATGAAATATCCACTAATTGTTCTTGCATCCAGTTTCTTTTCTTGCAGATTGTATATTCTAACTTCTGCCTGACAACCCCAAACATGCAGGTGTCTCAAACTGGGTTTCCTACCTGTCCACAGTTCAAAAGGTGTCTTTTGAACTGCCTTACTAGGAACCCTATTTAACAAATACATGGCAGTTTTTAAGGCATACATCCACAATGATACAGGTAAAGATGAATTACTTAACATGCTCCTAACCATATCCATTAAGGTTCGATTACGCCTTTCTGACACACCATTTTGTCGTGGTGTACCTGGCATTGTGTCTTGAGCACAAATACCATGTTTCTCAAGGAACTTAGTAAATGGACCAGGATGTTATCCACTTTCATCATATCTTCCATAATACTCACAACCTCTATCTGACCTGACAATTTTCACTTTTCTGTCTAATTGCCTTTCCACTTCATTTATAAAAAATTCCAAGGCATTAACTGCTTGAGATTTCTCATGCAATAAATAGACATACCCAAAACGTGAAAAATCATCAATAAAAATGATAAAGTACCTTTCTTTATTAAAAGAATTTACATCAAAAGGTCCACATATATCAGTGTGTATAATTTCAAGAAGCTGGGTGCTTCTTGTGGCTCCTTTCTTTATGTGTTTTTTTTTGTTTTCCTTTAATACAATCCACACATACATTTAGATCAGTAAAATCTAAATCTGGAAGCATTTCATTCTTTACTAATCTTTGCATCCTTTCTTTGGAAATATGTCCCAAACGTTTATGCCACAAGTAAGTAGAACATTCATTCACTAAACTACGTTTAGTGCCAACATTATGATGCAAGGTCATAAGAGTTTCAACATATAAATCATCAAGATTCAATTTATATAAACCATCATAAAGTGTACCAGATCCAATCATACAAGTACGCTTATATAAACTGAAACAACTATTACCGAACCTAAAAGAGTATCCAACAACATCAAGTTTAGACAAAGAAACTAAATTCCTAGAAATACTAGGTACATAAAAAGTATCAAACAAATCTAAATGAAATCCAGTGTCAAGGATTAAACGATAAGTGCCGACAGCTTCCACTGGAACCTTCACTTTATTCCCCATAAAGACAAACTTCTCAGTTGGGTTTATGGTTCTGGTTGAAAGGAATCCCTGCATCATATTAGAAACATGAGTTGTGCATCTAGAGTCAATCCACCAAGTATTATGGGGAACTTTAGTTAAATTTGATTCGAAACATACATAAGCACTATGCTCACCTTTCTTTTCGAACCAAGCTTTACGTTTTGGGCAGTTTTTTTGGAAATGTCCAGAGTTTCCACAGAAATGACATTTGTCAACTTTCTTCTGGATTTTAGTAGAGGACTCGCCAATCTTTAATGGTCTTTTGCCCTTTCCATGTTTCTTAAAAGCTTTCTTTCCACCTCCTTGATTATTCAGATAATGAATGGAGTGATTCCCTTGATTCTTAAGTCTGGTTTCCTCTTGAACTAACATACTGTGCAATTTATGCATATTTCATTTGTCTTTCATGGTGTTATAGTTTATTTGGAAATGACCATACTCAGACCGTAACGAGTTCAAAATGAACTGCACAGGGAAATTCTCATCTACTTCCATTCCTAGAGACTTAAGTCTTGCTGCAATATTAGTCATCTCAATAACATGTTCATGCATAGCACGAGAACCATCAAAATTCATGGTGGTTAAAGTACTCATTAATGTCCCAGCAAGAGACTTATCAGCAGTTTGGGAGCGCTCTTCTATAAATTTCATAAATTCTTTTGCACTTTCAGTTTTGGGAAGAGCGAACTTAATGTTATTTGCTATGCTCATTCGCATAAACATCAGGCTAAGTCTATTTGACTTTTCCCAAGCTTTATAATGGATTTTCTCTTCATTGCTACTAGCAGCAGTAATAGCAGCAGGTTTCTCAACTTGAAAAGCTAAATCAAGATCCAACACACCTAAGTGAAATTGGACTTGTTCGCTCCAATCAGAGAAATTTAATTCATTAAAGATTGGAATAGACATAGCATACAAATGTAAAGATACAAGAATAGATACTGCAATTAACACATGCTTAACATTAATGCTTTGAGTCATAAAATTAACATTCAACACAGATTCAAACAACAAACAAGCATTTTATGTATACCAATGTTCTCCTTTGGGTGATACATTAATACACATAAAAAAATATATAATGATGCTAATAACATTAACATTATTTGGTAAGACATATGCACTAATTAGAAATAATTATTATCTTTGGATATAAATAAAACTAATAATGCATACTCACTACCAACAATTATATCCATTAATTATAAGAACAACTAATCAACCTTTGGGTGATCCATAAATGCCTTATAATAATGAACTTCAATTAACCCATTAACCAATAATTTATAATTTAGCATCCATTATATGGGTAATTGAAATAAAATTATCACTTATTTGGAATTAAATAAAACATTACGATTTGATCACTTTGGTGATTACAAATCTATCCTACATTTAATCCCAATACAAATCATAACAATTAAATATTATTTTCAACTATAAAATCTAGTTGTTTCACACGACTAACAACATGCAGACTTTAAATTTGAATTTTAATCAATATCACCATTCAAATTCAATCATTAGGATTATCAAGTTAGAAACTTCATTTGATTCCAAAATAATTAGGATAGTACTTTCATCTTAAGTGGCTATAATGGATGACGTGAATGGATCCTTTACAATGCATGTACATGATCTTTCATATTAATTTCCAATTTGAATTATGCTTGATACTTGCCATTTATAATTACAAATTGAAATTGATATGATAGGGAAAGAATTTGTAATCATGTTCTTATCTCAAATAAACTTTTATAATTTCAATTTGCAATCAGTTCATAATATGCAGTGGAACGAAAAAGTAAAAACCTTTATCACAATACAAAATTCCACCATTCATAAATTCCTAATATTAATATTAGGGTTCATACAAATTGGGAAAAAATCATTCATGGAGAAACATAAATTCAATAACGGGGCTCTGATACCATATAAAAGTTGTAGTTTTAGGCATTTGTGATTCCATTAATTACTACTACACATCATAAGGATCTTAGAATTTATGATTCTCATATGTTTTTAGTAGTAAGAGAAACTTACCTTTATCCATGAGAGACCCAATAAGAATGAGTTTTTTTGTCTCCCTTCTTAATCTGCCTCTTGGCCCTTCTTTTCTTACTACACTCTTTTTTTATGGTTAATTATGAATAACCTTGTATGGTAGAGACAGAACCCTTTTATTTCCCTTATTAACCAACTTCCATCAAGTTAGTTACCATCAGTTTAATATTTAATATTATAAGATTAACTTCCCATACTAACCAATAGGTCTCTTTAATTTATTAAATTAGCCTATAACCATAATTCACATGAGTCACATAATTTAACTTAATTTATTTGTTTATTTCCAACATGAAATGTATATGCTCATTAAGTTGACGTACGTTGATTCAGAAAATTTTCAATAACCAATTTATGAATATCACTATATAAAATGATAAATCAAATGTTGAATGTCGAGTTTTGTAATTCACATCACCTGGGCAAACTATTATACTTGTTACCAGTTAATCATGGTATATCAAAGAAATTATTCCTAGAAAATGGTGTTTTCTTTCAAGAAAAAACACGATAAGAAATGTCCATATTTTAAAGCTTATATGTTCCATGCACCCCAAAAGAGTATATTTGTTTCAAACTTTAGAAAGTTATTCTTATTATTAAACATGCGAATAAGATGACATTTTCATTTTTGTTTCAATTTTAAGAACTATATTTTTTTATTCCCTACAAGAAATTCATGGTGGTGTAGCTTGGGATGATAACTTACACTATGCACAAAATCACTGGCAGAACAGTTGACATGAATTGCATGGGAGACGGGGTCCTAGGATAATCATCCCATGCAATGGTTGCGTTAGAAGTGTTATATCTATCTCATTACCTAATGCAGATTACTTTTTAAAAGGAACCGAGAAAAATACAAAGGGTTTTAGGGATTAACACAAGGAAGGAAAATGGGGAGGGTTTTACCTTTTTATACAACGACCAACGTGTATCTTTGTTTTGAAATTCTTGCGTCTTTTATGCTAAAAAGTATCCTACACTAATGTTAAAATATCTTACATGAGTCAGATTATTCTCCCATACAACATTTCCATGCTAAACATGTGTTTTCTTATAATAATTATTGTATATTTTTTAGACTTCACAACTAAAACATTAATCTGGTGGAAATGAATATCTCGACACAATCTTGCATTAAAAAAGATAGTAAACCACGGGAGGGATTCAAAATCTACATACCCAATGGAATATCATGACCAAGGTTTGCTAAAACTATTTTTATCATATTTATGAGTATGTCAGTTTTTTGTGAAAATATTAAAACTATTATACAATTCAAAACAATAGCTTCTAATTATCATTTTATTTTGTCACTTATTTCAAAAGTATTTGTAAATGTGTTAAATTATGATTAAATCTATATATACCTTTTCACTACTAAATGACATTTGCAATGGTTCTAAAACCGCCACTAAATGCTGTGCCTTTAGACATTTAGCGGTGATTATTTTTAACTGCTGGAACAACCGCTACTAATAGTTCACCGTAAGGAAAACTGCCACAATGATGTTATCTGCGCTTATAATCGCCTCTAAAAGTTTCAATTTTTTAATAAAAATAAATTTTTCTTAATTATAAAAAATATTTTTATATCCTTTAATGTTTGTAATGCGACAATTATATATTTTATTTTATATATTAATGTCTTAGATATATATATATATATATATAGATTTTAATATACAAATTAATTTGATTATCAATATATAAATAAGATAAACTAAATTTCTAAATAAATAATTACAAGATCAATATATAGTCAATAATAATTATATTAATAATAAAATCAATAGGTCTTAACCTAGTTACACGTAATTAATGTAATAAAAGTTGCACAAAAATCTATAAACTCATATATATATATATATATATATATATATAGTCAAGCAAAACATAAATAAGGTTGATGACTATGTGAGGAAGAGGGTCTGACTTGTGCAGGTGTTCCTTCATCCTGAAATTAAAATAAATAAAATATAAGTTATTGGTATGCATTAAAATGTAGAAAGTTATTCTATAGCAAATGGAACCTATTAAGTGACATGTCATATAAACACCTAACAACCAGTAGATTATACTTGATTATCATGTTGAAATGGGAAACCAGTGTGTCCTCCAAATTTATGAACCACATAGGCCATTTGTTCTTCAAAAAACTTCATCCTCTTGTTCCTTGCTTCTAGTTGAGCTTCTAAATGTTTCGCCTTATCTTCCAACTCTTTTACTTTTCCATTCAATGGTAGGGAGCTTGTACTGTCCATGGATTGGTTACTTGTTGTTTGCAAGACTTGAGAAGGGAAAACTTCAAATCCCATGCCTCCAACCTGTCCTGGATGCTCTGGTCCAAAGACATTCAAGTATTCCTCCTCATCATTTACGGTATTTTCATATTCCACATCTAATTTTCTCTGTGAAACAAAAATTAGAGTGTATGGGAACCTCATCTGGTCAAGGAACTTACTTCGTCTCATATATACACTAGCATTTTGCTTAATTGCTAGTTGTGTTGCTGCAGATGATGACAAGTCTTACTATGAAGGCCAGCCATACAATCCACAGTATCCAACACCACCAAATTATACCAAATGTTTAAATGTCACATGGTAGCTAGTTCAGGTAGCAGAAAGACAAAGATAAGTTGTTTTATCTTTTATATGTTGTTTAATTTAAACTGTTAACAATACAAGGTGATGCTATCTTAGGATAATCTAAAAGTGAACAATTTTGATCATATGAATTAAGCTTTTTATTTTGGTAACATTTGTTAACAAAATTAAAGCAACACCAGATGGATGGTACAGAGCTTGGTAGTAGAAGAGTAGGATCAGTTAAAGCTGTTGTTAATTTATATGATGATAGGATTATAAAGACTGAAATAGTAATGTTAGCTAGCTAGGGATGACCCAAAAAACACCTATGGTCAAACATTTAATTAACCTCAATACCTACCCAATATAATTGTCTAAAATAATGCTACAAGAAAAAGACAATTTTTTTTTATCTATGCATGATATTGTGTAATAAACTATTTAACACTTTTAAGCCAGCCTTTTTAAGTTTGCTAAAGAGAATGATGTGTATTTTGGGTGAATCTTGTCAAATCTCATGGTAACTTAGAGATTCCCCTTTATGGCATTGTTGATAAGGAAAGTCTCTATCATTTTAACAACTTATTCCCAACCTTAAAGACTTCATTAACTCCAACTTAGCCTGCTTCACTTTCTGGTGTGTTTTCCTCACAATTGCCTCTATCTTTAACCATTTCTACATTTGTATATAATATACTAAGGCCAAACACAATTTCTCTTTCGCATTATCACATATGGCATCCATATTTTGATGCTTTAAAGTATGTATTACAATAGTGTAACATTTCTTTATCTAATAAAAGATCCATTTATCTTGATTGCACTATCAGTTGTCCAGAGAAAGTTCAATGCCCTATAACTATTTATACCACTCATTTTGAACTAGTTTTCAATGATATTTGGGGACCTACCCCAATTAAATCTTCTTGTGGCTATAAATATTTTCTTACCTGTAGATGTTCACTCAATTTAAAGATATAGCAGAATTACTATTTAACTTCAAGATTAAAATGGGTCAAACAAATTAGGGTGATGAATTTTGTCCTTTTTCTTCATTTTTCATTACTTTGGGAGTTATTAAGTTTAAGAGTAGAATTTATTTAAGGTTTTGCACAAAATACATTGTTTCTTTATTTGTAAAAAACTATTTAACACTTTTAAGACAGTCTTTTCTTTTTCCTCACTGTTAGTTAAAATGAAATAATTGTATGTGGCTAATGAGAAAACTACACAATCTTATTGAAGTAATTATCTATATTTTTTATATGTTATGCATAACTTAAGAGTTAAGGTTGTGTAATCTAAAATCCATCTACACGTATTAGAGAAACATGAAGGGGCTTTGATTCTCATGCCATATCTAGCTAACAAAGCTGCTGTTAAAGCCAATCTATTATTAACATTTTATGTCTTCTATTTTTTTCCTCACATATTCCTCATAAGCCCTTTTCAAAACAAAGGAACTCCAAAGAAGAAACGACCTTTCACACCCAAGCAGAGCAAAAAAACTGATCCGGTCTCAATATCGGTATCCGATCTGCAAGACATATTTCAACGTCTTTGTCAAGACATCAACGTGTAACCGGTGTCATCGGTATACATCCGGACTGTAATTCCGTATCAGGCGTTCTCCCTATACCGGTCGTTCAGGATAACACCATGACACCGGACAACACACACGTCACTGTGCAAAAGACAAGGATCATTGCTACAGGGATCGATCAATAATTCCCTACACTACGAGCCAAATTCTGCTCACGGGGATGGTCAACTTGTTCCCTAATCCTAGTCTATATTCTCCATGCTCAATATAAAATAGCCACTTGACCCAATCATGCTGGTAAGTGCGCAATAAAATAATGTTAATGGGAGTTAGTGGTTCCCCACTAATGAGTCCTCGTAAAATGAGCCAATCAGGTATATGAACTCATTTCATTAATGAAGTGAGGGATCTTCAACTGGATCTATGAAAGATTACTCTCTAAAATACATTCCTTACTTGGAATATCATCACTGACTTGAGCGTCGGAGAATCTTTGCAGGTGACACCACCATTCACCCACTTCAACGCGTTAGGTCGGTGTGAAGGATCTCCAAGATGCCCAATCCGCTCTCCTCATTCAAGGACAACGGATATTTACACCGGATACTCATACATCCGGTCTTCTGCACAGTATTTGCATACTATTTATGATTGACTTGAGTCCGGATCTCTAGACCCCGGTTCAGGACAGATCATTGGCACGCCCAGTGGGACACGATAAAGTTATTCCCATATCCTTTGACATAGCAAGTAATCCTCAATGGAAGGCGAAGTACAAGATTTCATGGAGAATCAGCCTGAAGGCAGAACCAACCCCAATGTCTTCAGGAAGCTCAACTTTGATTCTCATGGGGGCAGCTCAAAAAAGATAGTGACAGTGTCTAATCCTGATCCTCGTGATGAGCTAATTAGTCAACTCCAAAGGGAACTCGCTGAATTGTGAAAAGAAAGAAGGCAAAGCGAGGATAAGGAATCATCTCGCACACGACACACTCCCCATACAACTGATGGTGAAAAATCCACCACTCTCCAATACTCAAATATCTCTACGTTTGAGGGGAGAGAACAGACTCGTGATTCTGAAGATGAAGCTTCCCAAAGGAAGAAAGAGTCAACGACAGCATCCCCAGTGTCTTACAAGCTAAAAGTTCCTTTTTCAAGGAGACTTATGAGCATCCACATCCCCAAGCACCTTCAAACTACTCAGCCACTTTCCATCGGAAAATATAATGGTGAAACTGATCCTACTAAGCACCTTGATGCTTATGTGTTTGAAGCCATGTACTTGGGGGCTGATGAAGATGTGATGTGTCGAATGTTCCCTCGAACGTTATCTGAGGAGGCCCTCGGATGGTTTAAAGGCCTACCTTCTGGATCCATAGATTCTTGGGCTGAAATGGCAGCTACTTTTGAGACCCACTTTGTCATCTCTAGAGATGTGCCCAGGACATCTCATACCTTAGCTCAGATTAAGCAAGGTGAAAACGAAGGCTTAAAAGATTTCTTGAAGAGGTTCTACAAGGAAGCAGCCCTGGTTCCTAACCTCACAGAGTCCATTAAGCTGCATATCGTTATTGAGGCGTTGCAGCCAGGATCAGCTTTTGCTCTCTCATTAGCGAAAAGCCCTCCTATAACTTTTGAGGAGTTCAGGAAAAAAGCCTCAAAGTACGTGAGTATAGAGATGCACTTGGAAGCCATAGCTGCAAAGAAAAAGCCATCAACACCACCTTCCCAAACCCAAAAAGGTAAGGAAAAAGCGAGGTCAGAACGCATGGAGAGGCCATTCACCAATCCCAAAGTTAATAACCACTCTCCTCGACCTCGAGAAAGGCATGTTAATTCCTTCAGCCATTATGCACAACTATCTGCCAAGCCATCTCAGATTTTGAGAAAGGTCGGATGGCCAGCTTTTAGCATCTATGGCGTTAGAAGGCCAGCCCCCATGAAAAGACCAGGGAATCCCCGTAAGTACTGTGATTTTTATGAACAGAACGGTCATTCCACTGATGAATGCCAAGCTCTAAAGAACGCAGTTGAAACGCTAATTAGAGAAGGCAAGTTAAAGCAATACCTGTTCAAAGAGAAATCCTTTAACAGAGTAGAGCGGAATGAGAAAAGAGAAAGGGATCCAGATGACGGGGATGACAATAACCGTAATCCGGTCAAAAAATTCTCTGCTTCAGAGAAACAAAAGGGTGTGATGACTGATGAAATAGCACACAAAGATAGCATGCCTCAGCAACAGCGTCAAGGCCGGTGTGAAGTCATTGACATGATTGCTGGAGGATTCGCTGGAGGAGGAGCTTCAATTGCAGCTCGTAAGAATCATCATAGAATGATTCTGTCTGTGCAAGGGAAAGTCAAAGACAATCACCCTTACAGAGGTGGGGTTGAAGCTCCAATAATCTCTTTCTCCGATGAGGATTTTGGCCCAACCGTTCCTGGTGGTGACGATGCTGTGGTCATCACTGCAGTGATAGCCAACAAGGACTCTAAAGAATCCTTGTTGACCAGGGAAGTTCCTGCGATGTTATTTTTTATAATTGCTTTGAAAGAATGGGTTTTAAAGACTCAGACTTACAGCCTTATACGCAGGAACTAACAGCTTTCAATGGAGCAAAGCAATCGACTAAAGGGTATCTTGATACCCTTATTTCGTTTGAAGGCGAACCAGGGGCCAGAACGGTTAAATCCCAAGTGCTGGTAATTGATGTCAAATCACCATTTAATGGCATCATAGGCCGCCCCACACTAAATGCAATGGAGGCAGTTGTATCAACCCCACACCTCCTTATCAAGTTCATTGACAAGGATAATGCTGTTTCATCTATCCAGGGTGATTAAGAGATGGCTAGGTACTACTACAACTTAAGCCTCAACATGACAAAGCTGGAAGCTTCTAATAAAAAGAGGAAACTTAATGATTCTGGAGCAGCTGCTGGATCTGTAAGCCTTGTCGACCTGGATCCTAGGGCGGATTTGAACATTGATCCGTCCAACCCATTAAAGCCCACACCGGATGGAAGTTCCAGGGACATCGTCTTGGGAGATTCTCCAGAAAAGATAACCCATATTAATGACAAGCTAGATACAGAAATGGAACAGCGACTACTGACGCTCCTGCAAGAATTTAAAGACCTCTTTGCATGGACTGCAGCCGATATGCCTGGCATAGACCCTGCTTTCTGCTGTCATAAATTATCCGTCTATCCAGAGACGAGACCGGTTGCCCAAAAGAAAAGAAGATTGGGCCCAAAGAAACAGAAGGCAGCTTGCCAGCAAACTGAGGAATTGCTGAAGGCCGGATTTATCAAAGAAATCCGTTATTCCTTTTGGCTCTCGAATGTGGTGATGGTCCGTAAGTCCAATGGTAAATGGAGAATGTGCATTGACTATGTGGACCTCAACCGCTGCTGTCCAAAGGATCCTTATCCTCTTCCTAATATAGATCAGATGGTAGATGATTCCTCTAGTTATCAATACCTGAGTTTCATGGATGCTTATTCAGGTTACAACCAGATTTCGATGTGCGAAGAGGATCAAGAGAAGACAGCTTTCATAAATGATCGTGGTGTCTTTTGCTATACAGTTATGCCCTTTGGCCTCAAAAATGCTGGGGTAACATATCAGCGCATGATCAACAAGGTTTTTGAAGGTATGCATACCAAACTTGTTGAAGTGTACATTGATGATATAATAGCCAAGACACCAGTTGGAGGCGATCATATTGAAGACCTACGCCAAGTATTTACCCGCTTGAGAGAATTTAACATGAGGCTAAACCCAATGAAATGCACTTTCGCTGTCCCTGCTGGGAAGTTCTTGAGTTTCATGTTAACTCAACGAGGTATTAAAGCCAATCCAGGGAAGTGCCAAACGATTCTAGACATACAAAGTCCAAAGAATCTCAGAGAAGTCCAATCCCTGAATGGCAAAGTAGCAGCTTTGGCACGGTTCATGCCAAAAATGGCTCACAGATCACTCCCCCTATATAAAATACTGAAAAAGTCCAAGAAATTCGAGTGGGGACAGGAACAAGAGAAAGCATTCCAAGAGCTTAAGGAGGTGTTGTCCAAACCTCCCATTCTCACAAAGCCTGACCCCGAGGACACACTCATTCTATACTTGGCTATTTCAGATGAAGCTTTGGGAGTTGCCTTGATAAAAGAAACTCCCGATGGGCAGAGACCGGTCTATTTCACTAGCAAAACCTTACAAGGTGCTGAGATCCGGTATCAAAAAATCGAAAAGGCCGCCCTCGCTGTTGTTTGGGCCTCTCGACGTCTACGTCCGTACTTTCACGCCCATCCAATCATAGTGAGAATGGATTTACCACTCCGCTCTGTTTTATTCAAGCCCAATCTCGCTGGGAGGATGATCAAATGGTCTATTGAACTCTCTGAGTTTGATATAGCCTATGAACCCCGAAGCGCTATTAAAGCTCAGGTCCTGGCTGATTTTATTGTGGAAATGACAGGGACTGATCCAGATTCCCCTCGTGTCCATTGGACCATTTACGTTGATGGTTCATCGAACCAAAGAGGATTTGGAGCAGGTGTAGTTCTAGAAAGTGATGACGGAGTACACCTGGAAATCTCCCTTCGCTTTAATTTCAAAACATCCAACAACCAAGCTGAGTACAAAGCTTGTTTGGCCGGACTGAGAGCTGCAATTGACATCGGAGCTTCTGAGGCGACGCTCTGCAGCGATTCACAACTGGTGATTTCACAAATCTTAGGAGATTATCAGGCTCGCGAACCTCAACTCCAATTATACTTGAACTGTGTCAAGGAGTTGAGAGAGAAATTCTCGAAAATGGAATTCAAGCATGTTCCACGCGAAGAGAATACTAGAGCGGATATACTCTCCAGATTAGCAAGCACCAAACGACCGGGTAGCACCACTACGCTGGTTCAAAGCACACTAACGTCGCCCAGCATTCCTCTTTTCCCTTCTCTAAATGCCATAATGACAAACTCCCTTTATGGAGACACATGGATGGCCTCCTACATCTGTTATTTGGCTGATGGACAGCTACCTACGGATGAGAAGGAAAAGACAAGGATAAGGAGGGAATTACCATACTTCACTATGATCGATGGTAATCTTTATAGAAGGGCACTCTCCATGCCCTATTTGATTTGTCTCAAAGAGAATGAGGTGCAAGACGTAATGGAAGAAGTGCATGAAGGACAATGTGGACACCACGTCGGAGGAAGAAGCTTAATGCGAAAAATCCTCAGGGCCGGATACTGGTGGCCCACGATGAAGCAAGACTCCATTGACTTCGTCAAAAAATGCGACGCTTGCCAAAAATTCTCTAATCTTCACCACACACCGGCGGAAGAACTCTTCACATCCGCTGTTCCATGGCCCTTCTACTGATAGATGTCCAATTTACCTATATTTTGTATGATTAATGAAGCATAAATTGGATAGAATGTACAATGTTTGTCAATTTTATAAGCTAAATAGAAAAGAAATAGTGAATGAACACTGTACAAGTTGATTGGCTAAATTTTGTTACAATCTCAGGAAAACTCAAAGAAGAAAGAAGAAAAGAAATAAAGAAAATCACCAAGTGTTAAGCAAACAGAGTGATAATCGCTCAAGCTAAGGAGATATCGCTTGAGCGAAGCATGATCGCTGAAGAAAAATTGAAGAACCCGCTTGGGCGAGCCATGAATATAACAAATAACAAGTATCAGGTCAAGACTCGCTTGAGCGAGGAGAGATACGCCCAGGCGAAATCAAGCCAGTATTGAAAATGAAGTATTCGCCCGAGCGACCACTGAAGCCGCTTGAGCGAGATTGGAACAGAATGCACTAGCAGTAGTTTTGCTCAAGCGCTGTGAATAAAGAAGCCAGCGAATTTCTTCCAGAATGCAGCAATGTGAAGGGCGCTTGAGCGGCACTATTTCGCTCAAGCGGAATTTGTCCAGAACCAAATTTTAAAAGGGCTCGCTGCAGTTTATGAAGATACGGCTCAAGCGAAATGGAATAAAGTATCAGATATGAAGATTCGCTTAGGCGAATCTAGACCGCTTAAGCGAATCAAGCCCATAATGAAGCAGGACGTGGAATTCCTTCGTGCTGAAGAATGCTCATCGCCTGAGCGAAATATAAACTCGCTTGAGCGAGTTTTCTTTTATATAAGCTTACTGCATGGCGGCTGAGAGGGGGGCGAGACATTTTAGAAAAACACTTTTGTACTCTGTATTTTCTTCATCTTCTCTAAGCTGTAATGACCACCATGAGTGGCTAAACCTTTCCTTGGGATTGGATGTAGCCTTTCTTACTAGAAGATTATCAATGATATATTCATGAATCGGGTAACTTTGTTCTATGATTCTTGGTATTTCATTTTGTGTTCACTGCTTGAATCTACTTGATCACTAGTTTCTTGAATTAAGTTTACGTTTGTTGTTGGAAAATAACTTTCGAAAACAGATCTAAATGAAATGCTCAATGTGAGTAAATAACCAGGGATGGTATTTAACGCATTGAACGTCCAAACAATCGGTAGTAATGCTGGAATGGAATTGAAATGATCAAGGGATTGACGTTATCAAATCTGTTCTTATGAATTTCATAGTCAAGGAATTGATATGAATGACATTGATTGTGACGTAAAGTATTATAGTTCAAACCCCGTTTTCATGAATATACGTTGTGTATCGGAAGGTAAGATCGGTGAATCCTGATCCCAGCTTTTACAATTAGATAAACTCCTTTTATTTCACTGCATAATCGTTCATATATTATCATTTATATTGTAAACTCAAAACCATGAAAGTGATCGTTTTAATCCGCCGTAATATCTTAAGTTTCAATTGCTGATGATCCTTAGTGGGAACGATATCTTTTATAACTACAACTACCGTGTTTAAAACTTGGCACGTTTCTTTGAGTGTATTATACAAACTTGATTCTCTTAAAATACACCAACAAGTTTTTGGCGCCGTCCGCCGGGGATCGAAGTAATTGAATTAAGTTATTACGGTGTGTGAATACTGTACGTATTGCATTTTTGTGTTGTTTAGTATCAATTTCTTGGTTAACCTCTCCTTTGCTAGCTTTGCTTATGATATTAAGAAGTCAGGGATTCAAAGAACAGGTTGAAATAGATCCTGAAATTGAAAAGACTTTGAAGAAAATCAAAGCCAAAGCCAAAGCACAACAAGAGGAGGACCAATCTTCTTCTTCTTCTTCTCCAATTTCAACACCAACAACAATTCTAAAATCTGAAGCAAATATAGAAGGACATCAATCACCAAGGCGTACCTTGGGAGACTATGCAAATCAACAAGGACCTAGATATTTTTCAAGCATAGCAATCCCACAAACCAGAGCCTTGGAAATGAAACCAGCATTTCTTAGTTTAATTAGTGCTCACCAATTTACTGGAATGTCACATGAAGACCCATATACTCACTTGGCTATATTTTATGAATTGGTAGGTACTATGGGCTTTGAGCAAGGAGATCTTGAATCAGCATACCTCCGGTTGTTCCCATTTTCTCTAGCTGGAAAGGCCAAAGAATGGTTGCAATCTCATCCAAACCAAAGTTTAAATAATTGGTCTAGTGTGGAGGAGAAATTCTTGTTTCGTTTCTTTCCACCGTCAAGATTCATAAAAGCAAAGTCTGACATCTCAACTTTCCGTCAAGGAATGGAAGAACCTTTTTGTGAAGCATGGGACAGATTCAAGTCCTTATTGCGCAAATGTCCAAATCATGGATTTGAAGATATAGCGCAGCTGAATATTTTCTACAATGGTCTAAGGCCTGATACAAAGATGATTCTAGATGCTGCTGCTGGTGGAACAATGATGACAGTAGATGCTGACCAAGCAACCAGAATCATAGAAGCTTTGTCATCCACAGATTATCAAGCACAGCATGATAGGCAGCAAGTACAAAAGAAAGGAATTCTGGACTTGAATACTTCTGATGCTATTTTAGCCCAAAACAAAATTTTGACCCAACAGATCGAAGCCTTAACTCAACAGATGGCCAAACTTCCTCAACAATTACACTCAGTTCAATCTGCACAACCTCAGCAACAAATGAATGCAAGATGTGATTTTTGTGGAGGTGACCATCCAAATGGACATTGTGGGTCGCAGGAAGAAGCTGTCCATTACATGAACAACCAAGGTAGACAAAATAATTTCAATTCCAATTTTACTAATCAACCATTTCAGGGATGGAGGAACAATGCAAATCAAGGCCAAGGTTGGAGGCAAGAAGCTAATACATACAATAGACCACAGGCCCACCAACAAGGACCGTCTCTGATGGAAAAGACAACTAGATTGGAAGATACATTGGAAAAGTTCATGCAAGCTTCTCTAACAAATCAGAAGAATACAGAAGCTTCCATCAGGAATCTAGAGACTCAGGTTGGACAGCTTGCCCGTCAAATGGCAGAACAAAAAAGACCTCATTATGGAGCCAACACTGAAGCGAATCCTAAGGAGCAATGTCAGGCAGTGATGACCAGAAACGGAAAAACTACAGGTGTAGAATTGGGTGAAAAAGAAAAGGAAGAAGAAAGACTTTTGAAAGAAAAAGAAAAAGAAAAAAATAGAGAAAAAAATGAAAATGAAAAGAGTGAGACTGTAAATAAAGAAAAAGAAAAAGAGAAAGATAAAATGAGTGATGTAGAGAAAGGAAAGATGAAGGTGGATGAAGGTATACCACAGCTGAAAAGCATGCCTTACCCCAAAAATCCTTCCAAGCGGGATAAAGAAAGGCAGTTTGCTAGGTTTATGGACATATTCAAGAGATTACAGATCAATGTGCCATTCATGGAAGCCATGGAGCAGATGCCTACCTATGCAAAATTTATGAAGGATTTACTGACAAAGAAGAGAAGATTTTCGGAGGAGACAGTAGAATTAGAGGCTGGATGTAGTGCTATAATTCAAAAAGCATTACCGCAGAAGACCAAAGATCCGGGAAGCTTTACAATTCCTGTCACCATTGGTAGTATGCCAGTAGGAAAAGCATTACTTGACCTAGGAGCAAGCATTAATCTGATGCCATTATCTATGCTGAAGAGAATTGGTGATCTGGAAATTCGACCAACTAGAATGACTCTCCAATTAGCTGATAGATCAATGAAGTTCCCTTATAGAGTTGCAGAAGATGTTCTAGTGAAAGTAGACAAATTCGTGTTTCCAGTGGATTTTGTGATTATGGATATGGAAGAGGATTCAGAAGTACCTTTGATCTTGGGACGACCATTTATGAAGACTGCAAAAGTTATCATAGATGTTGATGATGGGAAATTAAAAGTAAGAGTCCAAGACGAGGAAGTCAATTTTGATGTTTTTGAAGCCATGAAATATCCTGCAGACAAGCAGAGTTGTTTCAAAATTGATGTGGAAGAAGAGACAATTTCAAAACAGCTTCACAAGATGAACAATTCAAGCCCCCTTGAAAAGGTTCTAGTGAATGCTGTTGAGAGTTTTAATAATATGGAGATGGATGAAGTGCAAGAGGTTTTGCAAAGTCTTGAAGCTGGTAAGGTGGTGACAAGCGAGGAAAGCAAAATGGACAAACTAGATGAAAAACAAAGTCCTGAGGTTCACAAGATAGAATTGAAAGAATTACCTTCAAATCTGAAGTATGTATTTTTAGATGACCAAGGTAATAAACCAGTAATAATTAGCAGCACTTTGTTGAAAGAAGAAGAAGAAAAGCTGATTGAAATTCTGAAAAAGAATGAGCAAGCTATTGGTTGGAAACTAAGTGATTTGAAAGGCATCAGTCCATCTTATTGTATGCATCATATTTTTATGGAGCAAGAATACAAACCAGTGGCTCAACCTCAAAGGCGGTTAAATCCAATCATGAAAGAGGTCGTGAAGAAAGAAGTGCTGAAGTTATTGGAAGCAGGAATGATCTACCCTATTTCAGATAGTGCATGGGTGAGCCCAGTTCAAGTGGTACCAAAGAAGGGAGGCATGACGGTAGTGAGGAATGAAAATAATGAGTTGATTCCAACCAGAACAGTAACGGGATGGAGAATGTGTATAGACTACCGAAAGCTCAACCAAGCAACAAGGAAAGATCATTTTCCATTACCATTCATGGACCAAATGCTGGAAAGATTGGCGGGACAAGCTTATTATTGTTTTCTGGATGGATACTCAGGCTACAATCAAATAGCAGTGGCTCCAGAAGACCAGGAGAAAACAGCATACAATTTATCTATAAAAGATTTTTCGAAAATTGCTAAACCTTTGAGTAATCTGCTGCAAAAAGAGAATTCTTTTCAATTTGATAATTCATGTTTGCTTGCTTTTCAAACGTTGAAGGAAAAACTAACTACTGCACCTATCATAGTTGCACCCGATTGGAATCTTGATTTTGAAATCATGTGTGATGCAAGTGATTATGCAATAGGTGCAGTGTTAGGACAAAGAAAATCTAGAATTTTTCATCCAATACATTACGCTAGTAAAGTTTTGAATGAAGCTCAAATCAATTATGCCACCACTGAAAAAGAATTACTAGCTGTTGTGTATGGGCTTGAAAAATTCAGATCGTATTTAATTGGTGCACGAGTAATAGTTTTTACAGATCATGCAGCAATTAAATACTTGATGAATAAATCTGATTCCAAACCAAGATTAATTAGGTGGATTTTGCTGCTACAAGAGTTTGACTTAACCATTCTTGACAAAAAGGGCAGTGAGAATCACATTGCAGATCATTTGTCCAGATTAATTAATGAGGAAATTACAAAGATACAGCCAGAAGTTCCTGAAGAATTCCCAGATGAAAGGCTGTTGTTGATTCAAGAAAGACCATGGTTTGCCGACATGGCAAATTTCAAGGCTGCCGGAGTGATTCCTGAAGACTTTACATGGCAGCAAAAGAAGAAACTTCTGAAGGATGCACAACAATTTATTTGGGATGATCCTTACTTATTCAAGCTTGGATCAGATAATATTTTGAGAAGATGTGTATCTGAACAAGAAGCCAGGAGTATTCTGTGGCACTGCCATAGTTCAGCATATGGAGGACATTTCAACGGGGAAAGAACCGCTGCTAAGATCCTACAATCAGGTTTTTTCTGGCCCTCTATATTTAAAGATGCTAACTCTTTTGTGCAGAACTGTGATACCTGTCAGAGAAGTGGAAGTATCTCAAAGAGGAATGAAATGCCACTAACAACCATCTTAGAGGTAGAAGTTTTTGATTGTTGGGGCATAGATTTTGTTGGACCGCTACCCTCATCACTGTCAAATGAATACATCCTGGTAGCTGTTGATTATGTTTCGAAATGGGTCGAAGCAATGGCTTGTGCAAAGGCAGATGCCAAAACTGTAATCAAATTTTTGAAGAAAAATATTTTCAGCAGATTTGGCACTCCCCGAGTTCTGATAAGTGATGGAGGGTCTCACTTTTGCAACAAACAACTTCAAAAGTGTTTGGAACATTATGGTGTCAAGCATAAGGTGACTTCTCCTTACCATCCACAAGCCAATGGCCAAGTGGAAGTATCTAACAGGGAGATCAAAAGAATTCTGGAAAAGACAGTTTCCCAAAGCAGAAAAGATTGGTCTCTAAAGTTGAATGACGCTTTGTGGGCATACAGAACAGCTTTTAAAGCTCCAACAAGGTTCTCACCCTACCAATTAGTCTATGGAAAAAGCTGTCATTTACCGGTGGAACTAGAACATAAGGCCTATTGGGCAATGAAGTTGCTCAATTTTGATCCTGAAACATCAACAAAGGAAAGGAAGATTCAGTTGGAAAAATTGGGAGAATGGAGGCGAGAGGCTTATGAATCATCAAGAATTTATAAAGACAGAATGAAAGCCCACCATGACAAAAAGATTTTAGCAAAAAGCTTCTACCCAGGACAATCAGTTCTTCTATTCAATTCGAAGCTAAAACTTTTTCCAGGAAAGCTGAAATCAAAATGGTCTGGACCTTTCCTTGTTAAAGAAGTCAGATCATATGGTACTGTTGAGTTGCAAGATCCAAATTCAGACAGAACCTGGACAGTTAATGGACAAAGACTCAAACCATATATGGGTGGCGGAGTGGAAAAGCTAGATATGCTGATCCACTTTACTGAAAACTGAAACATTAATCAGGCGTCGAGCTAACGACGTTAAACAAGCGCTACCTGGGAGGCAACCCAGTGTGTTTAATTTGTTGTTGTTTTGTTTAGATATGCAATTGTGTGAATGTTTCTTTTTGAATGAGATGCTTTATAAATGAGTGAGAAGACTAGAAGGAATCAAAGGATCGAATGATGAGATAAGTTTTTGAAGAAAATACAAGTGGAGGATATAAATTTTCAAGTATGAGGGTATTCGCTCAAGCGCATCCATTTAGCTTAAGCAAAAAACTTATATTTTGATACTGGACATAAGTCGCTTAAGCGACCTATCTTTAGCTTGAGCGAATGTCCTCTTCGCTTGAAAAATTTCACCTTTCGCTCAGGCCAAGACAAGGGAATAGCTACTGGATAAATTTCGCTTAAGCTAGTTAAAGACCGCTCAAGCGAATTTTGCAGAACACTCATTGAATTGAAGAAAAACCCATTTTCTGCAATTATCGCTCAAGCAAATTAAATCACGCTTAAGCGACGTATCTTTTATTAAACACTGGAACAAAATCGCCCAAGCGAATTCATCTCGCTGAAGCGAATTTTGTCCAGAAAGCAAACACCGCATACTCGCTTAAGCGCCATTCATTTCGCCCTAGCGAATTTTACCCAGTGTCTTAATCACATTAATTCGCCTAAGCGAAGGATATTTAAATCAAGCGAAGGGATTTTGGGAGTATCAGGTATCTTCTAATTTCGATTTCGCTACAGCGAACCATAATCGCTTGAGCGAAATTAGAGAGTGAAACTTAAAATTCGCTGTAGCTGTTTAATCTCGCTTGAGCGAATTTAAGCGGTTACGCATTCCTTTTAAAAGCATACAACCTGTTCCACTCCCGAACTCCCAAAACCTTTTTAAAGCCCTCAACTTCTAAATCCCTCACATTATCATCGTTGATTCCGAAGGATTTCTTGCAGTTTCTCCCTCATCATTCGTATCAAGTTCTCATTTTTCTTTTCTTTCCAAGTAAGTTCTCTCATTCCTCATGCATCTCTTCATCTTCTTCTTCGTTACGGTTGTAGCTCTTTATTAATATTGTTTGATTTTAGTTTTAGGATAGTTAGGGTTTGATTTTCGTATCTACTATGTTGTTTTGCATAATGAAACCCATATGTAAATTATGCCCTAGAATAAAGAAGTGAAACCATTTCCCTTGAGCATGCTCTGTTTTTTTTTTATTTTTGTGTGGCTGCTGAAAAACCAATGCATGCACTTATATAATGTTCCCGATTAGGTTCAGTGTTGGCAGAAACAATTAACCATGTCCGTTTTGTGATTCATGACATCAATAGCTCAACGTTTTTTGTAACTGTCGAAACCTTTCCTCATGCTCTGTTTTTCAGTAAAATATTGTGAACTAGATGGTGTAAGCAATAAACTCTGTTTTTGAGTACTTTTTGCCTTATGAACTCTATACGCATTTTCTGTTTTTCAGGATGGCAAGAACCAAAGTAACAAGTGCTGAACCCCCACGACAGAGTGAAAGAGAAAAGGGTAAACGAAAAAGGGTTGAAGGGAGCTCGTCCCAACAAAACCAGAAATTCAGGAGTAAGGAGCACAAGCAACGCCTTGAGAACATAGACCATTGGACCTTTATTCCTGAAAGGAAAGTTGATTTACGTGCGGGAGAGTGTGATGACTTCCTAGAATTATTGAGAAGAAGAAAATGGTTGAGAGTTGCAAACCCCAGACATAAATTCGACCCCGAGATTGTCAAAGAATTTTATGCCAACGCATGGAACAAGGAGGGCACTTTGGAACGCAAAACATGGGTTAGGGGCACCTGGATATCGTATGATAGAGACACTATCAACGAACATTTAGGTGATATGCTTCAGTTACCTGACGGAGATTTGTGCACCTATGGCACTTTAAAGAAAAACCGACATATTTACCCCACACAGGATCTTGAAGATAAACTCTGTTTACCAGGGCATCATATATATCGAGGGGCTAGCCAGCATCCTTCCAGACTTCTGAGGAAGGATATGACAATGCTGACTAGGGTGTGGACAGCATTTCTCCTAGCAAATGTCATCCCGAATGCCCATGTATCTGATTTACCCCTTCCAAAGTGCGAGCTTCTATTCTGCATTCTCTCTCGAAATATGTCTGTTGATCTTGCGTAGATAATTTCAGATGAAATCTTTAGGTTTGCTCAGCAAAATCCGAAGACTACATTAGCTGATACAAAACCTAAAGCCAGCCTTGGTTTCCCTGCATTCATCACTGGACTTTGTGCAGTCCATGGGATCGATGTTAACCCTACCACTCCGATTAGGCCATCCATCGATCGGAAATTTATAGATTTGAATTGCAGGGTACCCACACCTACACCACAGGTTCAGACACCACCACCACCACCTGTGGTATCCTCACCTACAGTTCAGCCACCTCTCCAACCACCGCCTCCACCTACTTATGATCCTACCCTCCTTGCTCATCTTCTACACATTGAGCGACAGCAGGCCGCTCTTCACAGAGGCATGCTGTATCATTACAGAGCTAGCTATTGGAGCCATCCTTCAGGCCCTTTTATGCACCCCGACCAGTTCGTGGAGCGTGTTGCTTGGCCTGGGGACAGTCCTATTTTGCAGGAGGAGGAGAGACCAGCAGCTGACGCTGCTGAGCCAGAGGCACCACCATCACCACCAGCCACATCAGCAGGACCAGCAGGACCAGCAGTTGCACCTGTCACAACACCAACTGATACACAGACTCATCAGCAGCAGGAGGCTGAAGACAGGGAATTTGA
The DNA here is from genome assembly GCA_037962975.1 of Clitoria ternatea. Lineage (NCBI taxonomy): Eukaryota > Viridiplantae > Streptophyta > Magnoliopsida > Fabales > Fabaceae > Clitoria > Clitoria ternatea. The sequence continues at coordinate 34,589,709 of CM075670.1, forward strand.
AGAGCAGCTGGATCGAGTGGTCACTGATATTGTGATGATGCAAGACTGAGCATGCTATTGTGGTTCCTTTAAATTTTGTCAAGTTTATTTAAGTTTATGCTACTTTATGTTTCTTTTATTATGTTACTTTACATTCAGTACTTATTATTCAGTACTTTCCTTTTATGTCAATTTCATATGATTTACAGTAGATTTTCATGTTTGCGCCTAAATGAATTTTGTACATACGTTAGTTATAATGTTTAGGCGCGGAAATTTTGTTTTTATGACATGGAAAAGTGAAATGAAGATGTGAATTAATCCTAGGCTTACATAAAAGGAAGGATGACTAGTTTTGAAAACTATGATAATTCTTATGAATGTTGAATGAATCTTTCTAATTCTTGAGTTAGGAATTAGTTCACAATGTTTGAACCCTCTTCTGTGAGAATAAAGAAATCAAGACAATTAACCCAGTGAGATAGTGCAACTTTAAACACTGAGAGTTCATTGATCTTTGTGTAATCTTTCATTGCATGAATTTCTAGCAAGGATTATTGCTTAGGCAAGCATGGATAGGATAGAGGCAAATTTTGTGTAGAATAGGTTAAACAAGAGCCAAAAAGCTAACCTTCAAGTAATCAATCCAAATTTTGTGTTTAAACCCAATTGAGCCAAAATGAATTTTGTTCTTAACCTTAGAGCATGCCTGTACGAAAAACTTAAACCAACCTTAATGCATGCTAAGGACAGGAATAATTTTTCAAGAAGGGTATGTGAAGAGTTTGGCTGTGATTGTCAAAAGAAAAGAAGAAAAATTTTTTTTGGAACACAACGTAAGATCCTCCTACCAAGGTCAAAGAATAAACAAAATGAAGGAGGAATATAAAGAAAAAGTTGAACGGCTTAAAAGAAGCAAAAATGACATAATAAAAAGCCAAGGCCAAGAAATCTAAGTGTCCTTAGTATGTCTTTGCATCCAAAGAAAAACCAATGAATTTCTTGTAAGCCTGGCCAAGTTACAACCTATTAAAGACCTCTTGATCCATGTTTGTTTGAGTGGTTATCTCATGCAGTGAAATGAAATGCAATGATTGAATAACACTTGATCAATGATAAAGAGAGCAAACACTCACCTGGAAGGTATAAACAGAGAGAATTTCTTAATTTTTACAGCAGAGTGGTTACTTACAATTGTGTATTCTAGTTTCAAACTTAGAATTTGGTTAGATAAAATGAAGCATGATTGAGGATTTATCATTTGTGGATAGTGAAAAGTGTCCTTCACTTTATTTGCAGCTTTGATTAATTAAGATCTTTGTTTCACTTAAACTTTCTCTTGACTAATTGCTTGAGGACAAGCAAAGTTCTAGGTTGGAGAGAGTTGATAGATGTCCAATTTACCTATATTTTGTATGATTAATGAAGCATAAATTGGATAGAATTGATGATGCATGATTTATCTCTAATTCTCCAATTTAAATGTGTATAATTTGCCATCACTTAGTGTGTAACATATTGCATTTTAACACATTTTTATCATTTGATCTTTATGTAATATTTGATTAATAATTTGTGCCAAAGGAAAATAGATCAAAGAAACTCAAGAATTCCAATCCAAAATGAAGATCAAAGTGCCTATGGATCAAAGGAATCAAGAAATATTCAAAAGGATCTCAAAAAGGGTGAAAAAGTGTGTAAAATATGAAGAATCAGGGGGATGAATCGATTCATCCCCCTCATGAATCGATTCATACGGCTTTAATACATCAGGAAGTGAAATTTTGCATGATGAATCGATTCTTCCCTGCAATGAATCGATTCATACGTCTGAATCTTGCAAAAATTGGCTTTGAATCGATTCAGGAGGAGTTTTAAAGGCAATGAATCGATTCTTTCCTTAAATGAATCGATTCATACGAGTGATTTTAGCCCAGAATTGCATTTTGGAAAGCTTGAATCGATTCATATCACCATTGAATCGATTCATACGTTCAATAATGGCCCAGAAACACGTTTTCAAGCTTCTGGAAAGTGGGCAATGCACTGAGTATGGTGGACAAGGCACTCAAGCTGATCATGGAGCATTAAACTTGATCATGGAGCACCATGGAATTGTAAATTCAAGAGTGCATCTTCCATTATGAATTAATTATGGCAAAAGCTTGCTTTTGAAATCCTATAAATAGGCACAAGAGGAAGGGGTAGATACACCATTCTTCATTCATTCTTCATCTCCCTTCTTCACACGTTCTCTGCTTCTCTTCTTTGTTGGAGTTTCTCCAGCAACTTCTCCATTTCCGGGTTAGTTTTATTGTTGTAGTTGTAATTATGGAGGGCTAAAACCCTTAGATTGATTTTCTTGGAGAATGTTGTAATGTAATTTTGAGGTCATTAATTTTAATATAGTATGCTTTTATTATTGTTATTTCTTCATAATCATTCTCTACTTATTTAATTCCATTTTGTTTAATTGAATTTGTATGCTTAATCGGTTTAGTTATCCAAATGGAGTTAAATAAGATTTCAAATTAGAATGGATTAAGGAAATATGCATGCTTAATGAATATTTTCATAATCACTTTTAATAATTATGGTTTGCTTAATTCCATAATTTGAGAATAGATTATGTATATAGGCGATGTTCTTATGTATGCTCAATAATTCCTAGATTTTAAGATCTTGACTCCTTTTGCTTAATTAGGATGCTTGATTCAAATATTCATTTTTAAATGAAAGTAAAGGAATTGTGAATTGAAAAAGACGCTTAGTTGATCAATTCAAATTGAGCTAAGAAATTAACATTAATAAGTATACAAGTTATTTTTAGTGAACCAAGGATAAATTTATTTACAATACTCCAAGAAAATCAATCGCTTGTTATTTATTGTTTTAAATCCTTTATTTACCTTGTTTTAATTTTAATTGTGACAACAAAAATCAATCAAACCCCCCCAATTGTATGTTAGTGAACTTATGTTTGTAAAAATTTTTAGTTGTTTAGTTTTTATTTTTAATTGTTAAAAATTAGTTTAAGACTTGATTTTTCCTAAATTTCTGTGTTGATCCTTGAGAGAACGACCTAGGTTGACACCCTAGTACTACGTTAATTAATTTTAATGTACTAATTTGACGGAATAACGACTGCAAAAATACTCACGTCAAATTTTGGCGCCGCAGCCGGGGATCAACGATCTTTAGGAAAAATTCTTGTTTTAAATTAATTTTTTATTTGAAAAAAAAAATATTAAAAAAAAAATTTCTCTTTTTGTTTGTTTGTTTCTTTGTTTTATTTCTTTTGCATGATTTAGGATTCTTATGATTTATTGCTCATCATGATCTAATATCTTGTTGTATGCTATGTATGACTAGAAGAACTTTTGAGCATTTATATTCATTTGATCCTGAAATTGAAAGAACTTTTCATAGGTTAGTTAGAGAAGCTAGATTTAATAATAATTTTGTTGATATTGATAGTGATAGTATTTTTTCTGAATCTGTTGAAAGTACTGCTAGTTTTTCTGATATGGCTGAACCTCGTGAAAGAACTCTTAGAGAACTAGCTGCTCCTGAATTCACATACGAAAGTTTGTGTATTCAATATCCTGATGAGGATGTCCCTTTTATTCTTAAGACCGGACTTATACACTTGTTGCCTAAGTTTCATGGTCTTGCGGTTGAAGATCCGCACAAACACCTCAAAGAATTCCACATTGTGTGTTCCACAATGAAACCCCAAAACGTTCAAGAAGACCATGTCTATCTTAAAGCGTTTCCTCATTCTTTAGAGGGTGTTGCTAAGGATTGGTTGTATTACCTTGCTCCAAGATCAATCACAAGTTGGAATGACTTAAAGAAAATGTTCTTGGAAAAATTCTTTCCTGCCTCTAGGACAACTGCAATCCGTAAAGACATATCTGGCATTAGGCAACTCTCTGGAGAAAGTCTTTATGAATATTGGGAGAGATTTAAGAAACTTTGTGCAAGTTGCCCTCACCACCAAATTTCTGAACAACTTCTTCTTCAGTACTTCTATGAAGGTTTACACCACGTTGATCGCAATATGATTGATGCGGCAAGTGGAGGAGCTTTAGGAGATATGACTGCTGCTGAAGCAAGAAATCTGATTGAGAAAATGGCATCTAACTCTCAACAATTTGGTGTGAGAAATGATTCTTTCAAACCCATGTTTGATTCCAATTCTAGTTCATCTGGAATAAAACTTGAGAGCAAACTTGATGCTCTCACCACTTTAGTCACACAATTGGCAGTAAATCAAAAATCCATGACTGCTAAAGTGTGTGGAATCTGCTCTTCACAAGAGCACCCCACTGATTGTTGTCCTTCTCTACAAGAAAAGGATAATAATAGTCCTCAAGCTTATGCAAGTAACATCTACCATGATAGACCTCCACCACCACAAAACCATGACCTTTCCACCAATAGATACAATCCAGGTTGGAGGAACCATCCAAACTTGAGATGGGGAAACCAACAACAAAATCCCCAACCTCCATTTCAAAACAATGCACCAACCTTCCAAAGACCTACACCTCAACCATCCACAAGTGGCCCTTCTTTGGAGGATCTGGTGAAACAAATGGCTGCACAGAACTTAGAGTATCAACAAAGAAATGATGCTACCATTCAGAGTTTAAGCAACCAAATTGGGCAATTGGCTTCATCATTAAGCCAGTTACAATCTCAAAACTCTGACAAATTACCATCTCAACCAGCTGCAAATCCAAGAAATATGAGCGCAATTCAGTTAAGATCAGGTAAGAACCTTGAAGTACCCATACCTAAGGAACCTGAAAAACAAACAGATGTGCCCACAACAGTTGAGAATGATGAACCCTCTTCAAGCACAAGAAAGTCTGAGATACAACCACCCCAAATTCCACCTCATATCCCTCTTTCTTTCCCACCAAAAGCAATTCCAAGCAAGAAGATGGAAGAAGTGGACAAAGAAATTTTGGATACTTTCAGGAAAGTGGAAGTGAATATACCTCTTCTTGATGCAATCAAGCAAATTCCCAAGTATGCCAAATTTCTGAAGGAGTTGTGTACTCACAAAAGGAGACTCAAGGGCAATGAAAGAATAAGCATGGGTAGAAATGTATCTGCACTGCTTGGTAAGGAAAATATTCCTGAAAAATGCAAAGATCCAGGTACGTTTTCTATACCCTGTATCATAGGCAATAACAAATTTGAAAATTGCATGTTAGATTTAGGAGCTTCAATAAATGTTATGCCTATGTCTGTTTTTAAATCTTTGTCTCTTGGAAATTTACAACCTACTGGTGTAGTAATTCAGCTAGCCAATAGGAGCACTGCCTATCCTGCTGGAGTTATAGAGGATGTTTTGGTTCAGGTAGAACAGCTTGTTTTCCCTGCTGACTTTTTTGTACTTGATATGGAAGAAGGTATGCCTCAAATTTCTATTCCTATCATTTTGGGAAGACCATTTTTGAAAACAGCTCGAACCAAAATAGATGTTCATTCTGGAACTCTTTCTATGGAATTTGGTGACACGAGAGTTCAATTTAATATTCTTGATGCCATGAAATATCCATCTGAAAATCATTCTGTTTTCCAAATTGACATTATTGACGAACTAGTTTTTGAACATTTTTCTAATGTTGATTTGGAATACATGGATGATTCAAACAAATGTTTTGCATGCAATGATTCTGGAAGTTGTGATATTTGTGCTGAAATTGATAGATACATAAATTCTGATTCAGAATCTTTAGATATACCTGTTAACCATAAGGAGCTGTATGCAGGATTTCAAGAAAATTCTAACAAAATTTTTGAGGTGCAAACAGCAGAATCAAAATCTACTTTGTTAGTTCCATCTGTTTTGCAGGCACCCAAGTTAGAATTGAAACCCTTACCTGAGAACCTAAAGTATGTATACTTAGGGGATGATGAACAGCTCCCGGTGATAATTTCCACTTCTCTTGATGAAAATCAAGAAGAAAAATTGTTGCAGGTATTGAAGAAACATAAGAAGGCTATAGGATGGACATTGGCAGACATTCCTGGAATTAGTCCATCCATGTGCATGCATAGAATATTTCTGGAGGAAAATACTAAAGCAGTAAGACAGCCCCAGAGGAGACTCAACCCTGTAATCCTTGATATGGTTAAGAAGGAGATCACCAAGCTTCTACAAGCAGGAATAATTTATCCTATCTCTGATAGCCAATGGGTGAGTCCAATTCAAGTGGTTCCTAAGAAAACAGGGATCACAGTTGTGAAAAATGAAAAGGATGAATTGATCCCAACTAGAGTGCAGAATAGTTGGAGAGTCTGTATTGATTACAGGAGACTTAACCAAGCAACCAAGAAGGACCATTTCCCTTTACCCTTCATTGACCAAATGCTTGAGCGTCTCGCAGGTAAGTCTCACTACTGTTTTCTTGATGGATTCTCTGGATATTTTCAGATTCATATTGCACCTGAGGATCAAGATAAGACCACATTCACCTGTCCCTTTGGCACATTTGCTTATAGGAGAATGCCATTTGGCCTATGCAATGCTCCCGGAACTTTTCAAAGATGCATGATAAGTATTTTTCATGATTTCATTGAAAATTGCATAGAGGTGTTTATGGATGATTTTACTGTCTATGGATCTTCATTTAATGCATGCCTAGATAGTCTTGATAAAGTTTTAAACAGATGCATTGAAACTAACCTTGTCTTGAACTATGAGAAATGTCATTTTATGGTAAAACAAGGAATAGTTTTAGGGCATGTAATCTCTGAAAAAGGAATTGAGGTAGATCCTGCTAAAGTAGAAGTTATATCACATTTGCCTTACCCCTCTTGTGTTCGAGAGGTTCGTTCTTTTCTTGGTCATGCAGGATTCTACAGAAGATTCATAAAAGATTTCAGCAAGAAGGCTAGGCCACTATCCAGTCTGCTTCAAAAGGATGTGGCATTTGAATTTGATGAAAAGTGTAAGGAGGCTTTTAATTGCCTTAAGCAAGCATTGACAACAACCCCAATAATCCAAGCACCTGTTTGGACAGCTTCATTTGAGTTAATGTGTGATGCCTCTAATTATGTATTGGGAGCCGTCCTTGGTCAAAAGATTGACAAACAGCCTAGGGTCATCTACTATGCATCTAAAACTTTAGATGCTGCCCAGGTAAATTACACCACCACTGAGAAAGAGCTCTTGGCCATTGTTTTTGCATTAGATAAGTTCAGATCTTACCTACTCGGTTCTCGAGTAGTTGTCTTTACTGACCATGCAGCTCTGAAGTACTTGTTGAAGAAAGGTGAGTCCAAGCCAAGATTAATTCGTTGGATGCTTTTGCTCCAAGAGTTTGACTTGGAAATTCGTGACAGAAGTGGAACACAAAACCTTGTAGCAGACCATTTAAGCAGAATTGAGAATGCTCCTGATTCGGCACCTATTCGGGACCATTTTCCCGATGAACACCTCATGAGTATTTCTAACTCTTTTGATTCACCTTGGTTTGCTAACATTGTAAATTATCTTGTTGCTTCTGTTTTTCCACCATGTGCATCCAGAAACCAAATTTCAAAATTAAAAAGTGATGCAAAGTATTATATTTGGGATGACCCGTATTTGTGGAAATTGTGTAATGATCAGGTGATTCGAAGATGCATTCCCGATCATGAAATAGAATCAGTTCTTCGATTCTGCCATGCTTCACCAGTTGGTGGACATTTTGGTCCACAAAGAACAGCAAGAAAAGTGTTGGATTCAGGTTTGTATTGGCCCACAATTTTTAAGGATGCATGGAGAGTTTGTAACACCTGTGAGAAATGCCAAAGAGCTAGTAATGCTACCACATGGAGACAACAGATGCCTCAGCAACCAATGTTGTTTTGTGAAGTATTTGATGTTTGGGGCATTGATTTTATGGGTCCATTTCCTCCATCCTTTGGGTTTACTTACATTTTATTGGCTGTTGATTATGTTTCTAAATGGGTGGAAGCTAAAGCCACCAGAACTAATGATGCTCGAGTTGTTGTGGATTTTGTTAGATCTCAAATTCTTTGCAGGTTTGGCATCCCAAGAGCAATCATTAGTGATCAAGGAACCCATTTCTGCAACAGGACCATGCAAGCTATGCTCAGGAAGTATGGGGTTGTTCATAGAGTCTCTACTCCATATCACCCCCAAACCAATGGACAAGCGGAAGTCTCTAACAGAGAAATCAAAAGGATCCTGGAGAAGATAGTACAGCCTAACAAAAAGGATTGGAGCAGGAAATTAGATGATGCTCTTTGGGCACATAGAACAGCTTTTAAGGCACCTATAGGAATGTCTCCCTATAGAATTGTTTTTGGTAAAGCATGTCATCTTCCAGTGGAGATTGAGCATCGTGCTTATTGGGCTGTAAAAGCTTGTAACTTAGCACTTGATCAAGCAGGTGAGGAAAGAAAATTACAACTGAATGAGCTTGATGAGATACGTTTGGCAGCTTATGAGAACTCGAGGTTCTATAAGGAGAAAACAAAGAAATTCCATGATAGCTCAATAGCTAGAAAGGATTTTACTGCTGGACAGAAAGTGCTACTGTTTAATTCCCGGTTGAAACTGATGGCCGGAAAATTGCGCTCCAAATGGGAAGGACCTTTCATTGTTACGAATGTATTTCCCTATGGAGCTGTGGAAATAAAAAGTGAAAACTCCAACAAAAGCTTCAAGGTTAATGGACAACGTTTGAAGCCATTTCATGAAAATCCTTCACTTGTGGATGTTACAATGGAGGAACATGCTTTGGGGGAACCACTTCTTGATCCCCCTTGAGGGAGTTTTTCTTACCCATCTCTTTACTTTTTCATTCTATTGTCTATTTTGTATGCTCTGTCTTACATTGAGGACAATGTATGATTTAAGTGTGGGGGTGGGATTCGTGTGTTATTGTGTGTTGTGTGATTAAATTTTGTGTGACTTTGTTTTATTTAAAAAAAAATTTAGTTAAAAAAAAAAATTAAATAAAAGATTTTGTGTGTGTTTTTGTTTTAAAAAAAGCATGTTTTATTGGAATTTTAAGATATGCATGAGTACAAGTAAATTCTTTCATGTCTGATATGAGCTTAATGATATGTTATAATTTGAACTCAAACATTTTTGGTATGTTGAGAATGACATGATAATTGAGAAATGATCATATATGATGGAATTATACCTTGTGAGATTTTTGAGCCTTTAAATTTGATGGATCACTTTAAACCATCTTAATCCTTTCATGTGTGATTAATTCCTGAAGACTTACATCTTAATTTTTGTCTTGTTTCTTGATGATACTTGAAACTCATATGAATGTATTTTGATACAGGCATTTTGTTCAGTTGAGCCATTAAGCCAGATAAACCTACCATGAATAAATCATCTCTTGCTAGCCATTTTGAGCCTATTTAACTATTTCCTTGTTGCAGCTCAAATAAACCATGGATGAAGAACCAAAAATATACCTACCGTAAGAAATATATTGAAGCTTTGGAATCAAGAAAAAACAGGCATTCAAATAAGTGTGGGAGTGTGCAAAAAGGAATTGCAACTCTTGTTTCAAGTGTTATGCAATCTCATAAAAAAAAAAAATTTTACCAAATACCATACAATAAATGTTTTACCCTCACTGTTTGCCAGTAAAACTAATTGCTTCATTATTCTTTTTGGTATATATATAATATATATATTTCATCCATTTTAACCTTGGCCACATTGCAACCCTGTGAAAGCCCTGTGGATCTATACATGCATTTGTGTTGATTGAGGAATTAAGAAACTTGCCAAATTTTTAGACTGTTTGTTTTTCAGGAATTGTTTTGAGTGTATACACAAACCTTAAACACTTGAGAGTTGAGAGTATGTCTTGTGAGGTTCTATCACTTATGATCTTCTTTTCAGTTTAATTTAATTTTTACATGCCTAAGTGTTTGAATGATTTTTATATATATCTTGATGCTTTGTATCTTTCATGTTGAAAACTCTTGTTTCTTTGTATATTTCTAAGATTTCATGACAAGCATGCCAATTGTGTGTTGTTGTTTTCAACTTAATGTTTTCAATAAATTGTGATACTTGTTTTTTATTTTGATTTTGCCCGGGAGTGCAAAAGAATAAGTGTGGGAGTATTTGATGATGCATGATTTATCTCTAATTCTCCAATTTAAATGTGTATAATTTGCCATCACTTAGTGTGTAACATATTGCATTTTAACACATTTTTATCATTTGATCTTTATGTAATATTTGATTAATAATTTGTGCCAAAGGAAAATAGATCAAAGAAACTCAAGAATTCCAATCCAAAATGAAGATCAAAGTGCCTAAGGATCAAAGGAATCAAGAAATATTCAAAAGGATCTCAAAAAGGGTGAAAAAGTGTGCAAAATATGGAGAATCAGGGGGATGAATCGATTCATCCCCCTCATGAATCGATTCATACGGCTTTAATACATCAAGAAGTGAAATTTTGCATGATGAATCGATTCTTCCCTGCAATGAATCGATTCATACGTCTGAATCTTGCAAAAATTGGCTTTGAATCGATTCAGGAGGAGTTTTAAAGGCAATGAATCGATTCTTTCCTTAAATGAATCGATTCATACGAGTGATTTTAGCCCAGAATTGCATTTTGGAAAGCTTGAATCGATTCATATCACCATTGAATCGATTCATACGTTCAATAATGGCCCAGAAACACGTTTTCAAGCTTCTGGAAAGTGGGCAATGCACTGAGTATGGTGGACAAGGCACTCAAGCTGATCATGGAGCATTAAACTTGATCATGGAGCACCATGGAATTGTAAATTCAAGAGTGCATCTTCCATTATGAATTAATTATGGCAAAAGCTTGCTTTTGAAATCCTATAAATAGGCACAAGAGGAAGGGCTAGATACACCATTCTTCATTCATTCTTCATCTCCCTTCTTCACACGTTCTCTGCTTCTCTTCTTTGTTGGAGTTTCTCCAGCAACTTCTCCATTTCCGGGTTAGTTTTATTGTTGTAGTTGTAATTATGGAGGGCTAAAACCCTTAGATTGATTTTCTTGGAGAATGTTGTAATGTAATTTTGAGGTCATTAATTTTAATATAGTATGCTTTTATTATTGTTATTTCTTCATAATCATTCTCTACTTATTTAATTCCATTTTGTTTAATTGAATTTGTATGCTTAATCGGTTTAGTTATCCAAATGGAGTTAAATAAGATTTCAAATTAGAATGGATTAAGGAAATATGCATGCTTAATGAATATTTTCATAATCACTTTTAATAATTATGGTTTGCTTAATTCCATAATTTGAGAATAGATTATGTATATAGGCGATGTTCTTATGTATGCTCAATAATTCCTAGATTTTAAGATCTTGACTCCTTTTGCTTAATTAGGATGCTTGATTCAAATATTCATTTTTAAATGAAAGTAAAGGAATTGTGAATTGAAAAAGACGCTTAGTTGATCAATTCAAATTGAGCTAAGAAATTAACATTAATAAGTATACAAGTTATTTTTAGTGAACCAAGGATAAATTTATTTACAATACTCCAAGAAAATCAATCGCTTGTTATTTATTGTTTTAAATCCTTTATTTACCTTGTTTTAATTTTAATTGTGATAACAAAAATCAATCAAACCCCCCCAATTGTATGTTAGTGAACTTATGTTTGTAAAAATTTTTAGTTGTTTAGTTTTTATTTTTAATTGTTAAAAATTAGTTTAAGACTTGATTTTTCCTAAATTTCTGTGTTGATCCTTGAGAGAACGACCTAGGTTGACACCCTAGTACTACATTAATTAATTTTAATGTACTAATTTGACGGAATAACGACTGCAAAAATACTCACGTCAAGAATGTACAATGTTTGTCAATTTTATAAGCTAAATAGAAAAGAAATAGTGAATGAACACTGTACAAGTTGATTGGCTAAATTTTGTTACAATCTCAGGAAAACTCAAAGAAGAAAGAAGAAAAGAAATGAAGAAAATCACCAAGTGTTAAGCAAACAGAGTGATAATCGCTCAAGCTAAGGAGATATCGCTTGAGCGAAGCATGATCGCTGAAGAAAAATTGAAGAACCCGCTTGGGCGAGCCATGAATATAACAAATAACAAGTATCAGGTCAAGACTCGCTTGAGCGAGGAGAGATACGCCCAGGCGAAATCAAGCCAGTATTGAAAATGAAGTATTCGCCCGAGCGACCACTGAAGCCGCTTGAGCGAGATTGGAACAGAATGCACTAGCAGTAGTTTCGCTCAAGCGCTGTGAATAAAGAAGCCAGCGAATTTCTTCCAGAATGCAGCAATGTGAAGGGCGCTTGAGTGGCACTATTTTGCTCAAGCGGAATTTGTCCAGAACCAAATTTTAAAAGGGCTCGCTGCAGTTTATGAAGATACGGCTCAAGCGAAATGGAATAAAGTATCAGATATGAAGATTCGCTTAGGCGAATCTAGACCGCTTAAGCGAATCAAGCCCATAATGAAGCAGGACGTGGAATTCTTTCGTGCTGAAGAATGCTCATCGCCTGAGCGAAATATAAACTCGCTTGAGCGAGTTTTCTTTTATATAAGCTTACTGCATGGCGGCTGAGAGGGGGGCGAGACATTTTAGAAAAACACTTTTGTACTCTGTATTCTCTTCATCTTCTCTAAGCTGTAATGACCACCATGAGTGGCTAAACCTTTCCTTGGGATTGGATGTAGCCTTTCTTACTAGAAGATTATCAATGATATATTCATGAATCGGGTAACTTTGTTCTATGATTCTTGGTATTTCATTTTGTGTTCACTGCTTGAATCTACTTGATCACTAGTTTCTTGAATTAAGTTTACGTTTGTTGTTGGAAAATAACTTTCGAAAACAGATCTAAATGAAATGCTCAATGTGAGTAAATAACCAGGGATGGTATTTAACGCATTGAACGTCCAAACAATCGGTAGTAATGCTGGAATGGAATTGAAATGATCAAGGGATTGACGTTATCAAATCTGTTCTTATGAATTTCATAGTCAAGGAATTGATATGAATGACATTGATTGTGACGTAAAGTATTATAGTTCAAACCCCGTTTTCATGAATATACGTTGTGTATCGGAAGATAAGATCGGTGAATCCTGATCCCAGCTTTTACAATTAGATAAACTCCTTTTATTTCACTGCATAATCGTTCATATATTATCATTTATATTGTAAACTCAAAACCATGAAAGTGATCGTTTTAATCCGCCGTAATATCTTAAGTTTCAATTGCTGATGATCCTTAGTGGGAACGATATCTTTTATAACTACAACTACCGTGTTTAAAACTTGGCACGTTTCTTTGAGTGTATTATACAAACTTGATTCTCTTAAAATACACCAACACACCGGCGGATTCTTCACCACACACCGGCGGAAGAACTCTTCACATCCGCTGTTCCATGGCCCTTCTACCAATGGGGATTGGATATTCTGGGCCCCTTTCCAACTGCTCCTGGGGGCATCAAATATCTCATTGTAGGGGTCGATTATTTCACTAAGTGGATTGAAGCAGAGCCGGTGGCACATATTACTTCAGCCCGAACTCGTCGTTTCATGTATGAAAACATTATAACACGATTCGGGGCCCCAGCACGGGTTGTCACAGATAATGGCACCCAATTCACGGATAGAAAATTCACAGATTTACTCGAAGGGTTAGGAATAACCCAAATATTCTCATCCGTCGAACATCCCCAAACCAACGGCCAAGCTGAAGTGGCCAACAGGGAGGTGCTGAAAGGACTAAAGAAACGCCTTGGTGAAGCCAAGGGCGGATGGACGGACCAGTTGTGTCACGTCTTATGGGCATATCGGACAACGCCCCATTCTTCCACCAATGAATCCCCATACCGCCTGACATATGGGGTAGAGGCAATGATACCCGTGGAATTGCAAATTGCTTCCACTAGGGTCAAATACTTCTCTGAAGAAAACAATAATGCTAACTAGGCATCAGAAATGGATGTCATACAAGAACTTAGAGAAGATGCATTCATCAGAGATCAGGCTATCAAAGCCAAAGTTGCTCTCCGATACAACAAACGAGTCCAATCAAGGACTTTCAACATCGGAGATTTGGTTTGAGGAAAGCAAGTGTAGGGAATAAATTTGCTCATCAAGGCAAATTAGCCCCAAACTGGGAAGGCCCATACAGGGTATCCGAGGTTGCTGGCAAAGGCTTTTACCGCCTTGAGAACCTTGATGGCACTCCAATCCGAAATAAGTGGAACACCCAAAACTTGCGCATCTATTATAGCTAGCTGCTGGAACGATACATACTCTCCTATCCTCATTTTAAACTGAATACTGGAGAAATTATTTTCCCAGCTACGCTTTTATTGTAATTCTTATTTTTGATTTAATAAGAACCTCTCACAACAATTTAAATCTTTTGAGTTTTTTCTTATGCTGTGATTTTCAGTTTATCCGGCGTACAGAAGCATATTCAGGACGGATGATCTCAACTACCTATTTTGTAGTTGACGATGTAACTCCTCGAATATGTGCAGCGTACAAGAGCATACTCAGGACGGATGATCTCAATTACCCATTCTGTAATTGACGATGTAACTCCTCGAGTATGTGTAAGAAACTGAAGGCCCGGATTGTAGGATTAAACCGAACTCTGGGTACGGTTAGTAAGTTTGGCTGAACACCGGTGAAGACCTGGGCTGTAGGATTAAACCGAACCTCAGGAAATGGGTTGTAGGATTGAACCGAACCCCATTCTAAGAACGGTAAAAGGGTAGAACCCAACACCGTATTGAAGGCTTGGGCGCAGTAAGCTGGTTCTTCTTCAAGACCACGCTGAACCCCAAGTAACGGGCGCAGTAGGTTCAGGATTAGCCCTAATCTGAACCCCGTGTTGAAGGCTCGGATTGTAGGATTAAACCGAACTCTGAGTACGACTAGTAGGATTGACCGAACGTCGGTGAAGAATCGTCATTGGGTAAAACCAAAGACCGATTGAAGAACGGTTAGTAGGATTAAACCGAACGCCAAATATGACATGGATTGTAGGATCAAACCGAACTCCAAACACAACAAGTAAGTTATACTGAACTCCAAATTAATACTCTCTTTTGAAGTTCTTTATTTGGAAGTTTTATAGCTTTAAATTCTGAGTCATCAATTCTTCAATTGAAACCTGACTCATAAACTCCGACCCAAAAATAATTCATTCGGGTACACCACAATCTGAGGCATATTCACCCGAAACCTTTCAGTCGGAAATATTTATATTCGCAATCATCAAATAGAGGAATTTCTACTCGAAATCCTCACTCTTAAAAACTCTCACGTGAAAGCATCACTCAGAGTTTGCTCAAAGTACTGATCACCCAATAATACTAGGGGACAGTATCAACAATTTAACGAATATCTTGAGGAATGAACTCTTAGTGAAACGTTTTCACAATTATTTCCCCTCAGGATTAGCATTACAAGCCGTTCCCATGACAATAACATGTTCACTCACAATGGCGGTCCCTATTATGATATTTACGACCAAAAGGCCTGACTTTTAAGAAGCAAGACATCTTTTACCAGGCTTTTATACCAAATTATTCATACTTGACAAAAGGAACTCTATCTTTTTTGTCAAACCAAGTCTTTGGCTATCAAAATGCCTATGCATGAAAATGATAGTTATACATCTCTATCCGTTCTTCATCTTGCATGTAAAAATCCGGAATGAAGGTTCTACGTTCATACCCGATCTTCACTACTTAAGTCCGGAATGATTCAATACACATGCAATCCCTCTATTAAAGCTGTTTTCTACTAAACAAGTATATAAAGGCAAATAGCTCTTTTATTGATCAAATGGAAATTACATGAAGAAATTCGTTTAGTAATCCAGAGCTGATCCCGGAACACAGCGAATTTGAATCAATAAAAAAAAGAAAATACAGGGAAGGCATTAGTTCTTCTGACTTGTATCTCCTTCCTTCCCTTTGCCTTTATCTCCGGTCTTTCCTTCGTTAACGCTAGAGCTTGTTCCTGTACTTCTGAGCTTCAGGGGAGAAGGTCCCATTGATTGGCCTTCAGGTAAAGGAGCAAACTTGTATGGCATGTCAGGCGGACTCTCATGACGGTTTTCAACAATGGCCACCAGTTTCCCTTGGTGAAACTCATAGAACGGATCAATACCATTCAAATTAAGTGTCACCTCGGGATTCCGGTATCGAACTTGACGAACTGCCAACCCGAAAGATTCCTTGACTGCTTGATCACACATATCTACAGCTTCAGCCAATTCTGCTTTCAGGGTTTCGACTTTGTCAGTCGAATCCGCCAACTTTAAGAGCAGCTCTTTCTCCTTACGCGACCAATCTTCTGCTCCTTGAGAGTAGACAATCTTGGCTTCCTTAAGCTCCCCTCCCAGCTTTGAAGAGCGTTCCTTCTCCGTACAAAGACTGGCATGGAGGTCGGAATTAATTTTCTTTTGGTCAAGTACTTGGACCTCCAGCTCCTTGGCAAGGTACTTCAGTTTGGCAATTTCCTCATCCTTCTTATATCCTTCCTCTCTGGAAGCCTTTAATCTACCTTCTAAACGGAGGATGTTTGCCTTATCTCTAGCAGCAGCAATGCTAAGATCGTTAACCTTGCCAACCAATGAACTGAGCCTTTCATTGTCTTCCGAAAGCTTGCAAACCGACTTCAGAAGACCGAATAACTCTGCCAAATGCTTCTGCCCGGCATCGCAAGCTTTGGTTACTTCTCCGCTCTCCAATGAAGGCTTCAGCTTATACGGAGATTCAGGAACGCTCTCAGGAACAGAACCCTCATATACAAGGTATTGTGCAAGACCAGAATTACCTTCAGGAGGGCAGGGAGCTTTAGGTGCAAAGTAAGTTGTTATTGGTTTTGCACCAAGAGTAGTCACGCTGTCTGGGGCATCCGGAGTGTGCCCTTCTACCTTTTTTCCTTTAGAAGGCTCCGGATCAGCAGCCCCTTTCGAAGTTCTTGGTTTCTTGGGAGAAGGTTGAGGGTCTGAGGTCTTGGAGGAATCACGCTTTGTCCTTTTCTTTCTCTCTCCGACCTTCACAACCGCAGCCTCAGAGGCCGGCTTCTCAGATCCGCCCTCTAGCAAAGGGATATCATCACCAGCAGACGAAGTCAAGATTATAGTCTCAGCAGTGGCCTTTTTAGAGTTCCGTTTCGCCTGAATGTCATTCTCAGCCGCAACAAAATTCTCTCCTGCTTTGAGTCCTTTCAGCTTATTCATCTCTGGTGACTTGGTCTGGATTTCAACTGCAAAACCAAATAACACAATTAGAGATCGAAGATTTCGAAGCATGATATATAAAAGCGTGAAAAATGGCAGGAAAATTACATAGATACTCCTCGCGGGTAGACTTCGATCCTAGCAAACGCCTACAGGAGAAAAATTGGTGCGAGGCGGTGTAGGATTGGAGAGCGGAAAGAACAGAAACCGAAGATGCGCTCAATTCATCTTCCTCAGTGTAGTACGCCTGGGAGGTTAATAAGAAATGCTCATGCGTCCAGGCCACTAGGAATTTTGGAATCCCATCTTTGGTTAACCAAAAAACTGGTTCGTCAGGGTGGACGCTGATCTTCGTAAAGTAAGCTTTGAATGAATGACCATCAAATTTGGCGGAGTCAGTGTATGCCTCAAAGTTGATAATCTTGGAAAGAGTCCGAAGGGATATCAAGTTCACTCCCCCTTCTCCTTGTTTGCACGGCGGACCACTTGGGAGAAGTAGAAGAGCATAGCCACCGTTGGTTTAAAGTTGAAGTGCTCCCCAAGCACTTCAAGAGAGCGGACCAAACCCCATCCGTTGGGGTGAAGCTGCGAAGGAGCGCAGTCCAAGAATCTCAGAACCCCCATCTGAAACTTTATGAGGGGAAAACGCACGCCTAGATTCAGAAACAGAAAGTCATACATATATATGGACCTTTCGTCCGGTGTATGACATATCCGATCTGATGGAAGCGGAGCTAACACCAAAAAACTCCCGAGCCCGGACGGATGGTGTTTCACAGAATTCCTCAGCCACCCAGCTGAATAGGCGTTTCTGTTGGAATTTCAACCAATCGATCCGGTGTGCGACTACATTGCACAGTCCAGAAGCTGTCTTCATTATATACTACTGAGAGGGTGCTTCCCCACCGGATGTTCTTCCCCCAGTGGTCTTCTTCACCGCTATTGTAAAAGCTTTCACGCTGCGGTAAAAATCCACATCGTCAGAGAGATACAAATCAGCACTCTCAGCACTCTCACTAGAGGAGGATTCCGAAGAGGGTATTATCACCCTTCGCCTTTGATATGGCGACGCCTCCCTCTCTGGGTATTGTGGCTTCGATTGGAAGATCACTGGGATCCTCCCACCACGAACTGTAGGGTTTCGAGTTAAAGCCCTTCCTCCTCTTCCTCTAGGGCTAACACCACTGAAGCTAAAACCTTTCCTAGACATTTACAGATACTGAAACAAGACACAAAAAATGGAAGGAGAATGGTTACCTAAGGATGAAGGAGGATAGTGAATTAAAATTCACAGAGGCAAACACGAAAATCTTCTCGAAACTTTTGCAGAGGTTCGTCGAGGGAGCAAGAAGAAGTGATTACTAGAATTGCCAAATATGCCTTTTTCAGGGCATGAAAACTCTCAAATACCGATTCAAGCAACCTGTCGTTTACTTTCAAACGACTCTCCGTTTTAATGAATCAAAATTGTCATTTTTAACCCAAAGGCGCGAAAATGCCATCGTTTCATCACAAAGCCTTCTAAATGGGCCTATTAAATCCAAATCCTAGGCCCACCAAGTTCCTGTGTGACGGTTATTAAGACATGCGCATTTTACGCAATAATGGCTCGCCCACGTGAGTAAAGGCATTAAATGTCCAATCATGAGAAACGTGGCCACCATTACCCGAATACCAAGGGTTACAAAATTCGATAAACTTCTGAGATTCTCATTGCTCTAATCCGCCCTCAATCGTTTCATCTCAATGGAACCTTGTTCCCAGAGCGGATAATTACACACCAGTACAATTCTGAAATCCAGACGTACTACGATCGATATAGCTCACATGAGCAAATCTACTAATTCCTCACATCAGCTAGGGGGCTAGTAAGTAGAGTACTACTGATATCTGATTTCGGATACAAAAATTGAACACTCAATCCATACGATTGAGAAGCACCCACCTCAATCCGTTCTCCTACGATTGAAAAAATGTCTCCAGGATGGATTATCTCAATCACTTAATCTGTGATCTGACGATGTAACTCCTGACGTTGTGTACTTGTCTAGGATGGATGATCTCAATCACCTATTCTGTGATCTGACGATGTAACTCCTGGCGCCGTACACATCCCAAGGACGGATGATCTCAATCACCTATAAAGTGATTCAATGACGTAACTCCTGGCATAGACAAACTCCCATCATCATCCTTATGATGGAAGGCTCAAACACCACTTTCTTACACCTTTGCAGTTCCCCAAACTTGGAACAATATTCTTACAATGGACGACATTGTTTTCTCCAGTGAGAATAACATGAATAAAGAACAGTCATCCGTCCTGTTACACTATTTTACTAAACAACGGATCGACTCCTCTTTTCCCCAAAAGAATTAAGGATCATGCCCTAAAGACAGGCACCTTCTTCTTAACACGCACTTGGGGACATGTATATATTTATCCGTTCTAAATTCATTTGTTGTTTAATCTTTCGAGGCAATGATTTCAATTCGACCTCAAGGTTAATCATACAGAACGG
Organism: Clitoria ternatea; assembly: GCA_037962975.1. Lineage (NCBI taxonomy): Eukaryota > Viridiplantae > Streptophyta > Magnoliopsida > Fabales > Fabaceae > Clitoria > Clitoria ternatea. The sequence goes on from CM075670.1 coordinate 34,609,461, forward strand.
ATTAACAACGACTTAAATATACATGAAATGTTGAAGACAAATTTCTTAAATGAATTTTATTCATAAAGGATGAAATTACACAATTGTTCAAAACTGGAGTTGATCCCGGTACACAACTTTACATATAAATGAAAACAAGACTACGAGGGAGGAACCTGCTCTTCAGCTTTCTGTGCCTCCTTAGCACCAGGCTCTTGTGTCCCTTCCTTTGGGACTTCCTCAGGAATATCCCCTCCGGGAGCCTCAGTTCCTTCCGCAGATGAAGGAACCTCAGACGTAGGAAAGACGAAATCCGGTCCCATACTTTGACCCTCAGGAAGAGGAGGCAAACCGTATAAGGACGTCGGAGGATCTTCATGACGACCATCAACCACTGCGACTAACTTTCCTCCATGGAATTCATAGAACGGATCCATTCCATAAAGGCTAAGTTTCGCAGTGGGGTTGCGGTAGAAAACTTGACGTATAGCTAGGCCGAAGGATTCTTCAACAGCCTGGTTGCATATATCAACAGCTTCTTGCTTCTCAGCTTTCGCTATAGCCAATTCTTCCCGCAACTTCGACAGCTCCCCACTTGATCCTTCAGACTCCGCTCTCCTAGCTTTCAGTCCTTCGATCTCTAGAAGGAGCTTCTTCTCCCTTTGGGACCACTCCTCAACAGCAGCTTTGCTTTTATCCTCGAGGTCAACCTGCTTAGCCTGGCTGCTGCGGAGTTCTTCCTTTGCTTTGTTGAGAACTTCCTTCTTCTCTGCCAGCTTGCCTTCCAAGTCTTTGAAGTCACCTTTAAGCTTAAGGTTCTCTCTATTCATGATGTCTCCAAACTCCTTAGACTTGGCAAGACGGTCTTCCATTAATTTGATTGTGGCTTTGTCTTTCCCTGATGAGAGGTTGAGCTGTTCTAATTTATCACTCAGCTCATTAACCTTATCAAAATTGTCAGCCAACTCGCTGAATGAATAAAGCACTCCAGCAAGTTCTGCTAACTGCCACCTTCCGGCCTCACACGCTTCCTTAATTTCTTTAGTACTAAGCGTGGGCCGGAGCTCGTACATCGACCGTGGAAGAGCTGCTGGAGTTGATCCCCGATATGAGAGGAAGGGGGTAAGAAACGAGGTGGTTGGGTAGGAGATCGGATTTGACCCAGAAACCCCGGCAACGATTCCCTTATGCTGTCCGGAGGAAACACCAGCTGTTTCTGAGGTTTCTACAGGTTTATCTTCTGAAGTTCTACGCTTCTTGGATGGACGCCCGAATGAATCATTTTTGATTTTTCTCCTCCTCTCAGCTACTGGGGGCTGACCCGTAGCTGCGCCGACATCGGATGAACCGCCCTCAACCAGCGGAATGTCCCCTTCAGCATCCGAAGTCAGGATGATCAACTCAGGACGATCCTTTGTGGAGGGCTTAGGCTTAATTTCATTTTCGCGGGCAACGGATTTACCCGCCGCCTTAAATCCCTTCAACTTATTCATTTCCGGAGTTTCTTGTTCTATTTCACCTGCATGAACAAGCACAAGAGATTAGCAACTACGAAATATTCGATATATTTGACAAAGGAGAAACAGTGAAATAAAATGAGTATTACGTAGATATTCATCCCGGACTCAGCTTGAACTACTTAAAAGACGCCTACACGAAAATACGTTACGACGTGTAGTATGTGCTTCAAGTGCGAACAACACTTTTGACGACTCGGGAGACAGCTCGGATTGATCAGCGTAATATGCGTGGGAGCTCAAGAGAAAATGCTTATGGGTCCAACTCAGAGGAAATTTGTTAACACCCTCTTCATCCTTCCAAAAGACCGGTTTACTCTTCTTAATAGATATCCGGGTGAAATAGGATTTAAACGATTTTCCATCAACCTTGGCCGAATCGGTGTAAGACTCAAAGTTTACAAAAGAACAGAGAGTCTGGAGCGTCACAGACCAACACCGCCTTGCTTATTCGCCCTCCGAACTACCTGAGTGTAGTAGAATAACATCGCTACAGTAGGCGTGAAGTTGAAATATTCACCCAAAACTTCCAAAGCACGGATGAGGCCCCATCCATTGGGATGAAGTTGAGAGGGTGCACAATTTAAAAACCTCAGCACACCCATCTGAAGTTCGGTTAAAGGGAAACGGACTCCCAGGTAATGAAAGATAAAATCGTATATATATACAGAACGGTCATTTGGGACGACGTGACATAGTCGTTCTGTTGGGAGTGGTGCGTATACCCTATACCACCTTTTCGTTTCTTCTTCCGCATGGAGTGTGAACCTTGGTTGAATCCGGGGTCCTTCCTCATCTACGTGACGAGAGGCCAAGTCCTTAAATTCACTAGACACCCAGCAGAAAGGCCATTTAGCCTGAAGTTCTTCCCAGTTCAACCTTGAAACAGCAACGCTGTAAAGACCTTCTATTGTCTTCACAATGGCATTATCTCCGGAAGTTCCTTCTCCAGTAGCCATTTGAATCGTCTAGACCGAATTCTTTAATCTACGATAAGAAATTATGTCGTCAGAAAGTTGATAATCATTACTCACTTCATCTTTTACAAAGCGACTACAATCAGAGGATGACTCTGAGAAGGGAAAAGTCACTTTCCATAGTGAGTAAGATCCCCTTTCTGAGCGACATGACTCAGCCCTAGGAAGAATCACAAGGATTCTTCCCCATGACTATTAGGGTTGCGAGAAATTATTCTCCCCCTAAATGAACCACATTCTCTTCAAGCAGGAATAACAGACCCAAAATAAGACGAGGTTTACAGGGGAAGAAGAAATAACTACCTCAGGTAATGATGATGAAGATGAAAAATGAAAAAGGTCTCGTAGAGCAAGAGACGAACTTCCTTACGAAATTTTTGCAGAATGTTGTTAAGAAATCAAAAGCGAGTGGAACCCAGAATCCACTAAGTGTTTCTTTTATAAGAAACGAAAAGGTTCGGTTGCACACTCTTGAAGTTGTGTCATTCTCGACTAAACGCATTGGTTCATAAGTGAAACGACACAACCGTTCCAAATTCATGGGCGCCAAAACAATAGCAATTCGACGAAGGGCCTATCCACTAGGCCCAAAAGTTTCGAAGACTTTAGGCCCATTAAGCCCTAAACGACGGTTATTGAGATTTCCATCTCATACGCAATAATTGCTTGCCCACGTGATTAAAAGCATTTAATGTCTAATCATGCAACGCAATTCGCGCTTTACAGCCGTTACACGAACTTCAAGAGCTTTCAATTCCAATAAACTCTTGAAATTCTCATACAACGAATCTTTGTCTAAAATCCGTTGTGACAACATCAACACACCGGATCTTTTAATCTGAGAACGGTTCTTTGCAAAATGATAATAAATGCTAAGGAACTGTTATACGCGTAAGCTTACCGATATTCAGACCTCTCACAGGTTGAGTAGCTTATGTGAACAACCACTCAGTCCCTCACACAAGCTAGGGGACATATGATCCGGTCTCAATACCGGTATCCGATCTGCAAGACATATTTCAACGTCTTTGTCAAGACATCAACGTGTAACCGGTGTCATCGGTATACATCCGGACTGTAATTCCGTATCAGGCGTTCTCCCTATACCGGTCGTTCAGGATAACACCATGACACCGGACAACACACACGTCACTGTGCGAAAGACAAGGATCATTGCTACAGGGATCGATCAATAATTCCCTACACTACGAGCCAAATTCTGCTCACGGGGATGGTCAACTTGTTCCCTAATCCTAGTCTATATTCTCCATGCTCAATATAAAATAGCCACTTGACCCAATCATGCTGGTAAGTGCGCAATAAAATAATGTTAATGGGAGTTAGTGGTTCCCCACTAACGAGTCCTCGTAAAACGAGCCAATCAGGTATATGAACTCATTTCATTAATGAAGTGAGGGATCTTCAACTGGATCTATGAAAGATTACTCTCTAAAATACATTCCTTACTTGGAATATCATCACTGACTTGAGCGTCGGAGAATCTTTGCAGGTGACACCACCATTCGCCCACTTCAACGCGTTAGGTCGGTGTGAAGGATCTCCAGGACACCCAATCCGCTCTCCTCATTCAAGGACAACGGATATTTACACCGGATACTCATACATCCGGTCTTCTGCATAGTATTTGCATACTATTTGTGATTGACTTGAGTCCGGATCTCTAGACCCCGGTTCAGGACAGATCAAAAACAAACCAAACAAATACAACACCCAAAGAAGAAACGAATAACTAGCGATGTGAGAACCATGGCAAGTAGCAGTACCTTATCGACGTGAGAACGATGGCAAACAAGGCACCATATGTCTTATGAAAGCACGAAAGACATGAGCAGTAGCACGCATGCACGAAAGCACCAACAGTCAGGGAGGGAGCGAAACGTGGACAAGGAGAAAGGGGGAAACTGAAAGGAGAAAAAGGGAAAGTGAAAGGATACAGGTTTAGGGATTTTGGAAAAAAAGGTGAATGGAAAAGAAGAAACTCATGTGCGAGGCATGTGGGTCTTTAATTGGATCTTAACGGCGGTTTAATTAATACGCGGGCCTAACCGCCCTTATCATATTTCTATTACCGGCGGTTAACTAAAACCGTCATTGGAACTGCCGAAGGCTTATCAGCAACGGCGGTTACTATAGAACCGCCACTATATTCCTGCAGCTAATTTCCTATTTTCTTATAGTGTTTACTTAAAAATAACATATTTAATTATAGTACTTTGAAAATATAATATAAAATTTTACTTATATATTTTCATTTAAATATATATCACTTTAATTATAGATCTTTTTGCCCTTAAAAACATCTAAAGCTTCTCAATGAAATAATGAAACTATTAGTATTATTAATTCTAGACCAAACTAGTTTGTTTGATGTATATAAAAGAGAATCATTGAAATATACTGCAAATGTAATAGTTTTTTTTTGGTTTATGGTATATATATATAATATCCAAATGTCTATCTACTAAATAAAATTATTGATTTATACTTATAATATATTAACATTATACTTATAATAATTTTTAATTAATTAATAGTATATATATTCGTAACATTACACTAATTAAACTCTTTTATATACTGCCACAAGAACTTATTTTTTATGGCAAATCAATATTTGAATATAAAAAGGAGGGACGATCGCAGTGTTTTTTGATTTGGTTTTGAAAGAAAAATCAATTGAATCACATGTAAAATAGTTGCAGTTTAGTTTGATTTGATTAAAAAATTATGAAAATCAAATAGCATTAGTGCGATTTGGTTTTAGTTTGGTTTATGCGGTTTGTATTTTAAAAAAAACAAAAATCATTATTAAATAACTTTCTCTAAAAAAACCTTCAATTAATGTGATTGTTACTCCAAAAAAATCTTCAATTCATCATTGAAATTGTCTACAAATTTTAGTTCAACATAAGTCTCGAATTTGATGGCGGTGTGACACACATTGCTGTTGCTACAACATTACTCAAGTACACAGATAATTAGATATGCATAAATCATTCTCATAAAATGTTTTACCAACTCTTCATCAAAGGGAAAGTAAACTTCACAAAATACCAGACTAACTCAGTCTCGAATATAATGATGAAATCAAATGGATTACTATAAATCAAACCCAAAGTCTTAAATAAATTTCACAGCATATCAAACTAACTCAGTGTGAAAGTCTCAATGGTGCTAAAAACTCAAAAGTCTTAATAGTGATAAAATTAAATAGAATACTATAAACTAATTTAATTAAGTATGAAATACATAATAAACATAGCACTTGTGGAAGCAAAACACAACATCAAACTGCCCAAATTCAAGAAGACAAATATGCTATAGCGAAACATGTTTATACCTACAAAAGTCATTAAAATAATAAGATGGGAATTACAAAATCAGTAGGAAATAATGGACAATACTTGTTAAATAAAAATAATTTTAGTTGGAAAAATAATACTTACTATGGCCAACATACAAATCTGATCACTTTTAACACTTGAAGCTTTTTTACTTGGTTGAGGGTAGGAAGAAGTTCTAAATAAATAAAGCAAAAGATTATTATTAATTAACAAGAAACTACAACTAACAAGATTAAAATGAATAAATAAAAAATTCAAAGTAATTTACCCAAGTCTAATTTTTCTAGTTCATACAAAAGCTCTTCAAAATTAGTAGGAAAAGGTATGATATAAGCCAATTTTGTGAACAAATCAAGGCCTCAATTGTCTTTGAAGAAAGAGAACTCCTATACTGACTTAAAATCTTATCCTGAGTGTTGAATGCAGATTCAAAAGCAACTGTAGATACTAGCATAGCCAAAACATCCTTTGCCATTTGAGTAATTAGGAATTAAGTGGATTAACTTTCCACCAATTTAGAATGTCAAAGCTTTGAGTAACTTTCTCCAATGTCTCTATCAAATACAAATAAACCTTATTTTGTTCTTACTTTCACTTAATGTAACATATTTCTCAAATTTTATACTTGTTGATATGGTCTCGATACTGGCTTATGAGCAGAAAGGTTATTTGACCTAAAAGCTGTTATGTAAGACCAACATAGCACAATTATTGAAATTTGACATCAGCTCCCAACACTGTGCATGAGACTTATGATGTAATACCGGTATGAACCATTCTTTCAATATTGGAAGGTCAAAGTTAACTCATGCAATCACGTGTTGAGGAAGTAACCTGTAAAATGATTGATGGAAAGATATAGTCAGTAGGTAGTATTACTGTTGCGTGACATCTTTTTTGTAAATGATCAGAATCACGTTGACACTTCATACGGTAAACTCACTTACCCAAAACGACTCTTCCACTACTCTAAGGTATAAAAACTTATGAATCAATAAAAGAAAAGTAGAACATTTTTACCATAAACTTATGCTCAAGCTTTCTTATCCTCTCTAAATATCCCACTGACTTAAGCGTCAAAGTGTCATTGCAAGTGACATCCCCTTTTGCCCCACAACACATAAGGTTGTGATATTTGATTGATGGATCACTCTAAGACTCTTATTACACCCACTAGTATAGGAGATATAATACTAGATCCCCACTAGACTGATGTAAAACAGATACAGATAAATAAAGTTGAGGGTTGGTTGTCACATCAGACCTTGTACCCTAACCCAGACCAATTCACTTGTCAAATTTAAATTTTCCACCTTTGTGTTGGCTGGTGTGATTGACTACTCCCACTAAACATTTTATAGCTATTAAATACACTATTAAATATATCCTTCACTTTCTCACTTAGGAATTCAAAATCAAACTTATTATAAAGCTTCTCAAAGCTCCACTCCACAAACTCTAGCTTGTACCGGGGATCAAGAATCTCAACAGTAAAAATCATCATATTGATATTCTTAATACTTCCCTAATACTTGTTATGCTTAGCTTTCATTCTTTCCTCCATGGACTATAATAATGGATCAAGACTCTCACTTCCTTGTTTCAAAGCATTCAATATCTTACAATACTCATGGAAATTTTAAGAAGAAGTAACATATAGAGAACCATACACCTTATTAATGACATCATAAATTATTTTAAGGAATTTCAAAAACACCTGTGCATTATCCCATTCTTTAGTTTTTGGAATCCCACAATGCAATAATGCATATTTAGCATCTCTCCCCCTAACCTCTTAAATGCCTTCTGAAACTTCAAAGCACAATCAAGCATTAGATATGTTGAATTCCATCTAGTAGGAACATCTAACTGAATACTATCACCCTCTTGAATCCTACATTCCTTTATAAAATTTTTGAACCTATCCATTCAAGTGGGAGAAACACATACAAATCTCTTAGCATTTCTAATCTTAGTAATTGAATCATGCATTTCCTTCAACTCATCATTAACAACAGGTTCAAAATATAAGCATAACATCTAACATGCATATATTCATCTTTTAATGGATGTGCATTCCAATACCCTATTCTAGCTTTAAAAGATGAAATTGCATTGTCATTGGAACTTGCATTGTCAACAGTAAGACTAAAAACCCCCTAACTCAAAAGACATTTCTTAACTTTTCTACCAAGGGTTTTACCCTTATGATTCTTAATCAAGCAAAATTTCAAGATTCTCTTATGCAATTTTCTTTCATGATCAATTAAAGATAATTTAAATTTTACACAGAAGTTCAACAATTAGTTCATCAAATAAATACTCATGATTTTAGATATTAATTTATGGTTTCAATTTTTCTTATCATTTAAGTAAAGATTCTAGTAGTCTTGGGCAATAGCGATCCTACTAAAGAGTCCTAATTTAGGGACTACAACACTAATGAAGTGTCTAAACCCCTTTCCCTCAGCATATTTGAATAGAAGCTCATCAATAACAATCATTCTACTTGAGGCTTCCCTACCTGCATCAACATCAAAAGCAATAACAGACAAAACAATGACTCCTAAATGGCTTGCATGTTCATAAAAAACAGAGGCATAAAGGTGTATTTGTGTAGGAAAATTTACATCCGCAAGCCATTTGGTCGTATTGTGAGTTATTGCTTGCAGATGCAAAAATATCAATAGAAAAATATGATAGCTCCTTTGATCCCCAATACTTAATTTAATTTTTCTACCAAATAATCATTCATAAAATCAGTATATCAGAAAAACATGATGATCGCACCCCAAATCAATCTAATCTACCTATAAAACCATAACAAACATGTATGAACACAACAAAACATATTTAATCCAAACTAATATATAAACAAAAATAAACTTCCACATATAATTTTTAACAATAAATAACTAAACATACTAACCACAAACACTTCAAACTAACAAACATAAAACCGAAGTCTAAAACATATTAAACAAACAATGCAACATTCAAAGATGACTAATCACTATATAGACCTTTTGTAATGATTCAAACATCAATTCAACCTGAAAAATTGAATCAACACAACAAAACCACTAATTATAATTAACATGCATCAACAAACAATTACACCACAATTTCTAAAAACATTACAAAATAAACTACCTATCATTACAACAAGCACTTGGTATGACAAATACAATAACAAAACTAACACATAAGCAACAACACTAATACATAAGCAACATTACACATAATTACACAACACTAACATAAGTAAAAGGACTAAAACACTTAACTACCACAATGACAACAAACTAACTAACACAAAATAATGCCTATAACATACTGAACTACCACAATGCAAAACATGCCTATTTCTAACAACCTATAACTAGCTATTAACAAAATACACAAAATTAGTCTAAACTGCCACACAAACCATGGCATAAAACATACTACACTACTACCCAACATATGCAATAAAATAATATAAAAATAAACCACTATGAACTAATTCTACCAACATAATGAAAATAATTATAAAAAGAGAAAAGGGATAGGAAAATAGGTTGCCTCCTATTAAGTGTTTGAATTTTTTATGTCCTTAACTAGACATTGCACATGTGCTTTCAAGGCACTCCCAAGTCCATCAGCTTGTAGTGGTAGACTACATCCTCTTCCGTATAGGGCCCTAGACCTTATCCGTCTATTATCCATCTTTTTATACCAAAAAGGTCTTAAATGCTCCCAGGCCCTTGCTGCTTGCTCAGTTCCATGAGAAATGGCTTTATTTGTTTAGGTTTGAACTTTCTAGGCAATGTTTTGAACCTAGAGATTAGTGCCCTCATAAATAGGCTCAATGAAGGCTTTAAGAGTAATATTTCTTCTTGTACACCTCCTTATTTCTCTGCTTATTGGAAGGATGGGGTGGGTAAGAATGTGCCTCCTCATATAAGACACCAAGTTCCTTATCCTTTTCACTAACCTTTTTTTTGTTTTCTCATTTTCTACTTTGTTTTGCTTTACACCTTCTTCATCACTTGTTTCTTTTTTATTTTTTCTTTCTTCTTTCACTTTTTTCTCTTTTTCCTCATTCACTTCATGTTTTTTTCTTCTTTTTCTTCCACTTTATCTTTCTCTCTTTCCAGCACAACTTATTTACTCTTTCTATCATTCTCCATGATGATAAGATGGAAACTTTCCTCCAAGAATATTTGGATACTTTATAGATCTTCTTCCCTGGATTGCTTAATGATTTCAATTGCGGTCACTTGATCGAAAACTTATATATATTGAACAAAAGCATTCTCCAATTTGGAAGATGATGCAAGTTGTTATTATGGGAGGTACTCTTATGGGGTGGACCGAAACATGCCAAAAATTCTTCTTGCATTATCCCTAATGGTGGTGCCAGAAACTTGTTGGGACTTTGGCAATTATACCAATGTTCATTGTAGTTTTGCTAAGTAAAAGTATCATATCCACAGAGACTTGTATGATAATAAATGAAATAACAATCTATACTTGCAAAATCATTGTATAATTATAGATAATATCTTCATAAATATACATATTTTACATAAAATAACATGAAATTGATATCTAACAAACCTATTTTTCTCTTTTTAGGATTCAATAGCATTACCTTAGTCAAACACCCTTCAGGATACAACAACTCATTCTGGCAGAAATCGAGAACAGAACCAACAAGGAGAAATTTTTTGTTAACCCAATAATAGAAAGAAAGAACAACAAAAGAAATTGATATATCCTATAGGGTTTATCCAATGTTAATATTTATAGAACCCTAATCAGACAGATATACACGCAATTAAAATAAATAAAATAATTAATATGGTTTAAGATAAATCAATAAAATAACAAGGATAGTTTTTAAACGTTACTAAATATCTCTACAAGATATGGTTTGATCCGGTAAATAAGAGATAAGGTCAACTTGATCTGTAACTACTAAAAAGAAACCGTTTAGGATAATCTTAATAATTTAATTTTTTAAAAAAATTAAATTAATAAAAGAAATAGTAAAAATTCTTAACATCCAATATAGTCGTGTGCACAATAGAGATGGGTAAATCAGAAGGTTTGTATTGAAACTAACATTTCAACCCAATCTCATGTACACGTAATGCCATAGCCTTTCTAGCTTGTTTACAAGCCCAAAACACATTTTACAATATATACCCTTAAAAGTTCACACTCCAAGAAATATGGGACATAGAAAAGACTTATGAAATATAATATTTATACAACAATTTGATGGCACCAAATTATCCTTTTAAATGTGAAATTTTTTCCTATTACCAATTCCTTAATACGATACATTTTCCACTACCTATCTAGCCTTTTAGATACTCTGCCAAGTGTCACTTGGCAAATAACCTCCCATCGCATTCAAATGTGACTTCCCAGATAATAATCCTAACATCCTACCTTTGACAAAAGTCAGTGTGCCCCCAATAATTCTCTCACTCTTTTTCTAACTCCAGTCAGGAGATCAGTATAAAGTGAGGATTTACCTGTGTTGAAGGGCGCTTATGGAAGGCATCTACATTGTGAAAACACCATTCTAATGTTAATGTCATTTGGGCCGGTATCAGGCTCAGATTATTTTCCTTTAGCCTGTTGAAGTGACTTAGTAGTTGCTTCAATGGGCTATGTAATGTGGTTTAGTGTTATCGATGATTACCCATCATCTTTTTTTAAACCAAAGTTAGGTTTATTGGGACCAATATGATGTGCCTTTTTAGTAGGCAGGGATACTGATAAGACATGTGGCATGTGGGGATTGGTCGTGACACTTTATTTCTTATATGCCTGTCAGATTGTATGTAAAATGTCGTATGTGCAGGTGTCATTATTGTGTCGTAACCATTCCTGTGCCTATTTGGCCTTTTATCCTTGCTTATAAATAAAAGGGTCACCTGTCTTCATTCATTAATTATTTGTTTTCTTCTTAATCCTCTGTTGCTCTGGCGTTAGAAATATTTTATAGTATGAAGATGTCTGACCCGCTGGCTCATGCAAAGGCAACCATCTACGTCATCCTTTCTTTGGTAACCTTTACACTATCTTTCTTTACATACTTAGTCTTTATATTCTTGCAATTTATCTTAGCAAAGGGAATGTGAGGGATGATAATTCGAGCGACGAGTCAGTGAGGATTATTTGAGAGCCTCCGTCTTAGCCATCAGTGTCATCCTAGCATAAGCTACAGGTGGGACCAGTAGAACTTCATCAAATCTTATGGATTGGTGATCACGCTACTTTTATGGCAGCACTACCCCAGTCAACAAACACTGAAATCAAGGGCCCATTAAAGACACTAAACTGTGAAAAGATGGAATAGTACCTAGAAGAGATGCATACCTCGTTTGCCTCATCATTAAAACCTTAACTGATATCCCCGGTCTATATATACTCTAATAGTTAGCTCGCTCTAGTGCCAAATTTTATCTAATTGACGATATGGTTTTTTACATTTGCATCTCTTTCTTTAATCACATTGATCTAGTTCGATACCGGCACATGGGCCAAAAGGTAATTTTAGGCGTTCTCACCCGTTTACTGGTGTTGCAGGTAAACATCCGGACTCTAAGCCTGTATCAGATTTATATCTATACCGAAGGTCCAGGTTAGCACCTTACACACTGGAAAGCATCCATGTTACCCGACAAATAGTGCAAGGTACAAGTACGGGGGAACGTTCACAGGAGACGCAGGGGTGCCTGCGTCGTGTGTCAGAATCATACAGACACATTGTACGATTGGTCCTCTAACCCTAAAAGATTCTTCATTCTTCGCATGCACATATAAATAACAACATTTTTACAACTCTGGTACATTAGACTCATTCTAAAACTTACGCTTCAAAAATCTTAAATTCCTTTTCTGGTTACTGACTTAAATGTCAGAGAATCTTCGCAGGTGACAACATCTTTCGCCCTTTATCAATGCAAAAGCTTGGTGTGAAGGATCTTCAGGACTTCAAGACCTTTATTCTCCCACTACGATAAAGGGCACAATACGGGATACCCACTGTACCGGTGTATAAATCATTTAAAATAGTTAATATTTGTGGCTGGTCCCACACCAGATCCTTGGCCCTGGTTCAGACCAGTTCACATATAATAACCTCGATGGCATGCAAAGGTTACTTTAGAACCAACTTTTCTAAAGTTATGGCTATCAACCCTAAAAAAATGTCATAGCACATCGGATCAACTAAATCACAGGGAAGGCAAAAGATTAGTACTTTTAGATCTATCTCGAGTCGTTGAGTATTCCGTTGAAGTACTCCAAGGATGAAGACAACATTGAGTGCTTAACTTGGAATTTCACTCTTGTGAATATATTATGAGGACCAATTTATGATGATCTCTCCCTTTATCACAAAATGTATTTTCTATTAACTCGAGGTCATGGTATATTTTTATATATGAAATGATCTTTTCAAAGATTGGAATACGATTTTCCCAAAAAGAGTTTGAGATAAGTGTACTTTGGTTTTTAGATTGTGCCTGTAGTCAGCGTCACCCCAATGACTAAGGTTTAATAAAGGCCTTGGAAGTAGTGGAGGCGGTATTTCCACTTTGTCCCCAAAATGGCCATGTTTTCTACAACTGTGGCATGATACGCTTGGGTAACAAGGGCAACAGCCTTTTATATTAACTTATGTTGTAATGCCAACATTATCAACTTTGAATCTTATACGGAGTCAGTCAAGACAAACGACATTAGTTTTAAACATATTTTTATGAAGGTGAAAGTTTGATTTTCCTGGAAGTTCTACACTAGATGGACCCATAAACATTTTCTTCTTATGAGCAACGCCTACTCTGTCAACAAGGACGAGCTCTCACCAGAGTCAAGAGAGGTAATTCAATCCCTTTTAGAACTTTCTAAGTCCAACAAGATCTCTTACAAAGCTCTTCTGGGGGTGCATCTTATAGGGATGTATATTTAAGTAACACTTTTTTCTAAACTTGCCTTTATTTTTTATTTAAATTACTAGTATGCTAACTTTTATAAAGCTTTCATATGTAAAAGAGATGGAGAAGCACAACATGTTTGCCAAACTCTGACAATAAAGAAGGTAAGAAATAATGTTACCGCCATTGAAAATAACGCCCTGTCGAAGGGAGGGGGTAAAAATTTGTTGCCAAAGAGGTCAATATCCCTACCAACAAGGTTAAGAATCTGCACTGGACCTCAAAGGCCCCTACGACATCAAAGAAGAAGAAGAAGAAATGACACCCTGGGAAAGAAGTGGCACACTAGAGATAAAAGAAGTCTAAGGTTCAGTTGACCTTGGCTAATATGGGAATATGTCAGGCTGTTACTCCTGCCCAAAAATAAGTCCCCTTATCCATTAGGAGGAAGAAGGGAGGGTGTTAAACTCTAGTGTCTCCAACTATCTAGACCAAGGTATTTTTGTGAGGTTCCATATTCCCTTTTAACTACGGACGGACCTTTCTGACAACTAAGTCCAAAGTGCTTTGTGGGCTGCACTTTAGAACATCGTGGAATCGACTACTGTACAACAGTCCTTAGCCAAAAGCTACCCTTCCACCTTGGAAGCCAAGTAGTGCTTCAATGTAATAAAAAAGGCCTACGCCTTAAACAACGATGTCTAGACTGCCTTAAGGAAGGAGGTAAAGAAGAATAAAGAGCTAAAATGGAGATTCATGTCAGATACAAACTGAGCCAGAGATGTTCAGTTAAAGTAAAAGATTGTTAAGAATGCTATAAAAACGCTATAGGTAAAGTACGATCACCTGCTCTTGGAAAAATCCAATATGGAGAAGAAAACTGGTAGTCTAGAAGTTGATATCAAGCCCCTATAAAAGAAGCATGCCTAGGAGAAGGAAGATTGGAACCAGCAGTGGTTGCTTTTGAAGCCATTGCTAACCTGGCTTTTAGTAGTGCCAAAAGAAAAATCCAACATCAGAATCCCAGGGTTGATCAACACTTGCAACATATCTACAATGAATTCCATGGTGGATATCTTTATAACATGGACTAAGGTCAGCTCATGAAGTCGATTATCAACTACTTTCTCTCTGTGCAGATCAATCTATAGAGCCCGGGACGATGTCCCTCAAATAGGAATTTGGAGATGGTGATGAGGCAATTCACGTCGAATCAGACAAGAAGAGGACACCCTTGATAATGATGCCAACAACCTACTATCCATGAAGACTGCGACTCATTCATCAATATAACCCTACATTTTAAAGTTTTGTTGCCTTGTTTTTGCATAAACGAGTTATTACTTTAGACCTTTTTATTCTAACTTATTATTTAATTGAATTCTAGAGATTGATATGCCCATCCTTTTTTGTATTTTGTTGACCAAGCTTAGACCTAAAATTCAAATGAATGACAAAAGGTATTTTGATTTTGAAGCTAAGTTGTATTCTTGTACATCGTCTTTGATATTAGCATGCAACTTATGAGACATAATCATAACTTAGCATTTTAACTTGAAACAATCATATCATTCTATTTTTGTCAGAATAAAAGAATTTTGATTGTTGTACTTGGGTAAATAAAACCTATGTGACTGGTGGTTCTTGATAATTATACTCGATTCGGAGGGTTATCAAGGTGAAAACACCATTTGGGGGAATCTTAGTTACACCAAATATGTTATTAGGCCAATCCATATCATTTTTCTACTTGCATTGCTCATTGGGGTTTGGTACGATATTTTAAACAAAATAGTCGATCCTCGTCACTCGTTAAGGCTAAGTAGCCAATCACTGGCGTTGGTGATAGGATGCCACTTATGAGGCTTTAGTAACTATGCTTATATTGGATAATGAACTATCCCTTTCCAGGGTCAACAGATCCGGTATGGGACCAGCCATAAGAGTTTAAGGTTTCTGGTATTTGTACACCGGTACAGTGGGTATCCGGTATTATAATTTGATTTCTCAGTGGGAGAGAATCGGCCTCGCCGTCCTGGAGGTCCTACACATCGGTCTTTCGCATTGAGGGAGGGCAAAAGATGGTGCGCTCAAGTTAGTGTGATAAAGTAATGTAAATATTTTAGGGCTAAGGAAAGGAGAAAAAAGTCCCTTTCTGTATGTGTTCTTGCTGTATTTATAGGTAGAGGAGAATAATGGGTCTGATTGCCCTAGGGAACAAACCTGACTTGCCTCGTAAGATAAGCCTTGCGAATGGGGAATATCCTCTTTGTCCTGTCAGAGCATGGGAGTATATATATATTTAATTAGCGTGGGAAACAAGTATGGGTTACAGGATAACATGCCTGTCTCTCGAAGGCAGTTATTCATCATGGGTGATTCAGAGTTGATGCATTCTTCCCAAGGCTACTAATAATTGATTAATAACTAATCCGATATGGAGAAGGTGTTATGTCCGACATGCTAGGTGTCAAAATGGGCTTACCAGTATAAGGAGAGCGCCTATATGGTCTTGTTATTCTGATGTCTTACCTGTTGGATCGGTAACATTGATGGATCGGATGACACGTCACACATGTCTTGGTACCGGTGTCAAGACCGGATCATCTATCCCCTAGCTTGTGTGAGGGACTGGAAGAGTTGCTCAGATAAGCTATACTACTTGCAGGCAGTCTGGATATTGGTATGCCTGTACAAGAAATACTTATCAGAATGCACGTTGGTTCAGTGCCGCTCCGTCGTTTGTGGAGCCATCCTGTGAGCGAGGGCACCGCTGTTGTAGTGTTCTGACGACGGATTTGGATAGAGATTCATTGTACGAAGATCCCGAAAGTTTTTCAAAACTTGTAAACCCTTGGTATTCAAGTAACTGCTGTTACGCACGAAACGCTTCTCATGATTGGACAATAAATGCTGTTGACACGTGGGTGAGCCATTATTGCATTGAAAGTGTGTGTCTCTGTAACCGTCGCCTGGGGCTTGATGGGCCTGAAGTTTGAATTTCTAGGCCTATTTCAAAGGGGCTTTTTGGCGAATCGACACTATTTTCACGCCTTAGGGTCTAAAACGACTGCGTCATTTTGAACACGAATAGCGTTTGGTCATAAATGACACAACCCTTGAACTGATAACCCAACTCTTCACTACCTATAAAAGGGACACTTAGTGGATTCAGAAGTCACATGCTCTTGCTTTCCTAACAAAACTCTGTAAAATTTTCAAGGACACATTTGCTGCTTGCTTTGTGAAGTTCATTCCATAATCCTTTTCTTTATCATCTTAGGTAACCATTTTCTTCACTTATCCATATTTTCCTTTTTAGCTTTCTGAATGTCTGGGAGAAGGTATACTGGCTCGAGCCAAGTTGGCCCTAGGGTTAGAGGAGGAAGAGCTTTGTCTCAAACTCCTACGCACCATGGTGGGAGGATCCCTGTGATTTCCTCTAGCACCAGGCCACTTTGCTCAGAGAGGGAGGCGTCGCCTTGCTCACGGCGGAGGGTGATCATACCCTCTTCGGAATCCTCCTCTGAGTCAGGGGATAGCCGTTATTATGAGAGTGAGGTGAGCGCTGATTTGTGTGTTTGAATATGTATTTCAGGTTGAATATTTTTGATAATGATAAAAGGAATTGAAGACTAAAAGAAAAAGGCTCAAGTTACCATGAAAACAGAGAAAACAACATCAGACCTGCAAAAACGCATATACTAATCGATTACAACATCCACAATAATCGATTACAAGAGTTCTGTCCAAGACATAATCGATTACATCAGCAAGACTAATCGATTACATAAGTTCTGTTTGTAAGCTAATCGGTTGCACCAAAGGACATAATCGATTACCAAGTAAAAAAATTGAACAAAAAGCATCAGGTACATCTCCTAATCGATTGCAAGGTTGCCACAATCGATTACCAAGGTTCTGTAAGGTCACTAATTGATTACCAGACTAGGACTAACCGATTATGAAAGTTCTGTTTGCATACTAGTCGATTACATGAAGGAATAATCGATTACAATGCTGCGAAACACAATTAAATGCATCAGGTGCTACTCCTAATCGATTGTAAGGCAATGTATAATCGATTAGACATGTTCTATTTCTTAGATAATTGATTACATGGGTTATTCTAATCGATTAGCAGATGAAGTACACTGTAAAATTTAAAGTGTAATCGATTACAACTCAAGGCCTAATCGATTACTACGTGCCAGAAATTGGGGAAAAGTGTTTTAAGTGGGAAACCAGCTCACTTCTCCATTCCAACTCGAATGCCCATGCTATACAACAGCTCTGAAGATTTTAAGACACCTCTCCAAGGCCTATAAATGCAAGACTCCTTCAAGCTACTCATAGCATCCAAATCCATCAAAGGGAAATCAAAGCTTTTGTCTTGTGAGTTCTATTTCTTTGTATAGTTTCATTTTCTGAAACTTAGAGCTTATATTTGTAAATCCTCTCTTGTGAGAGTTAGAAATTATGTGAGCCTTTCATTTGTTCATTTACTCTATTAAGAGAGTTTATTGATTGTAAAACCAAACATCAAAACACCAAGTATATTCATTCTAGGTTGAGTGGCCACAAAGGTTGGGGTTCAACCTTTGGGTATTGAGAGTTTGAGAGATTGGGTGGGTTTCTCTTGTCCTAGTAAGGATTGAGTTCTTGAGTGTGGGACACTAGGAAACTGCAATTGCTCATATCTTGTATCTTTAAACTTCAATAGTAGAAATCCTTCAGGTGCGTTGCTTGAAGGCAAGACGTACACCGGGTTGGTGAAACTCGTTAAATTGGTTTGCAAGCTTTTCTTCCCTACTCTCTTGCATTTACTTATTGTACTTGATTGGTATATTCATTTGATTGTGATATTATTGCTTGAACTTGAGTAACTAGGCTAAGTTAAAGTGTTTGAAGTGTTTGATAAATTGCCTTAGCAACATTTGCACACTTTCTCATATTGATTCTTGCTCTACACTTGCTATTTCTTACATACAAGTATACTTAGTGAAAAAGAAATCAATTTCAAAGGCATTCCAACTAAAAGTTTTTAAAACTTAATTCACCCCCTCTTGAGTATTGAGGCCACTTGAACAACAAGTGGTATCAGAGCTTGACTCTTGGTAGATCAAGCTTAACAGCTTCAAGAGAACAATGGCCTCTAATTCTCTAAATCTTTTTCCTGAGGGTGGTGCCACAAATAGACCTCCCGATTTCAATGGGGAAGGCTATGCTTTTTGGAAAGAAAGGATGAAAATTTTTGTATAATCTATTAACCTTAAAGTTTGGAATGCAATTGAAAATGGTCCTTTCATACCCATGCGTATTGTAGCTGGTAAACAAGTAGAAAAATTGATGGATGATTGGACTAGCGAAGAAGAAAAGAAAGTCCAATATAACTATAAAGCCAAAAATCTAATCACCTTAGCTTTAGGCCCTGATGAATTTTTTAGAGTAGTTACATGTAAATCCGCCAAGGATATGTGGGATACCTTACAAGTAACCCATGAAGGTACAAGTGATGTCAAAGACTCTAAGATTAGTACCTTAACTAGCCAGTATGAAAGCTTTAGATTAAATTTTGGAGAAACAATTGTTGATATGCAAAAGAGGTTTACTCTTATTATAAATCACCTCATTACTCTTGGCAAGACTTACACTAACAAAGAACTTATTCATAAAGTGTTAAAAAGTCTCACCAGGGAATGGAAACCTCTAGCCACCGCCATCAAACAATCTCCTAGCATCAATGAAATGTCTCTTGCTACACTATTCGATAAGTTAAAAGAACAGGAACAAGAGTTGAAAGAATTAAAGATGGCGGAAGAGGAAGAAAAGTCTTCCAAGAAGAAAGGTCTAGCTCTCAAGGCCACTTCTATTAATGAAGAAGAATCCGGTAGTGAGCTTAATGAAGAAGAAGAGTTTAGACTGTTTGTGAAGAGTTTCAGAAAGTTTATGAGAAACAAACGCTTCCAAAAGAGCTTCAAACCTCAAGGTAAGAAACCAATTTCAAATGAAAATTCTTCCTCACCAAATTGCTTTAAGTGTGGTAAGGAAGGACACTTCAAGGTGGATTGTCCAAATCTCAAGAAGAAAAACAAGGAGAAAAGAGGAAGAAGAAGAGCTTATATTGCTTGGGATGAAAATGAGATAAGTATCTCAGACGAATCCGAAAACGAGGAAGCCAATCTATGCCTCATGACTAATCATCAAGATAAAGATGATGAGGTAAGTCTTCTTGACTTAGATAGAAATGAATTACTAGATGCATTTGAAGAATTGTATAACAAGTTTGTTAAAATCTCAAACAAGTATAAGTTATCTAGGAAAACTATTGGTACTCTTGAAATGCATCTTGTAGAACTTGGCAAAGAAAATGAATGTTTGAAAAAGGAATTAGCAAATGTTCAAGCATGCTCCAAGAATAATCCTTGTGATTTTGTAAAGAAATGTGACATCCTAGAAACTAAGGTTTTAGACTTAAATAAAACCTTAGAGAAGTTTACAAATGGTAGAGATAATTTGAATGTATTACTTGGAAATCAAAGATGCATGTTTGACAAAACCGGACTAGGATACAATTCTAACAAAAAGGAAAAATATTACAAAAACTTCATTGTACCACCTAGAAAATCTTCATCACCATTCACTAAATGCAATCATTGTGGTGCTAAAGGACATAATGCTTTAAATGACCATATTAGAAAGCTTGGACCAAAAGTGGTAAGAAAGGTGTGGGTTCCCAAAGGAACATTACCACAAGCTAACCAAAAAGGACCCAACATAAAATGGGTACCAAGTTCTCTAAACTAATTTTGTTTTGTAGGTATGCTTCAAGGCAAGCAACACCCATTGGTACTTGGATAATGGGTGTTCAAAGCACATGATGGGAGATATGAGCAAATTCATAACATTCACTCCCAAAAGAAAAGGAAGCGTCACTTATGGGGATAATACCAAAGGAAGAATACTTGGTATTGGAAACATTGGTAAAGATTCATCTACTTCAATTAGTGATGTTTTATATGTTGAAGGACTCAAACATAACTTGCTTAGCATAAGTCAATTATGTGATAAAGGATATAGAGTATTATTCGAGTCTAATTGTTGCATAATTGAAAACAAGCTAAATAAGGAAGTTAAGTTTGTTGGTAAAAGAATTGATAATATTTACATGATTGATGTTGATAGTTTGTCTTCAAATTTGTGCAATACTTCATGACTAGAGAGGATGAATCATGGTTATGGCATAGAAGAATAACACATATACATAGACCATCTAAATAAACTTGTTTCTAAAGAATTAGTAATCGGTTTGCCAAAGCTAAAGTTTGAAAATAAATTTTGTGATGCATGTCAAAAGGGAAAATAAGTAAAGGCATCCTTTCAAGCTAAAAACGTTGTTTCTGCTCAAAGGCCTTTACAAGTTTTGCACATGGATTTATTTAGACCCTCTAAGGTCAAAAGCTTTGGTGGAAATTACTATGGTCTCGTAATTATAGATGACTATTCTAGATACACATGGACCTTATTTCTTGCTCATAAAAATGAAGCATATCATGCATTCAAGAAACTAGCCAAGATTATCCAAAATGAACAAAATTCAAAGATTGTATCCATAAGAACCGATCATGGGGGAGAATTTGAAAATCAACTATTTGAGAAATTTTGCAAAAAACATGGTATTGGTCAACAAAAGGAATGGATTACCTCAAAAGACCATCCATTGGACAACATTATAAGTGATATCACAAAAGGTGTAAGTACCCGACGCTCCTTCAATACTTGCAATCATCTAGCGTTTGTATCTTAAATTGAACCTAAAACCATTGATGAAGCTATTATTGATGAACATTGGATGTTGGCCATGCAAGAGGAGCTAAATCAATTTGAAAGAAATGAAGTTTGGAAACTAGTGCCAAGACCCAATGATCACAAATAATAGGAACTAAATGGGTATTTAGGAACAAGCTAGATGAAAATGGAGTAATAACTAGAAACAAAGCTAGGCTAGTAGTTAAGGGTTACAATCAAGAAGAATGAATTGACTATGAAGAAACGTATGCTCTCATAGCTAGATTAGAAGCTATTAGATTATTATTGGCTTTTGCATGCTGTAGAGATTTCAAATTGTACCAAATGGATGTCAAGAGTGCCTTCTTGAATGGATATAGTCAAGAAGAAGTATATGTTGATCAACCTCCTGGTTTTGAAAACTATCAATTTCTAAATCATGTTTTCAAACTAAGAAAAGCACTGTATAGTTTAAAACAAGCTCCAAGAGCTTGGTATGAAAGGTTAAGCAAATTCCTTCTAGAAAACAACTTTGAAAGAGGAAAGGTTGATACAACATTATTCATCAAGCACAAAAAGAATGACCTACTATTGGTTCAAGTATATGTGGATGATATTATTTTTGGTGCTACTAATGAATCACTTTGCAAGGAGTTTGCTAATTTAATACAGGATGAATTTGAAATGTCCATGATGGAAGAACTCACATTCTTCCTTGGGCTACAAATTAAACAAACCAAAGAAGGTACATTCATTAGCAAAACCAAATATTGCAAGGAGTTACTAAAAAAATTCAACATGGATAAGGCAAATGAAATTGCCACACCTATTGGCACTTCATGCTATTTGGACAAGGATGAGAAAGGTAAGGATGTAGAACTCACAAAGTATAGAGGTATGATTGGATCCTTACTTTACTTAACCGCTAGTAGACCAGATATCATGTTTGCTGTTTGTATGTGTGTAAGATACCAAGCATGCCCAAAAGAATCACACCTTACTGCTGTAAAAAGAATAATGAACTACTTGATTAGAACTCAAAATGTTGGCTTATGGTACCCCAAAGGGGTTGAATGCACTCTTGTTGGATATTTTGATTCTAATTTTGTAGGATGTAAACTTGATAGAAAAAGTACTAGTGGTACTTGCCACTTGCTTGGTAGTTCTCTTGTATCTTGGCATAGCAAGAAACAAGTAAGTGTTGTATTATCCACAACTGAGGCAGAATATGTTGCAGCTGGTAGTTGTTGTGCTCAAATCCTTTGGATGAGATAACAACTTCTAGATTTTGGTGTTATGTTAAACAATGTGCCTCTCAAATGTGATAACACAAGTGCCATTAATATTTCAAAGAATCCTGTGATGCATTCTAGAACCAAACACATTGAGATTAGACACCATTTCATTAGAGACCATGTGTTAAAGGGTGATTGTGTGCTTGAACATGTTGAAACCTCTAAGCAATTAGCGGATATCTTCACAAAACCACTTGCAAAAGAGCAATTCATACATATTAGAAGAGAATTAAGAATCCTAGAATTGTGTTTGAATATTGAATAATTTTGATGATTCCTTGATTTACAGTATGTTTAATGTGTAAGTAATTGATTGAGGTATGATATATTGAATCTGAAGTGCCTTTGTTTGAAATCTGTAAGTTTTTAAGTATTTATGGGCTTCCCTAATCGATTATGAAGTTTCATCTAATCGATTACATTCTGATATATAATCGATTACTAGCTCCCTGTTTCATGCCAAATCGATTAGAACCTCAGTCCAATCGATTACTGACGTTCTATCTTCCTGATAATCGATTACAGTGCCCTCCTAATCGATTGCAAAGTTTCTATTTTTAATGCAATCGATTAAACAATCGATTACCCATGTGCAAAATCATTTCAAATTACCCAGGAAACACACGCTAATCGATTAGCCTCTGATCCTAATCGATTAGCTTCACACTAGAATTGCAAATTGAATGCTTAATCCATGTGAGCTTTTTACCCAATCCCAATCCCTCCTCTAAACCCTATATTTCCCTCCTAAACCCTATAAATACTCCTTCCCTCACCTCCTCTATCTCACACCTTCAAACCATCCTTCTTCTCCTAAATCTCTCCTAAATCTCTTCCTCATTCATCTCTTCTCGTCATGTCTTCCTCTAGAAACATGAAGAGGGCTAGATCCTCCATGGCCCAAGCCAACAACCCCTTTGATTTCTCAAGATTTTTCTCCACTCCAAGAGACCTCCAAAACTTCATCAAGAAATTTTCGAAGAAAGATATCATAACTCCACACTACATTGATGCCCAAGTTTTTGAAAATCCTTGTTTCACCTTCACCTAACTTCTTCACCACTACAACCTTCTTCCCTTCCTCACTCTCAAGGAAGAATACTACTATCCCAAATTAATAAGGGTCTTCTTTTGCAACCTCAAGCTTGTTAATGGAGTACTAGAGGCTAGAGTCAAGAATGTGACTCTAAAGATCACAAATGAGTATCTTGTTGAAATCACCCAAATCCCCCTCTCTGATGCTGAATTTGTTGGTAGAAATCTGGAAGATGAGTGGGATTTCAATGCAATTTCTACACGCTAATCTCTTTGGAAAGCCAACCGTCCACTCAGCATAAACTGGTAGGCCACTTAACTCTCAATAACCGTCTCCTTCACTTTTTCATGGTTAAGCTTCTTGTTCCTCGTGGAGGTAATTATGCACTAGTTGAAGAAGATGATGTTTTATTAATGTGGGCCATCATCAATCAAAAGGAGATCAATTGGATCCAACTCCTCAAGCTCCACATGCTCAAATCCAAGGAGCAACACAAACTGCCTTATGCCATTCTTCTCACAAAAATTTTCAAAGCATTTGGTGTGGACATGGCCGGTGAACTCCCTGAGAACGTACCCTCCCAAGCTTGCATTGGCACTCACCATCTCAACAAAATGGGCATGGTATGTGTTGCAGGTAGATGGATTTTTAAGAGTGATCGAATTCATGGCAGCAGCCCATTTGAAGAATATCATCCTGTCAACCCTTCCTCACATGTTGTTGATCCCACTCCTGCAACTCAAGGTGAACCCTCCGCTCTGGCTGACCCCTTTACCTCTCTTTATGCTTACCTTGACCAGCGCTTTGAACGAATTGACAACACCCTTCAATAGTTCCAAATGATCGAGCAGTAGCATTTTGAACTCATGGAACAACGTTATGAAGAGCTTTCACACAAGATTTCTGATTGGCACTTTTTTAATCCGGATAATTAGATCCTTCTTTATCATGTCCTGTTAGGAAACTCTTAATTTTTCACTATTCTGTTACGACTTTTTAAATTTTCTGCATTTTCTCTTATGTACTTTCCTTTTCTATCAATGAATAAATGTAATTTCCCTTTCAATTATTTCTCTGTCCTATATTGTCTTATTCATGTTTTTGATGATTACAAAGGGGGAGAATAATTGAAGTTCATCTAGAATTATTGAAGTGATAAAAGAATTGGTAAATTGATAGCTGAAAATGAACAAGTGGTTAAAATCAAATAACTATCTTCATGTTTTTTTTAAGACGGCATAAACTCCTTAAGATAGGGGAGATAATTTTAGAAATTTTTAGAGATAACGCTAGAGATAAAGTTTTGGAGATAACTCTAAAGACAATGATTAAGAGATAACTTTAGAGATAATTTTATTTTGAACTAACACCCTCATGAGATGAACATTATTTGTCATCATCAAAAAGGGGAGAATATGTTTGAATATGTATTTCAGGTTGAATATTTTTGATAATGACAAAAGGAATTGAAGACTAAAAGCAAAAGGCTCAAGTTACCATGAAAACAGAGAAAACAACATCAGACCTGCAAAAACGTGTATACTAATATTACAGCATCCACAATAATTGATTACAAGAGTTCTGTCCAAGACATAATTGATTACATCAACAAGACTAATTGATTACATAAGTTCTGTTTGTAAGCTAATCGATTGCACCAAAGGACATAATCGATTACCAAGTAAAAAAATTGAATAAAAAGCATCAGGTACATCTCCTAATCGATTGCAAGGTTGCCACAATCGATTACCAAGGTTTTGTAAGGTCACTAATCGATTACCAGACTAGGACTAACTGATTATGAAAGTTTTTTTTGCACACTAATCGATTACATGAAGGAATAATCAATTACAATGCTGCGAAACACAATTAAATGCATCAGGTGCTACTCCCAATCGATTGTAAGGCAATGTATAATCGATTAGACATGTTTTGTTTCTTAGATAATCGATTATATGGGTTATTCTAATCGATTAGCAGATGAAGTACACTATAAAATTTAAATTGTAATCAATTACAGCTCAAGGCTTAATCGATTACTATCATGCCAGAAATTGGGGAAAAGTGTTTTAAGTGGGAAACTGATTTTAGTTGGAATGCCTTTGAAATTGATTCTTGCTCTACACTTTCTATTTCTTACATACAAGCATACTTAGTGAAAAAGAAATCAATTTTAAAGGTATTCCAACTAAAAGTTTTTAAAACTCAATTCACCCCCTCTTGAGTATTAAGGCCACTTGAACAACAATTTGTACCTCTCTGACGACGTGGCTTTTTACCGCAGCGCAAAGATTTTCAACTTGGCTCTTTGAAAGATGGCTGGTGAGGGCACATCTCATGAAGGGGCGACGAATCAACAATACATTCTGAAGACCGCTTCAGGTTTATGCAACGTGGTTGCACACCAGATTGACTGGGTAAAGCTCAAAAGCAGACACCCTTACTGCTGGGTAGCAGATGAATTTCAGGATACACTGTCTCATCACGGTAGGGACGACAGAGCAAGGATAGAACCCCAGTTCAGGGTCTATGCTAAAGAATAACACAAGGAAATATTTATGGTGTTGGCGCCTCGTCTTTCAGAGCGGATCTGCCACGTCATTCCTGACGAGAGATCAGTTTATATATATGATTTCCTCTTTCTCAATTTGGGTGTGCGCTTCCCCCTGACGGAGTTCCAAATAGGGGTATTGAGGTTCTTGGATTATGCCCCATCTCAGCTTCATCCCAACGGATGGGGTTAGTCCGTTCTCTGGAGGTACTTGGGGATTACTTCAAATTTACTCTAACGGTCGCCATGCTATTCTACTATACCGAGGTAGTTCGTCGCGCCAATAAATAGAGCAGAGGCGTAAGTTTAATCACCCTCCGGACTCTATCCAAGTTTGTCAATTTTGAGTCTTACACTAACTCAGCCAAGATCGATGGACGATCCTTCAAATCGCACTTCACCAGAGTATGATTCAACCTGAGAAGCCGATCTTCTAGCAGAATAAAGAGGGCATCAATAAATTTCCTGTAAGCTGGTCTCATCAGCACTTCTTGTTAACTTTCTAAGCTTACTTCACAGAGGAAGACAAACTGTCTGCTGAGTCTGCGACCGTTCTGTTTGCTCTCGAGTCATACACTGCCAAACATAAAGCCTTTTCTTACAAGCGTTTATTAGGCTCGCAGACTACTCACGACGAATACTTACGTAATTTTCAATCATGTTCTCTATTGCTGGTTACTTTATATATTTTTCCATTTTGCAGTATTTAACCATCTCCTTTCCTGTTTGTGCAGTTGAAATAGAGGAATCATCCTCATCCATGGAGAAGCTAAAATCACTAGTTGCTAGTGGAAAATCTATGGCTGCTGAAAACAATATCCAGCCCAAAAGAAATTCCAAGAAGATCACTGCTGAGACCATCATCCTCACCTCTTCTGCAGGTGACGATGTCCCCCTAGTTGAGGGTGAATTTGCTGACCCCATCCCTATCATCGAAGGGAAAAAGGTTAGGGAGAAAAGGAAGAAAATAAAGAATGACCCTTCAAAGCAAATGGAGTCTCGCCCTCTCCTTCCAAAAAGATCAACACCTCGGAGGGCCAGACTGATTCTAGGGCTTCCAAGGGCAAAAATGCAACGGGGTCGACCTCAGATATTCCAAGCAAGGCTCATACTATTGGCACTCAACCTCTGACCACCTACTTTGCGCCCAAGGTCTTGTGCCCCCTCCCAGTAACTCTTGCCTCGCTCCATTCTTGGTTTATGAGGGTCTGATGCCGGAGTTTATTCCAGGTCCGCGGTACAAGCTGAAACCCACTTTAGAGCCCGAGCAGATCAAGGAAGCTTGCGAGGCCGGAAGATGGCAGCTGGAGGAATTATCCAGTCTCCTGAAGTCACTCTATAGATTGGCGGACGACGGCCCAGAGGTTAACAGACTGACTGGTAAGGTTAATGACCTTACCGTTTCGTCCGCCAAGGACAGGGCGAACATTAAGCTCCTTGAGGATCGATTGAAGACGTCAAAGGACTACGGGGATCGGATGTATGCGGAGACCTTGGCACGGAAATCTCCAATAAAGGATCTGGAGGGTAAGTTAGTTGAGCAGAAGAAGACTAACTCCGACCTTAGTGTGAGCCTCTACACAGATAAAGAAAAACCAACCAAGCTGGAAGAGGAACTGAAGGCGAAAGCCTATAGTTACTTGAAGCAAGCTGAAGAATGGGCTCGGAGGGAAAAAGAGTTCCTCATGGAAATCGAACGTCTGAAGTTGGCGAGTCCGAATGATAATGGCGCTGCTTTGAGGGCGGAGCTGGCTGCTGCTAACGCCAGAGCTGATGAGGCTGTGGACATCTGTGTCCAAGTTGCTGAGGATTCCTTTGGGTTGACAATGCGTCAAATCCTTCATCGCAATCCCAAAATGGAACTTAAATTGAGCGGTATTAATCCGTTCTATGAGTTTCACGGAGGGAAGCTTGTAACAGTTATCAATAATCGTCATGAGGATCCGCCTAACACTTTATATGAGCTGCCTCCTCTGCCTGAGAGTCAATCGATGGCACCCCCTCCTAGTCCTTATCACCCAGCACCCCGGAGGTGAAGGGACAAGCACAACTACTATTAAAAATGAGGCTGCTGGTGGAAATGGGGGTGAGGTCGGAGTTAAAAAGAAGGGAAGTGGTGAAGGAGCCGGCCAGAAGAAGAATTGACCTTATAACTTGATATATTTCTTTCTTTGTAGTCAGCATTGCTGTGTACCGGGATCAGCTCTAATTTTATTAAATTCTAAACAACTTATGTAATTTTTACATGAATGGATTAAACTTTAACCTTATGTATTGTCTACCGCATTTGTCCTAAGTTTCTTCAATAGGCTTGCTAAATTCTTAGCTTTATACGATGTTCTAGGCTGTTATGTAAAAGTAGCTTAAAAGTGGTTATCGTGGATTGAATTTAATCAGCTCGGATTTTCGTAACTGAAATGTAGAACAGATATTTACATCCATAAATGTTGTCCCTGAGGGTGAGTACGTTTGAAAGATAAGCATTCGCTGTGGGACGTTGCCTTTAATTTGGTAAGAATGAGAGAACGTATCCGCCCTTTATCGTGGTGAAATCTTAACTCATAATGATCTCGTTGTTTAATATAAACATATACCGTATATGTAAAAACTTGTAAGGACAGTACCTTAACCTCAAGAATGTTGATTACGCTTTTCGTGAAAAGTGAAATGATAGTGAATGCTCACACCAGGGAGTACGCCGTCGGCTCGGAGGTGGTTAACCTCCGATCTGCAAGAGAATTTCCCACCCATAAGGGTGATGACTGGGTCTTCACTAGTGTTCGGTTGTGCCTACTAACCGTACTTGGAGTTCAGTTTATTGTCCTGTTCTCCAAGCCTTCGACACGGGGTTCGGAACAGGGCAAATCCTGGACCTACTACGCCCAGGCCTTCTGTTACCTGGGGTTCAGCGTGGCCCTGGAAAAGGACCAGCTTACTACGCCCAGGCCTTCTCCGGTGTTCGGTCATACCTACTAGCCGTACTTGGAGTTCGGTTCTGGTCCTGCCCTCTAAGCCTTCGACACGGGGTTCAGAACAGGGCAAATCCTGGACCTACTGCGCCCGTTACCTGGGGTTCAGCGTTGTCCAGGGGAGGGCCAGCTTACTATGCCCAGGCCTTCTGTTACCTGGGGTTCAGCATGGCCCTAGAAAAGGACCAGCTTACTACGCCAAGGCCTTCTCCAGCGTTCGGTCGTACCTACTAGCCGTACTTAAAGTTCGGTTCTGGTCCTACCCTCCAAGCCTTCGCCACGGGGTTCGGAATAGGGAAAATCCTAGATTTGCTGTGCCTGTTACCTGGGGTTCAACGTGGTCCAGGGGAGGGCTAGCCTACTGCGCCCAGGCCTTCTGTTGCCTGGGGTTTAACGTGGCCCTGGAAAAGGACCAGCTTACTGCGCCCAGGCCTTCTCCGGTGTCCACCTCTTGATTCTTTCAGGGAGTTGCATCGCTAACTATGGAATAAGGAGTCAGGATCATCCGTCCTGAAAGGTCTTTCTTATCATAGCGTCTTACTAAAAATGATAACAAGTAAATAGGGTGAACATATCATAATTTCACAAGAGTTCTTCATTAAATTATGTATGAATTACATGAAGGGCCCAGTTGGGGCCGTTTCTCGTTAAAACCTTCTTGGAAAAACCTAATGGAAAAAACCCAAGTAGGAAAAAGAGTACACGCCGTCTTACCAACTAGCTATAATAGATGCCCAAGTTCTGGGTATTCCATTTATTGCAGATCGATGAGCCATCAAGATTCTCTAGGCGATATGAGCCTTTTCTAGTGACCTCAAATACTCTGTATGGTCCTTTCCACATTGGAGCAAGCTTGCCTTGGTGTGCAAATTTGTTCCCCATACTTGCTTTCCTCAAAACCAAATCTCCAACATTGAAAGCCATGGGTTGGACTCGTTTGTTATAGCGAAGAGCGGCTTTGGCTTTAATATCTTGGTCTCTAATAAAGGCTTCTTCTCTGAGTTCTTGGATCATATCCATCTCTGATGCCAAGTTGGCATTGTTATCTTTCTCGGGTAAGTACTTGGCTCTTACAGAGGCGGTTTGCAATTCTACTGGCATCATTGCCTCGACATCGTAAGTTAGACGATATGAGGATTCGTTTATGGAGGAGTGGGGCGTTGTACGGTACGCCCACAGGACATGATATAATTGATCTGTCCATCCACCCTTGGCTTCCCTAAGGCGTTTCTTCAATCCCTTCAACACTTCTCTGTTGGCCATTTCGGCTTGACCGTTAGTCTGTGGATGTTCAACGGATGAAAATACTTGGACTATGCCCAATCCTTCAAGCAAGTCTGTGAACTTTCTATCAGTGAATTGAGTACCGTTGTCTGTGACCACCCGAGCTGGTACCCCAAATTGTGTTATGATGTTTTCATACATTAAACGATGAGTTCGGGCTGAGGTAATGTGCACCACTGGTTCTGCCTCAATCCATTTCGTGAAGTAATCAACTCCTACAATGAGGTATTTAATGCCTCCAGGCGCAGTTGGAAAAGGTCCTAGGATATCCAAACCCCATTGGTAGAATGGCCATGGCACAACCGATGTAAATAGCTCTTCAGCCGGCGTGTAGTGAAGGTTAGAAAATCTTTGGCAAGTGTCGCACCTTTTAACGAAGTCAATGGAATCTTGCTTCATTATGGGCCCCTAATATCCGGCCCTGAGGATTTTTCTCATCAAGCTTCTTTCTCCGGCGTGGTGTTCATATTGTCCCTCGTGCACTTCTTCCATTACTCCTTGTATCTCATTTTCCTTTAAACAAACCAAATAAGGCACTGAGAATCCCCTCCTATATAGGACGCCGTCAATGATGGTGAAGTATGACAGCTCCCTTTTAATTCTCCTTTTCTCCTTCTCATCAGTGGGCAACTGTCCATCGGCCAGATAGCGTATGTAAGGCGTCATCCATGAGTTTCCATAGGAAGAATCGGTCACTATGGCATTCAGAGAGGGGAATAAAGGAATGCTAGGTGATATCAGCGTACTTTAGACCACCGTCGTGGTGCTTCCTGGCTGTTTCATGCTTGCTAGCCTGGATAAGATATCTGCCCTTGCATTCTCTTCTCTTGGGACATGTTTGAACTCCAACGTCGAAAATGTCTCTCTCAATTCTTTTACACAATTTAAATACAACTGGAGTTGAGGCTCACGGACTTGGTATTTACCTTGTATCCGTGATATTACCAATTGAGAGTCGCTGCAGAGGGTGACTTCGGATGCTTCGATGTCAATTGCAGCTTGTAGCCCAGCGAGGCAAGCTTCATACTCAGCTTGGTTGTTGGATGTCTTGAAATTAAAACGGAGGGAGATCTCCAGATGGACTCCATCATCACTTTCTACCACTACTCCTGCTCCACAACCTTTGTTATTGGATGATCCGTCCACATAGATAATCCAATGCCGTCGAAGCGATGTTGGATCTGTCCCCAGCATTTCTGCTACAAAGTCAGCTAAAACCTGGGCTTTTATCACACCCCATGGCTCGTAAGAAACATCAAATTCTGATAGCTCAATGGACCACTTAATCATTCTTCCTGCAAGGTCTGGCTTGCTCAACACAGAGCGGAGTGGCAAATCCGTTCTCACGATAATAGGATGAGCATGGAAGTAAGGTCGTAGACGACGAGAGGCATAAACAACTGCAAGACCAGCTTTTTCAATCTCCTGGTACCGACTCTCAGCGCCTTGCAACGTCTTACTTGTGAAATACATCGGCCTTTGTCCATCCGAAGTCTCCTTGATTAATGCAACTCCTAACGCTTCGTCCAAAATTGCTAAGTACAAAATGAGTATTTCTCCGGGGTCAGGTTTTACCAATATCGGAGGTTTAGAAAGTACCTCCTTAAGCTCTTGAAAAGCTTGCTCCTGCTCTTGCCCCCACTCGAATTTCTTGGCCTTCTTTAGAACTTTGTATAAAGGAAGTGATCTGTGCGCCATTTTGGGCATGAATCGTGCCAAGGCTGCTACTTTACCATTCAGGGATTGAATTTCCCTAAGACTCTTCGGACTCTGCATGTTGAGGATGGCTTGGCATTTCCCTGGGTTAGCTTCGAAACCACGCTGAGTCAACATGAAGCCCAAGAATTTCCCAACCGAAATAGCGAAGGTGTATTTTAATGGGTTCAGCCTTATGTTGTACTGTCTCAGCCGTAGGAACACTTGGCGTAAATCCTCTACATGGTCACTTCCAGCGGAGGTCTTGGCAATGATGTCGTCAATGTATACTTCTACTAGCTGAGTGTGCAGGCCCTCAAACACCTTATTAATCATACGCTGGTATGTGGCTCCAGCATTCTTTAAGCCAAAGGGCATAACGGTGTAGCAGAAAACCCCGTGATTATTGATGAAAGACATTTTCTCTTGATCATCTTCCCACATTGGAATCTGGTTGTACCCTGAATATGCATACATGAAGCTTAGGTACTAATAGCCAGAAGAATCATCGACCATCCGGTCTATATTTGGGAGAGGGTACGGATCCTTTAGGCAACAGCGGTTCAAGTCCATGTAATCAGTGCACATCCTCCACTTTCCATTGGCCTTTTAGACCATCATAACATTGGACAGCCATGAAGAGTAACATACTTCTCGTATGAATCCGACCTTTAACAATTCTTCTATCTGTTCACAAGCTGTTTTCTGTTTTTCTGGACCCAGTCTGCGTTTCTTCTGAGCAACCGACCTCGTCTCTGGATAAATGGCTAATTTGTGACAACAGAAGTTCAGATCCATGCCAGGCATATCCGCCACTGTCCATGCAAAAAGGTCTTTGAATTCCTGAAGAAGTGTAATCAAACGCTGCTCCATGACTGGTTCTAGCTTGTCATTGATGTGTGTGATCTTTTTTGACGAATCTCCTAAGACGATGTCCCTGGAACTTCCATCTGGTGTGGGTTTCGACGGGTTGAGTGGATCAATCTTCAATTTCGCTCTAGGATCCAAATCGATCAGACTCACCACCCCAGCCGCAGATCCTCCGTCGTTCAGCTTCCTTTTCTTGTTGAAAGTCTCAAGCTTCACTATGTTAAGGCTCAAGTTGTAACAATATCTTGCCATCTCCTAGTCATCTTTGATAGAAGACACATTGTTATCCTTATCTATGAACTTGATGAGCAGATAGGGAGTTAAAACGATGGCTTCCATAGCATTAAGTGTTGGGCGGCCTATAATTCTGTTGTATGGTGACTCCATATCAATCACAAACTCTGGATTTCACCGTCCTTGCTCCTGGCTCACCCTTAAAAGATATCAGGGTGTCTAAGTACCCCTTCATTGACTGCTTGGATCCATTGAAAGCTGTAAGGTCCTGTGTGTAAGGTTGTAAATCAGAATCATTAAATCCCATATGTTTAAAGCAACCATAGAAAATAACATCGTAAGAACTCCCCTGATCAACAAGTATCCTCTTCACATCTTTGTTAGCGATGACAACCATGATAACCACCGCGTCATCGCCTCCAAGGATTGTCAGGCCAAAATCCTCATCAGAAAAGGATATCACTGGTGCCATTACACTGTCCCTGTAGGGGCGGTTGTTTCTGGGTTTCCCTTGCAGCAAAAGAACCATACGATGATGATTCTTTCTGGCTGTGATGGAAGCTCCTCCTCCAGCGAATCCTCCAGTAATCATGTCAATAACCTCACGTTGGCCCTGACATTGTTGTTGGAGTGTAACGTTCTGCTACGTAGGCCCACTATCTATGACTCTCTTCTGCTTTTCAGCCGCTATGAATCTCCTAACCGGAGTGTGATCATCATCTCCATCGTCCTCGCGATCTCTTCCTCGCTTTTCTATCCGTTCTGGGTTATCAATAGATTTTTCTTTGAATAGATACTGCTTAAGCTTGCCTTCTCAGATTAAAGTTTTGACTGCATTTTTCAGGGCCTGACATTCATCTGTAGAGTGGTCATTCTACTCATGAAATGCACAGTATTTCCGCTGGTCTCCGTGTTTACGGATCTGTGATGGCTTTCTGACCCTATATACATTAAGCATTGGCCATCCGATTTCCCTCAAGATTTGTGAATGCTTAGTCTTTAACGGGGCATAATTATTAAATGCATTTACCCGTTTCTCCTGACGCCGGGGTGCAGGGCTATTGAAGGCGTTGCCATGGAATGGTCTTTCCATGCGTTCTGATCTTGGCCTATCCTTATCCCTCCGTGGTTGCTGTTGTGGTACTGGGGGTTTCCCTCTCGCTGCTGTTGCCTCTAAATGCATCTCAATGCCCACATATTTGGAGGCTTTCCTCCTGAACTCTTCGAAGTTCGTGGGAGGGCTTTTTGCTAGTGATAAAGCGAAAGTGAAGTTCAGTTGCAAAGCTTCTATCACGATGTGTAATTGTAGTGCCTCTACCAAATTTGGAATAGCGGATTTGTAAAATCTCTTTAAGAAGTCTTTAAGAGTTTCACACTCCCTTTGCCTGATTTGAGCCAACGTATGAGAAGTTCTGGGAACATCTCTAGAGATGACAAAGTGATCCACGAACGCTGTCGCCATCTCTTTCCACGCATCGATAGAGCCTGATGGTAACCCCTTGAACCAGCCGAGAGCATCATCTACTAGGGTACAAGGGAACATCCTACATATGACGTCCTCACCAGCTCCTAAATACATGGTTTCATACACAATATGCATCTAAGTGCTTTATAGGATCAGCCTCCCCAGTATATTTCCCAATAGAAAGAGGTTGAGTATTTTGTAAGTGCTTTGGAATAGCCATATTCATCAGCCTTTGGGAAAATGGAACGTTGGGTCTATAGGCCCCATGCATCACAGTTGGCTCCCATCTCCTGCCACTGGCTCTCTCCCCAGAGTCATGTGTTTGCTCCTTCTCTTCATAAGTAGGGATCTGTGAGTATTGGAGGTTCGCGAATTTTCTCCCTTCATTCGTGTGGTGAGTTTCCTCTGCTTGAGACATTACTTTCTCCTCTATAGACTTCTTTTCTCGCTTCAGCTCCACCAGCTCCTCCATCAACTAGCGTATCATCTCATCTCGTGGATCAGTTGTTGCTGGTGTTTGCACCATTCTCCTTGAACTTCCTCCTGGTGAATCAAAAGCTAGGCGTCTATTCACTGCTTACTCTTGGGCAGTGACATCCTCCACATACCCATCTTGCATGTTTCTCCTATTGCATTCCATGATAAAAGACAAGACTTCAAAAACGAAATATGGGAATGACTTTAATGGGTCCCACTGGGCGTGCCAATAAACTGTCCCTTTCCGGGGTTAAGAGATCCGGTATGGGACTAGCCACAAGAGTTTAAGGTTTCTGGTATTTGTACACTGGTATAGTGGGTATCCGGTATTATAATCCGATATCTCAGTGGGAGAGAATCAGCCTTGCCGTCCTGGAGGTCCTACACACCGTACCTATACTCCGTCGCTCAAGTTAGTGTGATAAAGTAATGTAAAGATTTTAGGGCTAAGGAAAGGAGAAAAAAGTCCCTTTCTGTATATGTTCTTGCTGTATTTATAGGTATAGGAGAATGATGGGTCTGATTGCCCTAGGGAACAAACTTGACTTGCCTCGTAAGATGAGCCTTGGGAGTGGGGAATATCCTCTTTGTCCTGTCAGAGCATGGGAGTATATAAATATTTAATTAGCGTGGGAAACAAGTATGGGTTGCAGGATAACATGCCTGTCTCTCGAAGGCAGTTATTCATCATGGGTGATTCAGAGTTGATGCATTCTTCCCAAGGCTACTAATAATTGATTAATAACTAATCCGATGTGGAGAAGGTGTTATGTCTGACATGCTAGGTGTCAACATGGGCTTACCGGTATAGAGAGAGCGCCTATACGGTCTTGTTATTCCAATGTCTTACCTGTTGGATCGGTAACATTAATGGATCGGGTGACATGTCACACATGTCTTGGTACCGGTGTCAAGACCGGACCAGATAACTAATAAGGTCGTTCTCAGGGTGTTTTTCTATTTGCACCACTTGTTGATGTTTGGAATAATATCTCGTAGAAGATAACTCATCATCGCTACTCGTTGGTGCCAAGTAGCCAATCGTAGATATCAGTGATTGGGGTGTTACTTGTCGGGGTCCAATACGGTACTTTAAAAGAGGTAATTGATCCATGCCACTTATAGGGGCTCTTTTTCATGTGTTGACGTCAGTGGTGTGTGTGACGATGCCGTCTTGAAAGATATAGTAACAAGGTATTCAGAACAATTGGGAATTTTATTAAGTATATATTTATAAAAGAATGCATATTAGAGCACGTCTTACTAAAACCTTCTTAGGGAAAACCCATTGGGAAAAAACCCTAAGTTAGTAAAAAGAGTACGCATTGAACACTGGTAAGCTATTCTAAATTTTGAGGTTCTGAATGTTCCACTTGTTCCTAATAGCGACATCATCAAGTGTCTCCAATCATTATGTTCCTTTGTGGTGACTTTTATGACTTAATATGGGCCCTACTAGTTTGGGGCCAGTTACTCTTAATGGGAAAACTTATTTCCCACACTGGCGCGCCACAAAGCTAGGGTACATTCAACCTGTACCCTATTGAAGCAACCATAATCTATGAATTTATATGTCAAGAAGAATAATGATCGTCCCAATATTGGGATTCAATATGGTCATCGTCATAAATAGGGATCTTGGAATAAGATGGGTGGTGGACATCTCATGATGAGATGTTGTTGGGTAGGGTTTT
Source organism: Clitoria ternatea (assembly GCA_037962975.1). NCBI lineage: Eukaryota > Viridiplantae > Streptophyta > Magnoliopsida > Fabales > Fabaceae > Clitoria > Clitoria ternatea. Next base: position 34,646,597 of record CM075670.1, read on the forward strand.
GTTAAGGAAGCTTGATGTTGTGCAGATGCTCACGCTTTAACTTTGCTCTAAGTTGTTAGATGACCTCAACTTGAGTATCTGGTTGGGCTAAGACTACCACTCATCTTACACTTTAGTTAGCAGATGTCGGGTGTTAGCTAAGCTGGTGTCATAGGCTAAACACCTAGGCTCCAAGTGTGTGACATCATGCACTTGGCCTTTTGGGGTTAGGGATCACTTATGTGTAACGTCCATATTTATGAATGTAGTTTGTAGGAATACCTTTAAGGTGTCCCACGGGGTGTACCAATGATTTTTCCGATACTGGGACAGAACATTCGGTCTCGATATCGGGCGATTTTCTCTTACATTTTATGCCGATCCAATGGGGATCTAATATTATACATCTTAGTCTAGTGGGGAATAAAGAATCTTGTAGTTAATCTATCCAACCAACACACTAGTATCTAATGTTGTAAAGTGAAATCACATGTAAAGACACTTTAACGCTTAAGTCAATACCAAATAAATTAATATCAAAACCTAAGTGAGGGTTGGTAAATATACCTAAATAAAGAATAAATGTGTGGTATTTATATACTTGGATGGTGAGAACGTCCTATGTGATATGTGTCAGCATGAAATTCATAAAAAGTAGATAAAGCTGCCACAATAACAAATATTCCTAACATCCTTTGCAGGTCAAATGTCGGTGTAATGATTCTCTTGCTCTTTCCCTGACTCTGGTCCTTAAGGATTTCGATTAGGGGATTAGTTTCACATGAGGATCTATCGTGTGTAGGCATCTCGCATCACAGAACACCGTTCAAGTGTTGATGTTGTCTGGGCTAATATTAGACCTAAATCAAAAAGTATTGGAACATTTCAATAACATGAAGTTGAGATTTATAAAGGTTTACATTCTTACCAAAAACCTTTTTATAAGATAAAGGAAAGCATTTTTGGTTAGCTTCTTCAATATTACTTATGTAAAAAATGATAGTATTATCTATAGACTAGGGGTGAGAAATTACTGGGGTTGTACGTGTTATTTTAATTCCATGCAAATACCTTACTTTAACCATTCCTTAACATAATTGAAAATACTTTACTATTTAAAATATACAAAAAAAAAGGATAAGGGATCTTTCCTTCCCATGCTTTTTTGTAATTGAGACTTAATGTATAGTAAGGGGTGGGTGGGAACCATGAAATTTGTTCAAGCCTAAAAAATATGACAAAAAGTAATTCTAGCAAGTTAGTTTTGTACAAAGCATAAGTTAAATTTTTTTTTAAAAATAGTATATGTTGGCTTACTTTGCTGGGCTCGGTTGGGAAACCTAAAATTTAATGGTAACCGAACTCAATTGAAGTTGTACAATATAATAAATTAACACATAACATTGACCCAACCCATGAATCTAACCCTAACCCCACTCAAGCCTAGTCCACTCAAACATTCAAAACATATTTCATTTGCACAAAAATTCCAAGTCTCAACCCTAGCCGCAACTAGCCTCATCCTTTCTTTAACTAGTTCATCTTTGTTGTTTTTCAAACACTGAGATCACGTTTATGTTAGAGACCTATGAGTTGAGGGTAGGTGTCAAACTTCTGACAATGAACTCACCCTTGTAGGTGACGTTGGAAGGTCATGAGAACCACAAGCTTAATATTGTCCTCTCTCTTGTTCTCCCTCATAATTCTTCTTCATCTAAACCATTGAAAAGATGCAAGCTTGAGATATATTGTTATAAATTTTTTTCTCCCTTCAAATTTCCTCTTATTCTTTGAAATAATTGAAGCTCTGTTATATGCCTATGCAAATAGGGTTATCAAAATGGGCTAACCTGCCCCGCCTCCCCGTCAACCTATTGAAAGTTAGGCAAGGTGAGTTTGGCCACCTACTGGAGGCGGGTTGATTTTCTAATTTGTCCCATTTTGTTGGCGGGCTGGTGAGTTGGTTTGTCAATATATTAGACTCAACCGACTTTAACAATTCTATCTTCAAATCTCTTCTTCTCTCTTAGGTTCTCATTGGAACGAGGGCAACTCGATAATCTCTTGTCTTTATTTACTTTTTTATTCTTTGAACGAAATCAAAAATGGTTAAATTCATCTGAACTAATTCAACCAACTGTGTGAATTGAAAAAACAATTAGAAATGAATATTATTTTTGCGCAATTGATTATGTTCAGTTTTGGATATTCTATCCTAAAACTTACTATAACCGACCGTTCCCCACCCATAAGAACATTGGCAACACATCTCTCAACCAAATTAACAATTTTCTTAAGAAATTCATCTGATTTAGAGTTTTTTAAAAAGGACCACTCCACCTTATCATAAATAATTCACATATCTAATTTCAAACTCACTACTAATTTGTATTCCTTGGTTTTTTATTCTTCCAAGTTGAGACCGTGCACTTAAAACGACTCCTATTCCTCGTAGTGCGATTAAAAAGAAGTTTCGATGGTATGGTAGGACCGCGATTTTAATCTGATAGGATAAGGATTAAGTATTATAAGCAAAAAAGCCCATATTCCCGAATAAACCTTAGACACCGTGGGCCCCTGACACTGTGTACTCTATCCGATTTTAATTTAATTATTACTTCATGTTCTCCCTCATTCTGAATTTTTCATACTAGTTTTAATTATTATATTAACCCCAAAATAATAAAACAAAAGAAATAAGAAAAATAAAAGAGCATCTTCATTTATTCCGACAAAAGATGCAGAAATTAAAAAAGGGAAGAAATATAAAATTATCCGATCAACGAAATTCAATTAGCCTTGTGTGTCCATATTGGGCGGAATGCGGGTCCCACGCTGACGTGGATAGCTTGGAACAAACACTCTGCGCCGAAGCAAAAACACTCATTAGTACCTGGAAAGAGAACCAAACCAGCAAAATTAAAAAAAGAAACTCCAAAACAGTTCTCCGTCAACTGAATCTCCATCTTCTCCCTTTCCCCTTCTCTCCCTCGTGATCTTCTCTTTCTCTCTCTCTCTCTCTCTTTCTTTTCATCTTCTGTTCTTCGCGATTCTCGTTCTCTCTCTAGGTTGTTGTTGTTGTTGTTGTGAGTGGTGGTGTTTCTGATCGCGCTTTGCTCGCGGTCATGGTGATCGAGCATGACATTGAGAGTTGCGGGAGCAGAGCGGTGCAATCTTCGCATGCTCATCCTCGCCATCACCGTCAGAAACTGGAGGTGTACAATGAGGTGCTGCGCCGAATTCAGGATTCCGATTGCGACGAGGCACTCGTTCCTGGCTTCGATGATCAGCTTTGGCTTCACTTCAATCGCCTTCCTGCTAGGTCTTTCACCATACTTTTCCCAATTTAACTTACCTTCATTCATTCTTACGTTTTTCCTTTACGATTCATTTCGTTAACGATTTGCAGCGAATTTGTCACTTGCGATCTTGCTTTTTCAATTAGTTCATGCAATTCGAGTTTGTTCTCGTGTTATTTTGAACTCTTTGATGAGAATTACAAAAGTGAAATTTAAAGGAAGAAAATAGCTGAGTGGTTTTTTTTTTGTGCCTTTTTTTTTACTTTACTTTTTGTAAGTGGATTTGCCAGAGTGGTTTTTGTGCGAGTCTCGTGGTTGGTCACTCTGATTGCTACTACATAGGTACGCGTTGGATGTGAATGTGGAGAGGGCAGAAGATGTTCTTTCTCACAAGAGATTGCTCAAGTTGGCAGAAGATCCAGCTGCTCGACCTGCATTCCAAGTTCGCTTGGTACAGGTAACTAAACGCAATAGCAGTTTGCTTAATATAGCTATCTCCTTGCATATTGATTTCATTTAATATTAGGGTATTGAAGATCCGTAGTTAGTATTTTTATAGTTTTTTTACCATGCTTAAATGTCTTTCCGTCAAATTAGTGTTCAGGACGCATGAAGTTTTCACCCCCTCTTTCATTGGCTACTGTTGATAATTAGTGCCATCAAATTTGAAACTCTGGATCAGCATCTTTGAAAGTGCCTGACATAAGTATAGAGAAGTGCTACATACGGATCATATTTTTACAGTATTGTCCTTAATGTAGGTATATCCTTTTGCGGGTGCAAATTATGTTGATTCCATGCTTTCTGATCCTTCCGAGAAAGAAGATGCACAAAGTTCTCTCAACTGCTCTTTAAAGCAGGGGTATGGCTCATACGTTTTCATATCAGTTTTATTTTAATCCTTGCCATTTCTCAATAAGCACAAGCTTTCGTTAATGCATTTTAGTTTGTGTCATTTGTTTATTTTTTAATGTCGTCTCTTTGTCTCTCTTTTGCGCAAAAAAAGAATTCATCCACCACCAACATTTGGTTCATCCTCTAATCTTGAAGCTCTTGGACTTCAAACATCTAAAAATAACATTGAAGATGGGAGTGGTGCTATGAGTGTGACACCATATGTTCACCGGTATGCTTTTTAATAAATTCACTATTTAGAACTGTTATTTTTCTTGTAAAGATATTGTGAATGGGCTTGGTATCTTCCGCTGCTGTTAGTATTTCTAAAAGTAGCTTATATTTATCATGTAAAAGCATGTAGTTTAGGGTGATATATAGATTGGCATAAAATCTCTCACTTTGAGGATTATTTTTTTGAAGTTCAAGTCTTGATTTTTCACTTTTGTCCATCTTTTGGAGACAGAAGAGAGAGAGAGAGGTTGGAAAAGATTTAATTTTGGTATAAGGCATTTTTATTTTTTCATACGTATGTGATCATTGCCTGAAGTATGATGTGTAGAAAGAAATGTAGAATCAATCAATGGAAATCTGTGTGTGCATGCGTGCGCACATGGGCATATTGACAAGGTTGTGGATGCCAACACTCCTTATTTTAAAGACCCCCCTGTATTGAATTTCTCTAGGGGGAGCTTGCATTCTTGTTTCTATTAGCTTATAGCAGTTAATAAAATTATGAATGTTTAAAATTTTAACCAGTATTAATCTTTTCACTTACTAATTTTAGGCCCATGCACGAGATTACCTTTTCAACAGTTGACAAGCCTAAACTCCTTAGTCAGGTGGTTAATTCTGACTACTTTTTAAGACTTTTGTAATAATTTTGAATTATTGGGTGATATTGTTGTCTTTAATCATTGTTGTAGTTTCTTTTCTACTATATTAGTCAGCATCCAATATGATAATAACCAATAGCTCTTGCTTTTCTTCTAGGCTGTCGATTTGGTCAGAGAACTTCTTGCAATTCTATGCAGGAAATGATTCTGGCTTGTAGTATTTTTTGTATCAACTATGGGCATATTTCCTGCCAGTTGCTATGAGTGTTGTCAAACATAGGCATTCTAATATTATATGTTGAGAGTTTTCTTTATAAAGAGCTATAATAGGTTATATTTTTGCTCAAGTATTAATCTTTTGCACAGATTATATTGGAAATTTTGAAGGCACATCTGTATAAGAAAATTATGCACGAATGAGTACAGTAATCTTTTCAGTTTATATGCAAAGATTAAACTCTAATATGGATGCATTCCTGTAGATCTGTAATTCTTTATAAAGATGAAATGCCAAAGAGGAGTTTTTTGTAGTATTTTTTTGTGGGTGGGGGATTACTTTGGCCTATGCAATAGCTTTTGAGGATACTTCTCTAAGTTCTGAATGGAGAGGATTAGGGACTGTGTTGTTTCTGTTTTCAGTTTTCATTACAAAATTATTATTTTGTTTCATGTTCTTAGAATTTTGTACAGGAAACATTGAAAACAACATTTTCTTGTACAAATTTTGGAAAATAGGAAACAAGGTGGTGGATTTGTAATTAAAAGTGAAAACAAGAAATGAAAATAGAAACCAAACAGCCCCTTACTTCCTTGGTTTTGCAAATTTTGGGGTTAACCCGAATGGATTTTATTGCAACGGGATAAAAAACTTTACAGGGTTTTTTGTGAGTTTAGTTTTGATGCATCCTAAGTGTAAGAGTTTTGCTTTGTCATATAATGATGAGGCGTCACATCATTTAATGAATTTGATGATGTTAAGACTTACATGACTTGTCAAATTCATTAGATGACAATGTAATTGTTTTTTACACTAACAGTGGATTAAAATGAAATTCATCAATTATAAGGTAGAACAATTGCATTTTACATTATATCTCTCACCCTTTACTATGTATTTCAGTTGACTTCAATACTTGGTGAGATGGGGCTGAATATTCAAGAAGCTCATGCATTTTCCACAACTGATGGATATTCTCTGGACGTCTTTGTTGTTGAGGGATGGCCTAATGAGGTAGGACAAAAATAGCTAAGCAATGACCTCATAAAATAACTAGCAGGTGTTTTGGGAAACAGAGAGTTTATGTATGCCTTGAAGTGTTATGTGTACAAGTTACAATTTAAGTTTACCGTTCCATTCCTGTAGATAATATATGAGTGGTTCTGTTGGTTCCATGGTATTTCTAACAATCATGTTGTACAAATATAAACACATTGATGTTTGACAAATTTAGATTGCAGTAGGGTGCTTTCTTAAGTCATATGCTTAATTAATTTATTGTTGCTTTCCAGAAGTGATATTTAAAACAGAATTGTTACAAGTCATATAATCAGCCAACAAAATTTAAAACTTTCCAAATTCAATGAAGATGAGATAGGCAATATGATTCCTAATCACAACCAATCCTCCAAATACTAGCCAAAGCACAACTGTTGCTGCTGGATGTGCGGACTGAAAAGGTAGCTGTGAAGTATAACAGGGGAGGAGGGTTTGGTTGCAGTTTTTGCTACCATCATCAAAATCAAAGGAGTGTGGTTTGATTTTGTTGAAAGTCCCGTATTGACTAAGGATATGGCTAATTGATAGTATATAAGATGAGAGTAATCCTCATCGTATTAGCTAGCCTTTTGGATTGAGTTAGACCCAATATTCAAATTTAAGATGGTATCGGAGCTTATTCTAGATTCGTCATTGGGCCACCCATGAGAAGGTGTGTTTTAAGTTCCATGCTATGAGGCACCCGTATTTGTCCATGCTTTAGATGTTCATGTTAGGATCCAATTGTGCAAAGTATAGTCCCATGTCAGAAGTATGAGATTCCGATGTGTGGTTTTTAAGTCCTTCCATGGGCTATCCGACTACAGTAACTAGCTTTTGTGGTATGGTTCTCCCAAAGTTATTATCAATTGGTATGAGAGCCTTCCACTATGTCTTTTAGTTGCAATTGAGCGGTGTGGGTGGTGATGCTGGCATTGCAGTGTTCACCCGAGACTAGTCAAAGGGGCTAGTGCCTAGTTAGCCCGCGTGGGTGTCGGGCTGCGGAGCATGGTGGGATGTTAGGATCCAATTGTGCAAGGTATGAGACTTTAGTCTAACATCAGCAGTATGGGATTCCGGTGTGGGGTTTATAAGGCCTTAGGCTCTCTCCAACTACAATAACTAGCTTTTGTAGTATGGTTCTCCCTAGGTTCTTATCAGTTCATTCCCGTGCATGAGGGGGGGGGGGGGGTGCTGAAACCTGAAAAGCTTATATTGACTGGAGATATGACTAATTAATAGTATATAAGGTGAAGGTAATCTCCATTCTATAAGCTACCTTTCAAGATTGAATTAGGCCAAATATCCAAATTTAAGAGATTTAAAAGAAAATATGTCTATGCCCATATGTTGAAATTTCTGATTGCAAAATCCTATGAGTTAGCTTTTAGGATTGAGTTAATCCCAATATTTAAATTTAAGAGTGTTAAAGGTTCCATCCCAAAACCAATTGGCAATGGTTGGAGTTGCCCAACAGGTATTTAAGCCATGCGAAATATCATGAGGCAAGCGATGTGGGACTTCCAACATGCCCCCTCTAACGAAGCCTGCCGGAAAGAATGCTCTGGCTCTGATACCATGTTAAAAGTTTCATCCCAAAACCAATTTGTTAAAAAAGTCCCACATTGACTAGAGATATGGCCAATCAAAAGTATATAAGGTGGAGGATAATTCTCATTCTATGAGCTAGCTTTTAGGATTGAGTTAGGCCCAATACCTAAATTTAAGATGGTATCAGATCCTATCCTAGATCCGTTGTTCGGTTACCCATGTTGTCCACGCTCCATTCTTGAGTGTGGGGGTGTTCTATAAGACCCACGAGCCACCGGTATTCATCCACACTCCATTCTTGAGCACGAAGGGGTGTCTTAACAAGTCTCACGCCACCCGTATTTATCCGTGTTTCATTCCTGAGTGTGAAGGGGTGTGTTAATAAGTCCCGTGGGCCACCCGTATTTATCCACACTTCATTCCTGAACGTGAGGGGGTGTTAAAAAAGTCCCACATAGACTAGAGATATGGCCAATCAAAAGTATATAAGGTGGAGGGTAATCCTCATTTTATGAGCTAGCTTTTAGGATTGAATTAGGCCCAATACCCAAATTTAAGAAAGAGATTTAAAAGAAAATTTGTCTCTCGCGTTGATATTTTGGAATTGCTGGTGCAATATGGTTCATTTCAAAGCTGTCTCAATGCTCAAATGTTTCAGATAAAATTAATGTAGAAAAAGATAAATCTTGTATCAAATATGCACTTTGGAGTTTCACTTCCTTATAGGTACTTACCCAGTACAGGGTAGTGCACTACATAAAAATATGCTTTTATGTATTAGGATGATATGACCTAGGCTTGAACCCTGCATACTGTTTCTTGTTTTTGACTTGTTTATAACTTTGTCCTTCTGGAAGGCCTAAAGACATTTTTAGTTATCCATGTTTACATAATCCTGGTTAGAATTATGGATTCTATCTTCTATATTTATAGGATCTTTCTTCTGGTAAAAAACTGAAATTCTTGGTAACAATGTCTCTTATCTAAACAAAATTTGAGATTTCCTGTTTCAATTTTTAACTGACTTGCTAGCAGACTAGCTGAGGAACATTCTATGCAAACTTTGTCAATGATCATGCAGATGACTTCCACTAGATAATGGAATTGTTAAAAGAATAAAATAAAAGAGGAAGTTCTGAAGATTCTTTTTGTCAGCATCGAATTAGATGATAACATTTTGTAGAGTTCTATTTTTTCTAGCAATCCCAAGTCCTGTGAGCCTTTTGTTTTTCCACTTCTTTTGCTTGCTAATGTAATGGTTTCTAAGGAGTACTGACTGTCATGTAAATTTGTCTGGATTTGGAATCTTTTGCTTTTCACTCCATTGGTTGTTTTACTAGCTGTCCATACTTGTTTATAATTTTTTCTTTGCTTTAATTTGACTGATTTGTGTGTGTGTGTGTGCGTGTTTGTGTATTGTATATATTCAATTTATTTTCTATAACCAAAACACCTTGTATTTTTTGTATTTTGCCTTTTCCCATCAGGAAACTGAGGAGCTTAAAGGTGTGTTGGAAAGGGAAATTTTGAAGATTAAGGTATATTTTCATTGTTACGAATTTCTGCTAAGAGAGATAATACAAAATCATTCACGTGTCTTCACTTAACAACTTTAAAAAAAAAATAACAACTTACATATTTGGGATAGGTGGCTCATGACGATTTCAATTCAAATTACGAAGTTCTGTGCTTTTCTGGAAATATCTTAATCACAATGACACCTATTAAAGATAAACATGGAAGATGAGATTGTTGCAGTTTGGATTTTCATTTTTTGAAATAAAAAATAGGAACTGATATTAATTTGGACTACGTTTGAGTAATGGCACCTGTTAAAGAATACTGATTGTTCCTTGCTCTCTTCAGGACAACTAAACTTAATTTCTCATTTTGTTAAAGAATTAGTGATATAATACCTGTTAAATAGACTTTCTTATTTTCTCTACAGGAGCAGTTTATGTCAAATCAGGGCACAATTTATGCTGCCGGTGAACAATACCAGGAAAGAATGGAACTCTCCCCTCATTGCATTCAAATACCTTCTGATGGAGCTGATGTCTGGGAACTTGATACCAACCAGCTGAAATATGAAAACAAAGTTGGCTCTGGATCATTTGGTGACTTGTGAGTTAATTTTGATCGATGTACATTAGTACTCATCATATGTTCTTTTGCTGATGTCTCTCTACTCCTTTCTTTGAACTTCTTTAGGTACAGAGGTACATACTGCAGTCAAGATGTGGCCATCAAAATTCTTAAGCCCGAGCGTATAAGTACAGATATGCTGAGAGAGTTTGCGCAGGAAGTCTATATCATGAGGTTTGTGGAGCTTCTGTTTCCCACTTTTCCATTACTGAGAGTCTGAGATATCAGTTTCTCCTATGATTTCCTTCCTTGTGCTGTAACTTCCTCCTTCCTGTTTATAATTGTTCATTCTGTATTATGTTAAATGAAATCTGGTTTGCACAACCTAATTAACTATGATGGAGGAATGGAAATGATGGACTTGATGAATTGTCTTGATATGCTGTGCTATTAGAGGCTTATGATCAATTGAGGAATTTTATGCCTCTCTTACTACTCGCAGACTTAAAAATTTGAACTTCTCAGTAGATCTTTCCTGTCTTATTTCTTTTATATATATATATCGATTTGAAAACCAACAAACCCTGGTAGCCTGATAGAATCTTTGTGCATCTATTGCAATAGATTGCAATAGACTGCTCAATGCTCTTTATACTCATGCAGACACATGCAGAGTGGTTCTACCTACACTGCTTCTTGATTATTTAAAGTGAAACGTCTGTAATTTTTATATTTTGGGTTCTAAAGAAAAACCAGCATTTCAGTTATACAATTTCAATTTTATGGCTGACTGATTCCCTGAAATTGGCATCATAGACTGTTGAAAAGATTCATGAATTTTGGCTTAATCACAGTCATGGTAGTGAAATTCTTTTTAACTAGAGATAGCCATCTGACTTGTTTGCTACACTACACCATTCTGGAAAGGAATATATATTAATTAGAAGTAATATCTCAAGTTCAGATATTCACTACATCAATGCTATTTTCAGAACTTTCAAGAAAAAGAAAAATCAATGCTGACAATTTCACTAGTTTGTGTAAGAGTCTTTTTATCCTATCTGTTAGTATTAGTGATCAGGGATTAGTGATTGGTGATTCAGTATCCTTGTAGGCCTGAGTCATTATTGTTCCTTTACCAACTACAGTTTATCTTGGCTTGCAGGAAGATTCGACACAAGAATGTTGTTCAGTTCATTGGCGCATGTACTAGGCCCCCAAATCTTTGTATTGTTACTGGTAAATAGGATAGAACCCTTAGTATTTATGATTTCATATATATTTTATGCTTCATGGTATTAGTTTAGAGGGTGAACATCGGTTCAATGATAACATTATTGCATTGTGACTTGGTAGAAGGTGATAAAATTATTTCCCTAGGATAAAATATTATTGGGAATGTTTTCTAAAAATAATTTTTTAACCTTTTGTTCCCGCCATGTTACCCGGGAATAAAAACTTTCCTCCGAAATATTCCCTCCATGATATAAAATTACTAAAAACCTCTCATAAGTATATTTAAACACCTCCAAATATTCTTTCTCACTCACAAATTGAACCCTCTCATATGGTTTTTGCTACCGGCCTACTGTCAAGTTCAAACAAAAGTGCAGATAATGATTTTATCATGGATAATTTATTTGAACTTTATGCCAATGGTATTATTAATTTTTTTAAAAAAGAATGAAGTGATGTAGTGATTGAATTTAAGATGTTAGGCAAGTACTGTTACAATTTCTCTTTAACAAATTTTATCATTAAAAAGACTTATAGGCTATAGCCGAGTAACTTTTCCTGCTAGGGGGTGGTTTTGAAAACATACTAGGTTGCTTTGCAACCATGACTTTATATTTTAAGTGATCCGGTTTTGAAAATTTACTTTATATTTCTGAGAATATTTTACTTGAACCAAACACAAGAATAAAATTATGATAGAAATAAAAATTTATTCCCAGGAAACTAAAGTGACAACCAAATATACTTTTAAAACTTACTCAAGAATCTTATTTCATGCTATCTCATTCCCGTGAAAATAACTTACCCGTGAATAAAAGATACCGTGTACCAAATGGAAAATGCTCCTTATATTGATAATTTGATATGCTTGTTTATTTGAAGTTATAGTAGTTTTAGAATCTGTATAATATCTCTGTTTACTTATTTATGTTTTATCAATTAGTGTAGTGATTTTAGGTGCTTTATTCAGTCACCTGATAGTGCATTTTTTATGCTTATGAGCTCATTTTTATGCCTTTATCAGAGTTTATGTCTAGGGGAAGCTTATACGACTTTCTGCACAAACAAAGAGGTGTGTTTAAGCTTCCATCTTTGCTAAAAGTAGCAATTGATGTTTCCAAGGGAATGAACTATTTGCACCAAAATAATATAATTCACAGGGACCTCAAGACTGCCAATCTTCTGATGGATGAAAATGAAGTAAGAGAATTCCATGAATGCACACGTTGATTCTGCCTGTTGCATTTTGGTGTTATTGGTGCAAGTTTTGCTGCTTTCTTTATATAATATTTTGTTGTTTAGACTTCACTACTGTGAATCATGTTCAATCTTATTTGCTACTTGCGATCCTACTTGAATATCAAATTTGTATGTTCATGTTTAAGTATCAGTACTCTGTTACTTCTCACTGTCATGGAGTCATTGAACTGTTGACTCCACTTTCAATTTAGAGTTATTTCTGGAATTTCTACTAGTGTGATAATTTATCGCCAAACTTTTAAATGTCTTCTAATTTATAATTGATTTTAGTTGTTTTATGTTCATTATCCTAAGATATCACCATACTTGTCTTTCATGCTGGCCATCAACATAAAAGAGATTGGTTTACCTATTGGTGGTATTGTACATTGAATCTGGGATTTAGCTCATATAAAGCAAGTGAAGATGTTAGCTTTAGAAGATAAAGGGTAATTATAGTCATTGGTTAAAAATATAATGGTTGCAAATTCGATACACATGTATGAGAACTACGAGGTTGTTAAAATCTCTAGCATTGATTTTATAATCAATTGCTATAACTTCACATTGTCTTCTTTCTAAAGTACACCAACATCACTTTGGATGAGCCAAATCCTTGAATCTAAAGGCTAGTGGTCTTGTCCCTATCTCTCCCTATTGTCTCATTCATTGAAGTCTGCAACTCTGTATACATTTTTCCCTATATTCATTGATGGACCAAAAGTGTAATTCATTTTGAATCACAATAGCCATTACAGTTTATAATTTGTATAGATAAATTTTAGATGGGTGATTGTGTCAATGTGGTGCTGGACTCGTCTTGTCAGCCTACAGTAAAATATGAACTTACATACAGAGTGAGAGGAAAACAATTTTTTTCCTAGAAGAATTAAAGCATATTATTCTTAATTAAACACGGTTATGGCGGAAATGAATTTACTTATAGTAAAATATGAACTTACATATGCATCTTGTACAGGTGGTCAAGGTTGCTGATTTTGGGGTTGCCAGAGTGCAAACGCAATCTGGAGTGATGACAGCTGAAACTGGAACATACCGTTGGATGGCTCCTGAGGTATGGTTTTTGCTGGACTTAATGTTTTTCCTGATTGAGTTTTTAGGTGAGATCATCAATTATGGTGCGACATAAATTTGTTGATCAGTGTTTGTATATGGTACACATTTATTTTCTGCCTGGTTCATAAATGAGAAATGAGGGGTGGGATGTGAAAACAGAGAACAATGGACTTGGGGGGAAGGGTTGGGGATAGGTTTACACAGTAGGTCTAATACCTTGTGTGGTGAGGAAAATGAAGTTTAAAAAGCATTCCTCAGGATTCAGTTACAGGTTCCAGCAATCCTGATAATTTGGTAAACTACCACTTGAGGCTTGAGCTATTCTTGGTTACATTTGAAATGTCTGTCCATAGTCCATACTATAGCAGAATTATAAACTAGTAAAGAATATAATCTTTTGGTTAATACTTGAAGCTATTATTTTGTCATGTTGATATTAAACTTACAATTATATTTCAGTTTCATCACATTTAAAAAAAAAATCAAAATGAAGATTAAAAAGATAGATGAAATGCTTTTCGCTTTTCTAATTCTTTCTTGGCTATTTCCTTACCAAATATCCCCAGAACCATTCTTATTTTCATCTCCGTCTAGCATGCCTTAAATATTATTTAGACTTAAAGGCGGTTTCATGATTACCTTATTTATTTTGCTTTTGTGATTTATTTTAAATTGAGCTGTTAATGGTACTTCAATCCCGTGACATTGCTTTGACTTCTTTACTTGAAGGTCATTGAACACAAACCATATGACCAGAAGGCAGATGTTTTCAGTTTTGGAATAGCTCTTTGGGAGCTTTTAACTGGAGAAGTGAGTACTTTCATGCCAGGCAGTAGACTTTGCTGGCCCTTTTCATTTATTCATCTTTTGTTTCAAATAATGTTCAACCTTCTAGTACTCTTATCTCATAGTATATATTATTTTTTTCTTAACCAGTTGCCTTACTCTTACTTGACCCCGTTACAAGCAGCAGTTGGCGTGGTGCAGAAGGTTTTTATTCTCTCCTCTCTGCAAATAATTCATCGTAATAACAATTTTCTTGTTTATGCATGATGATTCTATGTGACTTAAATTGCTATTAGGGCCTACGGCCCACAATTCCGAAAAATACACACCCAAGACTTTCTGAACTGCTCCAGCGGTGCTGGCAACAAGATCCAACGCAGAGACCAGATTTCTCTGCGATAATAGAAATTCTTCAGCAGATAGTAAAAGAGGTAAACTACTACTGAGATTTTAAAATATCATAAGATTGGACCTATTAAGTAATTTTCGTTTTCATGTTTCTACCAGGTCAATGATGAAAAAGTAGACCGACACAAAGATAAGTCATCACATGGTTTTCTCTCGGCTCTTAGACGGACCCATCATTGATATTGATATTGATAATTGATATTGAAATTGACAACCATTTGAGGATCACACGATAATATAGCCTTTTTGTCTTGTATAGTATAGCCTGACCAAAGATATGTTGAGTTGGTTGTTTCTGCTCTTGAGAGATTCCGTTGTATTGTGCTAAAATTATTGCCTTAAATTTATCTTACAATCTGCTCTTTCTCACGTTTATCGGCTCAGCTTATTCGCCTGTGAATAGGATGGATGCTAAGAGTAGTGAAAGTCGAAAATTCAAAGTGCCATGTAATATTAAATTTTGGCTATTTGTTTTCCGCGATCGGAGCTTTTTCGATGCACTCCCTGTATCCATACACTTGATGTTGACTAGTAGAAGCAGGTTTAGACTTGAGATGACAAGGCTTATTTAATAAAACTAGATTTTGTACCTGTACCTTCTACTAATTTATAAAGTAATAATATTTTATTTATATATTAATTGTTTAGAATATATAATTTACTTTTAATAATACAATCAAATAAAAATTTAAATTATGTTAAGTATATGTTGAATAAATAAAATATTATAAATCATTTTAAAAAAACTAATTATTTGTACTAAAAAATCACATGACATGAAATTAATTATATAAAAATTTAATTTTTCAAAAAAGATTATATAAAAATTTATGATATTAATAAGTTTCTTAAGTGATGTGAAACTAATTACTTTGTTAATTTTAAATCATAATAAATGTCATTTTCAAGATTAATTTAACTAGTTGTGAAAATAGAATCATCTAATAAATAATATTGGTAATAGAATTTAGTCAATATATTAAAAAGTTGTTTTTGGCAAACTTTAAAACATCCTAACATTTAAAACAAGGTGTCTGGAACCCAAATAAATTTTTCGTGAATTAATTTCAATTTCAAAGCAGGGTTTCAGAACCATACAACAACACTATCTTCATTCCATCAACCCTCTAATGTATAATTCAACTCATTCGTCACACACCTTCTAATTCAACTACACACAAAACAATTCTTGCCCATTTATGCAATGCAGCAGTTACCTGGACATCAAATGCAATGCAACATAACACATGGATCCATCCATGGTATTCAACACACAAACTCAATATTTACAGTTCTTGGTCATGTCTAAGCATCACATAATATGGTGGGACCATCCATGGTCACCACAACCAACAACATCATCAACATCCAAATCATCACCATATCCTTATATCTCATCATTCATCATATCACATATACATCCAAAATATAAAATAGGCTTCCAGTTGAAGCCGTCGGCTACCTAGATCCACTAAGCAGTCAAATTTATATATAAACACATCAACTATCAAAATAATATATATACAAGAGTCGGCTAAGGCTATTACCAAAATACTATACAACCTATATACACCATGTACAGGCATCTTCCTCACGAATATGGTGATACCTCACCAATCACCATTGCAGCTCAAGTCCACTGAAAAGATAACCACAATAGAGGGGTGAGCATATTATATAATAAATGACAACTACTGAATCAGATTCCACCTATCCAATTCTACACATCACATCAATATAATTTATCATCACTTAACAAAAATTCATCAACCACAATATAATCAACATATCAATGAGATCTTATAAGCTATCCAAAGCTTCACCATTCAAACATAATATGCAAATGCATAAACATGTAGATCCGACTCTAATGATGGGATTACACTGTAATCTTTAAATTTTCATAATATATACCATCAATTTTGTTTTACCAGTACCGAACCGCTCGCCCATAATGTAACACCAGTCACTCTCAGTGACAGCGGCAACTACAACTAGGTGTTACGGATCGGCCTTTAATCCAATCCAAGGCGACTATGGATCCTGAAAGGAACCACCACAGGGTCTGTGCCTTACCATCAGGCCGCCCTCCCACCTGGGCCGGCATCACAGGCCCACTGCAGTCTTGTGTGCGTCCAAATATGCAAATGTTATGCCACACAACATAAATCATCATCAGACCACCTAATTACCATCACCAGGGGCCACTGCTTGGTTACCATCACCAAGGGTTTCAACATATACACAAGCATAGCATGCATCAACTAGCCATTTGCATAATCCGTTATAGCACTACTAAGCTATCTCAGGCTTAATCAATATCAACATATTCATCATTCATAATCAACAAGCAACCTCGTGCAAATATCATCATATCATAATGGACGGAACTATAGTCATTAACAATTCACCAATCCCCACAACATTGAGCTAAAGGGGTATAATGCCAACAATCAACAATTATATGATACCCATCATCATAAATAGCAACAATTCATCATAAGTACCATGATCAACAAATCATAACATGCAAGTATACCCCAACCCATGCATAAACTATACATTTAAAATATAATAGCTCCCCCTACCTAGAATAAGAAATCCCAGAAGTTCCCCAAGCTATCCAAATGTCAATCAATCACTATTCACAAGCTCCAATAATTCCTAAAATTCTTAATAATATATTTTAACACCATGATTACTTCTAAAATTCATAACTCAAGTTAACATGCTTATTCTCAATTATTTCGATAAGTATTAACTTACCGATAACGTGGTTAACCTCTGATTCTTGCTTCCAATTAACACCAAGGCTCCGAATATGTTCCCAAATATCTCCTAAATTATTATTAACTCAATTAATACTTGAATTTCATGAAACGGAGCTAAAACAACCTTCCAATAATTATTTTATTAACTAACAACTTACCGAATCAAGTTGTCGACCTCCAATACTTGATTTCAACAATAACCCCCAAGCTATTCGACACTTGAACGCCTCCAAACGACCCCGGAATATTTTTCTAAATTAAAAATTAATCTGATTAATACCCAATTTAATTAAACGGAGCTTAAACCAACAAATGTGTATCGAATTACTTACCGAAATGAAGAAGAATAGAAACCCCAATTCAACCCAAGCTGTCCACGAGGGAGAAAGAAGAAGACACTAATGCAAGCCTTAATGGAGGAGTAGATGGAGAAAAATGAAGACCAAGCCTTTCTTGCCACATGCACCCCACGTGGAAGAGAAGAAGAAGATGGAATTTAATTTTGAACTTCAATTTCCCTTTGTTGCAGCGTGCGAGAGAGAGAGAGAAAGAAATGAGTTTCTAATTTTCCCTTCCCAACTTCAGCGTGAATAAAGAGAATGAATGTAAATTCAATTGTTGACTTCTAATTGCCTTTGGGCCCACGTGACTTAAGAAGCAATTTGGCCCATTGTATTACACATGAATTGGAAAGAATAAAATGCAATTGGCTTTCAAGTTTCCACTGTGCCACCAGCGTGAATTAAGTAATTGGCAAAACATTACATTTGTTTCATTAAGGGTATTTTGGTAACTTTACATGTTCAGTTAATTTTTAAAACCAATCGGGTAATTAATGGTTACCCAAAACTTACCCCGGTAAATTTTAAAAATTAATTTAATCACTTGGGGTTTATTTAACTCATTTAAATTAATTAATTGGTTACTATAAATTACCCAAAAATTAATTTTAGGGATGTTACAATTCTCCCCACCATCAAAGAATTTCATCCCCGAAATTCAAATGTATTCATACCTCAATGAAATGACTCAAGATATTGCTTTCTCATAGCATCCTCACGCTTACAAGTGTATGTAGTACATCGATTCTGCTGCCATGCTACCTTAACCAGCTGTACATCTTTGCTTCTCAACCGCTTCACAGATCGATCCACAATACTAGTAGGCATAGCTACAGTGGTCAGATTCTCTCTGATCTCAACCTCATCATCAGGCATTTTATGAGTAGAGTCAGACAGATACTTTCTCAATTGAGAAACATGAAACACATTGTGTAGATTTAACAAGTGAGGAGGCAATGCAATCCGATATGCTACAGAACCAACCCTTTCAAGTACTTAATAGGGTCCAATGTATCTTGGGTTCAATTTTCTACTTTTCAATGCTCGCCCAATACCTTTATTAGGAGAAACCCTCACACCAACCTGAAACTCAAGCGGTTTTGTCCGCTTATCATGATAATTTTTTGTCGGTCTTAGGATGCCTTCATTTTCTCTCTGATCATTTGAATCTGCTCAGAAGTTTACTGCATAATCTCAGGCCTCAACATCAAACTCTCACCGATCTCCAACCAACAAAGAGGTGTTCGACACTTCCTGCCATATAAAGCCTCATATGGAGCCATACCGATGCTGCTGTGGTAGTTATTATTATAAGTAAACTCAATCAAAGGGAGATACTGCTCCCAGCCACCACCATGCTCTAGCACACAGGACCTCAACAAGTCCTCCAAACTCTAAATAGTACACTCAGACTGCCCATTTGTCTGGGGATGATAGACTGAACTCAACCGGAGCTTCGAGCCTAACTCCTGGTGCAAGCTTCCCCAAAACCGGGAAGTGAACCTTGGATCTCTATCCGACATAATAGAAGATGAAACACCATGCAGCCGAACGATCTCACTGATATACAATTGTGCTAGTTTCTGCAAAGGATACCTCATACTGATAGGCAATAAATGTGCAGACTTCGTCAATCTATCCACAATAACCCAAATAGCATCATGACCACTGCGAGTCCTGGGTAATCCCATTACAAAATCCATGGTAACCGCATCCCATTTCCATACAGGAATCTCAAGAGGCTGTAATTCGCCAGATGGCTTCTAGTGTTCAATCTCTGCCTTCTGGAAAATAATACATCAAGCCACATAATCAACCACATCTTTCTTCAATCCCAGCCACCAAAAGTGCAACTTTAAATCATGATACATTTTTGTAGTCCCCGGATGGATACTCAACATGCTTCTGTGAGCTTCATTAAGCACCATTTTTCTCAAATCACCCGAATCAGGCACATAAATTCGGCCTTTCACTCGCCAAATGCCGTCAGAACCTTCTGTCAAGGATAGGTCCTTACCACCATCCCGAGTCTTTTTCAACTCAGCTAAATAAGCGTCAGTCAATTATTGAGCGTACACCAACTTCAAAAACTCATTTTCTATCTTTAAGGTTCCAAGAACCACCTTTTTAGGGGAAGAAACATCAACATTCAGATTCATTTCTCTGATTTGTTCTAACAATTCCATCTCCTTTACCATCATAATTGCAACATGTATAGATTTCCGACTAAAGGCGTCAGCAACAACATTCACCTTTCCGAGATGATATTTCAAATCAAAGTCATAATCCTTTAGAAATTCAATCCATCTTCTCTGCCTCATATTTAGTTCCTTTTGATCAAATAGATACTTTAAGCTTTTATGATCACTATACACCTCAAATTTGGAACCATAAAGGTAGTGTCTCCAAATTTTCAATGCAAAGACCACAGTTGCAAGTTCCAAATCATGCGTAGCGTAGTTCTGCTCATGCGGTTGCAGCTGCTGTGAAGCATAAGCTATCACGGGTTTTTGGCCCCTTTGGGGTGGTTTATAAAAAAATTTAAAGGTTTAGGGTGAAAAAAAATAAATTTAGTTGTCTGGAGTGAATCTTGTCAAATCACATTTGTAAAAGGGAATGGGACAGTGCATTTTGACCACCCAAAACATAAGGCTGACTAGCGTTATTCAGAAAACGCTATCTGAAGTAGCGTTTTAGACCTCATAAAAACGCAAGCTTGCCTGGCCAGAGTGGCTAGGAAAAAATAGTTTGACTTAGAAAACGCTAGGTGGACTAGCGTTTTATAAAACGCATGGTGGACTACCTTCTTTGACTGGAAAACACATTTCCATGCAGTGTTTTTAACTCAAAAGTGCACATCGCCCCTACGTTTTTTTGCCTTTATATACTCAGTTAGTTTCAATCGTAGGTGTAAATTTCTTGCGTTGTTTCTCGCAGATTTGAACATTCAGAGGTAAGTTTTATTGTTTTTGATTTATATTGTTTATATTTTAAGTGTTCAATATCTTTAGGAGTTGATTTTATATTTTTGTTTAACTTTGGCTTTGCAAGAATGAATTCGTCAATACCTGTTATGTTGTATACAAATGGGCGAAAGTTTAAAGGACCGGATGGGTACACATTTGAGGGGGAGACTAAGTTGATGAAAGTGAATCGGGACATAACGTTTGAGCAATTGAAGCAGAGAATATCCACAAAGTTGGCTCTAGGAGCGAGCTGTGTGATAACACAGTTAACTACTAGATTGATTTTTGATAAAAGAAAAAAATAAATTTTCAAGACTTTTAGTAACTGACGATGAGGAGATTGAATTATTGTTGAATGTGTTTGAGTTGCAATCTGATATTGTTGGACTTGAGATTTATGTTGATTCTGATGTTCAAGAAAGTAAGTAGCAAAGCTTGATATTTTAATTTGATCGGTTTAAAATAATTTATAATTTTTACTGATGTCTGGATTTTGTATGTTGTGGTAGATAATAATAGTGTTGGTTTATCAGACGATGATGATACAAATTACAATCTTGGTGAAGATTGTAATAGTAGTTCAGACGATGATGAAGGAAATATTCTGAATTATAGTGATATGGACACAGATGTAGAAGGTGACACAGATGTAGTTGGTGGGGTTCCGTCGACTGCAATCGTGGCAGGTTAGTAAAAACTACCTAAGAGATTGTGACATTCCCATTATTTATTATTGTTGTCTTAATGGATGTCAAATATTATTTTGATCTACAGGGGGGTAGTATGCCATATTGGGCCTCATCACCATATTACAGCAACATTAACTTGAACCATATTGGGCCTCATCACCATATTGGGCCTCATCACCATATTGGGCCTTATCACCATATTACATCTGCATTTTAATATGCGGTCAGGTTTTCCATTCCACACCGCCTCTGACACATGAACGTTTGAAATCGTAGTAGTGACAGATTCTCCGGGCCAGGGTTTACGTCTCATGATCCATGCATCGAAGATGGTGATGTTTCTATCTTGTAAATCTTGCGAGTTATACACAACTATTTTTGTCATATTATCTTCAAAATATGATTTTCAAAAATATTTAAAATACATACAACTAACTCAATGCATAAAAAATAAACTAAATCCTTTTTAAGACTACTTTTTACCTTTAGTGTATCTATTTTAATTGTGTGTATCATTTTTTTTGCTAATATAACTCATTGGTACTACTCAATTATTAAAATAATTTTTTTACTAATATATTTCATATTTAAAGTGGTGCATCACTTTTATTATTAACTTCATATTAAACAACATTTCACTTACTTAATTAATCTCATCTAAATAGTAATGTAAACAAATTTATATACACATCTTAAAACCCAGAAAACTACATTAGCTAAACAAACTAACTTAAAACAACTTATCACATATAACAAAACTACACTAAAAATATTAATTTAAACAAATTAAATACTCACCTGAAAATATCACTTCTACCACAACTTCAAACAAAAAAATTATACCAAACTTCTTAGCAACTCAACAAACACCAACCCAAACACCAACTAACTCAACAAAGAGCAAGGAAGCTGAAGAAGGTAAGCTAGAGAGTGAAATGGAAGTTCTTCAATGAGCAAAAATGCAGGGGGGACCATGATTTTTAAGCACCCCAGAATGGCACCTGTGACACAGAAAACACATTCTGCAGTTGTGTTTTTGGCCCTGCACCATGTCCCGTCATGCCACGTGTCAGCACAACAGAGACAATGCACTTTGGGGTTACGTTTTTGCCTCTGCACAACGTCCTGTCTGAGGCCTGGAAAATGTAGCGTGGACTAGTATTTTGACCACCTAGAAAACGCAGCGTGGACCAACGTTTTTGCCATTGCTCCCGTCCTGTTGCCCCGCATGCGTGCCACTTGCCTTGCATGCATAAAAAACGCTATTTAAGCTAGC
Organism: Clitoria ternatea; assembly: GCA_037962975.1. Lineage (NCBI taxonomy): Eukaryota > Viridiplantae > Streptophyta > Magnoliopsida > Fabales > Fabaceae > Clitoria > Clitoria ternatea. Next base: position 34,669,285 of record CM075670.1, read on the forward strand.
GTTTTGTTCCCCTTTAAACGTAATTTCTGAATGCGTTTTATAAAATATACTGTAAGCTTGCATTTTAAAAATGTGATTTGACATTATTCACCCCAGACAACAAAATTTTTTCTGCTCCAGTCCTTCAAATTTGTTTTTAAAATACCCCAAATGGCCAAAAAAACCAACTATCACTCTGCCATCCTGCATCAATACACATCCAAGGCCCAGCCTGGATGCATCACAATAAACCATGAAACTTTCCTGTAAGTTAGGCAATGCTAACACAGGAGTGGAAGTCAATCTAGCCTTTAGCTCCTTGAAACTCTTCTCACACTCAGGAGACCACACAAATGGAACATTCTTTCAGGTTAGCTTAGTCATTGGCAACGCAATCTTAGAGAACCCTTTAATGAATCTCCTATAGTAACCAGCTAAACTCATGAAACTTTTGACTTCAGTAACTGACTTAGGTCTTTCCCAGGTCATAACGGCTTCCACTTTAGAAGAATCAACAGAAACGCTTTCTTTGGAAATAACATGTCCCAAGAATTGGATCTTATCCATCCAAAAATCACACTTGGACAATTTAGCAAACAACTACTTTTCTTTTAGTACTTGGAGTACCAAACGAAGATGTTCTTCATGCTCTTCGTGAGACTTGGAATAAATTAGTATATCATCAATGAAAACTACTACAAATCTATCTAAGTATGTATGAAAGATGTTGTTCATATAATTCATGAACACAGCAGGGGCATTGGTTACACCAAACAACATCACCACGTATTCATAGTGACCATATCGGGTCCTGACCGCCGTTTTTAGAATATCAGAAGCCTTAACTCGGATCTAATGGTATCCAGATCATAAATCAATCTTTGAGAAGACTAAAGCACCCCGCAATTGATCAATTAAGTCATCAATCCTTGGCAACGGATACTTATTCTTTATTGTAAGCTTGTTCAGCTGGCGGTAGTCAACACATACCCGCATACTACCATCTTTCTTTTTAACTAGCAACACTGGAGCACCCCACAGTGATATACTAGGTCGGATAAACTGTTTCTCTAGCAACTCATCAACTTGCTTTTTTAATTCTGCTAACTCAGTAGGAGACATCCTATAGGGAGCACTGGAGACTGGTTCAGCTCCAGGAACAAGATCAATAGAGAATTCAATCTCTCTTTCAGGAGGAACACCAGGCATATCCTCCGGAAACACCTCAGGAAAGTCATAAACAATCAGAATATCATGCACTCCGGATCCACTCTTTCCATCAGTCAAGCACAACATCATAAGTAACTGGGATATACCTTGGACTGCGTAGTCTTCGGCACTCTGCTTTGGAAAAATCACCTGTCGGTTTCGACAATCAACCATCACTTTATTGGCTGACAGCCAATCCATGCCAAGCACAATGTCAATACCCTTAAAGGGTAGGCAGATCAAATCAGTAGTAAAACTCCTATCACCCAAAGTGAAGGATACATCTTTACACATCATAGATGTCCGCAACCTAATACCAGTTGGGTTAGATACATCCAGAGTAAGATCCATATCAACAACAGGCAATCTCAGACACCTTACACAATCATCAGCTATAAAGGAGTGGGTAGCTCCAGAATCAAACACAACATCAAGTGTAAAGTCGCCAAGTGAACACTTACTTTGCACTAAGTCATTCGCCCGAGCAGCATCCTCAACATTGATAGCAAAAACTCTGCCTCCAGCTTGTGGGTTAGCGTTCCCACCACGGTCACTCCGACCAACCATCATGTTTCCACGACCGCCATTACCTCGGCCGCCACAGTTACCGTTTCCACGGCCTCGTCCCCGGAAGCCTCCATGGTTAACATTAGCATTAGCTTGTTGAATCTGAGGACAGTTAGGGCGAATATACCCTTTCTCATTACACTAAAAGCAAACAACTTCTTCTCGGTCACAATCACGTACAAAGTGATTTCCACCGCATTTAAATCACTTGCCGTTTTTAGCACGACCACCACACCCCTTAAATTTAGAGGACGATCCACCTCTACCAGAATTGCGTTGCTTTTTGAAGCTAGCAGGCTATGGCTTCAAAGCAATCTCAGATTTACCACTTGGCCCAGCATGAGCCTTATCATCTTCTTCAAATATCCTGCATTTGTTCACCAACACAGGAAAACTTCTGATCTCCTGATGCCTAAACACCTTCTTTATCTCAAGCCTCAATTTGCTTTCAAACTTTATACACTTGGAACCCTCGGTCCCAGGCCGCTGAAAAGAAGGATAAAATAAGCAGAGTTCTTCAAATTTAGCAGCATACTCTTCTACACTCATAGAACCTTGTTTCAGTTCCATGAATTCTAGCTCCTTTCTGCTCCTCACGGTATCAGGGAAGTACTTCTCTAGAAAACATGCTTTGAAATTCTCCCAGATTAACTGGGTACCAGCAGCTATCATTCTGGCTTTTGTAATCTTCCACCAATTTTCAGCTTCTCCACGAAGCATATATACTGCATACTCCACTTTTTGGGCCTTAGTGCAATGGAGGCTACCAAAGATCCGCTCTAGATCTTGAATCCCAGTGTAGGCTGGTTTAGGATTGAATCCACCTTGGAATTCATTCGGCTTCCGCTTTAGGAAGCGACCCAAACCAAGATTATCATTAGCTTGAGGCTGATTCTGCCTCTCGAGAATATCAGCAAAGCGCTGAAATGCCGCCGCCATAACATCCATGCCCTGGCGGTTAGCCATGTCTTATCCTGAAATCATTAACGAACTTCAATACTTTTCAAGGATAAGAATGCAATTATTCACAGCTAATCTCGCTAATTAACACAACACTTGGCATTTTATCGTATGGTTTCACTCAATCTATAACATTTAGTAAGTTGATCTTGGCCTTGGACTTTTTAAGTCTGCTCTGATACCAAAATAAAACATCCTAACATTTAAAACAAGGTGTCTGGAACCCAAATAAATTTTTCGTGAATTAATTTCAATTTCAAAGCAGGGTTTCGGAACCATACAACAACACTATCTTTATTACGTCAACCCTCAAATGTATAATTCAACTCATTCGTCACACACCTTCTAATTCAACTACACACAAAACAATTCCTATCCATTTATGCAATGCAGCAATCACCTGGACATCAAATGCAATGCAACATAACACATGGATCCATCCATGGTATTCAACATACAAACTCAATATTTACAGTTCCTGGCCATGTCTAAGCATCACATAATATGGTGGGACCATCCATGGTCACCACAACCAACAACATCATCAACATCCAAATCCTCACCTTATATCTCATCATTCATCATATCACACATACATCCAAAATATAAACTAGGCTTCTAGTTGAAGTCGTCAGCTACCTAGATCCACTAAGCAGTCAAATCTATATATATATATATATACACACACATCAACTATCAAAATAATATATATACAAGAGCCACCTAAGGTTACTACCAAAATACTATACAACCTATATACACCATGTACAAGCATCTTCCTCACGAATATGGTGATACCTCACCAATCACCATCGCGGCTAAAGTCCACTGAAAAGATAACCACAATAGAGGGGTGAGCATATTATATAATAAATGACAGCTACTGAATCGGATTTCCACCTATCCAATTCTACACATCACATCAATATAATTTATCATCACTTAACAAAAATTCATCAACCACAATATAATCAACATATCAATGAGATCTCATAAGCTATCCAAAGCTTCACCATTCAAACACAATATGCAAATGCATATGCATACGGATCCGACTCTAATAATGGGATTACACTACAGTGTTTAAATTTTCACAACATATACCATCAATTTTGTTTTACCAATACTGAACTGCTCGCCCATAATGTAACACCAGTCACTCTCAGTGACAACAGAAACCACAACTAGGTGTTACGGGCCGGCCTTGAATCCAATCCAAGGTGGCTGTGGATCCTGAAAGGAACCACCATAGGGTCTGTGCCTTACCATCAGGCCGCCCTTCTATCTCGGCTGACATCACAGGCCCCCTGCAGTCTTGTGTGCGTCCAAATATGCAAATGATATGCCACACAACATAAATCATCATCAGACCACCTGATTACCATCACCAGGGGCCACTGCTTGGTTACCATCACCAAGGGTTTCAACATATACACAAGCATAGCATGCATCAACTAGCCATTTTCATAATCAATTATAGCACTACTAAGCTATCTCAGGCTTAATTAATATCAACATATTCATCATTCATAATCAACAAGCAACCTCGTGCAAGTATCATCATATCACAATGGATGGAACTTTAGTCATTAACAATTCATCAATCCCCACAACATCGAGCTAAAGGGGTATAACGCTAACAATCAACAATTATATGATACCCATCATCATAAATAGCAACAATTCATCATAAATACCATGATCAACAAATCATAACATGCAAGTATACCCCAACCCGTGTATAAACTATACATTTAAAATATAATAGCTCCCTCTACCTGGAATAAGGAATCCCAAAAGCTCCCCGAGCTATCCAAATGTCAATCAATTGCTATTCACATGCTCCAATAATTCCTAAAATTCTTAATAATATATTTTAACACCACGATTACTTCTAAAATTCATAACTCAAGTTAACATGCTTATTCTCAATTATTTCGATAAGTATTAACTTACCGATAACGTGGTTAATCTCTGATTCTTACTTCTAATCAACACCAAGGCTCCGAATATGCTCTCAAATATCTCCTAAATTATTATTAACTCAATTAATACTTGAATTTCATGAAACAGAGCTAAAACAACATTCCAATAATTATTTTAGTAACTAACAACTTACCGAATAAGTTGTCGACCTCTTATACTTGATTTCGACAATAACCCCCAAGCTATCCGACACTTGAACGCCTCCAAACGACCCTGTAATATTTTTCTAAATTAAAATTAATCTGATTAATACCCAAATTAATTAAACGGAGCTTAAACCAACAAATGGGTATCGAATTACTCACCAAAATGAAGGAGAATAGAAATCCTAATTCAACCCAAGCTGTCCACGAGAGAGAAAGGAGAAGACACCAATGCAAGCCTTAATGGAGGAGTAGATGGAGAAAAATGAAGACCAAGCCTTTCTTGCCACATGCACCCCGCGCGGAAGAGAAGAAGATGGAATTGAATTTTGAACTTCAATTTCCCTTTGCTGCAGCGTGCGAGAGAGAGAGGAAGAAATGAGTTTCTAATTTTCCCTTCCTGACTTCAGCGTGAATAGAGAGAATGAATGTAAATTCAATTGTTGACTTCCACGTGACTTAAGAAGCAAGTTGGCCCATTGTATTACACATGAATTGGAAAGAATAAAATGCAATTGGCTTTGAAGTTTCCACTGTGCCATCAGCGTGAATTAAGAAGTAATTGGCAAAACATACATTTGTTTCATTAAGAGTATTTTGATAACTTTACGTGTTCAGTTAACTTTTAAAATCAATCGGGTAATTAATGGTTACCCAAAACTTACCCTGATAAATTATAAAAATTAATTTAATCATTTGGGAATTATATTAACTCATTTAATTTAATTAATTGGTTACTATAAATTACCCAAAAATTAATTTTAGGGATGTTACAAACTTAGTTGAGACAACATAATTGGGAGCTAAACAAATTCTTTATGAATTATCACAAGTGCAAAAATATTTACTAGTAAATAATAATATTAGAAGATTTACTAGTATATTAATGTTAGGAGTTCAGTTGTAGTGTACTACCAATGCATTACAAATTAGCTTAACTATATATTTACAACAACGTAGTTATAGAATAATTCAATATTTATGGCTTATATGATTGATTTATTTTTATGTGGAAATTAGTTTCTAATTGATTGTTTCAATTAAATTAAATTTAGTATTTAAAGTAATTTTTAACTGGATAACAGTTTTAAATTTTTTTACACTAACCGTGCATCAAAATTAAACTTAAACTAATAATGGTTGAGTCTTTAAAGGCCTAAAAATAAAAATATCTTTAAAATATTAAAAATATATTTAGAAATCTTAATTTTTAATGTTATATTTTTTATATGATGATAATGACATGATATATAATTTTTAACGGCATAAATTATAGTTAAATATTCCCTACGAATTTGTTGATGATATGTTATTTAATACTAATATTTAATAAATAATTCTCCCTCATTCTTCCTCCACCTGCGACATCGTCCACCACCTTCATTATCTTCTTCATTTTTAATTCAAGCAAGAGCAAGCTCCTCCTCCTCCTCATCTTCTTCCTCCTCCTTTTCTCCTCCTCCATTCTTCCTCCACTCTTCCTCCACCTATGATATCGTCCACCACCTTCACTATCTTCTTCATTTTTAATTCAAGCAAGAGCAAGTTCTTTCATTTTTAATTCAAGCAAGAGCAAGCTCCTCCTCCTCCTCCTCTTAAAAATTGGATTTGGATAAAATCCTTTTTCTAAAACTAGTTTTAGATTATAATTGAATTAAAATGACAAAATGGATTAGATTCAAAATTCAATCCTTAGTTTTTAAATATATTTAAATTGGATTTGAGGTAATCCAATTTTTGCACACCCTTATAGAGAAGTTAGGAGGGCTTCCTACATGGAGTGACCTATTGTTCAAGCAATACGGCTAGAGCTGAAGAGCACAAGGTAGGTATAGTTACATTTAATCTGAAACGTTATAATCATTTATCATTTCTAAAATGTTTTGCTGGAATCGACATAGATTAGAGTTGTAATATGTTTCGAGTTAGTGCTTTTTTCATCAATATATCATGGTTTGTGTTAGAGTGTATTGACAACTAGTTTTGTTAGTGTATTGGTTGTAATTAGAGAATTTGTTACAACTAACTAGTCTTGTATAAAAGTCTGAAATTTCTTTTACAATCTTCAAGAAATAAAATCAGAATTTTTCCTCTTTAGTTTCTCTCTATTTTCTCTTTCTTATACTCGTTAAACACTAAAATGGTATCAAGAGCTTCTTCGATCTAGTGGTCATGGCATTTGTTTTCTCTGGCGCCTCCGCTCCGGCATCTCCAGCATCGTTCTCGCACTCTATGGTCATTAAACTTACTAAAACCAACTTTTACCTTTGGAAACAACAAGTTGAAGTTGTGATTCGTGGCCACAAACTCCATAGATTTGTTGTTAGTCCAATCATTTCACCACGGTTTCTCACAACAGAGGATTATGAAGCCAATGTTGTGAATTCTGCATACTCTGAATGGGAACAATAGGATTCTCTCTTGTTTACTTCGTTACTATCGACATTGTTTGAAGCAATTTTACCTCAAGCTCTCACTTGTGTTCATTCTTGGCAGATCTGGTAAGAACTACGCAATTTCTTTCAGACGAAGAATAAGGCACAATCAAGCTATCTTAGGTTAGAATTAAAGACAATTCTAAGGGAAATATGTCAATCTCTGAATATATTCAGAAAATCAAAGTTACAGTGAATACGTTATTTTCGATCGGAGATCCAGTTTTGTTTAGAGATCCTATTGAATCCATTCTTGATGGTCTTCTTAAGGGCTATGACTCTATTGTTGCAATTGTTCAAAACCGTTTCGATCTCAACTCTATTACGAATATTGAAGCCATGCTTTTTTCACATAAGGTTAGGGTTGAACGTGGCAAGAAGAAGATTCTTGCTGAATCCACTGTATCAGCAAATATGGCTCAGGGTTCATCTTCTATTAACCCTAACACTATGAATCAAACCTTGATTTCGATGGAGAATCCTGTGCTGCTTTCAATACAGAATATGGACGCGGAGATTTCAATACTGCATAAGGACAAAGAGATTTTGGCCACGGAACTAATTCTCATGGTGATTTTAGTCAAAATACTAGTTTTCAAGGTCGTGGTGGACGATTTGGTAGATTTTGAGCTCATGATGATCGCACTAGTGGCTGTTACAACGTTCAATGTCAAATATGTTCTAAATATGGTCATGATGCAAGCATCTGTTACTATAGGGTTCAAGATTATTCTTATGTCGGTTACAATACTATTCTTTTTCTCCTCCGATGTATTCTTTTCCTGGAAGTTGGTTTCCACCTCCACCACGTCCATTGTAGTATCACCATCGCCTTGACCTGGATCATACTAGACCGCCTACACAATATACTCATCAAGCTCAAGCCTATCTCACTACACCTCAAACAGATAGTACATAATTATGGTATCCTGACTCTGGTGCAACTCATCATGTGACAAATGATGCTCTCAAGCTCTCAGACTTTGTTCCTATAACTAGTTCTTTAGAGCAAGTTCTAATGGGAAATGGTCAAGGTTTGTCTATCAAGTCTATTGGAAATTCATCTTTTTATTGTACTTTTCAACCAAACACTAGTCTACACCTAAAACATCTACTATTAGTTCCTGATATAACTAAGAATGTCATAAGTGTGAGCAAGTTAGCAAGAAATAATCACGTTTACTTTGAATTTCATCATACTTATTGTATGGCCAAATCTCAGGCAACTTCTGACGTTCTTTTAAGAGGTACTCTAGACAAAGAAGGACTTTATTGTTTCGACAATGGCTTTGGGTGCACTTCTTCTGCTCTTTCTACACTGTTTCAAATAATAGTACTATTGTTTTTGATTCTTCTAATACTGTTGTAAGTCCTACTGCATATAATCATTGGCATGCAAGACTTGGTCATCGACATCATGATGCCTTGCGTCTTGCTTTAAAAAGTTGTAATATTCATATGCCTAATAAAATTCCTTTTGAGTTCAATTGTACTGCCTGTTGTCGAGGAAAAGTTCATAGGCTACCATCTTACACTTCTACACACACATACATACTTCCTCTTGAGTTAGTGTTTAGTGACTTATGGGGCCCTGCTCCTGTTGACTCTATTTCTGGTCACAGATATTTACTTACATGTGTTGATGCTTGTACTAGGATTACTTGGGATTTTTCTTTAAAAACCAAGTCAGAAACATTTTAGGTGTTCAAGAATTTTAAAGCCATGGCTAAACTACAATTTAGTTAGAAACTTAAAGTAGTATAAACAAGCTAGGGAGATGAGTTTAGATCCTTTCATCCCTATTTTTTTTGAGCTAGGTACCATTCACAAAATTATTTGTCCACACACTCATCATCAAAATGGTACTGTAGAAAGGAAACATAGACATTTGGTAGAAATTGGTCTCACATTGCTAGCTCAAGCTAACCTTTCTTTCAGGTTTTAGGATCATGCTTTCACCACTACTATATATTTAATAAATAGACTCCTTACTACTACATTAAAGCATCAGTCTCCTTATTTCAAGTTGTTCAAACATGTTCTAGACTATATGTTTTTGAAAACATTCAGTTGTGCTTGCTTTCCTTTTATCAGGCCTTTCAACATTCATAAAATGGATTATCATTCTAAGGAAAACATTTTTCTAGGATACTCATCCTCTCACAAAGGTTATAAGTGTTTAACTACAAATGGCAAAATCCTAATCTCCAAGGATGTTATATTCCATGAGTCCAGATTTCCTTATTCCACCTTATTTCCCAACTCATCACCTTCTAACTCTTCCACAGTTACAAATTGCATACCTGCCATATTGCCTATTTTGTCTTCTTTTATAAATCTCATACCCTATCAAACTATATCTTTATTACCTAGTCAAAATTCTTCATATCTTTCTCTGTCTTTACTTCTTCAAAACTCTCAGCCTCATATAAACATTTCCCTTTCTTCTGTAGAAGTTTTACTTATTGTGCCTCTTACAACTCATCACATTCCAACTATTAACCCTCTCAATACTCATCCTATGACCACCAGAGGAAAGAATGTATCACTCAACCTAAAGTTCTGTTAACTTACCTTGAACCATCTATTGTTAAGCAAGCCTTAGCTGATCCTAAATGTTTTCAGGCCATGAAAGATGAATACACAACCTTGATGAATAATAATACCTGGTCCTTAATGCCACTTCCATCCAACAGACAAGTTATAGGTTATAAATGGGTGTTCAAAATTAAGGAAAATCAAGATGGATCTCTTAACAGGTGTAAGGAAAGACTTGTTGCCAAGGGATTTCATCAAAAATTTAGTTTCGATTACTCAGAGACCTTTTCCCCTGTAATAAAACCTATAACAATCAGAACAGTTTTAACAATTGCTATTTCAAAAGGTGGGTCAATCCAACAAATAGATGTGAACAATGCTTTCTTGAATCTTGAAGAAGAGGTGTACATGTGTCAGCCTCCTGGTTTTGAAACAACAGATACCTCTTTGGTTTATAAATTGCAAAAGGTTCTATATGAGCTGAAATAAGCTCCAAGAGCTTGGTTTGATAGACTCAAGGGAACTCTACTTCAACTAGGTTTTAAGTCAAGTAAATGTGACTCATCTCTGTTCATACAACATTCTGCCGATCACTATATCTATGGTCTTGTCTATATTGATAACATCATTATTACAGAAACTTCTTTATCCTCTGTTCAGCAACTGATCAATAATCTCAATCTTAATTTTGCTCTCAAACAACTGGGAACACTAGATTATTTTCTTGGTATCCAGGTTACTCACACCAAAAATGGTTCTCTAATACTATCTCAAACCAAATATATCTCTAAACTTCTTACTAAAGCAGGTATGGTTGATGCTAAAAGTATATCCACCCCCATGATTGGTAATCTTAAACTTAGTAGAGAAGGTACTAATCATCTAGAAGATCCAACTATCTACAAGTCTGTAGTAGGTACTCTACAATACAAAGCCTGCCAATTCTTGTTTAGGCCTCTTGAACAACATTGGAAAGCAGTTAAGAGGACACTTAGATATTTAAAGGATATTATAACCCATGATCTACTTTTGGACAAATTTTCACCTGCAAATCCTATTTCTCTCATTGCATATTGTGATGCAAATTGGGCTTATGACCCAAATAACAAAAAATCAACTTCTGCCTCATGCATTTTTCTAGTCAATAATCTAGTTTCTTGGTGGGCAAAGAAACAGACTATTGTTGCAAAATCTAGTACAGAAGCAGAATAGTCTAGCTAGCACTACTCAAGAAATTCTATGGCTTCAATCTTTCCTTACTAAATTACATATTTCTATCTTTACTCCTCAAGTATTCTGTGATAATCAGAGTATTGTGATGTTGTCTCATAATCCTATTTTACATGCAATAACTAAACACATGGAGTTAGATATTTTCTTTGTTAGAGACATGGTTACAGGCAAAAAGTTTGTTGTAATTCATATTCCTTATTCAGATCAGTGTGATGATATTCTCACTAAACCCCTTTCAGCTTCAAGATTTTTAATTCCGAGAGAAAAGCTCAAGGTTGTTGACAAATTGACATTGAATTCTTTAACTACTTCATCTGTAATACTTCAGTCAGCTTAACATATCAACTTAATGGAGTTCTCTACAGTAGAGGATACTTGGGACTTTAAAGGTAGATTAGAATTCTGTTTCTTTGCAACAAAATTATTCAACTTCAGGAGCAAGAGAGTTATTAGAATTCTGTTTCTTTATAACAAAATTATTCAACTTCAGGAGCAAGAGAGTGTTCATTTTCAAGGAGCATGTAGAGTGTACTGACACCTGGTTCTGTTAGTGTTTTAGTTGTAGTTAGAAAATTTGTTACAACTCACTAGTCTTGTATAAAAGTTTGAAATCTCTTGTACAATCTTCAATTTTTCCTTTTCAGCCTCTCTCTATTTTCTCTCTCTCTCTCACTCATTCAAACTCTAAAAGTTTGAATTATAAGGAAAGAAAGGCATCATCAACAACTGTTCAAACAAAGAAAGAGACTCTATTTGCCAAGTTTGATATGCATCAACCTTTTAAAATTGTTGATATCGACAAATATAACATTATACATTTTACATGTACATTTTCATTTAAGATTTTTTGTTTTCCCAACATTAGATTGCCACTGGCTTGGTAAAGTGTTTGCAGATCTTAGCATGGGACTGGCACTCCTCCCAAAATTTATTTTATATACAGCAGCTGCAGGTCCAATAGGAAACCTCATAGTTCAGTTGGAAGTCCATTTTGCGTCCAAGCAGCATAACCACCTGCTATGTCTGTGAGTCCAGTGAACCCCTACAGAATGAAGAAATTCTACTCACTATATAATCTATGAGCTAGAGTTTTGCAAAATAGTAAAGGATGAGAATGTCTCTAAAAATTTTGAATCACAATAATCAAGAAGATATTTTTCTAAATAAAATTTCTTTTCAAAGTGAGCAATCAAGACCATATTAAATGTTGGTGTGTATTTTCTACGGTACTTTTATATTTGAGCTATACCGTGGAAAATTTCTTGTTTAAACCAATATGAAAATTAGAATTAGAGAACTATTTTTTGTTTATTTTTACGTTTGCACAATTTAATTGAAGTATAGAAATTCAAACGTATTTGCTCAAAGCTAACTCTCATCTAAAAGCATTGTTTATGAATAGAACTTCATTAATGTTTGAATGAATCATAATATAACCTTACGGTAGTTCTTCTAGAGCAAATGCATTTGCATTTCGACATTTCAATTAAACTTGTACTAGTAAAAACATAACAATAAACCCAAAAAATTTCCTGGTTCTAAATTTTGTATTGGTTTAAGCAAGAGATATACCTATACTAGCTCAAATGCAATCCACTTGAGATATAGTCAAATTTAAGACTTTAAATAATCTCTCATTTAATCAATCTAGTTTGTATACAACTAGCCCTGGAAGATGCCTTGTTTTGCAAAAGAAACCTGATTCAGACATGCAAACAATCTACGATGCTTGTTTTCAACTCTAATCAACATTATGGTAAAGCATTGAAGAACAAGGAAAAAAAAAATGCTTACAGCAGCTTGCAAGTCAGTAGCAGCCATCATAGACCTTTTACCAAGCTGACAACCCTGTGAAAACCACAAGTCAACAACAATGTTTGAATTAAGCAAGAGTGCATAAAAATAACATATTGAATGAGTGGCAAAAGAGTTCACAAAGGTAAGCACTCACAACAATAATTTCATCATCCTTCCTAAAACGTGAAGAGACTTCTTTAATAAAGTTGCTGTTCTTTGTCATCCCTGAATACATGAATAAAACTGAGAACATAGAATACATGAATAAATTAAAAAGAAAATACCTAAATTATTAATATTGTCACCAAATGTACAACCCTCTCTTATGACCACCACATTTTATATTTTAATTTGAACTTTCAAGAAACTTGAGTGTCACAATGTACATAATCTTGGAACTATCAATTGGGTTGGATTCATTGGATGCATAAGATAGACCGAGGAAACATGCCTAAGCAAGTGGGCAGAGGTAAGTAATACTAATAAAGTCTAAAGAACAAGCTAGTGATGTTGCAGTAGCTACCACCACCATCCATCAGTGAGAAGATTATAATTTAATGTACAAATTGAGAATTAAAATAAAACCTGATCCAACTCTGAACATGTAAGGTATGTTAATTGCTCCAGGAGCATGTCCAGCATTGAACTCTTCAGGGGTCCTGTTTGCACATAAAACAGGGGAGGATGTGAGTTTTTTTTTTTTTTTTTGGCTTCCATGTTATGTTACTGGTAATACATCAGGTGCATTTGAAATAACTCATAAAAATACTAAACGACTCCTGTAATTTCTTTTTAATCTTATTTTAATAAACTTGTTTTCTTAATCTTTCAATAAGCTTGTTGATACAATTGATAAGTTTTGTTAGCCTCAGTTGTTATGTAAACGGTAATTTTTATTGGAATGAATGAAAGAAAAAACAAAAGTAGCATAGATGTATTTTTGGGGTTAAACTTAACTCTTAAAGATAAAACTAACAACAATAAAAAAAAAATACTCTTTCTAGTTCATTTGATAATGCTTAAACTTATAGTATAAATCAGGGTGTAAAAAGAGATTATTGAATAATCATTGGTTACCTGACATCCAAATAGCGATGACCAGCAAGAAGAAGCTCGTATGCTACACGCACCGGCACCGAAGTTGGAACAGTAACAGCATCCAAATTCCCCCTCAGACTCAGACCAGCTTCCCTCCTTCAACAACCCATAAAACCACATTTTACTACTACATACTACCTGGGAATTAATAATCACTACCATGTCTGTAGTATATGCCAATATGATATATAATGTTAAGTACAAAATATTAAAGAAACTCGAGGATCAGATTATTCAAAGGTATGAAGATTCTTAACTCTCCCCTGTACACAGTACATTTTGTACCAAGGATCCGGATTCTGTGCAATCAGCAATCACTTTTTTTTCATGTTACTAGTATTAATTATTGAAATAATCGGTATAAAATGTTAATATTTTATAGATTTACAGCAGTAAATTCAATAATCAATATAAAATAACAAATCCTTTGTCTTCAAGTCGTTTATATTGTTTAATTTATATTCAAATACCTGTTTAATAACCATTGGTTAAAAATAGGGTATTTATAATTGATATTTGACCTTGTTTGACCGTTTGATTAACCAAACAAAAAATAAACTTTTATCGATCTCAGTTTAGAAATCCTAAACTGATAACTCATCAAAAGTGAGACATCGTTTGGTTGTAAAGAAAGAACTAATTCTTTTGAATCAGGTGTGTGAAAAATTAATATTAATATTTTTTTTTTCTTAAACTTCTTTCCCAACTCCAAACCAAGACACTTAGAAAAACATGACAAACACAAGTAGCAATTTTTCCAGTGTCAAGAAATGATGATTAACGATTTGTTGAGGCTTACCGGAAGTTGGGAAACTTGGGTGGAACAGCAATGCTTCTCGGTCCCTTGTGAGAGTTCAGGGATTTCTGTAACCAAGAGCTGCATGCATGTAACAACGCTTTCAAGTTGAAGAAAAAGGGGGGAAAATGGAGAAAACGGAGACAAAGACGGTGTTAGTAGTGTAAAAAAATGAACGGTTATAATTGTATGAACCTGGTGTGGCTTGGTGGAGAATATGAAGGAGGTGCACGGAAGCAAGCGGCGGAGACATCAAACGATGTTGCTATCATTGCTTTCATCGTCGATGGTTTTTGAATTGCTTAGAATTATTGGAATTTTGAATGCTATTGTAAAACTACAAACGAGTGGGTGCTAGCTTCAGATTTTAAAGGGACCTTGCACTTCAACTTCAAGACAATGCCTATTCTTCTCACCACTGGCCCACACCTCTATATGCATCTATTCGAAACGACGCTTTTCTTAGGGAGGGCTGCAAACCAAATCTTAAGATGGTGCTTTAACAATCGTGATTCGTTAATATACTTTTTCTTCTTCGAAAATTTAGCTATTAGCTTTCATTTAAATTTACTCCATTAATTAGAATACACGTAAAGAAGACAAGATCATTCGTGATTCTGCTGACTAATTGTTGAGATAAATCCAACTCCATTATTATGCATAGGAATCGATTTACTATCCGTTTGGATATCAAATTGGGTTGATCAAACCGGTTTGACTCACCCTAAAAATACATCCTACGGTTAAATAGAGTTTTAACTATCTCGAACGGTGTATCAACTTTTAAATTTCTCTATTTCCCCAACTCTGTTTCTCAATTAGAAACCAGTTCATTTTGTAAGACACTTTTACACAGCAAAACGTAATTTTAGTAATACTTGGTTGATAATGATTTTATTACATATCTTTTGGAATACTTTTTTTACTTAAAAATGGTAAAACAATATCTACATTTAAATATTCGTTAAGTTAATAGTTAATTATTAATTCTTTTATGCTATATAGAAATGCGTGAAATAAATGAGAGGTGCAGTTCTTGTGGATAGAATCTTGTGAGGTGACACGTAATGTCTCGGTTTTTGGCACGGATAAGGCCCAGCAGTATAAGAGATATTAGAAATTTTTAAAACAAGCATTTGCTACGTGGATTTTTTTCTTATTTTTAGGGATTGTAATTTAAAAATATTTTATACATATTTAGTTTAATTGTTTTAAAAATTTTCTATTAATTTTTTTTAAAATTATTAAAAGTATGAGAATGATCAAAATTTACAAAACTATATAGTTTTCCTAAAAAAAATATTTTAATCATATTTATAACATTCTTAAAAATAATAATTCCTTAAAATTAAAAGTGTGACCCACCACCCACGACAATGGAGGTCATGGATAAGTTTCCACCTCAGAAAGCCCATCGGATTTGGTTGGAGAGATTCTTTTACACGTGGCAACACCATATGGACCTTCTTCTTTGGGCCTAGATATTACACCCCTCTACGGCCGGTATGGATCATTAATTGGGCTTTAAACATGGCCCGTTCTCATCAAAACCAACAAAAGGCCCAATTAACAGTGAGACACTCTTGGTTGCAATTTTCATTTGATTTGTGGAAGAAGTGGATGATGATGGTGAATGAAGGAGCCTGAGATGGTTAAAGCTTCTCTCTCCATGGCTACCTTCACCTTTCCGACACTTTCACTATCGTCTTCTGCTTTTTTGAGTCGTGGAGTTTCAATTGGTTATCATCGTTTTCTGAATTATCCAAGGTTGCTACCTCTCAAATGTTCGTCTTCGGAGCCGGAAACTGTCATGCCTCCTACCAATTGGACTCACAAACTAATCGCAGGGGTCGCCGGAATCGGATTCCTCGAAACCTCGTACCTCAGTTACCTTAAACTCACCGACTCCGATGCCTTTTGCCCCATCGGCGGCGGCACCTGCTCCGACATACTCAACAGTGATTACGCCCTTGTTTTTGGTATTCCCGCATTCTTCGTCCCAAAATTTTAGTCTTTTACTTTTTGATTTTCTTAACTGTTATGAAACTAGTTTTTCTGATACATGCATTCTTGGACTGAAAAATGAAAAAGAAAACAAAGAGAAAAGTTTTCACTTAAAATTACGATTAAGATTAACGGAGTTTTCCATAATTTTCAATGGGACATTAGTACAATTTTCAATAAAAACTTTTAATTTTTTGATTTTTTGTTCCAATTGTAGGAATTAGAAAAATCATTATATAGATATATAATCTTCAGTATCAATAATTATTCTCTGCTTCCGGTTAAGTAGTGTGTTCAAGGCATTGTCTAAGAAATAAAAAATGGAAATTTATCATTGAAAGTTGTGTTGAAATCGCTTAGGATTTGGACCGGGGAGCATTAATGATGATTTTAGTATTAACATTCTGTTGAATTTTTTCTTTTTCGGTAAAAAAAATTATGTTGAAATTGATTAGAATTTAGAACATTATTGATGATTTTAATTTTAAATGAATTTTAGTGAAAACATTGGAACATGTATTGAAATTGTTTAGAAATTAGAATTCAGAAACATTAATAATAATTCTAAATGAAAATTTCCTATTTCTGATTTTTCACAAGTGCCCGGGGACTAGGAACGTGCTAGCATTTTCCATATCCTTTTCTACTGGTCTTGTCACCAGATTAAATAAATCCGTTTAGACAATATTTAATATTTCAATCTACGAAGAGGGTGTAACTTGTGCCTGAACTAATTAACTAACTGCTATGAGAAGTTGTAACTAACCGTTATGAACCTATGGATGGTGGTTTTGCATTTTTTAGGTGTTCCTCTTCCTTTGATTGGGATGGTTGCATATGGTCTAGTTGCTGCTGTTAGTCTTCAATTGAGTTCGAAGAAGTTGGGATTTGGGATTAACAAAGGCGATGCTCAACTAGTATTGCTTGGAACCACAAGTTCCATGGCAACTGCTAGTGCGTATTTTTTGTACATTCTCACCACAAAATTCTCTGGCTCATCTTGCTCCTATTGTCTACTTTCTGCTTTCCTGTCCTTCACTTTGTTTTTTGTTACACTCAAGGTTGGTTATGTTAAACCGTTTACGTTATGGAATTATGCTATTTTTGTTTTTGTTGTTGGGTAATTGGTGTGTTTTTTGGAATTTTTATTATAGGACCTTGGATTGCAAGAGGTGTATAAACAAGCAAGTGTGCAATTGTTTGTTGCTAGCCTAGTGATTCTCACACTGAACACCTCCTATAGTAATTCTAGATCAACATCATCGAGGTGAATATTACCCTTAGTCCTTTACTGCTTTTTTTTAGCAAATTACTTAGCAATAGCATCCTTAGATCACTTAAACTTTTCTATTCCATTTCTGAAGTGTAGAGAAATTGTAATTGTGTTATCACTTATCAATGCGGTTTCGCTAGCTTGAACAAAATTAGGCGAAGAACTAATACCTAATTGTCATCCTTTGCTGTCTTGGGATCCCAATTTCAAAACTGGGAATTGGGATTGTCTGTCTGTCTATTCAAGAAGCCTTTGTTTACTGTCCATTGCCAACATTTCCTTGTTCAGTGTATACCTTTTTTGTTCTCCCATAAAATTTTACTATCAGGCTTGCAGCTCCTGGCTAACATTTCCTTATTCAAGTATCTCTTTTTCTTAGATACTTAAGTTTTATTCATGTTTACATATATGATGAATGTGGAATGATTTTGCTCTGCCTTCATGAATGTTATGTGCCCAAAATGCATCTGAGTAGGGTTTTAGTACAAATACATGGCAAATGGAAGTAGCAATCCTTTTGAATGACAATGTATACAGTATGATATATAATATAATGTATAACTGTAAGAAATAAATGCGTTTACTTAATACTTTGTGGGTACCAGTAGAATCTTTACGTGAATGAAGGCTAGGTTTGTTCTTTCAAATAGACTTCAGCTAGCTTTATGTTTGTCTTGTTTTTTGTTACTCCTGTTGGAGATAAAACCAAGGTGAGATTGATGCTTGCAACAAATGATTTGTAATCCTCAATTTTTCCATTGTCTAATTTAACAGCCTGGCTGAAATTGAACTGCCATATTATGCTACCGAGATTACAACTCCATCAAGCCCTTTTGCTTTATCTCTAGCAAGGTATTTGCACTCCATAGGAGCTAAAATGTATGGTGCTTTCTGGTGTTCACACTGTCAGGAACAAAAAGAGGTATCTAGTCCTTATAATTCCTTTCAATATTTTTAACCATATTAAATGGAACATAAAACATCATGATCTGCATTATGAATTTCTCTACCTTAACAGTGTTGTCAATTCTGGTAAGAGGGAGAATAACTTCTGTAAGATCATATTAGTTTTAGAATTCAACTTTGGTATTGTAATTTACCATGAAGAACTCACAATCATACTCGAAGATAGAGATTGGTTTAACTAGTTGTGGAATCTTAAATTTTCATGTTTTATTTCTTCATGTAAACTATTCTTCTTGCTAGTCATTGAATTCCCCTGCTTTGGGTCTATCATAGTATACTCAGTACTTACATGCTCAATTTTATATTTCTATTAAGATGTCCCCTATTGACTAAAAATATGGCCTAAATACTCTTTGTTTGAGACTATTTTTACTTATGCTATAACTTTTTTGGGGGTAAGTTAGGCATGGCTCTTCCTAATATGATATTAGAGTTTATGTAGTCTTAATATTAGGCTACTATCTTACAAACTTCACGTACCATGTCCAGTCCTAGGTGTAGCTTGAGAGGATGTTTAAAATGTCTCATATAGGATAAGATAGGATAGGATAGGAATATGACGAGTACTTATTGTGAAGTTTGAGGGTTGAGATAATCTAGCTTTTGATGTTGAGTTGGTTTGGATCCCTTCTAACATTAGGAAGTTCACTAGCCTATTTTGCTAGAGTTTGTAGTCTTGAGATGTCTTTGCCTGCTGATACAGATGTTTGGACATGAGGCAGCCAAGCAGTTGGACTATGTGGAATGCTTCCCTGAAGGATATCATACGGGAACTAAAATGATCAAGGCATGCCTAGACGCCAAAATTGAAGGTTTCCCAACGTGGATTATTAATGGCCAGGTAAAAAATGCAGTAGGCTGTGATTATAACTCTGCACCCTCTGTTCTACCTAAATACGTTTCTTCTGAGTGCATCTGGCATTTCCTGCAGGTTCTAAGTGGTGAGCAAGAATTATCGGAGCTGGCCCAAGTGTCTGGTTATAACAAATCTGTTCAACCTAGTTAAGGCTTTAGTCTGAATGTAACGATAACAGCATTGTAGAATTTGTAGCAGCAGATACATTGTACAGCTTATAGATGAGTAGGTTGTCCCTTGTAGGCATCTACCATGTTATAAAATTCTAGTTAGACTATAATGTTGACTAAGAATGTCTTCTAGTTTTTCTTTCAGTACACAATTTAAAAAATAATACTAATGACGTGAGGTGTTGTTGTATATACAAGGTTGATTAATCTGTTATCCTTCTTGATGAAACCTATAAATGAACTTATTTTGAACAATTTGGTATGTTTAGTAGCTTTTTAAAAAAAATATATATTATTATTTCAGATTTTCCAAACAACCACTATAAGGCAGACAATTGTATTTTCAAACATATCAGATTGCTAATTATATAAAGGGCAGGTGCATAAAGAATAAAAACAATAAAAAATGGAAAATTAATTGATGAACAAAAAAAGACAAAAGCTATATTTTAACCAGGGAGGAGAGATTTTTAGGTGAAATTCATCGCCCCAATCGCTTTCCCTTCTTTGTCCCGGTCCAAGAACACTCGTAGACCACCACTACGTACCAGAAGCATTTAACTTCTTTAAAGTAAGGTATATAGGACTAAGATATTTTCATTCAAACCATTAATAGATAATTTCACTTTCTTATCTAAACTAAGATGGATAATAAGGTCCGTTTACTTAAAGATAGAACTTATTATCATTGGATTAAATTTATGATCATAATAAGGTTATGAGTTGGATTCATGACTATAATAAGATTACGAGTTGGATTAAATTTATAATTATGATAAAGTTACAAGTTCAAATTTTAATGATGTGATGAATTTGTTTGTGAGTAATTTATAAATACTTTTGGAAAAACTTAAGGTCCGTCTTAACTTTAGTGAATCATTTAAACGTTTCTTCATTAAAAAAAATAAGAATAATTTTCCTACTTTCTTATTTTATGTATCTCCTTACTAATCAATGTAGATGAATTACTATATTGTTTTACACAACCATAGATGAATCACAACTTCATCACAAAATCTAGTAGTATTAGTGAAATTGAAGCAGATAATCACGTCATTTCTCTAAGGTTATAATCATATAATTTTTATACCCACTAAAAAATTAGCTAATTCACAAAACTCCAAATATAATTAGTTTTTGTAGAAGTTCCAATTAAAGGTTCTAAATTTAAGTTAAAAAAATTTTGAACTTAAATTGCAAGACTTTACCCAAAGAAAGTCCTTCCAAAAGGCCAAAACAAAGCTTGAAGTGCGGTTTGGAAATAGTTTTACACATTGTTATCAAAACCGAACTGGTTCGGCCGGTCTGACCAGTTGAACCGTGAACTGCCTAGGTGATCAGTTTGGGTCAATTCTTTAATACTACCGGTTCAATCACGGTTGAACTCCGGTTTTAATACGGTTTTCATGAACCGGTGCCTTCACCGGTTCAATGACCGGTCCGGTTCTGAAAGCATTGGTTTTACATAAATTGGAACCACGCCTCAATTCTCATCCAAGCGATGTGGGACTTTGTCATATAAATTTATGTGAGACTTTCATATATTTGGGATTTCTTTGTTTTTGCTTAGCAATGCTGTTCAATTTCATTACTATCCAAATCTTCACTGGCAAGCAAAGATAAGTTTTGGACAGAAAGTAATGTCTTAGTACATAATGGGCAAAACTCATGTCAAATTTTCTATAATTAAATATGAATATCATTTTTATTAATAAATAATCTCTAGTAAATATTTGTTATAAACTAAACATTTACATGTTTGATTCGAGAACGTGATAAAAAAATAAGAAACCTTAAGTTTTTTATATATATATATAAAAAATCAGATTCTAATATAGCATATTGCTATGGATGAAAATGGACTTATTTGCTACGTATAAACTCTTGTAGATTGTCCAATTTTTTTGGTTACATGGGCAAAATATAAAACTAGCTAGACAAGAGGTCACTCCACAATAAAGAAACTAAATGAGAAAATTCTTTAAATTTTGTGTCCGTTTAATTAGCTGTTGTACAAATTAAATTGGGGTTAAACCACTTGAAAAAAAAACTTTTAATTCATTAAAATATATTGTTCTGTATACTGTTAATTCTAAGTAACCACAAATTGAGATATCATTTAAAATGATTGATTTAGTGATATTTAAATAAAAAGTCATATTTTCAATATATATTAATTGGTTGACTAAGTTGTGGATTGTGAATTATTTAATACTACAGTGAGATAACATATATGATGCAATTTTTTATGCCAAAAATTTATTGTTAAATATTTTATGCACATATTCTCCCCCCAAAGAAATTATTTGGATTCAAGATCTGAATCTTGTGCATAGTTTTTTGGTCTGGACTCGTCTGAAATTTAAAAAGAAAAAGTGACAAGTGGAAGAACAGATAAAGTAGTTTATTCAATATTTTAATTCGAAATAAATAAACAGATGAGTTTTCTTTACTCAAAAAGACAACCACAGCACCAATCACGTATAATAATTGCTATCAGACGATAGCGATCACCGCGGCTTCATTAACATGGCAACGCCCTATTGATCGGTTTTTCAAAATTCAGAAGTTTTTTTTTTATTATTAACGTGGTTACACGATCCCATTTGTTTCATTTTTTAAAATATATCAATATTAATTTTATGAAATTTTTTTTAAAAAATAAAATTAAATAATTAATTCTCAAATAATTAAATAATAACTAATTACAATAATTAATTATTAAAATGAATAAATGTGATTAAACTTGATATTCATATATTTAAATAAGGAAATAAAAAATAAATTTGAGATAATTTACAGATTAATTACAAAATCAACTATAATAATTTTACATAAAAATAAATAAATCCCTGTTCAATTACCACCGAAGTTAATCTATACTGCAATTCTATTTATAGTAATCTATCAACCTCTTTGAATAATTTCTAATATATGTTGTCTGTAAATTTGTAGATATATATATATATATATATAATTAATAATATTTATAGCAATTTATACATAAATTAGTTAATTACTATATATCATTTTATAATTTGTTTATAATTAATTAGTTATTTAATTTGTACGTAATTTGGTGGATATATATATATATATATATATAATTGATTAATCATATTTTGTTCAATATATAATATAATAATTGGTTTGGTTCAACGTTGAGAAGGACATAGTGATTGAAGTTAAACACCTTTTTCTTTTTGGGATGGGTGAAAAATCTTTATCTTGCTCTTTTTAAGGAGTCTTTTCTTATTTAGGTTTTTCCCCTAAAAAGCCATGGGTACCTTCTTTTTATATGGCGGTGAGGTGCATTTCTCGTCCCAGGCGACTTTTTCCTTAAACTCCTTAAAGGGTCAGGGGGCCTTTTTGCTAGAGACAAAACGAAAAGTGGCTTAGTTGTAAGGCCTTTACGGCGATGTACAGTTGGATTTTCTCCATTAAACTTGCTCCGTCAGATCTGGAACCATTGTGGCTTCTTTATTAAATCTTTTTAGCAAGTCCTTGAAGGATTATGTCTCACCTTGCTTGATTTGAGTCAATGTATGTGATGTTCTTGATATATTCCATGTTATGACGAAATGATCTTAAAAAATCTAGTCAAATCCTCTTAAGAATCAATTCATCCTGTGGGAAATCCCTTGAACCAATTATAGGTTTCCCCAGTTAAGGTCTTGGGGAACATTCTACATATGACATCGCCCTTTGCTTCTAAGAAGAATAACTCGTTGATGTAGGATCAAGGTGCTTGCTCAAGTCTGTCATACTGATGTCCTTCTCGACGGATAACGACTGTGGAGTCTGGAGGCGCTTGGGAATCGTAATCTCTATGAGACATGAGTGAAAAGAATGTTGATCTTGTACCCTGTGTTAAAGTCTTTGAATTAGTCTAAATTAGTTTTGATTTGTTTTCTAGCTGTTAGAATAATTCCTAATTTCTAGGAACAAGCTAATTGTTTTTTAATTGACTTTTACCTCTTCGTTAGGCTTAAGAAACATGAATAGTACTAGATTTTTGTTACTCTTGTAAGGCTATTTATAGTCATATTAATCACTTCAATAAACAAAAGAATTATACTTATCTATAACATGTGGTATTTGAGCTTGTAAGGGCCTGATACAACTAAAAGTAGCAATCTTCTAAGTTAGGCAATAGTATGGCGACGGAAAGTAGCTTTGTGCAACCAACAACTCTGAAATTCGATGGGCATTACGACCATTGGTGTATGCTCATGGAAAATTTCATGAGATTAAAAGAATACTAGAGCGTCATAGAAAATGGAATTCTTACTGCACTCGTAGGTGTCGAACTCAGTGAAGCACAAAAGAAATCAATCGATGAGGCACAATTGAAAGATTTGAAGGACAAGAATTATTTTTTTAAGCTATTGATAGATCCATTCTGGAAACTATCTTGAAGAAAGATACAACAAAAAGTATAGGGGACTCGTTGAAGACAAAGTATCAAGGGACTGCAAGGATACAACGAGCACAATACCAGGTGTTAAGCATGAATGAGGAAGAATTAGTAAATGAGTATATTGCTCTCACTCTCACTATTGTTAATAAGTTGAGAGTCAATAAAAAGACGATAGAAGATGTAGATGTCATCGAAAAGATTTTACACACACTGAAGTATAATTATATGGTGTGTTCAATTAAAGAATCCAAAAATTTGGATTTGATGACTATTGATGAGCTACAAAGCAGTCTTCTAGTACATGAGCAACGTATGAGCTCTTAAACAAGTGAAGAGAAAGCTTTAAAGGTTACTTTTAGAGAGTATTCGAGAGGAAGGGGATAGGGTCACGGTGGAATGTAAGGACGAGGACGAGGAAGAGCTGATGGTAGGCGTAGCATTAACAAATCCATTGTTGAATGCTATAATTGTCATAAGTTGGGTCATTTTCAGTATGTATCCACTATAGATATGGACATCTAACCTTTAATGGTCTTAACATTCTTCAACAAAAGGGAATAGTGAGGGGATTACCATACTTTGATGCTTCCAAAATAGTATCTAAAGACTGCTTGGTAGGCAAACAACAAAGGAATCCTTTTCCTCGTGAAAGTTCGTGGAGAGTCTCTCAAGTTCTTGAACTAGTGCATGCTGATATTTGTGGACCAATCCATCCAATGTCCAACAACAACAAAAGATACCTACTCACTTTTATTGATGATTTCAGTCGTAAGGTTTGGTGTATTTCTTACGTGAAAAATTAGAAACATCTCTATTTTAAAACAATATAAAATTTGAGTTGAAAAAGAAAGTGGCTTATCCATTAAAGGTCTTCGTACCAATCATGGGGGAGAGTTCACTTCACTTGAATTCACCAATTTTTGTAGTGAGAATGGTATCCAAAGGCAACTCATATTAGCATACTCTCCTCAACAAAACGGTGTAGTAGAGCAAAAAAATAAGATGATCATGAGCATGGTTCGAAGTATGCTTTTAGGAAAAAAGATTCCAAAGACTTTTTGGCCGGAAGCTGTAAACTAGACAATTCACATTCTTAACAGAAGCCCGGCGTTTGCAATAAAAAATAAATGTCTGGAAAAAGCTTGGTGTGGGCTTAAACCATTTGTGTCCTCCTTTAGAATTTTTGGGTGTGTTGCTCGTACTCATGTTTACAACAGCAAAAGAACAAAGCTTGATGACAAAAGTAGAAGACGTATCTTCTTGGAATTAGCGAGGAGTCAAAAGCATATCGACTGTATGACCCTATCTCCCAGAAGATCATGATCAGTAGAGATGTGGTGTTTCAAGAAGACAAAACTTGGGAAGGGGATAACAGTCACAAAGAATTTGTTCAGATTGACTTAAATTGGGAAGGTGATAATAAAGGATCAATGGAACATGAAAATAGAGAAGCTGAAATTGTTGTAGATGGTTCTACTGAAGAAAATTCGTCTAGCTTAAGAGAAGATTGCTTGCCTAAACAACTTGCATACAGGAATAGACAACCACCTTCTTGGATAAGGGATTATGAAAGTGGGGAAGGTTTGTTAGAGGAGGATGAAGAAACTAATTTAATTATGTTTGTTGCTAATGGTCCAGTTTTTTTTAAAACAACACAGAAAAATGAAAAATAGGGAGCAATGATGGATGATTGAAGTTAAGAATGACACTTGGGAATTAACAAGTTTGCCTATGGGAGCAAAAAAGGTTGGTGTGAAATGAGTATACAAAACAAAAGCTAATGAGAATCGTGCAATTGAAAAGCATATAGTGCGCCTGGTAGTGAAAGGTTATACCTAAAAGCATGGGATTGGTTACATTGAGCACCTGTAGCATGCTTGGAGACAATTCGTTTGGTAATTTCTTTAGTTGTTCAAAAGGGATGGAAAATTTTCCAGCTTGATGTCAAATCTTCCTTTCTTCATAAGGAATTAAATGAAGAAGTTTTTATCGAGCAACCTCATGGATATGTGAAAAAAGGTGCAGAGGAGAAAGTTTACAAATTGAGAAAGGCTTTATACGGCCTAAAACAAGTACCACGAGCCTAGTATAGTCGAATAAAGTTGTATTTTGTCAAAGAAGGTGATCCAGTCTCGATACCGGTATCCGTTCTACAAGACATATTTCAACGTCTTTGACAGTTCTACAACGCGTTACCGGTGTCATTGGTATATATCCGGACTCTAAATCCATATCAGGCATTCTCCCTATATCGGTTGTCCAGGATAACTCCATGCACATCGGATAACATGCATATCACCATACAGAAGACAAAGGGCGTTGCTACAGGGACAAGGATAAAGATTCTATTTTCCACACTACGAGCCATAATCTGCTCCTGGAAATAATCAACTTGTTCCCTAAGACTAGCCCTACTATCTCTACGCTCAATAGCCACTTGACTCAATTATACTGGTAAGTGCATATAAAATAATAATTTATAATATTAATGGAGGTTAGTGGTTCCCCACTAACAAGTCCTCGTATATTGAGCCAATCAGGTATAAGAACTCTCTTCATTTATGGAGGGAGGGACTTCTTCTTCTTCTCGACTTACAATTACTATCTGTAAAACATTCCACACCTGGAATATATTACTGACTTGAGCGTCGGAGAATCTTTGCAGGTGACACCACCTTTCGCCCACATCAACGCGTGAGGTCGGTGTGAAGGACCTCCAGGACATCAAGGCCGCTCTCTACATACAGAGACACCGGATATATATACCGGATACTCACAGAACCGGTCTTCAACATCCCTCGGTCTCCAACTTCTGTGACCGGCCCGACACCGGATCTATTGACCCCGGTTCAGGACCGATCATTGGCACGCCCGGTGGGACCCGATAAAGTTATTCCCACCTCTCGTTTACGAAGTCTTGCTTTGCGTCATGGAAGGGAATGGGAGAAATATATCAGATGGGCACGTAGAAGATGTTACGGCCCCAGAACAACCAGTGAACAGACGCTTGGCTTTCGAGTCGCCTGTCGGGAGTTCAAGGAGAATGGTGCAAGTATCTGCACCCGATCCAAGAGATGAAATGATACGAAAACTGATGGAGGAGCTAGTGGAGTTGAAACGTGAAAGAAAGAGCATGGAAGAGAAAACAACATCCCAAACTAATGGGACGCACTATACAGCTGAGGAAAGAAAGTCTGCTAGTATCCAGTATTCGTAGATCCCCACTTATGAGGAGAAGGAGCAAACACATAACTCTGGTGAGAAGGCTAGTTGCAGAAGACACGAGCCAGCGATAATCCATGGGACTTACAGACTCAACGTTCCTTTCTCTCAGAGGCTGATGAGTGTAACCATCCCAAAGCATCTGCAGAATACTCAACCACTTTCCATTGGAAAGTATGGTGGGGAAACCGATCCCACTAAACACATGGATGCATATGTGTATAAAACCATGTACTTGGGAGCAGATGAGGATGTCATGTGCAGAATGTTCCCTTGCACCCTTGTCGATGATGCCCTCGTTTGGTTCAAAGGATTACCATCAGGATCCATCGACTCATGGGAAGAAATGGCAACAGCATTTGTGGATCATTTTGTTATTTCTAAAGACGTCCCTAAGACATCTCATACCTTGGCCCAGATTAGGCAAGGGGAACATGAGTCTCTTAAAGATTTCTTGAAGAGATTTTACAAAGAAGCAGCTGCCGTTCCAAACTTAGCAGAGGCACTACAGCTGCATATTGTGATAGAAGCCTTACTACCAAACTCTGCCTTCGCCCTGTCATTGGCAAAGAGTCCTCCTACGAGTTTTGAGGAGTTCAGAAAGAAAGCATCCAAGTACGTAGGCATTGAGATGCACTTGGAAGCAATAGCTGTGAAGGGAAAATCCCCAATGCCACAACAACAGCCACGGAGAGATAAGGATAGGCCAAGGTCAGAACGCATGGAGAGACCATTCCATAGCAACGTCTTCAATGGTCCCGCACCTCGACGTCGAGAAAAATAGGTAAATGCGTTCAGCCATTATGCTCCATTAAATATTCGACGTTCACAGATTCTGCGAGAGGTCGGATGGCCAACGCTTAAGGTATACGGGGTCAGAAAGCCACCCCAGGTCCGTAGACACGGAGACCCTCGGAAATACTGTGAATTCCATGAGCAAAAGGGTCACTCAGCAGATGAATGCCAAGCCTTGAAAAACACTGTTGAGACTCTGATCCGAGAGGGCAAGCTCAAGTAGTACCTGTTCAAAGAAAAATCATTTGATGATCCAGATCAGACACAGAAGCGGGAAAGAGATCGTGAGGACGGTGACGACAATGGTCCCACGCCGGCCAGAAGATTTACCGCCGCTAAAAAGCAAAAAGGAATTATGGCTGGCAAACCCATGCAGCAAAATGTCATGTCCCAGCAGCAACGTCAGGGTCGTCGAAAGGTGATTGATATGATAGCCGGTGGTTTTGCTGGAGGAGGAGCTTCTATCACTGCAAGGAAGAATCATCATCGAATGGTCCTTTCGTTACAAGGTAGACCCAGAGACAACCGTCCTTTCAGAGATGGGGTTGCTGCTCTGATAATCTCTTTCTCTGATGATGACTTCGGTCTAATTATCCCTGGAGGAGATGATGCAGTGGTAATTGTGGCAGTTATCACCAACAAAGATGTGAAAAGGATACTTGTTGATCAGGGGAGCTCCTGTGATGTTATCTTCTATAGCCTCTTTAAACGTATGGGCTTTAATGATTTTGACCTGCAACCTTACACGCAAGATTTGACAGCTTTCAATGGAGCTAAGCAGCCAACCAATGGGTACTTAGATACCCTGATATCTTTCGAAGGGGAGCCAGGGGCTAGAACAGTGAAGTCTAGGATTTTGGTGATTGATGTGGAGTCACCTTACAACGGAATCATAGGACGCCCCACACTAAACGCGATGGAGGCCATCTTCTCAACTCCTCATTTGCTCATTAAATTCATTGACAAAGATAATAATGTGTCTTCTGTCAAAGGGGACCAAGAGATGGCAAGGTATTATTACAACCTAAGCCTTAATATGGTGAAGCTCCAAACCTTCAACAAGAAAAGAAAGTTAAACGATGGAGGATCGGCGGCGGGGTCTGTGAGTCTCGTTGACTTGGACCCTAGGGCGGAGTTGAACATTGATCCGTCCAACCCATCAAAGCCCACACCAGATGGAAGTTCCAGGGGTATTATATTGGGAGATTCTCCAAAAAAGGTTACATATATTAACGACAAGTTAGAACCAGAAATAGAGCAACACCTGCTGATGCTCTTACAGGAGTTCAAAGACCTTTTCGTGTGGACAGCAGCGGATATGCCTGACATGGATCCAGATTTCTGTTGTCACAAGCTTGCCGTTTATCCGGACACGAGGCCGGTTGCCCAGAAAAAACGAAGGTTGGGTCCAGAAAAGCAAAAAGCTGCTTGTGAACAGACAAAAGAATTATTGAAGGCCAGATTTATTAAAGAGATTCGCTATTCTTTGTGGCTTTCCAATGTCGTCATGGTTTAGAAAGCCAATGGTAAGTGGAGAATGTGCACTGATTATGTGGATCTGAACCGTTGTTGTCCCAAAGATCCGTATCCTCTCCCCAATATAGATCGGATGATGGATGATTCATCTGGATATCAGTACTTGAGTTTCATGGATGCATACTCAGGATATAACCAGATTCCGGTGTGGGAGGAAGATCAGGAAAAAACTGCTTTTATTAATGATCGTGGTGTCTTTTGTTACACCGTTATGCCCTTTGGTTTGAAGAACGTTGGGGCCACATACCAGCGTATGATTAATAAGGTGTTCAAGGGCTTACACACTCAGATAGTTGAAGTGTACATTGATGACATTATCGCCAAGACCTCTGCGGGAGGTGACCACATAGAGGATCTGTGCCAAGTATTTTAGCGTCTGAGGTATTACAACATGAGGCTGAACCCTTTAAAATGCACCTTTGCAGTCCCAGCTGGGAAATTCTTGGGTTTTATATTGACACAACGCGGAATTGAGGCCAATCCAGGAAAGTGCCA
Organism: Clitoria ternatea; assembly: GCA_037962975.1. Classification (NCBI taxonomy): domain Eukaryota; kingdom Viridiplantae; phylum Streptophyta; class Magnoliopsida; order Fabales; family Fabaceae; genus Clitoria; species Clitoria ternatea. Next base: position 34,699,763 of record CM075670.1, read on the forward strand.
AGCCATCCAAAACATGCAGAGCCCAAAGAATCTGAAGGAGGTTCAATCTCTGAATGACAAAGTAGCAGCCTTGGCACGATTTATGCCTAAGATGGATCACAGGTCACTTTCTCTATACAAGGTCTTGAAGAAAGCTAAGAAATTTGACTGGGGACAGGAACAGGAACAAGCTTTTCAAGAGCTTAAGGAGGTGCTGTCGAAACCTCCCATATTGGTCAAGCCTGACCCCGGAGAAACACTTATCATGTACTAATCTGTTTCTGATGAAACATTAGGGGTCGCTTTGGTGAAGGAAACCCCGGATGGTCAAAGGCCGATATATTTCATAAGTAAAATATTGCGAGGTGCTGAGAATAGGTACCAGAAGATTGAAAAGGCCGCTCTTGCCGTCGTTTTTGCTTCGTGACGCTTGCGTCCGTATTTTCATGCCCATCCTATTGTTGTGAGAACGGATTTACCACTCCGATCTGTGTTGAGTAAGCCAGACCTCGCTGGTAGAATGATCAAATGGTCCATTGAACTTTCAGAGTTTGATATATCTTATGAACCTCGAGGTGCTATCAAGGCCCAGGTCCTGGCTGATTTCATCATGGAAATGACAGGGATTGATCCCGCTACACCTTGTGTTCATTGGACCATCCATGTGGATGGTTCATCAAATCAAAGGGGCTCCGGAGCAGGTGTAGTCCTTGAAAGCAATGACAGTGTGCTCCTGGAAATCTCCCTTCGCTTTAATTTCAAAACTTCAAACAACCAAGCAGAATACGAAGCTTGTTTAGCTGGGCTTCGAGCTGCGATTGACATCAAAACATCTGAAGCAACACTATACAGTGATTCACAACTCGTGATTTCACAAATCTTGGGAGATTATCAAGCTCGTGAGCCTCAACTCCAGTTATACTTAAATTGTGTCAAGGAGTTGAAAGAGAAATTCTCAAAGATGGAATTTAAACATGTTCCGCGTGAAGAAAATACCAGAGCGGATGTACTTTCCAGATTGGCAAGCACTAAACGGCCAGGTAGCACCACAACGTTGGTCCAAAGTACGCTGATTTACTATAGCTAGTTGGTAAGATGGCGTGTGCTCTTTTATACTTGGGTTTTTCCGATCGGCTTTTACCAAGAAAGTTTAACGAGGCATAACCCCGACTCGGCTCTCTTTCTCTCTTTTATATTGTAATTCATAATTAAATGAAAAATTCTTTATGATTCACCCATTGTCTTTATGATTTTATTCGATGCACAACACTGTTGTGACAAGATACTTTCAGGACGGACGATCCTAACGACGTATCTGTCGTTAGTAATGAATCTCTTCGAAGGTACAACTGGGTGAACCATATTTCGAAGGCCCGGATTGTAGGATTACACCGATTGAAGAAGAACGGTGAATGAGTAAAATCAAACACCGATTGAGAAGAACGGTGAATGGGTAAAATCCAACACCGATTGAGAACGGTGCATGGGTAAAATCCAACACCGATTGAGAAGAACGGTGAATGGATAAAATCCAACACCAATTGAGAAGAACGGTGAATGGGTAAAATCCAACACCGATTGAGAAGAACGGTGAATGGGTAAAATCCAACACCGATTGAGAAAAACGGTGAATAGATAAAATCCAACACCGATTGAGAAGAATGGTGAATGGGTAAAATCCAACACCGATTGAGAAGAACGGTGAATGGGTAAAATCCAATACCGATTGAGAAGAACGGTGAGTGGGTAAAATCCAACACCGATTAAAGAAGAATGGTGAATGGGTAAAATCCAACACCGATTGAAGGCTTGGGCGCAATAAGCTGGTTCTTCTTCAATACCACGCTGAACCCCGAGTAACGGGCGCAGTAGGTTCAGGATTAGCCCTGATCTAAACCCTGTATCGAAGGCTCGAATTATAGGATTATACCGAACTCCGAGTAAGACTAATAGGTTTGACCGAACGCCATCGAAGGCTTGGATTGTAAGATTAAACTGAACTCCGAGTGTGGTTAGTAGGATTAACCTGAATGCCATCGAAGGCTTGGATTGTAGGATTAAATCAAACTCCAAGTACGACTCGTAGGTTTGGCCGAACGTTGAGAAAGAATCAATCGACATCTTCATTATTGAATTCGCTCAGCAGTACTTCCTCTCGGAACTCTTCACTCGGAAACACTTCAAACTCGAAGTTAGACTCGATTTATTCACTCGGGAATATCTCTACCCGAAATGAGCTCATTCAAAGTCAAAGCTTTTCGCTATTCAGAAGTACTCTCCCTAGAAATTGACCCACTCGGAAATGTCTCACTCGGTGCCATAGCACACGGGAGTCGGGAATGTCACTCTGTACAATCCCACGAGGAAGTGTCGCACTCGGTGACACCCCACTTGGGAAAGTTAGAAACTTTCCACCTGAATGAAGACTCGAATTATAGGGTTAAACCGAACTCTGAGCACGGTTGAGTTCCTCTATGAGGTACCAATTCCTTAATATGCTCATGCTTGGGGGCAGTATTCAAATGCTTAATTCTCAGTTCTAAAGTTAATGTTTCTTAAGTAATTAGATTAATGTTCTTTGAAGCAGTTATGATAACCCGACCTCAGGATATTAAAACGGAGCGTATTATTGAATAAATTATGTTTGTAGAACAGATTAGAAATCATAACACGCGAATACTTAAAGAAAAATTCTCATTCATAAAACAAATACATAATGGATTAAAAACTGGAGCTGATCCCGGAACACAGCGACATTAACCAAACAAAATTATAAGAGGCCACTACCCCCTCTGGCCCTTTTGTCCGCCTTCTTTCTTCTTTTTCTCTCCTCTGACTTCGGCTCCCCCAGCACTGGCAGTAGCATTATCATTTGTTCCTTTACCTTTGGACTGCTTGGTGATAGGGACTAGGAGAGAGGGACCCATTGACTGGCCCGTGGGAAGAGGAGGCAGCTCGTACCGAGTGTTGGGCGGATCCTCTTGACGATCGTCGACAACAGCCATGAGTTTCCCTCCATGAAACTCATAGAACGGATTAATACCGCTCAAATTAAGTTCCACTTTGGGATTGTGGTGGAGAATCTGACGAACCGCCAACCCGAAAGATTCCTTAACTGCTTGGACACAAATATCCACAGCCTCCTTCGCTCTGGTGTTGGCAGCAGCCAGATCCGCTTTCAGAGTGGTGACGTCGTCATTCGGACTCACCAACTTTAAGTTTTCAATCTCCAAGAGTAGTTTCTTTTCCCGACGGGACCAGTCTTCAGCCTCTTTGGAATAGCTGTACTTGTTTGCTTTCAACTCCTCTCCCAGTTTGGCAGAATGCTCCCTCTCCGTGTAGAGGTTGGCATTGAGGTCAGAATTGGCCTTTTTCTGATCAAGCAACTGGGCCTCCAGTTCTTTAATAATCAATTTCTGCCTGGAGATCTCCTCATCCTTTTGATCCCCGTCCTCCTTGGAAGCTTTTAAGCGACTCTCCAGGCGTAGAATATTTGCTTTGTCCATAGCAGATGCAACGGTGAGGTCATTAACCTTGCCCGTCAGTTTGTTAAGTTCTTCTCCGTCATCTGCCAGCCTGCGAAGCGATTTCAAGAGACCGGACAGTTCTGCCAGTTGCCATTGTCCGGCGTCGCAAACTTGCTTTATGTCTTCAGGTTCCAGTGTGGTTTTTTGTTTGTAGTGTGGATTGGGGATGCATTGAGGCACTGGACCCTCATACACCAGGTATGGGGCAAGATTGGAGTTGCCTGGAGGGGGGCAAGAGACTTTGGGCGCATAGTAATTTGTTATTGGTTTGGCGCCGGAGGTAACAACGTTGCTTGGGGCATTCGGTGTGGGCCTTTCTGCCTTCTTTCCTTTAGGAGCCCCAGAATCAGCTCCTCCTTCTGAAGTTTTTGGTTTTTTAGGGGGAGGTTGTGACTCCGCTTGCTTGGAGGAGTCATTTTTTGCTTTTCTCCTTTTCTCTCCGGCCTTCTTATCCTCAACACCGGAGGACGGCTTTTCAGATCTGCCCTCTAGTAAGGGACTATCGTCACCAGCGGATGAAGTAAGGATTATGGTTTCAGTAGTAGCCTTCTTGGAATTCCGTTTTGGCTGAATACTGTTCTCAGCTGCAACGGATTTCCCTCCAGCTTTGAGCACCTTCAACTTCTCCATATCCGGTGACTCAGCCTCGATTTCAACTGCATAATCAAATAAGAAGACTATCAATAATAGAAGATTTCAAGACATAAAAAGAAAGACAACAACGAGAAATGACAGGAAATTACGCAAATATTCCTCGCGGGTAGATTTTGATCCTAACAAACGCCGACAGGAAAAGGATTTATGCGCGGCAGTGTATGCCTCAAGAGCAAAGAGAACAGCCACAGAAGTGGATGATAATTCACCCTCCTCAGTATAACATGCCTGGGAGGTCAATAAAAAATGTTCGTGGGTCCAGGCCACGGGAAATTCATTTATTCCTTCTTTATTTAGCCAAAAGATTGGATCCTCAGGCTTAATGCGTATCCTGGTGAAGTATGATTTGAAGGAATGTAACACCCTCTGTTACACCTTAATAAATTCTAGAAAAATTCATAATAATTTTTTTTTTACTAAAGATATGTTTGTTAAAAAGAAACTATCGGAATAAATTATATACATTATTTCTGAAATACCTTAATATTATTAAAACTTTATAAAGTATTTGTACATTCATCCGAAGAAAATAAACATTAAACATTATAAGAAAGAGAGGAAACTCCATGGCCCAAGAGCAGTTGCCTAGTGACATTATTTATTCATTGGACCACGGTATTCATACCGAGCTCCCTTTCTAGAACGTGCTATATATATTGTCAATGTTCTTCGATCCTTCCCTCTGTACGAACCATTAATTTAAAACATATGAAACAAAAACATAGAGAAAGGAGTGAGAAACAGAATATAATATTCCCAAATGGGACATAAGCAATAAAGGGTTTTCACAAACTAGTATAATAATATCAATCACAATCACAAGCACAATCAATTTATGAATGTATGAATGATATGCCATATCTTCATCATAACTTATCTATATATGTGGGCCCCTTAAATTTTAATTTGCACTGGGCCAACTAGGAGTTTACACTGTTCCATAATTCCGGATAATAATAATATGAACAGCTCAACTGGCATGGAAACACTTAGAGACTAGTCAGATTGAAAAGGTTTTTATTGTGAAAGTACCCGACACTAGGGAGCTACCCCAGGTCCCCTAAAGCACCCTTTCACACCCTCTCATCCCAAGGCTCACAATTAAGCCTCCTCTAATGTATCCTCGGTTTCTATAATCCGTCCCCAGACAATATCATTTTGTTTCTCTTCGATGATTCATGATGCATGAACTACTCACGTATTTAGTTGGTTAAGGCTTTTAGAAACTCAATTATATTATCAGGGCCTATGGTTCACGACATAGCCACCCCAGTAAACTGTACTTTTTCAACTTCTCAAATACGCACATAAAATTTTAGTACAGTTCCTTTTCAAATCACAAATCAAATCTCTTTATAAATTTGAGTTTCAAAGCCTTAAATATATTTCATAACCTGTCAATTCAAAATTAATTTCTAAAAACTTAAATTTGGAATTATCAATATTTAAAACCTTAGTACTTGAAAATTTTGTATAATATTTTTATACATTTAAATAATACGTATATATATATATATTAAAAAAAATTATTTTTATAAAATAAATTCTCTTTCTTTTTCTTTCTGATAAACTAACTAAAAATCTAAATTTTAGTAAAGATATATACATATATATTAAAAGATAAAAAGAGATTTCTAAAAACTTATGTAGTTTTCCAAGAAATTTCTTAAAAGTAATTTGAATAAATATAAAAAAATAAATAAAGAAGTAGGAGATAAGTAAATTCTTACTGAATTTTAGCTTTCCGCATGTTTGCTATATGCTCAAACTCCACAATACAAGATTATCAATCATAATCAAACATTATCAATCACAATCAATCATCATAAAGCATAAATAAATATTAACAATCATAATCAAATCAAATAATTAAACATCAGTTATAAATATGATAATTTTAAAATTCAATGGTTATTTAAATTAATAAAGTTTGTTTTAAGTTCTATGGTCAATTCTTTGCACAGGTCTATGTAAATCCAAGATAGTCCAGTCTTACATAGGTCTAGTTCAGTCTATATATGTCATAATAGTCCAAATCCTTGCATAGGTTCAGTCAAGTTCATAATAGTTCAAGTCCTTGCATAGGTTCAATCCAGTCCGCATAGGTCATAATAGTTTAAGTTCTTAAATATTTTAGATATTAAGTTACACAAGATGCTTAATTTATTAATAACAATTATTATAAATTTTAAGTTAAAAGTTATTATTTTAAAATAATAATATTGTTATGTTTAAAAGGAGTAGGGGACTCCTCCCAATATTCTTATGTATTTTCATATTATATCCTTAATCTCACCCCCTTTACCTTGATTTGCTACCAAAAGTGAATTCGCTCTGCGCCTCCAAGTTCTAACAAAATATTAATACTAACTTATTTCAGTATAAGCTTAAGATAAAAATTAAGATTGCTATCAGAATGATAAATAGTAAATATACATAGTAATAATAAATAGTAACGGTAAATGGTAAGTCATCAATAGTAATAGTAAATAGTAATTTTTGAATAGTAATAGTAAATAGTAAATTGTGAATAGTAACTTTTTGAATAGTAGTGGTAAATGGTAAATCATGAACAATAACAGTGAATAGTAAATTTTGAATAGTAACGGTAAATAGTAAATTATGAATAGTAACGGTAAATAGTAAATTATGAATAGTAACTTTTTGAATAATAGTTGTAAATGGTAAATCATGAACAATAACAGTGAATAGTAAATTTTGAATAGTAACAGTAAATAGTAAATTTTGAATAGTAACGGTAAATAGTAAAAATAACACAATGGTAATTTATTTTTACTATAGTAACTTATTCATAATAGTACTAGTATATCAATGGTTTAAGAGTGCTAAAAAAATAAACTAAAATTATAAAAAGAATATAGAAGAAAGTTATTACCTTTTACCTCTGGCAGAACTTCTTTATACCAAAAGAATTTACTCCCCACTAATTTCTTACGCACTATCTCTCTAGATTCTCTCTCTAATTTTTGGTGTGGAAATGTTGTAAATGAGCCATCTATTTATAGGAGGAAAATTTTACTATTCATGATTATTTAATTATTTATTTTACTATTCATGATGTAAGCGATGATGTAAGCGATGATGATGTAAGCGATGATGTCGGTAATGGCATTTTGGTTATTAGATGAAAGGTTAAGGGTATTTTTATCATTCTAAAAAAAAATAAAAAAAAATAAAAAATAAGAAAATTCTAAAAAATTATAAATTATATAACAATCAAAAAGTTCTAAAGAACTATAATCAAATTCCTTTGAAATTTTATTTTAAATAAGAAATAACGAAATTAGGGGTGTTACAACTCTACTCCCCTAAAAAAAAATTTCGTCCTCGAAATTTACACTTTTTTTTTTAGTAAAACAATTGGGGATGAGACTCTTTCATCTCATTTTCTAGTTCCCATGTAGCATCTTCCCCTCTCGTTTCACTCCAAATGACCTTCACGAGTGGAATTTCCTTATCTCTTAGCTTCTTTATTCTTCTGTCAGCTATTCTGATAGGTGGTGCATCATATGTAAGATTATCTTTAACTTGTATGACATCAGGTTCAATAACATGTGTATGATTAAATATATACTTTCGTAAGTTTGACACATGAAAAACATTATGGATATTAGAAAGAAAAGGTGGTAATGCTATTTGGTAGGCAAGAGGACTAACTTTATGAATTATTTGATATGGACCAATAAATCTAGGAGTTAGTTTTCGAGATTTCATTGCCCGACCGACCCCAGTCGTAGGTGTGACTTTCAAGAATACATGATCACCTTCTTGAAATTCGAGCGGCTTTCTTCTTTTGTCATAGTAACTTTTCTGCCTGCTTTGTGTTGCCTTCATCTTTTCCTGAACTATTTTGATTTTATCCGTGGTTTGTTGTACCAACTCTGGTCCTAGCATCAAGTTTTCACCAGTCTCAAACCAACATAGTGGGGTCCTACATTTTCTTCCATATAATGCTTCAAAAGGTGCCATGCCAATGCTAGCATGGAAACTGTTGTTGTAGGTAAACTCCACATATGGTAAGAATTGATTCCAACTTCCTTTATGCTCTAACACACAAGCTCGTAACAAGTCCTCTAGAGATTGGATTGTTCTTTCTGATTGTCCATCCGTCTGAGGATGATATGCTGAACTTAGACGTAGTCTTGTTCCCAAAGCCTTGTGCAAGCTCTTCCAGAATTGTGATGTAAAACGAGGGTCCCGATCAGAAATGATACTTGAAGGAATTCCATGCAATCTCACAATCTCCTCGATGTATAATTTTGCCAGCTTCTCCATAGAGTAACGAATGTTGATGGGAATAAAGTGGGCAGACTTTGTTAGTCTATCAACTATTACCCATATTGAATCATGTCCTAATGGAGTTTTAGGTAGAGAAGTCACAAAGTCCATGGTAATGCCATCCTATTTCCATTCTGGTATTTCCATTGATTGTAGCATTCCAGGGGGTTTTTGGTGTTCTACTTTAACCTTCTGACAAATTAGACATGCAGCCACGTACTCTACCACTGCTTTCTTCATTCCAGGCCACCAAAATAACTTCTTCAAATCTTGATACATTTTAGTAGCTCCGGGATGAATGCTCATATAACTTTTGTGTCCTTCTTCCAGAATTGCTTTCCTCAACTCCTCTTGATCAGGGATACACACTCGATCTTTATACCTCAGTAATTGGTCATTTCTTACATTGAACTCGACTTCTTTTCCTTGTTTCAAAAGTTCTTTCTTTTCTTGTAGGAATTCATCATCTCGTTGAGCCTCTAAAACTTGCCTCAGGAATTCATTTGTCACTTGCAACGCTCCTAATCTGTAGCTGTTAGCATTAACCTTTACTGCTAGGTTAAGATCTCTGAAGTTCTCTATTAATTCCAGCTCTTTAATCATCATTGTGGATGCATGTAGAGACTTTCGACTTAAAGCATCAGCTACTACATTCGCTTTTCCAGGATGGTATTGCAACTCAAAGTCGTAGTCCTTTAAGAACTCCATCCATCTCCGTTGCCTCATGTTTAACTCCTTTTGGTCGAATAAATACTTGAGACTCTTATGATCGCTAAACACATCGAATGTTGCACCGTATAGATAATGCCTCCAAATCTTTAAGGCAAAAACTACAGCGGCTAACTCTAAGTCATGGGTAGGGTAGTTAATCTCATGTTGCCTTAATTGGCGCGACGCATAGGCTACAACCTTCTTGTCTTGCATGAGTACACTTCCTAGTCCTTGTTTAGACGCATCACAGTAAACTTCAAAACTTCGATGTGGATCAGGGAGTACTAACACCGGCGAAGAAGTAAGTCGATCTTTCAGCTCTTGGAAACTATTCTCACATTGTGTCGTCCACACAAAAGGTTGTCCTTTCCGTGTTAGCTTAGTCAGTGGGTATGCTAACTTTGAAAATCCTTCGATGAATCTCCTATAGTATCCAGCCAAGCCCAAGAAACTTCTGATCTCAGTGATTGTGGTTGGTCTCTCCCATTTTAAAACTGCCTCTACCTTGGAAGTGTCTACAGCTATTCCTCCTTGACTAATTACATGTCCTAAAAAGTTCACTTCTTCCAACCAGAATTCACACTTTGACAACTTTGCATACAGTTGTTTCTTTTTCAGAATTTCTAACACAACCTTTAAGTGTTCAACATGTTCTTCTTTACTTTTAGAGTACACTAATATATCATCAATGAACACCACTACAAATTTATCTAGATATGGATGAAAAATCCTATTCATGTAATCCATGAATACAGCTGGTGTATTAGTTACACCAAAAGGCATTACTAGATATTCGTAATGGCCATAGCGTGTTCTAAAAGCAGTTTTTGGTACATCTTCTTTCTTTACCCTTATTTGATGGTATCTAGACCTCAAATCAATCTTGGAGAACACTGTGGCACCACGTAGCTGATCCATCAAGTCATCAATTCTTGGCAGAGGATATTTGTTCTTGATCGTCACCTTGTTCAGTTGCCGATAATCTACACACAACCTCATGCTACCATCCTTTTTCTTAACCAACAACACTGGTGCACCCCAGGGGGATACACTGGGTCGTATAAATTGTTTCTCTATCATTTCTTCAAGTTGTTTCTTCAACTCTGCTAATTCTAGAGGTGACATTCAGTATGGTGCAATTGAAATGGGTCCAACTCCAGGTACTAGATCAATGGCAAATTCCACATCTCTTTCTGGGGGTAAACCAGGGATATCTTCAGGAAAAACGTCAGGAAATTCACACACAACCGGCAGATTTTTGATTTTTGATTCTTGCTTTCCTTTCGTTGAAAGCAATAGCATGAATCCTTGAGCCCTTCCTTTTAAAGAGGCACTCACTTGGTTGGCGGTTAGAAATCTTGAATCCTCAGGATTCAAATTCACTGGTTCTTTAAACATTATGGTTTTATTATGACAATCTATTAGAACATAATTGTCAGACAACCAATCTAGCCCAATAATAACTTCTAAGCCAGAAAGGGGTAAACAGAAAAGATTGGCCTTACAGTCCCTACCATCTATGACAATAGGGCATTTCCAACAGGCTTTAGAAGTGACAATGGGATTGTTTCCAGGAGTATGTACAGATAAGTCAAATGGCAGTTCTATCACAGGTAATTTTAGTTTTTCTACACAGTCATTGGCAATAAAGGAATGTGATGCACCTGAGTCATACATAACAGTTAAAGGAATCTTATTAATGATACACTTACCTTCCACCATGGAATCAGAATGAGATGCTTCTTCTCCAGTGATTGCAAAAACCTTTCCTTTTGCCTTCGGCCTTCCGACTACACTGTGCGCGCCTCCTTGAGTATTTATGCTTGTACTTGCACCTTCAGGGTTTTCCCTCTTCATCTCTGGGCAATCCTTGATGTGATGACCTGGTTTGTTACACTTAAAACAAACATAAGTGTTTTTAGGACAGTCTCTTTTTAAATGGGGTCCTCCACAGACAAAACATTTAAAATTTGGTGCAGATGTTGGGTAATAGCTTCCAGTTGAAGCTTGGGGTCTGTTAGGAACAGATGCTGCTCCAAACCGGTGAAATGGCGCTTGGTAAGGCTTATTTCTCCTGAAGTCTCTTCTTTGGTGATGGTGAAGTCCTCCACTTCTCATTTCTCCTACCTTGTGAATGGGCTCACGACTTTTGGTCATTCTATCCTTATGATCTTCTTCAAAGATCCTGCAGCGATTTACCAATACAGAAAATTCACGGATTTCCTGCATTCGTATAGCTTCCTTAATTTCTGGCCGCAATCCACTTACAAACTTTGCACACCGATCTCTTTCATTAGTAGCATCATTATAATGAGAATGAAAACGAGATAGCTCTTCAAACCTGGATGCGTACTCTCCAACAGTCATATTTCCTTGGGTCAGCGACAGGAATTCGAATTGTCTTTTCTCTTTAACATCAGCTGGAAAGTATTTCTCCAAAAACATATCCTTGAAATAATCCCAAGTGATCTCCACGTCGTTGACTTCGAATTGTCTACGCGTGCTATCCCACCAATGTTCGGCATCCTCAGATAAGGCATAAGTAGCGAAGACTACCTTATCAGCTTCATTACATTGCAATGCTCGAAATATCTTCTCTATCTCTCGAATCCAGATTTGTGCTCCATCAGGGTTATATCCTCCCTTGAAACGAGGTGGATTGCGCTTTTCGAATAGGTCCAGCCTTCTCAAGGCATCGTTACCTTGACCTTCACGTGCTCCCATTGCATTGATTAAGCGTTCTACAACTCCAGCAAGATCGTTTCCAGCCATTAGTTTCCTGTTTCACAGTAACTGAGATTTGTCACATCAATCACAGTTACTACCAAGTCGGATATTCTATTCTCTATCACCTATACAGAGTTTACAGACAAAGCAAGATAGACCTTTTCCCCAGGCCTATTGGATTAACTGCTCTGATACCACTTTGTAACACCCTCTGTTACACCTTAATAAATTCTAGAAAAATTCATAATAATTTTTTTTTACTAAAGATATGTTTGTTAAAAAGAAACTATCGGAATAAATTATATACATTATTTCTGAAATACCTCAATATTATTAAAACTTTATAAAGTATTTGTACATTCATCCGAAGAAAATAAACATTAAACATTATAAGAAAGAGAGGAAACTCCATGGCCCAAGAGCAGTTGCCTAGTGACATTATTTATTCATTGGACCACGGTATTCATACCGAGCTCCCTTTCTAGAACGTGCTATATATATTGTCAATGTTCTTCGATCCTTCCCTCTGTACGAACCATTAATTTAAAACATATGAAACAAAAACATAGAGAAAGGAGTGAGAAACAGAATATAATATTCCCAAATGGGACATAAGTAATAAAGGGTTTTCACAAACTAGTATAATAATATCAATCACAATCACAAGCACATTCAATTTATAAATGTATGAATGATATGCCATATCTTCATCATAACTTATCTATATATGTGGGCCCCTTAAATTTTAATTTGCACTGGGCCAACTAGGAGTTTACACTGTTCCATAATTCCGGATAATAATAATATGAACAGCTCAACTGGCATGGAAACACTTAGAGACTAGTCAGATTGAAAAGGTTTTTATTGTGAAAGTACCCGACACTAGGGAGCTACCCCAGGTCCCCTGAAGCACCCTTTCACACCCCTCTCATCCCAAGGCTCACAATTAAGCCTCCTCTAATGTATCCTCGGTTTCTATAATCCGTCCCCAGACAATATCATTTTGTTTCTCTTCGATGATTCATGATGCATGAACTACTCACGTATTTAGTTGGTTAAGGCTTTTAGAAACTCAATTATATTATCAGGGCCTATGGTTCACAACATAGCCACCCCAGTAAACTGTACTTTTTCAACTTCTCAAATACGCACATAAAATTTTAGTACAGTTCCTTTTCAAATCACAAATCAAATCTCTTTATAAATTTGAGTTTCAAAGCCTTAAATATATTTCATAACCTGTCAATTCAAAATTAATTTCTAAAAACTTAAATTTGGAATTATCAATATTTAAAACCTTAGTACTTGAAAATTTTGTATAATATTTTTATACATTTAAATAATACGTATATATATATATATATGAAAAAAATTATTTTTATAAAATAAATTCTCTTTCTTTTTCTTTCTGATAAACTAACTAAAAATCTAAATTTTAGTAAAGATATATACATATATATTAAAAGATAAAAAGAGATTTCTAAAAACTTATGTAGTTTTCTAAGAAATTTCTTAAAAGTAATTTGAATAAATATAAAAAAAATAAATAAAGAAGTAGGAGATAAGTAAATTCTTACTGAATTTTAGCTTTCCGCATGCTTGCTATATGCTCAAACTCCACAATACAAGATTATCAATCATAATCAAACATTATCAATCACAATCAATCATCATAAAGCATAAATAAATATTAACAATCATAATCAAATCAAATAATTAAACATCAGTTATAAATTTGATAATTTTAAAATTCAATGGTTATTTAAATTAATAAAGTTTGTTTTAAGTTCTATGGTCAATTCCTTACACAGGTCTATGTAAATCCAAGATAGTCCAGTCTTACATAGGTCTAGTTCAGTCCATATATGTCATAATAGTCTAAATCCTTGTATAGGTTCAGTCAAGTTCATAATAGTTCAAGTCCTTGCATAGGTTCAATCCAGTCCGCATAGGTCATAATAGTTTAAGTTCTTAAATATTTTAGATATTAAGTTACACAAGATGCTTAATTTATTAATAACAATTATTATAAATTTTAAGTTAAAAGTTATTATTTTAAAATAATAATATTGTTATGTTTAAAAGGAGTAGGGGACTCCTCCCAATATTCTTATGTATTTTCATATTATATCCTTAATCTCACCCCCCTTACCTTGATTTGCTACCAAAAGTGAATTCGCTCTGCGCCTCCAAGTTCTAACAAAATATTAATACTAACTTATTTCAGTATAAGCTTAAGATAAAAATTAAGATTGCTATCAGAATGATAAATAGTAAATATACATAGTAATAATAAATAGTAACGGTAAATGGTAAGTCATCAATAGTAATAGTAAATAGTAATTTTTGAATAGTAATAGTAAATAGTAAATTGTGAATAGTAACTTTTTGAATAGTAGTGGTAAATGGTAAATCATAAACAATAACAGTGAATAGTAAATTTTGAATAGTAATGGTAAATAGTAAATTATGAATAGTAACGGTAAATAGTAAATTATGAATAGTAACTTTTTGAATAATAGTGGTAAATGGTAAATCATGAACAATAACAGTGAATAGTAAATTTTGAATAGTAATGGTAAATAGTAAATTTTGAATAGTAATGGTAAATAGTAAAAATAACACAGTGGTAATTTATTTTTACTATAGTAACTTATTCATAATAGTACTAGTATATCAATGGTTTAAGAGTGCTAAAAAAATAAACTAAAATTATAAAAAGAATATAGAAGAAAGTTATTACCTTTCACCTCTGGTAGAACTTCTTTATACCAAAAGAATTTACTCCCCACTAATTTCTTACGCACTATCTCTCTAGATTCTCTCTCTAATTTTTGGTGTGGAAATGTTGTAAATGAGCCATCTATTTATAGGAGAAAAATTTTACTATTCATGATTATTTAATTATTTATTTTACTATTCATGATGTAAGCGATGATGTAAGCGATGATGATGTAAGCGATGATGTCGGTAATGACATTTTGGTTATTAGATGAAAGGTTAAGGGTATTTTTGTTATTCTAAAAAAAATAAATAATAATAAAAAATAAGAAAATTCTAAAAAATTATAAATTATATAACAATCAAAAAGTTCTAAAGAACTATAATCAAATTCCTTTGAAAATTTATTTTAAATAAGAAATAACGAAATTAGGGGTGTTACAAGGAACGCCCATCGACTTTAGCAGAGTCAGTGTAGGACTCAAAATTGACAAGCTTGGAGTGAGTACGGAGAGTTACTAGACTTACTCCTCTGCTCTGTTTATTCGCAGGACGGACCACCTGCGTAAAATAAAAGAGCATGGCGACTGTCGGGGTAAAGTTGAAGTGTCCCCCAAGCACTTCTAGAGAACGGATCAACCCCCATCCGTTGGGGTGAAGTTGAGAAGGGGCGCAGTCCAAGAATCTCAAGACCCCCATTTGGAACTTCGTCAGAGGAAAGCGTACACCTAAGTTCAAGAAGAGGAAGTCATACATATAGATTGACCTCTTATCCGGTGTGTAGCATATCCGCTCTGAGGGAAGGGGAGCCAACACCATAAAACGCTCCTTGTGTTGTTCCTTTCTGAAGACTGTGAAGCGAGTTTCTAACCTTGCTCCGTCCTCTCTTGCGTGGATAGACGGTGTGTCACGGGATTCATCGGCCACCCAGCAGTACGGACGCATCTTCTGGAGCTTCAACCAGTCAATCTGATGTGCAACTACGTTGCATAACCCCGAGGCGGTCTTTAGAATATACTAATGAGATGCCGCTCCACCACCAGAAGTACTCTCCCCAGTCATTTTCCGTAAAGCTAACTTAAAAATCTTCACACTGCGGTAAAAACTCACATCATCAGAGAGGTATAAATCAGCGCTCTCCTCACTCTCACTAGAAAAGGATTCTGAAGAGGGTATTATCACCCTTCGCCTTGAGTAGGGCGACGCCTCCCTCTCTGAATGAAGTGACCTTGAGTAGGAGATCACAGAGATCCTCCCACCATGACTTATAGGAGTCCGAGGCGAAGCTCTTCCTCCTCTAATTCTAGGGCCAACACGGCCCGAATCAATATGACCTCTCCCAGACATTCAGAAAACTTAAGGAAAATATGAGAAGATGAAGGAGATGGTTACCTAAGGAAGGGAAGGTAGTGAAACAAACTTCACAGAAGCTAGTGAAACAAACGTCTTCTTGAAATTTTTGCAGAGTTTCGTCAGGAAGGTAAAGCTAGGTGATTTCCGAATCCACTAAGTGTTTATTTTATAAGGGGTGAAGAGTTTCAATTATTGGTTCAAAGGTTACGTCGTTTACCACCAAACGACACCTTTCCGTAAAAACCAAGCTGTCATTTCAAACCCAAAGGCGCGAAGACAGCGTCGATTTGTCAAAAGGCCTCCTAAATGGGCCTTAAAATTCAAATTTCAGGCCCATAAAGCGTGCGTAAAGATATTAATGACTAATTATTAGAAACGTGGCAGTTGTTACCCGAATACCAAGAGTTTCAAGTTTCAAAAACTTTCGGGATTCTCGTAATACAGATCTTTGTCCGGATCCGTCGTGAGGAATGTTACGACAACGGAGCCTTCACTCCCAGGACGGTTCTTCACGTGACAACATAATGTAGAATCCTAACACACGTTCAATAAACATTTCGCCTACATTGATGAACCGGTATCCAAACCAAATGCAAGTGATGTAGCTTGTATGAGCAACTTTACTAGTCCCTCACACAAGCTAGGGGACAAATAATGGTCTGATACCAGACTTGAAGACTCAATCCGTAACCTACGATTGAGATATATTCCCCTAGGACGGATGATCTCCATCACATATTTTGTGATTTGATGATGTAACTCCTGGCGTGGACAATTCCCATCATCATCTTTATGGTGGAAGACCTAACTACTAAAGTGTCATTTCTCTTTTGAAGGAACATTTTTTCCAGAACAGATAATCTCAATCACCTACTCCGTGAATTGATGATGTAAATCCTAGTACAGACACCTGATTGAAATATCTTTACAGTTCCCTGAGCGCGGAACGATACTTTTACAAGGGAAGATGTTGTCCTTTCAGTAAGATCAATACGAATTATTGCAAGTCATCCGTCCTGTGACATCGCTATCGTGAACAACAGATCGACTCTTTCTTTCCCCAAAAGAATTAAGGGTAATGACCTGTGACAGGTACAAATCCCTTAAATTAAGGAGATAGCATTCATGTATAAATTTCTTCGTTCCAAAACTCATTCATCTTAAATGATTTGATTAATTTTCTGAGGCAATTATTTCAATCCGACCTCAAGTTTAATTACACTGAAGGGATTATTGAATACTGAAATGATTATTGAAGACAACGCCTGAATGGAATTCAATTCATATTCAATTCATTCATAAAAAAGCAGAATTATATGTGTATTGTTCAATGCTAATTAAAAAATCAGAGCTGATCCCGGAACACAGCTTTACACTAGCAAAACAATAAGACTACGGAAGGGGAATCTGCTCTTGGGGCCCTTTCTGTCCCACTCCTTCTCCAACGTCTTGTGTCCCCTCTTTAGGGATTTGTTCAGGAGATTTATCTTAAGGTGCCTTCGTACCTCCTTCAGATGAGACACCCTCCAGCGTAGGAACAGCAGAATCCGATCCCATACTTTGACCCTCGGGAAGAGGGGGCAAGCCATACAAGGATTCCGGAGGATCTTCATGACGATCTTCAACCACTGCGACTAGCTTTCCTCCATGAAATTCATAAAATGGATTTATACCATAAAGGTTTAGCTTCGCAGTGGGGTTGCGGTAGAAAATTTGGCGTATAGCTAGGCCGAAGGATTCTTCAACAACTTGGTTGCATATATCGATGGCTTCCTTCGCCTCAGCTTTGGCTACAGCCAATTCTTCCCGCAACCTCAAAAGTTCTTCTTCCGTTCCTTGGGATTCCGTGCTCCCAGCCTTCAGTCCCTCAATCTCAAGGAGGAACTTCTTCTCCTTTTGGGACTATTCCTCTGCTTGTTTAAAATAATCTTTCACAGCAGCTTTGCTTTTATCTTCAAGTTCAGCTTGTTTAGCCTAACTGCTACGGAGTTCTTCTTTCAGCTTATCAACCATCTTTTCCTTCTCTGTCAGTTGGCCCTCCAAGTCTTTAACTGTACTTTTAAGCTTGAGATTCTCCTTGCTCATAAGATCTCCGTACTCCTTAGACTTAGTCAGGCGATCCTTAGTTAATTTCAAAGCAGCCTTATCTTTCTCTGCTGAGAGATTGAGCTATTCTACTTTATCACTCAGCGTATCTACCTCAGCAGCATCATCAGCTAACAGGCTGAGCGAATCGAGCATCCCTGTGAGTTCTGTTAGCTGCCATTTACCAGCCTCACACGCCTCCTTGATCTCTTTAGGTTTAAGTGCGGGCCGGAGTTTATAGAGCGGCTGAGGAAGGATTGTTGGAGTTGGCCCCTGGTATGAGAGGAATGGAGTGAGGAATAAAGCAGTTGGGGAAGTGATCGGACTTGATCCAAAGACCCCGGAAAGAATACCCTTGTGGAGTCCAGAAGAAACTCTAGCTGTATCCGATGTCTCCACAGCTTTACCTTTGAAGGCCTTTGTTCTTTCCGGACTCGTTGAAGGTTTGTGTTTCTTCGGTGGAGGAGAGGAAGAAGTGATGATTCCTGAAGAGTCGTTCTTGATCTTCCTCCTTCTCTCTTTTATTTTGAGTTGATCCTTAGTCGCATCAACTCCAGCTGAATTTCCCTCCGTCAAGGAAATTTCCCTTTCTACATCCGAGGTTAGAATGATGGACTCAGAACGGAATTTCAAAGAATTTCTCTTTGGTTGAATATCGTTCTCACCAGCCACGGATTTCACTCCTGCCTTCAAGGATTTCAGCTTATGCATGTCTGAAGATTTTTGCTCTATTTTACCTGCATGTATAAATAAAACGCATTAGCAACAAAGAAATAATCAATACAATTAACAAAGGAGAAAATAGGAAATAACACGAGAATTACGTAAGTATTCATCCCGGACTTCACTTGAACTACTCAAAAGGCGTCTACAAAAGAATGCTTTAAAGCGTGTGGTGTAAGCTTCAAGGGCAAATAACACTGTTGCCGACGCAGTGGATAGATCGGATTGATCAGCGTAATACGCTTGGGATGTTAAAAGAAAATGTTCATGAGTCCAGCTGAGAGGAAATTTATTGAAACCCTCTGAATTCTTCCAGAAAACAGGCTTGATTTCTTTAATCGATATTCGGGTGTAAAAAGATTTGAAGGACTTTCTGTCAACTTTTATCGAATCAGTATAAGATTCGAAGTTCACGAAGGAACACAGAGTTCGGAGTGTGACTAAACTTACACCCTCTTTCTTGTTAGCCCTACGAACTACTTGTGTATAATAGAACAACATCGCCACAGTAGGAGTAAAGTTGAAGTAATCACCCAATACTTCCAAAGCGTGGACAAGTCCCCAACCATTGGGATGAAGTTGAGAGGGTGCACAATCTAAAAACCTTAACACACCCATTTGAAATTCTGTTAAGGGGAAACGAACTCCGAGGTGATGAAATACGAAGTCATACATATACACAGAACGTTCGTCTGGGAGGGCATGGTAAATCCGTTCTGTAGGTAGTGGTGCAAACACCCTGAACCACTTCTTTAGCTTCTTTTCTGCATGAACTGTGAACCTCGGTTGAATTTGAGATCCGTCCTTATTTGCGTGATGAGAAATTAAATTCTTAAACTCATCAGCCACCCAGCAGAAAGGCCATTTGGCCTGGAGTTCCTCCCAGTTCAGCCGATGTACAACAATGTTCCCCAGAA
This sequence comes from Clitoria ternatea, assembly GCA_037962975.1. NCBI lineage: Eukaryota > Viridiplantae > Streptophyta > Magnoliopsida > Fabales > Fabaceae > Clitoria > Clitoria ternatea. Next base: position 34,719,459 of record CM075670.1, read on the forward strand.
GTTCCTTCTCCAGTCATCGTCCTAATCGCATGGGCAAAAATCTTCGTTCTACGATAAAAAGTCACATTGTCGGAAGGGTAACAATCATTACTCACCTCACTATCTGAGGAACGACTATAATCAGAGGACGACTCTGAGGAGGGAAGAATCACTCTCCGCCGTGAGTAAGATCCCCTTTCTGAGCGATGTGACTCAGCCCTTGGAAGAATCACAAAGATTCTTCCCCCACGGTGGTTAGGGTTGTGAAAAGCTAATCTGCCCCTCCTAGGGCACATTTTTAAAAAGAAAAACGGAGAAATGGAAGATGAAACTAACAGAGGAAAGAAAATGGTTACCTAAGATAGCAAGGAAAGTGAAGACAGAAAGAACTTCACAAAACAAACAACAGGCGTCTCTATGAATCAAAAGCAAGTGCTTCCCATAATTCACTAAGTGTTTCTTTTATAAGAAACGAAGAGGTTCGGTTACCAACTCTTGGGTTTGTGTCGATCATGACTAAACGCGTCGATTTACAATTCAAGCGACATAATTGTTTCAAACTCATGGGCGCCAAAACAATGTCGATTCACCAAGGGGCCTCTCCATTGGGCCCAGAAGTTTTAAAAATTGTAAGCCCATTAAGCCCCAGGCGACGGTTATTGAGTTACACGAATCCAACGCAATAATTACTCGCACACGTGTTTAAAGGCATTTAATGCCTAATCATGCGACGCAATTTATGCCTTACAGCCGTTACTCAAATTTCAACAGTCTCAAGTTTCAAAAAACTTTTGGGATTCTCATACAACGAATCTTTGTTTAGATCCGTTGTAATGACATTATGATAACGGAGCCTTCATCCGTAGAACGGTTCCTCATGACATAATAATGTTGAAAAATACACATGTAGGTAAACCTTTTCCACATAAGTATACCGGTATCCAGACCTCTCGCAGGTTGTATAGCTTATGTGAATAACTACACAGTCCCTCACACAAGCTAGGGGACATATAATCCGGTCTCGATACCGGTATCCATTCTACAAGACATATTTCAATGTCTTTGACAGTTCTACAACGCGTTACCGGTGTCATTGGTATATAGCCAGACTCTAAATCCATATCAGGCGTTCTCCCTATATCGGTTGTCCAGGATAACTCCATACACATCAGATAACATGCATATCACCATACAGAAGACAAAGGGCATTGCTACAGGGACAAGGATAAAGATTCCATTTTCCACACTACGAGCCATAACCTGCTCCTGGAAATAATCAACTTGTTCCCTAAGACTAGCCCTACTATCTCTACGCTCAATAACCACTTGACTCAATCATACTGGCAAGTGCATATAAAATAATAATTTATAATATTAATGGAGGTTAGTGGTTCCCCACTAACAAGTCCTCGTATATCGAGCCAATCAGGTATAAGAACTCTCTTCATTTATGGAGGGAGGGACTTCTTCTTCTTCTCGACTTACAATTACTATCTGTAAAACATTCCATACTTGGAATATATTACTGACTTGAGCGTCGGGGAATCTTCACAGGTGACACCACCTTTCACCCACATCAACGCGTGAGGTCGGTGTGAAAGACCTCCAGGACATCAAGGCCGCTCTCTACATACAGAGACACCGGATATATATACCGGATACTCACAGAACCGGTCTTCAATATCCCTCGGTCTCCAACTTCTGTGACCGGCCCGACACCGGATCTATTGACCCTGGTTCAGGACCGATCAGAAGGTTTTCAACGTTGTCTTTACAAGCATGCCTTGTTCATTTAAGTCAGAAAAGGAGGTAAAATTTTGATTGCATGTCTTTATGTAGATGATTTAATTTTTACTGGTGATGATGAACAAATGTTTCTTGAATTTAAAAACTTCATGATGAGTGAGTTTGAAATGACAGACCTTGGAAAATTGAGATATTTTCTTGGTATAAAAGTAACTCAACATGAAGATAGAATTTTTATATGTCAAAATAGATATGCCCAAGAGGTGTTGGAAAGGTTTGGTATGGATCAATGCAATTCAGTTACTAATCCGATTGTCCTAGGTTGCAAACTTACAAAAGATGAAAATGGAGTGAAAGTGGATAGTAATCGCTACAAACAATTGATCGGCAGTTTGATGTATCTGACTACTACCTGTCCCGATATGATGTTTGTTGTAAGTCTTTTAAGTAGGTACATGGAACTTCCTACAGAGCTACATTTGCAAGCTGCCAAGAGGGTATTGAGATATATAAAAGGAGCATCGACATTTGGTATATTTTACAAGAAGGGTGGAAATAATAAGTTAATTGCTTTTACAGATAGTGATTATGTTGGAGATTTGGATGATAGAGGGCGTACATCATGCTATGTTTTTCTACTAAGTTCTGGAGTTTTTTCTTGGTCATTAAAGAAACAGCCTATAATCACTTTGTCTACCACTAAAGTTGAATTTGTTACTGCAGCCTCACGTACTTGTCAGGTGGTTAAGGAGAATTTTGTAGAGTTTAGTTCATATTCAGGGCTGTGGTACAACCATTTTTTGTGATAACAGGTCCTCTATTGAACTTTCAAGGAATCTGATATTACATGCTCGAAGTAAGCATATAGACGTTAGGTTTCATTTTCTACATGAACTTACCAAAGATGGAGTTGTCAAATTAGTTCATTGACATGCTCAGTAACAAATCGCAGACATAATGGCAAAGCCATTAAAGTTTGGACTGTTAACAAAGTTCAAAAGTCTTATGGGAGTATGTGTTGATCCAAGTGTAAACTAAACGACATAAGAATTCAATTTAAGGGTGGATGTTAAAGTCTTTGAATTAGTCTAAATTAGTTTTCTAACTGTTAGAATAATTCCTGATTTCTAGGAACAAGTTGTTTGTTATTTAGTTGAATTTTACCTTTTCTTTAGGCTTAAGAAACATAAACAGAAGTAGATTTTTATTACTGTCGTAAGGCTATTTATAGCCAAACTAATCACTTTAATAAACAGAAGAATTACACTTATCTGTAACACCCTGGGGAACTGCTGTCGCGACCTGGATCGCGACGGCACGGTGAGAAAGAAAACTAGTATGAAACAGGGAGTCGCCATCAACGTTTTTATCCATAGGAAAAACGTTGGGAAAAAACTAAGTTCAGTAAAGCACTGGTTTAAAAAATGAGATTCAAGTTCGGGAGTCGGTTACGAGTAGGGAAGGTATTAGCACCCTACATCGCCTGTCAAAAATAGTACCAAGATTGAAAGCGCAATATAAATAACCTTAAATAAAACATGGTTTCTTCCTTTTTTTTGTATTTTTATTTGAAAATGACGGAATGGAGTAAGAGAACTGTATAAACATAGAATGTCGAAGCGAGGTCAACGGGACGTTTCATCCGAATTAAACTCGACTTCGATATGAGACAGAGAGGGGAAGAGAATGCTAATAAGACGTCACGCCTAAATTAGACATCCTCGAATAAAAAGGGACAGGGATAGGAAAGAAATAAGCAGGACGTCTCGTCCTAAGTATCCCTTCCCTATGAATTGTGGCGAGGCTTGAACAAAAACTAGGGGGAAATCAACAAGACGTCACGTCTAAATTGATTTTCACGGAAGCAACAAAAAAAGAACATTTATGAAAGAAACACGAAAGTGAGGAAATAAATCAGTAAAAAGAAACAAGAAAGATGGGCCCGACAGGAGTTGAGGTCCTGCTCCTACGTATTCTTGAATTATCAAGAAATCAGGGTTACGTAGTTCTGAGATGATTTTTTTTTTAGGAAAAGACTAAAAGATTAATGGTGGATGATTTTTTTTGGCTAGTCTGAATGTGAAACACTTGTTGTTGTTTTTTTTTGTTATTTATTTATTACGAACCTAGGAAGGGATAAAAAGAAAAGAAAAGAAAATAACAGAAATTTATTTAAGTGGGAAAATGGAATACCGAGTGAAAAAAAATGGAATTTCGAGTGAAAAGGTGAAAAACCGAGTGAAAAATGGAAAAACCGAGTGAAAAAGTGGAATGCCGAGTGAGAAAGTGGAATACCGAATGAAAAGATGAATACCGAGTGAAAAAGTGGGCTGACCGAGGGAGAAAAACAGTGGGGGGTTGACAAGAGTTTGAAGGTGTTTAGAGGGAGAGAAAGGGCTGTGTGACACGCTGTCGTTATCGGGTCAAATAAAAAGTTAAATTAATATAGTATAAGGTGAACAACCTTAGTCGTCTCTCGAGGACCTTAGTTCAATTAGTTACACTCAATTTAGTTATAATAAAGGGGGGGTTTGTGTTGAGCTTGAAAGGAAAATTAAGTGATTATATGATAGTGCAAAAAGTAAATTTATGAGTAGGAATAATCAAATTTAGAAACAACCAACCCAAGGAATTAATAAATCTTTAGTTAACTAATCATTGTTCACAAATATGATTAAATATAATTAATTTCTCAATCTTGAATCATTTGGAATCCCTAAATGATTATGATCCGGTCCTAACACCGGCCCCCAAGAGCATGGCTTCAATGCCTTGCCAGATCAGCATTTTGAAGAAAGAGAAGTACTCTCCAAATACACTACAAATACTATACGGAGTGCATACCGCCAGGGCAAGTAACGCCGCCAAGGTTCATGACTCCGCCCAGGCACGTTACCCCGCCAAGGAATGTAACTCCGTCTAGGCATGTTACTCCGTCAAGGAATGTAACCTCGCCAAAGTTGTTACTCCGCCAAGCCATAGGCTCAACTCAGGCGGAATACTGAATTTCCCACATTGCGTAGCGAGCCCATACTCACAACCCCGGCACGAGATTGACTCTGTCTTGAGAGGTTAATAATGGGAATCACGCTGTCACGCATAAAGGGAAATAACAATAAAATATTAAAGCACTAACGCTTTCCAGACAAGTTGTGATACCTACTACAATAATGGTGCTAGCAAACGGCGCAGGGACCCACTATCTTTTTAGCATTATGCCTGGAGACAAGGAGCGGGTCCTACCAATAATGCAGCACCAGTAACAGGTATATAAACCTCTCTTGAAAAGGTATAAGGGATCTTCTTCCCATTCTTTGAACCCTACACTCTCTTACTTGCATAATTCTCTCTGATTGTCTTTCTAAGTCCCTAAGTATTCTGAAATACTGACTTGAGCGTCGGAAAACGATTGCAGGTACCACTCCCAATTGGGTCAAGGCAAGTCAGATCCCGTCAGGCGGACTGTGACACCGCCTCGCAGTACATTACACTCCGCCTCAGCATACGAAGACTCTTTGTATTTACATTTATACATACATTGCTTTGTATCAAAACACATTTATATGTATATTTTGAGTTGTTCTACAAGCATACTTCTACACCCCCTGTAAAGAACAGTTCAGATTATATTCTAGAAAATCTTCTAGAATTGAATTAATGAACTAATAAGAATAATCAATCGATATATTCTTATTAATTACTAAAATAACTTTAAGACCATAATTTGATTGAGTTAAGAAACTAAATAGAAATCTCTTATTTAGTAACTTAATCTTTGTTCTCAAATTGATTATTGATTAACCAACCAACATCAGTTTAGATTATAGATTGTTTAATTATATACCAATCGGTTATACACTTAAATAATCTACCATTATAAGTGCTTGAGAAACAAAGAAAAGTAATTATCTTTAATCAAAATATTAAGAGCAAGAACTCAAAGTTAACATAAAGAAAAATTAAATTCCTTGAGTTGATTTTAAAAGATTAAGCTTCCATGATAATTTTTAACAATGAAAGCTAATATTAAATTTACTAAAACTTTGATTATAAAAGTAAATAACAAATAATAAAATTAACTTACTTGATATTGAGGAAGGGAAATGAAAACCATAACTTGAAGGATGAAATATAGAACAAGGAGATAAAGCAAAAGAAAGAACTAAAACTTAAGAAGCTAAAACAAAGATATAGAATTATAATGGAAACTAAAGCATGTATTTCTTATGTATTTCTTGTGTATCTTCCTTACAACTTCAAGCATCTATTTATAGGCAAGATATGATAATACTATACATTCATTTTCTGATTATTAATGCATTTTTTCAACATTGGTGGGCTTGAAATTACAATAATTCAAAAGAAGATAATGGTAGGTGTTGAAATGCATTCTCCTCTTTATCTTCTCCACCTTGCGAGTCCAATATGACCTTCTAGATGGCCGAATTTTGAAAAACCTTAAACATGGAAGTTGTAGATCTCTGTCTTATTGAGAATTTGGCGTAAGAATGAGGTCATTTGGACACCTAGAGCTCCAGATATGTGTATTTTGGTGAACTATGTCAATGCTGGTGGGACATATGAGGGCTGATTGATTCAAGCTCCATTTCTTTATTTTTTCCAGATGTAAAATAACCAAATTTGATCATCATGATGTAGCCCTCTGTCTTAGCTTTCCATGGGCTCCAAGATTAGCCCATTTGGATTACAAAAGCCCAAGTTATGGCCAAAATAAGGCAAGATACTCAAGATACATACAAAAAACGAAAATTGAAACATATATACATAATACTTCAATTTAACTAAACAACATAAAACTTAATTAAAATACTATTATTAAACATAGTAATTATATAATAAACCCCAAGTGTAAAACTATAATAAGTGTATTAAAATTGATTTATCAAATTCCCCCACACTTAAGCTTTTGCACTCCAGGGCAAAACCAAACCAAAAACTAAAATGAGAAACAACAGAAAAAAGTTTTTTTTTTTTCAAATTGATTTTTTTTTGAAGTCTAAAATAATAAGTAATGCACATCATCCCTTATATCAAGAGGTCATGATAAGTGTGAATAAGAAGCATTACATACTAGTTTCACAAATTGAGTGATCAAATCAAAGAGTGGATGAAAATGTGATAGATGTTCTCTTTATGCTCTCTATATCTCAATTGCTTGGGTTTGTGTATACTCTCAGAAATCACCCAAATAAATTAGCACTATCATAGGCTTGACAAATTTCTAATTTCCATATTTGAACACATATGCATGCAGAGATCAAAAGGACTTTATTAAGGTTGTAATGGGGCCAAGGTGATATAGGGTGGATAAAATGAAATAGTATGGCTAAACTTAGGGTTGAAAAAGAGCAATGGAGTAAGTGATTTAGTGATTGTGGAAGTACATTTTGAAACTCAATACTTAGCAAAATGAAACATGATGGAGGATAAAACATGAGAATAAATCCTCCTGATTATTTTCATACATATATTCACCACTTCTTCTTTTTCTTCTTTTTCTCTTTTTCTTTATTATTTTTTTTACTTTCTTTTTGAACAATGAAACAACAACATATATATCTTGGGTACATTTCCACAATCATCAAAAATCTTTATTCATAGTAATTCCAAAACTCCTAATCAATTCCTAAGCAAAGGTGATCATGTTTTTTTTTTTGGGCTATTGGCAAATTATGTGGCTGAATCAAGAAATGGATATAGGCTCAACGTGGGTAACAATGGAAAGTATGTAAGGTAAGGCATATGGCTAGTGGCTAGTTAAAAAAATGGCCTTAATCACATCAAAGCATGCACATGGAACATAATACATCAAAAAGAAACAAGTCAAGTTCTAGAGTACTAATAAATAAGGGTTAATCAAGAAAAAGGAAAGATGGCATAATATGATCCATCCAATTAAGCTCAAAATCTCACCGAGGGTGGTCAATCTATCACAATTCATATACAATTTGATCTTCACAAACAACTTATTAAATTAATATGCAAGGAAATTATTCATAACATGTCATGAAATATTGGACAAGGGTGATGCAATTACTCATTACTTAGACAAATTTAAAAAAACAAATTTAGTGAAAAGCATGTAGAATTTAAAATAAAAAACTGGAAATGATGATTTTTTTTTGTGAACAAGAAACAAAAAAGGAAAAATAAATCATAACCAAATATTGGTGTCAAGAACCGGTTCCTTATGCTTCTTGCTTTGTACTTTTTTTTAAGGGCGCTTAGTAACAAAGATACCTACAACAAATTGGTCAGTTCAATTGCATGTGAAATGATTAGTATAACTGAACAATTTGATTGTGTCATACAACCAAGTTTCATAGGCCTTGTGTTAGAACCCATAAGAGAAATATCATCAACACAACCATGAGTAGCATCAAGAGCAATAACATACATCTTAATTCATTTGTATGCCTATAGAAAGACTCTGCTATATCATCCATTAAGAGAAAATAAAGAACCTGATGATTGACTAGTGGTGAGGTATGGCTCCGATCTGAAAGAAAAGGATGAAGGCAAAGTGTGGCGGCTGAAGAATGATGAAGATGATGTTTATGGTTGCAGAATGGTTGATGTCGAATAGAAATGATTCGGGTGAAGGTAAAGGCAAAGGTGCGGCACTAAAGTAAATATAGTGGCTATGTGTGTGTGTGTGTTTTTATTTTTTTTATTTTTATTTTTTATTTTTTTATTTTTTATTTTTTATGAAAAATGGTTTTGATAAGGAAGGTAAACGATTGTGGTAATCCGAGTGAGATTTGTTATGAGGATGCGTCTCAAGAGTTTGGACTCTTTACTCAGCCCATCCCAACAAAAGTACTCATGAAAGAAAAGAAAAAAAATTATTTATTTTTTTATTTAAAAAAAAATTAAACAAAAGTAATACTGACACTATATAGTGAAGGATACGTCTCAAGACTTTGGTTCTCAAAGATGCATCTTTATGACTTTAGATACAACTTTCCCAAATTAATCTTTACTCTGTCTATCCCTCACAAAAAAAAATAATAATATATATATATATAACTTAGACCATATATATAACTCAGACCCCCCCACACTTATTCAAGACATTGTCCTCAGTGTCTTATATGATTTCCACAGTCTATTTTTTTTTCTTTTTCTTTTTCTTTTTTTTATGATTTTTTTTAAAATATAGATAAAGGTGAGAAAGAAGTTATAACCGAAGGGTGGTGTCTGGTTCTAGATTCTTTCGCTTGTGTGTGTGATCCTTATCTTGCTTCAAGAGGGGTTGAGGTTGGGGTAAAAAGCTCTGCAAAATATCAATCAATTCATCTGCATCTGATGAAGCATGAATGAATGATCGATCATCTTGAGTTATAAGGCCCTGTTCCACAGCTTTATCTAAAAACATTAACAAACTGTCATAAAAACCATTAATATTTAATAATCCTAATGGCTTTTTATGAAAGTTCATGCTACACCATGATAAAATGCAAAATATTTCCTCAAAAGTACCAAAACCTCCAGGAAGTGCGATAAAGGCTTCAGCACCTATAACCATACGAGCCATTCGTTGATAGAGGCTTGTAACTTTTACCTCAGTTCCTACAACAATATCTGGTGTAATACCAACATGATGTAGGATGATACTAGAAACGTTGCTTCCTTCAACTAGTACAGATAGTGCCATGGAGCCTCTCAAACCCTGTACTCCTCCTCTATACAAGACCTTTATTTCTTTCGCAGCCAATAGTTTTCCCAACTTAGTAGCTGCTATTAGGTACTCCTTACAATTACCATTGTTGGATCCACCAAGCACACAAATGGATTTGATTTTTTTCATCTCTTTTTTTTTTATGTTTTCCATATAGAGTTATGCGCCCTTATATAGATAAAAACTGAGATGAAATAATTGATGAAAGATAAAAAGTTTACATAATTATTATTATATAAAAATAAATGACGGTAATGAAGAAATTTGAAAAGACATGATTGAAGAAAATAAAAATAGGTAATTTTAAAAGTCAAAGTGAATTCAGAAAAGTAAAACATTGAAAACAACAGTAAATATGTACAGTAGTTGTGATTATGGCTCACATCTTCCTCTGGTTTTACGTCCAGTAACGGCTTAAACGCCTTCTATGAGTCGAGGTTTTTGCTACCCATCCAGTTTTCTTATAAACTGGCAAACAGGGTCGTTTAACGCCAGATTCCCAAGGCTATAGTTTTCTTTTTGTTGAATGAATAGATCATATAATTTCAGAAGGACTCCTTGAACCGTTCCACATGGATGCGTCTCAAGAGTTTGGATTAAGTTATCCAAGTTCTCTTTACTCAGTCCATCCTTTATAAATTTAATTTTGTCCTCCCGATTTATAGATACCATTCCAGGGTTCCTACAACGTGTATCACAATTCCATCTTGCACACTTATGGCAAACTCCCATCCTTTTAGCTCTTCGTTTTTTAGAATAAGAACTACGTCCCATACCTGGCAAATGTTTTATATAGGACTTATGTAATTCACCAGAGAGACGTACCTTTGCTTCAATAAGCCAACGAACATCCTCTGGAATGCCAAAATATGTGAGTAGTTTTAACCTTTGAACTCGAGCTTTGTAAATTTTTACAATCACATCGCGTGGAAGTGTAGGGAATCTTTCCTTAAGTTTTGCAAGGGTTTGTTCCATTGTTAGATTACTTTGAAGTTGTGGCTGTTTAGAAAAGAGAGAATAGAAAACGAGGTTATAGAGAATAGTAGAGATGAAGAAGGTGAAAAGGTGATAGGTTGCCTTCTATCAAGCGCTTGTTTAACGTCACGAGCCTGACGATGACCTTTTAACTACTGCAAGAAAATGTTAATAATGCCAAAACAATAATAGTAATAATGATTAAGACAAGTGTTACCACCGAAAAGAATGACGATGTAATTAATTGATATCTATTTTTTATTTATTTATTTATTTATTATTTTTTTATTATTTTTTTTTATAAATATTGTTATTAGGAAAAATTAGTCAAAATATTTGGCATCACACAAATACACCTCCGTATCTATGTGCTCTTGGAACCCTTGAAAGAAAGGTTTAAGTCGGTGCCCATTTACCTTGAAAACCTTGTTTGTCGCTTTATCTGAAATTTCAATCACACCATAAGGAAAGATATTAGTTATTTCAAATGGGCCTGCCCATTTAGAGCGAAGCTTACCAGATATGAGCTTTAGACGTGAATTGTACAACAAAACTTTTTGTCCAATGAAAAAGTTTTTTCTCAAGATCTGTTTGTCATGAAAGGATTTGGCTTTTTCTTTATAGGTTTTAGAACTTTCATAAGCTTCCAAACGAATTTCTTCCAATTCCTGTAGTTGGAGTTTCCTTTCTTTACCGGCCTCATTTAAGTCCAGGTTACATTGTTTTACTGCCCAATAAGCTTTGTGCTCAATTTCTACAGGTAAGTGACATGATTTTCCAAAAACAATCCTATAGGGGGACATTCCAATAGGTGTTTTATAAGCTGTTCTATAAGCCCAAAGAGCATCTTCTAACCTTTTGCTCCAATCTTTCCTATTTGGTTGTACTGTTTTTTGAAGGATCATTTTTAATTCTCGATTAGACACTTCAGCCTGCCCATTTGTTTGGGGGTGATAAGGTGTTGAAACCTTATGCATAACTCCATATTTTTTAAGAAGGGACTCCATTTTACGGTTGCAAAAATGTGATCCTTGATCACTAATGATGGCTTTAGGAACACCAAACCTGCAAATATGTGTGATTTAACAAAATCTGCAACAACTTTAGAATCATCAGTTCGAGTAGCTTTAGCTTCAACCCATTTAGACACATAATCGACCGCAAGTAGTATATAAACAAAACCAAAAGATACAGGAAAAGGTCCCATGAAATCTATGCCCCAAACATCAAAAATTTCACAAAATAACATGGGTTGTTGAGGCATCTCATTTCTACGAGATATGTTTCCCATTCTTTGACATCGTTCGCAAGATTTACAAAACGTATATGCATCACGAAAAATTGTTGGCCAATACAAACCAGATTCTAATACTTTCCTTGCTGTACGTTGAGGTCCAAAATGTCCTCCACATGCATATGTATGACAAAATGTAAGAATAGAATGAATTTCATTTTCAGGTACACACCTTCTAATGATTTGATCACTACAAAGTTTCCATAAGTAAGGATCATCCCAAACATAGTATTTAGAATCACTTTTTAGTTTTATTATTTGTTGTTTAGATGCATGTATGGGAGTAACAGAAGCAACTAAGTAGTTTACCAAATCAGCAAACCATGGAGTGGAATCATGTATTCCCATAAGTTGTTCATCAGGAAAATCATCTTTAATGGAAATTGGGTCAAGTTCTTTTTCAATTCTGCTTAAGTGATCAGCCACCAAATTTTCTGCTCCAATTTTATCCCTAATTTCAATGTCAAATTCTTGGAGCAACAACATCCACCTGATCAATCTTGGTTTTGCATCTGGTTTCTTTAAAAGGAACTTTAATGCTGCATGATCTGAAAATACAACTACTTTTGAACCGAGCAAATAAGATCTAAATTTGTCAAGTGCAAACACAATAGCAAGTAGTTCTTTTTCTGTGGTAGTATAGTTTATTTGTGCAGTATCCAAAGTTCGTGAGGCATAGTAAATAACATGTTGTACTTTACCTACTCTTTGAGCAAGAACAGCTCCTAATGCATAATTTGATGCATCACACATAAGTTCAAATGGAAGTGACCAATCTGGTGCCTGAATGATAGGAGTGGTAGTTAAAGCTTTCTTTAAGCAATCAAAAGCCTCTTTACATTTGTCATTAAAGTCAAATGTTATATTTTTTTGTAGTAAGTTAGACAACGGAAGGGCTATCTTACTGAAGTTTTTTATAAACCTTCTATAAAAACCTGCATGACCAAGAAAAGAACGAATATCTCGCACACAAGAGGGATAAGGTAATTGAGAAATTACAGTAATTTTTGCAGGATCTACTTCTATGCCTTTTTTAGATATCACATGGCCTAAAACTATTCCTTCTTCTACCATGAAGTGACATTTCTCATAATTAAGAACAAGGTTAGTTTCAATGCATCTATGTAATACTTTATCTAGACTATTTAAGCAAGCATCAAATGATGAACCATATACTGTGAAATCATCCATAAATACTTCCATGCAATTTTCAAGAAAATCAGCAAAGATACTAATCATGCATCGTTGAAAGGTACCAGGGGCATTGCATAAGCCAAAAGGCATCCTCCTATAAGCAAAAGTGCCAAAAGGACATGTAAATGTTGTTTTTTCTTGATCTTCTGGTGCAATATAAATTTGGAAGTAACCTGAAAATCCATCTAGAAAGCAGTAATGTGACTTACCTGCCAGTCGTTCCAACATTTGATCAATGAAAGGTAAAGGAAAGTGATCCTTTCGAGTTGCTTTGTTAAGTTTCTTGTAATCAATGCATACTCGCCAACTATTTTGGATTCTGGTAGGAATTAGTTCATCATTTTCATTTTTAACCACTGTGATTCCAGACTTCTTGGGAACCACTTGTACAGGGCTGACCCAAGTGCTATCTGATATAGGGTAAATAATGCCAGCTTGTAATAATTTTGTTACCTCTTTTTTAACTACATCAAGGATCTGAGGATTAAGTCTTCTTTGTGGTTGCCTTACTGGTTTAACTTCTTCCTCTAATAGAATTCTATGCATACACATGGAAGGGCTAATACCTGGGATATCTGCCAAAGTCCAACCAATTGCTTTCTTATGCTTCTTCATAATCTGCAACAACCTTGTTTCTTGATCAACATTTAATTTGTTAGAAATAATCACTGGAAGATTCTTATCTTCCTCTAAATATGCATACTTTAAATGTTCAGGAAGAGGTTTTAATTCTAACATAGGAGGCTGCATTATTGAAGGAATCAACTTGGTTGAATTTGTCTCAGCAACTTATACTTCAACATAATCAGATGTATTTGTAACTACTTTAATTAAATTATCACACTCTGATTCTTTTGAAACAACATCTAGAACTATATTTTCTGTTTTAAGGAAGTTTGGATCATTATTATCATTAAGTAAATATTTCTCAATTTCAGCACACACATTGCATTGATGAGAATCCATGCATGAATCACAAACAAATGAATCATAAAAATCAGACAATACAGGAAAATTAACATCATCAGACAACTTAATAATATTATCCTCAACTAAATCAGTTATTAAGTCAATTTGAAAAACAGAATGATCCTCAGTAGGATGCTTCATAGCATCTAAAATGTTGAATCTAACCACACTATCTCCAAATTCCATAGAAAGTGTTCCTGCATGTACATCTATCTTTGTTCTAGCTGTTTTTAAGAATGGTCTACCTAAAATTATTGGAGCTTTATTGGTGGAATTCTCACTTTCCATATCTAGAACATAAAAATCTGTAGGAAAAATTAAATCATTAACTTTAACAAGGACATCTTCAATAATTCCTACAGGATGTGCAAAGCTTCGATTTGCTAATTGTATAACCACACCTGTAGTTTGCAAAGGTCCAAGGGAAAGTGAAGTAAATACAGTCATAGGCATAACATTAATAGATGCACCTAAGTCTAGCATGGCATTTTCAAATTTGTTATTGCCTATTATGCATGGAATGGTAAACGTCCCAGGGTCTTTACATTTTTCTGGTATATGTGACAAAGGTTTTTCAATTAATGCAGACACATTTCTACTTATATTAATCCTTTCATTGCCTTTTAGTCTTCTTTTATTAATGCATAGTTCTTTAAGGAATTTGGCATATCTTGGGATTTGCTTGATGGCTTCTAATAAAGGTATATTTACCTCTACTTTTCTAAATGTTTCCAAGATCTCCTCATCCATTTTCTTATTTTGTATAGATTTTTGTCTTTGTGGAAATGGAAGAGGGATATGTTGCTTATCAGGACCAGCTGTAAAAGGAGGATTTGTAAGAGATATATCATTACTATTATTACTTGAACTATCTAAAACTTCTTCTGCATGTTTTTCTGTGACAATAGTAGTTTCAGTTTGTTGTTGTTTTTCTGGTCCATGGATAGCTTTACCAGATCTTAAAGTAATTGCACTTACATTTTTAGGATTGACAATTGTCTGAGCGGGCAACTTATCTGAACCTTGAGACTGCAAATGGTTTAAAGATGTAGCCAATTGACCAATCTGATTTTCAAGAGTCTGAATTGTAGCCTCAGTTCTTTTTTGGAAGTTCAGATTATCTACTGACATTTGCTTTATCAATTCCTCCAAATTTGATTTCTCAGTGGAAGGTGCAGCTATTTGTGTAGCTTGTTGTTGTACATGAGGAGGTTGATATGGTCTGCTTGGTCCAGTATTTGCCTGAAAAGGTGCATGAGGTTGTTGTGAGGAATTACCCCATCTTAAATTAGGGTGATTCCTCCAACCAGGATTATATCTGTTAGAAGAAAGATCATAATTATTTTGTTGTTGTGGCGGTCTGTTATTGTATAAGTTGGCAGCACATACTTGAGGATTTTCATCTGGAATTTTAGCTTCCTGCAGTGAAGGACAACAATCGGTATAATGATCTGATGAAGTACAGATAGAACATACCTTAGCAGGGGTTACAGGTTGTTGTTTTTGAGACACAATAATATTTTTCATAAGTGTTGCTAGTTCAGCAAATTTACTTTCCCATTTTTTATCTCCATCATTAGTAGTTTCAATTTCATGGACTCCTCTAATTACTACAGAATTATTTCTAGTGGCATGTTGTTGAGCATTAGCAGCCATGTTCTCAATTAAAGTTTTTGCTGCATTTGTAGTTTTATTTTGCAAAGCACCACCACTAGCTGCATCAACCAAAGTTCTATCCATTGGATTAAGACCTTCATAGAAATATTGTATGAGAAGTTGATCCGTAATTTGGTGATGGGGACAACTAGCACACAATCTTTTAAATCTTTCCCAGTATTCATAAAGATTTTCCCGGTCATGTTGTCGGATGCCACATATTTCTTTTCTAATTGAGGAAGTTCTTGAAGCGGGGAAAAATTTTTCAAGAAATATTTTTTTTAAGTCATCCCAACTTGTAATAGAGCCAGGAGGAAGGTAAAATAACCAATCCTCAGCGATATCTGCTAGGGAGAAAGGAAAAGCTTTAAGTTTTACATGTTCTTCTGAAACCCCTTCAGGTTTCATGGTAGAGCAAAGGATATGAAATGCTTTTAAGTGTTTATGAGGATCTTCACCTGCACGACCATGAAACTTTGGTAACAAATGAACTAAACCAGTTTTAAGCACAAAAGGAACATCTTCCTCAGGATATAAGATGCATGATGTTTGATTAGTGACATCTGGTGTAGCTAGTTCTTTTAATGTCTTTTCAGCCATGTTATGCAAATATTCAGAAGTTGAAGGTTTAGTTTCACTATTTATGCTATTAGCTAGAATATTATTATTATTATTATTATTATTATTATTATTATTATTATTATTATTATTATTATTGTCTAATAGTTTTTTAGATGATCTAACTAATTGATGAAATGTTCTATCTATTTCAGGATCAAAAGAATATAGTGTCTCAGGATTAGATCTAGTCATGCACAATACATCTACATATATTGTAACAAAATACTGTAACTATGTAATAAAAGGAAAAAGTTATCATTTTAATTATGAAATGCTTAGAACATATATTTAAAAATTCAAAGATTTTTTTTATTTATATTTTTTTTCAATGGTTGAAAATGAGATTACTAGAAAATGAATACGAATATAATAAAGTGGATTTTTTTTTATTTTTTATATGCTCACATTCAACCAAACCTTAATATCTTCAATATACCTACAAAAAAAATGTAAAATAGATTAGATAATTGAATGTAAATAATTAGGACCAAAGGTCCCGGCAACGGCGCCAAATTTGACACGCTGTCGTTGTCGGGTCAAATAAAAAGTTAAATTAATATAGTATAAGGTGAACAACCTTAGTCGTCTCTCGAGGACCTTAGTTCAATTAGTTACACTCAATTTAGTTATAATAAAGGGGGGGTTTGTGTTGAGCTTGAAAGGAAAATTAAGTGATTATATGATAGTGCAAAAAGTAAATTTATGAGTAGGAATAATCAAATTTAGAAACAACCAACCCAAGGAATTAATAAATCTTTAGTTAACTAATCATTGTTCACAAATATGATTAAATATAATTAATTTCTCAATCTTGAATCATTTGGAATCCCTAAATGATTATATTCTAGAAAATCTTCTAGAATTGAATTAATGAACTAATAAGAATAATCAATCGATATATTCTTATTAATTACTAAAATAACTTTAAGACCATAATTTGATTGAGTTAAGAAACTAAATAGAAATCTCTTATTTAGTAACTTAATCTTTGTTCTCAAATTGATTATTGATTAACCAACCAACATCAGTTTAGATTATAGATTGTTTAAT
Source organism: Clitoria ternatea (assembly GCA_037962975.1). Taxonomy (NCBI): domain Eukaryota; kingdom Viridiplantae; phylum Streptophyta; class Magnoliopsida; order Fabales; family Fabaceae; genus Clitoria; species Clitoria ternatea. The sequence continues at coordinate 34,736,645 of CM075670.1, forward strand.
TATATACCAATCGGTTATACACTTAAATAATCTACCATTATAAGTGCTTGAGAAACAAAGAAAAGTAATTATCTTTAATCAAAATATTAAGAGCAAGAACTCAAAGTTAACATAAAGAAAAATTAAATTCCTTGAGTTGATTTTAAAAGATTAAGCTTCCATGATAATTTTTAACAATGAAAGCTAATAAATCTTTAGTTAACTAATCATATAATACCAAATTTGACACGCTGTCGTTGTCGGGTCAAATAAAAAGTTAAATTAATATAGTATAAGGTGAACAACCTTAGTCGTCTCTCGAGGACCTTAGTTCAATTAGTTACACTCAATTTAGTTATAATAAAGGGGGGGTTTGTGTTGAGCTTGAAAGGAAAATTAAGTGATTATATGATAGTGCAAAAAGTAAATTTATGAGTAGGAATAATCAAATTTAGAAACAACCAACCCAAGGAATTAATAAATCTTTAGTTAACTAATCATTGTTCACAAATATGATTAAATATAATTAATTTCTCAATCTTGAATCATTTGGAATCCCTAAATGATTATATTCTAGAAAATCTTCTAGAATTGAATTAATGAACTAATAAGAATAATCAATCGATATATTCTTATTAATTACTAAAATAACTTTAAGACCATAATTTGATTGAGTTAAGAAACTAAATAGAAATCTCTTATTTAGTAACTTAATCTTTGTTCTCAAATTGATTATTGATTTACCAACCAACATCAGTTTAGATTATAGATTGTTTAATTATATACCAATCGGTTATACACTTAAATAATCTACCATTATAAGTGCTTGAGAAACAAAGAAAAGTAATTATCTTTAATCAAAATATTAAGAGCAAGAACTCAAAGTTAACATAAAGAAAAATTAAATTCCTTGAGTTGATTTTAAAAGATTAAGCTTCCATGATAATTTTTAACAATGAAAGCTAATAAATCTTTAGTTAACTAATCATATAATACCAAATTTGACACGCTGTCGTTGTCGGGTCAAATAAAAAGTTAAATTAATATAGTATAAGGTGAACAACCTTAGTCGTCTCTCGAGGACCTTAGTTCAATTAGTTACACTCAATTTAGTTATAATAAAGGGGGGGTTTGTGTTGAGCTTGAAAGGAAAATTAAGTGATTATATGATAGTGCAAAAAGTAAATTTATGAGTAGGAATAATCAAATTTAGAAACAACCAACCCAAGGAATTAATAAATCTTTAGTTAACTAATCATTGTTCACAAATATGATTAAATATAATTAATTTCTCAATCTTGAATCATTTGGAATCCCTAAATGATTATATTCTAGAAAATCTTCTAGAATTGAATTAATGAACTAATAAGAATAATCAATCGATATATTCTTATTAATTACTAAAATAACTTTAAGACCATAATTTGATTGAGTTAAGAAACTAAATAGAAATCTCTTATTTAGTAACTTAATCTTTGTTCTCAAATTGATTATTGATTAACCAACCAACATCAGTTTAGATTATAGATTGTTTAATTATATACCAATCGGTTATACACTTAAATAATCTACCATTATAAGTGCTTGAGAAACAAAGAAAAGTAATTATCTTTAATCAAAATATTAAGAGCAAGAACTCAAAGTTAACATAAAGAAAAATTAAATTCCTTGAGTTGATTTTAAAAGATTAAGCTTCCATGATAATTTTTAACAATGAAAGCTAATATTAAATTTACTAAAACTTTGATTATAAAAGTAAATAACAAATAATAAAATTAACTTACTTGATATTGAGGAAGGGAAATGAAAACCATAACTTGAAGGATGAAATATAGAACAAGGAGATAAAGCAAAAGAAAGAACTAAAACTTAAGAAGCTAAAACAAAGATATAGAATTATAATGGAAACTAAAGCATGTATTTCTTATGTATTTCTTGTGTATCTTCCTTACAACTTCAAGTATCTATTTATAGGCAAGATATGATGATACTATACATTCATTTTCTGATTATTAATGCATTTTTTCAACATTGGTGGGCTTGAAATTACAATAATTCAAAAGAAGATAATGGTAGGTGTTGAAATGCATTCTCCTCTTTATCTTCTCCACCTTGCGAGTCCAATATGACCTTCTAGATGGCCGAATTTTGAAAAACCGTCAACATGAAAGTTGTATATCTCTGTCTTATTGAGAATTTGGCGCAAGAATGAGGTCATTTGGACACCTAGAGCTCCAGATATGTGTATTTTGGTGAACTATGTCAATGCTAGTGGGACATATGAGGGCTGATTGATTCAAGCTCCATTTCTTTATTTTTTCCAGATGTAAAATAACCAAATTTGATCATCATGATGTAGCCCTCTGTCTTAGCTTTCCATGGGCCCCAAGATTAGCCCATTTGGATTACAAAAGCCCAAGTTATGGCCAAAATAAGGCAAGATACTCAAGATACATACAAAAAACGAAAATTGAAACATATATACATAATACTTCAATTTAACTAAACAACATAAAACTTAATTAAAATACTATTATTAAACATAGTAATTATATAATAAACCCCAAGTGTAAAACTATAATAAGTGTATTAAAATTGATTTATCAAATTCCCCCACACTTAAGCTTTTGCACTCCAGGGCAAAACCAAACCAAAAACTAAAATGAGAAACAACAGAAAAAAGTTTTTTTTTTTCAAATTGATTTTTTTTTAAGTCTAAAATAATAAGTAATGCACATCATCCCTTATATCAAGAGGTCATGATAAGTGTGAATAAGAAGCATTACATACTAGTTTCACAAATTGAGTGATCAAATCAAAGAGTGGATGAAAATGTGATAGATGTTCTCTTTATGCTCTCTATATCTCAATTGCTTGGGTTTGTGTATACTCTCAGAAATCACCCAAATAAATTAGCACTACCATAGGCTTGACAAATTTCTAATTTTCATATTTGAACACATATGCATGCAGAGATCAAAAGGACTTTATTAAGGTTGTAATGGGGCCAAGGTGATATAGGGTGGATAAAATGAAATAGTATGGCTAAACTTAGGGTTGAAAAAGAGCAATGGAGTAAGTGATTTAGTGATTGTAGAAGTACATTTTGAAACTCAATACTTAGCAAAATGAAACATGATGGAGGATAAAACATGAGAATAAATCCTCCTGATTATTTTCATACATATATTCACCACTTCTTCTTTTTCTTCTTTTTCTCTTTTTCTTTATTATTTTTTTTTTACTTTCTTTTTGAACAATGAAACAACAACATATATATCTTGGGTACATTTCCACAATCATCAAAAATTTTTATTCATAGTAATTCCAAAACTCCTAATCAATTCCTAAGCAAAGGTGATCATGTTTTTTTTTTTTGGGCTATTGGCAAATTATGTGGCTGAATCAAGAAATGGATATAGGCTCAACGTGGGTAACAATGGAAAGTATGTAAGGTAAGGCATATGGCTAGTGGCTAGTTAAAAAAATGGCCTTAATCACATCAAAGCATGCACATGGAACATAATACATCAAAAAGAAACAAGTCAAGTTCTAGAGTACTAATAAATAAGGGTTAATCAAGAAAAAGGAAAGATGGCATAATATGATCCATCCAATTAAGCTCAAAATCTCACCGAGGGTGGTCAATCTATCACAATTCATATACAATTTGATCTTCACAAACAACTTATTAAATTAATATGCAAGGAAATTATTCATAACATGTCATGAAATATTGGACAAGGGTGATGCAATTACTAAATAGAAATCTCTTATTTAGTAACTTAATCTTTGTTCTCAAATTGATTATTGATTAACCAACCAACATCAGTTTAGATTATAGATTGTTTAATTATATACTAATCGGTTATACACTTAAATAATCTACCATTATAAGTGCTTGAGAAACAAAGAAAAGTAATTATCTTTAATCAAAATATTAAGAGCAAGAACTCAAAGTTAACATAAAGAAAAATTAAATTCCTTGAGTTGATTTTAAAAGATTAAGCTTCCATGATAATTTTTAACAATGAAAGCTAATATTAAATTTACTAAAACTTTGATTATAAAAGTAAATAACAAATAATAAAATTAACTTACTTAATATTGAGGAAGGGAAATGAAAACCATAACTTGAAGGATGAAATATAGAACAAGGAGATAAAGCAAAAGAAAGAACTAAAACTTAAGAAGCTAAAACAAAGATATAGAATTATAATGGAAACTAAAGCATGTGTTTCTTATGTATTTCTTGTGTATCTTCCTTACAACTTCAAGCATCTATTTATAGGCAAGATATGATGATACTATACATTCATTTTCTGATTATTAATGCATTTTTTCAACATTGGTGGGCTTGAAATTACAATAATTCAAAAGAAGATAATGGTAGGTGTTGAAATGCATTCTCCTCTTTATCTTCTCCACCTTGCGAGTCCAATATGACCTTCTAGATGGCCGAATGTTGAAAAACCTTCAACATGAAAGTTGTAGATCTCTGTCTTATTGAGAATTTGGCGCAAGAATGAGGTCATTTGGACACCTAGAGCTCCAGATATGTGTATTTTGGTGAACTATGTCAATGCTGGTGGGACATATGAGGGCTGATTGATTCAAGCTCCATTTCTTTATTTTTTCCAGATGTAAAATAACCAAATTTGATCATCATGATGTAGCCCTCTGTCTTAGCTTTCCATGGGCTCCAAGATTAGCCCATTTGGATTACAAAAGCCCAAGTTATGGCCAAAATAAGGCAAGATACTCAAGATACATACAAAAAACGAAAATTGAAACATATATACATAATACTTCAATTTAACTAAACAACATAAAACTTAATTAAAATACTATTATTAAACATAGTAATTATATAATAAACCCCAAGTGTAAAACTATAATAAGTGTATTAAAATTGATTTATCAAATTCCCCCACACTTAAGCTTTTGCACTCCAGGGCAAAACCAAACCAAAACCTAAAATGAGAAACAACAGAAAAAAGTTTTTTTTTTCAAATTGATTTTTTTTTTGAAGTCTAAAATAATAAGTAATGCACATCATCCCTTATATCAAGAGGTCATGATAAGTGTGAATAAGAAGCATTACATACTAGTTTCACAAATTGAGTGATCAAATCAAAGAGTGGATGAAAATGTGATAGATGTTCTCTTTATGCTCTCTATATCTCAATTGCTTGGGTTTGTGTATACTCTCAGAAATCACCCAAATAAATTAGCACTACCATAGGCTTGACAAATTTCTAATTTCCATATTTGAACACATATGCATGCAGAGATCAAAAGGACTTTATTAAGGTTGTAATGGGGCCAAGGTGATATAGGGTGGATAAAATGAAATAGTATGGCTAAACTTAGGGTTGAAAAAGAGCAATGGAGTAAGTGATTTAGTGATTGTAGAAGTACATTTTGAAACTCAATACTTAGCAAAATGAAACATGATGGAGGATAAAACATGAGAATAAATCCTCCTGATTATTTTCATACATATATTCACCACTTCTTCTTTTTCTTCTTTTTCTCTTTTTCTTTATTATTTTTTTTTACTTTCTTTTTGAACAATGAAACAACAACATATATATCTTGGGTACATTTCCACAATCATCAAAAATCTTTATTCATAGTAATTCCAAAACTCCTAATCAATTCCTAAGCAAATGTGATCATGTTTTTTTTTTGGGCTATTGGCAAATTATATGGCTGAATCAAGAAATGGATATAGGCTCAACGTGGGTAACAATGGAAAGTATGTAAGGTAAGGCATATGGCTAGTGGCTAGTTAAAAAAATGGCCTTAATCACATCAAAGCATGCACATGGAACATAATACATCAAAAAGAAACAAGTCAAGTTCTAGAGTACTAATAAATAAGGGTTAATCAAGAAAAAGGAAAGATGGCATAATATGATCCATCCAATTAAGCTCAAAATCTCACCGAGGGTGGTCAATCTATCACAATTCATATACAATTTGATCTTCACAAACAACTTATTAAATTAATATGCAAGGAAATTATTCATAACATGTCATGAAATATTGGACAAGGGTGATGCAATTACTAAATAGAAATCTCTTATTTAGTAACTTAATCTTTGTTCTCAAATTGATTATTGATTAACCAACCAACATCAGTTTAGATTATAGATTGTTTAATTATATACCAATCGGTTATACACTTAAATAATCTACCATTATAAGTGCTTGAGAAACAAAGAAAAGTAATTATCTTTAATCAAAATATTAAGAGCAAGAACTCAAAGTTAACATAAAGAAAAATTAAATTCCTTGAGTTGATTTTAAAAGATTAAGCTTCCATGATAATTTTTAACAATGAAAGCTAATATTAAATTTACTAAAACTTTGATTATAAAAGTAAATAACAAATAATAAAATTAACTTACTTGATATTGAGGAAGGGAAATGAAAACCATAACTTGAAGGATGAAATATAGAACAAGGAGATAAAGCAAAAGAAAGAACTAAAACTTAAGAAGCTAAAACAAAGATATAGAATTATAATGGAAACTAAAGCATGTATTTCTTATGTATTTCTTGTGTATCTTCCTTACAACTTCAAGCATCTATTTATAGGCAAGATATGATGATACTATACATTCATTTTCTGATTATTAATGCATTTTTTCAACATTGGTGGGCTTGAAATTACAATAATTCAAAAGAAGATAATGGTAGGTGTTGAAATGCATTCTCCTCTTTATCTTCTCCACCTTGCGAGTCCAATATGACCTTCTAGATGGCCGAATTTTGAAAAACCTTCAACATGAAAGTTGTAGATCTCTGTCTTATTGAGAATTTGGCGCAAGAATGAGGTCATTTGGACACCTAGAGCTCCAGATATGTGTATTTTGGTGAACTATGTCAATGCTGGTGGGACATATGAGGGCTGATTGATTCAAGCTCCATTTCTTTATTTTTTCCAGATGTAAAATAACCAAATTTGATCATCATGATGTAGCCCTCTGTCTTAGCTTTCCATGGGCTCCAAGATTAGCCCATTTGGATTACAAAAGCCCAAGTTATGGCCAAAATAAGGCAAGATACTCAAGATACATACAAAAAACGAAAATTGAAACATATATACATAATACTTCAATTTAACTAAACAACATAAAACTTAATTAAAATACTATTATTAAACATAGTAATTATATAATAAACCCCAAGTGTAAAACTATAATAAGTGTATTAAAATTGATTTATCAAATTCCCCCACACTTAAGCTTTTGCACTCCAGGGCAAAACCAAACCAAAACCTAAAATGAGAAACAACAGAAAAAAGTTTTTTTTTTCAAATTGATTTTTTTTTTGAAGTCTAAAATAATAAGTAATGCACATCATCCCTTATATCAAGAGGTCATGATAAGTGTGAATAAGAAGCATTACATACTAGTTTCACAAATTGAGTGATCAAATCAAAGAGTGGATGAAAATGTGATAGATGTTCTCTTTATGCTCTCTATATCTCAATTGCTTGGGTTTGTGTATACTCTCAGAAATCACCCAAATAAATTAGCACTACCATAGGCTTGACAAATTTCTAATTTCCATATTTGAACACATATGCATGCAGAGATCAAAAGGACTTTATTAAGGTTGTAATGGGGCCAAGGTGATATAGGGTGGATAAAATGAAATAGTATGGCTAAACTTAGGGTTGAAAAAGAGCAATGGAGTAAGTGATTTAGTGATTGTAGAAGTACATTTTGAAACTCAATACTTAGCAAAATGAAACATGATGGAGGATAAAACATGAGAATAAATCCTCCTGATTATTTTCATACATATATTCACCACTTCTTCTTTTTCTTCTTTTTCTCTTTTTCTTTATTATTTTTTTTTTTACTTTCTTTTTGAACAATGAAACAACAACATATATATCTTGGGTACATTTCCACAATCATCAAAAATCTTTATTCATAGTAATTCCAAAACTCCTAATCAATTCCTAAGCAAAGGTGATCATGTTTTTTTTTTGGGCTATTGGCAAATTATATGGCTGAATCAAGAAATGGATATAGGCTCAACGTGGGTAACAATGGAAAGTATGTAAGGTAAGGCATATGGCTAGTGGCTAGTTAAAAAAATGGCCTTAATCACATCAAAGCATGCACATGGAACATAATACATCAAAAAGAAACAAGTCAAGTTCTAGAGTACTAATAAATAAGGGTTAATCAAGAAAAAGGAAAGATGGCATAATATGATCCATCCAATTAAGCTCAAAATCTCACCGAGGGTGGTCAATCTATCACAATTCATATACAATTTGATCTTCACAAACAACTTATTAAATTAATATGTAAGGAAATTATTCATAACATGTCATGAAATATTGGACAAGGGTGATGCAATTACTAAATAGAAATCTCTTATTTAGTAACTTAATCTTTGTTCTCAAATTGATTATTGATTAACCAACCAACATCAGTTTAGATTATAGATTGTTTAATTATATACCAATCGGTTATACACTTAAATAATCTACCATTATAAGTGCTTGAGAAACAAAGAAAAGTAATTATCTTTAATCAAAATATTAAGAGCAAGAACTCAAAGTTAACATAAAGAAAAATTAAATTCCTTGAGTTGATTTTAAAAGATTAAGCTTCCATGATAATTTTTAACAATGAAAGCTAATATTAAATTTACTAAAACTTTGATTATAAAAGTAAATAACAAATAATAAAATTAACTTACTTGATATTGAGGAAGGGAAATGAAAACCATAACTTGAAGGATGAAATATAGAACAAGGAGATAAAGCAAAAGAAAGAACTAAAACTTAAGAAGCTAAAACAAAGATATAGAATTATAATGGAAACTAAAGCATGTATTTCTTATGTATTTCTTGTGTAAGGTTTGGGGGTCTGTTGGTGATGTAAGGTTGGTATGGAGAGAGAGGGGTGTACTGGAGAAGGACAGTTGTGTGTTAGGAGCTGTATGGTGTGGGTTTGAGGAGGAAGGGACGGTGTGGTTTTTGGGTGAAAGGAGGACGGTTGGTGTGGTAAAGAGGGACGGTGTGACTTTGGAGGAGAGAGGAAAGGGGACGGTGTTGAAAAAGGGGAAAGGGAGGACGGTTGGTCTTTGAGAGGAAAGGGACTATGAATTAGAGGAGAAGGATGGTATTGTGGGCTTGAGGAGTAGGTCGGTGTTGGTGTGGATGAGGAGTTGGACAGTGTGGGGGTAAGGAGCTGAGGGACAGCGTTTTTAGGAGGTGGAAGACGATGTGGAGAGGGGAGAGTGAGGACGGTTGGTGGAGAAGGAAATTGGGACGGTGTGTGGGAGAGGATGTACGGTGTGGGTGAGGAGAAGGAGGAGTGGGGCTGTTGGAGAGGAGAGGGAGTCGGTACAGTGTTTGGTGAATTTAAGGGGCCTGCTTGGGTGATGGAGGAAGAAACCTTGAAAGGTGCCAGCTTTGGCGATCACGATTCCATTGGGGAATATATGGCAGGCCCGCCTGAGGAGAAAATTCTAGGAAATGTCCCAGTTTGGGACATTTTAATGAGGGTAACTCCATTGGGGAAAGTGTCTTCCTATTGGGGAAGGATTGATGGTTCGGGGTACTGCCCCTTGATTGGGAAGGGAAAATCCGGGATTCACCTGGTATGTGTGGATTTACTGAGAGAAGTGTGCTGGTACCCTTTAGGGAGAGTTCCTCTAAGCCTGATTAGAAAAATGTTCTTATCATTAGGGGGAAGAAGATGATCTGAATTTTTGGCTCACCGGGAGAGAGTTTGGTGATTCTGCTAGGGGAGAGAATTTTGCTGGAAACTATCCTTGGGCTTTGGAAGGGACACGCTTGACTGTCAGAATGTATCGAGTAGATCCCTTGGAATGGAGTTTGAATGGTGTCAGCTTTGGCAATTGAGGAAAAGACTTTGAGAAGTGCCAACTTTGGCGATCTAAGGAAGGAGTTCTGAGAAGTGCCAACTTTGGCGGTTGAAGAAGAGATTTTGAAAAATGCCAACTTTTGGCGATTTGGGGAAAGAATTCTGAGATGCGCCAACTTTGGCAGTTGAAGAAGAGAGTTTGAGCAGTACCAACCTTGGCAATTTAAGGATTCTGAGGAGTACCAGCTCTGGCGATTAAGGAGAAGATTTTGAGAGGTGCCAGCTTTGGCAGTTTGAGGAAGAGATTTTGAAAAATGCCAACTTTGGCGATTTGGGGGAAAGAAATCTGAGATGCGCCAATTTTGGCAGATTTGAAGAAAGGATTCTGTGGAGTGCCAACTTTGGCAGATTTGAAGAAAGGATTCTGTGGAGTGCCAGCTTTGGCAGATTTGAAGAAAGGATTCTGTGGAGCGCCAGCTTTGGCGGTTAAAGAAGAGATTTGAAGGACTTGATTGAGGTGTCCACACTTGACATGACTATCTGTTATAATAACCTGCAGAAAAAGGTTAGTAGTGCAAAGTAAAATTCAAAAACTGGGTAGGTCCTGTGAAACCGCGACCCTTAGCATAACTCATGGACAGAGGAGAATGAAAGATGGCGATCATAGCTTTGAAGCGCGTGCCTAGCTAAGTCTTCATGATGATGGCCTAAGACGAGGTCGAGTAGTGGGAGCGTCCTGTTCCTCACGACTTTAAATGTTCACCATTCTTTCATTTATTTTTATGAAAACACAAGGTTTTACCAGATCAATGCGTATAAAAAAAAGGTAAATTTTATTCATGTATGTCAAACATAATACAGAGAATGGACAAAAGGGAAAATAGATGGGATGAAATGAAGTTACATAGGACAGGTCAAGGCCGGGAGAAACAGGGAAGGTTCAAGGATCCTCCAGTGAGTTCCTGAGACTAGTGAAAACCTTAATCCCACGTCACGACCTCAAGTACATCATTCAACTCTGTCTTTGAGAGGGTAGTTTGACCATGGTCCACATGCCTCAGTTTGCACGTTTTGCATTGGGAACTTTAGTTACTCTGCCGAGATATTGACCCTAATTTTTACCTGAGCCGCCTTTTCAGGTTTTCAACTCACCGGGTCGCTCTAACTTTTGCCTAGGCCGCCCTTTCAGGTTTTTAGCCTAGCGAGCTTTTCTCTTTCTTTATAATGTATTCTTGTTTATTTTGGGCTGTATCCTTTATAGTAAAAAGTTGAAACTGATCACACTCCAGTTGAGTCTGCCTATCCTTTTCCAAATTTAGTTTGATCCTTTGGGAAACTGATGTTACTTCAAATAGGAGACTCTACTCCTATGCCATGTATCCAAGGAAATATTGGTGAGTCTTTTGGCATCGATGAGAGGGAATTACTTTGAATCATCATTTTGGCCTTTATTTTTTCCTCTTTTTTTGTGTTTTCTGGATTTTTTTCATTTTTGATTTTTTTGTTTTTTGCCCTTTTTTTTGTTTTGTTTCATTTTTTTTTATCCCCTTGATGATGCAATGACTCAATCTGATAGACTATTTCCTTGGTTACATGAGCATGAGGAATAACGTACCTTTTAAGGTTTGAGGTGTTGATGATGACAAGAATGCAAGTTCTTGGTCTAGTGACATTCATTCCCCCAATACAGAAAATGACAGCTTGCTTGATGATCTGGACGTAACCAGCTTTCCCCACTTGGTATGTGCATTAGACCTCAAGCTTGATTCTATTTTCTTATTTCATCATTTTTTTGTTTTTTTTTGTGTTTTTTTTGGTAAAGTCTCCCTTAATTGTGTCTGCATTTAAGGCATTAGCAATTTGCCCCTATTTATGCTGGCAACTATTAAGGTTTCCTTAAATGACTGGTCTATCACTTGTCCAATTCGGGACTTGGCCATGTTGTCATTCCATAGATTTCCGCAAAATGCCTCCTGGTATGTTGCCTCTGTGATTCCTTCAGTTGTTCTTGACTTAGGGGTATTCTTTAACCTCTTGTTCTAACAATCTTGTTAACTTGTGCGGTGGCTCACAGGTTTCCCTACCTTCTTCGTCGGCATAATCGATTGGGTGATCGAAATCGTGAAGCGGGATTGCGATTTCACTAGTCTCAAGAGAATCATTTTTGGATCTGCAATTTTGTGTGTTATGGCAAAATAAAGAAGAGAAAGGAAAAGCAATTTAAAGAGAATGAGTCAAAAGCAAGGATAAAGGGATGAAAAAAAAAATTTTTTTTGAATTTCGATACGCATTTATTGATTGACTGGTAAAACAAGTTTTTTTTTCGCCCTTATTACATGAAAAGTCCCAAAGCCTTAGGCAAAGCAGAGGGATAAACAAGACTTTGAGGCAATGACAAATTACTTTAGTGAATCATTTAAGAATCGTAGGGAGTTCGACAGCCTCCCAGTTACTGAGCTCTTGGTCCAGCGGGCAAGCGATCACCAAATCAGTATTATTATCAAAACCATCTTCATTATCGACCACCATGGCATTAACTTCTGAACCTCCATGATTGGGCAGGGGATTTGTGGTCACGTTAGGGCTTCCTTCCTGAAAATTAATCCAGTCGACTTTGATCAAATCTCTCACTTTATATTTCAAAGCCATGCAATTTTTTGTAGAATGCCCTGGTACCCCAGCATGGTAATCACAATGGGCGTTTGGGTCATACCCCCTTGGGTAAGGAGGTTGCAACGGCCTCATGGGGCATGGAGCTACCAGACCCTTCTGAACGAGGATTGGTAAAAGTTCGGTATATGTTATGGGAATTGGATCGAACTGCACAGGGGTGCGCTCATTGTTGGGGTTTCTCGTATTCTGATTATGATCAGGTGGTCGAATCGCTTGTTGCGGGTGAGGGTATGGCATGGGTTGCGGCATTGGCGCTCTTACCATGGGCAGACGAAAGTGGGGATTATAAGTTGTCGGGCCCTGAGCGGCAGCGGCCACATAAGGATTGGGAGCTTGAATCATGGTAGGGGCGAATGGTCTTGGCGGGGCCGCTTTTTGATTAGAAGAGATGGAATTAGTTTCTCCATCCCTTCTCCCCGGCGCCGGCTTTCTTGTCATGCTTGTCCCAGATGAGCCCTGAGTGATCTTTCCCGTTCGTATTCCGCTCTCCACCCTTTCTCCAATAGTCACGATGTCAGAGAAGTTGGATGAAACACTACCAATCATCTTACCGTAGAAAGGTGATGGGAGCGTATCGATAAATATTGCAACTATCTCTTTTTCCGACAATGGGGGGTCTACTTGCGCTGCTGTCTCTCTCCAGCGTTGGGCATATTCCTTAAACATTTCGCTGTCCCTTTTCACCATATTCTGTAACTGAACCCTGTTGGGTGCCATATCCATGTTATACTTGTATTGCCTAAGGAAGGCATCTGCCAGGTCCTTCTAACAACGAATATGGTTTCACTCAAGGTGAGCATACCAGGTAAGAGCGGCCCCTGCCAGACTATCTTGGAAGCAGTGGATCAACAATTAGTCGTTAGAAGAGTAGGATGCCATCTTTCGACAGTACATCGTGAGATGGTTCTTTGGACAAGTTATTCCCCGATACTTGTCAAAGTCTGGCATCTTGAATTTGGGCGGGAGGACAACATCTGTGACTAGACATAGCTCAGAAGCATCTATCAGTCCAAAACCTCCAGCGCCCTCCATCATTCTCAAACGCTCCTCTAGGATTTCTATCTTTTCCTTTTGGGGAGCTGCGACTGTGCTATAACCGCCTACCGGGTTCATCATGCGGGTTGTATCTTGGAGATTGGTCATATAAGGGGTTGCGTATCCGTATGGATAGCCAAGTGGATGGTTGAACGGAGGCAACGCATGGGACTGGTTCGTTAGGCCTGTATTTGGTGAGGGACCTTGGGGTTGGGCCATAGTTTGTATAACATAAGTCGGCTGGGTCATCTGGGCTCGTGTGTTTTGGGCTTGTGCGTTGTAGGTTGGCTGGGCCATCGGGGCTTGTGTGTTTTGGATTTGGTAGGTTTGTGGGTCATGGGTCTACGTGTTTTGGGTTTGGTAAGCTTGTGGGTCATGGGCTTGCGTGTTTTGGGTTTGGTGAAGTGGTGGCATATTTGGCTGGGTGGGGTATGAAGCGTGAGGATTCATTGCTTGCTGGTCTTGGGTGTCTTGTTGGTTAGCGAGCGGGGGATAGTACCCCGGTGGTAGGCCATAAAGTGGAAAAGGTACTGGGTTGCCGTCAGGACCGACAAATGTATGCTGTTGTGTATAAGACTGGCCGTAGGGTGGCTGGGTCTCAATGGCAGGGTTAGGTCTTCCAACATGAATAGTGAGAGGGGGTGTCGTTGTGTTAGGTAGTTGGGTTCTTGCTAGGTCAGAACCAATGGGGGGTGGTGCGGTGACAGGCTGCTGTTGACTGTCCTCAACACCTGCAGAGGAGCCTCTTTCTGTGAGTTTCTTTTCTAAGAGTTTAGTTAACTCTGCCACTCGCTCTTTCAGCTGATCAAACTCAATCCTAAAGTCTCCCTCAACAACTTCTGCCTCAGCCATGAGTTTCCTTTGAAGTCGGGTCTGGTAAGGATGCCTACCCGTGACGTCTGTGTTTCATTTTTTTAAAAAAAGAAAAAGCAATGTTAGGTGGAGATAGAAAGAAAAAGAATGTCATGGGAAGCAATCACAGGCTTTGGCGAATATCCTTTAACCATTCCTTAGAACTTATCGTTCAGAAGTACTAGGTATGGTACACATGGAAATTAATACGGGATAGTTGTGAAGACAGAAGAAATAATGAAATGCAATAGGAGCTTCAAGTTCAGCTATTTCTAGCTCAGGGAACCATGACCCTTCTCTTAAAGGTTTGATCCCACGTTAATTTCCATATCTTTCTCAAAGGTATTCGTTAAGCCCTGAATAGCTTCTGGTGAGAATAGAAAGAAAGGAGAGAAAGAGCCGTCAGGAAATGACGTGCTTTGCAAATCGATATTCCCCTAGTAACTTTCTTGAAAACATTTTTGCATTTAGGGGGGTTACGATTTGACAAAACTTGTGTCAAGTTAAGGATCATGTGAGTTATGGATTTTCCGATCATCGTAAATACAAAAAGAATTGATTTTTTTGTTTTATATATATACATATATATATATATATATATATTTTGATGATTCGAAACATCCGTAACTCAGGATCCAAAGACTTGTGCATAAAAAGAAAACTACTTACCGGTTAAAGGATCACTAGTTAAAAGTATGTCATTTTTTTGGAAAAAGTAATCCACTAAACGGGCAAGTGGTCCCTTAATTTTGGATCAGAAGAGAAAGTGAGAATGAGAAAAGGTAGAAGTAAAGTTTTCCCCTTTGTGCCTTAAGGTGGGTTTTTCTGAAGGTCTCCTAATGGTTCTAAGGTTTGTCTAAGAGTGATATCTCGCATTAGGTGGCTTGTACATCTAGAAGGTCACCAGAGCCAAGATCCTACCCATGACAGAGACGCAACAGTGGGGAGTCCACTAGGTGCGTATATCATGAGAGGTCAAACTCTAGTTGAGGTTCTCACGAATACCGGATGGGAAGTACATCCCATACGATTCCGTTACCAACCCCTCCTAACTTAAGCTTCATTTGGGGCCCGGGTATAGGGCGCCACTCATCAGTGTGTGCAAAAATGTGAGTGTAGTGTGTGAAAGGGCATTCAATACTTTTTACCTTACCTCATTCTGCACAAAGAACAAATACAGAACAAATATACAAAGTCATCTACCCTAGAGTTCAATGATTGCAGAAAAGTAACATGGTCTTCTACCCTAGGGTTCAACAAACATGCAAAACATAGACAACGAAACAAATAACAAGATACGATTAAAACAAGAACAAACATTCACAACAATCAACAGAAAATAAAACAAGGGGAAAAAATCTGAGATAACAAAGGCTATATAAAAAGAACATGCGCTTTCAATCAAACTGGCCTGACTCTCTTAAGTGTCCCCAGCGGAGTCGCCATCTGTCGCGACCTGGATCGCGATGGCGAGGCGAGAAAGAAAACTAGTATGAAACAGGGAGTCGCTACCAACGTTTTTATCCATAGGAAAAACATTGGGAAAAACTAAGTTCAGTAAAGCACTGGTTTAAAAAATGAGATTCAAGTTCGGGAGTCGGTTACGAGTAGGGAAGGTATTAGCACCCTACATCGCCTGTCAAAAACAGTACCAAGATTGAAAGCGCAATATAAATAACCTTAAATAAAACATGGTTTCTTCCCTTTTTTTGTATTTTTATTTGAAAACGACGGAATGGAGTAAGAGAACTGTACAAACATAGAATGCCGAAGCGAGGTCAACGGGACGTTTCATCCGAATTAAACTCGAATTCGATATAAGACAGTGAGGGGAAGAGAATGCTAATAAGACGTCACGCCTAAATTAGACATCCTCGAATAAAAAGGGACAGGGATAGGAAAGAAATAAGCAGGACGTCTCGTCCTAAGTATCCCTTCCTTATGAATTGTGGCGAGGCTTGAACAAAAACTAGGGGGAAATCAACAAGACGTCACCTCTAAATTGATTTTCACGGAAGCGACAAAAAAAGAACATTTATGAAAGAAACACGAAAGTGAGGAAATAAATCAGTAAAAAGAAACAAGAAAGATGGGCCCGACAGGAGTTGAGGTCCTGCTCCTACGTATTCTTGAATTATCAAGAAATCAGGGTTACGTAGTTCTGAGATGATTTTTTTTTAGGAAAAGACTAAAAGATTAATGGTGGATGATGTTTTTTTGGCTAGTCTGAATGTGAAACACTTGTTGTTGTTTTTTTTTTGTTATTTATTTATTACGAATCTAGGAAGGGATAAAAAGAAAAGAAAAGAAAATAACATAAATTTATTTAAGTGGGAAAATGGAATACCGAGTGAAAAAAATGGAATTTCGAGTGAAAAGGTGAAAAACCGAGTGAAAAATAGAAAAACCGAGTGAAAAAGTGGAATGCCGAGTGAGAAAGTGGAATACCGAATGAAAAGATGAATACCGAGTGAAAAAGTGGGCTGACCGAGGGAGAAAAACAGTGGGGGGTTGACAAGAGTTTGAAGGTGTTTAGAGGGAGAGAAAGGGCTGTGTTGTATGGTAGGAGGAGGAAGGTGTTGGAAAATGGGAAAGGGACAGTGGGTTAAGAGGAGAGAGTGAGGACGGTTGAGGAGATAGGGACGGTGCTGGTTTTAGGAGGGGGTGTGAGGTGTGTGTGTGTGGTTCGGTTTTAGAGGGAGAGAGGAGAGGAAGTGTACGGTGTTGAAAGGGGTGAGTGAGGAGTGAGAGGGAATGGGACAGTGTTGGAGGCTGTGAGGAGGGGCAGTATGGTGGTTTGAGGGATGTGAGGGAGTATATGGGTTTAGAGGAGGAAGGTGTTGGAAAAGGGGAAAGGAATAGTGGGTTAAGAGGAGAGAGGACGGGTAGGCGTGAAAGGAGAGAGTGAGGACCATGTGGAGAGAGAGAGGGAGGACGGATGGTGAGATTTGGGGGTCTGTTGGTGATGTAAGTTTGGTATGGAGAGAGAGGGGTGTACTGGAGAAGGACAGTTGTGTGTTAGGAGCTGTATGGTGTGGGTTTGAGGAGGAAGGGACGGTGTGGTTTTTGGGTGAAAGGAGGACGGTTGGTGTGAGTTTTAGGAGGATGGTTGGTGTGGTAAAGAGGGACGGTGTGACTTTGGAGGAGAGAGGAGAGGGGACGGTGTTGGAAAAGGGGAAAGGGAGGACGGTTGGTCTTTGAGAGGAAAGGGACTGTGAATTAGAGGAGAAGGATGGTATTGTGGGCTTGAGGAGCAGGTCGGTGTTGGTGTGGATGAGGAGTTGGACAGTGTGGGGGTAAGGAGCTGAGGGACAGCGTTTTTGGGAGGTGGAAGGCGGTGTGGAGAGGGGAGAGTGAGGATGGTTGGTGGAGAAGGAAATTAGGAAGGTGTGTGGGAGAGGATGTACGGTGTGGGTGAGGAGAAGGAGGAGTGGGGCTGTTGGAGAGGAGAGGGAGTCGGTACAGTGTTTGGTGAATTTAAGGGGCTGTATGGTAAGCTTAAAGGAGAGGGACAGTGAAAAGAGGAAGAGAGGGAATCAAAAAAATGCTTCAGAGTTCCTTTCTCTCCTTAATACTTCCTCCCCTCAAAATGAAAGCTTCCCCTCTTCCTCTCTTTCGTTGGGGTATTTATAGGAGTCCCCAAGTGTGCATGATTGCTTGGACAACCTGGCTCTTTGACAACCGAATGGAGGCTGGTGGGAAAATTTTTTACTATTTCTTCCTTTGTCTTGTTGCCAGCCGCCCTTTGAAATTCAAGCATCCACTTGAATGGTGTGTTGGAAACAGCCTGGATCTTGACAAAGGAGGCTGGTGGGAATTCTTTAGCATTTTCTTCCTTCGTCTGGTAGTGAGCCGCCCCCCATAATTCAAGGATCCACTTGGATAGTGGAAATCCAAGTCAGCATGGTGGAAATCCGAGTGGAAAAAGGGGTCGGTCTTCACTTTGCTTCCTGAATCCGAGTGGAAAAGGTCCCTTTTGTGCAAAAGACCGAGTGAAATCCTGTCGGTGTGAGGCTGCTATGAGGAGCTGGGCGAGAAAAACAACTCTGGTTGAAATATTCAAATCGGAACCGAGTGAATAATGGCTCAGAAAATGGTGAAAGGTGACTCAGAATTGGGTGAAATGGGCTCGGTGATGGTTGGCTAAAAAGGGCTCGGGAATGGGTGAGAAGGATGGCTCAGAAGTGGTACAGATGGTGGCTCAGAAGTGGTACAAAGGTGACTCGGAATTGGTACAAATGGTGGCTCGGGAGTGGTGGAAATGGGCTCGGAATTGGTACAAATGGTGGCTCGGGAGTGGTGGAAATGGGCTCGGTGATGGTTGGCTAAAAGGGCTCGGGAATGGGTGAGAAGGATGGCTCGGAAGTGGTACAGATGGTGGCTCGGAAGTGATTTAAGTATGGCTCGGTACTGACTAAAAAGGCTGCACTCGGTCCTGACTGAAAATTGGCTCAATCAGTATTGACTGACGAGTAAGTGACTCGGAATTGGTGCAAATGATTCAATCAGTCCTGACTGAAGGATGACTCAGCATTGGTGCAAATGATTCAATCGGCCTTCCTGATTGATTCAGTCAGGAATGTCTGGAAGTCCTTTTTAATTGACTCAATCGGCACTTCAGAAATGTTCTAGTCGGCCGTTCAAGGTGTGGCTCAGAATCTGGCTGAAGAGGACTCGGAACTGCCTGAAGATTCACTTGGCTACGTGTAGTAAACTTAATCACTCGGAAACACTTGTTCGGATTTGCTTGGAAATCATTCGGTAGACTCTTTCTTCAGTCGGAAATCCGACTGGCTTTTCACTCAGAATTTGAAAATCTGACTATTACTTCCTTTCCAATCAGAAATGGCTTTCATTCGGAGTCGGCCTTATTTTTACTCGGCAATCATCAATTGGAGGGGCTTTACTCGGAAGCACTCGGTCTCTCTGCGTGCATCAGTCTTCACTCAGAATCATTCCATATGTGCATTAATCCACTCGGATATCTGCTAGTCGTCCTTATTTTTACTCTGATTGGTTTGCAGTCAGACAGCTTCTACTCGGATTCATCTCTAACAGGGACATATTTCTTCAAGGTCAGCCATTTGTCACTCGGAATGGCTTTGATAGGGAAGCTTCCACTCGAATTCTCCTCCAACAGTGAAGTATTCCACTCGGCAACACTCCATTCTGCTCGGATTTGATCATTTCTGAGTCATTCTACTCGGATTTCATCATTCTGAGTCAGATTTGTTTTCAATCAGAAAGGTTTCAGTCGACAATCAGCCCTTCAGATGCATTCGCTCGGATTTGTGTTCATTCAGGAGTAATCAGAATTTGGATTGACAATCTTCCTTTCGGATTCAATCGAAGTCGGCCTTGTTTTCACTCGGATGTGCTTTCCTTGAAGTCTTCATTCGGCATCTCAAAAATATTTGCTCGGTTGTTGGCAGATCAGAACCATTCTTTAACTTCACATTGATTCAGTCGTGAAGTAAGTTTCACCCGGAAACTCATCACTCGGAGTGAATCACATTGATTCACTCAGAATGTTGTCAACCGTTTTGAAATAAGCTTCAACCCACTCGGATTCACAACGGGGAGTCGTCCTTGTTTTTATCAGAATGGAACTTTGAGAAAATTTGATGACTCGGAGTCGGTCTTCTTTTTACTCAGAATTTAGGACAGCTTCATCATTCCTTCGGTTGCCATCACTCGGATTCAGCCTTGTTTTCCAGTTGGAGCCTTGCATTTGCTCGGAAATGCAACTCTGCACAACCCACTCGGAGTTTCAGAGCATTTATTCATTTGAGAGGTAACCCGTCCACTCAGAAACGCCTCACTCCAGAGACATACCACTCGGTGACTTCTCGCTCGGAAACTGTCCGTCGGAAACATCCCAGTCGGAATTTCACACAGTAACGGCTGACTCGGATATTTCACTCGGTAACAGGCATTTTCACTCGAAAATAGCCTTCTTCACTCGGAAATAACCATTTTTCACTCAGAAATCATCATTCTGAGCCATTCTATTCGGCAGATCATTTGGAAATGAAACCCAGTCCTCTCAGAATCCTTTCTATTTGGGTCGGACCGAAAGAGGTGTTCACAACTGCCAAGGGCTTGTAAATTACAATACTAGGGAGAGTGACACTCTGTTTGATATGTGGACTCCTGGTAATCTCTCTCATTCATTGGGATCCTATAGTAGCCAGGCGATGTCAAAACATCATGATGTAAAGGTTAGGGGTAAGGTCTCATTGGTGACACTCTTGGATGGACAACCATCTGTCCATCTGCCTCTTGACCTTGCCTCTGTCTCAACTTTTACAACTCCACTCAAAGTTTTTGAATAACCTTGTCATGTGGATCTAGTTAAGCCATCACTCCAAGTCTTCTTGAGGTTTGGGCCACTGAACCTGGCGTTTCAATGAAACCCGGGTTGTAGCCTAGAGGGTTAAGTTTTATGTATGTCACGTTCTACACACGAGTATCTGGAGTGTTCGGACATTGACTTGTGTCCATTAAATAGTTTAAGAGTATAGAGTAGGAAAAAATTTAGCGTGTCCCACCAGGCGTGTCAATGTTCTATTTGATATTGGGAAACAGACTTATGGTGTGGGTATCAGGCATGTCGGTTCTTTATCCCTTGCTTCTATCCAATAGGAATCTGGTATTATATTCTTAACTCCAGTGGGAGTTTTAATCTCATGGTGTGAATTTATTTGACAACCACTAATATCTCCGTTGTGGGGCGAAGTAAAGTGTCTATGCGAAGAGACTTCAACGCTCAAGTTAGTACCAAATAGTTAATATCAGAGTTTAAGCGATGAGTTCGCGAACATACCTCGTAATGTAGTAAATATGTGACATTATAGGAGTTAGGTGAGGATTACCTCTATTGAACTTTTTCCTAAAGAAAGGGAAACTGACACATATATAGATATTTCTAACACCCTTATAGGTTTTTTATAGTATGTCTCCAACATGCTTTGTAACCTCTGCTTGATACTGGATCTTTTGATCCAACATTGAGACTTTATGCATGAACTATCGTATGTTGGTGATGACAATACAGAACGGTTGTGTGTATTGGGTTATATCGATTATGGTCCTTCACATACCAACATGAGCCTTGAAGTATATGGGTTAGTATTAAACTCATTATATTAAATAATGATGGTAAAACAATATAAATTTTATATTTTCAAATATTACAAATACGTAATATATATAATTTAAAAATTAAAAAATTAATATTTTACTAATATGAATATTCAACTTAATAATTCAAACGGTATTAATTTATCTTATCATATATTATAAAAGAAATAAATTTATAATGGTTAATGTTGAAAAGAGTAACACAGGAAGTGGGGTCTATCCTCTAATGATATTAAATAGAAAATGGTGAGCGTGGAGAAATGGTGTATCCTTGATTAAACGAACGGGTAGGATGGTGAGTGAACAGTGAACCTAGATGACACGGGGATGGGGCCTACTTCACCAAAAAATGGAAGATGCTTGGGAATATACCCTATGGCCGCGCAACCGCAAAATGCTTTGCTTTCATGTTTTTCCCATCCCCTTCCCTCTCCTTCTTCCCTTGTACCTTTTTGTTTTTCTCTCCACACCCACATCATCTATCCAATTAATCTTATATGTCTTATCCTATATATAATATAAAATCCCTATCCACATTCCCACATCACAAATCATAATCTTCCCTCACTCTCTCTGCTCCCCACACCCTTCATTATTCCAAATAAATCATGAGCGCCGCCATATCTGAACTTGAACAAGAAGAGTTGCTTGAAAAATTAGAGGTCTTCAAGATCAAAGGCAGGGACAAACATGGCCGCAAGATCCTTCGCATTATCGGCAAATTCTTTCCAGGTTTTTTTTTGTTCTCTTCTTTGATTTTTTTTTAAATTTTTCTGCGTGACTGAAAAATCCATAACTCATGGAATTCAATTTTGACGATTCAGCGCGGATCGTGAGTGTCGAGATTCTGAAAAAGTACCTGGAGGAAAGGATTTTCCCGAAGCTCGGAAAGAGGAAATTCGCGGTGGTGTACGTTCACACCGGCGTTCAGAGGAGCGAGAATTTCCTCGGAATATCCGCTCTCCGATCGATCTACGACGCGATTCCGGCGAACGTTAAGGAGAATCTCGAAACAGTGTATTTCCTTCACCCCGGCCTACAATCCCGCCTTTTTCTCGCCACTTTTGGCCGCTTCCTCTTCAACGCAGGGTAACAATTTTTCTCTTTTTTTTTTTTTTTCAAAATTTTCAAATTATTATAAAATAGTAATTATTTTCATCAATTATAGATCCACTAGTATATAATATTAGATACACCTCTAAATTACTATGCTTTCGATTTTTTAATTTATTGTAATACAATATTGGGGTTTGATTGGGTGTGGTAGGTTGTATGGGAAGGTTCGGTATGTGAGCAGGGTGGATTATCTGTGGGAGAGCGTGAGGAGGAACGAGGTGGAGATTCCGGATTTTGTATTGGATCACGACGAGGATTTGGAGTACCGTCCGATGATGGATTACGGGTTGGAGAGTGATCATGCTAGAGTGTACGGTGGAGCGCCCACAGTGGATTCGCCAGTGACCACCTACTCCATGAGATGCATCTCATAGGATTCCTTTTGTTTTGGTGGAATGGGCCTTGCTGGTAGTTGTGTGGGCCCGTGTTGATATATTGTGCAGAAAGGAAAATAGAGTCGTCGTTTTTTGTTTTTGGTTTAGGTGTTGTTCATGTGTTAATACTTAAATACCTATCCAATAGCCTTTCAGTTTTAGTTGAATGATTCAGATCAGTGATATTATAAAGAATTCCAGTGGCTGATTCTTCTTTGGTCCAGTAAGGAGGCTCCTAATCTTATCAAAATCCTATCAACTCTCGACTAAAATTATAGACTAAGAATAGATTCAATGAAAATAATGGTGGCGTTTATAACTGTGATTTCGCCTGATGTTTTATGTTCAAATCTTATCTATGATAAATAGATAACAGTTATAAACAAGAACAATAATCACTCTATTAAAGATGAGAGTTGAATTATGATTCACTATTTATCCTATGTATTTTTAATAATCTAAGTCTTCCTTTAGGATAAAATTTATAATAGAAACAGGTACTAAGGTCCTCCTTCTAGCGTTAAGGGGGTCCTCCTTCTAGCGTTAAGGGGGATTTAGAGCCTGTTTGTTTAAACTTATTTTTAAGTGTTTTTTAAAAATATTTTTTTTATAATTACTTTTTCAATACGTAGATCATAGTTGTTTCTTAAAATAAGTTAAAATCAACTTATTTTTAGCTTCTGTTTATTTTTGAAACTTTAAACAAATACATTAGTTTTTTTAATTAAAAAATATTTATCTTTTAAAATAAGTTTAAATAAATGAGCCCTTAATAAGAGCATTTCTGGTAAAGGTTATATATATATATATATATATATATATATATATATATATGGAGAGACATGGATGTTTAGCATAAGGGGTTGGTTTAACCACCTAAAGAGTCATAGAATACAAATTTAATTTATTAAGAATTTTTTAAATAAATTTAAAAATATTATATATATATAGACACACAACATACTACTACTAATAATAATATATATAATATAATAATAGCTAAATTACACTTTTGATCTTCTAACTCTTAAGTTTTTCCCAAATTGGTCTCTTATTATTATTTTTGTTTCAATGAGGTCCCTAAACTTTTTAAAATGCGTCAACTTGACCCTTCCGTTAGAAACTCAAGACCTTTAACTCAAATACCACATCCACCATCACTAGGCCAAGTGACTTTCATAATTTAAATGACAATATTTATATATAAAGGTAAACTTTCAATATCTTCTAAAAGTGTATTTAATTTAATTATTATAATAAAATATTTATAGGTATATTTAATTTATTTATTGTAAATAAAATATTTAAGGCTATATTTAATTTTATTATTGTTAATAAAATATTTAAAAATATATTAAAATTTAATTATTTTGAAAAAATATTTAAAAATATACTTAATTTATTTATTATTAATAAAATATTTAAAGGTATATTTAATTTTATTATTATATACTTAAATTATCAATAAAATAATTAAATATTTTAATAATAATAAAATTAAATATACCTTTAAATATTTTATTAATAATAAATAAATTAAGTATATTTTTAAATATTTTATTAATAATAATTAAACTAAATATATTTTTAAATATTTTATCAAAAATAATTAAATTAATTATATTTTTAAATATTTGATTAATAATAATTAAACTAAATATATTTTTAAATATTTTATCAAAATAATTAAATTAAATATATTTTAAAATATTTTCTTAACAATAATAAAATTAAAATATACCTTTAAATATTTTCTTAATAATAAATAAATTAAGTTTATTTTTTAAATATTTATTAGTAATAATTAAATAAATATATTTTAAATATTTTATCAAGAATAATTAAATTAACTATATTATTAAATATTTTATTAACAATAATTAAATTAAATATATTTTTAAATATTTTATTAACAATAATAAAATTAAATATAACTTTAAATATTTTATTTACAATAAATAAATTAAATATACCTACAAATATTTTATTATAATAATTAAATTAAATACACTTTTAGAAAATATTGAAAGGTTACCTTTATATATAAATATTGTCATTTAGATCCTGAAAGTCACATGTGGTCTAACGGTGATGGATGTGGTATTTGAGGTAAAGGTCATGGGTTGAACTCCTACCAAGGGCAAATTCTTTTAATTTCAAACATAATCATCACTCAATCAAAATCTGACATGGGGACCAAAATGGGAAAAAAAACCTTCTTTTAAGGAGGAGGCCCTAGGGAAGAAGGCAATGGAAGGGTCTTAGTCCTGATTGAGAAAGGTGTTATGTGGGTGAAAAGGAGTAGAAGAAGTTATGCATTCCATGGATAAGACAAGACACTTGGTCGTGAAATTTTTGAGGAAGTTAGTGAATTTTTCCATAATTAAGTAGCAACTTCCTCGACTATAAACCCTAAACCTCCTACCAAGGGTAAATTCTTTTAATTTCAAACATAATCATCACTCAATTAAAATCTGACATGGGGACCAAAATGGGAAAAAAAACCTTCTTTCAAGGAGGAGGCCCTAGGGAAGAAGGCAATGGGAGGGTCTTTGTCCTGATTGAGAAAGGTGTTATGTGGATGAAAAGGAGTAGAAGAAGTTATGCCTTCCATGGATAAGACAAGACACTTGGTCGTGAAATTTTGAGGAAGTTAGTGAATTTTTCCATAATTAAGTAGCAACTTCCTCAACTATGGAATGATGGAAGTTGGTTGGTGGCTTTTAGACATGGTTACTTCATCATCAAGCTTGATCTCAGGGTGAATAAAGAGAGAATTGTCAATAGTGGACTATGGCTTCTTTTTTTTATCATTATTTGTCGGTGAGGCATTGAACCCCAAGGTTTGTTGCTTTTACAACAAGATTTGACAGAACTTCGCTATGGACACACAACCTAAGCCTAGGGATTTAACAATATGGTAAAAGCAACCTGTTGACTCTTGTTTTCGTAGTTAGGACCTGATCAAGGTGGACATAAAGACTTTAGACATGGAGAGGGGCTGCTATGAACAGGTGTCTATTGAGATCGACCTAGATAAATAAATGGCGAGCTATTTCCGGTTTCAGGATAGTTGGTTCACAATTGAGTATGAAGGTTTTCATTTTATGTGCTCATCTTGCGGATAATATGGCCATTTAAACAACATATGGTGAATCCATCACTAATGGTAGAGACGGTGAATGAGGAAATCAAGGAGTGGCGAAAGCTTAGGAGCAAACACCAAAATAACTCTTAAAAATCATTGGGTCATTAATGATGATGTTGAAACACATGAAGAATGGCTTATGGTTTATCAAGTATAGGGGTTTATATACCTTTGATGATGTTAGTAAGGTCTAAGGCACTTATAAGGTAGGGCGGATATCTCTTCTCCTCAGGGTGAGCCACCCCCATGTATGTTTCCTCCGCTTACAAAGCTTGAGCGCTTCTCAAAGCAGTCTTGTAAGTCTACTCTTTTATTGTGTTACTTTGAGTGGACACCAATTTAATGTGCTTTCATGGAATGTTAGAAGGGTACCAAGTGTGTGGGGTCAACGAAGAACCAGGGATCTTCTTTGATCGCTTAAGCCTGAAGTTATGGTTATAAAGGAAACCCATTGTTCCTTTGCATCAATGAAATGGTTATAAAGGAAAGAGGGTTACATGGTTGGTGAAGTGGTTGAAGTTGTTGGCCATAGTGGTAGGCTTGGGTACTTGTTCCTAACATGCATTCTTTTGGGTTGTAAGTACTTGAAGTGATTTCTTAAGCCATCACAATGGAGATGGATCTTAAGAACTGACGGTGGGCGTTTACTACGATGTATGCTAGTCGTCAACACGGGAGGAGGTTGGAATTGTAGGAGCATTTGATAAACTTGAGAAGTTCTATTTTGGTCCCTTAGTTGGTCTTTGGAGATTTTAATGAGATTTTCAAACCTTTTGAAATTAGCGGGTTGTTTCAATCATAGCTAGACTACAACTTCCTTAGATATAACGGGCATGTGTGGCTGACTTGACTTGGGTTCCTTTGGGTCTCGATTCACTTAGGTTAGGAAGCAAGTTGGTAGAAGTTTTCTTTTCAAGAGATTGATAAACCTTTTGGTGACCTTTCTTAGCAAACTAAATTCTCTGAGGTGTGCGTTAAGAATCTTCCTTATATCCATTCAGATTGTTCTATGCTTGTCATTCATTGTTCAGGTAGTAGAAGGGAGAGACAACTAAGGCCTTTCAATTCATGGTAGCATGGGCCACTCACCCTTAATTTGAGGATGTGGTGCTAGGCTTTGAATGAAGAGAATCTAAGGTTTCTCAATGCCTCAATCTTCACCACAAGCAAGCTCTGGTGTTTAATAAGGAGATATTTAGTAGTATTATGGGACGTGAGAAGAAGGTGGAAGTGAGAATGTGAGGTGTTCAACGGGAGTTGGAGACTAGCCAGACAGAAACCTTGTTGAGATTGGAAAACCTATAGAAGGAATATAATGATATCTTTATTCGGGAGAAGTTCCTTTGATTTCAAAGTATAAAGAAAATTTGGTCAGGTTTAGGGACTAGAACGTAATTATTCCACACCTAGACCCTAGTAAGGTGAAGGAGAAATAACATTTAGGGTCTTTTCATATCTGGAAAATCTTGATGCACTAATTACAATGCTTTGTAGCATAATGTATGTTCTTTTTGAGCTAATTTGTTTTGTGCAGATCCTTAGGAATGAGATTTCAAAGATTACAGTGCTTTCTTTCCCCATTCATGATATGCAAGCTCTTGGTGCTCTTGTTACAAGAAATAAAGTCAAACAGGTAGTGATGGGGATAGGCGCTTTTAAGGTGTTTGGACTTGATAGTTTCTAATCCTTCTTATATAGGCAATATTGGCCAATCATTGGTGAGGATGTTTACAGGATAATGGCGGATGCATTTACTAATGGCGAGGCAAATATTTCTCTTTTGCTCTATCAACTTATGCAACATGACATACAATATTACTATGAAGGCGTTGGTGAATAGGCTAAGACCCTCCCTATTTCACATTATTCATCCACTACAAGGTAATTTCATAATAGGAAACGGGACCAAAGATAATATATTGCTTACGCAGAAGATGCTTCATACCATTCACAGGAAAAAAGCTAAGCAAGGGCTTGTGGCAATCAAAGTTGATTTAGAAAAGACCTATGACAAGGTGAATTTAGGTTTCTTTCATAAGACGTGTTTAGAGTTTGGATTCCTGGGACAAATTGAGTATTATCATATGGGGGTTAGTGGTACGAGCTTGTCTTTGCTTTGGAATGATGGGTGGTTACCAGTCTTTAATCCATCTAGGAGGTTGAGGTAGGGTGATTTATCTCCTAATACCTATTTGTTATGTGTATGGAGAGAATAGTTGTTTATATTCATAAGGAGGTGCA
Organism: Clitoria ternatea; assembly: GCA_037962975.1. Classification (NCBI taxonomy): domain Eukaryota; kingdom Viridiplantae; phylum Streptophyta; class Magnoliopsida; order Fabales; family Fabaceae; genus Clitoria; species Clitoria ternatea. The sequence continues at coordinate 34,765,072 of CM075670.1, forward strand.
ATATTGTAGATTAATCCCACTCAGGGCTCTAGAGATGACCTAGGCATTTTGCACTTGTTTTTTGCGGATGTCATCCTTATTTTTTGCAAGGCCATCACTCATATTTGGGTAGTTTTGGATGTGTTATAGAAGTCTTGCCAAGCATAAGTTTAAAAGTTAAGACGGAGAAGTCTAAGATGATGTTTTCTAAAGGTGTGGTGAATAGGCAAGCATAATTCTTGTCCTCTTTAATGGATGTTCCCCTACTTCAAGGTCGACCACGCCATACGAATTTTAATCCTTACTTGAGAGAATCCATATATATAATAAAAAGAAGCTATAATCCATGCTGACAAAATTTCCACTTAAAATCCTGTTTGTTTCTTAATTATCAATATGTATTGTAAAAAAATATAAGATATGAGGATTCAAACTTGCAATTCTCCTTTCTCTTCCTCCTTTTAACTCTTTTTGTAATCATTAAATCAACCTTACAATTTTTATAATTATAGTTTGTATATATCAAATATCATGATAAAAATTGTCTATTCAATTTTTTTACAATGTATATGTTTTAAATTATTTACATATTAATATTTATTTTATATATTTATTTATTAAACTCAACATTGGTTAGTAACTTTATATATTTCAATTTTATTAAGCATTTTCTTTGATTTATTGTTTACTTGAAAATATATAAAATTAAAAATTAAAATAAGAATAAAATGAACAAAGAATATCTTTTGTTCATAAATTTTTCTCTTTTATATTCTATTTAATTAAATAAAAATATTTATTATAATGCTAATCTCATAAAATATTTAACTGTTGATATTTTTCTTATGATACATAACACACAAAATAATATATTACATAATACTTTTATTCACAAATATATTGTACAAAGTACGGGTATATTAACTAGTTCAAAATAGATTAGCCTCTTGGAAACGTGTCCAGTTGAATAAAGTTAGGAAGTTATGCCTAGCTAAGTCGATGTTGAATTCCTTTTAGGTCTACATGATGCAATCACTTTGGCTTCCAAATTATATTGGTGAAGAGATTGACAAAAGCACTCGCATATTTCTTTAGTTCAAGGGCCCTAAAAGGCAGTGTTGGCATTTGGTGTCATGGGATAAAATCACACGTACTAAGAGCTTGGGATAAAATCACACGTTCCAAGTATATTCATGAAGAATCTGTTTTGATGGTGGAATTCAAACGTGGAAAGTCCTATATTTAGATAAGTTTATGCCGAGCAACCCATTAGATTCGACATGGTTTTAAGGTCCAACTTGGAAAAAAAAGGCTTGAATTTTTGGTTTAACAACTAGTTGGGGATGGTAAGTTATATTTTGAGGTTTCATATGTTCACATTTTTGACACACAACTGAAGCTTCATTAAGTTTGGAAGGACGGGTGTTATTCCCTTGATTCTGTGTTAATCCCGTGTGATATGGACTTGAAAAACCACATCAGCCAAGTCTGTATGCCCATTCATCCTAGTGATCAAGATGTATGACTTGGAAGGGGTATACAAATGATGTGTAAACTATAGTCGGGGGTTATGCGTGGTTGATAGAGGACCCTCATGAGGTTGGGAATAGTCTTTAGAGTGAGGTTCGGTAACTTTGGGCCTATGATAAGGTCCGATTTCTTATTTGGTGGGTCCTGTTTTGCCAACTATTGCAAGGAGGTTTCGGTGTGGCGTCTCAAGAGTGCACGTGTTTGCATAGAGGTTGTGGCTTGTGGTTAGTTTGTATGAGCTCTACCATAATTTTCACTTGGGTTTTGAGGTCTAGTTGAGAAAGATGGTGAGCTCGTCTATGCAACATGTTGTTCTGTATGATTTGGTGGGCGTGGTGCTAGCCTTGTAGTTTCATAATGGAGTTGCAACCTTTATCAGAGCATAAGGTTGCGTGTTTCTTGATATGTTGCTCTTGTTCAAAGTCACTCTCGGGCTAAAAGCTCTCTTCAAGTGGTTTCACTAAACTAAACACCGATGGTAGTTGTGTCCCATCTTTGGGATGCATGAGTGGAGGTGGCGGTATTCAAGATAATGTGAGGAGATGGTTGAGTGGCCTTGTTGGTAGCTTTAGTTCAGGAAGTGTCTTCAGGTGAAACCCCGAGTAGTGTATAAGGGTTTGAAGTTAGCCTTGAATCTAAATCTCAAGCAAAATGTAAAGTTGCTTATTGAGAGGTGTTTGAGGCTCTTACAGTGTCAATGTTGGTGAGTTCCTATTGGTTTCAAGCCTTGGTTATTAAAGTTTATGGTTTCTTAGCCAAAGACTAGGAGGTGAAATGTTTGTTAATTGATTGAGGCCAACATATTGTAGTTGATAAATTGGTCAAGATAAGTGTCCACAACTAATTTTCCCAGATACTTAGTACGATACGGATACGATACGACACAAATACGGAGATACGGGACATTTAAAAAATCAAGACACGATACGACCTAAATACGTTTATAGAATTTTTATAAAAAAATATATGTGAGATCAATTCGAAGCATTCTTTTAGCAACCATACGAGATATTTAAATGATCATAATTTACAAAAAAAAGACACTCGTGATCACACTAATGAAGCATAATTACATCATGCAACCTTTCACCTAAGTCAAAATGTCACAATAAAACTACATCATTCTCTTATCTAAGTTAGAACCACAAAAATAAACTACATTAGTGATCATATACAAGAACCTCATTGTTGCGTAACACTGTCTTATCTTCGCCATTCTCATCATCAAGAAAAAACATAGCTTCCAACTATGGTTCATCAACAAACATTTATGCTAATTTAAGAAATCCAACACCATCATCTAACGGGTCATGCATATCTCCACTAATGTCCTATAATCTTGTTTCTGCCTTAGCATATGTATCATCTTTCCTAGATAGAAGTCAAAGATTGGAATGCACATTAACTAAATCCTCTGCTCTCTAAGGATCCACTTTGTTTCTTTTCAAGGAGTGGATAAAGGAGTATGTGCTCTAATTCCTCTCACAACAAGAGGAAGAACAAGGTTGAATAAGCAATTTCAAAGCAAGTTTTTGAAGCAAATGAGTATGAGATTCATGCATCACCCACCACTCTTTCGGGGGTAAAGTCCATCTATCTTCAATGGAATCAAAGGAAGCAAAGTTGCCCAAACAATATGAGAATTTAGAGAATTCTAAGAAAATCTTTCTTCTTTCCTTGGCTGTTGGAAAATATCTCTTTAGGCACTTGTTCCTTTCTTTACAAACCTCTTCATCTTGATGAGGAGGAAGTCTATTTGGAGCTTTACTAAGCCATGTTGCACTACAATACCTATTTTTCATATAAAAAAAAATTGTAACTAAGTTAACTAAGAATGTTGTTATTGAAAAAATAATAGCTAACCTAAAAAATCCAATTACCTAGGATTCAATGAATGGTCTAAACAATAAAGTGGAGTACAACTCTTGTTCCATCTAAGATTGAGTATCTTATGAACCACTTCAAAGAAGTAAGAACCCTACTTGCCTTTTTTCCTTCATGCCTATATATGGTGCCTTCACTTTTTCTATCATGGAATCCTATATTTCATACACTAAATGAAGAGTAGAAGCATTTGTGTCACATCTTAAGCATCTCATAAACAGGACCTGTGAAAGAAGGTATGTAATCTACTTTATGTTAGGGAATCCCTAGTAGATGAGCAACGGAAATACAAGGATTCCCATAGGATTTGCAAAGCGCCGTGTTTCAAAGCATAAGTCAAACACACACAATTAAATTATTTTAGGATTACCTCTTGAAGAACACCGAAGCAGTCGTAGCCTCGTCCTTTAGAAGTCCACACGAGCACTCCCACCAGAATTGCAACACTTGCCAACTGCTAGTTTGATGCTGTGTAGCTCTTACAACTTTTGTGAATTTGCGTCTCTTTTTTTAGTGAACGGCCTATGAGCATCTTATGCTCTATTTATAGGCTTAGGTTTGACCTAATTTGTTCTCTCTAAAGAGTGGGCTCCTTACTCATTCTGAATAAGTTAGGCCTAATAGCTTTATTTTAGTCCAACTAAAATAAAACAAAACATTTTCTGATGGGCTTACTCTATATGTGTGACCCTATAGGTAAAATACCCGGTCATATTAATAATAAATTATTTTATTATTAATATAAAATAAGAGCGACATCTAGCAATGTATCATTACGTACGAATATTATTTAATATCAACATAACCTATAAGTGATAATTATTTTATATGTTTGTTTTTTTTGTCACGATATCCTAATTGGGCCCAAGGCATGGTCGCGTCATCCTTGTACGGTCCAATTTATTTTACTTGATACCGGAGTAGACTTGATCCGAATAAATATCTAATATTTATTCTTTCTAGCATGGTCATGCATTTCCTTAGTTTTACTCCATCAAGTGACCTATAGATATCACTCCTGTCATATAGGAGAGACAAATCTCATCTACATCACTCATATCCCTCTGTATAATTTGTTCATTGCCTAATCACAACCTTTATAGTCCTCTTATTATAGAAGACGTTTAATTATATTAAAACAACAAACTCCTCATGTAGGAATCGTAGTGACTTCAGGTCGAAGGACTACATATACCATTATCACATTGAGAATCGTTTATGATATTCATGTAACGATCCATGCAATGTTCTCATGGTGGGTCTGTCCAGTATATCATTACTCTTAATGTGTACTCGTGTGAAGACTTGATATCATCTATATCTATGATCTGTGAGATCAGGTCATCAGTACACTCACACACTAGTCTCAATGTATTTACATGTCCCCATGTAAATACTTGACTAGGGACATTTTAGGAATAACTTTCATATGACCTATTACTCCAAGGATAAATACGTTTTAAAATGATTTTAAACTGAAATACTTATTTTATTGATAAGCAAAAAAATGATACACATGAAAAGGCATAAAAGCTCATAGTGCATACGCCAACAATTTATCCCACCATAGATCATTCAGAATAAGCTCTTTGACATGTACAACTTTGTTGACATCATCTTCTCTATAGCTGCTCCATGCTTTACTAATCACCATGTTTTGTAAAGCATGTTTCAGCAACTTGAATCTTTTTAGCATGCCAATCATTGAAGCAAAACGAGTCTCGATAACCGAAAGCAGCCTAAGAGTTGAAAACTCATTGAAAATTGCTAATCTCATAGAATGTGTCATTATAAAAGTCTTGATAAAGGATGCATCCTCCACTACTTCAATGATCCAGCAACATTCATTGTAAACATCTTAATTTCCATCAGTATTCCTTGGTGCATATATATTCTTTAAAGCTAAATTCAAAGTATGAACTATACAAGAAGTCCAAAAGATATGATTAAATTTAGCTTCAATCAACATTCTCAAAACATTGTAGCTGGGAGGAAGAAAACTGTTAAGATTATGGATGTCAGCAAATGAATAAGAACTGACATCATAAGGATTCCGAGCAACATTGAATGATAAACTAGCTGAATAAAACATTCTTGCTATATCTGCTTTAAGATAATTCCTATCATCAACATTAAGGATTTTTCTAAAGAACCACCACCGATCATTCTTCTCTTTTAGGGTTCTGTTGAAGACAATGAAGGGAATCTATCAGTAGGCAAAGACACTTTTTTTGGTTTCACTTTATTTTCAGCTTCTTCAAAAATATTTTTCAAGTCATTCCCATCATCAAGAAAAAACTTAGCTTCCAACTCTGGTTCATCAAGAGACATTAGGCTAATTCAAGAAATCTAGCACCATCATCCAATGGGTCATGCATATCTCCACTAATGTCCCATAATCTTGTTTCTCCCTTAGAATATGTATCACCTTTCTTAGATAGAAGTCAAAGATTGGAATACATATTAACTAAATCCTCTGCTTTCTTAGGATCCATTTTGTTTCTTTTCAAGGAATGGATAAAGGAGTATGTGCTCCAATTCCTCTCATAGCAAGAGGAAGAACAAGGTTGAATAAGCAATTTCAAAGCAAGTTTTTGAAGCAAAAGAGTATGAGATCCATGCATCACCCACCACTCTTTTAGGGGTAAAGTCCATCTATCTTCAATGGAATCAAAGGAAGCAAAGTTGCCCGCACAATATGAGAATTTAAAGAATTCTAAGAAAATCTTTCTTCTTTCCTCAGTTGTTGGAAAATATCTCTTTAGACACTTGTTCTTTTCTCTACAAACCTCTTCATCTTGATGAGAAAGAAGTCTATTTGGAGCTTCACTAAGCCATACTACATTATAATACCTATTTTTCATTAAAAAAATTGTAACTAAGTTAACTAAGAATGTTGTTATTGAAAAAAATAATAGCTAACATGAAAATTCCAATTACCTAGGATTCAATGAATGGGCCAAGCAATGAAGTGGAGTACAACTCTTGCTCTATCTAAGATTGAGTATCTTATGAACCACTTCAAAGAAGTTGGAAACCTTATTTACCTCATTTCCTTCATGCCTATATATGGTTGCCTTTATTTTTTTATCATGGAATCCCACATTTCCTACACTAAATGAAGAGTAGAAATATTTGTGTCACATATCCTAAGCATATCATAAACAAGACTTGTGAAAGAAGGTATGTAATCTACTTTATCCCACCACAGATCATTCAAAACAAGCTCTTTAACATGTGCAGCTTTGTTGACATCATCTTCTCTATAGCTGCTTCATGCTTCACTAATCACCATGTTTTGTAGAGCATCTTACAACAACTTGAATCTTTTTAGCATTACAATCATTGAAGCAAAACGAGTCTCGGCAACCGAAACCAGCCTAAAAGTTGAAAATTGCTAATCTCATAGACTGTGTCATTATAAAAGTCTTGATAAAGGATGCATCCTCAACCACTTCAATGATCCAATGACATTCATTGTAAACATCTTTATTTCCATCAGTATTCCTTGGTGAACATGTATTCTTTAAAGTTAAATTCAAAGTATGAACCACACAAGGAGTCCAAAAGATATGATTAAATTCAACTTCAATCAACATTCCCCCCGCCTTACACACTGGAGCATTATTAGTTATGAGTTGGACAACATTATTTGGTCAGTTAAAGGCTTTAAGGGCAACAACAACATCATCGCATTATGTATTCAAAAGGTGAAGGTTTTTATAATGTCCGTATTTTTAAAAATTAAATTTCTAAAATCCAAATAATTTTTTCACAAATAATTTAAATTTTTAAAACAGGATTTGGATTAACATAATAATGCAGTCGGCATTATATCAATCGGCTCATTCATGTTTACATATAATAAAACTGGTATACACAGGAGCCGACCAAGGCTACTACAAACAACTATGTGCATCATGTACTATACATATATACATAATGCTCCGAGCAGGCTGAGTGACCTCATATATCATCTCTGCGTTCTATATCCACTGAAAAATAACAACAATAGGGGGTGAGCATAAACATGTCAAATGATAGTTATTGAATCGGATTAAATGTCCAATTCATAACCACATATAAATCAAATTCATATCACATAATCTCATCATATATCATCATGTTATTCTCAATAACATATATCAATGCATTCACATGCTCAATCAAATGGATCCATTATTAAGTCTTTTAATTTTGTGTTGCAACACTGGCTCTCAGCCATAACTCAGCTCTCAGCTGATCCGGCTGTTTTACTGATACCAAACCGTTTGCCCTCTCATGTGACACAATCACTTCCAGCGACAACGGTAGTGTCACAGGCTAAACCTCGAGCCCCGCTCAAGAGGTTTGCCTTGAGTCCCACCCAAGGTCTTTTTGTGGAATCCTCGAAACCACATAATATTTCATATTTATTCATCACATAAGCATCCTATGCTTTATCAATATGCATCCCATGCATTTATATATATATATATATATCATGAAAAATTCATGAATATTATTCATATCATCATCATCAATCACATATCAACATCATATTTCCTACTGCATCTCATGCATAGGAATAATCATATATTCACATATACAATTCAATATCTTAATATGAATATCATATGAACGAAAATATCACAAACATATCACACGTATCATATATATATATATATTCAGGATTTCATATTAAATACAATAATATTATCCTGAATCCGTTCATAAATCATGCATGGAAATAAAGAATTCCAGCAGCTTTTCAAGCTATATCCAATCACAACTCACGAATTTCGACTGGAATTTCAACTCTGAACTCTTCCAAAGCTTCCTTACTCCTTAAAAGCCAAACTTCCATGTTAAAGAGAAGAAGTGAAGATCTTTTATTGATAATTTCCAGTAATGATTGGAAAAGAAAGGATTAAAGGTGATGTTGGCACTCTCTCAAAATTCCCAGCTAATCTAATGATAGGATTGGCAGAAATTGTCCATGAAAAAGACGTGAACAAAGTGAATAAATACTGATACACGTTTATTAAGATATAAGGACAAAACAAGGTAATAAAAGAAAAGAGGATAGGACAATAGAGAGGGTCCCATACTTAGAAAAATCAGAAAAGAGAATCTGCTAGAATAGAGTGACGTGGAAAGCCTCAATAATTGGAGTAATTATCAATTCCGACTCAGTTTTGGTATCTTGGGCATATCCCTTTTTCCGAGAAGATTCATCATAGCCTCTTTCCGTTCAAAATTACTTCACTCGGAGGAAATTCACTCGAAAAGGTTTCCATATGAAACACTCAGCTTTCCTTCCTCAGAAATGACCTACTCAGAAATGTATCACCCGGAGATACCTCATTCAGAAATATCTCACTCAGATATATCTCTACCCAAGTTAAAACCTTCACATGCGTCACTGGGAAGTCTTACCTTCGAAAAGATCACTCGGAATCGAAGACAATCCTCTTTCGGAAATCTTTCCACTCAAAAGGATCACTCGGGGTCAAAGGCTATCTCAAAGACGAACCCGAGCATAAACTCTTAACAACTTTGAATATGGACCCGAGCACGAATTAAATAAATTCACCACTCAGATATTTACTTCCCAAGGAAACTATTCATTCAGAAACATACTCACTCGAAGTTAAAGTCTTTTTCTGTCCAGAAGTACTCTCCCTGGAATAGACTCACTTGGTATGTCCCAATCGGTGCCTTGCTACACAGAAATCAGAAATGTCTCACTTGATGTTATCCCACTTGGAACATCTCACTCGGTGCCATCCCTCTCGGAAGTGTCGCACTCGGAGACACCTCACTCGGAAAGTCACACAACTCGTAGATACTTCACTCAGTCACTATTCAAAAATATCTCGGCCCGAGAAGTACTCATTTGAAATCAAAGCTTTTCCCACTCGGGAGTACTTCTCTCGGAAATGATCCCTTCGGAAACGTTTCACTCGGAGACGTTTCACTCGGATTTTTCTCACTCGAAAGTGTCTCATTCGGGGACAGAGTTTTTCTTAACTCAGAAATGATTCTCTCAATCATGCTTCACTCGGAAACATGTTAACCTTCCTTCACTCGGAATTATATCCATTTTTCACTCGGAAGGTCTTGTCTCAGTCATATTTCACTCGAAATTTCTCCACTGATCAAATATTTTTCACTCGGAAATTCTCCACTGATCCTTAATGAATTATTTTCTAAAATTCTAAATTTTAGGATGTTACAGTTTTGGTAAATTTTATCCACCTATGACTTTGGTAAACCAATTAGATTAACCTACTATAATAAGTTAAACTGTCTTTTTTATATTCAAACAATATACCCATATATTTCATATATTATACTAAATCCCATGTTTGGGTTGTTTTTAAAGGATAAAAAATATAGTTATTGCTTCTTCTTCTTCTCAACACTTCATCACCATCACCGACTGTCTCCCACCGCCCTCCATTATCGTGCCAAGCGATTTTCTAACCACCACATACCATCACCTTTGTCTCTAATCTCCCAATTACAAAAAAATCAACAAAGCAACATAGAAATGGAAAACAAAAGCCAAAAATACCAAATAATGTTGATCTTTATTTGTACATGGAAGATTTTTTAAAAATTAAATTTTTTAACAAAGAAGATCTATAAGCAGAAAGTAAAGATTTAACAAAAATTTAAAGATTGAATTTTTTTGGTACACAAAACCTCTGAAGCAAATCAGGAACGCTATCACACTTTACTACTATTCTCTATGGCAGTAACGTCATGCCAGTTTCTTTGTTATAAAGGAGGCGAAAACAAGCATATAGTGCGAGAGCATGAAGTAAATGACATAGAACCGGGTGGTGGTTTTCCTTGAGCTTACCGCACCTTCACCAATGATCGCCACCAAGGATTATCCTTCTCTCCACCGTAAGGATCTTCTACTAAGTTTTAAGCTTTCACCTTTTTCTTTTTTTTTGGACATAGTCATAAAAACTTTTACCAGGCTTTCACCTTTCACAATATAAACCAAACTTTTGTCTTTTTGCTTTGCTAGACCGCGTGATAGAGACAGAGAAGGTGAAGAAGAAGATTATAATGATGACAAATGGTGTGTGGCATGTCAGAGGAGAAAGATTAGATGATGAAAGACGACGACTTGCAGATTGTTAGTCCTCAAATTTTCAATAAAAGCTTTAATAAAAATTTCACAAAAGTCATAAAAATTAGTTTAATTTGTTAGAAAATTAGGTTTTAAATTCAATAAATGGATGTTGTTGGAAATAATCTGCCCTTGATCAATTTTCTCTAGTTTTGCAGTGAAAAAGTAGAAAATTCAAGAGAAAATTAAAGATACTGGAGGATCTGACGCGTAGCATTAACCCCACGCGTACCGTGGTTACTTTTGATGCTGACGCTACGCGTCACAGCCACGTGTAGCGTCAGAGCTGCGGGACTCCACAGCCAGCTTGGCCAAGCACTTAGCTTTGACCCATTATTGGCCAACCCACTCAGCACAAATGGCCAAAACCGAATGAGGGATAGGGCCAAGTGGCAAGGCATGATTCATTTAATAATTCCCTCATGGCCACTTCGAGCTGTTTAATAGAGGCTGAGTCAGGGGACTGACGCGTAGCGTCAGCACCCTTGCTCAGCCCTATAAATAGGGCCATCCAACACCATTCTGAGCATCCCATCCCATCCAATACCATTTTCATTCTTTTCTCTCTTTGTACTCGACTTTGAGTATTTATTTTGTGAGTTTGTAGTTCTAGAATAGTTTTCTAGATACTTGAGAGTGTTTTGTTGTATTGTGATCGTTGTATCGTGAAGTTCTCCATCACCTTCGTAATGTCAACCTCTGTAAGTGTTGTCTTTACTTTTACCATGTGTAGCTAATCTGTTTATATTGGAATTGGTGAACTAATCTATTCAGTATAATGTTGTGAATTCGACCTCTGCATGTTTATGATTCAAGTCCATGTTAGTATTTCAATCTTTTATTAATATGAACATCAAACGGGAGAATGATTTTCATGTGTATTGAAACTTGTTTTATTAGTGTGAATGTCAAACGGGAGAATGATTATTCATGCCGTATTGAAACTTGTTTTGACGAAAGTAAAAGTTGGAATACCCTTGGTATCTCAATTCTATAGGGGTTGTTAACCATTGTTGCCATAAGGTCAGGTCTTAATGCAAGTTTTTACTGAGAAAGCTCATGGGGATCGGACTTTACGGTGAATTCTTAGAATTTATATCACGAGGGATCGGTTATAATGAATTTAAGCTGCAATGACATGAAACTTGATGATTAAATATGCATGTCTTGAGTTCCTCATTGTTATTCTAGACTAGGGATCTAATTTCCAACATAATTTGTCTATTTGTGTTTTATCCTCAAGTATCTTACCTATTCTAGTTTGCAACTCAACTTTTTAGATAGATTTTTATTTTCTTTTTATCTCATGAACAATTCAACCATACTATCCTGTGAATATTGTATAAATTATATATAAATCATTCTTTTGTCTATAACTTTCTTTATATTTACCATAGTAAATAGAAAATTACTGTTGTTATTGGACTTTCATTCCCAGTGGAACGATATCTAAATTTTGAAAACTACAAACGATTGGTGCGCTTGCCAATTAATGACCCGGTGGTAATTATAAATAGTTAAAACATTATTACCGGGCTAACACAGATCTGGAAACCAAGTGCCACTGTAGTCAAAAGCGATACCCACCGTTGGAACCCTCTATTTCTGACCACCATCAAACCAAACAAAATGAACCAGAGGGGTTCAGAACATTATTTCGATTGTGGAGGGTGATTGTGAATGGAGGAGGGAGGATAGAGAACAGACGTGGCAATGGTGCTTATTGTATGAAGGATGAAACTCGACGGTGGTGACAAGAGGCAAAATAAGGAAGGGGCAGAGAGAAAGGGAAAAGAGAACAGGGTTAAAATTAGATTTTTACACAATAAAGAGGGAAAAGTAGAATATTAAACATTTTATGTATAACCTATTTAACTGATACTCATACTTGCTATAGCAGGTAAAAAGGTATGGGTTTATGGTAGACCCAAAAAAATAAGTCCACCACAACCTTCACCATATTCAAAATCAGAAATAGAATAAAATTTGAAACACTTTGGAAATGGTAATATTGACATTGCTTTTTATAGATGTCATACCAAATGGCTCATAAAGTTAATGATATCCTGAATCATTCACAGTTGCATAAGCTTTAGCCAATTGCTACAAGCAAATATTTTTAGTCATGTCAATCCTTCTTCTTTACTTTAGAAAAGCATTCTCAATAACACTAAAAATATAAAATGATTAAAATGTAAGTGGACTAATACTATGTTGCCAAAAAAATTAGGATAAAATTATCAAATTATGTTCTTTGCATGCTTCAGAAACCCATTGATACCTACACATTATCCAATAATCTAGTCTCAGATTCCTTCTAAAACTATCATCTTATTCCTAGTGACAGATGCTGTAAGCTATATTCATAATTTAAGATGAGTAAAATGCCTTAAAAGGTGGAATTTTTTCAAATAATTGAACAAGGTATTCTCCTCCTCTTCAACATATTTAATTTGTCTATAATATGATTTTTTTTCTATGAAATTTTTCTATAGCATTTATCATTACATAAATCAAGTTTATCAAGTTATGTGCACACAATTATCATTTATAAATAATGACCTAGAAATAGACATATTGAAGCTCCATACAAGTGAAAGAAAACAGATTTTGGGGAAAAATTGAAGCCCCATACTTATCTCACATACCTTGAACCCTAAACATATTAAAAATCAGCAAGAAAATTGAAATTGAGAGTGAAAAGAATCCTCCTAAAGAGATTTAAGCAAAAAGGATTGAAATTGAGAAGAATTCTCCCATAGGTTTAGATTGAATTAGAAAAGGGAAGATAATACATACATATTAGCATGAGGATTATTGCGCCTTCGACTATCAATGGTGGATGACGTGGCAGTTCTGTGGTGGGGATAACGCAACAGAGGCGTTGGTGGTCGCTGAAACACCCTCCTAAATATAGGGGTAAATTAATAAATAAAATTTGGATGATAAAAATAGAGGATAAATTTTTCGCAATTTAAAATAATTAAAGAATGAAAGAAATCGCGAGATGAAAACTTTAACAAGTAATCCTCGGACCCTTTTTAATAACCTATCTCATATATGAAGATATGAGAAGGTGAACAATTAAGTCAAGAGTGAACCTTGGATGATCAATCTCATGATCATTAACAAGGAGTAGCGGAAGTGTACAATTACATTAAGAAAATGAAGGGGAATGGTAGAAGGTCAAAGGATGGTCCATTGAATTGTTAAAATGTATTAATTATGCGTGTAGGTCATTGTACAATCATATTATAGTAAAACAATACCAATTGTACCCCAAAATAGAGGAAAAAGTGTGAAAACAAGGCCATGAATCGATTCAAGCACCCCATGAATCGATTCAAATGGTTCTTGAGTCCAAAACAGTGAAAATAGGAGCCCTTGAATCGATTCAAACTCGTATGAATCGATTCAAATGTCTCTAGAACTCAAAATAGTGAAAACAGGGGCCCTTGAATCAATTCAAACTTGTATGAATCGATTCAAACGCACTTGGATCTCAAAACAGTGGAAACAGTACCTCTTGAATCGATTCAAATCCTTGAATCGATTCAAGACAACACAGTTGCTGTTTTTATGTAGAAAAAGCATGATTTTTGGACTTCCAACCCCCTAACTTTTTCATATCAACTCCAAACGCTACCAAATTTAACACCAACTAAAATACACCATTTGTGACGTGTGGCCACCAGCCTCACTCAAAAATTCTCAAAAATGAGAAACTTATGTAAGTAAAAGCGTTTAGTCCATTCCTGAGCCTTCTTGAGTAACTTAAGGGTCTTTTCTCAATGGAATTGACCCGTTCCAGTTTCTATAAGTCACAAATCATGTATTTAAGCTATTGGAACCACCACACACTATCCAAAACTCATAAAACTCATTTTGACCCTATTGGTTCCTCAATTATGCATGAACTTCATATGCAATCTTCATAAATTAATCAATCAATCAAACATCATGCACACTATTGCCATCAATTGGCCAAGAAACTTCATAATTAATATTTATTCATCAATATGGTAAGCTAAAACAACATCTCCTTATCAACATCAACCAATATTAAGGTCACTACCCAAAAATCGGCCTTTCAAAATATATATATGGTCCAATTTTCACAAGTGACCCCCAAAAGAATACATACTAACATTCATGAAATAAAATGAACATATACATATATCTGTTGTTTTACAAAAGCAATACCGGCCAAGGCTTACAAACTTCCATTCCATATTTACCTCCTTCATGACTCAATCCTCCAAAAGAGTAGAGTATTCAAGATACCTACATCAAGCTTTAAAAATGGCAACAAAAGAGGTGAGTAACATATACCAAATGATCCAAAATCATATATTATGATGATACCAATACATATACGCATAACATGTATTTCTCAAGAAGCATCATAAACTTCTTTCACACATATCTCACTTCATTCAACATCATACATGTCCAAATCATTACATTCACAATTCACACATCAAAATCATGACATTCTCAATAAAGGTCCTCACACATTCAATGTTAATACCACAACTTCCTTCCTCTTTATTTAACAATCATCCATCGCCACCACGGGCTACCAACTAGGCATATCTCTGGCTATATGCAAATGCTCTTATGGCTAATGCATACGCACAAAAGAATCAATAACAATTGCGGATCCGACTGTGGGAAACAATATCATATCAAATATGGGTCAAGCATAGGTGTGCTACTATGCCCTTACTGCAGTAGTAAAAGTGTACACTTATATCTCAAATCATGCATGCTTAACATCATATTTTTTTTACAGGTACCAAACTATTATCGCCCATTTGTAGCACTAGTCACCCTGTGACTTGAGGATTACTTACATGGCCTTACTTGCCAAAAATGCTACGGGCCTCTCCCAAACACACATTGAGATACCCGTGCCCCGTCGGACACCGAGGTAACTTGCTCAACACAGAGCCGCCCGCCCACTGGGCCTGCCACATAGGGTGCCTCGCCACCAATCTAAGGGCAGCTTCGTGATTCCCAGAATCACTAGGGAACAACAAACTACCCGTGCACTGGGTCGCCCTCCCACCGGGCCTGCCTATTGGAACCCCTAACATTCCATATAAGCAGTGAATGATATGCCATAGATGCAAATGCAATGCAGATCAAATGCATTCTCAAACTATGCATCCTAAATGCCACTCCACCGTCAATAATTCATCCTCAACACTTTATTGGAACTCTAGGTTCTTATCATCCTTAACCATCACCAACATTCATTGGATTTCATATACATAATAGTTAGTGGCAATCACAAATCATTAATTCATATATCACGGGATGTTCAACAACAATGTAATCAATACAATCATGGTTCTAAACCATCACAACAACTCTCATTAATTATGAGTCAATTCAACATTATATTCATCATCCCACAAACATAAGCCACATAACACCATTCACTCTAAATGCATTCAATCAAGTAGTCATCAATTCATTCATCCAAGCCAATTAGCATAACACAATCATATACACACACACATCACTAATGAATGAAATCAAGCATTTAGAGATGTTACCCCCTTCTACCTCAAGAGAAGTAGAAATCAACGCGGTCCGATGGTCCTGCCTCGTCGATGGGGTTGTTTCCTACATTATACAATATACCACACAATCATTCTTTATTCAAACCACCAAGAATCAAGTGCTCTTAATTAATCACTTGGTGTTTTACGCCTTTTTAAATTCTCAATCCTTACTTATTCATTTAATCCACCATAACCACCATGGGTTAGGTGCCCAATTTCATTGTTATGCATTCAAAGCTAAACCCATTCATGGGCTTCCACATTAATGAACTCCACCAACCATTTACCATTATTAATGGTCATTACACATCATAAATACTAACTACCATCAATAATAATTGCTCATCTACCCACAAATCATATTTCCCCCAATTTATAAAGTTAAGGTTTTATCAAAAACCTAATGATCACCATTTACATTCATCATCAAGGTACTATCATTTATATATCATCATCAATATTTACATCAAGCAAAGTACATAAGCATACGCATAATCAAGTTCTTCAATGAATTGGATTATTACACACCTTATCTTTTTACTCAATTTATTATATGGTATTCACATGTTTTATGTTGTCTTAATACATTTTCTCACCCACAATACAACCATCATCACATCTCATAATGCATATGCACAACGGATTATTTCAACAATTGCAGATCTGATTGTGGGAAATAAACACCAATTGTGGGACTCAAGTATGATAATCTAACCATACCCCTACTGCAGTAGTAAAATGTGTACACTTATCATCAAATTGCATGCATTACACCAATCTTTTACTGGTACCAAACCGCATCGCCCATTTAAGACACCTGGTTATTTTCACCATGACCGCGGTAACGACATAATCAACATATGGTGTTGCGGGCCAACCATGAGTCATATCATGGCAGTTGTGATCCCAAGGACCACCGGGGACACCTGCTCATCAAGAGCCACCCCTACAAGGGTCAACCACATGTGGCTCCCCGTAGCACAACATAGGTAGCTTCGTGACTTACACACCGAGTCACAAAGGAAATAATAAATTGCTCGTGCATAGAGTCACCCTTCCACTGGGCCAATCGGGGGAATCCCCTAAAATTCCAACACTGGCAGCTATGCAGTATGCCATGGATGCAAATGCCAATCATATGCATTTCTCACTCTATGCATCCTATACATACCACTCATCAATCCTCATCAACATCATCATCATCATCACCAACATTACCTCACCATTTTTAGTGGGTTTAATATTGTTGGATTTAATCTTTGTTTTCAAATTTTGTATGTGGCATGTCAACAATTCATTCAACCATTACAAGGGTATCCATCATTAACCCCAATTATCAATTTTCATTACTATTCATGGCATGCTATTCATTCACATCCAATCTCAAACACACATCAATTATATTCGTTTCACATTCATGGTGGATATAACATACTCATCATATTCAAGGCTTACACTTGCCCAACAATTCACACCACCATATAGCACACCATATTTATTCTAATTGCACAATTCATGTTGCCAAACATTATCATCAACATCATATACACAACACAAATTTCCATAACATCAAAAGCAAGGCAAACATGCAAGTTGTCACATATGACAATCAAACACTATCCAATTCATGCAATTAGAATATAAAGACTCCTCTCCTACCTCAAGTTTCGATGGATACAACATACCCGCCTCGTCGTTCAGAATGGATCCTACATTAACATACATGTAAAATCCCAATCAATCAACTATTCGAGACATAAATTCAACTCTAATTAACCATAATCATATCTACAATTTCTTAATATGTATAGGACATGTTATGGGCATTTTTCCTTTACTTATTAGGCTTCGGGAATTCCTTCCCATCAAGCCTCATTCATTATGTTTAAAGGTTACAAAATAAACTTTAAACCCTCAACATTCATACTACTCCATTTATCAATACCTACACCCATCAATGTCATGTATTCCCTCCCAAGTATATTATTCAATCAACATATACCATTTTCCTTAAATCTTAGGGTTAGGTGATAAATCAATTTTAATACACTTCTTATAGTTTTACACTTGGGGTTTATTATATAATTAATATGTTTAATAATAGTATTTTAATTAAGTTTTATGTTGTTTAGTTAAATTGAAGTATTATGTATATATGTTTTAATTTTCATTTTTTGTATGTATCTTGAGTATCTTGCCTTATTTTGGCCATAACTTCGGTTTTTGTAATCCAAATGGGCTAATCTTGGAGCCCATGGAAAGCTAAGACAGAGGGCTACATCATGATAATCAGATTTGGTTATTTTGCATGTGAAAAAAATAAAGAAATGGAGCTTGAATCAATCAGCCCTCATGTGTCCTACCGGCATTGACATAGTTCACCAAAATACACATATCTGGAGCTGTAGATGTCCAAATGACCTCATTCTTGCGCCAAATTCTCAATAAGACAGAGATCTATAACTTTCATGTTGAAGGTTTTGTGAAATTCGACCATCTAGAAGGTCATATTGGACACTCAAGGTGGAGAAGATAAAGAGGAGAATGAATTTCAACACCTACCATTATCTTCTTTTGAATTATTGTAATTTCAAGCCCACTAATGTTGAAAAATGCATTAATAATCAGAAAATGAATGTATAGTATCATCATATCTTGCCTATAAATAGATGCTTGAAGTTGTAAGGAAGATACACAAGAAATACATAAGAAATACATGCTTTAGTTTTCATTACATTTCTATATCTTTGCTTTAGTTTCTTAAGTTTTAGTTCTTTCTCTTGCTTTATTTCCTTATTCTATATTCAATCCCTCAAGTTATGGTTTTCATTTCCCTTCCTCAATATCAAGTAAGTTAATTTTATTATTTGTTATTTACTTTTATAATCAAAGTTATAGTTAATTTAATATTAGCTTTCATTGTTAAAACTTATCATGGAAGCTTAATCTTTTAAAATCAACTCAAGGAATTTAATTTTTCTTTATATTAACTTTAAGATCTTGCTCTTAATATTTTGATTGAAGATAATTACTTTTCTTTGTTTCTCAAACATTTATGATGGTAGATTATTTAAGTATATAACCGATTGGTATATAATTAAACAATCTATAATCTAAACTGATGTTGGTTGGTTAATCAATAATCAATTTGAGAACAAAAATTAAGTCACTAAATAAGAGATTTCTATTTAGTTTCTTAACTTAATCAAACTATGGTTTTAAAGTTATTTTAGTAATTAATAAGAATATATCGATTGATTATTCTTATTAGTTCATTAATTTGATTTTAGAAGATTTTCTAGAATATAATCATTTAGGGATTCCAAATGATTCAAGATTGAGAAATTAATTATATTTTTAATCATATTTATGATCAATGATTAGTTAAGTAAAGATTTATTAATTCCTCGGGTTGGTTCTTTCTAAATTTGATTATTTTCACTCATAAATTTACTTTTTATACTATTATATAATTACTTAATTCTCCTTTCAATCTCAACACAAATCCCCCTTTTATTATAACTAAATTGAGTGTAACTAATTGAACTAAGGTCCTCGAGAGACGACTAAGGTTGTTCACCTTATACTATATTAATTTAATTTTTTATTTGACCCGACAACGACAGCGTGTCAAATTTGGCGCCGTTGCCGGGGTCCTTTGGTCCTAATTATTTGCATTCAATTACCTAATATGTTTTACAATTTTTTTGTAGGTGTGTTGAAGATATTCAGGTTTGGTTGAATGTGAGCATATAAAAAAAAATTTTAAAAATTCCACTTTATTATATTCTTATTTATTTTCTAATAATCTTATTTTCAACCATTAAAAAAATATAAATATAAAATATTTTTTTTAAATATATGTTCTAAACATTTCATAATTAAAATGATAACTTTTTCCTTTTATTACATAGTTGTAGTATTTTGTTACAATATATGTATATGTATTATGTATGACTAGATCTAATCCCGAACCACTATATTCTTTTGATCCTGAAATAGATAGAACATTTCATCAATTAGTTAGATCATCTAAGAAACTATTAGACAATAATAATAATAATAATAATAATAATAATAATAATAATAATAATAATAATAATAATAATAATAATAATATTCTAGCTAATAGCATAAATAGTGAAACTATACCTTCAACTTCTGAGTATTTGCATAACATGGCTGAAAAGACATTAAAAGAACTAGCTACACCAGATGTTATTAATCAAACGTCATGCATCTTATATCCTGAGGAAGATGTTCCTTTTGTGCTTAAAACTGGTTTAGTTCAATTCTTACCAAAGTTTTATGGTCGTGCAGGTGAAGATCCTCATAAACACTTAAAAGCATTTCATATCCTTTGCTCTACCATGAAACCTGAAGGGGTTTCAGAAGAACATGTAAAACTTAAAGCTTTTCCTTTCTCCCTTGCAGATATCGCTGAGGATTGGTTATTTTACCTTCCTCCTGGCTCTATTACAAGTTGGGATGACCTAAAGAAAATGTTTCTTGAAAATTTTTTTCCCGCTTCAAGAACTTACTCAATTAGAAAAGAAATATGTGGCATCCGGCAACATGACCGGGAAAATCTTTATGAATAATGGGAAAGATTTAAAAGATTATGTGCTAGTTGTCCCCATCACCAAATTACGGACCAACTTCTCATACAATATTTCTATGAAGGTCTTAATCCAATGGATAGAACTTTAGTTGATGCAGCTAGTGGTGGTGCTTTGCAAAATAAAACTACAAATGTGTTAGTCCTCAAATTTTCAATAAAAGCTTGAATAAAAATTTCATAAAAATTATAAAAATTAGTTTAATTTGTTAGAAAATTAGGTTTTAAATTCAATAAATGGATGGTGTTGGAAATAATCTGCCCTTAATCAATTTTCTCTAGTTTTGCAGTGAAAAAGTTAAGAAATCAAGAGAAAATTACACTGGAGGAGCTGACGCGTAGCCTCACCCCACGCGTAGCATCAACAACTATTTTTGATGCTGACGCTACGCATCACAGCCACGCGTAGCGTCAGTGCTGCGTGGTCTCCACCTCCACTTTGACCAACCACTCCACTTGGACCCAATAATGGGCACTCCACTCAGCCACAAGGGCCATCCCACTCACCATGAAAGGCCAAAAATCGGTGGAGACATGTCCATATGGCCAAGCATGATCAAATTTAATAATTTGAAGTGGCCATTATCAAGTGTTTAATGGAGGCTGAGTCAGGGGTGTGACGCGTAGCGTCACAGGGACGCGTAGCGTCAGCACCCTTGCTCAGCCCTATAAATAGGGCCATCCAACACCATTCAAATCATCCCATCCCATCCCATTCCATAGCATTTCTTTTCTCTCTTGTGCTCGACTTTGAGTACTTCTTTTGTGAGTTGTAGTTCTAGAATAGTTTTCTAGATACTTGAGTGTGTTTCGGTGTATTGTGATCATTGTATCGTGAAGTTCCCATCGTCTTCGTAATGTCAAAATCTGTAAGTGTTGTTTCTATTTCACCATGTGTAACTAATTTGTTTATGTTAGAATTAGTGAACTAATCTATTGAGTATAATGTTGTGAATTCGACCTCTGCATGTTTATGATTCAAGTCCATGTTAGTATTTTAACCTTTTATTAATATGAACGTCAAACGGGAGAATGATTTTCATGTGTATTGAAACTTGTTTTATTAGTATGAATGTCAAACGGGAGAATGATTGTTCATGCCATATTGAAACTTGTTTTGACGAAAGTAAAAAGTTGGAATACCCTTGGTATCTCAATTCTATAGGGGTTGTTAACCATTGTTGCCATAAGGCCAGGTCTTAATGCAAGTTTTTACTGAGAAAGCTCACGAGGGATCGGACTTTACGGTGAATTCTTAGAATTTATATCACGAGGGATCGGTTATAATGATTTTAAGCTGCAATGACATGAAACTTGATGATTAAATATGCATGTCTTGAGTTCCTCATTGTTATTCTAGATTAGGGATCCAATTTCTAACATAATTTGTTTATCTGTGTTTATCTCAAGTATCTTACCTATTCTAGATTACAACTCGTTTTTTTTAGATAGATTTTATTTTCTTTTATCTTATGAACCACTCAATCATGCTATCTTGTGAATATTGTATAAATTGTATATAAATTATTCTTTTGTTTATAACTTCCTTCCCATTTACCATAGTAAATAGAAAATTACTGTTATTATTGGACTTTCAATCCCAGTGGAACGATATCTAAATTTTGAAAACTACAAACGATTGGTGCGCTTGCCAATTAACAAACCCGGTGGTGGAAAAGAACTGTTGAGATGCTATCGCCAGGTTAACAAGTTTTCTGGCGCCGTTGCCGGGGATTGAATTGTTTCAGTAAAACAGTAAAATTTTAATTACCGTGGTAAATATATATATATATATATTTTTTTACCTTAGTTAATTTTTTTTATTATTTATTTCTTATCATTATTACACTAACTTTCTTTGTCTAGTTTGTGTATGCAAACTCGATCTACCGTAGGTAAAATTTATTTTGATCCTGAGATAGAAAAGTTTGTAAAGAAAATGAAGTCTTTGAAATCTAAAACACAAACTAATTCTTCTTCTACTTCGAAAATTTTTGAAAATTCAAATATGGCTGCTGAAAGGAGAACATTGAGACAGTTTGCTGCTATTAATGGTCCACCCCGAGTTTCAGGAATGTTTCAAGGACCAGTTTTACCAGTGGAAATTAAACCTGCCACTTTAAACATTATTCAAAACAACCAATTTGCTAGTTTAAATCATGAAGAACCATATGAACATTTAACTATTTTTTATGAGTTATGCAGCACAATTGGTTTTGAACCCAATCAAGAAGAGTCTGTTTACATGAGACTTTTTCCTTTTTTATTGATTGGTAAAGCAAAAGATGGTTTAAATCTTGTCCACCGGGTAGTTTTGCAAACTGGTCCGATGTTGAAAGAAAATTTTTGGAAAGATTTTATTCTCCTTCAAAATATTTTGAAGCAATGACAGCCATACATTCTTTTTCTCAAAATAATGATGAATCACTAGGAGAGACATGGGAACGATTCAAGGCACTTTTGAGAAAGTGTCCAAACCACAACCTGAATGATGCCAAAAAGGTAAGAATCGTTTACCATGGTCTATTGCCTTAGTTCAAGATGATGTTAGATGCTTGTGCAGGTGGTTCTTTAATGAACAAGACTGTGGAGGAAGCCATAGAAATATTGGAATCAATGGCTATCAGTGACCGCCAAGCAAAGCATGAAAAAGGTAATATACAAAGGAAGCCAGGAATGCTCGAATTGGGAGTAAATGATGCAGTGTTGGCTCAGCAAAAATTACTGACCCAACAAATTGAAGTTATGGGCAAGCAATTGGAAAAACTCCAAATTGCTCAAGTAGCATCATCACCCCCTGCTTAACTTAAAACATGTATGCACTGCATGGGAGAACAACCATGTGGTTACTGTGGAAATGAGCAAGAGCAAGCCAATTTCATGAACCATCAAAGAGTACCCTTAGGTAATTTTCCTTTTAATCATGGAAATTCTTTTCCTAACAATTACCTGCAGGGTTGGCAAAATCAGAATATTGGCTGGAGACAGGACACTGGACCTTCCAACAGACCTCCTAACAATCAATTCAAGCAACAACAAACTGACAATGCAAGATTGACAAGAATAGAGGAATCTATTCAACAGTTATTACAGTTTGTGGAGACAAATGAAGCTGCCCGAAAAGCATCAGACATACAAATAGGTCAGCTTGCAAAAGAGATAGCCGAATTAAAGAGTTCTGGGTTTTCTGCAAACACTCAAAACCCAAGGGAACAATGTAATGTTGTTTCTTTTGATGTTGTAAAAATTGATTGTAAAGAAAAGAATGAGAAAAAGAAAGAAGAAGAAGAGAAAGAAAGTGAAAAAATAGAAAAAAATGAAAAAAACAAAAAAGAAAAAAATGTGCAAATAGATATAGAGCAAGAAACAAACTGTATAACCCCGAAAAAATGTAAAGATCCGGGGAGTTTCACCATTCCTGTGACAATCGGAAATATCAACATCAGGAATGCGTTATTAGATTTAGGGGCTAACATTAACTTGATGCCCTTAGATTTAATAAAGCGCATTGGTGAATATGAGCTAAAAGAAGCAAAGACAGAATTACAGTTTGCAGATCGCTCTGTCAAAAAGCCTTTTGGGATTGTGGAAGATGTGTTGGTAAAGGTTGACAAGTACCACTTCAAGGTTGACTTTATGGTACTGGATATGAAGGAGGATACTGAGATCCCCCTGATCCTAGGAAGACCTTTCATGAAGACTGCAAGGATCAGAGTAGATGTTGATCTAAGTACGGTTGCAGTCAAAGTTTATGAAGAAGAGGTAAGCTTCAGTGCTCATGAACACCTCAGGATAAGTAATGAGGAAAAAGTTTATCCCTCAACCGAACCAGGTATATCTCTTCCCAATCAATTAAATTGTTTTAAATTAACCGATGCTTTGAAAGATGAAAAACAGGTAATTAAGCATCGGAAAAGAAGAAGAAGGAAGAAAAAGACAGGTGATTCCTCAACGAATATTGGGAGACCGCCTGATTAATCAAAGGTAATGTCTGGCTGGAGACATTAAACCTAGCGCTCAATGGGAGGCAACCCATTCTTTTTTTGAATTTTTTTAAACATAAAAAAAAACCACAAAACAAAAATTTTAAACTTGTTTAAAAGAAAAGGGGTTTTAAACTGAAAAGAAAAGGTTTTGAAAATCAAAAATCTTTGGAAAAATCAAAAACAGAAGCCCACGCGTAGCGCCACTTTGACGCGTAGCTTGGACTCTGAATTTTGGGTCTGACGCGTAGCGTCCCATCGACGCGTAGCGTCAGAGCCCACGTTCAGTTTTTAAAACTGAACCAGATAAGATCTCCTCTCTGCCTCACTTTAGTTTTCAAAACCCTAAATTTCGAAACCTCTTTCTCTCTTCCAAGCTCTCTCAATCCTATTGCTCAAGGAACCACAAGTAAGTGTTCTAATCCGTTCTCTTTAGTTTTGTTTTTAATTTTCAATTTTTAGAAATAAATGTGGTTAGGATTAGGATTAGAAGACCATTGGGATTGATTGGTGTTAGGAATTAGGAATTGAATGGATATAATGTGGTTTGGAAAGGGGTTGCTGCTGTGCAACCCCTGTTTTTTTTCTCTGTTCTGCGCAGCTCATGCGTAACGTCCCACTGACGCGTAGCGTGAGGATGAACTGTGTATGAAATTTTCATATTTAGTATTTGTTATACTTTCTTGCATAAGAATAAATTTGTATGAAATTTTGAATAAATTGTATTATTTGAAAATATGTGTGTTACTTTCTTTATAATTCATAAAAAAACAAAAATATGTTGTGGTGTATTTGAATTTCAATTAAAAAAAAATTTAATAAATCAAATTTTTGTTAGTAAGTTAATTTATACACTTAGAGTTTTTACACAATAAAACTTAAATTTGTAAAATCAATTATCGATTTTTTTTTATATAACTTAGGAATTTTGATAAATTTAATTACAATAAGTTTATTAACCATCAAGCAAATTTCAATAACCCGGTAAGCAGAGAGACATTTTTTTTAAACACTTGAGGGTTTAATCGACATATTTTCAATTCGAATTGATTTTGCTTTAATCTCTGATTTGTGTTGTTGTACAGAGAATTCGAGAAAATGATCAAGGCACATTTATTGGTGAAACGAAACCTTGGGCCAAACAACTTACCTTGGTAAAAAGTCTTTTATCCTTTACAAAGCCAATTTGAGCCTAAAATAAAATTCTTTGGTACCCTTAAAACCTAAATTTGTTTTAACCATTCCCTATACTTGATTGATTAAAAGAGCAGTTGAAATAAATGAAAAATATTTTGAGTGTTCTCACAAAAATGGGGAGTGAAAATAAGCAACTTGATTCTTTTCAAAAGGAAAGTATGAAAAAGAAAAAAATCAAAAATAGTGAAAAGAATCAAGTTGGGGGTATTTATTTTTCATCAATAAAAGAAAATGAGAAGTTTGGGTCAAGAAAAAGCCTAAGAATTATAAAATGCTCTTTTATGATTTCAGGTTTTTGAATTCCAAGAAAAACCATTACTTCTTGAAAACCAAGCCTCATTACAACCCGTGAAAAGACCTTGTGATTTTTGAATTAACTCGGTATAAATAACCATTGATTAGATGACAAACAAAGTTAAATTCGTTTGATTTTATGATTGATTGAGTAAAATAGGTTACCAATTGCATAGAGATAAACACTTGTGAGGTAAGCCTGAAATTCTGCTTGATTGTTAATAGAATATTGTAAACAATTTTATCATTAGACCTTTGTTATATTTGATATCAATTTTTGATTATTACAAATTAGTTAAATTGTGTAATTATTTTTTGTGGTAAATTTTCGGACTAATTTAAAAATTTGATTCCAAATTTTTTTTTTTTTCTTATTTTTCTTTTGCTCGAGGACGAGCAATGTCTCAAGTTGGGGGTATTTGTTAGTCCTCAAATTTTCAATAAAAGCTTGAATAAAAATTTCATAAAAATTATAAAAATTAGTTTAATTTGTTAGAAAATTAGGATTTAAATTCAATAAATGGATGTTGTTGGAAATAATCTGCCCTTGATCAATTTTCTCTAGTTTTACAGTGAAAAAGTTAAGAAATCAAGAGAAAATTACACTGGAGGAGCTGACGCATAGCCTCACCCCACGCGTAGCATCAACAGCTATTTTTGATGTTGACGCTACGCATCACAGCCGCGCGTAGCGTCAGTGCTGCGTGGTCTCCACCTCCACTTTGACCAACCACTCCACTTGGACCTAATAATGGGCACTCCACTCAGCCACAAGGGCCATCCCACTCACCATGAAAGGCCAAAAATCGGTGGAGACATGTCCATATGGCCAAGCATGATCAAATTTAATAATTTGAAGTGGCCATTATCAAGTGTTTAATGGAGGCTGAGTCAGGGGTGTGACGCGTAGCGTCACAGGGACGCGTAGCGTCAGCACCCTTGCTCAGCCCTATAAATAGGGCCATCCAACACCATTCAAATCATCCCATCCCATCCCATTCCATAGCATTTCTTTTCTCTCTTGTGCTCGACTTTGAGTACTTCTTTTGTGAGTTGTAGTTCTAGAATAGTTTTCTAGATACTTGAGTGTGTTTTGGTGTATTGTGATCATTGTATCGTGAAGTTCCCATCGTCTTCGTAATGTCAAAATCTGTAAGTGTTGTTTCTACTTTCACCATGTGTAACTAATTTGTTTATGTTGGAATTGGTGAACTAATCTATTGAGTATAATGTTGTGAATTCGACCTCTGCATGTTTATGATTCAAGTCCATGTTAGTATTTTAACCTTTTATTAATATGAACGTCAAACGGGAGAATGATTTTCATGTGTATTGAAACTTGTTTTATTAGTATGAATGTCAAATGGGAGAATGATTGTTCATGCCGTATTGAAACTTGTTTTGACGAAAGTAAAAAGTTGGAATACCCTTGGTATCTCAATTCTATAGGGGTTGTTAACCATTGTTGCCATAAGGCCAGGTCTTAATGCAAGTTTTTACTGAGAAAGCTCACGAGGGATCGGACTTTACGGTGAATTCTTAGAATTTATATCACGAGGGATCGATTATAATGATTTTAAGCTGCAATGACATGAACCTTGATGATTAAATATGCATGTCTTGAGTTCCTCATTGTTATTCTAGATTAGGGATCCAATTTCCAACATAATTTGTTTATCTATGTTTATCTCAAGTATCTTACCTATTCTAGATTGCAACTCATTTTTTTTAGATAGATTTTATTTTCTTTTATCTTATGAACCACTCAATCATGCTATCCTGTGAATATTGTATAAATTGTATATAAATTATTCTTTTGTTTATAACTTCCTTCCCATTTACCATAGTAAATAGAAAATTACTGTTATTATTGGACTTTCAATCCCAGTGGAACGATATCTAAATTTTGAAAACTACAAACGATTGGTGCGCTTGCCAATTAACAAACCCGGTGGTGGAAAAGAACTGTTGAGATGCTATCACCGGGTTAACAAAATGCAGCAAAAACTTTAATTGAGAACATGGCTGCTAATGCTCAACAACATGCCACCAGAAATAATTCTGTAGCAATTAGAGAAGTCCATGAAATTGAAACTACTAATGATGGAGATAAAAAATGGGAACAACACTTATGAAAAATATTATTGTGTCTCAAAAACAACAACCTGCAACCCCTGCTAAGGTATGCTCTATCTGTACTTCATTAGATCATTATACCGATTGTTTTCCTTCACTGCAGAAGCTAAAATTCCTGATGAAAATCCTCAAGTATGTGCTGCCAACTTATACAATAACAGACTGCCACAACCATAACATAATAATTATGATCTTTCTTCTAACAGATATAATCCTGGTTGGAGGAATCACCCTAATTAAGATGGGGTAATTCCTCACAACAACCTCATGCACCTTTTCAGGCAAATACTGGACTAAGCAGACCATATCAACCTCCTCATGTACAACAACAAGCTACACAAATAGCTGCACCTTCCACTGAGAAATCAAATTTAGAGGAATTGATAAAGCAAATGTCAGTAGATAATCTGAACTTCCAAAAAAGAACTGAGGCTACAATTCAGTCTCTTGAAAATCAGATTGGTCAATTGGCTACATCTTTAAACCATTTGCAGTCTCAAGGTTCAGATAAGTTGCCCGCTCAGACAATTGTCAATCCTAAAAATATAAGTGCAATTACTTTAAGATCTGGTAAAGCTATCCATGGACCAGAAAAACAACAACAAACTGAAAATACTATTGTCACAAAAAAACATGCAGAAGAAGTTTTAGATAGTTCAAGTAATAATAGTAATGATATATCTCTCACAAATCCTCCCCCTGCAGCTAGTCCTGATAAGAAACATATCCCTCTTCCATTTCCACAAAGACAAAAATCTATACAAAATAAGAAAATGGATGAGGAGATCTTGGAAACATTTAGAAAAGTAGAGGTAAATATACCTTTATTAGAAGCCATCAAGCAAATCCCAAGATATGCCAAATTCCTTAAAGAACTATGCACTAAGAAAAGAAGACTAAAAGACAATGAAAGGATTAATATAAGTAGAAATGTGTCTGTATTAATTGAAAAACCTTTGTCACATATACCAGAAAAATGTAAAGACCCTGGGACGTTTACCATTCCATGCATAATAGGCAATAACAAATTTAAAAATGCCATGCTAGACTTAGGTGCAACTATTAATGTTATGCCTATGACTGTATTTACTTCATTTTCCCTTGGACCTTTGCAAACTACAGGTGTGGTTATACAATTAGCAAATCGAAGCTCTGCACATCCTGCAGGAATTATTGAAGATGTCCTTGTTAAAGTTAACGATTTAATTTTTCCTGTAGATTTTTATGTTCTAGATATGGAAAGTGAGAATTCCACTAATAAAGCTCCAATAATTTTAGGTAGACCATTCTTAAAAACAGCTAGAACAAAGATAGATGTGCATGCAGGAACACTTTCTATGGAATTTGGAGATAGTGTGGTTATATTCAACATTTTAGATGCTATGAAGCATCCTACTGAGGATCATTCTGTTTTTCAAATTGACTTAATAACTGATTTAGTTAAGGATAATATTATTAAGTTGTCTGATGATGTTGACTTTCCTGTATTGTCTGATTTTTATGATTCATTTGTTTGTGATTCATGCATGGATTCTCATCAATGCAACATGTGTGCTAAAATTGAGAAATACCTGCTTAATGATAATAATGATCCAAACTCCCTTAAAATAGAAAATATACTTCTAGATGTTGTTTCAAAAGAATCAAAGTGTGATAATTTGATTAAAGTAGTTACAAATACATCTTATTATGTTGAAGTACAAGTTGCTGAGACAAATTCAACCAAATTGATTCCTTCAATAATGCAGCCTCCTATGTTAGAGTTAAAACCTCTTCCTGAACATTTAAAGTATGCATATTTAGAGGAAGATAAGAATCTTTCAGTGATTATTTCTAACAAATTAAATGTTGATCAAGAAACAAGGTTGTTGCAGATTATTAGGAAGCATAAGAAAACAATTGGTTGGACTTTGGCAGATATCCCAGGTATTAGCCCTTCCATGTGTATGCATAGAATTCTATTAGAGGAAGAAGTTAAACCAGTAAGGCAACTACAAAGAAGACTTAATCCTCAAATCCTTGATGTAGTTAAAAAAGAGGTAACAAAATTATTACAAACTGGCATCATTTACCCTATATCAGATAGCACTTGGGTCATCCCTGTACAAGTGGTTCCCAAAAAGTCTGGAATCACAGTGGTTAAAAATAAAAATGATGAACTAATTCCTACCAGAATCCAAAATAGTTGGCGAGTATGCATTGATTACAGGAAACTTAACAAAGCAACCCGAAAGGATCACTTTTCTTTACCTTTCATTGATCAAATGTTGGAACGACTGGCAGGTAAGTGTTAGTCCTCAAATTTACAATAAATCTTTTAATAAAAATTTCACAAAAATAATAAAAATTTGGATAATTTTTTAGAAAATTAGGTTTTAATTCAATAAATGGATGCTGTTGGAAATAATCTGCCCTTGATCAATTTTCTCTAGTCTTGCAGTGAAAAAGTAAAGGATTCAAGAGAAAATTATACTGGAGGATCTGACGTGTAGCATCAATCCCACGCGTAGCGTCCATAACTACTTTTGATGCTGACGTTACGCGTCAAAGCTACGCGTAGCGTCAGTGCTGCGTGGACTCCACAGCCAAGCTGGCCAAGCACTCACTTAGTGACCCATTATTGGCCACTCCACTCAGCACAATTGGCCAAAACGTAGTGGAGACAGGGACACATGGCCAAACATGATTGAATATAATATTCCAAGGTGGCCACTACTAGCTACGTTAATGGAGGCTGAGTCAGGGGACTGACGCGTAGCGTCAGCACCCTTGCTCAGCCCTATAAATAGGGCCATCCAACACCATTCATCATATCTCATTCTCTATTTTCAGAGTTCTTTCCTCTCTTCTATACTCAAGTTTTGAGTATTTCTTTTAGAGTTTATAGTTCTAGAATAGTTTTCTAGATACTTGAGAGTGTTGTGGTGTATTGTGATCGTTGTATCGTGAAGTTTCCATCGTCTTCATAATGTCAAACTCTGTAAATGTTGTTTCTACTTTTACCATGTGTAACTAATTTGTTTATGTTGGAATTGGTGAACTAATCTATTGATTATAATATTGTGAATTCGACCTCTGCATGTTTATGATTCAAGTCCATGTTAGTATTTCAACCTTTTATTAATATAAACATCAAACGGGAGAATGATTTTCATGTGTATCGAAACTTGTTTTATTAGTATGAATGTCAAACGGGAGAATGATTATTCATGCCGTATTGAAACTTGTTTTGATGGAAGTAAAAGTTGGAATACCCTTAGTATCTCAATTCTATAGGGGTTGTTAACCATTGTTGCCATAAGGCCAGGTCTTAATGCAAGTTTTTACTGAGAAAGCTCACAAGGGATCGGACTTTACGGTGAATTCTTAGAATTTATATCACGAGGGATCGGTTATAATGATTTTAAGCTGCAATGACATGAAACTTGATGATTAAATATGCATGTCTTGAGTTCCTCATTGTTATTCTAGATTAGGGATCCAATTTCCAACATAATTTGTTTATCTGTGTTTATCTCAAGTATCTTACCTATTCTAGATTGCAACTTAACTTTTTAGATAGATTTTTATTTTCTTTTTAGCTCATGAACTACTCAATCATGCTATCCTGTGAATACTGTATAAATTGTATATAAATCATTCTTTTGTCTATAACTTTCGTCACATTTACCATAGTGAATAGAAAATTACTGTTGTTATTGGACTTTCAATCCCAGTGGAACGATATCTAAATTTTGAAAACTACAAACGATTGGTGTGCTTGCCAATTAACAACCCGGTGGTAGAAACAAACGGTTTAGACCCTATCGCCGGGTTAACAGTAAGTCACATTATTGCTTTTTAGATGGATTTTTAGGTTACTTCCAAATTTATATTGCACCAGAAGATCAAGAAAAAATAACATTTACATGTCCTTTTGGCACTTTTACTTATAGGAGGATGCCTTTTGGCTTATGCAATGCCCCTGGTACCTTTCAACGATGCATGATTAGTATCTTTGCTGATTTTCTTGAAAATTGCATGGAAGTATTTATGGATGATTTCACAGTATATGGTTCATCATTTGATGCTTGCTTAAATAGTCTAGATAAAGTATTACATAGATGCATTGAAACTAACCTTGTTCTTAATTATGAGAAATGCCACTTCATGGTAGAAGAAGGAATAGTTTTAGGCCATGTAATATCTAAAAAAGGCATAGAAGTAGATCCTGTAAAAATTGATGTAATTTCTCAATTACCTTATCCTTCTTGTGTGCGAGATATTTGTTCTTTTCTTGGTCATGCTGGTTTTTATAGAAGGTTTATAAAAAACTTTAGTAAGATAGCCCTTCCATTGTCTAACTTACTACAAAAAAATATAGCATTTGACTTTAATGACAAATGTAAAGAGGCTTTTGATTGCTTAAAGAAAGCTTTAACTACCACTCCTATCATCCAGGCACCAGATTGGTCACTTCCATTTGAACTTATGTGCGATGCATTAAACTATGCATTAGGAGCTGTTCTTGCTCAAAGAGTAGGTAAAGTACAACATGTTATTTACTATGCCTCACGAACTTTGGATACTACACAAATAAACTATACTACTACAGAAAAAGAACTACTTGCTATTCTATTTGCACTTGATAAATTTAGATCTTATTTACTCGGTTCAAAAGTAGTTGTATTTTCAGATCATGCAGCATTAAAGTTCCTTTTAAAGAAACCAGATGCAAAACCAAGATTGATCAGGTGGATGTTGTTGCTCCAAGAATTTGACATTGAAGTTAGGGATAAAATTGGAGCAAAAAATTTGGTGGTTGATCACTTAAGCAGAATTGAAAAAGAACTTGACCCAATTTCCATTAGAGATGATTTCCCTGATGAACAACTTATGGGAATACATGATTCTACTTCATGGTTTGCTGATTTGGTAAACTACTTAGTTGCTTCTGTTACTCCCATACATGCATCTAAACAATAAATAATAAAACTAAAAAGTGATTCTAAATACTATGTTTGGGATGATCCTTACTTATGGAAACTTTGTAGTGATCAAGTCATTAAAAGGTGTGTACCTGAAAATGAATTTCATTTCATTCTTACATTTTGTCATACATATGCATGTGGTGGACATTTTGGACCTCAACGTACAACAAGGAAAGTATTAGAATCTGGTTTGTATTGGCTAACAATTTTTCGTGACGCATATACATTTTGTAAATCTTGCGAACGATGTCAAAGAATGGGAAACATATCTCATAGAAATGAGATGCCTCAACAACCCATGTTATTTTATGAAATTTTTCATGTTTGGGGCATAGATTTCATGGGACCTTTTCCTGTATCTTTTGGTTTTGTTTATATACTACTTGCGGTCGATTATGTGTCTAAATGGGTTGAAGCTAAAGCTACTCAAACTGATGATTCTAAAGTTGTTGCAGATTTTGTTAGATCACATATATTTTACAGGTTTGGTGTCCCTAAGGCAATCATTAGTGATCAAGGATCACATTATTGCAACCATAAAATGGAGTCCCTTCTTAAAAAATATGGAGTTATGCATAAGGTTTCAACACCTTATCACCCCCAAACAAATGGACAAGCTGAAGTGTCCAATCGGGAATTAAAAATGATCCTTCAAAAAATAGTACAACCAAATAGGAAAGATTGGAGCAAAAGGTTAGAAGATGCTCTTTGGGCTTATAGAACAGCTTATAAAACACCTATTGGAATGTCACCCTATAGGATTGTTTTTGGAAAATCATGCCACTTACCTGTAGAAATTGAGCACAAAGCTTATTGGGCAGTAAAACAATGTAACTTGGACTTAAATGAGGTCAGTAAGGAAAGGAAACTCCAACTACAGGAACTAGAAGAAATTCGTTTGGAAGCTTATGAAAGTTCTAAAACCTATAAAGAAAAAGCCAAATCCTTTCATGACAAACAGGTCTTGAGAAAAAACTTTTTTATTGGACAAAAAGTTTTATTGTACAATTCACGTCTAAAGCTCATATCTGGTAAGCTTTGCTCTAAATGGGCAGGCCCATTTGAAATAACTAATATCTTTCCTTATGGTGTGATTGAAATTTCAAATAAAGCGACAAACAAGGTTTTCAAGGTAAATGGGCACCGACTTAAACCTTTCTTTCAAGGGTTCCAAGAGCACATAGATACGGAGGTGTATTTGTGTGATGCCAAATATTTTGACTAATTTTTCCTAATAACAATATTTATAAAAAATAAAAAATAAAAAAAAATAAAAAATAAAATAGATATCAATTAATTACATCATCATTCTTTTCGGTGCTAACACTTGTCTTAATCATTATTACTATTATTGTTTTGGCATTATTATCATTTTTCTTGCAGTAGTTAAAAGGTCATCGTCAGGCTCGTGACGTTAAACAAGCGCTTGATAAAAGGCAACCTATCACCTTTTTACATTCTTCATCTCTACTATTCTCTATAATCTCGTTTTCTATTCTCTCTTTTCTAAACAGCCACAACTTCAAAGTAATCTGACAATGAAACAAACCCTTGCAAAACTTAAGGAAAGATTCCCTACACTTCCACGCGATGTGATTGTAAAAATTTACAAAGCTCGAGTTCAAAGGTTAAAACTACTCACATATTTTGGCATTCCAGAGGATGTTCGTTGGCTTATTGAAGCAAAGGTACGTCTCTCTGGTGAATTACATAAGTCCTATATAAAACATTTGCCAGGTATGGGACGTAGTTCTTATTCTAAAAAACGAAGAGCTAAGAGGATGGGAGTTTGCCATAAGTGTGCAAGATGGAATTGTGATACACATTGTAGGAACCCTGGAATGGTATCTATAAATCAGGAGGACAAAATTAAATTTATAAAGGATGGACTGAGTAAAGAGAACTTGGATAACTTAATCCAAACTCTTGAGACGCATCCATATGGAACGATTCAAGGAGTCCTTCTGAAATTATATGATCTATTCATTCAACAAAAAGAAAACTATAGCCTTAGGAATCTGGAGTTAAACGACCCTGTTTGCCAGTTTATAAGAAAACTGGACGGGTAGCAAAAACCTCAACTCATAGAAGGCGTTTAAGCTGTTACTGGACGTAAAACCAGAGGAAGATGTGAGCCATAATCACAACTACTGTATGTATTTACTGTTGTTTTCAATGTTTTACTTTTCTGAATTCACTTTGACTTTTAAAATTACCTATTTTTATTTTCTTCAATCATGTCTTTTCAAATATCTTCATTACCGTCATTTATTTTTATATAATAATAATTATGTAAACTTTTTATCTTTCATCAATTATTTCATCTCAGTTTTTATCTATATAAGGGCGCATAACTCTATATGGAAAACACAAAAAAAAAAGATGAAAAAAATCAAATCCATTTGTGTGTTTGGTGGATCCAACAATGGTAATTGTAAGGAGTACCTAATAGCAGCTACTAAGTTAGGAAAACTATTGGCTGCGAAAGAAATAAAGGTCTTGTATAGAGGAGGAGTACAGGGTTTGAGAGGCTCCATGGCACTATCTGCACTAGTTGAAGGAAGCAACGTCTCTAGTATCATCCTACATCATGTTGGTACTACACCAGCTATTGTTGTAGGTGTTAGGAATCCCTAAGCATGAGCAGCGGAAAAATAAAAGGGATTCCATAGGATTTGCAAGGTTCTGTGTTTCAAAGCACAAAACAATTTCGAATTATTTTAGGTTACCTCTTGAAGAACTCCGAAGCAGTCGTAGCCTCGTCCTTTAGGAGTCCACACGAGCACTCCCACCAGAATTGCAACACTTGCCAACTGCTAGTTTGACGGCGTGTAGCTCTTGCAACTTTTGCGAATTTGTGTCTCACTTGAGTGAACGGCCTATGAGCATCTTATGCTCTATTTATAGGCTTAGGTTTGACCTAATTTGTTCTCTCTAAAAGTGGGCTCCTTACTCATTCCAAATAAGTTAGGCCCAATAGCTTTATTTTAGTCCAACTAAAATAAGACAACATTTTCTGATGGGCTTACTCTATGTGTGTGACCCTATAGGTAAAATACCCGGTCATATTAATAATAAACTATTTTATTATTAATATAAAATAAGAGCGGCATCTAGCAATGCATCATTATGTCTGAATATTATCAACATAACCTATAAGTGATAATTATTTAATACGTTTATTCCTTTTGTCACGATATCCTAATTGGGCCCAAGGCATGGTCGCATCATCCTTGTACGGCCCAATTTATTTTACTTGATACCGGAGTAGACTGGATCCGAATAAATATCTAATATTTATTCTTTCTAGCATGGCCATGCATTTTCTTAGTCTTACTCCATCAAGTGGCCTATGGATATCACTCCTGTCACATAGGAGAGACAAATCCCATCTACATCACTCACATCCCTCTGCATAATTTGTTCATTGCCTAATCACAACCTTTATAGTCCTCTTGTTACAGAAGACGTTTAATTGTATTAAAACAATAAACTCCTCATGTAGGAATCGTAGTGACTTCAGGTCGAAGGACTACATATACCATTATCACATTGAGAATCGTTTATGACAATCATGTAACGATCCATGCAACGTTCTCATGGTGGGTCTGTCCAGTACATCATTACTCTTAATGTGTACCCGTGTGAAGACTCGATATCATCTATATCTATGATCTGTGAGATCAGGTCATCAGTACACTCACACACTAGTCTCAGTGTATTTACATGTCCCCATGTAAATACTTAACTAGGGACATTTTAGGAATAATTTTTATATGACCTATTACTCCAAGGATAAATATGTTTAAAACAATTTTAAACTGAAATATTTATTCTATTGATAAGAAAAATGATACAAATGAAAAAGCATAAAAGCTCATAGTGCATACACCAACAATCTCCCACTTGCACTAGAGCCAATCAGACATTTGCCTAATGCCTAATGATCTAGTGTGCCCCTCATGTTTTTGTTGTGTAAGAGGTTTTGTGAGTGGGTCAGCAATATTCTCATCAGTATGCACCTTACATATCTTTACATCTCCTCGGTCAAGGATCTCTCGAATGAGATGAAATCGCCTAAGTATATGCTTAGATCGTTGATGCAATCTAGGTTCCTTAGCTTGTGCGATTGCTCCACTATTGTCACAGTAAAGAATTATAGGGTCCACAATGCTAGGAACAATCCCAAGTTCTGTTATGAACTTCTTGATCCATACTGCCTCTTTTGCAGCATTTGAGGCAACAATATACTCAGACTCTGTAGTAGAATCAGCAACTGTCTCTTGCTTTGAACTCTTCCAGCTTACAGCGCCACCATTTAGACAAAACACGTACCCAGATTGCGATCTTGAGTCATCCTTATCAGTTTGGAAGCTAGCATCAGTGTAACCTTTTACAATGAGCTCTTCTTCCCCTCCATATATCAAGAATGAATCCTTAGTTTTTCTTAAGTACTTCAGGATATTCTTGACAGCAGTCCAGTGACTTTCACCAGGATCAGACTGGTATCTGCTCGTCATGCTTAAAGCGTACAAGACATCTGGTCGGGTACATATCATGGCATACATGATTGATCCAATAGCAGATGCATATGGAATCTTATTCATCCGTTCTCTTTCTTCTTTAGTGGAAGGAGATTGAGCTTTTGATAAGCTTATGCCATGAGCCATAGGCAAAGTTCCTTTCTTGGAATCTTGCATGTTAAACCTTTTTAACACTTTGTCTATGTATGTATTCTGACTTAGGCCAAGAAGTTTTCTTGATCTATCTCTATAGATCTTAATTCCCAATACGTAGGTTGCTTCACCTAAGTCTTTCATAGAAAAACAGCTTCCCAACCAACTCTTCACAGACTGAAGAGTAGGAACGTCATTTCCAATAAGTAGTATGTCATCAACATACAGGACCAGAAAAACAATTGTGCAGTCACTAACCTTTTTGTAGACACAAGGTTCATCCTCATTTTTAGTAAAGCCAAATTGTTTAACAGCTTCATCAAAACGAAGATTCCAGCTTCTGGAAGCTTGGTTAAGTCCATATATAGAACGTTGTAGCTTGCACACCTTCCTGGATGCTTCAGGCTTAACAAAGCCTTTAGGTTGTGTCATGTACACTTCCTCAAGAAGATTTCCATTAAGGAAAGCAGTCTTGACATCCATTTGCCATATCTCATAATCATGGTATGCAGCAATAGCAAGCAGAATCCGAACAGACTTTAGCATAGCAACTGGGGAAAAAGTTTCATCATAGTCTATACCATGTATTTGCTTGAAACCTTTAGCCACCAACCTTGCTTTAAAGGTACTTATATTACCATCCATGTCAGTTTTCTTTTTGAAAACCCACTTGCATCCTATAGGTTTTACCCCTTCAGGTGCATCAACCAAGTTCCAAACTTGATTAGTGTACATGGAGTCCATTTCAGATTCCATGGCTTCTAGCCATTTCTCAGATTCTGAACTTGCAATGGCCTCTTCATAAGATGTTGGCTCATTTTGATCCATTAGGAATACATCTCCTTCCTGAGTTACAAGAAATCCATATCTTTCAGGTTGTTGACGTATTCTACCTGATCTACGCAAGTCTTATGCTACTGGAGCTGGTGTTATCACAACATTTTATGGGTCCTGCTCCACTTCCACCATTGGCTCTTCAATGCCTTGTGAGTCTTGAATTTCTTCAAGTTCTACTTTCCTCCCACTAATTCTTGTAGAGATGAATTCCCTTTCTAAGAATACAGCATTCCGAGCAACAAACACTTTGCCCTCAGTAGGATTGTAAAAATAATAACCCTTAGTTTCTTTTGGGTATCCCACAAAAAGACATTTATCTGACTTGGGCCCAAGTTTATCAGAACTTTGGCGTTTAACATAAGCTTCACAGCCCCAAATCTTAAGAAAAGACATACTAGGTCGTTTCCCAGTCCATATCTCATATGGTGTCTTTATGACAGCCTTTGATGGAACACGGTTAAGTGTGAAAGTTGCTGTCAACAAAGCATGTCCCCAGAATGAGTTAGGGAGGTCAGTTTGACTCATCATTGATCGAACCATGTCTAACAAGGTTCTATTTCTCCGCTCAGAAACCCCATTCCATTCTGGTGTTCCAGGGGGAGTAAGTTGAGATATAATCCCACACTCTTTAAGATATTCATCAAACTCTAGGCTCAAATATTCACCACCTCGATCGGATCGAGGTGCTTTAATTGTCTTGCCAAGTTGGTTCTCTACTTCATGTTTAAACTCCTTCAAAGGATTCTGATTTATGTTTCATGAGAAACACAAATCCATATCTACTGAAATCATCAGTAAAAGTGATGAAGTAACTAAAACCTCCCCTAGCCATTGTCCCTATGGGCCCACATACATCACTATGTATCAAGCCAAGAAGATCACTCGCCCTTTCACCTTTTCCGGTAAAAGGGGTCTTGGTCATCTTCCCTAATAAACAAGATTCACATGTATCTATTGATTCAAAATCAAAAGATTCTAAATATCCATCTTGATGGAGTTTAGAAATGCGTTTCTCATTTATATGTCCTAGGCGACAATGCCAAAGATAAGTTGGGTTTAAATCATTTGTTTTGACCCTTTTAGTATTAATGTTATAGATAGGGGTTTCGAGATCTAGAACATAAAGTCCATTACTCAAATTTGCACAACAATAAAACATGTCTTTTAAATA
Organism: Clitoria ternatea; assembly: GCA_037962975.1. Lineage (NCBI taxonomy): Eukaryota > Viridiplantae > Streptophyta > Magnoliopsida > Fabales > Fabaceae > Clitoria > Clitoria ternatea. Next base: position 34,805,049 of record CM075670.1, read on the forward strand.
AACAGAACAACTATTGTCCTTTATTGTAAAGGAAAACCCTTTCTTATCAAGACAAGAAACAGAAATAATGTTTCTCCTTATTGCCGGAACAAAATAACAATTGTCCAATTCAAGGACTAACCCTGAGGGTAAGGATAAAAAATAAGTCCCTACAGCTAATGCAGCAACTCTTGCTCCATTTCCAACGCGTAGGTCTACCTCGCCCTTCATCAACTGCCTACTCCTTCTTAGATCCTGCACATTAAGACAAATGTGAGATCCACATCCAGTATCTAATACCCATGATGTTGAAGTTGATATGTTAATTTCTATAACAAAAATACCTGAAGTGGAAGTCTCACTTCCCTTCTTCTTAAGCTCTTCTAGGTACTTTGGACAGTTTCTCTTCCAGTGTCCCTTTTGTCCACAATGGTGACATTTACCTTCCTTAGCCACCCCGCCCACAGGTTTTAAGGCTGATGTACTTGGCTTATCCTTGCCTTTCCAAATCTTCTTGCCATTTCCTACAATAGCCTTTCCTTTGCCTTTATACATGCCCTTTCCTTTACCTTTGCCAGAATTGACCATCATTATGGCCTTGCCCTTTCCTTTAGAAATATTGGGCTCAGCAGTCCTCAACATATTGAGTAGCTCTGGCAATGTTTTGTCCAATGTATTCATGTTGTAATTCATGATGACTGGCTTAAAACTGTCAGGTAATGATTTCAAAATGAGATCGGTAGGCAACTTCTGAGGGAAGGGGAATCCTAGCCTAGCTAGATTCTCCAAGTACCCAATCATTTTGAGCACATGAGGTCCTACAGAACCTCCCTCTTCAAGTCTGTAGCTAAATAGGGCTGAAGAAACTTCATATCTTTCTTGGTCAGCTTGACCTTGATATAGTTTCCTTAGGTTTTCGATCATATCGAAAGCCTCCATATGCTCATGTTGCTTCTGAAGCTCAGGAGACATGGTTGCCAGCATAAGGCATTGGACATCTAAAGCGTCATCCTGATGCTTCTTATAAGCATCCTTGTCAGCTTTAGAGGCATTGTTCGCGGGTGGTTCCGGAATCGGACCTTCCAGGACATACTGCTTTTTCTCTTGTTTAAGGACAATCCTCAAATTTCTATACCAGTCAAGGAAGTTAGAACCAGATAATTTTTCTTTGTCTAGGATTGATCGCAACGAAAGGTTTGAAGGTGTGTTTGACGTCATGGTTATCTAAAACAGAAAATATGTAGTAAGTATCATTTTCAAAACATATTTAAATTATGGTCATTTAAATTAAATATGTCTCCCACTATTTCGGTTCAAAACAAAAATACCCTCCACGAATCAAAAAATCCCGTTGGAAGATTTTCTAGTGGGCTAAGATCCATATTTTGCCAAGCGTTAAGTCAGCTTTGGCTGATCACCTAATACTTGGTTATTTAGGTAGGAAACTTTTTCCAATTGTATCTTTATACAACTCTTAGTCATTGGGTTAAGTAACCATTACTAATTATTCATCTTATGAATATTTAGCCCAATGTTTACGCCTCTAAGTTATATTCAATCCAATTGAAAACTTAGTTAAGTTAAAGCCCAATAAAACAGTTTGGATATTACCATTATCCCATCGTGTCTTACTAATATAAATAATAGTGCCCTGCTTTGGCAGACCCACTATTTATTGACATTAGTGTTGACGAGTGTACTTATTGGAAGGCGTTTATAACTTAATATTATTTTGAGGGATTTTAATTTATTTTAAAATTACTGTCTTTGTTAAACGCTTTAACGTAATAAAATTATCCCCAAAACATGCAAACAAAATTGTGAGATGGTTATGGTCTTCCTAGAAGAAAATAAATAAAAATAAATAAATAAATAAACCTAGAGGAACTATATAGCCAAGGCTTCATGAAGTCCTACTTCTTGAACCCACCATCCTCTTGGAGTCACCACTCCTTGGTTCCTTTCAAAGACAAAAGCGCTTAGAGTCACCACTCTAGTTTTCTTCTAGATCTCTACTTTGTTGCCTCGATCAAGATTACAAGATTTTTAAAGAAACTCGCTTTACATACGAGTAAAGGGTTGAGAAAAGAAATACAACAGAATGAAGAGAGGCACAGCACGCAGGCTGTATTTAAATAAAATAACTAAGACCATAACCATTCACCATGCAACGTGTTAATTAATTAATTATAACCCATTTGAAATAATTTAAAAAAAATAAAATTTTAAACGGGCCATTAAACACGTGGGACGGTAATAAGGCGCTACACAGAGAACGTACAGGGGTCCCGCTACCTGTAGAAATTGAGCACAAAGCTTATTGGGCAGTAAAACAATGTAACTTGGACTTAAATGAGGTCGGTAAAGAAAGGAAACTCCAACTACAGGAACTAGAAGAAATTCGTTTGGAAGCTTATGAAAGTTCTAAAACCTATAAAGAAAAAGCCAAATCCTTTCATGACAAACAGGTCTTGAGAAAAAACTTTTTTATTGGACAAAAAGTTTTATTGTACAATTCACGTCTAAAGCTCATATCTGGTAAGCTTTGCTCTAAATGGGCAGGCCCATTTGAAATAACTAATATCTTTCCTTATGATGTGATTGAAATTTCAAATAAAGCGACAAACAAGGTTTTCAAGGTAAATGGGCACCGACTTAAACCTTTCTTTCAAGGGTTCCAAGAGCACATAGATACGGAGGTGTATTTGTGTGATGCCAAATATTTTGACTAATTTTTCCTAATAACAATATTTATAAAAAATAAAAAATAAAAAAAATAAAAAATAAAATAGATATCAATTAATTACATCATCATTCTTTTCGGTGCTAACACTTGTCTTAATCATTATTACTATTATTGTTTTGGCATTATTATCATTTTTCTTGCAGTAGTTAAAAGGTCATCGTCAGGCTCGTGACGTTAAACAAGCGCTTGATAAAAGGCAACCTATCACCTTTTCACCTTCTTCATCTCTACTATTCTCTATAATCTCATTTTCTATTCTCTCTTTTCTAAACAGCCACAACTTCAAAGTAATCTGACAATGAAACAAACCCTTGCAAAACTTAAGGAAAGATTCCCTACACTTCCACGCGATGTGATTGTAAAAATTTACAAAGCTCGAGTTCAAAGGTTAAAACTACTCACATATTTTGGCATTCCAGAGGATGTTCGTTGGCTTATTGAAGCAAAGGTACGTCTCTCTAGTGAATTACATAAGTCCTAAATAAAACATTTGCCAGGTATGGGACGTAGTTCTTATTCTAAAAAACGAAGAGCTAAGAGGATGGGAGTTTGCCATAAGTGTGCAAGATGGAATTGTGATACACATTGTAGGAACCCTGGAATGGTATCTATAAATCAAGAGGACAAAATTAAATTTATAAAGGATGGGCTGAGTAAAGAGAACTTGGATAACTTAATCCAAACTCTTGAGACGCATCCATATGGAACGGTTCAAGGAGTCCTTCTGAAATTATATGATCTATTCATTCAACAAAAAGAAAACTATAGCCTTAGGAATCTGGAGTTAAACGACCCTGTTTGCCAGTTTATAAGAAAACTGGACGGGTAGCAAAAACCTCAACTCATAGAAGGCGTTTAAGCTGTTACTGGACGTAAAACCGGAGGAAGATGTGAGCCATAATCACAACTACTGTATGTATTTACTGTTGTTTTCAATGTTTTACTTTTTTGAATTCATTTTGACTTTTAAAATTACCTATTTTTATTTTCTTCAATCATGTCTTTTCAAATATCTTCATTACCGTCATTTATTTTTATATAATAATAATTATGTAAACTTTTTATCTTTCATCAATTATTTCATCTCAGTTTTTATCTATATAAGGGCGCATAACTCTATATGGAAAACACAAAAAAAAGATGAAAAAAATCAAATCCATTTGTGTGTTTGGTGGATCCAACAATGGTAATTGTAAGGAGTACCTAATAGCAGTTACTAAGTTGGGAAAACTATTGGCTGCGAAAGAAATAAAGGTCTTGTATAGAGGAGGAGTACAGGGTTTGAGAGGCTCCATGGCACTATCTGCACTAGTTGAAGGAAGCAACGTCTCTAGTATCATCCTACATCATGTTGGTATTACACCAGCTATTGCTGTAGGTGTAACACCCTCGGTTAGATAAGACAAATCCTTCTGTAGGTTCATCCCATTTAACTGAGAGTGTTAACAGTTTTTAGAAAAAGTGAAATTTTTTTTTAAATAAATACGTGGCAGATCAGCGGAAGTAATATTGTATATATCACATAGTCATTCACAAACTGTAAATAATTATACTCTTAACAGAATGGGGCACGCAGGCACCCTTAAATATTATACAGTCATCCGGTGTCTGATTATAAATATTCTATCCTTAATGATTATTCTCAATAGGTTCAGCGTATTGCTGATCTTCACACTCGGGTTCTTGAGTTTCTAATTCCTCTGAAAAATGTTCAACAGTAAGGGTGAGTATAACCCAAGACCCTGATTGGTTCATCCGGTGCGGACATAATCCAGTTAACATACAATGTCACATAGATCATACATTTAGCATATTTATAACAATCAAGCATGTTGTCATCACATAATCGTATATTTAGCATGTTCACAATTATAACAATCAAGCATATTACCATGAAATAAATCATACATATAACATATTCACAATTATAACAATCAAATATGATGTAATGAATGCATGAGTTCGGATCCATTATGATTTATCTTTGATTAAGTCTCATGATGCATGTGGGCCCAATAAATCGTTTCATCTTCTTCTCATTCTGTGGAATATCACCATTCCAATCATCTAGAGCGATCAGGGTCCGCCCAAGTTCCATGTGGTACAAATGAACTCATTGGTTCTCATCATTGATTTAAATATTTTTGGAACTTGGATCCCTACGATCATAGTTACACTCCGTCATTTAGTCAAAGTACACTAGAATTGCATCGTCTCACCCGGCTATCAGGCGCGACTCTAATGCCATTGGGTTGCCGTTCCAGTTGTACTCCCAAGATTCTTCATGGAGATCGAACGTGAGTGTCCTTCACTGTACCAAGTGTATGCTCTAGAGGTTTTTCTTCTTCAAAAATATTTTCATGATGCGAAATGCATTTATCTTATCAATTGATTCCTTGGGTATCTTATGTATTTCCAGTCTCATCATATCATTCTCAAGTTCTTTGAATTTCCTCAATCATTTAAACCTTGTAAGATATTCGTTTATTATTTTTAGAAATATATCTATTAAATATATTCTTCATAAAGAGTAAAATAATATATTCTTTATGTAATTACGCATAATTTAGATATTAACTATGTATAATAATAATAAAACTAATAATAATGATAACAATATTAAGTTGACAGTAAATAATGATAATAATAGAATAAGAATAATAATTATAACTTACCAATAACTTAAAAAGTAGTGAAGATTAGTTTCCAATTAAAAATTCAAGTGAAAAACACTAAAAATAGAGTTTTCTGAGTGGAACAGAGGTAAATCTGAGTGAAATGAGTATGATTCCGAGTGGAATCATACAGAGAAGGGTTCTCCAAGTGATCTGGCTAAAAATCGAGTGAAATGACACTGGAAAAGCTGTTTTCCGACTAAAATAAGTTTGGATCCGAGTGAAATAAAGTGGAATGCTGTATTCCGACTGGAACAGCTTGAATCCGAGTGAAAAATAAGTTTTCCGCATGAGATAGCTATGAATCCGAGTGAAATAAACTGAGCAGAATTTTCTAACTGAAATCAATAAGTAATCCAAGTGAAACAGAAGCTGAAAAATAATTTTCTTAACTAAATATCTTGAATTCTGAGTGAAACAAATTTCTGAGTGAATTAAAATATAAATCCGTGTGAGGTCAGTAGGGAAAATGGTTTCCTGAGTAGCATTGTTTGTAAATCCGAGTGAGAATGAGTCTCTAAGTGAAATAAAGTATATTTCCGAGTGGTATTCAGTCTAAAAGGAGTTTTCTGAGTGAAATGAAGGTGTTTACCGAGTTAAAATCACTGGAAAAAGGTTTTCACGAGTGAAGCTACTTAAATTCTGAGTGAAAATGAGTTCCTGAATGAAATTAAGTATGATTTCGAGTGGAATCAGTAGGAAAAGAGTTTCCTGAGTAAAAATAAGATATTTTCTGAGTGAAACATGAGTTTACCGAGTGAAATTAATTAAAAAGGGTTCTGTCTGAATAAGACATATGTGAATAAAGAAAATCCGAGTAAGATAATCCTGATTCCGAGTGGAATCAGGTTGGGAAAGGTCTTCTGGTGAGTTGACTTTATATACCGAGTTACATCAAGTTGAAAGGAGTTCTTTTAGTGAAAATAACTATTTGCTGAGTGAAATAAGTTGTTTTGCCGAGTGAAATAAGGTTGGGAGGCTACTGTCCGAGTAAAATATGATGTTTTCCGAGTGCAATAAGACTAGGAAGCTACTGTCCGAGTAAAATAGTGTGTTTCTAAGTGAATTTACTGAAAAAGAGTTCTGAGTAAAAAGTAATTATATTTTCTGAGTGAAATTAAGTCAAGTTCCGAGTGAAATAATGTAAGAAAGTGATTTCCGAGTAAAATAAGACTTGGGAGATGCTGTCCAAGAGAAATAGAGTGTTTTCCGAGTGAATTACTATGTTTTCCGAGTGAAATCAACTAGAAAGATACTATCCGAGTATAAATAAGCAAAACCGAGTAAAATAAGTGTAAAACCGGTCGGATTATCATAAAACATAACCTGTTATCATATTTGTTTCACTGGAAATCACACTGTACCCATGATTCTTAATATTTTCAGTCCAATATTTCACAATTCATCAATGATTATATACACTCAGTAACAGATATATATACATACATGCATATACAGATACAATTTAAAGCATTTAATTCATACACACTGAATCTGTCCTCCACTCGGTTTTCCCACAAGGCACCCAAGAATATACCCCCTTACCTCTATGAAGTTCCTGGAGGAGAAGAAAGAGGCTCCCTTCACTGTCCTGCTTCAAATCCGAGTGAAATGGAAGGGAAAAGAGAGAAAGAGACTTGCTGGGCAGGAAGTGATGAAGAGTGTTTGGGTCGTGTGTGTGGTGTGAGTTCTGAGGACCTTGAACTCGTTTAAATAGGGAAAGAGTGAGTGGGTAGACAAGTGGGAGACATCGGTTGGAGAATTAGGTGGAATAATGGAGCCTTTTGACTCCTTTTACAGTCAGCTTTGCATTTGATTGGAATAAAATATATAAAGTTATTGTAATGGAGGCAACTTTCTCCTTTGATTGGTTCGTTGTGCCAATCATTCTTGTTTTATATGATTAAGTGGGCTGACCACTATCCGAAGTGGAATAAAAAAAATATTCAGTGTTGGCAAAGAGGTCGGTATCACATGTGAGGGCGGTATTGGATGTGTGAGGGCGGTATTAAATTATGAGGGGCGGCATGGAGTGAATGAGACGGTGTTGAGTGTGAAGGCGGAGTGCAGTGTGAGGGCGGAGTGCAATGTAAGGGCGGTATTAGATGAGGGCGGTATTGGGTTTGTAAGGGCGGAGTGCAGTGTGAGGGCGGAGTGAAACGTGAGGGCGGTATTAGATGAGGCGGTATTGAGTCAGGGCGGAGTACAGTGTGAAGGCGGAGTGAAACGTGAGGCGGAGTGTAGTTATGGGCGGTGTGTAGTGATTTGAGGGACAACGTCCATACAAGAAGGCGGTGTTGAGTGTGAAGTAGGGAAGGACGGTGTGTGTGAAGGAGTTAAGGACTCCGTCTGTGGAAAGTGGGCGGTGTTGTGATGAACACCGGCTCAGAGCTGTCCGGTGTGAACTCCTATTGTAAGGACGGATCTAGTAGCCATCCGGTGTGTATATATGCTCATTCGGTGTGGTGTAAGTAAGCAAATCTTTTCTTACTTCAGCCATCCGATGTGACATAGAAGACATCGGATGGTTAATGACATCGGATCGCTTGAGCGAAACCCAATTTGCTTGAGCGAATCAGCCAATCTTCACTCGGAATACTTCTTGCCTCATTCGGATTCTCTTCACTCGAACTTACTCAGAAGATACTTCACTCAGAAGAGGGGTCATACCTATAGACTCACTCGGAAATGGTTCAATCTCTCTATATTTCTCTTGGAATGGTTCCTTCTTCCATTTCCACTCGGTTTTCTAAGCAAATACATAAGAAAACGTTCGGAACCCTTCCTAATTGATTCCACAACACACCCCAGTCGGTAGGAAGCATCAAATTAACATAAACATGAGTATTTAAGTATACTTTTACTCGGAATACTTCAATCAGAGCAGTTTTCTTTGGAAAAGAAGTATTTGGCAAGGTTTGACTCGGAAACGAGTCATTCCAGGGTGTTTTGACTCAGAATTTCATCCAGAAGGTGTTCTCTTGAACACACTTCACTCAGAATTGCATCACAGGTCAGGATTCCACTCGGTGGTAGTCCCCTTAGTCATGTTTTACTCGGAAAACATGACACTGACTCGGAATTCCATCCTTCACTCGGAATTTCCAATTATTCACTCTGAATTCCTGTCTGTTACTCGGAACAGAGCTCTTTTCACTCGGTTTTTGCTTAATTTAGCTAATGATCCTTATAATCTACATTGTTATGCGCAAAATGATACTTATGAGATACCACAGACCATCAACAGGGTATATATATTGACTTATTCTTCTTTCAAACCTTCCATAATTCAAAAATTACAAGGATGAAATTGTTTCTAAAAACAGGGATGTTACATTCTCCCCTCCTTTTAGAAATTTCGTCCCGAAATTTAAAGTTAAAACAATTGAGGGTACAATTCTCTCATTTTCTCCTCAATTTCCCAAGTAGCATCCCCATCATCTGTCTGACTCCAAACTACCTTGACCAAAGGGATTTCCTTGCCTCTTAGCTGTTTGAGACGTCGGTCAGCAATCTTAACCGGCGATGCTTCAAAGGTAAGGTTTTCTTTCAGAACAAATTGATCGGGACTTAGAACATGATCAGGGCTTGGTACATATTTGCGGAGTTGAAAGACATGAAAGACATTGTGAAGGTTTATCAGTTCGGGTGGCAGAGCAATACGGTACGCATGAGTTCCTATCTTTTGCAGAATCTGATAGGGTCCTACGTATCTGGGGCTTAACTTCTTGGCCTTCAAAGCTCTTCCTACTCCAGTGGTAGGGGTAACTTTGAGAAATACATGGTCACCTTCTTCAAATTCTAATGGCTTCCGTCGCTTGTCATAGTAACTCTTTTGTCTATCTTGCGAAGCCTTCATTGCTATTTGAATCCTCTAAACTTGTTCTGTTGTCTTCTGAACAATCTCTGGTCCAATTATTGTCTTTTCACCAGTCTCGTACCAACATAAAGGTGTACGGCATTTTCTTCCATACAAAGCTTCATAAGGGGCCATTCCGATGCTTGCATGATAGCTGTTGTTGTAAGTGAACTCAATAAGTGGAAGATATTCTTGCCAATTTCCACCATGTTCCAAAACACAAAGACGTAACAGATCTTCAAGAGTCTTGATTGTTCTTTCTGATTGTCCGTCTGTCTGTGGATGATATGCGGAACTTAACTTCAGACGAGTTCCTAGAGCTTGTTGCAGGCTCTTCCAAAACTGTGATGTGAAACGAGGATCTCGATCGGACACAATCGCAGTGGGAGTTCCATGTAATCGTACAATCTCTTTGATATAGATCTAGGTGAGTTTTTCTAGGGAATACTTCATATTGACAGGAATGAAGTGAGCGGTCTTTGTTAATCGATCTACGATTACCCAAATAGCATCATATCCAGCTGATGTTCTGGGAAATCCACTCACGAAGTCCATAGCAATCTCATCCCATTTCCATTCTGGAATATCCAAAGGATGAAGGGTCCTACTTGGTCGTTGTTGTTCCGCTTTTACCTTCTGATACATCAGGCAAGCTGTTACGTACTCTGCGATATCCCTTTTCATTCCTTGCCACCAGAATAATTTCTTCAAGTCCTGATACATCTTGGTTGATCCTGGGTGGATACTGTACTTACTCTTGTGTGCTTCATCCAGGATAGATCTCTTAAGATCTGCGTTGACTGGAATACAGAGCCTCTGTTGATATTTGATCACTCCATGTTCATCTTTGCTAAACTCTGAGACTCCTTCTTTTGTCTTTTCTGCTAGATCTTGTAATTCCTGATCATTGGCTTGAGCTTCTTTGATTTGTTCCAAGAAATCATTGGAAATCCTTAGCATTCCAACCATAAGGCTTCCCCTTTTTGGTGTTACTGCTAGGTTCAAATCGCGAAACTGTTTAATCAGTTCTAACTCCTTTGTCATCATATATGATAGACGTAAAGCCTTTCTACTGAGTGCATCAGCCACAACATTAGCTTTTCCAGGATGATATCGGAGTTCAAAATCATAATCTTTGATAAATTCCATCCACCTACGTTGTCGCATATTTAACTCCTTCTGGTCGAATAGATACTTCAAGCTTTTGTGATCACTGAAGACTTCGAAGTATGTACCATACAAGTAGTGTCTCCAGATTTTCAAGGCAAACACAACAGCAGCTAATTCCAAGTCATGTGTGGGATAATTAACTTCATGCGTTCTTAGCTGTCTTGAAGCATAAGCAACAACCTTTCTTTCTTGCATTAGGACACATCCTAGTCCTTGTTTTGACGCATCACAGTACACTTCATATGGCTTGGCAAGATCTGGCAAAATCAAGACAGGTGCACTAGTGAGTCATTGGCGTAACTCTGTAAAACTGCTTTCGCATTTGTCAGTCCATTCGAATGGTTGATCTTTACGAGTCAGCTTACTTAAAGGTGCTGCAATTCGAGAGAAATTCTCGATGAATCGACGATAATATCCAGCCAGTCCAAGAAAACTGCGGATTTCCGTCACATTCTTGGGTTGTTCCCAATTTAGTACAGCTTCTACCTTTGTAGGATCCACAGCAATTCCTTCCTTAGAGATGACATATCCTAAGAATTTCACTTCTGTCAACCAGAATTCACATTTTGAAAACTTAGCGTACAATTGCCTTGCACGCAAAGTGTTTAGAACAATTCGAAGATGCTCTTCGTGTTCCTCATGACTCTTGGAGTAGACGAGAATATCGTCAATGAATACAACCACGAATTTGTCCAAGTAATCATGGAAGATTCGATTCATGTATCCCATAAAGACTGCAGGTGCATTTGTAACTCCAAAGGGCATAACAAGATACTCATAGTGCCCATATCGTGTTCTGAATGCCGTTTTGGGTACATCCTCTTTCTTTACCCTGATCTGATGATAGCCTGATCGCAGATCAATCTTCGAGAAGATAGTGGCTCCTCGTAATTGGTCCATCAAATCATCAATCCTTGGAAGAGGGTAACAGTTCTTGATCGTAGCTTTATTCAACTGACGATAGTCAACACATAATCGCATACTGCCATCCTTCTTTTTGACTAGAAGAACTGGTGCTCCCCAAGGTGAGACACTGGGTCTAATCATTCCTTTCTCTAGAAGTTCTTCTAATTGCTCTTTAAGTTCGCTGAGTTCCTTAGGTGACATCCGGTAAGGAGCAATAGAGATTGGTCCCACGCCCGGTATAATATCAATGCTGAATTCGACTTCTCGCTCTGGAGGTAGCTCTCGTATGTCCTCAGGAAATACTTCTGGAAATTCTTGAACAACAGGAATCTGTTCAAATTGAGAAGTGGCCTTACTTTCAGTTTCAGTAAGGATCATGTATAGTTGGACTTCTTTTGAGATTACCTTTTCTGAGCTAACAAGGCAAGAATTTATGACTTGATCATATTCAGATGTAGTAGACCCGTGAGAGATGGATCTATTATGACAGTCAATCAGAATATGATTGGCAGCAAGCCAATTCATCCCTAGAACAATGTCTAGATCAATCAAAGGTAAACATATCAGATCTACCTGATAAGCTTTCCCTTCGATGTTAAGAGGACATTCTAGACATATGTGAGTAGAGCAAATGGGCTTATTGGCGGCAGTTGTGACAATCATTTGATAGGGCAGAGAGGTTGTAGGAAGCTTTAAATGTTTTACACATTTCTCAGATATGAAAGAATGAGTGGCTCCAGAATCATATAATACATTTAATAGAGTACTTCCTATAAAGCATGTACCTTGCACAAGATCGTTCTCTTATGATACTTCTGCACCATTCATGGTAAAAACTCTGGCATTTCCCCCTGGCCTTCCGGTTGAGTTGTTTCCGGGCCTTCCAGGATTATTGTTCTGTCTGAAGTTGTTGTTGCGGGGAACATTTTGCATTCTCGGGGCATTGTTGGTAGAGACATTTGCAGTAGATCCTCCACTTCCTTGACCTGTTGGTCGTACTGCCTGTCTTTGAGTTACTTGTTGTTGGTTATTTTTATTCCTGTACCAACAGTCAACATCACGATGTCTGATCCGTCCACAAATTATGCAGTTTCTACTACTTTGGTTCTCCTGACCTTTAGGAGGAATTCGGTTGGCTGAGTTGAAAGATCGGAAATATGGTTGATCTCCTCGAAAATCCCTTCTTTGTTGTCGATCTGGCATACGTCGCTCTGGCCCATGATTAGACGCTCCAGGTCATCGAAGATTAGAGGTGTTCTCAAATATGCGGCATCTGTCAACCAAAGTAGTGAATTGTGTAATTTGTTGACAACATATGGCTTGACGAATCTCATGTCGTAGCCCTGCTTCGAACTTTGCACATCTTGACGCTTCTCCCATGTGAGTGTAGTAGGGACAACATTTTGCCAGTTCATCAAACTTAGCAGCGTACTCCCCAACAGTCATATTGCCTTGTTTTAGATTGAATAATTCCTGCTCCTTTTGCCTCCTTATGTCTTCGGGGAAATATTTAGCGAGAAATTCTGTCTTAAATCGTCCCCAAGTAATGATATGCCCATCAGTAGCTAGTCTGACTCTAGCATGAGTCCACCAGTGTTCTGCTTCTCCAACCAGCATGAAGACAGCAAAGGTTACACAATCCTCATCAGAACATCACATAGCGACAAAAATCTTTTCAAGGTGTTCAATCCATAGTTGTGCTCCTTCTAGATTGAAGCCTCCTTTGAACTGTGTAGGATTGTTTCTTTGAAAATCAGCTAATCCTTGTATGGCAGAAGCATGAGGTAACTCTTGTCTTTCTATTACCTCCACAATTCTGGTAAGAAGATTCTCCATCACGTGATTGTTATTTTGGCGTGCCATTAGGAATTTGCTGAAAGAATATCAACAAATAGATTCAGGGTATGCGTTATGTGGAGCATTCCATATAGGATATTTAGTCTTAGGAGTGTTATGGACTGTTCAATATTTCTATCAGAGTACGTGGAAACCTAATGGTCCACTCCACAAGCTTAATGAATCGACTATGCTCTGATACCACCTTTGTAACACCCTCAGTTAGATAAGACAAATCCTTCTGTAGGTTCATCCCATTTAACTGAGAGTGTTAACAGTTTTTAGAAAAAGTGAAATTTTTTTTTAAATAAATACGTGGCAGATCAGCGGAAGTAATATTGTATATATCACATAGTCATTCACAAACTGTAAATAATTGTACTCTTAACAGAATGGGGCACGCAGGCACCCTTAAATATTATACAGTCATCCGGTGTCTGATTATAAATATTCTATCCTTAATGATTATTCTCAATAGGTTCAGCGTATTGCTGATCTTCACACTCGGGTTCTTGAGTTTCTAATTCCTCTGAAAAATGTTCAACAGTAAGGGTGAGTATAACCCAAGACCCTGATTGGTTCATCCGGTGCGGACATAATCCAGTTAACATACAATGTCACATAGATCATACATTTAGCATATTTATAACAATCAAGCATGTTGTCATCACATAATCGTATATTTAGCATGTTCACAATTATAACAATCAAGCATATTACCATGAAATAAATCATACATATAACATATTCACAATTATAACAATCAAATATGATGTAATGAATGCATGAGTTCGGATCCATTATGATTTATCTTTGATTAAGTCTCATGATGCATGTGGGCCCAATAAATCATTTCATCTTCTTCTCATTCTGTGGAATATCACCATTCCAATCATCTAGAGCGATCAGGGTCCGCCCAAGTTCCATGTGGTACAAACGAACTCATTGGTTCTCATTATTGATTTAAATATTTTTGGAACTTGGATCCCTACGATCATAGTTACACTCCGTCATTTAGTCAAAGTACACTAGAATTGCATCGTCTCACCCGGCTATCAGGCGCGACTCTGATGCCATTGGGTTGCCGTTCCAGTTGTACTCCCAAGATTCTTCATGGAGATCGAACGTGAGTGTCCTTCACTGTACCAAGTGTATGCTCTAGAGGTTTTTCTTCTTCAAAAATATTTTCATGATGCGAAATGCATTTATCTTATCAATTGATTCCTTGGGTATCTTATGTATTTCCAGTCTCATCATATCATTCTCAAGTTCTTTGAATTTCCTCAATCATTTAAACCTTGTAAGATATTCGTTTATTATTTTTAGAAATATATCTATTAAATATATTCTTCATAAAGAGTAAAATAATATATTCTTTATGTAATTACGCATAATTTAGATATTAACTATGTATAATAATAATAAAACTAATAATAATGATAACAATATTAAGTTGACAGTAAATAATGATAATAATAGAATAAGAATAATAATTATAACTTACCAATAACTTAAAAAGTAGTGAAGATTAGTTTCCAATTAAAAATTCAAGTGAAAAACACTAAAAATAGAGTTTTCTGAGTGGAACAGAGGTAAATCTGAGTGAAATGAGTATGATTCCGAGTGGAATCATACAGAGAAGGGTTCTCCAAGTGATCTGGCTAAAAATCGAGTGAAATGACACTGGAAAAGCTGTTTTCCGACTAAAATAAGTTTGGATCCGAGTGAAATAAAGTGGAATGCTGTATTCCGACTGGAACAGCTTGAATCCGAGTGAAAAATAAGTTTTCTGCATGAGATAGCTATGAATCCGAGTGAAATAAACTGAGCAGAATTTTCTAACTGAAATCAATAAGTAATCCGAGTGAAACAGAAGCTGAAAAATAATTTTCTTAACTAAATATCTTGAATTCTGAGTGAAACAAATTTCTGAGTGAATTAAAATATAAATCCGTGTGAGGTCAGTAGGGAAAATGGTTTCCTGAGTAGCATTGTTTGTAAATCCGAGTGAGAATGAGTCTCTAAGTGAAATAAAGTATATTTCCGAGTGGTATTCAGTCTAAAAGGAGTTTTCTGAGTGAAATGAAGGTGTTTACCGAGTTAAAATCACTGGAAAAAGGTTTTCACGAGTGAAGCTACTTAAATTCTGAGTGAAAATGAGTTCCTGAATGAAATTAAGTATGATTTCGAGTGGAATCAGTAGGAAAAGAGTTTCCTGAGTAAAAATAAGATATTTTCTGAGTGAAACATGAGTTTACCGAGTGAAATTAATTAAAAAGGGTTCTGTCTGAATAAGACACATGTGAATAAAGAAAATCCGAGTAAGATAATCCTGATTCCGAGTGGAATCAGGTTGGGAAAGGTCTTCTGGTGAGTTGACTTTATATACCGAGTTACATCAAGTTGAAAGGAGTTCTTTTAGTGAAAATAACTATTTGCTGAGTGAAATAAGTTGTTTTGCCGAGTGAAATAAGGTTGGGAGGCTACTGTCCGAGTAAAATATGATGTTTTCCGAGTGCAATAAGACTGGGAAGCTACTGTCCGAGTAAAATAGTGTGTTTCCAAGTGAATTTACTGAAAAAGAGTTCTGCGTAAAAAGTAATTATATTTTCTGAGTGAAATTAAGTCAAGTTCCGAGTGAAATAATGTAAGAAAGTGATTTCCGAGTAAAATAAGACTTGGGAGATGCTGTCCGAGAGAAATAGAGTGTTTTTCGAGTGAATTACTATGTTTTCCGAGTGAAATCAACTAGAAAGATACTATCCGAGTATAAATAAGCAAAACCGAGTAAAATAAGTGTAAAACCGGTCGGATTATCATAAAACATAACCTGTTATCATATTTGTTTCACTGGAAATCACACGGTACCCATGATTCTTAATATTTTCAGTCTAATATTTCACAATTCATCAATGATTATATACACTCGGTAACAGATATATATACATACATGCATATACAGATACAATTTAAAGCATTTAATTCATACACACTGAATCTGTCCTCCACTCGGTTTTCCCACAAGGCACCCAAGAATATACCCCCTTACCTCTATGAAGTTCCTGGAGGAGAAGAAAGAGGCTCCCTTCACTGTCCTGCTTCAAATCCGAGTGAAATGGAAGGGAAAAGAGAGAAAGAGACTTGCTGGGCAGGAAGTGATGAAGAGTGTTTGGGTCGTGTGTGTGGTGTGAGTTCTGAGGACCTTGAACTCGTTTAAATAGGGAAAGAGTGAGTGGGTAGACAAGTGGGAGACATCGGTTGGAGAATTAGGTGGAATAATGGAGCCTTTTGACTCCTTTTACAGTCAGCTTTGCATTTGATTGGAATAAAATATATAAAGTTATTGTAATGGAGGCAACTTTCTCCTTTGATTGGTTCGTTGTGCCAATCATTCTTGTTTTATATGATTAAGTGGGCTGACCACTATCCGAAGTGGAATAAAAAAAAATATTCAGTGTTGGCAAAGAGGTCGGTATCACATGTGAGGGCGGTATTGGATGTGTGAGGGCGGTATTAAATTATGAGGGGCGGCATGGAGTGAATGAGACGGTGTTGAGTGTGAAGGCGGAGTGCAGTGTGAGGGCGGAGTGCAATGTGAGGGCGGTATTAGATGAGGGCGGTATTGGGTTTGTAAGGGCGGAGTGCAGTGTGAGGGCGGAGTGAAACGTGAGGGCGGTATTAGATGAGGCGGTATTGAGTCAGGGCGGAGTACAGTGTGAAGGCGGAGTGAAACGTGAGGCGGAGTGTAGTTATGGGCGGTGTGTAGTGATTTGAGGGACAACGTCCATACAAGAAGGCGGTGTTGAGTGTGAAGTAGGGAAGGACGGTGTGTGTGAAGGAGTTAAGGACTCCGTCTGTGGAAAGTGGGCGGTGTTGTGATGAACACCGGCTCAGAGCTGTCCGGTGTGAACTCCTATTGTAAGGACGGATCTAGTAGTCATCCGGTGTGTACATATGCTCATTCGGTGTGGTGTAAGTAAGCAAATCTTTTCTTACTTCAGCCATCAGATGTGACATAGAAGACATCGGATGGTTAATGACATCGGATCGCTTGAGCGAAACCCAATTTGCTTGAGCGAATCAGCCAATCTTCACTCGAAATACTTCTTGCCTCATTCGGATTCTCTTCACTCGAACTTACTCAGAAGATACTTCACTCAGAAGAGGGGTCATACCTATAGACTCACTCGGAAATGGTTCAATCTCTCTATATTTCTCTCGGAATGGTTCCTTCTTCCATTTCCACTCGGTTTTCTAAGCAAATACATAAGAAACCGTTCGGAACCCTTCCTAATTGATTCCACAACACACCCCAGTCGGTAGGAAGCATCAAATTAACATAAACATGAGTATTTAAGCATACTTTTACTCGGAATACTTCAATCAGAGCAGTTTTCTTCGGAAAAGAAGTATTTGGCAAGGTTTGACTCGGAAACGAGTCATTCCAGGGTGTTTTGACTCGGAATTTCATCCAGAAGGTGTTCTCTTGAACACACTTCACTCAGAATTGCATCACAGGTCAGGATTCCACTCGGTGGTAGTCCTCTTAGTCATGTTTTACTCGGAAAACATGACACTGACTCGAAATTCCATCCTTCACTCGGAATTTCCAATTATTCACTCGGAATTCCTCTCTGTTACTCGGAACAGAGCTCTTTTCACTCGGTTTTTGCTTAATTTAGCTAATGATCCTTATAATCTACATTGTTATGCGCAAAATGATACTTATGAGATACCATAGACCATCAACAGGGTATATATATTGACTTATTCTTCTTTCAAACCTTCCATAATTCAAAAATTACAAGGATGAAATTGTTTCTAAAAACAGGGATGTTACAGTAGGTGTTAGGAATCCCTAAGCATGAGCAGCGGAAAAATAAAAGGGATTCCATAGGATTTGCAAGGTTCCGTGTTTCAAAGCACAAAACAATTTTGAATTATTTTAGGTTACCTCTTGAAGAACTCCGAAGCAGTCGTAGCCTCGTCCTTTAGGAGTCCACACGAGCACTCCCTCCAGAATCGCAACACTTGCCAACTGCTAGTTTGACGGCGTGTAGCTCTTGCAACTTTTGCGAATTTGTGTCTCACTTGAGTGAACGGCCTATGAGCATCTTATGCTCTATTTATAGGCTTAGGTTTGACCTAATTTGTTCTCTCTAAAAGTGGGCTCCTTACTCATTCCAAATGAGTTAGGCCCAATAGCTTTATTTTAGTCCAACTAAAATAAGACAACATTTTCTGATGGGCTTACTCTATGTGTGTGACCCTATAGGTAAAATACCCGGTCATATTAATAATAAACTATTTTATTATTAATATAAAATAAGAGCGGCATCTAGCAATGCATCATTATGTCCGAATATTATCAACATAACCTATAAGTGATAATTATTTAATACGTTTATTCCTTTTGTCATGATATCCTAATTGGGCCCAAGGCATGGTCGCGTCATCCTTGTACGGCCCAATTTATTTTACTTGATACCGAAGTAGACTAGATCCGAATAAATATCTAATATTTATTCTTTCTAGCATGGCCATGCGTTTTCTTAGTCTTACTCCATCAAGTGGCCTATGGATATCACTCCTGTCACATAGGAGAGACAAATCCCATCTACATCACTCACATCCCTCTGCATAATTTGTTCATTGCCTAATCACAACCTTTATAGTCCTCTTGTTACAGAAGACGTTTAATTGTATTAAAACAATAAACTCCTCATGTAGGAATCGTAGTGACTTCAGGTCGAAGGACTACATATACCATTATCACATTGAGAATCGTTTATGACAATCATGTAACGATCCATGCAACGTTCTCATGGTGGGTCTGTCCAGTACATCATTACTCTTAATGTGTACCCGTGTGAAGACTAGATATCATCTATATCTATGATCTGTGAGATCAGGTCATCAGTACACTCACACACTAGTCTCAGTGTATTTACATGTCCCCATGTAAATACTTAACTAGGGACATTTTAGGAATAATTTTTATATGACCTATTACTCCAAGGATAAATATGTTTAAAACAATTTTAAACTAAAATATTTATTCTATTGATAAGAAAAATGATACAAATGAAAAAGCATAAAAGCTCATAGTGCATACACCAACAGTAGGAACTGAGGTAAAAGTTACAAGCATCCATCAACGAATGGCTCGTATGGTTATAGGTGCTGAAGCCTTTATCGCACTTCCTGGAGGTTTTGGTACTTTTGAGGAAATATTTTACATTTTATCAGGTGTAGCATGAACCTTCATAAAAAGCTATTAGGATTATTAAATATTAATGGTTTTTATGATAGTTTGTTAATGTTTTTAGATAAAGTTGTGGAACAGGGCCTTATAACTCAAGATGATCGATCATTCATTCATGCTTCATCAAATGCAGATGAATTGATTGATATTTTGCAGAGCTTTTTACCCCAACCTCAACCCCTCTTGAAGCAAGATAAGGATCACACACACAAGCGAAAGAATCCAGAACCAGACACCACCCTTCGGTTATAACTTCTTTCTCACCTTTATCTATATTTTTAAAAAATAAAAAAAGATTAAAAATTGAAAAAAAAAGAAAAAAATAGTCTGTGGAAATCATAAAAGACATTGAGGAAAATGTCTTGAATAAGTATGGGGGGGTCTGAGTTATATATATATATATATATATATATATATATATATATATATATATATTCTATTTTTTTTTGTGAGGGATAGACAGAGTAAAGATTAATTTGGGAAAGTTGCATCTAAAATCATAAAGATACATCTTTGAGAACCAAAGTCTTGAGACGTATCCTTCACTATATAGTGTCAGTATCACTTTTGTTTAATTTTTTTGTTTTAAAATAATTTTTTTTTGTCATGAGTACTTTTGTTAGAATGGGCTGAGTAAAGAGTCCAAACTCTTGAGACGCATCCTCACAACAAAGCTCACTCAGATAACTACAATCGTTTCACCTTCCATATCAAAACCATTTTTCATTAAAAAATAAATAAATAAAAAATAAAAAAATAAAAACACATACACACACAACCACTATCTTTGATTTAGTGTCTGGTATCATTTACCTTTACCTTTACCACGATCATTTCCATCCGGCATTCTGCAATCATAAACATCATCTTCATCAGCCTCCAGCCCCCACACTTTACCTTCTTCCTTTTCTTTCAGATCGGAGCCACACCTTACCACTCATTAATCATCAGGTTCTTTATTTTCTCTTAATGGATGATATAGCAGAGTCTTTCTATAGGCATACGGATGAATTAAGATGTATGTTATTGGTCTTGATGCTACTCATGGTTGTGTTGATGATATTTTTCTTTTGGGTTCTAACACAAGTCCCATGAAACTAGGTTATATGACATAATCAAATTGTTTAGTTATACTAATCATTTCACATGCAATTGAACTGACCAATTTGTTGTAGGTATCTTCGTTACTAAGCACCCTTGAAAAAAAGTACAGAGCAAGAAGCATAAGGAACAAGATCCTGACACCAATATTTGGTTATGATTTATTTTTCCTTCTTTGTTTCTTGTTCACAAAAAAAATCATCATTTCCAAGTTTTTTATTTTAAATTCTACATGCTTTTCACTAATTTTTTTTAATTTGTCTGAGTAATGAGTAATTACATCACCCTTGTCCAATATTTTATGACATGTGGTGAATAATTTCCTTGCATATTAATTTAATAAGTTGTTTGTGAAGATCAAATTGTATATGAATTGTGATAGATTGACCACCCTCGGTGAGATTTTGAGCTTAATTGGATGGACTAGATTATGCTATCTTTCTTTTGTTTTTGATTGACCCTTATTTGTTAGTATTCTAGAACTTGACTTGTTTCTTTTTGATGTATTATGTTCCATGTGCATGCTTTGATGTGATTAAGGCCATTTTTGTTTTAACTAGCCACTAGCCATATGCCTTACCTTGCACATTTTCCATTGTTACCCACATTGAGCCTATATCCATTTCTTGATTTAGCCACATAATTAGCCAATAGCCCAAAAAAAATGACCACCTTTGCTTAGAAATTGATTAGGAGTTTTAGAACTACTATGAATAAAGATTCTTGATGATTGTGGAAATGTACCCAAAATATATATGTTGTTGTTTCATTGTTCAAAAAGAAAGTAAAAAAATAATTAAGAAAAAGAAGAAGTGGTGAATATATGTATGAAAATAATCAGGAGGATTTATTGTCATGTTTTATCCTCCATTATGTTTCATTTTGCTAAGTCTTGAGTTTCAAAATGAACTTCCACAATCACTGAATCACTTACTCTATTTCTCTTTTTCAACCCTAAGTTTAGCCATACTATTTCATTTTATCCACACTATATCACCTTGGCCCCATTACAACCTTAATAAAGTCCTTTTGATCTCTGCATGCATATGTGTTCAAATATGGAAATTAGAAATTTGTCAAGCCTATGGTAGTGCTAATTTATTTGGGTGATTTCTGAGAGTATACACAAACCCAAACAATTGAGATATAGAGAGCATGAAGAGAACATTTATCACATTTTCATCCACTCTTTGATTTGATCACTCAATTTGTGAAACTAGTATGTAATGCTTCTTATTCACACTTATCATGGCTTCTTGATATAAGCGATGATGTGTATTACTTATTATTTAAGACTTCAAAAAAAATCAATTTGAAAAAAAAAACTTTTTCTGTTGTTTCTCATTTTAGTTTTTGGTTTGGTTTTGCCCTGGAGTGCAAAAGCTTAAGTGTGGGGGAATTTGATAAATCAATTTTAATACACTTCTTATAGTTTTACACTTGGGGTTTATTATATAATTAATATGTTTAATAATAGTATTTTAATTAAGTTTTATGTTGTTTAGTTAAATTGAAGTATTATGTATATATGTTTCAATTTTTGTTTTTTGTATGTATCTTGAGTATCTTGCCTTATTTTGGCCATAACTTGGGTTTTTGTGATCCAAATGGGCTAATCTTGGAGCCCATGGAAATATAAGACAGAGGGCTACATCATGATGATCAGATTTGGTTATTTTGCATCTAAAAAAAATAAATAAATGGAGCTTGAATCAATCAGCCCTCATGTGTCCCACCAGCATTGACATTGTTCACCAAAATACACATATCTAGAGCTGTAGATGTCTAAATGACCTCATTCTTACGCCAAATTCTCAATAAGACAGAGATCTATAACTTTCATGTTGAAGGTTTTGCGAAATTTGGTCATCTAGAAGGTCATATTGGACACGCAAGGTGGAGAAGATAAAGAGGAGAATGAATTTTAACACCTACCATTATCTTCTTTTGAATTATTGTAATTTCAAGCCCACCAATGTTGAAAAAATGCATTAATAATCAGAAAATGAATGTATAGTATCATCATATCTTGCCTATAAATAGATGCTTGAAGTTGTAAGGAAGATACACAAGAAATACATAAGAAATACATGCTTTAGTTTTCATTACATTTCTATATCTTTGCTTTAGTTTCTTAAGTTTTAGTTCTTACTCTTGCTTTATTTCCTTGTTCTATATTCAATCCCTCAAGTTATGGTTTTCATTTCCCTTCCTCAATATCAAGTAAGTTAATTTTATTATTTGTTATTTACTTTTATAATCAAAGTTATAGTTAATTTAATATTAGCTTTCATTGTTAAAACTTATCATGGAAGCTTAATCTTTTAAAATAACTCAAGGAATTTAATTTTTCTTTATATTAACTTTGAGATCTTGCTCTTAATATTTTGATTGAAGACAATTACTTTTCTTTGTTTCTCAAATATTTATGATGGTAGATTATTTAAGTATATAACCGATTGGTATATAATTAAACAATCTATAATCTAAACTGATGTTGGTTGGTTAATCAATAATCAATTTAAGAACAAAGATTAAGTCACTAAATAAGAGATTTCTATTTAGTTTCTTAACTTAATCAAACTATGGTTTTAAAGTTATTTTAGTAATTAATAAGAATATATCAATTGATTATTCTTATTAGTTCATTAATTTGATTTTAGAAGATTTTCTAGAATATAATCATTTAGGGATTCCAAATGATTCAAGATTGAGAAATTAATTATATTTAATCATATTTGTGATCAATGATTAGTTAAGTAAAGATTTATTAATTCCTTGGGTTGGTTCTTTCTAAATTTGATTATTTTCCCTCATAAATTTACTTTTTACACTATTATATAATTACTTAATTCTCCTTTCAATCTCAACACAAATTCCCCCTTTATTATAACTAAATTGAGTGTAACTACTTAAACTAAGGTCCTCGAGAAACGACTAAGGTTGTTCACCTTATACTATATTAATTTAACTTTTTATTTGACCCGACAACGACAGCGTGTCATTAGGTTTTCACCAAGCCCACCAATATCCATAAATACATCATAATTCTCATCTCCTTCCAACCATAAATGCATCTCCACCATTGACCCCTCATAAAAACTCATATTTATGGCAACCTACCTAGGGCTCATGCATTAAATGCTTTCATTTAAACACCCCACATACTTTAAATGTTCTCTTAACAACAAAAACCTTATAACTAAGGGTTCATACTCTTGGGAAATAGTAAGAATCATACCTCAAGAGAAGAAAAGAGAGAATATTCAAGAGAGGAAGGGTGCCCCATAAAATTGAGAAGAAGAAGAGAGAAGGAACTTTAAGCTACAAGTCTTCTTCAAGCTTTTACAAGACCAAAAATAGAGAAGGAAGATGGGGCCACCACCATTGCTTAGGGTTTTTGGAAGAGAGAAAGAGGAAAATGAAGAAGGGAAATAAGAGAAGGAGAAGAGATGAATGTTTGCCAAATGGGTCTCTGAGGCCAACAAAAATTAAGAAGAGGGGCAAGGGCTTTTGGTTTTATTTTTAACCCACTCTTTAAAGATTCATCGTTTTATGGCAAACAGGATCTCTGTTCGGGCTCAATACTTCATCTAAAAATTATTCCGATTACATATCCAGACTCCCGATAATATTCTTAACAGCCCTGACCAATATCATCCCAATCGAAGATACTTGGTCCGACACCCATATTTTAATCGGATCCAATTTTAACTTATAAAGCCCTAACAAATTATGAATAACCCCAAGAATCTTAATTTAATTATTTCTAATCTTTTGGGATATTAATTCACTCACATATAATTATTTAGTATTTATTCCTAATATTTAATCATTTATATAAAATTAGGGATGTTACAGTCGCTGTAGTGGCTTGTAGTTGTCCGAGAAAATGTTAGAATTTATGTAGTTTGATTTAGTCCAACATCAAATATTCTTAAGGGACCTTTGCCTTCCATGTTACTATATAGGTAACACCTTGTAATATTTTTAAACACATAAAAATAAATACTTTCTAGTATAGTCATGATGTAGGTACATACACTGTGTGCTGAACCATGTTAAATTCTTGTGTCGTTTCTCTCTCTATCATTTTATTTCTTTTAATTATTTTTCTCCTAAGAATTGGTATCAAGAGCCTATATGATTTAGTGACTTTAAATTCTGGAAGATGTTAGTGAAGGCATTGTCAAACATGTATGAGAAACCATTCGTAGCCAACAAAGTATATTTGATATACGCTAGCTAGTGAACCTCAAAATGGGAGAAGGTTATTCTGTAACTAATCACATCAATAAATTTAATACAATCCTTGACCAGTTGGTGTCAGTGCAGATTACCTTTGAAGATGAGGTGAAAACATTGATTCTACTATCATCTCTATCAGATAGTTGGAGTGCAACTGTTACTACATTCAGTAGCTTTACAAGGAATAAAAAATTGAAGCTGGATGACATTTGTGACTTGATCTTAAGAGAAGATGTTCATAGAAAAGACTCAGGAGAGTCTTTTAATCCTGTTTTTGGTTCAGCATTAAATACCAAAAATAGGGGAAGGAGTAGCTAAAAGGGTCAGAAATAAGGTCAAGGCAGATCAAAATCTAGAGGGAAAAGGCAAACAAAGTTTGGAATGATATTTTTTGTTGGAATTGTGACAAAAGAGGTCACTTTACCAATCAATGTAAAGATCCAAAAGGGAAAAACAAAAATAAGAAGCGTGATGATAATGATGATGAATCCGCATATGTAGCAACTAATGAAATTACATATACATTAATTTGTAGTTTAGATAGTCCAATTGACTCATGGATTATGGACTCAATTGCGTCATTCCACACTACATCTTCCTTAGAACTATTATCTAACTATGTTTCTAGAAATTTTGGGAAGGATTACCTTGCAGATGGCTAATCTCTTGATATTATGGGAAGATGTGATATTAACATCAGAACCTATAGTGGGACCCTATGGACATTGTATAATGTCAGATATATCCCTGCCTTAAAGAGAAACTTAATATCCATAGGGTAGTTGGATAATGAGGGGCATCACACAATTTTTAGAAATGGAACTTGGAAGGTAACGAAAAGAAATTTAGTTGTTGCTTGTGGAAAGAAGCGAGGGTCCCTTTACATGATTATAGATAAAGATGTGGTAGTAGTCACTGGAGCTGACAGTAGTTCCTCCTTACGACATCAAAGGCTTGGGCATATTAGTAAAAAAGGAATGAAGCTTATGGTGTTAAAAGGTAAACTATCTAGCTTGAAGCATGTTGGTGTTGGTGTTTGTGAACATTGTATCTTCAGAAAGTAGAAAAATGTTAGTTTCTCAAAGTCAAGAAAGACATCTAAAATTGAAAGGCTAGAACTTGTGCATACAGATGTCTAAGGGCCAACTCTAGTAAAATCCCTTGGAGACTCACTATTATGTCACCTTCATTGACGACTCTACAAGAAAGGTATGAGTCTATTTTCTTAAAAATAAATTTGATGTGTTTTCTGTGTTCAAAAGATAAAAAGCAAAAGTTGGAATTCAAATAAGTTTAAAAGTTAAAACTCTAAAATCTGATAATGGTAGAGAGTATGATAGCTAAAAATTCAAAGACTTTTGTTCAAAAATGGGATCAAAATGATCAAGACAGTACTAGAAACACCAAAGCAAAATGATATGGTGGAAAAGATGAACAGAACCTTGAACGAGAAAGCTAGATGCATAAGAATCCAATCTGGCCTGCCTAAGGTGTTTTAGGCATATGTAATAAACATGACAGCCTATCTCATAAATAAAAGACCATCAGTTCCTTTGGATTATCAGTTACCTGAAGAAGCATGGTCTAGAAAGGAGGTAAATTTTTCATATTTGATAGTTTTTGGTTGTGTCTCATATATTCTAATTGACTATGATAGTAAAGATAAATTGAACCCTAAGCAAAAAGATGTTATTTCACTGGTTATGGATTTAACATGTATCGTTACAAGTTTTGGAATGAGCAGAACAAGAAAATCACCTTTAATGAAAACATGTTCTATAAAGATAGGTCTGTAGAATCCATATGTGTAGATAAACAGTCAAAGCTTTTGAAAAAGTGGCATTAGAAGAAATTTCAAAAAGTGATTTAGCTAAAAAAAAGGCAGAATATAAAGGTGGAGCTTGAGCTAGAATTAGAGAAACTCCTGAGACCCAACTAAGAAGATCTAACAAAACAAGAGTAGCACCACAGAGGTATTCCCCTTCATTGCATTACTTGTTGTTAACTAATACTGGTGAGCCAAAATACTTTGTTGAGGCCATGTAGAGGAATGACTTTATTAAGTAGGAGCCAACAATGAAAAATGAGATGAAATTGCTTTAGAAGAATAAAACTTAGCCTTTGACTAAGCTACTAGAAGGAAAAAAGACTTTGCATAATAAATGGGTTTATAGGTTAAAGGAAGAACCTGATGGCAACAGAAAATACAATGTAAGACTTGTAATGAAAGGATTTTGAGCAAAAATAAGGAAATTACTTCATAGAGATTTTCTCCCCCGTTGTCAAGATGACTACTGTCAGAGTTATCTTGAGTATTGTAGTTGCAGAGAATCTTCATTGGAGTAGTTAGATGTCAAAACTGCATTCCTACATGGGGATTTAAAAGAAGACATCTTTATGATGTAGCCAGAAGGTTTTGAAGTACAAATCAAGGAGAATCTTGTATGCAAGCTTCACAAGAGCTTGTATGGCTTGAAACAAACACCAAGACAGTGGTACAAGAAGTTTAATGAGTTTATAAGAAACTCAAATTTTCAAAGATGTAAAGAAGATCATTGCTGTTATGTTTGGAAGTATGTTGACAGTTATATTATCCTTGCTTTATATGTTGATGACATATTGATTGTAGGGTCTTGGTCTGGCCAAATATTAACAGGTTGAAATAACAGTTGGCAAAAAAACTTTAAAATGAAGGATCTTGGTCTGGCCAAACGAATTCTTGGTATAAGAATCTTTATAAATAGACCAGAAGGAATTTTGAAATTATCCCCAGAGACATATATAGAAAAATTGCTTGACAAGTTTAATGTTGGAGACGCCAAGACCAGGAATACCCCTTTGGGAACTCACTTAAAACTTTCAAAGAGGCAATCTTCTCAGATAGACGAAGAAGAAATTTACATGTTCAAAGTACCATATGCATTTGCAATAGGAAGCTTGATGTATGCTATGGTTTGTATCATACCCGACACAACACATGTAGTGGGAGTTGTGAGTAGGTTCCTACCCAATCCTGGAAAGAAGCATTGGGAAGGTGTGAAGTGGATATTGAGATATATAAGGGGTACTTCAAGGATGTATTTATGCTTTATGAGAAGCAGACTCACTTTACAGGGTTTTTCAATGTAGATTTGTGAGGAGATTTACATGGTAGAAAAAGCACCACAAGTTACATTTTTACCTTGAAAGTTTAAATTCCAAGGAAGAGTTGTTTTCTCAACCACTAAAGCTGAAAATGTTGTTATCTCAAAAGTAGCCAAGGAGATGTTATGGCTAAAGAACTTTCTCAATGATTTAGGGAAGGAGTAAGATAATTTTCCATTGTTCAGTGATAATCAGAGTGCTATATGTCTTGTTAAAATTCCAGCTCTTCATTCTAAAGGCAAGCAAATTAAATTGAAGTATCATTTTATTAGAGATTTGAGAAGTGATGGAGACTTATCTTTGTTGAAGATCTTAGGATAAGAGAATCTAGTTGATATGTTGACCAAGACTGTCACAACTGATTAAGTTGAGGCTTTGTATTGCCTCAATTGGCCTTTGAGGATAATTGATGATGAAGGCGCTACACTAAGTGGAAAGTAGATAAGCTTATTACAAGGAATTGATGTGAATCAAATTTCAAGTGGGAGAATTGTTAGAATTTATATAGTTTGATTTAGTTTCACATTGAATATTCTTAAGAGACTTTTTCCTTCCGTGTTACTATATAAGTAACACCTTATAGTACTTTTAAATACACCAAAATAAATAGTTCCTAATGTAGCTGTGGATGTAGGTATATACACCATGTGCTGAACCACGTTAAATTTCGTGTTGTTTATCTCTCACTCTCTCTCTTATTTTATTTCTTTTAATTGCTTTGCTTCTAACAAAAAATACAGTGGTGGCTAGGTGTGGGTTCGTGCGGAGGGTGATGGGCAGCGGTGATGGTTTAATTAGTATAAAAGGAAGAAGGAAGAATAGAAGGATGAGAAAAAAGAAGTAGGAGAGAAGGGAAAATAAGAACCAGACAGATTTATTTTAATTTTGGCGCTTACACATCCCATGCCAATACCAAATTTAAAATTGACGCGTAAGATATGACAAAACTAAATATCATTCCTTTTTTCAGTTTTTGGACTGGGAGTGAGATATGTACCATGTTAAAGCTATAAAATCCCACGTTAGTATTGAGCATCATTTCTCTTGTTTAATCAAGTTTCTCTTATCAGGTAAGCATTGTTATTTCATTTAGTAAGTTGCAATTATTTGAGCATCTGTTATTTTCGCAATTGTCCAGCATGTTCAGTGCAGTTGTACAGGTGATGTGTGAACTTCTTATAATTATTTCAATATGTTTGCAGCATCTGTGTTTTGGAGCATCATTTTAGTAGCATTTAGGAATATGTTGATTGGAAATGTAACAGTGGCAATAAGAGGTTGTTGTAATTTAAGAGCTTGGTGCAATTTATTATTATATCTTGAATATCAGTGGCTATGGGACGTGTGGCACTGTTGCGACAATTTTTCGTATCTCTTAGAATTGATTATAGCTTATAATGCATTATAATTTTCTCTTGTATAATGTTATACCATTTTTGCTTCTTTTAAAAAATATAATGCATTAGTTAAAAAGAATTTAATTTGTCACTTAGGATCTTTTTAATTACTATTAAATAATGGTTGTTTAGAAGTGTGGTATTTTACATTTTATAAGTAAGTCTGACTAGGTTATTTGTCTTATTTATGTTAATAAGTTTTGCTTACAAACATTTTTAAGAAACAAATCTCAAACATGCTACCTTAAAATGGGTTAGACTAAACCTATAAAATTACGCATATAACAGGTAAATGAGTCAAATTCAGACGTTAAAATTTTTATAGGTCAGACTCAGACTTAGCAAAAGTCCATCAACCTAACTCATTCCCTCTCATATTTATTTTGGGACTTATGTATGAGCTTTTATTGAGTTCCTAATATTTAAGTATAAGAATTTCGTAAATTGGAAAAAATAGGAAAGAGTGAAGTATACCTATGCAATTATTAAAAGTTAATTTAATAACACTTTTAATCTAGATAAAAAAATAAAAAGAAAATTTTTCATTTTAAAATTCACATGATTATAGTTCTTATTATTTCCTAGGTACATTTAACAAAATTTCCATAACAACTTTCTACTTTAGAATTAATACTTAGGCATGGTTAAGAACCGATCTAATGATGTTTAAGGATTCAAGTAAACACTATATGTTCTAATTGGATAAGTTATGATCCCCTCATTCTAGGATACAATTTACATTATAGGCTTTGTTGTCATAATAAACACAAATTTAAGATAAGCAATGGATTTGGTAACTTATTTTATTTTATCTTCTTTATCTTGATCTTATTTAAATCATAAAATAAATTCTTAAATTTTTAATATGTAATTATATAAATTAATGATTTCTTTTGCACCACTCATGATTAATCAAATGTGGCTCAGTTGGCAACTCAAATTAAAATTGTGGGAAAAGCTTCAGGTTTAATTTCTACTAAACATACTTATTGAGAGGGGCGAGGAACTTTAATTATGACTAAGTTCCAAACAGGATTGTCTCCAAAAGAGGATACTTGTGGTTAATAAAATGAAATATTAACTTCGTTAATCTAAGGTTTATCAATTAGTTTTTCTTTCTTTGCATAAAGTTCTTCTTCTTATTCTTCATCTCCACCATGGTGAATTCCACCATGGATGCAACAAACCCTTATTTCATGTCATTATATGAGAAACTAGGGTTAACATTGTTTCCGTTCATCTTAAAGGCAAGAACTATCACTCATTGTTAAAGGTTATGACCATGGGCCCCTTAGGTCCAAAAACATGATTGGGTTTATTAATGGTGTCGTTTTCAAATATAGTCCCACTGATCCTCTTAGGATCGTTACAACACCATGACTAATATTATGGCTTCATCACATTATGGATTCTACAATCTTCAAAACATTATTTGGATTGAAATTGAAAACGAAGTTATTGGACAAATTTGAAAGAACGGTACCAAGGTGATATTTTTCACATTTCCAATATGTAAGAAGAACTATATTTTTTTTCATCAAAAGGGTTTATCAATCATCTTTTATTTTACTCACCTAAAATTTTCATGGCAAGAATGTCACAAATTTCACCTAATTCCTTATCTTGTGTGTTGTTAAGTATTCTTGCAGTTTGGTCCATACAATCAAGAACTACAAGGAAAATGTGTTCCTTATACCATATGACAAGAAATATCATCAATGTTTATTATAAGAAACATAACTACCTTTTCACTATCAAAGAATAAGCGTAGCTCATAATATGGTTGTAGGCTTTTTTTATTAGTAGTGTTCATGTGAAAATTATTTACGAAATTGAGGTTGATTTTGAAAATATTTCATGTCTGGGGTTTATTTATGTGTCGTATGAGCTAGGTGCAACAAGGGTGTCATCTTCAAGCCATATGACACATGTAGAGAGCTCCACGTAGCTGTGTTGCCTAATGAAATGACGACACGAGGGTGGTGCATTGGTTACTGACGACACAACATTGGTGGTGCACATCTTGAAGATGACACGGGTAGATATGGTGCACGTGGCCTAGGAACCACGCAAATGTGTGGTGACCTCCCATAGGACCACACAAGCCAGTTTCGCACTATACCACCACACCCTCTACTTATAAATACATACTTTCCCCTAAATTTTAAAAACATTTAAGGGAGTTTGAAAAATTAATTATAGAGTTTTTAAAATTTTTAGTATGAATTATATGTTAGATAAAGATTCTGATTATAATTTACCTTCTGAAGTTGACAGTAGTAACTCATGCGATGATGACCAGTTTTGTTAATAACATATTCAAATACTGATGATGATGCTGGTTGGGGAGCTCTATTAAGAATTGGTGGATCGTCTAACATGATAGCTACTCAATCAATTGGTAAATATTAATAGTAAAGCTTATTACATTTTAAAGTTTAGATATGTGTTTTGAAATTAAATTTGGTTTCCACATATTTATTTTACTTGACATAGGTATTGTTGAGACTTTATTTTGGAACATGACACCACATTATCAATATGTTAATTTGGAGCATGTTGATCAAGAAATGGATTTTAATGATTATAGTAGTTGCAATGTTGGGGATGAGTTGTCTATGAGGTTAGAATTTGAAAGCAAAAGTGAAGTGTAAAATGCACTAAAACAATATTCCATGAAATTACATTAATCGTATATTGTTGTGGAGTCAAAGCCAAATAAGTTTGTTATGAAGTATCCAAATGAAGCTACTAGATGTGGTTGGCGAATATGTGTTATTCTGTCAAAATAATCACTCAAGTGGGTTATTACTCAATATGGTGGCCCATATAGTTGTGTTAATGTAATGCTTTCACAAGATCATGCAAAACTAGATGTTGATTTGTTTTGTTTTGTCATAATAGGTATTATGATAATGTTGTTTTTAATGAGTATTATTTTTATTTTGCTAATTCAATACTTTTTATATATAGGGATGTTGAAGAAGGAACCAGCAATGTCGATTGTTTTAATTTAGGAAAAAGTTAAAGCGGAATTTGGGTTCACTATTTCTTACTAGAAGGCATGGAAGGCAAAACAAAAAGTCATTGTTAAAGTGTTTGGAGATTGGGAAGAGTCATGTTTTGTTACCCCGTTGGCTAAACCGTATGAAACAAGTTGTTGTAGCATCGACGTACATTTTGCAAACCCATCCATTCATTGTAGGAAACGAGGTTAATCAAAGGTTTTATAAATTCCATCATATTTTTTGGACATACAAGGCTTGTTGTGATGCTTTTAACTTTTGCAAACCTGTGACGATACATAACATTATGATAAACATAATGAAAACACAAAGTTTGTTAACAATGATACATAACATTATCGTAAACAATATCATAAAACCACTTAATGAAAACATTAACCCTAAACTAGTGACGCCTTTGGTGTGCATCAGGGGATAGGAAATAAAGTCTCTGTATTCCACGGTTTGGCCTAAGTGGATTACATCAAACATAATCAACCTATTCCTTAATTTGTGATTCATCCACGAGCTCTGTAACTTGTTATGGAGTGTGACCAGTATTTGATACAGTTGTGTTTAAATCTAATATCTGGGGTACGAATCCAGATGAAACTACCTATATCAAGTCCCCAATTGTGTTGTAGCGGTGTTGTTGAGGTCATTAAATTTTAGACATATAGAGATGGTGTCACTTCTGATGATTCAGGCACGTAATGAGACAATGATGGCTCACTTGTAGGCTGACCTGAATGGAAACTTCCCTAAAATCTGTGAAGAATGGTGGCACCTCAAACATGTGTGGGTTGAGGTATTTATTTGTGCTCATCGGCTGCTGCATGGACTGTGATGGAAAGTAGTAAGTTGGCCATGGTAAGGCCAGAGGCTGCTGCGAAGGAACAAAGTAATGCCCAGTCTGTCAAAGAAGCATGCTTGGTATAATGAACTGTTCATTTGGCTCTTGTATTCTCCAACGGAGTATCCCTTTACGTTCCACATGATTCCTGGGCATATCTACATTTACCTCCACATATAGTGCCTCCTCTGTGGGCATAAGTGCATGCACTCTGGCTTCTAGAATTATGTCTTCTTCATTCATTGACATTAATATATTCTCTATTTTCTTCCGAATTGAATTCAATACGAAAGCAGGAGCCTCTAAGGGGTTATAACCCTTTGGCGATGATAGATATTGTATAACCTCTAGATTGTCATACTAAAACAAAAAATGGCTCATGTTACTTAATACAGATACAAATACCTTTACAATTTAAAATACAAAAAAATCTTACATGCAAAAATTAAAATCTTACCGAATATCCCCTTGTACCCCTTGTCTAGTAACTCACCTTCTAGTACGGGTCTTGTACCATCTACAATGCTGATGGTTTGTAGACATTTCTCCAATCAACGGTTGACCAGACTACACATATGCTCTTCCATTATTCCATAATTCTACTAAAGGTTCTAAGATGGTTGGCCAATTTTCTTTGACTTTCCCCTTTAAGGTAATAGCATGCAAGTCTTCACGCTGGGAAGGTTCTCTGGGAATATGTTGCTCCATTCCAAATTGCCTCAAAATCCTATTGAGTTAGTGCCACTCAGCAATTTGGAAACAAAGCAAAGGAACCATTGATCTCCATGCATCTTGGCCTCGCTTGCAAATATCTGGAAGATCATTCAACTCTGGCACAACATAAGGTTTCCAAGTGAACTAAAAAAAATCATAAATATTGATTATAAGCACATCAACATTCATTATAAGCACATTCAACAAAAAATTTGTTAAACACTACAAAAAAATACATACCTTATTCTTTTTCAGACCATCAAACTGAGCTCTATAATAGTCCATTTGATATCCAATGTGCTTATTACCATCTGACTTTTTCCATCTACCTACATAAGAACTATCAGTTTCCCTAGCATCTGAGCAGAGCAGGGCAATATGTGGGATTCATTCCCAAGCCCATAATTACACCAACATAATGAGCCTACAAATATCTTTCTATGCATAGTTAGTTGTGGTACACAGCTTCCTGTATAGGTAACCCAAAGTCGCTGCACCCTATGCATATTGACTGCATCTATCGATATCCTCAAGCAAATATAGGTA
Source organism: Clitoria ternatea (assembly GCA_037962975.1). Lineage (NCBI taxonomy): Eukaryota > Viridiplantae > Streptophyta > Magnoliopsida > Fabales > Fabaceae > Clitoria > Clitoria ternatea. The sequence continues at coordinate 34,839,493 of CM075670.1, forward strand.
TCTATGACACTCTACTCGATGATTGATCAGATAATATACAGCCATCAATCAACCTCAAAATGTATGCACAAGAAAATCCTTTAATTGATTCATCACTCCCTATTCTAATATTGTCTTGAAGCCAAGATAACCTCAAACACTGTCTATGTATCACGTTACGAGGTGGTCGTCTACCTAGTTGTTCTTCCACATACTTTTGCTAATCATTGCAGCAAATTTGGGTTACAATAGTGTACTCCCCAAACGGTAGATGAAATGTATGTGTTTTCGTCCTCCATCTCTTAACCAATGGAAATATTAATTCTGAAGACACGGGGAGATGTGCAACTTTCTCAAACTCATAGAAACCTGCCCTTCGTAAGTGAGGTATATTGCTTCTAGCATTTCATTTCTAACACGAACTGCTTTCTTGACCTTTAGTACACGGTAAGGTCGTCGATTCCACACATATGTTGATATGTGTTTCTCTTGGAATTTTAACAAAGATGGATCCAACGGTCCATGATTTATTGACCTCTATTCAGTCATTCTACATGAAATAATAATAATTAAAAATTATATACATTAAATTACTATTTTATATAATAACATTATATTAAATAATAACATTTTTTTACTAAATAATAACAATTTATTACTATTTTATATGATAACATTTTATTAAATAATAACAATTTTTTACTATTTTATATAATAACATTTTATTAAATAATAATAATTTATTACTATTTTATATAATAACGTTTTATTAAACAATAACAATTTATTACTATTTTATATAATAACATTTTATTATATAATAACATTTAATTAAATATTAACTATTCATTTAGTAGAACTATTTCAAAATATTCAATTTAAAATATATAACAATCTAACTAAAATTGTAATTTATTTTTTATATATTATTTTAAAAATTAACCAACATTTAAAAGTTAACCAACATCTACCTATAATAGAACATTTAAATAAACCCTAAATAAAATTAAATTATAAAAACATAAAAAAACAACAAATAATAAAACACTTAAATAAACAATCAATAAAATATAAAATATAAAAAAATCAACAAACTTCAAATCTAATAAACACCTACATAAAAAACTATAATAAAACTAACAGAAATTTATTTAAATGACCATTAAATAAGTCATTTTTTTTACCTAAAATAAGCTTTTTTATGACCAAAATAAGATGCCAGGACCACAATTTAGCTTTCAGGACCACAAAATGCAAGAAAAATGACAAATTTTGAGGGACCCTTGCTTGTCTCCATAGAAGATAAAAAAAAATGGGGAGGATGGATGTGTGGGGAAAATGGTTGGTGCATGTAGGGTATGCACCATAACTTTTGAAATGGTGGACCCGTGAGTAGTGCTATATTGGGCAAGGGCACCACAAGCATGTGTCGTCTTCGTCCTGGGCACCACAGGCTCTCTTTCCACATGGCAAATCCCCGTTGTGTCGCCTCTGCTGCAGACAACTCTGGTGTCGTCTTCAAGGCATGCACCATTATTGTGTCACCCATGCAAGGGACGACTCCCACTCATGGCAAGCTCCTTCTATGTCGTATCTACTCTATACGACTTTCATATCATCTCCTCCAAAGATGACACCTAAAAAACAACCTCAGACAAAAATATTTTCAAAAAGAGCCTCAATCCCGTAATTTTTTCTCTACAACCCTATTAATAAAAAAATTGTGGTTGCAGTGTCGCGACGTGGACGACCGGATAACGATTCTCACAAATTTGATTTTTGAAAATAAATTATAAAAAGTGTGGAGTCGCCACCAAGATTTTGTTTTTATTTTAAAAGGGTAAAATATTGGAAAAACACTTTAGAGCTCTAGGTTCGGGAGTTGGTTACGAATAAGGAAGGTATTAGCACCCTTATTTGCCTATTTCAAAGGAACAGTACCTTAATTAAATTACATAATTATTTTTAATAATTTAAAAGTGACCCAATGATACAAAAATAAAAAACAAATATCTATATAAAAGGAAAATTAATTTTTTAAAGGAAATAGGCCTCACAAGAATTGATCTTGCTCCTACATATTCCTAGGTGCAATGGGAAATCAGGGTTATGTAGTTCTTGTTAGAAGGTACTCTTGATTTTTTTATTAATCGGTATCATGTTTCCACGACATTGATATGATTTTTAGAGCAGTTTTATTGGTGTGATGTATCTTACGACACCAATAAAATTGTTTAGAGCAATTTTATTAGTATGATGTATCCCATTGCACCAATAAAATTATTCATGTAATTTTTAGAGCAATTTTATTGATTCAATGTATCTCATGACATCAATAAAATTGTTTATATAGTTTTTAAAACAACTTTATTGATGTAATGTATCCCACTACACCAATAAAATTATTCATATGATTTTTAGAGCAATTTTATTGATGCAATGTATCCCACGACATCAATAAAATTGTTTATACCATATATGCTAAGAGAACAAATTTACAAGTTATATATACATTCTTTAAATCAATTCAAATAAATAAATAAATAAATAAATAAAATACACATAAAATGAATGACAAAAAAAAACTAACCAATTAAAGCATAAAATGAAAACAATAAAAAGATAGCTATATACAACATAAATAATAGAATAAAAAAAGAAAAAGAAAAACGAAAATGTACCTTCTTTTCTGAATCAAAGAAAAATTTTAAAGCTAACCTCCGGATTTGGTGATGTCTCTAGATTTTCTAAACTGAGACTTCCGTGGAAACACCAAATCTTTTCTAATGTGGAAGATCGGTCAAAGCCGCAATCACAAAGTATACTAAAAAATAAGTTATATCCATAGTGTTACTAGGAAGTATGTGTAACTTTTTTTTGTCCTTCCAAAGTGTTACAAGGTGCTCTTTGTATAGTAACTTGACAAGCCAACTCCCATAAGAGTTTTCAATGTGGGACTATAACATTCAAAAATTTTAAAATTTTAGCAACTTCTAATCTTAGCGTTTTCAATGTGGGACTAAATCTAGTCTATTTTTCTATTTGTGTTTTCTTTTTCTTTTTCCTTTCTTCTTTCTTCTTTATTTTTTATTTTTTTATTATTTATTATTCCCCTTAAACAAGACATATTTTTAAGAGCCCTTTAGAGAAAAGATTTAAAATTTGTTACCCTTTTATTTTTATTTTTGAAATGGTAACCCAGACAAAATTGGGTAGCAACATGTAGAATATGAAGATTAACCATAAAATAATACTATCTTTGATTCTAAATATAAGCAAAAGTAACCAATTTCACACATATTAAAAATAGTAGTTAGAAGTAGTTTTTTACATTAATGTTATCAAATATTTGAAATTGTTTCCTAACATATCCCTAATATTATTTATTACACAAAACATTAGTGATTTTAAGAATACAACAAGGAGGACATATTTGATAGACAAACATTTAATGACATTGGAAATGTATAATTTTACTTATATTATGTGACAAAAAGTTCACTAAAATTTCTTTATATTTGAAACCGGAGGTAGTATTCTATAAATTTAAAAACATATGTTTTGAAATATTTAAATTTACATCAATAAAACTCAATAATGAATAATATTTTATTTTTTATATGCATTTTTCCCGTCATAAGCATATTATTTATGAAAAAATAATTATTTTGTGCACAATATAATAATTCATGCTAAATTATTTCATATGTTTTTATTTTATTTATTTAATTGAATTATTTTATTATTAAAATTCAATTGTATACTACAAATTAAAAGTTTTGTTATAATTTTATATTTTTTTGGCAAACTATGGTTTATATATTTATGCAATTCTTTTACTCGTAAATTCATTCAAAATTTTTATTTAACATTATAAATTTATAGTTTGTTAGTATAAGAGGTAGTCATTTAGGTAAAATTTACGTGTATTATTAATGATTCAAATATTAAAGTATTCCAAACTTTAAAATAGAATTTGTTTTATTACTGGGTATTAGTGTAAATTTTGATGTCTTAATTTTTTTAGAAAATCTCTAAGTCTCTAATAACAGATTAAAAATATAAAATTAAAATTAAAATTAAAATTAAAATTAAAATGTTTTTATTTTAAATATAATCAAAAAAATTCATTTATAAATTCAAATATTTTAATAATTTTTAATTTAATTTAATTTAATTTAATTTGACAAATTTTATAATAATGATATGGATATTAAATAAATATTTTTAACATTAAATTATGCAAGGAAGGAACATATGTATTCAGTAATTATAATGATGTGCCTATCATTTAGAACCGCCCTCACTGGTAAAGTACTCAACCACATGTGTGCAATAAAGAAGAAAATCCTATCGGGAAGTGTAAGCTTCCAAATCCAACCCATATAACCTAACTCCATAACTAATGTTTTAACTTGTTTGTAGATAGCTTAATGAGTAAAATAATTAATTTAAAACTTTAAAGTTATTTTATATTCAAGAGGAAAATAGAATCATTAACACTTAAATAATAGAGGATGAGTACATTTCATTCGACCACACTTCTTACAGCACTAGATAATAGTCTAAGTTGTATCCGTTTTCTAACATTCTAAAATTAGGATTTATTTGGCAAAGCAAGAATTAAAGAGAAATAAAATGAAAATGAGGGATTAATTAAACAAATGCCGAAATCACAAATGCGTCCCTAAATTATTTAAATTGATTTTTCTTCTCCTTTTCATTTCATTCCTTCGTAGGCAACACAGAGAAACTTTCTTCTTCTTCTTCACCTTTTCAACACCGTTATTCTTCTTCTCCTCCAATCTTCTCTCAATTCCATCAAATTAAAACAAGAATTCATCTCCTCCACATCTCTTCTTCACGTGCACAGCTTGAGTTTGAAGGGGGAGGGCTCCAATTTCTCTAATTCAAGGTAAATTGTTGTGTTCTTGTCATGGGTTTTGCTATATCATAGCTTTTATCTTTCAATTCTTGCAATTTTATGGATTTTAAAGCATTTAGAAGCCATAAATATAGTGGATAATTGGAGGTTTCTCAAAGAACCTTGAATTTTCACGAAAAGTAAGTAGAATGGCTTCTTGAATGCTAATTCTATAAGATTATAGCTTAGCCATTTCAATGAAATAAGGTAATTTTCGAGGGTTTCGAAGTGATTCGAAAATTGAATCTTGGTTCGGAGGTGAGTTTCGAAGTTGGGTCTTGGTTTGGCGAGTCGTAACTTACCAAAATAGCTATAATCTAATTATTTCTAACTTGGCAAGCCATATTTGGGTCAAATATGAAATTAAAATTAATTATTATGAATTTTAGGAAGTTGTTCGATCTTGAGGAATAGAGATTGGAGCTTGCGATTAGTTGTTCACTTGCATGTAATCGACCGAGGAGTTTCTAAGATTCTCTATTCGAGGTAGGGGAGCTTTTACATTCTAAATACATAGTTTATAGCCGGATTTGAGGTATCTTGATATGTTAAACTATAAACGATATGTTTCTCTGAATTATGGTAATTATGTAGTTTACTTTTTATGAGATTATGATGAAGTGCTTAAAATGCAAATTATAGTCAGTATAATTGTGTGATGTACATGATACATGAGATATAATGGTTTGATTGAAAAGTATCTATGCATGATACATAGTAGATGGTTTGAATTAATGATGTGAACATTATATGAAAGGCTTGTTATGAGTATGGAAAGATTGCATGGGATGCATTTGAATGAAATGATTTATGTTATCTATGTAGCATGAGATGCTTTGTATGATTAAATATCATGTGGTTTCGAGGATTCCACAAAGACCTTGGGTGGGACTCAAGGAAAACCTCTTGAGTAAGACTCGGGGTTAGCCTGTAACACTACCGTTGTGGCTGAGAGTGATTGTGTTACGTAAAAGGGCAAATAGTTTGGTACCAATAAAATGACCGGATCAGTTGAGAACTGAGTATATGGCTGAGAGCCAGTGTTGCAACACAAAGTTTAATGATAATTATTTGGATCTAATTAAATTGAGAATTGTATGTGCACATATGTATGTAATTGAGAATGATATGATAGTAAAGCATTATTATGTAAAAGGGATAATATTGAATGGTAGTTTGTGTTTTGTAGATTGTTATACCTCATTGCATGATAGAGAATGGAATAATAGAATCAGTACTATAGCTATCATTTATTATGTATATTGCTCACCCCTATTTATGGTTATTTTTACAGTGGATTTAGGACGCAACGGAGATTGATGAGAGGTCACTCAGTTTAAGTTGGAGCATTATGTATATATGCGCCTTGTACATGATGCATATAGTAGTTTGTAGTAGCCTTGGCCCGCTCCTATGCATACCTATTTTGTTATGTGTATATGTATGTGTATATGAAAATGCTTAGTGGAATAGGTAACTGATAGCTTCACTGGGAAGCTTAGAATCCTTTTTAAGCATATACTTGATGTTGTAATGGATGATGATATTACTTGATGATGTTGGAGTTTGGAGACCATAGATGGTCCCACCATATGCATATGAGTTTGATATCAAGGAATTATGAACCTCTATGAAATGCAATGATAATGCATGAAATTTTCAGGAATTTTTGGATATACATGAAATGCATTATTGGTAAATGGAATGTCCAGAAATTGAAAAAGACACTTGGTGTAATGTATAAGTATAATATGTCTAGGTGTTATTATTGTGTGATGATTGTTGTGAATTATGCACTACGACCTTGAATGAATGATGTTGAATGAAAGAAATAAAACTTTCCCCTAATCATTATGCATAATTAGGCAACTCATAGAGTCAAATAGAGAATTATGAGTTTTGGATGACATATGTGAACACCTATTTTTGTCCGGTGATATATATTAAAAAGAAAAAAAAGAAAAAAAAGAAAAAAAAAGAAGAAGAAAAGAGTTTTTTTTGTCCTAGAGTCCGGAGTCAATGTTGACTGCATTAACCGGGGTCCTAGCACGGTTTCATGACCGGTGTTACCTCATTAGTTCTAAGCTCGTACAGCCTCAGTGGAGTACGGTATTTTACACCTCAATTCGAAGGGAATCCGAGGTTCTTCAAGTTAAAACTGATGTGTTAATTCGTACTTGAATTTCAAGACACACCGGAAGTACACCTGCAGGAGAGTCCCCAATGCTTAATATTTAACCGAGGTGAAGAGAAATGTCTATAGTTGACCAATGATTTCAGACCCCGGTTATGACTTACTAGTTCTCGTTGGTGACGCGGTACAGTGCTTAGAACCCCGCCCAGTCCAGATTGCCACCCCGGATCATATTAAAAAAAATAATATTAAAAATTACATAGTGACCGTTGGAATAGTAACCCTTCCCCATCTCTATAAATACCCAATCCCTCTTCATTTCCTACCACACCTCTCATTTCATCAATTCTCTTCATTTCTCTCAAGCAATGGCTGATGGATGCCGAAGCCAAGAGGAAAGAATAAGGGAGGGAAGACGATGTTTTGTGACTACCTTTTTACTCCTTATAGTGTGGGTAGTAATTTATATTTATTGGATATTTTATATATTTCCATATATGTAATAAATAATTTATGTTTCCATTTGTACCTTTAAATAAAAGGCCCAAAAAAAACGAAAAATAAATGGGCAAAAAAAAAACAAAAAAAAAACAGGAAAAAAAATAAAAAATAAATAAAAAAATGAAAATAAAATAAAAAATAAAGGGCCAAAAAAAAAAGAAAAGAAAAAGAAAAAAAAGAAGAGAAAAAAAAAAGGCCCAAACAAAAAAAACTAAAAAAATACTAAAAAAAAAGCCCAAAAAGAACAAAAAAAAAGAAATGGGCCCAAAAAAAAAGTCCAAAAAAAAATTTTTTTTTTTTAAAAAATGAAAATAAAAAAAAATTAAAAAAAAGAAAAGAAAAAAAGAGGAAAGTCACGGTGGTTTTAGTGGTGGGCCCGGTTTGGTTGGATAATTGGAGAAAATTGGGGAAATTGACATCAAATTTGGACAAATTGAAAAAGTAGAAAAGTGATGTCATTTATGGAGAATCCAATGCCAATTTTCTTCTATAAATAGAAGGTGATATTGAGGCATTTTGGGGGAAGAAGAGAAAAAAGAGGGGAAAGAGTGTTAAATTTTTATGAGAATTTTTAGAAGTTTGGGTTTTCAAAAATTACTTTGTGTAATCCTAGTTAGGAAAATGAGTGCACAACTCTTGTTTGTCTTAGTATGTGAGTTTTTGTGAGCTAAAATACTGTCCAAGTGTTGTAACCGGTATCCAAATACCTTCAAATCAAGTCCAAACAAAGCCAAAAGCAAAGGAAATCTACACAAAATTGATTTCCCGACTTCCGTTCTAGTTTCTCTGTAATTGATCTTGTACCAAGGTATTTTTTATTAATACAAAGTTGTTTATTTATATTTATTTATTTGTCTTATTTAATTGTTATTTATTTTTCTGCACTTTTATTTTTCTTTATTTATATTCAAGCACTTTATTTTCCTGCACTTTATTTTTCTGCAGTTATTTATCTGTTTATTTATTTTTATGCATCTCCATCTTTATTTATTTATTTGTACCTTTATTTTTCCTTATTTATTTTTTTTTACACTTTTATTCCTCTTTATTTACTTTTCTGCACTTTTATTATTGTTAATTTATTTTTCTGCACTTTATTTATCCGCACTTTATATTTCTGCAATTATTAGTTCATTTTTTTTATTTTTTAACATTTTTATCTTTATTTATTTATTTTTATGCCCTTTTATTTTATTTATTTACTTTCCCGTCCCTTTATTTTTGTTATTTACTTTTCTGCCCATTTATTTTCATGTATTTACTTTTCTGCCCCTTTATTTTTATTATTTACATTTCTGCCCTTTTATTTTTATATATTTACTTTTCTACCCCTTTATTTTTGTTATTTACATTTCTACCCTTTTATTTTTATATATTTACTTTTCTGCCCCTTTATTTTTGTTATTTACATTTCTACCCCTTTATTTCCATGTATTTACTTTTTAGCCCTTTTATTTTGGTTATTTACATTTCTGCCCCTTTATTTTTGTTATTTACATTTCTGCCTCTTTATTTTTGTTATTTACATCTCTGCCCCATTATTTTCATGTATTTACTTTTCTGTCCCTTTATTTTTGTTATTTACTTTTCTGCTGCTTTATTTTTGTTATTTACTTTTCTGTTCCTTTATTTTTTTTATTATTTATTTTTCTGCCCCTTTATTTTATGTATTTATTTTTTTTTGCTCTTTTATTTTTATGTATTTATTGTTATGTCTATTTATTTTTATTTTTATTTTTTTGAACTTTTCATTTATTTTTTTTCTACCTTTATTTTTTTTATTTTATTATTATTATTTATTCTCTATACTTTTTATTTTTAGTTATTTATCTTTTTGCTTTTATCTTTCTACACTTTCTATTTATTTATTTACGTTTGACCATTTTAATAGTTTATAAATATGTTATATATATACATAATTATCCATTTTTATTATGGTCATGATTTCCTATTATTTTCTCTTAGTAACCTTTTAATAATCAAGAAGAAATTATTTTCATAAAAAAATTAAAAAATCAAGACTAATAAATAGTGTGTTATTTATTCATTCATTTTTCTCTTAAATTTAAGATGAGATTAATTTAGATGAGACATCTTATTAATCTTATTTTCTTAAAAGATAATTAAATAATATTCCGTGTCAATTTTAATTAATTAAGTGTATTATATTTCTTTATCTTCATGTTGATGTGTTTAATTTTATTTTTTTTCTCTTATCTTTATTTATTTATTTATTTATTTATTTTGAACTTTATATTTCTTAATAAAAATCAATTTTTTTTACTAGAAAATAAGTAAGACAAGACGTCTTATTGTTTTTTTATCTTTTTATTTTTATGGTCTTTTAATCATTTGTTTATTTATTTTCTTAGAACTAAAAAACAACAAACTTAGGAGATGTATTTTTTTTTACTATCTTTGTTTTATTCATATTTATATATTTTTTTTATTGTGTATATTATTTATGATTGTTTTATGAAGGATGAAATATTTGATAATCATTTTTTTAAATTATGCATGATCAATTTGGGTAACCGTTTTTTACGGACAGTGTGGGGTGCTAATACCTTCCCCTCCTGTAATTCGACTCCCGGACTAAACAGAATCTCATTTTTTTAAAACAAAAAAAACCAGTGCTATTTAAAGGTTTTCCTAATATTTTCCTTAATAAATATTGGTGGCGACTCCTTGAACCCTTTATTTTTTAGGCTTCTCAAGAGCCTCACTTCAATGCAGTTTCCATTTTCTTTTATTTGTCTTTAACCAGTCCGCGTCGTGCGCCGGGACCCCGGTCGCGACAGATGGCGACTCCGCTGGGGACATTTTGAGAGTCAAGCCCGTTAAATTGATCTTGTGTATTTTGTTGATTGTTAATTATTTCATCCTTTATATTTATTTGTTATGTTATTCTTGTTGTTTATCTAATCTTCCATTAATTTTAGATTTTATACTATTTTTTTTACTTCTTTATTGCCTTAATTTAGAACCTTAGGGTAGAAGACATGTGATATTTATTTTGCTTTATGTCTGTTCATTGTGAAGAATGGGTAAAAATCCAGGTATGAATGCCTCACACACTTCACATTCATCATAATGCACACACTATTAGAAGGGACCCTATTCCCGGGCCCCGCAAAAGACATAGGCTAGGGGAGATTATTAGCGGTGTCATTTAGGACGAGACGTCCTATCATGATTCGCGTGAAAATCTCAGCCGGGGTGTTATCTTAGTTATGATGTCCACACTAAGTAGGATTCTCTACTTTTTGCATAAGACTCATAGCTAAAGATCAGAGCTCCGGTGACCTTCTTAGAACCAATTAGAACAATCACCTTTTGAAGAAACACGATTAATAGCCTTAGAGCCAATTAGGTGGTTACCTTGTCTAAGACACAATTGAGCAAACATTCCTTTTATCTTTTATTTATTTGCACAAAGTTTTTTTTAAAAAAAAATCAAAAATGTATATTTTCTATACTTTAGTCATGATAAGTATTATCACACTCTTATGTGAGGATATTTATCAAACTGTTTTCTTTGTTAATCTGATTCATTTATTTCTTTTGTTAAAGGTGAAATTTAAACATCGGTAAGTATCACTAAAAATGGAATTTAACATGAGATCAAGTGATCAAGAAGTGAAGGCAACTGGTTTAAAAAATTTGTTACACCTCAAAGTCATCAGATCAAATACTAGCAATCTGTTGTCCTTAAGCAAAAGGATGGATATTACCCAGAAAATGACCTTTACAAGGAAGTATGGAAAGATCTTAAAATTCTTAGAGGTCGAAGTGCAAGAAGGGGCCCTTACTGCTCTAGCTCAGTTTTATGATCCTCCTCTCCGCTGTTTTACATTCAAAGATTTCTAGTTAGCTCCTACTTTGGAGGAGTTTGAACAGATATTTGGCTTGCCGTTAGAAAATTTGAAACCTTATCGTCGAACTGAACATCATGCTTCAATCTTCAGTGTAGCTCGCATCCTCAAGATGGATCCTGAAATGCTTAAGAAGGCTCAATTAAACAGGAACCAAATTTCAGGATTCGCACTAAGCTTCTTTGAGCAGCAACTCCTCAGTCAGGCAGGGAAAGGAGAATGGGACGTGTTTGTTGACATTTTGGCGTTGGCCATCTATGGTGTGATCCTCTTCCCAAGCCTTGATAATTATATTGATTTCAAGGCAATTGATGTTTTCCTAGCTAGAAAGCTTAGAGGTGAAAGTTCCATGACTGCTGTCTTAGCTGATATCTATTGTACAATGGATTCCTGTCACAACCAGAATGGGAAAAAGATCGTCTGTTGTCTACCCGCCTTGTATCTATGGCTTACTTCTCATGTCTTCAATCAAGTTGGCAAGGTTGAATGTCCTATCTCTGATTTGAAGCTCCTTAGGTTAACCAAGAAGACTAATAGGGAGTGGGCAGGACATCTGGCAGGACTATCTGCTAGCATGATTCGGTGGTACCCTCAGTGGATGAACGTCGATTCCATTATTTACTGCTGTGGAAAATTTCCGAATGTGCCTCTCATGGGAACTCAAGGATGCATCAATTACAATCCTAGCATTATAAAAAGACAACTTGCTTATCCTATGATACAGCCTCCAGAAGAAGAAACAGTAACGCCTTTCCTTCATTATTATATTGAGGGAAATAGTGCTTTTGTTATTCAAACTGTCATTGATGCTTGGGGCAAGGTTCATAGTAAAGGAAAAGAATTGGGTGTCCGAAGTCATGCCGCAAAAGAAAGTTACTACCAGTGGATTTCAAATAGGGTAGCCATTGTTAAATTACCCTTTAAAGATCACGGTGCTCATGTGAGAAATCCAGTTCCCGATGAAAGCAAAGAGATTGAAAATTTGAGGAGTGAGTTGGCTGAAATGACAAAGAAAAATCAAGCTTTGGAGGATGATTTAATCAAAATTCAACAAGACAATGCTTCCCTTAAGAGAAAAAGGTGTGAATTAGAAAATGCCTTTGAAGACATAGATAAGAAGCAGCGAATTGAAAGAGAACATATGATGCAACTGGATCAATGCCTCCAAACCGCGAACAGCCAATTGAAGACCAAATAGAAGCAAAAGAATGATATATTGGCTGACAAAGGGCGGTTACGAGAAATTCTAGCCAAGACAAAAGAAGAAGCTCAAGTTGAAAAGAACCTTATGCAAGCGCGAATTGATGAACTGGAACGACAAGTCAGAGATGTCGTTAGTGCTTGCGAGCGTGAAATAAATGAAGAAAAATGGCAAGCCATGGAAGACAAGGATAGATATGAAGAGATTATACGTTTAATGACCCTAGAAAGGGTTGAGTTGGAAAGTCTTGTCTATTCTTGGAGAGACCGTTTTTCTAATCTAGCCGGTCTTGCTAATGGAACACTTAGAGATATTCCTCACCTGTTGAAGAAGGCTGAAGCAATGATGAGCCCGCTTTCTACACCGGAGGGAATCACAACATTCATTTAATACTGCAAGGGGCGATTGGATGAAATAAAGGTCTGGATTGCTAAAGCAAGAGAGAATTGATTTTGAGTTGTTGTAACAAATAATGTATCAGAACTTGTTGATCAATGAATAAATCTCATGTTGAATTTGCATTTTTCTTCTAACTTAGTACTTTAGGAAAAGACATTCTAAAAGAAAGGTTTATCTTTACTTACCGATATTTAAAATTCATCATGTATTTACTTTACATCTCTTTATGTCATTTAACAATACTTGTTCTTGTACCAAGGGGGGTTTCTTTGTATTTATTCACATCACGGGGAGAAGGAGCTCAAAGCATCCTTATCAAACTAGACTGCAAACAAGACTCATGGCAGAGCCGGAAAGTGTAGTTGAAGAATTAAGGAATGAAGTTGGCCAGATCAAGGAGCAGATGGCAGAAATACTTAAGCTTCTTGAAAGAAGAGGTACAGAAAGGGGATCTTCTGCAGGAAATGGGGAACAAACATCCACTCCTCAAGTTCAAGCTCAAGAGGGGAACCCTATACCTTTAAATGATCCTGCTCCAGTCACTGAAACTCCATTCATCTCACACCAACCTTATGGTATGCCATTGCCACCTTTTGTTTCCCAAGACGGGAATGTTCAGCAAGCATATGCTTGGCCTCCATATGGCTTACCTCAAGGATATTACACCATGCATCCTAATCCCAATCAAGAGAATCCTCATGCTGTTCAACAAATTCCCAATCCCCCTGTATCTAACCCTCCAAATTTCAACCAATCAACAGCAATTCCCCAAAACACTCAGGCTCCACCCAATGTCACTCCACCTAATACAATTCCACCACAAAATCACCAGACTCCAAATGATGCCACACAACAAAACCCACAAGCAGTGCCATATTATTTCCCTTATGGTTGCCCAATACCACAGGCAGGTGTTTCCCAAAACTTGTCACACAAAGCTCAAGTCCCTCCACCAAATCCTGATCAGCCAGCAGCGCCTTTGTCAAAAGGGCAAATGGAAATATTGGAAGAAAGGTTGCGTGCAGTAGAGGGAGGAAGTGGCTTAGGCGTAACAAATGTTTCTGAATTATGCCTAGTTCCAGATGTGGTAATTCCTCCCAAGTTCAAATTGCCGAAATTTGATAAATACAAAACTTGTCCTCGTAACCATTTGACCATGTACTGCCGAAAGATGGCTGGGTATGCTTATGATGAAAAGTTGCTGATCCATTTTTTTCAAGATAGCCTTGCTGGGGCAGCATTGAGCTGGTACACTCACCTTGAACGAACTCGTATTCGTTGTTGGAAGGATCTAGCCGATGCCTTTCTGAAGCAATATAAATACAATATAGACATGGCACCAGACCGGCTACAACTTCAGAATATGACCAAAAAGAATACTGAGTCCTTCAAAGAATATGCTCAACGATGGAGGGAAATGGCTGCACAAGTTGAACCACCTCTGATAGAAAAAGAGATAGTGGCAATGTTCATTGACACTCTTCAGCCACCGTTCTATGAAAGGATGCTTGGGAGTGTATCATCAAGCTTTTCTGATATGGTGGTAATAGGGGAAAGAATTGAAAGCGGTTTGAGAACAGGAAAAGTTGTCCAAAGTTCCCCATCAATAGGAAGACCTATGACAGGGGCAGGAAGAAGAAAGGGTGAGGAAGCAAATGCTGTAATGGGAAATCAAGGTCAACATAATCAAAAAATGTTTCAACCTTCCCCTTTCCCTTTCCCACCTCATTATCCACCGTACGGACCTTACCCTTATGTAGCTGCTGCTTCTGGAAATTCATTTCCCCATCCTCAATCATATAGACCTCCACCCGTCCATAATTTTAAGAATACACCACCACCTCCTCCCCAACAATGGATGCAAAATCCCAACCCAAATCTTCCATAAAAAAAGCCAAACAATGACCGTCCTTCTGTCCAATTTGATCCAATTCCCATGACATATACTAAACTTTTGCCTCAACTTCTCAAAAGTTCTCTTGTTGTACGATGTCCTTTAAAACCCGTAAGGCCACCCTATCCTAAGGGGTATGATCCTAATGTGAAGTGTGATTATCATGCTGGGGCACCGGGGCATTCTACAGAAAATTGCATTGCCTTAAAGTTTAAGGTACGTGATTTGATAAATGCCAAGTGGTTGGATTTCGAAGAAGGCTCCCCAAATGTGATTAGAAATCCTTTGCCTAATCATGGAAATACTGGGGTAAATGCAATAACACATGACTTGGGAAGTGATCATTGTCCCCCTTGCAATGATGTCAACATGATCCATGGGCAGCATGGTACAGACTCAGTAAGCCCAGTCACCCCTGTTCCTTTAGTGGTCTATTACACCAAGAAACCTTTGACCGAACCAGTCATAAACCATCCGTCCTTGACAATTAGGACCCCATCTCCATTTTCATACAAAGATACCCATGCAGTACCTTGGAAGTATGAAGTGGATGTAATCCCTTAACTCCTAAAGGGATCGTCATCCTCAGTAACCAATATTTCTGAGACAAGTGGAATGACTAGGAGTGGACGAGTTTATGCTCCTGAAAACTTGAGAAAGGAGGATGTACCTGTAAGTGAAAAAGAAAGTCGTGGTAAAGAACAAGATCCTCCCCAAGGAATAACAGAGGAAGATGCTTGTGAATTTTTGAAATTCATTAAGCAAAGCGAATACCAGGTCCTCGACCAGTTAAACCGCACTCCTGCAAAAATATCCTTGTTATCTATCTTATTGGACTCAGAACCACATCGTGGAAAGTTATTGAAGGTCTTGAATAAAGCACATGTTGCGAAAGATATTTCGCCTGAAAAGTTTGAAGGGATAGTGGGGCATATTGCCTCAAATGACTACTTAACTTTCACCGACGAAGAGATACCTGCTGAAGGAAGAGGTCATAATAAGGCATTACACATCTCTGTCAAGTGTCGGGATCATATCGTAGCCAAGGTCCTAGTTGATAATGGCTCCTCTCTGAATATCATGCCAAAGTCCACTTTAAATCAACTACCTTTTGATGGGTCACATATGAAGCCAAGTTCAATGGTAGTAAGAGCTTTTGACGGTACTCGGAGAGAGGTCATTGGAGATATTAAGATCCCCATCCAAGTGGGCCCATGCAACTTCAATGTATTATTTTAAGTGATGGATATCAATCCTGCTTATAGCTGCTTATTGGGGAGGCCTTGGATACATTCTGCCGGTGTGGTTCCATCTACCCTTCATCAAAAGCTTAAATTTATGGTAAACAACAAGCTAATCATTGTTTCTGGTAAGGGAGATTTCCTTATCAGTAAGCCCATGTCAACTCCATATATAGAAGCGGCTGAAGAAAGTCTTGAGACTTCCTTCCAATCATTGGAAATTGCTCACACCACCTATGTGAGCGAAGGGTTACAACTAGCTCGTCCTTCTAAAGCTTCTATGATGGTAGCTAAAGTGATGATGAAATCTGGATTCCAGCCAGGGAAAGGGCTTGGAAAGATGCTTGATGGAGGAGTAGACCCATTATTGGTTAAGGAGAATAAGAACGGCTTTGGGCTGGGGTATCATCCATCTCCAATGGAAAGAGCGAAGGTTTTCGCAAATAAGAGAGAAAAGCGAATTGCACGGTTAGAAAACCGAGAACCCCTAACTGCGAAGATCCCTATCTGTGACCTTTACCGAAGCTTCAGGAGTGCAGGCTTGACATCTCCAGACCAAGTGGCGGTCATCGATGATGAGTCTAAGAGAGAAGAAGACTTGATTTACCCTTGTCCTTCAGATACTGAACTGTGTAATTGGGAAGCCGTTGAGCTTCCAGAGATCATTTCAAAGTAATTGTTCACTTTGTAGGTTTTTGTTTAAATCCTTTGGCTATGCCTAAAGCCTTAGGATGAGTTTTAATAAGGGCAAAACATGTTTCCTTTATCATTTCAAATAAATAAAAGTTAAGTTCAATTATCATTTTCCTTATTTTGCCTTTTTTATATTAAATAAATTGCAGATCTGAAATTGAATTCCAAAATAATAAGATTGCTTTCTCCCATCATGATTTTAATCCAACAAGCGAAGAGGATGAAGAGTCCGATGAACCTTCCCCTGAATTACTAAGGCTGCTAGATCAGGAAGATAAAGAAATTTCTCCCTATCTAGAAATTGTTGAAGTCATAAATTTGGGGAGTGAAGAAAACAAACAAGAAGTCAAAATCGGCACCTCTTTGAGTAGAGAACATAGGAGAGAATTAATAGAATTGTTGGTCGAATTCAGCGATGTGTTTGCTTGGTCGTATCAGGATATGCCGGGATTAGATAACTGCATCGTTGAACACAAGTTGCCATTGAAACCCGGTTGCATCCCCATAAAGTAGAAGTTGAGAAGGATGAAGCCAGAAATGCTCTTAAAGATTAAAGAAGAGATAACCAAACAGTTGGATGCCGGGTTCTTGGCTGTCTCCAAATACCCTGAATGGGTGGCCAACATTGTTCTGGTCCCGAAGAAAGATGGGAAAGTACGAATGTGTGTTGATTACCGGGATTTGAATAGAGCTAGCCCAAAAGATGACTTTCCATTACCACATATTGATGTTCTTGTTGATAACACGGCCCAACATTCCATTTTTTCATTCATGGATGGATTTTCTGGGTACAACCAAATCAAGATGGCACCGAAAGACATGGAAAAAACCACTTTCATTACTTTGTGGGGAACCTTCTGCTACAAGGTGATGTCTTTTGGATTGAAAAATGCCGGTGCCACTTACCAAAGAGCGATGGTAACTCTATTTCATGACATGATGCATAAAGAGATAGAGGTTTATGTGGATGATATTATTGCCAAATCCAAATCCGTTGAAGGTCACTTGATTGACTTACGAAAGCTCTTTGAACGCCTGAGAAAATTCAAACTCAGATTAAATCCGGCTAAATGCACTTTTGGGGCTAGCTCTGGAAGGTTGCTTGGTTTCATTGTCAGTGAGAAAGGTATCAAAGTGGATCCCGATAAAGTAAAGGCAATCATGGAAATGCCTGCCCCTAGCACTGAAAAAGAAGTACGAGGATTCCTTGGAAGGTTGAATTACATAGCTCGTTTCATTTCTCAACTAACAGCTGTA
Organism: Clitoria ternatea; assembly: GCA_037962975.1. Taxonomy (NCBI): domain Eukaryota; kingdom Viridiplantae; phylum Streptophyta; class Magnoliopsida; order Fabales; family Fabaceae; genus Clitoria; species Clitoria ternatea. The sequence continues at coordinate 34,857,591 of CM075670.1, forward strand.
TGTAATCCAATCTTTAAGTTGCTTCGTAAAAATCAACCATCACAATGGAATGATGATTGTCAGGAGGCCTTTGACCAAATAAAGCGATACTTGCAATCCCCACCGATCTTGGTTCCCCCAATCCCAGGAAGACCACTCCTGTTGTATTTGACGGTGATAAATGAGTCTATGGGCTCTGTACTGGGGCAACATGATGAGTCTGGAAGAAAAGAGCATGCTATTTACTATTTGAGCAAGAAGTTCACTGAGTGCGAAGCACGATATTCTACTGCGGAACGAACTTGTTGTGCATTAGCATGGGCTGCTCGTCGCCTAAGGCAATACATGTTATCTTATACTACTTGGTTGATATCTAAGATGGACCCAATTAAGTACATCTTTGAAAAACCGGCTCTGACGGGAAGAATAGCTCGTTGGCAGGTTCTTTTGACTGAGTATGATATCATTCATGTCACCCAAAAAGCTGTAAGAGGGAGTGCTTTAGCTGATCACTTGGCCCACCATCCCCTAAAAGAGTACCAACCAATGTCATTCGAATTTCCTGATGAAAATATTATGATGTTGTCAGAAGAGAAAGATTGTCCTAATAGAACTTGGATTTTGATGTTCGATGGGGCGTCGAATACACTGGGGCATGGGATTGGGGCCATCCTAATCTCACCAGATAACAAGCTTTTCCCATTCACTGCTAGACTTTGTTTTGATTGTACCAATAATATTGTAGAATATGAAGCTTGTGTTTTGGGGATTCAGGCGGCACTTGAAGCAAAGGTGAAATCTCTACAAATATACGGAGATTCTGCCTTGTTGATTCATCAACTGAAAGAAGAATGGGATACTAGAGATGGAAAATTGATTCCTTATCAAGCTCACATCATGGAACTAATCAAAGGGTTTGATGAAGTCTCTTTCCATCATATTCCTCGGGATGATAACCAATTAGCCGATGCTTTAGCCACGTTGGCCTCCATGTTCAACGTAAGTAGGGATTGTGACATGCCCTTCATCGAGATTGAAAGGCGTCTCGAACCTGCATATTGTCATGAGATAGAAGAAGAGCCCGATGGGAAACCATGGTTTCATGACATCAAAAATTATGTTCAAAATCAAGAATATCCCCCTGGTATCTCAGAAAATGATAAAAGAACCCTCAGGCGCCTAGCCATGAATTTCTTTATGACTGGGAATACACTCTATAAGAGAAATTATGATTCTGTTCTCCTTCGTTGCGTAGACGTGACGGAAGCTAACAAAATCATGAAGGATGTTCATGAAGGGCCTTTCGGAACACATGCAAATGGGCACTCGATGGCAAGAAAAATTCTCAGATCTAGATATTATTGGATGACAATGGAAAATGATTGTCGTAACTATGCCAAGAAATGTCACAAGTGTTAAACCTATGCAGATAACATTCATGCACCACCATCTTCTTTGCACGTTCTAACAACGCCTTGGCCTTTTGCTATGTGGGGCATAGATGTTATTGGTCCCATTGAACCAAAAGCATCGAATGGGCATCGCTTTATTTTGGTGGCCATTGATTACTTCACTAAGTGGGTTGAAGCAGCTTCCTACACCAACGTGACTAAAAATGTTGTGGTCAAATTCATCAAGAGAGAATTGATTTGTAGATATGGTTTACCAAATCAGATCATCACTGATAATGGTACAAACCTGAATAATAAAATGATGGATGAACTTTGTGAGGAATTCAAAATCAAACACCTCAATTCATCTCCATACAGACCTAAGATGAATGGAGCAGTGGAAGCTGCTAACAAAAATATAAAGAAAATCATACAAAAGATGGTTGAAACCTACAAAGACTGGAGTGAGTTGCTTCCTTTTGCTTTACATGGGTATCGTACCTCTGTACGAACTTCGACAGGGGCAACACCCTTCTCATTGGTGTATGGTATGGAAGCTGTTTTACCAATAGAAGTGGAAATTCCGTCTTTAAAAGTAATCATGGATGCCAAATTAGAAGAAGCTGAATGGGTTCGGTCCCGGTATGATCAATTAAATTTAATTGATGGGAAAAGGTTAACCGCTCTCTGTCATGGGCAGTTATACCAAAAGCGCATGAAGAAGGCATACGAAAAGAAAGTGCGACCTCGTTAATTTCATGAAGGTGATTTGGTACTGAAGAAAATCTTGCCGAATCAAAATGATCACCGAGGCAAATGGAAGCCAAATTATGAAGGACCATTCGTCGTAAAGAGAGCCTTTTCTGGAGGAGCTTTGATTTTGACGAACATGGATGGTGAGGAGTTATCTTTCCCAGTCAATTCAGATGCAGTCAAGAAGTATTATGCTTGAGCGTACTCTAAAGGGATAGGGTAGTCTTTATGTCTTCTAAAAGTTTGGATTAAAAATTATGATATAAACTTGTAATTTTCCCAAGTAAATATATGGAATTCTCAATTTCAGTTCCAATCCTGGTCTTGTCAGGTTTCATTTGCATGCATTTTGTGGAAAATATTAAAAAAAATCATGAAAGGCATATTTTTAATCTCAAACAAGCTTGATACTTCCCAATTACACAGACCTTGGTAATCAGGATATTCCGCTCTGCCATGAGTAATAACAAGTCCCATAAGGATTGTGGTAGTCACCTGGAGGAAACAAGATCTTTGACCTTTGGTTTTCCACTTGACTATTTCTTCCATGCAGGTTTGAGGGTACAACAAGGACAAGCGTTCCCCATGAAGAGTCGAGATCAACAGTTTCAGCCTATCACCTAACTCCAGTCGGGATGGTTTACTAAGATGTGAAAATGCAATCCTTGTATTCACTCGGAACCCACACTAAACCAGAAAAGTCAATCTCAGACACATTCTTCTTGAGTATAAATCTCATATAATTCTCTACCATAAGTCATTATGGTAGAGGTATCTCCCATTAGTCTTACTTCATGTCCAAGTCTAAGGTATCCATTCCTAGGCTACTCAAGATCAAATCAGGGGCATTTCCCCAGTCATTTAGTTTCATGTCAAAGCCTCAGGTATCCATCCCTAGGCTATCTCAATCAAAATCAAATCAGGGGCATCCCCAGTCATTTAGTTTCATGTCAAAGCCTCAGGTATCCATCCCTAGGCTATCTCAATCAAAATCAAATCAGGGGCATCCCCCCAGTCATTTAGTTACATGTCAAAGCCTTAGGTATCCATCCCTAGGCTATCTCAATCAAAATCAAATCAGGGGCATTTCCCCAGTCATTTAGTTTCATGTCAAAGCCTCAGGTATCCATCCCTAGGCTATCTCAATCAAAATCAAATCAGGGGCATCCCCAGTCATTTAGTTTCATGTCAAAGCCTCAGGTATCCATCCCTAGGCTATCTCAATCAAAATCAAATCAGGGGCATCCCCCCAGTCATTTAGTTTCATGTCAAAGCTTCAGGTATCCTTCCCTAGGCTATCTCAATCAAAATCAAATCAGGGGCATCTTCCCAGTCATTTAGTTTCATGTCAAAGCTTCAGGTATCCTTCCCTAGGCTATCTCAATCAAAATCATTCAGGGGCATCCCCCTGTCATCTATTTTATGTCGAAGCCTCAAATACCCATTCTTAGGCTCCTCAAAATGTCAAGACAACTTCATATTTTTCCAAAGCTTCAGGTATTAACCCCTAGGTTATGCCATTTATCTTCCTGTCATGTTCCAAGTGCCTCTCCTTAAACTGTCTAGTATTGGGACAACACCATTCGGCTATTTACTTCTTGTCAAAAGTTGTCGGGTATTCTTAGTGGTGTTCACGTCTTTACTTTCTTTTCACATCAATAATATGAATATGTCTCATATTCTTTCATGAAAAGAAGTAAAGAGGGGCATCTGTGAACACCTATTTTTGTCCGGTGATATATATTAAAAATAAAAAAAAAGAAAAAAAAGAAAAAAAAAAGAAGAAAAAAAGAGTTTTTTTTGTCCTAGAGTCCGGAGTCAATGTTGACTGCATTAACCGGGGTCCTAGCACGGTTTCATGACCGGTGTTACCTCATTAGTTCTAAGCTCGTACAGCCTCAGTGGAGTACGGTATTTTACACCTCAATTCGAAGGGAATCCGAGGTTCTTCAAGTTAAAACTGATGTGTTAATCCGTACTTGAATTTCAAGACACACCGGAAGTACACCTGCAGGAGAGTCCCCAATGCTTAATATTTAACCGAGGTGAAGAGAAATGTCTATAGTTGACCAATGATTTCAAACCCCGGTTATGACTTACTAGTTCTCGTTGGTGACGCGGTACAGTGCTTAGAACCCCGCCCAATCCAGATTGCCACCCCGGATCATATTAAAAAAAATAATATTAAAAATTGCATAGTGACCGTTGGAATAGTAACCCTTCCCCATCTCTATAAATACCCAATCCCTCTTCATTTCCTACCACACCTCTCATTTCATCAATTCTCTTCATTTCTCTCAAGCAATGGCTGATGGATGCCGAAGCCAAGAGGAAAGAATAAGGGAGGGAAGACGATGTTTTGTGACTACCTTTTTACTCCTTATAGTGTGGGTAGTAATTTATATTTATTGGATATTTTATATATTTCCATATATGTAATAAATAATTTATGTTTCCATTTGTACCTTTAAATAAAAGGCCCAAAAAAAACAAAAAATAAATGGGCAAAAAAAAAATAGAAAAAAAACAGGAAAAAAAATAAAAAATAATAAAAAATAAAGGGCCAAAAAAAAAAGAAAAGAAAAAGAAAAAAAAAGAAGAGAAAAAAAAAGGCCCAAACAAAAAAAACTAAAAGAATACTAAAAAAAAGCCCAAAAAGAACAAAAAAAAGAAATGGGCCCAAAAAAAAAAAGTCCAAAAAAAAATTTTTTCTTAAAAAAAACGAAAATAAAAAAAAATAAAAAAAAAAGAAAAGAAAAAAAGAGGAAAGTCACGGTGGTTTTAGTGGTGGGTCCGGTTTGGTTGGATAATTGGAGAAAATTGGGAAAATTGACATCAAATTTGGACAAATTGAAAAAGTAGAAAAGTGATGTCATTTATGGAGAATCCAATGCCAATTTTCTTCTATAAATAGAAGGTGATATTGAGGCATTTTGGGGGAAGAAGAGAAAAAAGAGGGGAAAGAGTGTTAAATTTTTGTGAGAATTTTTAGAAGTTTGGGTTTTCAAAAATTACTTTGTGTAATCCTAGTTAGGAAAATGAGTGCACAACTCTTGTTTGTCTTAGTATGTGAGTTTTTGTGAGCTAAAATACTGTCCAAGTGTTGTAACCGGTATCCAAATACCTTCAAATCAAGTCCAAACAAAGCCAAAAGCAAAGGAAATCTACACAAAATTGATTTCCCGACTTCCGTTCTAGTTTCTCTGTAATTGATCTTGTACCAAGGTATTTTTTATTAATACAAAGTTGTTTATTTATATTTATTTATTTGTCTTATTTAATTGTTATTTATTTTTCTGCACTTTTATTTTTCTTTATTTATATTCAAGCACTTTATTTTCCTGCACTTTATTTTTCTGCAGTTATTTATCTGTTTATTTATTTTTATGCATCTCCATCTTTATTTATTTATTTGTACCTTTATTTTTCCTTATTTATTTTTTTTTACACTTTTATTCCTCTTTATTTACTTTTCTGCACTTTTATTATTGTTAATTTATTTTTCTGCACTTTATTTATCCGTACTTTATATTTCTGCAATTATTAGTTCATTTTTTTTATTTTTTAACATTTTTATCTTTATTTATTTATTTTTATGCCCTTTTATTTTATTTATTTACTTTCCCGTCCCTTTATTTTTGTTATTTACTTTTCTGCCCATTTATTTTCATGTATTTACTTTTCTGCCCCTTTATTTTTGTTATTTACATTTCTGCCCTTTTATTTTTATATATTTACTTTTCTGCCCCTTTATTTTTGTTATTTACATTTCTGCCCTTTTATTTTTATATATTTACTTTTCTGCCCCTTTATTTTTGTTATTTATATTTCTGCCCCTTTATTTCCATGTATTTACTTTTTAGCCCTTTTATTTTGGTTATTTACATTTCTGCCCCTTTATTTTTGTTATTTACATTTCTGCCTCTTTATTTTTGTTATTTACATCTCTGCCCCTTTATTTTCATGTATTTGCTTTTCTGTCCCTTTATTTTTGTTATTTACTTTTCTGCTGCTTTATTTTTGTTATTTACTTTTCTGTTCCTTTATTTTTTTATTATTTATTTTTCTGCCCCTTTATTTTATGTATTTTTTTTTGCTCTTTTATTTTTATGTATTTATTGTTATGTCTATTTATTTTTATTTTTATTTTTTTGAACTTTTCATTTATTTTTTTTCTACCTTTATTTTTTTTTATTTTATTATTATTATTTATTCTCTATACTTTTTATTTTTAGTTATTTATCTTTTTGCTTTTATCTTTCTACACTTTCTATTTATTTATTTACGTTTGACCATTTTAATAGTTTATAAATATGTTATATATATACATAATTATCCATTTTTATTATGGTCATGATTTCCTATTATTTTCTCTTAGTAACCTTTTAATAATCAAGAAGAAATTATTTTCATAAAAAAATAAAAAAAATCAAGACTAATAAATAGTGTGTTATTTATTCATTCATTTTTCTCTTAAATTTAAGATGAGATTAATTTAGTTGAGACATCTTATTAATCTTATTTTCTTAAAAGATAATTAAATAATATTCCATGTCAATTTTAATTAATTAAGTGTATTATATTTCTTTATCTTCATGTTGATGTGTTTAATTTTATTTTTTTTCTCTTATCTTTATTTATTTATTTATTTATTTGTTTTAAACTTTATATTTCTTAATAAAAATCAATTTTTTTTACTAGAAAATAAGTAAGACAAGACGTCTTATTGTTTTTTTATCTTTTTATTTTTATGGTCTTTTAATCATTTGTTTATTTATTTTCTTAGAACTAAAAAACAACAAACTTAGGAGATGTATTTTTTTTTACTATCTTTGTTTTATTCATATTTATATATTTTTTTATTGTGTATATTATTTATGATTGTTTTATGAAGGATGAAATATTTGATAATCATTTTTTTAAATTATGCATGATCAATTTGGGTAACCGTTTTTTACGGACAGTGTGGGGTGCTAATACCTTCCCCTCCTGTAATTCGACTCCCGGACTAAACAGAATCTCATTTTTTTAAAACAAAAAACCAGTGCTATTTAAAGGTTTTCCTAATATTTTCCTTAATAAATATTGGTGGCGACTCCTTGAACCCTTTATTTTTTAGGCTTCTCAAGAGCCTCACTTCAATGCCGTTTCAATTTTATTTTCTTTGTCTTTAACCAGTCCGCGTCGTGCGCCGGGACCCCGGTCGCGACAACATAAAATAGTTTGAATAGCATCCATACATGATTTGTGACTAGTGGAAATTGGAATGGGCTAATTTTATGGAAAATTGACCTCTTAGTTGCCAAAAATGCCTCAAAATGAGTCTAACACATTTTTGCATATAACTTCCTCATTTTTGGGAATTTTTGAGTGCGGCTAGTGGCTACACGTCACAAATGATGTATTATAACTTGTGTCAAAATTTGGTGATCATTGGATTTGAAATAAGGAAGATAGGGTATCTAGAAGCTGGTAAAATTACATTTTTTGTTGTTTCTGCTGCATAACTGATAAACAACAGGTAGGAATCGATTCACCAAATGCATGAATCTATTCCCACCCCTGATTTATGCGTAACTGGGCCAAAAATTAAAGCAGGAATTGATTCATAAGGGGGTGAATCGATTCACCAGCCCCTGTTTCACTATTTTCTTTAAATTTCCATGCATGAATCGATTCAACACCTTTGGGAATCGATTCATGGCCCTGAATCATAAAAATGGTTTTGTTTTATTTGGTCCAGTTTACCCATTGCATGAATATATACTAATGTGTAAGTGAAATTAATGTATTTTAGTGATTGATTCAAGTGTTATTAAAATCTTATATCAATTTCGGGATTATTCGTGAAATTTTTTTTGGATTTTCGGTCTTATTTTAATAATTAAGGATGTTTTATTTTGGTATCAGAGTAGACTTTAAAAAGTCCAAGGCCAAGGTTAATCTACTAAATGCTATGAATTGAGTGAAATCATATGATAGTTGTTAAGTATTGAATTAGTTGATGAGATCAACTATGAATAAATTGCATTCTTATCCATGAAAGGTACTAAAGTGTGGTGATTATTTTCAGGATAAGAAATGGTAAACTGTCAAGGTATAGATGCCATGGCTGCTGCATTTCAGTGTTTTGCTGATATTCTGGAGAGGCAGAATCAGCCTTAACCAGCAGATAATCAAAGTCTAGATTGTTTCCTGAAGCGTAAACCTACTGAATTTCATGGAGGCTTTCATCCTGATCAAGCTTATGCATGGATTCAAAACTTGGAAAGGATCTTTGGTAGCCTGCTATGCTCTAAGGCACAAAAGGTGGAATATGTTGTGTTTATGATTCAGAATGAAGCTGAGAATTGGTGGAAGATTGCTAAAGCCAGAATGATAGCCACTGGAACTCAATTAATCTGAGATAACTTCAAGGTAAGCTTTCTTGAAAAATATTGTCCTGATACTATGATGAGCAGAAAGGAGTGGAATTTATGGAACTCAGATAGGGTAATATGAGTGTTGAAGAGTATTCAGCTAAATTTGAAGAACTCTGTTTATTTTATCCTCCTTTTTAGTAGCCTGGGACTGAAGGTTCTAAATACATTAAATTTGAAAACAGTCTGAGACCTGAGATCAAAAAGGCATTCAGGCATCAAGAGATCAGAAGTTTTCCTGTTCTTGTGAATAAATGCAGGATCTATGAAGAGGATAACAAGGCTTATGCTGGATCGAGCAGTAAACCAGATGTTTCTTCAAGGTTGCAGCCTACTAATTTTAAAAAGCAAGGAAAGTTTAATAGAGGTGGATCATCCTCTAAATCTAGAGGCAGAGGTACTTCTAGTAATCGTGTTGTTGGTCGTCTGAGGGATGGCAAATGTTTCATATGTGGTGGTGACCATTTTGCTAAAAATTGTGATAAAGAAGAAGAGGTTACTTGTTATCATTGTAATGAGAAAGGACATATCTGCCCTAACTGTCCTTAATTGCAACAAACAGATTATAATTCTAGTGGTAACCAGGCTTCCGGGGACAAGGCCATGGAAATGGTAACCGTGGTAGCTGAGGCAATGGTGGATGTAGTAATACAATGGTTTCTAGAAATGACCATGGTGGAACTTCTAATCCACCAGCTGCAGGCAGAGTTTATGCCATTACTACTGAAGAAGCTGCTCAGGCTAATAATCTGGTTCAGAGTAAGTGTTTACTTGGTGACTCTATTCTTGATGTTGTATTTGATTTTGGAGCGACTCATTCTTTTATTGCTGATGATTGTGTGAGGCGTCTGAGACTGCCTGTTATTGACATGAATCAGACTTTGGATGTATCTAACCCAACTGGTGTTAGACTATGGACTTCTATGATGTGTAAAAATGTATCTTTCACTTTGGGTGATAGAAGTTTTGTGATTGACTTGATATGTCTACCCTTGAGGGGTCTTGATATAGTACTGGGTATGGATTGGCTATCAGCCAACAAAGTCCTAGTTGATTGTCAGAACTGGCGGGTGATGCTTCTAAATCGGAATGTCGAAGATTACACAGTCCAAGGTATATCTTAGTTGCTTATGTTATTCTGTTTAACTGATGGAAAGAGTGGGTCTAGAGTATTTGATATCCCTATTGTATATGACTTTTCTAAAGTGTTTTCAGAGAATGTACCTAGTGTTCCTCCTGAAAGGGAGATTGAATTCTCTATTGATCTTGTTCTTGGAGCTGAACCAATCTCAAGTGCTCCCTATAGAATATTCTTTGTTGAGTTGGCAGAATTAAAGAAACAAGTTGATGAATTGCTTGAGAAACAGCTTATCCGACCTAGTATATCACCGTGGGGTGCTCTAGTGTTATTAGTTAAAAAGAAAGATGACAGTTACGGTTATGTGTTGCCTACCGCCAGTTGAATAAGCTTACAATAAAGAATAAATATTTGTTTCCTAGAATTGATGACTTGATTGATCAGTTGCAGGGTGCTTTAGTCTTTTCAAAGATTGATTTGCGATCTGGATACCATCAGATCCGAGTTAAAGCTTCAGATATTCCTAAAACGGCATTCAGGACTCGATATGGTCACTATAAATATATGGTGATGTCGTTTGGTGTGACCAATGCTCCTGCTGTGTTCATGAATTATATGAACAACATCTTTCATCCATACTTAGATCGATTTGATGTTGTCTTTATCGATGATATCTTGATTTATTCTAAGTCTCATGAGGAGCATGAAGAACATCTTTGTTTGGTACTCAAAGTGTTAAAAGAAAAACAATTGTTTGCTAAATTGTCCAAGTGTGACTTCTCAATGGATAAGATTCAGTTTCTGGGTCCTGTTATTTCTAGTGAAGGTGTTTCTGTTGATCCTTCCAAAGTAGAAGCTGTTATGGCTTGGGAGAGGCCTAAGTCCGTTACTAAGGTCAGAAGTTTCATAGGTTTAGCTGGTTACTATAGAAGATTCATTGAGGGATTCTCTAAAATTGCGTTTCCAATGACTAAGCTAACCCGAAAGAATGTTCGTTTTGTGTGGTCTCCTGAATATGAGAAGATTTTCCAGGAGTTAAAGACTAGATTGACTTCTACTCATGTGTTGGCATTGCCTAATTTTCAGGAAAGTTTCATAGTGTATTGTGATGCATCCAGGCTAGGTCTTGGGTGTGTGTTAATGCAAAATGGTAGGGTAATAGCTTATGCTTCGCGACCATTGCGACCGCATGAACAAAATTATCCTACTCACGATCTGGTACTTGCAACTATAGTATTTGCACTAAAAATTTGGAGACATTACCTTTATGGTTCCAAATTTAAGGCGTATAGTGATCACAAAAGTTTAAAGTATCTGTTTGATCAAAAGGAACTGAATATGAGGCAGAGAAGGTGGATTGAGTTTCTAAAAGATTTTGATTTTGATTTGAGATACCATCTGGGAAAGGCGAATATTGTAGCTGATGCCTTAAGCCGAAAATCCATTCATATAGCAGTTATGATGGTTAAAGAGATCGAGTTACTTGAGCAATTTAGAGATATGAATTTGCATGTGGATATTTCTTTGCCTGAAAAGGTGATTCTTGGTACTTTGAAAATAACCAATGAGTTCTTGAAGCTTGTATATGTACAGCATATGTCTGATGCTTACCTAACTGAGATGAGAGAGACTCAGGCAAGTGGTAAAGACTTGTTCTTAACAGAAGGTTCTGATGGCATTTGGCGAGTGAAAGATCTAGTTTATGTGCCTGATTCTGGTGATTTAAGAAAGATGGTACTTAATGAAGCTCATAAAAGTATGTTGAGTATCCATCCCGGTAATACAAAGATGTACCATGATCTGAAGTTGTATTTCTAGTGGCCAAGATTGAAAAAAGATGTGATTGACTATGTAGTTCATTCTATTATTTATCAGAAAGCAAAAGTTGAACATCAAAAGCCATCTGGTGGTTTACAGCCTCTTGAGGTTCTTGTATGGAAATGGGATGCTATAGCCATGGATTTCGTGATGGGATTACCCAGGACTCGCAGTGGTCATGATGCTATCTGGGTTATTGTAGATCGATTGACGAAGTCTGCATATTTCTTACCTATCAATATGAGATACCCCTTGCAGAGACTAGCACAGTTGTATATCAGTGAGATTGTTCAACTACATGGTGTTCCATCTTCTATTGTGTTAGATAGAGATCCGAGGTTCACTTCCCGATTTTGGGGAAGCTTGCACCAGGAGTTAGGCTCGAAGCTTCGATTGAGTTTGGCCTATCATCCCTAGACAGATGGGCAGTCTGAGCATACTATTTAGAGTTTAAAGGACTTGTTGAGGTCCTGTGTGCTAGAGCATGGTGGTGGCTGGGAGCAGTACCTCCCATTGATTGAATTTACTTATAATAATAGCTATCATAGCAGCATCGGTATGGCTCTATATGAGGCTTTATATGGCAGAAAGTGTCGAACACCTCTTTGTTGGTTAGAGATCAGTGAGAGTTTGATGTTGGGCCAAGAGATTGTGCAGCAAACTTCTGAGCAAATTCAGATGATCAGAGAGAAAATGAAAGTATCCCAAGATTATTAGAAAAGTTATCATGATAAGCGGACAAAACTGCTTGAATTTCAGGTTGGTGATAGAGTGTTCCTGAAAGTTTCTACTAATAAGGGTATTGGAAGAGCATTGAAAAGTCGGAAGCTGAGTCCGAGGTATATTAAACCCTATGAAGTGTTAAAGAAGGTTGGCCCTGTGGCCTATCAGATAGCATTGCCTCCTCATTTGTCAAATCTGCATAGTGTGTTTCATGTTTCTCAATTGAGAAAGTACTTGACAGATCCTACACATGAGATGCCAGATGATGATGTTGAGATCAGAGAGAACCTGACCATTGTGGCTGAGCCCACTGGTATAGTGGATAGATATGTGAAACGCTTGAGAAGCAAAAATTTACAGTTGGTTAAGGTAGCCTGGCAACAAAATCAATGCATTATGTATACTTGGGAGTGAGAAGACGCTATGAGGCAACAATATCCCGAGCTATTCCATTGAGGTATGTCTATATTTGAATTTCGAGGACAAAATTCTTTGATGGAGGGGAGAATTGTAACATCCTAAAATTAGGATTTATTTGGCAAAGTAAGAATTAAGGAGAAATAAAATGAAAATGAGGGATTAATTAAACAAATGCCGAAATGACGAATGCATCCTTAAATTATTTAAATTGATTTTTCTTCTCCTTTTCATTTTATTCCTTCGTAGGCAACATAGAGAAACTTTCTTTTTCTTCTTCTCCTCTTTGGCACCATTATTCTTCTTCTCCTCTAATCTTCTCTCAATTCCATCAAATTAAAGTAAGAATTCATCTCCTCCACCTCTCCTCTTCACGTGGACAGCTTGAGTTTGAAGGGGAAGGGCTCCAATTTCTCTAATTCAAGGTAAATTGTTGTGTTCTTGTCATGGGTTTTGTTATATCATAGCTTTCATCTTTTAATTCTTGCAATTTTATGGATTTTAAAGCATTTAGAAGCCATAGATATAGTGGACAGCTTGAGGTTTCTCAAAGAACCTTAAATTTTCACGAAAAGTAAGTAGAATGGCTTCTTGAATGCTAATTCTATAAGATTATAGCTTAATGATTGTCGTTTCAATGAAATAAGGTAATTTCAGAGGGTTTCAGAGTGATTCAGAACTTAAAGCTTGGTTCAGGGGTGAGTTTCAAAGTTGACGTCTTAGTTTGGTGAGTCGTAACTTACCAAAATAGCTATAATCTAATTATTTCTAACTTGGCAAGTGATATTTATGTCAAATATGAAATTAAAATTAATTATTATGAATTTTAGGAAGTTGTTCGATCTTGAGGAATAGAGATCAAAGCTTGCGATTAGTGGCTCGCTTGCTTTTAATGGATAGAGGAGTTTCTAAGATTCTCTATTCAAGGTAGGGGGAGCTTTTACATTCTAAATGTATAGTTTACAGCCGGATTCGAGGTATATTGATATGTTGAATTATAAATGATATGTTTCTCTGAATTATGGTAATTATGTGGTTTATTATTTATGAGATTATGATGAAGTGCTTAAAATGGAAATTATAGTCAGTATGATTGTGTGATGTACATGATACATGAGATATAATGGTTTGATTGAAAAGTATCTATGCATGATACATAGTAGATGGTTTGAGTTAATGATGTAAATATTATATGAAAGGCTTGTTGTGAGTATGGAAAGATTGCATGGGATGCATTTAAATGAAATGATTTATGTTATCTATGTAGCATGAGATGCTTTGTATGATTAAATATCATGTGGTTTCGAGGATTCCACAAAGACCTTGGGTGGGACTTAAGGCAAACCTCTTGAGTGAGACTCGGGGTTAGCCCGTAACACTACCGTTGTTGCTAAGAGTGATTACGTTACGTGAAAGGGCAAACGGTTTGGTACTAGTAAAACAGCCGGATTAGTTGAGAGCTGAGTATATGGCTAAAAGCCAGTGTTGCAACACAAAGTTTAATGATAATTATTTGGATCCAATTGAATTGATAATTGTATGTGCACATATGTATGTCATTGAGAATGATATGATAGTAAAGCATTGAGATGTAAAAGGGATAATATTGAATGGTAGTTTGTGTTTTGTAGATTGTTATACCTCATTGCATGATAGAGAATGGAATAATAGAATCAGTACTATAGTTGTCATTTATTATGTATATTGCTTACCCCTATTTGTGGTTATTTTTACAGTGGATTTAGGACGCAGCTGAGATTGTTGAGAGGTCACTCAGTTTAAGCTGGAGCATTATGTATATATATGCCTTGTACATGATGCACATAGTAGTTTGTAGTAGCCTTGGCCCGCTCCTGTGTATACCTATTTTATTATGTGTATATGTATGTGTATATGAAAATGCTTAGTGGAATAGGTAACTGATAGCCTCACTTGGAAGCTTAGAATCCTTTTTAAGCATATACTTGATGTTGTGATGGATAATGATATTACTTGATGATGTTGGAGTGTGGAGACTATGGATGGTCCCACCATATGCATATGAGTTTGATATCCAGGAATTGTGAACCTATATGAAATGCAATGATGATGCATGAAATTTCCAGGAATTTTTGGATATACATGAAATGCATTATTGGTAAATGGAATGTCCAGAAATTGAATAAGACACTTTGTGCAATGTATAAGTATAATATGTCCAGGTGTCATTATTGTGTGATGATTGTTGTGAATTATGCACTATGACCTTGAATGAATGTTGTTGAATGAAAGAAATAAAACTTTCTCCTGATCATTATGCATAATTAGGCAACCCATAGAGTCAAATAGAAAATTATGAGTTTTGGATGACATAAAACAGTTTGAATAACATCCATACATGATTTGTGACTAGTGGAAATGGGCCAATTTTATGGAAAATTGACCTGTTAGTTGCCAAAAATGCCTCAAAACGAGTCTAACAAATTTTTGCACATAACTTCCTCGTTTTTGGGAATTTTTGAGTGCGGCTAGTGGCTACACGTCACAAATGATGTATTATAACTTGTGTCAAAATTTGGTGATCATTAGATTTGAAATGAGGAAGATAGGGTATCTAAAAGTTGGCCAAATTACATTTGTTTTGCTGTTTCTACTGCATAACTGATAAACAACAGGTAGGAATCGATTCACCAAATGCATGAATTGATTCCCACCCGTGATTCATGCATAACTGGGCCAAAAATTAAAGCAGAAATCGATTCATAAGGGGGTGAATCGATTCACCAGCCCCTGTTTCACTATTTTCTTTAAATTTCCATGCATGAATCGATTCACCACCTTTGGGAATCGATTCATGGCCCTGATTCATAAAAATTGTTCTGTTTTGTTGTTATTTGGTCCAGTTTACCCATTGCATGAATATGCACTTATGTGTAAGTGAATTTAATGTATTTTAGTGATTGATTCAAGTGTTACTAAAATCTTATATCAATTTCGGGATTATTCGTGAAAAAATTTCTTGGATTTTCGGTCTTATTTTAGTAATTAAGGATGTTTTATGTTTGGTATGCAGTTGGGGAAACAAAGCTATAAAAAAATCTAAACGTTACTATTAATCCTTCACACGCCGTTCGAAACAGTTCAAACTTCGTTTAAATGTAAAATCTTTTCTTTAGTTGGTCAAATCAAAATTTGATTAATCTTAAATTTTAATCAAACAAAATCTAAAATGAACCATATAACCTAGGCTTGCGTCACAAAAATTAGGCAATCAGACTTTTTTGGTATTTTACAAATGTATTTTTTCGGTCAGCAATTTGCCTTATGTAACGTTACTCGGTGATCTTTTTCTTTTTACACTAAGAAATAAGAAAAATGTAAAATATGATATTTGAATTGATTACTTCATATGACTATCTAAATTCCCATCATTGGAAAGACTTTATATTATCCGTACTTGATAATTAGATATGAATTATTTTTTATCATATAAGAGGTAACCAAGATCAACAAAATTATGTAGTATGGATATAAAGTGTTAGAACTAAGTTAAACTCTATTTTTCTCACTCTAATACTTAACCTTTTTTTAACTATTATTCTGAATGATAAATAAAATAAAATGGCAAATTAATATTTTTCTTCAGTTTTAAGTAGAAATAACCCAAAAAAACACAAAAATACTCTTGTCTTTTTATATACCTTACTCAGAATGGAGTTGAGAAGAATCGCGGCAGACAATAGGACTCTTATCATATATAATAGTTGAACTGCCATTTGAGGATATACATGGAAACACTTATAATTATACCAAAATCCAATTTTTTCATATGACTACAAAATAGATAAAGATGAATATTATGCTAATCACCTCGTAAATATCCAAACATCTATAAAATTTATTTTTAATATTCTATTAAACATATTAAAATATTAGGATTTTGTTTGTTTTACAACGAGATAAAATGTATTTAATCAATATTATTTTATAATAATATATAAATTTAATATATTAAGATGTAATATTAATATTATATAATATAAATTTATATTATATTAAATTTTAAACATGATAATTAATATATTTATATTATTATATAATATAAGAGAGTGTATTCGATAAGAACAAGATGATATAATGAAAAAATAAGAACAATTAATTGTAACCATCATATCTAATTAAGGGATAAGATTAATTTAAACATAAAATACTAACATGTACTACAGTCTATCTAATCAAAATTGATATCTTATATCTTGTTTTTTAAGAAATTGATATCTCCCGTATATAATTTAATATCTTTTTTCTACACAAAATTATATCTAGGCATAACAAAAAAATCCATCCCCGTGGGTAACCGCACCACACCATCCCCATTTGAGTGGGTTTTCCCCGTTTTTTTGGTTTCGGGGACGTGGACGGTTTTTACCCGGTAGGTAAAAGTCGGGGGCGGGGACAGGGATGGTAAAACTAGTATCCGCCCAACCCCCGTCCCCGTCCCCGCCACGACATACTTAAATTACTTAATACTCTTACTATATATATATATATATATATATATATATATATTACTAGATATGATTTATTATACAATGTTTAATAATTGTGTCTAAGATGATTTATTACTATTTTTATTATTGTATGTAAAATATTTAATAATTTTGTAGATACAACAACAACTTTTAAAATACTTGATAAGAAAATTTTTTATAAAAGCGGGGACGGGGACGGGTTTCCTCGATCCTCATCGAGGACGGGAGTCATTTTATCTCGCCCGACGGGGATTGAGACGGGCACGGTTACGATCTAGGATAACGGGGATGAGGATGGTAGGAGTGAAACCCGTCCCCGAGCCATGCCTAATTATATCATGCACAATAAAAAATAAGAGCATGTGACACTTCCTGTGATGACCCGCGTAAATATACCATTTAATTACACCCGATTAATCATTTTTGCAATCATTTTTCACGTTTTATAAAAATTAATTTGGCCTTAATATAAAATAATATTTACTTTTCTTAAACATACTGAAAATAATAACCGATTGGAAATAATTCAATAATAAAATAGGATTTAATTAGAATCAGCGAAAGAGAAACGAAGACAGGAGGGTCATTCGCCTGAGCGAACAAGACCTACAAGGAAAGTCAACAAGTCGGGTTTCACTCGAAAATGGGTCCCACTCAGTCATCTCTCACTCGGGAGCAGCTTAACCTTCATCCACTCGGAAAACTCTTAACCTTCATTTATTCGGGTATACTACACTCGGAACATTCCTAACCTTCACTCAGGAATAGTTCGCCCGGCCATAGCTCACTCGGGAACATCCCAACCTTCCACTCAGAAGAAGTTCGCTCGGGCATACATCGCTCGGAAACAATCTGACCTTCCTTCACTCGGAAGGGTTCTCAGCCATTCATTATACGGACGACATTCTAACCACTCGGAAAGCACTCTAATCTTCACTCAGAAAGCACTCTAATCTTCTCTCGGAAAAATTTTAATCTTCACTCGGAAACACTCTAATCTTTACTCAGAAGAAGATCTCTCGGTTATTCTTCACTCGGAAAGGGACGAGGGATACAGACGGGTGAAATAGACACCAAATCGATCGGCCCTTCACTCGAACAAAATGAATCCACTCGGGCAAGATTCGCCCGATAATCGACTTTGCTACAGCAAACACTCGTGAAAATTAATACCGATCATATAACAACATAAATTCACATCCGATTAATTAGCATACCGATTCAATTGAGTTCAATATACAGACAACATGTTGTAGCATCACACACTCGGAAAACTCATTATACACATTACACAATGCATTTCAAAATCACTCGGTGCCTTGGCATCAATCCTCCGCTTGGCGCACCTCTATGGCTCCGACCTCTTCCCTGTCACTAGTTACTAAATTGAAGACCACAACAAGGGTGAGTGTTTGACATCATAATTAATCTAGAACGGAATTTAAATAACAAAATACGAATATAAACTCCGTCCAATTGCTTTATCCTCAAATTGCACATTACACTCGGCAATTAACTCACACTCGGCAAATAACTCACACTCGGCAAATAACTCACACTCGGCAAATAAGTCAAATCATACTCAGCAAATATAACAACTCTCATTCGGCAATTATAACAAATCACTCGGCAAATATAGCCATTCACACTCAGCAAGTAACTCACACTCGGTAATATAACAATTTACCACTCGGTAAATATAACAAATTGCACTCGGCAAATAAGTCAAATTATACTCAGCAAATATAACAATTCTCATTCGGCAATTATAACAAACTGCACTCGGCAAATGTAGTAAATTGCACTCGGCAAATATAATTAATCACATACACATCACAACTAACAATTCAATTGTCACTACTGACTCTCATACAAAATTGACGCCTAGTATCCGGATACTAAAGGATCAGCCTTCAGCTGGGGGTCCTACTTGACACCCCGTGAACCCTGCTTGGTTCACTGAGTCCTGCTTGACTCTCCACCTCGACCACTGGGTCCTGCTTGACCACTGGGTAGCTCAACTGGGCACAAAAACCACAGGAGCCGGAAATGAAGGGTTATACATACCGTCGGCCGTCCCATACCACACAATCATACATATTCACATTTCTCATCATATCATAAGTGGCCATTAACAACATCACATACTCATCACACAGGTGACCTGCTTGTCAAGCCCGGTATCACATTGCCACTATACACCATTTATCACAGCATCAAATATTTCAAAATCATCTTAAGCCACACACACGATCCTAAACCGATCGATGTCCATATACATACATGCATACACATACAACTCATTCACATACAACTTTCATCCAGCATCATTTCTAACCATGTTCACAATCAGTTCAACGACTCGGACCCAACATGTCCTATTCTAATTAATTATAACCTGAACACCCCCCTTACCTCGGTTCCAAACTTCAACAATTGTTGGGTTCACAGTTCCACCTCCGAATCCAGCACCAGCTTCCTTAATCGTTCCACCGGCGTTCGTTCTACTACCAACGGGTTTGGAATGCATAACCTGTTAACGTCGCACCACCCACACAATCAAAAGACCATTTAGGCTCACACACCCAAGAGGAGTGGAGATCGAAATAGTACCCCCACCATACATGACCATTCGGTCCAGAGAAGGAAACAAAAGAGATGAGATAACAAATTTAAACGGTTCAATGGACTCACCTTGAAACCACTGTTACAGAAATGTAATTGATCTGTCTAGAACCGGGGTCAAGAGATCCGGTGTCGGGTCAGTCACAAATAGTTAGATGATTACGTCTCTGAAGACCGGTTATATGAGTATCCGGTTTATGTATCTGATGTCTCTGTATGATGAGAGCGGATTAGGCATCCTGGAGGTCCTTCACACCGTCCTTACGCGTTGATGTGGGCGAAAGGTGGTGTCACCTATAAAGATTCTCCGACGCTCAAGTCAGTGGTGATATTCCAAGTGAGGAATGTTTTCAGAGAGTAATTCTAAGTTCATAGAATAGTCGAAGATCCCCCCTTCATTGATGAAGAGAGTTCATATACCTGATTGGCTTGATAATCGAGGATTCGTTAGTGGGGAACCACTAACCTCCAATAACATTGTAAATTATTATTTTATTATGCACTTGCCAGCATGATTGGGTCAAGTGGCTATTTTATATTGAGCGTAGAGAGTATAGGCTAGAATTAGGGGACAAGTTGATCATTCCCGTGAGCAAATTTTGGCTCGTAGTGCAGGGAATTATTGATCGGTCCCTGTAGCGATGCCTTTTGTCTTCTGCATAGTGACGTATGTGTTATCCGGTGTCATGGTGTTATCCTGGACAACCGGTATAGGGAGAGCGCCTGATACGGAATTAGAGTCTAGATGTATACCGATGACACCGGTTGCACGTTGGCGAATTGACAAAGACGTTGAAATATGTCTTGTAGAATGGATACCGGTATTAAGACCGGATCATATGTCCCCTAGCTTGTGTGAGGGACTGTGTAGTTGTTTACATAAGCTACTCAACCTGCGAGAGGTCTAGATACCGGTATGCTTATGTGCATAATAGTTTCTTCACATATATTATCATATTGTAAAGAACCATTCTTTAATTGAAGGATCCGATGTCTTGATGTTGTTACAACAGATTCAGACAAAGATTTGCTGTATGAGAATTTCAAGGGTTTGTTGAAATTGAAGACTCTTGAAATTCGAGTAACGGCTGTAAAGCGTGAATTGCGTCGCATGATTAGACATTAAATGCTTTTAATCACATGCGCGAGAAATTATTGCGTCTGAGGCGTATATCTTAGTAACCGTCATTTAGGCCTTAATGGGCCTACAACTTCTGGGCCTGATGCAGAGGCCTTTTGGTAAATTGACGTTGTTTTGGCGCTCACGAATTTGAAATGACTGTGTCGTTTGACTTGCAAACCGATGCGTTTAGTCGTGGACGTCATAACCCTAAGAGTGGGTAACGGAAGCTCTTCGATTCTTATAAAAGAAGCACTCAGTGGGTTCTGGGAATCACTTACTTCTGATTCCTTACCAAAACTCTGTAGAAATTTTGTAAGGACACTCACCGCTTGACTTACGAAGTTTTTCTCAGTCTTCATCTTCCTTACCATCTGAGGTAACCATTTTCTTCCCTCTGTTATTTCCGTCTTCTTTTGCTCTGTTGTTTTTGCTTGAAAAGAATGTATCTTAAGAGAGAGAGAGATTAAGTTCTCGCAACCCTAATTATCATGGGGGAAGAATCCCTGTGATTCTTCCGAGGGCTGAGTCATGTCGCTCAGAAAGGGGATCTTACTCACGGTGGAGAGTGACTTTTCCCTTCTCAGAGTCGTCCTCTGATTGTAGTCACTCTTTGAAAAGTAAAGTGAGTAATGGTTGTTACCCTTTTTATCGTAGAACAGAGAGTTTCGTTCACGCTATTGAAACGATGACTGGAGAAGGGACCTCTGGAAATCAAACTGTCTTGAAAACAGTAGAAGGTCTGTACAGCGTAGTTGCCTCTCGACTAAACTGGGAAGAACTCCAGGCTAAATGGCCCTTCTGCTGGATAGCTGACGAGTTTAAAAGCTTAGCTTCCCATCATGCGAATGAGAACGGAGCTCAGATTCAGCCAAGGTTTACGGTTTGCGCTGAGGAGGAAATGAAAAAATGGTTCAGGGTATTTGCATCGCTCCCTACAGAATGGATATACCACGTTGTCCCAGATGAGCGTTCGGTATATATGCATGATTTTGTATTTCATCACCTCGGAGTTTGTTTCCCCTTATCCAAATTTCAAATGGGTGTATTAAGGTTCTTAAATTGTGCACCTTCTCAACTTCATCCGAACGGTTGGGGACTCGTCCGTGCTCTCGAAGTATTGGGTGACCACTTCAACTTTACGCCCACCGTAGCGATGTTGTTCTACTACACTCAGGTAGTTCGGAGGGCTAACAAGCAAGGCGGTGTAGGTCTAATCACACTCCGGACTCTATGTTCCTTTGTGAACTTCGAATCCTACACCGATTCAGCTAAAGTTGATGGGAAGTCATTTAAGTCTTTCTTTACCCGGATATCAATTAAAAAGAGTAATCCCATCTTCTGGAAGAACAAAGAGGGTCTTAATAAATTTCCTCTGAGCTGGACTCATGAGCATTTTCTTCTGAACTCTTCAGCATATTACACTCATCAGTCCGAGCTGTCTACTGAAACGGTGACGGTGTTATTCGCCCTTGAAGCATATTCTACACGCTTTAAAGCATTTTTGTGTAGACGTCTTTAAGTAGTTCAAGCGAAGTCCGAAACGAATATCTCTGTAATTCTCATTTTATTTTTCTTTTCCTCCTTTGTTAACTGTATTGAGCATTTCTTCGTTGCTAACACGTTTTATTTATGTATGTAGGTGAAATAGAGCAAAAATCTCCGGACATGGACAAGTTGAAAAACTTGAAAGCAGGAGGTAAATCTGTAGCTGGCGAGAATGAAATCCTGCCTAAGAAGGATTCTGTGAAGGATTGTTCCGAGTTGATCATTCTGACCTTGGATGTAGAAGGGGAGATTCCACTGGTAGAGGGTGGTTCGACTGGCGTTGGCGTAACTACGAGTCAGCCCAAAATAACAGAGAGGAGGAGAAAGATCAAGAATGACCCTTCAGGAAGGTCAATGAAGAAACATAAACCTTCAGGGAGTCCGAAAAGAGCAAGGATTTCCAAAGGTAAAGCTGTAAAGACCTCGGATGCTGCTAAAGTTTCCTCCGGACTCCATAAGGGTATTCTTTCTGGGGTCTCCGGGTCTTCAAGTCCGATCTCCTACCCAACTACTTCATTCCTTACTCCCTTCCTTTCCTACCGGGGGACAGATCCAGCGATTCTTCCTCAGCCACTATACGAACTCCAGCCCACGCTTAAACCTAAAGAAATCAAAGAGGCGTGTGAGGCCGGAAAATGACAGTTAGAAGAACTTACTGGGATGCTTCACTCGCTCAGCTTGTTAGCTGATGATGCTGACAAGGTTGATAAGCTGAGTGATAAAGTTGAACAGCTCAACCTCTCGACGGAGAAGGATAAAGCTGCCCTAAAATTAGCTGAAGATCGCCTCACCAAGTCTAAAGAGTTCGGAGATCTTATGAGCAAGGAAAATCTCAAGCTCAAAACCATGATTAAAGACTTGGAGGGTAAATTGGCGGAGAAGGAGGAGATGCTTGGTAAATCACAAGAAGAACTCCGTAGCAGTCAAGCTAAACAAGCTGATCTTGAAGACAAAAGTAAAGCTGCTACGGAGGATTATTTTAAACAAGCAGAGGAGTGGTCCCAGAAGGAGAAGAAGTTCCTCCTTGAGATCGAGGGACTGAAGGCTAGGAGCACGGAGTCCCATGGATCGGATGAAGATCTTTCGAGGTTGCAGGAAGAATTGGCTGTAGCAAGAGCTGAGGCGGAGGAAACCATTGATATATGCAACCAGGTTGCTGAAGAATCCTTCGGCCTGGCTATACATCAAGTCTTCTACCGTAATCCCACTGCGAAACTAAACCTTTATGGCATGAATCCATTTTATGAATTTCATGGAGGGAAGCTATTCGCAGTAGTTGAAGATTGTCTTGAAGATCCTCCGGGAGTCCTTATACGGTTTGCCCCCTCTTCCCAAGGGTCAAAGTATGGGTCTGGATTCTGCTGTTCCTACACCAGAGGGCATCTCATCTGAAGGAGGTACTGAGGCACCTGAAGAGAAAGCTCCGGAAGAAATCCCAAAAGAAGGGATGCAAGAACCTGGAGAAGGGGAAGGACAGAAAGAGACAGAAGAGCAAGTTCCCCCTCCGTAGTTTTACTATTTTTTGATATGTAAAGTTGTGTTCCGGGATCAACTCCGGTATTATATGTAATCCTGCTCTTCATAAATGAATAAAATTCCCTTTCAGAATTTTGTCTTCAATACTTCATGATGAATAATATGACTCAGATGTATATATCGTTTCAATAATTGATAATTCGCTCTGTAGGGCTAACGTTGAGGTTGGATTGAAATAATCACCTCAGAAAATCATATAATTTTAGAACGGAAAGATATATAAATGAATACTGTCCCCAAGTGCAGGTATGTTAAGGATTAGGTACCTGTCATAGGGCATCATCCTTAATTCCTTTGGGGAGAAAAGGAGTCGATCCGTTGTTCACAGTAGCGGTGTCACAGGACGGATGACTAGTGTTAGTTCATATTATTCTCATTGGAGATGAAAACGTTGTCCAATGTAAGAGTATTGTTCCATGCTTGGGGAACTATAAAGATACATAAAGCTGATAGTTGGATCCTCCATCATAAAGATGATGATGGGAATTTGTTTACGCCAGGAGTTACATCATTAAATCACAGATTAAGTGATTGAGATCATCCGTCCTGGGTAAATATATCTCAATCGTAAGAGTACGGATTAAGCCTTCAAAATCATAGGAGTTGTATCATCAAACCACAGGATAGGTGATTGAGATTGTCCGTCCAGGGGAAACACTTTTCAATCGTCAGGATACAGATTGAGACTTCAGAAGCTTCCATCATAAGGATGATGATGGGAATTGTCCATGCCAGGAGTTACATCATCAAATCACAAGATAGGTGATTGAGATCATTCGTCCTGGGGAGTACACCACGCCAGGAGTTACATCATCAAATCACAGAATAGGTGATTGAGATCATCCATCCTGAGGGGTACATCACGCCAGGAGTTTCATCGTCAAATCACAGAATAGGTGATTGAGATCATCCGTCCTATGCAAGTATGTTTCAATCGTCAGGGTACGGTGATTGAGATCATTCATCCTGGGCAAGTACGTTTCAATCGTCAGGGTATGGATTGAGTCTTTAATTTCGTTATCGAATCCGGTATCGAGACAAGGTCATCACTGTATTTGTCCCCTAGCTTGTGTGAGGGACTAGTAAAGTGGCTCATATAAGCTACGTTGTTTGTAATGAGTTTGGATACCGAATGATATACGTCGTTTATAAAGTCATTATACGGTCACGTAAATATCCGTTCTTAGAACAAAGTTCCGTTGTCGCAGTACTCCTTAGGACGGATCTGTACAAAGTTTTTTGTGTGGGAATCCCAGAAGTTATTGAAACTTGCAACCCTTGGTATTCGAGAAACAGTTACAACGTTTCTCATGATTGGACATTTAATGCCTTTAATCACGTGGGCAAGCCATTATTGCCTTAAATGCGCACGTCTTTATAACCGTTACTCGGGAGCTTCATGGGCCTGAAATTTAAATTCTGAGGCCCATTTGAGAGGCCCTTTTGATGAATCGACGCTAATTTCGCACCTTAAGGCTTGAAATGACGGCCTTGGATTTACCAAAAAGGTGTTGTTTAGTGGCAAACGACATAACCTTCGACCCGTAATTGAGTCTATTGACCCCTTATAAAAGGAATACTTAGTGAATTCAGAAATCACTCAGTTTTACTTCCCTGATGAAACTCTGCAAAAATTTCGAGAAGACATTGTTTGCTTGTGTGATACTTGATTCACCACCTTTCTTCATCCTTAGGTAACCTTTCCTTCATCTTCTCGCATTTTCTTCTAGTTTTTCTAAATGTCTGGGAGAGGTTTCGCTGGCTTGAGCTGCGTTGGCCCTAGAGGAAGAGGAGGAAGAGCGTTGTCTCGAATTTCCTCTAGTCGTGGTGGAAGGATCCCTGTGATCTTCCATTTAAACCCACTTCATTCAGAGAGGGAAGCGTCACCCTATTCAAGGTGAAGGGTGATAATACCCTCTTCAGAATCCTCTTCTAGTGAGAGTGAGGAGAGCGCTGATTTATACCTCTCTGATGATGTGAGTTTTTATCGCAGCGTGAAGGCGTTTAAATTAGCTGTAAAGAAGATGACTGGAGAGAGTACCTCTGGCAGTGGAGCACCATCTCAGCAATATATAGTGAAGACAGCTTCTGGACTGTGCAATGTAGTGGCACACCGGATTAACTGGGTGAAGTTTCAACAGGAACGTCCATATAGCTAGGTTGTTGATGAATTTCATGACACACCGTCCATCCACGCTAGGGAAGACGGAGAGAGGTTGGAGCCTCGCTTTACAGTCTTCAAAATGGAAAAATATAAGGAGCGTTTTATGGTGTTGGCTCCACTTCCATCAGAACGGATATGTCATACACCGGATGAAAGGTCAATATACATGTATGACTTCCTCTTTCTGAATTTAGGTGTGCACCTTCCCTTAACAAAATTTCAGATGGGGGTCTTGAGGTTTTTAGACTACGCCCCCTCTCAGCTTCACCCCAACGGATGGGGGTTGATCCGTTCTCTTGAAGTGGTTGGTGAGCACTTCAACTTCTCGCCGACGGTCGCCATGCTTTTCTATTTCACACAAGTGGTCCGTCGTATAAATAGGGAGAAGGGAGGAGTAAGTTTGATAACCCTCCAGACTAACTCCAAAGTCATTAACTTTGAATCATATACTGACTCCGCCAAAGTAGATGGGCGTTCATTCAAATCTTATTTCACTAGGATTCGTGTGAAGCCCGATGACCCAATTTTTTGGCTGAATAAAGATGGGATTCAAGAATTTCCCGTGGCCTGGACTCATGAACACTTTTTGTTGACGTCCCAGGCTTATTACACCGACGAGGACGAGTTAACCCCAACATCGGTCTCCGTTCTTTCTGCTCTTTAATCATACACCGCCTCGTATAAGTTTTTCTCTTGCAGGCGTTTGTTAGGGTCAAAGACCACCCGCGAGGAATATTTACGTAATTTTTCTGTGATTTTTTATTTTCCTTCTTTTTATGTCTTGATATCTTCTGTTACTGATGGTCTTTCTATCTGATTATGTAGTTGAAATTGAAGCTGAATCACTAGAGATGGAGAAGTTGAAGGGCCTCAAAGCTGGAGGGAAATCTGTTGCGGCTGAAAACAATATTCAGGCAAAGCGGAATTCCAAGAAGGCTACCGTTGAGACCATCGTACTCACTTCATCTGCTGGTGACGATATTCCTTTATTGGAGGGCGGGTCTGACATACCGACCTCTAATGTTGAGGGAAAAAAGGCCGGAGAGAGGAGGAAGAAAGCAAAAAATGACCTCTCAAAGAAAACGGAAGCTCAGCCTTTCCCCAAAAAACAAAAGACCTCCGAAGGGGTAGCTGATCCTGAGGCCTATAAAGGAAAGGGAAAAGAAGAGACAACAGCGGCTGCCCCCAGCAATGTTACCTTCGGCGCCAGACCAATAAGTTCCTACTTTGCGCCCAAGGTTTCCTGTCCCCCTCCAGGCAACACCAATCTTGCCCCATACCTAGTGTATGAGGGCCCAGTGCCTGAGTGTATCCTTGATTCTCCGTACAAGCTGAAGACTTTAGAGACTGAAGAAGTAACAAAAGCTTGTGACGCCAGACAGTGGCAATTGGCAGAACTGTCCGGTCTTCTGAAGTCGATTCGCAGGCTGTCGGAGGATAACGAAAGACTCAGCAAGTTAATAGGCGAAGTTAATGACCTTAACATTGCTGCAGCTAGGGATAAGGTAAGCATTCTTCGACTGGAGAATAAGTTGAAGGTCTCTAGAGAGGAGGGAGAGCAAAAAGATGAAGAAATCGCCAGGCTGAAATACCTTCTTAACGAGCTGGAGGCCCAAGCACTTGATCAGAAGAAAATCAATTCCGACCTCCATGCCAGCCTGTGTACAGAGAAGGAGCATTCGGCCAAGTTAGGAGAGAAATTGAAGGAAACCAAAGTGGTTTACTCCCAAGGAGTTGAAGATTGGGCCCGTAAAGAGAATGAGTTGTTACTAAAAGTTGGCGAGTTCGAATGACGAGGTCAAAGCTTTGAAAACGGATTTGACTGCTGCGAATACCCGAGCAGAAGAGGCTATAGACATTTGTGTCCAAGCAGTTAAGGAGTCTTTCGGGTTAGCTATACGTCAAATTCAATACCGAAATCCCAAAGTGGAACTCAATTTGAATGGTATTGATCCGTTCTATGAGTTTCAAGGAGGGAAACTCGTAGCTTTAGTTGACAATCGTCAGGAGGAACCGCCAAACACCAAGTATAAGCTGGCCCCTCTCCCCAAAGGCCAGTCAATGGGACCTTCTCTCCTGACCCGTGTCACCAAGCAGCCTAAAAGTGAAGGAACAAGTGCAGATGTTGCTGCTGGTGATGAGGGTAACAAGGCCGGAGAAAAAGGCAAAGGAAAGGGCGGAGAGACAAGCCAACAGAAATAGTGCCTTCCTGGTCTTTAGTCTTAATTGATTCAAATCTGCTGTGTTCCGGGATCAGCTCCGGATTAGCGAATCAATTCTCTTGTAATTCAAGATTTGATCAATAAAAAGACAACTTGCTTTATACGTTTGTTTGTGCTTCAATAGAACCATTGTATGTGTAATGATCCAATCCAGATTTAGATGTATAGATACTAAATCTGATAGCAGCAAACAAGTTCTGTCCCCATGTATAGGTACTTCAATAACCAAAGGTTTAGTCTGATAGAAAAGATAAAATATCTTTTGTTGCCTGTGTTTGAATATGTATACAGGTTCAAGGATGTTCAAAGATTTTGATAATGACAAGCACTCTTGAAGAAATCTGTACAAAAACAAAGATATGGAATCGGGATCCAAGTAAAAGCGAAGCTAATCGATTAGAGCACTTATGCTAATCGATTAGGAGCTTTCTGTTTGGAAGAAACTGCATCAGGATTGAAGCTAATCGATTATGGGAATGAAGATAATCGATTACGAAGTCACTGGAATTAAGATAATCGATTATGGACTTGAAGCTAATCGATTACAACCATCAAAAATGGGATTAAATGTATCAGGTATAATGTATAATCGATTAAGGAAGCCATTCAATCGATTAGGAAGCCACTGGAATTAAGGTAATCAATTACAAGATATGCTAATCGATTAGGAAGCTGCGAAATCAAATTAAATGCATCAGGTATTGGTTCTAATCGATTACAGGAATTGAAATAATCGATTAGTGACTCTCTGACTTGAAGCTAATCGATTACAACGCGAGGGTGTAATCGATTACGCTAGTGGAAAAACACATTTAAGTGGGAAACCAGCTCATGTCTCCACCATACTTCAAATTTCCACTGAGTGCAACGGCTATGAAGAACGAAGGGCACACCTCAATAGCTATTTTGGCTCTATAAATTGAAGAGGAACACAAGCACAAACACATAACAAGAAGCTACAAATCCTTTACTCTATTTTGTGCCTTGTAAGCCCTATTTCTTGTATCTTGAAATACATTTGTATATCCTCTTATCTTGAGAGTTAGAATTGGTTAGAGCTTTCATTTGTGTATCTACTCTATTAAGAGAGTGTATTGATTGTAAACACAACACCAAACACAAGGGATTCACTCTAGGTTGAGTGGTTGTTCACTCTAGGTTGAGTGGTCACAAAGGTTGGGGTTCAACCTTTGGGTATTGAGAGATTGTGAGATTGGGTGGGTTGCCCTTTGCTTGTGAGGATTGAGTTCTTGAGTGTGGGACACTAGGAAGCTGCAATTGCTCAAAGCTTGTATCTCAAATCTTCAATAGTGAAATCCTCTAAGTGGGTTGCTTAGAGGCGAGACGTACACCGGATTGGGTGGAACTCGTTATATCGGTTTGCAAGCTTCTCTTCCTTACTCTTTTACTATCATATACTGCATATTAATTGATTGGTGTTGATTGTTTAAGAAGAGCACACTTAAACTTGCTTAATTTGTTATACTTCAAATACTGCACACCAAGTGTTTGCTAAATTGCCCCAGCAATATTTTCTTTTGTAGTGCATTGCATATCATCCTTTACTTGCTTTCACTTGCATACTCTCATAAACTTAGTTATAGAAATCAATTTCAAAGGTATTCCAAGCAAAAGTCTTATAACTCAATTCACCCCCCTCTTGAGTATTGAGGCCACTTAAACAACAAGTGGTATCAGAGCTTGACTCTTGGTAGATCAAGCTTAACAGCTTCAAGAGACTAAATGGCCTCAAGTTCTCAAAATGTTTTTCCCGAGGGTGGTGCGATAAACAGACCTCCCGCTTTCAATGGGGAAGGGTATGCCTTTTGGAAAGAGAGAATGAAAATCTTCATTCAATCAATTGACTTGAAAATTTGGAATGCCATTGAAAATGGTCCTTATATACCAATGCATACAGTAGATAGTAAAAATGTCGAAAAACCTATAGATGAATGGACAAGCGAGGAAGAAAAGAAAGTCCAATATGGCTACAAGGCCAAAAATCTAATTACTATGGCTTTAGGTCAAGATGAATTTTTTAGAATAATGACTTGCCAAACTGCTAAAGAGATGTGGGATACTCTACAAGTAACTCATGAAGGTACTAATGATGTAAAGGACTCTAAGATTAGTACACTAACTAGTCAATATGAGTGCTTTAGATTAAACTCTCATGAATCAATTGTTGATATGCAAAAAAGATTCACTCTCATCATTAATCAACTCATTACACTTGGAAAGACTTACACTAACAAAGAGCTCATTCATAAAGTGTTGAAAAGTCTTAACAGAGAATGGCAACCGCTAGTTACCCATCAAACAGTCTCCTAGCATAAACGAAATGTCTCTTGCCACTTTATTTGGTAAGTTGCAAGAACAAGAACAAGAGCTGAAAGAATTAAAGATGGCGGAAGAGGAAGAAAAATCTTCCAAGAAAAAGGGTCTTGCTCTCAAGGCTACTTCCATAAATGAAGAAGAAGAATCCGGAAGCGAACTTGATGAAGAAGAAGAATTTGGACTATTTGTGAAACGCTTCGGGAAATTCATGAAAGGCAAACGCTTCCAAAGAAGCTTCAAAAACCCAAGTAAGAAACCTATCACTAAAGAAAATGCTTCCTCACCCAATTGTTTTGAATGTGGCAAGGAAGGGCACTTCAAGGCCGATTGTCCAAATCTTAAAAAGAAGGGCAAGGACAAACAAAGAAGAAGAAGAGCCTACATTGCTTGGGATGAGAACGATGTGAGTAGCTCCGATGATTCGGAAAATGAGGAAGCAAATCTTTGCTTAATGGTAAATCATCAAGAAGAGGATAATGAGGTAAATCTTCTTGACTTAGACAAAAATGAACTGTTAGATGCTTTTGAGGAATTATATGATAAATTTGTAAAAGTCTCTAATAGACTTAAATCATCTAGGAAAACTAGTGATACCCTTGAAATGCATCTCATGGAAGTATGTAAAGAAAATGATAGCTTAAAAGAAGCACTAGAAAATGTTCAAACATGCTCCAAGAATAAACCATGTGATTTTGCAAAAAGGTGCATTATATTAGAAACCAAGGTTGAAGACCTAAATAGGACACTAGAAAAATTCACTAATGGAAGAGATAATTTGAATATCCTACTTGGGCAACAAAAATGCATGTTTAGCAAAACCGGTTTAGGATATGACCAAGAACATGGCAATCACAAAATGGAGAAATAGTATAAAAATTTCTTTGCACCACCAAGCAAATCCTCCTCACCTTTTATGAAATGCAATCATTGTGGTTCCAAAGGACATAGTGCTTATAAGTGTAGTGTTAGGAAACTAGGACCAAAGGTCTTAAGAAAGGTGTGGGTTCCCAAAGGAACATCCCCACAAGCTAACCTAAAAGGACCCAACATAAAATGGGTACCTAGTTCTCTAAACTGATTTTGTCTTGTAGGTATGCTTCAAGGCAAGCAACACCCATTGGTACTTGGATAGCGGGTGTTCAAAGCATATGACGGGAGACATAAGTAAATTTACATCATTCACTCCCAAACGAAAAGGAAGTGTCACCTATGGAGACAACACTAAAGGAAGAATCCTAGGCATTGGAAATATTGGTAAGAATTCTTCCACCTCCATAAGTGACGTATTGTATGTTGAAGGCCTCAAACATAATCTACTTAGCATAAGTCAATTATGTGACAAAGGATATAGAGTTTTATTTGAATCCAATTATTGTATAATTGAAAATAAGCTAAACAAAGAGGTCAAATTTGTTGGAAAAAGAATTGATAACATTTACATGATTGATGTGGATAGTTTGTCCAAAAATGATGAACAATGCTTTATTTCAAAAGAGGATGAAACTTGGCTATGGCATAAAAGAATAGCTCATATACATGTAGACCACTTGAACAAACTTGTTTCTAAAGATTTAGTAATTGGTTTACCAAAGCTTAAGTTTAAAAATAGATTTTGTGATGCATGTCAAAAGGGAAAACAAGTAAAGGCATCTTTTCAATCCAAAAACATTGTTTCTACTCAAAGGCCTTTACAACTTTTGCACATGGATTTATTTGGACCATCCAAAATCAAAAGCTTTGGAGGAAATTACTATGGTCTAGTTATAGTAGATGACTATTCTAGATATACATGGACATTGTTTCTTGCTCATAAAAATGAAGCATATCATGCATTCAAGAAACTTGCAAAGATTATCCAAAATGAGCAAAACTCAAAAATTGCATCCATTAGAATCGATCATGGGGGAGAGTTTGAAAATCAATCTTTCGAAAAGTTTTGCGAAAAACATGGTATCAATCATAATTTTTCAGCTCCTAGAACTCCACAACAAAATGGAGTGGTTGAAAGGAAAAATAGATCTTTAGTGGAGCTTGCTAGAACCATGCTAAATGAAAACAATATTGCAAAACACTTTTGGGCCGACGCAGTAAACACCGCATGTTATGTTATGAATAGATGTTTAATAAGGCCTATTTTAAAGAAAACTCCCTATGAGCTTTACAAGGGTAGAAAACCCAACATTGCATACTTTCATATTTTTGGATGTAAGTGTTTTGTGCTCAACAATGGAAAGGATAATCTAGGAAAGTTTGATGCAAAATCTGATGAGGCAATATTCCTAGGATATTCACAATCAAGTAAATCTTATAGAATTTTCAACAAACAAACAAATACTATTGAAGAATCTATTCATGTTAAGTTTGATGAAAATAGCCATAACCCTCCGAGAAAGGAAGATGTTGATGATCTTGTAGGTACTTTCCAAGAAATGAACTTGGAGGACACAGAAGAAGTCAAAAATGATGGAGGTGCAACACAAATTGAGAGACAACAAGATTGGGTAACCTTGAAGGATCATCCCTTGGACAAAATCATTGGAGAAATAACCAAAGGGGTAAGTACTCGAAACGCCATTAGAAATGCATGCAATCACTTAGCTTTTGTATCCCAAATTGAACCCAAAAATATTGATGAAGCCATTATTGATGAGCATTGGATGTTGGCCATGCAAGAAGAGTTAAACCAATTTGAAAGAAACGAAGTTTGGGAACTTGTGCCAAGACCCAATGACCATCTAATAATAGGCACCAAATAGGTTTTTAGAAATAAGTTAGATGAAAATGGCATAATAACAAGAAACAAATCTAGACTAGTTGCAAAGGGATACAATCAAGAAGAGGGAATAGATTATGAAGAAACGTATGCTCCCGTAGCTAGGTTAGAAACCATTAGGTTATTGCTAGCTTTTGCATGTTGTATGGATTTCAAACTTTATCAAATGGATGTCAAAAGTGCATTTTTAAACGGCTTCATTCAAGAAGAAGTTTATGTAGATCAACCTCCCAGCTTTGAAAATCACAAATTTCCAAACCATGTCTTCAAATTGAGAAAAGCTTTATATGGTTTGAAACAAGCTCCAAGAGCTTGGTATGAAAGACTAAGCAAATTTCTTTTAGAACACAACTTTGAAAGAGGAAAGGTTGATACTACATTGTTTATAAAATGCAAAAATAATGACATTCTTTTGGTACAAATTTATGTTGATGACATAATATTTGGTGCTACTAATGAAAATCTTTGTCAAGAGTTTGCCAAGATTATGCAGAATGAGTTTGAAATGTCCTTGATGGGAGAACTCACCTTCTTCCTTGGACTACAAATAAAACAAGCCATTGATGGAACGTTCATTAGCCAAACTAAGTACTGTAAGGAACTACTTAAAAGGTTTAGAATGGACAAGGCAAACGAGATAGCTACACCCATGAGCACATCCTGCTATCTAGACAAAGACGAAAAGGGTAAGGACATTGAAATAACCAAATATTGAGGTATGATTGGATCCTTACTATATTTAACTGCTAGTAGGCCCGATATTATGTTTACAGTATGCATGTGTGCTAGGTATCAAGCTTGTCCTAAAGAATCACATTTAACTGCCGTAAAAAGAATTTTGAAATATCTTGTGGGTACTCAAAATGTTGGTTTGTGGTATCCCAAAGGTGTTGAATGTAATCTTTTAGGATATTCTAACTCTGACTTTGCTGGCTGTAAACTTGATAGAAAGAGCACTAGCGGCACATGTCATTTACTTGGTAGCTCCCTTGTTTCTTGGCATAGCAAGAAGCAAGCAAGTGTTGCATTATTGACGGCTGAGGCAGAATATGTAGCCGCCGGTAGTTGTTGTGCTCAAATTCTTTGGATGAGACAACAACTTCTTGATTTTGGCATTGTTTTAAACAAAGTACCCATCAAATGTGATAATACTAGTGCCATTAACATCTCAAAGAATCCAGTAATGCACTCTAGAACCAAGCACATTGAGATTAGGCATCACTTTATTAGAGATCATGTGTTAAAAGGGGATTGTGTACTTAAACATGTTGAAACTTCTAGGCAACTAGCTGATATCTTCACAAAACCCTTGGCTAGAGAACAATTCATTCACATTAGAAGAGAATTAGGCATTCTTGATATGTCAAATGTGTTTGAATGATGGAATATTTTGATAAGAACTATGTTGTATAGCATGATGAATGGTATATGTTACATTTCATGTTTGGAACTTTGCTGTACGAAAAACTTGAAGTTTTTGAATCAATAATCGATTACATTCCTCCACACAATCGATTACTATGCTTCTGTTTCCTTCATAATCGATTAGTCTCATCCCCTAATCGATTACAATGATTCTGTTTCTAAGATAATCGATTACCATTGATCCACAATCGATTACAAAGCTTCTGTTTCAGGTTCAAAACGTTTCCTCTTCTCCATAATCGATTACCACCTTGCTCCAATCGATTAGGACGGTTCTGTTTCTTAAATAATCGATTAGTTAAAGGCCCTAATCGATTATGTTCTGCACAAAACGTTTGGAATTTCCCAGAAACAGTGAGCTAATCGATTACCACCTGTCTAGTAATCGATTAGCCTCGGTTCTGAAGAGTCAAAATTGCAGTTTCCAAGGCATACTCGAACCACTCCCTCTATTAACTCACTTCACTCCTTTCCAAACCCACTTTCCTCCTCCCTAAACCTAAATCTCACCTATAAATACCCCTTCCTTCACCTTCTCATCTCACACTACCTCCTTCCTCTCAAACCTCTCCAAAAGCACTCTTCTCTCTTCATCATCCTCTTTGTCTTCTCCACCATGTCTACATCTAGAAATGTCAAGAGAGCAAGGTCCTCTGTAGCTCAAGCCCACAACCCCCTTGATTTTTCAAGGTTCTTTTCTTCCCCTAAAGATCTTTAACATTTTGTGAAAAACTTTTCTGAAAAGGAGATAATGACTCCTCACTTCACAATTGCCGACACCTTCAATAACCCCAGCCTAACCTTCACCCAAAGCCTTCACCACTACAACCTCTTTCCCTTCCTCTCCCTCAAAGAAGAAGAGTACTATCCTGAACTCATGAGGGTATTCTACTGCAACCTCCGACTTGTCAATGGGATGGTTGAATCCAAAGTGAAGAACGCAACCATCAAACTCACCAATGCTCAAATTGCGGAAATCTCCCAGCTACCTCTCAACAATGCTGATTTTGATGGAGGAGAATCGGAAGACGAATGGGGCTTCAATGCTCTAACTGCTCGTCATTCCTTGTGGAAAGCTGACCGCCCTAGGAGCAACCACAAACTGGTAGGACATTTGACCATGAACAACCGTCTGCTTTACTTCTTCTTGGTCAAAATGATAGTTCCTCGCGGTGGGAACTATGCTTTGGTTGAAGAGGATGATGTCCTCTTGATGTGGGCCATACTGAACTCTAAGGAGATCAACTGGGTTCAGTTGGTCAAATTCCATATGTGCCATGCGAAGGACCAGCAAAAACTCCCCTATGGCATCCTCCTCACTAAAATTTTTAAATATTGTGGAGTTGATTTGGCCGGAGAACTCTCTGAAAAAGTGCCTCCTAGAGCTTGCATTGGCACCCATCACCTCACCAAAATGGGTCTCGTTTTCACGAATGGAGCATGGTACTCACGAATGGAGGGCATTGATGCCAACATTCCCTTCGAAGCTCCTGCCGAAGAAGAACCCGCTCCTCCTCCTCCTCAACCACAAGCTGTACCATCAGCCTCTTCATCTGCACCCCAAGCTGACCCATTTGCATCTCTTTACGCCCATCTTGACCGCCGCTTCGATCGCCTTGAAAACTCCCTTCAAGAGTTTTCAATGACCGAGCAGCAACACTTTGAGATGATGAACAGCGCTATGAAGAGTTGTCTCACCAAATTGCTGAAATTCGCTTTTTCAATCCGGATAATTAGATCCTTAGTTATACTTTTGTTTAGGGTGCTTATGTTATCGTTTCTATTTAATTCTGAATATTATCTTTTGGTTTGCTTCCTGTAATTCCCATCCATTTTACTATTCAATAAAATTTCAGTTCATCATATATTTCTTTACTAGCACAAATTATTTTTGATGATTATAAAGGGGGAGAAGAATATCTGTTCATATCTTGTTTCATTCTTGTTTAAAATATGGAGAAAAATATCTGTTCATCTTGTTTAAAATCTGAAAAAGATAGGATTAATAAATTCCTTTTGATAGGGGGAGATTTAGCAAGAGATAACAGATAAGAGATAAAAAGAGATAAGATATTTGCTGCTGAATGTAATAATGATTCTGATTTTTTAGATAATCTATTTTTGAAAAACTGATAATGCAGCAGAGATGTTTTTGCAAAGAGATAAAATTAGAGATAAGTTTAAATTGTTTAAACTAACAATCCTCAAGAGATGAACATAGTTGTCATCATCAAAAAGGGGGAGAATGTGTTTGAATATGTATACAGGTTCAAGGATGTTCAAAGATTTTGATAATGACAAGCACTCTTGAAGAAATCTGTACAAAAACAAAGATATGGAATCAGGATCCAAGTAAAAGCGAAGCTAATCGATTAGAGCACTTATGCTAATCGATTAGGAGCTTTCTGTTTGGAAGAAACTGCATCAGGATTGAAGCTAATCGATTATGGGAATGAAGATAATCGATTACGAAGTCACTGGAATTAAGATAATCGATTATGGACTTGAAGCTAATCGATTACAACCATCAAAAATGGGATTAAATGTATCAGGTATAATGTATAATCGATTAAGGAAGCCATTCAATCGATTAAGAAGCCACTGGAATTAAGGTAATCAATTACAAGATATGCTAATCGATTAGGAAGCTGCGAAATCAAATTAAATGCATCAGGTATTGGTTCTAATCGATTACAGGAATTGAAATAATCGATTAGTGACTCTCTGACTTGAAGCTAATCGATTACAACGCGAGGGTGTAATCGATTACGCTAGTGGAAAAACACATTTAAGTGGGAAACCAGCTCATGTCTCCACCATACTTCAAATTTCCACTGAGTGCAACGGCTATGAAGAACGAAGGGCACACCTCAATAGCTATTTTGGCTCTATAAATTGAAGAGGAACACAAGCACAAACACATAACAAGAAGCTACAAATCCTTTACTCTATTTTGTGCCTTGTAAGCCCTATTTCTTGTATCTTGAAATACATTTGTATATCCTCTTATCTTGAGAGTTAGAATTGGTTAGAGCTTTCATTTGTGTATCTACTCTATTAAGAGAGTGTATTGATTGTAAACACAACACCAAACACAAGGGATTCACTCTAGGTTGAGTGGTTGTTCACTCTAGGTTGAGTGGTCACAAAGGTTGGGGTTCAACCTTTGGGTATTGAGAGATTATGAGATTGGGTGGGTTGCCCTTTGCTTGTGAGGATTGAGTTCTTGAGTGTGGGACACTAGGAAGCTGCAATTGCTCAAAGCTTGTATCTCAAATCTTCAATAGTGAAATCCTCTAAGTGGGTTGCTTAGAGGCGAGACGTACACCGGATTGGGTGGAACTCGTTATATCGGTTTGCAAGCTTCTCTTCCTTACTCTTTTACTATCATATACTGCATATTAATTGATTGGTGTTGATTGTTTAAGAAGAGCACACTTAAACTTGCTTAATTTGTTATACTTCAAATACTGCACACCAAGTGTTTGCTAAATTGCCCCAGCAATATTTTCTTTTGTAGTGCATTGTATATCATCCTTTACTTGCTTTCACTTGCATACTCTCATAAACTTGGTTATAGAAATCAATTTCAAAGGTATTCTAAGCAAAAGTCTTATAACTCAATTCACCCCCCTCTTGAGTATTGAGGCCACTTGAACAACATTGCCTTGATATGGTAGTGTGACGAAGTAGTTTACTTAAATCACACGTTTGGCATATATGAGCCCTGTAAAAGGTGTACCTTAATCTTTAAGGATTAGGCTTTTCGATTGTAAGTACCGTAATGGGGACCTTCGTTGTAAGAAAACACGTTATTGTCATGAGAACGACTTGCGATGTTAATCATGAGGGGAAATGATTGTGAGAACGTTTTACTAAGTGTTCGTCACTCGGAATGTTCGTTAGTTGTTCGATACTGTCCCCAAGTATTATTGGGTGATCAGTTCCGAGTGAGGTTGATTCGGAGTGGATGATTCCGAGTGAGGCAGGTTCTGGCCATGTCACCCGGGAAATTCTATTACCCATCGTGTTGATTGGTAAAAGCATGTACAGTTTATCTGAGTCTTATTTTACGCCAAGGACAAGTACTTTGTCTTGGACAACTTCCGAGTGATACTTCCGAGTGGAAGTTCTCTCGAGTGAGAACACCGAGTGGGAGTTCTTCTGATTGAGAATTCCGAATGGAAGCTCCTCTGAGTGAGAGCTTCGAGTGGGAGTTCTTCTAATTGAAAACTTCAAATGGAAGCTCTCAGATTAATTCTTTCTGAGTAAAGGGTTCTGATTGAACCTAATCAAGCGATTGTAGTGATCTTTTAGCCGCACTCGGAGTTTAGACTTACAATTTGAGTTTCCATTCGGGCTCAAATTTTCTGAGTGTAAATTTTCCTGAGTGGAGTATTTCCGAGTGGGCCACTTCAGGGGAAGTGTTTTTGGTCAGAAGAAGGTTCTGACTTTGAACAAATGTGTTTTGGTTTGAAGCATTCCCGAGTAAATAATTGCTGATTGGTACTTCGAAGTGAAGTATTTTCGAGCAAAACTAATAAGCATTATGACTGATTCTTCACGAGTCAGATTTCAGTGAAGTATTGCTGACTGAAGAATTTTCAGCGTCTAGATATGAGCTTGAAGTGTTTCCGAGTAAGGAGTTCTAAGGAAAAGTATTTCCGAGTAGCGAATTCCTAGGGGAAGTACTTCTCAGCAATTTTTTGAATGATCACGAGTGATACTTTCGCATAGGATTTTATCGAGTGAAACATTTTTGAGCGAGATACTACCGAGTGAAATATCTCTGATTCTCGCGTGGCATGACATCGAGTGGAGAATTTCTAAACAAGAAAACTCCGAGTGAATAGGATATCACCGAGTGAAATATCTCCGACTCCTGCATGGCGCAGTGTCGATTGGAGAATTTCCGAATGAAATGCTTCGGGTGAATATGCCTCAGATAGAGACATACCCGAGTGAATTATTTCTGATTCGGAAATCATGAGTCGGGCTTTGATAAAATATGACCCGAAATTTGAAGTTAAAATGTTCTCGAATAAAGTATTACCGATTGAAGAATTACTAGGAGAAGTGCTTCTGGGAAATTTAAAGTTCGGTGTAACTTACTTGTTATATTTGGAGTTCGGTTTGATCCTACAGTCCATGTCTTTAACAGCGTTCGGTTTAATCCTACTAGCATGCTTCAATCGGTGTTGGATTCTACACATTCACCGTTCTTCTCAATCTACTCGGGGTTCAGCGTAGTCTTAAAGAAGAACCAGCTTGCTGTGCCCAAGCCTTCATCCAGTGTTGGACTTTACCCATTCACCGTTCTTCACCGACGTTCGGCCAAACCTACTAGTCGTACTCGGAGTTCGGTTCAATCCTACAATCCGAGTCTTCGACACGGGGTTCGGATCAGGGATAATCCTGAACTTACTGCGCCCGTTACTCGGGGTTCAGCGTGGTCTTAAAGAAGAACCAGCTTACTGCGCCTAAGCCTTCTCCGGTGTTCGGTCATACCTACTAACCGTACTTAGAGTTCGGTTTGGTCCTACAATCCAAGCCTTCAATGGTGTTCAGCCAAACTTACTAACTGTACCCAGAGTTCGGTTTAATCCTACAATCTGGGTCTTCGAATGGGGTTCGGTACAGCCTTATATAAAGGTCTGATCCTACTGCGCCCAGGTCTTCCTTTATTTGCACACATTCGAGGAGTTTACATCGTCAACTACAGAATGGGTAGT
Organism: Clitoria ternatea; assembly: GCA_037962975.1. Classification (NCBI taxonomy): domain Eukaryota; kingdom Viridiplantae; phylum Streptophyta; class Magnoliopsida; order Fabales; family Fabaceae; genus Clitoria; species Clitoria ternatea. The sequence goes on from CM075670.1 coordinate 34,898,162, forward strand.
TGAGATCATCCGTCCTGAATATGTTTATGCACGCCGGATATACTGAAAATCACAGCATAAGAAAAACTCGAAAGAGTTAAGTTGATGTATGAGATTCTTATTGAGCAAAAATAAGAATTACAATAAAAGCGTAGCTGGGATTATGATATATTGATTTCTCCGTTGAACAATCTCAAGTGGGGAGAAAAGAGTGCATGTGTCTCCAGCAGCTAGCTATAATAAATGCGCAAGTTCTGGGTATTCCACTTGTTTCGGATTGGAGTGCCATCAAGGTTTTCAAGGCGGTAAGAGCCTTTGCCAGCAATCTCGGATACCCTGTATGGGCCTTCCCAGTTTGGGGCTAGTTTGCCTTGATGAGCGAATTTATTTCTCACACTTGCTTTCCTCAAAACCAAATCTCCGACGTTGAAAGTCCTTGATTGGACTCGTTTGTTATATCAAAGAGCGACTTTGGCTTTGATGGCCTGATCTCTAATGAATGCGTCTTCTCTGAGTTCTTGTATGACATCCATTTCTGATGCCAAGTTAGCGTTATTGCCTTCTTCAGAGAAGTATTTGACCCTGGTAGAACCAATTTGCAGTTCCACAGGTATCATTGCCTCCACCCCATAGGTCAGGCGATATGGGGATTTATTGGTGGAAGAATGAGGCGTTGTGCGATATGCCCAAAGGATGTGACACAACTGGTCTATCCATCTGCCCTTGGCTTCACCAAGACGTTTCTTCAGTCCCTTCAGCACCTCCCTGTTGGCCACCTCAGCCTGGCCGTTAGTTTGGGGGTGTTCGACGGAGGAAAATATCTGGATTATTCCTAACCCTTCAAGTAAATCTGTAAATTTCCTGTCCGTGAATTGGGTGCCATTGTCTGTGACAACTCGTGCTGGGACTCCGAATCGTGTTATAATATTTTCATACATAAAACGACGAGTTCGGGCTGAAGTAATATGCACCACTGGCTCTACTTCAATCCACTTAGTGAAGTAATCGACCCCTACAATGAGATATTTGATGCCCCCAGGAGCAGTTGAGAAAGGGCCCAAAATATCCAATCCCCATTGGTAGAACGGCCATGGAACAGCGGATGTGAAGAGTTCTTCTGCCGGTGTGTGGTGAAGATTAGAAAATTTTTGGCAGGCATCGCATTTCTTGACAAAGTCAATGGAGTCCTGCTTCATTGTGGGCCACCAATATCCCCCTCTGAGGATTTTTCTCATCAGACTTCTTCCTCCGGCGTGGTGTCCACATTGTCCTTCGTGCACTTCCTTCATTACTTCATGTACTTCATTCTCTCTCAGATAGATTAAGTAAGGTACTGAGAGTGCCCTTCTGTAGAGGTTACCATCTATCATAGTGAAGTATGGCAGTTCTCTCCTTATTCTCTTCTTTTCCTTCTCATCAGTAGGCAACTGCCCATCGGCCAAATAACGGATGTAGGGGGCCATCCATGTGTTACCATAAAGGGAATTGGTCATTATGGCATTTAGAGAAGGGAAAAGAGGAATGTTGGGCGACGTCAGTGTACTCTGGACCAACGTTGTGGTGCTGCCTGGCTTTTTGGTGCTTGCTAATCTGGAAAGTATATCCGCTCTTGTATTCTCTTCGTGTGGAACATGTTTGAATTCCATTTTTGAGAATTTCTCTCTTAACTCTTTGACATAGTTTAAGTACAATTGGAGTTGAGGCTCACGAGCTTGATAATCTCCCAGGATCTGTGAGATCACGAGTTGTGAATCACTGCATAGCGTCGCCTCAGAGGCTCCGATGTCAATCGCAGCTCGTATTCTGGCCAAGCAAGCTTCATATTCAGCTTGGTTGTTGGAAGTTTTGAAATTAAAACGAAGGGAGATCTCCAACTGTACTCCATCGTCACTTTCGAGAACTACACCTGCTCCAGAGCCCTTTTGATTCGATGAACCATCGACATAGATGGTCCAATGGACACAAGGTGTATCTGGATCTATCCCTGTCATTTCCACAATGAAATCGGCCAGGACCTGAGCTTTAATAGCGCCTCGAGGTTCATAGGATATATCAAACTCTGAGAGTTCAATGGACCATTTGATCATCCTACCAGCGAGGTCAAGCTTGATTAACACAGAGCGGAGTGGCAGATCCGTTCTTACCAAGATTGGGTGTGCGTGAAAATACGGACGTAGCCGTCGAGAGGCCCAAACAACAATGAGGGCGGCCTTTTCAATTTTTTGATACCCGATCTCAGCACCTTGTAATGTTTTGCTGGTGAAGTAGACCGGCCTCTGTCCATCAGGAGTTTCTTTTACTAAGGCTACGCCCAAAGCTTCATCTGAAATAGCCAAGTATAGGATGAGCGTGTCCTCGGGGTCAGGCTTCGTAAGAATAAGAGGTTTGGACAACACCTCCTTAAGCTCTTGGAATGCTTGTTCTTGTTCCTGTCCCCACTCAAATTTCTTGGATTTTTTCAGCACTTTATACAAAGGAAGTGACCTGTGAGCCATCTTTAGCATGAACTGTGCCAAGGCTGCTACTTTTCCATTCAGGGACTGAACTTCTCTCAGATTCTTTGGACTCTGCATGTTGAGAATCGTTTGGCATTTCCCTGGATTGGCTTCGATACCGCGTTGAGTTAACATGAAACCCAAAAACTTCCCAGCTGGGATAGCGAAAGTGCATTTTAATGGGTTTATCCTCATGTTAAATTCTCTCAAGCGGATAAACACTTGGCGTAGGTCATCAATATGATCACCCCCAACCGATGTCTTGGCTATGATGTCGTCAATGTACACCTCAACAAGTTTGGTGTGCATGCCCTCAAACACCTTATTAATCAAGCGCTGGTATGTGGCCCCAGCATTTTTCAGGCCGAAGGGCATAACGGTGTAGCAAAAGACACCACGATCGTTGACGAAAGCTGTTTTCTCCTGATCCTCCTTGCACATCGGAATTTGGTTGTAACCTGAGTACGCATCCATGAAGCTCAGGTATTGGTAACCAGAGGAATCATCCACCATCCGATCTATGTTAGGAAGAGGATAAGGATCCTTTAGACAGCAACAGTTGAGGTCCACATAATCAATGCACATTCTCCATTTGCCGTTGGCTTTCCGGACCATTACTACATTTGATAGCCAAGAGGAATAACGGATTTCCTTGATAAATCCAGTCTTCAGCAATTCCTCGGTTTGTTGGCAAGCTGCTTTCTGTTTCTCTGGTCCCAATCTTCTCTTCTTTTGGGCAACCGGTCTCGTCTCTGGGTAGACGGACAATTTATGACAACAGAAAGTAGGATCTATGCCAGGCATATCGGCTGCAGTCCATGCAAAGAGGTCTTTGAACTCTTGTAGGAGCATCAACAGTCGCTGTTCCATTTCTGTATCTAGCTTGTCATTAATATGGGTGACCTTTTCTGGAGAATCTTCCAATACGATGTCCCTGGAACTTCCATCCGGTATGAGCTTTGATGGGTTGGACAGATCAATGTGCAAATCTGCCCTAGGGTCCAGGTCGACAAGGCTCACAGAACCAGTAGCTGTCCCACAATCATTGAGTTTCCTCTTTTTATTGGAGGCTTCCAACTTTGTCATATTTAAGCTTAGGTTGTAACAGTACCTGACCATCTCTTGGTCACCTTGGATGGATGAAACAGCATTGTCCTTATCAATAAACTTGATAAGGAGATGTGGAGTTGACACGACTGCCTCCATAGCATTCAGGGTGGGGCGTCCTATGATGCCGTTGAATGGTGACTCGACATCAATTACCAGCACTCGGGATTTAACCGTTCTGGCTCCTGGCTCACCTTCAAAGGAGATAAGGGTGTCAAGGTATCCCTTTGTTGGTTGCTTTGCTCCATTGAAAGCTGTTAGTTCTTGTGTGTAAGGCTGTAAGTCTGAGTTATTAAAACCCATTCTTTTAAAGCAATTATAAAAAATAACATCACAGGAACTTCCCTGGTCAACAAGGATTCTTCGGACGTCCTTGTTGGCTATGACTGCAACGATGACTACAGCATCATCTCCACCAAGAATGGTAGGACCAAAATCCTTATCAGAGAATGAAATTATTGGAGCTTCAACCCCTCCTCTGTAAGGACGATTGTCTTTAACTTTTCCTTGTACAGACAGAATCATTCTATGATGATTCTTACGGGCTGTAATTGAAGCTCCTCCCCCAGCGAAGCCTCCAGCGATCATATCAATGACTTCACGCCGGCCCTGACGCTATTGCTGAGGCATGTCATCTCTGTGTGCTGTATCATCAGTCATTGCACCTTTCTGTTTCTCCGCAGCGGAGAATTTTCTAACCGGATTACGGTTATTGTCATCCCCATCGTCTGGATCTCTTTTTCTTTTCTCATTCTAATCTGCCTTGTCAAAGGATTTTTCTTTGAACAGGTACTGCTTTAATTTGCCTTCTCTAATTAATGTTTCGAATGCGTTCTTTAGAGCTTGGCATTCATCAGTGGAATGACCTGTTTGTTCATGAAAGTCACAGTACTTACGGGGATTCCCTGGTCTCTTCATAGGGGCTGGCCTCCTGATGCCATAGATGCTGAAGGCTGGCCATCCTACTTCTCTCAAAATTTGAGATGGCCTGGCTGACAGAGGTGCATAATGGCTAAAGGAATTAACACGCCTTCCTTGAGGTCGAGGAGAAGAGTTATTAACCTTGGGGTTGTTGAATGGCCTCTCCATGCGTTCTGACCTCATTTTCTCCTTATCTCTCCGCGGCTGTGAAGGTGGTGTTGGTGGCTTTTTCTTCACAGCCATAGCCTCTAGGTGCATCTCTATACCCATATACTTTAAGGTTTTTTTCCTGAACTCCTCAAACGTTGTTGGCGGGCTTTTTGCTAGTGAGAGAGCAAAGGCTGATCCTAGCTGCAGTGCCTCGATAACGATATGCAGCTTAATGGATTCTGTGAGGTTAGAAACCAGGGATGCTTCCTTGTAGAATCTCTTCAGGAAATCTTTTAAAGTTTCATTTTCGCCCTGCTTAATTTGGGCTAAAGTATGAGATGTCCTGGGAACATCTCTAGATATGACAAAGTGAGTTTCAAAAATAGCTGCCATTTCAGCCTAGGAATCTATGGATCCAGAAGGTAAACCTTTGAACCAGCCGAGGGCCTCTTCTGACAATGTTCGCGGGAACATCCGACACATTACGTCTTCATCAGCCCCCAAGTACATGGCTTCAAATACGTAAGCATCAAGATGCTTAGTAGGATCAGTTTCGCCATTATACTTTCTAATGGAAAGAGGCTGAGTGGTTTGCAGATGTTTGGGGATGTGGATACTCATAAGCCTCCTTGAAAAAGGAACTTTGAGTTTGTAAGTTACCGGGGGTGCTATAATTAGCTCCCTCTTCCCTCGAGCAGCTCCATCATCAGAATCGTGGGTCTGTTCTCTTCCCTCAAACGTGGGGATGTTTGAGTATTGGAGAGTTGTGGATTTTTCTCTGTCGGTTGTATGGTGTGTCCCACCAGTTTGGGATGTTGATTTCTCTCCCATGTTCTGTCTTTCACATTTTAACTCCACTAACTCCTCCATCAATTTTCGTATCATCTCATCTCTTGGATCGGGTGCAGATACTTGCACCATTCTCCTTGAACTCCCGACAGGTGACTCAAAAACCAAGCGTCTGTTCGTTGGTTGTTCTTGGGCCGTCACATCTTCTATATGCCCATCAGATATATTTCTTCCATTCCCTTCCATGACGCAAGGTCAAACTTTGTAAACGAGAGGTGGGAATAACTTTATCGTGTCCCACTGGGCGTGCCAATGATCTGTCCAGAACCGGGGTCAAGAGATCCGGTGTCGGGTCAGTCATAAATAGTTAGATGATTACGTCTCTGAAGACCAGTTATATGAGTATCCGGTTTATGTATCCGATGTCTCTGTATGATGAGAGCGGATTAGGCGTCCTGGAGGTCCTTCACACCGTCCTTACACGTTGATGTGGGCGAAAGGTGGTGTCACCTGCAAAGATTCTCCGACGCTCAAGTCAGTGGTGACATTCCAAGTGAGGAATGTTTTTAGAGAGTAATTGTAAGTTCATAGAATAGTCGAAGATCCCCCCTTCATTGATAAAGAGAGTTCATATACCTGATTGGCTCGATATTCGAGGATTCGTTAGTGGGGAACCACTAACCTCTAATAACATTGTAAATTATTATTTTATTGTGCACTTGCCAGCATGATTGGGTCAAGTGGCTATTTTATATTGAGCGTAGAGAGTATAGGCTAGAATTAGGGGACAAGTTGATCATTCCTGTGAGCAGATTTTGGCTAGTAGTGCAGGGAATTATTGATCGGTCCCTGTAGCGATGCATTTTGTCTTCTGCATAGTGACGTGTGTGTTATCCGATGTCATGGTGTTATCCTGGACAACCAGTATAGGGAGAGCGCCTGATATGGAATTAGAGTCCGGATGTATACCGATGACACCGGTTGTACGTTGGCGAATTGACAAAGACGTTGAAATATGTCTTGTAGAACGGATACCGGTATTGAGACCGGATCAGTAATTATTTCAAGGTTTTGATGCAAAATGAACCTCCCTTCAGAGCATGCAGCTCGCAGCGATGGAGGAAGGAGAAGAAGAAAAGAAACAGATGAGGAAGAAGAAGATTCTCGTAAGAGAATGAATGATTGAGGAAAGAGAAAGAAACCTTTATTTAAAACTCATGGGCAACCAGTCACCTCCCCAACCGGTCACTTTTAATTAAACTTTTCTCCTCTTCCAATCACACCTTTCATAATAATTAACCAATCAATAAATTTATTTACACTCACAATATTTAATTACTTATAATTGCCCAATACTTCATAAAAATATCAATTAAATCCTTAAAATAATTTTTAATATTTTCCACTACATAAAATTTTTCTATAAATATCCGGGATGTTACATTTCCTATTTCTTATTTAGAATGAAATTATGCTCACTATTTTTTTTATTTTTTTCTTTTGAGATGATCATATTTATTAAATACCATCTTCTCCCATAAAAGATAAGATTATAATAATTTATAAAATTAATATGTAAAAAAATATGAAATAAGAAGAAAAAAGTAACACAGATATCTAGATTTTTTTTAGTTTGATAAAAAATAGTTAATATGACCATATAGTATAATTTAATCTTTAATAAATTATAGAAACAATTATTCAATCTTCACAACCGAATAGTTATATTAAATATTTTGGATCAATTTATATCGTATAGTTATATTAAATATTTTTTACTAAAATAAATTTTTATTTTATTTTTTATTTTTTCTTCTTATTTCATATGTTTTTTATATCTTAATTTTATAATTTATTATCATCCTATCTTTTATTTTCACTAGTATAATGGTCTTAAAAAAACAAAAAAAGTCAAAAATAGTAAGCACTATTTAGTTCTAAATAGAAAGTCTCACATGCTTTTATTTTTTATTGTGCATGATTTAATTTTGTGTAATAAAAAATATTAAATTATATAAAGGATCTTAAATTAAATAATAGATATCAAATTATATATAAGATATTAATTTTTTAAAAATGGGATATAAAATATCAACTTTAATAAGATATAGAGTAGTATTTTAAACTTAAATTAATATTGTCATTTAATTAAATTTAAATGGTCACAATTAATTAATTAATTAACCTCATTTTTTATAATAGTATCACTTTATTTTCATTCGATATACTCTTATAATTTAATATATACAAAACCGAATAAGATCACTGACGATAAACTAAATTCACTGGCATTTAATGGAACTGTATTCGTTTCCTATGGTCAAAAATTAAACTCAGAATCTTAAATTAAGTTAAAATAGCTATTAAGTAAGTTTCAGTTAATTGTAAATACCTTTGTTTTAAATAATAATTTTAACATGCATGCGTGGCGCAGGGTTGAAATCCCTAGTCTCAACGTGGGCGTTTTTATCACGAACAGGTAACTAACCCGGGACAGACATTTGAATGAATTAAGTAGTTTCAATTACTTTTCTAAACAGTCATCACATGTGTTTTTTTATTCACTTTTTTTCTTTTTTTTATATGTATTTAATATTATTTTGATAATTAATATATTCTTTATTTAAACAAAAATGTATAATTAATAAAAATATATTTAATTATATCTTAAAGTTAAAATTTGAAAAAGACAAGTTTTTGGCCATACTGGTCCCTTTAAAAAATATTTGTATGTTTGAGGTGGGAAAAATAATATTTCGTGATATGGGGTAGTTTCTGTCAAATCATTTTTTATTTTCGCATTTCAAAAGGGTGTCTTTGCAAATTTTACATCTCCAGATTACGTTTTAGGTGCATGTGTACCACATGTCACACATGCACTAAAAACACAGGTTAGAATGTCGTGTTTAACTAGCAAAATGCGTGGTGGGAGGGCAAAATTTTTGACTACCTTTTCCATACTATGAGGCGTTGTTTTTATGTCCCATTTTTACACAATCATGGTACATTTTCTGAACTAATTTCACACCCTAGTCATGTGAAAATACTCAGGTGTTGACACGTGTATGCATGGGTCAAATTTTTGACGTACAATTTCACCATTTAACCATGGTATGTGGTCTCTTTCACTCCACTCTTTTTTTTGTGAAAGGGGTAAAATTCATTAGGACCACATAAAGGTGGGCTTAGAAACCCAAATAATGACATAGAGATAGAATTACTCAAGAAACAACAGAGCCTAAATGGAAAGGTAGCACACCTAAAGACCAATGATGCATAAAGGGAAAGGCAAGATGAAAGAGGAACGCCAAGAAGCCTTCCTAAACTCCTAATTCAATGGAGTAGATAAACACCATTGGTAGCCTCTGTACTAGACTCTTTAGAGGAATAGGCACTCTTCCAAGAGAAGAGGATTTACTCATTAAACACCATTGTAAGTTGTAATAGGTACTTGCATGCCTTTTTTACTCTACTCTTTCATATTGCCTTGCAACATTGTTTTGGTGTGGGCTTTGTTGAGTTTTTAATCCTCTTTATATCTTTTAAAAATGTTTAGGTAAGGTCACCTATATTGTTAAGTTTGGTTTGGTATGATCGATACTTTTTATTTCATTTCATTCTAGTCTGCTAATTATTTAAATACGTGTAAAGTTAGTTTTTCTATTAAGTTGTTGTTTGTGCAAGTAGCTTATGTAGGCAACAATGGAAAACACAATAATCATTATCCAAAAATGGTAATTAATAGGTATACAATGTTAAACCATATATATAGTTTTTAATATGTATTGATTAATTATTTTTGTTAGGATTATTATTTATTTAGATAATAAATGCTACGTTATAATTATATACTTTTATATATGTTTTGTATGAATATATTCAATAAACCATTTAATTATAAAGTTATTAAAAATAAATTTATAGAAATATTATTATGTAATTTATTATTATCTACTATTGATAATTTTTAGATATATTATTACAAATGTAAATGTCACACTAACTAATAAAAATATAGGGTAATTTTTTTCAAAATTTTTTACATTCATCCTAGGATGTCCCCACATGACTCTACGGGTCCCTAATAACATATCCTAGGCTTAGGAGTTCCAAAATTGTCTAAAGAAAATTTTTCAGCACTTCGATTCCCCGTGCACTGCCTAGTAATTTGCGTCCAATCAAAGTTACACAACTTCAATCGAGATGAATTCAATTGGTACATCCGCAACATAAATACCTACAAATGTTATGAAGAAAGCGAGGGTTAATTATGCCCCGAAGACTGCCTAATTCATGAAATTGTAAAACCAACCCAGTTGAAATTTTTAGCCTGAACACGCTGTAGTATTTTGGCATAACTCAGACTACCGACCTTTGATTGATTTGACTCCGACGACAAAATAACTACGACAAAATTCTCTATAACTTTCATGAAGGGAGTGAAAGATCAATCGGTCTCGCTTGAGCAAAAATTAGCTCGCTTGAGCGAGATTTTTGCTCAAGTGACTTGAGCGAGAATTTGACAGAAAGACCACCTTATTAGCTCGCCCAAGTAAAAATACTCTCACTTGAGCAAAAATTTAACAGAAACCACCTATTTGACACTCGCTTGAGCGAGATTTGTCTAGAAAACACCCCCAAATACATACATAGGCCTGCTCAAGCAAGAATTGGCTCGCTTGAGCGAAAATAATAGCTCATAACTCATAAAATCAACTTTCGACTTACCTATTTTACCCGTTTTAACTTCGATTGCTACAAAAAATCATGGGCACTATGTTTTCCCCATTCTAAAGCTGTTGGCGCCATTCGTTTGCCAAAATTCCAACATATGACTAAGATATATGTAAAATTACGTTTTGACCATTTCAAAGTTATAATATGCAACCTAGACCTCATTTCTCAATGGATTTGGTCCATTCCAAATCCTACAAGTCTTAAATCATGTATACAACCTATTGGAAACAATCTTATGCATTTAAACATCATAAAACACAATATGATTTACCCAGTTTCTAATTATGCATAAAAACTCACTTAAAATCACTAACTTTCAAATGTACATCATCAAGCTACTTCTAAATGCTTAATCTCTTTAAATGTCATACATGAACAATCCCTACCAATATCAATCATGCAAAAGCCTCAAAGCTCCAAATGACATTTCCTGGACATAATGCATCTCATGCAATAATACAGGACCATCCATGGTCAACCACATCAATATATCAAAATATCATCATAAAATCATCATGTATATGGGATCCATATATTCAAAATGCAATCTAGACTTCTAGTGAAGTCGTCAGCTACCTAGAATCTACTACACAATATATACAACATCATCAAAATAGGACTATATACAATGAGTCAGCCAAGGCTATACCACCAAAAGCTATACATCATTTATGTACATCTATGTACAATAACTCTTGCACATGCTTGGTGACTCCTTACCAATCGCCATCTTAATCCAAATCCACTGAAAAAATAACCACAATATATAGGTAAGCATATTATATATTAAATGATAGCTACTAAATTGGATTTCAACCTATCCAATTCTACACATCGCATTGACCTAATTCATAATCCGTAATATAATACACATATTAATTGCATCTCATGAGCTATCCAAAGCTTCAAACCACTCAAACGCAATACATAAATGCATATGCATGTGGATCCGACTCTAATAATGGGATTACACTGCAGTGTATAAATTTTCACAATATATATCAGTTTCTTTTTTACCAGTATCAAACCGCTCGCCCATAATATAACACCAGTCACTCTTAGTGACAACGGTAACCACAACTAGGTGTTACGAGCCGACCTTGAATCCATTCCAAGTATGGATCCCGAAGGAAACCACTATAGGGTCTGTGCCTATCCAAAGGTCGTCCTCCCATCTGGGCCGGTATTACAGGCCCCTTGTAGTCTTGTGAGCGTCTAAATATGCAAATGTTATGCCACACAACACGAATTCATCCTCAGACCACCTGATTACCATTACTAAGGGCCACCACTTGGTTACCATCACCAAGGGATTTTCATTTCCATTTCATAACATTGCATAACATACAATAAATTAATTATTTCACAATTAATTATATCATTTGCTAAGCTACCTCAAGCTTAATTGATATTCTCCACTTATTCATCATCATTGCAACATAATTATCAAACAACCTCATGCTCTTATCAACATATCATAATGGACAAAACTCACAATCATTAATAATTCACTAATTCACAAGATATCACACTAAGGGGTATAATGTCAATCAAATCATTAACCATATAATTAACATCATCATTAATAACAAAATTCATCATAAACATCATAATCTATCAATGATAAATATACAAGTATATCTTTATCTGTCTATAAACTATACATTTAAAATATAAATGCTCCCTCTACTTGGAATTGATGATTCTGTTTGCTCAAATGTTATCTAACGCTTTCTAATCCTTTTCGATTACCAATTTCCAATACCAAAAAACCTGGTCAATGTCGACGACTCTCGAAATCAATTCCAATGCAAAACCCCCCCGAGTTTCGACGCTGCCCATGAGTTGAACTAACTTTGAATGGCTCCCTACGCTATGGAAATTACAAGATTAAGGTTTGAATCCAAGGGACGTAGTTACGAAAAGCGATAAGAGTTTTCAAAACTTACCTAAAACAGAGAAAATCGAGAACCCCACCTAACCCAACGCTGTCCATATGTGGGGTTGGTTCCACATAGCTCTAGAAACATGAAATTGAAGCAATTTGAGGATAGGGTTCAGGAAGAATCAACAAAGTGAAAAGTGAAGCCATAATTCCATAACTTCGAAAATGAAAATTGGAAGAACTCTTAACCCCAACAGTTGCTCGAGAAGAAAGAGAATGAATAGAGCTTGAAACTTGTCTTTTGCATGCAAGAGATTGAGGAAGATGATGAAGGGAAAAAGAATGGTGTTCATAATGAGGAGAAGAAGAATGGCTCAGTTTCCTTTTCCTAGCACGTGTGAGTAAAAGTGTGAAAATGAGACTAATTGAAATTTCATGAGATTAAGGGCACTCGTGTCATTTAGCACATTTAGTTAATTTTTACAACCAACCGGGAAAGTAACGATTACCCGAAACCTACCCTAGTAAATTCTAAAAACTAAGTTAACCACTTAGGAATAATTAACATTCATAATTTAATTATTGGAGCAATAAAGATTACCTAATAATTAAATTTGGGATGTTATAGTAAAAGTCAATTTATGTATAATAATCAAATGTAAAAGTCAAAATAAAATGTGTGAAAAATAAATGTGAATTGTATTTGTATGATGACGTTTATGGTGTAACATCCTAAAAATTTAAAATTTAAAATTATTAAAGGGGAATAATTAATTAAATAATTAAAAATAAATTAATTAGGGTCCCAAAATTTTAAAATTAAATAAATTGGGATGAGTATAAATTAAAAGTATTTAATTATAAACTTTTAGAGCTGAAATGGACACCTGAATTAATTCAAATATTGGCGTCAGACCAACTATTTTTGTTTTGTTTGTCGTTGGTTACAGTTATCAGAGCATTGGTTGCTCTTGATACAGACATAATTGATATCGTTCAAGTAGCTGTTACTTATGATTGGATCATATGAGCTATAATTGATTGAGTTATAGATTATTTGATTGAATTGTGGCTGTTTGTCATTGAATTGAGATTGATGTCTATGTTGTTGAGTCCGACCAAGAGTCCTTACACCATTTACCTTTAATAACGAATATGTTGTGATCATGTATTGAAATTGATATGATTATGTGATGTGGTGCATGATGAGCTTATAAGTGCTAAGACCTTTGAATTCATAAGTTGAAAGGTTATTGTTTGGTCTAGTGTACTCATGTGTGAGCCATGTTTTAATGTATAGGCTTGAAATATGGCTGGTAGACCTAATCGTGAAGTTGCTGCTATGGCAAACACCTTGAATCGATTTGCTGATCTCTTGGAAAGACAAGGCCAACTGAATGTGGGACAAGGTTCCCAAGGTCTTGATCTATTTCTCAAGAGGAAACCTTTAGAGTTTCATGGAGGTTATAAGCCTGAAGATACATCAACAATTTGGAAAGAATTTATGCAAGCTTCGAGTGTTCTGAAGCACAAAAGGTGGAGTATACGGTCTTTATGATCCGCGATGAAGCTGAAGCTTGGTGGCGTCTTACTAGGGGACGCATGGTGTCTACTAACATTCCCTTGGTTTGGGAAAACTTCAAGGTAGAGTTCTTGAAGAAGTATTTCCCGGATAGTTACAGAAGTAAGAAAGAGCTCAAGTTCATGGAGCTAAAGTAAGGTGGTATAACTGTGGAGGAGTATGCCTCCAAGTTTGAAGAACTTTATGCATTTTATCCTCCCTATCAACAAGAGGGTACTGAGGGTTCCAAATGTGTGAAGTTTGAAAATGGGTTAAGGTCCGAGATCAAGCGGGCTATTCGACATCAAGAGATAAAAAGATTTCCAACGCTTATGAACAAGTGTCAAATTTATGAAGAAGATGATGTGGCTTCTTTGAGTCATGGTAAGCATAAGACTAAGTTGAAGGGCCAATTCTCTAGTTTTAAGAAGCAAGGTCACTTCAAGAAGACCAAGTTCTTTCATGGTGGTACTTTTAGAGGTGGTTACGGTGGTGGTAACCAAGGTCATGGAAATGTCCAAGGCCTAACTTGTTTCAAATGTGGTGTCAACCATTTGGCACGTGATTGCCCACGAGATGATGTGGTGTGCTACCAATGCAACCAACCCGGGCATATCGCCCTAATTGCCCATTGAACACAAGAGATGCTAATGTTAATACTCCTGCACGTATGAATCCTAATGGTAACCGTGGAGGCCATGGTGGCTTTGGAGGCTGTGGTCGTGGGAACGGTAATGGTTATAGTGGTGGCCAAAATGGTGGCCGTGGTGGAAATCATAACGGTGGAAGGAATAGCAATGGTCGAGGCAATGGCCATGGTGGAAGAAATGGTAACCGAAATGGTGGTAATCAACCACAAGCAGCTGGAAGAGTCTTCGCCGTCACCGGTGAAGAAGCCACACAAGCTGAAGATCTTGTTCATGGTGAGTGTGAAATCCTTGGCACTACGATACATGTTATATTTGATTTTGTTGCTACGCATTCATTTATTTCTGAGGATTGTGTGAGGCACTTGGAGGTGCCTGTTTGTATGATGAGAGGTTCTATAATGGTGACTAACTGACGGGTACTTGTTTGAGATCGGTGACTCGATGTGAGAATGTCGAGATGACCTTTGAGGGTAGAAAATTTGTTGTATCTCTTGTATGTCTGCCTATGAAGGACCTGGACATTATTCTAGGCATGGTCTGGTTACCCACTAACAAAGTCTTGGTGGATTGTCATAACAAGACGGTGATCTTCCCCACTTCAAATGCTGAAGGCTTTCATGTGCAAGGTATCTCTCAGCTTCTTATGATATTCTTCATGGTTGATAGGAGTGGTGCTTCCCAATCTCATGAAATCCCTATTGTTTCAGAGTTTCCTAATATTTTTCCAGATGAAATTCCTAGATTACCTCCCCCACGAGAAGTGGAATTTTCTATCGACCTCATTCCCGGCGCTGAGCCTATTTCTAGAGCTCCTTATAGGATGTCTCCTATGGAGTTGACCGAATTAAAGAAGCAAGTTGAAACGGGAGTTTATTCACCCAAGTGTGTCTCCTTAGGGTGCTCCTGTGCTATTGGTGAAAAAGAAGGATGGAAGCATGAGATTGTGCGTTGACTATTGCCAACTCAACAAGCTAACTATCAAGAACAAATATCCTCTTCCTTGTATTGGTGACCTTTTGGATCAATTGAAGGGTGTCGTTATATTCTCCAAGATTAACTTGCGTTCCAGATATCACCGAATTCAGGTAAAGACCGAAGACATTCCTAAAACTGCTTTCTGAACGCGATATGGACACTATGAGTATGTAGTGATGCTATTTGGAGTGACAAATGCTCCTGCGATTTTCATGGATTACATGAATTGCATCTTCCACGAGTATCTTGACCAATTCGTTGTGGTGTTTATTGATGATATTTTGGTATACTCTAAGAGCCATAAAGAGCATGAAGGGCATCTTCGTCTTGTATTGCCTATTCTTCAAGAGAAAGAGTTGTATGCTAAGCTCTCTAAATATGAATTCTGGATGAGTGAGATTTCTTTTCTTTGTCATGTGATTTCCGGTGATGGAGTTGCTGTTGATAGATCGAAAGTTGAAGCTGTTATGGCTTGGGAAAGACCGACGTTTGTGACGGAATAAGAAGTTTTCTTGGTCTTGCCGGTTATTACCGGAGGTTTATTGAAGGATTGTCCCGCTTAGCCTTACCATTGACAAAGTTGACTCGTAAGAATCAACCTTTCGTGTGGACCCGTGAATGTGAAGAAAGTTTTCAAGAGTTGAAGTTGAGGCTTACTACCGCACCAGTGTTAGCATTGCCCGATTTGACGGATGATTTTATGGTGTATTGTGATGCGTCTAATCTTGGTCTTGGATGCGTATTGATGCAAAAGGAGTGTGTGATAGCCTATGCGTCGAGACAATTGCGACCGTATAAGGTTAATTATCCTACTCATGATCTTGAATTGGTGGCGGTGGTGTTTGCTTTAAAGTTGTGGCAACATTACATATATAGTTCTAAGTTTATGGTCTTTAGTGATCACAAGAGCCTTAAGTACTTGTTTGACCAAAAAGAACTTAATATGCACAAACGACGATGGATGAAGTTTCTAAAAGATTATGAGTTCGAGTTGAGGTATCATCCTAGAAAGGCAAATGTGGTTGCTGATGCTTTGAGCTGGAAATCATTGCATATTTCTATGATGATGGCGAAAGAGATGGAGCTAATTGAACAATTTAGGAATTTGAATGTGGGCGTGGAGACATATACTCCAAAGAAAATGTCGCTTGAAATGTTGAAAGTCATGAATAAGTTTCTTGAATATGTGAAGGTACAACAACCAAATGATAAGCATCTGATTGAGATGAAGAAAACCCAAGAAAAAGGGAAGAATTTGTTTCTAGTGGAAGGTCAAGATGGCATTTGGCGTGTGAAGGGCCGAATTTAAGGAAGCTCACAAAAGCGTATTGAGCATTCATCCTGGTTCTACTAAGATGTATCAAGATTTGAAGAAGAATTTGTAATGGCCCGGTATGAAGCGTGATGTGGTGAACTTTGTAGCACCTTGCCTTGTTTCTCAAAAGGCTAAGGTCGAACATCAAAGACCATCTGGTTATTTGAGACCTTTAGAGATCCCTGTTTGGAAGTGGGATAGTATTGCTATGGATTTTGTTTCTGGACTACCCAGAACCCGTGCTGGAAATGATGTTATATGGGTGATTGTAGATCGGTTGACGAAGTGTGCTCACTTCTTGCCCATGAATATGAAGAGTTCATTGGGTAATTAGCCCAGTTGTACGTAAAGGAGATTGTTAGATTGCACGGTGTACCATCTAGTATTATATCCAACCGTGACCCTCGGTTTTGGGGAAGTTTGCATCATGAATTAGGTTCTAAGTTGAAACTTAGTTCCACGTATCATCCGCAAATCGACAGACAATCCGAAACGACTATACAAAGCCTTGAAGATTTGTTGAGGGCTTGTGTTCTTGAACATGGTGGATGTTGGGAAAGATTCTTACCGCTGATTGAGTTTACATACAACAACAACTATCATAGCTCTATTGGTATGGCTCCCTATAAGGCACTTTATGGGAGAAAGTGTAGAATGCCTCTATGTTGGCTGGAGACTGGTGAGAACCTGGCTTTAGGGTCGAAGATTGTTCAGGAGACTACTGAGCAGATTAAGAAGATACAAGAGAATATGAAGATTGCTCAGGACCGATAGAAGAGTTATTATAACATGAGGCATAAACCACTTGAATTTTAAGTTGGTGATCACGTGTTCTTGAAAGTCTCTCATGATAAAGGGATTGGAAGGGCGTTGAAAAGTGGAAAGTTAAGCCCTAGGTTTATTGGACCTTATAAGGTTTTGGAGCAGATTGACGATGTTGCTTATCGGATTGCACTCCCTCCGCATCTCGCTAATCTACATAATGTGTTCCATGTGTCAATTGAGGAAATATGTCCATGATCCTCTACATGTAATTCCTATGGACGATGTTGATGTACGAGATGATTTGTCCATTCCTCCTGTTTCTGTTCGCATTATCGAGCATTCCGTGAAGAGATTACGGAACAAGTTGGTGCCTTTGGTGAAGGTCGCTTGGAAGCATGGAAATATGGAGACGTTCACATGGGAACGTGAAGACGATATCAGAGAACGATACCTCGATGCGTTCGAATCCGGTATATGTTAAATTTTGAGGATGAAATTTTCTTTTTGGTGGGGTGGATTGTAACATCCCAAAATTTTAAAGTAAAGAATTAATTAAGGGAAATAAATATTGAAAAATTGAATGTGGATTATTTAATGTCCTGAAATATTGGAAATAATTAAATTAAGATTTTTAGGGACTGTTAATAATTTATTGGGACCAAATAAGCTAAAAACTGACCCGATTAAAATATGGGTGTCGGACTAAGTATCTCTGATTAGGATGATATTGGTCAGGGCTGTTGAGAATATTATTAGGAGTCCGGATATATAATCAGAATAATTTTTAGATCAAGTATTGAGCCCAAACAGAGATCTTGTTTGTCATAAAACGATGAATCTTTTAATGAAAAGACTAAAATAAAACACAAAACTCTATTTCCCTTGGCATTTCACGTTAGCTTGCCAAATGTATTGGCAAAAACACTCTCCTTCTTCTTCTTCCTCTTTATTTCCTCTCTTATCTTCTTCTAAAAACACTAGCCAAGGTAGTGATTCTTCTTCTCCTTGCTATTTTTGTTCTTGAAGAAGACTTGGAGCTTGAAGTTCCTCTTCTCTTCTTCTTCTTAATTTCGTGTGGACCTCCTTCTCCCTTGAAACCCATTTCATTTTAGTGTGAGGTGAGTTATCCTCTCCATTTTGTTGGGTTTAAATGCTATGGTTATGAGCTTTAAGGCTTAGGGGGAGTAATGTATATAAATGGGTATTTGTTAGAAGTCATAAATATGGAACCCTGGAGTGGATTGTCATAAATGCCAACTTTGATGATAATAAATGAAGAAGATGTATTTATAGTTGGAAGGTGATGAAGGTTAATGATGCATTCATGAATATGGTTGGGTTTTGGTGAAAACCCTAACTTTTAAGAATTAGGGAAAGTTATAAATATTGGTTGAATAATGTGTTTGAGAGCAAATACAAGTAATTGAGTGTATGGGTATTGATTGGTGAGGCATTCTTATGAATGTTGGACTATAGATGTTGGTAACCTTTAAACATAATGAGTAAGGTTTAATGGGGAGGAATTCCCGAAGCCTAATAAGTGGAGGAGAATGATGTCTATAACATGTCTTATACATGTTATGAAATTGTAGATATGATTATGATTAAATAGAGTTGAATTGTGTCTTGAATGGTTGATTGACTAGGATTTTACATGTATGTTAATGTAGGATCCATTCCGAACGACGAGGCGGGAACGTCGTATCAATAGGAATTCTTCTCTTGAGGTAGAAGAAGAGTCTTTATATTATAATTGCATGAATTGAATAGTATTTGATTGTCATATGTGACAATTTACATGTTTGTCTTGCTTTTGATATTGTGGAAATTTGTATTGTGTATACGATGTTGGTGATAATGTTTGGCAACATGCTTTGTGCAATTAGAATGGATATGGTGTGCTATATGGTGGTGTGAATTATTTGGCAAGTGTAAGCCTTGAATATGATGATTGTACATCCACCTTAAATGTGAAATGAATGTAATTAATATTTGGTTGAGATTGAGTGTGAATGAATAGCATGCCATGATTGATAATGAAAAGTTGATGATTGAAATTGATGAGGAGTGCCATTGTAAATGGTAAGAGAATTGCTAAAATGCCACATTTAAAACTTGAGAACAAAAACTAAAACCAATAATAATGAATCCACTAAGAATGGTGAAGTGGTATTGGTGATGATGATGGTGATGATGTTTAATGAGTGGTATGTATAGGATGCATAGAGTGAGAAATGCATATGATTGGCATTTACATCCATGGCATACTGCATAGCCGCCGATGTTGGAACATTAGGGGAGTTCCCTCGGCCGACCCAGTGGGAGGGTGGCTCGGTGCATGAGCAAATTTTTATTTTCCCTGTGACTCAGTGTGTAAGTCACAAAGCCACCCATGTATTGCTACAGGGAGCTACATGTGGCCGACCCTTGTGGGGGTGGCTCTTGATGAGCAGGTGACCCCAGTGGTCCTTCGGATCACAGCCGCCATGAAATGAGTCATGGTCGGCCTACAACACCATATATTGATATGTGTTACCACGGTCATGGTGAAAATGACTAGGCATTGCAAGATGGGCGATGCGGTTTGGTACCAGTAAAAGATTGGTGAAAATGCATGTAATTTAAGTATAAGTGTACACATTTTACTACTGCAGTAGGGGTATGGTTAGATGATCATACTTGAATCCCACAATTGGTGTTTATTTCCCACAGTCAGATTTGCAATTGTTGAAATATTTCATTGTGCATATGCATTAGCTTAAGAGCATTTGCATATAGCAAGGAAGTATGTCAAAGGTGATGAGATGTGATGATGGTTGTGTTGAGAATGAGATAATGTATTAATACAACATAAAAGATATGAATACCAAATAATAATTTGAGTAACGTGATGAGTTGTGCAATAGTCTAATTGTTGAAGGAGTAACGTAATGAGTTGTGCAATAGTCTAATTGTTGAAGGACTTGATTATGTATATTCTTGTATACCTTGCCTAAATTATAATGTCGTTTGTGATATATGTATGATAGTATTATGATGATGAATAAGATGGTGAATGATATGTGTATGCAAAGTATACATGTTTTGATGCATATGTACATAATCACATGGTATTCATATTCATTCTTTTGAAATGTATGACTCACTCTCCTATGTTGTCCACTTTTTAGACTTGTGACACTCATGGGTGGAGTGAATATTTTGAAGTATATTTTGATGAAGAAGGTAAATAGGTGTATAGGAAGTGCCTTGGCCGAAAAATCTAGATTTTTGTATAGCATATAGTGTATATATATGCTTATTTTGTCATCTAGATTGTAGTTTAATGATTTTAAGGGTCATGTAGGAAAATTAAACCTTGGTGTGTATGACCAATTTTTATTAATGACCCAAATGATGTAAGATGATGATTTACGATGTTTATTGATTGTTAAATTTTATGAATGAATGATGTATTTCACAATTAGTAGCATTCCATGAAGTTTATGTAAAAATGGTTTGAATCCTATGCATTAAATGAATGAGAATTGATCTTGATGTGTAAAAACCATGGGATGAACTTATAAATACATGATGGAGTGTATCTAATGCATTAGGATAGGTTAGAATGGTAGGAAACGAAAATTGATATGCTAAGTCATGTGAAATTCATGTTTCTGCATATGTTCTGCAGAACTCGCTCAAGCGAGTGGAAATCTCACTTAAGTGAGATCCCCCTGTAACAGTGGGGTGGCCTCTGGCCCAAATTCGCTCAGGCGAGTGATGATCTCGCTCAAGCGAGATCTGCTTGGAATCAGAGGTTTAGTTACTGGAGTTATTTCACTCAGGCGGGTAAGGTCTCGCCCGACCGAGAGTGAGTGGGAGAGCTACTGGACCATTTTCGCTCAAGCGAAATGGTCAGTGCATGGAGGTTCGCTCAAGCGAGCAAGGGAAAAATGGATACTGAACGATTTTCACCCAGCGAGCCTAGTCTTGCTTGAGCGAAAATTAGACAGTAAGGTGCTTGATGCTACTAAAGCAATCTCGCTCAAGCGAGGTGGAGCTCACTCAAGCGAGATTGACCCCTGATGCTAATTTTCCCTTTCGCTCAAGCGTGTTTCTTGACTCGTCCAAGCGTGACCACGCGAACTCGCTTAAGCGAGTGTGGTACTCGCTTGAGCGAGTGGTACCTGTTTGCTCTCAATGTTCTTGCTTTAATGATTTTAATTTTCCTTTGCATCAAATCTTCTTCTTGCATCATCTTACAAGTACATTTAACATATTATGAACCTTTAAGTCTCTAAAAATCCATCCTCTTTAAATCCAATCACACAACACCAATTTAATTGATTCTTCCGTTGTTTTTAATTGAAAATTTTCTCATGAATCATTTTTAATTCACCCTCTCATATCTCCATATATGAGAGAGGTTTTTCATAGATCCGGGGTGTTGAATTAAAGCTTCACCACTTTATTTCTTTGTCTAATAATGATTTATAAAACGTAAAAAACTTACCCGTATTTTTCCGGGTCTCACAACGGTGATAAAGAATATTCTCTTAGGAGTACGAGGATATTTTTGAAAAAACTTTGGACGTGTATTGGGCCTATACGGAGATCCTATTTCCAAAATTTGATAAAATTAAAAAGAAATAGGCTTTTTGGAGAATGGGTATCATTTAATAGTCTGTTGGGGGAAATAGGAAGTCAAAAGTTCTCTCCTTATTCTTCATTTTCACGTGTTCCACTTTTTTTTTCATACCCTTTCATCTTCTCTTTTCCTTCACTACAACAAAGTCACTGAACCTTGTACTCCCCTTGTCCCTCCTTTCAATTTTAAACCATGCACTAGCAAGGAGGAGATTATATTGCGTGAAACTCTCCTCTCTATTTTATTTTCTTTTTGGCACCTTATAGGTTCTCTTGCTTTTTGGGTTTAAGGTAAGTTCTTAACATTTTTATGATTCTTGAACCCTTGGATATGGTTTTAGGTGTTGGAAAAAGTGGGTTTTATGTTTGGGTATGTTAGAGAACCCATTTGGAGGCCAAACCATAAAGTGGGGTGATGACAATGTATAGTTTTATGAGGGTGTGAAATGGTGTATACGAAAATTAGGATTTGTGGAGGAGGAAAATATGATGAATTAGCTATATTGATAAGTTTAATTGAAATCCCAAACAAGATTATGGAAAACCTAATTCTAGAAATTAAGAAAAATATATATTTATGTATGGAAAGATGATATTATTCTTGGAAATAAGTTATAGTTGGTGAAATTCAAATTATTGATAATTGGGGATGAAGTTGATAATAGTTCTAACATGAAAACCTTTGTAAGTATGGGGAACTAGGTAATATAAACTTAGAAAAATTTTAGGAATTATGTTTTAAAGCTTGTAAGATCAAAATAATGTTTATGAAATTTTATAATAAAGTTTAGGAATTTTTAATAAGCTTTATTTTTGGGTTTGACCCTTAAAATGTTAGAACAAATGATTATGAGAAAAGAATTCTTATATTTGAATATAAATAAAATTTATATAACTATAAAATTGTTATAAAATTATTTAAGATCAAGTTCATAATTATTTATATTTATTTTAGTGTTTAAGCTTGGTGTTATAGACATATAATTATAATTCTATATTTATATAAATGAACTAATACCGTTGAAGAAGCGGAACCCTCAAATCACAACGCCTACTTTTGTTGAGGTAGAAGGGGGTAACATAGTTTAAATGCATGATATTATCCATTTAATAGTCCATGTATAATGTAGTATAGCATGTTTGCCTTATTGGAATATGTGTTTCCGTATAAGATGTTAATATATGTTATTTGACAAATATACGATGACATGCATTTAGACTTGTATGGTATGCTTATGAATAATGTGAGACATTGATGGTATTTAATATATTATATAATGATATGTTGTAAATGATCTTTATGGGTTGGTTTTATGTTACCACCGTATGTATGTGAATAATGAGAATGGAAATTGGTGATGGAAATGCATAGCTTGGATTGTAAAATAATATTAGGCCTTGAGTTGCCTTGATAAATATATGTTTGGAAATTGTTGTATGCCACTAACTCTATATGTGAAAGTGTGGTGAAACCCAACAAGTATAGGTGGTGTTAGTAACAGATGAATTGTGACATTTTTAGGATGCACGGTGTGAGGTTACATTGATTGGCATTGCATCCATGATATCATAGTTGCCTAGTTTGGGATGTTAGGGGTCTCAATAGGCAGACCCAGTGGGACGGGTGCCCTATTCATGGGCTTTTTTTTGTTAAATACCCTAGTGATTTCGGTATTAGAATCACAAAGCTACTCATAGTCGAGTACAGGGCTTCTACGTGGCAAGCCCAATGGAGGGGCGGCTCAATGATGAACAAGTGACTCTGGTGTCTCTTTATCGGCTCCCTTGATGTATGTTCAGGGGAAGCTTGCAACACTTTGGCAAATGAGACCTTGATATATCTATTGTCACTAAAGGTGACTGTAGTGTTGCATATGGGCTGGACGGTTTGGTGTCTGTAAAATAATAATAGAGCATATTTTAGAGTATAAGTATACACTTTTTACTACTACAGTAGGTACATAGTAACATGTGTGAAATCCCTTATTTATTTACCCTTAATTTTAAGCATTTCAATAAAATCCTAGTTAATTTTTCACAAAATAAATAATTAGCAATTAATCAATCCTCTTAAAAACTCATATAACCTAAAAATAGCATCAATACGACACTTCCAATACCTAAGTTTCAGTCACAGTCAACATAAACAAGCTTGATACGATACGCGTAAGGCCAGTTTTTCACACTTGACGCGTAGTGTCAGCCATGGCAGTATCAGCAATGATGTTGTTATGGTTTTTATGTCATTTTGCCAACTTCTTAAGGTCTTATCTTACCCAATTCAACTCCAAACCTCACTAAACTTCATAGACACTAAATTACCCCCATTCCAGAGCTGTTGGCACATTTTGTTTGCCAAAACTCTATCATATGCTCAAGATATACGGAAAAATGTATTTAAACCAAAAGTAATGCAAACCAATGCACTAAACCTATCAAATGGACTCCAAACTTGGTAAGGCCTATGTGCACAAGTCATAAATGAGGTAAGGAACCTATTGGTCCCTTCCGAGGGTCCTAAAACCCACCAGATCATAATTTCATTTATCTAGTTCCTAATTTAACTTGTTTTCACCTAAAATACAACATAACATTTCATAATTCATCAACTCCTCAATTACATGTCATTACTTTCAAGCAACACAATAATAACATGTCCACACACATATTTATACATTTATGCAATTATCACATTCAACACTAGGGCTCAGTGTACAAAAGAGATCCACAATACCTGCCCATATACTATATTTACACATATATCTATTCCTCATCATGGCTCAGTGCCCAATCAACATATCAATTTCATCATCACTCATCACATACCACCATACTAATATCTGCATATATACTACACACTTTCATAGATTCTTGCCATTATCAATTATCATTAAGCAAGCGTTAATCAACATATCACCTAGATAATTAACACACACACACACATACACACATACATATATATATATATATATCAAATCTAACCTTATATCCTAATTTATCATCATCATTCTTTCACGCACCAATGTTATTCATGCATCATCATAAGTCAATTCAATTCAAGCGCACAAATATTACCATACATCATTATCATTATCATAATCTTAACCCAATTACACAATAACCAATAACATCAACTTATCAAAGTCATATCATTATAGTTACGCCATCTTTATTTCCTTCCTTGGCATTGATTCCATTGGCCTCATTTAGTGCTCGCCTCTGCTGTGTCCATCTGTAACCTGCTACCAGTCACTAAAAACCACAGCAAGGGGGTGAGTGACTGGGATCAAGAATTAACATAGAAAAGAATAAACACATGCTAGGAAAAGTGTAATCTAACTATCTTCCTAGTTAAAGCGTTATTTCTAGTATTGCACCTTTACATAGCACTCTAAATGACTCATAACTAATTCAATTGACGTTGAATTCATTGCTAGTTAAAACAACATTAGTTTCATCATCCAATTTATTTTAACATAACCTCATCATTATTTAATTATCATTAATTTATCATCAAGTCAATTCACCCCAATGGCATATATTCATGCCAACAATCATCAACATGCCTTCTCATCATTAATATCAACACCAATACACTTTCATTCATTTTTCAACTACTCAGTCTAAATTCAGAAGTACTAAATACATCATATACACCAATATAGGTTTATTCTATTTCATCACATGAATTCAACATATCAATCAACATTAGAACCACCAAAATTATCATCGATACAGGTCAAATCATACAAGGCATAACTAATACTCAAACAATTATAGTGACATGCTAGTATCCGGATACTAAAGGGTCGACCTTCAGCTGGGGATCCTACTTGACACCATGTGAACCCGACTTGGTCCACCGAGTCTGACTTGGCTCTCCACCTCAACCACTAGGTCCTACTTGACCACTAGGTAGCTCAACTGAGTCTGACTTGACCAAGGGAGCCAAAAACGAGAGGCAACATATACCGTTGGTCATCCTTAAGCACACAAACCACATAATTCCATTTCAAATTCTCTTTCTCTTCATTGAATGGTATAAGCCTCATTTCAAATTATTGGGGTGGCTACACAAATTCAACCCACGTTCTACCACCAGGGCAACCACTCAGGCCCAACCCCACATATACTGCCTCATGTTATAAAATCATTTTCATACATCAATTCCAACAACACTGAGGGTGGCCACACAGACCAGGCCTATAATACAAAGTCTCAAACATACATTCGTCATCAATAATCATCATATTATCATAGTCATCAAGATACAATAGTCAAAATCATAATTCTATAAACAATTTGGTTCATCAGTTTTAACTCATCACAACATATCAACATTATATTCGTCATTTGTTAATCATTCATCCTATTAGCTCATAACATCTCATCATATAAATATCTATGTGCATATAAATATATAAATATTAACATCATTATTAGCAACATGTCATTTACTCTATCATTTCTTATTAACCTAAAATCATCATTGTTTTTAATTTAGCATTCACCTATGACAATTTATCATAAATTACATTGGTACATTACCCCGACTTAACTCTCTCAATAATTCTTCTTTTTACACACTACTCATGCATCAATCAACCATATATTAAATATCAAGAATTTATTTTCACTTAATTCTATGTCTTACATTAACAACATCAACAACTATAAGCCATCAATGATATAAACTACCATATACATACTTTACAATATATCACTTTACTTCATCAATTATTTTATTCCATATAGACTACATTATAGTTCTCTGATTATCGCTCATTAATATAGTTAGTTACATATTCATTCATTCATTTATTTCTTATTTATCATTTCCAAGGTTTATAGTTCACCCTTACTTTCTCGTTCTCTAATCTTTCATCATTAAATTTCTAAATTTACTTAAATCATCTAGTAATGGCTATGATCTACTCTTTTCCCATATGCCAAATAGCGTAAACGATTTCTACATTAACCTTAAACCCAGCACACCCTCTTACCTTGATTCCAAGCTTCTATGAGTTGTTCTTTGTGCCGTTCATGACCCATGATCAATTCATTTGCCGCTGCCTCCAATTCTGATACCTACTTTGTTTAACGATCCTTTTACGCCCCTTCCACCACCTACAAACATCGAAACACAAAACTCATCAATATTTTATCATACTCATTGTCTTAGAAGCGATTTTTGAGCTCCTTATTACCATAAAAAACAAAAATTGAAACCCCAAAGGATGTACATGGTTTGGCCGAAGCAAGGGAAGAAGAAAGGAAGCATATTTCGCAATACCCATGGTCTTAGAAGGTACCACCAAGTTTCACACAGCTATTAGAAAGCAAAAACAAGACCTCATACATACAAGCTTAAATTCGGCCATGAGAGGGAGAAAGAGAGAAGAAAGTTGAAACTTGAAATTTAAGGCATATATGGATTCTTCTTAACGTCCCGAGTTCGATTGCATGATCAATTTGAAGTTACGACGTGAAATCGCCCTCCGATTTGGAGCTTTAACTCATGGCAATGGTGGAAAGAAAAGAAACATGCGTGCAAATAGAGAAGGGCTCGTGAGGAAGAAGGAGAAAGTGTTTTGTCTTATATTACTAAAGGAAAATTAGTCATTTACCTTTTTTTCCATTTTCTTTAATAACATAAATTAAAACTTACTTTTTAACTATTTTGGTAATCTTTAAATTTGCCACCACTTAATTAAACTTCATTTAAATTTTAATAATCAACCAATCAAATAAATTTGTTTAGTTTCATAATATCTAATTATTTAAAATTGTATTTATATTAATTAATAATGATTTCCAAAATCTAAAATTAATTTGAAGACAATTATTAATATTATTCTGCCAATCATAGATTTTTAAATTAATTAACCGGGATGTTGCAACACACTTATGTATGAAATTAATATAATGATATTTTATTATTCCTACAGTCGAATTCACAATGTATGAGATTACTCATGTACATATGCATTAACTTAAGAGCACGTGCATATAGTGCGGTTGATATGCCGATGAATAGGGGCCCGTGGTGGCGAAGGTTTTTTAATGAGGATAATGGTTTTGAAGGAAATTAGCTTGAATGTTAATGGTCAATTGATGTGAGACGTTATGATGTTAACTACGATTATGAATGATAATGGCTTGAGTATGATTTGGATTGTTGAGATAAGAATGTAGTTATGTGTACCTTAACAATTAAGTTTTTAATTACCTATGCTTATGTTTGATGTTAGTATGATGTGAAGTTGTGTGGTGTTTCCATTGGGAAAACTATGTTTATGTGTACATGTATATATATACTATTTAATGTATGATAATCATTCATTTGGGAGATGTTGCTCACCTCATCGCTATTTTTAGTTATGTGAAGTAGGTCTTACTTGTGAGCTTGGTTTATTTTGGAGTGCTTGGAAGGAGGTAATGGTGGAATAATACTAATAATAGTGATTAGCCTTGGCCGACATAACTTTTGGTTTTGTGATTGATACTTATGACGTTGTTGATTTTTGATATGGTATTAGTGATGTTTTGATATTGATACAAAGCTAGTTTTGGTAACACCTTGTAATGGATTTCATAATATGGAAGTGTTGATGGATCATATTGGTCAAGTTTGTATGTGACCAATTTATAATTTGAATTGATGTTAAGGAATACCAAAGACATAAATTTGATAAGGTTATGTTGATTATATTATATGCATGATGTGTGATATCCATATGTATATGGTTGTATGCAAAAAGATGTGGAAATGTTGTAGTATTTTAATATGTAATTGTATGCTTTAGCCAGAAATTTGTTTATTTAGTAGTAATATGATGGAGAGGTTGGTAATGATTGCTTGAAGTCCATGAAAGAATTTGTATGTTTTAACCTTTTATGTTTCCAAACTCATGTTCTACTTATTATTTTAATAATACGTGAGTACCAATGAAGGTAAAAGTAATATATATATAAACATTTATTTGTAAGGATTTTGTAGACAATAATAAATATAGTCCTTTCCGCTACGTACTAGTAATTGATTCTCTCATATCATCATATATAAGAAGGGTGTGAATTTAATTAATCCTTATTTAATTAAATTTTTTTCTTGTGGCTTTTCGGATTAATTCTTGTTCACGAAAAATTTATCCGTAATTATATGAATATTATTTATTAATTATTTTATAATTCGGGGCATTACATAGGGTATGTGATATGTTATGTCTGTATCGCAAGATGGATGCAACATCTTCATCAATGCACCAATCACATGAAGTCAACCCTGGTCCTAAAAATCTATCACTATTGCGATTTCAAAATGTTCATATATCAGAATCAATGTGGAATGGAAAACCAGATCAGATATTGAAATGTAGGCGTGCATTAGTTTTTCAAGGTGGAAGAGGGTCAGTCCTAGAGAAAATTGTACTACTTTTACACAGAGCAAGGTTTTGGGGGATTGCATTACTGCATTTTTTCAGGTTAAGTCTGCCTTATAGAAAGATGGAGACCTGAAACACATACTTTTCATATGCCACCTGATGAATACACCATTACACTTCAAGATGTGGCAATCCAGATTGGTCGCGAGTAGATGGTTGACTAGTGATAACCGATAGATCCGCCCAGGATTGTAGGGTTGAAGTGAAAAATTTGTTTTTTGTGTACCCGCCTGAAGATGTTATACATGTTAGGTTTCTGAAGATGGAGTGGTTGTCAAACAACTTCACTAACGTTGAAGATCACATTGGGAATGATGTGTAATTGCTGAGGTACATAAGAGCATATATACTAGGTTAATTAGTGGTGTTGTGTTCCCTAGTCATTCAAGTAGTAGGGTGTCTTTGAAGTACTTTTTGTTACTGGAAGATCTTGATAAGTGTGGCAAGTATAGTTGGGGATATACAACACTTAGCTATTTGTATCATGAGTTGTGTAAGTCTACTAATTATGACCGGGTCTCAATTTGTGGTCTTCACCTACTACTTCAGGTTTAGGCATGAGATAGGTTCCCGTCTATTGCTCCAAATGTCCGGCCTCGTGATAGGCCCCAAGGCACACCATATGTTGTAAGGTAAACCACATGGTTCTTTTAGATGTTATTATTAATATGCTATGTCATGTTGTTTTGTTCTTTTGATGGTTTGTCTTTGTAGGTGGTTGGGTTTTGAACCCTTCAAGGCTGTTAGGCAGGGCATTGACTTCTACCATCGTGCCTTCGACCAAATGAAACATAATGAGGTAAGAATTGATGGACTAATTTGAGTTTGGCTACTAAATAACTAGTATTTAGGGTTTATGATTGTTTCATAGATTGTTTGGACCCCCTATGGCGAAGATGTCTTGCAGACGTCGCCTCAACATTGTCTTGAAGGCTCAAAGGCTTGAAGAGTTATGGTTCCACTTTTGTGCACCAACATAGTGAAATGGCACCAGCCAGACTGGGTCATGAGGCAGTTTGGAATACAACAACACATCCCTTCAAATCCTCGTCAACTTGACCATTTACATGGAATCACGCAGAGAAAGAAGCCATGGGAAAATTGGGCCTAAATCATAATATGGGAAAATTGTTATCAGTTCATATATACAAATCCACCACAACAGGGTTTATTGGGTGCAAATTTAGAGTACATAATTATCACCGGTGGTAACGACACAATTTGACGAACATTTTACTAACCCGCCATAATTACCAAGGATGGAACCCCACCAAGTAAAAGGGTGCTTCCTGTTCAAGGATTCCCTATATTTGACATCTTTGGAACAAAATCAAAGTCACATTCAATGTCCATGTCCATATCACTATAATTGGGAATATGTCCTTCATCATCGTCCGAGCTACTTTTATAATCTTCACCAATATTATAATCTGGACCATCGTCGTCTGATAAACTAACACTAATTTCGTCTTCCATAACATACAAAATCCAAATTTCAGTACTTTAACTAGAATGGTGCACAATATTTTTTATAACAGTAAAACTTAAATGTCCAAAAAGAGTTACTTACTTCCCGTATGTGTAACATAATGTGAAGCGCCTTGTTTTATATGCTGCAGTACAAATCCCACGATATCAAAATCAACATATATCTCTAGTGCAACTATGTTAGATTGTAACTTAAACATTCTCAGCAAGAGTTCAATCTCCTCATCGTCACTTATTTGAAACCCTGAAAATTTTTATTTCTTTTATCAATAATCAATCTACTGGTTAATTGGGTGATCACATGGCTCGCTCCAAGTTCCAACTCTATAGAGATTCTTTGTTTCAGTTGTTCAACCGTTATGCCCCACTTCAATTGCATCAACTTGGTCTCACCCTCAAATGCATAGCTCTCCAGGCCTTCAAATTTTTGCCTATTTGTGTACAAAATAAAAACTATTAGAGAACTCATTCTTGCAACCCCCATGTACAACAACAAAAGTAAATTTTAACACTCAGAACCACTAGCAAAAACAACCATTTAAAAAGATTTTATGAGTTAAAATAACTACAACAATAAACTTAGAACGCTAAAAAAAATTAAAACAATGTAACCTGGAACAATCTTGAAAGAATGCCACAAAACCTCTAAATCCACCGTACTGGAACACAACATAAAAATGAAAACTCATGAGGGACCAGGGGGATTTTAAACTAGCCACATGTCCACACCCTGGCATTGTCGTAAGAACAGGGTGCGAAAACAAAGACAAAAATTGTTGGGATATCTTGATTTTTGATAAGCTGAGACGTGTGATAACACTGTCCTTAAGGATTTATTCGCTTATAGTGTATCCCCCATAATATAAAAGCTCCTTCTATGATAGACCTAGGAACAAAACTTATAGAAATAAAAATTTTCATGTAACCCAATTGATCCGGTCTTGATACCGGTATCCGATCTGCAAGACATATTTTAACGTTTTTGTCAATTCGCCAAACGTGCAACCGGTGTCATCAGTATACATCCGGACTCTAATTCCGTATCAGGCGCTTTCCCTATACCGGTTGTCCAGGATAACATCATGACACCGGATAACACACACGTCACTATGCAGAAGACAAAAGGCATTGCTACAGGGACCGATCAATAATTCCCTGCACTACGAGCCAAAATCTGTTCACGGGAATGGTCAATTTGTCCCTTAATTCTAGCCTATACTCCTTACGCTCAATATAAAATGGCCACTTGACCCAATCATACTGGTAAGTGCGTAATAAAATAATAATTTAAAGTGTTATTGGAGGTTAGTGGTTCCCCACTAACGGATCCTCGAATATCGAGCCAATCAGGTATATGAACTCTCTTCATCAATGAAGGGGGGGATCTTTTTGACTCTACCAACTTACAATTACTCTCTGAAAACATTCCTCACTTGGAATATCACCACTGACTTGAGCGTCGGAGAATCTTTGCAGGTGACACCACCTTTCGCCCACATCAACGCGTAAGGACGGTGTGAAGGACCTCCAGGACGCCCAATCCGCTCTCATCATACAGAGACATCGGATACATAAACCGGCTACTCATATAACTGGTCTTTAGAGACGTAATCATCTTAATATTTGTGACTGACCCAACACCGGATCTCTTGACCCCGGTTCAGGACAGATCATTGGCATGCCCAGTAGGACACGATAAAGTTATTCCCATATCCTATGAAAGAGCAAGTAATCATCAATGGAAGGCGAAGCACATGATTTCGTGGAGAATCGACCTGAAGGCAGGACCAACCCCAACGTCTTCAGGAAGCTTAACTTCGATTCTCATGGGGACAGCTCAAAGAAGGTAGTAACAGTGTCTAGCCCCGATCCTCGTGATGAGTTGATCAGTCAACTCCAGAGAGAACTTGCAGAATTGCGAAGAGAGAGAAGGCAGAGTGAGGACAAGGAGTCATCTCGCACTAGAGACACTCCCCATACAACCGATGGAGAAAAATCCATAACTCTCTAATACTCAAACATCCCTACGTTTGAGGGGAGAGAATAGACCCACGATTCTGATGATGGAGCCGCTCGAGCAAGGAGGGAGCTAATTACAGCACCCCCTGTAACTTACAAACTCAAAGTTCCTTTTTCAAGGAGACTTATGAGTGTCCATATCCCCAAACATCTGTAAACCACTCAGCCTCTTTCCATTGGAAAGTATAATGGCGAAACTGATCCTACTAAGCATCTTGATGCTCACGTATTTAAAGCCATGTACTTGGGGGATGATGAAGACGTAATGTGTCAGATGTTCCCACAAACATTGTCAGAAGAGGCCCTCGGCTGGTTCAAAGGTTTACCTTCTGGATCCATAGATTCCTGGGCTGAAATGACAGCTACTTTTGAAACTCACTTTGTCATCTCTAGAGATGTTCCCAGGACATCTCATACTTTAGCCCAAATTAAGCAGGGTGAAAATGAAACTTTAAAAGATTTCCTGAAGAGATTCTACAAGGAAGCATCCCTGGTTTCTAACCTCACAGAATCCATTAAGCTGCATATCGTTATCGAGGCACTGCAGCCAGGATCAGCCTTTGCTCTCTCACTAGCAAAAAGCCCACCAACAACGTTTGAGGAGTTCAGGAAAAAAACCTTAAAGTATATGGGTATAGAGATGCACCTAGAGGCTATGGCTGTGAAGAAAAAGCCACCAACACCACCTTCACAGCCGCGGAGAGATAAGGAGAAAATGAGGTCAGAACGCATGGAGAGGCCATTCAACAACCCCAAGGTTAATAACTCCTTTCCTCGACCTCGAGAAAGGCATGTTAATTCCTTTAGCCATTATGCACCTCTGTCAGCCAGGCCATCTCAAATTTTGAGAGAAGTAGGATGGCCAGCCTTCAGCATCTATAGCATCAGGAGGCCAGCCCCTATGAAGAGACTAGGGAATCCCCGTAAGTACTGTGACTTTCATGAACAAACAGGTCATTCCACTGATGAATGCCAAGCTCTAAAGAACGCAGTTGAAACGTTAATTAGAGAAGGTAAATTAAAGCAATACCTGTTCAAAGAAAAATCCTTTGACAGGGCAGATCGGAATGAGAAAAGAGAAAGAGATCCAGATGATGGGGATGACAATAACCATAATCCGGTTAGAAAATTCTCTGCTGCGGAGAAACAAAAAGGTGTAATGACTGATGATATAGCACACAGAGATGACCTGCCTCAGCAACAACGTCAAGGCCGGCGTGAAGTCATTGATATGATCGCTAGGGAAGGAGCTTCAATTACAGCCCGAAAGAATCATCATAGAATGATTCTGTCTGTACAAGGAAAAGTTAAAGACAATCGTCCTTACAGAGAAGGGGTTGAAGCTCCAATAATTTCATTCTCTGATGAGGATTTTGGTCCTACCATTCCTGGTGGAGATGATGCTGTAGTCATCGTTGCAGTCATAGCCAACAAGGACGTCCGAAGAATCCTTGTTGACCAGGGAAGTTCCTGTGATGTTATTTTTTATAATTGCTTTAAAAGAATGGGTTTTAATGACTCAGACTTACAGCCTTACACACAGGAACTAACAGCTTTCAATGGAGCAAAGCAACCAACAAAGGGATACCTTGACACCCTTATCTCCTTTGAAGGTGAGCCAGGAGCCAGAATGGTTAAATCCCGAGTGCTGGTAATTGATGTCGAGTCACCATTCAACGGCATCATAGGATGCCCCACCCTGAATGCTATGGAGGCAGTCGTGTCAACTCCATATCTCCTTATCAAGTTTATCGATAAGGATAATGTTGTTTCATCCATCTGAGGTGACCAAGAGATGGCCAGGTACTGTTATAACCTGAGCCTAAATATGACAAAGTTGGAAGCCTCCAATAAAAAGAGGACACTTAATGATTGTGGGACAGCTGCTGGTTCTGTGAGCCTTGTCGACCTGGACCCTAGGGCGGATTTGCACATTGATCCGTCCAACCCATCAAAGACCACACCGGATGGAAGTTCCAGGGACATCATATTGGGAGATTCTCCAGAAAAGGTCACCCATATTAATGACAAGCTAGATACAGAAATGAAATAGCGACTGTTGATGCTCCTACAGGAGTTCAAAGACCTCTTTGCATGGACTGCAGCCGATATGCCTAGCATAGATCCTACTTTCTGTTGTCATAAATTGTCCGTCTACCCAGAGACGAGACCGGTTGCCCAAAAGAAAAGAAGATTGGGACCAAAGAAATAGAAAACAGCTTGCCAACAAAACAAGGAATTGCTGAAGGCTGGATTTATCAAGGAAATCCGTTATTCCTCTTGGCTATCAAATGTAGTAATGGTCCGGAAAGCTAACGACAAATGGAGAATATGCATTGATTATGTAGACCTCAACCGTTGCTGTCCAAAGGATCCTTATCCTCTTCCTAACATAGATCGGATGGTGGATGATTCCTCTGGTTACCAATACCTGAGCTTCATGGATGCGTACTCAGGTTACAACCAAATTCCGATGTGCGAGGAGGATCAGGAGAAAACAGCTTTCGTCAACGATCGTGGTGTCTTTTGCTACACCGTTATGCCCTTCGGACTGAAAAATGCTGGGGCCACATACCAGTGCATGATCAATAAGGTGTTTGAGGGCATGCACACCAAACTTGTTGAGGTGTACATTGACGACATCATAGCCAAGACATCGGTCGGGGGTGATCATATTGAAGACCTACGCCAAGTGTTTATCCGCTTGAGAGAATTTAACATGAGGCTAAACCCATTAAAATGCACTTTCGCTGTCCCAACTGGGAAGTTTTTGGGTTTCATGTTAACTCAACGCGGTATTGAAGCCAATCCAGGGAAATGCCAAATGATTCTCAACATGCAAAGTCTAAAGAATCTGAGAGAAGTCCAATCCCTGAATGGCAAAGTAGCAGCCTTGGCACGGTTCATGCCAAAGATGGCTCACAGGTCACTTCCTTTGTATAAAGTGCTGAAAAAGTCCAAGAAATTCGAGTGGGGACAGGAACAAGAACAAGCATTCCAAGAGCTTAAGGAGGTGTTGTCCAAACCTCCTATTCTTACGAAGCCTGACCCCGAGGACACGCTCATCCTATACTTGGCTATTTCAGATGAAGCTTTGGGTGTAGCCTTAGTAAAGGAAACTCCTGATGGACAGAGGCCAGTCTACTTCACCAGTAAAACATTACAAGGTACTGAGATCCGGTATCAAAAAATTGAAAAAGCCGCCCTCGCTGTTGTTTGGGCCTCTCGACGGCTACATCCATATTTTCACGCACACCCAATCTTGGTAAGAATGGATCTGCCACTCCGCTCTGTGTTAATCAAGCCTGACCTCGCTGGGATGATCAAATGGTCCATTGAACTCTCAGAGTTTGATATATCCTATGAACCTCGAGGCGCTATTAAAGCTCAGGTCCTGGCCGATTTCATTGTGGAAATGACAGGGATAGATCCAGATACACCTTGTGTCCATTGGACCATCTATGTCGATGGTTCATCGAATCAAAAGGGCTCTGGAGCAGGTGTAGTTCTCGAAAGTGACGATGGAGTACACTTGGAGATCTCCCTTCGTTTTAATTTCAAAACTTCCAACAACCAAGATGAATACGAAGCTTGCTTGGCTGGACTACGAGCTGCAATTGACATCGGAGCCTCTGAGGCGACGCTATGCAGTGATTCACAACTCGTGATTTCACAGATCCTGGGAGATTATCAAGCTCGTGAGCCTCAACTCCAATTGTACTTAAACTGTGTCAAGGAGTTGAGAGAGAAATTCTCAAAAATAGAATTCAAACATGTTCCACACAAAGAGAATACAAGAACGGATATACTCTCTAGATTGGCAAGCACCAAAAAGCCAGACAGCACCACAACGTTGGTCCAGAGTACACTGACGTCGCCCAGCATTCCTCTTTTCCCTTCTCTAAATGGCATAATGACCAATTCCCTTTATGATGACACATGGATGGCCCCCTACATCCGTTATTTGGCCGATGTGCAGTTGCCTACTGATGAGAAGGAAAAGAAGAGAATAAGGAGAGAACTGCCACACTTCACTATGATAGATGGTAACCTCTACAGAAGGGCACTCTCGGTACCTTACTTAATCTGTCTGAGAGAGAATGAAGTACATGAAGTAATGGAGGAAGTGCAAGAAGGACAATGTGGACACCACGCCGGAGGAAGAAGTCTAATGAGAAAAATCCTCAGAGCGGGATATTGGTGGCCCACAATGAAGCAGGACTCCATTGACTTTGTCAAGAAATGCGATGCCTGCCAAAAATTTTCTAATCTTCACTACACACCGGCAGAAGAACTCTTCACATCTGCTGTTCCATGGCCGTTCTACCAATGGGGATTGGATATTTTGGGCCCTTTCCCAACTGCTCCTGGGGGCATCAAATATCTCATTGTAGGGGTTGATTACTTCACTAAGTGGATTGAAGCAGAGTCGGTGATGCATATTACTTCAACCCGAACTCGTCGTTTTATGTATGAAAATATTATAACACGATTCGGAGTCCCAGCATGGGTTGTCACAGAAAATGGCACCCAATTCACGGACAGGAGATTTACAGATTTACTTGAAGGGTTAGGAATAACTCAGATATTTTCCTCCGTCGAACATCCCCAAACTAACGGCCAGGCTGAGGTGGCCAACAGGGAGGTGCTGAAAGGACTAAAGAAACGTCTTGGTGAAGCCAAGGGAGGATGGACAGACCAGTTGTGTCACGTCCTTTGGGCATATCGCACAACGCCTCATTCTTCCACCAATGAATCCCCATATCGCCTGACCTATGGGGTGGAGGCAATGATACCTGTGGAACTGCAAATTGCTTCTACCAGGGTCAAGTACTTCTCTGAAGAAAGCAATAACATTAACTTGGCATCAGAAATGGATGTCGTACAAGAACTCAGAGAAGAAGCATTCATTAGAGATCAGGCCATCAAAGCCAAAGTCGTCCTTCAATACAACAAACGAGTCCAATCAAGGACTTTTAACGTCGGAGACTTGGTTTTGAGGAAAGCAAGTGTGGGAAACAAATTCGCTCATCAAGGCAAACTAGCCCCAAACTGGGAAGGCCCATACAGGGTATCCGAGATTGCTGGCAAAGGCTCTTACCGCCTTGAAAACCTTGATGGCACTCCAATCCGAAACAAGTGGAATACCCAGAACTTGCGCATTTATTATAGCTAGCTGCTGGAGCAACATGCACTCTTTTCTCCTCACTTGAGATTGTTCAACGGAGAAATCATTATATCATAATCCCAGTTACGCTTTTATTGTATTTCTTATTTTTGCTCAATAAGAATCTCATACATCAACTTAACTCTTTCGAGTTTTTCTTATGCTGTGATTTTCAGTCTATCCGGCGTGCACAAACATATTCAGGACGGATGATCTCAACTACCTATTCTGTAGTTAACAATGTAACTCCTCGAATATGTGTGAATAATTGAAGACCTGGGCACAGTAGGATTGGTCCTCTTGCAAAAACCATACCGAATCCCAGGAAAAGGGCGTAGTAGGATCAGACCTTTATATAAGGCTGTACCGAACCCCATTCGAAGGCCCAGATTATAGGATTAAACCGAACTCTGGGTACGGTTAGTAGGTATGACCGAACACCGAAGAAGGCTTGGGCGCAGTAAGCTGGTTCTCCTTCAAGACCACGCTGAACCCTGAGTAACGGGCGCAGTAGGTTCAGGATTAGCCCTGATCTGGACCCCGTGTTGAAGACTCGGATTGTAGGATTGAACCGAACTCCGAGTACGACTAGTAAGTTTGGCCGAACGTTGGTGAAGAACGGTGAATGAATAAAACCTAACACCGACTGAAGAACGGTTAGTAGGATTAAACTGAACGCCAAGAAAGACATGGGTTGCAGGATCAAAACCGAACCCTAGTGAAAGGCTTGGACTGTAGGATCGAACCGAACTCCAAATACAACAAGTAAGTGACACCGAACTCTAAATTTCCCAGAAGCACTTCTCCTGGAAATTCTTCAATCGGTAATACTTTCTGTTGAAATTCCTTATTCGGGAACATTTTAACTTCAAAGGCTTGGGTCATATTTTATCGAAGCCCGACTCATTATTTCCGATTCAGGAATAATTCACTCGGGCATGCCTCTATCTGAGGCGTATTCACTCGGTCTTTTTCCTACTCAGAAATGCTCCACTCGGAGCTATGATATTCGAAAATGCTTCCCTCAGTGAAATCCCACGTTAAAGTGCCATACTTGGGATTATTCAAAATCATCGAAAAGTACTTCCTTTAGGAATTCCCCACTCGGAAATACTTTCCCTTGGAATTCCTTACTCGGAAATGCTTCAAGTTCGATACTATACTATTAAAATTCTTCAGTCGGCAATATTTCATTGAAATCCGACTCACGAAGAATCAATCATCACTCTCATTAACTTTACTCGGAAATACTTTTCCTTAGAATTCCTTACTCGGAAACACTTTAAATTTAGTGCCCGACTCATGAATTCTGTAAGTCGAAAATATTTCACTTCAGAGTTTCAATTAGCAATTATTCACTCGGAATATCTCCATTCGAAACGTATGTATACAAACTCAGAACCTTTCTCTGACCAAAGGTATTTCCACTAAAATAGCCCACTCAGAAATTTTTCGCTCGATGCTATACCATGAAGAGTCGAAAATGTCTCACTCGGTGCAATCCCCATTAATAGTGTTGCACTCAGAAATACTCCACTCGGGAGAATTTGCACTCAAAAAACTCGAGCCCGAATGAAAACTCGAATTGTAAGGCTAAAACTGAACTCCGAGTGTAGTAAGCACAATCAAACTGAGTGCGGCTGAAGAATCGCTCAGAGCCTTCCACTCAGGAAAGTTCAATCAGAACTCTTTACTCAGAAAGATTTACTTTGAAAGCTTCCACTCGGAGCTTTCACTCAGAAGAGCTCCCACTCAGAATTCTCAATCGAAATAAATTCC
Organism: Clitoria ternatea; assembly: GCA_037962975.1. NCBI lineage: Eukaryota > Viridiplantae > Streptophyta > Magnoliopsida > Fabales > Fabaceae > Clitoria > Clitoria ternatea. The sequence continues at coordinate 34,938,018 of CM075670.1, forward strand.
ACTCGGAAATATCACTCGAAATCGTCCTTGATGAAAAATAAGACTCAGTTAAAACGTATATGCTTTTACTGAGTAACTTGAGGGGTAATGGAATTTCCCAGATGACATGGCCAGAACCAGCCTCACTCGGAGTCACTCATTCAGAGTCAATTGCTCACTCAGAACTGATCACCCAATAATGCTTGGGGACAGTATCCAATGACTAACGAGTATTCCGAAGGATGGACACTTAGTAAAACGTCCTCACGATTACTTCCCCTCAAGGCTAACACTGCAAGCCGTTCTCATGATGACAACGTGTCTCACCACAACAGCAAACCTCATTATGGTACTTATAATTGAAAGCCTAATCATCGAAGATTAAGGTACACCTTTTACCGGGCTCGTGTGATTTAAATAAATGATTTTGTCACACTACAATATCAATACAACAAAAGATATTCTATCTTTTCTATCAAACCGAGCCTTTGGTTATTTAAGTACCTATACATGAGAAATAAACTTATTTGCTGCTATCCGATGTAGTATTTACGCGTCTACATCCGGATTGGATCATTACATATACAATGATTCTATTGAAATTACTCTCAACGGACAAACGTATAAAGCAAGTTATATTTTTATTGATCGAATCCTGAATTACATGAGAGAATTGATTCAATAATCTGGAGCTGATCCCGGAACATAACAGATTTGAATCAATAAAAACTATAAGACAAGGAAGGCACTATTTCTGTTGGCTTGTCTCTCTGCCCTTTCCTTTGCCTTTATCTCCGGCCTCGCCTTCCCCATCACCAGCAGTTTTGCCTACATCAGCACTTGTTCCTTTATTTCTAGGCTGATTGGTGATAGGGGTCAAAAGAGAAGGTCCCATTGACTGGCCTTTGGGGAGAGGAGCTAACTTATACATGGTGTTTGGCGGTTCCTCCTGACGATCGTCAACCAAAGCTACGAGTTTCCCTCCATGAAACTCATAGAACGGATCAATACCATTCAAATTAAGTTCCACTTTGGGATTCCGGTATTGAATTTGACGAACAGGCAACCCAAAAGATTCCTTGACTGCCTTGACACAGATATCCATAGCCTCTTCCGCTCGGGTATTCATAGCAGTCAAATTCGCTTTCAGAACTTTGACCTCGTCATTCGAACTCGCCAACTTTAGTAACAACTCCTTCTCCTTACGAGCCCAGTCTTCAACTCCTTGCGAGTAAATGACCTTGGCTTCTTTCAGTTCCTCTCCTAACTTGGCCGAATGCTCCTTCTCCGTACAGAGGCTGGCGTGGAGGTCGGAATTGATTTTCTTCTGATCAAGTCCTTGAGCCTCCAACTCTTTAACAAGATATTTCAGCCTGGAGATTTCTTCGTCTTTCTTGTACCCTTCTTCCTTGGAAGCCTCCAACCGACTTTCCAAGCGAAGAATGGTCGCTCTGTCCTTAGCTGCGGCAATGTTCAGGTCGTTAACCTTACCCGTTAACTGGCCAAGTTTTTCATTATCTTCTGACAGCCTACGAACCGATCTCAGAAGACCGGACAGTTCAGCCAGTTGCCATTGCCCAGCGTCACAAGCTCGAGTCACTTCTCCAGGCTCTAAAGTCTTCAGCTTATACGGAGAATCAGGGATACATTGAGGCATTGGACCCTCATACACTAGGTATGGGGCAAGATTAGAGTTGCCTGGAGGGGGACAGGAAACCTTGGGCACAAAGTAAGAACTTATTGGCTTGGCGCCAAAGGTAATCACATTGCTGGGGGCAGCCGTTGTTGTCTCTTCTTTCCCCTTTCCTTTAGAGGCCCCAGGATCAGCTGCCCCTTCGGAAGTCTTTGGTTTTTTGGGAGAGGGATGAGACTCCATTTTCTTAGAAGAGTTATGTTCTTCTTTTGTCCTCTTCTTTCTGGCCTTTTTTCCCTCAACATTAGAGGTCGGTATGTCAGATCTGCCCTCCAATAAAGGAATATCGTCACCAGCGGACGAAGTGAGTATGATGGTCTCAACGGTAGCCTTCTTAGAATTCCGCTTTGGCTGAATATTGTTTTCAGCCGCGACGGATTTCCCTCCAGCTTTGAGGCCCTTCAACTTATCCATCTCTGGTGACTCAGCTTCAATTTCAACTGCATAATCAGATAGAAAGACCATCAGTAACAGAAGATATCAAGACATAAAAAGAAGGAAAATAAAAATCACAGAAAATTACGCAAGTATTCTTCACGGGTAGTTTTCGACCCTAGCAGACGCCTGCAAGAGAAAAACTTGTGCGAGGCGGTGTATGATTGAAGAGCAGAAAGAATGGAGACCGATGTTGGGGTTAACTCATCCTCATCGGTGTAATAAGCCCGGGACATCAACAAAAAGTGTTCATGAGTCCAGGCCACAGGAAATTCTTGAATCCTGTCTTTATTCAGCCAAAAAACTGGGTCATTGGGCTTCACACGAATCCTGGTGAAATAAGCTTTGAATGAACGCCCATCTACTTTGGCGGAGTCAGTGTATGACTCGAAGTTGATGACTTTGGAGTTAGTCCGGAGGGTTATCAAACTTACTCCTCCCTTCTCCCTATCCGCACGACGGACCACTTACGTAAAATAAAAAAGCATGGCCACCGTGGGTGTGAAATTGAAGTGATCCCCAAGCACTTCAAGAGAACGGATTAACCCCCATCCATTAGGGTGAAGCTGAGAGGGGGCGCAGTCCAAAAACCTCAACACCCCCATCTAAAATTTTGTGAAGGGAAGGCGTACACCTAAATTCAAAAATACGAAGTCATATATAAATATTGACCTCTCATCCGGTGTATGACAAACCTGTTCTGAGAGAAGAGGAGCCAACACCATGAAACGCTTCTTGAATTTCTCCTTTTTGAAAACTGTGAAGCGGGGCTCCAACCTTGCTCCGTCCTCCCGAGCATGGATGGACGGTGTTGAGAGAAATTCACCTGCAACCCAGCAATAAGGACGCTCCTTTTAGAGCTTAACCCAATCAATCCGATGTGCAACTACGTTGCACAGCCCGAAAGCTGTCTTCAAGATATACTACTGAGATGGTCCTCCACTGCCAGAGGCACTTTTTCCAGTCATCTCCTTTATAGCTAGTTAAAACACCTTCACGCTGCGATAAAAACTCACATCATCAGAGAGGTATAAATCAGCGCTCTCCTCACTCTCACTAGAAGAGGATTCTGAAGAGGGTATTATCAACCTTCGCCTTGAATAGGGCGGCGCCTCCCTCTCTGAATGAAGTGGGTTTGAATGGAAGATCACAGGGATCCTTCCACCACGACTAGAGGAAATTCGAGACAACACTCTTCCTCCTCTTCCCCTAGGGCCAACGCGGCTCAAGCCAGCGAAACCTTTCCCAAACATTTAGAAAAACTAGAAGAAAATACGAGAAGACGAAGGAAAGGTTACCTAAGGATGAAGAAGGATGGTGAATCCTAAGTATCACACAAGCAAACAATGTCTTCTCGAAAATTTTGCAGAGTTTCATCAGGAAAGCAAGACTGAGTGATTTCTGAATTCACTAAGTATTCCTTTTATAAGGGGTCAACAGACTCAATTACGAGTCGAAGGTTATGTCATTTGCCACTAAACGACGCCATTTTGGTAAATCCAAGGCTGTGGTTTCAAACCTTAAGGCGCGAAATCAACGTCAATTCGTCAAAAGGGCCTCTCAAATGGGCCTCAGAATTTAAATTTCAGGCCCATGAAGCTCCCTAGTGACGGTTATAAAGACGTGCGCATTTAAGGCAATAATGGCTTGCCCACGTGATTAAAGGCATTAAAAGCTTGTTTGGTTATGAAGTTTGGTTGGTCAAACCTCGGTTTGACCAACCCCAAAAATAAATCCTACGGTCAAACGGAGTTTTGACTATCTCGAACGGCGTGAAGGATCAATATCAACCCTTAAATTTCTCCATTTCCCCAACTCCGTTTCCCCAACTGGAAACCAAACGGACTCTAAATGTCCAATCATGAGAAACGTTGCAACTGTTACTCGAATACCAAGGGTTGCAAGTTTCAAAAACTTTTGGGATTCTCGCACAAAGAATCTTTGTCTATATCCGTCCTCACGAATGCCATGACGACGGAACCTTCGTTCCAAGAATGGATGTCTACGTGACAACGTGTATCATCCGGCGTCTACACTTGTTCTAAAACGATGTAGCTTATATGAGCCACTTTACTAGTCCCTCACACAAGCTAGGGGACAAGTAGAATGATAACCTCGTCTTGATACCGGACTTGATAACGAAATTGAAAACTCAATCCGTACCCTGACGATTGAAACGTACTTGCGCAGGACAGATGATCTCAATCACCGTACCCTGACGATTGAAACGTACTTGCCCAGGACGGATGATCTCAATCACCGTACCCTAACGATTGAAACGTACTTGCACAGGACGGATGATCTCAATCACCTATTCTGTGATTTGACGATGAAACTCCTGGCGTGATGTATCCCCCAGGATGGATGATCTCAATCACCTATTCTGTGATTTGACGATGTAACTCCTGGCGTGGTGTACTCCCCAGGATGGACGATCTCAATCACCTATCCTGTGATTTGATGATGTAACTCCTGGCATGGACAATTCCCATCATCATCCTTATGATAGAAGCTTCTGAAGTCTCAATCTGTATCCTGACGATTGAAAAGTGTTTCCCCAGGACGAACGATCTCAATCACCTATCCTGTGGTTTGTTGATACAACTCCTATGATTTTGAAGGCTCAATCCGTACTCTTACGATTGAGATATATTTACCCAGGACGGATGATCTCAATCACCTAATCTGTGATTTAATGATGTAACTCCTGGCGTGAATAAATTCCCATCATCATCTTTATGATGGAAGATCCAACTATCAGCTTTATGTATCTTTGTAGTTCCCCAAGAATGGAACAATATTCTCACATTGGACAACGTTTTCATCTCCAATGAGAATAATACGAACTAATACTAGTCATTCGTCCTGTGACACCGCTACTATGAACAACGGATCGACTCCTTTTCTCCTCAAAGGAATTAAGGATGATGCCCTATGACAGGTACCTAATCCTTAACATACCTGCACTTGGGGACAGTATTCATTTATATATCTTTCCGTTCTAAAATTATATGATTTTCTGAGGTGATTATTTCAATCCAACCTCAACGTTAGCCCTACAGAGCAAATTATCAATTACTGAAACGATATATACATCTGAGTTATATTATTCATCATGAAGTATTGAAGACAAAATTCTGAAAGGGAATTTTATTCATTTGTGAAGAGCAGGATTACATATAATACTGGAGTTGATCCTGGAACATAACTTTACATATTAAAAATAGCAAAACTACGAAGGGGGAACTTGCTCTTCAGTCTCTTTCTGCCCTTCCCCTTCTCCAGGTTCTTGTATCCCTTCCTTTGGGATTTCCTCTGGAGTCTTCTCTTCTGGAGCTTTAGCACCTCCTGCAGATGAGGCGACCTCAGGAATAGGAAAAACGAAATCCGGTCCCATACTTTGACCCTTGGGAAGAGGGGCCAAACCATACAAGGACTCCGGAGGATCTTCATGTCGACCATCAACCACTGCAACTAACCTCCCTCCATGGAATTCATAGAACGAATCCATACCATAGAGGTTAAGCGACCCAGTGGGGTTACGATAGAAAACTTGGCGTATAGCTAGGCTGAAGGATTCTTCAACTGCTTGAGTGCATATGTCAATAGCTTCCTGCGCCTCGGCTTTTGCTATAGCCAACTCTTCCCGCAACCTCAAAAGATCTCCATTCGATCCTTGAGATTCCGTGCTCCTAGCCTTCAGTCCCTCGATCTCAAGGAGGAAATTCTTCTCCTTCTGGGACCATTCCTCTGCTTGTTTAAAATAATCCTCCGTAGCAGCTTTGCTTTTATCTTCAAGATCAGCTTGTTTAGCTTCACTGCTACGGAGTTCTTCTTGAGATTTACCAAGCATCTCCTCCTTCTCTGCCAGTTTACCCTCCAAGTCTTTAAGCATGGTTTTGAGCTTGAGATTTTCCTTGTTCATAATATCTCCAAACTCTTTAGACTTGGCGAGACGATCTTCCATTAATCTTAGGGCAGCTTTATCCTTCCCCGCCGAGAGGTTGAGCTGTTCTACTTTATCACTTAGCTCATCAACCTTGTCAGCATCATCAGCTAACAAACTGAGCGAGTGAAGCATCCCAGTAAGTTCTGCTAACTGCCTTTTTTGGCCTCACACGCCTCTTTGATTTCTTTAGGTTTAAGCGTGGGTCGGAGTTCGTATAGCGGCTGAGGAAGAATCACTGGAGTTGTCCCCCGGTATGAGAGGAAGGGAGTAAGGAATGAAGCAGTTGGGAAAGAGATCGGACTAGATCCAGAGACCCCAGAAGGGATACCCTTATGGAGTCCAGAAGAAACTTCAGCTGCATACGAGGTCTCTACAGCTTTACCTTTTGAAGCCCTTGCCCTTTTCGGACTCCTTGAAGGTTTATGTTTCTTCGATGGTCCTCCTGAAGGGTCATTCTTGATCTTTCTCCTCCTCTCTGTTATATTGGGTTGACTCGCAGTTGCACCAGCACCAGTTGAATCACCCTCCACCAGCGGAATTTCCCCTTCGACATCCGAGGTCAGAATGATCAACTCAGAACAACCCTTCATAGAATCCTTCTTAGGATGAATTTTATTCTCACCAGCTACAGACTTACCTCCTGCTTTCAAGGATTTCAGCTTGTCCATGTCTGGAGATTTTTGCTCTATTTCACCTACATGCACGAATAAAACGTATTAGCAACAAAGAAATGCTCAATACAATCAACAAAGGAGGAAAAAAGAAATAAAACAGGAATTACGTAGATATTCATTCCAGACTGCACTTGAACTACTTAAAAGACGTCTACACAAAAATGCTTTAAAGCGTGTAGAATATGCTTCAAGGGCGAATAACACCGTCGCCGTTTCAGTAGATAGCTCGGACTGATAAGTGTAGTATGCTGAAGAGTTCAGGAGAAAATGCTCATGAGTCCAGCTCAGGGGAAATTTATTAAGACCCTCTTCGTTCTTCCAGAAGACGAGCTTATTCTTCTTAATTGATATCCGGGTAAAGAAGGACTTAAATGACTTCCCGTCAACTTTAGCCGAATCGGTGTAGGATTCGAAGTTCACGAAGGAACATAGAGTCTGGAGTGTGATTAGACCTACACCGCCTTGCTTGTTAGCCCTCCGAACTACCTGAGTGTAGTAGAACAGCATCGCTACGGTGGGCGTAAAGTTGAAGTAGTCACCCAATACTTCTAGAGCACGGACGAGTCCCTAACCGTTCGGATAAAGTTGAGAAGGTGCACAATTTAGGAACCTTAATACACCTATTTGAAACTCGGATAAGGGGAAACGAACTCTGAGGTGATGAAATACAAAATCATGCATATATACCGAACGCTCGTCTGGGACAACGTGGTATATCCGTTCTATAGGGAGCGGTGCAAATACCCTGAACCATTTTTTCATTTCCTCCTCGACGCAAACTGTAAACCTTGGCTGAATCCGAGCTCCGTCCTCATTCGCGTGATGGGAAGCTAAGTTTTTAAGCTCGTTAGATATCCAGCAGAAGGGCCACTTAGCCTGGAGTTCTTCCCAGTTTAGCCGAGAGGCGACTACGCTGTACAGACCTTCTGCTGTTTTTAGAATAGTTTGATCTCCAGAGGTTCCTTCTCCAGACATCGTTTGAGTAGCGTGAACAAAAATCTCTGCTCTACGATAAAAAGTCACATCGTCAGAAGGGTAACAATCATTACTCATCTCACTTTTCAGAGCGACTACAATCAGAGGACGACTCTGAGAAGGGAAAAGTCACTCTCCACCGTGAGTAAGATCCCCTTTCTGAGCGACATGACTCAGCCCTCGGAAGAATCACAAGGATTCTTCCCCCACGATAATTAGGGTTGCGAGAAGTTAATCTCCACCTCGTAAGATACATTCTTTTCAAGCAAAAACAGCAGAGCAAAAGAAGACGAAAATAACAGGGGAAAGAAAATGGTTACCTCAGATGATAAGGAAGATGAAGACTGAGAAAAACTTTACAAAACACGCGGCAAGCGTCCTTACAAAATTTTTGCAGAGTTTTGCTAAGAAATCAGAAGTGAGTGGTACCCAGAATCCACTAAGTGTTTCTTTTATTGGAAACGAAAGGGTTCGGTTACCAACTCTTGAGGTTGTGTCGTTCACGACTAAACGCGTCGATTTACGAGTCAAACGACACAGTCGTTCTAAATTCATGGGCGCCAAAACAATATCAATTCGTCAAAGGGCCTCTCCGCTGGGCCCAGAAGTTTTAAAAATTGTAGGCCCATTAAACCCCAAACGCTAGGACGATTCCTCGTGATGTAATAATGCTGAACAGCACACATGCATAAAAACGTTTCCTGCAAAGCTATACCGGCATCTAGACCTTTCGCAGGTTGAGTAGCTCATGAGAACAACTACACAGTCCCTCACACAAGCTAGGGGACATATGATCTGGTCTTGATACCGGTATCCGATCTGCAAGACATATTTTAACGTCTTTGTCAATTCGCCAAACGTGCAACCGGTGTCATCGGTATACATCCGGACTCTAATTCCGTATCAGGTGCTCTCCCTATACTGGTTGTCCAGGATAACATCATGACACCGGATAACACACACGTCACTATGCAGAAGACAAAAGGCATTGCTACAGGGACCGATCAATAATTTCCTGCACTACGAGCCAAAATCTGCTCACGGGAATGGTCAATTTGTCCCTTAATTCTAGCCTATACTCCCTACGCTCAATATAAAATGGCCACTTGACCCAATCATAGTGGTAAGTGCGCAATAAAATAATAATTTAAAGTGTTATTGGAGGTTTGTGGTTCCCCACTAACGGATCCTCGAATATCGAGCCAATCAGGTATATGAACTCTCTTCATCAATGAAGGGGGGATCTTTTTGACTCTACCAACTTACAATTACTCTCTGAAAACATTCCTCACTTGGAATATCACCACTGACTTGAGCGTCGAAGAATCTTTGCAGGTGACACCACCTTTCGCCCACATCAACGCGTAAGGACGGTGTGAAGGACCTCCAGGACGCCCAATCCGCTCTCATCATACAGAGACATCGGATACGTAAACCGGATACTCATATAACCGGTCTTCAGATACGTAATCATCTTAATATTTGTGACTGACTCGACACCGGATCTCTTGACCCCGGTTCAGGACAGATCACCAATACCAGAGAATTGTATTTGGATTTGTATATATATCTAGGGAGAGAGAAACTGTTTAATTAAATAGGAGTAGAAGTCACTTAGATAATATCTGACTAAGTTGCAGATAATATCTAACCAGTTACAAATAATATCTAATCAACTTAGAGATAAGTTTTGACTAATTCTAAAGATAAAATTTGACTTAATCAAAGTTTATCTATAAGTTATAATATTTTATAAAAATAATTTGTTACTCCTTTTTAATTTAAGATAAGATAAAACTTTATTTAAAACTTTTAAAATATTACATAATTTCCAACAAAACACCCTTGAGGTGCAAAAATGGTCCTCGAAGTGTGAAATTGCATGAAAAAACACACTTCAACTGTGCTAACTAAAAACACGCTTCCTCCAAATGAATCTCCACGTAAAATGTAGGCTGAAAATACAAATTTAACGAACACATCCTTAAAAATACAAAACTAAAAATTGATTTAATAAAATCTACCCCAAACCATCAAATATTATTTTTCTAACCTAATGACACAAATATTTTTAAAAGGTACCCAAGATGACCTAAAACTCCAAAAAGACATAGAGGGATAAATAATTGTTGGTTCCGATGGTTTGGGTTAGGTAACAGTAACAAGGAACAACTAACAGTCGCACCAGATTTCTCATCTGTTATTTTGTTGCCATCTCTGAAGAGGCCCTAGGCCTTGAGAGCGCTAAATCACGCGAAGGATGCGCACTGCGCACCCTCTCCTTTCCTCCCTCGTCTCAGAGACTTAAGACTTAGCCAGTTACACCAGTGGCTTCGTATAAACATTATCATTATCTCTCTCTCTCTTCCATCGTCGTCGTTTTCGTTTTTCTTGCTGAAGTTTGATTCGAGTGAGAAATTGACACGAGCACTCCCTCAATCAATCTCCGATGCGAATCGTCACTCTAATCTGATGACAATCGTCAGTATATGCCGCCCTCTGCATTCCCCTTGGGATCAACCAATGGATCGCTGCTTCCGATTTCTTCCATGCCTCGCGGATCCTGGTGTGTGCGAAACACAGTCTTCATTCAACACTCTAGTTGATTTAGTAATTAGTGCTGCACTTTTATTTTCCTTTCGAAATTTTTGCTAAATTCGCGTTTTTTCTGAAACCGGTAATGCTATAATTTCGTTTTCATTTTTCTGAAAATCCTCTATGCTATATGTAGTCTATAGATATCTATTATGTATTTTATGTATTATGTATTACCTACTGAATTTTGGTACTTGAATTTCAGGTCGAAGGTCTTCGTTGTGCTTGAAGTTGTCATTAGTGACGATCCACCTGGTTTATGTTGGCGTTCTCTTCTTATTAGATGGAGATTTGATAGAAAAGACTAAGAAGGAACCCTGGTAGGTATTTGCTTCCCTTATTTTGTGTTTTGTGACAGAATTAAAGATGCATTTTCTGGATGTTGCTGATTTAGTTTAAACTACTTAAGGACTAGTTCAAAAGATAGTTTTCTTTTATCAGCAAAACAATTTGGTTAAAAGGATAATACAGGAGATTCTAGAAACATGATACAGTAGCAATTGCAGCCCAAGATTGAACAGCATGTATCTTAACTAGGTACAACAAAGACAGTAAGGAGTAACAAAATTAAAAACAGCAAGGACCTAGGAAAACTTTCAAAAAACAAAGAAAGAAGAAAAAACCAGAGAGCCAACTAGATTGCAGCAGACAGCACATGTCAAAACTAAAGAAACAAAAAGCAGAAAATAATGCTTTTAACCCAGATGTAGTCTTCACTGCAGAGTGCAACAAAAAACAAATGACTCCAAAAAGGCTTGCAGCAATAAAAGACAGTCCATTGGGGACGTTCACCATTCAAAGAAAGAATTGCAGAAATTCTGAAAATTAGCTCTAAGCCACTTCCAGGATCAAATTTGAACTAGATCAACCGATAGCTTGTTGACCTTCATGCAATGACTTCTGAGTTGCAGCAAATTTTTCAATATGGTTCTGATCTGACAACTTGGCACACTAGAGAAGATGCTTTCTATAATGTGTTTTTCAGTTCTGACAAATTGGTGGCACTGTTTCTTTTGAGAAGGCCAGCTAGTCCTTGTGCAGTTGTGCTTAGTATGGTACATCACAGTTTTTGACCAGATGAAACTAAATAGCACGTGACATGTTAGAGATGGTGATAGAAACTCATTAGTTAGTTACTTTGTTTGGTTAGGTACAATCAATAGTTAGTTAGTTACAGTTAGTGAAGGGCCTCTCATGTATAAAAAGAAGAGAGCAAAGGAGAGCATTGTGTCATTTTTTGTGTATTAAAACCTTTAGGAGTTGGTAGGCTTGTAACCCCTCAAAGTTCTGCTGTCTTTGTAGCTGTATTCAAGGGAATTGTCCTGTTATGTTTGAATAAAATACCAGGTTTATATCAGATAGTCATGAGTTTCAGTTTAGTGGCTGCGTGTTTTAGAGTTGGGTAAAATTGATTTTAAACTAATTGGGGTGTGTTGAAATTAATTTCAGCCATACAATTTAAATTCAAACATGTGAACGATGAGACACATGGATTCTTGTTCTAAAACAAACAGCCCGTTAATATCTGTGGCAATGAGTTTCTTTCCTGTTTCATATTTCTTTTGAATACTCATTAAGGTATGAATATGATTGGTACCTTGTTTCAAAAGTAAATCTAACCATCATATTACAAGTTGCAACACAGTTCTTCTGCACTTCCATCAAGTGTTACAGGCAGTGCACTGAAGTCAATCCATCACTAGACGAATTTATAAAAATTAAGGAAATTCATAGTTTTACATAGTATTATGGTGAATGTATGATTTAGTGTGTCCAAGCAGTTTTAGATGATTGCTGTATATTTTCTGACTTCCTATTCGATGCTGTTCTGTCAGGTACACTACTTTATACTTGCTGCTGTTCATTGTTACTTTAATACAATACTTCGCTACCTCTGTTTCTTCTCCAGGGTAATAAAATAATCTACTTTCTTTGATGAAATAAATATTGACTATGATGAAGAACCAGGATATTGTCATTTATATCTCTATCTGATGGAATTTATTTTCCTTTGCTAATTTGCTATGCACAGCTATGTCTATGATGCCATGTTGGCTGTTAACGAGAAAAATGTAGTATACAGAAAGGCACCAGAAACATCAAAGTAGGTAACCATATTTTTCCTGTATAAAATTTATTGTTAGGAAGAAGGATTTGATAACATGTGAAGTAAACATATTTTCTAGTCTCCCCTAACTATTTATTTTCAATTTTATATTGTTTAAGCAAAGTCAACCAGCTTCAAGCAGAAATGGGAGCTTCATTATTTCCATGGAGGGAAATCAGAAGGGAAAAACTAATTCAGGAAGTAATGGAACACCTTGGTCAAAGTTGGTGGCTGACTTGTATCCTTCTGCATCAACAATCAGGTAGATAGGACTGTCTATGGGATCTTCAATTTCATATGCTGTTGGTTGAATTTTCATTATTTATCTATGGTTACTTTTTCTTGCAGAACATGGAGTTGCACCTATTGCAATGTGGATCAGGTATTAAGAATGACATTCAGTAGTACTAGTGTGTATTATGTCATGCTATTGTACACGTCATTTTATTTTCCATTGCTTCTTCAATGTATCTTTGTGTGATGGTGTTTCATTTGTTTGATGGTTTCAGTAATCAACATTTAATTTTTGTATGGCATTACAAACACAATAGTAATACTATAATTCACTGTAAGGATGTAAGAAAGTAAGCATTGATCCAGTCATGTCTTGAAGTTTCTTTATTGAATAATTAAGTATAACCACTATTGTAAAATAATAGTGCCAACCTTTCTGAGATGCCACTCTGCATCTTGTATATGTAGAAGTATTGTTTTGGTATTAGTTTTGTGATCTGAATTCAGCTTGTCTTGTGGCAGAAAGAAGGGAGCTGGATGTCATCATGTCAATACTTGTGTTATTAGTTTACAATCAAATAATTTTATTAGTAAAAACTCTAGAATAATTTTTTTCTTGCTGGATTGGATATTAGAAGCGGGGGAAGCAATATTTCCATGGGCAAAGAAAAGATGGATTGAGCTGCACTTTATAAGTTGCTTTTCCCTTGTGTTATATATATGACTTTTAGCACATTAGATTCCTCCTCCTCTCAACCACAAAAACTACAGACTTCTCTTTTGGATGCTATGTTTTGGGTTCTAATAATTCAACCACTTGAATTTAATGATTGATTATTTTCTTGATGGCCATTATGCAGCCTCCTCGAGCAAAGCATTGTCATGATTGTGACAAGTGTGTTCTTCAATTTGATCATCATTGTGTCTGGCTTGGTAACTGCATTGGCCAGGGTAATCATTGTCGATTTTGGTAAGTTGATTGTGTTTAGTTAGATATGTGATTCATCATTTGCATTCTGGCGTAAAAAATTTTGATTGTAAACTTTATCTGAGCTATCTTATTTTTAGAGAAGAAACTTCATTTTCACTAATAATGAAATTTTTGGTTGATGATGTTATAGTTGTAATTAGTATTGATATTTATACAAAGGATCAATGGCCGCCTAGAAATGCAATAACACCACAAACTATGAGTTGAATGTCTTTTGTTTGTTTCATTGTCACGACATTTTATTTAACACTTTATCAATTTTGTATACATTTGTATAGATATGTTTCTCTCACTCTGGATTTTTCTTGCTGGCAAAACACTGTAGGTGGTACCTTTGTGAAGAGACAGCATTGTGCCTCTGGACTGGCGTCTTGTATATTTTATACTTGAAGGCTCACATTACAAGGGTTTGGTATGATATCTTGCTTATTTAGGAGGAATATTGAAACCCTAGACTCATTAAAATGAAACTGATGTAAAATCTTACATTAGTCAAATCCTTCTTTGGAAAGCTATATACTTAAAAAAAGTCAGAGAGGGAGGGGGGTGGGTGGTCTCATGTATGCAGCCATACCCAAGTGGAGAGGATATTCCTATGATTAGACTAGAACCTTCCAAGCCAATAGGCTTGCCTTTGTGCCAACACTCACCCTAAAGGTTTAGGTGAGTCTTGGCACAAGGTAAGTTATGGGCTTGCCCTAGTGCTCTCTCTCTCTCCCTCCCCCCCTCTATATACAGCCATTAAATCAGATGAACTAATATTGATAATTGTAGAGTCTTAAATTTGGATGTTGGGTCCAACTCAATCTTAAAAGTTAAGGTTACCTTTGTGCCTCACCCTAAAGGATTAGGTGAGTCTTGACACAGAGGTAAGGTTTTGGGCTTGACCTAGTGCGCTCTCTCTCTCTCTCTCTCTCTCTCTATATATATATATATATATATATATATATATATATATGGCCATTAAATTAGATTAACTAATATTGATAATTGTAGAGTCTTAAATTTGGATGTTAGGTCTAACTCAATCTTAATAGTTAGTTCATAATGAAGATTACTTTCACCTAATATACTATTAATTGCTCATATCTCTAATCAATGTATGATTTTCAACACACCCCCTCATGCCCAAGAATGAACATCTAGAGCATGGACAAATATGGGTGGTCTAATAACGTGAGACTTCCAACTCACCCTTTCACGGGTGGCCAAATAATGGATCTAAGATAGAGACTGATACTATCTTAAATTTGGATATTAGAACTAACTTAACCTTAAAAATTAGCTCATATAATGATGATTACTCTCACGGTATCACCTTAAACACTATTAATTGGTTATATCTCTAGTTAATATGGAATTTTTGACTGAGTTTTTCTTTCAGTAGTACTTTCAATTTTAAATTTATAATGATGTATTCTCTAAACAAATGGAAGACAATTCAATGCTCTTTACGTGTTTTTTGTAATCAATTACATTGTAACCATTTTATGCTTTCAGGTGGCAGGATGCAATCATGATACTGCTTCTGATCACTTTGTCTATGTGTCTGGTCTTTTTACTGCTCCTATTGCTATTTCATAGGTAATTCTTGTAGTTATTTATTTCCAAAATTTGTATGTTGCATATGATTGCTTTTATATAGGTCCTTGTCCTTGCCTGAAAAGTTTCCTTTTTTTGTTCATGTCAGATTTCTAGATTTCCCATTTATTTATTTTTATGCATATGAAATATCAAATATTATTGTCTATGACTATTGTTTTCAGTATACTCTTCTGTACAATATACATTTTGGTTTTATATTTTTCCATGTTTTCATTTCATCACCTTGATGCTATAAAATTTTGTGCTCAAGAGTTTATCTAATTGAGACTAAATGGGTCTTTCTGGCCCATAAAATAGTTGCTTTAAGGAGTTAAACTTACACCTAATACTCCTGACCTCAGAATTCTATTTATATATCTAGGAGGTTTTAAGACATGTTCTGTCCAGCTTGCCATTTCACCTATTCAAAGTTAACAAAATGGCTAGAAATAATGTGCAGAGTGCTTAGAAAAAGGATGCATAGCAGAGGCTTATTTGTTTGGGTTATCGAAAGAGTTTGCTTCCATTTTTATTCTATTTGGATCCTCTCATGTTGAGAATGAACATGGCGTTGTTCTCCCTCTTTTGCACTGTGGCCCTTTGTCCCCATCACATTGACCATATAGAGTATCCTGATTCAACACAGTTCCATCACTGCTGTTTTGTCTTTCCTGCAGTTATCTTATTTTGACAAATCAGACTACCTATGAACTTGTAAGGAGAAGACGGATTCCTTATCTAAGGTTAGATAAGTTAGTCTCCTGATGTCTTTGTATTATTTCTTATTTTCACCTTAAATCATTAAAGATTACATTTTGCTGGAATGTGTTTTTTTACTGTTGTATGGCTTTTAATGTATCACAAGATGTATGTTGATGGCAAATAGTTACATGATATCATTGATAGATGTCTCTGTTTTTTATTTTATTTTATTTTTTAGTTTTCTTGTAATTTGTGAACTATGTTTCGGGATATCTTTAGTAAGCACATTTCACTTATTTGCAGGACGATTCCGGAAAGAGTGCATCCATTCAGTAAAGGAGTTTGTGGAAACTTATACAACTTCTGTTGTGCAAGGAGCAGCTTATACCGTTTGGAACCACTACCAACCCCTCAAGAGATAGAGGAAAAGTCAAGGCCCTACACGTGTTCGGATGTTGTTTCTGGTCGATGTTGTTGATGGTTTAAGTACTGTAAAAGTAAAAGTTATTTCCTCCAACGGTTTAATTGTGAGAACACAGAAGTATATGGATGCTCCCGTTTGCTTAGATGGGTAGGTGTTAACTTAGGCTATTTGCTACATCATATATCTTCTTCTGTTATTCATTTTTTGCCTAATTTTTGGAGGTTGCTGTTTCAAATTTGATGTACAGTTGCAGTGTTAGTGTGTTCTTTTTTGCTCTTATACTTGTAAGTCTGTAGAGCTGTCTATCAAATTGACTACTGTCATGGAACACAGTAGACAGACAATACAGAATGGTTGCATGCAGGGGTAATTTCCAGCTGGGCGTTGGCCCCCTTTAACACCTACTGTTATAGTATGATGAATTCTCCTTTATTTTATCCTTTAATACATACTAGTTTTTAACTTATTAGATGTAAACGTCGGTTGATCCAATGAACTCGATGATCCAAATTAAATCAATTAAATTGGCTTGAAATTTTATATATGGGTTTAGGGTTTAGAGATTTAGATTATTTATTTATTTTTTTATCTTGTAACATGAAAATAACTTTTCTGTAATAACATAATTTAAAATTTACAAATATCATGAGTATAGTAGTGCAAACTAGGGTGATCATTTTGAATCTATAAATGAAAAATAAAAATACAACCTTAATAGATCTATTCCTAGTTATCTCCCAACATGGATCATTTCCTAGTGCTTCTTTCCTCTTTAAGGATTACTGAGGATTAAAAAAGCTCACATTAACACCAGTATCAATAATAACATATATACTAGCCGCAATCAATATGCCACTCAAACCCATTCCCAATGTCCCTAAGAACCAATTGAGACACCACGAAAAACTGTACTTCTTTGGCTTCTTTGCCTTAAGCCACATAAAACATGGGTATGCCAATGTCACTGGCAGTGCCACTCCTCCAATCAAACCAGCAAGTTGAGACAAAAATGGAATTGCCACTCCAATGAAGAAGCAAGTGAACCCAAAGAAGACCCTGAAAAATGACCTTAGCCACCAAGGGCACGGCTTTTTCTTTTTTCTTGTGTATACCGATTCCATGTCATCGAAAACTGGCATGCCATAAATTTGAAACGAGCACAATCCATTCACCACTACAAAAATGCTGGTCATTCCAAGCACAAATCTTGACACATCACGAGAATGGAATTGGTAGAGGGCCGTGAGCATTGCTCCATTTGCAGGAATCTGTAAATTTTGATACATATATAAGTCAGAAAGAACAATTAATGCATTCTATAATATAATTAAGTTTATCAGTATGAAATTTGAATGAATCTGATTAGTTCAAGCGATCCGATCATAATCGAATCTATTATCAAATAGTAGTCAGATCGGTGAGTTAAATCAGTGGGTTAATTTACTTCTTAAAGATTCATACCAATTGGCCATAAGCCCAATAACCACCAATAGCCAAGGGAAATAAGCACGCAGCAATGATTGTGTAAGCAACTTTCACTCCTTTCCACATTGGCACGTGTGATGGATGCTTCTCACTTGAAGGCATAGTGGCCTGCAAGAGAAAAAAAAAAACAGGAACTTTTACTAACATTGAGCATATAACGAGAAATAATCTATTTATTTGATGAATTTGATGTTTTGAATCGAAAGATAAAATAAAATAAAGTAATAGAGTAACACTGATCTAGAAATAGTGATGGTGACTTGCTTACCATTGCATGTTACTACCAACTAAAAATCTAATAAAATCTAGCTCTAACTCATTGAAAAAAAGTTGGCATTTGGATAGTAGTAGTAATTAGTAAATCTGAAGTCACAACCCAACCAACCCCATCTATAATAGTTTTTTCCTAATCCAAACGTCACTATGGACTAATTAATGTGAAAGGACGAAAAACCATCATTTGACTTCAATATTGTATGCTTGACCCAGCTTCCCTATTGATGGTTTTTCAACTACTTTCAACTTTGAAAGCAGCACCTCTTATCTATTGTGTCATCAACTATGAAATTAATTTATGTTTCCAAGAAAGTCAAAAGATATAAAAGGCAAAGAAACTTCAAAGTTGCTACTGGTATTTCAACCCAATGATCTGACCAGTGACAAGTATTCCAAAAGAGTGTGCATGAATTTGTTTAACACCAAACTCATTCCATTTTGAAACCAAAATATATCTCGATTGAATTTTAAAATTGGTTTAGTACTTTTCTTTCAAACCGGTTTGGAAATAAATAAATAAAAACAGTTCAACAAGTCATTTATTAAGAAGTTTACGAGAGTATTTATTAAGAAACATAATAGTTGAATTTTAAAATTGGAAGCTTATTTGAACTTTTGAAATGTAGTTTGTTTGGACTAAGGTTTCATTTTTGGGCATGTTCCTACCAACTAACATATGAATCAACCACCATTTATTCCACCATTGGAATTTATGGTTTTAGACGTCATGCTAAGTAGTGTCAGAAAAAATAAACGTAACAAAATTGAGAATGAAATTTTAGTTTACATTTCAGCGATTGACATAAACAATACATTTGTTGAGTTATGAATCAATTTTTCATAAAATTCAATTAGCAAGGAGAAGAAACATGATAACGCTAATTACCTGTATTTCAAGGATGAGGTTGTGGCCCCTAAAGGCAAAGGCAATGATACCCAAAGCATTAAGCACACTGAAAGCAGTTTGAGCATCGGTAGGAGCCCTTATAGGATTATAATTGACTCCTGGTAGGGCACCCTGTGCCACAGAGACGACCCAAATGGAGGTACAATACCCTACAGCGGTGACAGCCCCAATGAGTGATATCCCAGCTATGGAATTCAAGTTTGGCAACTGTGAAAGCACCACAGCAGCACATGTAAACACCAAGTACCATTCCACAGTGGTCATAGGTTTGGCAGTGCATGAGTCTCCACATATCACTTTATAGAATGTTCTTGCTGTGGATCCTCCTATGATTATCAACGTTGTACATGTCCCAGCTGATAGGTACATGCTCGGAAATAAGGCTAGCAATTTCCCAACTCTCTCACCTGCCAGTGCCAACACTTCGTTAACTATTACCCAACAACCATATATATATGTTTTATTTCATCAGAATTAAATCTTACCAAATGTAGCGAAACAGAGTTGAAGGTATCGACTATAGCGAACACCTTGCTCTACGGACTCGTGAAGATGAACCAGTAACCATAAGGTGTAAAGTTGCCATATGAACGCTATAGTCAAACTTATAATTCCCCATGTCCTGCAATCACCCACTTTCACTTCAAAATTATTGCATGGTTATGATCCCATCCCAGGTAATCATTAAGTGAAACATAATTATAGTCAAATTTTGTATTTATGATCACTAAAAAATTGGTTGGGGTTGTGATAATTTACCTTGTAGGAATAGAAAATTAGGAGTACAAAAACTAAAAAGACTTACCAACCAAGAATGGTGAAGGCCACAGGGAGAACAAGAGCCTGAATTCCAATCCCAGAACAAAGGGTGTGAAAAGCAGCATAGTATTTGTTACCATTCCTTGACTCAGTGATGGGAAGCCAAGCATCCTGAGGATCAAGCTTGGTGAACCTAAGAGCTTTTCTAACAGGGCTTCCCAAAGGGGTAATGAATCTAGGAGTCAAAGATATTCTTGGGGTTCTTGGGGTCCTAGGGGTCTTAGGAGTAGCCTTATTTTTAGGAGCATCCTCTGGCTGAAGCAAGGGTGACCTTGTTAAGGAGGGTGAGTGAAGCTGAGAGGGTGGACATGACACAGGTGGAGATGCCACAACAGGTGTCCCCATAACTGAAGCCGTTCTCGGCGTTATTGGTGCCGACCATATTTCCTTAGCTTCACCCATGTTAATGTTAATGTTGCTACTTCATATTCTGGATGTGTATATATAGTGAATGTGGAAGGGAATCAATAATCATAGGAATTTCCACATTACTTTTTTGACGAACTTTAAGATATGCAATGTTGGAGCAATGTCATTTTCCAAAGATATATGGTCAATCCAATAAGCATGCAAAAATACAAAAATATGACCCAAAGTAACCATGTACAGACGTTCGTGGAGTGCATGCATTTATTTGTTTTTTGTACACTTTGTTACCGCCTTAATTAAAATAACTACGTAGGTTGGTGGAGAATTTTCAGCATTTATTTAAGCTACAAGTTGGTTGGGGATTAACACTAATAGTACCAAACATTATAGCTTAATTAGTTTTTTGTATTATTATTGTCCTATTCATTATAGAGTTTCATAATTAAAGAAGATTTTAAATTTTCAAGCTTCCTAGCATACAATTTTAGAATCGATACTTTTCAAGCTCTTGGTTTAAGAATTTGGGTACAGTACGTAGTATTAATGTTAAGATTACTACAAGTTGTTAATTATAGTAGTATTTTCTTTAGCACTAAAAGTGTGCATTTTATTTTATTTAACGAAGGAGGAGTTGGTCAAGAAAATGCATCTGTGACTTTCAACTCTCAACTACCGTGGGGGGTGGTGGTGGTGGTAGCTGCATGTGTCATAGCCATGCACAACTTGCTACCCATTTCTGTTTGAGGAATTCCTCATTAAAATGCAAACTTAAGTTTCCTCACCATCACTCTAACGCAAATTTTAAATATTACACTGCTATTTAACCCTATCTCATTTTTTATTTCACTTTAAACTTTTTTTAAATTTTCCTCTCAATCTCTCTCATGATTTTTTTTATTGTTTAGAGTGTAGAGTCAATACTTTGTGTTCTGTTGGTTGTATCTTATTTGTGACTTAAAAAAAACACTTTCATCCTATTGAAATTTTATTTTTGTTCAATGTTATAATGACATTTTTATTTCTTTTGGTTTTATGATTTAAAGTTTATATTTATATACTTGTGAGAACTTTATGATAGATAGTTTACATTGTTATGTTTTTAAAAATGTTGATATTTGCTTATTATTCTATAAAGTTAGTTTTTTATGAATAGATTAGAATTTTTTTTGGAACAACAAATATTTTTATTAAATTATACTAAAGGGTACTTAAACCTTCAAAACCTAATATAGATAGAAATTTGGAAACTTTAAGATAGATAAAGTTATAACTTTAGAAACTTAGAAATCTAGAAGCATTAAATTAAAATTTTAAAATTTTGAATTTTGGACATTTAAAATTTTAGAAATTTTAAATTATAAATTAAAACTTAAAAATTAAAAATTAAAATTTTCAAATTAGAATTTAAAAATTTTAAATTAGAATTTAGAAAATTAAGAAATTTAGATAATTGAAAAAATAACCTTAGCCACCAAGGGCACGACTTTTTCTTTTTTCTTGTGTATACCGATTCCATGTCATTGAAAACTGGCATGCCGTAAATTTGAAACGAGCACAATCCATTCACCACTACAAAAATGCTGGTCATCCCAAGCACAAATCTTGACACATCACGAGAATGGAATTGGTAGAGGGCCGTGAGCATTCTTCCATTTGTAGGAATCTGTAAATTTTGATACATATATAAGTCAGAAACAGTTCTCAATATGATAATGGTATATGTAGTCCTTCGACCCGAAGTCACTATAATTCCTACATGAGGAGTTTGTTGTTGTAATGCAATCAAATGTCATTTGTAACAAGGGGACCAAAAAGGTTGTAAATGGACAATTAACAAATCATGCAAGAGGGATGTAAATGATGTAGATAAGATTTGTCTCTCTTATATGACAGGAGTGATATCTGTGGGCCACTTGATGGAGTGAGATTAAAGAAATACATGGTCATGCTAGGAGAATAATTATTAGATATTTATTCGAGTAAAGTTTACTTTAGTGACAAGTAAAATGAATACAAGGATGACGACGATCATGTCTTAGGCTCAATTAGATATCATGACAAAGGGAACGAACATATAAGATAATTATCACTCATAGGTTATGTCAATCTTAAATAATATTCAGATATAATGATGCATTGCTAGATGTCACTCTTATTTTGTGTTAATAATAAAAGAGGTTTATTATTAATATGACCAAGTATTTTTCCTATAAGGTTACACACATAAACTAGCCAGAGAATAGTTTTGTTTTAGTTAGACTAAAATAAACTATATTGGGCCTGACTATTTAGAATGAGTTAGGAGCCTAATTGTCATGGAGAGCTCATTATGTCAAACACAAGCCTATAAATAGAATATAAGATGCTCATAGATGGCTGCTCAAGTGATACACATATAATCTCATAATTGTAACGAGGCCGTGCACTGTTAGACTGTTGGTGTATGCACTACGAGCTATTAATATATCAATTTTAACTTATTAATAAAATTAGTATTTTTCAGTTTTAGACAAATGCTATTTATCCTGGAATAATAGGTCATATGAGAATTATTCCTAAAACGTCCCTAATCAAGTATTTACATGGGGACATGTAAATACATTAAGATTAATGTGTAAATGTACTGATGATTTAATCTTACAAATCATGGATATATGATATCAAGTCTTTACACGGGTACACATTAAGGGTAATGTTGTACTGGACAGACCCACCATGAGAACGTTGCATGTATCGTTACATGAGTGTCATAAACGGTTCTCAATGTGATAATGGTATATAGTCCTTCGACCTGAAGTCACTACGATTCCTACATAAGGAGTTTATTGTTTTAATACAATCAAACGTTATCTGTAATAAGATGACCATAAAGATTGTGATTAGGCAATAGATAAATTATACAGAGGGATATGAGTGATGTAGATGGAATTTGTCTCTCCTATGTGACAGGAGTGATATCTATGGGCCACTTGATGGAGTGAGACTAATGAAATGCATGGCCATGCTAGGACGAATAAATATTAGATATTTATTCTATAAAGTCTACTCTGGTATCAAGTAAAATGAATTGGGCCATACAAGGATGACGACGACCATGCCTTGGGCCCAATTAGATATCGTGACAAAAGGAATAGATATATAAAATAATTATCACTTATTGGTCATGTCGATGATAAATAATATTCGAACATAATGATGTATTGCTAGATACCGCTCTTATTTTATATTAATAATAAAATAGTTTATTATTAATATAACCGAATATTTTACCTATAGGGTCACACACATAGAGTAAGCCCACTAGAGGATAGTTTTATTTTAGTTGGACTGAAAATAAAACTATTTGGGCCTAACTCATTTAGAATGAGTCAGGAGCCCAATGTTTAATGAGAGCTCAGGTCAAGACCTAAGCCTATATATAGAGCATGAGATGCTCATAGGCTGCTGCTCAGAAATTAGACCATAAACAAATTTTCGTACTAGCATTCGGAGCTCTATTTTTCTGGTGGGAGTGAACTTGTTCTGCGTCTACAAGAATAAACCCTAATTAAAAATTTTAATTTAGCATAATGCTTTGAGACATACGTGTTTGCAATTCTTTTGGGAATCCTTTGTGTTTCCGCTGCCTGACCCTAATGGGATTCCCTAACACAGACTAGCATTTGTGCAACGTTCCCTTAGCGATTCCTAACATTTATCCCAGGGTCTGATTAAAAATAGTGTAAATACTTCCCAACTTCCACGGTAATAAACAATATGAACCTAAGGGCTACGTTACTCAAAACAACCCAAAACCCCTTTCTAGGACTCTGGTAATCTGTTGGAACCAAGTTTGATTTATGAAAGAAAAGTATTAATTAACTAGACCCCAAAATTTGTTAATAACACACATCAAGGCATTCAAAGTAAAATGAAGTCTGCCATTGTGTTGTCTAATCTATTTAATTAAGTGTTTCAGGACATAAATATTAAGCACACGGGTTACAAATGAAAATGGAAGTCCATCAAAACAAAAGTCTGACTTATGACATATAAGAAATTCCAAGAAAACTCTGATTGCTCAAAAAGAATCTGATTTAAGTATTATCAAACCTTTGTACTAACAATCAGACCTTAGACTTTTGAATCTACATGAACTTTACTTCAAGCTTGCAATAGCCAACGTTTAAGATCATGTTTAATGGTGCTCTGAGTTGTGTGCCTATTAAGAAAAATTGCACTTATCATCAAAAGAGGAAATAAGACAAAGAAGTGATGCAGCCAAAGCTCTTTTATGAAGAAACCAATGTAGCTACTCTGTGTAACTCAAAAGCTGATGACAATTAGCTTTTGTGTCAGAATACCTATAGAAGGTTAACTATATATGTTGTACATGCTCTGATTGAAAGAAAAAAGCAAACAAAAGGAATTTTGCACTGGAAATATCAAAGAACTTCATTTTAGTGCAAGCTCTGATGATCCCTTTGCATTAGACCTTTTGCCTTCTCATTATATTAACAAGATTTAATGCTTACAACAAGCTGAAGTTTCACCAACGGACCTACAACGAATATGTGTCCTAATCAAATTGTCAAATGGTCATTTTTGAGTGATCTATAAATATGAAGAGATTCAAATTGAAGAACATAGAACTACTGAATCATTTGAAGAGAATCTTACAATCACTTTACAAAGCTCTTTTCTCTTTTAGTTCTTAAGCAAAGGTCTTCTTTGTTGCTCTGCATCTAGCAGAACTTGGTATTTTTGCTTTCTTACTTAGTGTATTTGTTTATCACTTGTATCTTTTCATACACTAAGTTCTTAGAAACACTAAACATAATCTTTCTTTCAAATATGTATTTATGTAAAAGTCTGGTGTGTTGCTAGCCTTTAGTTTCTGTGGGAAACATTTTGGCCTGAAGAGACTTTTGAAAGAATACTTGGGTTTGAGTCAGGAGTGACTTGTTGAAAGAATACTTGAGTATTTAAGTTAGAAGTGGTTGAAGTCAAGAATACTTGTGGCACGGTATGATGCTAAAATTGTAAAAGGAGTTTTTACAATAGTAGAAATCCTTCAAGTTTGAAGAGACTAGATGTAGCTTCTGTATTGGAAGTGAACTAGTATAAATTTCTTGTGTTCATTCTTCCTTTCCTTGCTTTTAACAAGTCTGGTACAAAATTCTGATTGCTTGAACTTTATCTGCAGAAAGTGTTTATAAGAGTCTAAGACTCATTCAACCCCCTTCTAAGTCTAACTCTGAACCATCATAATCGATTACATACAGATGACAATCAATTACATGAGTCCTGGTAATCGATTACACACAGATGATAATTGATTACCAGTAGATGACCTACACAAGAAATTACATACTCCCCTGGTAATCAATTACGTAATCAATTACCAGACGCTCTGTTCTGCATAATTATATAGAATTTGGCCTTTGGCCAACTTCCGTTCTACCTAATTATCCGTTTCAACTTCGATTACTACAAAACTTCATAGGCACTATATTTCCCTCATTCTGGATATGTTGGTGCAATCCGTTCTCCAAAATTCCTTCATATGAACAAGATACGCACGAAAATTTCATTTTAAACAAACTTTGCATAATACCATACTCAAAATCACTCAAATGCATTCCAAAGTAAACAATGGCCATCCACATAAGTTCTAAATGTCTCTGAGAACCCATTGGTACCCTCCAGCTGTTTCTAATTCACACCAGATCTCCATTTCACCTATGTAATTAGCTTAATTAGCCACTTTCACACAATAACATTCAACTTGTTATTTTTCTAACATCACTCCAATCATCAAACACACAATTCTATCAATCACAATCTATCCACAACCTTTTTACTTCAATTATCATCAAATCATCACTTCCACCTAACTACTACATTATGGTTAAATGCCATTCCAGATATATATAATTTCAAACACCTAACATTCATGCATCAAATCCATATTCTGATTCCATATAATCAATTCGTCAAATACAAATATTTAACATTTTTCAGTCGTAACCAGATCTAAATCAAGTATTCCACTACCATATCATGCATCGCCAAACATACATATATATACACATTCACATAATTGTCATCATAGCACCAATGGCTCAAACATACTATACACACACATATATTTACACATACACACTAATCGTTCAAATCTCCTTCCTTCGCATTGACTCCATACTGGCCTTATTTAGTGCTCGTCTCCGCGGTGCCCATCCATCACCTGCCATCAGTCACTAAAAACCACAGCAATGGGGTGAGTACCTGGATGAGATTAATATTGAAACACATATACATATACTAGGAAAAACATAATCTAGCTACTTTCCTAGTTACATACTTCCTTATTAATCATAATTACCGTTTGTCATTATATATTAGAATTACCTTTTCATCTCTTATACATGTATACTACACCCACCTCCAATTTATTATTTATACATCTCATTATTTCAAGTGTAACATTCAACCACACTATCTTACTTAACACATATGTGTATCAATATCATAGCACTTGATCGTGCCAACAAACACCACAAACATGCCATTACATTCACAACTCAACATCAGTAACATTTAATCATATCAAAACCATCACCAGCCCATTGAGCCATCCAAAATTCCATACACACCAATTTAACTTTATTTACTTTTAAATAATTCATCTAATTAACGATCATCAACACACACCATCATATTATCATCACTAGATGCCCACCGAGCTATCAAATATCTCATACAACCATATAAGTTCATTTAATTTCTAACATATTAATTAATTTAGTAATCACTATTTCATCATCAACATGAGATCAAATCATACAAGGCACAGCTATCTCTCAAACAAGGTGTGATGTCCTATGTCATTTTACCTTTACTCTTATGTAGTTAATTAAAATTTACAATAATTTTTTTACAAATAAATTAATTAAATTATTTCATATTTACAAAATAGTCATTTTTTGTAAAATGTTGTAAAATTTCAATTATATAACTCCTACAAAGCCCAAAAATCCAATTAAAATGAAAAACTGTAAATTTTAAGGAACATGGGCTTGAAGCTACGTGCCAGGCTGACGCTACACGTGAGGCCCTATTCACAGCCCTGGCACTACGCGTTAGGATGATACTCAACATCATCACACCAGTAGTAGCACTTACTGTTACACTTTTTGACTAATCGGCCAACTTCTAACCTATCCAAATGACCCGTTTCATGTCGATTGCCACGAAACTTCATGAGCCATATGTTTTCCCCATTCCGGAACTGTTGGCGCTATCCGTTTGCCAAAATTCCATCATACACACAAGTTATGTGCAAAATGTAGTTTAACCCACTTATGTGCAAAACCCTTGCACCAAAACACCTAAAAGGACTCCAATTGGTCCATAGCCTATATGCACAGTTTCTAAATGACCTAGGGAACCCATTGGTCCCTTCTAGGGGTCCCAAAACACGCTAGATCTCAAATTCACCTATTTAGTTCCTTATTTTCATATAAATGTCTATTTAACTACATGCACAAATCATCCACAACCTTCAATCATCATATATCACATCACACACATAATTCGCCATTATACACAAGACCTGCCCATGACAATTAATTGCACATCAATTTATGGCTCCATGCCAATGGTTACACATTTTCCACTAATTTTGACATTATGATGAATACAATTATCACCATCAAATTCACATGTTATACATAAGTCATCAAACATCATAATGAACATCATAGCCCAATTCATCATCATCAATCAATCACGTAGCCATTATCATCATTACGCATAATCAACATATATCAAAACTAAACTAATTCATTAAATTACATGGAAGCAATTTCTCATTACATACACTAAACACATAATATAATTCATTCATTTCATAATTCCATTCGCAGCATGGCATCAATTCTCCGCTTGGCGCACCTCCGGGGCATTAGCATCCTCCCTATCACTGGTCACTAAAATTAAATAACCACAGCAAGGGTGAGTGTTTGACATACCATACAGAATGTGATAAATGTACTAGCTAATACCTATTAAATGTACTATCATACAACTTATCGGAATTATCCTAAATCTTAACTCTCATGTACTTATTCCTTCCTCTTTACATTAGTTTATACTTACCCATACCCTAGTACTAAGCAATATAAGTTGCATACATTACATCAAACATTCATTAACACATACATCCAAACTCATATCATCACTAATACTATCTATTTCATACTACACTTCACGTTACAGTCGTTATTCATCCTTAAATTCATCCAAGCACATCATGGATATTAATTCACAATTCATCATAAAATACATACTAATATCAAATCACATATACACAACTGACTCACATATATTTCTGACTCCTAGTATCTGGATACTAAAGGATCGGCCTTCAGCTGGGGGTCTGACTTGACACCCCGTGAACCCAACTTGGTTCATCGAGTCTGACTTGGCTCCTTACCTCAACCATTGGGTCTGACTTGACCACTGGGTAACTGGGTATAAAAACCATGAGAGCCAGAAAATGAGGGGTACATCATACCGTTGGTCGTTCCATACCACCTAATCACATATAAACGTATATTAACATGGCTTTAATCATCATTAAATCTATCCATAATTGTCAGAAACTAACATATGAACACCACACAGGGCGGCCACATTGACCCAACCCTCACAAGCCATGACCCAACATTTCCATAATCGTCATTTCATCATTTTCATCAAGTTACGCATAATTAATATAACACATACTTTATCAATTAACATATTTATCTCAAATACAATTATTACTCATTCTAACTTACAAATCACAAGGCATTGCATACACTCACATAATCCAGATATCTATTTACTTGCATCATATCGCATAATTAATTATTTTAGCATACTCTCTCATTACCTTAACTATTTAATCACATATAAGCATTTATAAATAATTATATAAATTATATGTAACTAAGTTACATTATTTTTAGCGACTCCTAATTAATTTCTAAGCTTTCCAAAACTACCATGCATGCCAATCCTAATTAATTACGACCCGAACACCCCCTTACCTCGATTCCAAACTTCAATACTTGGTGTCAGTTGCGTCCTCCAGTCACTTGGTTCACGGTTCCTCTTCCGAACTTGACATCCACTTCGTCAATCATCCCGCCAACGCTTGTTCCGGCACCTACTGTTACCGAAACGCAAACCTCGTTAGTACATTACCTTTCCCAACATGCCAAACGCAAAACCCAAACTTCCAAGTCCATAGAAACACGAAATCCAAACCTTAAACACCATATGCATGGTTCGGTTTTGAAGGGAGGAAAAGGAGAAGGGAAGAAGAAACATGAAATCAAAGGTTCTCCATGCCTTACCTCACTTCCCAAGGCCCAAAACGCGTGGAATCACAAGCTCCCACTTGTTGTAGTCACCAATCGCAAAGAGGAGGAAAAGAAGAGGAAGAAAGTGATTTCGCGTTCTGTTTTGCATGCCTCATATTTAAACAGGTCGCAACGCTGGTGCTACGTGTCAGGTCACTAATTGTACCCTGACGCTACGCGTCCATGCCACGCTACGCGTCAGGCTCATATCCTCCATTTCTTTTAAAATTTATTTTTAAATTACCTTTTTCCTTCTAAAATATCACTTTAAATCATATACCCATTTCAAAATCCTAATTCCCTTTTATTTAAGCTTAATCAAATATTTACTTTTATCTTTCCCAATATTAAATTACCAGGGATGTTACACAAGGTATACAACTCGCTAGTATTCAGATACTAAAAGGATCGTCCTTCAGTTGGGGGTCCTACTTGACACCCTATGAACCCAACTTGGTCCACCGAGCCCTGCTTGGCTCTCCACCTTGATCACTGGGTCCTCGTACTTGACCACTGGGTCCTCCTACTTGACCACTGGGTCCTACTTGACCACTAGGTAGCTCAACCAGGTCCTGTTTGACCAGGGGGCCAAAAACAGAGGGCAATATACTATCAGTCATCCCAAACCACACAAATCACATAAGTTCATTTTTTATTCTCTTTCTCTTTATTGATCGGCACAAAAGCCTCATTTTAAATAAATAGGGCGGCCACTCAAACTCGGCCCCAAACATACATGCTCATAGTATCAAATAGTCATACAACTACAAATTCACACAAAGGGACGACCACACAAACTCGGCCCATACCATATAATTTTAATCATCCACAACTCATCTTGGCAATTTATCATAACACATCAACATCATAATCATCAATAACTAATTATTTTCATGTCATCAACTCATAGCAACTTATCATACATCACAATAATGACATTTTCACACATTTAGCACATCAACAATGCACGTTCTTATTTCATCAGTTTATATCAACATCACGATTATCAATATAAATATCACTATACATTTCTACATAAATCCATTGCATACACCACACCTAATAATTACCATAAGTCATAGACTTTTAAAATCATCAATCGTCTTATTTCATCATCACCTTGTCATTTTATTTCATTATTATATATAATTATACTATAAATTTCATCTACATCAGAATTCTTTGCCACTCATAAGCCATAATTTCAAATTAATGTCAACTTACACTATTTCATTCTTACATTAATGTAATTTACCGATTTGTAATCACAACACATTATATATATATATATATATATATATATATATATATATTCATGTATATACACTAACTTGGGTTCCTAATTTATATTATAATCTACTATCCATATATTTACACTTTTTTTATCATTTCACATTACTTTTCTAATTCGCATTATTCGCCATAACTATCATTTAGTTTTCTTAACTTCTTAACAACTATTACCATTAATCATATGTCAACTTATTAATTAACTTCACATTCTCAATTCTCAATATCTCTAGCTACTCATGTTTCACCTAAAGCACAACTCGCCATTATTCATATTTAAAACCTAATTCTCTCATAATCCATTTAAATTGTCATCATTCTTTAATTAATCGTCATAGGGCATTAAAATTAGTTTAAAGCAATCAATAGTAGCTATGATATTCCATTTTCTTATATGCCAACGACGCGAGCAAATTTCTATATTAACCTTAACCCAGCACACCCCCTTACCTTGAGTCCATGCTTCTAAAGCTTCAAATCAAGTACCAACTACACCAAATTCACAAGAGATCTAATATTCAAGAAATTCACAAACCTACTTAGCATTTTGGCTTCCAAAACAACACCCGTTATATCGAAATAAAATTAATTATACTGCCAAAGCTTCTGAAGATTACCGTTTCACTTTCGATCTTCGGTCTTAAGCTCCACTTCGCTTAAAAGGCCCTCCAATATTTGGCTTGCAACCTAGTGGCACCGAAACAATAATAAATTGGTGATTTAGCGATACCCATTACATCTAGCTTCATCCCCATTATGCTCAAAACTGTTCACAAGGTGCGTAACACCATAAATTACAAAATGACCCTTCCCTCAAAGAACATGCCTTGCAGTTAGAGAGAGAAGACAAGGAAGTACGAAATTGGATTCATCGATAATTAAGCTTCAAAGGTGTCATATTAAAAAAATGAAAACCCTCCCATTCCTGGACCATTTCAGTTTTAGAGAAAGAAAGAAAGAAAGAAAGAAAGAAATATCAAATTGAAGCTACTCATAGACTCACCTCACTCTCTTGATCACAGTGGTGGTACCAATTTCAAGTTTCAGCAAAGGAATAGGCTTCAATCCAGCTTGAGAAGCAAGCCATGGAAACTCCTTTATTCTTCTTTCTCTCGCACACGTGATGAAATGAGGAGGAAGAAGTGAAATTTGTTTTATTGCCCTAAGGGCGTTTTAGTCATTTCCTATTCTATTTCCTTTTATTACCTCTTTATAAAAACTTTTACTTTCACAATTTGGTAAATTTAGTCATTTTATTTTAGTCATTTACCATCACCAATCTATTTCAAATTTTAATTTTACAATTTACCATTTCATTAATTTAATTTATCTTTATTTAACATTTATCACCCAAAAATAATTCTCAAGTAATTTATAAAGATTTAAGAAAATTCTTAAATTAAATCTGAATAATTTATTTATAAATATTTCTGTATCATCAATAATTAATTTAAATATCTAGAATGTTACAATTTGAAGATGCAGTTTCTGGTGAGAGTGCATATGTAAACTCCTTAATGATAGAGCTAAGATTGTTTTGATAAACCAACTTGAATTGCATACACAAAAAGTATGAATCTTAAAACATGAAAGTTTACAAGACCAATAAGGATCCTATGTGTTTTTGCCGCCCAATCCTTTAAAATTCTCTAACAATAAAGTCTGTCACAAATCATAAAGTCTTTGCAAATTTTCCTCAATCAAGATATATAAGCATTACATTCATCATTTAGTCAAAATAAAAGTCATTTTAAAATTAAAGAAACTTATCTATGTCAATATGTAGCTCTCAGTGTCTATAATCATTTCTTATTTTGTTGCTAAAGCTCTATCAAATATATATATATATATATATATATATATGTATATATATATATATGGATAGATAGATAGAGGTCTGTGTGTAAAATAGAATGTACCTTAGATGTAGGTTTAATAAAATGGAAGAAACATGTGACGTCCCTACCTAAATCCCAAGAATTTACCCTAGGGTGTAACAAAATTAGAGAAAATACACTTGTATCTATCGAATTCTCAAATAAACCTTATCACACTTATAATACGCATCATATAATTCAGAAGTACCATCACTTATTATGAACAATAAAAACAATATAAACTTAACGAATAAAGAAAGAGTAAAATGGAAAGATTTGTACTTATAAAATGCCTATTCATAAAAATACTTATAAAGAATATGAACATGAAAATTATTCTATATTAATATCTATTCTATTGTAATTGTATGCAAAAAAAAACTATTGTAAACTTTCAATTTAAAACTTATTTCACTCATGGAAAGTTATGTGTCACTTTAGCATAAGAGAACACAAAATGTTCAATCAAATAGTTTAAAGGTGGATGTCAAGTGTGAATGTCAATCTTTTAATATGTAATGCGCCACTAAGATTATTAACAATATAAATAAGATTAAGATTTCAAAAAAAATTCATGAACACTTTATGAGATTTTCATTAAAAACCATAATTTTCACCTTGTTGGACCCGAGGACGTTCATCAGACAAACTTATCTCTGTTATAAACATGTTCACAAACACTTTATGAGGATCACCACAACACATTCTTAAAGGAAGAGAATAGCAATAAGGATGACAACAGGGAAGAGCGAATATATCCATATCCGCGAGTATAAGATTGGTAACGGGTATTTGTGAATCGAGTAATGGGTATCCACAAGTATTTATCAATATTTATTTTTTAAAATATAAAAAATAGTATAATATACTGAGTATAATATAATACAAATAATATTGTATCATACATTACAATTTCATAAATTAAAATTATTATCATTAAAAAACATTAAATTTTGTTTAACCTATTATAAAATAATAAAAACCTGAATATATCATTAAAAAACATTAAATTTTGTTTAACCTATTATAAAGTAATAAAAACCTGAATATTTGAGTATATTTAATAAAGATAAATATTAATAATTAAACAGATATCTACAAAACAGGTAGTATAAAACTACCCATCCGATTAGTGAATATGTTGGTACGTACTCATTGATTTACCCATGGGTGCGAGTTTTTTTTATCATCCATGAATAAAAAAAAGGAGTAAAGTCACATCTTAAAAATTAATTATAGAAAAAAATAGAACATTTTAAAATTCATGTATTAAACAAACATATATGTTTCTCTGTCTATCTATTTATAAAATAAAGAATAACTACAAGAGCATCAGAAATAGTAGTTACAAAAAACTCAAGTCTTAATCAATTCATTTATACTATTTGAGTTCTTGAAATGCTTCATAAAAATGACAAAACAAAATAAAATTTATGAAAATTTGTGCTTGTGTATCTATATTTTTTAAAATAAAAGTTATAAAAATTTAATGTATAAAAATTTTAGCAAGTAATACATCATAAACTCCTAATGCATTCTCTTCTGCCACTTACGGCTAATAGTGTGACCTAAAATATAATAGAAACTCTAAGGTTACGTTTAGTAACAGAAAATTATTCTAATTTTCTGAGAAAAGTTTTCTGCTTATTTTCCAAAATTTTCATTTCCTAGAATAGCTAGAAAAAATTTGAAAACTTGTTTAGATAATGTGACAGTTTTTCAATTTGAAAAACTAGAAAATTAAAAAAGTTGTTCAAGTGCACTCAGTTTTCCAATTTTTTTCCAAACATTCTTTAATTCAAATTAATTGAGATATGTCTTATATATATATTATTTGTGATAATGTTGTATAATATATGCATCATATAAAAATTATGACAAAAATTTAAAGTTATATTAAAATAAGAGTAAATGAGTTTGCGTTTAAATATATTTCAAAATAGTAGCAATAGAACTTTTCGAATTAGTAGTTGTTTGTTTCATATTCTCATTTGGTTACAACAGTCTTTATCTTATAATTCAGTTACTTTATCTTGTAATTCAGTTACCGTCTTTTCTATTTTTCTACTTTTCTTAGAAAACCTTTTAAAAGAGTTTTCTGATTTTCTTAAAAATAGAAAATTAGTTTTCTATTTTTCTATAAAAAATTTAAATAATTTATAAATAAACAGTTTTTCTATTTTTTAAATTTTTCTAAGAATAATTTTCTATTTTTCTAAGAAAACTTATGGACTAAACGCAGCATAAGTTTGTGTTTAGTTACAGAAAATTATTCTAGTTTTCTAAGAAACGTTTTCTGCTTGTTTTTCAGAATTTTCATTTCCTAGAATAGTTAGAAAAATTTTGAAAATTCATTTAGATAATGTGACAGTTTTTTAATTTAGAAAACTAAAAAACTAAAAAAGTTGTTCAAGTGCGCTCTGTTTTTCAAATTTTTTTAAACATTCTTTAATTCAAATTAATTGAGATATGTCTTATATATATTATTTATAACAATATTATATAGTATATGTCTTATATATGCATCACATAAAAATTGTGACAAAAATTTAAAGTAATATTAAAATGAGTGCAAATGAGTTTGTGTTTAAATATATTTCAAAATAGTAGCAGTAGAACTTTTCGAATTAGTAGCAGTTTGCTTCATATTCTTATTTTGTTACAACAGTCTCTATCTTGTAATTCAGTTACCTTATCTTGTAATTCAATTACCTTATCTTGTAATTCAGTTACCATCTTTTCTATTTTTTCACTTTTCTTAGAAGCCTTTTAAAAGAGTTTTCTGACTTTCTTAAAAAAATAGAAAATCAGTTTTCTATTTTAAAAATTTTTCTAAGAATAATTTTTTATTTTTCTAAGAAAACTTCTAAACTAAACGCAGATTACGTTTTATATATTAAAGTATCTAATTTTAATAATTGTAATAACCAAATTCGTTTCTATGATTTGCACCTATAAATTGTATCTTTAAAAATTTGACATTTTATAAAGTGTGACAAAATTTAAAATAAATAAGTTAGTAGCAAAATATACTAGTACCCCTTGAGAAATGACAAAGAAAAACAATATAATTTGAAATGTTTTATTTCTTATTATTGTTTCTTCTTATGCAGTTATTGTAGTCAATTCGACTTCACCATTGCACGCACATGATTTATATTACACGTCTGGTTTATTGTAAGCAAATGAGTTATATTAAATTATTTAACTTGAATAAAGGCAATGAATTGTCGTTGTGTAGTGATACGATAATTAAATAACTATATTTTCTTATCAATTCAACATTTAGAGTTATATATTTTGTTTACAATTTCATATTGAAAGTATTTTTTATTTTTAAAGATAATATTTATTACTCTAACATTCTCATTATATATAAATAAAATTATATATTACAAACATGATCCGATCTGGATACCGGTCCCTAAAGTTATGACGTCAGAGTGACCGCTTAGAGGAGCGATCGGTGTAACAGGAAGGCAGTGCCACATCGGTTATCCGTTGTCACCTCATCCGTTCTCACTTCATCGAATGCTTCATCCGTCCTCGCCACGATGATGCTTCATCTGTTCTCATTTCCACGACGTGTATAACCGTTTGCCTCAGGATCACTATGAGACAAGATTGCATTATAACTTATCAGTGAAGATACCCTACATAGCTAAATGTGTCTATGTCAATTATCGTAGAGAGTAAGTACCATTGTCAGCGAAATATACGGAAAGGTGATTATCCTCCATCCCTATCACAGGATCGTACTCTGATAATTGACCTACCCCCTGACACACTTTGAGTACTGAGTCGTATAGATTGACACACTCTACACGTTATCAGAACCAAGGGGCCTACTTGCATCCAACGATTCATTTCCTACGTTCAACTATAAATAGCCTATTCCAATACACATGCGAGGACACGTTGTTCTATCACACATTTTTACTATTGTATTGCTTGAGTATTCGCTGAGTTTCATAACACCTTTCTGACTTGAGCGTCGGAGAATCTTCGCAGGTAGCACCACCTTTCTCCCCCTTTCAACACGAAACTCTGGTGTAAAGGATATCCAGGACAACAAGACCGGTTTCTCCCACTAAGAGGCCAAATTACAATACCGGATACCCACTGTACCGGTGTACAAACCCTAAAACACCTAAACTTTTATGGCTGGTCCCACACCGGATCCTAGACCCCGGTTCAGACCAGTTCATTGGCACGCCCAGTGGGACACGATAGAGTTATTCCCACTTTTCGTAGAAGTTTGGTAGTCAGAATGGAAGGTGATGGACGTGATTTTGTTGATAGCCATGTGGAGGACGTAACTCACCAGCAGACTGGGAGGAGACTCATTTTCGATGGCCGTTGGGAAGAGATGGTCGCTGCAATCGAAAGTCACTTTGTCATTTCCAGGGATATCCCAAGGACCTCTCACACCTTGGCTCAGATAAGGCAAGGAGAGACTGAAACTCTTAAGGAGTTTTTGAAGAGATTCTACAAGGAGGCTGCGTTGGTCCCTAACCTCACGGAGGCCATACAGCTCCATATCGTGGTTGAAGCTTTGCAACCTAGTTCCGCTTTTGCCTTATCTTTGGCAAAGAGCCCCCCAACAACCTTCGAGGAGTTTCGAAGGAAAGCTTCCAAATACGTTGGTATAGAAATGCATCTGGAGGCTACAGCAGCCAGAATAAAGCCACTAGTGCCCTCTCAGCAGCCACAGAAAGAGAAGGAGAAGGTAAGACCAGAAAAGCATGCCTTCAGGGAAGACTTTGCAAACACTCGACCTCATCAACGAGACAGGTGCGTCTCATCTTTCAGTAACTATGCTCCTTTGAACGCAGGCATTCCCAAATTCTGAGGGAAGTTGGTTGGCCAACGCTCAGTGTCTTTGGGATAAGGAAGCCACCCCCAGTGAAGAGACCTGGGAACCCACGTAAATATTGTGCCTTTCATGAGCAGGCGAGTCACCACACAGATGAGTGTAAAGCGTTGAAGAATACTGTGGAGACCCTTATTAGAGAAGGAAAGTTGAAGCAATATTTGTTCAAGGAAAGATCCTTAAACGAGCCTGACAGAATGGATAAGAGGGGGAGAGATCCAGATGATGAGGGTGACAATAGTCGTAACCCAGTCAGAAGGTTTACTGCCGCTGAGAAACAAAAGAGAGTGGTGATCGTTGGAGGAACCCAGCAAGACAGCATGCCTCAGCAGCAAAGGCAAGGCAGGCGTGAAGTGATCGAGATGATTGTTGAAGGGTTTGCAGGAGGAGGAGCATCGATCACAGCCAGGAAAAATCACCACCGAATGATCCTGTCTGTACAGGGCAAACCTAGAGATAACCTCCCTTTTAGAGACGGTGTGGCAGCGCCGGCGGTGTCATTTACTGATGATGACTTCGGCCCAACAATTCCAGGAGGAGACGACGCAGTGGTGATCATCGCTGTTATAGCTAACAAAGATGTGAAGAGGATCCTCGTCGATCAGGGAAGTTCATGCGATGTAATTTTTTATAACTGTTTCAAAAGAATAGGTTTTAATGATGCAGATTTGCAACCGTACATGCAAGAACTCACAGCGTTTAATAGGGCGAAGCAACCCACCAAAGGGTATCTTGATACCCTCATTTCTTTTGAAGGTGAACCTGGCGTGAGAACGGTGAAATCTAGAATCCTGGTGATCGATGTGGAGTCCCCTTACAACGGGATCATAGGCCGCCCTACCCTGAACGCGATGGAAGCGATCGTGTCAACTCCACATCTCCTTATCAAGTTCATTGACAAGGATAACTGTGTATCTTCCCTCCGAGGTGATCAAGAGATGGCTCGATACTGTTATAACCTGAGCCTCAACATGGTCAAGTTGGAAGCGTTTAATAAGAAGAGGAAGCTGAATGACGGAGGAATAACGGCTGGGTCTGTCAGTCTGATTGACGTAGACCCCAAGGCGGAATTGAAGATTGACCATCTCAACCCCTCAAAGCCCACACCGGATGGTGGTTCCAGGGACGTCATCTTAGGGGATTCCTCAGAGAAGGTCATACACATTAATGATAATCTAGAGTCAGGCATGGAGCAGCGCTTGTTGGCTCTCCTGCAGGAGTTTAAAGACCTTTTTGCATGGACTGCAGCAGACATTCCTGGGATGGACCCTGATTTCTATTGTCACAAACTAGTTGTTTACCCAAAAACGAGACCGGTGGCCCAGAAGAAGAGGAGGTTGGGACCGGAGAAGCAGAAAGCAGCATATGAGCAAACAGAAGAGTTATTGAAGGCTGGTTTCATAAGGGAGATCCATTATTCATCCTGGCTTTCCAACGTAGTTATGGTGCAGAAAGCCAATGACAAGTGGAGGATGTGTACAGATTACGTGGACCTTAACCGATGTTGCCCTAAGGATCCATATCCCCTCCCAAACATTGATCGTATGGTTGACGACTCATCTAGTTATCAGTACCTCAGTTTCATGGATGCTTATTCGGGGTATAATCAGATTCCGATGTGGGAGGAAGATCAAGAAAAAACGGCTTTTGTTAATGACCGTGGTGTCTTCTGCTACACCGTCATGCCGTTTGGGTTGAAGAATGCTGGTGTTACTTACCAGCGATCAATAAAGTATTTGAAGGCATGCACACCAAGCTAGTAGAGGTGTATATTGATGATATCATCGCAAAGACTCCCGCTGGAGGAGACCACATTGAAGATTTGCACCAAGTGTTCACTCGGCTGCGACAATACAACATGAGGTTGAATCCATTAAAGTGCACTTTTGCAGTTCTAGCACGGAAGTTTTTGGGTTTCATGTTGACCCAGCGGGGCATTGAGGCCAACCCTGGTAAATGTCAGGCAATACTAGACATGCAAAGCCCCAAGAGTTTAAGGGAGGTACAATCGTTGAATGGGAAGGTGGCTGCTCTAGCCCGATTCATGCCCAAAATGGCACATAGATCCCTTCCTTTGTATAAGGCGTTGAAGAAGCACAAGAACTTCGAGTGGGGAGAGGAGCAAGAGCAAGCTTTCCAGCAGCTTAAAGCCGTACTTTCAAGTCCACCAATACTGGTAAAGCCTGACCCCGGTGAAACTCTCGTCCTATACTTGGCAATTTCTGATGAAGCCTTAGGCGTAGCTTTGGTCAAAGAAACTTCAGAGGGACAGAGGCCAGTGTACTTCACCAGCAAGACATTCCAGGGGGCAGAGGGCAGATATCAAAAGATAGAGAAGGCCACTCTAGCAGTCGTGTGGGCTTCACGACGATTGAGGCCGTATTTTCACGCGCATCCAGTACTGGTGAGAACGGATCTACCTCTTTGTTCAGTGCTTAGTAAACCAGACCTCGCTGGAAGGATGATTAAGTGGTCCATCGAGCTTTCTGAGTTCGAAATCTCCTATGATCCTCGAGGAGCTATTAAAGCCCAAGTTTTGGCAGATTTCGTTGTGGAAATGACTGGGTCGGATCTAGCCACACCTCGAGCACATTAGACCATTTATGTTGATGGGTCATCAAATAGTAAAGGCTGTGGAGCCGGTGTCGTAGTGGAAAGTGATGACGGTGTACACTTGGAGATTTCCCTCCGATTCAATTTCAAAACCTCCAACAATCAAGCTGAGTATGAGGCATGCTTGGCCGGTCTCCGAGCGGCGATTGACATCGGAGCATCAGAAGTTACATTGTGCAGCGATTCACAACTGGTGATTTCGTAAATCCAGGGAGAATATCAAGTCCGAGAGCCACAACTTCAACTGTACTTGAATTGTGTGAATGAGTTAAAGGGGAGATTTGACGTGCTGGAATTTAAGCATGTGCCAAGAGAGGAGAATATCAGAGCGGACATTTTATCGAGGCTTGCAAGTACAAAACAGCCTGGTAGCACAACGACGGTGGTTTAGAGCACGCTGACGTCACCTAGTATACCTCTGTTCCCATCTTTAAATGCTATAATGGTCAATTACCCTTACGAGAATTCTTGGGTCATCCCCTACATCCGTTATCTGGCGGACGGACAGCTTCCCACTGATGAGAAATAAAGAAGACGAGTGAAAAGGGAACTGCCATACTTCACCATGGTCGATGGTGTTCTATACAAAAGAGGATTCTCAGTCCCATATCTTCTTTGTTTGAAAGAAGGTGAAGTACAAGGAGTATTGGAGGAAGTACATGAGGGGCAATGTGGGCACCATGCTGGGGGCAGGAGCTTAATGAGAAAAGTCCTCAGGGCTGGATATTGGTGGCCCACAGTGAAGCAAGACTCAGCTGATTTTGTGAAGAAATGTGATGCTTGCCAGAGATTCTCTAATCTTCATCACACACCGGCCCAAGAACTCTCCTCATCCATTGTGCCATGGCCTTTCTACCAATGGGGTCTTGATATCCTGGGACCATTCCTTACCGCTCCAGGAGGCATTAAATATTTGATCGTGGGGGTTGATTACTTCACCAAGTGGATCGAGGCTGAGCCAGTAGTACATATCACCTCTACACGAACAAGGCGTTTTGTATATGAAAACATCATAGCACGATTCAGTGTCCCAGGGCGGATTGTGACTGATAATGGCACCCAGTTCACAGATAAGAAGTTCACAGACTTGCTCGAAGGACTGGGGATAGTCCAAATATTTTCGTCTGTTGAGCACCCCTAGACAAACGGCCAAGCGGAGGTAGCTAATCGAGAGGTGCTAAAGGGATTGAAGAAGCGCCTTGGAGAAGCAAAGGGAGGTTGGACCGATCAACTATGCCATGTTCTGTGGGCATATCGTACTACGCCACACTCTTCCACTAATGAATCCCTATATCGGTTGACTTATGGAGTCGAGTCGATGATCCTAGTAGAGCTGCAGACCAGATCAACTCGAGTGGAATATTTTTCAGTTGAAGACAATAACGCCAATTTGGCATCAGAGCTGGACGTTCTCCATGAACTAAGAGAAGGAGCTTTTATTAGAGACCAGGCAATAAAGGCGAAAGCAGCTCTCCGGTACAACAAGCATGTCCAATACAGAGCGTTTAACACTGGAGATCTTGTTCTGAGGAAGGCGAGTGTGGGGAATAAATTCGCTTATCAAGGGAAGTTGGCACCGACATGGGAAGGCCCTTACAAAGTTTCTGAGGTGACTGGAAAGGGATCATATCGGCTTGAGGAGCTCGATGGAACCCCAATTCGCAACAAATGGAACACCCAAAACTTACGTATTTATTACAGCTAGTTGGTAAGACGACATGTACTCTTTTTCCTTACTTGAGTTTTTTCCCATTGGGTTTTCTCAAGAAGGTTTTAACGAGGCATGACCCCAACTACGCTTCCTTTGTAATATACATTCAGTTTAATGAAAATGCAATTCATGACTCTATCACTCTCACCCTTTTATTTATATGTTGTGGTTTATAGCTATAAGCTGACACGTTTAAAGACCCTCAGGACGGATGATCTCAATCACCTATTCTGTGTATTGAAGATGTAACTCCTCAAGGGGTGAAATGGGTTGCAGGATTAAACCGAACCCCATTTGAAGGCCCGGATTGTAGGATTAAATCGAACTCTGGGTACGGTTAGTAAGTCTAGCTGAACACCGTTTGAAGGCTTGGATTGTAGGAATAAACCGAACTCCAAGTATGGTTAGTAGGATCGAACTGAACCCCATTTAAAGGCCCAGATTATAGGATTAAACCGAAATCTGGGTACGGTTAGTAAGTCTGGCTGAACACTGTTTAAAGACTTGAGTTGTAGGATTAAACCGAACCTCAAGTGAAGGGTTGTAGGGCCTA
Source organism: Clitoria ternatea (assembly GCA_037962975.1). Lineage (NCBI taxonomy): Eukaryota > Viridiplantae > Streptophyta > Magnoliopsida > Fabales > Fabaceae > Clitoria > Clitoria ternatea. The sequence continues at coordinate 34,980,522 of CM075670.1, forward strand.
ACCTTTTTCAAGGTTGTATCGAACCCCACATGAAGACTTGGATTGTAGGATTGAACCGAACTCTAAGTATAATCGTCGTCCTCATCTCTGAAGTAATCATCACAGGATGGTTGAATACAAATATTGCCATTCCACATCGTTGAGGTCGAATGAACCTTTTCAAATTCCAAGGAGTTAAAGGTAACACTTTACAACAGGTATTTCCTTCCCAAAATACTTGTACTTGGGGATAGGGCCTACCTCAGCACAGTGTTGCATTTTTGTTACGATTTTTGTTATTCCTTCCGAGGTAAGAACTACGCTTTAAACGACAATACAGTTAAACAAAGCGGATTTACAACGAATGAAAAAGAAAAAGTATAGCGTATACGTCTAAGTTAGTTGGCAGGCATACACGTGTCACAAATGATAGAAGGAAAATGAAAGCAAATTTTATTGATATGAAGAGAAGTTTTATAAGTGTTGATTCATACAAACTGGAGCTGATCCCAGTACACAGCTATGAAATAAAAATGCAAAAACTAAGGAGCAGGTGTTTGATCCTCCGCTGTGGGCACATCCGTTCCTCTCTCCTTGGTTCCTTCAACTCCGGTCTCCTGGCCAGATTGGACGTTCTCTGGAATAATATTTTCAGGGCCAGAAGTAACCAGTGGAGGTTCCATGCTTTGGCCTTCCAGAAGTGGAGGCAGTTCATAAAGAGTATCAGGAGGATCCTGGTGCGAGCCATCACTCTTCACTTCAACAAGCTTCCCTCCATGGAACTCATAGAACGGATCCAGTCCGTACAAATCGAGCTTCACATCGAGGTTGCGATAGAAGACTTGACGAAGGGCCAGGTCGAAGGATTCAAAAGCTACCTTTTTACATATCTCCAAGGCCTTGGCAGCCTTGGCCTTAGAAGCAGCCAATTTCTTTTGAAGCTTGGAAAATTCTTCCTCCGACGGCCTAGTGCCCGCACTCTCCTTCTTCAGCTCTTCAATCTGAGTCTGCATCTCTTTCCGAAGAGCCTCCCACTCTCCTAGGCTTTTGTTATGGCCGGCCTCCATTGCTGCAAGATCATCAGCCAGCTTGGCGGATTTCTTCTTCTCCAATCGGAGCTCTTCTTCAAGGAGGGGAATGGATTTATTCTGCTGTTGAAGTTCAGTAACCTGCCGCTCCACGGATTTATTGGTGAAGTGGATTGGCTTATTTCTTCAGTTTTCTTCTGCAGCGTCTCTTTAGCCTTAATCAGCTCTGACTCCACCCCTTTGTGAGTCTCAGCTTGCTTGGCTGCCCAGGCCTCCTTTATAGCGATATCGGCTTCAAGTTTTTCAACTTGTTCCATTTAGTCTGCCTTATCGCTTAAGGAGTCCAGAAGGCCGGAGAGTTCATCCAGCTGCCAGCGACCGGCCTTGCATGCACCTCGAACCTCGGCAGCTTCGAGAGAGGGGGGGAGGCAGTACCTTGCTTTCGGAAGTGTGGGGGGCATGGACCCTTGGAACCAGAGGTAGGGGGAAAGAAAAGATTCACTTGGAGGATCAATCACAGGAGGAGGTCCGTTTTCTGATTCCGGTTTGGAGCCGGTGTACGAAGGAGGGGCAGAGGATGTAAGAACAGGTTTCTTCCCCTTATCTCTCTTCAGCCCAAACTCCTCGAGAGTTTTCTGGCGTTTCCTTACAGGGTCACCAGTAGAAGGCTTCTCCACATCTGTTGCTTTGACCAGGTGTCTCTTCTTCTTTTTCTTCTCTGGTGCAGCCTCCTCCGGACCTTCCCCTGCAGCCTCAGTTTGTCCCTTAAGCTCTTTTTCATCAAGGAGAGAAACCTCGTCTCCCACAGCGGAGGTAAGAGGAATTATGGGAGCCACCGCCTTAAAGGAATTCCTCTTGGCTTGTATTTCGTTCTCTTCAGAAGAAGAATCGTCATCCGCTAGCATGGACTTTAGGGACAGCATGTCGGGAGAGACTTTTTCGATTTGCTCTGCAAAATAAGGAAAATTGAGTTAAAGCTTTGAAGGAAAAACAATAAATACGGAATGAATATGCGACGTAACATAATTCAAGGACGGTTATTACGGAGGTATGTGTTTCGGACATCGGCACTTCCCAGGAGGAGCCTGTAGGAGAATCCCTTGAGGGCTTTTGAGGCCGACTGCATGGCACTCAATACCTCCACGTAATGAGAAGAAAGTTCGCTCTCCTCGGTGTAGTAAGCACGGCTCAGCAGCAGGAAGTGCTCGTGTGACCAACTGGTGGGGAATTTTGTGAACCCCTCCTTATTGAGCCAGAAGACCGACTTATTTGATTGAACTCGAACCCGCGTGTAGTAATGTTTGAAAGAACGCCCGTCGACCTTAGCGGATTCGGTGTATGACTTGAAGTTTACTACCCTTGAGTCACAACGGAGCGTTATGAACCCAAGGCCGCCCTTCTTATTGGCACGGCGGACCACTTGGCAGTAGTAGAATAGCTTGGCCACAGTGGCAGTGAAGTTGAAGTGCTCCCGAGAATTTTGAGAGCACGTACTAGGCCCCAGCCATTAGGATACAATTGTGTAGGGGCGCAGTCCAGGAAACGGAGAACGGCCATCTGAAACTCCGTCATTGGGAAACAGACTCCTAAGTTTTGGAAGACGAAGTCGTACATGTAGACCGACCTCTCGTCTGGGACCCGATGACAGACCCTCTCCATTGGGCGGGGGGCAAGGATAAGAAAACGTCCTTTATACTTCTTGTCGGAGTAAATTTTGCAGCGGAGTGTAACTGGGTTTCCCTCTTCATTTGCATGATGCGAAGGGATGTTCAAGAACTCCTCCTCGACCCAGCAGTACGGTTTTTCTCTGTTCAGTTTTTCCTAATTCAGCCGGTGTGCCACGACATTGACACACCCTTCAGCAGTTCGTAGAATCAAAGTTTTCCCAGAACCAAGAATTTCCATGATACCCGATGCGCGATGGAATGCTTGGGTACTGTGGTAGAAGGAAACATCGTCAGAGAGGTAACCTTCATCGCTTGACCCATCGTCAGAGCAGCTGGTAGCCCTCGAGTCAAGGGGATCCTCAGGGCGGCGCCGAACAACTGGCGCTCGCGAGGAGGAAGTTTCAACCCTCTCTGAGCGACGAGGCCCAGCCACAAGAAAATTCACAGGAATCCTTCCACCACGGTGGCTAGAGGGGGCACGAGAGCTCAGACTCCCCCTGTTTGAGGTACCAGCGCTGCTTGTCCTAGGGCGCATGGTTGAAGTAAAATGACTAAAAATGATATGGAGGTAAGGGATAAGAGGTTACCTAAAGAAGGAAGAGCTTTGTGAAGAGAAAAGGCAGCAGTGGAATCTTCAGAAATTTAAGCAGAGGTTCACTAAGCTTGATGACGGAAGTAAATTCCAAAACTTGTTAAGTGACCCTTTTATAGGTAACGAAGAAGTACTATGTTCAACCAAGAGTCGCGACGTTTATTTCAAAACGCAACCTTTCAGATGCAAACGACTTCGTCGTTTCATCACTTAAAGCGCAAAAATAGTAACGCTTCAGGAAAAGTTTCAAATGAAACGGGCCTGTGGAAGTTAAAATCCAGGCCCAATAAGCCTAACCGACGGTTACACTCTTGGGTAATGATGGTTCACGTGTTAAAAAGGGCATTTAATGTCCAATCATTTCAGACGCATTTAATGCACCTCAACAACTATTCGAATACCTAGAGTTTCAATTTCCAAAAACTCTTGGGATTTCCCCCGCTGCGAATCCTTGTCTGAATCCGTTGTGAAGGCATCAGAAGAACGGTTACTTGATCTACAGAGCGGATGCGTTGGTAAGAAACCAACACGCATTTAGCAAAGAGTTTTTAGAAGGAACTTCTGGAGTGATTTACCGGCATCCAGACTTCTCGAAGACTGTACAGCTCATATGAGCAACTTAACAGTCCCTCACATAAGCTAGGGGACAAATGATCCGGTCTGGATACCGGTCCCTAAAGTTATGACGTCAGAGTGACCGCTTAGAGGAGTGACCGGTGTAACAGGAAGGCAGTGCCACATCGGTTATCCGTTGTCACCTCATCCGTTCTCACTTCATCGAATGCTTCATCCGTCCTCGCCACGATGATGCTTCATCCGTTCTCATTTCCACGACGTGTATAACCGTTTGCCTCAGGATCACTATGAGACAAGATTTCATTATAACTTATCAGTGAAGATACCCTGCATAGCGGAATGTGTCTATGTCAATTATCACAGAGAGTAAGTACCATTGTCAGCGAAATATACGGAAAGGTGATTATCCTCCATCCCTATCACAGGATCGTACTCTGATAATTGACCTACCCCCTGACACACTCTGAGTACTGAGTCGTATAGATTGACACACTCTACACGCTATCAGAACCAAGGGGCCCACTTGCATCCAACGATTCATTTCCTACGTTCAACTATAAATAGCCTATTCCAATACACATGCGAGGACACGTTGTTCTATCACACATTTTTACTATTGCATTGCTTGAGTATTCGCTGAGTTTCATAACACCCTTCTGACTTGAGCGTCGGAGAATCTTCGCAGGTAGCACCACCTTTCGCCCCCTTTCAACGTGAAACTCTGGTGTGAAGGATCTCCAGGACAACAAGACCGGTTTCTCCCACTGAGAGGCCGGATTACAATACCGGATACCCACTGTACCGGTGTACAAACCCTAAAACACCTAAACTTTTGTGACTGGTCCCACACCGGATCCTAGACCCCGGTTCAGACCAGTTCAAAACATATCAACTATTAAATCCAAATCAAATTATATTTAAATATTCCACCCTGTTCCTAAATATTAGACTTTTTTCAAAAAAAAAATTGACACGTGATATAAGACCTTCTTTCAAATTTCAATGTCATTAATTATTTTTTTACTTAAATACCCTCAATTAATGTATAACTTTTATTGGAATCAATATAATAATAAATGATATACCTCAATTAGATTATTTATCTCAAATGATAATTGAGTAGTAAGAAAGAGAGACTAAATGAAAAGAATAAACAAAAAAAATTTAATGATAAATGATAATCACTTTAAGGACAATTTTAGAAAACTACTACAAAATTTAAAAAATTAATAATTTTAACTAAATTAACAAACTTTTTTAAATATATATGAATTAAGTAAAAAATATTATATTTAGACACTCTACTATCTTTTATTTTATTAACAAATTACGCACCGATTCATTAACTAGTTTTTTCTATTTGAAATCTCATCTCCGCGAGTTTTTATTTCATTGTAAACTAGGAGCACAGGTGAAGGTGCTGGATTCACCGTCATAGGCGAAGCTGTGAGCGCGTGGACACGCCCTCTCGAAGAACATCGACTAACAACTACGTTTGCATTGCACGTATTAAGCGCCACTGCAGCAGTACTGCGCGCCATGCGACGGATTGATTCAATTTCGTGCACTCTTTAGGTCTCGGCAATAGTTACCCTTCATACTTCATACCTGTTTCCATTTTCATCTTCACTCTCTCTCAAACTAAGGTATGTTATTGTTTATCTATGGTGATTTTCTTATGACCGTGTTTGCCCTGTTCTTGATTGTCGTACTTATTTACGTGAGCGTTCGTCTGCTGGTAATTTTATCCCTTAATTTACTGTTTTGTGTTTTGTTTAGAACATTGCTAGTTGGGTGTTTGATAAAATGACCCCAAGACGCTACTATGTGCACTTTGCAATACGCAATTCGCATGCCTTGAAACTTGATTGATTTAAAGAACAATTGGTGTCTAAAAATAGGAATCTAAATGATAGAGCAGCTGCTGACCATGCTTTGTTCTTGGCAAGCTTGCTCTTTTCACACTGAATAAAGAATAATTAGTGTCCAAACCAAGTATATTGATATAATTGCTGGCATCACCTTGTGTTATTATATATTTGACTTGGTAAGTATATTCTCTGCTTCACAAAATGAGACCGGTCAATTTCTCCTACAATCATTTTTTTTTCAGGGTTTGATTGATGATAACAATTACAATAGTAACAAATATCATAATACAATGATTTCCGTAGATTGGTTTCCTTGCTATGGTAGTTTAGTGGATCTCTTTCTTCAAAACTCCTATATTCTAAACATTGTAGATTGGACCTGTATGATTTATGCTGGAAATAACTGTTACCTTTATGCAAGGTTGACAAAATCGGGATCTCATATTGAATCATAAAGGGGTGGAAAAATCACAAATCATGGAATCATAAATCAAATCGTAAGATTTTACTTATTATGCACATACATGTTTATATGCATATAAATTTCATATATACATGCATATAAAAACATATTCAAAGATCATAAATCTATTAGAAAGACATCATAAACTTACATAAAACATCCATAACGCATAATTCATAACATAAGCCATAAAGTAGGTTCATAACTCACAAGTTTTAACTTCTAGTCTCAAACAAACAACAATGTAAACATTCTAAAGCATAATCCTAGCATTTATAGGTCTAATCTAATCTAACAACTTAAGCACATTATAATCATGAAGAAAGGGATCCATCACTTGCTCTTGAACATCATCTAAAACAGGTCTTTTAAACTATTTGGCCCATTTCAGAAAAATCGTGAAAATCTTAAGATTTTACTTGTGATTTCACTACAATTTTGCTCAAATGTGATTTTTCACCCAATTTAAATCACCAGAGATGGTAAAAATCATAAAATCATACAATGTTATAATTTTACTCCTGATTTTGTCAACCTTGCCTTTATGTATTGTGCTTTCAGAGTGTGAAAGCACTCTGCCCGGTTGACAAAACTGTTAGCAGCTGAAAAGGTACAATAGCGAAATTGATTTTCATTTCCTTCTTTACAGTAGAGTCAAAGTTATATTAAGACTTTAGAATGTCGTTAATACGGTCTAGTACTATAGGCTTCTCATTCTTTTAGTGTGGGATTCATCTTTATATTCTGAAGGCCTTACGAATTATGCAGTGTGATGTTCTTCATCTCTTATTTTTGTAGGGCTAATCTTGGTTTTTTTCTTTGATTAAAGTGCCATTAGGCCTGAATGGTGTCTATGGAAAACTTTGGCTGTATTTCACCTTTAAATGTCGACATAATTTGAACTTAATTAGATAAATTTGTTATTCTTAAATGTCTAGGATGAGAGCTTTAATTTGAAAAATTAATGAATAATATGGCACTTGTGAGAGTGAGTCATGAGTCATCTATCTGCCTGTGAGACTATGGGTCCAGCAACTTGCATTTGCACAGATAAAACTGGAATGTTGACCACTGTTATTTTCACTCTTTGATTCGAAAATTATTATAAGATTTATGTTTTGGTGGCTGTAGTAGGATGCAGACCTTGCAAATTTCCTGTGATGTTTTCCTTAATTATTTTGTTAAGATATATGCAAAATGCAACGAATTGTATTCTATTAGTGTATTTTGCTAATACTTATGCATGGTGAAGCATGTATATAGCCATTTGGAAGAATAATTTTGGTTTTTATTGAATTCTAATTTGAATTTAGACTTGTGTCCCATATTTTTTAAGGTGAGTCTTTTCTTCTATTCTGATATTGTTGATATGTTAAGTAGAATAAATTATGGTTTAAATACATGAATAGAATGAATTGAATTAACTAAAATTCATAGGGAAAAAACCAGTCCTTTAAAACGAGATTTTAGAAAGAAAGAACCAGCTCTAAAAAACTGGATTTTAGGGAAAACAAAAGTTTTGAAAACCAGTCTTGGGTTAAAATAACTAGCTTTTCCTTTTCTTTTTGGTTAAAAACCAGTTTCAAAAACCGGTTTTTGGTTTTGAAAACTGGTTTATGGTTCAAAAACTGGTTTAAGGTTCAGATCCAGTTTGAAACCAATTTTAAATTGGTAACCGGTTTTTAACTGTTTTCAAACTGGTTTTGAGAAAGCAAATTGGTTTTTTAACTTGGACCATTTAGTAGGTGTGGTTTTATAGTAGACTACTCCATGCCCTGCCCTACAGTCCTAAATGTAATTTGTAAACCATATGTTTTGTTAAATATGTTAATTAATTATATTTTATATCCACAATCTGTAAAATTTTAATTACTGTCATCATCGCTATTTATCTTACTTGGACTTTATCTGAATATACATATTTACTGGAAGACAAGAATTCAAAGAACTAGTATTAGTGCCAATAAAGGAAGATAGTTTGCGTATTTGGAAGAAAAAAGCAATTTCCTTTGGCGTGCCTCTTGAATGAGCATACTATGGGCATCACCGATGGCTTCAATTTCAAACAGTTACCGAAATTAGCGGTGGTCATTGTATTATTGTTAAATGAATCAGTGATATTTTGTGGATTGTCGTAGTGTAGTTATTAGTTAAAAATCGGCAATTCAGTTATGTGTTGCTTTTGATGGCAAGGATAGGAGAGTTAATGGGAGTGATCAAGGATGGCACCATCTCAGGTGTTCTACCAGACCCTCAGGGATTTTTGGTGCACTATCCTGCTTATCCATCATCCATCTCCCGAGCTGTTGACACTCTTGGGGGAATTCAAGCCATCCTTAAGGTACTACCCAGTACCCACCCTTTCTTTCTTCACACTCACTTCAATTTCTCATCATTTTTGGTTGCGGGGTCACATTTGTAGGCTCGCAGTTCACAATCGAATAAATTAGAGCTCCATTTCCGCCCTGAAGACCCTTATTCACACCCAGCATTTGGGGAGCTTCGTCCTGCCAACACTTTACTTCTTAAAATATCCAAGACAAAACCCCCACATTTTCATGATGCCGAAGCTTCTAACAAATCTGGAATGGAAAATAAGGTGCAAGCAAATCAAGCAGAAAGCCAGAATGATGAAGAGGCAAATCTTTGTGCTGATATCGTTGCTCACATTCCTGAGGCTTATTTTTTTGATGGTTAGACACTTGGAATGGGCTTGATTTTGATGATTTTGTGCAAGAATTATTTAGCTTTATGCAAATTCTTATGCTAATTATCTGGTTTCTTTTTGTTTTGTGGTTCAAAATTACGAAGGAATGGCTGACTACCAACATGTTATTCCTGTTCATGCTGATGTTGCCCGGAGGAAGAAGAGAAACTGGTCAGAGCTAGAAGAACCACACTTTGGTGAATATTTTGTTTCAATGTTTTTGTAATATCAACTTAACGTTTGAGGTGTGTTTAATGTATATTTGACTAAGTTAATGGCTTTTATTGTGTTCTGTAACAGATAAGGGTGGTCTTATGGATCTGGATCATGAGGATGTTATGATTATAGTGCCTCCAATTTTTGCTCCAAAAGATATGCCCGAAAATTTAGTGTAAGTTTGTCTGACATTTCTTATTTAGTGAACAAATACTTTTTTAAGGGAAAAGGCTTGGATCAGCATGGATGATACTATGCAGTATACGATACCGTAAATTGTTTACACACATTATGACTAGGACAGTTTTAATCTTCATGATGAGGAAAGATCTGGAGATTCTCTTAAATGGATATTGATTGTGTTTTTCTATTATTATTTTTTTTCTTGAGCTCTTCTAGTTCCTTTCTAGTTTTCTTGATTTTGTTCAGTTATTATTATATAGCTTGTCATCTTGTGTACATTTATAGTGCCTTGCCCCTGGGATACCCTTTAGTAAGGCTTTACATATTGTCCATGCATGTGTCTGTGGCTTGCAGGGCAGACTAGATTCTTAATATTTAAGTTTTTACTATCTTCATATATTTTCTCACCACTGATGGATTGGGGGGCGGCAATGTAGTTCATAGTCCTACTATACTTTGTTTTTCTTTAGTTATGTCATTTACGTTATATTTGTAAGTTGTCTACATCATATGTTTCTTTCCTTGTCATTTGTGACCTTTGTTTGTTATCATTGTGAAGTTCTTACTGGCAATTTCATCTTTTGTTAACTTGGAAGTGACTCAGTCATTTTCTTATTTCAGCTTGAGACCGCCTACCATATTGAGTTCAAGAAAGAAACAGGAGGAAGTTGTGCAACCCCACTTTGAGCTCCAGGTAAGAATAATTCAAATAAACTTCTTAATAGGATGTAGGCATGCATAGTAACCTTCGGTACATATGGATGATTGATCGAAGTCTCTTTGACTATATCATTGACAGTTACTTGTTTGCAAAATCCTCAATAGTGTCACTTCTTTCAGGATTATTATTGATTAGTATTACCCCATTTGTTGGTTCTACAACTACAACTTTATATCATCTTGGCATTCCGTACACTATAAACATGTAAATACCTTTAGGTTGTGTTCCTATTTAAAATTGGAATGTTGTAATAATCTTAAAATTCTTCCTTGTCTTCCTATTTAAAATTCTCTATCCAAACACAACCTGATTTTTGGAGGGGAAAAGAAACTACATTTATGGGAAAACAGGTTAGAGTTAGATACACCTAAAGGAGGACCAGATATACTCCAAAACTAAAGGGTTACATTATGTCATACACTGCCATAAAGTATTTGCTTCCTTGTTTTTTTCCTTTAACAGGGACAACTGCCCCCAAGTAGAGGGAGTGAGGGACACATCATACAGTCAGCAAGAATGCTGAAAACGTTTCGGTTTTGAAAGAAAAGCACCTTAACAATACAAAACTAAGTGGAAGTGGCAATATTTTCTAAACTAGAATTGTATATAAAACACATTTTGGACGAAGAAGTAGAAGACTCGTAGGATTCTATGTTACTTGTCCTGTCAAGAACTGCTATTCATATAAAAGACTTGAACTTAGAGGGAGTGAGTTTATGAAGTAGGGTCCTTCAATAGTTAGGACTTTAGGGACTGCATTAGAAGCTAAAAGAAAGATTTACAAGATAACAAACTGGAAGAATCCAAATTCAAACTCTCCTGTCTAAATCAGTAGAGAAATTAAAAGGATATAATAAAATTAAATGGGCTTGTAATTGAGTGGCTTATGCATAATTCAAGTGTTTGTAAAAGCAAAATTCTGAATAAATTTGGGGTTTGACCAAAAGAATCATTTATAATGGTTGTGAATTATGCTGCTGAGTAGAGAGATGATAGAGATGTAAAAGCTTCAAAGAACGGAATAACTCATTTCCTCTGAAAAATTTAATATTTTTGTTCTATTTCTAGTAAAACATTGTTACTTAAATAGCAGTTTATCTTCTAGATGACTTTTTTAAGGTGGAAAAAGTTAATTTGACATTTTCTTTCCAGCCACTGATGGAAAAGATCACATTCTAAAAATATGTAGGTTCTAGGTGATATGTATCTGAATATCAATGATAATGGATTCTATATATTTTTTATGTGGATGTCATCATTCATATGCAATATTTTTAGCAAGAAAACATTATTGTTGTGATGTTGTTTGCAGATGGACATGGAGCCCGTTCTCGCTATTGATTTTGACATCAAAGATATCCTTTTCTCCATTGGTAGCATAATTTGAACTTATTGAAGTTGAAGAGTTCTACGTGATTATAGTATGCCTATTCTTATTGTTTTTGCTAGGGGCGGCAATTGAGTGGATTTGATAAGATTTGAGTTGAATGTATGATGAACGGGTCCATTTATGATTCATTTTAAAATTTATTGAAAAAATCCAAGACATTTATAACTTGTTCAGAAAAAATCATCCAATTCATCAATCAACTATCCTTCTTTGGGTTGATATCCATCCATCCATTTAAAATTACATTATATTCTTTTTTATTTCTTAACAAAGTACTTCTTATTTTCTTTCTCATCCTTTTTCATTAAATTATACACTTTATATACTATATATGTATATATATATATATATATATATATATATATATATATATATATAGTGTGTGTGTGTGTACACCGTCCGTACATACATACATACATACATCATAGTAGTCAATCGTGGCGCGTCGCGGCCGCGATCGTGGCGCGTCGTCGCGCCGCGGAGCAATGGTAGGATGGGGCTTTCGCGGTCCGCATTGCAGAGATGGGTGAGATCGCGGCCGTCGCGGCGCGATCGCGCCGTTGCGGGTTACGGGATGTCGCGGCCGCACCAGCGTGATGCATCCAAAACTGCGTTATTTTGGAATTTTTAAGGGCAAAACCATTAGTTTCCTTTCCCCCTTTTTAATCTAGGTTACATTTCTGATTCTCCACTTCTTTCTTCTTCTCTCCTTTTACTTCTCTGCTCACCCACTCCCCCAAAACAACACCCATGGCTGGCTGACCTCCGGCAACCCTTCCCTGACCTCCGGCAACCTGCACATCTCTTCCAACAACCTTGTATCAGCTCCGGTGAACCCACATTACCACCTGAGTCTGCAGCCACCTACAACCAGCTGCTGCCACCTCCGAACAGCCTTCCACCAGCTGCTGCCACCTCCCAAAGTCTCCCTCTCCCACCACTTGCTGCCACCTCTAAACAATGGCAAACGTCGGTGAAGATTTTCATTTTTTAGTTCACTCTTCACTACTTCACCTCCTAACTTATTATGTTTCCTATCTTGTTATTTTTTTGTTTTAGTAGTTTTGGATCATGTTGGGAGTCTTGAGACAATGTTTTCATTCCTATAATCTTGGTTTTTAATTATCTAGTATGCATTTGAAGTGTTTTTAGTTATATTTCTCTGTTTTTTAAAGTGATTCTGCATATATATATATATATATATATATATATATATATATATATATATGTTTATGTGTTCCCCCGCGATAGAATCAAATAGCGTCCGCGATTTGCTCCGCGACGCCGCGATCCCAGTTTAGGGGTCGGCCGCGACGCGACGCGATCCGGGATTGACTACTATGACATACATACATACATACATATATATACTTAAATATATGTGTATGTGTGTGTGTGTCTGTATATAATATACACTATATATATAGTATATAATATATATCTGACATATATGTACTATATATAAAATGTATATACATATACATATCTATATACTATATAGTATGTGTGTGTGTGTATATGTACACATCAAATATCAAATATGATATACGTTGGAACAACCAAGATGCAGGAAGTAAAAAATGTAATTTTGCCAGTGATCAACTGATACCTAATGGGACTTGTTATACTGTAACAACTTGTACATATAGCAAATGTGTGCATGTCTTAATTTGCAAACTGATAAAGAAGATATTTATTTCTCTCAAGTTGTCCTGTCATGCAATGTTCTATATGCCACTTACTGAGCATAATACAAGCTATTTGTTGTTACATTTGAACTATTACTTGATTAAGTTTAGCAAAGTTCTGACATAGGAAGTTACTCTTTCAACGATGTCCTTGTAAATTAGTACTATATTTGAGTATCCCTTCCTTGTTGATTTTCCCTGAGTGTCTATAAATTTTGTAGGAGGTTTTCTTTGTGTTGATGTTTCTTTCATTTTTTTGAGCATAATTACGGTCAACGGTTTTGCAATGAAAACAATGTTGTGATATACTGCAAAAATATTGCACTTTTGTTGCTCCGGTTTTACTTAGCTTTCTTACAGATTCCTAATAAAGTGAATTGGGAGGAATATATACCACAAGGCTCAGATCAGTGGGAGTCACAGATGGTTGTATCTAGAATGTTTGATGAGCGGCCTATATGGTCCAAAGTCTCACTTACTGAACGCTTACTTGATAAGGGCTTAAGCTTTTCGCATGGTGGGCTCAGAAGGTACTGAAGCAAATTCTACTGAAAAGCTTTTGAACTTGCCAGTTGCACCATTGAATTGCTAAACCTGATAATGATTGAGTGAACTTCCATTCTCTATTTCAGGCTTCTGTGTAGAATTTCTTACTACTTTTCCAGTGGACCATATCTAAGGTTCTGGATCAAGAAAGGATATGATCCGCGCAAAGATCCTGATTCTCGCATGTAAGACCTACTCCTGACTTCTGAATAATCTCTTGGATCTTAGTCATACTTTTACCCTCAAAAGTATTTGGTTCCTATGAGAAATATCTGATGTATTATTCAGTTTGGAAATATTAATAAATTAATAGTATGTTGTGGTATCATGTCTTTTGTAGCTGTTAAATGAATATTGAGTCTAACTCAATCCTAAAAGCTAACTTATAAAATGAGAATTACCCTCAACTTTATATACTTTTGGTTGGCCATATCTCTAGTCAATATAGGACTTTCAATACATCCTCTCACATCCAGGAATGAACGTTTGGAGTGTGGACAAATACGGGTGGCCCAATAACGTGAGCCTTACAACGCCTCCCTCATGGGTGGCCCAACAACGTATCTAGGATAAGATCTTATACCATCTTAAATTTGGGTATTAGGCCTAACTTAATTCTAAAAACTGACTCATAGGATGAGGATTGCCTAGTATCACCTCATATTAACTAGAGATATGACCAATCAAAAATATATAAGGTGGAGAGTAATCCTTATCCTATGAGTTAGTTTTTAGGATTGGGTTAGGTCAAATACCCATATTTAACAGTAGCCTTCAATTCATAGGTAACAATGAAGAGCTAGATTAATTATGAGAATCATGATCATTCTAGGAGCCTGCCTAACGGTTGTGTCATGACCAACAAAGATGCAGGGAGTTGGTGCCCGCATATTTTGAACTTTGAAAATATCTTGCTCAATATCCGGAGAAAGGGATAGTTTATTGCCTGCTGAAATTTCAGACTGATTTGTTTGTAAAATGCTGAATCAGTTTTTGACCCTTAACTAGAATATGGTTAGCATGAATGAATTTATCTGGACTATGAAATGTCTCTCACTGGTGGTCTGTGCTTTTATGCAACCAACTCCAATAAGCCTCCTATGATATTAACTTGTGAAAATATTGAATCTTTACTCACCTTGACACAAAAAAAAAGTGAACAATTTATACATATTTCCCAAGATGCAGGACCTTCATTATTGTTTTTATTTTACTGAATTTTATTGGTTTTATGTTTTTCGGGAATTGGATCTACAATCTATTGACTATGTAGATTTTGGGTTTAGCAGTTATCAAAGAATTGATTATAGAGTACCCATCCCATTACGAAGTTACTGTGATGCTCATTCAGCCAATAAGTAAGTCTTTTTCTTTAAAACTGCTTACTGTAATTTGGAAGAATTTTCATACGTGTTTTTGCACAAGAAAGAGGAAACAGAGAATCGCAATGTAGATTAATATATACTGACTAACACAATAGAAGAGAAAAAGACCTCTTAAAACTTACTACAAATTTGCAGACTGCTCGGTTGATATATGATTCCTCATTTGTCCTTTCATGCAGGTTAAAACATAGATGGGAGGATATATGTGCCTTCCGTGCTTTCCCCTACAAGTTCCAGACTTCGTTACAGTTATTTGAGCTTGTTGATGAATATATTCAATCAGAAATAAAAAAATCTCCATCACAGGCAACTTGCACTGTACGTTTTTTATATGACTATTTAATATCCAACTTTTGATGTTGACATAGTATCTCATATTTTGCATAGACACATTTGGTGTTGCCCATGCATTTAAGAGACATAAAATGCTTTACCCTGCTGTTGACATGTTTCATAATTTTCTTATCCCCCTAGCATGAAGGTACTGGTAAAACCTTATGACCTATCTATGGCTCGTTTCCCCCCTTTTCTTGAATAATCAATGAATCAATAGAATCTTATTCTATTCTGAAGTTTTGTGCATATTAGTTTAGTTCCTATATTTATGTCACAATAGATTAAAAATACAAAAATTTCCTTGATTTTATCTTTCTTGCTTGAAGTTACTATAAGAAGATCCATTAATTATCTAAGTTGCATCTAAATGCTACTTTTGCAGTTTGCGACTGGGTGGTTCTCACAACATGTGATCAATTGTATTAGACAACGTCTTATGGTGAGGTTCCTATCAGTATTCCCCAAGCCTGGTGCAGAGAATTTACTCAAAGATGCCACTTCAAGATTTGAAAAATTGAAGCGGGAGTGCGGTAAGAATTTCAAGAAGCTTGATGAAGAGGAATTCCAGCATGCTAATTCAGGTAATGTCTCTTTTTTCTTTTCTATTTTTTCATGATTCTTTCATTGATATTGCTCTAGTAAAGCAATAGAGCCAACAAGTGTAGTGAGAAGAATCAATCAAAATTTAAAATTTATAAACCGCTTTTAAGCTTTTTCACAGTTCCTATGCCTTTTTCACACTTCCAATTTTTCAGCAAGTCCCTACGTAACACTTATTTTGAGTATTATATGACCAAAAACTAAGGGAGAATTATATCTAGATTTTTTTGAGGGCTAGTTTTTAAATTTGTTTCCTGACAGTGTTATTTGTATGAAAAAATAACTTTCATTTTGAAAATATCGCTTATAAAATTTTGTATTATGTTTGTTTAAGCTTTCAAACAAATCCAAATTTTTTAAAAAATCAAATCTATAATACTTATGAATATCTACTTTGAACTATTTATAAAAAATCTGAAATCATAACTAACTTTGAAAATAAAAAAAAAATGCTTTATATCATAGCAATCAAGAAAAAATGTCTTGAAATAATTTTTTTAAAAAAGTCTCATTTAATTTAATTTGTTATCTGATATGATTGTGAACCAATTATCATAATTTTATATATTTTTAAAGCTTAAATTACCATTTTCTTGTCTCAAATGATATTTTAATTGAGCAAATTGATAAATATTTTGGATTTGAAACATAGCAGTGGAAGAGAATGAAGAACCTGGCAATGTTGAAGATGAAGAGGAGGCAATTGAGGGTAATGATAGTGACGAGGAATGGGAAGAAGAGCTTGATCTGGTAATTCTAATCTATATTTTCTGCTTTCTCATTATATATTGTTGATAGTGCTTTTAAATTGACTATATTCTAATTTATGCTGTTGTGACACGTGTAGGAAGGAGATAATGAAATGCCTTTGCCCCCTCATTCTTGTATCCTTTTTTATTAAACTCTTTAAATCTAGTCATGTACTTTTAAATTATTGCATGACATAAAATTTTCATATAAGATTATGATAATGAAAAATGGAATTTCCATAAATTAGGCCACCTCAGTGCCGCATTTTCAAAATTTTCATGCAGAAGTTAATGCTTCATTTTGTGAAGCCATTGATTTGATTAACATTGAACTTGCTGACTGGTACAATGGATTTTTATCTTATAACTTAGTTCTTATTGAGGTTTTCAACTGGCACTATTGAATTCCTTCATAATATTCAGATCTCAACATGGAGAATATTTCAAGGACTCATTTACAGGAGCTTTTTGGTAGCTTTCCTTGTGATGAAATTGGTGGTGGCGAAGTGCAAGTAAATGACAGTGATGAAGAATATCACATATATGAAGAAAATAGCGATGAGAATTACTCTGACGAATGATTACTGACATTTAGAATTATCAAGTGCACATATTTCTTCTAGAATTGCTACTAGAAAGGTCCCTTAGTTTAGAGGAGCATCAATGTAAAGTTACATAAGAGAGTAAATGTCATCTTTAGAGTATTCTTTTGGGATTATCTCAGACGAGTCCAAAAATAGGTTATATTGTGACCTCTAGTTAGTCAAGGATTTAATGTAACTAACATCACCTTGGCTATCCCTGGGAAACAGCTTCTAGTTAGAAAATAATTTGTTCAATTATAATCGGTGTATGTTTGGATTGATTTGGAAAGTTAAATTATAATTTGAAAATTATTTTTGTACCTAATATATCTAAATATCATGATATATATAATAGTCGAAATAATCTCCAAAAAAATCCCTCCAAACTCATTCATAATATCCAAACTTTTGGCTTATGTAGTTATAATTTGATTTTGACAGGAATTGTCGAACCAAATGCAATAAATTTGCCTTATCTAAAACTTACCCAACATGAGTGATATCAAAATCCTAATTAACTTTTTTATTATTAATTTTTTGTATCCCAACTTCTTTTATTTAAAAGAAAAAAGAATTCAGGAGTTTTTTTTTCTTAGGGTTTATGAATCCAGGCTGAAACCAATTCGAAGGGAAAGGCTGAGACAACCTTGCATTATCCTTTTTGGGCTTGCCATACTTTATTTACTATTTATATGACATACCTTATATGTTTTTTTTTTCCTTCTCTGCAAGAGTTACCACTACCTTGTCTTATATTGGATATATAACTTTTACAATATTAACTTGTCTAAAATTATTTGTTTATATAATTCAATATTTAATTACATGTTTCAAAATACATTTTTATTAACTAATTGGTTGTGGGTTGTGATTCAATTAGCGGCGTAGACTAAAATTGTGAACAATTCTGAGTTTGATCCTCATTAAACACATTTAACAGGACGAGCAAAGAGTTTGAATTTTCTCCAAATGAGGACATTTGTGGTTAATACAAAAATAAATTATATTCTTATTAATAATGCAATTTGATTGTTTCTCTATAAAATCTCTAACCTAATTCTCATTATTACACTAGTACAACTCACTCATTTGGCTATGTTACCAACATCAATAATTTTATTAAGATGTGTGCTTAACTTTAAACAGCATGTAATATGAGATGGAAGTAATATAAATTACTCACTTTGATGCTTTTTATAAGATTCTTTTAAATTTACAATATTCATCTTTTTTACAACACAGCTTATTAGTTAAACTCCTCTAGATATCAATGTGATATGAAAATCCACTTTCTTTTATTAAGGATAATTTTAGAAGTATAAAAAAAATAATTAATCAGTTTAATATATTTAATTAAAATAACTAAATTTCTTCATTTGTATAAAGATATAAAAATTACAAGATAATTTTTTCAGGTTATCCTAAACACACTCCAGCTATACCAGCCAAGTGGATAGACCAAATCATACAGCTATTCCTACAACGTTCATCTTGAATGGGTCTCGTCGAAAATGAAGCCCAATTGAATCCACTTTGGCCCACTAACGAACAGAAGAAGGCTTTTTCTACTTAATTAAGCTAGGCATTTCTTAGTAAAAAAAGCTAGGCATTTTATAACGGTCTATTAGAAATCCGGTATATCCTTCTTAAGTCTAGGGAACAAAAGGATTTGATGTTAATGTCCAATCTGATGTCTTTTCAATGTGAAATGTGAAATATGATGTCATCTAAAGAACACTTTGATGTTTAAATTAGTGCAGTGTTATATTGAAGCTTAAATATACATGATTGGAAAAAATGTACCTTAAGTCATGAATGTTTGGTAGATTTTTTTTGTAAACCACAGGGAAAACATGTTTGTATTTCTCATAGAGTACAGAGAAAACATGCTACTAGCACAGTAATTCCTAATACTACCCTAGGTATTATCCAATATGACACCAGTATAGCTAGTGCCTTCTTAGCTATACTAGCATCATAGCCTTGCCTCTCAATATATGGACTACACTAATGATCATACCCTAAGGTGTAATTATGACATCAGAATCTACAAGTTACATCTGGTATGAGTATGAGGATATCGACATCACTATCTTCCCAAATTAATAATAGTTAAGAAAAAAACAAATCTAAATAGATGGTGACAAAAAAAAATTAATGATTAATGGTATAAATATGAAGTTGATCTTATAATGTAATGTATAAATTTAAATCCTCCTGGCTACCACTTCAGCCTAAAAATCTTCCTATGCACTACATGGTGAGAAAAAAATTACATGCACTAATGTCTTGAAGATAATAAATACAGTTACTTTTTCCATTTAATACTTGCATAAAGTATTAGGAGAATTATTGGTAAAAATATAATAATACTTTACCCTGATAAAATAATAAAGTTCTCAATTAAATGTGATATGTAGCATACTATGAAGATCAATGTCTATAATCTTTGTAAATAGTTATAAGTATGAAGTGAGGTGGTTTTTACCCCACCAGTGATTTCACAAAAACAAAAATATATTCATTAAATGCATAATTCCCTTTGTCCCAACCCCTCCCTAACTTCACTATTGTTTTTCATAGGTGGTAGTTGAAGAAATTGGTTGCAGTTAACTGATACATATTTGGTCTTGCCACTTCATTTGCAGATATTTGACAGGTTGCTGTAGAACCATCATAATATATGGTTAAGTAATCATTAGCACTAATTCCAAAACTTTATTGCAAGTGCTTATGCTTTTAAAACTTTTAGATAATGTGTTTCAGTGTTTTCATTGCTTTTGGTCTCTCTATTTTAGAAATAAATTAGGGGTGAAGTTCATTCTAGTATTTTAAAATCACTTCTCATATATCTAAACATATAGAAATATCAATAATCTTTATAATATTCGATTGCCAAATTAATTAATTTTTAAAAATAATTTCCCCAAACACACCCCTTTTATTGCTCAACTTTCAATGATTAACGTATGCAGTTGTGCAGTGCACAATTACAACTAAAATAATTATGTGGCTAATGGGACCAAGATGGGGTAAATTGGATAGTAGATTAGAACAATGACTCTGAAAGTGACTAGAAAATGGGATGAGTATGACAATTGACAAGCATGCTTTTATTATTATGGATATGCAATTTAGCTTCAAAGGTCTTATTCTTTCAAATACAAGCACATATTCATATTACTGTCAATTATTAAATCATTTGTATAAAGACCTTCTATTCATCTATATTCTCACTTAATGTTGGTTAGCATTGCAGATTTATTTTTATCTTATTTAACTTGATATTTTGGAAGGAAGGAAAATGAAATGGAGGAATACATTCAGAAAGAACTTGAGAGGAGGGAATCAAAATAGCTTTTGATTCCTTATATATGAAAGTGAGAAGTATTTTCTTTGTCTTATTACTGTGGTTTTGATTTTTTTTCCCCCAAAACTATTTTCGTTTTAAGAATTAAAATGTAATTAATTTATATTTTTTAATTGTATTTTATAATTAATACATATTTTTCTGCCACATTTTATTTGATCACTGGATAAGATTTAAGAAGTGGAGACATTATTTATTACCAATAAAATAATATAATTAAATGAGGATATTTTAATCCATATAAACTCAAATAATTATATATTTAATGATTTCTTAATGTGTGAACAATGTTAAAGACAATAGTTCTCAAACGGAAGAAATATATTATGTCATTAAAATATCTTTATTCATATTTCGAAACCCAAAATTGAATTTTTGGTGTGTCCCAAATAATTTATCATCCATCACAATAATTAATATTAACTTATAAACATCTCAAAAAATAAAAGAAAACTAATTAATTAAAAATTTTAAGGCAGCTCCATAGCTAACCTAAGAAATCGAATCCCGGAACTATATGATATAAAAGTAAAGACATAAAAAGTAAATTTATTTTAAAATATATGGCTTTTCTCAAATTAGGATTTCTCGAATCTCCTTGGAAACCAAATAAGATGATGGATTATTCTTATGTTATACAAGATTTATTATTTACTCTTAGAATTATTTTTGGAATGTTGTTTCAATAAATGGTTGCTAATTATCCAAGAAAATCTGACATTTATAGATAGTTGGTATAATTATTGGTTTCACAAAAAAAGATGTTCCTAATTCCTATATTAATTTTCTTTCACTCTTTTTTTTGGAACAATTTTCTTTCACTCTTATCACGAGATACGTTACTGATATGTATTTGGTTGACAGATTCCCTGCAACACTTAGCTGCAGGGTATTACTATTTAGTCACTCAAAATTTCATTTTACATATAAGATAACAGTTATAATCTATACACTAAGTGTGGTTTTTTCTGTATTATGAATCTTATCAATCATGTTGGATAGCTTCAAGTAAAAACTAAAAACGAGAAAATTTTGTTGAAGTTATAATTTACATTATGGTGGGTCAGTTCCTCTTTCTAATATTAATTTTTCCATTAACATAATTTAATCTTGAGATATTGTTTAAGGAGATTCAAACATATACTAATTGAATTACCTTCTAAACGGTTTTTAATATTATATTCACCCTTTAATATAAATTTTTTTTACTAATTCTATTTATTTAAAATAATTAATATAGTTAAAGTTATTTAATTTGTCTATTAATTATATTAGTTTTTCAAAAGTCCTCTCTTATATTTTTTAAGACTTACAAATCTTACTTTTTTTTTATTTAATTAATATTTATTTTATTAATGACTAATAAAAATATTTTAAGTAAAAATTAATTAATATTCTTAACTTTTGAAAGGGGCATATAAATCTCTCTACATTTTCTTATATTAAAAAATATGGGTAATATTATCAAATATAATTTTCAAACAATATAAAAAAAACTCACCTATTATAAGTAAACTGAGTATACCTTCCAAACCAGGGACTATGAGAGATGTAAAAGTAACCTAATAAAAATTCTGAAAATGTGGGTTGTCTTTTGAAAACATAGTAGAAGATGAATATGCTGAAGAAAATGCAAGTAGGAAAGATGAAAAAATTTCAATGAAAGAAACAAAGTCATAAGAGAATGTCCAATGTGAAATGGGAAAAGGAAGGAGGGAGTTGAAAGAAAGAAAAAATGTACAGTTGCAACAATGACAAACTTTCTCAAATACTAGTAGAAAATGTCAATAAGGTTTGCTTATACAGATCCTTTGATATGCAGAAGGCCTCATTGGAGTTGAACTGTGAAGTTCACATGCCTATCATATTCTACCTGAGGGAGAAATTATATTCAGAAAAGACACTCTTGTATTTATAAGGTGCCTAAACAAGCAATCCAATCCATTTTCAAGCCCTTCAATGACTACCACCACAGCTTCAAGCTCTTTATGTGCAGAGTGAATATTCTCAACCTCAAAATCCTTGTTTGAGGCTGAGCTATCCATAACCATTCTGCAAAGTGCTAGGTCCACCTTTTCCAACTCATTTATATTTTCCTGTTCAATGTTGCATTGAAGTACCCCTTTCCTCATTAGTCTTGACACAAATGCCCACTTATTAATCTTAGACTTTAAGATTGGTGAAGAAAGAAATGCCACTAATGACTGAAAAATAGAGTTGGTGATCACACTAGCTTCTCTAAGAACCCTCACAACTGCATAGAGGTGATCATTAAGATCCAAAGGAGGAGAGACCCCAAATGACCCATTTTTCTGCTTCAAAAAAAGCAGAGATTTTGTGCATTCTTTCCTCGTGTTTCTTCTTAAACTCCAATAAGCAGAAACATGGCTTTCAACCACCAAATCTCCAACTTTTCTCCTTCTAAGTGCTGATTGAAGTTCCCTAACATTCCCTTTCATTAACATGATGGCATCCCTGGTTTCTCCCAAAGTGTCCAAGAATCTCACAGGGTAATCTAGCAACTCATCAAGCCATTTCTCATTGTGGTGATGGGATAATGCTTGCTGGGTCAGTGGCAACTTCAAAAGATCTTGTATGCCCTTGTACAACTCTGCAAGGCAAGATAGACCAAAGAAAATTCTTTCCACCTTGGAGGAAGAGGATGCTGATGATCCTTCCCAAGTTTTAAGCTTGTTTAGCTCCTCTTCAATTCGAATTGTGCTTGGATGTGACCTTGTTGGTAAGCTCATAGATCGAATGCCATAGCCACGAGAAGAATACTTTGGTGAAAAGGTAGCTATAGTTGCCCTTTTCATCTTAGTGGACAAGGGTGCTTATGGTGTAGTTAAGTTGAGTGTTGAATATACCAAGGTATGCGTGCCACCATGAGTGTCTTGTAGTTATAGGTCATGGATGGTGATGTGATGTGAATATTGAATGTGTGATATGTGAAGGCAGTGTGAGGTTTTCTCATATTTTGGGTTTATATTGTATGGTTTTTTTTATGTTGTTGTAATGTCTCCTCATGTTTTGAATGGAAACCTGTGTGTGTTACAAATGGTGTTAAGGTGGACCTCACAAATTTACTATGCTGTCTATTTGATCTCAAGATCCCTCATGCAGCGTCACTCAACTTCCATACAAGATCATTCACATGAGGGCCCATGAAGTGATCTTACAAAGTAGCATAGCAATAGCATCCTCTAGCTGTGAACCAATCCCTTGATTTGAACATCAAATAATTGAATTAAAATACAATAAATCACCAACATTACCCGATACAACATAATAAAGAGGTAGATAACTAAGTCCTTTAAATATGTTATAAGATGTTTGAATCCTATTCTATATAAAAGAAAAACTTTATTAAAAAAATAAAACTCATTTCAGTAACTGCTATATTTTAAAATGATTAGTCTTTATCTTTAATTTGTGGGAGACTAAAAATAACAACAAATAAATAAAAAAACAGCTAAAATTCTATTTTTAAACAGAACTAAAATATCACTATGTTCTGTTCTAATATATGGATACCACTCACTACCTTGTTGGACAGTAATATTGTGGTAGCCAAATATTCTCTGTATATCTTCCCTTGGCTGCAAATTGACCCATTTCACAATTAATATAATTTTGTGATGTAGGACCTAGCTTTCATGAAGACGAAATGCATAGTTAAACTTGATCAAGGACTACATTACAAGGCATAATGCACAACATTACAACATTAGCAGCAATGTCAACAGAGTTTACTGCTAATGTTGCCAAAATCAAACATGGTTTGCCAATTGTAGAAATCCCTTTATGGCTTAAGACAAGTTAGTCATTAGCAGTTATCCAAGTTGTCATAGGTGGTACTGATTTAACATTGCCATGGTTAATAACGCCTTGACACAAGGTAGTGCGATTAAGCTCTAACTTTGACTAGGACCACAAACATAATTTCAAATCCATTTCACATCCACCCCAAATTAAGTATTGCTCTTCCTCAATAATCCAAAAGCATAATTCTCAATCTCAAAATACAGACAAATGTGTCCAAAACAACTAACCATAATTATACATTCATCAGTAAAAATATTAGTTTGATTTTCAGGATGCTCATTTCAAATAGGGCGTGCAACTTGATTTCCATTCATTGATTATCAAGTTCTCTCATGATCGACACCAAGAGCATAAGCTTTTAAAAAGAATAAAATAAAATTCCAACACCCATTTCTAAAATTAAACATGAGAATTATTTCTTCCAGTGATTTTTATAAAACATATTCTGAAGTTTTGATGTGCCTCAGTTTGCAGTGATATTCACAATCCCTCTACGCACCGTCACTCAAGTTCCACACAAGACCATGTCCATGAGGACCAATGCAGTTGACAATTATGTTATGTCATGTCAAAATGATTAGTACTAGTAGTAGTTACCAACTTGTATCTTCACAGAATACATATGAAACATTTTCTTGTTCATATATGTTGGCGCAAGTGTATGTGTCTGCATGTACAAGAGAAATGAGAAACACACATGCGGACACGGACACAAAGGGAGACATACGCTCAGTTTGGTTTATAGTTGAGATTTACTAATTGCGAAACTTATTTTTTAATTTGATAATTTAACTCTAAATGATGTATAAATCGATGTTAATTATTGGATAGTTACCTTTTCATAACTTCATTTTTTAATTGGTTATTAAACAATCCCATATACTAATAGCAAAACCTCCTAAAAGCTAATTATAAATATATAAAACATGAGTTGCTTACCTCATTTACATATCTTTTTGGTACTAAAACCCTATTACATTATTTAACGCAAGTTGAGAAATTTAATGGTAAATACATTAAAATTTTACCTTTCTATTAATGAAGATAAAAACGGGTAATTAATTCAAAAGTTACCTACTCCATTCCCTTGTGATTTTAAGGGTCCGTTTAGTTTTTAATTGAAGAAACAAAATTATAAAAATAAAATAATTTAAAGGTTAATATTGATTTTTTACGCTGATCGAGACAATCAAAACTCTATTTGACCGTAAAATCTATTTTTAGGGTTAGACACGCCCAAAGAAATTCTTATTAAGAGAGTTAGACTTATCTTAATGTAAATGTTTTTTATTTGAATAATATTAACTCTGGTGAAAAATATCTTGGTTAAAAAAAAACATTGAAGAGAAAAATTATTTGTTTAAATTCTATTGATATTAAGAAAAAATATAATTAATGCCAATATATATTAATATTATAAGCGAGAAAAGGTTAATAAAATAGACCCAGAAAAATTAAAAATAAAATCTTACAAAAATGTCTAAAGGCAGTAGTAATAGTTAATATGATTAAATTCTTTTAAATAAATAAAGATAGAAATAAAAAGTGGGCAAATATACGATGAAAGAGAAAAATGTGTGAAAAAGTACAACCTTTGTTCTGACGCAGCTAATTCTAGTAATCCAGAAAAGTTAATTAGTATTGTTGACACAATCATTTAATTTATCAATAATTTATATTAGTAGTTTTTTCAAATGTATTTAAAATTATTGAAACTCATCCTCTTATTTTATTTCCACTTAATTAATTAATGTTTATTTCTACAATGATGTTACAGATATCTAGATCATTGGAAGAACTAATTAATATTATAATGCTGTAGATCTTATCGACTCAAAGGAATTTTCCTTTAAATAATAAAAAAATAACGTCTAGATAAAAAAAATGTACAAACTCTAAACTAAAAATTATATGTTGAGAATTATTTCATATACAGATATATATTCATGATTTTTCTTGTATCTCATGTTAACTCGGAGGTTAATAACATAACTGATTTTTTAAGCTAAATTAGTTTTTAATATCAAAAAGAATTATTAGGATGAAGATTATCCTTGTCCTAAATGTCAATCTCTTTTAAAATATAAGTGTAATACTTACTTCTTGTTACAAACAAATATAGTACTCATTTAGTAATTAATTGTGAAAATAAATGTTTAATGATGTTGATAAAATCAAATTTTTATTAACTCAACAATTTATTTATTTTCATTAACTCAATCCTAATTTAGTTAATTAAATGACCAATTAAACATACACATATCCATCTAGGATAATAATGTTGAGAATTTAGGGTTTTCCTCTTGGGCAATTAGTTTGGAGATTGAGCCCATTAATAGTATATTAGGTCCTCATCAATATATAGGGGTATTATACTACCCATATAAACTTTTTTTTATTAAATATATTTAAATATTAAGATATTTTTTATAATGATATAAAATTTGTTAGAACCAAGAAGACTTATAAGGAAATCTTAGATTTGTTGATAATCAACATTAAGTATTCTAATTTAATTAAGTCATGGCTTGTTAACATTTGATAGTCTATCTAAGTGTTTCAGGATACAAAGCATGAGTTATAAAACAAATGGGGAGCTCTCGTAAGACGAAATAGAGAAGAAAATGCATTGAAGAAGAAAACAAGATCTAGGAACACTTCCAAATGAAAAAGCTCATTTGGACTCGTACCAAACCCAGACCTGTCAAGCCATACGGCAAGCATCAAGGATGTGAAAGAGTCTTCTCCTCAAGACAACCATCATCAACTAGACTCTATCCTCATGCTTCATCAAGATAGAAGCAGCTTCAGACCTCTTGTAAATTCTCCAACAAGAATCTGATTGCTCTTTATGAGTCTCATCATCAACACCTTATAGATCACCAGACCCTGAATCATTTCAAAGGATGTCCCCATACGAATCTGGTGCAAAGAACACTGGCGGTCTAGATCAGGATATAAAGAAGATTTACGAGAAGATTGACCAAGCAAGGCAGATCTTAATTCATCCTAAAAGCATCAAGTTTTCATATGTGCTTCATGCATTTAGAGAACCTCTAAACAAAAACCTTTCTCTTTAGTGAAAACTTATGTTGCTCCTACTCTGCCTATGATTACACAAGTCTCAAAGCCCTCTGACCTTTATTACTTGCGCAGAACGACTCTTTCTGACCAGAAAGCTTTTGTCCTTTGTGCAACAACTCTCTTAACGGTTGTATCCTCTCTCAACAGTCACCTAACAACCATCTTCTCTCTCTGAGACCAACAAGGAAATCTCTTATATATATATATATAATCAACCTCTTTATTCTAGAAAGAGAAATGAAGAGAGGTAGAGCAAAAAACATAGAGAGTATGAGATAAAAGAAAGAAAAAAAGAGAGAGCTTATTAGAAAAAAAAAGAAAAATAGAGATGGACAAATCACACAAAAAGTAGTGTGAAGAAGAAAAGGAAAAATACAAACGAGCACCACACGTTTGTTTGTAAAAGCCCATGAAAAGAAGAAATGATAATTTACTCAAGAAGAAGAAACAAACTAAGAAATATTGCTGTCGCAACCTGGGTCGCGACGGCGCGGCGAACGAGAGAGAAAAAAAAAAAACAGAGAGTCGCCACCAACGTTTTTATTCTTAGGAAAAACATTGGGAAAAAACTAAGTTCAGTAAAGCACTGGTTTAAAAATTGAAATCCAAGTTCGGGAGTCGGTTACGAGTAGGGAAGGTATTAGCACCCTACATCGCCTGTCAAAGACAGTACCAAGATTGAAAGCACAATATAAATAACCTTAAATAAAACATGGTTTCTTCCCTTTTACTTTTATTTTGAAAATGATAGAATGGAGTAAAGGACTGTACAGACATAGAAGGCCAAAGCGAGGTTAATGGGACGTTCTTGTCCGAATTAAGCTCGACTTCGATATGAGACAGAGGGGGGTGAGAAAATGCCAACAAGACGTCACGTCTAAGTTGGACATCCTCGGATAAAAGGATAGGGATAGGAAAGGGATAAGCGGGACGTCTTGTCCTAAGTACCCCTCCCCTAGGAAATTATGGCGAGGCTTGGGCGAAAACTATGGGGAAACCAACAAGACGTCACGTCTAAATTGATTTTTCATGGAAGTGACCGAAAAAGGAAATTTATGAAAGAAATATAAAAAAGAAAGCAATAAATCAGCAAAAAAAAGGAAATAAGAAAGGTGGGCCCGACAGGAGTTAAAGTCCTGCTCCTACGTATTCTTGAATTGTCAAGAAATCAGGGTTACGTAGTTCTGAGATATTGCTATTTTAGAGAGGGATTTGAAAGATGTTGATGGATATCATTAAAGAGGGGAATTCATGCAAAGCGAAGTTCTTCGCACGTGCACGAATCTTAAGAGGATTGTGTAGACAGGAGTGCTCCCGTACGACACTATTTTTTTACGAAATCATTTTTTATTATGTCTGTTTATTATGGAAAAGGATAAAGAATATTGACAAAGTAAACCAATGGTGCGCAGACAATTACAGTTAACAAAACAGCAAACTCATAGAAAAGTAACAAAGGGGGCCGAAAGCAAGAGAAATAAGGAAAGGAGTGGAACCGGTGTGACGAGCTAAGAACCGATGTGGGAGGTTGAGCACAGTGACGGTGTCAGACTGATCTTGAACTCGTATGCTGGCAAGGACAATAGACCGGAATTAGACCCGACCTGGGATTCTGGAGGTCACGGCCGGTGTTATGGAAAGTTAATCTGAGACAAAACGCTGTTGAGCAGTGACGGAGATGGACGAGGTAATGATGTAGGCAATGGGGGAGGGGTGGTTTTGAGATGACGATGTGTGTTCGAGGTACGGACGGTGTGAGAGCCGTGGCTTTGTGTTGGTGAGAAGTGCTCAAAACCCTTTTCGAACTAAGGGATCTTTTCTGGTGACTAAGGCCAGTCACTGGTTTCGAGTGAGGAGATCAGTTAAGAACCTTGAGGAATTGGAGAGAGTTTCCAGAGTTTTCTCGCGTAGAGGGAGAATCTGGAGGCCAACCCCCTGAGCTTCCTTGGTTGGGGCATTTATAGGGCCTTCAAGGCATGGGCCGAGGGTTTTGGGACAACCAGAACTTCCACTCACCCATCTGTGTAGTGGTGTGCAGCTCTGGCCATTACCATTGGTGGGGAGCAGGGTTTTCAGTGGGATTTTTTTAATTGCCCACTTCCGCCTCCCTGTCTGCCATTTTCCAGGGAGTGCGATTCCAGGTCACCGCGCATAATCTTCCGACCTCACCCCTCCGTTGTCAAGTTTGTGACACCGGTTAGCAAAGCCATTGGTTGGACGGAGTCCCCACTGATCCGATGTGGGGCCTTAAGAACCATTACCTGTGTCTTCACACCGGCTGAATCTTTCAGTAATCATGGGGGCCGGTGTTCTCTTTCCTGGTCCGGATCTACTACCAGCCGGTGTGCCCATGAGATCGTCTTACTTGGGCCGGACTCGCTCGTCTTTTGCTTTCAGATCCGCGACATCGGCCATTAAGGGACTCCTGGGGTGAGGATGTTGGGCGGAGTTGAGGTGAGGATGGTTGGGCGGACTCTTGAGGTGAGAACGTTTGGGCGGAGTTGATGTTAGCTAACACCGCCTGTGGAACGTTGTGTGAGGAGGGCGGAGTGCCACACTGTCTGTGAAGTATATGAGGGCGGAGTGCAAATAAGGGCGGTTGGCGGAGTGATGAGGACTCATGGGCGGAGTTGATGTTAGCTAACATCGTCCGTGGAACGTGGTGTGAAGAGGGCGGAGTGCCACGCCGTTTATGGGACGGTGTATGAAGAGACGGAGTTCCACACCTTCTTCGAAGTATATGAGGGCGGAGTTGTGGTGCGGTGTTAACTTAAGCCTTGTCCGGTGTTTCCAACTTCAAGGATGGGTCCGGTGTCATAACAATTTGGGCCGGACCGAAAGAGGTGTTCACAGATGCCCCTCTTTACTCTCTTTCACAAGAGAAATGTAAATTTCCGAGGTGAAAGGGGAGTAAAGATATGAACACCGATGTAGGGGATAAGTAGGACCAAAATCTGGTGTAAGCTTAATGATGTGGCATTTTAAACAGCCGACGTGTCTCAAATGGGGTCCACGTCACTGGGTGATTGGGCATTCCACGTGTCACCAGCTAACTGGCTCTTTCAAAATTTAAAATTCGCGCCATTGGGCCGGAATGCCAAAAGTCGGCCTTTTTTAATGGGCTATGGGCCGGAATGCGGAAGGTTCTGGATCTCAGTTCCTCCCTCTATAAAAGCAACTTCGGGGATCCATTATTTTCACTCTTTTCTTGATATTGAAGTGCTGTCTCTCCGACGTTCAACCTCTCCGGTGTTCTAAGTTCTCCTCCGGTGTTAAAGCCTTTCCTCCGGTGTTAAAGCCTTTCCTCCGGTGTTACGTCCTGACTCGCACCAAAAAAACTGCACGCATCGTCTCAGCAGGTAGCCATCCCACCCTTCACTTTAATTTTGTAGATAGGTCATGGGGGACACCGGTTCGAATAATGACTCCATTGAGGTCCTGTCCGGTCCTCCTTCAATTACATCCCGGCGTCAGCCGGGTGGAGTTTCGAGCCGAGGTCCGAGTCACCAAAGTGGGGCAACTTCGGGGGCTTCACATCGGTTCGTCTCATCAGGGCACCGTTTCTCTGAATTGCCTTTGTGGGAAACAGAGGGGTTTGACACATCGTCAGGCTCCTCATTTAACTTTGGCACTGCTAGTGAAGGGGCAAGCAGTGCCGATTTATATCTTACTGACGATGTGGCCTTTTACAGTTGTATTCCCTTTCTTCGCCATACCGTCCGAATGACTTCTGAAAATTCCTCCACCGGTGTTGCTGTGATAACTGACCCTATTGAGACAAATGTTTTGGCACACCGGATCAACTGGCTAGCTGAGAAGGCCAGAGACCCCTATTTCTGGGTTCATGAAGACCCAAAGACCATTGTCTCTCGGTATGTTGAAGACGCTGCCGATGTCTCCATTGAAGATGTCGTTGTTCATGCCGATGTTGAGCATGAAAACGACTTTACTGTATTCTGCCCCCAAACCTCGGACAGGATCTGCCATCAACCGGGGTCAAGGAACCTCTTTATGTACGAGATGGTCTTTTCTAAGATCGGTGTCCGTTTCCCATTGACGGAGTTTGAGATGGGGGTACTCCGGTTTCTTGACTGCGCTCCTAGCCAACTTCATCCCAATGGCTGGGGGTTGGTAAGGTCCCTGGAGGTGCTTGGGGAGTACTTCCACTTCGTCCCCACGGTGGCCCTCTTTTTTACTTATTGCAGGGTGATGCGCCGGGGTAACTCTGGAGGGGGTCTAGGCTTCATCAACCTCCGCTGCGACTCAAAGGTGGTCAACTTCGAAAGTTACACCGAATCGGCCAAGACGGACGGGGTCAGTTTCAAACACTCCTATGTCAAGGTCGAGGTCAATGCTGGCAGGCCGGTGTTCTGGGAGAATTCTGATTTTTCCAGAAAGTTTTACACCGGTTGGACTCATGAACACTTTCTCCTGACAAGCAATGCCTACATCGTCAGTGAGAGTAACTTGTCAACCGAGTCCAAGAAGGTCCTGGACGCCCTGAAGGGTTACTCAGCCATTGCCAAATTTTCCTGCAAGAGGCTTTTGGGGACGGAGTCGGGCCGGGATGCTTACCTTGGTAGATATTATTTAACTTTACCCTTTTCCATTATATATTCACACCGGTATTAACATCGTTTCTTTTTTTTCTTCCAGGCGAAATGGCTCGGATAGACATCCTTAGGAAACTGAGAGAGGCTGCTGAAGCCCGGAATGCCGCCGCTGCTGCGCAGGAGAACAGGGTGACTCCTCGACGCACGCCGGCCAAGGTGGTGAGCATACCGGCGGAAAATATTGAGGCAATGACTCTGGGACCGGCTGAAAGGGCCCCAGCTAAAAGGAAGTCCAACACCGGTTCAACCTCCAAGCCGAAAAAGCAGAAGGCTCGAAAGGTTGTGGCCGAAGTAGAGGTGCCAACGGAGGAGGAGGCCGGTCCTGTAAATGTTTCTCCAGCCCGGTCTCAACCCGAGGACATCGTCGTCAACTCCCGCCTTTCGGACTTTCTAGAGTATGTTGGAGGGACACCGGCTCGGGTCCACATCCCCTTCAAGCTCAAGGCCGATCTCCCTGCTTCTGAAGCTCAGACTGCTGCTGAAGCTGCTATTTTTAATTTGGTTGAGGCAGCTGGGGTCCTCAGCTCTTTAGGCCGCTCTTACTATTCCGGTATCGAGGCTAAGGAATGCCTAGACCGGATGAAGAAAGCTGAGGCCTTGAGAGTCGAGGCTCAGACTGCTTTGACTCAGAAGGAGCAGGAGCTGACCAAGAGCAAGGAGGATCTGTCCGAACTTGCTGCTGCCTACACATCGGCTGCCAAGAGGGCAGATGCTGCTGAGGCTAAGGCCAAAGCTTCAGAGGACGCTCTCCAAGCTCTCCGGACCGAACTAGATGAAGCCAAGGCTGCGAAGGCCGAGGTGGACAAGAAAAATAAGGAACTGTCTGGGAAGCTTGCCGATGTGCAGGAAGAGCAAGCGAAGGAGCGGATGGAAGCCGAGGAGCAGATGGCTGAGTTTTCAGTACTGGCCGATGTTGCCTTCAGTTCTGCCGTTCGCCAGGTTGTACACCGGAATTCCGCTGTTCAACTTAACCTGAATGGTATAGGTGTCTACTATGAATTTCATGGTGGTCACCTATATGCTATGGACCGGGGTCAGGCTTTGGAACCTGAGGATATTCCTTATGAACTGATGCCCCTCCCCGAAGGCCAGAGCATGGAACTGAGGACGGTGTCTGAGGAATCCGAGAGGACAGCCTCTGCTAGACCGGACTCTCCAGCACCCAACTCTTAGGTTTTTTTTCTTAGCCTTGTTCCGGGATGGGCTCCGGAGTTTTACCTTTTGTAATGGCCTCAGTGCCCTTTATTAATGCAATGCAATTTTCATCCATCAGCTTGTCTTCTCTTTTCTTTCAAAATATTTCTAAGTATCTCTTTCTTGTGACCGGTATGACTTGAAGTAACACCGTCTAATCATCAACTTAGGATATGGACTTAATTCGGTCTTTTGCGAAGCATAGAACATCGGATCGGCGTATCATGGCCACCCCGTCCACAACTTCAATTAACCTTCGAACCTCTGGTGTAATTGGCCCGACATCGGTCTTAGCAACCTCTTAACCCAATTCTATCCGAGGTAGGTCTCACGACACCGTTCGTTATGCCCCGAAGTGGTAGACGTTGTAACCATTGGGACATCGTCCCAGCAACTTGACAGGGCTTACTTCATTCGACCTTGAGGGTCATGACACCGTCCTTTGGATCGTCACTTGTCTTGGAATAGTGGACTTCCTCTACCTATATCGGATCAACACCGTTTTTTTTTTTTTTTTTTTACAATGGGTGATAGGAAGGTAAGAGTGGGGAACTGCCCCTTTGATCGAGGATAAAATATGGGGTGTGGCCCTTGGTTTATGAAGAGTAAAGAAATGGGGTTGTCTTTCGACTGACAGAAGAATAAATGGGGGGTGTGGCCCTTGGTTTGCAGAAAGGTAAAAGGTAGGGGATTGCCCCTTGACTGGCAGGAAAATAAATGTGGGGTGTGGCCCTTGGTTTGCAGAAAGGTAAAGGTGGGGGATTGCCCCTTGATTGACAGGAAAATAGATGTGGGGTGTGGCCCTTGGTTTGCAGAAAGGTAAAGGTGGGGGATTGCCCCTTGACTGTCAGGAAAATAAATGTGGGGTGTGGCCCTTGGTTTGCAGAAAGGTAAAGGTGGGGGTTGCCCCTTGACTGATAGGAAAATAAATGTGGGATGTGGCCCTTGGTTTACAGAAAAGTAGAGGTGGGGGATTGCCCCTTGGCTTGGCAGAAAAATAAATGTGGGGTGTGGCCCTTGGTTTACAGAAAAGTAACGGTGGGGGATTGCCCCTTGGCTGACAGGAAAAATAAATGTGGGGTGTGGCCCTTGGTTTGCAAAGAGATAAAGGTGGGGGATTGCCCCTTGATTGACAGGAAAATAGATGTGGGGTGTGGCTCTTTTGGTTTGCAGAAAGGTAAAAGGTAGGGGATTGCCCCTTGACTGACAGGTAAATAAATGTGGGGTGTGGCCCCCTTGGTTTGCAGAAAGGTAAAAGGTAGGGGATTGCCCCTTGACTGACAGGTAAATAAATGTGGGGTGTGGCCCTTGGTTTGCAAAGAGATAAAGGTGGGGGATTGCCCCTTGACTGACAGGTAAGTGAATGTGGGGTGTGGCCCCCTTGGTTTGCAGAATGGTAAAGGTGGGGGATTGCCCCTTGACTGATAGGTAAATGAATGTGGGGTGTGGCCCTTGGTTTGCAAAGAGATAAAGGTGGGGGATTGCCCCTTGACTGATAGGTAAATGAATGTGGGGTGTGGCCCTTGGTTTGCAAAAAGATAAAGGTGGGGGATTGCCCCTTGACTGACAGGTAAGTGAATGTGGGGTGTGGCCCTTGGTTTGCAGAATGGTAAAGGTGGGGGATTGCCCCTTGACTGATAGGTAAATGAATGTGGGGTGTGGCCCTTGGTTTGCAGAATGGTAAAGGTGGGGGATTGCCCCTTGACTGATAGGAAAATAAATGTGGGGTGTGGCCCTTGGTTCGTCATGACTACGAGTCTTTGGGAAACTGCCTGGGGTGATGCTCCTGTTGGAATTGTTTAGGAAGTGTAGTTCCACTGGGGAAGGATAACTCCTCCTGGTGACCTTCATGGTACCACTGGGAAAGTGTTAGGTGAGTTGGGACAGACAATCCGGGGGGTTGTCGGGGAACTGTCCTTCTAAGGAAAGAGAATGAAATCTGGGGAGA
Source organism: Clitoria ternatea (assembly GCA_037962975.1). Lineage (NCBI taxonomy): Eukaryota > Viridiplantae > Streptophyta > Magnoliopsida > Fabales > Fabaceae > Clitoria > Clitoria ternatea. The sequence continues at coordinate 35,015,837 of CM075670.1, forward strand.
TGCCCCAATTTGATAATGGCTGCATGTTGTTAGGGGACTGCCCTTTGAAAGAAATCTGGAGAGATTCCCAGTTTGGGTTGACTGGGAAGTGCAGTCTCACTGGGGAGGGGTTTGGAAAGTGTAGTTTTTTGGTGAACATGGTTCCGCTGGGGAAGAGAACTTGGGAAGTGCCAGCTTCGGCAATCGTGATTTCACTGGGGATGCAAATCTACTGATTTCTCTTGGGGAAGACTTCTGATCCAGATTTTTTTTGTGTCAGGTTCTTCACTTTAGTGTGACGTAGTTCCATCACCCTTCAAAACAGATGGTTAGAAGCACGAGTAACAAAGAATTAACATTTCGAGCAACCTTTCCTAAGAGATAGGCTTTCAAGATAGCTCATGGATGAGATAGAGACAAATTCCATCTTCCAGAAACATAACTAGCAGGATTGGTTATGTTTTCTCACGGGCCGGGTCCGATGCCAGGATGCATTTCGTTCCACCACGACTTTTCATTTCATCATTTTTTCATTTCGAAAATTTCCTCTTAAGAAAAAAACTTGTTCGTTTATAAGATTCAGCCGTAGACTCAGGGGAAGGGAAGGGAAAGCTTATTTTATTATTGAATATAAGTATGTACATAGGTAATGAAGGTAGGGGTAACAAAACACATGTATAAGCAACTAAAAGGTGGGAGAGAAAGAAGGCCTTTTGAACCCTCCAGCGACTCCCCGCGAGTGATAAGAATCCGGATCTTTCCTCACGACTTCGAGACCGTCCTCCGATTTTGCTTCTGGGAAATGACTTTTGACAAAGATACGCTTGCCTGACCAGTTTTCCTTCTCTGAAGAGTTCTTGTCCTTATGCCTGAACTTGTGGCTTTTATTCTACCTGAGCCGCCCTTCCGGGTTTTCGACTCATCAAGCAGCTCTAATTTTTGCCTAGGCTGCCCCATGGGTTTTCAGCCTAGCGAGCACCCTTTTTTTTTTTTTTTAGGCAAAATATTTTTTCACCGCGTCGGCGTTCACAGGCATTGGTAGATCCTCTCCATCCATGTTGGTAAGGATTAGAGCTCCTCCAGAGAAAGCCTTCTTCACGACGTATGGTCCTTCATAATTAGGTGTCCATTTCCCTCGGATGTCCTTTTGGATTGGCAAGATTTTCTTGAGGACTAGGTCTCCTTCTCAGAATTGTCGAGGTCGTACCTTCTTTTCAAACGCTCGTTTCATACGCTTTTGATACAGCTGACCATGACAAAGGGCCGCCAATCTCTTCCCATCAATCAGATTTAACTGGTCATGTCGAGTTTGGGTCCATTCAGCTTCCTTTAATTCCGCCTCCATTATCACTCGAAGAGAAGGGATCTCTACTTCGAAGGGCAGGACCGCTTCCATACCATAAACCAGGGAGAATGGAGTCGCCCCAGTTGAAGTTCGGACTGAGGTACGATACCCATGTAAAGCAAAGGGGAGCATTTCACTCCAATCTCTGTAGGTCACAACCATTTTCTGTACGATCTTCTTGATGTTTTTATTGGCTGCCTCAACTGCCCCATTCATTTTAGGGCGATACGGGGATGAATTATGATGGTGGATTTTGAAGTCTTCACAAAGTTCTTTCATCATTTTGTTATTCAAATTCATGCCATTATCAGTGATGATCTGACTCGGCAGACCGTACCGGCATATCAGTTCACGCTTGACAAATTTAACCACAACACTCCTTGTCACATTGGCGTACGAAGCAGCTTCTACCCATTTTGTGAAATAGTCAATAGCGACTAAAATGAAACGATGACCGTTAGAGGCTTTTGGCTCGATGGGTCCAATGACGTCCATACCCCACATTGAAAAGGGCCCTGGTGCTGACAAGACATTCAGGGAAGACGGGGAAGCGTGAATATGGTCCGCGTATATCTGACATTTGTGACACTTACGAACATAGGCAAAACAGTCTGACTCCATGGTCATCCAGTAGTAACCAGCCCTCAAGATCTTTCTTGACATGGCGTGCCCATTGGTGTGAGTTCCAAAACATCCCTCGTGGACACCCCTCATGATTTTACTTGCCTCGTCGGTGTCGATGCAACGAAGAAGGACAGAGTCATAGTTCCTCTTATAAAGCACATCACCGTTTAAGAAGAAACCCATGGCGAGCCGTCGCAGGGTTCTCTTATCATTTTCTGTAGCACCTTCGGGATATTCTTGATTTCGGACATACCTCTTGATGTCGTAGTACCAAGGCTTCCCATCTGACTCCCTTTCAATCATCTGGCAATATACGGGTTCGCGGTGCCGCACTATTTCAATGAGAGGCATGTCGTAATCATTGCTCACCTTGAACATAGATGCTAGGGTAGCCAAAGCATCAGCCATTTGGTTGTCCTCCCGGGGAACATGGTGAAAAGAAACATCATCAAATTCCTTAATCAACTCTTTGATGCGAGTTTGATAGGGGATTAATTTGCTGTCTCTAGTTTCCCACTCTCCTTTTAGTTGGTGAATGACCAGGGCGGAATCCCCGTATACTTCCAATTTCTTCACTTTGGCATCCAATGCTGCTTGGATTCCCAGAGAACACGCCTCGTACTCAGCGATGTTATTGGTACAATCAAAACATAATCGAGCACAAACGGGGATAAGTTCTTTGTCAGGTGAAATGAGGATTACTCCGATTCCGTGTCCTAATGCGTTAGAAGCACCATCAAACCTTAGGGTCCATTTATCCTTTTGGGCTCCTTCTTCATCAATCAGGGCCATGATATCTTCGTCCGGGAAGTCAGACTGCATGGGCTGATAATCTCTTATGGGTTGATGAGCTAGGTAGTCAGCCAGAACACTTCCTTTTATAGCCTTCTGAGTGACATAGACTATATCGTACTCAGTTAGCAAGACCTGCCATCGAGCAATCCTTCCGGTCAAGGCAGGTTTTTCAAAGATATATTTGACAGGGTCCATTTTGGAAATTAGCCAAGTAGTGTGGTTTATCATGTATTGTCTCAAACGTCGGGCTGCCCATGCTAACGCACAACAGGTCCTTTCCAGAGCAGAATATCTCATCTCGCAGTCAGTGAACTTCTTGCTTAGATAATAAATGGCATGCTCTTTCTTCCCAGTCTCATCATGTTGCCCCAACACACAACCCATGGATTCATCTAACACTGTAAGGTATAAAATGAGTGGTCTTCCCGGGGTAGGTGGGATCAAAACTGGCGGGTTCTGCAAGTACTGCTTTATCTTTTCAAAAGCCTTTTGACAATCCTCGTTCCATTGAACTGGTTGGTTCTTACGGAGCAATTTGAAAATTGGCTCGCATGTTGCCGTCAACTGTGAGATGAAGCGAGCGATGTAATTTAATCTCCCTAGGAAACCTCTAACTTCCTTTTCTGTATGGGGAGGAGGCATTTCAAGAATGGCTTTAACTTTGTCAGGGTCGACCTCTATGCCTCTCTTGCTTACTATGAATCCCAGCAATTTTTCGGATCTTGCGCCGAAAGTGCACTTGGCTGGGTTCAGCCTAAGCTTGAATTTCCTCAATCTTTCGAAGAGTTTCCTTAGGTCTTCCATATGCCCTTCATCTGTTTTAGACTTGGCAATAATATCATCGACGTAAACCTCTACCTCCTTGTGCATCATGTCATGGAAAAGGGTTACCATGGCCCTCTGGTAAGTTGCTCTGGCATTCTTTAGACCAAAAGAAATCACCTTATAACAGAAGGTTCCCCACAAGGTGACAAATGTGGTTTTTTCCATATCCTCGGGCGCCATCTTAATTTGATTGTATCCGGAGAAACCGTCCATGAATGAAAAGATCGTATGTTGCGCGGTATTGTCGACCAGAACATCAATCTGAGGCAGGGGAAAATCATCCTTGGGGCTAGCCCTGTTCAAATCGCGATAGTCCACGCACATTCGTACTTTGCCATCCTTTTTCGGGACCGGGACGATATTTGCCACCCACTGTGGGTATTTTGCCACGGCTAAGAACCCGGCATCAAATTGCTTCTTGACTTCTTCCTTGATTTTCAAAAGCATCTCAGGTTTCATACGTCGCAGCTTCTGCTTTACCGACAGACATTCGGGTTTTAATGGTAACCTATGTTCGACAATGCTATTGTCCAGTCCCGGCATATCTTGGTAAGACCAGGCGAAAACATCGCTGAACTCTCTCAACAACCCTATCAGTTCCTGCCTCCGTTCTTTACTCAACGAGGTACCAATTTTGACTTCCTTTTTAACTCCTCCAATTCCTAAATCGATAACCTCGGCTATCTCTAAGTAAGGCCGAATTTCCCTATCCTCTTGTTCCAATAACCGGGTTAACTCAGGCGAGGGATCGCAGTCTTCATCATATTCCTCATTGGCGCAATCAGTTAGACAGTCAAAATCGTGAAATAAGACCGAATTCTCACTATTCTCAGATGAATCGCTTTCGGATCTGCATTTTCAGTGTATCATAGCAAATGAAAAGGAAAACAAGCAAGAGAAAGGTTTAAATAATAGGTTACTAAACAGATCAGGCTATTTGGAAACTGACGGCATTTATTATTCAAACAAACGAACAAGTTTTTATTGTTACAAAATGAGATCCCGAAGCATAGCTAAAGGATCGAACAGAAAACATGATTACTTTGATGAAATGGTACAAATCGTGGGGAATTCTATGACCTCCCAGTTGTTCAGTTCCTGACCAGGTGAGCCAGCATATACAAATCCGGGGCCTTCATCAGGATCACTTTGGATCACGGCCACTTGATCTGGAAACATTACTCCGGCGCTCCTGAAGCTCTGGTAGAGGTCACAGATGGGGATTTTCACAGTGTTGAGTGCATGCCCGATATGACGAGTAATCCTCTTCCCTCTCCTCTCTTTTTCTACCCCTTTTTGGTCTTCAGTGGTAGGTTGGTATCCCAGGCCGTACCTATTTTTGTTCTCAGGGAGACAGACAGGTTGAATTCTTCCTTCCAGTTCTCTTCCGAGTCCTTTTCCCGGCTTATATCCTCCTCGTAGCATGGTCTTCGCTACTGCTAGCGGTACCTTTGGGAAAGGCATACTTGTGGCGTTGGCTATCTCCAAAGCCTGGAATGATGTCTCGAGGGCTTCCTCGGCTGCCTCTACATAGGGGGTAGTAACTGGCTTACTGACCAAAAGATCCTCCTCTCCAGAAACGATCACCAGTCTGTTATCAACGATGAACTTTAGTTTCTGGTGTAAAGTGGAAGGAACTACCCCTGCTGAATGGATCCATGGTCTCCCTAACAAGCAACTATAGGCGGGCATGATATCCATTACTTGGAAGAGAACTTGAAAGATATGGGGTCCAACTTGTATGGGTAGCTTAACTTCGCCTATGACCTCCCGTCGGGTCCCATCAAAAGCTCTTACTATCATGGAGCTCGGTCTCATGCATGCCCCATCTATGGGTAGTTTAGCTAATGTAGACTTGGGCATCACATTCAAGGATGATCCATTATCGACGAGCACTTTTGCCATAATATGGTCTTGACACTTCACAGAGATGTGGAGAGCTTTGTTGTGTCTTTTCCCTTCCACCGGCACCTCGTCATCCGTGAAAGTCAGATAGTTACTGGCCACTATATGTCCAACAATACCTTGGAACTTATCGACAGGCAAGTCATGTTTCACGTGCGCCTCACTTAGCACCTTCATCAGCGCGTTCCGATGTGATTCAGAACTCGTCAGCAGAGATAATAAGGAGATCTTGGCGGGGGTATAGTTCAACTGATCCAATACCTGATAATCGCTGTGGCGGATAAATTTTAAGAACTCCCCAGTCTCTTCTTCTGGCACAACCTTCTTTGCTTCGCCAGCGATCCCAACCTTCCCGGTTTTGCCTTCCGCGGCAGTCTTGTCTCGCTTTGGCTCTGAAGGCGCATACACTCTCCCACTTCGGGTCATTCCGCCTACACCGGCGATGTTGGTAACCAACAAAGTAGGCGCCGGATCAACTATTACGGGGTTGGAAACAACTATGTCCGTGTTATACTTCCAAGGCACGGCGTGGGAGTTGTCATACGGGAATGGAGCAGGTGGCCGTGCCGTAATAGTAGTTTTGGCAGGGGTCTGCGTTAGCGGCGCATTTTTACTATAAAATATGACCAGGGGTTTTGGTGCCCGAAGTCCAGCCTGTCCCTGTATCATATTTACCTCATCGCCATGGCGCTTGCAGACTCGTATAGTGTGATTGTCCATAAACCTTTGGAGAGTTTTTCGAAACTCTTGCTGCTTTGTCGATTGGGCATCATCGAAGTCTTCATCCCATTTGTCCTTTACTAACCCTACCTCAAACATAAGGGAGTGAATTTCTTTTAGAGGCATCTGAATGTCCTCAACATTGGACGTATACCCCACATCTTCCCCGATAGCATTGACCCCGGGCCCTTCATGATTAGGCAGAGGGTTTGTTGTTACGTTTGGACTTCCTTCTCGGAAGCTTATCCAATCTGCCTGAATCAGGTCCCTTACTTTATATTTCAAAGCCAGACAGTTTTCAGTAGAATGGCCTGGTGCACCCGCATGATAATCGCACCGGGCATTAGGGTCATACCCCCTAGGATAAGGTGGCTGTAGTGGCCTCAAGGGACAGGGTACTACTAGAGTTTTTTCAATGAGGTGAGGCAAGAGTTCAGTATAGGACATTGGGATGGGATCGAACTGGGGTGGAGCACGGTCATTGTTCCTTCTTTGGATATTTGGCGGTGGGTTGGCTTGTGGTGCTTGGTGTGGTATCTGTGGTGGCGCAGGTGGCCGTACAATGGTTGGTCTGACTTGTGGTGGATTATGGTTTGGAATGGTTGCCACATACGGGTGCGACACACCGGGATATACTGGTGAAAGGCTAACTGGGGTAGGTGGCCCTGCCAGGTTCCTTCTCTGGTTGTGAGAGACCAAGTTGGTCTCCCCTTCTCTTCTCCTGTTTTCGCCAAGTGTAGGTCTTCTTGCAGCTCCCATCCCAGATGGACTTCAGACTATCCTGCCGGTCCTTAGCCCATTTTCTATCCTTTCTCCAATAGTGACAATATCAGAGAAATGGGACGAGACACTTCCAATCATCTTCTCATAGAAGGGAGTTTGAAGCGTATCTATGAACATAGTGATCACCTCCTTTTCAGATAGAGGTGGGTCAACCTGCGCCGCCACTTCGCGCCACCTCTGGGCGTACTCCTTGAACGTCTCGTTATCTTTCTTAGTCATGTTCTGCAATTGTCCCCTATCCGGGGCCATGTCTAGGTTATATTTGTATTGTTGCATGAACGAGTCTGCTAGGTCTTTCCAGCAGCGTATACGAGAGCGCTCTAGATGATTGTACCATGTCAGGGGAGCCCCAACCAGGCTGTCCTGAAAACAATGAATCAGCAGAGGGTCATTTGACGCATACGAGGCCATCTTACGGCAGTACATGGTTAGATGATTCTTCGGGCATGTCAACCCTCTGTATTTGTCAAAATCAGGCGTCTTGAATTTAGGAGGTATGACGACATCAGGGATTAGACAAAGTTCAGCAGCAGTGCCTGTCCCAAATCTACTTGTTCCTTCCATCTCCCTTAAACGCCTTTCCAAGAATTCCAACCTCTCTTCCTGGGTAGTAGCCACAGCATTTGGACCGGCAGCAGTATGTTGACTAGCCTTCCCGTATTGCTGGTAGGGATGAAACATGTCAGGGTTTGGTATGAAGGTATCTGGTTTGGCAGTGGTTCGGGGTATATGAATGGTATGAGCAGGCTGTGCTTGGGCGGCTGGTGTATGAGTAGGTGGCACCTGGGTGGCTTGTGCTTGGGTAAGCGGGTTGTTTGGTTGATTAGTGTTAGGCTGGGCAGTGATGGGAACTTGGTCTTGGTGACAAGGTTCTTCCTGGAGTGGTGGAAAATATCCGTGTGGCAAACCATATGGAGGAAAGGGAATAACATTTCCTTCCTCATCCACAAAGGTGTGTTGTTGGGTGTTTGCAGGATTTGGCTTCCTTATGCGAACAACGAGAGGAGGCGCGGTGGTCCTGGGGTCAGACCCTGTAACCGGATCTTGACCGTGATGAGAGGTAGGTGGTTGTTGTCGGGCGTCTTCAACCCCTGCAGAAGATCCCCCTTCTGTGACTCTCCTTTCTAGGAGCTTGGCTATCTCGGCCATCTGTTCCTTGACCTGGGCGAGCTCAGCTTTTAAATTCTCATTTTCTTGCTCTATATCAGCCATGAGTTTCTTCCTGAGCCTGGTCCCGTAAGAATGTTTTCCCGTAATGTCTTTAGAAAGGAACACAAAAGAAAATTTAGAAAAGATAAGCGAATTAAAGAAAGAAAAAATTAAGTGAAACGAGATTACGCGGGAAGCAATGTTGGAACTTGACGGACCCTTCGACCGTTCCTCAGAACGTCACGTTCAAGAGTACTGAGTAAAGCATTGAATGGAAATTAACACGAGATAGTTGTGAAGATAAAAGAATCCATTATCTTGAAAAGAGTACATTATTGCCATAAAATGCCGAGTTACAAAGCGGGAAAATAAATCAGTCATCCCTAGCTCGGGCAATCATTTCCCTCATTTTACAAATTCATCCTTTGCAGTAATCTAAGAACGTTGCAATTTCCCTAGGAGTGTTGACCGGGTTAGCAATTCCTTCCGCTTGTTTGAGCAAAAATGGGAGATCTTCTAGAGCCCCGTTGGCCAGGTACGCCAACTTAGCAAAGCGATCCATCCATAAGTGAATGGTTTCATTTTGTTCAGTTTCTAAGAGGCGTATGGTCTCTTGACAATCTTGCTCAATGTTTATGGCGCGTTGTCGTTCCCTACTTATCTCTTGTTCGCAAGCCTTTTTCATTTCATTGAGCTGTTGTTCCAATTTGTGGACTTGTGTCTGTAGGAGCTCTTTTTGTACCATGATATTCTGCTCATTTTCTTTCGATTGTGCCAGCATATCCTTCAGAAGACGTTTCTCAGCCAGGATGGTATCACTCTGCTTGTTCTTCATTTTTAGTTGAGAATTGGCCGCTTGAAGACATTGGTCTTGTTTTATCATGTAGCTCTCATCAATCTTTCGTTTCTTCCTGATCTCTTCAACAGCTTGCTTGTTCTCCAGGTTCTCCCTTTTCTGAAGGGTGTATTCTTGCTGACATCTCAATAAGTCTTCCTCTAGCTCCTTGTTCCTGGCAACTAACTCTTCTATTTTGGTCTTTAGCGCCTTGGTTGCTTCATCCTCCGCAACAGGTGATGGAGCAGGAGGATTTTCCTGGAGACGAGGGGGACTCCTGAAGGGTAATTTAACAATAGAGACCCTATTCAAGATCCATTCATAATATTCTCCTCTGACATCATGGCTTCGGGCCCCCAGTTCTCTTCCCTTTCGGTGGACTTTCTTCCATGCATTCGCTATATCCCGAATGACAAGGACACAGCTTCCTTTTGAGTAATATGAGACGAAAGGAATGAGAGACTCTTCATCAGGTGGTCCAAGCAAAGGATAAGCTAGCTGACGCTTGGCTATGATGGGATTATAGTTGATACATCCTTGCGTACCAATAAGGGGAACATTTGGGTAATTTCCACAGTGATGAACAATTGATTCAACTTCCAACCATTGGGGATACCACCTAACTTTCTCTGCTGTGAGCCCTATGAGGTGATTGGCCCACTCGCGCCCACTTTTCACTGTCAACTGACATAGCTTCAGATCAGAAACCGGACATTCGGCCCTACAAACTTGGTGGAAAACGTGTGATGTGAGCCATACATACAAAACAGGTAGACAACAAACAACCCTTTTTCCACCTTGTGTGTGACAGAAATCCATGGTGCAGTACACATTTGCCAACACAGCCGTGACAGGATTCTCAAGCCTGTGCTTGCGAGCTAGGAATACGGCAATAGCATCATAATCCATATAGTTATCAATGTTGGGGAACAAAACAACACCATAGATGGTAATAGCTAAAGCATCCATAAAGGCCTCCCAATCTTCTCTTTCTGCCAGGACCTGCATATGTTTCTCGAGAAATTCTCGAGTGAATCCGGGGATCTGATTTCTGTTTAGTTGTGCATCCCTTAAGGTGTCGGGACGGATCTTCAGGACACGGGCGATGGAAGCAATAGTTGCGTGATGGTCAAGATGACGATAAGGTATCTGTCCTTCCAAAGGCATCCCCAAGATTTGTTCAAATTCTTCAATGGATGGGGCCAACTGAAAGTCTCTAAATGTGAAACACCTGAGAGGTGGGTCATAGAATTGTGCTAAGGCAGTGATCGCCTCAATTTGCACTTCCACTTCTAACAACTTCAGAATCCTTCCATACTTTCTTGTAAAAGCCATTTTCTGTGTCAGGCTTAATTTTCTCCCCATTGTTTGCAGACTATCCATGTCAATCTTCTTAGCTTTAAGGTGCAATACTTTCCTTAATTCGGTCACATTTGTGTCACAACTATCAGATCTCATGTTAATTTCCATATTGCTCAAAGGTACCCGCTAAATTCCAAACCGCTTCCTGCAAGAGCAAAGAGAGAGAAAAAGAAATCAGTTACTGCTATGTTTTGTGAACCACTACTTCTTCATTAATTTATTAGAAAACACTTTCAGTTTGAGAAGTAGCGGTCGGCAAGACTCATGTGAAACTAAAGTCGCACGGGTTATGGATCTTCCCAACGTCATCAATATCTGCTTGAATAGAATTTTGTTTTCATTTTGACGATTGGGAAGATCTATAACCCAGGACTCATAAGTACACAAAAAGTGAGGGAACTGCTTATTTGTTAAAGGATTACTATTTTTTTAAAAAGAAAAATGATTCACCCTTTGTTTGGAATAAAGTAACCCTTTGAACACGTAAGCAGTTCATCAATTTTGGATTTAAAGGGAAAGCGAGAATGAGATAAGGTATAGTAAAATCCGCCCTTTTGTGCCTTAAGCCAGGTTTTTTTTTCTGAAAGTCTTTTCTGGGACCTATAGCTTATCTAACAGTGGATTTCTCACATTGGGTGGCTTCCGCTAGACATCTAGAAGGTCACCAGAGCCAAGATCCTAATCATGACAGGGACGCAAACAGTGAGGAATTCACTAAGTGCGTATATCATGAGAGGTCGAACTCTGGTTGAGGTTCTCACGAATACCGGATAGGAAGTACATCCCATACGATTCCGTTACCAACCCCTCCTAACTTAAGCTTCTTTTGGGGCCCGGGTATAGGGCGCCACTCATAAGTGTGTGCAAATAATCGTGAGTGTAGTGTGTGGAAGGGCAGTCCATACCTTATACCTTACCCATTCTGCACAAAGAACAAACACAGAGTAAATATACAAAGTCGTCTACCCTAGGGTTCAATGTTTGCGGAAAAGTAACATGGTCTCCTACCCTAGGGTTCAATAAACATGCAAAATATAGACAACGAAACAAATAACAAGACGATTAAAACAAGAACAAACATTCACAACAATCAATAGAAAATAAGACAATGGGAAGAAATCCAAGCTAACAAAGGTTATATAAAAAGAACATGCGCTTTCAATCAAACTGGCCTGACTCTCTTGAGTATCCCCAGCAGAGTCGCCATCTGTCGCAACCTGGGTCGCGACGGCGCGGCGAACGAGAGAGAAAAAAAAAACAGGGAGTTGCCACTAACGTTTTTATTCTTAGGAAAAACATTAGGAAAAAACTAAGTTCAGTAAAGCACTGGTTTAAAAATTGAAATCCAAGTTCGGGAGTCGGTTACGAGTAGGGAAGGTATTAGCACCCTACATCGCCTGTCAAAGACAGTACCAAGATTGAAAGCACAATATAAATAACCTTAAATAAAACATGGTTTCTTCCCTTTTACTTTTATTTTGAAAATGATAGAATAGAGTAAAGGACTGTACAGACATAGAAGGCCAAAGCGAGGTTAATGGGACGTTCTTGTCCGAATTAAGCTCGACTTCGATATGAGACAGAGGGGGGGTGAGAAAATGCCAACAAGACGTCACGTCTAAGTTGGACATCCTCGGATAAAAGGATAGGGATAGGAAAGGGATAAGCGGGACGTCTTGTCCTAAGTACCCCTCCCCTAGGAAATTATGGCGAGGCTTGGGCGAAAACTATAGGGAAACCAACAAGACGTCACGTCTAAATTGATTTTTCACGGAAGTGACCGAAAAAGGAAATTTATGAAAGAAATATAAAAAAGAAAGCAATAAATCAGCAAAAAAAAGGAAATAAGAAAGGTGGGCCCGACAGGAGTTAAAGTCCTGCTCCTACGTATTCTTGAATTGTCAAGAAATTAGGGTTACGTAGTTCTGAGATATTGCTATTTTAGAGAGGGATTTGAAAGATGTTGATGGATATCATTAAAGAGGGGAATTCATGCAAAGCGAAGTTCTTCGCACGTGCACGAATCTTAAGAGGATTGTGTAGACAGGAGTGCTCCCGTACGACACTATTTTTTTACGAAATCGTTTTTTATTATGTCTGTTTATTATGGAAAAGGATAAAGAATATTGACAAAGTAAACCAATGGTGCGCAGACAATTACAGTTAACAAAACAGCAAACTCATAGAAAAGTAACAAAGGGGGCCGAAAGCAAGAGAAATAAGGAAAGGAGTGGAACCGGTGTGACGAGCTAAGAACCGATGTGGGAGGTTGAGCACAGTGACGGTGTCAGACTGATCTTGAACTCGTATGCTGGCAAGGACAATAGACCGGAATTAGACCCGACCTGGGATTCTGGAGGTCACGGCCGGTGTTATGGAAAGTTAATCTGAGACAAAACGCTGTTGAGCAGTGACGGAGATGGACGAGGTAATGATGTAGGCAATGGGGGAGGGGTGGTTTTGAGATGACGATGTGTGTTCGAGGTACGGACGGTGTGAGAGCCGTGGCTTTGTGTTGGTGAGAAGAGCTCAAAACCCTTTTCGAACTAAGGGATCTTTTCTGGTGACTAAGGCCAGTCACTGGTTTCGAGTGAGGAGATCAGTTAAGAACCTTGAGGAATTGGAGAGAGTTTCCAGAGTTTTCTCGCGTAGAGGGAGAATCTGGAGGCCAACCCCCTGAGCTTCCTTGGTTGGGGCATTTATAGGGCCTTCAAGGCATGGGCCGAGGGTTTTGGGACAACCAGAACTTCCACTCACCCATCTGTGTAGTGGTGTGCAGCTCTGGCCATTACCATTGGTGGGGAGCAGGGTTTTCAGTGGGATTTTTTTAATTGCCCACTTCCGCCTCCCTGTCTGCCATTTTCCAGGGAGTGCGATTCCAGGTCACCGCGCATAATCTTCCGACCTCACCCCTCCGTTGTCAAGTTTGTGACACCGATTAGCAAAGCCATTGGTTGGACGGAGTCCCCACTGATCCGATGTGGGGCCTTAAGAACCATTACCTGTGTCTTCACACCGGCTGAATCTTTCAGTAATCATGGGGGCCGGTGTTCTCTTTCCTGGTCCGGATCTACTACCAGCCGGTGTGCCCATGAGATCGTCTTACTTGGGCCGGACTCGCTCGTCTTTTGCTTTCAGATCCGCGACATCGGCCATTAAGGGACTTCTGGGGTGAGGATGTTGGGCGGAGTTGAGGTGAGGATGGTTGGGCGGACTCTTGAGGTGAGAACGTTTAGGCGGAGTTGATGTTAGCTAACACCGCCTGTGGAACGTTGTGTGAGGAGGGCGGAGTGCCACACTGTCTGTGAAGTATATGAGGGCGGAGTGCAAATGAGGGCGGTTGGCGGAGTGATGAGGACTCATGGGCGGAGTTGATGTTAGCTAACATCGTCCGTGGAACGTGGTGTGAAGAGGGCGGAGTGTCACGCCGTTTATGGGACGGTGTATGAAGAGACGGAGTTCCACACCTTCTTCGAAGTATATGAGGGCGGAGTTGTGGTGCGGTGTTAACTTAAGCCTTGTCCGGTGTTTCCAACTTCAAGGATGGGTCCGGTGTCATAACAATTTGGGCCGGACCGAAAGAGGTGTTCACAATTGCCATGAAGAAAATGAAAGCTCGCTATGTGCAAACCATTCCCATTTCAGAAGCACTAGCAATCCAAGTCAGAAATATGCTTTTCTCATCTCAGCACTTTCTGTAAGCATATCATTCCTGATCAAGCTTTCAGGCTTAGTACATTTCGGTCCTCTCTTATATCTTATGCATGTACTAAGTCTTATTTGAAAATAAGTTCTCTTTCTTCACAAACCTGATGAACTATTCTTTACAGGGGGTGTAAAAGTATGGTTGATGAACAATTCAAAATGTACATGTAATGTCAATCTGGTACAAGGAGATATTTATAAATGTGCAAGTACGGAGTATCCTTGTATACTGGGGCGGAATACAATGCACTCTGGGCGGTGTGACAGTCCGCCTGAAGTAACCTTCTTTGCCTTCACACAATTGGTGGTGGTACCTGCAATTATTCTCCAACGCTCAAGTCAGCATTCTAAAATACTGTAAGACTTAGAAAGCAAATCTGAGAGAATTATGCAAGTAAAAGTGTAATGCAAGTAAAATACCTTTTTGCTGAGGTTTATATACCTGTTACTGGTGCTCCATTATTGGTAGGACCCGTTCCTCGTTTTCTGGCATAATGCAAGAAAGATAGTGGGTCCCTGTGTCGTTCACGAGCACCATCGCTGTAGTGGGTATTTCCACTTGCTTGGAAAGCGTTAATGCCTTATTATTTTATTCATTGTTCCCTTTTATGCGTGACAGCGTGATTTTCATTTTCAACCTCTCAAGACAGAGTCAATCTCGTGCCGGGGTTATAAGTATGGGCTCGCTACGCAATATAGGAAATTCAATATTCCGCCTATAGCTTGGCGGAGTAGTATGCATTGGAAATACTTTATGCATGTGTATAAGATATTCAATATTTTCCACCTTGGCGGAGTAATAAGCTTTGACGGAGTAGCTTTGGCGGAGTTACGTGCCATGGCGGAGTTGCATGCCTTGGCGGAGTAACGTGCCCTGGCGGTATGTACTCCATATAAAAGTAATTATAAGGTATTTGAGACGTACTTCTCCTGTTCAAAATGCTGATCTGGCAAAGCATTAAAACCATACTCTTGGGGACCGGTGTTGGGACCGGATCACCTGATTATCAGAAGTTATCACTTAGCTCAGCTAAATTAGAAGGCTTATTTATTTTTAATTGTATTAATACTTCCAAATTCTTGTAAGCATAGGTCTGGTAGACCTGTTGGGAAAGACTTGAAGAGACTTTAGAAAGAATACTTGGGTTTAAGTCATAAGTGGCTTGTGAAAGAATACTTGGGTTTGCCCCAGGAGTGGGTGCTGCAAAAGAATACTCAATTTGAGCTAGGAGTGGCTAGTGTCAAGAATACTCAAAGGCAGGTGATGTGCTTAAGCCAAGAGTGGCTGGATTCAATAATACTCAAGGGCACGATCTGTGTTGTTTATGTAAAAGAGATATTTTACATAGTGGAAAAACCCTTCAAGTCTAAAGGTATTGGATGTAGCTTCTGTGTTGGAAGTGAACTAGTATAAATCTCTTATGTGTTGTTTCTCTCCCTATCTCTTACAAAAGTGTGTTGCTCTTTCTCTCGTGTATCTTCACTCATTTGCAAAAGTTTATTTTGTTATGCAAATTGCTCTTTCGTTTAAATATTACTTTTTGGTTTGAAAAGTGAACAGACTTATTCAACCCCCTTCTAAGTCTGTTATCTCAATCATCAAAATTTATTTAATATTAATTCATGATAATATTTTTAATATATTAAAATATAGTTATATTATATAATATTAATTTATATTATTTCATATTAAAATAATATTATATTTAATACACTACATATTATTTTCTTTTTTATTATATACTTTTTAAATATTAATCAATAATTACGGGTATGGATACCACATCCTTAATTTTCATCTTAGTTTCATCTTTTCTCATTTTTGGCTATCGCCACCATTAACTTTTTCAATCATTGCTCTTTTCATTGCACTGCCGCCACCACTGCACTCTTTAACCATCACTGCCACCTCCATCCACCACCATTACTAGTCTCTCCGATTACTGTTTTAGTTTTTAGTTTATCTACATCTCTCACAATCTTTTAGCACCAGGTTGTGTTTTGTTCAAAGAGATACATTCAAGATATGAAATCTTGTGGTTTTTGTGTACTATACTTGTCTGCAATACCTACAAAATCAATTAAGCCTTTGAAAATATGAAGATATGAAGATGAAGCAGTATAAAAAAAATGTTTATCTATTTTTTGTTTTACGGAAACAACTTTGGTAAAACATCTTTGTTGGGACTATTTGATTGTATGAATTTGTTTTCTACTTTCTTGTTTTGTTATTTTTTCTTAGATTCTTGAGTAATGATTTAATCCTGCTTAGTTTTAGGAATTCAGCAAACACACCAGTAATTTATCTTTCATGTGAGTCATGTTGTATTGCTTTTATGTAAAATTTTGGCATATGTATTTAGACTTCAGCCTCCTTTCATCTATAATATTGTTATTTGTTGGGAAAGAAAAAACAAACAGTGTTAAAACAATGACACAAAAGAAAATATTAACTTACCTCAGTTTTTTATTCTATAATCATTCCTCAGTTTCTCCATCTTTTGTGTTATCATCTCCTACCATTTCTTACCTTACTATTTTCTTTCATCACCTCCCACTATTTTCCCCTTCTTCTCTTCCATCATGTTACATATGTTCTTCTTGTGAGCTCCTTTACTTCCACTATTTACTGTTAAAATATGATAGGTATAGATCTATTTGTGATCCGTAAGTTCTTTCAATGTACTTTGAATTTGGCCAACAAAAAGTGCAAATAGTGCTAGATAAAACAGAGAAAAACAAAACAAAAGGGAACACAAATATCAACAATAATTTCATGAATTTTCATGCTTATAGTGTTAGTTTTAGAATTTATTTTATTTCCTTTGGTGTGTTTGTGGATGATATATGGAGCAAGTATGCTTGAGTATTGTATTGTTAAATCTTGATGAGCATTGTGTATTACTAATTGAAAATTGGAATAGTTATTTCATTTCGTGTAAATGTCCTTTTGCCTTCCTTGAATCTAATATGCGTCGATAAAAAAGAAAATATTAATTGACCAAAACTAGAAAGCTGAAATTTAAGAAGCTACAATGCAATTCTGAATCAAGATGATCTGATTTGTCAACAGAAAGAACCTTAAAATTACATGGAGCTGATTTATGTTTCAGGAATTGTTAGGCCAACTTAAGCAAAATGTTACAATTTGTATTTGGACATGGACTTCACATCTATGTACGCAATCTAAACCATCTAGACTAAGATTTAATGTTTCCAACACTCAAGAATAAAACACAAACAGAATTTGGAGATGATGATGGTAGGCCAGGAATATTTGTGAATTGATCCAATTTTCTGTTTAGTTTCTGTTTGAAACAATTTAAGTACTCCACTTTGCATATTTGATATTCTTTAGCTGGTATTAGTAACTATATTGTTCAGGTAGATAACATGATATAGGTAAAATGTATGATCTTCTTCGGAGAAAAGGTGACTTGAAAAAGAGATATCGAAATATAGAGTATAAATTTGTCTTTGTATTTGATTGTATAACTATTGA
This sequence comes from Clitoria ternatea, assembly GCA_037962975.1. Taxonomy (NCBI): domain Eukaryota; kingdom Viridiplantae; phylum Streptophyta; class Magnoliopsida; order Fabales; family Fabaceae; genus Clitoria; species Clitoria ternatea. Next base: position 35,033,366 of record CM075670.1, read on the forward strand.
CTTGTATACATGTACAAATTGATGGGACAAAATTTTTGAATCCTCAGCAGATCCTTAACATCTGGATATGCTTTGCAAGATTTGGTTCTATTGTGTCAATATGTTCAAAAGATTGGCTCTTGTTCTGACCAAACGCCTGAATATGCTCTCCAAGCCATTTTCTAGGCTTTCGATAGCATTCTCCAAATCCTTCAATCTTTCGTGTGAAGCATGCATCTTTGTAACATTAGTACCTTCACTAATAAGGGTGCTTAAAGATGCTTCCACACACTGCAATTCATTGAATTCCTGAGAGTTCTCTTCACATGATACTACCCCCTTGTGCATCAACTTTGCCACCACCAACCACTTGCTTGCCTTTGACTTTGAAGCTGGCCCAGCCAAGAATGACAAAATGGATTGGAAGATAGACATGTTCATTTTGATGACCTCCCTAAGTATTCTTGCCACCAAAGCAAAGTCTTGATCTTGATTCAAGATTGGAGATACTCCAAATTTACTTTCCATGTGCTTTAAAGATGTGATCAACTTCTTGGCATTCTTCTTCATCTTCTTTGAGAATGAGTTATATTCGACTATGCTTCTTTCAATGCTTGAGTCACCCTTTCTCCTTCTGAGAGCAGAATGAAGGGCTTCAACATTTTCCTTAATTTGTAACATGGTGTCCCTTGTGTTGCCACAGATATCCAAAAGTCTTACTGAGCCATCCAACAACTCTTCTATGCATTTCTCACCTTGGTGGTGAGAAATCACCTTTTGAGTTGTTGCCACCTTGAGAAGATCTTCCAAGCAAATATACAAATTTTCAAGTAAGCACAAACCAGTGCCAATTGACTGAGATGTGAAGGTGGATGTGGCTTCCCAAGTTTTGAGCTTGTTCAGCTCCTCTTCTACTCTTATGGTGGAAGGATGAGATCCAGAAGGAAGACTGTATGACCGAACATGGAATTTGTTTGCCATGGTTATTCTTTTGTTGTTTGTTCTTTTTTCAAATGAAGTTCAATGTTTTGTGTATGCTCTTAACAAGTTCTTAACCCTCTTTATATAGGGACCATTCACAATTCATTAATCATTTCATTCCTAATTAATAGGCCCATAAAATATGTTACAAATTCACCTCTCTTAATGTCTAGCATGTGGTACATGCATGGTTCACCCTTTGAGTTTGGTAAGATTGTCACATCTCTGCCCAACATTGTGATATTGCATGTGATATTCTGCAGGACACAAAGGGTAGTAACATGGGTTTGAGATGTATAACTGGCATGTCCTCCTAGTGTTGGCAATCAGAAAACTTCATTAGCCATTAGTCATCAACTACTGTGCCTCCTCTGCTGCCACATTACCCTCTTCATTTCAAATATAAAAATTGGTGGTGCTGTTTATTGCTTCAGAGATGTCACTGGGTTGTCTCGATTTGGAGGAGCCGGGAATGCAACATGGATTGAAGTTGTTTTGGCAAGGTTCAGATCCTATTCTTATGGTATAATAGAAAATGTATAATAATTGATACGACAGATAAGTTGATTAAATTTGAAGGACAAAATGATAAGCAAATTATAGCATTAGATTAATTAGGTGTTAGCACGAGTGGCATTTGATTAATTAGCTTTGCTTTGTACAAAGTTTTCAACTTCGTTTAAATAATGATGAAGAATCTTGACATTTTCTTTACCTCCAGTTTCTTGAGAAATATTTCATTGCTTGTAACTGCTAGTTCATTTTATTGTGAAAAAATCAGCCTCAACTTAGGTTAGTATTTGTAATTGTTCTGCTGCGTAGTCGTAGATTTTAATGAGGTGCATATTTTCCAATTTTATCGCACAACTTGTTTAATTCTAGGTATTCTAATAAAATTTGACATACTGATAATCAAAACAAATTCACATGAATCTTTGCAATACATCATTGTTGTTAAGCCATTTATTTAATTGTCAGTATGATATTGAAACAGAACTTCTTTAAAGTACTTTCTTGCGATCATATACCTAGTTATATGAGAAACTCAAACCTAATCAAAACAGCTTTTTGTATTTGCACTTGAAATTTAATATCATGCCTAAATTTAAGTCATTTAGTCATTAAGGAAATATTATCATAATGTCTGGTGCTTTAGCAGAAGGATGGTCTCAACTCTCAAGCCTAATCCTTATTATCAGTATATATAATAAGACAGTATTCTATCTAGCCCAGGTGAAAGGTATTGGTACCTTTTGGGGGGTGATTATGACAAGTGTTACTTTAAATTAAACTTAGGTTGAACAAAATGATTAATTAAAAAGAGTTTAGTATTGATATACTGTAATCTTTTTCATACATAGCAATTTATGATTAGCTAAAAAAATATTATACTGACAGTATATTTTAATTTAATTCAATTAAAAAAATTAGTTACTAAAATAATAATGGCTTACATTATAATTAAATTAACCCGGCCATATAATTAAGATAAATAGATTTAATCAACTTCTGAGAAGGAATAAAGGTTATTCGGAATAGTTTTTTTTTTAAGTAGAATTCATTCAAAGAATATAGCTAAATATTTGACAAATAAAAAAATAATCTATAAAAATAAGAAAAACAATCTTTAAAATGTTGATTACATCATCACTGGTAACATTTGCAAGACCTGATTTACGCTTTCCTTAACAACTTATAGTAAGTGAATTCATTTTTCTGTCAAGTTTCTCCAGCCAATATTATTAGCAGTAATCTTTAGCAGCAGAAAGATGATAAATAGAGTATAGTCTTCTCTTCAGTGAAAAGGTGACATAAAAGTTAAAACAAACTATACCAAAATATAGATGATAAACTTTTGAATGTATTTCTTTGTATATCTATACATGTACAAATTGAAGAGGCAAAAATTTTCAATCCTTAGCAGATCCCTAAAATTTGGATGCATTGCAGGATTTGAAGAGAAAATCATGACTCTATTGAGTCATTATGTTCAAGAGTTTGACTCTTGTGTTAACCATGCGCCTAAATAGACTCCCTAATCCTCTTTCTAGATTTTCAATGGCATTCTCCAAATCCTCCAATCTTTCCCGTGTAGCTTGCATCTTTGAAACATTATTACCTTCACTGAGAAGGCTGCTTAAAGATGCTTCCACACACTGCAATTCATTGAAATTCTCTTGATTTTGTTCACATGCTATCACCCCCTTGTGCATAAATTTGGCCATCAAGAACCATTTGGTTGCCTTTGACTTTGAAACTGGCACAACCAAGAATGCCAAAAGGGATTGAAAGATTGACATGTTTGTAGCTATAACTTCCCTAAGGACTCTAATCAAAGCAGCAAATTGTTGATCTTGATTCAAGAGTGGGGATATTCCAAATTTGTTGTCCATATTCTTCAAAGATGTGATCAACTTCTTGACATTCTTCTTCATCTTCTTTGAGAATGAATTATATTCAGCTATGCTTCTTTCAATGCATGAATCACCCTTTCTCCTTCTAAGAGAAGAATGAAGGGTTTGAACATTTTCCTTAATTTGTGACACAGTGTCCCTTGTGATGCCACATATATCCAATATTCTGACTGAACCATCCAACAGTTCTTCCACACATTTCTCACCATGATGGTGGGAAATCAAATTTTGGGTTGATGCAACATTGAGAAGATCTTCCAAGGAAATATGCAAGTCTTCAAGCATGGACAAGCCAGAGAAAATTGAGTTTGAAGTGGATGTGGATGTGGAAGTGGCTCCCCAAGTTTTGAGGTTGCTAAGCTGCTCCTCTACTCTAGTGGTGGAAGGATGAGATCCAGAAGGAAAACTGTTTGAGCGAACATGGAACTTATTGTTTGCCATGATGGTTATTCTTTCTTTTTGTGTTATGTTCTGTATCAAATGAAACTCAATTTGTGTGGTGATGCCAAGTCCTTTTGCTCTGTATATATAGGTGGAATTCATTATTAATTCAATATCCTATTGGTTGGGCAACAAAAGGATTGATGAACATAATAAGCATGTGGTGGCATGTTCTAAAGGGTGTTAGGTGTTGGTAATCAGAAAAGCTCATTAGTCATAAGCTAGTTTGCCTCCTCTGCTGCCACATTACCCTCTTCGTTGCAATTATAAAATTGGTCTTGTCTCAATGTCTAGGAGCTATAATTGCAAAATGGTTTATTAAATGGCTTCTGAAAGTTGAGATCCGATTCTCGTGGTATATACATAACAAATCGACAATCTTTGGAGTTATATAAATTTTATATTTGTCTATCACGTTTTTGTTGGAATTATAATCTCAAAATAAGGTTAGCACTATTCGTACGGGTTTATTCACTTGATACAGAATTAGAATCATAAAATTAGCAAGGAAAATAATAAGTAAACTTAGTCTCGGAGAAAGAGGGAGAGAGAGTTGAGGCTTTTTTTTAAAATGGTGTAAAAAATAATAATTTACTGTTTGGGGTTGATCTAAAAATATATAATTATGTTTTACATTTCGCACCCTCCTTTTACAAAATCTGACAGCCGCTGACCCAACCAATAAGAGTGTGACACATGGCCTGGAAAAGCTGACAATATTTTGCGTAGTCCTTTGGCGAAAATCAAAAGTTGCCCCCTGTCCCGTGACAGCCTGCATGCGAAAACGCATGCATGGTTGACACGTGTCCATAAGGTTGTTGATGTCTGGGTTTCATTTAGTGAGCATGCGAAATTGGCAGGGAGAAGACACGTGGCATCGCGTGAAATAATTTAAAAATGGCCATTTTTTCTTTTATAACCGTGGCCTGCATTTTTTACTTTCACTCCTCACTTCTTTCACTTTCAGTCCCTAATTTCCCTTTCCATTCTCTACTTTCTGCATTTGTTGACGAAATCAGTCTATGAGATCTTTGAAGAAGTTTGATCAACTTATATTATTGAAAGGTATGTATGTAAATTATTTATTTATTTTAGTTGTATAGTATGATACTATTTAATATTGTTTATTAAAAAATTTAAAACTAATGTTAGCTTTCAATGATAACAAATTTTGTTTCCAGCGTAATGTTATAAATGTGTTTAAAATTAATATTTATTAAAAGTGTTAGTAATATTCAAAGTGTTAGTAAACTTTCTTTCTACATTAATGTATAAAATTGTTTAAAATTAATGTTAATTAAAATGTTTAGGGTTTATTAAAAAATGTTAAAAATTAGTTCATAATAATAATGTTCAAAGTGTTAATAAACTGTTTCTAGAGTAATGTTATAAAAAATTTTAAAATTAATATTACTTAAAATGTTTAGGGTTTATTAAAAAAATTAAAAATAAACGTGTGATTTGGTAATTTATATATATATATATATATATTTTGTTGGGTCTTTATGAAAATAATTTGATAATTTATATATATATATTTGTCTTTGTAGGATGGATTCAACATCGTCATCAATGTCTAGGTCACGTGAAGTAAACTCTGGTCTGGAAGATCCTACATTATTAAAATTTCAAAGTGTTCATGTATCAAAGTCTGTTTGGAACGGAAGACCGGACCAGATTTTAAAAATTAGACGAGCATTGGTTTTCCGTAGAACAAGTGTCCCACAACAGATTGTTCCGCTGTTGTAGAGGGTGAGATTTCTTGGAGTTTCACAGCTGCACTTTTTTTCAGTAGAGGTGTCCTTAATCTCTGCCCTTGTTGGAAGATGAAGGCATGAGACCCATACGTTCCACATGCCACCTGGCGAGTGTACAATCACACTTTAAGACATTGCGATCTAGGTTGGACTACGTGTAGATGGTTTACCTGTAATTACAGACACATCTCCTCATGACTGGAAAGTTGTGGTTCATAACCTGTTTGGTATACACCCTCCTGATGAGGCATTTCATGTTGGTTGTTTAAAGTTGAAATGCTTGTCTGATAACTTTACCAATGTTGAAGATCACTTGGGTGATGAACTGCAACTATTAAGGTTCATGAAAGCATACATCATACGATTGATTGGTGGTGTTGTATTCCCTGATCAATCTAGTTGGCTCAGAATGCCAAGGAAAAACTCTCAAAGAGAGAAAACTCAAAATGAGCTATGAAGGAAAACTTATTGATTGCTTGATGAAAAATAACTTACAATGCTTGGCTATTGATAGAACTCAGAATGGTAATAAACATAATAATTAAACACCACTTGTAAGGAAAATGAGTTGGAGATGGGTTGGATTTTGAAAAGCTCCTTTTGCATTTGTCAATATTGGTTGCACCATTTTTGGGAGTTGGTGGAGGGGATGGCTCAGTATGCCAAGGAAAAACTCTTAAAGAGAGAAAACTTAAAATGAGCTATAAAAGAAAACTTATTGATTGCTTGATGAAAAATAGCTTACAATGCTTGGCTATTTATAGAACTTAGAATGGTAATAAACATAATAATTAAACACCACTTGCAAGGAAAATGAGTTGGAGATGGGTTGGATTTTGAAAAGCTCCCCTTGCATTTGTCAACATTGGCTGCACCATTTTTGGGAGTTGGTGGAGGGGATGGCTAAGAATACCAAGGAAAAACTCTTAAAGAGATGGCTAAGAATGCCAAGGAAAAACTCTTACAGAGAGAAAACTCAAAATGAGTTATGAAGGAAAGCTTATTGATTGCTTGATGAAAAATAGCTTGCAATGCTTAGCTATTTATAGAACTCAGAATGGTAACAAACATAATAATTAAACACCACTTACAAAGAAAATAAGGTGGAGATGGGTTGGATTTTGAAAAGCTCCCCTTGAATTTGTCAACATTGGCTACACCGTTTTTGGGAGTTGGTAAAGGGGATGGCTCAGAATGTCAAGGAAAAACTCTTAAAGAGAGAAAACTCAAAATAAGCTATGAAGGAAAACTTATTGATTGCTTGATGAAAAATAGCTTACAATGCTTGGCTATTTATAGAACTCAGAATGGTAATAAACATAATAATTAAACACCACTTGCAAGGAAAATGAGTTGGAGATGGGTTGAATTTTGAAAAGCTCCCCTTGCATTTGTCAACATTGGCTGCACCATTTTTGGGAGTTGGTGGAGGGGATGGCTAAGAATGCCAAGGAAAAACTCTTAAAGAGAGAAAACTCAAAATGAATTATAAAGGAAAGCTTATTGATTGCTTGATGAAAAATAGCTTGCAATGCTTGGCTATTTATAGAACTCAGAATGGTAACAAACATAATAATTAAACACCACTTACAAAGAAAATAAGGTAGAGATGGGTTGGATTTTGAAAAGCTCCCCTTGAATTTGTCAACATTGGCTACACCGTTTTTGGGAGTTAGTAAAAGGGATGGCTCAGAATGTCAAGGAAAAACTCTTAAAGAGAGAAAACTCAAAATAAGCTATGAAGGAAACCTTATTGATTGCTTGATGTAAAATAGCTTACAATGCTTGGCTATTTATAGAACTCAGAATGGTAATAAACATAATAATTAAGCAGCACTTGCAAGGAAAATGAGTTGGAGATGGGTTGGATTTGAAAAGCTCCCCTTGCATTTGTCAACATTGGCTGCACCATTTTTGGGAGTGGGTGGAGGGGATGGCTAAGAATGCCAAGGAAAAACTCTTAAAGAGATGGCTAAGAATGCCAAGGAAAAACTCTTAAAGAGAGAAAACTCAAAATGAGTTATGAAGGAAAACTTATTGATTGCTTGATGAAAAATAGCTTGCAATGCTTGGCTATTTATAGAACTCAGAATGGTAACAAACATAATAATTAAACATCACTTACAAAGAAAATAAGGTGGAGATGGGTTGGATTTTGAAAAGCTCCCCTTGAATTTGTCAACATTGGCTACACCGTTTTTGGGAGTTGGTAAAGGGGATGGCTCAGAATGTCAAGGAAAAACTCTTAAAGAGGGAAAACTCAAAATAAGCTATGAAGGAAAACTTATTGATTGCTTGATGAAAAATAGCTTACAATGCTTGGCTATTTATAGAACTCAAAATGGTAATAAACATAATAATTAAACACCACTTGCAAGGAAAATGAGTTGGAGATGGGTTGGATTTTGAAAAGCTCCCCTTGCATTTGTCAACATTGGCTGCACCATTTTTGGGAGTTGGTGGAGGGGATGGCTAAGAATGCCAAGGAAAAACTCTTAAAGAGATGGCTAAGAATGCCAAGGAAAAACTCTTAAAGAGAGAAAACTCAAAATGAGTTATGAAGGAAAGCTTATTGATTGCTTGATGAAAAATAGCTTGCAATGCTTGGCTATTTATAGAACTCAGAATGGTAACAAACATAATAATTAAACACCACTTACAAAGAAAATAAGGTGGAGATGGGTTGGATTTTGAAAAGCTCCCCTTGAATTTGTCAACATTGGCTACACCGTTTTTGGGAGTTGGTAAAGGGGATGGCTCAGAATGTCAAGGAAAAACTCTTAAAGAGAGAAAACTCAAAATAAGCTATGAAGGAAAACTTATTGATTGCTTGATGAAAAATAGCTTACAATGTTTGGCTATTTATAGAACTCAGAATGGTAATAAACATAATAATTAAACACCACTTGCAAGGAAAATGAGTTGGAGATGGGTTGAATTTTGAAAAGCTCCCCTTGCATTTGTCAACATTGGCTGCACCATTTTTGGGAGTTGGTGGAGGGGATGGCTAAGAATGCCAAGGAAAAACTCTTAAAGAGAGAAAACTCAAAATGAATTATGAAGGAAAGCTTATTGATTGCTTGATGAAAAATAGCTTGCAATGCTTGGCTATTTATAGAACTCAGAATGGTAACAAACATAATAATTAAACACCACTTACAAAGAAAATAAGGTGGAGATGGGTTGGATTTTGAAAAGCTCCCCTTGAATTTGTCAACATTGGCTACACCGTTTTTAGGAGTTGGTAAAAGGGATGGCTCAGAATGTCAAGGAAAAACTCTTAAAGAGAGAAAACTCAAAATAAGCTATGAAGGAAACCTTATTGATTGCTTGATGAAAAATAGCTTACAATGCTTGGCTATTTATAGAACTCAGAATGGTAATAAACATAATAATTAAACACCACTTGCAAGGAAAATGAGTTGGAGATGGGTTGGATTTTGAAAAGTTCCCCTTGCATTTGTCAACATTGGCTGCACTATTTTTTGGAGTTAGTGGAGGGGAAGCTTCTGTTTCACTAGTAGGATGGTTTCGTTAAAGTATTTGCCATTGGTCGAAAACGTTGATAATATAACTGGGGATCTACAACACTCAGCTATTTGTATTGGGATTTATGTTTAGCCACTAAGTATGAGCGTGTCTCTATCTCTGGCCTCCTTTTGTTAGTGCAAGTCTGGGCGTGGGATAGGTTTCCTAAGATAGCTCCAAACGCCCCTTAGAATGGTAGATTACCAGGCACGTCGTACGCTGCAAGGTAGGTGGTTTTAGAACTGAATCTATTGTTTACTAATGAGTGTTATTGTTTAACAATGACAATATGTTTGTCAATTGTAGGTGGTTCGGAGGTGATACCTTCAAGGCAGTCAGACAGTGGAAATAGATTTCTACCAACGTGCTTTCGATCAAATGAAGCGCACTGATGTGAGTTATTTTTAAAGTAAGTAGATTTAAACTAGTTGTTATGTTTGATATCTAACAATGACGGTGTTGGTTGACCAGATTGTTTGGACCCCATACAGTGAGTATTTGGTGCAGACATTGTCAGCCATTTGTTTACAAAGTTCAGAGGGGTGGAGCGTCGTAGTCCCTCTACTGTGTACAAACATAGTGGAGTGACATCAACCTGATCGTGTCATGAGACAGTTTGGTATGCAACAACATATACCATCACCTTCTTGTCAACCTGAACATCTACAAGGCCTAACATAAAGAGGCAAACAAGGAGAAAATTAGAGGTAAATGTACATTCCCTTAATTGCAATGTGGGAAAGTCGTGCAAATTTTGTTCATATTTGAAAACCTTCATTTATTTGAAAACCTTCAAAAAAAACTTCTCTTATCAATAATTAACCTACTAGTCAATTGCGTTATGACCTGATTCACTTGTAGATTCGACTTATTAGAAACTCTCTCCTTAAGTTACGAATTGTAATACCACATTTAATTTGCATTAATCTGGTGTCCCATCAAATGAGAGCCCATCAGGGCCATCAACTTTTTGTTCATTCGTATACAGAATCACCCCAATTGGAGTCATTGCAGTAATAGAAATAATTGGTACTCAACTACAACTGGCAAATTTATAGACCCTAATATTTCAAAAATAATACTAACATATGTTTAAAATAATTATAACATATATACTAAAATGACATTAAAAATAAAATAAGATCTTGAAACATACCTTTCTATCCTTAAACCGACCTAACTCATACACAAAAGTTTCTAAGAACTCACTTCTTAAGTAACCACACACAAAAGCTTCTAAGAACTAACTTCTTAACCAACCTCACACATAAGCTTCTAAAAACTCACTTCTTAACCAACCTCACATAAAAGCGTCTAAGCACTCTCGGTTATATAGGCAAGAGAAATTGAATTTTTGTATTTTCGCATGATCAGGGCATGAAATTGTGCCACGTTCCTGACATTTCGCACGTCAATTGAGTGAAATCAAAAGTCGATGTGATGTGACCTGCTTTTCTTAAGTCCAACATGTGAAATTCTGTGACTGATGCGATGGGACTTCATTTTCGCATGTTCAATATGCGAAATTGCTAGGGGCATGACAAATGGCATCTTCTCCTCAATTTCGCCTAGTCATTACACGGAATATTGCCACGTGGATTTTCGTCTACCCACCCTGCGAAATGTAAAAAGGGACAAGACGTTTTTCACCCAGACCACTAAATATTTTCACAGGTACCACAAACTTCAAATTATTTTTTTTAACACCATTTAGGAAAAAAAAAGCTAAGAGTTGATGTCTTAGAATTATTGAATGGTCCTAAGCTAACCAGATAATAATGTAATTAAAATAATTAAATAATAAAATGCTTTAAGATAAAATAATAAAATAATAACCACATTCAAAATATTTCCAAGAAGAAATCAATCGGTTTCTGAACTTTGATTGAATAAATAATAAAATGTTCAAACAACTATTAACGCTAATTAATAATTAATAAAATAATCAAGAGCATTTTAAAACGTTAATAAATATCTTCGTTTTAACCACTACAAAAAATAATTGTTTTTGTATAAGTTTAAACACTTAAAAATTTTAAAAGTTTCAGAAAAACAAATCATAAAAAAATTAACATCCAATGTAATCATGCTTATAGGGGAAATTAGAAAATTTGTACCCAAACTCATGCGCATTTCTATCCAAATACTAGAAAGATAAACATAGTCTTTCTTACTCCTTTTACTAGCCTAAATCACACTTTATAATATATACTAGGTTGTGTAAATATATCATATCATATATTTTTTGGACTATTAACCAAATACAAGATAGATAAGCATAGTCTTTCTTACTTGTTTACTAACCCAAATCACATTTTATAATATATACTCTTTAAAGGTTCACACACTAAATAATGTGAAATATTAAAAGGCTTTTGAAATATGAGCATTTATACAACAATCCCGTGTATATTTTGAAAAAAAATATCAGAAATGAATAATAAAAAATAAAGAGAACAGAAATTTACTAGGTTTACAACATGAGTATAAATACATCATGCCATATATCTTTTAGACTATTAACCAAATTCTAGACAAATAAACATATATAGTGTGTTAGTGAAGTAAAGTTCCTATAAACCAAACATCACTCTAGTGTAAGCTAGAGACTTACATGTTATATTACACTCCAGTTCTTGTTATAGTTGTTTAGCACATTTTGGTCGCATGTGCACCTAGTATGCTACAAAGCTTCTTGATATAATTATGTTCTTGATATCATACAATTACCCCTTCTTATGCTTTTAACTCCAACAATCGCACTTGCATTCTCTACATATTTCATATCAAAATTACAAGTAAAAAGTCCCTTAGCGTCATACACATTAGCATCACATGCTCCAAAGATAAACATATCATCTACTTAGAAACTGACAATCACATGTTCACTATTTTCTACCTTTGTGTATGGACATTTATCAACTTCGATAAAAGAGAACTCATGACTAGTTAAAACTACATCAAATATTTCATGATATTGTTTAGGTGTTTCTTTCAATCCATATAAAGATTTGAGAAACAACACAACCTTTAGGTTGGATCATGTAAATATCTTCTTCTAAATCACGGTTTTAAAAAAGAAGCTTTTACTTTTACATCCATTGGATGAGTGATTAGACTATAAATGAACGCTAAAATGATCAAAACTCTTATAGAAGAAATCGTCATTATAGATGCAAAAGTATCAAAATAATCAATGTTTTCTTTTTGTGTAAAACATTTGCTACTAAATGAGTTTTATATTTTTCAACAAAATCGTCAAGTAAAAATTTTCTTATGAAAATCCATTTGCAAACAATTAATTTAGTTCCTAGAGGTAAATCAACTAGCGTCCAAGTATTATATTTCAAAGTCACATAGTTTCATTTTAAATTGCTTCTTTCTAAAAAAACAAAGTCAGAAGAAGAAATAACTTCAAAAAATTATTAAAGAATCATTGTCAACAAGATATGTATAAAAGTCATTTCCAAAAGAAGTTTCTTTTTTTGTTGTCTCTTACTCCTTCTCAAATCTTCATATGGGTTCTCGTTGGCATCAAGTGAAGAAGCCTTTGAAATGCTATCAAAATCCATTTTCATAGGAAATATATGCACTAAAAACTTAGCATTCTTAGTCTTAATGATTATACTACGACTAAGCATATTACTTTTCACAACAAGAAATCTATATGTGGCACCATGTTCAACATATCCAATACATACAATTAGAAGTTTTTGAACCTATTTTTCTTTTTTTAGGATGTGACAACATTATTTTAGCCAAACATCCTCACTAGGTTATACCCTTTCCATAGCTCATAGGGTGCTTTTCTAGAATTTTTATAAGGAATCCTATTTTGAATGTGGCAAGCAGAAAACAAAACTTTACCTCACAAATTATTAGGTGTAAGAACTAATTAGTAAAACATCCATCATGTCTTTTAAGGTTTTATTTTTTCTTTCATTGTTATTCTATTAGATTCAGGAGAGTACAATGTAGTTATTCATGTACTATACCTTCTTTTTCATAAAACTCATTAAATAATACATATTTGTTACCTCTATCATATCTGTAACATCTCATGCATTTTTTATATTTGAAAGGGTAAATAAATGTGCAAAAGATACGCATTAGGATTTGCTATCACAATTAAAACCCCACAGTGACAACAACGTGAAACAGAAATTAAAAATAGATTCTGGACCTTTCTCTTTCTTCTTTCTCCTCTCAAAGTTCAACAAGCTAATTGAAGCCAATTTTTGCTTAGAATTTGAAATTAAACACAGAGTATAAGTGGAAATTGCAAGGTAAACGTGTGAAATCTTTCAATTTTAATTTTCATGAAAGTTTTCTTCTTTTGCCTGTTTTTCTTGGGAAAATAAAGAGGTTTTAAAATTTAAGATTCCGAACTGGTTAAAGAGTCCTTTAAGGCTCTTAAGTGAAAGATTAAGTGATTAAATTGAGTTCCACTTTGCATATGTTACGAACAGAGCGTCAAAAGCTTAGCAAAAGTTAGGGTTTCTTAAAGTAACCATCAGTTTTGATTGTGGTAAGCTTATAAAGCTTTAAGAAATGATTTTCAAGTGATTTCTTGTACTAAATTAAGATTTTGATGGTTAAATCCCTAAATCCTTTTTTGTAATTCTTGCGTTTTAGTGTTTTGGTGCATTGGTTCTTGCAATTAAGTTAAGGAGCATTGAAAATAAGGTAAAGGGAGTGTTTTAGTGTGTAATTAATTAAGGTTTTAAGGTTTTCATATTATGAGCTGAAAATTTTATAAGTATGTGAATATTTTATTTGAAAATATATAGTTTGAAATATGTTAACATTATATAATGAGTTTGATAAATATGATTGATGTAATAATAATTATTACAATGAGAAAGTGATGAGTTGTGATTATGATGATAAATGGTGAAATGAAAATGTTGTTATTGTTTATGTGATGAGAATGATGAATATGATAAAAGTTGATGAGTATATTATGTCCAGAGTGGTTTATGAAAAATGATATGGAATATTGTGATATATGTGATGTTAGATGATATGAAATTTATGCCTGGTGTTGGCTTTGATTATTATTTTCAAAGGAGATGGCTTTTATGCTAAATATTTATGTCATTGATAATATTGATGATTATATATGCATGATATGTGGTGTGGACAGTCATTCAGTATGTATTACCCCTTGTTTTTTTACTCTAGTAGTCCATGTAGAGATCCAGTTGAGCTACCTAGTGGTCTAGGTAGAGACCCAGTGGTTGAGGTGGGGAGCTGGAGGGCTTGGTGGACCAGGTAGAGTTCACGGGATGTCGGTGAACTCCCAGCTGGTGGCTGCTCCTTTAGTATTCGGATATTATGTGTCATTTTATATGATTTGACCATGAGAGTCAGTTGTGATTAGTTTATGATATTGAGATTTGATTTGTGATGATGATAATCATTGATATGTAAAGATATTTGAAATTGATTAAGAATGATGATGATTACGATGAATTATGATGCTGAAGATATTTTGAATTGAGATTTTATAGTTATACTTTAATGTTGTCAGAGAAAGGATTAATGGAATGGTATGCGAGGGAGGTGTGTGGAATCCTCCAAGTGATATTATTTTTGTTTCAATTAGTTGCATTGTATTATAATGCTAGACACTCACCCTTTACGATTATTTTATAGTGAATGAAGAAAGGGACATTGCGGATGTCGAGGATACTAGTACGAAGTGAGTAGTAGAGCAGTTCTAGGATATTTGCAATGATGTGATGTATATAGATTTATGATTTTATATACATTTATTGATGGATATGTATATATATGTGTGTATGTGTGGCTGTATTATGTGTTTGATGTCATGCATGCCTGTATGATATATGTGTAGTATATGTGTGGGTTATGGTTTGGTAGCTAATGACACTGAGCCATTAGTGTTTATATATGTGTGGTATGAGTAGTGATATGGCAATGAGTCATTAGTTAGTTATTCATGCATAATTACTAGGAACTGATTATTTAGATATGATTATGGCATGGAGCCATATAGTATTTAAGATCATGCATTATTGACAGGAATTATATTGCTTGAATGTTGTGTGATTGTGTTGAAAGCATAATGTGAATGATTTATGAAGATTAGGATTTGAGTTATGTAGCTTTGATATTGGATTTAATGGATTAAAAGTAAAATTAAGGAACTGGACAGGTGAAATAGAGATCCGGTGGGATTCAGTACCCCTGAAAATGCCTTATAGGTCCTTATGGATAATTAGAATTGGTTTGAGTATTCATTTGGTGGATTAAATGGTTTTAAGGTGATATAGTATGGTAAATGGCCAAAGCTGGCCTAAATCCATTTTTATACATAACTCATTACTGGACTAGAATTTTGGGAAACGGACTGCGCCATTAACTTTGGAATGGGGGTAATATAATGCCCATGTAGTTTGGTGAGGTTTGGAGTTGAATTGGCTAATATAAGACCTAGAGAAGTTGACAAAATGGTTTAAATTTCATGACAGCAGCATTGGTGCTCTGTCATGTCTGGCGCGTAGCGCCAACGTGATGTGCAACGCCAGGCGTAAACTTTTGGGCTTATGCGTAGCATGGAACGTAGGCCCCTGTTTCTACCATGCTTATTTTTTTGTTAGAAATTGGAACTGAGGCACTAGGGGTATTACATTAATGTTATTTTTGGGGTTTTGTGAGTTTGTAGATAATTAATTAATTGTCAAATAATTATTTTACAAAAAATCTATTAGTATTTTTATTTAAATACCTAAAATTATGGATAAATTAGTGAGGGATTTTACAATATCTAACTATTTTTTATTTTCTTATTTAACCATTTTTTTACTTCGGCTATATAAAGCAAAAACATATTAAAGACCTTATCCTTATGCCTAATTCAATATATTTTGGTATATCTTGAAAAATCATCTATAAAGATTATATAATATTTTTTACCACTTCTAGTTAATGTTTGTTTTAGATCTCCTAGATCTATGTGAATTAAATTAAGCAACTCAGATTCACGAAGCAAAGAAAAATGAGGGTGTTTTTGTTATTTTTTATTCAATACATACACCATATTTATTAACACATGTATTTCTAATTCCAAAAATTAAACCATTATCACGCATATGTTTCAAATAAGGAATACTAATGTGCTTTAATTTAGCATACCATAAATTGAACGAATTAAGTATGTATACAGAAGAATAATTTGCATTAATAGCGTCTGAAATGTTCAAAACAAATAACCCTTTATCACAATATCGTTTGCTCACAAAAACATTATTTTCGGTCACAATTATTATCATTAGTGTCAATATCTTTCTAGATGTAGGCTTGAGAAGAATTTTTCCTTTCCCGACAACACCAACTTTCTAAGAATCTCCAAGATACATGAACTTTCCCCATCTCCCACAATAGTGTAGGAGGAAAACAACTATAGCAATTGTATCATTTCCTTCAACCAAGTTAGCTTTCGTTTTAGGAGGAACATTATTTCTCTTCATATATTTGTATGAAGCAGTATTATGACCTGACTTACCACAAACATAGCACAATTCTTTCCTTTTGAAGACAATGAGCTTAGTTGGCTTAGGAATGTCATCAAAAATCTTTGGTTTTTGTACCTTTTTCTTTTTTGAAGAACTACTATCTTGTATCATATTTTCTCGTTACTAATGCCTTTGCCTGAGCCTCCTTGATCTCCTTCTAATTGGTATCTTCAATTATGATGTTGGTAATCATATTTGCAAGGGACAACTGTTTTTGCTTATGTCTCAACTGTTGTTGATAGTCCTTCCAAGATTCAGGTAACTTTTCGATTAAGAAAACAACCACTGGTATGTCTTGCATGGAGATGTTTTCTGACTTAGACTTCCAATAACTTATAGTATTCACTTATTTGCACCTTGATATCCTTATCGTAAATCATTAGTCAAAGTACTAAAAATGGTGTACCGACGTACCTTATTCATTGTAACAATAACTTATAGTATTCACTTATTTGCACCTTGATATCCTTATCGTAAGTCATTAGTCAAAGTACTAAAAATGGTGTACCGACGTACCTTATTCATTGTAACAAGAGGTTTTGTAATAGATTATGTATCTAAAACAATCATATTATACGAATTTATAATAAAAGAATTAATCTACCTATTAATTATCATTCACATTTGCCAATGCATCCAAATGCTTAGGATCGGAGATTACATGTGACGCCACACCTATTAAGCACTGAAAATACTCATTCTTGCCAACGTCCTACGCATTGGCCACCGAAAACCTCAATCTTAGCAGAGGAAACCGGAATGGTAGTGATGACGGGTTAAATTGATCGATCATTTTTCGGCTGAGTTTCTCACTTAAATCTAATGAGACATTATTATCAGTAAACATGATGAATGTAAACGCATTGTCTTAATGGAAAAGGTAGCTTAAAACACAAGACACTGAAATATAGAGTATAAACTTTTAAATGTGTTTCATTGTATAACTATTGAATTGTATATACATGTACAAATTGAAAAGGGAAATTTTTTCAATCCTTAGCGAATCCCTAAAATTTGGATGCTTTGCATAGGATTTGGAGTTAGAATTATGACTCTATTGAGTCATTATGTTCAAGAAATTGGCTCTGGTTTTAACCATGCGCCTAAATAGATTCTCCAATCCATTTTCAAGACTTTCAATTGCATGCTCCAAATCTTCCAATCTTTCACGTGTAGCTTGCATCTTTGCAACACCATTACCTTCACTGAGAAGGCTGCTTAAAGATGCTTCCACACACTGCAATTCATTGAAATTCTCATGGTTCTGTTCACATGTTATCACCCCTTTATGCATAAATTTGGCCATCAACAACCATTTGGTTGCCTTTGACTTTGAAACTGGCACAACCAAGAACGCTAAAAGGGATTGAAAGATTGACATGCTTGTAACAATGACTTCCCTAAGGACTCTAATCAAAGCAGCAAATTGTTGATCTTGATTCAAGAGTGGAGATACTCCAAATTTGTTGTCCATACTTTTTAAAGATGTGATCAACTTCTTCACATTCTTCTTCATCTTCTTTGAGAACAAGTTATATTCTGCTATGCTTCTTTCAATGCTTGAATCACCCTTTCTCCTTCTTAGAGAAGAATGAAGGGTTTGAACATTTTCCTTAATTTGTGACACAGTGTCCCTTGTGATGCCACATATATCCAAAATTCTGACTGAACCATCAAGAAGCTCTTCCACACATTTCTCACCTTGATGGTGGGAAATCAACTTTTGGGTTGATGCAACATTGAGAAGATCCTCCAAGCAAATATGCAAGTCATCAAGCAATGACAAGCCAGTGCTAATTGAGTTTGATGTGGAAGTGGCTTCCCAAGTTTTGAGGTTGCTAAGCTGCTCCTCTAATCTAGTGGTGCAAGGATGAGATCCAGAAGGGAAACTGTTTGAGCGAACATGGAACTTATTTGCCATGATGGTTATTCTTTCCTTTTGTGTTCTGTTCTCTTTCAAAGGAGACTCAATTTTTGTGTGCTGATGCCATGTCCTTTGGCTCTTTATATATAAGGGCAAAGCAATCCATTATTAATTGGATCCTATTGGTTGGCCATAAAAATGATTGATAAACATAATGAAGGTGAGCTAGCATGTGGGTACCTTGGAATTTGGTAAACTTGTTACATCTCTGCCAAACATCATGCATAATTGTGTGATATAATAAAGGGCACTTAGGTGTTAAAATGAGATACGTGGTGTATAACTGGCATGTCCTTGGAGTGTTGGTAATCAGAAAAGCTCATTAGTCATAAGCTACTTTGCCTCCTCTGCTGCCACATTACCCTCTTCATTGCAATTATAATAATGCCTTGTATGTCTCAGTGCCATGGACCTACAACTGAAAATTGGTGTAATAAATGGTTCATGGATGAATGAAATCCGGATCTTGTTGGATATGAAAAATGGACAATATTTTGTGTTGCAATTACGAGAACAACGTGATGAGTCATTTCGGGAGTGCACGAGTGGCATGAACTCTTATTCATTGTGTTTTCATTATGTTTTTGTTAAGTTGTTCGGGAGAAGGAAAAAATGGTTAGGGAAACATTACAGATTTTCAATTCTAAAGGTTTTCTGTACAAGGGATTCTTGACAGACATGATTTCTGTTTACAGCTTCATCTTTTGCTGCTTAGTTACCATGCACCTTAATACTCTCCCTCAAATTACATGATTTTAACATTTAATTTCCTATTATATTTTTACATTTTTATTATAGTCGTTATTTTGAAAAAAGGAAAGGTATAATAAGAAAATAAAAAATAAATAGTTTATTGAACTCCTAAAGTATTTTTTTTTAAATTGTGTCAAATACAAGGTAATAGAAATAGAAAGAATATCATTGTTATCAAAACCAAACTATACTTACCAGTCCGACTAATTGAACTACAAACCAATTAGAACCGATTCGAATCAATTTTTTATTATTACTTAACCATAGTTTGATCACCGTTTTAATCATGATTCATTTAAATCAATATCTTCAATAGTTTAATAATCAATCTGGTTGAAAAATCATCATTTAATACACAACAATTGATAACAAAAAGAATATGTTGTTTTTCACCAAAAATAAGGTAGCTGAAATAGATTCATGTAAGGACAATAAAAAAGTCTTGATTTATAATTTAATACGTAGTTGAGAAAACGAAATTTTAAAAAAGAAAATTTAATTATTAATATTAATCTTTCACACTGTTTAAGATAATCAAAACTTCATTTCACGGTAGGATTAGAAAATACCCTCTCATAAGCTCCGTTTGAGAGTTGTGAACTAAAGCGAACAGGCTGCAAATCATTTTTCCAAACGCAGGAAAGTAATGTTTGATGTGAAGCACACGAGTGAAGGCCCAATGGAATTCTACGGCTGCTGGGCCGTTACTAAACTTAGGGCCATGCACAATTGACATTTTTTCTATTTAGACCACTTCCCTAAATTTTAAAAATACGTGTCAAATTATTTAATTTAATTTAATTTAGGATTTTAATTTCTTAAATATTCAAAAATAAATTGGATAATAATTCTTAAAATTTTTATTAAAAAAGTACAATAAAAGAGTGGTATGAAGAGTAAAAAAAAAGGTATAAATGCAACTTTTTTCATATATGTTTATTTAAATTTCTGCTTTAATTATTATATATTTTTTATCAATTTAATATTTTATGTTTATAATTTTTTTGTAATGTAGTCCTTTTCCGTTAAATATTCGTTGTTGTTATTGAACTAGAATTACTCTTTTAATGTTTTCTGATTCTTTTTTATTTATTGAAAATTCAAACTCATTAAAATACGCTTCAACATTCGAATAGATTTTAACACTAAATACAACAAGTAGCTTTTAAGAGACATATGAGAGAATATGAATTTGACAAGCGGTATGTTTCAGCAGAAGTTCAGGAATATGAAATACAACACGAGAATATGAAAAGGATGAACAACAAATTAACGGTGTTGAGTTATTTAACAGGAAATGATAATATTACAAAAATATTAAACATAAAAAACTAAATTAATAAAACAACACTTAAAGAATCAAACTAGAAATTCAAATTCTTTTTTTTAAAAGAAAAAGATGATGCTAACAACAACGTCTTTTTTTTGTTCTTGTCGAAAACAACGACTGTCTTTTAAGGATCATCTAAAACAAAAGGTTTTTTGGTCTTTCAAAACAAATGTTAGTGAAGGGGCTCATATTGTTTTTTGTGAAATTTTGCTCCAAGGCCCATCGATCTCCTATAGCCTAGGATTCAGACAAAGTGCATGCTAATTATTTTCATCCCTTAAGAGATTTTTTTAAGGATATTTGTTAACATTCTTCATAAATATATTCAGCTTGTAGAATCAACCCACTTCTGCAAAAATTTGTACATTTTATTTCTAAGAGGTATTGTTTCGATTGTCTATTTTCGAAAAATTAAATGAAGCAGGGTAGGGAAATCATGAGAAGGTATAAAAAACAGTTCTGAATCAATCATGAATTCATGATGCACTAGTTCAAACATGAATTGATTTGTGCAGAGCAAACCCTTTAAAATGCGGATTACATGACAATTCATACATTTACAGAAAGTGCTGATTTTCTCTCCAGTCATCATAATTAAGCTAATGAGCTAGCATATTCAAAAACGACACTCTATTTTTCACCAAACATCTAAATATGCAATCTAATCCACCCTCCAAACCATCAACACTAGCATTCAGTGTCTCTAACACTCTTAGTGCCCTTTGAAATTCACAATTGGAATCACTTTTTTTCTCTCTTCTAAGGAGGGAACACAGTGCATTGTTCAAATCAGCAACCCCATTGGTGTTCCTATGCTCTTTCTGAGGAAAAAACAGTGCCATGGGCTTCAACTTTGAGATCAAAGAGGACCCTTTTGTTCCAAGTGTTGGCATGGATAAAAACAGCAACAAAGAACTTAATATGGAGATGGTGATGCTGCTTGCTTCTCTTAGAACTCTAGCCAAAAAAATTAGCTGCTGATCTTGATCCAAGAGAGCAAATGAGTTAACTTTGTTTTGCATTTTCTTCATTTGTCCAAGGTTTTTAGCAATCATCTTCTTTGCCTTCTTTTTGAAACTGTCATAAGAAGAAATGCTGGTTTCGACGCTGGAATCTCCTTTTCTTCTACGTATAGCTGACTGAAGAGTTTGCATGTGTTCTTTGAAAGCCAACAATAACTCCCTTGAAGATTCACATGTTTCCAGCAATGTGATTGAGCCACATAATGCTTCTTCCACTAGTTTCCCATCTTGGTAGCGTAGAAGACTTTGTTGGTTCTGTGGAGAATGGAAGAGTTCCTCCATGCAGTTGTATAACTCAGCAAGAACAACCAAGTCACTCTGAATTGTCTCTGCTTCAAAACAAGTAGTGTTTGAGAGAGTTTCAGAATGGCCAGGTTTTAGGTGGTTTAGAAGTGCTTCAACTCTATTAGAAGCTGGGTGTACTCTAGTAGGAAAACTAATGGATCTTACTGGTTGATGTGAATAGGGAAATCTGGAAATGACTTCCATTTTTTTCTTTGTTGTTTGCTAGAATGGGGTAACAAAGGATGCTTGATTGACAACTAGTCTTCATTCAATCTATTTATAAGAGGAACATGGTTTGGATTTTGAAGAAGCTCCAAATTTGGTACCATGTTTGTGAACGTGAACTCTTTAGGTGTGTGATGTGTACATGTGATTCAATGTGGGTCACCCTTATCATATGGTTTTCTGACACTTGAGGCTTGTAGTAGTAGTGATTTTATAAATAACATTGGCTATGAAATGTAGGAAAATGTAGAAGAACTTTGAGGGAACTGTGGTAAACACGATGAGAAAGTAAAAAAAACTAGTGTTTGCTCCCTGCTTCCTCTGTTAGGCATCAATAATTCAATAATGAAAGACATCTCTAAATTATCTTGTGTATTATTTAAGTGGGGATTTTACTATGAACTTATCTTGTCAATTCATGTGTTACTTCAGAATGAGTAATTGATGGATTTAAATAATCCTGACAAGCACAACCAATGAAGTGTCAGTAGCCTAAAGTTACCACCAAGGCCTGGAATCTAGGCCAGCATTAAGAGGTTATTGGTGGGGGGGCATATCAGCATGCTTTGTACCAATTGCCATAATCACACTTCTTTTTTTGTGCATAAGATGTTGTGTGGCCGGTGCATTTACTGTTACTTGGAGACAAAAGATGGAAAATCAACCATGACATTTTCTCTACCTTGGAAACTGATATGTTAGCAAAAAGAAAACATCATGGCATAAATAATTTCTGGTACCTTGGTTTGGTGCAAGTTTGTATCATAGTAGCCAAGAAAAAGATGGGTCACGGGTTGATTCTCATTGTTGGGTTCTTCTATTCTGTATGAGTTTGCAGGTAATTAAACAACATTATGTTCCGAGAGCAATGTATCTAATCTAAGCATCGTGTTAATTTAAAGACTCTGTCTTATATCTACTGTGGTTTTAGATTTTTTTATATAGATTAAGAAATTATTAATCAGTAACTATGAGTAAATATAAACTAAAATATCTTTATTTAATTTTTTATTTTATTAATAATAAATAATATCTTAGCTCTCTAAATTTTATTAATTATAAAAAAATACGATTGAAAAAATGAAATTAACTACGTTTTGGAATCTTTAAAATGACAATAATTTTAAAATAAAAAGATAAAATTTAAAACAATAATAATAGATGTGAAATGGATCAAGAAATATATGATAGTTAAACTTGCCCCTTTTTCCATCAGATGTTCAATAAAATATTTGTATGATTGCCGTACTCAGCTTTTTAAATCATCACTTATATTATTATGTCCATAGTTAAAAATACCTATATTTCTTGATTTAGTTTTTTACTTTTAGATTTTATAAATTTAGTAAAAAAATTATTTGTTTTAATTCGCATTAAGTATAAGTTATTTGCTAAAAAAACCAACTTGTATGAGTTTTTTGAGAAAATTAAAGAAAACTAGGGGTGTGCAAAATTTGGATTAGCTCAAATCCAATCTAAATTTATCTAAAAACCATTTATAAAGATTTGGATTAAATCCAATTTTAATAAATTAGATTTGAACTAAATCCAGTTTTTAAAAAATGGATTTTATCCAAATCTATTTTTTAAAAAATTGGATTTCACAAATCCAGTTTATTAAAAATGGATTCAATCCAAATCTAGTTTTAATCCAATTTTTTTAAGTCAAATATAATTTTTTAAAGCTAAATATATTTTTTAATTTAAGTATAGTTATTACTACATCAAAGATAAAGTAAGTAAGTTAAAGAATTAAATTATATCATTTAAAGAATTAGATTTTAAAATCAATCCATTTTTATTATGTTAAACTGGATGAGTCCAAATCCAATTTTTAAAAATTGGATTTATCCAAATCCAATTTTTAAAATCTGGATTTAATCAAATCCAGTTTTTTTAATTTGGATTTTATCCAAATCCAAATATAAAGTATGTCTTGATATCCAAATTCATGAAATCCAGTTTTTTCTTATTTGGATTAGGCTTAAATAGGATTTGGATTTAAAAACTAGATTTTTTGCCACCCCTAAAGAAAACCCATTAATGTCTTAAAATTTTAACATTACTAAAGAGGTTCTTAGGCTCACTCTTCATGTGATTGTATATACTTTAAAAACTAACATACATTTAATGTTATTCTTTATTTCATAATTTTCATTCAATGTTCAAACATTTGAATTAAGTGATTAACCTAAATTTAAAATTAAATATACATCTTTCAAGTACTAGACTAATTCTTTTTTTCTCTTTTAAATAAAGGCTAAATATAAATAAGTTATTTCTTTATCTTTTACCTT
The DNA here is from genome assembly GCA_037962975.1 of Clitoria ternatea. Lineage (NCBI taxonomy): Eukaryota > Viridiplantae > Streptophyta > Magnoliopsida > Fabales > Fabaceae > Clitoria > Clitoria ternatea. The sequence goes on from CM075670.1 coordinate 35,057,843, forward strand.
TATTTCAAGGTAATTTTCTAATTTTTCTTTGTCAACAAAGTAGGAAATATATAATTTTTCAAGGTGATTTTCTAATTTTATAATTTTATTATATTGTTATTATGAATATTTTTTAATAATATATTTTAAATTAATATGTTATTAATAATATATTTAACAATGTGTTTAATAATATATTTAACAAAATATGTTAATAATACATTTATGATTATGTTATATACATTAATATTTATAAGTATTTGTAGAGGGTTGTTTTGGTTTAGTGGTTAAGTGTGTTTCTTTTTACCTCTAAAGTAATTGTTAAATCGGGTGAGTTCTTTTTAATTTTTAAGTTTACACATCACTCTATTAAATTGTGACACTTGTTATGATCATATTATAACATGTGTCATCAATTATCATGCCGCTAACGGTATGGAGCAAAATAAAACTTTTTTAAAAAAAATGGGACCAATTTTAAAAAAAAATAGAACATATTAAAACAAACAGAAGTAAAAAAATAAAGGACCAACAAATATATTTAACAGACCCTATAGAAAATGAGATGAAAGAAAATAGTTGAAGAAAAAAATTGAAATTTAAATTAAAAAGAAAATGGGAGGGAATTATTTGTTTCTTTATTTCTCTTAATTAAAAAAATGGTATCGTCACATTACTTGAAATTTGAGATAAATACAATATTTGGCAGAACATTAACTGTTAATATTACGAAATTAATCCATAAATTTTGTATGAAAGCCTTGCCTTTTCTTTTTCCTTTTAATTTGGAATGTCATGTGAGTTTTATATGAGGCATGTGTATCATCATAGGTCACATGTCACATGTCACATGAAAGAAATTAACAAACGCCATCTCTTTTATATATTACAATACTCATCAAAGTTCTTTTTGTCTTTATCAATATTTCAAGATTTTCATTTTGATTATTTTTAAAAAATTTATTAAGTTTCAGTTCTCATTTTTAAAACATTTAAAATTTTGTATCTGTACTTAATAATTAAGTAATTTTTATTATACATTGAGTTGGCCAATCACAAGCAAATTCAACAGTATCACATGCATTACAATTATTAAATATATTTTCCTTTCATCTAAATATATAGAAATTTAATTTTGTTATCTAAAATATTTATGTTTGCATCAACTTTAAGTTTCAACTTTTTAAGAAGTTTGATTGCATATTTGTCCCAAACTATGATGCTTGTGATTTTTTGATCCCTCTTTAATTTTGACATTTTAGTTTGTATCAGTTTTAATTTCTTTCAAATGATTAACAAAATATGACGTGGAGGACAATATTTCACATAGATATGTTGAAATGACATCAAAGTTTTGTTCTGATTTTGACAAAATTAAGGGTGACTAAAATCACATACTTTTAAAATTTATGAAACTAAAATCACTCAAATATTATAATTAAGAAATTAAATGTAATAAAGTAACAAAAAACTGATTTTACTCTTCAGTGTTGAAGCACTTCCGGCAACATATATGTTGTATCTCAAATTGTTATTTTTTAATAGAATAGGACTGAAAAAATTAAAAGTAAATTTCAGAATAATTGTGAAATATTTAAAGGACAACTAGATTAATGTGTGGATTATTGTAAATCTTCTCCCTGTGTTTAATTTCTAATGAAACTTAAAAAAATGAAAACAGAATCAAATAACCTCTAAATGAATCCATTTTTATGAGTCCTAATAGGGGGTTAAAAAATGTCTAAAAAAATTTAAAATTAAAATAGATGAATTTTAATAATGTTTTTAAATAAAAAAAATGTGATGAGCTCATTGATTTATATGGATTAACCTTAACCTAATAGATCAAAACAATAACTTTTGATATTATTATGGTTTTTTATTCAACACACGAAGGTTGTTAAATTGCGCATTTGGTCAGTTAACCAAGTGATTTGATGAGTAAATGTCCAAATCTCAGAACTTAATCTAAAGAGAAAAATATATCCAGCTAATGTCCATTGTCCAATAACATTAACATGGTCAAATATTTGATTGAAGTACATGTTGCCTTTCAATACAACACAAAAGTTTGCAAGGTCATACCAAAGATAATCTTAAATGGTTGGAAACAATGTCATAATCATAAGTGTACATACAAGTGTTGGTACAATTTTGCGGCATTGGAGTGTACACTCTTACAATATGATTGAAACTAGGAATACAAATGGAGAAATTCTAAATCAATGGTGTGGAAGGAACATCAATTAGAATCATCATCCTCATTTTGGGTTAGAGATGAACGGGCAAGACAACTTGGATACTTAAAGGGGAGGGTTGTCAAAGGCTTGTCATCACACAATCCTTGGCAGGCCAAACCCCATGTGTATCCCAAGGCAAGAGCCACAGGAACTGCAACAGCATTTCCAACTTGTATGTATCTGCATTAACCATTCAGCGCCAGAAAAGGATAATGAAAGAGATAAACCAAAAATTAAATTTTGGAAACAGCAAAAAGTAGTTTTTACTAAAAATGGATTCTGAAACCCACACATACCTTTCCTTGACAGGCCCACAAAGCTTATAGCAATCGGGAAACCCTTGCAGTCTAGCATTCTCTCGTATCGTCAGCACACGGTTTTGTGTAGGATGTAGAATTATCTAAAGATAAAACAACATTATGATTGAGAAAATGCATAATGATACCTGCATATACTGCATTTAACTCTATTTTTACCATAATCACTTTCATATTCATTTAGTAACAAATCAATTTAATCAAGTCAAATAACATAAAGCGGAAATAATAACCTGATTATGAGGCTCAGCTCTTGTCACAACTGTTGGCACAGTTTCATCCCACCACAAACGACCAAATGGCCTGTTATTTTCAAACCAAGAAGTTAGATAGGGAATTTTGATAGAAAAGATTAGAAACTCCAACAAAATGTCGCTAAGATGTGCATATACTTACTTAGAGGAGGTCCCGTGAACAAATGACATAGCATAATCAGGAACCTATGCATGACCATAACATGAATTAGAAAAAATGTCTTGGTATTCAACAAAGGGCTAGTGTTAAATAGTTGAGAAAATAGTAGTACCAAAGGCTTCCCAGACTTCACCAACACTCTTTCAACCGTTGGATCCCATTCCACTTTGTTGCCTTTCACTAGTACTCCAGGTAAATCTCTGAAATTTGCACCCTGCACCATCAAAATTTAAACTTAGATTGAACTAAAAAGAACTTGATACATAGCATGTAAATTGTAAGGTCTAATCACCGAACCTTCTTCTGAGGAATGTTGCAGACTCTCTCATAATCATCATCGTTTAATTTCAGAGGAATGTGATCATACAGTATTCTCCGTGCTGTGCTTTGGGAAGTAGCCACATCACCCACCATTTCTTCACAAAAACATACAACTTATAATCAGGCAATATCCATGGTGTATACACTAGCATTATATGCTTAATCCATGGAGACAACCATGTCACAAATAACCTAAACATGATGTAAAACGAAAAGAAAACATTAAAACAAACCATTTCTCCTCAATCTAATGTATTTTTGAAACTCAGAGCGAGGAGCAGTCCCATAGTTCCTTTCATCCTGCTTCTCATCATTTGCAACCTAGTTGGAGAGGGGAAATGGTTAAAAAAAAGAGCCAAGAAATGCATTAATATCAAAACTTCCTTTCAATCAACCAACTTATTTAATAATGTACTTATGAGCACAATGAACTTACAGGAGGAAGATCTGATAGCGCATCCTCAAGATAAAGAGCATCAACAAGTTCACATTCTTCTTTGTTCTCATAAGCAACAGTAATTTCCTGCATTAATACAACAATCAGAGACCCCATTGATTAAAATCAAAGGCATTCCTTGTCAATGAAATGAAACAAACACATCTGAATTTATCAGTCCTTACTTCAAACTCAACTGGAACAACACCTCTATAGACAACCTCATGAGTTGGTAATGGATAGGGAGGCAATTTCTGCCAAAAGAAATAGTTAGATCATTAACGTTTCCATATCTTCACATTCACAATATCTAATCAATAAAAGCAAAGGCAAAAGCAGAAAATTTTACCTGAGTAGGAAGAGCTCCCCAAAGAAAAACACGCATACGAAATTGTGGAAGGCCATAAGACCCTGCTGCCATCATGCCTAATCTTGCTTGATAATTCATAGACAAAAGACGTCCTACCGCATAACGTGCCAAAAAACCACCGGCAAACTTTAGAATATCAACAACATTCTCCATTAGGACATATTTTGGCCTCAGAAAGTCAATAATAGCCATGTAAACAAGCAACTGCTTATTTTTTTCATCATCTAATGGAGCATCTGTCTTCCGAAAGCGGTTAAAACCGCTTATGCCTTGACATGGTGGACCTCCGCAAAGAAAATCAACATCGCCCTGTATAAAATCAATTCATATACCAGAAAATGAAACACGTACTTCTTTGAGTATGAGCCACACACTTAAGATTATCCAAGATTTGAGAGACTCACAGGAAGAGGCAGCAACTTTTTCTTGTAACCTTTTGTCACAAACTCTTTCAGAGCGTCCTTGCAATCACTGTGCAAACAAAATCAGAGTCAGAATTCTTGCACAATTTGATTTAAGGTAAAATGTAACAAACAAATTTCATAAAGCTAGGGGGAATAATAATCTATGTTTCGGTGACAGGAGAAAACCTCAAGCCCTCTATTGGCTCCCATGTGTCCTCACTTGAATCATAACCCTTCCAACGCACCTGAGTGATTAAGAGCAGAAACACAGATCAATAATGGGAATTTTATCATAACATATAAAGAAGCTAGATAAACACATGGAAATCAATCATTTATGCAAAAGATATTTTTCCCCATCTCTTCAGACATCATTGCAAATACAATAATATCAGAAAATAACATATCTTTCAAAAATCTGGAAAGTTTAGCACCATAAATTATTTGATGAGTGTATTTAATTGTATCCGCTTGTTATGTTATAACCTAACTTTATACTAAACACTAATACTAGCACTCGTTTGCAAAAGACTTGACACCTGCCAAACTTCAAAGAATAAAGGACAAGCAAAGAACTCCGGTATAAATAAGCAAATCACAATTACAACATTAAACCAAATATGGTCCTAACAATATTTAAATCTTTATATGAAAGAAAATCTGAATAATATATTTGTTTGAAAGGCTGGCAACCTGTTCCCTGATACTTCTTGTACTCATTTTATAAGACAAACAATGTGAGACTTTAAACACACTCTCTCCAACGAAGTTTGCCGGACCAGGCAAAGGGTAACTTTTAACCCACAAAAATTGAAAAGAATATTCTAATTTTGATAACATATAAAAGGTTTTATCTCAAAACCAATTGGCAATAGTTAGAGTAGACTAATAGATATTTAAACCATGTGAAATATTATAAGGCAATACTCTAACAGTAACAAAACTATTTTGCTGATAAGAAAACCAACATTAAACCAAATATGAAAACCAATAAATGCATTGTGATAGCTTGAAGCCAACTCACTTTAAAATGGAGTCCTGATTTTTTGACTTTGTTAGGATCACCATAGCAAATAGCAAGTAGCCTCTCTACCTCAAATTCCTCCTCACTATCAGATTTATTTCCTGAATCTTCATCATCCCCTCCTTCTCCTTCACCTTCACCTCCACCTTCACTATCAACCTCAATTCCGTCCATATCAGCATCTTGATCAGATTCTGGCCTTTCTGATCCTACTAACGAGAACTCCTCACAGAGCTTAACCCATTCTTTTATTAGACTTAAGAAGTTTTCAGCTGGCTCATTTCTCACCTGATTGTCATTTTGGGAAGCTGAATCAGTAATAGCCTGATCATTTAAGCGCCAACCACTATACAACAAGAAACCTTACCTGGGTCTCTGGGTGATTTAACTTGAGGCTTTTACAAGCATGTTCATTTATATCAACTGCCCATCTCTATGAAACCAAACACAAGCATTATAAAGTGCACAACAAAAGAACAAATAAAATAAACCAAAATGTTTAGTAAAATATTCTGCTTACCGTGACAAGTCTAACACCAGCTATAGATGCACCATAACAAAGGCCAGTAGACATGGCTCCACAACCAGAATACAAGTCTAGTAAAGTCCATTCTGAGGAATTGGACTTGTTCTTCTCAACAGTCTTTCCATTAGCTATTTTACCGCCAACAACACAACCATTGGATCCAGATTCACTAGAAATTGTTGAAGAAGCATCACTCTCTGCTGTTTCTGGATTATTATAGGAAACCACATCAAATAGCAAGAGTCAATATGGTGTACTAAAATAACAATTTAGAACATGAGCCATCTGCTGGTCCTACCATTTACAATGTTGGAAAAAGTTAAATATGGGACGGTGTATTTCATGTCATAGTAGAGATCACATGATTTGATCTTCCTCTTCTTTGTTTCCAAGTCAGCCTGTGATATGCAAATTGCAAACCTTTTTCAGCCATGCTATAAGGATTGCAAAGCATGCTTGCAAAACTAGCGCAAATGAATACATTTTACCAATTCAAAACTTATCAAATAAGAACATTTCATTTTGACTGCAAAGCTTATTAAAACAAGCTCAAAAAAAGAACTCAGCTTGATACACTTCTTTAATAACTTTAGTAAAGTGGGCTACATAATGGTAAAACCAACATTATAATAGCGTTCAAAACAACTTATAACAATTAACATAACTCCAATCACCTCTTTTCAGCATATTCCAACAAGTTTCACCAAACACGTATACTGATTTAAGCTATATATCTACCAGCTCTTTAAAACAAATTATGTAAATCAATTGAAAAACTACAAGGCATTCACACCAAAGAAAGTTAAAATGGGGTACGTACATTTGGCGAAATTTGAACAATTTTGACTTTAGAAACAATACAATCAAGTGGGTTATCATCTTTGACATCGGAAATAAATACTCTTTTCTTGTCAACAAGATCACCATGGTGTTTGATAACCTGCACAGATAAAAAAACAAGAAAAAAACAAATCAAACCCAGTTAAAAGAGATGCAGAAAAGCACCCAAAAAATTAACAACAAAAAAATGTGGCTGAAAAACAAATCTCACCGTATCCTGCGCTCGGTAAAACCACTGAGCTGTGAAGTATTGCTCATTATCTTCACCTTCAAACAACTCAACAATTCTTGCAATGTAATCAGGTTTATCATCTTCAGACTGAAATTAATTAATGGGTTTAAACTGTTAAGCATGTTCTGCTTGAAACAGAGTATAGCAAAGGTTAAAATGGCAAAGAGAGCATACCTTGACATAAGCATTGTCAAAGAGCTTGTACACAATCCCATCTACTTTGGCTTCACAGTAGTGACACTTCGCCTGTAAAACGTCATCATTTCCACTTTTTCCACTACAAAGTCAAAGGAGATACATTTATAACTCAGTCATTAAAAATAAGTAAAAGAGGCCAAGTAAGAAGAAAAAACAAAACTCACCCTTTTGAACTACCAGCTGAACCTTTCTTTGCTTCCTGCTTATTCACCAACAAATAAAAAAAATATATAAACAAATGAAAAAACAAAAAGTCCAAAAAAAAAAGTGAAGAGAATAATAGAGGAAAAAAGAAACCTTTGAGGTATATCGATGAGGCCATTTGGCTTGGGCTTCAGTAGGTGAAAATGGGGTTCCAATGAAGGAAGCATCGGAGTCAGGGTCAGGGTCAGAACGCTTGAGCTTTTTACGGTCGGAGGGAAGGAGCGAAACGGTGTCCTCCTGGGGAGAAGAGGGTTCGGTTGATGAACGTTTTCCCATGGTATGGAATGGGTTTGGGAGGGAAGAGAAATGAAGGTGGAAGACGAAGTGGAGGTGAGAAAGGTGGAGTGAAAAGGTGGGTTTTTGAATAGGTGCAGTGGCGCGGGAAATTGAATTCGAGTCGAGGGAACCCAAAATTTTGGAAAAGGTGTCAGGTACACAACTCAGATTTTTTAATCAATGAACTGGATTCGGAGTGGAGTGTGTATTATTATTTCAACAAGTATCCAACTATTTATAAATATAATTGATTATAGTCATACTTGGGTTTTTGACCCATTTGGGTGTCTTTAAAAAAAAAATTTTACTTTTAGGCCTGTTTTAAAACTATTTAGTGGTCTGGGTGTGTTTGTGTCACATCAATATTTGAGTTCGTCTGGTGGAGGGACGAATTTGGAAATTCGTCTACTGGAAAGACGAAATTACAGGGACCAGGCCACGTGTCAGCACCTCCTAAATTCGCCTGTTGGAGGGACGAATTTGACCGTCAAATTCGCCTGGTTGGGGGACGAATTCAACACGTGTCAGGCAGGGGAAAATGATTAACAAAATCACCCACACCAGGAGTCGAACCTGTCACCTTTGAGTCATGGTCTGATACCACAACCACTAAGACAACTGACTCTTTGAGGCAAATAAGGAATACTATTAAATATACTACTTTCTATTCTTACTCATATATAACATATTAAATATATATTTTATAACATATTCAATATATATTAATGTATATTCTATTAAATATTAAAATATAATAAATATATATTTAATTTATAAATGATATATTATAATATAAAATATAAAATATATTAATATACCTATTTAATAATAGATATTAAATATTAAATATAAATATATATTTTAGGAGGTGATATTAAATATTAAATATATATTCTATTTAAATATTAAATATAAATATATATTCTATTTAATATTAAATATAAATATATTAATATACCAACCAGGCGAATTTGACCAGTCAAATTCGTCCCTCCAACAGGCGAATTTAGGAGGTGCTGACACGTGGCCTGGTCCCTGTAATTTCGTCTTTCCAGTAGACGAATTTCCAAATTCGTCCCTCCACCAGACGAACTCAAATATTGATGTGACACAAACACACCCAGACCACTAAATAGTTTTAAAACAGGCCTAAAAGTAAAATTTTTTTTTAAAAGACACCCAAATGGGTCAAAAACCCGTCATACTTATATGTTCATGATGAAAAGTAATTTGAGATTTTTATTATAAAAAAAAATTTTGACTAGTATACAAAATTTCATATTCTCATTCTCATCTATTTTTTAAATTATACTTTGTGTTTTTAAATTATAATATGGATTTTGGTGAAATCATTCACAGTCAAATTATATTATAAGGGTGTGTTTAAATTAATGGTACATAATAAAACGAAGAGAGTGATATATAATAACATGGAGTTAAGTGTGATAGAATAAAGTAAAAAACCGTTCTATTGTTTAGATATTTTAGCATATGATAAAATAATAAATACATCTCATTGTTTGTAAGAGTGACCAAACAGAATACATTTAAATTGTTAAATTTTCATAAAATTCTTATTTAACTTATTTGGATAAATATTAAACAAATAAAAATTAAATTACTAGTTTAATAAGGTTAATTTCATCATCTACACCCTAAATTGGAGGAGATGATTAAACATGAGTAATGAAATGAGATAAATCGAGTTTCATTCCCTTCATTGTATTTCATTCATATTTTTCTATCTCTTTTTATTCATCTTCATTTAATTATCTATCGGCAATACAAACGTACATTTAAAATTAGACTATAATAATTTCTTGTTTTTATGTCTTTTCGAGAAATTGTAATCTTTTTAAAATTCAATGAATTGCTTCTTTTATAATTATACTATTTTTAAAATATTAATTAAGAAGAAAATGGTATTAAGTGTATATCATATTAATTCATTAAAAATATACAGTGTGTGTATATATATAATATAATTAAAAAATGATGTTTTCAACACACCGTATCACATACATACTCAATCATAAATGAGTGGTCAACCAAGAACAAGAGGTGAAAAATTAAGAAGGAATTATTAAAAAAAACTAAAAAGAAAGTTACTAGGACAAGAATAGGTTGGACCAACTTTATAGGATCTAAACGTAGCTTGACACTTACTTATGAGGTATGGATTGTTACCTAACATAGGTTATTTTTTATGTATGGTTTGACCTATTTAGACACACGATTTAGTTTGATAACCTTTTATAAATGCTCGATTTGCATTAAAGCTAGTGGAATGACAACAAACATATATTATATAAATCAACAAGCTTATCTTAAACAAAACAATATACTTCCAAAAGGTTAACAACCTATATAAAATATATGTTAAATTATTAATGTTATGTAATGAAAGCAATTTTTACAAATTTTAAGTTTTAATTTTATAAATATGTTTCACAAAAAAATATCACTATTTTTTAAATTTTATAGTCTATTTTATCAAATTATATGTAAGATCATAAAAAAACTCGTTTGATAAGTTAAAAATATTTTTTAGAAAACCTAAACTTGATAAATAAACTTTTTAAAAAGCCCTAACCTATTTTTTTATTAAATAGGATGGAACATGACTTGGACTATTCTCATCTGCGTAAAGGATAAAATTTGAGAAATGTAATGATAAGTGTGTTATTGTCCAACAAATTTCATAACAGTAGTCCTGCTCTATTTTTTTCCTGTATTCAAAGTTTAGGAGTTTTGTTTCAATTTTTTTTATTTTATAAAATCAATATAAAACCATTTTATTGTTTTATAAATTTGCTTATAATGATAAATATATATTATGTTGAACAATATGTATCCATGTTACTCTACTAAGCATTTATGTTGTCAGTCAATTTCAATCAATATTGAATAAGGGTTTGTGGTGGACCTTTTGCTAAGGACACGACAAATATTAACTTTGGTTGTTAGGTCTTAATGGCGATATAAAGTTGAATGGACCATTGATGTTTCCTTGTAAAACCTTTTTAAGGAGTCCTTTAAGGATTCTCTCTCTCTACTTAATTTAAGTCAAGGTATAAGAGATTTTTAGTGCATCTCTCGTGAACACAAAATGTCGCCCAAAGGCTTTAGCGAGATCGAACCAACAATCGATTGACTTTAAAGGAAGACTCTTGAACCAACTTAGAGCTTAACTCCTTAAATGAGATGTTGAAATTGTACCTTGGGGGTCCTCTAGAGGCTTAGAGATACCAGTATCAAATGACACTCGATCAGATATGTGGACTCTTAGTAATTGTCACCAAAAGTAGGGATCTTTGAGTATTTTGGCGGGGTTGAGATTTTATGATAAGAAACTAATGGGCTCGTTTGTTTAAACTTATTTTAAGAGATAGGTGTTTTTTAATTAAAAAAACACTTATTTTAAATTTTGACGTGTTAGTTTAAAGTTTTAAAAATAAGCAAAAGCTGAAAATAAGTTGATTTTAGCTTATTTTAAGAAGCAACTCTGATCTGCTTATTAAAAAGTGATTATAAAGAAAGTGCTTTTTTATAATCACTTTTTTAATAAGCTTAAACAAGCAGGCCCTAAAGGACGAGGCCTCACAAGTGACGTCATTGGGTGAACTATCACCCGGTTCTCTGGGATAACCCTAGTCTTTTGCCTTTCAGTTTGTGACTATACCCTTAGCTAAAGGATCAACTTATCATAGGGATCAAGTTGAGAGACCCCATTTAGCCTTCTTGAGGTTGGTATCATTAATGTATAGGTAGTGACACACCCGTAATTATAACCAAGAGGCTTGTTATCATTATATGCTTTATCTTGCAAGTTCCCATCAGGAGTAGCCTCGTAGTTGTTCATATCCATTGTGTAATTGCGGTTTGTGAGAATAACTTCAGTGAGTCCTACTTGGCCTGTCAATGATCTATCCGGTATGAGGTACCAGACTTAAGTATTCTATATCTTACATCGGTCCAATGAGGATCTAATGTTATCTCCCTAAGTCCAGTGGGAAACTTAAGATCTTATAGTATTTTCTCCACTACACACATCGATATCTCGCGTTGAAAAGGGAAATGAAGTGTCACCTGCAAAGACGCTCTAACACTTAAGCCGGTACAATATCAATATCAAAGTTAAGTGTTAGGGTTGATTAAATTACCTCATGCATAATAAGTGGATGGTATTAATAGGGGTCAAGTGATGATTTTGTGCCATGATAGTCATGTTTACACTTTTTTGATAAGTACGGAGAAAACTGACACAAGCTTAGAGATTCCTGACATGCTTACAGGTGTTAATCGATATTCCCCTAATACGCCTCTCACCTTTATTTGATATCGGCTCGCTTAACAATACTAATTATTAAGGGTTCTTACAAGGGAGTTGTAACATCCATGATTTTAGGAGCATCATTAAGGTAATAAGCTTGTGAGGTAGAAGAACATCTTAAACATGAGGCTTTAGCCAATATTATGCCTTGTCTGTGTTAGTTGACGACAGTGATGATTGGACTTTAGTCGATGTTGTGTTTGATTATGTTTAGAGGGCAGTGATGCCCGAATATACGAGGATAGTGATGATGGTAGCAGTAATAGTGAGTAATGAAAATGAATTAAAAAACTAGTAATAAAGGTTTTTAAAGAGATTTTATGTTGAAATCGTAAACCGATCACCGATCGCTCCGTATCGTATCGGAACCTCGTGCCTGGAGCTGGAAGATAATACTTAAGAGCCTTAAAGGATTTTGAGGCATGAAATATGTCATAAGGATATACCAATTAATTGAGATTTATTTCTTAATTTATTTCCTAGAATCTTATCAAAACCTGATTACAACCTTGGTTCTTGTTTCTTGACAAAGTTTAGCGTTAGGCACAATTATACGCATACTTCATTGTTTCCAACATAACTTTTGCTACAAATATCTAATTTGAGAGATCTTGGCCTCAAAATATTTGTAACAAAATTCTCTATAATTCCTATGAATACCTTGAAGTCCAATTTGGAACACACAACTCCTAGTTTTTATTATAAACCACTCACTCGTAAGTCTTACGTACAACTTGAATAGTATTCAGTGTTTTAGGCATAACTTTCTCTAAGTTATCAGAATTAAATGATTTTTTTCTTGAAATTATTGTAACATTTTCTTACAATTCTTATGAAGACCACAAATGTTAATTCTAGACACACATTTCCCAATTTTTTATTTTAAAATGCTGGTTTTGAAATCCATGTGACATTTGAACCCTTTTTTCATATTTTGGCCATAATTTTTGCCATAGTTGTCAAAATTGGGTGATATTTAGCTCGTTGGAAATAGAAGAAAAAGATATACAACTTTTATGTTCATTGCTTTACCCAGTTCACACCAGAACTCATTCTTATTTTCATGTCAAGAGAAATGCATGAAATGTCACCACAATAGCCATGTGTCACCACTTCATGTACTTTTTCTCCATGTAAAGCCAACCTTTGACACCTTGATTTCCACTAGCACCAGACCATTTTGAGTGCCTCATTCTCTTTTCTAAGGCCATCACCCCATCACATCTAACTCACATCATGTTCCCTTTTCATTTCCAACGCCATCTTCATTTTCTAAGGCTATTGCCATTTTATACCATCACCACTCCACGGCTTACTTCACCATTCCACCATCAAAACCTCCTATTCCAATTCTTTCTCCAACTCTTCATTAATTCATCACCCCAATGTCACATTACTTATCATTTTCCCTTAGGTCCCTAAAAGCCATTACACAACTCCCTCATTTTTCTTTTTTACTCTTAAGGTCGTAGGCCATTCTTCCATTCTTTCTCTCATTTCATCACTTTAGCCCTCTCATTTCATACCACCCCATCTTTATCTCTCAATCTCATACTTTTATTTTCCCTTACCCGAGATCACCATCCACCACTAAACACTAACATCCACTGTAACCTCCACCAAATGCCATCATTTCTTTTCTCTTACTTCTCTTTATCACAACCCAAGGCCACTATCTTGTTCTCGCACCACCATACCATCTCCTAGTACCACTACTGTGCATAGTTACCTTTGAGGTCCTAGAAGCCATGCATACAAAGATTTGTGTTTAGAGAACCTCCCTTCACTTTTTCTTCCTCTAACCTAAGGCCACCATCAAAACCCTAGGCCTTTCACTTCCACCATTAACTTTATGGCCAGCCCTTTTAGAGGTCATTCATGTCCTAACCTAAGCATGTCGTACATATGGAGTTCTTGAGGTAAAACCCTTGTCCTTTTGTTACTCCTTCTTGGCCGAGATACCTATGGCAATTCTCCTATTTGATTTTTTACTTTCATTGCATGCATGTTGAGTCTAAGGTCTTACATATAATTTTGGGAGCCATGTGAGCTTTGATCCTAGCCTAAAAATATTATACTATAAAGTTTGAAATAAAAAGCTTTGCCCTCTTAATTTCTTTTCCTTGGTCGGGAGCTCTATGGGCATTTCCTCCCTGACTTTTTTTACTCTACTTTACATGCACGTTATGTTTAGTATGTTGCATGTAATTTTGAAAAGCCAAAGGTCTTATTTTCCCATTGTCTTGCTCACGGCCATGGCCATTTAAAAATCTATATAATTATTTGTTTTAAGTTTCAAAAATTGGCATGAGTTTCGAAGCTGCTGTCGGAGCCGAGGAATGAAAGAAAAAGAAATTTTGAAACGTCACTGGGAGACTCACATAGGGGACTCAAGATAAGAGGGAGTTCTCCAAGGTCTCTGTTGGAAAACTGGACATGCACGAGTATAGGAACCCTTCTTAGGTTCCCTTGCTATAAAACCATATTGCTATGTGAACGAAAGGGAAATATGATTTAGAAAAAGAAAAAAAGGAAAAATATGTGTGAAAAACCATAAACTTTTTCATGTAGAAGATTTTTGAGAAAACCCTAAATTTTACCCTCACGATTTGGCAAAATATGCATGCTATATTGTAAAGTTAATCTCGTGTATGAGTTATGTGACATCCTGGTGCTGTTGAGGGCGGGGAGTGATCGCCGGTGCATAGGCACGGACAAAGAGCGGCTCCTGGCAGGCTTCCAGTGGGAGGGACACATGAACGAACCAAATACATACCAAAATGAGAGGGATCCAAAGACTGTATAGGTATGGGACTATACAGTCGAGGATAGCTTAAAGAAATGAATTCGTACTACCTATACCAACAAATGTATTAGCCTTTTCGGTGGCGTATCACTTAAGAACTCCAAAGTTAAGCGTGCTTAACTTAGAGTAATTTTGGGATGGGTAACCTCCTGGGAAGTTCTCGGGAAGTGTGTGATTAAGGACAAAGCATACTGGAAAGGTCTCGTGTTGGTTTGTAGGGAGAGTCGTTCATTCCTGAAAAGCGGCCGGGGCGTTACAAGTTATATATATATATATATATATATATATATATATATATATATATATTATGAAAGTGATGGCTGGATTGACACAAGTGTATATTTTCGTGTGATATGTATGGCTATGTTAAATTGCGAGTTGGTTATGCTTGATTTTCATTAAGATAGCAAATTTGAGTTATAAGTATGATTGCATGTGGAAATAAGTTAGAAAAAATATTTGAAGAATGAATGATAGAATTAATAAATTAAGTGTTAAGTAAAAATAAGAAAGAATTATTAGTTGGAATAATATGTAAATTAATTATTAAGTGATAGTTAGAAAAATAAATAAATAGATTAATAAGGGATTTAATTAGCAATATTAGGTAGTTAGAGAATGAGAGTAAATTAGTAATTTGAGTAATAAAATAGAAGGAAAATAAATTAAGCGGTTAGGTTCAGTAATTAAGTGTGAAGGTGCATCTGTATGTGTTATGATATAAACTGATGACTTTAGTAATTACGAATATGTTTGTGATAAGTTATATGAAAATTTGGGACTATGTAAAATATGTGATTGTATGGGTATTTGATACTATGTGTAAAATAGGTCGATTATGTGAAATTATGTGATATTGTGTAAAGCAGGATTATTGCGTATAAATTTGCCAAAGTAACCTTTGTTGACCTAAGTATGATGGAATTTTTATTGCTAATGTAGAACGTTTATGATGTTATTGCATAATTTTGAAAATTTAACCAAAGTCCTAGTAGAGTCCATAATAGGTAACAATTTAAGAAATGATTGTTGATGAGAGCAATAAAGGCAGTGATGTGTGAGGCATATGTGGTGTGTGTGTATTGATGTGGGAGTATCCCATGAATTATGATGATGGTTGGGATTTAAAAAATCGAACAACTTGTAAGACTTCATCCTTAATTGTCAAACAAAAGAAGGTTGAAAATAACCAGGTTGGAGATTAATTAAGGAAATTATGGTCTGGTATTTTCTTAAGTTATAAGGGATAAATTGTTTTATATTGATAAGCAGTAATTAAAGGGACATTCGAGTTGAATTTCAAGATTAATTAATCTAGATTTTTCTAATAGAAGTATTAAAATTTATAAGTATCGACAAAACAGACGATTTTATAATAAAAGAGTTTTGGGCATATCTTATCCTTGAATTCTAAAAGAAAACATTTTAAAGATAAATCATTTTGGAAAGGAATATTTCAAAATATAAATAAATTCAGGAATTTTAAATGTTTAGAATCGAGGAACAAAGTTCCACGCAATAAACGCTATAGGACAATGTTCACTACAATGGTCCAAGGTTAAACTAGTGAGTTTCTGACATCTCTGGACCTTAAACCCAAACTTCGAGTAGTGTACACTCCCAATGAAGATTAGGAACTTGAGGATGAGAATATAAGTATATATTTATAGTTTTTGAAGATTTAAGAAACATTAGTTAACTAAGAATTATTTTCATATGTAAATTTATTTTGAAAAGAAACAGTAGTCACCTAATCTCAGGGAAGGTATTAAGTATGTATGTAGATATGGGTAGTTTTATAAAGGTCAACTTTGAGATAATAGTAATGACTATGTTAGCAAAGTATGAGTACATGGACTAGAGAATGTATACAAGTATGAAGAAGTCATGTAGAGACGATTATTTACTAAGACTCTAACTTGGAATTAAGGACAAAGGACTTATCGAGGTAGGACCCTACCTGACGACAATAATGAGGATTAGTAAATATTGAGGTGTGCATCACACATGCATCATCTGCATTAGGAGATTGTAATTTGGGACTCGATACTATAGCATATCGTGAATGGTACATTGAGGGCATGATCATTATGATTTGTGTGATGGGATCTTTGGAGTATAATCGGGTTGGGCACCCAATGGCTTGGAGTCATGTCCAAAGTCGGGCAAGTCCGCAGGCCAACCTGGTATACTTTGACTAGGACAAGTGTCACTGAGGTCATGTAGAGCCAATTCTGATTATAAAGTGATCACAATTTTGTGTTCAATGCATCTATATTATGTTTGGGCTATTGTGTGCCTTTACTCTTTTGTGTTGTGGAGAACTTATGAGCTTCAGTCGCTCCAGTACATAAGCATTGTGCCTAGTATTCATATTGTGATAGGACGAATCTGATGAGTAAGATGTTGTATAAGCCCATATTCGCATCGGGATGGATCCAATGACAAGAAATCATAAATAAATCATTCATGCATAGCATATTGTGTGACTAACCCCGTTTGATTATGGTAGTATTTGTGTTACTGTATGCTTGATGGTTGACTGTTATGTTGTTAGGATCATAACTAATCTCTGACTGATGAACTGTGGTTAGTATCAAATGGGTAAAGCATTAGCTTAATTACTTTGAGAACCTTAGAACACATAATGACTAAATGTTAGAATAGACATGACAAAATTACGATTAAAAGGTGGATGTAATTGTGTGATTGGTTCAATAGTTAACTAGTAGGGTTATGATATAAGTTTTAGATGCTTGTGGCAAGTTTACCACATGTCCAGTTATATTAAATTAAAGTCTTCCATTGGGGGACTATTAAAACTTGAAGGTTCAGTTCAAATAATTTGAGCGGGAAAAGATTGGTTTTCATTGTGATATGAAACAGTAAGAACTAATAGAGACATGCATAAACAGTGCTAAAATAAAAGGAAAGTTCAAATATAAAGAGATTGGGATTGGATTTCATTTATCTCACCCTTCATAATCTTGGATATATTCATATAAATGATATCTAGAACTACCGACTTTTACGCAACAAACCTTAAGTCATTCATTTTGATTCCTCAAATCCAAAATCCTAAGAAAACCTCTAAAACATTGATCCCTCGATCATTTTAATAAGTTTTTCAGCATTCTATTTAGTTGTTAAAAGCGTTCAATATGTTGGAGGTTATTCCTAACACCAAAGCATATTGAGTATTTCATTTAGATCGGTTTTCATAAATCATTTTCCAATAACTTAAGAAAACAGAATCAGGAAACTATTTATCCAATAGAATCAAGCAAATAACATGGAATGAAATACCAAAATCAATAGAACAGTTACCACATATATAAATATAGAGCCAATGTATGAAGGATTTGAATCAATTACATCCAATCCCAAGAAGGAGTTTAGCTACTTATGGTAGCCATTACAAACCATAAAATAAGAGAAAAATAAGGAGAAAAACTTTCCACAACCTTCAACAATGTCTTCCAATGAAGGGTTCCTTGTTTCTTTTCTATTTCTTTCATTTTTTTTCTTATCTTCGAGCTGTCTCTTTAAATATAGTTGGCCTCGCTCAAGCGAGCTTAGTCTCGCTTAAGTAAGAGCCACTTGCAGTTAGTGACTCAGCTATTTATTTCCTCGAAGTCTCCCTCAAGTGAGATCATACCTGATTCTACTACCCTTATTTTTCTTGAGCGAAATGTTCCTCACTCAAGAGAATGTAATCCCTGGAGTTTCAGCCTTATTTTTGCTTGAGCGGAAAGTCCTTCGCTCAAGTGAATGCAACACTTCTGGCTTTTGTAGCTTCTCGCTCAAGCAAGCAAGGTCTCGCTCAAGCAAGCAAGGTCTCGCTCAAGCAAGCTTCTATCTGATACTCTCTGGACAATTTTCACTCGAGCAAAGTGCAGCTTGCTCAAGGGAATACCTTCAGTATACCTTTCTATCTTCTCCTCGCTCAAGCGAGAAAACCCACGCTCAAGCGAAGCTGGCCTCGCTTAAACGAGCTACTTTGCTTGATTTTTTTCCATTTTAATTGATCCTTTCTTAAATTTCCCTGTTCACCTACATAAAAGCAACAAAATAAGGATTAAATACTATCAAAGCTAACAAAACCAAGGTCGGGACATATAACTTCAATTTCTTTCTAAATTATCAATTAATTCCCTTCTAAGCCAATAATTTCTCAACATAACTGCCCAGATAATATAAGAAATTACTATAAACTGGACACTTATAAGGTTTCGTACATGATAACTATTATATTTAACCGTACATAATCTTGTGATGATGTTGCGTTAAGAGAAATGAAATGATGGGTATACATATGATATTATGAAATCTGGGTAATAAGTGGGTTATCATTATGGAATTATAAATAATCAGTGGGAGATATGATGATAATTATTGGGTAAAGATATAGTGTGCATATGTGTTAGGTGAAGCTTGTTTGATGATTTGATTGTGTGTGACATCCACCGAACATAACAGTGCACTTTTGCATGTGTTTCCGACAAGACTGGAGTGAGATAAACTCACCCCCTTATTTTTATGGTTTATATTATGTATATTTATATATGCACTTTAGGCTGGTAAGGGATAAATTCAAAGGGGAAGAAAGATCATTGCCAGAATTGTGCAGTGGAAATGGTTGGTTCTCCAACTCTACAAAGTAGTGATTAGGTTAATTAGTGTTTGCATTTTATGGGAGCCTACTTGCCCCTGTGTATTCAAAGTATGTAGCACTATTGAAACCTTGGTATGTATGAAATGATTCAGTGAAGTTACCGTTGTTTTCCTGTACAAATAAAAAAAACTTCCACACTTTTTACAAATTCGTAACACATCAGTTAAGTAAGATGATTCAATAGAAGAAATTGTCCTAGTTAACTGATGGTCTTACAAGAGTGATATTGTGGTGTGCATGGTGATAAATGCTATGTGTGACCACCATATGGGCCTTTAATACCAACACCATTATCAAGCCCAAATCATATAGATTGTTATTTTGCTTATTACCAACAAATCCTTGTGGATATGACAAATCTTAAATACTTATCGAAACTCCAATGGATTTAATACATTTGTTAAATTCCCAATAATTATCCAATACACTTAAAAGTAACATTTATATTATTATTTTTATAAATTAATATTCCTCGTTACATTAATATAATAAATACGAATCTTTATTATTATTTTTATAAAAATTCATTGTTATCATAATTATTTAATAAATATTTTTGCAAAAAATAATAATATTTATATAATTATTTCTCATAAGTATATCAATAGTAATATAAATATCATATTCAAATATTTTGTTACGAACTAGCATGTACTCATAATTTTGGATGGATTAAATAATGATAGCAGAAATGGCAAAATGTATTATGGTGTTGTATACATTGATACAAAACTTCACTTTTCACGTTATTAATTACATGAAAAATAGTAATCAAATAATTTAAAGATTGAAATTATACGATTATTGATTGAGGGATGATATGTCAATAAATCTAATATTTTAAAGATGAAAATTGAACAATTAATCAAAATCAAACATCTAATAAAGTTGGGGTTCATAAATGTAATTAGCTTATGCAATATATGCGCCTGTTTGGTTTGTATTTTCATTTTCATTTTCATTTTTTATTTTAATTATAAAATTATCATTCTGTTTTTTATTTTTTAAAATTTGTACACAAGAAAATTAAAAACAGAAAACAGAATTGTGGAAAAAAAAATATTTTTAGTATTTCACATATAAAGTTTAAAAAACATAAAACATTATAATAGTCTCATAATTAAAACTAAAATCGAAATAAAAACACAAATCAAACACCTCCTAGAAAATGAAAATTTAGAATGAGCACTTTGCAAAAGATTTAAACCTGATTTATAGGGTCTTTTCTCACGGGAAGAATTTAACCGATTAATTGCATCATCATTTATACAATGACAATTTTTTGCTACCAAATTAGAAACAAAATACTTCAAATGGTGCAAAAAGGTACACATTTACATCTTCAGTATTGCGTGAGAAGATTAAGAAGTGACACTCTTTGTTGTATCAAGCATCTAAATAGGCAATCCAATCCTGCCTCCAACTCTCCAATGCTCCACTCTACTTCCCCTAATCTCCTCTTTACTATTTGCACGTCACTTTTAACATCAATTTTCCTAAAACGTTTATGGAAGTAGCATAGAGCAACACCATAATCAATGCTCCTCTTTTCTATGTCACATCTAGTAGACACTATTTTGCTAAACAATGTCCACCCACGAGTGTGTTTCTTTAATACTACTGGTGCACAAATAAAATGTACTAGTTGTCTAAAAAATGAGATAGTGACTTTGCTTAATTCTCTTAGCACATTGGTCATCATTACTAGATGGTGGTCTATATCTAAGAGAGGGTATGGTTTAAAGCTGCTTTCAATTGTTTTCAATGCTTTGAGCCTTTTTGAGATGTCTTTCTTTGCTCTTTTCTTAAAACAAATGTAAGCACAAATTTGGTCATTGACACTTGAATCTAGACCCTTTCTCCTCATGGCTGATTGAAGGTGTAGCACATGTTCCTTCATCAGTAACAGCAATTCTCTTGTTGATCCACAAATGTCAAGCAAACTCACTGACATGTCAAGTGGCTTCTCTACATGCTTTCCTTCATGGTGTAGAAGTGCCTTCTGAGTGTGTGGGGAACCAATGAGTTCCTGCACATAACAATACAACTCTGTGAGCCCTGTTAGACCAGCTTTAATAGCCTCTGTTTGCATTGAGCTTGTTGCATCTTTTGACGCATCATCCCATGTTTTCATCCTCTTGAGCTCTTTTTCAATTCTGGGTAATGAAGGATGCAGCCTAGAAGGCAAGCTAATGGATCTAACATGGTAATGAAAATCTGTGGGTATGTGTGAGGTAGACATTTTTTCTATGTTGCTAATTGTTCTGAATTCTGAAATGAATTACTTAGGATTGGAAGAGGACTTATATTTATAAACTAAACTTGAGTTCAATATGGATCATCCATTATTACCAATTCAATTAGTATCTTTATCGGTTTGGATTTTAAAAACTTTGATGGCAAGTAATATGTTGTGTTAATGCATTACAAACAAGTATCACCTAAGATCTTAATTATTTTCATTCGGGCCAACAATTTTCATGTACCAAATGCTTTCTTTAGTCTCTTGGTCATTACTATGACAACATGTGGTGCATAATAAATTGTTTAGGAGCCTATAAGTGCAAACATGTAATAACTGGAAGAGCAACAATTCCTTCTTGTCCCCCCAATAATTAGCAGTGGGAAGATTCAATGTAAGCAGCAGCAATTTTTTTGGTGAAATCCACAAGCTGGCACTGCATGATTGTCTAATTTTTAATGACGGTTAAATGTAAGAGTGTACATGAAACAGGATTAGAATTAGTGTGTGTGAAATGAAAAATGACAGACAAAGCATGATCCAGCATGAAATATAGAGTGAGAATCTAGGCTTTAGGGTGATTCCGTCAAACTTCAATAATGCAATTACAATTTTTTTGTGCTGGGGTATCTTTTTTTATTGTAATGTGCTGGAGGATTCAAGACAAGTTTTGTTTGTATCCGTAAAGAAGGTACGTACCACAAAATAACAGGGTCAAGCAAAATATATTCATCTTAGTATATATACCATATATCAGCATTAATCTTCATATATATTATATTGTAAAATGCAGCATTATTAAAACTAGACTGGGAATATAACCGGTTAACGGACTAGATTAATAGATTAATCATCAAATCAATAAAGTTAATATTCAATTCTAATGTTTCAGCCTAAACTCATTTGTACATGAGTCTACTTTTTTTCTATCTTATTTATCATCATAAATCTCATTTTTATATATAAAGTTTAAGAAGAGTTGAAAATCAATCAATATGTAACTAAAAAAACTTTTGAATATATAACTAAGATGAAAGACAAAATTTCTAAGGTGTAATTAATTTGTAGTAGTTGAGAAGTAGGAAAATTCACTTCTTTAGCTTTCCTTCACTATAAATATCAAAGCATTTAGCTTGTTTCAGCATCTCAAACTTCAAGCAATATCTAGTGTATAGAGAGAAAAATACAAATAAAATAATATTTTCACGTTCTTCTATTTTTTTAAATGTCATTATTTTTTCTTCCACTCAATAAAAATATTTTTTATGGTATTTTATATTTTTTAGAACAACAAAATGGTAAAATTTAATGAAAAGTCTAATATAAACAATAAGTCAAAGATAGATAAATTTTACGTCACCTTATATGTACGTAAGAAGCATGTAATGAATCATGATTAACTATAATGAATGATATATGTTTGTTTATAAAAAAATTTAAAAAAATGTATGTTTCTTTTAAAAAGAGTTTGGGGTGGCCAAGACCTCTTCATCAATACACTAAGCATCATCTCGATGGATTCGAAGAGTATGATACAAATGATGAGGAAAAAAATATAAAAAAGAAAAGTATGAGAAAAAATAATTATATAGATGATATGAGGTGGGTATGAACAAGGTTAGAAAAATCTTATATATATTGACTTACAAATATACTCTTATTATAATATTTAAAAAAGA
The DNA here is from genome assembly GCA_037962975.1 of Clitoria ternatea. Classification (NCBI taxonomy): domain Eukaryota; kingdom Viridiplantae; phylum Streptophyta; class Magnoliopsida; order Fabales; family Fabaceae; genus Clitoria; species Clitoria ternatea. The sequence goes on from CM075670.1 coordinate 35,081,359, forward strand.
GAAATAGTATAAATCAAATATTAAAATAGTTATTTTACATGGAGTGTGAAAATGTATAAAAGCTTGAGCCCACCAAAATTATGTTTCTAAAAAAAAGTAAAATTATCCAAACGGCGATAAAATATTATTTTTTCTGGTACTTTTTTATGCCTTTCAACATACCAAACGAAGGTAAATAACAACAACATCGATGAAGATGTGGTTAGGCTTTTGTCTCGGCCGTTCCATTTTGTAGTTTAAATTGGACTATATATATTTACATGTGCGTTGCATGATTTAGTTTAAAAATATTTTTTAACAATTATATTATTATTAAATTAGTTAAAAAAATTAAGTTTAAAAATTATAAAAAATTAAGAATTTAATTTTCATAATAAAAATATCTAAATTATATTTGAACTTAAATATTTTAATTTAAAATTTTTCTGTTTAAATTTGATATTTTAAAAATAAATTTAAGGCATTAAAATTCATACTACTAATAAATGGTAATTAGCTAATGTTGTTTTAAGATTATATTATTTTAAAATTTAAATTTCAACAGTGCAAGTAAATTTACTCAATACCGTTATTTTTTTACACTAATAAACTATTGTTAAATATTTTTCTTTGATATATTCTATTCAACTTAACAAGTTCTCACATTGAATAGAAAGTACATTATATGTAAAAGTGTCCAGCTTATAACACCACTAAAAAAGATTTTATTTGACCGAATTTAGTGGTCGTGATTAGTGATCAATTTTAGTGACGGATCTTATTTTGCGGCAAAAGCTATTGGCAATGATGATTAGTGACAAAATTTAAGATGGAAAATGTTAGTATCAACAAAATCGGTCACAAAAAATGCTTTACAAGGTGAGCTAATTTAACAATGGAACATAGTTTGTCATCTCATAGAGACAGAATGCATGGGTGCCTCTAGCGAAGGATAACGTTGAGTCGCTAAAATAATGGGAGATCATAAAGAAGGTTGTCTTTTAGAGACGGAATGATTTTAAGTCACTGAATTTTTGATATCAGCGAAAACAAAAATTCTTTTGGGTGGGAATCAACAAGGTAGAGACAAAGTGTAATTCCGGTCATAATTTTGTGTTATTCCATGACTTACATAAGTGACTTAAATCCTATCGTTCTCCTCTTTTTACCTTAATTCCTTAAACCTATCAAATCCCTAAATCCCTCACACGACTTCACTGCCTTGTTTGCTGTTGTCGTTCTTGATCGTCAAATGCGTTCGTGGAAAATAGAGAAAAAGTAAGAGTGAGTGGAAAGAAGAGAAAAAAGAAAGAAATAAGAGGGAATTAATTAGTTAAGTTAGTTAAGGGTAGTTGGATCTTGTAACCCTTTTGGTTAACAACTGAAATTAACCGTCTTTTTAATTTAATTCCTAAAAATTACTAGATTATTTTTTTAATTTAGTGGGTCACTTTCTAAAGTTTTTAATTTATCAACCCTTGAATAATTAATTAATTGATTAATTAATTATGAACAGTTGAAAATAAGTCGTGTCTCCAATTTTATTTTCTTAAAATCTCTCAATTAATTGATTAAATTTGGGATGTTACATAAATTAGGAAAAATATAATAAATGCTTTTAATCTTTTTTAGGAGCTTATAAAAAGTAATAATTTTTTTATTTTAGGGACTTATAAAAAGTAACAAAGAGAGTATTTATTAGTCAAATTAATATTCCAATTTTTTTGGGTTATATGGAAAATAAAAAGTAATACATTAGTTATTAAATAAATATTATAAAACTTTTAATATAATATTTTAATTATATTTAATATTATATTATTATTTTTAAAAATATATAAAAAGATAATATAAAATAAAATAGGGGAATACGTTGAATTTTGTGAGATTTTTTATTTTATTGAACAAAAAGTGGAATATTGAAATTGAACGAGAGAGAAGAAAGAGAGGGAGGGAGAGAGAAAAAAAAGGAATGGTTACTTGTGGACTACTTTTAATAATTATATAAATATGACCTTTTTTATATTTTGATCCTTTTAAAAAAATTATAATTTTAACCTAACTTTTATACAATATTATGAAATATGTCCTTGATATTTTTCTTTTAGTTTATGATATTTTGTTTTTAGTCTTTGCAATTTTTTTGTTTTTTTCTCTCTTCTCTCTCATCTCGTTCTTTGTCTCCCTTAATCTACCTCCTCTTATTTAACAACCATTATAACACCCAAAACTAGGATTATAAATTTTCAAATAATTATTCAGAATTTCATAATAAACTTTTAGCAATCAGATAATCATCTTAAAAATTTATAATTCAAATTCTGAGGTCACGTATAATGATATATTGTAAAATAATTACGAGATTTTTAAATTTTCACAGCCAAATATTATTTTATACAATACCACAAAATTAAATAAACAACATATTACATTTATCATGGAAATAATCATAAAGATACGGCACATAAGTTCTAGTATATTAAAATTCATTGTAGATATAACTCTGTAGTTAAACACCTAGAAAATAAATCTCCGGTGCCGCATCACTCGTCATACTGAGGGTTATACACTATAAAATATGTTGTGAGAGTGAGATGAAACATAAAATAAACATAATTACTCAGACACAATCATCATAGAAGTATGATGCGACGCATATGCCAAACAATATTGGTTTATTAATCTTTCAATTAGCTAATGATGTTATGGTGGATCCATTCTAATTAGTGGCAATATACTGTAGTATAACAAATCTTAAAATAGTAGGGCCTTTGCTCATAACAGAGCAGTCACATCTGGTCAGCAATCAAGGAATCCCTACATTCTAAGATGCGTATAATCAAGTAGGGTCTGAGCTCATTACAGAGCAGCCACATTTGGCCTGCGATCAAGGAACCCCTACATTCCAAGATTCATATAATCAAAGTAGGGTCTGACCTTATTACAAAGCATCCTCCATTTGAGCCGGCAATCAAGGAACCCCTCCATCCTAAGATGCGTCCTTAATGCATATGATGTATAAATGACTTGATTCTCTTTGATATTTATTAAACGATATTTCAATCTTAATTTCATAACCATATGGATAACCCCCATCCTCAAAGGATATATAAAATCATCAATTCCATTCATCATGGATATATTCTCATAAATCATATCCCAATTCATGAACAAGGCATTCATTCACAAATTCATACAATTCATAATAATTATCTTAAACACTCAGCCAAAAGTCATATCATTAAAGAATTCGCTCTATATCCCAATAAATCAAGTATCAATGTTTAACCATACAACCAACATCATTTAATTCACCAAAATTCACCAAGTTTACAACCTGGAATTTTCTGATAGTAAAATATATTAGTAATTTAATCATAGATTGAGCTACAAGGATTATTTTTAGGTGAATCTAGTTCTCAAATTTCAACAACTGAATTATCTAAAATTATCATGAAGACAAGAAACACTCGTTTCACATAGGTAAGCGCTGGTTTGAAAAACAACAAGCTGGCTTGCAGGAAATTTTCTAGCTTGCACATACATTAATGTTTTAAGCATAGCTTTAGTTATAAAAATCATTTTGATATGAAACTAGTTTCTAAATTTCAGTAACCTAAATATCTACAACTTTCATGGAGACAATAATTACTGATTTAATATGTATAAATCTCAGTTTTGAAAATAATGAACTAACTCCCAAAAACATTTTCCAGATTCCATAGAAACATTTTTCAACATATACATACCTTAGTATTTTTAGAATATCTTTTGCTACAAAAATTATTTTTATATGAAACCAAATCCCATATTTTCATAACACAAATATCTAAAATTTTTATGAAAATGAAATATTGATTCTCTGTAAATAATTCCTAGTTTTGCAAACAAGAGCTAACTCTTAGAATATTTTTAGCAAAAAATACTTTAGTAAATTAAACATATCTTAAGCTGTAAAATTAATTTTTATGTGACCGGTTCCAAAATACTCATAACATAATTATATAAAACTTTTATGAAAACACAAAGCATCAATTCTCTACGTATAAATCCCAGTTTTAAGAACAATACACACACCCACGTCAATAGTTTTCCAACATAAGTAATGAAGGCATATCTAGAGTTACAAATAATATTTTAACATGAAACTAATTTGTAAAATTTCACAACACAATTATATACAACTCTTATGAAGATACAAAAGTCCAAATATGCATAGAGAATTCCCATTTTTACTTTCTTTTCATTAATATAAAGTAGAATCCCAAAAAGAAACATATTTTAGTATTTTGGCCATAACTTTAGCTACAGACATCAGATTCATATGAATCAACTTTCTATGTTCATATAACATAAACATCTACAACTTTAATGAAGTCATGAAAGTCAAATTTGCAAGCTAGTGAAAGTCAAATTTACAAGAGAAACTATTTTTATTATCAAAAGAGAAAAGAAGACAAGCTAGTGTAAGAACCAAAGCTCGCATGGGAAGAAACCAATGTAGCTACTTTACGCATTTTAGAAAAGCTGATAAAAATCAGTTCTTGTGTCAGAAAGCTTTCAGAAGACTAATCCTACATGCTTTGCACGTCTTAGTTGTAAGAAGAAAGCCAACAGAAGGTCTTTTGCTCTGAAGCTTTAAAGGAACATCATTTTAGTGCAAGTTTTGATGTTCCTCACACTAGAGCTTTTGTCCTCATATTATCTTCAAGGTCTGTTGCTCACAACGACTAAATCCCTTCGACAGATTCATAATGGCTATCTCAAAGGCCTGCATATATGAAGGGATCTCATGACTTGAACAAGTTAACAACTCTAACAACTCTAAGAATCAGATTCATGAAAGTTTCTTTTTCAAATTCTCAGTCTTAGCTTTCTTCTCTAAAGCATAGACTTTCTTTGTTGTTTTGCTCCTAGTATACCTTAGTCTTTATCTTTCATACTTAATGTATCAACTATTATCTTGTATCTTTTGTATACACTAAGTCATCAAAAACACAAACATAAACTATCGTTCAAATCCTTATTTGTGTAACAGTTTGGTGTGTTGCCAGCCTTAGTTTCTGTTGGGTAACAGTTGTTTATCCTGAAGAGGCTTTTGAAAAAAATACCTAGGATTGAGTTAGGAGTGGCTTGTTGAAACAATACTTGGGTTTAAGCCAGAAGTGACTAGAGTCAACAATACTTGTGGCACGGTATGTGCTGTTGTGTAAAAGGTGTTTTTACACAGTGAAAATCCTTCAAGTTTGAAGGGACTGGACGTAGCTTCTGAATTGAAAGTGAACTAGTATAAATTCTTTATGTTCAATCTCCCTACCCCTGTTCTTATAAAGTCTGGTAGATTCATGCTTAAAAAGTATATAAGTTCCACACGAAAAGAGTCTAAGACTTATTCAATCTCCCTTCTAAGTCTGATTATGAATAATGGCAAATGTGGTTTAACACTTTTGGCTTAACACCCAAGTTTAGTGATAAATTGAAATGTCAAATTAAAGTGGGAAATGTTGTCGAGGAGGTGGGCTTGAATAATAGCAAATGAGTGGTGTAATGATTGAAAGAAAACAAAAGAAAAGATAAAGAGATTGGATGATGAATTGGATAAGTGGAAACATAGGGAGACATTGTCAGGGGAGTAAAATTATTAGAAGAAAAAAGACAAAGTGAGAGAAACAAGAGAATTAATAAAATAAAAATAGGTATTAAGTTATACAAATAACTGTACCTTTAGAATATGGTTTGATTTTCAAAATGATCATAATAAACAATCGAATATATCATTGTAATCAAAATTTCCAGCTTTATATTTTCATATAATTTTAAAATAAATCAAGAAAATAAATAATACAGTTAATTTGTTTACAACTGAGATAAATACATAGATAAACTCAAATATCTAAAAACTAGATGTTACAACCACCACCTACCCACCTTCCACCACACACTCTAAGATAACCCAACCCCATACTCACCCCACCTTGCCCACCATAACCCATGCCTCCAACATTCGACCCCTAACCTCAAGGCACCACCAGCTTGTACCCCGACCCTTCCCTTAGCCTCATGCCACCACCAAATTAACATTTACTTTCTCCCATAACCCTAAGCCACGCTCATTACAAAACCATTAACCCAAAAATCAATACTCAAATCATTCCAAAATCAATGACGATAAAAGGGATTTCTAAACATTTTAAAAAATTCATCACCGCTATCACATTGTAAATTATAACAATGCTAATAGATTCCAAAAAGTTCAAGTGCAAAAAGGGGTTTGAGTGCAGTTTAAGATTTACCAAGCATCCCCCAAACATCAATACAATAAGGATTTACTAAACCTCAATGCAACAAATTAAACTTACAAAAAGTACGTAACAATGAGATTGAGGTTTAGGTGCAATTTGGGAGCAGTGAGGAGGGCTCGATGATCTCTAGCAATGACTCAAACAATGAGGAAAGCTCAAAGTCGAGGTTGTCTATGGTGATAGTCTTAGTGTATAAGAGGAGAAAGGCAAAAAGATTAAGGTTGATGCGAGAAAAATAGTGGTCAGCTATGTTTATGAGGGTTAATTGGCTATGGGTAATGATTAAAGGTGGTAAGTGAACACATGAAGGCGACAATGAAAGTGGATGAGAGAGACAAAAAAGAAAGATGAAGAAAAAGGGGAAAGGAAATTAAGGTCATTTCTCTTTCTCGTCTCTTTATGTTGGAAGGGTGGTGGTTCAATGAAGGGGGGTTGAGGAGAAATAGAAGAACACAAGAAATGGGAGGGGTGATTGATGGATGGGGAAGAAGGGATAAAGAGAGAGAAAGAGCAAAAAAAAAATTATAAGGACTAAAAATAAAATACCATAGACAAAAAAATAAAATACCAATGACATATTTCATAATATTGATCTATAAAAGGTAGATTAAAATAATAATTTTTTAAGGACCGAAATTAAAAGAGGTCATATCTATAAGAACTATAAACATATTTAATCCTTTTAAATTTGAATATACAAAATATGATCTTTTATACAATCCATTTTTATTCACAAAACTTTTTTTAATTATATAATACATATTTTAAAAAATTAAAATTAGTTAATGTACTTGTTTCAAAAACATATATTATTGTCATTGCATATTATCTTTATTTAATATCACACTCTAAAGTCGTGTTAACGGTAGAATTAAAATTTTTAATAATGATAAATAATGTATAAAAACAGTAAAGACTTCCAAATCTTGTAAATAGACATAAAAGAAAAAACATAACAAACTTCTTGAAAATATCTTATAAATAGGAATGAATTGAGATTTTTGTTTTGTTAAAACTTAGAATCTCAAACCATGTATTAACTATCGGCTGGTTCACTTGAAAATGAAACGCGTTAAAAAATTAAAAATATGAAATCTTTCTATTTTAAAAATATTTTGGATAACTTACTATTACCCATCCTTAAATATAAACAATAAACTACCTTTTATACCCTTTAAAAAAAGTAATTAACCCTATCTATTTTCATTGATTTCATTCATAAAATAATATACCCGTTCTAAATATAAATAAATTTTAGTAAAAAAATTTATTCCCATAATAAGTAAAAATATATTTTTCCAATGTCATTAAATGTTTATTTAAGAAATGTATTCTCCTTGTATATATTCACAAGACAACTGATTGTTTGTTTAACAAATTATATTAAAGGTATTTTGGAAACTACATCAAATATTTAATATCCTTAAATAACTATTTTTGACTAACATTCTTAACATGTGTGAAATTGATTATTTTTATTTATATTTAAGACCGGAGGAAGTATTTTTTCGCTATACTCATTGAAACTAGTTAAGAAAGTTTAGTTTCTCTACTGAAACTAGAATATTATTAAATAAAAATATTTTAGAAATACTTCCATATTTAATAAATTAAATTAAATTAAATTTTCTTATATTCTATAACAATTTTCTTTTTGTTGTGTATATTTAAAGACGAAGATAATTTTTTTAATATATAGAAAGGTAATACTGTAACGTCCTAGGTTATTTTTGCATTTAGTTTTATTCAAACGATTACATCTTACGATAAAATTTTCCTTTTCTTGAAAATTAATCGAGGTTTAGTGAAATAGCATTTATTTTTACTGACTTATTCAAGTGACAGCAGTCACAGTTAGATTAAATAAATGAGGTCTAGAGAGAAGAGCAAGTTAATCTAAGCACAACGGATGGGAGAAAGGGAATCAGGGATTCCCGCTTGAGCGAGGCCCCTACTCGTCTGAGCGAGATTCCGGACTCTCGCTTGAATGAGGTTTCTATTCGCTTGAGCGAATACCTTTCACACATCGGATTGGGCAAAACATGTAAACGGACTCCCAAAAATCTCACCCTAAAAATGATTATGTTAACCAAAGGTTTGTCATAGCTACCATGAAAGCATATGTAAATGACAGTGATGTATTTTAAAATATAGATTTGCATCCGGTCTGGTCTTGGTTAAACACAACTAATAATAATACTCGGAAGTTCTTATACACACATATAACTCTATAGAGAGTCACTCAAAGTCACTCGGACCCTGGCACCGATCTCCCCCTTGGCGCGACTTCATGGCTCCTTCCCCCTCCCTGTCACTGGTTACTAAAAAAAAGGGCAAGGGTGAGTGTTTGGCATTGTAATTAATATAGAATGGAACTTAACAAATATACATGCATATTTATACATATACATCAAGCATCATTCGAAAGTAAGCATACCGAAACATAATGTATTACATACAGTAACTATATTAACCCAACCACGCAATTCCATCACATCCATCACGATCACAACTGACTCTCATACAATCTGACTCTTAGTATCCGGATACTAAAGGATTGGCCTTCAGCTGGGGGTCCTACTTGACACCCCGTGAACCCTGCTTGGTTCACCGAGTCCTGCTTGACTCTCCACCTCGACCACTGGGTCCTACTTGACCACTGGGTAGCTCAACTGGGCACGAAAACCACGGGAGCCGAAAATGAGGGGCTATCATATACCGTCGGCCATCCCACACCACATAGTCATTCAACAGTTTACCTTTCACATAATAATATCAATTCCTCATCACTCGGGTAGCCTGCTTGCTAACCCGACGTCACATAACACTGATCATTTCAACATTAGATATCACAAGATCATAACATGATAAACTCAACCACACCCGATCCTCCACTTATTAATGAACCCAGTCACACATGCACAAGCATAAACACACAACTACGTTTAGCAACATTTTCCTTAACCTGTTTACATTACCTCAATGACCTGAATAAGAAGCGAGTCCTATTCTAATTAATTATAACCTGAACACCCCCCTTACATTAGTTCCACGCTTCGATAATCTGCTCTCTGTGTCGATTCCTTCCTCTGAGCACTGGTTTCGCAGTCTCAACTCCGTCACTCAGTCTTCCGTTGCTTAACCTACTACCTACGGATCATAAAGTACAGCTCGTCACTTCAACGCCCTTAGTTCATGGACTGCATTTGGGCTCACACTCACTGGAGGAGTGGAGAACAGCCACGAATATAGCCATGCATGGCCCTTAACCGCCAAAGAATAAAAGGGATAAGGGAATCACAATTGGAACGGATCAGTAGACTCACCTTGAAGCCTCGATCACAGGAATGGGATTCAATTGAAGTTTGGACACAAATGGAGTCCCTCTCCAGCGCATGCAACTCAGCGTTAAGAGAGGAGAAAACGAAAGAGAAGGGACAGACCAGCAGCAAAGGTAACTTGTAAATAATGAAGAGGGAAGGAAGAGAATCTCTTTATATATATATATATAGCTTATGGGTAAGATCGTCTTTTCCTTTATTTTATTTGTATTCTTACTAAATTTAATCAATTTCACTATATTAAACTATTGCATAGTTATCAAATCAATTACACTTATTTATTCCCTCAATGTTTAATTATTCACAATTCTCTAATACTTCGCAAGAGTATAGGCCCAATATGAATATCGGCCCCCTGGTGTCCTAGCTTAGTGTTCATACCTCGGAAATCCAAGCTACAACCTGAGAGGTCGGATATCTCATCCGTGCTCACCTCTTGGTTACCTACACCCATTGTTTCAGTCATTATGAGGTTAATCCGGGCTATGACCCCGTGTGAGGCGCTCTCCTCACATCGGTTGGACTAGACCACCTAGCCCTACCCGCTCTTCTCCTACACTCCCGATCTTCAACTCAGCCTGCTCGCGCTTCTGAGACCGATCTCGACACTGACTTTCTTGTCTCTGGCTCAGACAGAACAAATATTAAATAAAACTTCTAAAACTTTTACTAATCATTTCCCATTTCTTATAATTCTCATTAAAACATCAGGGATGTTACATCCACCCCCCCTAAAAGGAGATTTCATCCCCGAAATCAGTGTTCCGGTTGGAAAAGATGAGGGTACATTCGTCTTATATCGGATTCTAACTCCCAAGTGTAGTTCATCTAATGTAAATTTTGCCACTTCACCTTCACCAGCGGTACCTCCTTGTTCCTTAACCGTTTGGTTTGATGCTCTTCAATGCTGATTGGTACCGCCTCCACCGTCAAGTTCTCCTTCACTTCAATGGAGTCACTCGGTACAATCATGGTATCACACGGAATGTAGGCTCGAAGTTGCGATATGTGGAACACGTTGTGAATGTTAGTCAACGATTGGGGAAGATCCAGTCGATAAGCGACTTCACCAATCTGTTCTAGTATTTAGTATGGTTCAATATACTTCGGATTAAGCTTTTGGCTCTTCAAAATTCGACCTACACCCTTAGTCGGTGAAATCCTTAGGAACACCCAATCACCCACTTGGAATTCAAGGGGTCTATGCCGATTGTCATAATAGCTCTTTTGCCGGTCTTGAGCAATTTTTATCTTCTCTCGGATTAAAGCAATTTGCTCGTTCATCTCTTGAATCATCTCAGGCCCCAGATGAAGGGCATCGCCGTTCTCATTCCAACATAATGGAGTACGACATTTCCGACCCTAAAGAGCTTCGTATGGAGCCATCCCAATGCTGCTATGGTAACTGTTATTATATGCAAACTCTACCAAGGGCAAGTATTTCTCCCATGATCCGCCCTGTTCTAGTACACATGCCCTTAACATATCTTCAAGAGTCTGTATAGTCCGTTCTGATTGGCCATCGGTCTGGGGATGGTAGGCTGAGCTCAGTTTGAGCTCAGTACCCAGTTGTTGTTGCAAACTCCCCCAAAACCTTGAAGTGAATCGGGGATCCCGATTGGAGATAATGCTTGAGGGCACACCATGCAGTCGTACAACCTCAGCAACGTACAACTTAGCTAATCAATCTAGCGACCACTTCATATTTATTGCCAAGAAATGCACACTTTTGGTTAGTCGATCAACAATCACCCAAATCGCATTGTATCCGGTTTGAGTGCGGGGTAGTCCGGACACGAAGTCCATGGTGATACCTTCCCACTTCTAGATCGGAATTTCTGGAGGTCGAAGCAAACCTGGAGGTTGTTGGTGCTCAACCTTGCACTTCTGGTATATCACACAGGATTTCACATACTCGATTATTGCCTTCTTCATGCTTGGCCACCAGAATTCCTTTTTTAAGTCATGATACATTTTTGTCACTCCCGGATGTATACTCAGAGAGCTCTTGTGTGCTTCTGATAGCACCGCCTGCCTGAAGCCTCCATGTGCAGGCACCACTACTCGGTTCCTGAATCTCCATATACCATCGTTACCCCGAGTTATCTCCATATTTTTGCCTTGGGTCTGAGTATCAATCAGCCTCAGTAACTCTTTATCGTCTTTCTGTGCAGCTACCACCGACTCCAGAAATTCGTTGGAGATTTTTAACATTCTGATTGTCATTCGGTTTGGCGCGTCCATAACAATTCCAACATTCATATCTCTAAAGCTTTCCAGCAATTCCTGTTCTCTACCCATCAGGTAAGCCACGTGTAATACCTTCCTGCTTAGTGCATCTGCCACAACATTCGCTTTGCCCGGGTGATACTTTAAATCGAAGTCGTAATCCTTTAAATACTCCACTCATCGCCTCTGTCTTATATTTAGCTCCTTTTGATAAAATAAGTACTTTAAACTCTTGTAATCACTGAATACTACAAAGCGAGCCCCATACAGATAATGACGCCAAATCTTCAGTGCGTACACCACTGCTGCAAGTTCCAGATCATGAGTCGGGTAATTCTCCTCATGTGGCCTCAATTGCCTCGAAGCATAAGCAATTGCCCGATCAGCTTGCATCAACACACACCCCAATCCAAATTTGGATGCATCACAATATACTTCAAATTCCTGTGTTACATCGGGCAGTGCAAGCACAGGGGCAGTCGTTAAACATCGCGTAAGAGTTTGGAAGCTTAATTCACACTTTTCCGACCACACGAAGGGGTTTCCTTTCCTTGTTAACCGAGTCAGAGGAAGTGCTATCCGAGAGAACCCCTCAATGAAGCGTCGATAGTATCCAGCTAATCCGAGGAAACTCCTGATTTCAGTTACTGACTTCGGCCTCTCCCAAGCCATAACCACCTCAATTTTTGTCGGATCAACTGAGATTCCCTCTTGGGAAATTACATGCCCCAAGAATTGTACACTACTCCCCCAGAAATCACACTTAGATAGTTTAGCATACAACTTCTTCTCCCGAAGTACTTGTAAAACAAGTCGAAGATGTTGAGCATGCTCCTCGTCCGACCTCGAATATACCAAAATATCATCAATGAATACTACCACAAACTGGTCCAAGTACGGTTGAAGGGTCCGATTCATATAGTCCATAAAAATGGCAGGAGCGTTCGTTACTCCAAAGGGCATTACTACGTACTCGAAGTGCCCATACCGAGTCTGAAATCCTGTCTTTGGGATATCCTCTGACCTCACTCGGATCTGGTGGTACCCCGACCTCAAGTCGATCTTAGAGAACATAACGGCGCCTCACAACTGGTCCAGTAAATCGTCAATCCGAGGTAGTGGATATTTATTTTTGATTGTCAGTTTGTTCAGCTGTCGGTAATCAATGCACATTCGCATACTACCGTCCTTCTTCTTTACCAGTAACACCGGAGCGCCCCAGGGTAAGGCACTGGGTCGGATAAAGCCCTTTTCTAGTAATTCATTTACTTGTTTCTTCACTTCAGTTAATTCCACCGAAGACATTCTATATGGCGCTCGGGACACAGGTTCTACCCCGGGAATCAAGTCAATAGAGAAATCAATCTCCCGACTGGGAGGTAGCTCTGGAATTTCTTCCGGAAAAACGTCAGGAAATTCACAAACAATTGGAATATCACTTGGCAGGAGGTTATGCCGACCCTCCGAAGCGAATAAAACAACATACGTGGTTAGGACATCGCTCACCCCGTTCTTCATGTCAAGTTCCTGAGAGAAAACAATATTCTTCCGATAACAGTCGACCAACACATGATTAGCAGCAAGCCAATCGAGACCCAGAATAGCATCTAAGTCCTTCAATGGCATACAGATAAAATTTACTCAAAAAGTACGGGCTTCGATTTGCATCGGCAGTTCTCTACACACTGTAGTTGCACGGAAAGTGGAACCAGTTGGAGTGGAAACAATAAGAGCGTTCTCCATTAAACCGATTGGCAGACCAAGCCGTCGCACACAACTTTTCGAAATAAAGGAATGGGTGGCACCTGAATCATAAATTACATCAACCAGATAACCACAGATGAGGCACTTACCCTCTACCAAATTGTCATTCCTCGTAGCTTCTGAAGCATCAAACGCAAATACACGCCCGGTCATGGCGTTCTGGGCACCGTTAGATTGGGCATCATATCTTCCCGATTGTTGGTTCCCTCTACCAGCTCCATTCCGGCCTCCCCTCGAAAAGTTGGAACCCCGGGTCCCAGAAGAGTTGGTTCGGTTGTCCGACCTGCCCTGCTGCTGCCTCTGAGGGCAATCGGGCCTGAGGTGCCCTGGTTGTCCGCACTGGAAGCACACAATTTGATTGGCTTGGCAATGTTTGGCAATGTAACCTTCCTGACCACAATTGTAGCATGTACGACTACCAGAAGGATTACCCGATCGACCAGTGGAACCCCGACCAGAAGAGGATGAGGAGGTAGCAGAAGACTTGCCGCCCTGGAAGAATTGGCTCATCCTCTTGAAGTTGAATTCTTTTGCCTTCAGTGGCTTTTTATCTCTCGGCTGGGACGTCCTTTGTAACTGCACCTCTTCAGTCAGTCTTGCTTTGTTCACCAGGGTTGGGTAGTCCCTAATCTCCATCGGTACGATTACACTACGGAGCTCAATCCGTAGTCCAGCTTCGTATTTGGCGCACTTGCTACCTTCAGTCCCTTCTAACGAGAAAGGGTGGTAAAAATCACATAGCTCGTCAAACTTGCTGGTGTACTCGGCTACAGACATCCGGTCTTGCTCCAACTTCAGGAATTCCATTTCCTTCCGGATTTTGTAGTTGTCTGGGAAGTATTTAACAAGGAACCTCCTTCGGAAATTTACCCATACCAACGGCTCATTTGCTGCGTTCATCTGCACCTTCACTCGGGACCACCATACTCTAGCCTCTTCTTTTAGTTTGTAAGTAGCAAATAAAACCTTTTGCTCTTATGAGCATTCAAAATATTCAAAAACCTGCACGATATCCCTGATCCAGATGTATGCCCCGTCATAGTCGTGTCCCCCTTTGTAAGTCGGAGGATTCCTTTTCAGGAATTTATCCAGAGTAGGACCGGACTCGGTCCTACTCATCAGCTGAGTAAATCTAGAGAAGAAATCATCTCCTCCCCCAAAACTAGTCTCTCCGGCCATTTAGTAATTCTACAATGAGCAAACACATCACCATTAATAACCAAGATCAGCCAAGGGATCGTAAATTTACCTTATATTCATAGAATACTACGCCAGTGGAGTGCCAAGGGAACGATGCCAGGCCACACACAATCTCAATACAATGAAATACAATCAACCTTCATAAGACTATCACAATCACTAGATCGGCCCATACACCGGCTCTAGAAAGAACCGCTCTGATACCAAGTGTAACGTCCTAGGTTATTTTTGCATTTAGTTTCATTCAAACGATTACATCTTATGATAAATTTTTCCTTTTCTTGAAAATTAATTGAGGTTTAGTGAAATAGCATTTATTTTTACTGACTTATTCAAGTGACAGCAGTCACAGTTAGATTAAATAAATAAAGTCTAGAGAGAAGAGCAAGTTAATCTAAGCACAACGGATGGGAGAAAGGGAATCAGGGCTTCCCACTTGAGCGAGGCCCCTACGGCCGTTTGAAGCTGGCGACGGCGTGGGGAGGTCTCATAAAACAAATGATCGCGCACATTGTGGCAGGTGCGATCATACCAGCACTAATGCACCGGATCCCATTAGAACTTCGCAGTTAAGCGTGCTTGGGCGAGAGTAGTACTGGGATGGGTGACCTCCTGGGAAGTCCTCGTGTTGCACCTAGTTTTTGCTACTTTCCCGGGTCCGCACCACCTCTGTTTTTGTTCTTTCAATTTTATTTGTCCCTCACCTGATTCTGTGGCCTCGACGTCGACGGGCTCGTAAAGGGCTTTCCGTTGATACCTTACGGGCCTAGAGACGCATCCCGGTTCAAAAGTTACGGCCGTTTGAAGCCGGCGACGGCGTGGGGGAGGTATCATAAAACAAATGATCGCGCACATTGTGGCAGGTGCAATCATACCAGCACTAATGCACCGGATCCCATCAGAACTCCGCAGTTAAGCGTACTTGGGCGAGAGTAGTACTGGGATGGGTGACATCCTGGGAAGTCCTCGTGTTGCACCTCTTTTTTGCTACTTTCCCGGGTCCGCACCACCTCTGTTTTTGTTCTTTCAATTTTATTTGTCCTTCACCCGATTCTGTGGCCTCGACGACGACTGGCTAGCAAAGGGCTTTCCGTTGATACCTTACGGGCCGCGAGACGCATCCCGGTTCAAAAGTTACAGTCGTTTGAAGCTGGCGACGGCGTGGGGGAGGTATCATAAAACAAATGATCGCGCACATTGTGGCAGGTGCGATCATACCAGCACTAATGCACCGGATCCCATCAGAACTCCGCAATTAAGCGTGCTTGGGCGAGAGTAGTACTGGGATGTGTGACCTCCTGGGAAGTCCTCGTGTTGCACCTCTTTTTTGCTACTTTCCCGAGTCCGCACCACCGCTGTTTTTGTTCTTTCAATTTTATTTGTCCCTCACCCGATTTTGTGGCCTCGACTTCGACGGGCTCGCAAAGGGCTTTCCGTTGATACCTTACGGGCCGCGAGACGCATCCCGGTTCAAAAGTTACGGCCGTTTGAAGCTGGCGACGGCGTGGGGGAGGTATCATAAAACAAATGATCGCGCACATTGTGGCGGGTGTGATCATACCAGCACTAATGCACCGGATCCCATCAGAACTCTGCAGTTAAGCGTGCTTTGGCGAGAGTAGTACTGGGATGGGTGACCTCCTGGGAAGTCCTCATGTTGCACCTCTTTTTTGCTACTTTCCCGGGTCCGTACCACCTCTATTTTTGTTCTTTCAATTTTATTTGTCCCTCACCGTATTCTGTGGCCTCGACGTCGACGGGCTCGCAAAGGGCTTTCCGTTGATACCTTACGGGCCGCGAGACGCATCCAGGTTCAAAAGTTACGACCGTTTGAAGCTGGCGACGGCGTGGGGGAGGTATCATAAAACAAATGATCGCGCACATTGTGGCAGGTGCGATCATACCACCACTAATGCACCGGATCCCATTAGAACTCTGTAGTTAAGCGTGCTTTAGCAAGAGTAGTACTGGGATGGGTGACCTCCTGGGAAGTCCTCGTGTTGCACCTCTTTATTGCTACTTTCCTGGGTCCGCACCACCTCTGTTTTTGTTCTTTCAATTTTATTTGTCCCTCACCTGATTCTGTGGCCTCGACGTCGACGGGCTCGCAAAGGGCTTTCCGTTGATACCTTACGAGCCTAGAGACACATCCCGGTTCAAAAGTTACGGCCGTTTGAAGCTGGCGACGGCGTGGGGAGGTATCATAAAACAAATGATCGCGCACATTGTGGCAGGTGCGATCATACCAGCACTAATGCACCGGATCCAATTAGAACTCCGCAGCTAAGCGTGCTTGGGCGAGAGTAGTACTGGGATGGGTGACCTCCTGGGAAGTCCTCGTGTTGCACCTCTTTTTTGCTACTTTCCCGGGTCCGCACCACCGCTGTTTTTGTTCTTTCAATTTTATTTGTCCCTCACCTGATTCTGTGGCCTCGACGTCAACGGGCTCGCAAAGGGCTTTCCGTTGATAACTTACGGGCCGCGAGACGCATACCGGTTCAAAAGTTACGGCCGTTTAAAGCTGGCGACGGCGTGGGGGAGGTATCATAAAACAAATGATCGCGCACATTGTGGCAGGTGCGATCATACCAGCACTAATGCACTGGATCCCATCAGAACTCCGCAGTTAAGCGTGCTTGGGCGAGAGTAGTACTGGGATGGGTGACCTCCTGGGAAGTCCTCGTGTTGTAACTCTTTTTTGCTACTTTCCCGGGTCCGCACCACCTCTGTTTTTGTTCTTTCAATTTTATTTGTCCTTCACCCGATTTTGTGGCCTCGACGACGACTGGCTAGCAAAGGGCTTTTCGTTGATACCTTACGGGCCGCGAGACACATCCCGGTTCAAAAGTTACGACCGTTTGAAGCTGGCGACGGCGTGGGGGAAGTATCATAAAACAAATGATCGCGTACATTGTGGCAGGTGCGATCATACCACCACTAATGCACCGGATCCCATTAGAACTCCGCAGTTAAGCGTGCTTGGGCGAGAGTAGTACTGCGATGGGTGACCTCCTGGGAAGTCCTCGTGTTGCACCTCTTTATTGCTACTTTCCCGGGTCCGCACCACCTCTGTTTTTGTTCTTTCAATTTTATTTGTCCCTCACCTGATTCTGTGGCCTCGACGTCGACGGGCTCGCAAAGGGCTTTCCGTTGATACCTTACGGGCCTAGAGACGAATCCCGGTTCAAAAGTTACGGCCGTTTGAAGCTGGCGACGGCGTGGGGGAGGTATCATAAAACAAATGATCGCGCATATTCTGGCAGGTGCGATCATACCAGCACTAATGCACCGAATCCCATCAGAACTCCACAGTTAAGTGTGCTCGGGCGAGAGTAGTACTGGGATGGGTGACCTCCTGGGAAGTCCTCGTGTTGCACCTCTTTATTGCTACTTTCCCGGGTCCGCACCACCTCTGTTTTTGTTCTTTCAATTTTATTCGGCCCTCATCTGATTCTGTGGCCTCGACGTCGACGGGCTCGCAAAGGGCTTTCCGTTGATACCTTACGGGCCTAGAGACGAATCCCGGTTCAAAAGTTACGACCGTTTGAAGCTGGCGACGGCGTGGGGGAGGTATCATAAAACAAATGATCGCGCACATTGTGGCAGGTGCGATCATACCACCACTAATGCACCGGATCCCATCAGAACTCCGCAGTTAAGCGTGCTTGGGCGAGAGTAGTATTGGGATGGGTGACCTCCTGGGAAGTCCTCGTGTTGCACCTCTTTTTTGCTACTTTCCCGGCTCCGCACCACCTCTATTTTTGTTCTTTCAATTTTATTTGTCCTTCACCCGATTCTGTGGCCTCGACGATGACTGGCTAGCAAAGGGCTTTCCGTTGATACCTTACGGGCCGCGAGACGCATCCCTGTTCAAAAGTTACGACCGTTTGAAGCTGGCGACGGCGTGGGGGAGGTATCATAAAACAAATGATCGCGCACATTGTGGCAGGTGCGATCATACCAGTACTAATGCACCGGATCCCATTAGAACTCCGCAGTTAAGCGTGCTTGGGCGAGAGTAGTACTGGGATGGGTGACCTTCTGGGAAGTCCTCGTGTTGCACCTAGTTTTTGCTACTTTCCCGGGTCCGTACCACCTCTGTTTTTGTTCTTTCAATTTTATTTGTCCCTCTCCTGATTCTGTGGCCTCGACGTCGACGGGCTCGTAAAGGGATTTCCGTTGATACCTTACGGGCCTAGAGACGCATCCCGGTTCAAAAGTTACGGCCGTTTGAAGCCGGCGACGGCGTGGGGGAGGTATCATAAAACAAATGATCGCGCACATTGTGGCAGGTGCGATCATACCAGCACTAATGCACCGGATCCCATTAGAACTCCGCAGTTAAGCGTGCTTGGGCGAGAGTAGTACTGGGATGGGTGACATCCTGGGAAGTCCTCGTGTTGCACCTCTTTTTTGCTACTTTCCCGGGTCCGCACCACCTTTGTTTTTATTCTTTCAATTTTATTTGTCCTTCACCCGATTCTGTGGCCTCGACGACGACTGGCTAGCAAAGGGCTTTCCGTTGATACCTTACGGGCCGCGAGACGCATCCCGGTTCAAAAGTTACGACCGTTTGAAGCTGGCGACGGCGTGGGGGAGGTATCATAAAACAAATGATCGCGCACATTGTGGCAGGTGCGATCATACCATAACTAATGCACCGGATCCCATCAGAACTCCGCAGTTAAGCGTGCTTGGGCGAGAGTACTACTGGGATGGGTGACCTGGGAAGTCCCCGTGTTGCACCTCTTTTTTGCTACTTTCCCGGGTCCGCACCACCTCTGTTTTTGTTCTTTCAATTTTATTTGTCCCTCACCTGATTCTGTGGCCTCGACGTCGACGGGCTCGCAAAGGGCTTTCCGTTGATACCTTACGGGCCTAGAGACGAATCCCGGTTCAAAAGTTACGGCCGTTTGAAGCTGGCGACGGCGTGGGGGAGGTATCATAAAACAAATGATCGCGCATATTCTGGCAGGTGCGATCATACCAGCACTAATGCACCGAATCCCATCAGAACTCCGCAGTTAAGCGTGCTCAGGCGAGAGTAGTACTGGGATGGGTGACCTCCTGGGAAGTCCTCGTGTTGCACCTCTTTATTGCTACTTTCCCGGGTCCGCACCACCTCTGTTTTTGTTCTTTCAATTTTATTCGGCCCTCATCTGATTCTGTGGCCTAGACGTCGACGGGCTCGCAAAGGGCTTTCCGTTGATACCTTACGGGCCTAGAGACGAATCCCGGTTCAAAAGTTACGACCGTTTGAAGCTGGCGACGGCGTGGGGGAGGTATCATAAAACAAATAATCGCGCACATTGTGGCAGGTGCGATCATACCACCACTAATGCACCGGATCCCATCAGAACTCCGCAGTCAAGCGTGCTTGGGCGATAGTAGTATTGGGATGGGCGACCTCCTGGGAAGTCCTCGTGTTGCACCTCTTTTTTGCTACTTTCCCGGGTCCGCACCACCTCTATTTTTGTTCTTTCAATTTTATTTGTCCTTCACCCGATTCTGTGGCCTCGACGATGACTGGCTAGCAAAGGGCTTTCCGTTGACACCTTACGGGCCGCGAGACGCATCCCGGTTCAAAAGTTACGAGCGTTTGAAGCTGGCGACGGCGTGGGGGAGGTATCATAAAACAAATGATCGCGCACATTGTGGCAGGTGCGATCATACCAGCACTAATGCACCGGATCCCATCAGAACTCCGCAGTTAAGCGTGCTTGGGCGAGAGTAGTACTGGGATGGGTGACATCCTGGGAAGTCCTCGTGTTGCACCTCTTTTTTGCTACTTTCCCGGGTCCGCACCACCTCTGTTTTTGTTCTTTCAATTTTATTTGTCCTTCACCCGATTCTGTGGCCTCGACGACGACTGGCTAGCAAAGGGCTTTCCGTTGATACCTTACGGGCCGCGAGACGCATCCCGGTTCAAAAGTTACGACCGTTTGAAGCTGGCGACGGCGTGGGGGAGGTATCATAAAACAAATGATCGCGCACATTGTGGCAGGTGCGATCATACCATAACTAATGCACCGGATCCCATCAGAACTCTGCAGTTAAGCGTGCTTGGGCGAGAGTAGTACTGGGATGGGTGACCTCCTGGGAAGTCCCCGTGTTGCACCTCTTTTCTGCTACTTTCCCAGGTCCGCACCACCTCTGTTTTTGTTCTTTCAATTTTATTTGTCCCTCACCTGATTCTGTGGCCTCGACGTCGACGGGCTCGCAAAGGGCTTTCCGTTGATACCTTACGGGCCTAGAGACGAATCCCGGTTCAAAAGTTACGGCCGTTTGAAGCTGGCGACGGCGTGGGGGAGGTATCATAAAACAAATGATCGCGCATATTCTGGCAGGTGCGATCATACCAGCACTAATGCACCAAATCCCATCAGAACTCCGCAGTTAAGCGTGCTCGGGCGAGAGTAGTACTGGGATGGGTGACCTCCTGGGAAGTCCTCGTGTTGCACCTCTTTATTGCTACTTTCCCGGGTCCCTTGTTCTTTCAATTTTATTCGGCCCTCATCTGATTCTGTGGCCTCGACGTCGACGGGCTCGCAAAGGGCTTTCCGTTGATACCTTACGGGCCTAGAGACGAATCCCGGTTCAAAAGTTACGACCGTTTGAAGCTGGCGACGGCGTGGGGGAGGTATCATAAAACAAATGATCGCGCACATTGTGGCAGGTGCGATCATACCACCACTAATGCACCGAATCCCATCAGAACTCCGCAGCTAAGCGTGCTTGGGCGAGAGTAGTATTGGGATGGGTGACCTCCTGGGAAGTCCTCGTGTTGCACCTCTTTTTTGCTACTTTCCCGGGTCCGCACCACCTCTATTTTTGTTCTTTCAATTTTATTTGTCCTTCACCCGATTCTGTGGCCTCGACGATGACTGGCTAGCAAAGGGCTTTCCGTTGATACCTTACGGGCCGCGAGACGCATCCCGGTTCAAAAGTTACGACCGTTTGAAGCTGGCGACGGCGTGGGGGAGGTATCATAAAACAAATGATCGCGCACATTGTGGCAGGTGCGATCATACCAGTACTAATGCACCGGATCCCATCAGAACTCCGCAGCTAAGCGTGCTTGGGCGAGAGTAGTACTGGGATGGGTGACCTTCTGGGAAGTCCTCGTGTTGCACCTAGTTTTTGCTACTTTCCCGGGTCCGCACCACCTCTGTTTTTGTTCTTTCAATTTTATTTGTCCCTCACCTGATTCTGTGGCCTCGACGTCGACGGGCTCGTAAAGGGATTTCCGTTGATACCTTACGGGCCTAGAGACGCATCCCGGTTCAAAAGTTACGGCCGTTTGAAGCCGGCGACGGCGTGGGGGAGGTATCATAAAACAAATGATCGCGCACATTGTGGCAGGTGCGATCATACCAGCACTAATGCACCGGATCCCATCAGAACTCCACAGTTAAGCGTGCTTGGGCGAGAGTAGTACTGGGATGGGTGACATCCTGGGAAGTCCTCGTGTTGCACCTCTTTTTTGCTACTTTCCCGGGTCCGCACCACCTCTGTTTTTGTTCTTTCAATTTTATTTGTCCTTCACCCGATTCTGTGGCCTCGACGACGACTGGCTAGCAAAGGGTTTTCCGTTGATACCTTACGGACCGCGAGACGCATCCCGGTTCAAAAGTTACGACCGTTTGAAGCTGGCGACGGCGTGGGGGAGGTATCATAAAACAAATGATCGCGCACATTGTGGCAGGTGCGATCATACCATAACTAATGCACCGGATCCCATCAGAACTCCGCAGTTAAGCGTGCTTGGGCGAGAGTAGTACTGGGATGGGTGACCTCCTGGGAAGTCCCCGTGTTGCACCTCTTTTTTGCTACTTTCCCGGGTCCGCACCACCTCTGTTTTTGTTCTTTCAATTTTATTTGTCCCTCACCCGATTCTGTGGCCTCGACGACGACTGGGTAGCAAAGGGCTTTCCGTTGATACCTTACGGGCCGCGAGACGCATCCCGGTTCAAAAGTTACGGCCGTTTGAAGCTGGCGACGGCGTGGGGGAGGTATCATAAAACAAATGATCGCGTACATTGTGGCAGGTGCGATCATACCACCACTAATGCACCGGATCCCATCAGAACTCTGTAGTTAAGCGTGCTTTAGCAAGAGTAGTACTGGGATGGGTGATCTCCTGGGAAGTCCTCGTGTTGCACCTCTTTATTGCTACTTTCCCGGGTCCGCACCACCTCTGTTTTTGTTCTTTCAATTTTATTTGTCCCTCACCTGATTCTGTGGCCTCAACGTCGACGGGCTCGCAAAGGGCTTTCCGTTGATACCTTACGGGCCTAGAGACGAATCCCGGTTCAAAAGTTACGGCCGTTTGAAGCTGGCGACGGCGTGGGGGAGGTATCATAAAACAAATGATCGCGCATATTCTGGCAGGTGCGATCATACCAGCACTAATGCACCGAATCCCATCAGAACTCCGCAGTTAAGCGTGCTCAGGAGAGAGTAGTACTGGGATGGGTGACCTCCTGGGAAGTCCTCGTGTTGCACCTCTTTTTTGCTACTTTCCCGGGTCCGCACCACCTCTGTTTTTGTTCTTTCAATTTTATTTGTCCCTCACCTGATTCTGTGGCCTCGACGTCGACGGGCTCGCAAAGGGCTTTCCGTTGATACCTTACGGGCCGCGAGACGGATCCCGGTTCAAAAGTTACGGCCGTTTGAAGCTGGCGACGGTGTGGGGGAGGTATCATAAAACAAATGATCGCGCACATTGTGGCAGGTGCGATCATACCAGCATTAATGCACCGGATCCCATTAGAACTCCGCAGTTAAGCATGCTTGGGGGAGAGTAGTACTGGGATGGGTGACCTCCTGGGAAGTCCTCGTGTTGCACCTCTTTTTTGCTACTTTCCCGGGTCCGCACCACCTCTGTTTTTGTTCTTTCAATTTTATTTGTCCTTCACCCGATTCTGTGGCCTCGACGACGACTGGCTAGCGAACGGCTTTCCGTTGATACCTTACGGGCCGCGAGACGCATCCCGGTTCAAAAGTTACGACCGTTTGAAGCTGGCGACGGCGTGGGGGAGGTATCATAAAACAAATGATCACGCACATTGTGGCAGGTGCGATCATACCACCACTAATGCACCGGATCCCATCAGAACTCCGCAGTTAAGCGTGCTTGGGCGAAAGTAGTACTGGGATGGGTGACCTCCTGGGAAGTCCCCGTGTTGCACCTCTTTTTTGCTACTTTCCCGGGTCTGCACCACCTTTGTTTTTGTTCTTTCAATTTTATTTGTCCCTCACCTGATTCTGTGGCCTCGACGTCGACGGGCTCGCAAAGGGCTTTCCGTTGATACCTTACGGGCCGCGAGACGCATCCCTGTTCAAAAGTTACGGCCGTTTGAAGCTGGCGACGGCGTGGGGGAGGTATCATAAAACAAATGATCGCGCACATTGTGGTAGGTGTGATCATACCACCACTAATGCACCGGATCCCATCAGAACTCCGCAGTTTAGCGTGCTTGGGCGAGAGTAGTACTGGGATGGGTGACCTCCTGGGAAGTCCTCGTGTTGCACCTCTTTTTTACTACTTTCCCAGGTCCCTACCACCTTTGTTTTTATTCTTTTAATTTTATTTGTCCCTCACCTGATTCTATGGCCTCGACGTCGACGGGCTCGCAAAGGGCTTTCCGTTGATACCTTACGGGCCGTGAGACGCATCCCGGTTCAAAAGTTACGGCCTTTTGAAGCTGGCGACGGCGTGGGGGAGGTATCACAAAACAAATGATCGCGCACATTGTGGCAGGTGCGATCATACCACCACTAATGCACCGGATCCCATCAGAACTCCGCAGTTAAGCGTGCTTGGGCGAGAGTAGTACTGGGATGGGTGACCTCCTGGGAAGTCCTCATGTTGCACCTCTTTTTTGCTACTTTCCCGGGTCCGCACCACCTCTGTTTTTGTTCTTTCAATTTTATTTGTCCTTCACCCGATTCTGTGGCCTCGACGGCTGGCTAGCAAAGGGCTTTCCATTGATACCTTACGGGCCGCGAGACGCATCCCGGTTCAAAAGTTACGACCGTTTGAAGCTGGCGACGGCGTGGGGGAGGTATCATAAAACAAATGATCGCGCACATTGTGGCAGGTGCGATCATACCACCACTAATGCACCGGATCCCATCAGAACTCCGCAGTTAAGCGTGCTTGGGCGAGAGTAGTACTGGGATGGGTGACCTCCTGGGAAGTCCTCGTGTTGCACCTCTTTTTTGCTACTTTCCCGGGTCCGCACCACCTCTGTTTTTGTTCTTTCAATTTTATTTGTCCTTCACCCGATTCTGTGGCCTCGACGATGACTGGCTAGCAAAGGGCTTTCCGTTGATACCTTACGGGCCGCGAGACGCATCCCGGTTCAAAAGTTACGACCGTTTGAAGCTGGCGACGGCGTGGGGGAGGTATCATAAAACAAATGATCGCGCACATTGTGGTAGGTGCGATCATACCACCACTAATGCACCGGATCCCATCAGAACTCCGCAGTTAAGCGTGCTTGGGCGAGAGTAGTTGTGGGATGGGTGACCTCCTGGGAAGTCCTCGTGTTGCACCTCTTTATTGCTACTTTCCCGGGTCCGCACCACCTCTGTTTTTGTTCTTTCAATTTTATTCGGCCCTCATCTGATTCTGTGGCCTCGACGTCGACGGGCTCGCAAAGGGCTTTCCGTTGATACCTTACGGGCCTAGAGACGAATCCCGGTTCAAAAGTTACGACCGTTTGAAGCTGGCGACAGCGTGGGGGAGGTATCATAAAACAAATGATCGCGCACATTGTGGCAGGTGCGATCATACCACCACTAATGCACCGGATCCCATCAGAACTCCGCAGTTAAGCGTGCTTGGGCGAGAGTAGTATTGGGATGGGTGACCTCCTGGGAAGTCCTCGTGTTGCACCTCTTTTTTGCTACTTTCCCGGGTCCGCACCACCTCTATTTTTGTTCTTTCAATTTTATTTGTCCTTCACCCGATTCTGTGGCCTCGACGACGACTCGCTAGCAAAGGGCTTTCCGTTGATACCTTACGGGCCGCGAGACGCATCCCGGTTCAAAAGTTACGACAGTTTGAAGCTGGCGACGGCGTGGGGGAGGTATCATAAAACAAATGATCGCGCACATTGTGGCAGGTGCGATCATACCAGCACTAATGCACCGGATCCCATTAGAACTCCGCAGTTAAGCGTGCTTGGGCGAGAGTAGTACTGGGATGGGTGACCTTCTGGGAAGTCCTCGTGTTGCACCTAGTTTTTGCTACTTTCCCGGGTCCGCACCACCTCTGTTTTTGTTCTTTCAATTTTATTTGTCCCTCACCTGATTCTGTGGCCTCGACGTCGACGGGCTCGTAAAGGGATTTCCGTTGATACCTTACGGGCCTAGAGACGCATCCCGGTTCAAAAGTTACGGCCGTTTGAAGCCGGCGACGGCGTGGGGGAGGTATCATAAAACAAATGATCGCGCACATTGTGGCAGGTGCGATCATACCATCACTAATGCACCGGATCCCATCAGAACTCCGCAGTTAAGCGTGCTTGGGCGAGAGTAGTACTGGGATGGGTGACCTCCTGGGAAGTCCTCGTGTTGCACCTCTTTTTTGCTACTTTCCCGGGTCCGCACCACCTCTGTTTTTGTTCTTTCAATTTTATTTATCCTTCACCCGATTCTGTGGCCTCGACGACGACTGGCTAGCAAAGGGCTTTCCGTTGATACCTTACGGGCCGCGAGACGCATCCCGGTTCAAAAGTTACGACCGTTTGAAGCTGGCGACGGTGTGGGGGAGGTATCATAAAACAAATGATCGCGCACATTGTGGCAGGTGCGATCATACCACCACTAATGCACCGGATCCCATCTGAACTCCGCAGTTAAGCGTGCTTGGGCGAGAGTAGTACTGGGATGGGTGACCTCCTCGGAAGTCCTCGTGTTGCACCTCTTTATTGCTACTTTCCCGGGTCCGCACCACCTCTGTTTTTGTTCTTTCAATTTTATTCGTCCCTCACCTGATTCTGTGGCCTCGACGTCGACGGGCTCGCAAAGGGCTTTCCGTTGATACCTTACGGGCCTAGAGACGAATCCCGGTTCAAAAGTTACGGCCGTTTGAAGCTGGCGACGGCGTGGGGGAGGTATCATAAAACAAATGATCGCGCATATTGTGGCAGGTGCGATCATACCAGCACTAATGCACCGAATCCCATCAAAACTCCGCAGTTAAGCGTGCTTGGGCGAGAGTAGTACTGGGATGGGTGACCTCCTGGGAAGTCCTCGTGTTGCACCTCTTTTTTGCTACTTTCCCGGGTCCGCACCACCTCTGTTTTTGTTCTTTCAATTTTATTCGGCCCTCATCTGAATCTGTGGCCTCGACGTCGACGGGCTCGCAAAGGGCTTTCCGTTGATACCTTACGGGCCTAGAGACGAATCCCGGTTCAAAAGTTACGACCGTTTGAAGCTGGCGACGGCGTGGGGGAGGTATCATAAAACAAATGATCGCGCACATTGTGGCAGGTGCGATCATACCACCACTAATGCACCGGATCCCATCAGAACTCCGCAGTTAAGCGTGCTTGGGCGAGAGTAGTACTGGGATGGGTGACCTCCTCGGAAGTCCTCGTGTTGCACCTCTTTTTTGCTACTTTCCCGGGTCCGCACCACCTCTATTTTTGTTCTTTCAATTTTATTTGTCCTTCACCCGATTCTGTGGCCTCGACGACGACTGGCTAGCAAAGGGCTTTCCGTTGATACCTTACGGGCCGCGAGACGCATCCCGGTTCAAAAGTTACGACCGTTTGAAGCTGGCGACGGCGTGGGGGAGGTATCATAAAACAAATGATCGCGCACATTGTGGCAGGTGCGATCATACCACCACTAATGCACCGGATCCCATCTGAACTCCGCAGTTAAGCGTGCTTGGGCGAGAGTAGTACTGGGATGGGTGACCTCCTCGGAAGTCCTCGTGTTGCACCTCTTTATTGCTACTTTCCCGGGTCCGCACCACCTCTGTTTTTGTTCTTTCAATTTTATTCGTCCCTCACCTGATTCTGTGGCCTCGACGTCGACGGGCTCGCAAAGGGCTTTCCGTTGATACCTTACGGGCCTAGAGACGAATCCCGGTTCAAAAGTTACGGCCGTTTGAAGCTGGCGACGGCGTGGGGGAGGTATCATAAAACAAATGATCGCGCATATTGTGGTAGGTGCGATCATACCAGCACTAATGCACCGATCCCATCAGAACTTCGCAGTTAAGCGTGCTTGGGCGAAAGTAGTACTGGGATGGGTGACCTCCTGGGAAGTCCTCGTGTTGCACCTCTTTTTTGCTACTTTCCCGGTTCCGCACCACCTCTATTTTTGTTCTTTCAATTTTATTTGTCCCTCACCTGATTCTGTGCCCTCGACGTCGACGGGCTCGCAAAGGGCTTTCCGTTGATATCTTACGGGCCGCGAGACGCATCCCGGTTCAAAAGTTACGGCCGTTTGAAGCTGGCGACGGCGTGGGGGAGGTATCATAAAACAAATGATCGCGCACATTGTGGCAGGTGCGATCATACCACCACTAATGCACCGGATCCCATCAGAACTTTGCAGTTAAGCTTGCTTGGGCGAGAGTAGTACTGGGATGGGTGACCTCCTGGGAAGTCCTCGTGTTGCACCTCTTTATTGCTACTTTCCCGGGTCCGCACCACCTCTGTTTTTGTTCTTTCAATTTTATTTGTCCCTCACCTGATTCTGTGGCCTCGACGTGACGGGCTCGCAAAGGGCTTTCCGTTGATACCTTACGGGCCGCGAGACGCATCCCGGTTCAAAAGTTACGGCCGTTTGAAGCTGGCGACGGCGTGGGGGAGGTATCATAAAACAAATGATCGCGCACATTGTGGCAGGTGCGATCATACCACCACTAATGCACCGGATCCCATCAGAACTCCGCAGTTAAGCGTGCTTGGGCGAGAGTAGTACTGGGATGGGTGACCTCCTGGGAAGTCCTCGTGTTGCACCTCTTTATTGCTACTTTCCCGGGTCCGCACCACCTCTGTTTTTGTTCTTTCAATTTTATTCGTCCCTCACCTGATTCTGTGGCCTCGACGTCGACGGGCTCGCAAAGGGCTGTTCGTTGATACCTTACGGGCCGCGAGACGAATCCCGGTTCAAAAGTTACGGCCGTTTGAAGCTGGCGACGGCGTGAAGGAGGTATCATAAAACAAATGATCACGCATATTGTGGCAGGTGCGATCATACCAGCACTAATGCATCGGATCCCATCAGAACTCCGCAGTTAAGCGTGCTTGGGCGAGAGTAGTACTGGGATGGGTGACCTCCTGGGAAGTCCTCGTGTTGCACCTTTTTTTTAATACTTTCCCGGGTCCGCACCACCTCTGTTTTTGTTCTTTCAATTTTATTTGTCCCTCACCTGATTCTGTGGCCTCGACGTCGACGGGCTCGCAAAGGGCTTTCCGTTGATACCTTACGGGCCGCGAGACGCATCCCGGTTCAAAAGTTACGGCCGTTTGAAGCTCGCGACGGCGTGGGGGAGGTATCATAAAACAAATGATCGCGCACATTGTGGCAGGTGCGATCATACCACCACTAATGCACCGGATCCCATCAGAACTTTGCAGTTAAGCTTGCTTGGGCGAGAGTAGTACTGGGATGGGTGACCTCCTGGGAAGTCCTCGTGTTGCACCTCTTTATTGCTACTTTCCCGGGTCCGCACCACCTCTGTTTTTGTTCTTTCAATTTTATTTGTCCCTCACCTGATTCTGTGGCCTCGACGTGACGGGCTCGCAAAGGGCTTTCCGTTGATACCTTACGGGCCGCGAGACGCATCCCGGTTTAAAAGTTACGGCCGTTTGAAGCTGGCGACGGCGTGGGGGAGGTATCATAAAACAAATGATCGCGCACATTGTGGCAGGTGCGATCATACCACCACTAATGCACCGGATCCCATCAGAACTCCGCAGTTAAGCGTGCTTGGGCGAGAGTAGTACTGGGATGGGTGACCTCCTGGGAAGTCCTCGTGTTGCACCTCTTTATTGCTACTTTCCCGGGTCCGCACCACCTCTGTTTTTGTTCTTTCAATTTTATTCGTCCCTCACCTGATTCTGTGGCCTCGACGTCGACGGGCTCGCAAAGGGCTGTTCGTTGATACCTTACGGGCCGCGAGACGAATCCCGGTTCAAAAGTTACGGCCGTTTGAAGCTGGCGACGGCGTGGGGGAGGTATCATAAAACAAATGATCACGCATATTGTGGCAGGTGCGATCATACCAGCACTAATGCATCGGATCCCATCAGAACTCCGCAGTTAAGCGTGCTTGGGCGAGAGTAGTACTGGGATGGGTGACCTCCTGGGAAGTCCTCGTGTTGCACCTTTTTTTTAATACTTTCCCGGGTCCGCACCACCTCTGTTTTTGTTCTTTCAATTTTATTTGTCCCTCACCTGATTCTGTGGCCTCGACGTCGACGGGCTCGCAAAGGGCTTTCCGTTGATACCTTACGGGCCGCGAGACGCATCCCGGTTCAAAAGTTACGGCCGTTTGAAGCTCGCGACGGCGTGGGGGAGGTATCATAAAACAAATGATCGCGCACATTGTGGCAGGTGCGATCATACCAGCACTAATGCACCAGATCCCATCAGAACTCCGCAGTTAAGCGTGCTTGGGCGAGAGTAGTACTGGGATGGGTGACCTCCTAGGAAGTCCTCGTGTTGCACCTCTTTTTTGCTACTTTCCTGGGTCCGCACCACCTCTGTTTTTGTTCTTTCAATTTTATTTGTCCCTCACCCGATTCTGTGGCCTCGACGACGACTGGCTAGCAAAGGGCTTTCCGTTGATACCTTACGGGCGGCGAGACGCATCCCGGTTCAAAAGTTACGGCCGTTTGAAGCTGGCGACGGCGTGGGGGAGGTATCATAAAACAAATGATCGCGCACATTTTGGCAGGTGCGATCATACCACCACTAATGCACCGGATCCCATCAGAACTCCGCAGTTAAGCATGCTTAGGCGAGAGTAGTACTGGGATGGGTGACCTCCTGGGAAGTCCTCGTGTTGCACCTCTTTATTGCTACTTTCCCGGGTCCGCACCACCTCTGTTTTTGTTCTTTCAATTTTATTCGTCCCTCACCTGATTCTGTGGCCTCGACGACAACGGGCTCGCAAAGGGCTTTTTGTTGATACCTTACGGGCCTAGAGACGAATCCCGGTTCAAAAGTTACGGCCGTTTGAAGCTGGCGACGGCGTGGGGGAGGTATCATAAAACAAATGATCGCGCATATTGTGGCAGGTGCGATCTTACCAGCACTAATGCATCGGATCCCATCAGAACTCCGCAATTAAGCGTGCTTGGGCGAGAGTAGTACTGGGATGGGTGACCTCCTGGGATGTCCTTATGGGCCGCGAGACGCATTCCGGTTCAAAAGTTACGGCCGTTTGAAGCTAGCGACGGCGTGGGGTAGGTATCATAAAACAAATGATCGCGCACATTGTGGCAGGTACGATCAATACCAGCATTAATGCACCGGATCCCATCAGAACTCCGCAGTTAAGCGTGCTCGGGCGAGAGTAGTACTGGGATGGGTGACCTCCTGGGAAGTCCTCATGTTGCACCTCTTTTTTGCTACTTTCCCGGGTCCGCACCACCTCTGTTTTTGTTCTTTCAATTTTATTTGTCCTTCACTTGATTCTGTGGCCTCGACGACGACTGGCTAGCAAAGGGCTTTCCGTTGATACCTTACGGGCCGCGAGACGCATCCCGGTTCAAAAGTTACGACCGTTTGAAGCTGGTGACGGCGTGGGGGAGGTATCATAAAACAAATGATCGCGCACATTGTGGCAGGTGCGATCATACCACCACTAATGCACCGGATCCCATCAGAACTCTGCAGTTAAGCGTGCTTGGGCGAGAGTAGTACTGGGATGGGTGACCTCTTGGGAAGTCCTCGTGTTGCACCTCTTTTTTGCTACTTTCCCGGGTCCGCACCACCTCTGTTTTTGTTCTTTCAATTTTATTTGTCCCTCACCTGATTCTGTGGCCTCGACGTCGACGGGCTCGCAAAGGGCTTTCCGTTGATACCTTACGGGCCGCGAGACGCATCCCGGTTCAAAAGTTACGACCGTCTGAAGCTCGCGACGGCGTGGGGGAGGTATCATAAAACAAATGATCGCGCACATTGTGGCAGGTACGATCATACCAGCACTAATGCACCGGATCCCATCAGAACTCCGCAGTTAAGCGTGCTTGGGCGAGAGTAGTACTGGGATGGGTGACCTCCTGGGAAGTCCTTGTGTTGTACCTCTTTTTTGCTACTTTCCTGGGTCTGCACCACCTCTGTTTTTGTTCTTTCAATTTTATTTGTCCCTCACCTGATTCTGTGGCCTCGACGTGACGGGCTCGCAAAGGGCTTTCCGTTGATACCTTACGGGCCGCGAGACGCATCCCGGTTCAAAAGTTACGGCCGTTTGAAGCTAGCGACGGCGTGGGGGAGGTATCATAAAACAAATGATCGCGCACATTGTGGCAGGTGCGATCATACCAGCACTAATGCACTGGATCCCATCAGAACTCCGCAGTTAAGCGTGCTTGGGCGAGAGTAGTACTGGGATGGGTGACCTCCTAGGAAGTCCTCGTGTTGCAACTCTTTTTTGCTACTTTCCCGGGTCCGCACCACCTCTGTTTTTGTTCTTTCAATTTTATTTGTCCTTCACCCGATTCTGTGGCCTCGACGACGACTGGCTAGCAAAGGGCTTTTCGTTGATACCTTACGGGCCGCGAGACGCATCCCGGTTCAAAAGTTACGACCGTTTGAAGCTGGCGACGGCGTGGGGGAGGTATCATAAAACAAATGATCGCGTACATTGTGGCAGGTGCGATCATACCACCACTAATGCACCGGATCCCATGAGAACTCCGCAGTTAAGCGTGCTTGGGCGAGAGTAGTACTGGGATGGGTGACCTCCTGGGAAGTCCTCGAGTTGCACCTTTTTTTTGCTACTTTCCCGGGTCCGTACCACCTCTGTTTTTGTTCTTTCAATTTTATTTGTCCCTCACCTGATTCTGTGGCCT
Source organism: Clitoria ternatea (assembly GCA_037962975.1). NCBI lineage: Eukaryota > Viridiplantae > Streptophyta > Magnoliopsida > Fabales > Fabaceae > Clitoria > Clitoria ternatea. Next base: position 35,114,227 of record CM075670.1, read on the forward strand.
CGACGTCGACGGGCTCGCAAAGGGCTTTCCGTTGATACCTTACGGGCCTAGAGACGCATCCCGGTTCAAAAGTTACGGCCGTTTGAAGCTGGCGACGGCGTGGGGGAGGTATCATAAAACAAATGATCGCGCACATTGTGGCAGGTGCGATCATACCACCACTAATGCACCGGATCCCATCAGAACTCCGCAGTTCAGCGTGCTTGGGCGAGAGTAGTACTGGGATGGGTGACCTCCTGGGAAGTCCTCGTGTTGCACCTCTTTTTTGCTACTTTCCCGGGTCCGCACCACCTTTGTTTTTATTCTTTCAATTTTATTTGTCCCTCACCTGATTCTGTGGCCTCGACGTCGACGGGCTCGCAAAGGGCTTTCCATTGATACCTTACGGGCCGCGAGACGCATCCCGGTTCAAAAGTTACGGCCGTTTGAAGCTGGCGACGGCGTGGGGCGGGTATCATAAAACAAATGATCGCGCACATTGTGGTAGGTGTGATCATACCACCACTAATGCACCGGATCCCATCAGAACTCCGCAGTTAAGCGTTCTTGGGCGAGAGTAGTACTGGGATGGGTGACCTCCTGGAAAGTCCTCATGTTGCACCTCTTTTTTGCTACTTTCCCGGGTCCGCACCTCCTCTATTTTTGTTCTTTCAATTTTATTTGTCCTTCACCCGATTCTGTGGCCTCGACGACGAATGGCTAGCAAAGGGCTTTCCGTTGATACCTTACGGGCCGCGAGACGCATCCCGGTTCAAAAGTTACGACCGTTTGAAGCCGGTGACGGCGTGGGGGAGGTATCATAAAACAAATGATCGCGCACATTGTGGCAGGTGCGATCATACCACCACTAATGCACCGGATCCCATCAGAACTCGGCAGTTAAGCGTGCTTGGGCGAGAGTAGTACTGGGATGGGTGACCTCCTAGGAAGTCCTCGTGTTGTACCTCTTTTTTGCTACTTTCCCGGGTCCGCACCACCTCTGTTTTTGTTCTTTCAATTTTATTTGTCCTTCACCCGATTCTGTGGCCTCGACGACGACTGGCTAGCAAACGGCTTTCCGTTGATACCTTACGGGCCGCGAGACGCATCCCGGTTCAAAAGTTACGACCGTTTGAAGCTGGCGACGGCGTGGGGGAGGTATCATAAAACAAATGATCACGCACATTGTGGCAGGTGCGATCATACCACCACTAATGCACCGGATCCCATCAGAACTCTGCAGTTAAGCGTGCTTTGGCGAAAGTAGTACTGGGATGGGTGACCTCCTGAGAAGTCCTCGTGTTGCACCTCTTTTTTGCTACTTTCCCAGGTCCGCACCACCTCTGTTTTTGTTCTTTCAATTTTATTTGTCCCTCACCCGATTCTGTGGCCTCGACATCGACGGGCTCGCAAAGGGCTTTCCGTTGATACCTTACGGGCCGCGAGACGCATCCCGGTTCAAAAGTTACGGCCGTTTGAAGCTGGCGACGGCGTGGGGGAGGTATCATAAAACAAATGATCGTGCACATTGTGGCAGGTGCGATCATACCACCACTAATGCACCGGATCCCATCAGAACTCCACAGTTAAGCGTGCTTGGGCGAGAGTAGTACTGGGATGGGTGACCTCTTGGGAAGTCCTCGTGTTGTACCTCTTTTTTGCTACTTTCCCGGGTCCGCACCACCTCTGTTTTTGTTCTTTCAATTTTATTTGTCCCTCACCTGATTCTGTGGCCTCGACGTCGACGGGCTCGCAAAGGGCTTTCCGTTGATACCTTATGGGCCGCGAGACGCATCCCGGTTCAAAAGTTACGGCCGTTTGAAGCTAGCGACGGCGTGGGGGAGGTATCATAAAACAAATGATCGCGCACATTGTGGCAGGTACGATCAATACCAGCATTAATGCACCGGATCCCATCAGAACTCCGCAGTGAAGCATGCTCGGGCGAGAGTAGTACTGGGATGGGTGACCTCCTGGGAAGTCCTCATGTTGCACCTCTTTTTTGCTACTTTCCCGGGTCCGTACCACCTCTGTTTTTGTTCTTTCAATTTTATTTGTCCTTCACCCGATTCTGTGGCCTCGACGACGACTGGCTAGCAAAGGGCTTTCTGTTGATACCTTACGGGCCGCGAGACGCATCCCGGTTCAAAAGTTACGACCGTTTGAAGCTGGTGACGGCGTGGGGGAGGTATCATAAAACAAATGATCGCGCACATTGTGGCAGGTGCGATCATACCACCACTAATGCACCGGATCCCATCAGAACTCTGCAGTTAAGCGTGCTTGGGCGAGAGTAGTATTGGGATGGGTGACCTCCTGGGAAGTCCTCGTGTTGCACCTCTTTTTTGCTACTTTCCCGGGTCCGCACCACCTCTGTTTTTGTTCTTTCAATTTTATTTGTCCTTCACCCGATTCTGTGGCCTCGACGACAACTGGCTAGCAAACGGCTTTCCGTTGATACCTTACGGGCCGCGAGACGCATCCCGGTTCAAAAGTTACGACCGTTTGAAGCTGGCGACGGCGTGGGGGAGGTATCATAAAACAAATGATCACGCACATTGTGGCAGGTGCGATCATACCACCACTAATGCACCGGATCCCATCAGAACTCTGCAGTTAAGCGTGCTTTGGCGAAAGTAGTACTGGGATGGGTGACCTCCTGGGAAGTCCTCGTGTTGCACCTCTTTTTTGCTACTTTCCCAGGTCCGCACCACCTCTATTTTTGTTCTTTCAATTTTATTTGTCCCCCACCCGATTCTGTGGCCTCGACGTCGACGGGCTCGCAAAGGGCTTTCTGTTGATACCTTACGGGCCGCGAGACGCATCCCGGTTCAAAAGTTACGGCCGTTTGAAGCTGGCGACGGCGTGGGGGAGGTATCATAAAACAAATGATCGTGCACATTGTGGCAGGTGCGATCATACCACCACTAATGCACCGGATCCCATCAGAACTCCACAGTTAAGCGTGCTTGGGCGAGAGTAGTGCTGGGATGGGTGACCTCCTGGGAAGTCCTCGTGTTGCACCTCTTTTTTGCTACTTTCCCGGGTCTGCACCACCTTTGTTTTTGTTCTTTCAATTTTATTTGTCCCTCACCTGATTCTGTGGCCTCGACGTCGACGGGCTCGCAAAGGGCTTTCCGTTGATACCTTACGGGCCGCGAGACGCATCCCTGTTCAAAAGTTACGGCCGTTTGAAGCTGGCGACGGCGTGGGGGAGGTATCATAAAACAAATGATCGCGCACATTGTGGTAGGTGTGATCATACCACCACTAATGCACCGGATCCCATCAGAACTCCGCAGTTAAGCGTGCTTGGGTGAGAGTAGTACTGGGATGGGTGACCTCCTGGGAAGTCCTCGTGTTGCACCTCTTTTTTGCTACTTTCCCGGGTCCCCACCACCTTTGTTTTTATTCTTTCAATTTTATTTGTCCCTCACCTGATTCTGTGGCCTCGACGTCGACAGGCTCGCAAAGGGCTTTCTGTTGATATCTTACGGGCCGCGAGACGCATCCCGGTTCAAAAGTTACGGCCTTTTGAAGCTGGCGACGGCGTGGGGGAGGTATCACAAAACAAATGATCGCGCACATTGTGGCAGGTGCGATCATACCACCACTAATGCACCGGATCCCATCAGAACTCCGCAGTTAAGGGTGCTTGGGCGAGAGTAGTACTGGGATGGGTGACCTCCTGGGAAGTCCTCATGTTGCACCTCTTTTTTGCTACTTTCCCGGGTCCGCACCACCTCTGTTTTTGTTCTTTCAATTTTATTTGTCCTTCACCCGATTCTGTGGCCTCGACGACGACTGGCTAGCAAAGGGCTTTCCATTGATACCTTACGGGCCGCGAGACGCATCCCGGTTCAAAAGTTACGGCCGTTTGAAGCTGGCGACGGCGTGGGGCGGGTATCATAAAACAAATGATCGCGCACATTGTGGTAGGTGTGATCATACCACCACTAATGCACCGGATCCCATCAGAACTCCGCAGTTAAGCGTGCTTGGGCGAGAGTAGTACTGGGATGGGTGACCTCCTGGAAAGTCCTCATGTTGCACCTCTTTTTTGCTACTTTCCCGGGTCCGCACCTCCTCTGTTTTTGTTCTTTCAATTTTATTTGTCCTTCACCCGATTCTGTGGCCTCGACGACGAATGGCTAGCAAAGGGCTTTCCGTTGATACCTTACGGGCCGCGAGACGCATCCCGGTTCAAAAGTTACGACCGTTTGAAGCCGGTGACGGCGTGGGGGAGGTATCATAAAACAAATGATCGCGCACATTGTGGCAGGTGCGATCATACCACCACTAATGCACCGGATCCCATCAGAACTCGGCAGTTAAGCGTGCTTGGGCGAGAGTAGTACTGGGATGGGTGACCTCCTAGGAAGTCCTCGTGTTGTACCTCTTTTTTGCTACTTTCCCGGGTCCGCACCACCTCTGTTTTTGTTCTTTCAATTTTATTTGTCCTTCACCCGATTCTGTGGCCTCGACGACGACTGGCTAGCAAACGGCTTTCCGTTGATACCTTACGGGCCGCGAGACGCATCCCGGTTCAAAAGTTACGACCGTTTGAAGCTGGCGACGGCGTGGGGGAGGTATCATAAAACAAATGATCACGCACATTGTGGCAGGTGCGATCATACCACCACTAATGCACCGGATCCCATCAGAACTCTGCAGTTAAGCGTGCTTTGGCGAAAGTAGTACTGGGATGGGTGACCTCCTGAGAAGTCCTCGTGTTGCACCTCTTTTTTGCTACTTTCCCAGGTCCGCACCACCTCTGTTTTTGTTCTTTCAATTTTATTTGTCCCTCACCCGATTCTGTGGCCTCGACGTCGACGGGCTCGCAAAGGGCTTTCCGTTGATACCTTACGGGCCGCGAGACGCATCCCGGTTCAAAAGTTACGGCCGTTTGAAGCTGGCGACGGCGTGGGGGAGGTATCATAAAACAAATGATCGTGCACATTGTGGCAGGTGCGATCATACCACCACTAATGCACCGGATCCCATCAGAACTCCACAGTTAAGCGTGCTTGGGCGAGAGTAGTACTGGGATGGGTGACCTCTTGGGAAGTCCTCGTGTTGTACCTCTTTTTTGCTACTTTCCCGGGTCCGCACCACCTCTGTTTTTGTTCTTTCAATTTTATTTGTCCCTCACCTGATTCTGTGGCCTCGACGTCGACGGGCTCGCAAAGGGCTTTCCGTTGATACCTTATGGGCCGCGAGACGCATCCCGGTTCAAAAGTTACGGCCGTTTGAAGCTAGCGACGGCGTGGGGGAGGTATCATAAAACAAATGATCGCGCACATTGTGGCAGGTACGATCAATACCAGCATTAATGCACCGGATCCCATCAGAACTCCGCAGTTAAGCGTGCTCGGGCGAGAGTAGTACTGGGATGGGTGACCTCCTGGGAAGTCCTCATGTTGCACCTCTTTTTTGCTACTTTCCCGGGTCCGTACCACCTCTGTTTTTGTTCTTTCAATTTTATTTGTCCTTCACCCGATTCTGTGGCCTCGACGACGACTGGCTAGCAAAGGGCTTTCTGTTGATACCTTACGGGCCGCGAGACGCATCCCGGTTCAAAAGTTACGACCGTTTGAAGCTGGTGACGGCGTGGGGGAGGTATCATAAAACAAATGATCGCGCACATTGTGGCAGGTGCGATCATACCACCACTAATGCACCGGATCCCATCAGAACTCTGCAGTTAAGCGTGCTTGGGCGAGAGTAGTATTGGGATGGGTGACCTCCTGGGAAGTCCTCGTGTTGCACCTCTTTTTTGCTACTTTCCCGGGTCCGCACCACCTCTGTTTTTGTTCTTTCAATTTTATTTGTCCTTCACCCGATTCTGTGGCCTCGACGACAACTGGCTAGCAAACGGCTTTCTGTTGATACCTTACGGGCCGCGAGACGCATCCCGGTTCAAAAGTTACGACCGTTTGAAGCTGGCGACGGCGTGGGGGAGGTATCATAAAACAAATGATCACGCACATTGTGGCAGGTGCGATCATACCACCACTAATGCACCGGATCCCATCAGAACTCTGCAGTTAAGCGTGCTTTGGCGAAAGTAGTACTGGGATGGGTGACCTCCTGGGAAGTCCTCGTGTTGCACCTCTTTTTTGCTACTTTCCCAGGTCCGCACCACCTCTATTTTTGTTCTTTCAATTTTATTTGTCCCCCACCCGATTCTGTGGCCTCGACGTCGACGGGCTCGCAAAGGGCTTTCCGTTGATACCTTACGGGCCGCGAGACGCATCCCGGTTCAAAAGTTACGGCCGTTTGAAGCTGGCGACGGCGTGGGGGAGGTATCATAAAACAAATGATCGTGCACATTGTGGCAGGTGCGATCATACCACCACTAATGCACCGGATCCCATCAGAACTCCACAGTTAAGCGTGCTTGGGCGAGAGTAGTGCTGGGATGGGTGACCTCCTGGGAAGTCCTCGTGTTGCACCTCTTTTTTGCTACTTTCCCGGGTCTGCACCACCTTTGTTTTTGTTCTTTCAATTTTATTTGTCCCTCACCTGATTCTGTGGCCTCGACGTCGACGGGCTCGCAAAGGGCTTTCCGTTGATACCTTACGGGCCGCGAGACGCATCCCTGTTCAAAAGTTACGGCCGTTTGAAGCTGGCGACGGCGTGGGGGAGGTATCATAAAACAAATGATCGCGCACATTGTGGTAGGTGTGATCATACCACCACTAATGCACCGGATCCCATCAGAACTCCACAGTTAAGCGTGCTTGGGTGAGAGTAGTACTGGGATGGGTGACCTCCTGGGAAGTCCTCGTGTTGCACCTCTTTTTTGCTACTTTCCCGGGTCCCCACCACCTTTGTTTTTATTCTTTCAATTTTATTTGTCCCTCACCTGATTCTGTGGCCTCGACGTCGACAGGCTCGCAAAGGGCTTTCTGTTGATATCTTACGGGCCGCGAGACGCATCCCGGTTCAAAAGTTACGGCCTTTTGAAGCTGGTGACGGCGTGGGGGAGGTATCACAAAACAAATGATCGCGCACATTGTGGCAGGTGCGATCATACCACCACTAATGCACCGGATCCCATCAGAACTCCGCAGTTAAGGGTGCTTGGGCGAGAGTAGTACTGGGATGGGTGACCTCCTGGGAAGTCCTCATGTTGCACCTCTTTTTTGCTACTTTCCCGGGTCCGCACCACCTCTGTTTTTGTTCTTTCAATTTTATTTGTCCTTCACCCGATTCTGTGGCCTCGACGACGACTGGCTAGCAAAGGGCTTTCCATTGATACCTTACGGGCCGCGAGACGCATCCCGGTTCAAAAGTTACGACCGTTTGAAGCTGGCGACGGCGTGGGGGAGGTATCATAAAACAAATGATCACGCACATTGTGGCAGGTGCGATCATACCACCATTAATGCACCGGATCCCATTAGAACTCCGCAGTTAAGCGTGCTTGGGCGAGAGTAGTACTGGGATGGGTGACCTCCTGGGAAGTCCTCGTGTTGCACCTCTTTTTTGCTACTTTCCCGGGTCCGCACCACCTCTGTTTTTGTTCTTTCAATTTTATTTGTCCTTCACCCGATTCTGTGGCCTCGACGATGACTGGCTAGCAAAGGGCTTTCCGTTGATACCTTACGGGCCTCGAGACGCATCCCGGTTCAAAAGTTACGACCGTTTGAAGCTGGCGACGGCGTGGGGGAGGTATCATAAAACAAATGATCGTGCACATTGTGGTAGGTGCGATCATACCACCACTAATGCACCGGATCCCATCAGAACTCTGCAGTTAAGCGTGCTTGGGCGAGAGTAGTACTGGGATGGGTGACCTCCTGGGAAGTCCTCGTGTTGCACCTCTTTATTGCTACTTTCCCGGGTCCGCACCACCTCTGTTTTTGTTCTTTCAATTTTATTCGGCCCTCATCTGATTCTGTGGCCTCGACGTCGACGGGCTCGCAAAGGGCTTTCCGTTGATACCTTACGGGCCTAGAGACGAATCCCGGTTCAAAAGTTACGACCGTTTGAAGCTGGCGACGGCGTGGGGGAGGTATCATAAAACAAATGATCGCGCACATTGTGGCAGGTGCGATCATACCACCACTAATGCACCGGATCCCATCAGAACTCCGCAGTTAAGCGTGCTTGGGCGAGAGTAGTACTGGGATGGGTGACCTCCTGGGAAGTCCTCGTGTTGCACCTCTTTTTTGCTACTTTCCCGGGTCCGCACCACCTCTATTTTTGTTCTTTCAATTTTATTTGTCCTTCACCCGATTCTATGGCCTCGACGTCGACGGGCTCGCAAAGCGCTTTCCGTTGATACCTTACGGGCCGCGAGACGCATCCCGGTTCAAAAGTTACGGCCGTTTGAAGCTGGGGACGGCGTGGGGGAGGTATCATAAAACCAATGATCGCACACATTGTGGCAGGTGCGATCATACCAGCACTAATGCACTGGATCCCATCAGAACTCCGCAGTTAAGCGTGCTTGGGTGAGAGTAGTACTGGGATGGGTGATCTTCTTGGAAGTCCTCGTGTTGCACCTCTTTTTTGCTACTTTCCTGGGTCCGCACCACCTCTGTTTTTGTTCTTTCAATTTTATTTGTCCCTCACCCGATTCTGTGGCCTCGACGACGACTGGCTAGCAAAGGGCTTTCCGTTGATACCTTACGGGCCGCGAGACGCATCCCGGTTCAAAAGTTACGGCCGTTTGAAGCTGGCGACGGCGTGGGGGAGGTATCATAAAACAAATGATCGCGCACATTTTGGCAGGTGCGATCATACCACCACTAATGCACCGGATCCCATCAGAACTCCGCAGTTAAGCGTGCTTGGGCGAGAGTAGTACTGGGATGGGTGACCTCCTGGGAAGTCCTCGTGTTGCACCTCTTTATTGCTACTTTCCCAGGTCCGCACCACCTCTGTTTTTGTTCTTTCAATTTTATTCGTCCCTCACCTGATTCTGTGGCCTCGACGTCGACGGGCTCGCAAAGGGCTTTTTGTTGATACCTTACGGGCCTAGAGACGAATCCCAGTTCAAAAGTTACGGCCGTTTGAAGCTGGCGACGGCGTGGGGGAGGTATCATAAAACAAATGATCGCGCATATTGTGGCAGGTGCGATCATACCAGCACTAATGCATCGGATCCCATCAGAACTCCGCAGTGAAGCGTGCTTTGGCGAGAGTAGTACTGGGATGGGTGACCTCCTGGGATGTCCTCGTGTTGCACCTTTTTTTTGCTACTTTCCCGGGTCCGCACCACCTCTGTTTTTGTTCTTTCAATTTTATTTGTCCCTCACCTGATTCTGTGGCCTCGACGTCGACGGGCTCGTAAAGGGCTTTCCGTTGATACCTTACGGGCCGCGAGACGCATCCCGGTTCAAAAGTTACGGCCGTTTGAAGCTAGCGACGGCGTGGGGGAGGTATCATAAAACAAATGATCGCGCACATTGTGGCAGGTACGATCAATACCAGCATTAATGCACCGGATCCCATCAGAACTCCGCAGTGAAGCGTGCTCGGGCGAGAGTAGTACTGGGATGGGTGACCTCCTGGGAAGTCCTCATGTTGCACCTCTTTTTTGCTACTTTCCCGGGTCCGCACCACCTCTGTTTTTGTTCTTTCAATTTTATTTGTCCTTCACCCGATTCTGTGGCCTCGACGACGACTGGCTAGCAAAGGGCTTTCCGTTGATACCTTACGGGCCGCGAGACGCATCCCGGTTCAAAAGTTACGACCGTTTGAAGCTGGTGACGGCGTGGGGGAGGTATCATAAAACAAATGATCGCGCACATTGTGGCAGGTGCGATCATACCACCACTAATGCACCGGATCCCATCAGAACTCTGCAGTTAAGCGTGCTTGGGCGAGAGTAGTACTGGGATGGGTGACCTCCTGGGAAGTCCTCGTGTTGCACCTCTTTTTTGCTACTTTCCCGGGTCCGCACCACCTCTGTTTTTGTTCTTTCAATTTTATTTGTCCCTCACCTGATTCTGTGGCCTCGACGTCGACGGGCTCGCAAAGGGCTTTCCGTTGATACCTTACGGGCCGCGAGACGCATCCCGGTTCAAAAGTTACGGCCGTTTGAAGCTCGCGACGGCGTGGGGGAGGTATCATAAAACAAATGATCGCGCACATTGTGGCAGGTGCGATCATACCAACACTAATGCACCGGATCCCATTAGAACTCCGCAGTTAAGCGTGCTTGGGCGAGAGTAATACTGGGATGGGTGACCTCCTGGGAAGTCCTCGTGTTGCACCTCTTTTTTGCTACTTTCCTGGGTCCGCACCACCTCTGTTTTTGTTCTTTCAATTTTATTTGTCCCTCACCTGATTCTGTGGCCTCGACGTGACGGGCTCGCAAAGGGCTTTCCGTTGATACCTTACGGGCCGCGAGACGCATCCCGGTTCAAAAGTTACGGCCGTTTGAAGCTGGCGACGGCGTGGGGGAGGTATCATAAAACAAATGATCGCGCACATTGTGGCAGGTGCGATCATACCACCACTAATGCACCGGATCCCATCAGACCTCCGCAGTTAAGCGTGCTTGGGCGAGAGTAGTACTGGGATGGGTGACCTCCTGGGAAGTCCTCGTGTTGCACCTCTTTTTTGCTACTTTCCTGGGTCCGCACCACCTCTGTTTTTGTTCTTTCAATTTTATTTGTCCCTCACCCGATTCTGTGGCCTCGACGACGACTGGCTAGCAAAGGGCTTTCCGTTGATACCTTACGGGCCGCGAGACGCATCCCGGTTCAAAAGTTACGGCCGTTTGAAGCTGGCGACGGCGTGGGGGAGGTATCATAAAACAAATGATCGCGCACATTTTGGCAGGTGCGATCATACCACCACTAATGCACCGGATCCCATCAGAACTCCGCAGTTAAGCGTGCTTGGGCGAGAGTAGTACTGGGATGGGTGACCTCCTGGGAAGTCCTCGTGTTGCACCTCTTTATTGCTACTTTCCCGGGTCCGCACCACCTCTGTTTTTGTTCTTTCAATTTTATTCGTCCCTCACCTGATTCTGTGGCCTCGACGACGACGGGCTCGGAAAGGGCTTTTTGTTGATACCTTACGGGCCTAGAGACGAATCCCGGTTCAAAAGTTACGGCCGTTTGAAGCTGGCGACGGCGTGGGGGAGGTATCATTAAACAAATGATCGCGCATATTGTGGCAGGTGCGATCATACCACCACTAATGCATCGGATCCCATCAGAACTCCGCAGTTAAGCGTGCTTGGGCGAGAGTAGTACTGGGATGGGTGACCTCCTGGGATGTCCTCGTGTTGCACCTTTTTTTTGCTACTTTCCCGGGTCCGCACCACCTCTGTTTTTGTTCTTTCAATATTATTTGTCCCTCACCTGATTCTGTGGCCTCGACGTCGACGGGCTCGTAAAGGGCTTTCCGTTGATACCTTATGGGCCGCGAGACGCATCCCGGTTCAAAAGTTACGGCCGTTTGAAGCTAGCGACGGTGTGGGGGAGGTATCATAAAACAAATGATTGCGCACATTGTGGCAGGTACGATCAATACCAGCATTAATGCACCGGATCCCATCAGAACTCCGCAGTTAAGCGTGCTCGGGCGAGAGTAGTACTGGGATGGGTGACCTCCTGGGAAGTCCTCATGTTGCACCTCTTTTTTGCTACTTTCCCGGGTCCGCACCACCTCTGTTTTTGTTCTTTCAATTTTATTTGTCCTTCACCCGATTCTGTGGCCTTGACGACGACTGGCTAGCAAAGGGCTTTCCGTTGATACCTTACGGGCCGCGAGACGCATCCCGGTTCAAAAGTTACGACCGTTTGAAGCTGGTGACGGCGTGGGGGAGGTATCATAAAACAAATGATCGCGCACATTGTGGCAGGTGCGATCATACCACCACTAATGCACTGGATCCCATCAGAACTCTGCAGTTAAGCGTGCTTGGGCGAGAGTAGTACTGGGATGGGTGACCTCCTGGGAAGTCCTCGTGTTGTACCTCTTTTTTGCTACTTTCCCGGGTCCGCACCACCTCTGTTTTTGTTCTTTCAATTTTATTTGTCCCTCACCTGATTCTGTGGCCTCGACGTCGACGGGCTCGCAAAGGGCTTTCCGTTGATACCTTACGGGCCGCGAGACGCATCCCGGTTCAAAAGTTACGGCCGTCTGAAGCTCGCGACGGCGTGGGGGAGGTATCATAAAACAAATGATCGCGCACATTGTGGCAGGTGTGATCATACCAGCACTAATGCACCGGATCCCATCAGAACTCCGCAGTCAAGCGTGCTTGGGCGAGAGTAGTACTGGGATGGGTGACCTCCTGGGAAGTCCTCGTGTTGCACCTCTTTTTTGCTACTTTCCTGGGTCCGCACCACCTCTGTTTTTGTTCTTTCAATTTTATTTGTCCCTCACCTGATTCTGTGGCCTCGACGTGACGGGCTCGCAAAGGGCTTTCCGTTGATACCTTACGGGCCGCGAGACGCATCCCGGTTCAAAAGTTACGGCCGTTTGAAGCTGGCGACGGCGTGGGGGAGGTATCATAAAACAAATGATCGCGCACATTGTGGCAGGTGCGATCATACCACCACTAATGCACCGGATCCCATCAGAACTCCGCAGTTAAGCGTGCTTGGGCGAGAGTAGTACTGAGATGGGTGACCTCCTGGGAAGTCCTCGTGTTGCACCTCTTTATTGCTACTTTCCCGGGTCCGCACCACCTCTCTTTGTTCTTTCAATTTTATTCGTCCCTCACCTGATTCTGTGGCCTCGACGTCGACGGGCTCGCACAGGGCTTTTTGTTGATACCTTACGGGCCTAGAGACGAATCCCAGTTCAAAAGTTACGGCCGTTTGAAGCTGGCGACGGCGTGGGGGAGGTATCATAAAACAAATGATCGCGCATATTGTGGCAGGTGCGATCATACCAGCACTAATGCATCGGATCCCATCAGAACTCCGCAGTGAAGCGTGCTTGGGCGAGAGTAGTACTGGGATGGGTGACCTCCTGGGATGTCCTCGTGTTGCACCTTTTTTTTGCTACTTTCCCGGGTCCGCACCACTTCTGTTTTTGTTCTTTCAATTTTATTTGTCCCTCACCTGATTCTGTGGCCTCGACGTCGACGGGCTCGTAAAGGGCTTTCCGTTGATACCTTATGGGCCGCGAGACGCATCCCGGTTCAAAAGTTACGGCCGTTTGAAGCTAGCGACGGCGTGGGGGAGGTATCATAAAACAAATGATCGCGCACATTGTGGCAGGTACGATCAATACCAGCATTAATGCACCGGATCCCACCAGAACTCCGCAGTTAAGCGTGCTCGGGCGAGAGTAGTACTGGGATGGGTGACCTCCTGGGAAGTCCTCATGTTGCACCTTTTTTTTGCTACTTTCCCGGGTCCGCACCACCTCTGTTTTTGTTCTTTCAATTTTATTTGTCCTTCACCCGATTCTGTGGCCTCGACGACGACTGGTGTCGTGACCGATATCGCGGCGGCGCGACCGACCCTTGAAACGGTTTTAAAATGATAAACAGGGAGTCGCCACCAATATTTTTTAGGATAAAATAGTGGAAAAACCTTTTGTTGAAGCACTGGTTATAAAAATGAGATTCCATGATTCGGGAGTCTGATTACAGGTGAGGAAGGTATTAGCACCTCACAACTGTCCGTTATAAAAAACGGTTACCTCAATTTGATAGCGCGCATTATAATTAACCCCTTAATTATTTTAATTTCTTCATAAAAAAGAAAAATGTACGGAATGACAAAATAAACAAAGATCAACACAAAATATTTACATGAGATTAACAGGACGTCTCGTCCAAATTAATCTCGCTCCGCCTTTTTAAATAGATATATATAAAAAAATATGAGATTAACACGACGTCTCGTCCAAATTAACCTCGCTACTCCTTTTTAAAGAGATATTAAAAATATGAGATTAACAGGATGTCTCGTCCATATTAATCTTGCTCCTCCTTTTTAAAGAGATATTAAAAATATGAGATTAACAGGACGTCTCGTCCAAATTAATCTCGCTCCTCCTTTTTTTCTTTAAAGAGATATTCAAAAATATGAGATTAACAGGACGTCTCGTCCAAATTAATCTCGCTCCTCCTTTTGATAGCAAGACAAAAAAAAAGAAACTCTAAAAATTAAATAAAGAAAGGTGGGCCCGACAGGAACTGTTTCCCGCTCCTACATATTCTCGAGCTTTCGAGAAATCAGGGTCACGTAGTTCTTTAGTGTTTGTTTTTTGTTTTTAGGGAAAGATTAGGAAGATATTGTTGGGGATTATTTTTATGAAGAATCCATACAAGGCGAAGTGCTTCGCACGTGCACGGATCTTAAAAGGGTTGTGTAGACGGGAGTGCTCCCGTACGACACTATTTTTTTTACAAAATCACTTATTTTATTAGATATACTTGTTAGGGAAAAGGATAAAATAAAAAAAACACACAGACAATCATAACCAACAAATAGCGAACTCACGGGAAAGTAAAAGACTAAAAGTAAAGGAGATAAAGAACAGAGTGGAACCGGTGTGAAGGGCACGGAACCGGTGTGGGGAAGTCAAGTACAGTGACGATATCTGGCCGGTTTCAGACTTGCACGCTGACAGGAACAATGGACCAGAGTTAGATCCAAATCTTGAAAACTGAAGGATGCAACCGGTGTCGTGGGAAGTTGATCCGAGGTGAGTTACTGGAATGAAGTTCTCCCGAATTTTTCCTCTGTTTCTCCTACTGTCCACTGCTACTGCCTCTGCTCCAGAAATTCCTCTGACTCTCCGTTTTCTTCCTTCTCCCCCCTTACTGCTATTTTTGAACATTCCCTTTATACTGCTGCAGGTGAGAATATTTATTCTTCAAAGGACAGCCAGCCATCTCATGCTTCCACTTTGCCTCCTCTTTATTCCCTTTTTCGTTGGCATAATACCTCATAAATGGGAACCCATTCTTTGCTCGGTAAGTGCTGCCAAATTAATTCAAAATTATCTAGCAAAGCTGTCCCATTTCTTGTTGTTTGCTGTCCAGAATTCATTGTGCATTTTTGTTGTTTTGCTGTCCAAATACAGCAGCTCATTTCAACGTGAATTGCTGTCCAGATTTTGCTATTTTGCTGCAGCTTTTCTCATTAATTATGCTCTACATGTTGTCCATTTTCAGCAGCCCATTCACGTGAAAACATTGCCATTGTCCATTATTTGTATGGAATAATTTTGGCACATGGAACCTTGCCTTGTTGCCTTCCGTGAGTGGAGTTTATATGGTCAATAATTTGTACAAAATAATGGTGCATGGGACCGTGCAGCTGTTGGAAGCTTTTGATTACCATTTCATTTGCATAAAATATTGACCCCTTGGACTTTGTTGACCATGTGAATGCAAGAGGAAAATGACAAAATATTTAGTCTCCTTAGGCAATACATTACCGTGAGAAGAAAAGAAGGAATGGAAAGCTTTGCATTAAAATTTAAAGCACATGGGACCCTTTTGTGAAAAAGAAAAGAGACTTAATGCAATGCAAGAAGACAAAATACTAGGCAATCACTCTTTCTTCTTTTAAGCATGTCACGTGAAAATGAGACCATGAAGGGAAAATTTGATGATACTTTTGACTATGTGGGCTTCTTGGCTTGCAATTAATTAATTGGCAATGGACCTTGCAAATTGGAAGCATTTCACGTTAAGGAGTTTTGCCCATCAGCTATAAATTCACGTTAAAACAGCAGCTAAAAAGGGGTCCAATTGCTTGCTGTTTTGTTGTCCTATTTTTACTGCTGTTGCTGTCAAAATTCCTTGCTGTTGCTGTCAAAATTCTTTGCTGTTGCTGTACAAAATTCTCTGCTGTTTTTGTCTATTTTATTGCTGTTTTACAGCAGCTTTCATGTGGACCCATGGCTGAATGGAGTTTATTTTGTTCATTTTTTTTAAGCATTGATAAAGCTAAAATAATTTCACATTAATATACTTGTCAAGAAAAAGTAATTAATGTGAATTTGTACTTGGAGAAGGGTAATTCATTTGCAAAATAATCATGAAGCTTCCAATAATTTGATAGCCTGGAAATGAAAAAGACTTGCTGGAAGGTGCAACAGAGAAGAGGAGAAAATGGAAACAGGGAGCAACGGAGAAGGAGAAAAGAACCAGTCCCTTGCTTCTGCTTGATTCATCTCTGTCTGCTTAGTGGTGAATGATTAACATGGTGCGATGCAAGGCTGTCCCATTCAATCTGGAACTCAAATTTGAACTAAATGAATAGATTCATTTTCCAAATGAATAGATTCATTTAGTGTATTTGTTCATCAAAATTGAAATGAATTGATTCATGGAAGAAATGAATAGATTCATGGTGATTAATCATTGATTTTCCATGTGCCCAGTCGCATGAATCGATTCAAAAATCATATCCTGGGCCATAATTCACGTGTGAATCGATTCAAGTGGGCTATGAATCGATTCAAACCACTTGAAATTGAATTTTTGGGGCTGTTTCACGCATGAATCGATTCATGCATGTGTTGAATCGATTCATGATGCTGTTTGGTGCTTTTTCATTCTCCTTTTTACGCATCACAAACTTGCTCGCGTATTTGAGGGATGATGTGTGCCAAATTTGAAAAAGAGTCCAACATGAAAGTTGTAGATCTTTCTCTTAGCTTTAATTTGATATATGGCACAAAATTTTTCATCAAGAAATGAGGGGGATATGACCCATCTACGAAAACTGCTCCAGAGTGTGACAGAAATACATTTGAAAGCAAAATAAATTCACTGGGCAAAATGGGTGGAGAATTAGCTTTTGTGGCCTTCATGAAGTTTGTAGATATCTCTGATGTGGAGCCATAGGAAAAAGAATGGGGTCATTTCAGTATCATATGAGGGAGATATGAATTTTTTCTTAAAGATGTGCAGAGCAGTCATGAAACTGGAGCAAGTCTAGGAAGATTATTAAAACTGTACCAATTGGTAAGGATTTAGCCTTCAAGGTCTTCAGAAAAGTCGTAGACAATTTTGTTACGAAAATTTAGAGACCGGGTTTGTGCAAATCAAAGATCGTATGAAGGAGTTATGAATTTTCAAATGAACCATGCGCATAAAAGAATGCTCAAAGGATGGAACTGTACCAATCGGCCGGACAAAAAGAGGTGTTCACAGATGCCCCTCTTTACTTCTTTTTCACAAAAGAAACACGAAGATTTCCGTGTTTTGAAGTGAAAATGAAGTAAAGATGTGAACACCGATGTAGGGGGCCAAGTGGGACCTCTTGATCGGTATGGCAACTGATGGTGTGGGCAATCACGAGTCAGTGTGACCTCTTTTTCTTAAAAACAAGCATTCTCCACTTCTGTTTCTCTTCTTTTCTCCTCTCCTTTTTTGTTTTTTTGTTTTTTTGTTTTTTTTGAACTCTGAATTGATCGGAAAAAATTCTTTCAGTGAGAAGATCAGGATTGATCCCCAGTAGACTAGAAGGTAAAGGGTGCCTGCATAGGTGAACGGAAAGTAAATGGGTGCCTGAATAGGCGGACAGGAAAGTGAAAGGTGCCTGAATAGGAGGACAGGAAAGTAAAGGGTGCCTGAATAGGCAGACGGAAAGTAAAGGATGCCTTGATAGGCGACTGAAAATGCCTTGATAGGCGAACAGAAAGTAAAGGATGCCTTGATAGGTGAGTGGAAAATAAAGGATGCCTTGATAGGCTACTAGAAAATAAAGGATGCCTTGATAGGCGGCTGGAAAATAAAGGATGCTTTGATAGGTGGCTGGAAGATAAAGGATGCCTTGATAGGCTGCTGGAAAATAAAGGATGCCTTGATAGGCGGCTGGAAGATAAAGGGTGCCTTGATAGGTGGCTGGAAAATAAAGGATGCCTTGATAGGCGGCTGGAAAATAAAGGATGCCTTGATAGGCGGCTGGAAAATAAAGGATGCCTTGATAGGCGGCTGGAAGATAAAAGATGCCTTGATAGGCTGCTGGAAAATAAAGGATGCCTTGATAGGCGGCTGGAAGATAAAGGATGCCTTGATAGGCGACTGGATGGAAGGGATTGAAGGGATCTCGGGAAACAGCTTCTTGACTGAAAGAAAAGTCTGGGGTCCATTGGGGATGCATGATGGGCTTACTAAAGGAAAGAAAATCTGGGGATGATTCAGTTCAAGCTATCTTGGATGATTCGGGGAACTGCTTTTTGATTAGGAGAGAGAAGAAATGGGGGAAAGGTCTGGGACGAATACTCTAATTTTTGGAAAGACTAGAAGATTTAGGGGTACTACCTCAAGGCCGTGAGAAAAATCTGGGGTGATGTCCCAGTTAGGGCGGTTGAAAAGGCTTGGGGTACATTTCCTTTTGACGGGGTGAGACCCGAGGTGATGTCCCAGTTCAAACTTCCCAGGACCATGGGGTACCGCCCTTGCGTTGACAAAAGATAACCACCTGGGGAAGATGCCCCAGTTTGACAAGACCTAAAAGAGCTTTGGGGAATCTAGGGAGATGCCTCAGTTTGACAAGTTAGAAAAAAGTTTAGAGAAACGCCTCATGACTGGAAAGGAAGAAATTTGGGGAGATGCCCCAGTTTGACATGATTGAAGGATTCTTGGAGAATGGTCATAAAAGGAATTCGGGAAGATGTCCCAGCTGAGTTTATTTGGGAAGCGTAGTATCACTGGGGAAGAATTTGGTGGTTCAGATACTGCCTCTTGATGGAAAGTTTAGGATTCATTGGGGAGAGAGGTCTTGAGAAGTGCCATCTTTGGCGAATGATTCCACTGGGGAGGATATTTCAAGAGGCACGGACTTTAGTAATTGAGGATGAGAGTTTGAAGGTGCCTGATGAAAGAGTAAAACATTGAAAGGTGCCAACCTTGGCGTTTTAAGGAGGGAATTTTGAGAAGTGCTAACTCGGACGATTCAAGGAAGGGATTTGAAGGGCTTGATTGGGGTGTTAGTGCCTGGCATGACTATCTGTGAGATAACCTGTAGAAAAATGGTCAGTAACGCAAAGATAAGTTTCAAAATCGGGTAAGTCCTGTGAAACCGCGACTCTTACGAGAACTCATGGACGAAGTAGAACGAATGAGGCAACCATAGCTTCGAAGCGCGTGTCTGGCCAAGTCCCTACGATGATCACCTATGATGAGGTCGAGTAGCAGAAGCATCTTGTCCCTTGCGACTTTGAATGTTTACCATTCTTCCCTTTTACTTTGTTAAAATACATGTTTTTATCAGATCAACCAAATTCATAACACGTATCGAAGAGGGTGAACTTTATTCATGCACGTTAAACAAGTACAGAGAAAAAAATAATAATAATAATAATAATAATAATAATAATAAATAAAAAATAAAAAATAAAAAACAAAAAATAAAGAAGGTAAATGAAATGAATGAGGTCACATAGGTCCAGCATAAATGAAAACTGGGAAGACTCATGGATCCTCCAGTGAATCTCTGAGACTGATGAGAGCCTTAACCCCTAACACGACTTCATGTTCACCCTTCGACCTTGCTTTTGAAAAGGTAAGTTCGACAGTGATTCACGTGCACGAGCTTGGACTCGTACTTCTTTGAGCCAGAGGATCATTCGCATTGCCAGAAATTTGACCCTAACTTTTGCCTGAGCCGCCCTTTTCGGGTTTTCGACTCACCGAGTCACTCTAACTTTTGCCTAAGCCGCCTTTTCAGGTTTTCAGCTTAGCGAGCATTAATTTTCTTTTCTTCTTTTTTTTGTTTTTTTTTTTGTTTTTTTTTTGTTTTTTTTTTTTGTTTTTTTTTTTTTTTTTGCTCTGACATCTCCTCCCTAAGCATAGTATTTTTTCACTGTATCTGTGTTTACAGGCATTGACAAATCCTGGCCGTCCATATTAGTGAGTATTAAGGCTCCTCCAGAAAAAGCCTTCTTCACAACATATGGTCCTTCATAATTAGGAGTCCATTTGCCTCGATTGTCCTTTTGAATTGGTAAAATTTTCTTGAGTACAAGGTCTCCTTCTTGAAACTGTCGAGGCCGTACTTTCTTCTCGAATGCTCGTTTCATACGCCTCTGATACAACTGACCGTGACAGAGGGCAGTCAATCTTTTTCCATCAATCAAGTTTAATTGGTCATGTCGAGCTTGAACCCATTCAGCCTCTTCTAATTTTGCATCTATCATTACCCGAAGGGACGGGATTTCTATTTCAAAAGGCAAAACTGCTTCCATTCCATATACGAGGGAGAACGGGGTTGCCCCTGTCGAGGTTCGAACCGAGGTGCGATACCCATGCAGAGCGAAAGGGAGCATCTCGCTCCAATCTCTGTAGGTGACTACCATTTTCTGCACTATCTTCTTGATGTTCTTATTGGCCGCCTCAACCGCCCCATTCATTTTAGGTCGATAAGGAGAGGAATTGTAATGGTGAATCTTGAAGCTTTCGCAGAGTTCCTTCATCATTTTGTTATTCAAATTCGTACCATTGTCAGTAATGATCTGACTTGGTAGGCCATATCGGCATATTAGTTCTCGCTTGATGAATTTGACCACAATACTCCTTGTTATACTGGTATATGAAGCTGCTTCTACCCATTTGGTGAAATAGTCGATGGCGACCAAGATGAAACGATGACCGTTTGAAGCTTTTGGCTCGATGGGTCCAATGACATCCATGCCCCACATTGAGAAGGGCCATGGTGCTGTCAAGACATTTAGGGATAACGGGGGTGCATGAATATGGTCAGCGTATATCTGACATTTGTGACATTTTCGGACATACTTGAAGCAATCTGCTTCCATAGTCATCCAGTAATAACCAGCCCTCAAAATCTTTCTAGACATGGCATGTCCATTAGCGTGAGTCCCAAAAGATCCTTCATGAACATCTTTCATGATTTCATTTGCCTCATCAGCATCAACACAACGAAGAAGGACAGAGTCATAGTTTCTTTTGTAAAGCACATCCCTATTTAAGAAGAAACCCATGGCGAGTCGCCTTAGGGTCTTCTTATCATTTTCTGTAGCGCCCTCGGGGTATTCTTGACTCTGGATATATCTCTTAACATCATGGTACCAAGGTTTCCCATCAGACTCCTTTTCCATCATTTGACAGTATGCAGGCTCACAGTGCTTCTTTACTTCGATGAGAGGCATATCGTAGTCACTACTTACTTTGAACATTGAGGCAAGGGTAGCTAAAGCATCAGCCATTTGATTGTCATCCCGGAGAACGTGATGAAAAGAGATCTCGTCAAACTCCTTGATCATTTCCTTGATGTGATCATAATAAGGAATCAATTTACTGTCCCTAGTCTCCCACTCGCCTTTCAATTGGTGAATAACCAAAGCAGAGTCCCCATAAACTTCTAACAACTTTACTTTTGCATCTAACGCTGCTTGGATTCCTAATGAGCATGCCTCGTATTCAGCAATATTGTTGGTACAGTCAAAACACAATCTAGCACAGATAGGGATAAATTCCTTATCGGGTGAAATCAAGATAGCCCCAATTCCGTGCCCCAATGCATTAGAAGCTCCGTCGAATCTCAGGGTCCATTTCTCCTTTTGACCACCTTCTTCATTGAATAATGCCATGATATCTTCATCTGGAAAGTTAAATTGCATCGGCTGATAATCATTAATGGGTTGGTGTGCCAAGTAATCAGCCAGGGCACTTCCTCTTATAGCTTTTTGAGTGACATATATTATGTCGTACTCAGTTAACAGCACTTGCCAGCGAGCGATCCTTCCAGTTAGAGCAGGTTTTTCAAAAATGTACTTGACGGGGTCCATCTTAGAAATTAGCCAAGTGGTGTGACTCAACATGTACTGCCTTAGGCGCTTAGCGGCCCATGCTAACGCACAACAAGTCCGCTCTAAAGCGGAGTACCTCATTTCACAATCAGTGAACTTCTTGCTCAAGTAGTAGATAGCATGTTCCTTCTTTCCAGTTTCATCGTGTTGTCCCAATACGCAGCCCATGGATTCGTTCAATACAGTCAGATACAATATAAGTGGCCTTCCTGGGGCTGGTGGCACCAAAATTAGTGGTTCTTGTAGGTACTGCTTAATCTTTTCGAAAGCTGCTTGACAGTTCTCATCCCATCGCCCTGGTTGATTCTTGCGGAGTAACTTGAAGATGGGTTCACAAGTTGCCGTCAATTGTGAAATAAATCTGGCGATATAATTGAGCCTTCCCAAAAATCCTCGGACCTCTCTTTCTGTACGGGGAGGAAGCATCTCGAGAATCGCCTTAACTTTGTCGGGATCAACCTCTATCCCCCTTTCACTTACTATAAATCCTAGCAGCTTGCCCGACCTTGCACCAAAAGTGCACTTGGCGGGGTTCAATCTAAGCTTGAACTTTCTCAAACGTTCAAAAAGCTTCCTTAGATCACTAATGTGCTCTTCATCTGTTCTAGACTTGGCAATGATGTCATCCACATAGACTTCTATTTCCTTGTGCATCATATCATGGAAAAGAGTCACCATTGCTCTCTGATAAGTTGCCCCAGCATTTTTCAACCCAAAAGACATCACCTTATAACAAAATGTACCCCATAGAGTGATAAACGTGGTCTTCTCCATGTCTTCAGGTGCCATCTTAATTTGATTATACCCCGAGAAACCATCCATGAAGGAGAAAATGGAATGCCGGGCTGTATTATCAACCAAAACATCGATCTGTGGTAGGGGAAAATCATCTTTGGGACTAGCCCTATTCAAATCTCGGTAGTCCACACACATCCGTACCTTTCCATCCTTTTTAGGGACAGGGACAATGTTGGCTACCCACTGAGGGTATTTTTCCACAGCTAGAAAGCCAGCATCAAATTGCTTCTTAACCTCCTCTTTGATCTTTAAAAGCATTTCTGGCTTCATTCGGCGTAATTTCTGCTTTATTGGTGGGCATTCAGGTTTCAAGGGTAGTTTATGCTCGACAATGCTAGCATCGAGCCCAGGCATATCTTGATAAGACCAGGCAAAGACATCACAAAATTCCCTTAACAACTTGATTAAATCTTCTCTTTGTTCTCTGTTTAGGGTAGTGCCGATCTTGACTTCCTTCTTATTTTCTTCATTCCCCAAATTAATGACCTCGACTATGTCTAGGTAGGGTTGAATCCCTTCATCCTCTTGCTCTAACAACCTTGTCATTTCAGGCGGTGGTTCACAATCTTCCTCACCTTCCTCATCAGCGTAATCAACTGGGTGATCGAAGTCGGGAAACGGGGTTGCGACCTCACTTTCCTCAAGGGAGTCACTTTCGGATCTGCAATTTAGTATGATATGGCAAATAAAAAGAAAGAACAAGCGAGTAAAAAGAAGGGCTTAAAACAAGGATAAGGGGTACACAAAGAGTTTTTTTTTTTTGAATTACGATACGCGTTTATTGATGAAAATGATAAAAACAAGTTTCTTTCGCCTTTATTACATGGAAGGGTCCCAAAGCTTTAGGCAGAGCAGAGGGACGAATAAGTACTTAAAGCATAAACAAATTACTTTGGCAAAACATTCAAAGTCGTGGGGAACTCGATGGCCTCCTAGTTATCAAGCTCTTGGCCTGGTGGACAAGCAATCACAAAATCAACGCTATCACAAGGGTTTTCTTCAATGACAGCGACTTGGTCTAGAGGCATTAGTCCGGCACTCCGAAAGCTCTGGTAGAGATTACAGATGGGGACTCTTGCAGTATGAGGATCTCTGCCGGTAAGACGAGCATCCCTTTTTTCCCTCTTCGCTCCTTCTACCCTTTTTCTATCGGCAGCCGTGGGCCGGTATCCTAACCCAAAACCATTTCTGTTACCAAGCAGGCGTATTGGTTCTATTTCTCCATTCAAAGCACGTCCTAGCCCTCTTCCAGGTTCATACCCTCCACATAGCATAATCTTTGCCATCATTAAAGATGCACTTGGCATGCAAGCTTTTGCTATTGTGGCTCCTTCCCCCACATAGGTAGCGTTTGCTATCTCTAATGCTTGGAAAGAAGTTTCAAGGGCCTCTTCTGCTACCTCGATGTAAGGGGTTGACAGAGGTTTGCTGACCAGAAGGTCTTCCTCACCAGAAATAATTATCAGTTTGTTGTCAACTATGAATTTTAATTTTTGGTGCAGGGTAGAAGGCACCACTCCAGCAGAATGGATCCACGGCCTGCCTAATAAACAACTATAGGCAGGCGAGATATCCATGACTTGAAAAAGGACCTGGAATGTGCACGGCCCAACCTGTATGGGCAGCTCAATCTCACCCATAACCTCCCTCCGAGTTCCATCAAAAGCTCGTACTATCGTGGCACTTGGCTTCATAAAAGTCCCATCAAATGGTAATTTGGCCAATGTAGACTTTGGCATGACATTGACGGACGACCCATTGTCAATAAGTACTTTTGCTAAGATGTAATCTCGGCATTTTACGGAGATATGGAGAGCCTTGTTATGCCCAATCCCCTCTGTTGGTATTTCGTCATCAGTGAAGGTCAAATAGTTATCGGTAACAATGTGCCCTACTATTCCTTGAAACTTATCAACGGGAATGTCATGACTGACGTGAGCCTCATTCAGGACCTTCATCAACATCTTCCTATGTGGCTCAGAGTTCATCAGCAATGATAACAAAGAGATTTTTGCAGGAGTATGGGTCAGTTGGTCAAGCACTTGATATTCGCTCTGGCGAATAAACCTTAAGAATTCATGGGCTTCTTCATCAGTCACGGCCCTTTTGATCTCGCCATTGGCCCCTTCTTTGTCCACCTTGGCATTTCTGGTAACCTGATCCCTCTTCAGCTCTGGAGGGGTGTATACTCTTCCACTTCGGGTTATACCTCCTACCCCTACAATATTTGTGACGGACGAAGGAGACGGGTCACTTGTTGCCGGGCTTGCAACGATCACATCTGCGTTGTACTTCCAAGGGACAGCCCGAGAATCTTTGAATGCAAACGGGGTGGGTGCTTGAATAGTGATGGTTGGTTGTACAGAAACAGGAGCTACTTGGGGATTTCTGGTGTAAAAAATTGTCAAGGGCTTAGGGATCCGTGCCCCTATTTGTTCCTCGATCATGTTGACCTCATCTCCATGGCATTTACAGACCTGCACAATATAGCTGTCCATAAGGCCTTGGAGGATCTCACAGAAACCTTGATGTTCGGCAGTCTGTTCGCAATCATGTTTCTCACTCCAGGTTCCTTCAATTAACCCCCTTTCAAGCAAAAGGGAATGAACTACCCTCAATGGCATTCTTATGTCAGCAACATTCTTAACGCACTCCTCATCATTTTCTAAAGCGTTGACCTCTGAATTTCCATGGTTGGGCAGGGGATTTGTGGCAACATTTGGGCTACCTTCCTTAAAGTTAATCCAGTCGGCTTTGATCAAATCCCTTACTCTATACTTCAAAGCCAGGCAATTTTCTGTGGAATGCCCTGGCGCCCCAGCATGGTAATCACAATGAGCGTTTGGGTCATATCCCCTTGGGTAAGGAGGTTGCAACGGCCTCATAGGGCATGGAGCTACCAGACCTTTCTGAACGAGGATTGGAAAAAGTTCGGTGTATGTTATAGGAATTGGATCGAACTGCACAGGGGAGCGTTCATTGTTGGAATTTCTTGTGTTTGGATTATGATTGGGTGGTCGAGGCATTTGTTGTGGGTGATGGTATGGCACGGATTGTGGTACTGGCGCTCTTACCATGGGTGGACGGAAGTGGGGAGTATAAGCTGTCGGGCTCTGAGTGGTAGCGGCCACATAAGGATTGGGAGCTTGAATCATAGTAGGAAAGAATGGTCTTGGCGAAGGTGTCTTTTGATTAGAAGAGATGGAATTAGTTTCTCCATCCCTTTTCCCAGGCACCGGCCTTCTTGTCATGCTTGCCCCAGATGAGCCCTGAATGATCTTTCCTGTTTGTATTCCGCTTTCCACTCTTTCCCCGATAGTCACAATGTCGGAGAAGTTGGATGAAACACTACCAATCATCTTGCCGTAGAAAGGTGATGGGAGCGTATCAATAAACATCGCGACTATTTCTTTTTCCGACAATGGGGGATCCACTTGTGCCGCTGTCTCTCTCCATCGTTGGGCATATTCCTTGAATGTTTCACTATCCTTTTTCATCATATTTTGTAAATGAACCCTGTTGGGTGCCATATCCATGTTATACTTGTATTGTCTAAGGAAGGCATCTGCCAGGTCCTTCCAACAACGGATATGGTTCCGATCAAGGTGAGCATACCATGTAAGAGCAGCCCCTGCTAGACTATCCTGGAAGCAATGGATCAAGAGTTGGTCATTAGAAGAGTAAGACGCCATCTTTCGACAGTACATCGTGAGATGGTTCTTTGGACAAGTCATTCCCCGATACTTATCAAAGTCTGGCATCTTGAATTTGGGTGGGAGGACAACATCTGTGACTAAACATAGCTCTGAAGCATCTATTAGTCCAAAACCTCCAGAGCCTTCCATCATCAGCTCCGAAGCATCTATTAGTCCAAAACCTCCAGAGCCTTCCATCATCCTCAAACGCTCTTCTAAGATTTCTATCTTTTCCTTTCGAGGAGCTGCGACTATACGGGTTGCATCTTGGAAATTGGTCCCATAGGGGGTTCCGTATCCATACGGATAACCGAGTGGCTGGTTGAACTGAGGCAAAGCATGGGACTGGTTTGTTAGGCTTGTATTTGGTGAAGGGCCTTGGGGTTGGGCCATAGTCTGTGCAACATAACTCGGTTGAGTCACCTGGGCTCGTGTATTTTGGGCTTGTGTGTTGTAGGTCAGCTGGGTCATCGGGGCTTGTATATTCTGAGTTTGGTGAATTTGTGAGTCATGGGCTTGCGTGTTTTGGGCTTGGTAAATTTGTGGGTCAGGGGCTTGTGTGTTTTGGGTTTGGTGGAGTGATGGTATATTTGGCTGGGTAGGGTATGAAGTGTGAGGATTCATGGCTTGCTGGTCATGGGCGTCTTGGTTAGCGAGCGGGGGATAGTATCCTGGTGGAAGGCCATAAAGTGGAAAAGGTACTGGGTTGCCGTCAGGGCCGACAAATGTACGCTGTGCACAAGACTGGCCGTAAGGTGATTGGGTCTCAATGACAGGGTTAGATCTTCCAACATGAATGGTGACAGGGGGTGTCATTGTGTTTGGTACTTGGGTTCTTGCTGGGTCGGAACCAAGGGGGAGTGGTACAGTGGCAGGCTGCTATTGGTTGTTCTCAATACCTGCAGAGGAAACCCCTTCTGTGATTCTCTTTTCCAGAAGCTTGGTCAATTCGGCTACTTGTTCTTTCAGCTGATTGAACTCGTTTCTGAAATCTTCATCCCTGATTTCTGCTTCGGCCATGAGTCTTGTTTGGAGTCGAGTCGAATAAGGATGTTTACCCGTAATGTCGGTTGTAAGTGAAAACACGAAATTGTTAAAAAAGAAAGCATTAAATAAAAATGGTAAACGAAAAATAAACAGTATGGTGCACAAAGTTATCGCGGAACTCGGCCAGTAACCTCCAACCATTCCTCAGAACGTCACATTCAAGAGTAATAAGTATGTGATAAATGGAAATTAACATGAGATGGTTGTGGAGACAAAAGAATCCTTCTTTCTGAATTTTAAAGTACATTACTGCTGCCAATTTTTATGCAAGAAAAGTAAATCAGCCATTCCTAGCTCGGGCAATCATGTCCCTCATTTTACAAATCCTTTCCTTACAGTAATCAAGGAAGTTTACAATTTCTTTTGGGGTACTAAGAGGGTTAACCATCCCCTCAGCTTGCTTAAGTAGGAGTGGGAGGTCTTCGAGGACTCCATTAGCCAAATGTGCCAAGTGGGCGAAGCGATTCCTCCATGAATGAATAACTTCATCTTGTTGTGTTATTTCAGCTTTCAAAACACGGATAGCTTCACGACATTCTTGCTCAGTATCCATCGCGTGCTGTCGCTCGCTGTTTATCTCTCGCTGGCAAGCTTCTACCGCCTCATTAAGCTGATGCTCTAATTGACCAACTTGCAATTGTAGGAGCTCTTTTTGTACCAAGGCAATTTGCTCATTCTCTTTGGCTTTTTCCAACATATCCCTCAAGAGTTGCTTGTCGGCCAACATAGTATCCCTTTGCTTGCTCTTCATCCTCAGTTGAGTATTAGCTGTTCGGAGGCATTGACTTTGCTTCCTCAAGTAATCTCTTTCAACTTTCCGCTTCTTTCCAATCTTTTTGATGGTTTGCTTACTTTCTGAGTTCTCCCTTTTTTGAAGGGCACATTCTTGTTGAGATTTTAGCAAGTCTTCCTCCAGCTTCTTATTTTTTACAATTAACTCTTCTATCTTGGCTTTCAAGGCTTCCTCTTCAAGAGTAGGTGAGAGAACAGGTATTCTTGTCGGGAGATGGGAGGGACTTTTGAAAGGCAGCTTAACAATGGAAACTCTATTCAGGATCCATCGGTAGTATTCGTCCTTCACGGCATGGCTTCGAGCTCCTAGTTCCTTTCCTTGCCTATGGACCATCTTCCATGCATTTGCTATATCCCGAATAGCAGAGGTACAATCTCCTTTTGAGTAGCGAAGGACAAAAGGAATGAGTGATTCTTCATCAGGTGGCCCAAGCAATGGATAAGCTAACTGCCGTTTGGCTATGACAGGGTTGTAGTTAATGCATCCTTGTGTGCCCATAAGAGGAACATTCGGGTAGCTTCCACAATGATGAATAATGGTGTCAACCTTCAACCATTGTGGATACCACCTTACTTTGTCAGCTGTGAGCCCCGTCAAGTGATTGGCCCATTCACGCCCGTTTTTTGTTACTAACTGGCATAATTTCAAATCAGAAATAGGACATTCAACTTTGCCGACTTGGTGGAAAACATGTGACGTGAGCCACACATACAAAGCTGGTAGACAACAAATGATTCTTTTTCCACCTTGTGTAGAACAGAAGTCCATGGTGTAATATATATTTGCCAAGATAGCAGTGACGGGATTTTCAGACTTGAATTTACGGGCAAGGAAAATGCCAATGGCATCATAATCTATGTAATTGTCAATGTTGGGGAACAAGATAACACCATAAATGGTTAAAGCCAAAGTATCCATGAAGGCTTCCCAATCTCCCTTCTCAGCCAGCAAGTGCATGTGCCTCTCAAAATATTCCCGATCAAACCCCAGAACTTGATTTCTATTTAGCTGCTTACTTCTCAAGACTTCCGGATTAATCCTTAGGATATCAGCAATGGTAAGAACATTCGCATGGCGTCCAAGGTGGCGGTAAGGCATTTGTCCCTCTAGTGGCATACCCAGAATCTGTTCGAACTCCTCAACAGACGGAGCTAATTGAAAGTCTTGGAAAGTGAAACAACGAAGAGGTGAGTCATAAAACTGAATCAAAGCAGTAATTGCTTTGACTTGTACTTCCACTTCTAGCAACTTTAGGATCCTCCCATATCTCCTTGAAAAAAACATTTTCTGATTCATATCCAATTTCTTGCCTAATGCTTGCAGACTGATTGTATCGACCTTCCTAGCCTTGACATGCAGTAATTTTTTCAACTCAGGTATATTTGTACCACAACTATCCGATCTCATGTTAATTTCCATACTTTCACTCAGAGGTGCTGGCTAAGCTCTTGATAGCTTCCTGCGAGAACATGAAAATGAGAAAATCAGTCATTAGTACTGACATGTTATGCAAATCGATACTCCCCTAGTAACTTTGAAAATATTTTTGTATTCAGGGAAGTTTCGATTTGACAAAACTTATGACAAATCAAAGGTCATGTGAGCTACGGATTTTCTGATCATTGTCAATAAAAAAAATTGATTTTTTTTTGACCTTTTTTTTTTACCCCTTTTTTTTGATTCAAAATATCCGTAACTCAAATCCCAAAGACTTGTGCACAAAGAGAAAGAACTATTTGCCCCTTAAAGAATCACTAGTTAAAAGTATGTCATTTTTTTGAAAAAAAGTAATTCACTAAACGGGCAAGTAATCCTCTATTTTGGATTAGAAGGAAAAGTGAGAATGAGAAAAGGTAGAAGTAAAGTTTGCCCCTTTGTGCCTTAAGGTGGGTTTTTCTGGAGGTCTCCTAATGGTTCTAAGGTTCATCTATCAGTGATACCTCACATTAGGTGGCTTGTTCTAAAACTTCTAAAGGTCACTAGAGCCAAGATCCTATTCATGATGTTGATCACAAATAGTAAGAAGTATACTAAGTGTGAGCACCATGAATAAGTCGAACTCTAGCTGAGATTCTCACGGTAACCAGACAGGAAGTACATCCCAAATGGCTCCGCTATCAACCTCCCCTAATCTTAAGTTTTATTTGGGCCCGGGTATAGGGTCCCACTCAAAAGTGTGTGCAAATTATGAGTGTAGTGTGTGAAAGAGGCATTCAATACCCGTACCTTACTCACCCTGCACATAGAACGAACACAGAGCAACAAAATAAAGTCGACTACCCTAGGGTTCAATGATCACACAGATATTTACAGAACAGAAACTAAACATTGACAAGGGAATAAAATAAAGGAAGAAGTTAAATAATTAATATGCAAATTAAAACATGCGCTATCAAATTGACTGGCTTGACTCTCTAAGTCCCCAGCGGAGTCGCCATCTGTCGTGACCGATATCGCGGCGGCGCGGCCGACCCTCGAAACGGTTTTAAAATGATAAACAGGGAGTCGCCACCAATATTTTTTAGGATAAAATAGTGGAAAAACCTTTTGTTGAAGCACTGGTTATAAAAATGAGATTCCATGATTCGGGAGTCTGATTACAGGTGAGGAAGGTATTAGCACCTCACAACTGTCCGTTATAAAAAACGGTTACCTCAATTTGATAGCGCGCATTATAATTAACCCCTTAATTATTTTAATTTCTTCATAAAAAAGAAAAATGTACGGAATGACAAAATAAACAAAGATCAACACAAAATATTTACATGAGATTAACAGGACATCTCGTCCAAATTAATCTCGCTCCGCCTTTTTAAATAGATATATATAAAAAAATATGAGATTAACACGACGTCTCGTCCAAATTAACCTCGCTACTCCTTTTTAAAGAGATATTAAAAATATGAGATTAACAGGATGTCTCGTCCATATTAATCTTGCTCCTCCTTTTTAAAGAGATATTAAAAATATGAGATTAACAGGACGTCTCGTCCAAATTAATCTCGCTCCTCCTTTTTTTCTTTAAAGAGATATTCAAAAATATGAGATTAACAGGACGTCTCGTCCAAATTAATCTCGCTCCTCCTTTTGATAGCAAGACAAAAAAAAAGAAACTCTAAAAATTAAATAAAGAAAGGTGGGCCCGACAGGAACTGTTTCCCGCTCCTACGTATTCTTGAGCTTTCGAGAAATCAGGGTCACGTAGTTCTTTAGTGTTTGTTTTTTGTTTTTAGGGAAAGATTAGGAAGATATTGTTGGGGATTATTTTTATGAAGAATCCATACAAGGCGAAGTGCTTCGCACGTGCACGGATCTTAAAAGGGTTGTGTAGACGGGAGTGCTCCCGTACGACACTATTTTTTTTTACAAAATCACTTATTTTATTAGATGTACTTGTTAGGGAAAAGGATAAAATAAAAAAAACACACAGACAATCATAACCAACAAATAGCGAACTCACGGGAAAGTAAAAGACTAAAAGTAAAGGAGATAAAGAACAGAGTGGAACCGGTGTGAAGGGCACGGAACCGGTGTGGGGAAGTCAAGTACAGTGACGATATCTGGCCGGTTTCAGACTTGCACGCTGACAGGAACAATGGACCGGAGTTAGATCCAAATCTTGAAAACTGAAGGACGCAACCGGTGTCGTGGGAAGTTGATCCAAGGTGAGTTACTGGAATGAAGTTCTCCCGAATTTTTCCTCTGTTTCTCCTACTGTCCACTGCTACTGCCTCTGCTCCAGAAATTCCTCTGACTCTCCGTTTTCTTCCTTCTCCCCCCTTACTGCTATTTTTGAACATTCCCTTTATACTGCTGCAGGTGAGAATATTTATTCTTCAAAGGACAGCCAGCCATCTCATGCTTCCATTTTGCCTCCTCTTTATTCCCTTTTTCGTTGGCATAATACCTCATAAATGGGAACCCATTCTTTGCTCGGTAAGTGCTGCCAAATTAATTCAAAATTATCTAGCAAAGCTGTCCCATTTCTTGTTGTTTGCTGTCCAGAATTCATTGTGCATTTTTGTTGTTTTGCTGTCCAAATACAGCAGCTCATTTCAACGTGAATTGCTGTCCAGATTTTGCTATTTTGCTGTAGCTTTTCACATTAATTATGCTCTACATGTTGTCCATTTTCAGCAGCCCATTCACGTGAAAACATTGCCATTGTCCATTATTTGTATGGAATAATTTTGGTACATGGAACCTTGCCTTGTTGCCTTCCGTGAGTGGAGTTTATATGGTCAATAATTTGTACAAAATAATGGTGCATGGGACCGTGCAGCTGTTGGAAGCTTTTGATTACCATTTCATTTGCATAAAATATTGACCCCTTGGACTTTGTTGACCATGTGAATGCAAGAGGAAAATGACAAAATATTTAGTCTCCTTAGGCAATACATTACCGTGAGAAGAAAAGAAGGAATGGAAAGCTTTGCATTAAAATTTAAAGCACATGGGACCCTTTTGTGAAAAAGAAAAGAGACTTAATGCAATGCAAGAAGACAAAATACTAGGCAATCACTCTTTCTTCTTTTAAGCATGTCACGTGAAAATGAGACCATGAAGGGAAAATTTGATGATACTTTTGACTATGTGGGCTTCTTGGCTTGCAATTAATTAATTGGCAATGGACCTTGCAAATTGGAAGCATTTCACGTTAAGGAGTTTTGCCCATCAGCTATAAATTCACGTTAAAACAGCAGCTAAAAAGGGGTCCAATTGCTTGCTGTTTTGTTGTCCTATTTTTACTGCTGTTGCTGTCAAAATTCCTTGCTGTTGCTGTCAAAATTCTTTGCTGTTGCTGTACGAAATTCTCTGCTGTTTTTGTCTATTTTATTGCTGTTTTGCAGCAGCTTTCATGTGGACCCATGGCTGAATGGAGTTTATTTTGTTCATTTTTTTTTAAGCATTGATAAAGCTAAAACAATTTCACATTAATATACTTGTCAAGAAAAAGTAATTAATGTGAATTTGTACTTGGAGAAGGGTAATTCATTTGCAAAATAATCATGAAGCTTCCAATAATTTGATAGCCTGGAAATGAAAAAGACTTACTGGAAGGTGCAACAGAGAAGAGGAGAAAATGGAAACAGGGAGCAACGGAGAAGGAGAAAAGAACCAGTCCCTTGCTTCTGCTTGATTCATCTCTGTCTGCTTAGTGGTGAATGATTAACATGGTGCGATGTAAGGCTGTCCCATTCAATCTGGAACTCAAATTTGAACTAAATGAATAGATTCATTTTCCAAATGAATAGATTCATTTAGTGTATTTGTTCATCAAAATTGAAATGAATTGATTCATGGAAGAAATGAATAGATTCATGGTGATTAATCATTGATTTTCCATGTGCCCAGTCGCATGAATCGATTCAAAAATCATATCCTGGGCCATAATTCACGTGTGAATCGATTCAAGTGGGCTATGAATCGATTCAAACCACTTGAAATTGAATTTTTGGGGCTGTTTCACGCATGAATCGATTCATGCATGTGTTGAATCGATTCATGATGCTGTTTGGTGCTTTTTCATTCTCCTTTTTACGCATCACAAACTTGCTCGCATATTTGAGGGATGATGCGTGCCAAATTTGAAAAAGAGTCCAACATGAAAGTTGTAGATCTTTCTCTTAGCTTTAATTTGATATATGGCACAAAATTTTTCATCAAGAAATGAGGGAGATATGACCCATCTACGAAAATTTCTCCAGAGTGTGACAGAAATACATTTGAAAGCAAAATAAATTCACTGGGAAAAATGGGTGGAGAATTAGCTTTTGTGGCCTTCATGAAGTTTGTAGATATCTCTGATGTGGAGCCATAGGAAAAAGAATGGGGTCATTTCAGAATCATATGAGGGAGATATGAATTTTTTCTTAAAGATGTGCAGAGAAGTCATGAAACTGGAGCAAGTCTAGGAAGATTATTAAAACTGTACCAATTGGTAAGGATTTAGCCTTCAAGGTCTTCAGAAAAGTCGTAGACAATTTTGTTACGAAAATTTAGAGACCGGGTTTGCGCAAATCAAAGATCGTATGAAGGAGTTATGAATTTTCAAATGAACCATGCGCATAAAAGAATGCTCAAAGGATGGAACTGTACCAATCGGCCGGACAAAAAGAGGTGTTCACAACTGGCTAGCAAAGGGCTTTCCGTTGATACCTTACGGGCCGCGAGACGCATCCCGGTTCAAAAGTTACGACCGTTTGAAGCTGGTGACGGCGTGAGGGAGGTATCATAAAACAAATGATCGCGCACATTGTGGCAGGTGCGATCATACCACCACTAATGCACCGGATCCCATCAGAACTCCTCAGTTAAGCGTGCTTGGGCGAGAGTAGTACTGGGATGGGTGACCTCCTGGGAAGTCCTCGTGTTGCACCTCTTTATTGCTACTTTCCCGGGTCCGCACCACCTCTGTTTTTGTTCTTTCAATTTTATTCGTCCCTCACCTGATTCTGTGGCCTCGACGTCGACGGGCTCGCAAAGGGCTTTTTGTTGATACCTTACGGGCCTAGAGACGAATCCCAGTTCAAAAGTTACGGCCGTTTGAAGCTGGCGACGACGTGGGGGAGGTATCATAAAACAAATGATCGCGCATATTGTGGCAGGTGCGATCATACCAGCACTAATGCATCGGATCCCATCAGAACTCCGCAGTGAAGCGTGCTTGGGCGAGAGTAGTACTGGGATGGGTGACCTCCTGGGATGTCCTCGTGTTGCACCTTTTTTTTGCTACTTTCCCGGGTCCGCACCACCTCTGTTTTTGTTCTTTCAATTTTATTTGTCCCTCACCTGTTTCTGTGGCCTTGACGTCGACGGGCTCGTAAAGGGCTTTCCGTTGATACCTTACGGGCCGCGAGACGCATCCCGGTTCAAAAGTTACGGCCGTTTGAAGCTAGCGACAGCGTGGGGGAGGTATCATAAAACAAATGATCGCGCACATTGTGGCAGGTACGATCAATACCAGCATTAATGCACCGGATCCCACCAGAACTCCGCAGTTAAGCGTGCTCGGGCGAGAGTAGTACTGGGATGGGTGACCTCCTCGGAAGTCCTCATGTTGCACCTCTTTTTTGCTACTTTCCCGGGTCCGCACCACCTCTGTTTTTGTTCTTTCAATTTTATTTGTCCTTCACCCGATTCTGTGGCCTCGACGACGACTGGCTAGCAAAGGGCTTTCCGTTGATACCTTACGGGCCGCGAGACGCATCCCGGTTCAAAAGTTACGACCGTTTGAAGCTGGTGACGGCGTGGGGGAGGTATCATAAAACAAATGATCGCGCACATTGTGGCAGGTGCGATCATACCACCACTAATGCACCGGATCCCATCAGAACTCTGCAGTTAAGCGTGCTTGGGCGAGAGTAGTACTGGGATGGGTGACCTCCTGGGAAGTCCTCGTGTTGCACCTCTTTTTTGCTACTTTCCCGGGTCCGCACCACCTCTGTTTTTGTTCTTTCAATTTTATTTGTCCCTCACCTGATTCTGTGGCCTCGACGTCGACGGGCTCGCAAAGGGCTTTCCGTTGATACCTTACGGGCCGCGAGACGCATCCCGGTTCAAAAGTTACGGCCGTTTGAAGCTCGCGACGGCGTGGGGGAGGTATCATAAAACAAATGATCGCGCACATTGTGGCAGGTGCGATCATACCAACACTAATGCACCGGATCCCATCGGAACTTCGCAGTTAAGCGTGCTTGGGCGAGAGTAGTACTGGGATGGGTGACCTCCTGGGAAGTCCTCGTGTTGCACCTCTTTTTTGCTACTTTCCTGGGTCCGCACCACCTCTGTTTTTGTTCTTTCAATTTTATTTGTCCCTCACCTGATTCTGTGGCCTCGACGTGACGGGCTCGCAAAGGGCTTTCCGTTGATACCTTACGGGCCGCGAGACGCATCCCGGTTCAAAAGTTACGGCCGTTTGAAGCTGGCGACGGCGTGGGGGAGGTATCATAAAACAAATGATCGCGCACATTGTGGCAGGTGCGATCATACCACCACTAATGCACCGGATCTTATCAGAACTCCGCAGTTAAGCGTGCTTGGGCGAGAGTAGTACTGGGATGGGTGACCTCCTGGGAAGTCCTCGTGTTGCACCTCTTTATTGCTACTTTCCCGGGTCCGCACCACCTTTGTTTTTGTTCTTTCAATTTTATTCGTCCCTCACCTGATTCTGTGGCCTCGACGTCGACGGGCTCGCAAAGGGCTTTTCGTTGATACCTTACGGGCCGCGAGACGAATCCCGGTTCAAAAGTTACGGCCGTTTGAAGCTGGCGACGGCATGGGGGAGGTATCATAAAACAAATGATCGCGCATATTGTGGCAGGTGCGATCATACTAGCACTAATGCATCGGATCCCATCAGAACTCCGCAGTTAAGCGTGCTTGGGCGAGAGTAGTACTGGGATGGGTGACCTCCTGGGAAGTCCTCGTGTTGCACCTTTTTTTTGCTACTTTCCCGGGTCCGCACCACCTCTGTTTTTGTTCTTTCAATTTTATTTGTCCCTCACCTGATTCTGTGGCCTCGACGTCGACGGGCTCGCAAAGGGCTTTCCGTTGATACCTTACGGGCCTAGAGACGCATCCCGGTTCAAAAGTTACGGCCGTTTGAAGCTGGCGACGGCGTGGGGGAGGTATCATAAAACAAATGATCGCGCACATTGTGGCAGGTGCGATCATACCAGCACTAATGCACCGGATCCCATCAGAACTCCGCAGTTAAGCGTGCTTGGGCGAGAGTAGTACTGGGATGGGTGACCTCCTGGGAAGTCCTCGTGTTGCACCTCTTTTTTGCTACTTTCCTGGGTCCGCACCACCTCTGTTTTTGTTCTTTCAATTTTATTTGTCTCTCACCCGATTCTGTGGCCTCGACGACGACTGGCTAGCAAAGGGCTTTCCGTTGATACCTTACGGGCCGCGAGACGCATCCCGGTTCAAAAGTTACGGCCGTTTGAAGCTGGCGACGGCGTGGGGGAGGTATCATAAAACAAATGATCGCGCACATTTTGGCAGGTGCGATCATACCACCACTAATGCACCGGATCCCATCAGAACTCCGCAGTTAAGCGTGCTTGGGCGAGAGTAGTACTGGGATGGGTGACCTCCTGGGAAGTCCTCGTGTTGCACCTCTTTATTGCTACTTTCCCGGGTCCGCACCACCTCTGTTTTTGTTCTTTCAATTTTATTCGTCCCTCACCTGATTCTGTGGCCTCGACGACGAGGGGCTCGCAAAGGGCTTTTTGTTGATACCTTACGGGCCTAGAGACGAATCCCGGTTCAAAAGTTACGGCCGTTTGAAGCTGGCGACGGCGTGGGGGAGGTATCATAAAACAAATGATCGCGCATATTGTGGCAGGTGCGATCATACCAGCACTAATGCATCGGATCCCATCAGAACTCCGCAGTTAAGCGTGCTTGGGCGAGAGTAGTACTGGGATGGGTGACCTCCTGGGATGTCCTCGTGTTGCACCTTTTTTTTGCTACTTTCCCGGGTCCGCACCACCTCTGTTTTTGTTCTTTCAATTTTATTTGTCCCTCACCTGATTCTGTGGCCTCGACGTCGACGGGCTCGCAAAGGGCTTTCCGTTGATACCTTATGGGCCGCGAGACGCATCCCGGTTCAAAAGTTACGGCCGTTTGAAGCTAGCGACGGCGTGGGGGAGGTATCATAAAACAAATGATCGCGTACATTGTGGCAGGTACGATCAATACCAGCATTAATGCACCAGATCCCATCAGAACTCCGCAGTTAAGCGTGCTCGGGCGAGAGTAGTACTGGGATGAGTGACCTCCTGGGAAGTCCTCATGTTGCACCTCTTTTTTGCTACTTTCCCGGGTCCGCACCACCTCTGTTTTCGTTCTTTCAATTTTATTTGTCCTTCACCCGATTCTGTGGCCTCGACGACGACTGGCTAGCAAAGGGCTTTCCGTTGATACCTTACGGGCCGCGAAACGCATCCCGGTTCAAAAGTTACGACCGTTTGAAGCTGGTGATGGCGTGGGGGAGGTATCATAAAACAAATGATCGCGCACATTGTGGCAGGTGCGATCATACCACCACTAATACACCGGATCCCATTAGAACTCTGCAGCTAAGCGTGCTTGGGCGAGAGTAGTACTGGGATGGGTGACCTCCTGGGAAGTCCTCGTGTTGCACCTTTTTTTTGCTACTTTCCCGGGTCCGCACCACCTCTGTTTTTGTTCTTTCAATTTTATTTGTCCCTCACCTGATTCTGTGGCCTCGACGTCGACGGGCTCGCAAAGGGCTTTCCGTTGATACCTTATGGGCCGCGAGACGCATCCCGGTTCAAAAGTTACGGCCGTTTGAAGCTAGCGACGGCGTGGGGGAGGTATCATAAAACAAATGATCGCGTACATTGTGGCAGGTACGATCAATACCAGCATTAATGCACCAGATCCCATCAGAACTCCGCAGTTAAGCGTGCTCGGGCGAGAGTAGTACTGGGATGGGTGACCTCCTGGGAAGTCCTTGTGTTGCACCTCTTTTTTGCTACTTTCCCGGGTCTGCACCACCTTTGTTTTTGTTCTTTCAATTTTATTTGTCCCTCACCTGATTCTGTGGCCTCGACGTCGATGGGCTCGCAAAGGGCTTTCCGTTGATACCTTACGGGCCGCGAGACGCATCCCGGTTCAAAAGTTACGGCCGTTTGAAGCTGGCGACGGTGTGGGGGAGGTATCATAAAACAAATGATCGCGCACATTGTGGCAGGTGCGATCATACCACCACTAATGCACCGGATCCCATCAGAACTTTGCAATTAAGCGTGCTTGGGCGAGAGTAGTACTGGGATGGGTGACCTCCTGGGAAGTCCTCGTGTTGCACCTCTTTTTTGCTACTTTCCCGGGTCCGCACCACCTCTGTTTTTGTTCTTTCAATTTTATTTGTCCTTCACCCGATTCTGTGGCCTCGACGACGACTGGCTAGCAAAGGGCTTTCCGTTGATACCTTACGGGCCGCGAGACGCATCCCGGTTCAAAAGTTACGACCGTTTGAAGCTGGTGACGGCGTGGGGGAGGTATCATAAAACAAATGATCGCGCACATTGTGGCAGGTGCAATCATACCACCACTAATGCACCGGATCCCATCAGAACTTTGCAGTTAAGCGTGCTTGGGCGAGAGTAGTATTGGGATGGGTGACCTCCTGGGAAGTCCTCGTGTTGCACCTCTTTTTTGCTACTTTCCCGGGTCCGCACCACCTCTGTTTTTGTTCTTTCAATTTTATTTGTCCTTCACCCGATTCTGTGGCCTCTACGACGACTGGCTAGCAAAGGGCTTTCCGTTGATACCTTACGGGCCGCGAGACGCATCCCGGTTCAAAAGTTACGACCGTTTGAAGCCGGTGACGACGTGGGGGAGGTATCATAAAACAAATGATCGCGCACATTGTGGCAGGTGCGATCATACCACCACTAATGCACCGGATCCCATTAGAACTCTGCAGTTAAGCGTGCTTGGGCGAGAGTAGTACTGGGATGGGTGACCTCCTGGGAAGTCCTCGTGTTGCACCTCTTTTTTGCTACTTTCCCGGGTCCGCACCACCTCTGTTTTTGTTCTTTCAATTTTATTTGTCCCTCACCTGATTCTGTGGCCTCGACGTCGTTGATACCTTACGGGCCGCGAGACGCATCGCGGTTCAAAAGTTACGGCCGTCTGAAGCTCGCGACGGCGTGGGGGAGGTATCATAAAACAAATGATCGCGCACATTGTGGCAGGTGCGATCATACCAGCACTAATGCACCGGATCCCATCAGAACTCCGCAGTTAAGCGTGCTTGGGCGAGAGTAGTACTGGGATAGGTGACCTCCTGGGAAGTCCTCGTGTTGCACCTCTTTTTTGCTACTTTCCTGGGTCCGCACCACCTCTGTTTTTGTTCTTTCAATTTTATTTGTCCCTCACCTGATTCTGTGGCCTCGACGTGACGGGCTCGCAAAGGGCTTTCCGTTGATACCTTACGGGCCGCGAGACGCATCCCGGTTCAAAAGTTACGGCCGTTTGAAGCTGGCGACGGCGTGAGGGAGGTATCATAAAACAAATGATCGCGCACATTGTGGCAGGTGCGATCATACCACCACTAATGCACCGGATCCCATGAGAACTCCGTAGTTAAGCGTGCTTGGGCGAGAGTAGTACTGGGATGGGTGACCTCCTGGGAAGTCCTCGAGTTGCACCTCTTTTTTGCTACTTTCCCGGGTCCGTACCACCTCTGTTTTTGTTCTTTCAATTTTATTTGTCCCTCACCTGATTCTATGGCCTCGACGTCGACGGTCTCGCAAAGGGCTTTCCGTTGATACCTTACGGGCCTAGAGACGCATCCCGGTTCAAAAGTTACGGCCGTTTGAAGCTGGCGACGGCGTGGGGGAGGTATCATAAAACAAATGATCGCGCACATTGTGGCAGGTGCGATCATACCAGCACTAATGCACCGAATCCAATCAGAACTCCGCAGTTAAGCGTGCTTGGGCGAGAGTAGTACTGGGATGGGTGACCTCCTGGGAAGTCCTTGTGTTGCACCTCTTTTTTGCTACTTTCCCGGGTCTGCACCACCTTTGTTTTTGTTCTTTCAATTTTATTTGTCCCTCACCTGATTCTGTGGCCTCGACGTCGATGGGCTCGCAAAGGGCTTTCCGTTGATACCTTACGGGCCGCGAGACGCATCCCGGTTCAAAAGTTACGGCCGTTTGAAGCTGGCGATGGCGTGGGGGAGGTATCATAAAACAAATGATCGCGCACATTGTGGCAGGTGTGATCATACCACCACTAATGCACCGGATCCCATCAGAACTCTGCAGTTAAGCGTGCTTGGGCGAGAGTAGTACTGGGATGGGTGACCTCCTGGGAAGTCCTCGTGTTGCACCTCTTTTTTGCTACTTTCCCGGGTCCGCACCACCTTTGTTTTTGTTCTTTCAATTTTATTTGTCCCTCACCTGATTCTGTGGCCTCTACGTCGACAGGCTCGCAAAGGGCTTTCCGTTGATACCTTACGGGCCGCGAGACGCATCGCGGTTCAAAAGTTACGGCCGTCTGAAGCTGGCGACGGCGTGGGGGAGGTATCATAAAACAAATGATCGCGCACATTGCGGTAGGTGCGATCATACCAGCACTAATGCACCGGATCCCATCAGAACTCCGCAGTTAAGCGTGCTTGGGCGAGAGTAGTACTGGGATGGGTGACCTCCTGGGAAGTCCTCGTGTTGCACCTCTTTTTTGCTACTTTCCTGGGTCCGCACCACCTCTGTTTTTGTTCTTTCAATTTTATTTGTCCCTCACCTGATTCTGTGGCCTCGACGTGACGGGCTCGCAAAGGGCTTTCCGTTGATACCTTACGGGCCGCGAGACGCATCCCGGTTCAAAAGTTACGGCCGTTTGAAGCTGGCGACGGCGTGGGGGAGGTATCATAAAACAAATGATCGCGCACATTGTGGCAGGTGCGATCATACCACCACTAATGCACCGGATCCCATCAGAACTCCGCAGTTAAGCGTGCTTGGGCGAGAGTAGTACTGGGATGGGTGACCTCCTGGGAAGTCCTCGTGTTGCACCTCTTTATTGCTACTTTCCCGGGTCTGCACCACCTCTGTTTTTGTTCTTTCAATTTTATTCGTCCCTCACCTGATTCTGTGGCCTCGACGTCGACGGGCTCGCAAAGGGCTTTTCGTTGATACCTTACGGGCCTAGAGACGAATCCCGGTTCAAAAGTTACGGCCGTTTGAAGCTGGCGACGGCGTGGGGGAGGTATCATAAAACAAATGATCGCGCATATTGTGGCAGGTGCGATCATACCAGCACTAATGCATTGGATCCCATCAGAACGGAGTTAAGCGTGCTTGGGCGAGAGTAGTATTGGGATGGGTGACCTCCTGGGAGGTCCTCGTGTTGCAACTCTTTTTTGCTACTTTCCCGGGTCCGCACCACCTCTGTTTTTGTTCTTTCAATTTTATTTGTCCTTCACCCGATTCTGTGGCCTCGACGACGACTAGCTAGCAAAGGGCTTTTCGTTGATACCTTACGGGCCGCGAGACGCATCCCGGTTCAAAAGTTACGACCGTTTGAAGCTGGCGACGGCGTGGGGGAGGTATCATAAAACAAATGATCGCGCATATTGTGGCAGGTGCGATCATACCACCACTAATGCATCGGATCCCATCAGAACTCCGTAGTTAAGCGTGCTTGGGCGAGAGTAGTACTGGGATGGGTGACCTCCTGGGAAGTCCTCGTGTTGCACCTTTTTTTTGCTACTTTCCCGGGTCCGCACCACCTCTGTTTTTGTTCTTTCAATTTTATTTGTCCCTCACCTGATTCTGTGGCCTCGACGTCGACGGGCTCGCAAAGGGCTTTCCGTTGATACCTTACGGGCCGCGAGACGCATCCCGGTTCAAAAGTTACGGCCGTTTGAAGCTAGCGACGGCGTGGGGGAGGTATCATAAAACAAATGATCGCGCACATTGTGGCAGGTGCGATCATACCACCACTAATGCACTGGATCCCATCAGAACTCCGCAGTTAAGCGTGCTTGGGCGAGAGTAGTACTGGGATGGGTGACCTCCTGGGAAGTCCTCGTGTTGCAACTCTTTTTTGCTACTTTCCCGGGTCCGCACCACCTCTGTTTTTGTTCTTTCAATTTTATTTGTCCTTCACCCGATTCTGTGGCCTCGACGACGACTGGCTAGCAAAGGGCTTTTCGTTGATACCTTACGGGCCGCGAGACGTATCCCGGTTCAAAAGTTACGACCGTTTAAAGCTGGCGACGGCGTGGGGGAGGTATCATAAAACAAATGATCGCGTACATTGTGGCAGGTGCGATCGTACCACCACTAATGCACCGGATCCCATGAGAACTCCGTAGTTAAGCGTGCTTGGGCGAGAGTAGTACTGGGATGGGTGACCTCCTGGGAAGTCCTCGAGTTGCACCTCTTTTTTGCTACTTTCCCGGGTCCGTACCACCTCTGTTTTTGTTCTTTCAATTTTATTTGTCCCTCACCTGATTCTATGGCCTCGACGTCGACGGTCTCGCAAAGGGCTTTCCGTTGATACCTTACGGGCCTAGAGATGCATCCCGGTTCAAAAGTTACGGCCGTTTGAAGCTGGCGACGGCGTGGGGGAGGTATCATAAAACAAATGATCGCGCACATTGTGGCAGGTGCGATCATACCAGCACTAATGCACCAAATCCAATCAGAACTCCGCAGTTAAGCGTGCTTGGGCGAGAGTAGTACTTGGATGGGTGACCTCCTGGGAAGTCCTTGTGTTGCACCTCTTTTTTGCTACTTTCCCGGGTCTGCACCACCTTTGTTTTTGTTCTTTCAATTTTATTTGTCCCTCACCTGATTCTGTGGCCTCGACGTCGATGGGCTCGCAAAGGGCTTTCCGTTGATACCTTACGGGCCGCGAGACGCATCCCGGTTCAAAAGTTACGGCCGTTTGAAGCTGGCGACGGCGTGGGGGAGGTATCATAAAACAAATGATCGCGCACATTGTGGCAGGTGCGATCATACCACCACTAATGCACCGGATCCCATCAGAACTTTGCAGTTAAGCGTGCTTGGGCGAGAGTAGTACTGGGATGGGTGACCTCCTGGGAAGTCCTCGTGTTGCACCTCTTTTTTGCTACTTTCCCGGGTCCGCACCACCTCTGTTTTTGTTCTTTCAATTTTATTTGTCCTTCACCCGATTCTGTGGCCTCGACGACGACTGGCTAGCAAAGGGCTTTCCGTTGATACCTTACGGGCCGCGAGACGCATCCCGGTTCAAAAGTTACGACCGTTTGAAGCTGGTGACGGCGTGGGGGAGGTATCATAAAACAAATGATCGCGCACATTGTGGCAGGTGCAATCATACCACCACTAATGCACCGGATCCCATCAGAACTTTGCAGTTAAGCGTGCTTGGGCGAGAGTAGTATTGGGATGGGTGACCTCCTAGGAAGTCCTCGTGTTGCACCTCTTTTTTGCTACTTTCCCGGGTCCGCACCACCTCTGTTTTTGTTCTTTCAATTTTATTTGTCCTTCACCCGATTCTGTGGCCTCTACGACGACTGGCTAGCAAAGGGCTTTCCGTTGATACCTTACGGGCCGCCAGACGCATCCCGGTTCAAAAGTTACGACCGTTTGAAGCCGGTGACGACGTGGGGGAGGTATTATAAAACAAATGATCGCGCACATTGTGGCAGGTGCGATCATACCACCACTAATGCACCGGATCCCATTAGAACTCTGCAGTTAAGCGTGCTTGGGCGAGAGTAGTACTGGGATGGGTGACCTCCTGGGAAGTCCTCGTGTTGCACCTCTTTTTTGCTACTTTCCCGGGTCCGCACCACCTCTGTTTTTGTTCTTTCAATTTTATTTGTCCCTCACCTGATTCTGTGGCCTCGACGTCGACAGGCTCGCAAAGGGCTTTCCGTTGATACCTTACGGGCCGCGAGACGCATCGCGGTTCAAAAGTTACGGCCGTCTGAAGCTCGCGACGGCGTGGGGGAGGTATCATAAAACAAATGATCGCGCACATTGTGGCAGGTGCGATCATACCAGCACTAATGCACCGGATCCCATCAGAACTCCGCAGTTAAGCGTGCTTGGGCGAGAGTAGTACTGGGATGGGTGACCTCCTGGG
This sequence comes from Clitoria ternatea, assembly GCA_037962975.1. Lineage (NCBI taxonomy): Eukaryota > Viridiplantae > Streptophyta > Magnoliopsida > Fabales > Fabaceae > Clitoria > Clitoria ternatea. Next base: position 35,158,888 of record CM075670.1, read on the forward strand.
AAGTCCTCGTGTTGCACCTCTTTTTTGCTACTTTCCTGGGTCCGCACCACCTCTGTTTTTGTTCTTTCAATTTTATTTGTCCCTCACCTGATTCTGTGGCCTCGACGTGACGGGCTCGCAAAGGGCTTTCCGTTGATACCTTACGGGCCGCGAGACGCATCCCGGTTCAAAAGTTACGGCCGTTTGAAGCTGGCGACGGCGTGGGGGAGGTATCATAAAACAAATGATCGCGCACATTGTGGCAGGTGCGATCATACCACCACTAATGCACCGGATCCCATCAGAACTCCGCAGTTAAGCGTGCTTGGGTGAGAGTAGTACTGGGATGGGTGACCTCCTGGGAAGTCCTCGTGTTGCACCTCTTTATTGCTACTTTCCCGGGTCCGCACCACCTCTGTTTTTGTTCTTTCAATTTTATTCGTCCCTCACCTGATTCTGTGGCCTCGACGTCGACGGGCTCGCAAAGGGCTTTTCGTTGATACCTTACGGGCCTAGAGACGAATCCCGGTTCAAAAGTTACGGCCGTTTGAAGCTGGCGACGGCGTGGGGGAGGTATCATAAAACAAATGATCGCGCATATTGTGGCAGGTGCGATCATACCAGCACTAATGCACTGGATCCCATCAGAACTCCGCAGTTAAGCGTGCTTGGGCGAGAGTAGTACTGGGATGGGTGACCTCCTGGGAAGTCCTCGTGTTGCAACTCTTTTTTGCTACTTTCCCGGGTCCGCACCACCTCTGTTTTTGTTCTTTTAATTTTATTTGTCCTTCACCCGATTCTGTGGCCTCGACGACGACTAGCTAGCAAAGGGCTTTTCGTTGATACCTTACGGACCGCGAGACGCATCCCGGTTCAAAAGTTACGACCGTTTGAAGCTGGCGACGGCGTGGGGGAGGTATCATAAAACAAATGATCGCGTACATTGTGGCAGGTGCGATCATACCACCACTAATGCACCGGATCCCATTATAACTCCGCAGTTAAGCGTGCTTGGGCAAGAGTAGTACTGGGATGGGTGACCTCCTGGGAAGTCCTCGAGTTGCACCTTTTTTTTGTTACTTTCCTGGGTCCGTACCACCTCTGTTTTTGTTCTTTCAATTTTATTTGTCCCTCACCTGATTCTGTGGCCTCGACGTCGACGGTCTCGCAAAGGGCTTTCCGTTGATACCTTACGGGCCTAGAGACGCATCCTGGTTCAAAAGTTACGGCCGTTTGAAGCTGGCGACGGCGTGGGGGAGGTATCATAAAACAAATGATCGCGCACATTGTGGCAGGTGCGATCATACCAGCGCTATTGCACCGGATCCCATCAGAACTCCGCAGTTAAGCGTGCTTGGGCGAGAGTAGTACTGGGATGGGTGACCTCCTGGGAAGTCCTCGTGTTGCACCTCTTTTTTGCTACTTTCCCGGGTCCGCACCACCTTTGTTTTTGTTCTTTCAATTTTATTTGTCCCTCACCTGATTCTGTGGCCTCGACGTCGATGGGCTCGCAAAGGGCTTTCCGTTGATACCTTACGGGCCGCGAGACGCATCCCGGTTCAAAAGTTACGGCCGTTTGAAGCTGGCGACGACGTGGGGGAGGTATCATAAAACAAATGATCGCGCACATTGTGGCAGGTGCGATCATACCAGCACTAAGCATTGGATCCCATCAGAACTCCGCAGTTAAGCGTGCTTGGGTGAGAGTAGTACTGGGATGGGTGACCTCCTGGGAAGTCCTCGTGTTGCACCTATTTTTTGCTACTTTCCCGGGTCTGCACCACCTCTATTTTTGTTCTTTCAATTTTATTTGTCCCTCATCTGATTCTGTGGCCTCGACGTCGATGGGCTCGCAAAGGGCTTTCCGTTGATACCATACGGGCCGCGAGACGCATCCCGGTTCAAAAGTTACGGCCGTTTGAAGCTGGCGACGGCGTGGGGGAGGTATCATAAAACAAATGATCGCGCACATTGTGGCAGGTGCGATCATACCACCACTAATGCACCGGATCCCATCAGAACTTTGCAGTTAAGCGTGCTCGGGCGAGAGTAGTACTGGGATGGGTGACCTCCTGGGAAGTCCTCGTGTTGCACCTCTTTTTTGCTACTTTCCCGGGTCCGCACCACCTCTGTTTTTGTTCTTTCAATTTTATTTGTCCCTCACCTGATTCTGTGGCCTCGACGTCGACGGGCTCACAAAGGGCTTTCCGTTGATACCTTACGGGCCGCGAGACGCATCCCGGTTCAAAAGTTGCGGCCGTTTGAAGCTGGCGACGGCGTGGGGGAGGTATCATAAAACAAATGATCACGCACATTGTGGCAGGTGCGATCATACCACCACTAATGCACCGGATCCCATCAGAACTCCACAGTTAAGCGTGCTTGGGCGAGAGTAGTACTGGGATGGGTGACCTCCTGGGAAGTCCTTATGTTGCACCTCTTTTTTGCTACTTTCCCGGGTCCGCACCACCTCTGTTTTTGTTCTTTCAATTTTATTTGTCCTTCACCCGATTCTATGGCCTCGACAACGACTGGCTAGCAAAGGGCTTTCCGTTGATACTTTACGGGCCGCGAGACGCATCCCGGTTCAAAAGTTACGACCGTTTGAAGCCGGTGACGGCGTGGGGGAGGTATCATAAAACAAATGATCGCGCACATTGTGGCAGGTGCGATCATACCACCACTAATGCACCGGATCCCATCAGAACTCTGCAGTTAAGCGTGCTTGGGCGAGAGTAGTACTGGGATGGGTGACCTCCTGGGAAGTCCTCGTGTTGCACCTCTTTTTTGCTACTTTCCCGGGTCCGCACCACCTTTGCTTTTGTTCTTTCAATTTTATTTGTCCCTCACCTGATTCTGTGGCCTCGATGTCGACAGGCTTGCAAAGGGCTTTCCGTTGATACCTTACGGGCCGCGAGACGCATCGCGGTTCAAAAGTTACGGCCGTCTGAAGCTCGCGACGGCGTGGGGGAGGTATCATAAAACAAATGATCGCGCACATTGTGGCAGGTGCGATCATACCAGCACTAATGCACCGGATCCCATCAGAACTCCGCAGTTAAGCGTGCTTGGGCGAGAGTAGTACTGGGATGGGTGACCTCCTGGGAAGTCCTCGTGTTGCACCTCTTTTTTGCTACTTTCCTGGGTCCGCACCACCTCTGTTTTTGTTCTTTCAATTTTATTTGTCCCTCACCTGATTCTGTGGCCTCGACGTGACGGGCTCGCAAAGGGCTTTCCGTTGATACCTTACGGGCCGCGAGACGCATCCCAGTTCAAAAGTTACGGCCGTTTGAAGCTGGCGACGGCGTGGGGGAGGTATCATAAAACAAATGATCGCGCACATTGTGGCAGGTGCGATCATACCACCACTAATGCACCGGATCCCATCAGAACTCCGCAGTTAAGCGTGCTTGGGCGAGAGTAGTACTGGGATGGGTGACCTCCTGGGAAGTCCTCGTGTTGCACCTCTTTATTGCTACTTTCCTGGGCTCGCACCACCTCTATTTTTGTTCTTTCAATTTTATTCGTCCCTCACCTGATTCTGTGGCCTCGACGTCGACGGGCTCGCAAAGGGCTTTTCGTTGATACCTTACGGGCCTAGAGACGAATCCCGGTTCAAAAGTTACGGCCGTTTGAAGCTGGCGACGGCGTGGGGGAGGTATCATAAAACAAATGATCGCGCATGTTGTGGCAGGTGCGATCATACCAGCACTAATGCATTGGATCCCATCAGAACTCCGCAGTTAAGCGTGCTTGGGCGAGAGTAGTATTGGGATGGGTGACCTCCTGGGAAGTCCTCGTGTTGCAACTCTTTTTTGCTACTTTCCCGGGTCCGCACCACCTCTGTTTTTGTTCTTTCAATTTTATTTGTCCTTCACCCGATTCTGTGGCCTCGACGACGACTAGCTAGCAAAGGGCTTTTCGTTGATACCTTACGGGCCGCGAGACGCATCCCGGTTCAAAAGTTACGACCGTTTGAAGCTGGCGACGGCGTGGGGGAGGTATCATAAAACAAATGATCGCGCATATTGTGGCAGGTGCGATCATACCAGCACTAATGCATCGGATCCCATCAGAACTCCGCAGTTAAGCGTGCTTGGGCGAGAGTAGTACTGGGATGGGTGACCTCCTGGGAAGTCCTCGTGTTGCACCTCTTTTTTGCTACTTTCCCGGGTCTGCACCACCTTTGTTTTTGTTCTTTCAATTTTATTTGTCCCTCACCTGATTCTGTGGCCTCGACGTCGATGGGCTCGCAAAGGGCTTTCCGTTGATACCTTACGGGCCGCGAGACGAATCCCGGTTCAAAAGTTACGGCCGTTTGAAGCTGGCGACGGCGTGGGGGAGGTATCATAAAACAAATGATCGCGCACATTGTGGCAGGTGCGATCATACCACCACTAATGCACCGGATCCCATCAGAACTTTGGAGTCAAGCGTGCTTGGGCGAGAGTAGTACTGGGATGGGTGACCTCCTGGGAAGTCCTCGTGTTGCACCTCTTTTTTGCTACTTTCCCGGGTCCGCACCACCTCTGTTTTTGTTCTTTCAATTTTATTTGTCCTTCACCCGATTCGGTGGCCTCGACAACGACTGGCTAGCAAAGGGCTTTCCGTTGATACCTTACGGGCCGCGAGACGCATCCCGGTTCAAAAGTTACGGCCGTTTGAAGCTGGCGACGGCGTGGGGGAGGTATCATAAAACAAATGATCGCGCACATTGTGGCAGGTGCGATCATACCACCACTAATGCATCGGATCCCATCAGAACTCCACAGTTAAGCGTGCTTGGGTGAGAGTAGTACTCGGATGGGTGACCTCCTGGGAAGTCCTCGTGTTGCACCTCTTTTTTGCTACTTTCCCGGGTCCGTACCATCTCTATTTTTGTTCTTTCAATTTTATTTGTCCTTCACCCGATTCTGTGGCCTCGACGACGACTGCCTAGCAAAAGGCTTTCCGTTGATACCTTACGGGCCGCGAGACGCATCCCGGTTCAAAAGTTACGACCGTTTGAAGCTGGCGACGGCGTGGGGGAGGTATCATAAAACAAATGATCGCGCACATTGTGGCAGGTGCGATCATACCACCACTAATGCACCGGATCCCATCAGAACTTTGCAGTTAAGCGTGCTTTGGCGAGAGTAGTACTGGGATGGGTGACCTTCTGGGAAGTCCTCGTGTTGCACCTCTTTTTTGCTGCTTTCCCGGGTCCGCACCACCTCTGTTTTTGTTCTTTTAATTTTATTTGTCCCTCACCTGATTCTGTGGCCTCGACGTCGACGGGCTCGCAAAGGGCTTTCCGTTGATACCTTACGGGCCGCGAGACGCATCCCGGTTAAAAAGTTACGGCCGTTTAAAGCTGGCGACGGCGTGGGGGAGGTATCATAAAACAAATGATCGCGCACATTGTGGCAGGTGCGATCATACCAGCACTAATGCACCGGATCCCATCAGTACTCCGCAGTTAAGCGTGCTTGGGCGAGAGTAGTACTGGGATGGGTGACCTCCTGGGAAGTCCTCGTGTTACACCTCTTTTTTGCTACTTTCCCGGGTCCGCACCACCTCTGTTTTTGTTCTCTCAATTTTATTTGTCCCTCACCTGATTCTGTGGCCTCGACGTCGACGGGCTCGCAAAGGGCTTTCCGTTGATACCTTACGGGCCGCGAGACGCATCCCGGTTCAAAAGTTATGGCCGTTTGAAGCTGGCGACGGCGTGGGGGAGGTATCATAAAACAAATGATCGCGCACATTGTGGCAGGTGCGATCATACCACCACTAATGCACCGGATCCCATCAGAACTCTGCAGTTAAGCGTGCTTTGGCGAGAGTAGTACTGGGATGGGTGACCTCCTGGGAAGTCCTTGTGTTGCACCTCTTTTTTGCTACTTTCCCGGGTCCGCACCACCTCTGTTTTTGTTCTTTCAATTTTATTTGTCCCTCACCTGATTCTGTGGCCTCGACGTCGACGGGCTCGCAAAGGGCTTTCCGTTGATACCTTACGGGCCGCGAGACGCATCCCGGTTCAAAAGTTACGGCCGTTTAAAGCTGGCGATGGCGTGGGGGAGGTATCATAAAACAAATGATCGCGCACATTGTGGCAGGTGCGATCATACCAGCACTAATGCACCGAATCCCATCAGAACTCCACAGTTAAGCGTGCTTGGGCGAGAGTAGTACTGGGATGGGTGACCTCTTGGGAAGTCCTCGTGTTGCACCTCTTTATTGCTACTTTCCCGGGTCCGCACCACCTCTGTTTTTGTTCTTTCAATTTTATTCGTCCCTCACCTGATTCTGTGGCCTCGACGTCGACGGGCTCGCAAAGGGCTTTTCGTTGATACCTTACGGGCCGCGAGACGAATCCCGGTTCAAAAGTTACGGCCGTTTGAAGCTGGCGACGGCGTGGGGGAGGTATCATAAAACAAATGATCGCGCATATTGTGGCAGGTGCGATCATACCAGCACTAATGCATCGGATCCCATCAGAATTCCGCAGTTAAGCGTGCTTGGGCGAGAGTAGTACTGGGATGGGTGACCTCCTGGGAAGTCCTCGTGTTGCACCTTTTTTTTGCTACTTTCCCGGGTCCGCACCACCTCTGTTTTTGTTCTTTCAATTTTATTTATCCCTCACCTGATTCTGTGGCCTCGACGTCGACGGGCTCGCAAAGGGCTTTCCGTTGATACCTTACGGGCCGCGAGACACATCCCGGTTCAAAAGTTACGGCCGTTTGAAGCTCGCGACGGCGTGGGGGAGGTATCATAAAACAAATGATCGCGCACATTGTGCCAGGTGCGATCATACCAGCACTAATGCACCGGATCCCATCAGAACTCCGCAGTTAAGCGTGCTTGGGCGAGAGTAGTACTGGGATGGGTGACCTCCTGGGAAGTCCTCGTGTTGCACCTCTTTTTTGCTACTTTCCCGGGTCCGCACCACCTCTGTTTTTGTTCTTTCAATTTTATTTGTCCTTCACCCGATTTTGTGGCCTCGACGACGACTGGCTAGCAAAGGGCTTTTCGTTGATACCTTACGGGCCGCGAGACGCATCCCGGTTCAAAAGTTACGACCGTTTGAAGCTGGCGACGGCGTGGGGGAGTTATCATAAAACAAATGATCGCGTACATTGTGGCAGGTGCGATCATACCACCACTAATGCACCGGATCCCATTAGAACTCCGCAGTCAAGCGTGCTTGGGCAAGAGTAGTACTGGGATGGGTGACCTCCTGGGAAGTCCTCGAGTTGCACCTCTTTTTTGCTACTTTCCCGGGTCTGTACCACCTCTGTTTTTGTTCTTTAAATTTTATTTGTCCCTCACCTGATTCTGTGGCCTCGACGTCGACGGGCTCGCAAAGGGCTTTCCGTTGATACCTTACGGGCCTAGAGACGCATCCCGGTTCAAAAGTTACGGCCGTTTGAAGCTGGCGACGGCGTGGGGGAGGTATCATAAAACAAATGATCGCGCACATTGTGGCAGGTGCGATCATACCAGCACTAATGCACCGGATCCCATCAGAACTCCGCAGTTAAGCGTGCTTGGGCGAGAGTAGTACTGGGATGGGTGACCTCCTGGGAAGTCCTCGTGTTGCACCTCTTTTTTGCTACTTTCCCGGGTCCGCACCACCTTTGTTTTTGTTCTTTCAATTTTATTTGTCCCTCACCTGATTCTGTGGCCTCGACGTCGATGGGCTCGCAAAGGGCTTTCCGTTGATACCTTACGGGCCGCGAGACGCATCCCGGTTCAAAAGTTACGGCCGTTTGAAGTTGGCGACGGCGTGGGGGAGGTATCATAAAACAAATGATCGCGCACATTGTGGCAGGTGCGATCATACCACCACTAATGCACCGGATCCCATCAGAACTTTGCAGTTAAGCGTGCTTGGGGGAGAGTAGTACTGGGATGGGTGACCTCCTTGGAAGTCCTCGTGTTGCACCTCTTTTTTGCTACTTTCCCGGGTCCGCACCACCTCTGTTTTTGTTCTTTCAATTTTATTTGTCCCTCATCTGATTCTGTGGCCTCGACGTCGATGGGCTCGCAAAGGGCTTTCCGTTGATACCTTACGGGCCGCGAGACGCATCCCGGTTCAAAAGTTACGGCCGTTTGAACCTGGCGACGGCGTGGGGGAGGTATCATAAAACAAATGATCGTGCATATTGTGGCAGGTGCGATCATACCACCACTAATGCACCGGATCCCATCAGAACTTTGCAGTTAAGCGTGCTTGGGCGAGAGTAGTACTGGGATGGGTGACCTCCTGGGAAGTCCTCGTGTTGCACCTCTTTTTTGCTACTTTCCCGGGTCCGCACCACCTTTGTTTTTGTTCTTTCAATTTTATTTGTCCCTCACCTGATTCTGTGGCCTCGACGTCGACGGGCTCGCAAAGGGCTTTCCGTTGATACCTTACGGGCCGCGAGACGCATCCCGGTTCAAAAGTTACTGCCGTTTGAAGCTGGCGACGGCGTGGGGGAGGTATCATAAAACAAATGATCGCGCACATTGTGGTAGGTGTGATCATACCACCACTAATGCACCGGATCCCATCAGAACTCCGCAGTTAAGCGTGCTTGGGCGAGAGTAGTACTGGGATGGGTGACCTCCTGGGAAGTCCTCGTGTTGCACCTCTTTATTGCTACTTTCCCGGGTCCGCACCACCTCTGTTTTTGTTCTTTCAATTTTATTCGTCCCTCACCTGATTCTGTGGCCTCGACGTCGACGGGCTCGCAAAGGGCTTTTCGTTGATACCTTACGGGCCTAGAGACGAATCCCGGTTCAAAAGTTACGGCCGTTTGAAGCTGGCGACGGCGTGGGGGAGGTATCATAAAACAAATGATCGCGCATATTGTGGCAGGTGCGATCATACCAGCACTAATGCACTGGATCCCATCAAAACTCCGCAGTTAAGCGTGCTTGGGCGAGAGTAGTACTGGGATGGGTGACCTCCTGGGAAGTCCTCGTGTTGCAACTCTTTTTTGCTACTTTCCCTGGTCCGCACCACCTCTGTTTTTGTTCTTTCAATTTTATTTGTCCTTCACCCGATTCTGTGGCCTCGACGACGACTGGCTAGCAAAGGGCTTTTCGTTGATACCTTACGGGCCGCGAGACGCATCCCGGTTCAAAAGTTACGACCGTTTGAAGCTGGCGACGGCGTGGGGGAGGTATCATAAAACAAATGATCGCGTACATTGTGGCAGGTGCGATCATACCACCACTAATGCACCGGATCCCATTAGAACTCCGCAGTTAAGCGTGCTTGGGTAAGAGTAGTACTGGGATGGGTAACCTCCTGGGAAGTCCCCGAGTTGCACCTCTTTTTTGCTACTTTCCCGGGTCCGTACCACCTCTGTTTTTGTTCTTTCAATTTTATTTGTCCCTCACCTGATTCTGTGGCCTCGACGTCGACGGGCTCGCAAAGGGCTTTCCGTTGATACCTTACGGGCCTAGAGACGCATCCCGGTTCAAAAGTTACGGCCGTTTGAAGCTGGCGACGGCGTGGGGGAGGTATCATAAAACAAATGATCGCGCACATTGTAGCAGGTGCGATCATACCAGCACTAATGCACCGGATCCCATCAGAACTCCGCAGTTAAGCGTGCTTGGGCGAGAGTAGTACTGGGATGGGTGACCTCCTGTGAAGTCCTCGTGTTGCACCTCCTGTTTGCTACTTTCCCGGGTTCGCACCACCTTTGTTTTTGTTCTTTCAATTTTATTTGTCCCTCACCTCATTCTGTGGCCTCGACGTCGATGGGCTCGCAAAGGGCTTTCCGTTGATACCTTACGGGCCGCGAGACGCATCCCGGTTCAAAAGTTACGGCCGTTTGAAGTTGGCGACGGCGTGGGGGAGGTATCATAAAACAAATGATCGCGCACATTGTGGCAGGTGCGATCATACCACCACTAATGCACCGGATCCCATCAGAACTGTGCAGTTAAGCGTGCTTGGGCGAGAGTAGTACTGGGATGGGTGACCTCCTGGGAAGTCCTCGTGTTGCACCTCTTTTTTGCTACTTTCCCGGGTCCGCACCACCTCTGTTTTTGTTCTTTCAATTTTATTTGTCCTTCACCCGATTCTGTGGCCTCGACGACGACTGGCTAGCAAAGGGCTTTCCGTTGATACCTTACGGGCCGCGAGACGCATCCCGGTTCAAAAGTTACGACCGTTTGAAGCTGGTGACGGCGTGGGGGAGGTATCATAAAACAAATGATCGCGCACATTGTGGCAGGTGCGATCATACCACCACTAATGCACCGGATCCCATGAGAACTCTGCAGTTAAGGGTGCTTGGGCGAGAGTAGTACTGGGATGGGTGACCTCCTGGGAAGTCCTCGTGTTGCACCTCTTTTTTGCTACTTTCCCGGGTCCGCACCACCTCTGTTTTTGTTCTTTCAATTTTATTTGTCCCTCATCTGATTCTGTGGCCTCGACGTCGATGGGCTCGCAAAGGGCTTTCCGTTGATACCTTACGGGCCGCGAGACGCATCCCGGTTCAAAAGTTACGGCCGTTTGAAGCTGGCGACGGCGTGGGGGAGGTATCATAAAACAAATGATCGCGCATATTGTGGCAGGTGCGATCATACCACCACTAATGCACCGGATCCCATCAGAACTTTGCAGTTAAGCGTGCTTGGGCGAGAGTAGTACTGGGATGGGTGACCTCCTGGGAAGTCCTCGTGTTGCACCTCTTTTTTGCTACTTTCCCGGGTCCGCACCACCTTTGTTTTTGTTCTTTCAATTTTATTTGTCCCTCACCTGATTCTGTGGCCTCGACGTCGACGGGCTCGCAAAGGGCTTTCCGTTGATACCTTACAGGCCGCGAGACGCATCCCGGTTCAAAAGTTACTGCCGTTTGAAGCTGGCGACGGCGTGGGGGAGGTATCATAAAACAAATGATCGCGCACATTGTGGTAGGTGTGATCATACCACCACTAATGCACCAGATCCCATCAGAACTCCGCAGTTAAGCGTGCTTGGGCGAGAGTAGTACTGGGATGGGTGACCTCCTAGGAAGTCCTCGTGTTGCAACTCTTTTTTGCTACTTTCCCGGGTCCACACCACCTTTGTTTTTGTTCTTTCAATTTTATTTGTCCTTCACCCGATTCTGTGGCCTCGACGACGACTGGCTCGCAAAGGGCTTTCCGTTGATACCTTACGGGCCGCGAGACGCATCCCGGTTCAAAAGTTACGACCGTTTGAAGCTGGCGACGGCGTGGGGGAGGTATCATAAAACAAATGATCGCCTACATTGTGGCAGGTGCGATCATACCACCACTAATGCACCGGATCCCATTAGAACTCCGCAGTTAAGCGTGCTTGGGCAAGAGTAGTACTGGGATGGGTGACCTCCTGGGAAGTCCCCGAGTTGCACCTCTTTTTTGCTACTTTCCCGGGTCCGTACCACCTCTGTTTTTGTTCTTTCAATTTTATTTGTCCCTCACCTGATTCTGTGGCCTCGACATCGACGGGCTCGCAAAGGGCTTTCCGTTGATACCTTACGGGCCGCGAGACGCATCCCGGTTCAAAAGTTACGGCCGTTTGAAGCTGGCGACGGCGTGGGGGAGGTATCATAAAACAAATGATCGCGCACATTGTGGCAAGTGCGATCATACCACCACTAATGCACCGGATCCCATCAGAACTCTGCAGTTAAGCGTGCTTTGGCGAGAGTAGTACTGGGATGGGTGACCTCCTGGGAAGTCCTCGTGTTGCACCTTTTTTTTGCTACTTTCCCGGGTCCGCACCACCTCTGTTTTTGTTCTTTCAATTTTATTTGTCCTTCACCCGATTCTGTGGCCTCGACGACGACTGGCTAGCAAAGGGCTTTCCGTTGATACCTTACGGGCCGCGAGACGCATCCCGGTTCAAAAGTTACGACCGTTTGAAGCTGGCGACGGCGTGGGGGAGGTATCATAAAACAAATGATCGCGCACATTGTGGCAGGTGCGATCATACCACCACTAATGCACCGGATCCCATCAGAACTCTGCAGTTAAACGTGCTTTGGCGAGAGTAGTACTGGGATGGGTGACCTCCTGGGAAGTCCTCGTGTTGCACCTCTTTTTTGCTACTTTCCCGGGTCTGCACCACCTCTGTTTTTGTTCTTTCAATTTTATTTGTCCCTCACCTGATTCTGTGGCCTCGACGTCGACGGGCTCGCAAAGGGCTTTTCGTTGATACCTTACGGGCCGCGAGACGCATCCCGGTTCAAAAGTTACGGCCGTTTGAAGCTGGCGACGGCGTGGGGGAGGTATCATAAAACAAATGATCGCGCACATTGTGGTAGGTGTGATCATACCACCACTAATGCACCGGATCCCATCAGAACTCCGCAGTTAAGCGCGCTTGGGCGAGAGTAGTACTGGGATGGGTGACCTCCTGGGAAGTCCTCATGTTGCACCTCTTTTTTGCTACTTTCCCGGGTCCGCACCACCTCTGTTTTTGTTCTTTCAATGTTATTTGTCGTTCACCCGATTCTGTGGCCTCGACGACGACTGGCTAGCAAAGGGCTTTCTGTTGATACCTTACGGGCCGCGAGACGCATCCCGGTTCAAAAGTTACGACCGTTTGAAGTCGGTGACGGCGTGGGGAAGGTATCATAAAACAAATGATCGCGCACATTGTGGCAGGGGCGATCATACCACCACTAATGCACCGGATCCCATCAGAACTCTGCAGTTAAGCGTGCTTGGGCGAGAGTAGTACTGGGATGGGTGACCTCCTGGGAAGTCCTCGTGTTGTACCTCTTTTTTGCTACTTTCCCGGGTCCGCACCACCTCTGTTTTTGTTCTTTCAATTTTATTTGTCCCTCACCTGATTCTGTGGCCTCGACGTCGACGGGCTCACAAAGGGCTTTCCGTTGATACCTTACGGGCCGCGAGACGCATCCCGGTTCAAAAGTTACGGCCGTTAGAAGCTGGCGACGGCGTGGGGGAGGTATCATAAAACAAATGATCGCGCACATTGTGGCAGGTGCGATCATACCAGCACTAATGCACCGGATCCCATCAGAACTCCGCAGTTAAGCGTGCTTGGGCGAGAGTAGTACTGGGATGGGTGACCTCCTGGGAAGTCCTCGTGTTGCACCTCTTTTTTGCTACTTTCCCGGGTCCGCACCACCTTTGTTTTTGTTCTTTCAATTTTATTTGTCCCTCACCTGATTCTGTGGCCTCGACGTCGATGGGCTCGCAAAGGGCTTTCCGTTGATACCTTACGGGCCGCGAGACGCATCCCGGTTCAAAAGTTACGGCCATTTGAAGCTGGCGACGGCGTGGGGGAGGTATCATAAAACAAATGATCGCGCACATTGTGGCAGGTGCGATCATACCACCACTAATGCACCGGATCCCATCAGAACTTTGCAGTCAAGCGTGCTTGGGCGAGAGTAGTACTGGGATGGGTGACCTCCTGGGAAGTCCTCGTGTTGCACCTCTTTTTTGCTACTTTCCCGGGTCCGCACCACCTCTGTTTTTGTTCTTTCAATTTTATTTGTCCTTCACCCGATTCTGTGGCCTCGACGACGACTGGCTAGCAAAGGGCTTTCCGTTGATACCTTACGGGCCGCGAGACGCATCCCGGTTCAAAAGTTACGGCCGTTTGAAGCTGGCGACGGCGTGGGGGAGGTATCATAAAACAAATGATCGCGCACATTGTGGCAGGTGCGATCATACCACCACTAATGCATCCGATCCCATCAGAACTCCACAGTTAAGCGTGCTTGGGTGAGAGTAGTACTCGGATGGGTGACCTCCTGGGAAGTCCTCCTGTTGCACCTCTTTTTTGCTACTTTCCCGGGTCCGTACCATCTCTATTTTTGTTCTTTCAATTTTATTTGTCCTTCACCCGATTCTGTGGCCTCGACGACGACTGGCTAGCAAAGGGCTTTCCGTTGATACCTTACGGGCCGCGAGACGCATCCCGGTTCAAAAGTTACGACCGTTTGAAGCTGGCGACGGCGTGGGGGAGGTATCATAAAACAAATGATCGCGCACATTGTGGCAGGTGCGATCATACCACCACTAATGCACCGGATCCCATCAGAACTATGCAGTTAAGCGTGCTTTGGCGAGAGTAGTACTGGGATGGGTGACCTTCTGGGAAGTCCTCGTGTTGCACCTCTTTTTTGCTACTTTCCCGGGTCCGCACCACCTCTGTTTTTGTTCTTTCAATTTTATTTGTCCCTCACCTGATTCTATGGCCTCGACGTCGACGGGCTCGCAAAGGGCTTTCCGTTGATACCTTACGGGCCGCGAGACGCATCCCGGTTGAAAAGTTACGGCCGTTTAAAGCTGGCGACGGCGTGGGGGAGGTATCATAAAACAAATGATCGCGCACATTGTGGCAGGTGCGATCATACCAGCACTAATGCACCGGATCCCATCAGAACTCTGCAGTTAAGCGTGCTTGGGCGAGAGTAGTACTGGGATGGGTGACCTCTTGGGAAGTCCTCGTGTTGCACCTCTTTTTTGCTACTTTCCCGGGTCCGTACCACCTCTGTTTTTGTTCTTTCAATTTTATTTGTCCCTCACCTGATTCTGTGGCCTCGACGTCGACGGGCTCGCAAAGGGCTTTCTGTTGATACCTTACGGGCCGCGAGACGCATCCCGGTTCAAAAGTTACGGCCGTTTAAAGCTGGCGACGGCGTGGGGGAGGTATCATAAAACAAATGATCGCGCACATTGTGGCAGGTGCGATCATACCAGCACTAATGCACCGGATCCCATCAGAACTCCGCAGTGAAGCGTGCTTGGGCGAGAGTAGTACTGGGATGGGTGACCTCCTGGGAAGTCCTCGTGTTGCACCTCTTTTTTGCTACTTTCCCGGGTCCGCACCACCTCTGTTTCTGTTCTTTCAATTTTATTTGTCCTTCACCCGATTCTGTGGCCTCGACGACGACTGCCTAGCAAAGGGCTTTCCGTTGATACCTTACGGGCCGCGAGACGCATCCCGGTTCAAAAGTTACGACCGTTTGAAGCTGGCGACGGCGTGGGGGAGGTATCATAAAACAAATGATCGCGCACATTGTGGCAAGTGCGATCATACCACCACTAATGCACCGGATCCCATCAGAACTCTGCAGTTAAGCGTGCTTTGGCGAGAGTAGTACTGGGATGGGTGACCTCCTGGGAAGTCCTCGTGTTGCACCTTTTTTTTGCTACTTTCCCGGGTCCGCACCACCTCTGTTTTTGTTCTTTCAATTTTATTTGTCCTTCACCCGATTCTGTGGCCTCGACGACGACTGGCTAGCAAAGGGCTTTCCGTTGATACCTTACGGGCCGCGAGACGCATCCCAGTTCAAAAGTTACGACCGTTTGAAGCTGGCGACGGCGTGGGGGAGGTATCATAAAACAAATGATCGCGCACATTGTGGCAGGTGCGATCATACCACCACTAATGCACCGGATCCCATCAGAACTCTGCAGTTAAACGTGCTTTGGCGAGAGTAGTACTGGGATGGGTGACCTCCTGGGAAGTCCTCGTGTTGCACCTCTTTTTTGCTACTTTCCCGGGTCTGCACCACCTCTGTTTTTGTTCTTTCAATTTTATTTGTCCCTCACCTGATTCTGTGGCCTCGACGTCGACGGGCTCGCAAAGGGCTTTTCGTTGATACCTTACGGGCCGCGAGACGCATCCCGGTTCAAAAGTTACGGCCGTTTGAAGCTGGCGACGGCGTGGGGGAGGTATCATAAAACAAATGATCGCGCACATTGTGGTAGGTGTGATCATACCACCACTAATGCACCGGATCCCATCAGAACTCCGCAGTTAAGCGCGCTTGGGCGAGAGTAGTACTGGGATGGGTGACCTCCTGGGAAGTCCTCATGTTGCACCTCTTTTTTGCTACTTTCCCGGGTCCGCACCACCTCTGTTTTTGTTCTTTCAATGTTATTTGTCGTTCACCCGATTCTGTGGCCTCGACGACGACTGGCTAGCAAAGGGCTTTCTGTTGATACCTTACGGGCCGCGAGACGCATCCCGGTTCAAAAGTTACGACCGTTTGAAGCTGGTGATGGCGTGGGGGAGGTATCATAAAACAAATGATCGCGCACATTGTGGCAGGTGCGATCATACCACCACTAATGCACTGGATCCCATCAGAACTCTGCAGTTAAGCGTGCTTGGGCGAGAGTAGTACTGGGATGGGTGACCTCCTGGGAAGTCCTCGTGTTGCACCTCTTTTTTGCTACTTTCCTGGGTCCGCACCACCTCTGTTTTTGTTCTTTCAATTTTATTTGTCCCTCACCTGATTCTGTGGCCTCGACGTCGACGGGCTCGCAAAGGGCTTTCCGTTGATACCTTACGGGCCGTGAGACGCATCCCGGTTCAAAAGTTACGGCCGTTTGAAGCTGGCGACGGCGTGGGGGAGGTATCATAAAACAAATGATCGCGCACATTGTGGCAGGTGCGATCATACCACCACTAATGCACCGGATCCCATCAGAACTTTGCAGTCAAGCGTGCTTGGGCGAGAGTAGTACTGGGATGGGTGACCTCCTGGCAACTCCTCGTGTTGCACCTCTTTTTTGCTACTTTCCCAGGTCCGCACCACCTCTGTTTTTGTTCTTTCAATTTTATTTGTCCTTCACCCGATTCTGTGGCCTCGACGACGACTGGCTAGCAAAGGGCTTTCCGTTGATACCTTACGGGCCGCGAGACGCATCCCGGTTCAAAAGTTACGACCGTTTGAAGCTGGCGACGGCGTGGGGGAGGTATCATAAAACAAATGATCGCGCACATTGTGGCAGGTGCGATCATACCACCACTAATGCATCGGATCCCATCAGAACTCCACAGTTAAGCGTGCTTGGGTGAGAGTAGTACTCGGATGGGTGACCTCCTGGGAAGCCCTCGTGTTGCACCTCTTTTTTGCTACTTTCCCGGGTCCGTACCATCACTATTTTTGTTCTTTCAATTTTATTTGTCCTTCACCCGATTCTGTGTCCTCGACGACGACTGGCTAGCAAAGGGCTTTCCGTTGATACCTTACGGGCCGCGAGACGCATCCCGGTTCAAAAGTTACGACCGTTTGAAGCTGGCGACGGCGTGGGGGAGGTATCATAAAACAAATGATCGCGGACATTGTGGCAGGTGTGATCATACCACCACTAATGCACCGGATCCCATCAGAACTCTGCAGTTAAGCGTGCTTTGGCGAGAGTAGTACTGGGATGGGTGACCTCCTGGGAAGTCCTCGTGTTGCACCTCTTTTTTGCTACTTTCCCGGGTCCGCACCACCTCTGTTTTTGTTCTTTCAATTTTTTTTGTCCCTCACCTGATTCTGTGGCCTCGACGTCGATGGGCTCGCAAAGGGCTTTCCGTTGATACCTTACGGGCCGCGAGACGCATCCCGGTTCAAAAGTTACGGCCGTTTGAAGCTGGCGACGGCGTGGGGGAGGTATCATAAAACAAATGATCGCGCACATTGTGGCAGGTGCGATCATACCACCACTAATGCACCGGATCCCATCAGAACTTTGCAGTCAAGCGTGCTTGGGCAAGAGTAGTACTGGGATGGGTGACCTCCTGGGAAGTCCTCGTGTTGCACCTCTTTTTTGCTACTTTCCCGGGTCCGCACCACCTCTGTTTTTGTTCTTTCAATTTTATTTGTCCTTCACCCGATTCTGTGGCCTCGACGACGACTGGCTAGCAAAGGGCTTTCCGTTGATACCTTACGGGCCGCGAGACGCATCCCGGTTCAAAAGTTACGGCCGTTTGAAGCTGGCGACGGCGTGGGGGAGGTATCATAAAACAAATGATCGCGCACATTGTGGCAGGTGCGATCATACCACCACTAATGCATCGGATCCCATCAGAACTCCACAGTTAAGCGTGCTTGGGTGAGAGTAGTACTCGGATGGGTGACCTCCTGGGAAGTCCTCCTGTTGCACCTCTTTTTTGCTACTTTCCCGGGTCCGTACCATCTCTATTTTTGTTCTTTCAATTTTATTTGTCCTTCACCCGATTCTGTGGCCTCGACGACGACTGGCTAGCAAAGGGCTTTCCGTTGATATCTTACGGGCCGCGAGACGCATCCCGGTTCAAAAGTTACGACCGTTTGAAGCTGGCGACGGCGTGGGGGAGGTATCATAAAACAAATGATCGCGCACATTGTGGCAGGTGCGATCATACCACCACTAATGCACCGGATCCCATCAGAACTCTGCAGTTAAGCGTGCTTTGGCGACAGTAGTACTGGGATGGGTGACCTTCTGGGAAGTCCTCGTGTTGCACCTCTTTTTTGCTACTTTCCCGGGTCCGCACCACCTCTGTTTTTGTTCTTTCAATTTTATTTGTCCCTCACCTGATTCTATGGCCTCGACGTCGACGGGCTCGCAAAGGGCTTTCCGTTGATACCTTACGGGCCGCGAGACGCATCCCGGTTAAAAAGTTACGGCCATTTAAAGCTGGCGACGGCGTGGGGGAGGTATCATAAAACAAATGATCGCGCACATTGTGGCAGGTGCGATCATACCAGCACTAATGCACCGGATCCCATCAGTACTCCGCAGTTAAGCGTGCTTGGGCGAGAGTAGTACTGGGATGGGTGACCTCCTGGGAAGTCCTCGTGTTGCACCTCTTTTTTGCTACTTTCCCGGGTCCGCACCACCTCTGTTTTTGTTCTTTCAATTTTATTTGTCCCTCACCTGATTCTGTGGCCTCGACGTCGACGGGCTCGCAAAGGGCTTTCCGTTGATACCTTATGGGCCGCGAGACGCATCCCGGTTCAAAAGTTATGGCCGTTTGAAGCTGGCGACGGCGTGGGGGAGGTATCATAAAACAAATGATCGCGCACATTGTGGCAGGTGCGATCATACCACCACTAATGCACCGGATCCCATCAGAACTCTGCAGTTAAGCGTGCTTTGGCGAGAGTAGTACTGGGATGGGTGACCTCCTGGGAAGTCCTCGTGTTGCACCTCTTTATTGCTACTTTCCCGGGTCCGCACCACCTCTGTTTTTGTTCTTTCAATATTATTTGTCCCTCACCTGATTCTGTGGCCTCGACGTCGACGGGCTCGCAAAGGGCTTTCCGTTGATACCTTACGGGCCGCGAGACGCATCCCGGTTCAAAAGTTACGGCCGTTTAAAGCTGGCGATGGCGTGGGGGAGGTATCATAAAACAAATGATCGCGCACATTGTGGCAGGTCAGAACTCCACAGTTAAGCGTGCTTGGGCGAGAGTAGTACTGGGATGGGTGACCTCTTGGGAAGTCCTCGTGTTGCACCTCTTTTTTGCTACTTTCCCGGGTCCGCACCACCTCTGTTTTTGTTCTTTCAATTTTATTTGTCCCTCACCTGATTCTGTGGCCTCGACGTCGACGGGCTCGCAAAGGGCTTTCCGTTGATACCTTACGGGCCGCGAGACGCATCCCGGTTCAAAAGTTACGGCCGTTTAAAGCTGGCGACGGCGTGGGGGAGGTATCATAAAACAAATGATCGCGCACATTGTGGCAGGTGCGATCATACCAGCACTAATGCACCGGATCCCATCAGAACTCCGCAGTGAAGCGTGCTTGGGCGAGAGTAGTACTGGGATGGGTGACCTCCTGGGAAGTCCTCGTGTTGCACCTCTTTTTTGCTACTTTCCCGGGTCCGCACCACCTCTGTTTTTGTTCTTTCAATTTTATTTGTCCTTCACCCGATTCTGTGGCCTCGACGACGACTGCCTAGCAAAGGGCTTTCCGTTGATACCTTACGGGCCGCGAGACGCATCCCGGTTCAAAAGTTACGACCGTTTGAAGCTGGCGACGGCGTGGGGGAGGTATCATAAAACAAATGATCGCGCACATTGTGGGAGGTGCGATCATACCACCACTAATGCACCGGATCCCATCAGAACTCTGCAGTTAAGCGTGCTTTGGCGAGAGTAGTACTGGGATGGGTGACCTCCTGGGAAGTCCTCGTGTTGCACCTCTTTTTTGCTACTTTCCTGGGTCCGCACCACCTCTGTTTTTGTTCTTTCAATGTTATTTGTCCTTCACCCGATTCTGTGGCCTCGACGACGACTGGCTAGCAAAAGGCTTTCTGTTGATACCTTACGGGCCGCGAGACGCATCCCGGTTCAAAAGTTACGACCGTTTGAAGCTGGTGACGGCGTGGGGGAGGTATCATAAAACAAATGATCGCGCACATTGTGGCAGGTGCGATCATACCACCACTAATGCATCGGATCCCATCAGAACGCTGCAGTTAAGCGTGCTTGGGCGAGAGTAGTACTGGGATGGGTGACCTTCTGGGAAGTCCTCGTGTTGCACCTCTTTTTTGCTACTTTCCTGGGTCCGCACCACCTCTGTTTTTGTTCTTTCAATTTTATTTGTCCCTCACCTGATTCTGTGGCCTCGACGTCGACGGGGTCGCAAAGGGCTTTCCGTTGATACCTTACGGGCCGCGAGACGCATCCCGGTTCAAAAGTTACGGCCGTTTGAAGCTGGCGACGGCGTGGGGGAGGTATCATAAAACAAATGATCGCGCACATTGTGGCAGGTGCGATCATACCAGCACTAAGCACTGGATCCCATCAGAACTCCGCAGTTAAGCGTGCTTGGGCGAGAGTAGTACTGGGATGGGTGACCTCCTGGGAAGTCCTCGTGTTGCACCTCTTTTTTGCTACTTTCCCGGGTCCGCACCACCTCTGTTTTTGTTCTTTCAATTTTATTTGTCCCTCACCTGATTCTGTGGCCTCGACGTCGATGGGCTCGCAAAGGGCTTTCCGTTGATACCTTACGGGCCGCGAGACGCATCCCGGTTCAAAAGTTACGGCCGTTTGAAGCTGGCGACGGCGTGGGGGAGGTATCATAAAACAAATGATCGTGCACATTGTGGCAGGTGCGATCATACCACCACTAATGCACCGGATCCCATCAGAACTTTGCAGTCAAGCGTGCTTGGGTGAGAGTAGTACTGGGATGGGTGACCTCCTGGGAAGTCCTCGTGTTGCACCTCTTTTTTGCTACTTTCCCGGGTCCGCACCACCTCTGTTTTTGTTCTTTCAATTTTATTTGTCCTTCACCCGATTCTGTGGCCTCGACGACGACTGGCTAGCAAAGGGCTTTCCGTTGATACCTTACGGGCCGCGAGACGCATCCCGGTTCAAAAGTTACGACCGTTTGAAGCTGGCGACGGCGTGGGGGAGGTATCATAAAACAAATGATCGAGCACATTGTGGCAGGTGCGATCATACCACCACTAATGCATCGGATCCCATCAGAACTCCACAGTTAAGCGTGCTTGGGTGAGAGTAGTACTCGGATGGGTGACCTCCTGGGAAGCCCTCGTGTTGCACCTCTTTTTTGCTACTTTCCCGGGTCTGTACCATCTCTATTTTTGTTCTTTCAATTTTATTTGTCCTTCACCCGATTCTGTGGCCTCGACGACGACTGGCTAGCAAAGGGCTTTCCGTTGATACCTTACGGGCCGCGAGACGCATCCCGGTTCAAAAGTTACGACCGTTTGAAGCTGGCGACGGCGTGGGGGAGGTATCATAAAACAAATGATCGCGGACATTGTGGCAGGTGCGATCATACCACCACTAATGCACCGGATCCCATCAGAACTCTGCAGTTAAGCGTGCTTTGGCGAGAGTAGTACTGGGATGGGTGACCTCTTGGGAAGTCCTCGTGTTGCACCTCTTTTTTGCTACTTTCCCGGGTCCGCACCACCTCTGTTTTTGTTCTTTCAATTTTATTTGTCCCTCACCTGATTCTGTGGCCTTGACGTCGACGGGCTCGCAAAGGGCTTTCCGTTGATACCTTACGGGCCGCGAGACGCATCCCGGTTAAAAAGTTACGGCCGTTTAAAGCTGGCGACGGCGTGGGGGAGGTATCATAAAACAAATGATCGCGCACATTGTGGCAGGTGCGATCATACCAGCACTAATGCACCGGATCCCATCAGTACTCCGCAGTTAAGCGTGCTTGGGCGAGAGTAGTACTGGGATGGGTGACCTCCTGGGAAGTCCTCGTGTTGCACCTCTTTTTTGCTACTTTCCCGGGTCCGCACCACCTCTGTTTTTGTTCTTTCAATTTTATTTGTCCCTCACCTGATTCTGTGGCCTCGACGTCGACGGGCTCGCAAAGGGCTTTCCGTTGATACCTTACGGGCCGCGAGACGCATCCCGGTTCAAAAGTTACGGCCGTTTAAAGCTGGCGATGGCGTGGGGGAGGTATCATAAAACAAATGATCGCGCACATTATGGCAGGTGCGATCATACCAGCACTAATGCACCGGATCCCGTCAGAACTCCACAGTTAAGCGTGCTTGGGCGAGAGTAGTACTGGGACGGGTGACCTCTTGGGAAGTCCTCGTGTTGCACCTCTTTTTTGCTACTTTCCCGGGTCCGCACCACCTCTGTTTTTGTTCTTTCAATTTTATTTGTCCCTCACCTGATTCTGTGGCCTCGACGTCGACGGGCTCGCAAAGGGCTTTCCGTTGATACCTTACGGGCCACGAGACGCATCCCGGTTCAAAAGTTACGGCCGTTTGAAGCTGGCGACGGCGTGGGGGAGGTATCATAAAACAAATGATCGCGCACATTGTGGCAGGTGCGATCATACCAGCACTAATGCACCGGATCCCATCAGAACTCCGCAGTGAAGCATGCTTGGGCGAGAGTAGTACTGGGATGGGTGACCTCCTAGGAAGTCCTCGTGTTGCACCTCTTTTTTGCTACTTTCCCGGGTCCGCACCACCTCTGTTTTTGTTCTTTCAATTTTATTTGTCCCTCACCTGATTCTGTGGCCTCGACATCGACGGGCTCACAAAGGGCTTTCCGTTGATACCTTACGGGCCGCGAGACGCATCCCGGTTCAAAAGTTACGGCCGTTTGAAGCTGGCGACGGCGTGGGGGAGGTATCATAAAACAAATGATCGCGCACATTGTGGCAAGTGCGATCATACCACCACTAATGCACCGGATCCCATCAGAACTCCGCAGTTAAGCGTGCTTTGGCGAGAGTAGTACTGGGATGGGTGACCTCCTGGGAAGTCCTCGTGTTGCACCTCTTTTTGGCTACTTTCCCGGGTCCGCACCACCTCTGTTTTTGTTCTTTCAATTTTATTTGTCCCTCACCTGATTCTGTGGCCTCGACGTCGACGGGCTCGCAAATGGCTTTCCGTTGATACCTTACGGGCCGCGAGACGCATCCCGGTTCAAAAGTTACGGCCGTTTAAAGCTGGCGATGGCGTGGGGGAGGTATCATAAAACAAATGATCGCGCACATTATGGCAGGTGCGATCATACCAGCACTAATGCACCGGATCCCGTCAGAACTCCACAGTTAAGCGTGCTTGGGCAAGAGTAGTACTGGGATGGGTGACCTCTTGGGAAGTCCTCGTGTTGCACCTCTTTTTTGCTACTTTCCCGGGTCCGCACCACCTCTGTTTTTGTTCTTTCAATTTTATTTGTCCCTCACCTGATTCTGTGGCCTCGACGTCGACGGGCTCGCAAAGGGCTTTCCGTTGATACCTTACGGGCCGCGAGACGCATCCCGGTTCAAAAGTTACGGCCGTTTAAAGCTGGCGACGGCGTGGGGGAGGTATCATAAAACAAATGATCGCGCACATTGTGGCAGGTGCGATCATACCAGCACTAATGCACCGGATCCCATCAGAACTCCGCAGTGAAGCATGCTTGGGCGAGAGTAGTACTGGGATGGGTGACCTCCTGGGAAGTCCTCGTGTTGCACCTCTTTTTTGCTACTTTCCCGGGTCCGCACCACCTCTGTTTTTGTTCTTTCAATTTTATTTGTCCTTCACCCGATTCTGTGGCCTCGACGACGACTGCCTAGCAAAGGGCTTTCCGTTGATACCTTACGGGCCGCGAGACGCATCCCGGTTCAAAAGTTACGACCGTTTGAAGCTGGCGACGGCGTGGGGGAGGTATCATAAAACAAATGATCGCGCACATTGTGGCAGGTGCGATCATACCACCACTAATGCACCGGATCCCATCAGAACTCTGCAGTTAAGCGTGCTTTGGCGAGAGTAGTACTGGGATGGGTGACCTCCTGGGAAGTCCTTGTGTTGCACCTCTTTTTTGCTACTTTCCCGGGTCCGCACCACCTCTGTTTTTGTTCTTTCAATTTTATTTGTCCTTCACCCGATTCTGTGGCCTCGACGATGACTGGCTAGCAAAGGGCTTTCCGTTGATACCTTACGGGCCGCGAGACGCATCCCGGTTCAAAAGTTACGACCGTTTGAAGCTGGCGACGGCGTGGGGGAGGTATCATAAAACAAATGATCGCGCACATTATGGCAGGTGCGATCATACCACCACTAATGCACCGGATCCCATCAGAACTCTACAGTTAAACGTGCTTTGGCGAGAGTAGTACTGGGATGGGTGACCTCCTGGGAAGTCCTCGTGTTGTACCTCTTTTTTGCTACTTTCCCGGGTCTGCACCACCTCTGTTTTTGTTCTTTCAATTTTATTTGTCCCTCACCTGATTCTGTGGCCTCGACGTCGACGGGCTCGCAAAGGGCTTTCCGTTGATACCTTACGGGCCGCGAGACGCATCCCGGTTCAAAAGTTACGGCCGTTTGAAGCTGGCGACGGCGTGGGGGAGGTATCATAAAACAAATGATCGCGCACATTGTGGCAGGTGCGATCATACCAGCACTAAGCACTGGATCCCATCAAAACTCCGCAGTTAAGCGTGCTTGGGCGAGAGTAGTACTGGGATGGGTGACCTCCTGGGAAGTCCTCGTGTTGCACCTCTTTTTTGCTACTTTCCCGGGTCCGTACCACCTCTGTTTTTGTTCTTTCAATTTTATTTGTCCCTCACCTGATTCTGTGGCCTCGACGTCGATGGGCTCGCAAAGGGCTTTCCGTTGATACCTTACGGGCCGCGAGACGCATCCCGGTTCAAAAGTTACGGCCGTTTGAAGCTGGCGACGGCGTGGGGGAGGTATCATAAAACAAATGATCGCGCACATTGTGGCAGGTGCGATCATACCACCACTAATGCACCGGATCCCATCAGAACTTTGCAGTCAAGCGTGCTTGGGCGAGAGTAGTACTGGGATGGGTGACCTCCTGGGAAGTCCTCGTGTTGCACCTCTTTTTTGCTACTTTCCCGGGTCCGCACCACCTCTGTTTTTGTTCTTTCAATTTTATTTGTCCTTCACCCGATTCTGTGGCCTCGACGACGACTGGCTAGCAAAGGGCTTTCCGTTGATACCTTACGGGCCGCGAGACGCATCCCGGTTCAAAAGTTACGACCGTTTGAAGCTGGCGACGGCGTGGGGGAGGTATCATAAAACAAATGATCGAGCACATTGTGGCAGGTGCGATCATACCACCACTAATGCATCGGATCTCATCAGAACTCCACAGTTAAGCGTGCTTGGGTGAGAGTAGTACTCGGATGGGTGACCTCCTGGGAAGCCCTCGTGTTGCACCTCTTTTTTGCTACTTTCCCGGGTCCGTACCATCTCTATTTTTGTTCTTTCAATTTTATTTGTCCTTCACCCGATTCTGTGGCCTCGACGACGACTGGCTAGCAAAGGGCTTTCCGTTGATACCTTACGGGCCGCGAGACGCATCCCGGTTCAAAAGTTACGACCGTTTGAAGCTGGCGACGGCGTGGGGGAGGTATCATAAAACACATGATCGCGGACATTGTGGCAGGTGCGATCATACCACCACTAATGCACCGGATCCCATCAGAACTCTGCAGTCAAGCGTGCTTTGGCGACAGTAGTACTGGGATGGGTGACCTCCTGGGAAGTCCTCGTGTTGCACCTCTTTTTTGCTACTTTCCCGGGTCCGCACCACCTCTGTTTTTGTTCTTTCAATTTTATTTGTCCCTCACCTCATTCTGTGGCCTTGACGTCGACGGGCTCGCAAAGGGCTTTCCGTTGATACCTTACGGGCCGCGAGACGCATCCCGGTTAAAAAGTTACGGCCGTTTAAAGCTGGCGACGGCGTGGGGGAGGTATCATAAAACAAATGATCGCGCACATTGTGGCAGGTGCGATCATACCAGCACTAATGCACCGGATCCCATCAGTACTCCGCAGTTAAGCGTGCTTGGGCGAGAGTAGTACTGGGATGGGTGACCTCCTGGGAAGTCCTCGTGTTGCACCTCTTTTTTGCTACTTTCCCGGGTCCGCACCACCTCTGTTTTTGTTCTTTCAATTTTATTTGTCCCTTACCTGATTCTGTGGCCTCGACGTCGACGGGCTCGCAAAGGGCTTTCCGTTGATACCTTACGGGCCGCGAGACGCATCCCGGTTCAAAAGTTACGGCCGTTTGAAGCTGGCGACGGTGTGGGGGAGGTATCATAAAACAAATGATCGCGCACATTGTGGCAGGTGCGATCATACCACCACTAATGCACCGGATCCCATCAGAACTCTGCAGTTAAGCGTGCTTTGGCGAGAGTAGTACTGGGATGGGTGACCTCCTGGGAAGTCCTCGTGTTGCACCTCTTTTTTGCTACTTTCCCGGGTCTGCACCACCTCTGTTTTTGTTCTTTCAATTTTATTTGTCCCTCACCTGATTCTGTGGCCTCGACGTCGACGGGCTCGCAAAGGGCTTTCCGTTGATACCTTACGGGCCGCGAGACGCATCCCGGTTCAAAAGTTACGGCCGTTTAAAGCTGGCGATGGCGTGGGGGAGGTATCATAAAACAAATGATCGCGCACATTATGGCAGGTGCGATCATACCAGCACTAATGCACCGGATCCCGTCAGAACTCCACAGTTAAGCGTGCTTGGGCGAGAGTAGTACTGGGATGGGTGACCTCTTGGGAAGTCCTCGTGTTGCACCTCTTTTTTGCTACTTTCCCGGGTCCGCACCACCTCTGTTTTTGTTCTTTCAATTTTATTTGTCCCTCACCTGATTCTGTGGCCTCGACGTCGACGGGCTCGCAAAGGGCTTTCCGTTGATACCTTACGGGCCGCGAGACGCATCCCGGTTCAAAAGTTACGGCCGTTTGAAGCTGGCGACGGAGTGGGGGAGGTATCATAAAACAAATGATCGCGCACATTGTGGCAGGTGCGATCATACCAGCACTAATGCACCGGATCCCATCAGAACTCCGCAGTGAAGCATGCTTGGGCGAGAGTAGTACTGGGATGGGTGACCTCCTGGGAAGTCCTCGTGTTGCACCTCTTTTTTGCTACTTTCCCGGGTCCGCACCACCTTTGTTTTTGTTCTTTCAATTTTATTTGTCCCTCACCTGATTCTGTGGCCTCGACGTCGACGGGCTCGCAAAGGGCTTTCCGTTGATACCTTACGGGCCGCGAGACGCATCCCGGTTCAAAAGTTACGGCCGTTTGAAGCTGGCGACGGCGTGGGGGAGGTATCATAAAACAAATGATCGCGCACATTGTGGCAGGTGCGATCATACCACCACTAATGCACCGGATCCCATCAGAACTCTGCAGTTAAGCGTGCTTTGGCGAGAGTAGTACTGGGATGGGTGACCTCCTGGGAAGTCCTCGTGTTGCACCTCTTTTTTGCTACTTTCCCGGGTCCGCACCACCTCTGTTTTTGTTCTTTCAATTTTATTTGTCCCTCACCTGATTCTGTGGCCTCGACGTCGACGGGCTCGCAAAGGGCTTTTCGTTGATACCTTACGGGCCGCGAGACGCATCCCGGTTCAAAAGTTACGGCCGTTTAAAGCTGGCGATGGCGTGGGGGAGGTATCATAAAACAAATGATCGCGCACATTATGGCAGGTGCGATCATACCAGCATTAATGCACCGGATCCCGTCAGAACTCCACAGTTAAGCGTGCTTGGGCGAGAGTAGTACTGGGATGGGTGACCTCTTGGGAAGTCCTCGTGTTGCACCTCTTTTTTGCTACTTTCCCGGGTCCGCACCACCTCTGTTTTTGTTCTTTCAATTTTATTTGTCCCTCACCTGATTCTGTGGCCTCGACGTCGACGGGCTCGCAAAGGGCTTTCCGTTGATACCTTACGGGCCGCGAGACGCATCCCGGTTCAAAAGTTACGGCCGTTTAAAGCTGGCGACGGCGTGGGGGAGGTATCATAAAACAAATGATCGCGCACATTGTGGCAGGTGCGATCATACCAGCACTAATGCACCGGATCCCATCAGAACTCCGCAGTGAAGCATGCTTGGGCGAGAGTAGTACTGGGATGGGTGACCTCCTGGGAAGTCCTCGTGTTGCACCTCTTTTTTGCTACTTTCCCGGGTCCGCACCACCTCTGTTTTTGTTCTTTCAATTTTATTTGTCCTTCACCCGATTCTGTGGCCTCGACGACGACTGCCTAGCAAAGGGCTTTCCGTTGATACCTTACGGGCCGCGAGACGCATCCCGGTTCAAAAGTTACGACCGTTTGAAGCTGGCGACGGCGTGGGGGAGGTATCATAAAACAAATGATCGCGCACATTGTGGCAGGTGCGATCATACCACCACTAATGCACCGGATCCCATCAGAACTCTGCAGTTAAGCGTGCTTTGGCGAGAGTAGTACTGGGATGGGTGACCTCCTGGGAAGTCCTCGTGTTGCACCTCTTTTTTGCTACTTTCCCAGGTCCGCACCACCTCTGTTTTTGTTCTTTCAATTTTATTTGTCCTTCACCCGATTCTGTGGCCTCGACGATGACTGGCTAGCAAAGGGCTTTCCGTTGATACCTTACGGGCCGCGAGACGCATCCCGGTTCAAAAGTTACGACCGTTTGAAGCTGGCGACGGCGTGGGGGAGGTATCATAAAACAAATGATCGCGCACATTGTGGCAGGTGCGATCATACCACCACTAATGCACCGGATCCCATCAGAACTCTACAGTTAAACGTGCTTTGGCGAGAGTAGTACTGGGATGGGTGACCTCCTGGGAAGTCCTCGTGTTGCACCTCTTTTTTGCTACTTTCCCGGGTCTGCACCACCTTTGTTTTTGTTCTTTCAATTTTATTTGTCCCTCACCTGATTCTGTGGCCTCGACGTCGACGGGCTCGCAAAGGGCTTTCCGTTGATACCTTACGGGCCGCGAGACGCATCACGGTTCAAAAGTTACGGCCGTTTGAAGCTGGCGACGGCGTGGGGGAGGTATCATAAAACAAATGATCGTGCACATTGTGGTAGGTGTGATCATACCACCACTAATGCACCGGATCCCATCAGAACTCCGCAGTTAAGCGTGCTTGGGCGAGAGTAGTACTGGGATGGGTGACCTCCTGGGAAGTCCTCGTGTTGCACCTCTTTTTTGCTACTTTTCCGGGTCTGCACCACCTTTGTTTTTGTTCTTTCAATTTTATTTGTCCCTCACCTGATTCTGTGGCCTCGACGTCGACGGGCTCGCAAAGGGCTTTCCGTTGATACCTTACGGGCCGTGAGACGCATCCCGGTTCAAAAGTTACGGCCGTTTGAAGCTGGCGACGGCGTGGGGGAGGTATCATAAAACAAATGATCGCGCATATTGTGGCAGGTGCGATCATACCACCACTAATGCACCGGATCCCATCAGAACTCTGCAGTTAAGCGTGCTGTGGCGATAGTAGTACTGGGATGGGTGACCTCCTGGGAAGTCCTCGTGTTGCACCTCTTTTTTTCTACTTTCCTGGGTCCGCACCACCTCTGTTTTTGTTCTTTCAATTTTATTTGTCCCTCACCTGATTCTGTGGCCTTGACGTCGACGGGCTCGCAAAGGGCTTTCCGTTGATACCTTACGGGCCGCGAGACGCATCCCGGTTAAAAAGTTACGGCCGTTTAAAGCTGGCGACGGCGTGGGGGAGGTATCATAAAACAAATGATCGCGCACATTGTGGCAGGTGCGATCATACCAGCACTAATGCACCGGATCCCATCAGTACTCCGCAGTTAAGCGTGCTTGGGCGAGAGTAGTACTGGGATGGGTGACCTCCTGGGAAGTCCTCGTGTTGCACCTCTTTTTTGCTACTTTCCCGGGTCCGCACCACCTCTGTTTTTGTTCTTTCAATTTTATTTGTCCCTCACCTGATTCTGTGGCCTCGACGTTGACGGGCTCGCAAAGGGCTTTCCGTTGATACCTTACGGGCCGCGAGACGCATCCCGGTTCAAAAGTTACGGCCGTTTGAAGCTGGCGACGGCGTGGGGGAGGTATCATAAAACAAATGATCGCGCACATTGTGGCAGGTGCGATCATACCACCACTAATGCACCGGATCCCATCAGAACTCTGTAGTTAAGCGTGCTTTGGCGAGAGTAGTACTGGGATGGGTGACCTCCTGGGAAGTCCTCGTGTTGCACCTCTTTTTTGCTACTTTCCCGGGTCCGCACCACCTCTGTTTTTGTTCTTTCAATTTTATTTGTCCCTCACCTGATTCTGTGGCCTCGACGTCGACGGGCTCGCAAAGGGCTTTCCGTTGATACCTTACGGGCCGCGAGACGCATCCCGGTTCAAAAGTTACGGCCGTTTAAAGCTGGCGACGGCGTGGGGGAGGTATCATAAAACAAATGATCGCGCACATTGTGGCAGGTGCGATCATACCAGCACTAATGCACCGGATCCCGTCAGAACTCCACAGTTAAGCGTGCTTGGGCGAGAGTAGTACTGGGATGGGTGACCTCTTGGGAAGTCCTCGTGTTGCACCTCTTTTTTGCTACTTTCCCGGGTCCGCACCACCTCTGTTTTTGTTCTTTCAATTTTATTTGTCCCTCACCTGATTCTGTGGCCTCGACATCGACGGGCTCGCAAAGGGCTTTCCGTTGATACCTTACGGGCCGCGAGACGCATCCCGGTTCAAAAGTTACGGCCGTTTAAAGCTGGCGACGGCGTGGGGGAGGTATCATAAAACAAATGATCGCGCACATTGTGGCAGGTGCGATCATACCAGCACTAATGCACCGGATCCCATCAGAACTCTGCAGTGAAGCGTGCTTGGGCGAGAGTAGTACAGGGATGGGTGACCTCCTGGGAAGTCCTCGTGTTGCACCTCTTTTTTGCTACTTTCCCGGGTCCGCACCACCTCTGTTTTTGTTCTTTCAATTTTATTTGTCCTTCACCCGATTCTGTGGCCTCGACGACGACTGCCTAGCAAAGGGCTTTCCGTTGATACCTTACGGGCCGCGAGACGCATCCCGGTTCAAAAGTTACGACCGTTTGAAGCTGGCGACGGCGTGGGGGAGGTATCATAAAACAAATGATCGCGCACATTGTGGCAGGTGCGATCATACCACCACTAATGCACCGGATCCCATCAGAACTCTGCAGTTAAGCGTGCTTTGGCGAGAGTAGTACTGGGATGGGTGACCTCCTGGGAAGTCCTCGTGTTGCACCTCTTTTTTGCTACTTTCCCGGGTCCGCACCACCTCTGTTTTTGTTCTTTCAATTTTATTTGTCCTTCACCCGATTCTGTGGCCTCGACGACGACTGGCTAGCAAAGGGCTTTCCGTTGATACCTTACGGGCCGCGAGACGCATCCCGGTTCCAAAGTTACGACCGTTTGAAGCTGGCGACGGCGTGGGGGAGGTATCATAAAACAAATGATCGCGCACATTGTGGCAGGTGCGATCATACCACCACTAATGCCCCGGATCCCATCAGAACTCTACAGTTAAACGTGCTTTGGCGAGAGTAGTACTGGGATGGGTGACCTCCTGGGAAGTCCTCGTGTTGCACCTCTTTTTTGCTACTTTCCCGGGTCTGCACCACCTCTGTTTTTGTTCTTTCAATTTTATTTGTCCCTCACCTGATTCTGTGGCCTCGACGTCGACGGGCTCGTAAAGGGCTTTCCGTTGATACCTTACGGGCCGCGAGACGCATCCCGGTTCAAAAGTTACAGCCGTTTGAAGCTGGCGACGGCGTGGGGGAGGTATCATAAAACAAATGATCGCGCACATTGTGGTAGGTGTGATCATACCACCACTAATGCACCGGATCCCATCAGAACTCCGCAGTTAAGCGTGCTTGGGCGAGAGTAGTACTGGGATGGGTGACCTCCTGGGAAGTCCTCGTGTTGCACCTCTTTTTTGCTACTTTTCCGGGTCTGCACCACCTTTGTTTTTGTTCTTTCAATTTTATTTGTCCCTCACCTGATTCTGTGGCCTCGACGTCGACGGGCTCGCAAAGGGCTTTCCGTTGATACCTTACGGGCCGCGAGACGCATCCCGGTTCAAAAGTTACGGCCGTTTGAAGCTGGCGACGGCGTGGGGGAGGTATCATAAAACAAATGATCGCGCATATTGTGGCAGGTGCGATCATACCACCACTAATGCACCGGATCCCATCAGAACTCTGCAGTTAAGCGTGCTTGGGCGAGAGTAGTACTGGGATGGGTGACCTCCTGGGAAGTCCTCGTGTTGCACCTCTTTTTTGCTACTTTCCTGGGTCCGCACCACCTCTGTTTTTGTTCTTTCAATTTTATTTGTCCCTCACCTGATTCTGTGGCCTCGACGTCGACGGGCTCGCAAAGGGCTTTCCGTTGATACCTTACGGGCCGCGAGACGCATCCCGGTTCAAAAGTTACGGCCGTTTGAAGCTGGCGACGGCCTGGGGGAGGTATCATAAAACAGATGATCGCACACATTGTGGCAGGTGCGATCATACCAGCACTAAGCACTGGATCCCATCAGAACTCCGCAGTTAAGCGTGCTTGGGCGAGAGTAGTACTGGGATGGGTGACCTCTTGGGAAGTCCTCGTGTTGCACCTCTTTTTTGCTACTTTCCCGGGTCCGCACCACCTCTGTTTTTGTTCTTTCAATTTTATTTGTCCCTCACCTGATTCTGTGGCCTCAACGTCAATGGGCTCGCAAAGGGCTTTCCGTTGATACCTTACGGGCCGCGAGACGCATCCCGGTTCAAAAGTTACGGCCGTTTGAAGCTGGCGACGGCGTGGGGGAGGTATCATAAAACAAATGATCGCGCACATTGTGGCAGGTGCGATCATACCACCACTAATGCATCGGATCCCATCAGAACTTTGCAGTCAAGCGTGCTTGGGCGAGAGTAGTACTGGGATGGGTGACCTCCTGGGAAGTCCTCGTGTTGCACCTCTTTTTTGCTACTTTCCCGGGTTCGCACCACTTCTGTTTTTGTTCTTTCAATTTTATTTGTCCTTCACCCGATTCTGTGGCCTCGACGACGACTGGCTAGCAAAGGGCTTTCCGTTGATACCTTACGGGCCGCGAGACGCATCCCGGTTCAAAAGTTACGACCGTTTAAAGCTGGCGACGGCGTGGGGGAGGTATCATAAAACAAATGATCGCGCACATTGTGGCAGGTGCGATCATACCACCACTAATGCATCGGATCCCATCAGAACTCCACAGTGAAGCGTGCTTGGGTGAGAGTAGTACTCGGATGGGTGACCTCCTGGGAAGTCCTCGTGTTGCACCTCTTTTTTGCTACTTTCCCGGGTCCGTACCATCTCTATTTTTGTTCTTTCAATTTTATTTGTCCTTCACCCGATTCTGTGGCCTCGACGACGACTGGCTAGCAAAGGGCTTTCCGTTGATACCTTACGGGCCGCGAGACGCATCCCGGTTCAAAAGTTACGACCGTTTGAAGCTGGCGACGGCGTGGGGGAGGTATCATAAAACAAATGATCG
Organism: Clitoria ternatea; assembly: GCA_037962975.1. Taxonomy (NCBI): domain Eukaryota; kingdom Viridiplantae; phylum Streptophyta; class Magnoliopsida; order Fabales; family Fabaceae; genus Clitoria; species Clitoria ternatea. The sequence continues at coordinate 35,192,350 of CM075670.1, forward strand.
CGCACATTGTGGCAGGTGCGATCATACCACCACTAATGCACTGGATCCCATCAGAACTCTGCAGTTGAGCGTGCTTTGGCGAGAGTAGTACTGGGATGGGTGACCTCCTGGGAAGTCCTCGTGTTGCACCTCTTTTTTGCTACTTTCCCGGGTCCGCACCACCTCTGTTTTTGTTCTTTCAATTTTATTTGTCCCTCACCTGATTCTGTGGCCTCGACGTCGACGGGCTCGCAAAGGGCTTTCCGTTGATACCTTACGGGCCGCGAGACGCATCCCGGTTAAAAAGTTACGGCCGTTTAAAGCTGGCGACGGCGTGGGGGAGGTATCATAAAACAAATGATCGCGCACATTGTGGCAGGTGCGATCATACCACAACTAATGCACCGGATCCCATCAGTACTCCGCAGTTAAGCGTGCTTGGGCGAGAGTAGTACTGGGATGGGTGACCTCCTGGGAAGTCCTCGTGTTGCACCTCTTTTTTGCTACTTTCCCGGGTCCGCACCACCTCTGTTTTTGTTCTTTCAATTTTATTTGTCCCTCACCTGATTCTGTGGCCTCGACGTCGACGGGCTCGCAAAGGGCTTTCCGTTGATACCTTACGGGCCGCGAGACGCATCCCGGTTCAAAAGTTACGGCCGTTTGAAGCTGGCGACGGCGTGGGGGAGGTATCATAAAACAAATGATCGCGCACATTGTGGCAGGTGCGATCATACCACCACTAATGCACCGGATCCCATCAGAACTCTGCAGTTAAGCGTGCTTTGGCGAGAGTAGTACTGGGATGGGTGACCTCCTGGGAAGTCCTCGTGTTGCACCTCTTTTTTGCTACTTTCCCGGGTCCGCACCACCTCTGTTTTTGTTCTTTCAATTTTATTTGTCCCTCACCTGATTCTGTGGCCTCGACGTCGACGGGCTCGCAAAGGGCTTTCCGTTGATACCTTACGGGCCGCGAGACGCATCCCGGTTCAAAAGTTACGGCCGTTTAAAGCTGGCGATGGCGTGGGGGAGGTATCATAAAACAAATGATCGCGCACATTGTGGCAGGTGCGATCATACCAGCACTAATGCACCGGATCCCATCAGAACTCCACAGTTAAGCGTGCTTGGGCGAGAGTAGTACTGGGATGGGTGACCTCTTGGGAAGTCCTCGTGTTGCACCTCTTTTTTGCTACTTTCCCGGGTCCGCACCACCTCTGTTTTTGTTCATTCAATTTTATTTGTCCCTCACCTGATTCTGTGGCCTCGACGTCGACGGGCTCGCAAAGGGCTTTCCGTTGATACCTTACGGGCCGCGAGACGCATCCCGGTTCAAACGTTACGGCCGTTTAAAGCTGGCGACGGCGTGGGGGAGGTATCATAAAACAAATGATCGTGCACATTGTGGCAGGTGCGATCATACCAGCACTAATGCACCGGATCCCATCAGAACTCCGCAGTGAAGCGTGCTTGGGCGAGAGTAGTATTGGGATGGGTGACCTCCTGGGAAGTCCTCGTGTTGCACCTCTTTTTTGCTACTTTCCCGGGTCCGCACCACCTCTGTTTTTGTTCTTTCAATTTTATTTGTCCTTCACCCGATTCTGTGGCCTCGACGACGACTGCCTAGCAAAGGGCTTTCCGTTGATACCTTACGGGCCGCGAGACGCATCCCGGTTCAAAAGTTACGACCGTTTGAAGCTGGCAACGACGTGGGGGAGGTATCATAAAACAAATGATCGCGCACATTGTGGCAGGTGCGATCATACCACCACTAATGCATCGGATCCCATCAGAACTCTGCAGTTAAGCGTGCTTTGGCGAGAGTAGTACTGGGATGGGTGACCTCCTGGGAAGTCATCGTGTTGCACCTCTTTTTTGCTACTTTCCCGGGTCCGCACCACCTCTGTTTTTGTTCTTTCAATTTTATTTGTCCTTCACCCGATTCTGTGGCCTCGACGACGACTGGCTAGCAAAGGGCTTTCCGTTGATACCTTACAGGCCGCGAGACGCATCCCGGTTCAAAAGTTACGACCGTTTGAAGCTGGCGACGGCGTGGGGGAGGTATCATAAAACAAATGATCGCGCACATTGTGGCAGGTGCGATCATACCACCACTAATGCACCGGATCCCATCAGAACTCTGCAGTTAAACGTGCTTTGGCGAGAGTAGTACTGGGATGGGTGACCTCCTGGGAAGTCCTCGTGTTGCACCTCTTTTTTGCTACTTTCCCGGGTCTGCACCACCTCTATTTTTGTTCTTTCAATTTTATTTGTCCCTCACCTGATTCTGTGGCCTCGACGTCGACGGGCTCACAAAGGGCTTTCCGTTGATACCTTACGGGCCGCGAGACGCATCCCGGTTCAAAAGTTACGGCCGTTTAAAGCTGGCGACGGCGTGGGGGAGGTATCATAAAACAAATGATCGCGCAAATTGTGGCAGGTGCGATCATACCACCACTAATGCACCGGATCCTATTAGAACTCCGCAGTTAAGCGTGCTTGGGCGAGAGTAGTACTGGGATGGGTGACCTCTTGGGAAGTCCTCGTGTTGCATCTCTTTTTTGCTACTTTCCCGGGTCCGCACCACCTCTGTTTTTGTTCTTTCAATTTTATTCGTCCCTCACCTGATTCTGTGGCCTCGACGTCGACGGGATCACAAAGGGCTTTCCGTTGATACCTTACGGGCCTAGAGACGAATCCCGGTTCAAAAGTTACGGCCGTTTGAAGCTGGCGACGGCGTGGGGGAGGTATCATAAAACAAATGATCGCGCACATTGTGGCAGGTGCGATCATACCAGCACTAATGCACCGGATCCCATCTGAACTCCGCAGTTAAGCATGCTTGGGCGAGAGTAGTACTGGGATGGGTGACCTCCTGGGAAGTCCTCGTGTTGCACCTCTTTTTTTCTACTTTCCCGGGTCCACACCACCTCTATTTTTGTTCTTTCAATTTTATTTGTCCTTCACCCGATTCTGTGGCCTCGACGACGACTGGCTAGCAAAGGGCTTTCCGTTGATACCTTACGGGCCGCGAGACGCATCCCGGTTCAAAAGTTACGACCGTTTGAAGCTGGTGACGGCGTGGGGGAGGTATCATAAAACAAATGATCGCGCACATTGTGGCAGGTGCGATCATACCACCACTAATGCACCGGATCCCATCAGAACTCTACAGCTAAGCGTGCTTTGGCGAGAGTAGTACTGGGATGGGTGACCTCCTGGGAAGTCCTCGTGTTGCACCTCTTTTTTGCTACTTTCCCGGGTCCGCACCAACTCTGTTTTTGTTCTTTCAATTTTATTTGTCCCTCACCTGATTCTGTCGCCTCGACGTCGACGGGCTCGTAAAGAGCTTTCCGTTGATACCTTACGGGCCGTGAGACGCATCCCGGTTCAAAAGTTACGGCCGTTTGAAGCTGGCGACGGCGTGGGGGAGGTATCATAAAACAAATGATCGCGCACATTATGGCAGGTGCGATCATACCACCACTAATGCACCGGATCCCATCAGAACTCTGCAGTTCAGCGTGCTTTGGCGAGAGTAGTACTGGGATGGGTGACCTCCTGGGAAGTCCTCGTGTTGTACCTCTTTTTTGCTACTTTCCCGGGTCCGCACCACCTCTGTTTTTGTTCTTTTAATTTTATTTGTCCCTCACCTGATTCTGTGGCCTCGACGTCGACGGGCTCGCAAAGGGCTTTCCGTTGATACCTTACGGGCCGCGAGACGCATCCCGGTTCAAAAGTTACGGCCGTTTAAAGCCGGCGACGGCGTGGGGGAGGTATCATAAAACAAATGATCGCGCACATTGTGGCAGGTGCAATCATACCAGCACTAATGCACCGGATCCCATCAGAACTCCACAGTTAAGCGTGCTTGGGCGAGAGTAGTACTGGGATGGGTGACCTCCTGGGAAGTCCTCGTGTTGCACCTCTTTTTTGCTACTTTCCCGGGTCCGCACCACCTCTGTTTTTGTTCTTTCAATTTTATTTGTCCTTCACCCGATTCTGTGGCCTCGACGACGACTGGCTAGCAAAGGGCTTTCCGTTGATACCTTACGGGCCGCGAGACGCATCCCGGTTCAAAAGTTACGACCGTTTGAAGCTGGCGACGGCGTGGGGGAGGTATCATAAAACAAATGATCGCGCACATTGTGGCAGGTGCGATCATACCACCACTAATGCACCGGATCCCATCAGAACTCTACAGCTAAGCGTGCTTTGGCGAGAGTAGTACTGGGATGGGTGACCTCCTGGGAAGTCCTCGTGTTGCACCTCTTTTTTGCTACTTTCCCGGGTCCGCACCACCTCTGTTTTTGTTCTTTCAATTTTATTTGTCCCTCACCTGATTCTGTCGCCTCGACGTCGACGGGCTCGCAAAGAGCTTTCCGTTGATACCTTACGGGCCGCGAGACGCATCCCGGTTCAAAAGTTACGGCCGTTTGAAGCTGGCGACGGCGTGGGGGAGGTATCATAAAACAAATGATCGCGCACATTGTGGCAGGTGCGATCATACCACCACTAATGCACCGGATCCCATCAGAACTCTGCAGTTAAGCGTGCTTTGGCGAGAGTAGTACTGGGATGGGTGACCTTCTGGGAAGTCCTCGTGTTGCACCTCTTTTTTGCTACTTTCCCGGGTCCGCACCACCTTTGTTTTTGTTCTTTCAATTTTATTTGTCCCTCACCTGATTCTGTGGCCTCGACGTCGACGGGCTCGCAAAGGGCTTTCCGTTGATACCTTACGGGCCGCGAGACGCATCCCGGTTCAAAAGTTACGGCCGTTTAAAGCTGGCGACGGCGTGGGGGAGGTATCATAAAACAAATGATCGCGCACATTGTGGCAGGTGCGATCATACCAGCACTAATGCACCGGATCCCATCAGAACTCCACAGTTAAGCGTGCTTGGGCGAGAGTAGTACTGGGATGGGTGACCTCCTGGGAAGTCCTCGTGTTGCACCTCTTTTTTGCTACATTCCCGCGTCCGCACCACCTCTGTTTTTGTTCTTTCAATTTTATTTGTCCCTCACCTGATTCTGTGGCCTCGACGTCGACGGGCTCGTAAAGAGCTTTCCGTTGATACCTTACGGGCCGCGAGACGCATCCCGGTTCAAAAGTTACGGCCGTTTGAAGCTGGCGACGGCGTGGGGGAGGTATCATAAAACAAATGATCGCGCACATTGTGGCAGGTGCGATCATACCACCACTAATGCACCGGATCCCATCAGAACTCTACAGTTCAGCGTGCTTTGGCGAGAGTAGTACTGGGATGGGTGACCTCCTGGGAAGTCCTCGTGTTGCACCTCTTTTTTGCTACTTTCCCGGGTCCGCACCACCTCTGTTTTTGTTCTTTTAATTTTATTTGTCCCTCACCTGATTCTGTGGCCTCGACGTCGACGGGCTCGCAAAGGGCTTTCCGTTGATACCTTACGGGCCGCGAGACGCATCCCGGTTCAAAAGTTACGGCCGTTTAAAGCCGGCGACGGCGTGGGGGAGGTATCATAAAACAAATGATCGCGCACATTGTGGCAGGTGCAATCATACCAGCACTAATGCACCGGATCCCATCAGAACTCCACAGTTAAGCGTGCTTGGGCTAGAGTAGTACTGGGATGGGTGACCTCCTGGGAAGTCCTCGTGTTGCACCTCTTTTTTGCTACTTTCCCGGGTCCGCACCACCTCTGTTTTTGTTCTTTCAATTTTATTTGTCCTTCACCCGATTCTGTGGCCTCGACGACGACTGGCTAGCAAAGGGCTTTCCGTTGATACCTTACGGGCCGCGAGACGCATCCCGGTTCAAAAGTTACGACCGTTTGAAGCTGGCGACGGCGTGGGGGAGGTATCATAAAACAAATGATCGCGCACATTGTGGCAGGTGCGATCATACCACCACTAATGCACCGGATCCCATCAGAACTCTACAGCTAAGCGTGCTTTGGCGAGAGTAGTACTGGGATGGGTGACCTCCTGGCAAGTCCTCGTGTTGCACCTCTTTTTTGCTACTTTCCCGGGTCCGCACCACCTCTGTTTTTGTTCTTTCAATTTTATTTGTCCCTCACCTGATTCTGTCGCCTCGACGTCGACGGGCTCGCAAAGAGCTTTCCGTTGATACCTTACGGGCCGCGAGACGCATCCCGGTTCAAAAGTTACGGCCGTTTGAAGCTGGCGACGGCGTGGGGGAGGTATCATAAAACAAATGATCGCGCACATTGTGGCAGGTGCGATCATACCACCACTAATGCACCGGATCCTATCAGAACTCTGCAGTTAAGCGTGCTTTGGCGAGAGTAGTACTGGGATGGGTGACCTTCTGGGAAGTCCTCGTGTTGCATCTCTTTTTTGCTACTTTCCCGGGTCCGCACCACCTCTGTTTTTGTTCTTTCAATTTTATTTGTCCCTCACCTGATTCTGTGGCCTCGACGTCGACGGGCTCGCAAAGGGCTTTCCGTTGATACCTTACGGGCCGCGAGACGCATCCCGGTTCAAAAGTTACGGCCGTTTAAAGCTGGCGACGGCGTGGGGGAGGTATCATAAAACAAATGATCGCGCACATTGTGGCAGGTGCGATCATACCAGCACTAATGCACCGGATCCCATCAGAACTCCACAGTTAAGCGTGCTTGGGCGAGAGTAGTACTGGGATGGGTGACCTCCTGGGAAGTCCTCGTGTTGCACCTCTTTTTTGCTACTTTCCCGCGTCCGCACCACCTCTGTTTTTGTTCTTTCAATTTTATTTGTCCCTCACCTGATTCTGTGGCCTCGACGTCGACGGGCTCGCAAAGGGCTTTCCGTTGATACCTTACGGGCCGCGAGACGCATCCCGGTTCAAAAGTTACGGCCGTTTAAAGCTGGCGACGGCGTGGGGGAGGTATCATAAAACAAATGATCGCGCACATTGTGGCAGGTGCGATCATACCAGCACTAATGCACCGGATCCCATCAGAACTCCGCAGTGAAGCGTGCTTGGGCGAGAGTAGTACTGGGATGGGTGACCTCCTGGGAAGTCCTCGTGTTGCACCTCTTTTTTGCTACTTTCCCGGGTCCGCACCACCTCTGTTTTTGTTCTTTCAATTTTATTTGTCCTTCACCCGATTCTGTGGTCTCGACGACGACGGGCTCGCAAAGGGCTTTCCGTTGATACCTTACGGGCCGCGAGACGCATCCCGGTTCAAAAGTTACGGCCGTTTAAAGCTGGCGACGGCGTGGGGGAGGTATCATAAAACAAATGATCGCGCACATTGTGGCAGGTGCGATCATACCACCAATAATGCACCGGATCCCATCAGAACTCTGCAGTTAAGCGTGCTTTGGCGAGAGTAGTACTGGGATGGGTGACCTCCTGGGAAGTCCTCGTGTTGCACCTCTTTTTTGCTACTTTCCCGGGTCCGCACCACCTCTGTTTTTGTTCTTTCAATTTTATTTGTCCCTCACCTGATTCTGTGGCCTCGACGTCGACGGGCTTGCAAAGGGCTTTCCGTTGATACCTTACGGGCCGCGAGACGCATCCCGGTTCAAAAGTTACGGCCGTTTAAAGCTGGCGACAGCGTGGGGGAGGTATCATAAAACAAATGATCACACACATTGTGGCAGGTGCGATCATACCACCACTAATGCACCGGATCCCATCAGAACTCTGCAGTTAAACGTGCTTTGGCGAGAGTAGTACTGGGATGGGTGACCTCCTGGGAAGTCCTCGTGTTGCACCTCTTTTTTGCTACTTTCCTGGGTCCGCACCACCTCTGTTTTTGTTCTTTCAATTTTATTTGTCCCTCACCTGATTCTGTCGCCTCGATGTCGACGGGCTCGCAAAGGGCTTTCCGTTGATACCTTACGGGCCGCGAGACGCATCCCGGTTCAAAAGTTACGGCCGTTTGAAGCTGGCGACGGCGTGGGGGAGGTATCATAAAACAAATGATCGCGCACATTGTGGCAGGTGCGATCATACCAGCACTAATGCACCGGATCCCATCAGAACTCCGTAGTGAAGCGTGCTTGGGCGAGAGTAGTACTGGGATGGGTGACCTCCTGGGAAGTCCTCGTGTTGCACCTCTTTTTTGCTACTTTTCCGGGTCCGCACCACCTCTGTTTTTGTTCTTTCAATTTTATTTGTCCTTCACCCGATTCTGTGGCCTCGACGACGACTGGCTAGCAAAGGGCTTTCCGTTGATACCTTACGGGCCGCGAGATGCATCCCGGTTCAAAAGTTACGACCGTTTGAAGCTGGCGACGGCGTGGGGGAGGTATCATAAAACAAATGATCGCGCACATTGTGGCAGGTGCGATCATACCACCACTAATGCACCGGATCCCATCAGAACTCTGCAGTTAAGCGTGCTTTGGCGAGAGTAGTACTGGGATGGGTGACCTCCTGGGAAGTCCTCGTGTTGCACCTCTTTTTTGCTACTTTCCCGGGTCCGCACCACCTCTGTTTTTGTTCTTTTAATTTTATTTGTCCCTCACCTGATTCTGTGGCCTCGACGTCGACGGGCTCGCAAAGGGCTTTCCGTTGATACCTTACGGGCCGCGAGACGCATCCCGGTTCAAAAGTTACGGCGGTTTGAAGCTGGCGACGGCGTGGGGGAGGTATCATAAAACAAATGATCGCGCACATTGTGGCAGGTGCGATCATACCAGCACTAATGCACCGGATCCCATCAGAACTCCGTAGTTAAGCGTGCTTGGGCGAGAGTAGTACTGGGATGGGTGACCTCCTGGGAAGTCCTCGTGTTGCACCTCTTTTTTGCTACTTTCTCGGGTCCGCACTACCTCTGTTTTTGTTCTTTCAATTTTATTTGTCCTTCACCCGATTCTGTGGCCTCGACGACGACTCGCTAGCAAAGGGCTTTCTGTTGATACCTTACGGGCCGCGAGATGCATCCCGATTCAAAAGTTACGACCGTTTGAAGCTGGCGACGGCGTGGGGGAGGTATCATAAAACAAATGATCGCGCACATTGTGGCAGGTGCGATCATACCACCACTAATGCACCGGATCCCATCAGAACTCTGCAGTTAAGCGTGCTTTGGCGAGAGTAGTACTGGGATGGGTGACCTCCTGGGAAGTCCTCGTGTTGTACCTCTTTTTTGCTACTTTCCCGGGTCCGCACCACCTCTATTTTTTTCTTTCAATTTTATTTGTCCTTCACCCGATTCTGTGGCCTCGACGACGACTGGCTAGCAAAGGGCTTTCCGTTGATACCTTACGGGCCGCGAGGCGCATCCCGGTTCAAAAGTTACGACCGTTTGAAGCTGGTGACGGCGTGGGGGAGGTATCATAAAACAAATGATCGTGCACATTGTGGGAGGTGCGATCATACCACCACTAATGCACCGGATCCCATCAGAACTCTGCAGTTAAGCGTGCTTGGGCGAGAGTAGTACTGGGATGTGTGACCTCCTGGGAAGTCCTCGTGTTGCACCTCTTTTTTGCTACTTTCCCGGGTCCGCACCACCTCTGTTTTTGTTCTTTCAATTTTATTTGTCCCTCACCTGATTCTGTGGCCTCGACGTCGACGGGCTTGCAAAGGGCTTTCCGTTGATACCTTACGGGCCGCGAGACGCATCCCGGTTCAAAAGTTACGGCCGTTTAAAGCTGGCGACAGCGTGGGGGAGGTATCATAAAACAAATGATCACACACATTGTGGCAGGTGCGATCATACCACCACTAATGCACCGGATCCCATCAGAACTCTGCAGTTAAACGTGCTTTGGCGAGAGTAGTACTGGGATGGGTGACCTCCTGGGAAGTCCTCGTGTTGCACCTCTTTTTTGCTACTTTCCTGGGTCCGCACCACCTCTGTTTTTGTTCTTTCAATTTTATTTGTCCCTCACCTGATTCTGTCGCCTCGATGTCGACGGGCTCGCAAAGGGCTTTCCGTTGATACCTTACGGGCCGCGAGACGCATCCCGGTTCAAAAGTTACGGCCGTTTGAAGCTGGCGACGGCGTGGGGGAGGTATCATAAAACAAATGATCGCGCACATTGTGGCAGGTGCGATCATACCAGCACTAATGCACCGGATCCCATCAGAACTCCGTAGTGAAGCGTGCTTGGGCGAGAGTAGTACTGGGATGGGTGACCTCCTGGGAAGTCCTCGTGTTGCACCTCTTTTTTGCTACTTTTCCGGGTCCGCACCACCTCTGTTTTTGTTCTTTCAATTTTATTTGTCCTTCACCCGATTCTGTGGCCTCGACGACGACTGGCTAGCAAAGGGCTTTCCGTTGATACCTTACGGGCCGCGAGATGCATCCCGGTTCAAAAGTTACGACCGTTTGAAGCTGGCGACGGCGTGGGGGAGGTATCATAAAACAAATGATCGCGCACATTGTGGCAGGTGCGATCATACCACCACTAATGCACCGGATCCCATCAGAACTCTGCAGTTAAGCGTGCTTTGGCGAGAGTAGTACTGGGATGGGTGACCTCCTGGGAAGTCCTCGTGTTGCACCTCTTTTTTGCTACTTTCCCGGGTCCGCACCACCTCTGTTTTTGTTCTTTTAATTTTATTTGTCCCTCACCTGATTCTGTGGCCTCGACGTCGACGGGCTCGCAAAGGGCTTTCCGTTGATACCTTACGGGCCGCGAGACGCATCCCGGTTCAAAAGTTACGGCGGTTTGAAGCTGGCGACGGCGTGGGGGAGGTATCATAAAACAAATGATCGCGCACATTGTGGCAGGTGCGATCATACCAGCACTAATGCACCGGATCCCATCAGAACTCCGTAGTTAAGCGTGCTTGGGCGAGAGTAGTACTGGGATGGGTGACCTCCTGGGAAGTCCTCGTGTTGCACCTCTTTTTTGCTACTTTCTCGGGTCCGCACTACCTCTGTTTTTGTTCTTTCAATTTTATTTGTCCTTCACCCGATTCTGTGGCCTCGACGACGACTCGCTAGCAAAGGGCTTTCTGTTGATACCTTACGGGCCGCGAGATGCATCCCGATTCAAAAGTTACGACCGTTTGAAGCTGGCGACGGCGTGGGGGAGGTATCATAAAACAAATGATCGCGCACATTGTGGCAGGTGCGATCATACCACCACTAATGCACCGGATCCCATCAGAACTCTGCAGTTAAGCGTGCTTTGGCGAGAGTAGTACTGGGATGGGTGACCTCCTGGGAAGTCCTCGTGTTGTACCTCTTTTTTGCTACTTTCCCGGGTCCGCACCACCTCTATTTTTTTCTTTCAATTTTATTTGTCCTTCACCCGATTCTGTGGCCTCGACGACGACTGGCTAGCAAAGGGCTTTCCGTTGATACCTTACGGGCCGCGAGGCGCATCCCGGTTCAAAAGTTACGACCGTTTGAAGCTGGTGACGGCGTGGGGGAGGTATCATAAAACAAATGATCGTGCACATTGTGGGAGGTGCGATCATACCACCACTAATGCACCGGATCCCATCAGAACTCTGCAGTTAAGCGTGCTTGGGCGAGAGTAGTACTGGGATGTGTGACCTCCTGGGAAGTCCTCGTGTTGCACCTCTTTTTTTCTACTTTCCCGGGTCCGCACCACCTCTGTTTTTGTTCTTTCAATTTTATTGTCCCTCACGTAATTCTGTGGCCTCGACGTAGACGGGCTCGCAAAGGGCTTTCCGTTGATACCTTACGGGCCGCGAGACGCATCCCGGTTCAAAAGTTACGGCCGTTTAAAGCTGGCGACGGCGTGGGGGAGGTATCATAAAACAAATGATCGCGCACATTGTGGCAGGTGCGATCATACCACCACTAATGCACTGGATCCCATCAGAACTCCGCAGTTAAGCATGCTTGGGCGAGAGTAGTACTGGGATGGGTGACCTCCTGGGAAGTCCTCGTGTTGCACCTCTTTTTTGCTACTTTCCCGGGTCTGCACCACCTCTGTTTTTGTTCTTTCAATTTTATTTGTCCCTCTGATGATGCATGATTTATCTCTAATTCTCCATTTTAAATGTGTATAATTTGCCATCACTTAGTGTGTAACATATTGCATTTTAACACATTTTTATCATTTGATCTTTATGTAATATTTGATTGTTAATTTGTGCCAAAAGAAAATAGATCAAAGAAACTCAAGAATTCCAATCTAAAATGAAGATCAAAGTGCCTAAGGATCAAAGGAATCAAGAAATATTCAAAAGGATCTCAAAAAGGGTGAAAAAGTGTGCAAATTATGGAGAATCAGGGGGATGAATCGATTCATCCCCCTCCTGAATCGATTCATGCGAATGTAATGCACCCAGGAAGTGAAATTTTGCAACTTGAATCGATTCACAAGCCTCCTGAATCGATTCATACGTTCAATAATGGCCCAGAAACACGTTTTCAAGCTTCTGGAAAGTGGGCAATGCACTGAGGAAGGTGGGCAAGGCACTCAAGCTGATCATGGAGCACCATTGAATTGATTAATGAAGAGTGCTCCTTCCATTGAAATATTTTATGGCATAATTTTGCTTTTAAACTCCTATAAATAGCACCAAGAGGAAGGGGCAGAGATACACCATTCTTCATTCATTCTTCATCTCCCTCCTTCACACGTTCTCTGTTTCTCTTCTCTGTTGGAGTTTCTCCAGCAAATTCTTCATTTTCCGGGTTAGTTTTATTGTTGTAGTTGTAATTATGGAGGGCTAAAACCCTTAGATTGATTTTCTTGGAGAATGTTGTAATGTAATTTTGAGGTCATTAATTTTAATATAGTATGCTTTTATTATTGTTATTTCTTCATAATCATTCTCTACTTATTTAATTCCATTTTGTTTAATTGAATTTGTATGCTTAATCGGTTTAATTATTCAAATGGAGTAAAATAAGATTTCAAATTAGAATGGATTAAGGAAATATGCATGCTTAATGAATATTTTCATAATCACTTTTAATAATTATGGTTTGCTTAATTCCATAATTTGAGAATAGATTATGTATATAGGCGATGTTCTTATGTATGCTCAATAATTCCTAGATTTTAAGATCTTGACTCCTTTTGCTTAATTAGGATGCTTGATTCAAATATTCATTTTTAAATGAAAGTAAAGGAATTGTGAATTGAAAAAGACGCTTAGTTGATCAATTCAAATTGAGCTAAGAAATTAACATTAATAAGTATACAAGTTATTTTTAGTGAACCAAGGATAAATTTATTTACAATACTCCAAGAAAATCAATCGCTTGTTATTTATTGTTTTAAATCCTTTATTTACTTTGTTTTAATTTTAATTGTGACAACAAAAATCAATCAAAACCCCCCCAATTGTATGTTAGTGAACTTATGTTTGTAAAATTTTTAGTTGTTTAGTTTTTATTTTTTTATTGTTAAAAAATTAGTTTAAGACTTGATTTTTCCTAAATTTTTATGTTGATCCTTGAGAGAACGACCTAGGTTGACACCCTAGTACTACGTTAATTAATTTTAATGTACTAATTTGACGGAATCACGACTGCAAAAATAAACACGTCAAATTTTGGCGCCGCAGCCGGGGATCAACGATCTTTAGGAAAAACACTTGTTTTAAATTAATTTATTTTTTTTAATTGAAAAAAAAAAAGAAAATTTTAATTAAAAAAAAAATTTTTTTTTCTTTGTTTGTTTGTTTGTTTATTTTATTTCTCTTGCATGATTTAGGATTCTTATGATTTATTGCTCATCATGATCAAATATCTTGTTGTATGCTATGTATGACTAGAAGAACTTTTGAGCATTTATATTCATTTGATCCTGAAATTGAAAGAACTTTTCATAGGTTAGTTAGAGAAGCTAGATTTAATAATAACTTTGTTGATATTGATAGTGATAGTATTTTTTCTGAATCTGTTGAAAGTACTGCTAGTTTTTCTGATATGGCTGAACCTCGTGAAAGAACTCTTAGAGAACTAGCTGCTCCTGAATTCACTTACGAAAGTTTGTGTATTCAATATCCTGATGAGGATGTCCCTTTTATTCTTAAGACCGGACTTATACACCTGTTGCCTAAGTTTCATGGTCTTGCGGGTGAAGATCCGCACAAACACCTTAAAGAATTCCACATTGTGTGTTCCACAATGAAACCCCAAAACGTTCAAGAAGACCATGTCTATCTTAAAGCGTTTCCTCATTCTTTAGAGGGTGTTGCTAAGGATTGGTTGTATTACCTTGCTCCAAGATCAATCACAAGTTGGAATGACTTAAAGAAAATGTTCTTGGAAAAATTCTTTCCTACCTCTAGAACAACTGCAATCCGTAAAGACATATCTGGCATTAGGCAACTCTCTGGAGAAAGTCTTTATGAATATTGGGAGAGATTTAAAAAACTTTGTGCAAGTTGCCCTCACCACCAAATTTCTGAACAACTTCTTCTTCAGTACTTCTATGAAGGTTTACACCACGTTGATCGCAACATGATTGATGCGGCAAGTGGAGGAGCTCTAGGAGATATGACTGCTGCTGAAGCAAGAAACCTGATTGAGAAGATGGCATCCAATTCTTAACAATTTGGTGTGAGAAATGATTCTTTCAAACCCATGTTTAATTCCAATTCTAGTTCATCTGGAATTAAATTGGAGAGCAAACTTGATGCTCTCACCACTTTAGTCACACAATTGGCAGTAAATCAAAAATCCATGACTGCTAAAGTGTGTGGAATCTGCTCTTCACAAGAGCACCCCACTGATTGTTGTCCTTCTCTACAAGAAAAGGATAATAATAGTCCTCAAGCTTATGCAAATAACATCTACCATGATAGACCTCCACCACAACAAAACCATGACCTTTCCACCAATAGATACAATCCAGGTTGGAGGAACCATCCAAATTTGAGATGGGGAAACCAACAACAAAATCCCCAACCTCCATTTCAAAACAATGCACCAAACTTCCAAAGAACCACACCTCAACCATCCACAAGTGGCCCTTCTTTGGAGGATCTGGTGAAACAAATGGCTGCACAGAACTTAGAATATCAACAGAGGAATGATGCTACCATTCAGAGTTTAAGCAACCAAATTGGGCAATTGGCTTCATCATTAAGCTAGTTACAATCTCAAAACTCTGACAAATTACCATCTCAACCAGCTGCAAATCCAAGAAATGTGAGCGCAATTCAGTTAAGATCAGGTAAGAACCTTGAAGTACCCATACCTAAGGAACCTGAAAAACAAACAGATGTGCCCACAACAGTTGAGAATGATGAACCCTCTTCAAGCACAAGAAAGTCTGAGATACAACCACCCCAAATTCCACCTCATATCCCTCTTCCTTTCCCACCAAAAGCAATTCCAAGCAAGAAGATGGAAGAAGTGGACAAAGAAATTTTGGATACTTTCAGGAAAGTGGAAGTGAATATACCTCTTCTTGATGCAATCAAGCAAATTCCCAAGTATGCCAAATTTCTGAAGGAGTTGTGTACTCACAAAAGGAGACTCAAGGGCAATGAAAGAATAAGCATGGGAAGAAATGTATCTGCACTGCTTGGTAAGGAAAATATTCCTGAAAAATGCAAAGATCCAGGTACATTTTCTATACCCTGTATCATAGGCAATAATAAATTTGAAAATTGCATGTTAGATTTAGGAGCCTCAATAAATGTTATGCCTATGTCTGTTTTTAAATCTTTGTCTCTTGGAAATTTACAACCTACTGGTGTAGTAATTCAGCTAGCCAATAGGAGCACTGCCTATCCTGCTGGAGTTATAGAGGATGTTTTGGTTCAGGTAGAACAGCTTGTTTTCCCTGCTGACTTTTTTGTACTTGATATGGAAGAAGGTATGCCTCAAATTCCTGTTCCTATCATTTTGGGAAGACCATTTTTGAAAACAGCTCGAACCAAAATAGATGTTCATTCTGGAACTCTTTCTATGGAATTTGGTGACACGAGAGTTCAATTTAATATTCTTGATGCCATGAAATATCCATCTGAAAATCATTCTATTTTCCAAATTGACATTATTGATGAACTAGTTTTTGAACATTTTTCTAATGTTGATTTGGAATACATGGATGATTTAAACAAATGTTTTGCATGCAATGATTCTGGAAGTTGTGATATTTGTGCTGAAATTGATAGATACATAATTTCTGATTCAGAGTCTTTAGATATACCTGTTAACCATAAGGAGCTGAATGCAGGTTTTCAAGAAAATTCTAACTATTTTGAGATGCAAACAACAGAACCAAAATCTACTTTGTTAGTTCCATCTGTTTTGCAGGCACCCAAGTTAGAATTGAAACCCCTACCTGAGAACCTAAAGTATGTATACTTAGGGGATAATGAACAGCTCCCGGTGATAATTTCCACTTCTCTTGATGAAAATCAAGAAGAAAAATTGTTACAGGTATTGAAAAGACACAAGAAGGCTATAGGATGGACATTGGCAGACATTCCTGGAATTAGTCCATCCATGTGCATGCATAGAATATTTCTGGAGGAAAATACTAAAGCAGTAAGACAGCCCCAGAGGAGACTCAACCCTGTAATCCTTGATGTGGTTAAGAAGGAGATCACCAAGCTTCTACAAGCAGGAATCATTTATCCTATCTCTGATAGCCAATGGGTGAGTCCAATTCAAGTGGTTCCTAAGAAAACAGGGATCACAGTTATGAAAAATGAAAAGGATGAATTGATCCCAACTAGAGTGCAGAATAGTTGGAGAGTCTGTATTGACTACAGGAGACTTAACCAAGCAACAAAGAAGGACCATTTCCCTTTACCCTTCATTGACCAAATGCTTGAGCGTCTCGTAGGTAAGTCTCACTACTGTTTTCTTGATGGATTCTCTGGATATTTTTAGATTCACATTGCACCTGAGGATCAAGATAAGACCACATTCACCTGTCCCTTTGGCACATTTGCTTATAGGAGAATGCCATTTGGCCTATGCAATGCTCCCGGAACTTTTCAAAGATGCATGATAAGTATTTTTCATGATTTCATTGAAAATTGCATAGAGGTGTTTATGGATGATTTTACTGTCTATGGATCTTTATTTAATGCATGCCTTGATAGTCTTGATAAAGTTTTAAATAGATGCATTGAAACTAACCTTGTCTTGAACTATGAAAAATGTCATTTTATGGTAAAACAAGGAATAGTTTTAGGGCATGTAATCTCTGAAAAAGGAATTGAGGTAGATCCTGCTAAAGTAGAAGTTATATCACATTTGCCTTACCCCTCTTGTGTTCGAGAGGTTCGTTCTTTTCTTGGCCATGCAGGATTCTACAGAAGATTCATAAAGGATTTTAGCAAGAAGGCTAGGCCACTATCCAGTCTGCTTCAAAAGGATGTGGCATTTGAATTTGATGAAAAGTGTAAGGAGGCTTTTAATTGCCTCAAGCAAGCATTGACCACTACCCCAATAATCCAAGCACCTGTTTGGACAGCTCCATTTGAGTTGATGTGTGATGCTTCTAATTATGCATTGGGAGCTGTCCTTGGTCAAAAGATTGACAAGCAGCCTAGGGTCATCTACTATACATCTAAAACTTTAGATGCTGCCCAGGTAAATTACACCACCACTGAGAAAGAGCTCTTGGCCATTGTTTTTGCATTAGATAAGTTCAGATCTTACCTACTCGGTTCTCGAGTAGTTGTCTTTACTGACCATGCAGCTCTGAAGTACTTGTTGAAGAAAGGTGAGTCCAAGCCAAGATTAATTCGTTGGATGCTGTTGCTCCAAGAGTTTGACTTGGAAATTCGTGACAGAAGTGGAACACAAAACCTTGTAGCAGACCATTTAAGCAGAATTGAGAATGCTCCTGATTCGGCACCTATTCGGGACCATTTTCCCGATGAACACCTCATGAGTATTTCTAACTCTTTTGATTCACCTTGGTTTGCTAACATTGTAAATTATCTTGTTGCTTCTGTTTTTCCACCATGTGCATCCAGAAACCAAATTTCAAAATTAAAAAGTGACGCAAAGTATTATATTTGGGATGACCCGTATTTATGGAAATTGTGTAATGATCAGGTGATTCGAAGATGCATTCCCGATCATGAAATAGAATCAGTTCTTCGATTCTGCCATGCTTCACCAGTTGGTGGACATTTTGGTCCACAAAGAACAGCAAGAAAAGTGTTGGATTCAGGTTTGTATTGGCCCACAATTTTTAAGGATGCATGGAGAGTTTGTAACACCTGTGAGAAATGCCAAAGAGCTAGTAATGCTACCACATGGAGACAACAGATGCCTCAGCAACCAATGTTATTTTGTGAAGTATTTGATGTTTGGGGCATTGATTTTATGGGTCCATTTCCTCCATCCTTTGGGTTTACTTACATTTTATTGGCTGTTGATTATGTTTCTAAATGGGTGGAAGCTAAAGCCACCAGAACTAATGATGCTCGAGTTGTTGTGGATTTTGTTAGATCTCAAATTCTTTGCAGGTTTGGCATCCCAAGAGCAATCATTAGTGATCAAGGAACCCATTTCTGCAACAGGACCATGCAAGCTATGCTCAGGAAGTATGGGGTTGTTCATAGAGTCTCTACTCCATATCACCCCCAAACCAATGGACAAGCGGAAGTCTCTAACAGAGAAATCAAAAGGATCCTGGAGAAGATAGTACAGCCTAACAAAAAGGATTGGAGCAGGAAATTAGATGATGCTCTTTGGGCACATAGAACAGCTTTTAAGGCACCTATAGGAATGTCTCCCTATAGAATTATTTTTGGTAAAGCATGTCATTTTCCAGTGGAGATTGAGCATCGTGCTTATTGGGCTGTAAAAGCTTGTAACTTAGCACTTGATCAAGCAGGTGAGGAAAGAAAATTACAACTGAATGAGTTTGATGAGATCCGTTTGGCAGCTTATGAGAACTCGAGGTTCTATAAGGAGAAAACAAAGAAATTCCATGATAGCTCAATAGCTAGAAAGGATTTTACTGCTGGACAGAAAGTGCTACTGTTTAATTCTCGGTTGAAACTGATGGCCGGAAAATTGCGCTCCAAATGGGAAGGACCTTTCATTGTTACGAATGTATTTCCCCATGGAGCTGTGGAAATAAAAAGTGAAAACTCCAACAAAAGCTTCAAGGTTAATGGACAACGTTTGAAGTCATTTCATGAAAATCCTTCACTTGTGGATGTTACAATGGAGGAACATGCTTTGGGGGAACCACTTCTTGATCCCCCTTGAGGGAGTTTTTCTTACCCATCTCTTTACTTTTTCATTCTATTGTCTATTTTGTATGCTCTGTCTTACATTGAGGACAATGTATGATTTAAGTGTGGGGGTGGGATCATTCATGTGTTATTGTGTGTTGTGTGATTAAATTTTGTGTGATATTAAAAAAAAAAAAAATTTAAATAAAAGATTTTGTGTGTGTTTTTGTTTTAAAAATGGCATGTTTTATTGGAATTTTAAGATATGCATGAGTACAAGTAAATTCTTTCATGTCTGATATGAGCTTAATGATATGTTATAATTTGAACTCAAACATTTTTGGTATGTTGAGAATGACATGATAATTGAGAAATGATCATATATGATAGAATTATACCTTGTGAGATTTTTGAGCCTTAAAATTTGATGGATCACTTTAAACCATCTTAATCCTTTCATGTGTGATTAATTCCTGAAAGCTTACATCTTAATTTTTGTCTTGTTTCTTGATGATACTTGAAACTCATATGAATGTATTTGGAATGATACAGGCATTTTGTTCAATTGAGCCACTAAGCCAGATAAGCCTACCATGAATAAATTATCTCTTGATAGCCATTTTGAGCCTATTTAACTATTTCCTTGTTACAGCTCAAATAAGCCATGGATGAAAAAACCAAAAATATACCTACCTTAAGAAAGATATTGAAGCTTTGGAATCAAGTCAAAATAGGCATTCAAATAAGTGTGGGGGTGTGCAAAAAGGAATTGCAACTCTTGTTCCAAGTGTTATGCAATCTTAAAAAAAAAAATAATAATAATAATAAAAAATAAAAAAAAAATTGCCAAATACCATACAATAAATGTTTTACCCTCACTGTTTGCCAGTAAAACTAATTGCTTCATTATTCTTTTTGGTATATATATAATATATATATTTCATCCATTTTAACCTTGGCCACATTGCAACCCTGTGAAAGCCCTGTGGATCTATACATGCATTTGTGTTGATTGAGGAATTAAGAAACTTGCCAAATTTTTAGACTGTTTGTTTTTCAGGAATTGTTTTGAGTGTATACACAAACCTTAAACACTTGAGAGTTGAGAGTATGTCTTGTGAGGTTCTATCACTTATGATTTTCTTTTCAGTTTAATTTAATTTTTACATGCCTAAGTGTTTGAATGATTTTTATATATATCTTGATGCTTTGTATCTTTCATGTTGAAAACTCTTGTTTCTTTGTATATTTTTAAGATTTCATGACAAGCATGCCAATTGTGTGTTGTTGTTTTCAACTTAATGTTTTCAATAAATCGTGATACTTGTTTTTATTTTGATTTTGCCCGGGAGTACAAAAGAATAAGTGTGGGAGTATTTGATGATGCATGATTTATCTCTAATTCTCCATTTTAAATGTGTATAATTTGCCATCACTTAGTGTGTAACATATTGCATTTTAACACATTTTTATCATTTGATCTTTATGTAATATTTGATTGTTAATTTGTGCCAAAAGAAAATAGATCAAAGAAACTCAAGAATTCCAATCTAAAATGAAGATCAAAGTGCCTAAGGATCAAAGGAATCAAGAAATATTCAAAAGGATCTCAAAAAGGGTGAAAAAGTGTGCAAATTATGGAGAATCAGGGGGATGAATCGATTCATCCCCCTCCTGAATCGATTCATGCGAATGTAATGCACCCAGGAAGTGAAATTTTGCAACTTGAATCGATTCACAAGCCTCCTGAATCGATTCATACGTTCAATAATGGCCCAGAAACACGTTTTCAAGCTTCTGGAAAGTGGGCAATGCACTGAGGAAGGTGGGCAAGGCACTCAAGCTGATCATGGAGCACCATTGAATTGATTAATGAAGAGTGCTCCTTCCATTGAAATATTTTATGGCATAATTTTGCTTTTAAACTCCTATAAATAGCACCAAGAGGAAGGGGCAGAGATACACCATTCTTCATTCATTCTTCATCTCCCTCCTTCACACGTTCTCTGTTTCTCTTCTCTGTTGGAGTTTCTCCAGCAAATTCTTCATTTTCCGGGTTAGTTTTATTGTTGTAGTTGTAATTATGGAGGGCTAAAACCCTTAGATTGATTTTCTTGGAGAATGTTGTAATGTAATTTTGAGGTCATTAATTTTAATATAGTATGCTTTTATTATTGTTATTTCTTCATAATCATTCTCTACTTATTTAATTCCATTTTGTTTAATTGAATTTGTATGCTTAATCGGTTTAATTATTCAAATGGAGTAAAATAAGATTTCAAATTAGAATGGATTAAGGAAATATGCATGCTTAATGAATATTTTCATAATCACTTTTAATAATTATGGTTTGCTTAATTCCATAATTTGAGAATAGATTATGTATATAGGCGATGTTCTTATGTATGCTCAATAATTCCTAGATTTTAAGATCTTGACTCCTTTTGCTTAATTAGGATGCTTGATTCAAATATTCATTTTTAAATGAAAGTAAAGGAATTGTGAATTGAAAAAGACGCTTAGTTGATCAATTCAAATTGAGCTAAGAAATTAACATTAATAAGTATACAAGTTATTTTTAGTGAACCAAGGATAAATTTATTTACAATACTCCAAGAAAATCAATCGCTTGTTATTTATTGTTTTAAATCCTTTATTTACTTTGTTTTAATTTTAATTGTGACAACAAAAATCAATCAAACCCCCCCCCCCCAATTGTATGTTAGTGAACTTATGTTTGTAAAATTTTTAGTTGTTTAGTTTTTATTTTTTTATTGTTAAAAAATTAGTTTAAGACTTGATTTTTCCTAAATTTTTATGTTAATCCTTGAGAGAACGACCTAGGTTGACACCCTAGTACTACGTTAATTAATTTTAATGTACTAATTTGACGGAATCACGACTGCAAAAATAAACACGTCACCCTCACCTGATTCTGTGGCCTCGACGTCGACGGGCTCGCAAAGGGCTTTCCGTTGATACCTTATGGGCCGCGAGACGCATCCCGGTTCAAAAGTTACGGCCGTTTGAAGCTGGCGACGGCGTGGGGGAGGTATCATAAAACAAATGATCGCGCACATTGTGGCAGGTGCGATCATACCACCACTAATGCACCGGATCCCATCAGAACTCTGCAGTTAAGCGTGCTTTGGCGAGAGTAGTACTGGGATGGGTGACCTCTTGGGAAGTCCTCGTGTTGCACCTCTTTTTTGCTACTTTCCCGGGTCCGCACCACCACTATTTTTGTTCTTTCAATTTTATTTGTCCCTCACCTGATTCTGCGGCCTCGACGTCGACGGGCTCGCAAAGGGCTTTCCGTTGATACCTTACGGGCCGCGAGACGCATCCCGGTTCAAAAGTTACGGCCGTTTGAAGCTGGCGACGGCGTGGGGGAGGTATCATAAAACAAATGACCGCGCACATTATGGCAGGTGAGATCATACCAGCACTAATGCACCGGATCCCATCAGAACTCCGTAGTTAAGCGTGCCTGGGCGAGAGTAGTACTGGGATGGGTGACCTCCTGGGAAGTCCTCGTGTTGCACCTCTTTTTTGCTACTTTCCCGGGTCCGCACCACCTCTGTTTTTGTTCTTTCAATTTTATTTGTCCTTCACCCGATTCTGTGGCCTCGACGACGACTGGCTAGCAAAGGGCTTTCCGTTGATACCTTACGGGCCGCGAGACGCATCCCGGTTCAAATGTTATGACCGTTTGAAGCTGGCAACAGCGTGGGGGAGGTATCATAAAACAAATGATCGCGCACATTGTGGCAGGTGCGATCATACCACCACTAATGCACCGGATCCCATCAGAACTCTGCAGTTAAGCGTGCTTTGGCGAGAGTAGTACTGGGATGGGTGACCTCCTGGGAAGTCCTTGTGTTGCACCTCTTTTTTGCTACTTTCCCGGGTCTGTACCACCTCTGTTTTTGTTCTTTCAATTTTATTTGTCCCTCACCTGATTCTGCGGCCTCGACGTCGACGGGCTCGCAAAGGGCTTTCCGTTGATACCTTACGGGCCGCGAGACGCATCCCGGTTCAAAAGTTACGGCCGTTTGAAGCTGGCGACGGCGTGGGGGAGGTATCATAAAACAAATGACCGCGCACATTATGGCAGGTGAGATCATACCAGCACTAATGCACCGGATCCCATCAGAACTCCGTAGTTAAGCGTGCCTGGGCGAGAGTAGTACTGGGATGGGTGACCTCCTGGGAAGTCCTCGTGTTGCACCTCTTTTTTGCTACTTTCCCGGGTCCGCACCACCTCTATTTTTGTTCTTTCAATTTTATTTGTCCTTCACCCGATTCTGTGGCCTCGACGACGACTGGCTAGTAAAGGGCTTTCCGTTGATACCTTACGGGCCGCGAGGCGCATCCCGGTTCAAAAGTTACGACCGTTTGAAGCTGGCGACGGCGTGGGGGAGGTATCATAAAACAAATGATCGCGCACATTGTGGCAGGTGCGATCATACCACCACTAATGCACCGGATCCCATCAGAACTCTGCAGTTAAGCGTGCTTTGGCGAGAGTAGTACTGGGATGGGTGACCTTTTGGGAAGTCCTCGTGTTGCACCTCTTTTTTGCTACTTTCCCGGGTCCGCACCACCTCTGTTTTTGTTCTTTCAATTTTATTTGTCCCTCACCTGATTCTGTGGCCTCGACGTCGACGGGCTCGCAAAGGGCTTTCCGTTGATACCTTACGGGCCGCGAGACGCATCCCGGTTCAAAAGTTACGGCCGTTTAAAGTTGGCGACGGCGTGGGGGAGGTATCATAAAACAAATGATCGCGCACATTGTGGCAGGTGCGATCATACCACCGCTAATGCACCGGATCCCATTAGAACTCCGCAGTTAAGCGTGCTTGGGCGAGAGTAGTACTGGGATGGGTGACCTCCTGGGAAGTCCTCGTGTTGCACCTCTTTTTTGCTACTTTCCCGGGTCCGCACCACCTCTGTTTTTGTTCTTTCAATTTTATTCATCCCTCACCTGATTCTGTGGCCTCGACATCGACGGGCTCACAAAGGGCTTTCCGTTGATACCTTACGGGCCTAGAGACGAATCCCGGTTCAAAAGTTACGGCCGTTTGAAGCAGGCGACGGCGTGGGGGAGGTATCATAAAACAAATGATCGCGCACATTGTGGCAGGTGCGATCATACCAGCACTAATGCACCGGATCCCATCAGAACTCCGCAGTGAAGCGTGCTTGGGCGAGAGTAGTACTGGGATGGGTGACCTCCTGCGAAGTCCTCGTGTTGCACCTCTTTTTTGCTACTTTCCCGGGTCCGCACCACCTCTGTTTTTGTTCTTTCAATTTTATTTGTCCTTCACCCGATTCTGTGGCCTCAACGACGACTGGCTACCAAAGGGCTTTCCGTTGATACCTTACGGGCCGCGAGACGCATCCCGGTTCAAAAGTTACGACCGTTTGAAGCTGGCGACGGCGTGGGGGAGGTATCATAAAACAAATGATCGCGCACATTGTGGCAGGTGCGATCATACCAGCACTAATGCACCGGATCCCATCAGAACTCCGCAGTGAAGCGTGCTTGGGCGAGAGTAGTACTGGGATGGGTGACCTCCTGGGAAGTCCTCGTGTTGCACCTCTTTTTTGCTACTTTCCCGGGTCCGCACCACCTCTGTTTTTGTTCTTTCAATTTTATTTGTCCCTCACCTGATTCTGTGGCCTCGACGTCGACGGGCTCGCAAAGGGCTTTCCGTTGATACCTTACGGGCCGCGAGACGCATCCTGATTCAAAAGTTACGGCCGTTTAAAGCTGGCGACGGCGTGGGGGAGGTATCATAAAACAAATGATCGCGCACATTGTGGCAGGTGCGATCATACCACCACTAATGCACCGGATCCCATCAGAACTCTGCAGTTAAGCGTGCTTTGGCGAGAGTAGTACTGGGATGGGTGACCTCCTGGGAAGTCCTCGTGTTGCACCTCTTTTTTGCTACTTTCCCGGGTCCGCACCACCTCTGTTTTTGTTCTTTCAATTTTATTTGTCCCTCACCTGATTCTGTGGCCTCGACGTCGACGGGCTCGCAAAGGGCTTTCCGTTGATACCTTACGGGCCGTGAGACACATCCCGGTTCAAAAGTTACGGCCGTTTGAAGTTGGCGACGGCGTGGGGGAGGTATCATAAAACAAATGATCGCGCACATTGTGGCAGGTGCGATCATACCAGCACTAATGCACCGGATCCTATCAGAACTCCGTAGTTAAGCGTGCTAGGGCGAGAGTAGTACTGGGATGGGTGACCTCCTGGGAAGCCCTCGTGTTGCACCTCTTTTTTGCTACTTTCCCGGGTCCGCACCACCTCTGTTTTTGTTCTTTCAATTTTATTTGTCCCTCACCTGATTCTGTCGCCTCGACGTCGACGGGCTCGCAAAGGGCTTTCCGTTGATACCTTACAGGCCGCGAGACGCATCCCGGTTCAAAAGTTATGGCCGTTTAAAGCTGGCGACGGCGTGGGGGAGGTATCATAAAACAAATGATCGCGCACATTGTGGCAGGTGCGATCATACCACCACTAATGCACCGGATCCCATCAGAACTCTGTAGTTAAGCGTGCTTTGGCGAGAGTAGTACTGGGATGGGTGACCTCCTGGGAAGTCCTCGTGTTGCACCTCTTTTTTGCTACTTTCCCGGGTCCGCACCACCTCTGTTTTTGTTCTTTCAATTTTATTTGTCCTTCACCCGATTCTGTGGCCTCGACGACGACTGGCTAGCAAAGGGCTTTCCGTTGATACCTTACGGGCCGCGAGACGCATCCCGGTTCAAAAGTTACGACCGTTTGAAGCTGGCGACGGCGTGAGGGAGGTATCATAAAACAAATGATCGCGCACATTGTGGCAGGTGCGATCATACCAGCACTAATGCACCGGATCCCATTAGAACTCCGCAGTGAAGCGTGCTTGGGCGAGAGTAGTACTGGGATGGGTGACCTCTTGGGAAGTCCTCGTGTTGCACCTCTTTTTTGCTACTTTCCCGGGTCTGCACCACCTCTGTTTTTGTTCTTTTAATTTTATTTGTCCCTCACCTGATTCTGTGGCCTCGACGTCGACGGGCTCGCAAAGGGCTTTCCGTTGATACCTTACGGGCCGCGAGACGCATCCCGGTTCAAAAGTTACGGCCGTTTAAAGCTGGCGACGGCGTGGGGGAGGTATCATAAAACAAATGATCGCGCACATTGTGGCAGGTGCGATCATACCACCACTAATGCACCGGATCCTATTAGAACTCCGCAGTTAAGCGTGCTTGGGCGAGAGTAGTAATGGGATGGGTGACCTCCTGGGAAGTCCTCGTGTTGCACCTCTTTTTTGCTACTTTCCCGGGTCCGCACCACCTCTGTTTTTGTTCTTTCAGTTTTATTCGTCCCTCACCTGATTCTGTGGCCTCGACGTCGACGGGATCACAAAGGGTTTTCCGTTGATACCTTACGGGCCTAGAGACGAATCCCGGTTCAAAAGTTACGGCCGTTTGAAGCTGGCGACGGCGTGGGGGAGGTATCATAAAACAAATGATCGCGCACATTGTGGCAGGTGCGATCATACCAGCACTAATGCACCGGATCCCATCAGAACTCCGCGGTTAAGCGTGCTTGGGCGAGAGTAGTACTGGGATGGGTGACCTCCTGGGAAGTCCTCGTGTTGCACCTCTTTTTTGCTACTTTCCCGGGTCCGCACCACCTCTGTTTTTGTTCTTTCAATTTTATTTGTCCTTCACCCGATTCTGTGGCCTCGACGACGACTGGCTAGCAAAGGGCTTTCCGTTGATACCTTACGGGCCGCGAGACGCATCCCGGTTCAAAAGTTACGACCGTTTGAAGCTGGCAACGGCGTGGGGGAGGTATCATAAAACAAATGATCGCGCACATTGTGGCAGGTGCGATCATACCACCACTAATGCACCGGATCCCATCAGAACTCTACAGTTAAGCGTGCTTTGGCGAGAGTAGTACTGGGATGGGTGACCTCCTTGGAAGTCCTCGTGTTGCACCTCTTTTTTGCTACTTTCCCGGGTCCGTACCACCTCTGTTTTTGTTCTTTCAATTTTATTTGTCCCTCACCTGATTCTGTGGCCTCGACGTCGACGGGCTCGCAAAGGGCTTTCCGTTGATACCTTACAGGCCGCGAGACGCATCCCGGTTCAAAAGTTACGGCCGTTTAAAGCTGGCGACGGCGTGAGGGAGGTATCATAAAACAAATGATCGCGCACATTGTGGCAGGTGCGATCATACCACCACTAATGCACCGGATCCCATCAGAACTCCGCAGTTAAGCGTGCTTTGGCGAGAGTACTATTGGGAGGGGTGACCTCCTGGGAAGTCCTCGTGTTGCACCTCTTTTTTGTTACTTTCCTGGGTTCGCACCACCTCTGTTTTTGTTCTTTCAATTTTATTTGTCCCTCACCCGATTCTATGGCCTCGACGTCGACGGGCTCGCAAAGGGCTTTCCGTTGATACCGTAAGGGCCGCGAGACGCATCCCGGTTCAAAGGTTACGGCCGTTTGAAGCTGGCGACGGCGTGGGGGAGGTATCATAAAACAAATGATCGCGCACATTGTGGCAGGTGCGATCATACCACCACTAATGCACCGGATCCCATCAGAACTCCACAGTTAAGCGTGCTTGGGCGAGAGTAGTACTTGGATGGGTGACCTCTTGGGAAGTCCTCGTGTTGCACTTCTTTTTTGCTACTTTCCCGGGTCCGCACTACCTCTGTTTTTGTTCTTTCAATTTTATTTGTCCCTCACCTGATTCTGTGGCCTCGACATCGACGGGCTCGCAAAGGGCTTTCCGTTGATACCTTACGGGCCTAGAGACGCATCCCGGCTCAAAAGTCACGGGCGTTTAAAGCTGGCGACGGCGTGGGGGAGGTATCATAAAACAAATGATCGCGCACATTGTGGCAGGTGCGATCATACCAGCACTAATGCACCGGATCCCATCAGAACTCCGCAGTTAAGCGTGCTTGGGCGAGAGTAGTACTGGGATGGGTGACCTCCTGGGAAGTCCTCGTGTTGCACCTCTTTTTTGCTACTTTCCCAGGTCCGCTCCACCGGTGTTTTTGTTCTTTCAATTTTATTTGTCCCTCACCCGATTTTATGGCCTCAACGTCGATGGGCTCGCAAAGGGCTTTCCGTTGATACCTTACGGGCCGCGAGACGCATCCCACTTCAAAAGTTACGGCCGTTTGAAGCTGGCGACGGCGTGGGGGAGGTATCATAAAACCAATGATCGCGCACATTGTGGTAGGTGCGATCATACCACCACTAATGCACCGGATCCCATCAGAACTTCGTAGTTAAGCGTCCTTGGGCGAGAGTAGTACTGGGATGGGTGACCTCCTGGGAAGTCCTCGTGTTGCACCTCTTTTTTGCTACTTTCCCGGGTCCGCACCACCTCTATTTTTGTTCTTTCAATTTTATTTGTTCGTCACCCGATTCTGTGGCCTCGACGTCGACGGGCTCCTATAGGGCTTTCCGTTGATACCTTACGGGCCGTGAGACGCATCCCGGTTCAAAAGTTACGGCCGTTTGAAGCTGGCGACGGCGTGGGGGAGGTATCATAAAACAAATGATCGCGCACATTGTGGCAGGTGCGATCATACCAGCACTAATGCACCGGATCCCATCAGAACTCCGCAGTTAAGCATGCTTGGGCGAGAGTAGTACTGGGATGGGTGACCTCCTGGGAACTCCTCGTGTTGCACCTCTTTTTTGCTACTTTCCCGGGTCCACACCACCGCTGTTTTTGTTCTTTCAATTTTATTTGTCCCTCACCCGATTTTGTGGCCTCGACGTCGACAGGCTCGCAAAGGGCTTTCTGTTGATACCTTACGGGCCGCGAGACGCATCCCGGTTCAAAAGTTACGGCCGTTTAAAGCTGGCGACGGCGTGGGGGAGGTATCATAAAACAAATGATCGTGCACATTGTGGCAGGTGCGATCATACCAGGACTAATGCACCGGATCCCATCAGAACGCCGCAGTTAAGCGTGCTTGGGCGAGAGTAGTACTGGGATGGGTGACCTCTTGGGAAGTCCTCGTGTTGCACCTCTTTTTTGCTACTTTCCCGGGTCCGCACCACCGCTGTTTTTATTCTTTCAATTTTATTTGTCCCTCACCCGATTTTGTGGCCTCGACGTCGACGGGCTCGCAAAGGGCTTTCCGTGAATACCTTACGGGCCGCGAAACGCATCCCGGTTCAAAAGTTAGGGCCGTTTGAAGCTGGCGACGGCGTGGGGGAGGTATCATAAAACAAATGATCGCGCACATTGTGGCAGGTGCGATCATACCAGCACTAATGCACCGGATCCCATCAGAACTCTGCAGTTAAGCGCGCTTTGGCGAGAGTAGTACTATGATGGGTGACCTCCTGGGAAGTCCTCGTGTTGCACCTCTTTTTTGCTACTTTCCCGGGTCCGCACCACCTCTGTTTTTGTTCTTTCAATTTTATTTGTCCCTCACCCGATTCTGTGGCCTCGACGTCGACGGGCTCGCAAAGGGCTTTCCGTTGATACCTTACGGGCCTAGAGACGCATCCCGGTTCAAAAGTTATGGTCGTTTGAAGCTGGCGACGGCGTGGGGGAGGTATCATAAAACAAATGATCACGCACATTGTGGCAGGTGTGATCATACCAGCACTAATGCACCGGATCCCATCAGAACTCCGCAGTTAAGCGCGCTTGGGCGAGAGTAGTACTAGGATGGGTGACCTCCTGGGAAGTCTTCGTGTTGCACCTCTTTTTTGCTACTTTCCCGGGTCCGCACCACCGGTGTTTTTGTTCTTTCAATTTTATTTGTCCCTCACCCGATTTTGTGTCCTCGACGTCGATGGGCTCGCAAAGGGCTTTCCGTTGATACCTTACGGGCCGCGAGACGCATCCTGGTTCAAAAGTTACGGCCGTTTGAAGCTGGCGACGGCGTGGGCGAGGTATCATAAAACAAATGATCGCGCACATTGTGGCAGGTGCGATCATACCAGCACTAAT
The DNA here is from genome assembly GCA_037962975.1 of Clitoria ternatea. Lineage (NCBI taxonomy): Eukaryota > Viridiplantae > Streptophyta > Magnoliopsida > Fabales > Fabaceae > Clitoria > Clitoria ternatea. The sequence goes on from CM075670.1 coordinate 35,222,362, forward strand.
GCACCGGATCCCATCAGAACTCCGCAGTTAAGCGTGCTTGGGCGAGAGTAGTACTGGGATGGGTGACCTCCTGGGAAGTCCTCGTGTTGCACCTCTTTTTTGCTACTTTCCCGGGTCCGTACCACCTCTGTTTTTGTTCTTTCAATTTTATTTGTCCTTCACCCGATTCTGTGGCCTCGACGACGACGGGCTAGCAAAGGGCTTTCCGTTGATACGTTACGGGCCGCGAGACGCATCCTAGTTCAAAAGTTACGACCGTTTGAAGGTGGCGACGGCGTGGGGGAGGTATCATAAAACCAATGATCGCGCATATTGTGGCAGGTGCGATCATACCAGCACTAATGCACCGGATCCCATCAGAACTCCGCAGTTAAGCGCGGTTGGGCGAGAGTAGCACTGGGATGGGTGACCTCCTGGGAAGTCCTCGTGTTGCACCTCTTTTTTGCTACTTTCCCGGGTCCGCACCACCTCTGTTTTTGTTCTTTCAATTTTACTTGTCCCTCACCTGATTCTGTGGCCTCGACGTCGACAGGCTCGCAAAGGGCTTTCCGTTGATACCTTACGGGCCTAGAGACGCATCCCGGTTCAAAAGTTACGGCCGTTTGAAGCTGGCGACGGCGTGGGGGAGGTATCATAAAACAAATGATCGCGCACATTGTGGCAGGTGCGATCATACCAGCACTAATGCACCGGATATCATCAGAACTCCGCAGTTAAGCGTGCTTGGGCGAGACTAGTACTGGGATGGGTGACCTCCTAGGAAGTCCTCGTGTTGCACCTCTTTTTTGCTACTTTCCCGGGTCCGCACCACCGCTGTTTTTGTTCTTTCAATTTTATTTGTCCCTCACCCGATTTTGTGGCCTCGACGTCGACGGGCTCGCAAAGGGCTTTCCGTTGATACCTTACGGGCCTAGAGACGCATCCCGGTTCAAAAGTTACGGCCGTTTGAAGTTGGCGACGGCGTGGGGGAGGTATCATAAAACAAATGATCGCGCACATTATGGCAGGTGTGATCATACCAGCATTAATGCACCGGATCCCATTAGAACTCCGTAGTTAAGCGTGCTTGGGCGAGAGTAGTACTGGGATGGGTGACCTCCTGGGAAGTCCTCGTGTTGCACCTCTTTTTTGCTACTTTCCCGGGTCCGCACCACCGCTGTTTTTGTTCTTTCAATTTTATTTGTCCCTCACCCGATTTTGTGGCCTCGACGTCGACGGGCTCGCAAAGGGCTTTCCGTTGATACCTTACGGGCCGCGAGACGCAACCGGTTCAAAAGTTACGGCCGTTTGAAGCTGGCGACGGCGTGGGGGAGGTATCATAAAACAAATGATCGCGCACATTGTGGCAGGTGCGATCATACCAGCTCTAATGCACCGGATCCCATCAGAACTTCGCAGTTAAGCGTGCTTTGGCGAGTGTAGTACTGGGATGGGTGACCTCCTGGGAAGTCCTCGTGTTGCACCTCTTTTTTGCTACTTTCCCGGGTCCGCACCACCTCTGTTTTTGTTCTTTCAATTTTATTTGTCCCTCACCCGATTCTGTGGCCTCGACGTCGACGGGCTCGCAAAGGGCTTTCCGTTGATACCTTACGGGCCTAGAGACGCATCCCGGTTCAAAAGTTATGGCCGTTTGAAGCTGGCAACAGCGTGGGGGAGGTATCTTAAAACAAATGATCGTGCACATTGTGGCAGGTGCGATCATACCAGCACTAATGCACCGGATCCCATCAGAACTCCGCAGTTAAGCGCGCTTGGGCGAGAGTAGTAACTGGATGGGTGACCTCCTGGGAAGTCTTCGTGTTGCACCTCTTTTTTGCTACTTTCCCGGGTCCGCACCACTGGTGTTTTTGTTCTTTCAATTTTATTTGTCCCTCACCCGATTTTGTGGCCTCGACGTTGACGGGCTCGCAAAGGGCTTTCCGTTGATACCTTACGGGCCGCGAGACGCATCCCGGTTCAAAAGTTACGGCCGTTTGAAGCTGGCGAAGGCGTGGGGGAGGTATCATAAAACAAATGATCGCGCACATTATGGCAGGTGCGATCATACCAGCATTAATGCACCGGATCCCATCAGAACTCCGCAGTTAAGCGTGCTTGGGCGAGAGTAGTACTGGGATGGGTGACCTCCTGGGAAGTCCTCGTGTTGCACCTCTTTTTTGCTACTTTCCCGGGTCTGCACCACCTCTGTTTTTGTTCTTTCAATTTTATTTGTCCCTCACCAGATTCTGTGGCCTCGACGTCGACGGGCTCGCAAAGGGCTTTCCGTTGATACCTTACGGGCCTAGAGACGCATCCCGGTTCAAAAGTTACGGCCGTTTGAAGCTGGCGACAGCGTGGGGGAGGTATCATAAAACAAATGATCGCGCACATTATGGCAGGTGCGATCATGCCAGCATTAATGCACCGGATCCCATTAGAACTCCGCAGTTAAGCGTGCTTGGTCGAGAGTAGTACTGGGATGGGTGACCTCCTGGGAAGTCTTCGTGTTGCACCTTTTTTTTGCTACTTTCCCGGGTCCGCACCACCGCTGTTTTTGTTCTTTCAATTTTATTTGTCCCTCACCCGATTTTGTGGCCTCGACGTCGACGGGCTCGCAAAGGGCTTTCCGTTGATACCTTACGGGCCTAGAGACGCATCCCGGTTCAAAAAATACGGCCGTTTGAAGCTGGCGACGGCGTGGGGGAGGTATCATAAAACAAATGATCGCGCACATTGTGGCAGGTGCGATCATACCAGCACTAATGCACCGGATCCCATCAAAACTCCTCAGTTAAGCGCGCTTGGGCGAGAGTAGTACTGGGATGGGTGACCTCCTGGGAAGTCTTCGTGTTGCACCTCTTTTTTGCTACTTTCCCGGGTCCACACCACCGCTGTTTTTGTTCTTTCAATTTTATTTGTCCCTCACCCGATTTTGTGGCCTCGACGTCGACGGGCTCGTAAAGGGCTTTCCGTTGATACCTTACGGGCCGCGAGACGCATCCCGGTTCAAAAGTTACGGCCGTTTGAAGCTGGCGACGGCGTGGGGGAGGTATCATAAAACAAATGATCGCGCACATTGTGGCAGGTGCGATCATACCAGCACTAATGCACCGGATCCCATCAGAACTCCGCAGTCAAGCGTGCTTGGGCGAGAGTAGTACTGGGATGGGTGACCTCCTGGGAAGTCCTCGTGTTGCACCTCTTTTTTGCTACTTTCCCGGGTCCGCACCACCTCTATTTTTGTTCTTTCAATTTTATTTGTCCTTCACCCGATTCTGTGGCCTCGACGACGACTGGCCAGCAAAGGGCTTTCCGTTGATACCTTCCGGGCCGCGAGACGCATCCCGGTTCAAAAGTTATGACCGTTTGAAGCTGGCGACGGCGTGGGGGAGGTATCATAAAACAAATGATCGCGCACATTGTGGCATGTGCGATCATACCAGCACTAATGCACCGGATCCCATCAGAACTCCGCAGTCAAGAGCGCTTGGGCGAGAGTAGTACTGGGATGGGTGACCTCCTGGGAAGTCCTCGTGTTGCACCTCTTTTTTGCTACTTTCCCGGGTCCGCACCACCGCTGTTTTTGTTCTTTTAATTTTATTTGTTCCTCACCCGATTTTGTGGCCTCGACGTCGACGGGCTCGCAAAGGGCTTTCCGTTGATACCTTACGGGCCGCGAGACGCATCCCGGTACAAAAGTTACGGCCGTTTGAAGCTGGCGACGGCGTGGGGGAGGTATCATAAAACAAATGATCACGCATATTGTGGCAGGTGCGATCATACCAGCACTAATGCACCGGATCCCATCAGAGCTCTGCAGTTAAGCGTGCTTGGGCGAGAGTAGTACTGGGATGGGTGACCTCCTGGGAAGTCCTTGTGTTGCACCTCTTTTTTGCTACTTTCCCGGGTCCGCACCACCTCTGTTTTTGTTCTTTCAATTTTATTTGTCCTTCACCCGATTCTGTGGCCTCGACGACGACTAGCTAGCAAAGGGCTTTCCGTTGATACCTTACGGGCCGCGAGACGCATCCCAGTTCAAAAGTTACGACCGTTTGAAGGTGGCGACGGCGTGGGGGAGGTATCATAAAACCAATGATCGCGCACATTGTGGCAGGTGCGATCATACCACCACTAATGCACCGGATCCCATCAGAACTCTGCAGTTAAGTGTGCTTTGGCGAGAGTAGTACTGGGATGGGTGACCTCCTGGGAAGTCCTCGTGTTGCACCTCTTTTTTGCTACTTTCCCGGGTCCGCACCACCTCTGTTTTTGTTCTTTAAATTTTATTTGTCCCTCACCTGATTCTGTGGCCTCGACGTCGACGGGCTCGCAAAGGGCTTTCCGTTGATACCTTACGGGCCTAGAGACGCATCCCGGTTCAAAAGTTACGGCCGTTTGAAGCTGGCGACGGCGTGGGGGAGGTATCATAAAACAAATGATCGCGCACATTGTGGCAGGTGCGATCATACCAGCACTAATGCACCGGATCCCATCAGAACTCCGCAGTTAAGCGTGCTTGGGCGAGAGTAGTACTGGGATGGGTGACCTCCTGGGAAGTCCTCGTGTTGCACCTCTTTTTTGCTACTTTCCCGGGTCCGCACCACCTCTGTTTTTGTTCTTTCAATTTTATTTGTCCTTCACCCGATTCTATGGCCTCGACGACGACTGGCTAGCAAAGGGCTTTCCGTTGATACCTTACGGGCCGCGAGACGCATCCCGGTTCAAAAGTTACGACCGTTTGAAGCTGGCGACGGCGTGGGGGAGGTATCATAAAACAAATGATCGCGCACATTGTGGCAGGTGTGATCATACCAGCACTAATGCACCGGATCCCATCAGAACTCCGCAGTTAAGTGCGCTTGGGCGAGAGTAGTACTGGGATGGGTGACCTCCTGGGAAGTCCTCGTGTTGCACCTCCTTTTTGGTACTTTCCCGGGTCCGCACCACCGCTGTTTTTGTTCTTTCAATTTTATTTGTCCCTCACCCGATTTTGTGGCCTCGACGTCGACGGGCTCGCAAAGGGCTTTCCGTTGATACCTTACGGGCCGTGAGACGCATCCCAGTTCAAAAGTTACGGCCGTTTGAAGCTGGCGACGGCGTGGGGGAGGTATCATAAAACAAATGATCGCGCACATTGTGGCAGGTGCGATCATACCAGCACTAATGCACCGGATATCATCAGAACTCCGCAGTTAAGCGTGCTTGGGCGAGACTAGTACTGGGATGGGTGACCTCCTGGGAAGTCCTCGTGTTGCACCTCTTTTTTGCTACTTTCCCGGGTCCGCACCACCTCTGTTTTTGTTCTTTCAATTTTATTTGTCCTTCACCCGATTCTGTGGCCTCGACGACGACTGGCTAGCAAAGGGCTTTCCGTTGATACCTTACGGGCCGCGAGACGCATCCCGGTTCAAAAGTTACGACCGTATGAAGCTGGCGACGGCGTGGGGGAGGTATCATAAAACAAATGATCGCGCACATTGTGGCAGGTGCGATCATACCAGCACTAATGCACCGGATCCCATCAGAACTCCGCAGTTAAGCGTGCTTGGGCGAGAGTAGTACTGGGATGGGTGACCTCCTGGGAAGTCCTCGTGTTGCACCTCTTTGTTGCTACTTTCCCGGGTCCGTACCACCTCTGTTTTTGTTCTTTCAATTTTATTTGTCCTTCACCCGATTCCGTGGCCTCGACGACGACGGGCTAGCAAAGGGCTTTCCGTTGATACCTTACGGGCCGCGAGACGCATCCTAGTTCAAAAGTTACGACCGTTTGAAGGTGGCGACGGCGTGGGGGAGGTATCATAAAACCAATGATCGCGCATATTGTGGCAGGTGCGATCATACCAGCACTAATGCACCGGATCCCATCAGAACTCCGCAGTTAAGCGCGCTTGGGCGAGAGTAGTACTGGGATGGGTGACCTCCTGGGAAGTCCTCGTGTTGCACCTCTTTTTTGCTACTTTCCCGGGTCCGCACCACCTCTGTTTTTGTTCTTTCAATTTTACTTGTCCCTCACCTGATTCTGTGGCCTCGACGTCGACGGGCTCGCAAAGGGCTTTCCGTTGATACCTTACGGGCCTAGAGACGCATCCCGGTTCAAAAGTTACGGCCGTTTGAAGCTGGCGACGGCGTGAGGGAGGTATCATAAAACAAATGATCGCGCACATTGTGGCAGGTGCGATCATACCAGCACTAATGCACCGGATCCCATCAGAACTCCGCAGTTAAGCGTGCTTGGGCGAGAGTAGTACTGGGATGGGTGACCTCCTGGGAAGTCCTCGTGTTGCACCTCTTTTTTGCTACTTTCCCGGGTCCACACCACCTCTGTTTTTGTTCTTTCAATTTTATTTGTCCCTCACCCGATTTTATGGCCTCGACGTCGACGGGCTCGCAAAGGGCTTTCCGTTGATACCTTACGGGCCGCGAGACGCATCCCGGTTCAAAAGTTACGGCCGTTTGAAGCTGGCGACGGCGTGGGGGAGGTATCATAAAACAAATGATCGCGCACATTGTGGCAGGTGTGATCATACCAGCACTAATGCACTGGATCCCATTAGAACTCCGCAGTTAAGCGTGCTTGGGCGAGAGTAGTACTGGGATGGGTGACCTCCTGGGAAGTCCTCGTGTTGCACCTCTTTTTTGCTACTTTCCCGGGTCCGCACCACCTCTGTTTTTGTTCTTTCAATTTTATTTGTCCTTCACCCGATTCTGTGGCCTCGACGATGACTGGCTAGCAAAGGGCTTTCCGTTGATACCTTACGGGCCGCGAGACGCATCCCGGTTCAAAAGTTACGACCGTTTGAAGCTGGCGACGGCGTGGGGGAGGTATCATAAAACCAATGATCGCGCACATTGTGGCAGGTGCGATCATACCACCACTAATGCACCGAATCCCATCAGAACTCTGCAGTGAAGCGCGCTTTGGCGAGAGTAGTACTGGGATGGGTGACCTCCTGGGAAGTCCTCGTGTTGCACCTCTTTTTTGCTACTTTCCCGGGTCCGCACCACCTCTGTTTTTGTTCTTTCAATTTTATTTGTCCCTCACCTGATTCTGTGGCCTAGACGTCGACGGGCTCGCAAAGGGCTTTTCGTTGATACCTTACGGGCCTAGAGACGCATCCTGGTTCAAAAGTTACGGCCGTTTGAAGCTGGCGACGGCGTGGGGTAGGTATCATAAAACAAATGATCGCCCACATTGTGGCAGGTGCGATCATACCAGCACTAATGCACCGGATCCCATCAGAACTCCGCAGTCAAGCGCGCTTGGGCGAGAGTAGTACTGGGATGGGTGACCTCCTGGGAAGTCCTCGTGTTGCACCTCTTTTTTGCTACTTTCCTGGGTCAGCACCACCGCTGTTTTTGTTCTTTCAATTTTATTTGTCCCTCACCCGATTTTGTGGCCTCGACATCGACGGGCTCGCAAAGGGCTTTCCGTTGATACCTTACGGGCCGCGAGACGCATCCCGGTTCAAAAGTTACAGCCGTTTGAAGCTGGCGACGGCGTGGGGGAGGTATCATAAAACAAATGATCACGCATATTGTGGCAGGTGCGATCATACCAGCACTAATGCACCGGATCCCATCAGAGCTCTGCAGTTAAGCGTGCTTGGGCGAGAGTAGTACTGGGATGGGTTGTCGCGACCGGGATCGCGGCGGGATGGCTGACCCTTAAAAATACAACGGGTTTCGAAATCCTTTTGAAAAGATAAAACAGGGAGTCGCCACCAATATTTTTTAGGATAAAAATATCGGGAAAAACCTCTTTTAAAACACTGGTTATGAAAAATGAAATTCTAAGTTCGGGAGTCGAATTACAGGTGAGGAAGGTATTAACACCTCACAACTGTCCGTTATAAAACGGTTACCTCAAATTGATAACGCTTATTTCAAAATAGCCCAGAAATTATTTTTAACTTCTTCCACACAAAATGACAAGGCAGACACAAACAGACAAAATAGACTAAACGGTAACAGTGATAAATTTGACCAAACAATGATAGTAAAAAAGAAGAAAACAGTAACGATAGAAGATCAAACAGTGACAGTAAAAAAAATGATAGTAGAATATTAAAACAGTAATAACAAGAAATGACAGTGAAAAATTCGACAAAACAATGACAATAAGAAGCTTAACAAAACAATAATAAGAAACGACACACAACGATCGTAAAAAACTTAGCAGAATATCGACAGTAGGAAAGTAAAAAAAAGATAATAACAATAGGAAATGGCAAACAGAGACAATAAGAAACTTGACGAAATAACACCAGTAAGAAAAAGTAAAACAAAATGAAAGTAAAGGTTAACAGGACGTCGCGTCCAAATTAACCTTGGCTTTAGTATAAAACAGGAAAAGGGAAGGATACTAACAAGACGTCGCGTCTAAATTAGTCATCTTTTAATCAAAATGCGGGGTTAGAAACGGGAAGGGGATAAACGGGACGTCTCGTCTCAAGTATCCCGTTCCTTGAGGTGATGGTCTACCGGGAATAAGGGAAAATCAACAAGACGTCACGTCTAAATTGATTTGTTTTTTTTTTGAAATATCATTATTTAATAAATAACAACCGATTGAAAATTTAAAAAGGGTAACAAGACGTCTCGTCTAAATTAACCTCTTTTTGATAAAACAAATTTTTTTTAAAATAAAAATAAAAATAAAATCAAATAGTGAAAATTTATCAAAAACTTGACAAAAAGCACATAGACTTACTAAAGTGAAAAATGGGTAATATTTTTTGGTTGAAGATAATGCTGAGTTGTTAAAATTTTAATTAGACACAATTTTGAAATAACAAAAAAAAGACATGGATAATCACATTTTGTTAAGCTTTATACAACCCGATTCTTTCAAAGAATAGCGAATGCCTTAAAAGAAAATTACACTCTAACTATACGGTGGATGAACTATCCGGAAAAAGAAACAGTATACAGACGGCTGATTTCTTGTAATAGGATTAATATTCTGAGCAGTAAAATTAAGATCGTAACCACCCTTTAAAAAATTAAATCTGTACAGAACTAAAATATATACAAACAATTTGAGTAATAATATTGAGCAGCAAATAAACAGGAACAATAACATGAACAGAAACAGTAGCAGAGATTAATTAGAGATTCAAGCATACATCACAATATCCTACTGTAAAATTGAATTATAATAACGACAAGAGACAGCAGAGAAAAAAAAGTCCAATACAACAGTACTAATCTGATCCTTGTACAAAAATTCAACCTTTTGATAAATAAACACTATTTTCGCAAAATATATAAAAAATATTCTTGCTCACTGATTGAGTTCTTGCCCACTGTTGCTGTTGTTGCTGTTGCTGTTGCTGTTGCTGCTGTTGCTGTTACTGTTGTTGCTGTTGCTGTTACTGTTGCTGTTACTGCGAATTTTCACTGTAAAAATTCAGAAGCACCTTTCAAAACTCAAGAATGTGGAGACAATTTCCTCTCTAGATAATCTTTTTTGAACCACTGAGTTTGCACTGCTCTTTTCTCTTTGCCCTCTTTGCTCTCTGCTATTTTTCTAATTTTCCTCTTTGACTCTCTCTTCTTGCTGTGTATGTTCTCTTTTTCGTCCTCTCATTTGTGCTCCCTTTTCTTTTCTGATCCTCCACCCCTTCTTCTTCTTTTGCTCTTCCCTTTTCTTTTTCTGATCCTCCACCCCTTCTTCTTCTTTTTTTGCCCTCCTTTTTTTTTCTAACTCCTCCCGTTATAATGCTTCCACATAAGTTTTTATTGTTTTTTTTTTTAAAGGACATCCAGCTAAAACCTCCACTTTGTCTCCTCCTTTTACGTTGGCAAAGTTGGGGACATATGTTTGTTGTCCCAATTCATGTGAATCTATTGTCTGTTTCAATTCATTATGCACAACAGCCACTAATTCACGTTGAATTGCTTAGTGTCAAATCCTTTTGCAAAATTTTTTTTGTCCAATTCTTGCAGCTTTTCACGTTGGATGCTTGTAGTTTTAGGTGAGTGATGACTTAATTATTTAAGAAACCATTCAGTTGTGGGTCCGTGAATGCATTTGGATGAATGAAGGATTAATAAAGAAGAATTATGATGGGATGTTTTGAGTAGCCGTGAAAACAAAGAAGGGATTGAATAAAATATTCAAGCTTGGACTTTGCTTTTGACCATGTGAATGCATAGAGAAAGTGAAAGCTTTTTGAAATAAAATATTGGGTGGTATGGAAGCTAGTTGTAACCGTGAGTTTCTTGGAGCATGGATTGTATTAAAAATAATGGCACATGGGCCCTTGTTGGAAGCCATTCACGTGAAGTAGAGAGAGTGGAGGATGATTCTTCATTGGCTTTTTATTTTGGAGAGCTTGTTTCTTGATTTAATTTTGACTTGGTCAAAATTGGTAGGCTTAAGTGACAATTTGTTGCAAATTGGAAAGCCTTTGCCATGACTACAATTTGATGGTGGGTTCCATTCTCTTCATCATGAAACTTGCTTGCATATTTAAGGAAAAATTCGTGCCAAATTTGAAAGAGTGTCCAACATGAAAATTATAGATCTTTCTCTTATCTTTAATTTGATATATGGCACAAAAATTTTCATCAAGAAACGAGGGAGATATGGCCCATCTACGAAAACTGCTCCAGAGTGTGACGGAAATACATTTGCAAGCAAAATAAATTCACTGGGCAAAATGGGTGGAGAATTAGCTTTTGTGACCTTCATGAAGTTTGTAGATATCTTTGATGTGGAGCCACAGAAAAAAGAACGGGGTCATTTCAGTATCATATGAGGGAGATATGAATTTTTTCCTAAAGATGTGCAGAGCAGTCATGAAACTGGAACAAGTCTAGGAAGATTATTAAAACTGTACCAATTGGTAAGGATATATCCTTCAAGGTCTTCACAAAAGTCGTAGACAATTTTGTTACGGAAATTTTGAGACTGGGTTTGCACAAATCGAAGGTCGTATGAAGGAGTTATGAATTTCTAAGTGAACCATGCGCAGCAGAGAGTGCCCAAAGGATGGAACTATACCAATTAGCCGGACAAAAAGAGGTGTTCACAGATGCCCCTCTTTACTTCTTTTTCACAAGAGAAACACGAAGCTTTCCGTGTTTTTGAAGTGAAAATGAAGTAAAGATATGAACGTCGATGTAGGGACCAGGTGGGGACCTCTTAATCAGTATGGTGTCTGACAGTGTTGGCAGTCAACGAGCTGGTGTGACCTTTTCTTCTTTAAAGATGAGCATTTTCTAGATCCGTCTCTCTCTATTTCCCTTCTTCTTCTTTTTTTGTTTTTGTTTTTGTTTTTGTTTTTGTTTTTCTTTTTTTTTCTCTCTTTTTTTTCTTTTTTTTTTTTGGGATTCCTTTTTTGTGTTTTTCTTTTTGAATCGACCGGAAAGGATTGTCTTCCAGTTAGTAGGAGGTGAGAGGATTAGGGTTGCCCCCGGTAGACTGTTGGTAGGAAATGTAAAGGTTGGGGTTGACCCTCGTTTGACAGAAAGTGTAAAGGTTGGGGTTGACCCTCGGTTGACAGGAAAGGTAAATATTGGGGGAGCTAACAGGACGTCTCGTCCGAATTAACTCACTGTTGGCAGGAAATGTAAAGGTTGGGGTTGACCCTTGGTTGACAGGAAAAGTAAAGATTGGGGGAGCTAACAGGACGTCTCATCCAAATTAACTCACTGTTGGCAGGAAATGTAAAGGTGGGGTTGACCCTCGGTTTGTAGAAAGGTAAAAGGTGGGGGATTGCCCCTTGACTGACAGGAAAAATAAATATGGGGTGTGGCCCTTGGTTTGCAGAAAGGTAAAAGGTGGGGGATTGCCCCTTGACTGACAGGAAAAATAAATGTGGGTGTGGCCCTTGGTTTGCAGAAAGGTAAAAGGTGGGGAATTGCCCCTTGACTGACAGGAAAAATAAATGTGGGGTGTGGCCCTTGGTTTGCAGAAAGGTAAAAGGTGGGGGATTGCCCCTTGACTGACAGGAAAAATAAATGTGGGGTGTGGCCCTTGGTTTGCAGAAAGGTAAAAGGTGGGGGATTGCCCCTTGACTGACAGGAAAAATAAATGTGGGGTGTGGCCCTTGGTTTGCAGAAAGGTAAAAGGTGGGGGATTGCCCCTTGACTGACATGAAAAATAAATGTGGGGTGTGGCCCTTAGTTTGCAGAAAGGTAAAAGGTGGGGGATTGCCCCTTGGATGACAGGAAAAATAAATGTGGGGTGTGGCCCTTGGTTTGCAGAAAGGTAAAAGATGGGGAATTGCCCCTTGACTGACAGGAAAAATAAATGTGGGGTGTGCCCCTTGGTTTGCAGAAAGGTAAAAGGTGGGGGATTGCCCCTTGACTGACAGGAAAAATAAATGTGGGGTGTGGCCCTTGGTTTGCAGAAAGGTAAAAGGTGGGGGATTGCCCCTTGACTGACAGGAAAAATAAATGTGGGGTGTGGCCCTTGGTTTGCAGAAAGGTAAAAGGTGGGGGATTGCCCCTTGACTGACATGAAAAATAAATGTGGGGTGTGGCCCTTGGTTTGCAGAAAGGTAAAAGGTGGGGGATTGCCCCTTGGCTGACAGAAAAAATAAATGTGGGGTGTGGCCCTTGGTTTGCAGAAAGGTAAAAGATGGGGGATTGCCCCTTGATTGACATGAAAAATAAATGTGGGGTGTGGCCCTTGGTTTGCAGAAAGGTAAAAGGTGGGGGATTGCCCCTTGACTGACAGGAAAAATAAATATGGGGTGTGGCCCTTGGTTTGCAGAAAGGTAAAAGGTGGGGGATTGCCCCTTGACTGACATGAAAAATAAATGTGGGGTGTGGCCCTTGGTTTGCAGAAAGGTAACAGGTGGGGGATTGCCCCTTGGCTGACAGGAAAAATAAATGTGGGGTGTGCCCCTTGGTTTGCAGAAAGGTAAAAGGTGGGGGATTGCCCCTTTACTGATAGGAAAAACCCGGGGGGATGCCCCAGTTTGGCATGATTGGATGAAATCTTGGGGAACTGCCCCTTGACTAAGAGAATAAACCCGGGGAGATGCCCCAGTTTGACATGATTGGATGAAATCTTGGGGAACTATCCCTTGAATGAAAGAACAAACCCAGGGAGATGCCCCAGTTTGGGTTGACTGGGAAGTGTAGTCCCACTGGGGAAGGATTTGGGAAGTGTAGTTTTTTGGTGATTATGGTTCCGCTGGGGAATGAGAACTTGGGAAGTGCCAGCTTTGGCGATTATGATTTCACTGGGGATGCCAATCTACTGATTTCTCTTGGGGAAAACTTCTGGTCCGGATCTTTGGTGTCAGGTTCTTCATTTCTGTGTGACGTAGTTCCATCACCCTTCAAAACAGATGGTTAGAAGCACGAGTAATCAAAAGAATTGACATTTCGAGCGACCTTTCCTAAGAGATAGGCTTTCAAGATAACTCATGGATGAGATAGAGACAAATTCTGTCTTCCAGGAACATAATTAACAGAATTGGTTATGCTTTCTCACGGGCCGGGTCTGACGCCAGGATACATTCCGTTTCACCACGACTTTTCATTTCATCACTTTTCATTAAGAAAAAAAAAACTTGTTCGTTTATAAGATTCAGCCGTAGACTCTGGGGAAGGAAAGGGAGAGCTTATTTTATTATTGAATATAAGTATGTACATTGGTAATGAAGGTAAAGGTAACAAAAACATATGTATAAACAATTAAAAGGTGGGAGAGAAAGATGGCCTTTTGAACCCGCCAGCGACTCCCCGTGAGTGATAAGAATCCGGATCTTTCCTCACGACTTCGAGACCATCCTCTGATTTTACTTCTGGGAAATGATTTTGACAAAAATGCGCGTGCCTGACCAGTTTTCCTTCTGTGAAGAGTTCTCGTCCTTATGCTTGAACTTGTGGCTTTTATTCTACCTGAGCCGCCCTTCCGGGTTTTCGACTCGTCAAGCAGCTCTAATTTTTGCCTAGGCTGCCCCATGGGTTTTCAGCCTAGCGAGCACCTTTTTTTTTTTTTTTTTAGGCAAAATATTTCTTCACCACGTCGGCGTTCACAGGCATTGGCAGATCCTCTCCATCCACGTTGGTGAGGATCAGAGCTCCTCCAAAGAAAGCCTTCTTCACGACGTATGGTCCTTCGTAATTAGGTGTCCATTTCCCTCGGATGTCCTTTTGGATTGGCAAGATTTTCTTGAGGACTAGGTCTCCTTCTTGGAATTGTCGAGGTCGTACCTTCCTTTCAAATGCTCGTTTTATACGCTTCTGATACAGCTGACCATGACAAAGGGCGGTTAATCTCTTTCCATCAATCAGATTTAACTGGTCATGTCGAGCTAAGACCCACTCAGCTTCCTTTAATTCCGCTTCCATTATCACTCGAAGAGAAGGGATCTCTACTTCGAAAGGTAGGACTGCCTCCATTCCATAAACCAGGGAGAATGGAGTGGCCCCAGTTGAGGTTCGGACTGAGGTGCGATACCCATGTAAAGCAAAGGGGAGCATTTCGCTCCAATCTCTGTAGGTCACAACCATTTTCTGTATAATCTTCTTGATGTTTTTATTGGCTGCCTCAACTGCCCCATTCATTTTAGGGCGATACGGGGAGGAATTATGATGGTGGATTTTGAAGTCTTCACAAAGTTCCTTCATCATTTTGTTATTCAAATTCATGCCATTATCAGTGATGATCTGACTTGGCAGACCGTACTGGCATATCAGTTCACGCTTGACAAATTTAACCACAACACTCCTTGTCACATTGGCGTACGAAGCAGCTTCTACCCATTTTGTGAAATAGTCGATAGCGACTAAAATGAAACGATGACCGTTAGAGGCTTTTGGCTCGATGGGTCCAATGACGTCCATACCCCACATTGAAAAGGGCCAGGGAGCTGACAAGACATTCAGGGAAGACGGGGAAGCGTGAATATGGTCCGCGTATATCTGACATTTGTGACACTTACGAACATAGGCAAAATAGTCTGACTCCATGGTCATCCAGTAGTAACCAGCCCTCAAGATCTTTCTCGACATGGCGTGCCCGTTGGTGTGAGTTCCAAAACATCCTTCGTGGACATCCCTCATGATTTTACTTGCCTCGTCGGTGTCGATGCAACGAAGAAGGACAGAGTCGTAGTTTCTCTTATAAAGCACATCACCGTTTAAGAAGAAACCCATGGCGAGCCGTCGTAGGGTTCTCTTATCATTCTCTGTAGCACCTTCGGGATATTCTTGATTTCGGACATACCTCTTGATATCGTAATACCAAGGCTTCCCATCTGACTCCCTTTCAATCATCTGGCAATATGCGGGTTCGTGGTGCCACACTATTTCAATGAGAGGCATGTCATAATCATTGCTCACCTTGAACATTGATGCTAGGGTAGCCAAAGCATCAGCCATTTGGTTGTCTTCCCGGGGAACATGGTGAAAAGAAACATCATCAAATTCCTTAATCAACTCTTTGATGCGAGTTTGATAGGGAATTAATTTGCTATCTCTAGTTTCCCACTCTCCTTTTAGTTGGTGAATGACCAGGGCAGAATCCCCGTATACTTCCAATTTCTTCACTTTGGCATCCAATGCTGCTTGGATTCCCAGAGAACACGCCTCGTACTCAGCGATGTTATTGGTACAATCAAAACATAATCGAGCACAAACGGGGATAAGTTCTCTGTCAGGCAAAATGAGGATTGCTCCGATTCTGTGTCCTAATGCGTTAGAAGCACCATCAAACCTTAGGGTCCATTTATCCTTTTGGGCTCCTTCTTCATCAATCAGGGCCATGATATCTTCGTCCGGGAAGTCAAACTGCATGGGCTGATAATCTCTTATGGGTTGATGAGCCAGGTAGTCAGCCAGAACACTTCCTTTTATAGCCTTCTGAGTGACATAGACTATATTGTACTCAGTTAGCAGGACCTGCCATCGAGCAATCCTCCCTGTTAAGGCAGGTTTTTCGAAGATATATTTGACGGGGTCCATTTTGGAAACTAACCAAGTAGTGTGGCTTATCATGTATTGTCTCAAACGTCGAGCTGCCCACGCTAACGCACAACAGGTCCTTTCCAGAGCAGAATACCTCATCTCGCAGTTAGTGAACTTCTTGCTTAGATAATAAATGGCATGTTCTTTCTTCCCAGTCTCATCATGTTGCCCCAACACGCAACCCATGGATTCATCTAACACTGTAAGGTATAAAATAAGTGGTCTTCCCGGGGTAGGTGGGATCAAAATTGGCGGGTTCTGCAAGTACTGCTTTATCTTTTCAAAAGCCTTTTGACAATCCTTGTTCCATTGAACTGGTTGGTTTTTACGGAGCAATTTGAAAATTGGCTCGCATGTTGCCGTCAACTGTGAGATGAAGCGAGCGATGTAATTTAATCTCCCCAAGAAACCTCTAACTTCCTTTTCTGTACGGGGAGGAGGCATTTCAAGAATGGCTTTAACTTTGTCAGGGTCGACTTCTATGCCTCTCTTGCTTACTATGAATCCCAGTAGTTTCCCGGATCTTGCGCCGAAGGTGCACTTGGCTGGGTTCAGCCTAAGCTTGAATTTCCTCAACCTTTCAAAGAGTTTCCTTAGGTCTTCCATATGCCCTTCATCCGTTTTAGACTTAGCAATGATATCATCGACGTAAACCTCTACCTCCTTGTGCATCATGTCATGGAAAAGGGTTACCATGGCCCTTTGGTAAGTTGCTCCGGCATTCTTTAGACCAAAAGACATCACCTTATAACAGAAGGTTCCCCACAAGGTGACAAATGTGGTTTTTTCCATATCCTCAGGCGCCATCTTAATTTGATTGTATCCAGAGAAACCGTCCATGAATGAAAAGATCGTATGTTGCGCGGCATTGTCGACCAGAACATCAATCTGAGGCAGGGGAAAATCATCCTTGGGGCTAGCCCTGTTCAAATCGCGATAGTCCACGCACATTCGTACTTTGCCATCCTTTTTCGGGATCGGGACTATATTTGCCACCCACTGTGGGTATTTTGCCACGGCTAAGAATCCGGCATCAAATTGCTTCTTGACTTCTTCCTTGATTTTCAAAAGCATCTCAGGTTTCATACGTCGTAGCTTCTGCTTTACCGGCAGATATTCGGGTTTTAATGGTAACCTATGTTCGACAATGCTATTGTCCAGTCCCGGCATATCTTGGTAAGACCAGGCGAAAACATCACTGAACTCTCTCAACAACCCAATCAGTTCCTGCCTCTGTTCTTTACTTAACGAGGTACCAATTTTGACTTCCTTTTTAACTCCTCCAATTCCCAAATCGATAACCTCGGCTATCTCTAAGTAGGGCAAAATTTCCCTATCCTCTTGTTCTAATAACCGGGTTAACTCAGGCGAGGGATCACAGTCTTCATCATATTCCTCATTGGCGCAATCAGTTAGACAGTCAGAATCGTGAAATAAGACCGAATTCTCACTATTCTCAGATGAATCGCTTTTGGATCTGTATTTTCAGTGTATCATAGCAAATGAAAAGGAAAACAAGCAAGAGAAAGGTTTAAATAATAGGTTACTAAACAGATCAAGCTATTTGGAAACTGACGGCATTTATTATTCAAACAAACGAACAAGTTTTTATTGTTACAAAATGAGATCCCGAAGCATAGCTAAAGGATCGAACAGAAAACATGATTACTTTGATGAAATGGTACAAATCGTGGGGAATTCTATGACCTCCCAGTTGTTCAGTTCCTGACCAGGTGAGCCAGCATACACAAATCCGGGGCCTTCATCAAGATCACTTTGGATCATGGCCACTTGATCTGGAAACATTACTCCGGCGCTCCTGAAGCTCTGGTAGAGGTCACAGATGGGGATTTTCGCAGTGTTGAATGCATGCCCGGTATGACGAGTAATCCTCTTCCCTCTCCTCTCTTTTTCTACGCCTTTTTGGTCTTCAGTGGTAGGTTGGTATCCCAGGCCGTACCTATTTTTGTTCTCAGGGAGACAGACAGGTTGAATTCTTCCTTCCAGTTCTCTTCCGAGTCCTTTTCCCGGCTTATATCCTCCTCGTAGCATGGTCTTCGCTACTGCTAATGGTACCTTTGGGAAGGACATACTTGTGGCGTTGGCTATCTCCAAAGCCTGGAATGATGTCTCGAGGGCTTCCTCGGCTGCCTCTACATAGGGGGTAGTAACTGGCTTACTGACCAGAAGATCCTCCTCTCCAGAAACGATTACCAGTCTGTTATCAACGATGAACTTTAGTTTCTGGTGTAAAGTGGAAGGAACTACCCCTGCTGAATGGATCCATGGCCTCCCTAACAAGCAACTATAGGCAGGCATGATATCCATTACTTGGAAGAGAACTTAAAAGATATGGGGTCCAACTTGTACAGGTAGCTCAACTTCGCCTATGACCTCCCGTTGGGTCCCATCAAAAGCTCTTACTATCATGGAGCTCGGTCTCATGCATGCCCCATCTATGGGTAGTTTAGCTAATGTAGACTTGGGCATCACATTCAAGGATGATCCATTATCGACGAGCACTTTTGCCATAATATGGTCTTGACACTTCACAGAGATGTGGAGAGCTTTGTTGTGTCCTTTCCCTTCCACCGGCACCTCGTCATCCGTGAAAGTCAGATAGTTACTGGCCACTATATGTCCGACAATACCTTGGAACTTATCAACAGGCAAGTCATGTTTCACGTGTGCCTCACTTAGCACCTTCATCAGCGCGTTCCGATGTGATTCAGAACTTGTCAGCAAAGATAATAAGGAGATCTTGGCGGGGGTATAGTTCAACTGATCCAATACCTGGTAATCGCTGTGGCGGATAAATTTTAAGAACTCCTTAGTCTCCTCTTCTGGCACAACCTTCTTTGCTTCGCCAGCGATCCCAACCTTCCCGGTTTTGCCTTCCGCGGCAGTCTTGTCTTGCTTTGGCTCTGAAGGCGCATACACTCTCCCACTTCGGGTCATTCCGCCTACACCGGCGATGTTGGTAACCAACAAAGCAGGCGCTGGATCAATTATTACGGGGTTGGAAACGACTATGTCCGTGTTATACATCCAAGGCACGGCGTGGGAGTTGTCATACGGGAATGGAGCAGGTGGCCGTGCCGTAATAGTAGTTCTGGCAGGGGTCTGCGTTAGCGACGCATTTTTACTATAAAATATGACCAGGGGTTTTGGGGCCCGAGGTCCAGTTTGTCCCTGTATCATATTTACCTCATCGCCATGGCGCTTGCAGACTCGTATAGTGTGACTGTCCATAAACCTTTGGAGAGTTTTTCGAAACTCTTGCTGCTTTGTCGATTGGGCATCATCGAAGTCTTCATCCCATTTGTCCTTCACTAACCCTACCTCAAACATAAGGGAGTGAATTCCTTTTAGAGGCATCTGAATGTCCTCAACATTGGACGTATACTCCACATCTTCCCCGATAGCATTGACCCCGGGCCCTTCATGATTAGGCAGAGGGTTTGTTGTCACATTTGGACTTCCTTCTCGGAAGCTTATCCAATCTGCCTGAATCAGGTCCCTTACTTTATATTTCAAAGCCAGACAATTTTCAGTAGAATGGCCTGGTGCACCCGCATGATAATCGCATCGGGCATTAGGGTTATACCACCTAGGATAAGGTGGCTGTAGTGGCCTCAAGGGACAGGGTACTACTAGAGTTTTTTCAATGAGGTGAGGCAAGAGTTCGGTATAGGACATTGGGATGGGATCGAACTGGGGTGGAGCACGGTCATTGTTCCTTCTTTGGATATTTGGCGGTGGGTTGGCTTGTGGTGCTTGGTGTGGTATCTGTGGTGGCGCAGGCGGCCGTACAATGGTTGGTCTGAATTGTGGTGAATTAAGGTTTGGAATGGCTGCCACATACGGGTGCGACACGCCGGGATATACTGGTGAAAGGCTAACTGGGGTAGGTGGCCCTGCCAGGTTCCTTCTCTGGTTGTAAGAGACCAAGTTGGTCTCCCCTTCTCTTCTCCTGTTTTCGCCAAGTGTAGGTCTCTTTGCAGCTCCCATCCCAGATGGACTTCGGACTATCCTGCCGGTCCTTAGCCCATTTTCTATCCTTTCTCCAATAGTGACAATATCAGAGAAATGGGACGAGACACTTCCAATCATCTTCTCATAGAAAGGAGTTTGAAGTGTATCTATAAACATAGTGATCACCTCCTTTTTAGATAGAGGTGGATCAACCTGTGCTGCCACTTCGCGCCACCTTTGGGTGTACTCCTTGAACGTCTCGTTATCTTTCTTAGTCATGTTCTGCAATTGTCCCCTATCTGGGGCCATGTCCAGGTTATATTTGTATTGTTGCATGAACGAGTCTGCTAGGTCTTTCCAGCAGCGTATACGAGAGCGCTCTAGATGATTGTACCATGTCAGGGGAGCCCCAACCAGGCTGTCCTAAAAACAATGAATCAGCAGAGGGTCATTTGACGCATGCGAAGCCATCTTACGGCAGTACATGGTTAGATGATTCTTTGGGCATGTCAACCCTCTGTATTTGTCAAAATCGGGCGTCTTGAATTTAGGAGGTATGACGACATCAGGGATTAGGCAAAGTTCAGCAGCAGTGCCTGTCCCAAATTTACTTGTTCCTTCCATCTCCCTTAAACGCCTTTCCAAGAATTCCAACCTCTCTTCCTGGGTGGTAGCCACAGCACTCGGACCGGCAGCAGTGTGTTGACCAAACTTCCCATATTGCTAGTAGGAATGAAACAGGTCAGTGTTTGGTATGAAGGTATCCGGTTTGGCAGTGGTTCGGGGTATATGAATGGTATGAGCAGGCTGTGCTTGGGCGGCTTGTGTTTGGGCGGCTTGAGTATGAGTGGGTGGCACCTGGGTGGCTTGTGCTTGGGTAAGTGGGTCGTTTGGTTGATTAGTGTTAGGCTGGGCAGTGATGGGAACTTGGTCTTGGTGGCAAGGTTCTTCCTGGAGTGGTGGGAAATATCCGTGCGGTAAACCATACGGGGGAAAGGGAATAACATTGCCTTCCTCATCCACAAAGGTATGTTGTTGTGTGTTTGCAGGATTTGGTCTCCTTATACGAACAACGAGGGGAGGTGCGGTGGTCCTGGGGTCAGATCCTGTAGCCGGATCTTGACCGTGATGAGAGGTGGGTGGTTGTTGCCGAGCGTCTTCAACCCCTGCAGAAGATCCCCCTTCTGTGACTCTCCTTTCCAGGAGCTTGGCCATCTCGGCCATCTGTTCCTTGACCTGGGCGAGCTCAGCCTTCAAATTCTCATTTTTTTGTTCTATGTCAGCCATGAGTTTCTTCCTGAGCCTGGTCCTGTAAGAATGTTTACCCGTAATGTCTTTAGAAAGAAACACAAAAGAAAATTTAGAAAAGATAAGCGAATTAAAGAAAAAATTAAGTGAAACGAGATTACGCGGGAAGCAATGTTGGAACTTGACGGATCCTTTGACTGTTCCTCAGAACGTCACGTTCAAGAGTACTAAGTAAAGCATTGAATGGAAATTAACATGAGATAGTTGTGAAGACAAAGGAATCCATTATTTCGAAAAGAGTACATTATTGCCATAAAGTGCCAAGTTACAAAGCGGGAAAATAAATCAGCCATCCCTAGCTCGGGCAATCATTTCCCTCATTTTACAAATTCGTCCTCTGCAGTAATCTAAGAACGTTGCAATTTCTCTAGGAGTACTGACAGGGTTGGCAATTCCTTCAGCTTGTTTGAGTAAAAATGGGAGGTCTTCAAGAGCCCCGTTAGCCAGGTATGCCAGTTTAGCGAAACGATCCATCCACAAGTGAACAGTTTCATCTTGTTGTGTTAACTCAGCTTCCAAGAGGCGTATGGTCTCTTGACAGTCTTGTTCAATGTTCATGGCGCGTTGTTGCTCCCCATTTATCTCTTGCTCGCAAGCCTTTACCACTTCATTGAGCTGTTGTTCTAATTTATAGACTTGTGACTGTAGAAGCTCTTTTTGCACCATGATACTCCGCTCATTTTCTTTTGATTGTGCCAACATATCCTTCAGAAGATGTTTCTCAGCCAAGATAGTATCACTTTGTTTGCTCTTCATTTTCAGCTGAGAGTTGGCCGCTCAAAGACATTGGTCTTGTTTTATCATGTAGTCTTCTTCAACCTTCTGTTTTTTTCTAATCTCTTCAATGGCTTGCTTGTTCTCCAAGTTCTCCCTTTTCTGAAGGGTGTATTCTTGCTGACATCTCAATAAGTCTTCCTCTAACTTCTTGTTCTTGGCAGCTAACTCTTCTATTTTGGTCTTTAGCGCCTTGGTTGCTTTATCTTCCACAACAAGTGATGGAGCAGGAGTGTTTTCCAGGAGATAAAGGGGACTTCTAAAGGGTAATTTAACAATAGAGACCCTATTCAAGATCCATTCATGATATTCTTCTCTGACAGCATGGCTCCGGGCCCCTAATTCCTTTCCTTTTCGGTGGACTTTCTTCCATGCATTTGCTATATCCCGAATGACAGAGACATAGCTTCCCTTCGAGTAATACAAGATGAAAGGAGTGAGAGACTCTTCATCAGGTGGTCCAAGCAAAGGATAAGCTAGCTGACGCTTGGCTATGATGGGATTATAGTTGATACATCCTTGCGTACCAATAAGGGGAACATTTGGGTAATCTCCACAGTGATGAATGATGGATTCAACTTCCAACCATTGGGGATACCATCTGACTTTCTCAGCCGTGAGCCCTACAAGGTGATTGGCCCACTCACGCCCATTTTTCACTGCTAGTTGGCATAGTTTTAGATCAGAAACAGGGCATTCGGCCTTACAGACTTGGTGGAAGACATGAGATGTGAGCCATACATACAAAGCAGGTAAACAACAAATAACTCTTTTTCCACTTTGTGTATGGCAGAAATCCATAGTACAGTACACATTTGCCAATATAGCTGTGACAGGATTTTCAAGCCTGTGCTTGCGAGCTAGGAATACAGCGATAGCATCATAATCCACATAGTTATCAATGTTGGGGAACAAGACAACACCATAGATGGTAATAGCTAGAGTATCCATGAAGGCCTCCCAATCTTCCTTTTCCGCCAGGACCTGCATATGTTTCTTAAGGAATTCCCGAGTGAATCCGGGGGTCTGATTTCTATTTAGTTGTACACTCCTTAAAGTTTCGGGATGGATCTTCAGAACACGGGCGATGGAAGTAACAGTTGCATGATGATCAAGGTGACGGTAAGGTATCTGTCCTTCCAAAGGCATCCCCAAGATTTGTTCGAATTCCTCAATAGATGGGGCCAACTGAAAGTCTCTAAATGTGAAGCATCTGAGAGGTGGGTCGTAGAACTGTGTTAAGGCAGTGATCGCCTCAGTTTGCACTTCCACTTCTAATAGCTTTAGAATTCTCCCATACTTTCTTGTAAAAGCCATTTTCTGTGTTAGGTTTAATTTTCTCCCCATTGTTTGTAGACTACCCATGTCAATCCTCTTGGCCTTAACATGTAATATTTTTCTCAATTCGGTTACATTTATGTCACAACTATCGGATCTCATATTAATTTCCATATTGCTCAAAGGTACTCGCTAAGTTCCAAACAGCTTCCTGCAAGAACAAAGAGAAAAGAAAAAAAATCAGCTACTGTCATGTTTTATAAACCACTACTTCTTTATTAATTTATTGGAAAACACTTTCACTTTGAGAAGTAGCGATCGGCAAAACTCGTGTGAAACTAAAGTCGCGTGGGTCATGGATCTTCCAAACATCGTCAATATCTGCTTGAAGAGAATTTTTGTTTTCATTTTTTGTTTTGACGATTGGGAAGATTTATAACCCAGGACTCATAAGTACACGAAAAGAGAGGGAGCCGCTTACTTGTTAAAGGATTACTAGTTTTTTTTTTTAAAAAGAAAGTGAGTCATTTTTTTTGGAATAAAGTAACCCTTTGAACATGTAAGCAGTTCATCAATTTGGATTTAAAGGGAAAGCGAGAATGAGATAAGGTATAATAAAGTCTGCCCTTTTGTGCCTTAAGTCAGGTTTTTCTGAAAGTCTTTTCTGGGACCTATAGCTTATCTAACAGTGGACTCCTCACATTGGGTGGCTTGTACTAGACTTCTAAAAGGTCACTAGAGCCAAGATCCTACTCATGATGTAACCACAACAGTAGGGAATTTACTAGGTGCGTACATCATGAAAGGTCAAACTCTAGTTGAGGTTCTTACGATCGCCGGATGGGAAGTACATCCCAAACGACACCGCTACCAACCTCCCCTAACTTAAGCTTCATTTGGGGCCCGGGTATAGGGCGCCACTCATAAGTGTGTGTAAATGGTGAGTGTAGTGTGTGAAAGGGCATTCAATACCTGTACCTTATCCTATCCTGCACAGAGAATAAACACAAAACGATAACACAAAGTCATCTACCCTAGGGTTCAATAATCACACAGACATTAACAGAACATAAATAACAAAATACATACAAAACAGAAATCATATACAAATGTTGATATAAAATAAAATACAAAAAGAAGTTAAATAATTAACAGACTATTTAAAAACATGCGCTATCAACTTGATTGGCTTGACTCTCTAAATTGTCCCCAGTGGAGTCGCCATCTGTCGCGACCGGGATCACGGCGGGATGGCTGACCCTTAAAAATACAACGGGTTTCGAAATCCTTTTGAAAAGATAAAACAGGGAGTCGCCACCAATATTTTTTAGGATAAAAATATCGGGAAAAACCTCTTTTAAAACACTGGTTATGAAAAATGAAATTCTAAGTTCGGGAGTCGAATTACAGGTGAGGAAGGTATTAACACCTCACAACTGTCCGTTATAAAACGGTTACCTCAAATTGATAGCGCTTATTTCAAAATAGCCCAGAAATTATTTTTAACTTCTTCCACACAAAATGACAAGGCAGACACAAACAGACAAAACAGACTAAACGGTAACAGTGATAAATTTGACCAAACAATGATAGTAAAAAAGAAGAAAACAGTAACGATAGAAGATCAAACAGTGACAGTAAAAAAAATGATAGTAGAATATTAAAACAGTAATAACAAGAAATGACAGTGAAAAATTCGACAAAACAATGACAATAAGAAGCTTAACAAAACAATAATAAGAAACGACACACAACGATCGTAAAAAACTTAGCAGAATATCGACAGTAGGAAAGTAAAAAAAAGATAATAACAATAGGAAATGGCAAACAGAGACAATAAGAAACTTGACGAAATAACACCAGTAAGAAAAAGTAAAACAAAATGAAAGTAAAGGTTAACAGGACGTCGCGTCCAAATTAACCTTGGCTTTAGTATAAAACAGGAAAAGGGAAGGATACTAACAAGACGTCGCGTCTAAATTAGTCATCTTTTAATCAAAATGCGGGGTTAGAAATGGGAAGGGGATAAACGGGACGTCTCGTCTCAAGTATCCCGTTCCTTGAGGTGATGGTCTACCGGGAATAAGGGAAAATCAACAAGACGTCACGTCTAAATTGATTTGTTTTTTTTTTGAAATATCATTATTTAATAAATAACAACCGATTGAAAATTTAAAAAGGGTAACAAGACGTCTCGTCTAAATTAACCTCTTTTTGATAAAACAAATTTTTTTTAAAATAAAAATAAAAATAAAATCAAATAGTGAAAATTTATCAAAAACTTGACAAAAAGCACATAGACTTACTAAAGTGAAAAATGGGTAATATTTTTTGGTTGAAGATAATGCTGAGTTGTTAAAATTTTAATTAGACACAATTTTGAAATAACAAAAAAAAGACATGGATAATCACATTTTGTTAAGCTTTATACAACCCGATTCTTTCAAAGAATAGCGAATGCCTTAAAAGAAAATTACACTCTAACTATACGGTGGATGAACTATCCGGAAAAAGAAACAGTATACAGACGGCTGATTTCTTGTAATAGGATTAATATTCTGAGCAGTAAAATTAAGATCGTAACCACCCTTTAAAAAATTAAATCTGTACAGAACTAAAATATATACAAACAATTTGAGTAATAATATTGAGCAGCAAATAAACAGGAACAATAACATGAACAGAAACAGTAGCAGAGATTAATTAGAGATTCAAGCATACATCACAATATCCTACTGTAAAATTGAATTATAATAACGACAAGAGACAGCAGAGAAAAAAAAGTCCAATACAACAGTACTAATCTGATCCTTGTACAAAAATTCAACCTTTTGATAAATAAACACTATTTTCGCAAAATATATAAAAAATATTCTTGCTCACTGATTGAGTTCTTGCCCACTGTTGCTGTTGTTGCTGTTGCTGTTGCTGCTGTTGCTGTTACTGTTGTTGCTGTTGCTGTTACTGTTGCTGTTACTGCGAATTTTCACTGTAAAAATTCAGAAGCACCTTTCAAAACTCAAGAATGTGGAGACAATTTCCTCTCTAGATAATCTTTTTTGAACCACTGAGTTTGCACTGCTCTTTTCTCTTTGCCCTCTTTGCTCTCTGCTATTTTTCTAATTTTCCTCTTTGACTCTCTCTTCTTGCTGTGTATGTTCTCTTTTTCCTCCTCTCATTTGTGCTCCCTTTTCTTTTCTGATCCTCCACCCCTTCTTCTTCTTTTGCTCTTCCCTTTTCTTTTTCTGATCCTCCACCCCTTCTTCTTCTTTTTTTGCCCTCCTTTTTTTTTCTAACTCCTCCCGTTATAATGCTTCCACATAAGTTTTTATTGTTTTTTTTTTAAAGGACATCCAGCTAAAACCTCCACTTTGTCTCCTCCTTTTACATTGGCAAAGTTGGGGACATATGTTTGTTGTCCCAATTCATGTGAATCTATTGTCTGTTTCAATTCATTATGCACAACAGCCACTAATTCACGTTGAATTGCTTAGTGTCAAATCCTTTTGCAAAATTTTTTTTGTCCAATTCTTGCAGCTTTTCACGTTGGATGCTTGTAGTTTTAGGTGAGTGATGACTTAATTATTTAAGAAACCATTCAGTTGTGGGTCCGTGAATGCATTTGGATGAATGAAGGATTAATAAAGAAGAATTATGATAGGATGTTTTGAGTAGCCGTGAAAACAAAGAAGGGATTGAATAAAATATTCAAGCTTGGACTTTGCTTTTGACCATGTGAATGCATAGAGAAAGTGAAAGCTTTTTGAAATAAAATATTGGGTGGTATGGAAGCTAGTTGTAACCGTGAGTTTCTTGGAGCATGGATTGTATTAAAAATAATGGCACATGGGCCCTTGTTGGAAGCCATTCACGTGAAGTAGAGAGAGTGGAGGATGATTCTTCATTGGCTTTTTATTTTGGAGAGCTTGTTTCTTGATTTAATTTTGACTTGGTCAAAATTGGTAGGCTTAAGTGACAATTTGTTGCAAATTGGAAAGCCTTTGCCATGACTACAATTTGATGGTGGGTTCCATTCTCTTCATCACGAAACTTGCTTGCATATTTAAGGAAAAATTCGTGAAAAATTTGAAAGAGAGTCCAACATGAAAATTGTAGATCTTTCTCTTATCTTTAATTTAATATATGGCACAAAAATTTTCATCAAGAAACGAGGGAGATATGGCCCATCTACGAAAACTGCTCCAGAGTGTGACGGAAATACATTTGCAAGCAAAATAAATTCACTGGGCAAAATGGGTGGAGAATTAGCTTTTGTGACCTTCATGAAGTTTGTAGATATCTTTGATGTGGAGCCACAGAAAAAAGAACGGGGTCATTTCAGTATCATATGAGGGAGATATGAATTTTTTCCTAAAGATGTGCAGAGCAGTCATGAAACTGGAACAAGTCTAGGAAGATTATTAAAACTGTACCAATTGGTAAGGATATAGCCTTCAAGGTCTTCACAAAAGTCGTAGACAATTTTGTTACGGAAATTTTGAGACCGGGTTTGCACAAATCGAAGGTCGTATGAAGGAGTTATGAATTTCTAAGTGAACCATGCGCAGCAGAGAGTGCCCAAAGGATGGAACTATACCAATTAGCCGGACAAAAAGAGGTGTTCACATGGGTGACCTCCTGGGAAGTCCTTGTGTTGCACCTCTTTTTTGCTACTTTCCCGGGTCCGCACCACCTCTGTTTTTGTTCTTTCAATTTTATTTGTCCTTCACCCGATTCTGTGGCCTCGACGACGACTGGCTAGCAAAGGGCTTTCCGTTGATACCTTACGGGCCGCGAGACGCATCCCAGTTCAAAAATTACGACCGTTTGAAGGTGGCGACGGCGTGGGGGAGGTATCATAAAACCAATGATCGCGCACATTGTGGCAGGTGCGATCATACCACCACTAATGCACCGGATCCCATCAGAACTCTGCAGTTAAGTGTGCTTTGGCCAGAGTAGTACTGGGATGGGTGACCTCCTGGGAAGTCCTCGTGTTGCACCTCTTTTTTGCTACTTTCCCGGGTCCGCACCACCTCTGTTTTTGTTCTTTAAATTTTATTTGTCCTTTACCTGATTCTGTGGCCTCGACGTCGACGGGCTCGCAAAGGGCTTTCCGTTGATACCTTACGGGCCTAGAGACGCATCCCGGTTCAAAAGTTACGGCCGTTTGAAGCTGGCGACGGCGTGGGGAAGGTATCATAAAACAAATGATCGCGCACATTGTGGAAGGTGCGATCATACCAGCACTAATGCATCGGATCCCATCAGAACTCCGCAGCTAAGCGTGCTTGGGCGAGAGTAGTACTGGGATGGGTGACCTCCTGGGAAGACCTCGTGTTGCACCTCTTTTTTGCTACTTTCCCGGGTCTGCACCACCTCTGTTTTTGTTCTTTCAATTTTATTTGTCCTTCACCCGATTCTGTGGCCTCGACGACGACTGGCTAGCAAAGGGCTTTCCGTTGATACCTTACGGGCGGCGAGACGCATCCCGGTTCAAAAGTTACGGCCGTTTGAAGCTGGCGACGGCGTGGGGGAGATATCATAAAACCAATGATCGCGCACATTGTGGTAGGTGCGATCATACCAGCACTAATGCACCGGATCCCATCAGAACTCCGCAGTTAAGCGTGCTTGGGGGAGAGTAGTACTGGGATGGGTGACCTCCTGGGAAGTCCTCGTGTTGCACCTCTTTTTTGCTACTTTCCCAGGTCCGCACCACCTCTGTTTTTGTTCTTTCAATTTTATTTGTCCTTCACCCGATTCTGTGGCCTCGACGACGACTGGCTAGCAAAGGGCTTTCCGTTGATACCTTACGGGCCGCGAGACGCATCCCGGTTCAAAAGTTACGACCGTTTGAAGCTGGCGACGGCGTGGGGGAGGTATCATAAAACAAATGATCGCGCACATTGTGGCAGGTGCAATCATACCAGCACTAATGCACCGGATCCCATCAGAACTCTGCAGTTAAGCGCGCTTGGGCGAGAGTAGTACTGTGATGGGTGACCTCCTGGGAAGTCCTCGTGTTGCACCTCTTTTTTGCTACTTTCCCGGGCCCGCACCACCGCTGTTTTTGTTCTTTCAATTTTATTTGTCCCTCACCTGATTTTATGGCCTCGACGTCGACGGGCTCATAAAGCGCTTTCCGTTGGTACCTTAAGGGCCTAGAGACGCATCCCGGTTCAAAAGTTACGGCCGTTTGAAGCTGGCGACGGCGTGGGGGAGGTATCATAAAACAAATGATCGCGCACATTGTGGCAGGTGCGATCATACCAGCACTAATGCGCCGGATCCCATCAAAACTCCGCAGTTAAGCGTGCTTGGGCGAGAGTAGTACTGGGATGGGTGACCTCCTGGGAAGTCCTCGTGTTGCACCTCTTTTTTGCTACTTTCCCGGGTCCGCACCACCTCTGTTTTTGTTCTTTCAATTTTATTTGTCCTTCACCCGATTCTGTGGCCTCGACGACGACTGGCTAGCAAAGGGCTTTCCGTTGATACCTTACGGGCCGCGAGACGCATCCCGGTTCAAAAGTTACGACCGTTTGAAGGTGGCGACGGCGTGGGGGAGGTATCATAAAACAAATGATCGCGCACATTGTGGCAGGTGTGATCATACCAGCACTAATGCACCGGATCCCATCAGAACTCTGCAGTTAAGCGCGCTTGGGTGAGAGTAGTACTGGGATGGGTGACCTCCTGGGAAGTCCTCGTGTTGCACCTCTTTTTTGCTACTTTCCCGGGCCCGCACCACCGCTGTTTTTGTTCTTTCAATTTTATTTGTCCCTCACCTGATTTTATGGCCTCGACGTCGACGGGCTCATAAAGGGCTTTCCGTTGATACCTTACGGGCCGCGAGACGCATCCCGGTTCAAAAGTTACGGCCGTTTGAAGCTGGCGACGGCGTGGGGGAGGTATCATAAAACAAATGATCGCGCACATTGTGGCAGGTGCGATCATACCAGCACTAATGCATCGGATCCCATCAGAACTCCGCAGTAAAGCGTGCTTGGGCGAGAGTAGGACTGGGATGGGTGACCTCCTGGGAAGTCCTCGTGTTGCACCTCTTTTTTGCTACTTTCCAGGGTCCGCACCACCTCTGTTTTTGTTCTTTCAATTTTATTTGTCCTTCACCCGATTCTGTGGCCTCGACGACGACTGGCTAGCAAAGGGCTTTCCGTTGATACCTTACGGGCCGCGAGACGCATCCCGGTTCAAAAGTTACGACCGTTTGAAGGTGGCGACGGCGTGGGGGAGGTATCATAAAACAAATGATCGCGCACATTGTGGCAGGTGCGATCATACCAGCACTAATGCACCGGATCCCATCAGAACTCTGTAGTTAAGCGCGCTTGGGTGAGAGTAGTACTGGGATGGGTGACCTCCTGGGAAGTCCTCGTGTTGCACCTCTTTTTTGCTACTTTCCCGGGCCCGCACCACCGCTGTTTTTGTTCTTTCAATTTTATTTGTCCCTCACCTGATTTTATGGCCTCGACGTCGACGGGCTCATAAAGGGCTTTCCGTTGATACCTTACGGGCCGCGAGACGCATCCCGGTTCAAAAGTTACGGCCGTTTGAAGCTGGCGACGGCGTGGGGGAGGTATCATAAAACAAATGATCGCGCACATTGTGGCAGGTGCGATCATACCAGCACTAATGCATCGGATCCCATCAGAACTCCACAGTTAAGCGTGCTTGGGCGAGAGTAGTACTGGGATGGGTGACCTCCTGGGAAGTCCTCGTGTTGCACCTCTTTTTTGCTACTTTCCAGGGTCCGCACCACCTCTGTTTTTGTTCTTTCAATTTTATTTGTCCTTCACCCGATTCTGTGGCCTCGACGACGACTGGCTAGCAAAGGGCTTTCCGTTGATACC
This sequence comes from Clitoria ternatea, assembly GCA_037962975.1. Taxonomy (NCBI): domain Eukaryota; kingdom Viridiplantae; phylum Streptophyta; class Magnoliopsida; order Fabales; family Fabaceae; genus Clitoria; species Clitoria ternatea. Next base: position 35,253,480 of record CM075670.1, read on the forward strand.
TTACGGGCCGCGAGACGCATCCCAGTTCAAAAGTTACGACCGTTTGAAGCTGGCGACGGCGTGGGGGAGGTATCATAAAACCAATGATCGCTTACATTGTGGCAGTTGCGATCATACCGCCACTAATGCATCGGATCCCATCAGAACTCTACAGTTAAGCGTGCTTCGGCGAGAGTAGTATTGGGATGGGTGACCTCCTGGAAGTCCTCGTGTTGCACCTCTTTTTTGCTACTTTCCCGGGTCCGCACCACCTCTGTTTTTGTTCTTTCAATTTTATTTGTCCCTCACCTGATTCTGTGGCCTCAACGTCGACGGGCTCGCAAAGGGCTTTCCGTTGATACCTTACGGGCCTAGAGACGCATCCCGGTTCAAAAGTTACGGCCGTTTGAAGCTGGCGACGGCGTGGGGGAGGTATCATAAAACAAATGATCGCGCACATTGTGGCAGGTGCGATCATACCAGCACTAATGCGCCGGATCCCATCAGAACTCCGCAGTTAAGCGTGCTTGGGCGAGAGTAGTACTGGGATGGGTGACCTCCTGGGAAGTCCTCGTGTTGCACCTCTTTTTTGCTACTTTCCCGGGTCCGCACCACCTCTGTTTTTGTTCTTTCAATTTTATTTGTCCTTCACCCGATTCTGTGGCCTCGACGATGACTGGCTAGCAAAGGGCTTTCCATTGATACCTACGGGCCGCGAGACGCATCCCGGTTCAAAAGTTACGACCGTTTGAAGCTGGCGACGGCGTGGGGGAGGTATCATAAAACCAATGATCGCGCACATTGTGGCAGGTGCGATCATACCACTACTAATGCACCGGATCCTATCAGAACTCCGCAGTTAAGCGTGCTTGGGCGAGAGTAGTACTGGGATGGGTGACCTCCTCGGAAGTCCTCGTGTTGCACCTCTTTTTTGCTACTTTCCCAGGTCCGCACCACCTCTGTTTTTGTTCTTTCAATTTTATTTGTCCCTCACCTGATTCTGTGGCCTCAACGTCGACGGGCTCGCAAAGGGCTTTCCGTTGATACCTTACGGGCCTAGAGACGCATCCCGGTTCAAAAGTTACGACCGTTTGAAGCTGGCGACGGCGTGGGGGAGGTATCATAAAACAAATGATCGCGCACAATGTGGCAGGTGCGATCATACCAGCACTAATGCGCCGGATCCCATCAGAACTCCGCAGTTAAGCGTGTTTGGGCGAGAGTAGTACTGGGATGGGTGACCTCCTGGGAAGTCCTCGTGTTGCACCTCTTTTTTGCTACTTTCCCGGGTCCGCACCACCTCTGTTTTTGTTCTTTCAATTTTATTTGTCCTTCACCCGATTCTGTGGCCTCGACGACGACTGGCTAGCAAAGGGCTCTCCGTTGATACCTTACGGGCCGCGAGAAGCATCCCGGTTCAAAAGTTACGACCGTTTGAAGCTGGTGACGTCGTGGGGGAGGTATCATAAAACAAATGATCGCGCACATTGTGGCAGGTGCGATCATACCAGCACTAATGCACCGAATCCCATCAGAACTCCACAGTTAAGCGCGCTTGGGCGAGAGTAGTACTGGGATGGGTGACCTCCTGGGAAGTCCTCGTGTTGCACCTCTTTTTTGCTACTTTCCCGGGTCCGCACCACCGCTGTTTTTGTTCTTTCAAATTTATTTGTCCCTCACCCAATTTTGGGGCCTCGACGTCGACGGGCTTGCAAAGGGCTTTCCGTTGATACCTTACGGGCCTAGAGACGCATCCCGGTTCAAATGTTACGGCCGTTTGAAGCTGGCGACGGCGTGGGGGAGGTATCATAAAACAAATGATCGCGCACATTGTGGCAGGTGCGATCATACCAGCACTAATGCACCGGATCCCATCAGAATTCCGCAGTTAAGCGTGCTTGGGCGAGAGAAGTACTGGGATGGGTGACCTCCTGGGAAGTCCTCGTGTTGCACCTCTTTTTTGCTACTTTCCCAGGTCCGCACCACCGCTGTTTTTGTTCTTTCAATTTTATTTGTCCCTCACCCGATTTTGTGGCCTCGACGTTGACGGGCTCGCAAAGGGCTTTCCGTTGATACCTTACGGGCCGCGAGACGCGTCCCGGTTCAAAAGTTACGACCGTTTGAAGCTGGCGACGACGTGGGGGAGGTATCATAAAACAAATGATCGCGCACATTGTGGCAGGTGCGATCATACCAGCACTAATGCACCGGATCCCATCAGAACTCCGTAGTGAAGCGTGCTTGGGCGAGAGTAGTACTGGGATGGGTGACCTCCTGGGAAGTCCTCGTGTTGCACCTCTTTTTTGCTACTTTCCCGGGTCCGCACCACCTCTGTTTTTGTTCTTTCAATTTTATTTGTCCTTCACCCGATTCTGTGGCCTCGACGATGACTGGCTAGCAAAGGGCTTTCCATTGATACCTACGGGCCGCGAGACGCATCCCGGTTCAAAAGTTACGACCGTTTGAAGCTGGCGACGACGTGGGGGAGGTATCATAAAACCAATGATCGCGCACATTGTGGCAGGTGCGATCATACCACCACTAATGCACCGGATCCCATCAGAACTCCGCAGTTAAGAGCGCTTGGGCGAGAGTAGTACTGGGATGGGTGACCTCCTGCGAAGTCCTCGTGTTGCACCTCTTTTTTGCTACTTTCCCGGGTCCGCATCACCGCTGTTTTTGTTCTTTCAAATTTATTTGTCCCTCACCCGATTTTGGGGCCTCGATGTCGACGGGCTCGCAAAGGGCTTTCCGTTGATACCTTACGGGCCTAGAGACGCATCTCGGTTCAAAAGTTACGGCCGTTTGAAGCTGGTGACGGCGTGGGGGAGGTATCATAAAACAAATGATCGCGCACATTGTGGCAGGTGCGATCATACCAGCACTAATGCACCGGATCCCATCAGAACTCCACAGTTAAGCGCGCCTGGGCGAGAGTAGTACTGGGATGGGTGACCTCCTGGGAAGTCCTCATGTTGCACCTCTTTTTTGCTACTTTCCCAGGTCTGCACCACCGCTGTTTTTGTTCTTTCAATTTTATTTGTCCCTCACCCGATTTTGTGGCCTCGACGTCGACAGGCTCGGAAAGGGCTTTCCGTTGATACCTTATGGGCCGCGAGACGCATCCCGGTTCAAAAGTTACGGCCGTTTGAAGCTGGCGACGGCGTGGGGGAGGTATCATAAAACAAATGATCGCGCACATTGTGGCAGGTGCGATCATACCAGCACTAATGCACCGGATCCCATCAGAACTCCGCAGTTAAGCGTGCCTGGGCGAGAGTAGTACTGGGATGGGTGACCTCCTGGGAAGTCCTCGTGTTGCACCTCTTTTTTGCTACTTTCCCTGGTCCGCACCACCTCTGTTTTTGTTCTTTCAATTTTATTTGTCCTTCACCCGATTCTGTGGCCTCGACGACGACTGGCTAGTGTAAACATCTCTGTATTTTCTATCGACCGAGGGTCAACCCCACCCTTTACCTTCTTGTCGCTGATCAAGGCATCCTTTATTTTCCAGCCGCCTATCAAGGCATCCTTTATTTTCCAGCCGCCTATCAAGGCATCCTTTATTTTCCAGCCGCCTATCAAGGCATCCTTTATTTTCCAGCCGCCTATCAAGGCATCCTTTTCCAGCCGCCTATCAAGGCATCCTTTATTTTCCCGCCGCCTATCAAGGCATCCTTTATTTTCCAGCCGCCTATCAAGGCATCCTTTATTTTCCAGCCGCCTATCAAGGCATCCTTTATTTTCCAGCCGCCTATTAAGGCATCCTTTATTTTCCAGCCGCCTATCAAGGCATCCTTTATTTTCCAGCCGCCTATCAAGGCATCCTTTTCCAGCCGCCTATCAGGGCATCCTTTATTTTCCAGCCGCCTATCAAGGCATCCTTTATTTTCCAGCCGCCTATCAAGGCGTCCTTTTCCAGCCGCCTATCAAGGCATCCTTTACTTTCCAGCCACCTATCAAGGCATCCTTTACTTTCCAGCCGCCTATCAAGGCATCCTTTACTTTCCAGTCGCTTATCAAGGCATCCTTTATTTTCCAGTCGCCTATCAAGGCGTCCTTTACTTTCTGTTCACCTATGCAGGCACCCCCGAAGTTTGTTCTTGTTTTAATTGTATCTTATTATTTGTTACATTATCTATGTTTGCATGCTTGTTAAACCCTAGGGTAGAGGACCATGTTACTTTCCTGTAATTATTGAACCCTAGGGTAGACGACTTTGTATATTTGTTCTGTGTTTGTTCTTTGTGCAGAATGAAGTAAGGTAAAAAGTATTGAATACCCTTTCACACACTACACTCACAAATTACTCGCACACACTTATGAGTGGCGCCCTATACCCGGGCCCCAAATGAAGCTTAAGTTAGGAGAGGTTGGTAACGGAATCGTATGGGATGTACTTCCTATCCAGTGTTCGTGAGAACCTCAACCAGAGTTCGACCTCTCATGATATACGCACCTAGTGGTTCCCCACTGTTGCGTCCCTGTCATGGGTAGGATCTTGGCTCTGGTGACCTTCTAGAAGTCTAGAATGAGCCACCTGGTGTGAAGAGCCATTTTTAGACAAACCATAGGGCCTAGAGAAAACTTTCAACAAAACCCAACCTAGGCCACAAAAGGGCAAACTTTACTTTACCTTATGTCATTTTTGCTTTCCCCTTTTATCCAAGAAAATGAATTATCTACCACCCACAGATTTACTGAGTTATTGAAATAATGACTCGTTTTGAAACACACAGTATTCTTCGGGTGAATAGATAGTCCTCCTTTGGTCATGTACCCTTTGAGTATCTATGGAAATTGACATGGGATTGAACTTAAGAAATAAGGGCTGTAATTGCCCGAAGAAGATGTCTGAGCTAGAGGCTCCCGCCACAGGATAAAAGATTTCTTCTGTCTTCACAAATATCCCATATTAATTTCTATGATTACCATACCTAGTACTTTTGAATGATAAGTTCTAAGGAATGGTCAAAGGATACTCGCCAAAGTCTGTGATTGTTTCCCATAACATTTTCCTTCTTTTTATTTCTGCCTAACATTTATTTCTTCTTTTTTTTTTTAAAAAAAAAGACACCAACGTCACGGGTAGGCATCCTTACCAGACCCGGCTCCAAAAGAAACTCATGGCTGAGGCAGAAGCTGTTGAAGGAAACTTTAGAACCGAGTTCGATCAGCTGAAAGAGCGAGTCGCGGAGTTAACTAAACTCTTAGAAAAGAAACTTACCGAAGGAGGCTCCTCTGCAGGTGTTGAGGATGCCCAACAGCAGCCTGCCACCGCGCCACCTCCCCTTGATTCTGACCCAGCAAGAACCCAACTCCCTAACACAACGACAGCCCCTCTCACCATTCATGTCGGGAGAGCTAACCCTGCCATTGAGACCCAGCCACCTTACGGCCAGTCTTACGCACAACATACATTTGTCGGTCTAGACGGCAACCCAGTACCTTTTCCACTTTATGGCCTACCCCTGGGGTACTATCCCCCGTTCGCTAACCAACAAGATGCCCACAACCAGCAAGTGGTAAATCCTCATGCTTCATACCCCACATAACCAAATATGCCACCACTCCACCAAACCCAAAACACGCAAGCCCATGACCCAAAAACCTACCAAACCCAAAACACACAAGCCCATGACCCACAAACTTACCAAACCCAAAACACACAAGCCCCGATGGCCCAGCCAACCTACAACGCCCAAGCCCAAAATACACAAGCCCAGATAACCCAGCCGACTTATACTATGGCCCATCCTCAAGGTCCCTCACCAAATACAGGCCTAGTAAACCAGTCCCATGTGTTGCCTCTGTTCAACCAGTCATTCGGCTATCCGTATGGATACGGAACCCCCTATGGGACCAACCTCCAAGATACAACCCGCGCGGTCGTGGCTCCTCGGAGGGAAAGGATAGAGATCTTAGAAGAGCGTTTAAGAATGATGGAAGGCGCCGGAGGTTTTGGACTAATAGATGCTTTGGAGCTATGTTTAGTCACAGATGTTATCCTCCCGCCTAAATTCAAGATGCCAGACTTTGACAAGTATCGGGGAATGACTTGTCCTAAGAATCATCTCATAATGTATTGTCGAAAGATGGCATCTTACTCTTCTAATGACCAACTGTTGATCCACTGCTTCCAAGATAGTCTAGCAGGAGCTGCTCTTACATGGTATGCTCTTACTCTTCTAAAGACCTGGCAGATGCCTTCCTTAGACAATATAAGTATAACATGGATATGGCACCCAACAGGGTTCATTTACAAAATATGGTGAAGAGGGACAGTGAAACGTTCAAGGAGTATGCCCAACGATGGAGAGAAACAGTGGCGCAAGTGGATCCCCCATTGTTGGAAAAAGAAATAGTCGTAATGTTTATCGACACACTCCCATCACCTTTCTACGGCAAGATGATTGGTAGTGTTTCAGCCAACTTCTCCGACATTGTGACTATTGGGGAAAGAGTGGAGAGTGGAATACGAACGGGTAAGATCACTCAAGGCTCATCTGGGGCAAACATGACGAGGAAGCCGGCACCTGGGAGAAGGGACGGAGAAACTAATTCCATCTTTTCTAATCAAAAGACGGCTCCGCCGAGACCATTCACTCCTACCATGATTCAAGCTCCCAATCCTTATGTGGCCGCAGCCACTTATGGCCCGATAGCTCATACTCCTCACTACCGCCCACCTATGGTAAGAGCTCCAATGCCACAACCCATGCCATACCATCACCCGCAGCAAGTAGCTCAACCACCCAACCATAATCAGAACCCAAGGAATCCCAACAATGAGCGCACCCCGGTGCAGTTCGATCCAATTCCCATAACATATTCTGAACTTTTTCCAATCCTCGTTCAGGAAGGTCTGTTGGTTTCATGCCCCATGAAGCCATTGCAACCTCCTTATCCAAGGGGATATGACCCAGACGCTCATTGTGATTACCACGCTGGGGCACTGGGGCATTCCACAGAAAATTGCATGGCTCTGAAATATAAAGTGAGAGATTTGATCAAAGCCGAATGGATCGATTTTAAAGAAGGAAGCCCTAACGTGGTCAAGAATCCCCTGCTTAATCATGGAAGCTCAGAAGTTAATGTCGTGGTGGTTGATAGTTTTGATAACAATGTTGATTTGGTGACCGCTTGCCTGCCGGGCCGAGAGCTCAGTAACTGGGAAGCTGTCGAACTCCCTACGATTTTAAATGATTCACCAAAGTAATTTGTCATTGCCTTAAAAGTCTTGTTTATCCCTCTGTTATGCCTAAGGCTTTGGGACTTTCCATGTAATAAAGGCGAAAAAACTTGTTTTACCAGTCAATCAATAAATGCGTATCAAAATTCTAAAAATTTTTTTTCATCCCTTTATCCTTGCATTGATTCATTTTCTTTACTTGCTTGTTCCTCTTTTTCTTTCCTTTTTATTTTTTGCCATAACACACTAAATTGCAGACCCAAAAATGATCCTCTTAAGACTAATGAAATCACAATCCTATTTTACGACCTCAACTACCCGGTCAATTGTGCTGACAAAGAAGGTAGGAAAGCTTATGAGTCACCACACAAGTTAACCAGATTGTTAGAACAAGAGGTTAAGGAATACCCCTGAGTCAAGAATGACTGAAGGAATCACGGGGCAATATATCAGAAGACATTAGTAATATTGTTTCAGGGCGTGGAAATAATCTATGTGAATGATAACATTGCCAAGTCCCAAATTGGACAAGTGGTAGGCCAGTCAACTAAGAAAACCACAACAGTTACCAGCATAAATAGGGGAAAATTGCTAATGCCTTAAATGCAGATACAGTCAAGGGAGACTTGGCCAAAAATTCAAAAAAAAATGAAAAATGAAAAAATGAAAAGTAGAAGTCAAGCTTGAAGTCCAATGCACATACCAAGCAGGGAAAGCTGGTTACGTCCAGATCCGCGAGCAAGCTGTCATTTTCTGTATAAGGGGAACAAATGTCGTCAGGCCAAGAACTCGTATTCTTGTCATCATCAACACCTCAACCCTAAGGAGTGCGCCATTCCTCATACCTATGTAGCCAAGGAAATAGTCTGTCAGATTGAGTCGTTGCGTCATTAAGGGGATTAAAAAAAAACAAAGAAAAAAAAACACAAAAGCAAAAAAAAGAGGGCAAACAAAAGAAATGGAAAATGAAAAAAATAAAAAAAAAAAGAAAAAACAAAAGGCCAGAATGATGATTCAAGAGTAATTCCCTCTCATTGGTGCCAAAAGACTCACCAATATTTCCTTGGGTACATGGCATAGGAGTGGAGTCTCCTATTTGAAGTGACATCAGTTTCCCAAAGGATCAAACTAAATTTGGAAAAGAATAGGCAGACTCAACTGGAGTGTGATCAGTTTCAACTTTTTACTGTAAAGGATGCAGCCCAAAAATGAACAAGAACACATTATAAAGAAAGAAAAGAGCTCGCTAGGCTGAAAACCTGAAAGGGCAGCCTAGGCAAAAGTTAGAGCAACCCGGTGAGTTGAAAACCTGAAAAGGCAGCTCAGGTAAAAATTAGGGTCAAGATTTCGGCAGAGTAACTAAGGTTTCCAATGTAAAACATGCAAACTGAGGCATGTGGACCATGGTTAAACTACCCTCTCAAAGGCAGAGTTGAACGATGTACTTGAGGTCGTGACGTGAGATTAAGGTTCTCACTAGTCTCAGGAACTCACTGGAGGATCCTCGAACCTTCCCTGTTTCTCCTGGCCTTGACCTGTCCTATGTAACTTCATTCCATCCCATCTATTTTCCCCATTGTCCATTCTCTGTATTCTGTTTGTCATACATGAATAAAATTTATCCTTTTTCGATACGTGTTATGAATTGCATTAATCTGATAAAACATTGTGTTTTATATAAAATAAAATAAAAGAATGGTGAATATTTAAAGTCGTAAGGGACAAGACGCTCCCACTACTTGACCTCGACAATCATCACAAAGACTCAGCCAGGCATGCGCTTTAAAGCTATGATCGCCTCTTGCATTCTCCTCTGTCCATGAGTTGTCCTAAGGGTCGCGGTTTCACAGGACCTACCCAGTTTTTGAACTTATCTTTGCACTACTTACCATTTTTCATGCAGGTTATCTCACAGACAGTCATGCCAGGCATTAACACCTCAATCAAGTCCTTCAAGTCCCCTCCTCGAATCGCCTCAGAACTCCTTCCCTAAATCGCCAAAGTTGGCACCTTTTAGTGTTTTCTTCTTCCATCGCCTAAGCAGACATCTTTAAAATCTCTCGCTCAACTCCAAAGTCAGCATCTCTTAAATTCTCATCCCCCTAGTGGAACCTTCCTCGCCAAAGTTGGCACTTCTCGGAACTCCATCCTTAGGTCGCCAAAGTTGGCACTTCTCAAAGTCTCCTCTTCAATCTCCAAAGCAAACACCGTTCTAAGCCTCTTTCGCCAAAGTTGGCAATCTTCAAAGTCTCCCACTCAACTCCAAAATCAGCACCTCTTAAATTCTCATCCCAGTGAAATCAATTGCCAAAGCTGGCACTTATCAAGATCTCTTCCCCAATGAATCCTAAACTTTCCATTCTCAATCAAGAGGCAGTACCCGAATCACTAAATTCTTCCCCAGTAGAACTACACTTCCCAGACAAATTAAATTGGGGCATCACCCTAGATTCCCCCAAAGCCCTTTAGATCATGTCAAACTGGGGCATCTCCCCCAGGATGTTATTTTTTGTCAACCCAAGAGCAATACCCCACGCTCCCGGGAAGTTTAAGCCGGGACATCACTCGGGTCTCTCTCTGTCAAAAGGGAACGTACCCCAAGCTTCTTCAACCGCCCTAACTAGGGCATCACCCCATATCCTTCTCCCAGCCTTGAGGTGGTACCCCTAAATCTTCTAATCTTTCCAAAATTGAGGTATCACCCCAAATCTTTCCTCCGTTCGAGGGGCAGTATCCCTAGCTCTTTCAGCTAGATTTTCCCCCATTTCTCTTCCTACCAATCAAGGAGCAGTTCCCTGAATCATCCAAGACAGCTTGAACTGGATCATCCCCAGATTTCTTTCCTTTAGTAAGCCCACCATACATCCTCAGTGGACCCCAGATTTTTCCTTCTAGTCAAGAAGCAGTTCCCTGAGATCCTTTCAATCTTCCTAACTGGGGCATCTCCCCCAGATTTCTTCTATTTTAGTCAAGGGGCAATTCCCTAAGATTCCTTCAAATCATCTCCAACTGGGGCACCCCAGGTTCACCCTCTTTCAGTCAAAGAGTAATTCCCCAAGAACCTTCAGTCATGTCAAACTGGGGCATCACCCCGAGCCTTTAGGTCCAGTGAGTTAATTTGGACGAGACGTCCTGTTAGCTCCCCCCAACCTTTACATTTCTTGCCAACAGTGAGTTAATTTGGACGAGACGTCCTGTTAGCTCCCCCAATCTCTGTATTTTCTGTCGACCGAGGGTCAACCCCACCCTTTACCTTCTTGTCGCTGATCAAGGCATCCTTTAATTTCCAGCCGCCTATCAAGGCATCCTTTCTTTTCCAGCCGCCTATCAAGGCATCCTTTATTTTCCAGCCGCCTATCAAGGCATCCTTTATTTTCCAGCCACCTATCAAGGCATCCTTTATTTTCCAGCCGCCTATCAAGGCATCCTTTATTTTCCAGCCGCCTATCAAGGCATCCTTTATTTTCCAGCCGCCTATCAAGGCATCCTTTATTTTCCAGCCGCCTATTAAGGCATCCTTTATTTTCCAGCCGCCTATCAAGGCATCCTTTATTTTCCAGCCGCCTATCAAGGCATCCTTTTCCAGCCGCCTATCAAGGCATCCTTTATTTTCCAGCCGTCTATCAAGGCATCCTTTATTTTCCAGCCGCCTATCAAGGCATCCTTTACTTTCCAGCCGCCTATCAAGGCATCCTTTACTTTCCAGCCGCCTATCAAGGCATCCTTTACTTTCCAGCCGCTTATCAAGGCATCCTTTATTTTCCAGTCGCCTATCAAGGCGTCCTTTACTTTCTGTTCACCTATGCAGGCACCCTTTACCTTCTAGTCTACCAGGGGTCAATCCCGATCTTCCCACTGAAAGAATTTTTCCCGGTCAATCCAGAGTTCAAAAAAAAAACAAAAACAAAAACAGAAAAAAACAAAAAAAAAACAAAGAAAAAAGAGAGGAGAAAAGAAGAGAAACAGAAGTAGAGAATACTCATTTTTTTTAAGAAAAAGGTCACACTAACTCGCGATTGCCCACACCATCAGTTGCCATACCGATCAAGAGGTCCCACTTGGCCCCCTACATCGGTGTTCATATCTTTACTTCCTTTTCACTTCAAAAACACAGAAGCTTCGTGTCTCTTTTGTGAAAAAGAAGTAAAGAGGGGCATCTGTGAACACCTCTTTTTGTCCGGCCAATTGGTACAGTTCCATCCTTTGAGCACTCTTTTATGCGCATGGTTCATTTGAAAATTCATAACTCCTTCATACGATCTTTGATTTGCGCAAACCCGGTCTCTAAATTTTCGTAACAAAATTGTCTACGACTTTTGTGAAGACCTTGAAGGCTGAATCCTTACCAATTGGTACAGTTTTAATAATCTTCCTGGACTTGCTCCAGTTTCATGACTGCTCTGCACATCTTTAAGACAAAATTCATATCTCCCTCATATGATACTGAAATGACCCCATTCTTTTTTCTATGGCTCCATATCAAAGAGATCTACAAACTTAATGAAGGCCACAAAAGCTAATTCTCCACCCATTTTGCCGAGTGAATTTATTTTTCTTGCAAATGTATTTCCATCACACTCTGGAGCAGTTTTCATAGATGGGCCATATCTCCCTCGTTTCTTGATGAAAATTTTTGTGCCATATATCAAATTAAAGCTAAGAGAAAGATCTACAAACTTCATGAAGGTAACAAAAGCTAATTCTCTACCCATTTTGCCCAGTGAATTTATTTTACATGCAAAGGTATTTTCGTCATAGTCTGGAGCAGTTTTCGTAGATGAGTCATATCGCCCTCGTTTCTTGATGAAAATTTTTGTGCCATATATCAAATTAACGCTAAGAGAAAGATCTACAACTTTCATGTTGGACTCTTTTTCAAATTTGGCACGCATCAGCCCTCAAATGCACGAGCAAGTTTGTGATGGTGGGCAAGGCACTAAAGATCATAATGGAGCACTAAGGATCATAATGGAGCACTAAAGCATCATAATGGGGCACTAAAGATCATAATGGAGCACTTAAGTTGATAATGGAGCACCATGGACTTGTTAATTAGAGAGTGCACCTTCCATTACAAATTTTTTATGGCAATGGCTGCTTTTGCATTCCTATAAATAGGCACCATGAGCATTCATTCAAGGGGGGATTCTTCATTGAAGGCAATCAAGTCTTGGGAAGCCATTCATTTCTCCTCTTCTTCTTCTCTGTTGCATTTCTTCTTCCAGCAAGTTTTTTTCATTTCCGGCAAGTTTCTTTTCATTTCCAAGTTTTTCCATTTCCGGGTTAGTTTCATTTCCAGATTATTATGTTCTTTTCTTTTCTTTACTTTTCTTTGTAGTTGTTATTATGTAGTTTCATTTCTTCTTCCAGCAAGTTTCTTTTCATTCCCAAGTTTTTTTTATTATTTCCAGGTTATTTTTAATAAAGTATGCTATTATTAATAAAATAATAAAAAAATAAAAAAAATAAAATAAAAAAAATAATAAGTAATAAGTTTTGCATATGTTTTATTTTCTAGCCTAAAAATTTCCATTTTTTAACCGTGTCGAACGGGAACACTTCCGTCTACACTATCTCCTTAGGATCCGTACACGTGCGAAGAACTTCGTCTTGTATGAGTTCCCTATCTCAATGACTTCCATCATCATGTTCCGAGTCAAAATTTTTCCTCAGAACTACGTAACCCTGATTTCTTGATAATTCAAGAATACGTAGGAGCAGGACTTTAACTCCTGTCGGGCCCATCTTTCTTATTTCCTTTTACTGATTTATTTCCTTGCTTTTTGTGTTTCTTTCGTGATGTTACTTTTTGTCGTTTCCGTGAAAATCAATTTAGACGTGACGTCTTGTTGATTTCCCCCTAGTTTTTGTTCAAACCTTGCTACAATTCATAGGGAAGGGATACTTAGGACAAGACGTCCTGCTTATCTCTTTCCTATCCCTATCCTTTTTACCCAAGGATGTTTAATTTAGACGTGACGTCTTATTGGCATTCTCTCACCCTCTCTGTCTCATATCGAAGTCGAGCTTAATTCGGACGAAACGTCCCATTGACCTCGCTTCAACATTCTATGTCTGTACAGTTCTCTACTCCATTCTATCATTTTCAAAATAAAAGTAAAAGGGAAGAAACCATGTTTTATTTAAGGCTATTTATATTGTGCTTTCAATCTTGGTACTGTCTTTGACAGGCGATGTAGGGTGCTAATACCTTCCCTACTCGTAATCGACTCCCGAACTTGAATCTCAACTTTTAACCAGTGCTTTACTAAATTCAGTTTTTTCCCAATGTTTTTCCTATGAATAAAAACGTTAGTGGCGACTCCCTGTTTCATTCCACCCCTTCTTTCTTTCTCACCGAGCCGTCGCGATCCAGGTTGCGACAGCTAGCAAAGGGCTTTCCGTTGATACCTTAGGGGACGCGAGACGCATCCCGGTTCAAAAGTTACGACCGTTTGAAGCTGGCGACGGCGTGGGGGAGGTATCATAAAACAAATGATCGCGCACATTGTGGCAGGTGTGATCATACCAGCACTAATGCACCGAATCCCATCGGAACTCCGCAGTTAAGCGCGCTTGGGTGAGAGTAGTACTGGGATGGGTGACCTCCTGGGAAGTCCTCGTGTTGCACCTCTTTTTTGCTACTTTCTCGGGTCCGCACCACCGCTGTTTTTGTTCTTTCAATTTTATTTGTCCCTCACCCGATTTTGTGGCCTCGACGTCAACGGGCTCGCAAAGGGCTTTCCGTTGATACCTTACGGGCCGCGAGACGCATCCCGGTTCAAAAGTTACGGTCGTTTGAAGCTGGCGACGGCGTGGGGGAGGTATCATAAAACCAATGATCGCGCACATTGTGGCAGGTGCGATCATACCACCACTAATGCACCGGATCCCATGAGAACTCTGCAGTTAAGCGTGCTTTGGCGAGAGTAGTACTGGGATGGGTGACCTCCTGGGAAGTCCTCGTGTTGCACCTCTTTTTTGCTACTTTCCCGGGTCCGCACCACCTCTGTTTTTGTTCTTTCAATTTTATTTGTCCCTCACCTAATTCTGTGGCCTCGACGTCGACGGGCTCATAAAGGGCTTTCCGTTGATACCTTACGGGCCTAGAGACGCATCCCGGTTCAAAAGTTACGGCCGTTTGAAGCTGGCGACGGCGTAGGGGAGGTATCATAAAACAAATGATCGCGCACATTGTGGCAGGTGCGATCATACCAGCACTAATGCACCGGATCCCATCAGAACTCCGCAGTTAAGCATGCTTGGGCGAGAGTAGTACTGGGATGGGTGACCTCCTGGGAAGTCCTCGTGTTGCACCTCTTTTTTGCTACTTTCCCGGGTCCGCACCACTGCTGTTTTTGTTCTTTCAATTTTATTTGTCCCTCACCAGATTCTGTGGCCTCGACGTCGACGGGCTCGCAAAGGGCTTTCCGTTGATACCTTACGGGCCTAGAGACGCATCCCGGTTCAAAAGTTACGGGCGTTTGAAGCTGGCGACGGCGTGGGGGAGGTATCATAAAACAAATGATCGCGCACATTGTGGCAGGTGCGATCATACCAGCACTAATGCACCGGATCCCATGAGAACTCCGCAGTTAAGCGTGCTTGGGCGAGAGTAGTACTGGGATGGGTGACCTCCTCGGAAGTCCTCGTGTTGCACCTCTTTTTTGCTACTTTCCCAGGTCCGCAACACCGCTGTTTTTGTTCTTTCAATTTTATTTCTCCCTCACCCGATTTTGTGGCCTCGACGTCGACGGGCTCGCAAAGGGCTTTCCGTTGATACCTTACGGGCCGTGACACGCATCCCGGTTCAAAAGTTACGGCCGTTTGAAGCTGGCGATGGCGTGGGGGAGGTATCATAAAACAAATGATCGCCCACATTGTGGCAGGTGCGATCATATCAACACTAATGCACCAGATCCCATCAGAACTCCATAGTTAAGCATGCTTGGGCGAGAGTAGTACTGGGATGGGTGACCTCCTGGGAAGTCTTCGTGTTGCACCTCTTTTTTGCTACTTTCCTGGGTCCACACCACCTCTGTTTTTGTTCTTTCAATTTTATTTGTCCTTCACACGATTCTGTGGCCTCGACGACGACTGGCAAGCAAAGGGCTTTCCATTGATACCTTAGGGGCCGCGAGATGCATCCCGGTTCAAAAGTTACGACCGTTTGAAGCTGGCGACGGCGTGGGGGAGGTATCATAAAACAAATGATCGCGCACATTGTGGCAGGTGCGATCATACCAGCACTAATGCACTGAATCCCATCAGAACTCCGCAGTTAAGCGCGCTTGGGCGAGAGTAGTACTGGGATGGGTGACCTCCTGGGAAGTCTTCGTGTTGCACCTCTTTTTTGCTACTTTCCCGGGTCCGCACAACCGGTGTTTTTGTTCTTTCAATTTTATTTGTCCCTCACCCGATTTTGTGGCCTCGACGTCGACGGGCTCGCAAAGGGCTTTCCGTTGATACCTTACGGGCCGCGAGACGCATCCCGGTTCAAAAGTTACGGCCGTTTAAAGCTGGCGACGGCGTGGGGGAGGTATCATAAAACAAATGATCGCGCACATTGTGGCAGGTGTGATCATACCAGCACTAATGCACCGGATCCCATCAGAACTCCGCAGTTAAGCGTGCTTGGGCGAGAGTAGTATTGGGATGGGTGACCTCTTGGGAAGTCCTTGTGTTGCACCTCTTTTTTGCTACTTTCCCGGGTCCGCAGCACCTCTGTTTTTATTCTTTCAATTTAATTTGTCCCTCACTTGATTCTGTGTCATTGACGTCGACGGGCTCGCAAAGGGCTTTCCGTTGATACCTTACGGGCCTAGAGACGCATCCCGGTTCAAAAGTTACGGCCAATTGAAGCTGGTGACGGCGTGGGGGAGGTATCATAAAACAAATGATCGCGCACATTGTGGCAGGTGCGATCATACCAGCACTAATGCACCGGATCCCATTAGAACTCCGCAGTTAAGCGTGCTTGGGCGAGAGTAGTACTGGGATGGGTGACCTCTTGGGATGTCCTCGTGTTGCACCTCTTTTTTGCTACTTTCCCGGGTCCGCACCACCGCTGTTTTTGTTCTTTTAATTTTATTTGTCCCTCACCCGATTTTGTGGCCTCGACGTCGACGGGCTCGCAAAGGGCTTTCCGTTGATACCTTACGGGCCACGAGATGCATCCCGGTTCAAAAGTTACGGCCGTTTGAAGCTGGCGACGGCGTGGGGGAGGTATCATAAAACAAATGATCGCGCACATTGTGGCAGGTGCGATCATACCAGCACTAATGCACCGGATCCCATTAGATCTCCGCAGTTAAGCGTGCTTGGGCAAGAGTAGTACTGGGATGGGTGACCTCCTGGGAAGTCCTCGTGTTGCACCTTTTTTTTTGCTACTTTCCCGGGTCCGTACCACCGCTGTTTTTGTTCTTTCAATTTTATTTGTCCCTCACCCGATTTTGTGGCCTCGACGTCGACAGCTCGCAAAGGGCTTTCCCTTGATACCTTACGGGCCGCGAGACGCATCCCGGTTCAAAAGTTACGGCCGTTTGAAGCTGGCGACGGCGTGGGGGAGGTATCATAAAACAAATGATCGCGCACATTATGGCAGGTGCGATCATACCAGCACTAATGCACCGGATCCCATCAGAACTTCGTAGTTAAGCGTGCTTGGGCGAGAGTAGTACTGGGATGGGTGACCTCCTGGGAAGTCCTCGTGTTGCACCTCTTTTTTGCTACTTTCCCGGGTCCGCACCACCTCTGTTTTTGTTCTTTCAATTTTATTTGTCCTTCACCCGATTCTGTCGCCTCGACGACGACTGGCTAGCACAGGGCTTTCCGTTGATACCTTAGGGGCCGCGAGACGCATCCCGGTTCAAAAGTTACGACCGTTTGAAGCTGGCGACGGCGTGGGGGAGGTATCATAAAACAAATGATCGCGCACATTGTGGCAAGTGCGATCATACCAGCACTTATGCACCGAATCCCATCAGAACTCCGCAGTTAAGCGCGCTTGGGCGAGAGTAGTACTCGGATGGGTGACCTCCTCGGAAGTCCTCGTGTTGCACCTCTTTTTTGCTACTTTCCCGGGCCCGCACCACCGCTGTTTTTGTTCTTTCAATTTTATTTGTCCCTCACCCGATTTTGTGGCCTCGACGTCGACGGGCTCGCAAAGGGCTTTCCGTTGATACCTTACGGGCTGCGAGATGCATCCCGGTTCAAAAGTTACGGCCGTTTGAAGCTGGCGACGGCGTGGGGGAGGTATCATAAAACAAATGATCGCGCACATTGTGGCAGGTGCGATCATACCAGCACTAATGCACCGGATCCCATCAGAACTCCGCAGTGAAGCGTGCTTGGGCGAGAGTAGTACTGGGATGGGTGACCTCCTGGGAAGTCCTCGTGTTTCACCTCTTTTTTGCTACTTTCCCGGGTCCGCACCACCTCTGTTTTTGTTCTTTCAATTTTATTTGTCCTTCACCCGATTCTGTGGCCTCGACGACGACTGACTAGCAAAGGGCTTTCCGTTGATACCTTACGGGCCGCGAGATGCATCCCAGTTCAAAAGTTACGACCGTTTGAAGCTGGCGACGGCGTGGGGGAGGTATCATAAAACCAATGATCGCGCACATTGTGGCAGGTGCGATCATACCACCACTAATGCACCGGATCCCATCAGAACTCTGCAGTTAAGCGTGCTTTGGCGAGAGTAGTACTGGGATGGGTGACCTCCTGGGAAGTCCTCGTGTTGCACCTCTTTTTTGCTACTTTCCCAGGTCCGCACCACCTCTATTTTTGTTCTTTCAATTTTATTTGTCCCTCACCTGATTCTGTGGCCTCGACGTCGACGGGCTCGCAAAGGGCTTTTCGTTGATACCTTACGGGCCTAGAGATGCATCCCGGTTCAAAAGTTACGGCCGTTTGAAGCTGGCGACGGCGTGGGGGAGGTATCGTAAAACAAATGATTGCGCACATTGTGGCAGGTGCGATCATACCAGCACTAATGCACCGGATCCCATCAGAACTCCGCAGATAAGCGTGCTTGGGCGAGAGTAGTACTGGGATGGGTGACCTCCTGGGATGTCCTCGTGTTGCACCTCTTTTTTGCTACTTTCCCGGGTCCGCACCACCTCTGTTTTTGTTCTTTCAATTTTATTTGTCCTTCACCCGATTCTGTGGCCTCGACGACGACTGGCTAGCAAAGGGCTTTCCGTTGATACCTTACGGGCCGCGAGACGCATCCCAGTTCAAAAGTTACGACCGTTTGAAGCTGGCGACGGCGTGGGGGAGGTATCATAAAACCAATGATCGCGCACATTGTGGCAGGTGTGATCATACCGCCACTAATGCACCGGATCCCATCAGAACTCTGCAGTTAAGCGCGCTTTGGCGAGAGTAGTACTGGGATGGGTGACCTCCTGGGAAGTCCTCGTGTTGCACCTCTTTTTTGCTACTTTCCCGGGTCCGCACCACCTCTGTTTTTGTTCTTTCAATTTTATTTGTCCCTCACCTGATTCTGTGGCCTCAACGTTGACGGGCTCGCAAAGGACTTTCCGTTGATACCTTACGAGCCTAGAGACGCATCCCGGTTCAAAAGTTACGGCCGTTTGAAGCTGGCGATGGCGTTAGGGAGGTATCATAAAACAAATGATTGCGCACATTGTGGCAGGTGCGATCATACCAGCACTAATGCACCGGATCCCATCAGAACTCCGCAGATAAGCGTGCTTGGGCGAGAGTAGTACTGGGATGGGTGACCTCCTGGGAAGTCCTCGTGTTGCACCTCTTTTTTGCTACTTTCCCGGGTCCGCACCACCGCTATTTTTGTTCTTTCAATTTTATTTGTCCCTCACCCGATTTTGTGGCCTCGACGTCGACGGGCTCGCAAAGGGCTTTCCGTTGATACCTTACGGGCCGCGAGACGCATCCCGGTTCAAAAGTTACGGACGTTTGAAGCTGGCGACTGCGTGGGGGAGGTATCATAAAACAAATGATCGCGCACATTGTGGCAGGTGCGATCATACCAGGACTAATGCACCGGATCCCATCAGAACTCCGCAGTTAAGTGTGCTTGGGCGAGAGTAGTACTGGGATGGGTGACCTCTTGGGAAGTCCTCGTGTTGCACCTTTTTTTTGCTACTTTCCCGGGTCCGTAGCACCTCTGTTTTTGTTCTTTCAATTTTATTTGTCTCTCACCTGATTCTGTGGCGTCGACGTCGACGGGCTCGCAAAGGGCTTTCCGTTGATACCTTACGGGCCTAGAGACGCATCCCGGTTCAAAAGTTACGGCCGATTGAAGCTGGCGACGGCGTGGGGGAGGTATCATAAAACAAATGATCGCGCACATTGTGGCAGGTGCGATCATACCAGCACTAATGCACCGGATCCCATCAGAACTCCGCAGTTAAGCGTGCTTGGGCGAGAGTAGTACTGGGATGGGTGACCTCTTGGGAACTCCTCGTGTTGCACCTTTTTTTTGCTACTTTCCCGGGTCTATAGCACCTCTGTTTTTGTTCTTTCAATTTTATTTGTCCCTCACCTGATTCTGTGGCGTCGACGTCGACGGGCTCGCAAAGGGCTTTCCGTTGATACCTTACGGGCCTAGAGACGCATCCCGGTTCAAAAGTTACGGCCGTTTGAAGCTGGCGACGGCGTGGGGGAGGTATCATAAAACAAATGATCGCGCACATTGTGGCAGGTGCGATCATACTAGCACTAATGCACCGGATCCCATTAGAACTCCGCAGTTAAGCGTGCTTGGGCGAGAGTAGTACTGGGATGGGTGACCTCCTGGGAAGTCCTCGTGTTGCACCTCTTTTTTGCTACTTTCCCGGGTCCGCACCACCGCTGTTTTTGTTCTTTCAATTTTATTTGTCCCTCACCCGATTTTGTGGCCTCGACGTCGACGGGCTCGCAAAGGGCTTTCCGTTGATACCTTACGGGCCGCGAGACGCATCCCGGTTCAAAAGTTAAGGCCGTTTGAAGCTGGCGACGGCGTGGGGGAGGTATCATAAAACAAATGATCGCGCACATTGTGGCAGGTGCGATCATACCACCACTAATGCACCGGATCCCATCAGAACTCTGCAGTTAAGCGTGCTTTGGCGAGAGTAGTACTCGGATGGGTGACCTCCTGGGAAGTCCTCGTGTTGCACCTCTTTTTTGCTACTTTCCCGGGTCCGCACCACCGCTGTTTTTGTTCTTTCAATTTTATTTGTCCCTCACCTAATTTTGTGGCCTCGACGTCGACGGGCTCGCAAAGGGCTTTCCGTTGATACCTTACGGGCCGCGAGACGCATCCCGGTTCAAAAGTTACGGCCGTTTAAAGCTGGCGACGGCGTGGGGGAGGTATCATAAAACAAATGATCGCGCACATTGTGGCAGGTGCGATCATACCAGCACTAATGCACCGGATCCCATCAGAACTCCACAGTTAAGCGTGCTTGGGCGAGAGTAGTACTGGGATAGGTGACCTCTTGGGAAGTCCTCATGTTGCACCTTTTTTTTGCTACTTTCCCGGGTCCGTAGCACCTCTGTTTTTGTTCTTTCAATTTTATTTGTCCCTCACCTGATTCTGTGGCGTCGACGTCGACGGGCTCGCAAAGGGCTTTCCGTTGATACCTTACGGGCCCAGAGACGCATCCCGGTTCAAAAGTTACGGCCGTTTGAAGCTGGCGACGGCGTGGGGGAGGTATCATAAAACAAATGATCGCGCACATTGTGGCAGGTGCGATCATACCAGCACTAATGCACTGGATCCCGTTAGAACTCCGCAGTTAAGCGTGCTTGGGCGAGAGTAGTACTGGGATGGGTGACCTCCTAGGAAGTCCTTGTGTTGCACCTCTTTTTTGCTACTTTCCCGGGTCCGCACCACCGTTGTTTTTGTTCTTTCAATTTTATTTGTCCCTCACCCGATTTTGTGGCCTCGACGTCGACGGGCTCGCAAAGGGCTTTCCGTTGATACCTTACGGGCCGCGAGACGCATCCCGGTTCAAAAGTTACGACCGTTTGAAGCTGGCGACGGCGTAGGGGAGGTATCATAAAACAAATGATCGCGCACATTGTGGCAGGTGTGATCATACCACCACTAATGCACCGGATCCCATCAGAACTCCGCAGTTAAGCGTGCTTTGGCGAGAGTAGTACCGGGATGGGTGACCCCCTGGGAAGTCCTCGTGTTGCACCTCTTTTTTGCTACTTTCCCGGGTCCGCACCACCGCTGTTTTTGTTCTTTCAATTTTATTTGTCCCTCACCCGATTTTGTGGCCTCGACGTCGACGGGCTCGCAAAGGGCTTTCCGTTGATACCTTACGGGCCGCGAGACGCATCCCGGTTCAAAAGTTACGGCCGTTTAAAGCTGGCGACGGCGTGGGGGAGGTATCATAAAACCAATGATCGCGCACATTGTGGCAGGTGCGATCATACCACCACTAATGCACCGGATCCCATCAGAACTCTGCAGCTAAGCGTGCTTTGGGAAGAGTAGTACTGGGATGGGTGACCTCCTGGGAAGTCCTCGTGTTGCACCTCTTTTTTGCTACTTTCCCGGGTCCGCACCACCTCTGTTTTTGTTCTTTCAATTTTATTTGTCCCTCACCTGATTCTGTGGCCTCGACGTCGACAGGCTAGCAAAGGGCTTTCCGTTGATACCTTACGGGCCGCGAGACGCATCCCGGTTCAAAAGTTACAACCGTTTGAAGCTGGCGACGGCGTGGGGGAGGTATCATAAAACCAATGATCGCGCACATTGTGGCAGGTGCGATCATACCAGCACTAATGCACCGGATCCTATCAGAACTCCGCAGTTAAGCGCGCTTGGGCGAGAGTAGTACTGGGATGGGTGACCTCCTGGGAAGTCCTCGTGTTGCACCTCTTTTTTGCTACTTTCCCGGGTCCGCACCACCTCTGTTTTTGTTCTTTCAATTTTATTTGTCCTTCACCCGATTCTGTGGCCTCGACGACGACTGGCTAGCAAAGGGCTTTCCGTTGATACCTTACGGGTCGCGAGACGCATCCCGGTTCAAAAGTTACGACCGTTTGAAGTTGGCGACGGCGTGGGGGAGGTATCATAAAACCAATGATCGCGCACATTGTGGAAGGTGCGATCATACCAGCACTAATGCACCGGATCCCATCAGAACTCCGCAGTTAAGCGCGCTTGGGCGAGAGTAGTACTGGGATGGGTGACCTCCTGGGAAGTCCTCGTATTGCACCTCTTTTTTGCTACTTTCCCGGGTCCGCACCACCTCTGTTTTTGTTCTTTCAATTTTATTTGTCCTTCACCCGATTCTGTGGCCTCGACGACGACTGGCTAGCAAAGGGCTTTCCGTTGATACCTTACGGGCCTAGAGACGCATCCCGGTTCAAAAGTTACGGCCGTTTGAAGCTGGCGACGGTGTGGGGGAGGTATCATAAAACAAATGATCGCGTACATTGTGGCAGGTGCGATCATACCAGCACTAATGCACCGGATCCCATCAGAACTCCGCAGTTAAGCGCGCTTGGGCGAGAGTAGTACTGGGATGGGTGACCTCCTAGGAAGTCCTCGTGTTGTATCTCTTTTTTGCTACTTTCCCAGGTCCGCACCACCTCTGTTTTTGTTCTTTCAATTTTATTTGTCCTTCACCCGATTCTGTGGCCACGACGACGACTGGCTAGCAAAGGGCTTTCCGTTGATACCTTACGGGCCGCGAGACGCATCCCGGTTCAAAAGTTACGACCGTTTGAAGCTGGCGACGGCGTGGGGGAGGTATCATAAAACCAATGATCGCGCACATTGTGGCAGGTGCGATCATACCACCACTAATGCACCGGATCCCATCAGAACTCCGCAGTTAAGCGTGCTTTGGCGAGAGTAGTACTGGGATGGGTGACCTCCTGGGAAGTCCTCGTGTTGCACCTCTTTTTTGCTACTTTCCCGGGTCCGCACAACCTCTGTTTTTGTTCTTTCAATTTTATTTGTCCTTCACCCGATTCTGTGGCCTCGACGACGACTGGCTAGCAAAGGGCTTTCCGTTGATACCTTACGGGCGCGAGACGCATCCCGGTTCAAAAGTTACGACCGTTTGAAGCTGGCGACGGCGTGGGGGAGGTATCATAAAACCAATGATCGCGCCCATTGTGGAAGGTGCGATCATACCAGCACTAATGCACCGGATCCCATCAGAACTACGCAGTTAAGCGCGCTTGGGCGAGAGTAGTACTGGGATGGGTGACCTCCTGGGAAGTCCTCGTGTTGCACCTCTTTTTTGCTACTTTCCCGGGTCCGCACCACCTCTGTTTTTGTTCTTTCAATTTTATTTGTCCTTCACCCGATTCTGTGGCCTCGACGACGACTGGCTAGCAAAGGGCTTTCCGTTGATACCTTACGGGCCGCGAGACGCATCCCGGTTCAAAAGTTACGGCCGTTTAAAGCTGGCGACGGCGTGGGGGAGGTATCATAAAACAAATGATCGAGCACATTGTGGCAGGTGCGATCATACCACCACTAATGCACCGGATCCCATCAGAACTCCGCAGTGAAGCGTGCTTGGGCGAGAGTAGTACTAGGATGGGTGACCTCCTGGGAAGTCCTCGTGTTGCACCTCTTTTTTACTACTTTCCCGGGTCCGCACCATCTCTGTAACATCCCAGATGTTTTGATAATAGAAAATAAATTGGAAATGAGTAAATTATTATTTGGCTTATAATGAAAATGGTATATGAAATGTTAAGTGGGGAAAAGCAGTTTTAAATGAAATTTTGAGGAAAATGGCATCAGGACCCTGACGCGTAGCGTGGATGGGACGCGTAGCGTCAGGTGTGATTTAGTGAGCTGACGCGTAGCGCCAGGCTGACGCGTAGCGCCAGCGTCGCGATCTGTTTTATAACAGGGTCACATAGAACAGAACCTGTAAACCCTCTCTTTCATTTTCTCTCTTCTCTGAGGCGATTTGGCTAGGGTTTTGAGGGAAACTTGGATTCTTGGTGGTTTTAAGCAATTTAGAACCAAGGTAAGGCATCTAGGGCCTCTAATCTTTGGTTTCTTCTCCTTTCCTTCATAAAATCCGAGTTTGCATGTGATGATTGGGGTTTTGATTCTGAGTTTCAGTGGCTTGTGAAGCTTGGGTAATGAGTTTGGAAGTATAAGGAAGGTAACGTACTAACTAATTTGATGTTTCAGTGATCGTAGGTGCCGGAACGAGTGTTAGGCAAGCAATCGACGAAGTGGACGTCGGAAGCGAAAGAGGAACAGTGATTCCAGCGGCTGTAGGACGCTATCCACCCCTTGAGCAAACTGTCGAAGCTCGGAATAGAGGTAAGGGGGGTGTTCAGGTCATAATTAATTAGAATTGATATGAAAACAGATTATGGGAAGTTTAAGAATTTAATAAGAGTTGTCATAAATACTATAAAGTAACTGAATATAGTAGTTGTGAATATATGAGTATGTGGGATGAGATTAAATGGTTGAACATGAAAGAAATATGTATGTACATTTGATTATGAATAAAAATATGGAATTTTGAATTATTGATGATATATGCAATAGCATTGTATGGATGGGTTTGACAAGTCAGTCGCCCTGTATTGTGAGCACATGCCAGTTTCTGGTAGTTGCACATGTGGTTTGTTGATGATATGTTATGATTATGAGATATGATATGTGAATATGTGGTATGGGATGGCCAACGATATGTATACCCCTCGTTTTCTGGCTCCCGTGGTCTTTGTGCCCAGTTGAGCTACCCAGTGGTCAAGTCGGACCCAGTGGTTGAGGTGGAGAGCCAAGTCGGGCTCGGTGAACCAAGTCGGGTTCACGGGATGTCAAGTCGGACTCCCAGCTGAAGGCCAGTCCTTTAGTATCCGGATACTAGGCGTCAAATTACATGAGAGTCAGTTGTGACATATGTGAATCTTATATTGATTTATGATGGAAAATGAATTATGAATTGAAAGTGTAATATGAATGAATGATGTGTATGGATGTAATTGTATTGACGTGGATAAGTGCAGGAAATCGAAAGAGATTATGTAATAACAAAGAGTAGTAGGTATTGTTAAGTTTAATATTTCGTTCTATATTAATTATGATATTCTAAACACTCACCCTTGCTGTCGTTTAATTTTAGTGACCAGTGACAGGAAGGATGCTAATGCTGCGGAAATGCGCCAAGAGGAAGTTTGATGCCAAGGAATGGAGATGTATATAATGAATGTAATATTTTAAGTGTATGTGTTTAAGTATTTAATAAGTAATGTATAAATATGGTGGATGGTAGATGATAAAGTATGTGTGATGAACTTGCCATGATTATGCATGTTGTGGTTTGATGACTTATTGATGAGGATGAATGATGGCACGGAGCCATTGACATGTGTGAATGTGATGGGCAGGTGTTATATTGACGCATGATTGATATGTATGCTATGTGATTGATGCTAGGATGATGATTGGATTGATTTAGATAATTCATGCATATAGTTGGATATTGAATTTAAGGAACCGGATAGGTGAATTTAAGATTCGGTGGGTGTAAGAAAGCCCATAATGCATCAATAGGTCTTCCATGACATTTAGGATTTAGATGCATTGGCTTTTGGTCCATTGGAATCCATTTAGGATGTTTGGTGTAAGGGTTTTGTACCTAATTGGGTTAAAATGCATTTCGCGCATAACTTGCGCATGTGATGGAATTTTGGCGAACGGATAGCGCCAACAGTTCTGAAATGGGGAAAACATATGGCCCGTAAAGTTTCGTGGCAATCGGATCTAAAACGGGCCAAATGGATAGGTTAGAAGTTAGTAAAATGGCTTAAATGTGTAACAGCATCAGGTGCTGTCACTGTCATGCCCACGCTACACGTGAGGCTGGCGCGTAGCGTGAGGTACGCAGCAGATGGCTGACGCTACGCGTGGGAATGGCGCGCAGCGTCAGGCCCCTGTTTCATATTTTGACTCTTTTCTCAATTAGAGGCACTTTAAGGTTTTGTCACACTACATAATTATTATTTTGAGTATGTTTAGTAAAAATAAATATTATTTTGAAATGAGAAATAATTAAATTTTATTAAATGTGAAAAATTTATTGTGAAAATTAATTAAATGGATATAAATAAAGGTAAATTGACGTAGGACGTCACAGGTGGTATCAGAGCGGTTCTTTCTAGAGCCGGGAAAATGGGCAGAGTTAGGGGATTGTTTGAGTCCTATATCAGGCTGTTTTACATTTATTGCATTATGTTTGTGATTGTTTACATATTAATAGGTTGACTTGGCATCATTCTCTTGGCACTCCGGGCAGCGTCTTGTTATGTGTTTATACATGAGGTAATTTTTGTACTCCCTGGTCAATTATTGGTTATTAATGGTGATGTGTTTTGGGATATTGTAGAACTAAAATATGATGGAAGGAAGTAGTTCTGTTGGTGGTGATGATTTCTTTGAGAGGTTTTCTCAAATGATGGGGAGGACTGATTCTGTTCCCACCCTTGATAAATTTTTGAAGAGGAATCTACCTATTTACAAAGGAGGACATGATTATGATGGGGCGCATATATGGCTGCGTGACATTGAGCAAACATTTGAATACTTTGAATGCTCTGAAGAACAGAGAGTGCAATTTGCTACCTATCAATTAAAGGATGAGGCTCGTGTATGGTGGTCAAGGACTAGAATTTAGATGAATGCGGCGAATGAACCATTAATGTGGATGAATTTCAAGAGGAGATTTCTTGCTAAATACTTTCCAGATAATTATAAAATCCGTAAGGAGATGGAATTCCTAAAACTTGAGCAAGGCAGGATGTCAGTGGCAGAATATACGTCACAGTTTGATGAACTATGTGATTTCTATCATCCTTTTTCTCTTGAAGGAACTGAAGGTAGTAAGTGTGCAAAGTATGAATCCGGGCTAAGAATTGAACTCCGAAGTGTCATTGTTCCTATGGAGATCCGTGACTATCCTACTCTGGTAAATAAGGCCAGACTTGCTGAGGAAGTGCAGTTACAGAGAGCGTCCCAGTCAAGGGACAAGAGACCATTGAAGGCTAAAGGATTCAATTTTAAAAAGATGGGTCAGTTTTTCCATGGTGGCAAGTCTTCTGCCACATCTTCTTCTTCTTCTGGACGTGGATCTACTGGTCGTTCTGGTGGTCGTGCTTGTTATAATTGTGGTCAGGAAGGTGATTTCTCTAGACATTATCCTACAAATCAAACTGTTTGTTTCCAGTGTGGGCAACCTGGACACCTTAGGCCCGACTGTCCACAGAGGCAGCAGCAGGGAGGACGTGGTAATCGGGCAAGTGCTTCTATGGTCCGTGGTGGAAATTTTCAGCGTGGAGGCCGAGGCGGCGGTAGCCGTGGAGGCCAACACCATAGACGATCTGATGCTCAGCCCAGTGGTACTCAGAATGTTATAGCTGGACGTGTGTTTTCTTTTGATGCTTCTGAAGTCTCAAGAAATGATAATTTGGTACAGGGTAAGTGTCTTATCCATGACTATCTTGTAAATGTTATTTATGACTCTGGTGCAACCCACTCTTTTATTTCTGAGAGTTGTGTTCGGCGGCTTGGTTTGCCGGTGGTATTAATGAAGAATGCTCTTAATGTCTCCACTCCTACTGGTTCTACATTTCGAGCAACTACTATGTGTGAGGAATTACCTATGCAAGTAGAGGACCGATCTTTCCTGGTGAATTTAATATGTATGCCATTGAAGAATTTAGATGTTATTCTGGGTCTTGACTGGTTGTCTGTTAACCATGTTATTGTATTTGTATGTTGATGTAGGTTTTGATAATGACACAACAAATGAAGAAGTATCAAAGATGTTATCAAGCAATTGATTATGTTTAATGTGGAATCTAAATTGGTTGATGTTTAAATTTGATGAATAATTAAGGACATATGTTAAAGGCATTTAAAGAAGCTCAAAATAAGTGAGAATTGATCATCAAAATGCCCAAGAATCAAAGGAACCAAGGTATATGCAAAAGGGTTCCAAAAAGGGGTGAAAAATGCACTAAAATTCAAGGATCAGGTGCATGAATCGATTCAAGGTAAGTATGAATCGATTCATACGGTTTCCAGTGCCCAAAATGTGATTGCTTCAGGGTTGAATCGATTCAACCCATGTGTGAATCGATTCACACGGCTGCAGGGGTCCAAAATATGCAATTCAAAACGCATGAATCGATTCCCTCCCTTCTTGAATCGATTCAACATGCTGTCAGAAGGCAAAATCACATGGAAACTCACAAATTCCTTCGGTTCACTCAACTTGAAGGTTCCTAGGCAATGTTCCATGACTTGTCCCTCTCCACATGCATGTGTTACATTGGTAATGCAATTAATTTGAATATTAGACAAACATGCTTCTTGATGCACATGCAATATTCTCTTGGAGACACTAAAAGGTTTATTGGAATTGGAATGCCAAGTTGAATGGAGACACACATGCCTAACACTTCAAGCTCCCAAGGAATTAAATATTACACATGTCATGCCTCATGAAGCCTATAAATAGAGAAGGAGTTGAAGGCAAAACTTGCACCAAGCATTTGAAGCATTTCCATTTGCTTTCTTCCTCCTCCATTCTCTTGCTCTTCTACTTACTCTCTTTATTCTTGATTGATATATTTCTTGAGAGTTAATTTGTTGGGGAAATTATATTTGTGTACTTAACTTGCATATCCTCTCTTTGAGAGTTATTATCTTGTGTAAGCTTTAACTTGTATATCCACTCTAGTGAGAGAGTTTCCTTGTATGCTCAAACATCAAACATCTTAGAAATTTTGGGTTGGGTTTCAACCTTGTAATTGTGAGATTGAGAGATTGGGTGGGGTGCCCTTGTACTTGTGAGAATTGGATTCTTGAGTGTGGGACACTAGGAAGTTGCAATTGCTCAAAGTGTATCTCTAATCTACAATAGTGGAAATCCTCTAAGTGGGTTGCTTAGAGGCGAGACGTACACCGGCGTGGTGGAACTCGTATACATCGGTTTGCAAATCCTTCTTCCCTTAACTCATTTAATTTGTGCACCTAATTTGTTTGCTTAACTTCCTTGCTTCATTAATTGAACTAAGTGCATGATATACTAAGTTGAAAACCATTTTTGAACAACTTTGTTGAACTTGGACTTAAGCATCTCTTTTGAATCAATCTTTCTAAAAAGTCCTATAAATTGCTTTGTAACTAAATTGATTCATTGTTCAAACTCTTTAAGTAGTTGTTAGTTTATCTTGTGTATAATTTATTGCTTCTTATTATCTAATTTATTATCTTAAATATACATAGTGTCAAAAGAATCAATTTCAAGAGCATTCCAAAGAAAAGTTTTTAATACTCAATTCACCCCCCCTCTTGAGTAATTGAGGCCACTTGGTTAACAAGTGGTATCAGAGCTTGACTCTTGGAAAATCAAGCTTAACGGCTTCAAGAGAACAAATGGCCTCAACCTCATATAACATGTTTCCAGAGGGTGGTGCTACAAACCGACCTCCCGCTTTTAATGGTGAGGGTTATGCTTTTTGGAAAGCAAGAATGAAAATTTTTGTACAATCAATAGATTTAAGAGTGTGGAATGCTATTGAAAATGGTCCCTTTATACCTATGCATATTGTGGATAATAAACAAGTTGAAAAGCCTATGGACATTTGGTCTAGTGAAGAAGAAAAGAAAGTGCAATATGGTTATAAGGCAAAAAATCTTATTACTTCGGCCTTAGGTCCCGATGAATTCTTTAGAGTAATAACATGTGAAACGGCTAAAGAGATGTGGGATACTTTACAAGTAACCCATGAAGGTACAAATGATGTTAAAGACTCTAAGATTAGTACATTAACTAGTCAATATGAATGCTTTAGGCTAAATACCAATGAATCTATTGTTGATATGCAAAAACGTTTTACACTCATTATAAATCAACTCATTACACTTGGAAAGACTTATACTAATAAAGAGCTTATTCACAAAGTCTTGAAAAGTCTTAATAGGGAATGGCAACCATTAGTCACGGCCATCAAACAATCACCTACCATCAATGAAATGTCTCTTGCTACACTATTTGGTAAGTTGCAAGAACAAGAACAAGAGCTAAAAGAATTGAAGATGGCGGAAGAAGAAGAGAAAGTCTCCAAAAAGAAAGGACTAGCTCTCAAAGCTACTTCAATTGTTGAAGATGAAACCGAGAGTGATCTTGACGAAGATGAAGAGTTAAGCCTATTTGTAAAAAGGTTTGGAAAGCTCATGAAGAACAAACGCTTTCAAAGGAACTTCAAATCACAAGGTAAGAAATCTATACCCAAAGAAAATTCTACTTCACCAACTTGTTTTGAATGTGGAAAGGAAGGACATTTCAAAGTGGATTGTCCAAATCTAAAAAAGAAGAACAAAGAAAGAAAGGAAAGAAGAAGAGCATACATAGCATGGGATGAAAATGAGGTGAGTAGTTCGGATGAATCCGAAAATGAAGAAGCAAATCTTTGCCTCATGGCCAATCACCAAGATGAAGAAAATGAGGTATGCTTTAAGGCAAGTAACACCCATTGGTACTTGGATAGTGGGTGTTCCAAACATATGACGGGAGATAAGAGTAAGTTTATATCACTTACTCCACGAAATAAAGGATTTGTTACTTATGGAGATAACACAAAGGGAAGAATACTCGGAATCGGAAATGTTGGTAAAAATTCTTCCACCTCCATAAATGATGTGTTATATGTTGAAGGTCTAAAACACAACTTGCTTAGTATTAGTCAATTATGTGATAAGGGCTACAAAATTGTTTTTGAATCAAATGGTTGCATAATTGAAAATAAACTAAACAAGGAGATAAAGTTTGTTGGTCAAAGAGTAGATAACATTTACATGATTAATCTAGATTGCCTTGCTTCAAATGATGTACAATGTTTCATAACTAAAGAGGATGAATCATGGCTATGGCATAGAAGAATCGCTCACATTCATGTAGACCATTTAAATAAACTTGTTTCAAAAGATTTAGTTATTGGTTTACCAAAATTAAAATTTGAAAATAAATTTTGTGACGCTTGTCAAAAAGGAAAACAAGTAAAGGCTTCTTTTCAAGCAAAAAATATTGTTTCAACAACAAGGCCTTTACAACTTTTACATATGGATTTATTTGGACCTTCGAAAATCAAAAGTTTTGGTGGAAACCATTATGGTCTTGTGATTGTGGATGATTACTCTAGATATACATGGACATTGTTTCTTACTCATAAACATGAAGCATATCAAGCATTTAAGAAACTTGCCAAGGTCATCCAAAATGAACAAAATTTAAAAATAGCATCCATTCGAACGGATCATGGGGGAGAGTTTGAAAACCAATCTTTTGAAAAATTTTGTGAAAAGTTTGGCATTGAACATAATTTTTCGGCTCCAAGAACTCCACAACAAAATGGAGTAGTTGAAAGGAAAAATCGATCTTTAGCGGAGCTTGCAAGAACTATGTTGAATGAAGCAAATATTTCAAAACATTTTTGGGCCGATGCGGTGAACACCGCTTGTCATGTTATGAATCGTTGCTTAATAAGGCCTATACTAAAGAAAACCCCCTATGAACTTTACAAAGGACGTAAACCAAATATTTCTTACTTTCACATTTTTGGATGCAAATGCTTTGTCTTAAACAATGGAAAGGAAAATCTTGGCAAATTTGATGCAAAATCTGATGAAGCAATTTTTCTAGGTTATTCATCTACTAGTAAAGCATATAGACTCTTTAACAAACGAACCTTTACAATTGAAGAGTCCATACATGTTAAATTCGATGAACTTAACCAAAATCCTCCGAGAAAGGAAGTTGATGATCTTGTAGGTACCTTCCAAGAAATGAACTTGGAAGACAAAGAAGAAGCCAAAAATGAAGAAGGTGCAACACAACTTGACAATCAACAAGATTGGATAACCTTAAAGGACCATCCCTTGGACAAAATTATTGGAGAAATCACCAAAGGGGTAAGCACTCGAAATGCTATTAGGAATGCATGCAATCACTTAGCCTTTGTATCTCAAATTGAACCCAAAAACATTGATGAAGCCATTATTGATGAACATTGGATGTTGGCCATGCAAGAAGAATTAAACCAATTTGAAAGAAATGAAGTTTGGGAACTTGTGCCAAGACCCAATGACCATCAAATAATAGGCACCAAATGGGTTTTTAGGAACAAACTAGATGAAAATGGAATAATAACTAGAAACAAAGCTAGGCTAGTTGCTAAGGGGTATAATCAAGAAGAAGGAATAGACTATGAAGAAACGTATGCTCCCGTAGCTAGGTTAGAAGCCATTAGATTATTATTAGCTTTTGCTTGTTGTATGGATTTTAAACTTTATCAAATGGATGTCAAAAGCGCTTTTTTAAATGGCTATATTCAAGAAGAAGTTTATGTAGATCAACCTCCCGGTTTTGAAAATCATAAATTTCCAAATCATGTTTTTAAATTGAGAAAAGCCTTATACGGTTTGAAACAAGCTCCAAGAGCTTGGTATGAAAGACTTAGCAAATTTCTCTTAGAAAATAATTTCGAAAGAGGAAAGGTTGACACTACACTATTTATAAGGCGTACAAATCATGACATTCTTTTGGTACAAGTTTATGTTGATGACATAATTTTTGGTGCTACAAATGAAAGTCTTTGTCAAGAGTTTGCTAAATTCATGCAAAAAAGAATTTGAAATGTCCATGATGGGAGAACTTACCTTTTTCTTAGGATTACAAATCAAACAAACAAATGAAGGAACTTTTATTAGTCAAACAAAATATTGTAAAGAATTACTTAAACGTTTTGAAATGGATAAGGCAAATGAAATAGCAACACCAATGAGCACATCTTGCTATCTAGATAAAGATGAAAAGGGTAAGGACGTTGAAATAACTAAGTATCGAGGAATGATAGGATCCTTACTTTATTTAACTTCTAGTAGACCCGATATTATGTTTGCCGTATGCATGTGTGCTAGATATCAAGCTTGTCCTAAAGAATCACATCTCACCGCTGTAAAAAGAATTTTGAAATATCTTGTGGGTACTCAAAATGTTGGTTTATGGTATCCCAAAGGCGTTGAATGTAATCTTTTAGGATATTCTGACTCCGACTTTGCGGGATGTAAGCTTGATAGAAAAAGTACTAGTGGCACTTGTCATTTACTTGGTAGTTCCCTTGTTTCTTGGCATAGCAAGAAACAAGCAAGTGTTGCATTGTCAACGGCTGAGGCAGAATATGTAGCAGCCGGTAGTTGTTGTGCTCAAATTCTTTGGATGAGACAACAACTTCTTGATTTTGGTATTTCCTTGAATAAAGTCCCCATTAAATGTGATAACACTAGTGCAATAAATATATCTAAGAATCCGGTCATGCATTCTAGGACCAAACACATTGAAATAAGACATCACTTCATAAGAGACCATGTTTTGAAAGGAGATTGTGTACTGGAATATGTTGAAACTTCAAAACAATTGGCGGACATTTTTACAAAACCCCTTCCAAAAGACCAATTTATAAATATTAGAAGAGAGTTAGGAATTTTGGAAATTTCCTAATTGATTTATTTTATCACACTTTCTTACTCTTTGAACAAAATTTTGCAAATCTTTAACTTAAAGATTTCCAACTCATCTTTTTCATAAAATTTTCATTTCCTTGAACATAATACCTTACTTTGTGATATACTTACAAATTTTTAAAGAAAATTTATACTCACATTTCCAATAATCAACTTAATGCTCTACAAATCTCTTGTCTTATTTTAAGACCCCGTGGAGTCCCCATTTATTTTAAACATATTTTTACACAAAGATAATCTCCTATATACAACGTGGTACTCAAAAATAAATGGCAAATGACCTTTGATTTTCTTGACCTTCTTGTGCAACAAAATCATTGGCAACTTGCTAAATCCAAATCCTTGTATGAATCCCTCACTTCACAACCATCTAGTAACATGATTCTTCAAAATCGCGTAAAAATAGCTAGATGAATCGATTCCCACGAGACATTATGTGCCTATATGCTTTGAATGATTTCATAATGTATGTTGCATTGTCATCTTACTTCAAAATGTATGCATCTACCTTTAAGTTGTATATGTTTATAAGGAAATCTTTTTGATGATGCCAAAGGGGGAGAGAAATACATATTCTTTAAGGGGGAGAGATATATGTATAAGAAAGGGGAAGAATTTATAAAAATATCTTGTAAAAGGTAAGAGATATTTAAAGTATTGTATGATTAAAGGGAGATAACTAAGAACGAGAGAACATATATTATGGGGGAGAAACCATATATTAAGGGGGAGAGACCTTTGTTTCTTAAATACTTTCTTGATTTCTTGTGTCTATGATTTCATCAACATGTAGTATCAAATTATATATGATAGGGGGAGTCTTTATTGCAATATACATGAATTGTTATGATACTAACACCCCAAGAGACAAACATTTGTTGTCATCATCAAAAAGGGGGAGAATGTATTTGTATGTTGATGTAGGTTTTGATAATGACACAACAAATGAAGAAGTATCAAAGATGTTATCAAGCAATTGATTATGTTTAATGTGGAATCTAAATTGGTTGATGTTTAAATTTGATGAATAATTAAGGACATATGTTAAAGGCATTTAAAGAAGCTCAAAATAAGTGAGAATTGATCATCAAAATGCCCAAGAATCAAAGGAACCAAGGTATATGCAAAAGGGTTCCAAAAAGGGGTGAAAAATGCACTAAAATTCAAGGATCAGGTGCATGAATCGATTCAAGGTAAGTATGAATCGATTCATACGGTTTCCAGTGCCCAAAATGTGATTGCTTCAGGGTTGAATCGATTCAACCCATGTGTGAATCGATTCACACGGCTGCAGGGGTCCAAAATATGCAATTCAAAACGCATGAATCGATTCCCTCCCTTCTTGAATCGATTCAACATGCTGTCAGAAGGCAAAATCACATGGAAACTCACAAATTCCTTCGGTTCACTCAACTTGAAGGTTCCTAGGCAATGTTCCATGACTTGTCCCTCTCCACATGCATGTGTTACATTGGTAATGCAATTAATTTGAATATTAGACAAACATGCTTCTTGATGCACATGCAATATTCTCTTGGAGACACTAAAAGGTTTATTGGAATTGGAATGCCAAGTTGAATGGAGACACACATGCCTAACACTTCAAGCTCCCAAGGAATTAAATATTACACATGTCATGCCTCATGAAGCCTATAAATAGAGAAGGAGTTGAAGGCAAAACTTGCACCAAGCATTTGAAGCATTTCCATTTGCTTTCTTCCTCCTCCATTCTCTTGCTCTTCTACTTACTCTCTTTATTCTTGATTGATATATTTCTTGAGAGTTAATTTGTTGGGGAAATTATATTTGTGTACTTAACTTGCATATCCTCTCTTTGAGAGTTATTATCTTGTGTAAGCTTTAACTTGTATATCCACTCTAGTGAGAGAGTTTCCTTGTATGCTCAAACATCAAACATCTTAGAAATTTTGGGTTGGGTTTCAACCTTGTAATTGTGAGATTGAGAGATTGGGTGGGGTGCCCTTGTACTTGTGAG
Organism: Clitoria ternatea; assembly: GCA_037962975.1. Classification (NCBI taxonomy): domain Eukaryota; kingdom Viridiplantae; phylum Streptophyta; class Magnoliopsida; order Fabales; family Fabaceae; genus Clitoria; species Clitoria ternatea. Next base: position 35,289,213 of record CM075670.1, read on the forward strand.
AATTGGATTCTTGAGTGTGGGACACTAGGAAGTTGCAATTGCTCAAAGTGTATCTCTAATCTACAATAGTGGAAATCCTCTAAGTGGGTTGCTTAGAGGCGAGACGTACACCGGCGTGGTGGAACTCGTATACATCGGTTTGCAAATCCTTCTTCCCTTAACTCATTTAATTTGTGCACCTAATTTGTTTGCTTAACTTCCTTGCTTCATTAATTGAACTAAGTGCATGATATACTAAGTTGAAAACCATTTTTGAACAACTTTGTTGAACTTGGACTTAAGCATCTCTTTTGAATCAATCTTTCTAAAAAGTCCTATAAATTGCTTTGTAACTAAATTGATTCATTGTTCAAACTCTTTAAGTAGTTGTTAGTTTATCTTGTGTATAATTTATTGCTTCTTATTATCTAATTTATTATCTTAAATATACATAGTGTCAAAAGAATCAATTTCAAGAGCATTCCAAAGAAAAGTTTTTAATACTCAATTCACCCCCCCCCCTCTTGAGTAATTGAGGCCACTTGGTTAACAGTTATGGTGGACTGTTACCGTAAAACTATAATTTTCTCTCAGGAATTGGACACTAAAAATGTGGTGAGTGATGTTTCTGTAATTTATGTTATTCTGTTAGCTTCAGAAGGGCGGTATAATCTTAAACCTGCAGATATTCCAGTGGTGTGTGATTTTCCTGATGTATTCCCGGAAGACATTCCAGAATTGCCTCCAAACAGGGAGATTGATTTTGCTATTGATTTGATTCCCGGGGCAGAACTTGTGTCCCGTACACCTTATAGAATGTCTTCAGTGGAGTTGGCTGAAGTAAAGAAACAAGTAAATGAGTTGTTAAGCAAGGGGTTTATCCGACCGAGTGCTTCACCTTGGGGCGCTCCGGTGTTGTTGGTGAAAAAGAAGGACGGCAGTATGAGAATGTATATTGACTACCGATAATTGAATAAATTGACGGTTAAGAACAAATATCCTTTACCACGAATTGATGATTTGTTGGATCAGTTACGAGGTGCTGTGGTGTTTTCTAAGATCGATTTGAGATCTGGATATCATCAGATTAGAGTGAAGTTGGAAGATATTCTGAAAACGGCATTCCAGACTCGATATGGACATTTTGAATATGTTGTAATGCCTTTCGGAGTAACCAATGCTCCAGCTATCTTTATGGATTATATGAATCGGATTTTCCAACCTTACTTGGATCAATTTGTCGTGGTGTTTATTGATGACATTCTAGTATATTCAAATTCTGTAGAAGAGCATGCACAACATCTTCAAATTGTTTTACAAGTGCTACGTGAAAAGAAGTTATATGCTAAATTGTCGAAGTGTGATTTCTGGGAAGCAAGTGTGAAATTTTTGGGGCATGTAATCTCTTGTGATGGTGTGTCTGTTGATCCATCCAAGATTGAAGCAGTTATGGCTTGGGAAAGGCCTAAATTAGTGACTAAAATTAGGAGTTTCCTTGGATTAGCTGGCTATTATCGCCGTTTTATTGAAGGATTTTCCCGCATTGCGCTACCCTTGACTCGATTGACAAGAAAGGAGAATCCCTTTATGTGGACGAAAAAGTGTGAATTAAGCTTTCAAACGCTGAAGCGGTGTTTAACTACTGCACCTGTACTTGCATTACCAGATGTAATGAAAGAATTTGTGGTATACTGTGACGCATCTAAGTTTGGTTTAGGCTGTGTACTGATGCAGGATGATAGGGTAATTGCTTATGCTTCTAGGCAATTAAGGCAGCATGAACAGAATTATCCCACTCATGATTTAGAACTCGCTGTTGTGGTATTCGCATTGAAGATTTGGCGACATTACTTGTATGGATCTCGTTTTGTGGTATTCAGTGACCACAAGAGTTTGAAGTATCTGTTTGATCAGAAGGAATTAAACATGAGGCAAAAGAGATGGATGGAATACCTTAAGGATTATGATTTTGATTTGAAATACCATCCTGGTAAGGCGAACGTTGTGGCTGATGCCTTAAGTAGAAAAGTATTACATGCAGCTTTCTTGATGGGCAAGGAACAAGAATTATTAGAAGACTTTCGTGATATGAATATTGGGGTATCCATTCAAGCCCCAGATCAGATGGTAATTGGAATGCTAAAAATCTCCAATGAATTCTTAGAATCCTTAGCCGTGGCTCAGGAGGAAGATGAAGAATTGCTGGAATTGCTTGACACTCAAGCAAGAGGCCAAGATATGGGATTAACCAAAGGTAAGGATAGAATTTGGCGGTTTAAGAACCGTGTAGTGGTACCCACAGAGGGCGATTTCAGACAAGCTGTATTAGCTGAAGCGCATGAAAGTTCTTTAAGTATCCATCCTGGTATCACTAAGATGTACCATGATTTAAAGAAAGAATTCTGGTGGCCGGGAATGAAGAAAGCAATAATTGAATATGTAAGATCTTGTGTGATATGTTAGAAGTGTAAGGTCAAACATCAGAGACCCCCAGGTTTACTTCAACCCCCGGAGATTCCAATATGGAAATGGGAAAGCATTACTATGGATTTTGTATCTGGGTTACCTCGTACTCGTTCTGGTTGTGATGCAATATGGGTAATTGTGGACAGGTTGACCAAGAGTGCTCACTTCTTGGCTATGAATATGAAATGGTCATTGGACCGGTTGGCTAGATTGTACATTACGGAGATTGTAAGGTTGCATGGTGTACCTGTGAGTATTATTTCGGATCGTGATCCTCGGTTTACTTCCAGATTCTGGGGGAGTTTACAGCAGGAATTGGGTACTGAACTGAGGTTGAGTTCAGCTTATTATCCTCAGACATATGGCCAGTCTGAGCGTACAATCCAGACCTTGGAAGATATGCTTAGGGCTTGTGTACTGGAGCAAGGTGGCTTATGGGAGAGATACCTGCCATTGGTGGAATTTGCTTATAATAATAGCTATCATAGTAGCATTGGGATGGCTCCTTATGAAGCTTTATATGGAAGACGGTGTCGTACGCCTTTATGTTGGAATGAAGATAGAGATGCAATCCATTTAGGACCCGAGTTAATTCAGGAAATGAATGATCAGGTGATAATGATTCGTGAAAAGATGAAAATTGTACAAGACCGTCAGAAGAGTTACTATGACAATCGTCATAGGCCACTTGAATTTCAGGAGGGAGATTGGGTATTCCTGAAGGTGTCACCTACTAAAGGTGTAGGCCGTGTGATGAAGAGCCAAAAACTTAATCCAAAGTATATTGGACCCTACCAAATATTGGAACAAATTGGTGAAGTAGCATACAGATTGAATCTTCCCCGTGCATTGACAAATATTCACGATGTATTTCATGTTTCACAATTAAGAAAATATGTTCCCTGTGATTCGATGATCGTACCTGAAGATTCCATTGAGCTGAAAGAAGATTTGACTGTGGAGATCGCACCTATTTGTATTGAAAGTTATCAAACTAAACGATTGAGAAATAAAGAAGTACCCCTAGTAAAAGTGAAGTGGCGAAATATAAATGGAGTGACGTATACATGGGAACTGGAGTCTGATATGAGGCGGTTGTACCCAAATCTTTTCAAATAAGGTACGTTGATTTCGGGGACAAAATCTCTTTTTAGGGGGAGTGGATGTAACATCCCAGATGTTTTGATAATAGAAAATAAATTGGAAATGAGTAAATTATTATTTGGCTTATAATGAAAATGGTATATGAAATGTTAAGTGGGGAAAAGCAGTTTTAAATGAAATTTTGAGGAAAATGGCATCAGGACCCTGACGCGTAGCGTGGATGGGAGCGTAGCGTCAGGTGTGATTTAGTGAGCTGACGCGTAGCGCCAGGCTGACGCGTAGCGCCAGGCTGACGCGTAGCGCCAGCGTCGCGATCTGTTTTATAACAGGGTCACACAGAACAGAACCTGTAAACCCTCTCTTTCATTTTCTCTCTTCTCTAAGGCGATTTGGCTAGGGTTTTGAGGGAAACTTAGATTCTTGGTGGTTTTAAGCAATTTAGAACCAAGCTAAGGCATCTAGGGCCTCTAATCTTTAGTTTCTTCTCCTTCCCTTCATAAAATCCGAGTTTGCATGTGATGATTGGGGTTTTGATTCTAAGTTTCAGTGGCTTGTGAAGCTTGGGTAATGAGTTTGGAAGTATAAGGAAGGTAACGTACTAACTAATTTGATGTTTCGGTGACCGTAGGTGCCGGAACGAGTGTTAGGCAAGCGATCGACGAAGTGGACGTCGGAAGCGAAAGAGGAACAGTGATTCCAGCGGCTGTAGGACGCTATCCACCCCTTGAGCAAACTGTCGAAGCTCGGAATAGAGGTAAGGGGGGTGTTCGGGTCATAATTAATTAGAATTGATATGAAAACAGATTATGGGAAGTTTAAGAATTTAATAAGAGTTGTCATAAATACTATAAAGTAACTGAATATAGTAGTTGTGAATATATGAGTATGTGGGATGAGATTAAATGGTTGAACATGAAAGAAATATGTATGTACATTTGATTATGAATAAAAATGTGGAATTTTGAATTATTGATGATATATGCAATAGCATTGTATGGATGGGTTTGACAAGTCGGTCGCCCTGTATTGTGAGCACATGCCAGTTTCTGGTAGTTGCACATGTGGTTTGTTGATGATATGTTATGATTATGAGATATGATATGTGAATATGTGGTATGGGATGGCCAACGGTATGTATACCCCTCATTTTCTGGCTCCCGTGGTCTTTGTGCCCAGTTGAGCTACCCAGTGGTCAAGTCGGACCCAGTGGTTGAGGTGGAGAGCCAAGTCGGGCTCGGTGAACCAAGTCGGGTTCACGGGATGTCAAGTCGGACTCCCAGCTGAAGGCCAGTCCTTTAGTATCCGGATACTAGGCGTCAAATTACATGAGAGTCAGTTGTGACATATGTGAATCTTATATTGATTTATGATGGAAAATGAATTATGAATTGAAAGTGTAATATGAATGAATGATGTGTATGGATGTAATTATATTGACGTGGATAAGTGCAGGAAATCGAAAGAGATTATGTAATAACAAAGAGTAGTAGGTATTGTTAAGTTTAATATTTCGTTCTATATTAATTATGATATTCTAAACACTCACCCTTGCTGTTGTTTAATTTTAGTGACCAGTGACAGGGAGGATGCTAATGCTGCGGAAATGCGCCAAGAGGAAGTTTGATGCCAAGGAATGGAGATGTATATAATGAATGTAATATTTTGAGTGTATGTGTTTAAGTGTGTAATAAGTAATGTATAAATATGGTGGATGGTAGATGATAAAGTATGTGTGATGAACTTGCCATGATTATGCATGTTGTGGTTTGATGACTTATTGATGAGGATGAATGATGGCATGGAGCCATTGACATGTGTGAATGTGATGGGTAGGTGTTATATTGACGCATGATTGATATGTATGCTATGTGATTGACGCTAGGATGATGATTGGATTGATTTAGATAAGTCATGCATATAGTTGGATATTGAATTTAAGGAACCGGATAGGTGAATTTAAGATTCTTTCAATTTTATTTGTCCCTCACTCGATTCTGTGGCCTCGACGTCGACGGGCTCTCATAGGGCTTTCCGTGGATACCTTACGGGCCGCGAGACGCATCCCGGTTCAAAAGTTACAGCCGTTTGAAGCTGGCGACGGCGTGGGGGAGGTATCATAAAACCAATGATCGCGTACATTGTGGCAGGTGCGATCATACCAGCACTAATGCACCGGATCCCATCAGAACTCCGCAGTCAAGCGTGGTTGGGCAAGAGTAGTACTGGGATGGGTGACCTCCTGGGAAGTCCTCGTGTTGCACCTCTTTTTTGCTACTTTCCCGGGTCCGCACCACCGCTGTTTTTGTTCTTTCAATTTTATTTGTCCCTCACCCGATTTTATGGCCTCGACGTCGACGGGCTCGCAAAGGGCTTTCCGTTGATACCTTACGGGCCGCGAGACGCATCCCGGTTCAAAAGTTACGACCGTTTGAAGCTGGCGACGGCGTGGGGGAGGTATCATAAAACAAATGATCGCGCACATTGTGGCAGGTGCGATCATACCAGCACTAATGCACTGGATCCCATCAGAACTCCGCAGTTAAGCGTGCTTGGGCGAGAGTAGTACTGGGATGGGTGACCTCCTGGGAATTCCTCGTGTTGCACCTCTTTTTTACTACTTTCCCGGGTCTGCACCACCGCTGTTTTTGTTCTTCCAATTTTATTTGTCCCTCACCCGATTTTGTGGCCTCGACGTCGATGGGCTCGTAAAGGGCTTTCCGTTGATACCTTACGGGCCGCGAGACGCATCCCGTTTCAAAAGTTACGGCCGTTTGAAGCTGGCGACGGCGTGGGGGAGGTATCATAAAACAAATGATCGCGCACATTGTGGCAGGTGCGATCATACCACCACAAATGCACCGGATCCCATCAGAACTCCGCAGTGAAGCATGCTTGGGCGAGAGTAGTACTGGGATGGTGACCTCCTCGGAAGTCCTTGTGTTGCACCTCTTTTTTGCTACTTTCCCGGGTCCACACCACCTCTGTTTTTATTCTTTCAATTTTATTTGTCCCTCACCTGATTCTCTGGCCTCGACGTCGACGGGCTCGCAAAGCGCTTTCCGTTGATACCTTACGGGCCTAGAGACGCATCCCGGTTCAAACGTTACGGCCGTTTGAAGCTGGCGACGGCGTGGGGGAGGTATCATAAAACAAATGATCGCGGACATTGGGGCATGTGCGATCATACCAGCACTAATGCACCGGATCCCATCAGAACTCCGCTGTTAGGCGTGCTTGGGCGAGAGTAGTACTGGGATGGGTGACCTCCTGGGAAGTCCTCGTGTTGCACCTCTTTTTTGCTACTTTCCCGGGTCCGTACCACCGCTGCTTTTGTTCTTTCAATGTTATTTTTCCCTCACTTGATTTTGTGGCTCGACGTCGACGGGCTCGCAAAGGGCTTTCCGTTGATACCTTACGGGCCGCGAGACGCATCCCGGTTCAAAAGTTACGGCCGTTTGAAGCTGGCGACGGCGTGGGGGAAGTATCATAAAACAAATGATCGCGCACATAGTGGCAGGTGCGATCATACCACCACTAATGCACCGGATCCCATCAGAACTCTGCAGTTAAGCGTGCTTTGGCGAGAGTAGTACTGGGTCGGTGACCTCCTGGGAAGTCCTCGTGTTGCACCTTTTTTTTGCTACTTTCCTGGGTTCGCACCACCTCTGTTTTTGTTCTTTCAATTTTATTTGTCCCTCACCCGATTCTATGGCCTCGACGTCGACGGGCTCGCAAAGGGCTTTCCATTGATACCTTACGGGCCGCGACACGCATCCCGGTTCAAAAGTTACGGCCGTTTGAAGCTGGCGACGGTGTGGGGGAGGTATCATAAAACAAATGATCGCGCACATTGTGGCAGGTGTGATGATACCACCACTAATGCACCGGATCCCATCAGAACTCCGCAGTGAAGCGTGCTTGGGCGAGAGTAGTACTGGGATGGTGACCTCCTGGGAAGTCCTTGTGTTGCACCTCTTTTTTGCTACTTTCCCGGGTCCGTACCACCTCTGTTTTTGTTCTTTCAATTTTATTTGTCCCTCACCTGATTCTGTGGCCTCGACGTCGACGGGCTCGTAAAGGGCTTTCCGTTGATACCTTACGGGCCTAGAGACACATCCCGGTTCAAAAGTTACGGCCGTTTGAAGTTGGCGACGGCGTGGGGGAGGTATCATAAAACAAATGATCGCGCACATTGTGGCAGGTGCGATCATACCAGCACTAATGCACCAGATCCCATCAGAACTCCGCAGTTAAGTGGCTTGGGCGAGAGTAGTACTGGGATGGGTGACCTCCTGGGAAGTCCTCGTGTTGCACCTCTTTTTTGCTACTTTCCCGGGTCTGCACCACCGCTGTTTTTGTTCTTTCAATTTTATTTGGCCCTCACCCGATTTTGTGTCCTCGACGTCGACGGCCTCGCAAAGGGCTTTCCGTTGATACCTTACGGGCCGCGAGACGCATCCCGGTTCAAAAGTTACGGCCGTTTGAAGCTGGCGACGGCGTGGGGGAGGTATCATAAAACAAATGATCGCGTACATTATGGCAGGTGCGATCATACCACCACTAATGCACCGGATCCCATCAGAACTCCGCAGTTAAGCGTGCTTGGGCAAGAGTAGTACTAGGATAGGTGACCTCTTGGGAAGTCCTCGTGTTGCACCTCTTTTTTGCTACTTTCCCGAGTCCGTACCACCTCTGTTTTTGTTCTTTCAATTCAATTTGTCCCTCACCTGATTCTGTGGCCTCGACGTCGACAGGCTCTCATAGGGCTTTCCGTGGATACCTTACGGGCCGCGAGACGCATCCCGGTTCAAAAGTTACAGCCGTTTGAAGCTGGCGATGGCGTGGGGGAGGTATCATAAAACCAATGATCGCGCACATTGTGGCACGTGCGATCATACCAGCACTAATGCACCGGATCCCATCAGAACTCCGCAGTCAAGCATGGTTGGGCAAGAGTAGTACTGGAATGGGTGACCTCCTGGGAAGTCCTCATGTTGCACCTCTTTTTTGCTACGTTCCTGGGTCCGCACCACTGCTGTTTTTGTTCTTTCAATTTTATTTAGCCCTCACCCGATTTTGTGGCCTCGACGTCGACGGTCTCGCAAAGGGCTTTCCGTTGATACCTTACGGGCCGCGAGACGCATCCCGGTTCAAAAGTTACGGCCGTTTGAAGCTGGCGGCGGCGTGGGGGAAGTATCATAAAACAAATGATCACGCACATAGTGGCAGGTGCGATCATACCACCACTAATGCGCCGGATCCCATCAGAACTCTGCAGTTAAGCGTGCTTTGGCGAGAGTAGTACTGGGTCGGTGACCTCCTGGGAAGTCCTCGTGTTGCACCTTTTTTTTGTTACTTTCCTGGGTTTGCAGCACCTCTGTTTTTGTTCTTTCAATTTTATTTGTCCCTCACCCGATTTTGTGCCCTCGACGTCGACGGGCTTGTAAAGGGCTTTCCATTGGTACCTTACGGGCCGCGAGACGCATCCCGGTTCAAAAGTTACGGCCGTTTGAAGCTGGCGACGGCGTGGGGGAAGTATCATAAAACAAATGATCGCGCACATAGTGGCAGGTGCGATCATACCACCACTAATACACCGGATCCCATCAGAACTCTACAGTTAAGCGTGCTTTGGCGAGAGTAGTACTGGGTCGGTGACCTCCTGGGAAGTCCTCGTGTTGCACCTTTTTTTTGCTACCTTCCTGGGTTCGCACCATCTCTGTTTTTGTTCTTTCAATTTTATTTGTCCCTCACCCGATTCTATGGCCTCGACGTCGACGGGCTCGCAAAGGGCTTTCCGTAGATACCTTACGGGCCGCGAGACGCATCCCGGTTCAAAAGTTACGGCCGTTTGAAGCTGGCGACGGCGTGGGGGAGGTATCATAAAACAAATGACCGCGCACATTGTGGCAGGTGCGATGATACCACCACTAATGCACCGGATCCCATCAGAACTCCGCAGTGAAGCGTGCTTGGGCGAGAGTAGTACTGGGATGGTGACCTCCTGGGAAGTCCTTGTGTTGCACCTCTTTTTTGCTACTTTCCCGGGTCCGCACCACCTCTGTTTTTGCTCTTTCAATTTTATTTGTCCCTCACCTGATTCTGTGGCCTCGACGTCGACGGGCTCGCAAAGGGCTTTCCGTTGATACCTTAAGGGCCTAGAGACGCATCCCGGTTCAAAAGTTACGGCCGTTTGAAGCTGGCGACGGCGTGGGGGAGGTATCATAAAACAAATGATCGCGCACATTGTGGCAGGTGCGATCATACCAGTACTAATGCACCGGATCCCATCAGAACTCCGCACTTAAGTGGCTTGGGCGAGAGTAGTACTAGGATGGGTGACCTCCTGGGAAGTCCTCGTGTTGCACCTCTTTTTTGCTACTTTCCCGGGTCCGCACCACCGCTGTTTTTGTTCTTTCAATTTTATTTGTCCCTCACCCGATTTTGTGGCCTCGACGTCGACGGGCTCGCAAAGGGCTTTCCGTTGATACCTTACAGGCCGTGAGACGCATCCCGGTTCAAAAGTTACGGCCGTTTGAAGCTGGCGACGGCGTGAGGGAGGTATCATAAAACAAATGATCGCACACATTGTGGCAGGTGCGATCATACCACCACTAATGCACCGGATCCCATCAGAACTCCGCAGTTAAGCGTGCCTGGGCAAGAGTAGTACTAGGATGGGTGACCTCCTGGGAAGTCCTCGTGTTGCACCTCTTTTTTGCTACTTTCCCGAGTCCGTACCACCTCTGTTTTTGTTCTTTCAATTTTATTTGTCCCTCACCCGATTCTGTGGCCTTGACGTTGACAGGCTCTTATAGGGCTTTCCGTGGATACCTTACGGGCCGCGAGACGCATCCCGGTTCAAAGGTTATGGCCGTTTGAAGCAGGCGACGGTGTGGGGGAGGTATCATAAAACCAATGATCGCGCACATTGTGGCAGGTGCGATCATACCAGCACTAATGCACCGGATCCCATCAGAACTCCGCAGTCAAGCGTGGTTGGGCAAGAGTAGTACTGGGATGGGTGACCTCCTGGGAAGTCCTCGTGTTGCACCTCTTTTTTGCTACTTTCCTGGGTCCGCACCACTGCTGTTTTTGTTCTTTCAATTTTATTTAGCCCTCACCCGATTTTGTGGCCTCGACGTTGACGGGCTCGCAAAAGGCTTTCCGTTGATACCTTACGGGCCGCGAGACGCATCCCGGTTCAAAAGTTACGGCCGTTTGAAGCTGGCGACGGCGTGGGGGAAGTATCATAAAACAAATGATCGCGCACATAGTGGCAGGTGCGATCATACCACCACTAATGCACCGGATCCCATCAGAACTCTGCAGTTAAGCGTGCTTTGGCGAGAGTAGTACTGGGTCGGTGACCTCCTGGGAAGTCCTCGTGTTGCACCTTTTTTTTGTTACTTTCCTGGGTTCGCAGCACCTCTGTTTTTGTTCTTTCAATTTTATTTGTCCCTCACCCGATTCTATGGCCTCGACGTCGTCGGGCTCGCAAAGGGCTTTCCGTTGATACCTTACGGGCCGCGAGACGCATCCCGGTTCAAAAGTTACGGCCGTTTGAAGCTGGCGACGGCGTGGGGGAGGTATCATAAAACAAATGATCACGCACATTGTGGCAGGTGTGATCATACCACCACTAATGCACCGGATCCCATCAGAACTCTGCAGTTAAGCGTGCTTGGGCGAGAGTAGTACTAGGATGGGTGACCTCCTGGGAAGTCCTCGTGTTGCACCTCTTTTTTGCTACTTTCCCGGGTCCGTACCACCTCTATTTTTGTTCTTCCAATTTTATTTGTCCCTCACCCGATTCTGTGGCCTCGACGTCGACGGGCTCTCATAGGGCTTTCCGTGGATACCTTACGGGCCGCGAGACGCATCCCGGTTCAAAAGTTACGGCCGTTTGAAGCTGGCGACGGCGTGGGGGAGGTATCATAAAACAAATGATCACGCACATTGTGGCAGGTGTGATCATACCACCACTAATGCACCGGATCCCATCAGAACTCTGCAGTTAAGCGTGCTTGGGCGAGAGTAGTACTACGATGGGTGACCTCCTGGGAAGTCCTCGTGTTGCACCTCTTTTTTGCTACTTTCCCGGGTCCGCACCACCTCTATTTTTGTTCTTCCAATTTTATTTGTCCCTCACCCGATTCTGTGGCCTCGACGTCGACGGGCTCTCATAGGGCTTTCCGTGGATACCTTACGGGCCGCGAGACGCATCCCGGTTCAAAAGTTACGACCGTTTGAAGCTGGCGACGGCGTGGGGGAGGTATCATAAAAGAAATGATCGCGCACATTGTGGCAGGTGCGATCATACCACCACTAATGCACCGGATCCCATCAGAACTCCGCAGTTAAGCGTGCTTGGGCGAGAGTAGTACTGGGATGGGTGACCTCCTAGGAAGTCCTCGTGTTGCACCTCTTTTTTGCTACTTTCCCGGGTCCGCACCACCTCTGTTTTTGTTCTTTCAATTTTATTTGTCCCTCACCTGATTCTGTGGCCTCGAGGTCGACGGGCTCGAAAAGGGCTTTCCGTTCATACCTTACAGGCCGCGAGACGCATCCCGGTTCAAAAGTTACGACCATTTGAAGCTGGCGACGGCGTGGGGGAGGTATCATAAACAAATGATCGTGCACATTGTGGCAGGTGCGATCATACCAGCACTAATGCACCGGATCCCATCAGAACTCTGCAGGTAAGCGTGCTTGGGCGAGAGTAGTACTGGGATGGGTGACCTCCTGGGAAGTCCTCGTGTTGCACCTCTTTTTTGCTACTTTCCCGGGTTCGCACCACCTCTATTTTTGTTCTTTCAATTTTATTTGTCCCTCACCTGATTCAGTGGCCTCGACGTCGACGGGCTCGCAAAGGGCTTTCCGTTGATACCTTACGGGCCGCGAGACGCATCCTGGTTCAAAAGTTACGGCCGTTTGAAGCTGGCGACGGCGTGGGGGAGGTATCATAAAACAAATGATCGCGCACATTGTGGCAGGTGCGATCATACCACCACTAATGCACCGGATCCCATCAGAACTCCACAGTGAAGCGTGCTAGGGCGAGAGTAGTACTGGGATGGGTGACCTCCTGGGAAGTCCTCGTGTTGCACCCCTTTTTTGCTACTTTCCCGGGTCCGTACCACCGTTGTTTTTGTTCTTCCAATTTTATTTGTCCCTCACCCGATTTTGTGGCCTCGACGTCGACGGGCTCGCAAAGGGCTTTCCGTTGATACCTTACGGGCCGCGAGACGCATCCCGGTTCAAAAGTTACGGCCGTTTGAAGCTGGCGATGGCGTGGGGGAGGTATCATAAAACAAATGATCGCGCACATTGTGGCAGGTGCGATCATACCACCACTAATACACCGGATCCCACCAGAACTCCGCAGTGAAGCGTGCTTGGGCGAGAGTAGTACTGGGACGGTGACCTCCTGGGAAGTCCTTGTGTTGCACCTCTTTTTTGCTACTTTCCCGGCTCCGCACCACCTCTGTTTTTGTTCTTTCAATTTTATTTGTCCCTCACCTGATTCTCTGGCCTCGACGTCGACGGGCTCGCAAAGCGCTTTCCGTTGGTACCTTAAGGGCCTAGAGACGCATCCCGGTTCAAAAGTTACGGACGTTTGAAGCTGGCGACGGCGTGAGGGAGGTATCATAAAACAAATGATCACGCACATTGTGGCAGGTGCGATCATACCAGCACTAATGCACCGGATCCCATCAGAACTCCGCAGTCAAGCGTGCTTGGGTGAGAGTAGTACTGGGATGGGTGACCTCTTGGGAAGTCCTCGTGTTGCACCTCTTTTTTGCTACTTTCCCTGGTCCGCACCACCGCTGTTTTTGTTCTTTCGATTTTATTTGTCCCTCACCCGATTTTGTGGCCTCGACGTCGACAGGCTCGCAAAGGGCTTTCCGTTGATACCTTACGGGCCGCGAGACGCATCCCGGTTCAACAGTTACGGCCGTTTGAAGCTGGCGACGGCGTGGGGGAGGTATCATAAAACAAATGATCGCGCACATTGTGGCAGGTGCGATCATACCAGCACTAAAGCCCCGGATCCCTTCAGAACTCCGTAGCGAAGCGTGCTTGGGCGAGAGTTGTACTGGGATGGGTGAAGTCCTTGTGTTGTACCTCTTTTTTGCTACTTTCCCGGGTCCACACCACCTCTGTTTTTGTTCTTTCAATTTTATTTGTCCCTCACCCGATTTTGTGGCCTCGACGTTGACGGGCTCGCAAAGGGCTTTCCGTTGGTACCTTACGGGCCTAGAGACGTATCCCGGTTCAAAAGTTACGGCCGTTTGAAGCTGGCGACGGCGTGGGGGAGGTATCATAAAACAAATGATCGCGCATATTGTGGCAGGTGGGATCATACCAGCACTAAAGCCCCGAATCCCTTCAGAACTCCGTAGTGAAGCGTGCTTGGGCGAGAGTAGTACTAGGATGGGTGACCTCCTGGGAAGTCCTCGTGTTGCACCTCTTTTTTGCTACTTTCCCGGGTCCGCACCACCGCTGTTTTTGTTCTTCCAATTTTATTTGTCCCTCACCTGATTTTGTTGCCTCGACGTCGACGGGCTCGCAAAGGGCTTTCCGTTGATACCTTACGGGCCGCGAGACGCATCCCGGTTCAAAAGTTACGGCCGTTTGAAGCTGGCGATGGCGTGGGGGAGGTATCATAAAACAAATGATCGCGCACATTGTGGCAGGTGCGATCATACCACCACTAATGCACCGGATCCCATCAGAACTCCGCAGTGAAGCGTGCTTGGGCGAGAGTAGTACTGGGATGGTGACCTCTTGGGAAGTCCTTGTGTTGCACCTCTTTTTTGCTACTTTCCTGGGTCCGCACCACCTCTGTTTTTGTTCTTTCAATTTTATTTGTCCCTCACCTGATTCTCTGGCCTCGACGTCGACAGGCTCGCAAAGCGCTTTCCGTTGGTACCTTACGGGCCTAGAGACGCATCCCGGTTCAAAAGTTACGGCCGTTTGAAGCTGGCGACGGCGTGGGGGAGGTATCATAAAATAAATGATCGCGCACATTGTGGCAGGTGCGATCATACCACCACTAATGCACCGGATCCCATCAGAACTCCGCAGTGAAGCGTGCTTGGGCGAGAGTAGTACTGGGATGGTGACCTCCTGGGAAGTCCTTGTGTTGCACCTCTTTTTTGCTACTTTCCCGGGTCCGCACCACCTCTATTTTTGTTCTTTCAACTTTATTTGTCCCTCACCTGATTCTGTGGCCTCGATGTCGACGGGCTCGCAAAGGGCTTTCCGTTGATACCTTACGGGCCGCGAGACGCATCCCGGTTCAAAAGTTACGGCCGTTTGAAGCTGGCGACGGCGTGGGGGAGGTATCATAAAACAAATGATCGCGCACATTATGGCAGGTGCGATCATACCAGCACTAATGCCCTGGATCCCATCAGAACTCCGCAGTTAAGCGTGCTTGGGCGAGAGTAGTACTGGGATGGGTGACCTCCTGGGAAGTCCTCGTGTTGCACCTCTTTTTTGCTACTTTCCCGGGTCCGCACCACCGCTCTTTTTGTTCTTTCAATTTTATTTGTCCCTCACCCGATTTTGGGGCCTCGACGTCGATGGGCTCGCAAAGGGCTTTCCGTTGATACCTTACGGGCCGCGAGACGTATCCCGGTTCAAAAGTTACGGCCGTTTGAAGCTGGCGACGGCGTGGGGGAGGTATCATAAAACAAATGATCGCGCACATTGTGGCAGGTGCGATCATACCAGCACTAAAGCCCCGGATCCCTTCAGAACTCCGTAGTGAAGCGTGCTTGGGCGAGAGTAGTACTGGGATGGGTGACCTCCTAGGAAGTCCTCGTGTTGCACCTCTTTTTTGCTACTTTCCCGGGTCCGCACCACCGCTGTTTTTGTTTTTCCAATTTTATTTGTCCCTCACCCGATTTTATGGCCTCGACGTGGACGGGCTCGCAAAGGGCTTTTTGTTGATACCTTACGGGCCGCGAGACGCATCCCGGTTCAAAAGTTATGGCCGTTTGAAGCTGGCGATGGCGTGGGGGAGGTATCATAAAACAAATGATCGCGCACATTGTGGCAGGTGCGATCATACCACCACTAATGCACCGGATCCCATCAGAACTCCGCAGTGAAGCGTGCTTGGGCGAGAGTAGTACTGGGATGGGTGACCTCTGGGAAGTCCTCGTGTTGCACCTCTTTTTTGCTACTTTCCCGGGTCCGCACCACCGCTATTTTTGTTCTTCTAATTTTATTTGTCCCTTACCCGATTTTGTGGCCTCAACGTCGACGGGCTCGCAAAGGGCTTTCCGTTGATACCTTACGGTCCGCGAGACGCATCCCGGTTCAAAAGTTACGGCCGTTTGAAGCTGGCGATGGCGTGGGGGAGGTATCATAAAACAAATGATCGCGCACATTGTGGCAGGTGCGATCATACCACCACTAATGCACCGGATCCCATCAGAACTCCGCAGTGAAGCGTGCTTGGGCGAGAGTAGTACTGGGACGGTGACCTCCTGGGAAGTCCTTGTGTTGCACCTCTTTTTTGCTACTTTCCCGGCTCCGCACCACCTCTGTTTTTGTTCTTTCAGTTTTATTTGTCCCTCACCTGATTCTCTGGCCTCGACGTCGACGGGCTCGTAAAGCGCTTTCCGTTGGTACCTTAAGGGCCTAGAGACGCATCCCGGTTCAAAAGTTACGGACGTTTGAAGCTGGCGACGGCGTGGGGGAGGTATCATAAAACAAATGATCACGCACATTGTGGCAGGTGCGATCATACCAGCACTAATGCACCGGATTCCATCAGAACTCCGCAGTCAAGCGTGCTTGGGCGAGAGTAGTACTGGGATGGGTGACCTCTTGGGAAGTCCTCGTGTTGCACCTCTTTTTTGCTACTTTCCCTGGTCCGCACCACCGCTGTTTTTGTTCTTTCGATTTTATTTGTCCCTCACCCGATTTTGTGGCCTCGACGTCGACAGGCTCGCAAAGGGCTTTCCGTTGATACCTTACGGGCCGCGAGACGCATCCCGGTTCAACAGTTACGGCCGTTTGAAGCTGGCGACGGCGTGGGGGAGGTATCATAAAACAAATGATCGCGCACATTGTGGCAGGTGCGATCATACCAGCACTAAAGCCCCGGATCCCTTCAGAACTCCGTAGCGAAGCGTGCTTGGGCGAGAGTTGTACTGGGATGGGTGAAGTCCTTGTGTTGCACCTCTTTTTTGCTACTTTCCCGGGTCCGCACCACCTCTGTTTTTGTTCTTTCAATTTTATTTGTCCCTCACCCGATTTTGTGGCCTCGACGTTGACGGGCTCGCAAAGGGCTTTCCGTTGGTACCTTACGGGCCTAGAGACGCATCCCGGTTCAAAAGTTACGGCCGTTTGAAGCTGGCGACGGCGTGGGGGAGGTATCATAAAACAAATGATCGCGCACATTGTGGCAGGTGGGATCATACCAGCGCTAAAGCCCCGAATCCCTTCAGAACTCCGTAGTGAAGCGTGCTTGGGCGAGAGTAGTACTAGGATGGGTGACCTCCTGGGAAGCCCTCGTGTTGCACCTCTTTTTTGCTACTTTCCCGGGTCCGCACC
Organism: Clitoria ternatea; assembly: GCA_037962975.1. NCBI lineage: Eukaryota > Viridiplantae > Streptophyta > Magnoliopsida > Fabales > Fabaceae > Clitoria > Clitoria ternatea. The sequence goes on from CM075670.1 coordinate 35,306,337, forward strand.
ACCGCTGTTTTTGTTTTTCCAATTTTATTTGTCCCTCACCCGATTTTGTTGCCTCGACGTCGACGGGCTCGCAAAGGGCTTTCCGTTGATACCTTACGGCCCGCGAGACGCATCCCGGTTCAAAAGTTACGGCCGTTTGAAGCTGGCGATGGCGTGGGGGAGGTATCATAAAACAAATGATCGCGCACATTGTGGCAGGTGCGATCATACCAGCATTAATGCACCGGATCCCATCAGAACTCCACAGGTAAGCGTGCTTGGGCGAGAGTAGTACTGGGATGGGTGACCTCCTGGGAAGTCCTCGTGTTGCACCTCTTTTTTGCTACTTTCCCGGGTCCGCACCACCTCTGTTTTTGTTCTTTCAATTTTATTTGTCCCTCACCTGATTCTATGGCCTCGACGTCGACGGGCTCGCAAAGGGCTTTCCGTTGATACCTTACGGGCCTAGAGACGCATCCCGGTTCAAAAGTTACGGGCGTTTGAATCTGGCGACGGCGTGGGGGAGGTATCATAAAACAAATGATCGCGCACATTGTGGCAGGTGCGATCATACCAGCACTAATGCACCGGATCCCATCAGAACTCCGCAGTTAAGCGTGCTTGGGCGAGAGTAGTACTGGGATGGGTGACCTCCTAGGAATTCCTCGTGTTGCACCTCTTTTTTGCTACTTTCCCGGGTCCGCACCACCTCTGTTTTTGTTCTTTCAATTTTATTTGTCCCTCACCTGATTCTGTGGCCTCGACGTTGACGGGCGCGTAAAGGGCTTTCCGTTGATACCTTACGGGCCTAGAGACGCATCCCGGTTCAAAAGTTACGGCCGTTTGAAGCTGGCGACGGCGTGGGGGAGGTATCATAAAACAAATGATCGCGCACATTTTGGCAGGTGCGATCATACCAACACTAATGCACTGGATCCCATCAGAACTCCACAGTTAAGCGTGCTTGGGCGAGAGTAGTATTGGGATGGGTGACCTCCTGGGAAGTCCTCGTGTTGCACCTCTTTTTTGCTACTTTCCTGGGTCCGCACCACCGCTGTTTTTGTTCTTTCAATTTTATTTGTCCCTCACCCGATTTTGTGGCCTTGACGTCGACGGGCTCGCAAAGGGCTTTCCGTTGATACCTTACGGGCCGCGAGACGCATCCCGGTTCAAAAGTTACGGCCGTTTGAAGCTGGCGACGGCGTTGGGGAGGTATCATAAAACAAATGATCGCGCACATTATGGCAGGTGCGATCATACCAGCACTAATGCACCGGATCCCATCAGAACTCCGCAGTAAAGCGTGCTTGGGCGAGAGTAGTACTGGGATGGGTGACCTCCTGGGAAGTCCTCGTGTTGCACCTCTTTTTTGCTACTTTCCCGGGTCCGCACCACCGCTGTTTTTGTTCTTCCAATTTTATGTGTCCCTCACCTGATTTTGTGGCCTCGACGTCGACGGGCTCGCAAAGGGCTTTTCGTTGATACCTTACGGGCCGCGAGACGCATCCCGGTTCAAAAGTTACGGCCGTTTGAAGCTGGCGATGGCGTGGGGGAGGTATCATAAAACAAATGATCGCGCACATTGTGGCAGGTGCGATCATACCAGCACTAATGCACCAGATCCCATCAGAACTCCACAGTTAAGCGTGTCTGGGCGAGAGTAGTACTGGGATGGGTGACCTCCTGGGAAGTCCTCGTGTTGCACTTCTTTTTTGCTACTTTCCCGGGTCCGCACCACCTCTGTTTTTCTTCTTTCAATTTTATTTGTCCCTCACCCGATTCTGTGGCCTCGACGTCAACGGGCTCTCATAGGGCTTTCCATGGATACCTTACGGGCAGCGACACGCATCCCGGTTCAAAAGTTACGGCCGTTTGAAGCTGGCGACGGCGTGGGGGAGGTATCATAAAACCGATGATCGGTCACATTGTGGCAGGTGCTATCATACTAGCACTAATGCACCGGATCCCATCAGAACTCCGCAGTTAAGCGTGCTTGGGCGAGAGTAGTACTGGGATGGGTGACCTCCTGGGAAGTCCTCGTGTTGCACCTCTTTTTTGCTACTTTCCCGGGTCCGCACCACCTCTATTTTTGTTCTTTCAATTTTATTTGTCCCTCACCTGATTCTGTGGCCTCGACGTCGACGGGCTCGCAAAGGGCTTTCCGTTGATACCTTACGGGCCTAGAGACGCATCCCGGTTCAAAAGTTACGGCCGTTTGAAGCTGGCGACGGCGTGGGGGAGGTATCATAAAACAAATGATCGCGCACATTGTGGCAGGTGCGATCATACCAGCACTAATGCACCGGATCCCATCAGAACTCCGCAGTTAAGCGTGCTTCGGCGAGAGTAGTACTGGGATGGGTGACCTCCTGGGAAGTCCTCGTGTTGCACCTCTTTTTTGCTACTTTCCCGGGTTCGCACCTCCTCTGTTTTTGTTCTTTCAATTTTATTTGTCCCTCACCTGATTCTGTGGCCTCGACGTCGACGGGCTCGCAAAGGGCTTTCCGTTGATACCTTAAGGGCCTAGAGACGCATCCCGGTTCAAAAGTTACGGCCGTTTGAAGCTGGCGACGGCGTGGGGGAGGTATCATAAAACAAATGATCGCGCACATTGTGGCAGGTGCGATCATACCAGCACTAATGCACCGGATCCCATCAGAACTCCGCAGTTAAGCATGCTTGGGAGAGAGTAGTACTGGGATGGGTGACCTCCTGGGAAGTCCTCGTGTTGCACCTCTTTTTTGCTACTTTCCCGGGTCCGCACCACCTCTGTTTTTGTTCTTTCAATTTTATTTGTCCTTCACCCGATTCTGTGGCCTCGACGACGACTGGCTAGCAAAGGGCTTTCCGTTGATACCTTACGGGCCGCGAGACGCATCCCGGTTCAAAAGTTACGACCGTTTGAAGCTGGCGACGGCGTGGGGGAGGTATCATAAAACAAATGATCGCGCACATTGTGGCAGGTGCGATCATACCAGCACTAATGCACCGGATCCCATCAGAACTCCGCAGGTAAGCGTGCTTGGGCGAGAGTAGTACTGGGATGGGTGACCTCCTGGGAAGTCCTCGTGTTGCACCTCTTTTTTGCTACTTTCCCGGGTCCGCACCACCTCTGTTTTTGTTCTTTCAATTTTATTTGTCCCTCACCCGATTCTGTGGCCTCGACGTCAACGGGCTCTCATAGGGCTTTCCATGGATACCTTACGGGCAGCGACACGCATCCCGGTTCAAAAGTTACGGCCGTTTGAAGCTGGCGACGGCGTGGGGGAGGTATCATAAAACCGATGATCGCGCACATTGTGGCAGGTGCTATCATACCAGCACTAATGCACCGGATCCTATCAGAACTCCGCAGTTAAGCGTGCTTGGGCGAGAGTAGTACTGGGATGGGTGACCTCCTGGGAAGTCCTCGTGTTGCACCTCTTTTTTGCTACTTTCCCGGGTCCGCACCACCTCTGTTTTTGTTCTTTCAATTTTATTTGTCCCTCACCTGATTCTGTGGCCTCAACGTCGACGGGGTCGCAAAGGGCTTTCCGTTGATACCTTACGGGCCTAGAGACGCATCCCGGTTCAAAAGTTACGGCCGTTTGAAGCTGGCGACGGCGTGGGGGAGGTATCATAAAACAAATGATCGCGCACATTGTGGCAGGTGCGATCATACCAGCACTAATGCACCGGATCCCATCAAAACTCCGTAGTTAAGCGTGCTTCAGCGAGAGTAGTACTGGGATGGGTGACCTCCTGGGAAGTCCTCGTGTTGCACCTCTTTTTTGCTACTTTCTTGGGTTCGCACCTCCTCTATTTTTGTTCTTTCAATTTTATTTGTCCCTCACCTGATTCTGTGGCCTCGACGTCGACGGGCTCGCAAAGGGCTTTCCGTTGATACCTTACGGGCCTAGAGACGCATCCCGGTTCAAAAGTTACGGCCGTTTGAAGCTGGCGACGGCGTGGGGGAGGTATCATAAAACAAATGATCGCGCACATTGTGGCAGGTGCGATCATACCAGCACTAATGCACCAGATCCCATCAGAACTCCACAGTTAAGCGTGCTTGGGCGAGAGTAGTACTGGGATGGGTGACCTCCTGGGAAGTCCTCGTGTTGCACCTCTTTTTTGCTACTTTCCCTGGTCCGTACCACCGCTGTTTTTGTTCTTTCAATTGTATTTGTCCCTCACCCGATTTTGTGGCCTCGACGTCGACGAGCTCGCAAAGGGCTTTCCGTTGATACCTTACGGGCCGCGAGACACATCCCTGTTCAAAAGTTACGGCCGTTTGAAGCTGGCGACGGCGTGGGGGTTGGTATCATAAAACAAATAATCGCGCACATTGTGGCAGGTGCGATCATACCAGCACTAATGCACCGGATCCCATCAGAACTCCGCAGTTAAGCGTGCTTAGGCGAGAGTAGTACTGGGATGGGTGACCTCTTGGGAAGTCCTCGTGTTGCACCTCTTTTTTGCTACTTTCCCGGGTCCGCACCACCTCTGTTTTTGTTCTTTCAATTTTATTTATCCTTCACCCGATTCTGTGGCCTCGACGACGACTGGCTAGCAAAGGGCTTTCCGTTGATACCTTACGGGCCGCGAGACGCATCCAGGTTCAAAAGTTACGACCGTTTGAAGCTGGCGACGGCGTGGGGGAGGTACCATAAAACAAATGATCGCGCACATTGTGGCAGGTGCGATCATACCAGCACTAATGCACCGGATCCCATCAGAACTCCGCAGGTAAGCGTGCTTCGACGAGAGTAGTACTGGGATGGGTTACCTCCTGGGAAGTCCTCGTGTTGCACTTCTTTTTTGCTACTTTCCCGGGTCCGCACCACCTCTGTTTTTTTTCTTTCAATTTTATTTGTCCCTCACCCGATTCTGTGGCCTCGACGTCAACGGGCTCTCATAGGGCTTTCCATGGATACCTTACGGGCAACGACACGCATCCCGGTTCAAAAGTTACGGCCGTTTGAAGCTGGCGACGGCGTGGGGGAGGTATCATAAAACCGATGATCGGTCACATTGTGGCAGGTGCTATCATACTAGCACTAATGCACCGGATCCCATCAGAACTCCGCAGTTAAGCGTGCTTGGGTGAGAGTAGTACTGGGATGGGTGACCTCCTGGGAAGTCCTCGTGTTGCACCTCTTTTTTGCTACTTTCCCGGGTCCGCACCACCTCTATTTTTGTTCTTTCAATTTTATTTGTCCCTCACCTGATTCTGTGGCCTCGACGTCGACGGGCTCGCAAAGGGCTTTCCGTTGATACCTTACGGGCCTAGAGACGCATCCCGGTTCAAAAGTTACGGCCGTTTGAAGCTGGCGACGGCGTGGGGGAGGTATCATAAAACAAATGATCGCGCACATTGTGGCAGGTGCGATCATACCAGCACTAATGCACCGGATCCCATCAGAACTCCGCAGTTAAGCGTGCTTCGGCGAGAGTAGTACTGGGATGGGTGACCTCCTGGGAAGTCCTCGTGTTGCACCTCTTTTTTGCTACTTTCCCGGGTTCGCACCTCCTCTGTTTTTGTTCTTTCAATTTTATTTGTCCCTCACCTGATTCTGTGGCCTCGACGTCGACGGGCTCGCAAAGGGCTTTCCGTTGATACCTTACAGGCCTAGAGACGCATCCCGGTTCAAAAGTTACGGCCGTTTGAAGCTGGCGACGGCGTGGGGGAGGTATCATAAAACAAATGATCGCGCACATTGTGGCAGGTGCGATCATACCAGCACTAATGCACCGGATCCCATCAGAACTCCGCAGTTAAGCATGCTTGGGAGAGAGTAGTACTGGGATGGGTGACCTCCTGGGAAGTCCTCGTGTTGCACCTCTTTTTTGCTACTTTCCCGGGTCCGCACCACCGCTGTTTTTGTTCTTTCAATTTTATTTGTCCCTCACCCGATTTTGTGGCCTCGATGTCGACGGGCTCGCAAAGGGCTTTCCGTTGATACCTTAGGGGCCGCGAGACGCATCCCGGTTCAAAAGTTACGGCCGTTTGAAGCTGGCGACGGCGTGGGGGAGGTATCATAAAACAAATGATCGCGCACATTATGGCAGGTGCGATCATACCATCACTAATGCACCGGATCCAATCAGAACTCCGCAGTTAAGCGTGCTTGGGCGAGAGTAGTACCGGGATGGGTGACCTCCTGGGAAGTCCTCGTGTTACACCTCTTTTTTGCTACTTTCCCGGGTCCGCACCACCTCTGTTTTTGTTCTTTTAATTTTATTTGTCCCTCACCTGATTCTGTGGCCTCGACGTCGACGGGCTCGCAAAGGGCTTTCCGTTGATACCTTACGGGCCTAGAGACGCATCCCGGTTCAAAAGTTACGGCCGTTTGAAGCTGGCGATGACGTGGGGAGGTATCATAAAACAAATGATCGCGCACATTGTGGCAGGTGCGATCATACCAGCACTAATGCACCAGATCCCATCAGAACTCCGCAGTTAAGCGTGCTTGGGCGAGAGTAGTACTGGGATGGGTGACCTCCTGGGAAGTCCTCGTGTTGCACCTCTTTTTTGCTACTTTCCCGGGTCCGCACCATCTCTGTTTTTGTTCTTTCAATTTTATTTGTCCTTCACCCGATTCTGTGGCCTCAACGACGACTGGCTAGCAAAGGGCTTTCCGTTGATACCTTACGGGCCGCGAGACGCATCCCGGTTCAAAAGTTACGACCGTTTGAAGCTGGCGACGTCGTGGGGGAGGTATCATAAAACAAATGATCGCGCATATTGTGGCAGGTGCGATCATACCAGCACTAATGCACCGAATCCCATCAGACCTCCGCAGTTAAGCGCGCTTGGGCGAGAGTAGTACTGGGATGGGTGACCTCATGGGAAGTCCTCGTGTTGCACCTCTTTTTTGCTACTTTCCCGGGTCCGCACCACCGCTGTTTTTGTTCTTTCAAATTTATTTGTCCCTCACCCGATTTTGGGGCCTCGACGTCGATGGGCTCGCAAAGGGCTTTCCATTGATAACTTACGGGCCTAGAGATGCATCCCGGTTCAAAAGTTACGGCCGTTTGAAGCTGGCGACGGCGTGGGGGAGGTATCATAAAACAAATGATCGCGCACATTATGGCAGGTGCGATCATACTAGCACTAATGCACCGGATCCCATCAGAACTCCACAGTTAAGCGTGCTTGGGTGAGAGAAGTACTGGGATGGGTGACCTCCTGGGAAGTCCTCGTGTTGCACCCCTTTTTTGCTACTTTCCCAGGTCCGCACCACCGCTGTTTTTGTTCTTTCAATTTTATTTGTCCCTCACCCGATTTTGTGGCCTCGACGTCGACGGGCTCGCAAAGGGCTTTCCGTTGATACCTTACGGGCCGCGAGACGCATCCCGGTTCAAAAGTTACGGCCGTTTGAAGCTGGCGACGGCGTGGGGGAGGTATCATAAAACAAATGATCGCGCACATTGTAGCAGATGCGATCATACCAGCATTAATGCACCGGATCCCATCAGAACTCCACAGGTAAGCGTGCTTGGGCGAGAGTAGTACTGGGATGGGTGACCTCCTGGGAAGTCCTCGTGTTGCACCTCTTTTTTGCTACTTTCCCGGGTCCGCACCACCTTTGTTTTTGTTCTTTCAATTTTATTTGTCCCTCACCTGATTCTATGGCCTCGACGTCGACGGGCTCGCAAAGGGCTTTCCGTTGATACCTTACGGGCCTAGAGACGCATCCCGGTTCAAAAGTTACGGGCGTTTGAAGCTGGCGACGGCGTGGGGGAGGTATCATAAAACAAATGATCGCGCACATTGTGGCAGGTGCGATCATACCAGCACTAATGCACCGGATCCCATCAGAACTCCGCAGTTAAGCGTGCTTGGGCGAGAGTAGTACTGGGATGGGTGACCTCCTAGGAAGTCCTCGTGTTGCACCTCTTTTTTGCTACTTTCCCGGGTCCGCACCACCTCTGTTTTTGTTCTTTCAATTTTATTTGTCCCTCACCTGATTCTGTGGCCTCGACGTTGACGGGCGCGTAAAGGGCTTTCCGTTGATACCTTACGGGCCTAGAGACGCATCCCGGTTCAAAAGTTACGGCCGTTTGAAGCTGGCGACGGCGTGGGGGAGGTATCATAAAACAAATGATCGCGCACATTGTGGCAGGTGCGATCATACCAACACTAATGCACTGGATCCCATCAGAACTCCACAGTTAAGCGTGCTTGGGCGAGAGTAGTATTGGGATGGGTGACCTCCTGGGAAGTCCTCGTGTTGCACCTCTTTTTTGCTACTTTCCTGGGTCCGTACCACCGCTGTTTTTGTTCTTTTAATTTTATTTGTCCCTCACCCGATTTTGTGGCCTCGACGTCGACGGGCTCGCAAAGGGCTTTCCGTTGATACCTTACGGGCCGCGAGACGCATCCCGGTTCAAAAGTTACGGCCGTTTGAAGCTGGCGACGGCGTTGGGGAGGTATCATAAAACAAATGATCGCGCACATTATGGCAGGTGCGATCATACCAGCACTAATGCACCGGATCCCATCAGAACTCCGCAGTAAAGCGTGCTTGGGCGAGAGTAGTATTGGGATGGGTGACCTCCTGGGAAGTCCTCGTGTTGCACCTCTTTTTTGCTACTTTCCCGGGTCCGCACCACCTCTGTTTTTGTTCTTTCAATTTTATTTGTCCTTCACCCGATTCTGTGGCCTCGACGACAACTGGCTAGCAAAGGGCTTTCCGTTGATACCTTACGGGCCGCGAGACGCATCCCGGTTCAAAAGTTACGACCGTTTGAAGCTGGCGACGGCGTGGGGGAGGTATCATAAAACAAATGATCGCGCACATTATGGCAGGTGCGATCATACCAGCACTAAATCCCATCAGAACTCCGCAGTTAAGCGTGCTTGGGCGAGAGTAGTACTGGGATGGGTGACCTCCTGGGAAGTCCTCGTGTTGCACCTCTTTTTTGCTACTTTCCCGGGTCCGCACCACCGCTGTTTTTGTTCTTCCAATTTTATGTGTCCCTCACCTGATTTTGTGGCCTCGACGTCGACGGGCTCGCAAAGGGCTTTTCGTTGATACCTTACGGGCCGCGAGACGCATCCCGGTTCAAAAGTTACGGCCGTTTGAAGCTGGCGATGGCGTGGGGGAGGTATCATAAAACAAATGATCGCGCACATTGTGGCAGGTGCGATCATACCAGCACTAATGCACCAGATCCCATCAGAACTCCACAGTTAAGCATGCTTGGGCGAGAGTAGTACTGGGATGGGTGACCTCCTGGGAAGTCCTCGTGTTGCACTTTTTTTTTGCTACTTTCCCGGGTCCGCACCACCTCTGTTTTTCTTCTTTCAATTTTATTTGTCCCTCACCCGATTCTGTGGCCTCGACGTCAACGGGCTCTCATAGGGCTTTCCATGGATACCTTACGGGCAGCGACACGCATCCCGGTTCAAAAGTTACGGCCGTTTGAAGCTGGCGACGGCGTGGGGGAGGTATCATAAAACCGATGATCGGTCACATTGTGGCAGGTGCTATCATACTAGCACTAATGCACCGGATCCCATCAGAACTCCGCAGTTAAGCGTGCTTGGGCGAGAGTAGTACTGGGATGGGTGACCTCCTGGGAAGTCCTCGTGTTGCACCTCTTTTTTGCTACTTTCCCGGGTCCGCACCACCTCTATTTTTGTTCTTTCAATTTTATTTGTCCCTTACCTGATTCTGTGGCCTCGACGTCGACGGGCTCGCAAAGGGCTTTCCGTTGATACCTTACGGGCCTAGAGACGCATCCCGGTTCAAAAGTTACGGCCGTTTGAAGCTGGCGACGGCGTGGGGGAGGTATCATAAAACAAATGATCGCGCACATTGTGGCAGGTGCGATCATACCAGCACTAATGCACCGGATCCCATCAGAACTCCGCAGTTAAGCGTGCTTCGGCGAGAGTAGTACTGGGATGGGTGACCTCCTGGGAAGTCCTCGTGTTGCACCTCTTTTTTGCTACTTTCCCGGGTTCGCACCTCCTCTGTTTTTGTTCTTTCAATTTTATTTGTCCCTCACCTAATTCTGTGGCCTCGACGTCGACGGGCTCTCAAAGGGCTTTCCGTTGATACCTTAAGGGCCTAGAGACGCATCCCGGTTCAAAAGTTACGGCCGTTTGAAGCTGGCGACGGCGTGGGGGAGGTATCATAAAACAAATGATCGCGCACATTGTGGCAGGTGCGATCATACCAGCACTAATGCACCGGATCCCATCAGAACTCCGCAGTTAAGCATGCTTGGGAGAGAGTAGTACTGGGATGGGTGACCTCTTGGGAAGTCCTCGTGTTGCACCTCTTTTTTGCTACTTTCCCGGGTCCGCACCACCTCTGTTTTTGTTCTTTCAATTTTATTTGTCCTTCACCCGATTCTGTGGCCTCGACGACGACTGGCTAGCAAAGGGCTTTCCGTTGATACCTTACGGGCCGCGAGACGCATCCCGGTTCAAAAGTTACGACCGTTTGAAGCTGGCGACGGCGTGGGGGAGGTATCATAAAACAAATGATCGCGCACATTGTGGCAGGTGCGATCATACCAGCACTAATGCACCGGATCCCATCAGAACTCCGCAGGTAAGCGTGCTTGGGCGAGAGTAGTACTGGGATGGGTGACCTCTTGGGAAGTCCTCGTGTTGCACCTCTTTTTTGCTACTTTCCCGGGTCCGCACCACCTCTGTTTTTGTTCTTTCAATTTTATTTGTCCCTCACCCGATTCTGTGGCCTCGACGTCAACGGGCTCTCATAGGGCTTTCCATGGATACCTTACGGGCAGCGACACGCATCCCGGTTCAAAAGTTACGGCCGTTTGAAGCTGGCGACGGCGTGGGGGAGGTATCATAAAACCGATGATCGCGCACATTGTGGCAGGTGCTATCATACCAGCACTAATGCACCGGATCCCATCAGAACTCCGCAGTTAAGCGTGCTTGGGCGAGAGTAGTACTGGGATGGGTGACCTCCTGGGAAGTCCTCGTGTTGCACCTCTTTTTTGCTACTTTCCCGGGTCCGCACCACCTCTGTTTTTGTTCTTTCAATTTTATTTGTCCCTCACCTGATTCTGTGGCCTCAACGTCGACGGGCTCGCAAAGGGCTTTCCGTTGATACCTTACGGGCCTAGAGACGCATCCCGGTTCAAAAGTTACGGCCGTTTGAAGTTGGCGACGGCGTGGGGGAGGTATCATAAAACAAATGATCGCGCACATTGTGGCAGGTGCGATCATACCAGCACTAATGCACCGGATCCCATCAAAACTCCGTAGTTAAGCGTGCTTCAGCGAGAGTAGTACTGGGATGGGTGATCTCCTGGGAAGTCCTCGTGTTGCACCTCTTTTTTGCTACTTTCTTGGGTTCGCACCTCCTCTATTTTTGTTCTTTCAATTTTATTTGTCCCTCACCTGATTCTGTGGCCTCGACGTCGACGAGCTCGCAAAGGGCTTTCCGTTGATACCTTACGGGCCGCGAGACGCATCCCTGTTCAAAAGTTACGGCCGTTTGAAGCTGGCGACGGCGTGGGGGTTGGTATCATAAAACAAATAATCGCGCACATTGTGGCAGGTGCGATCATACCAGCACTAATGCACCGAATCCCATCAGAACTCCGCAGTTAAGCGTGCTTAGGCGAGAGTAGTACTGGGATGGGTGACCTCTTGGGAAGTCCTCGTGTTGCACCTCTTTTTTGCTACTTTCCCGGGTCCGCACCACCTCTGTTTTTGTTCTTTCAATTTTATTTGTCCTTCACCCGATTCTGTGGCCTCGACGACGACTGGCTAGCAAAGGGCTTTCCGTTGATACCTTACGGGCCGCGAGACGCATCCAGGTTCAAAAGTTACGACCGTTTGAAGCTGGCGACGGCGTGGGGGAGGTACCATAAAACAAATGATCGCGCACATTGTGGCAGGTGCGATCATACCAGCACTAATGCACCGGATCCCATCAGAACTCCGCAGGTAAGCGTGCTTCGGCGAGAGTAGTACTGGGATGGGTGACCTCCTGGGAAGTCCTCGTGTTGCACTTCTTTTTTGCTACTTTCCCGGGTCCGCACCACCTCTGTTTTTTTTCTTTCAATTTTATTTGTCCCTCACCCGATTCTGTGGCCTCGACGTCAACGGGCTCTCATAGGGCTTTCCGTTGATACCTTAAGGGCCTAGAGACGCATCCCGGTTCAAAAGTTACGGCCGTTTGAAGCTGGCGACGGCGTGGGGGAGGTATCATAAAACCGATGATCGGTCACATTGTGGCAGGTGCTATCATACTAGCACTAATGCACCGGATCCCATCAGAACACCGCAGTTAAGCGTGCTTGGGTGAGAGTAGTACTGGGATGGGTGACCTCCTGGGAAGTCCTCGTGTTGCACCTCTTTTTTGCTACTTTCCCGGGTCCGCACCACCTCTATTTTTGTTCTTTCAATTTTATTTGTCCCTCACCTGATTCTGTGGCCTCGACGTCGACGGGCTCGCAAAGGGCTTTCCGTTGATACCTTACGGGCCTAGAGACGCATCCCGGTTCAAAAGTTACGGCCGTTTGAAGCTGGCGACGGCGTGGGGGAGGTATCATAAAACAAATGATCGCGCACATTGTGGCAGGTGCGATCATACCAGCACTAATGCACCGGATCCCATCAGAACTCCGCAGTTAAGCGTGCTTCGGCGAGAGTAGTACTGGGATGGGTGACCTCCTGGGAAGTCCTCGTGTTGCACCTCTTTTTTGCTACTTTCCCGGGTTCGCACCTCCTCTGTTTTTGTTCTTTCAATTTTATTTGTCCCTCACCTGATTCTGTGGCCTCGACGTCGACGGGCTCGCAAAGGGCTTTCCGTTGATACCTTACAGGCCTAGAGACGCATCCCGGTTCAAAAGTTACGGCCGTTTGAAGCTGGCGACGGCGTGGGGGAGGTATCATAAAACAAATGATCGCGCACATTGTGGCAGGTGCGATCATACCAGCACTAATGCACCGGATCCCATCAGAACTCCGCAGTTAAGCATGCTTGGGAGAGAGTAGTACTGGGATGGGTGACCTCCTGGGAAGTCCTCGTGTTGCACCTCTTTTTTGCTACTTTCCCGGGTCCGCACCACCGCTGTTTTTGTTCTTTCAATTTTATTTGTCCCTCACCCGATTTTGTGGCCTCGACGTCGACGGGCTCGCAAAGGGCTTTCCGTTGATACCTTAGGGGCCGCGAGACGCATCCCGGTTCAAAAGTTACGGCCGTTTGAAGCTGGCGACGGCGTGGGGGAGGTATCATAAAACAAATGATCGCGCACATTATGGCAGGTGCGATCATACCATCACTAATGCACCGGATCCAATCAGAACTCCGCAGTTAAGCGTGCTTGGGCGAGAGTAGTACCGAGATGGGTGACCTCCTGGGAAGTCCTCGTGTTACACCTCTTTTTTGCTACTTTCCCGGGTCCGCACCACCTCTGTTTTTGTTCTTTTAATTTTATTTGTCCCTCACCTGATTCTGTGGCCTCGACGTCGACGGGCTCGCAAAGGGCTTTCCGTTGATACCTTACGGGCCTAGAGACGCATCCCGGTTCAAAAGTTACGGCCGTTTGAAGCTGGCGATGGCGTGGGGGAGGTATCATAAAACAAATGATCGCGCACATTGTGGCAGGTGCGATCATACCAGCACTAATGCACCAGATCCCATCAGAACTCTGCAGTTAAGCGTGCTTGGGCGAGAGTAGTACTGGGATGGGTGACCTCCTGGGAAGTCCTCGTGTTGCACCTCTTTTTTGCTACTTTCCCGGGTCCGCACCATCTCTGTTTTTGTTCTTTCAATTTTATTTGTCCTTCACCCGATTCTGTGGCCTCAACGACGACTGGCTAGCAAAGGGCTTTCCGTTGATACCTTACGGGCCGCGAGACGCATCCCGGTTCAAAAGTTACGACCGTTTGAAGCTGGCGACGTCGTGGGGGAGGTATCATAAAACAAATGATCGCGCACATTGTGGCAGGTGCGATCATACCAGCACTAATGCACCGAATCCCATCAGACCTCCGCAGTTAAGCGCGCTTGGGCGAGAGTAGTACTGGGATGGGTGACCTCATGGGAAGTCCTCGTGTTGCACCTCTTTTTTGCTACTTTCCCGGGTCCGCACCACCGCTGTTTTTGTTCTTTCAAATTTATTTGTCCCTCACCCGATTTTGGGGCCTCGACGTCGATGGGCTCGCAAAGGGCTTTCCGTTGATAACTTACGGGCCTAGAGACGCATCCCGGTTCAAAAGTTACGGCCGTTTGAAGCTGGCGACGGCGTGGGGGAGGTATCATAAAACAAATGATCGCGCACATTATGGCAGGTGCGATCATACTAGCACTAATGCACCGGATCCCATCAGAACTCCGCAGTTAAGCGTGCTTGGGCGAGAGAAGTACTGGGATGGGTGACCTCCTGGGAAGTCCTCGTGTTGCACCCCTTTTTTGCTACTTTCCCAGGTCCGCACCACCGCTGTTTTTGTTCTTTCAATTTTATTTGTCCCTCACCCGATTTTGTGGCCTCGACGTCGACGGGCTCGCAAAGGGCTTTCCGTTGATACCTTACGGGCCGCGAGACGCATCCCGGTTCAAAAGTTACGGCCGTTTGAAGCTGGCGACGGCGTGGGGGAGGTATCATAAAACAAATGATCGCGCACATTGTAGCAGATGCGATCATACCAGCATTAATGCACCGGATCCCATCAGAACTCCACAGGTAAGCGTGCTTGGGCGAGAGTAGTACTGGGATGGGTGACCTCCTGGGAAGTCCTCGTGTTGCACCTCTTTTTTGCTACTTTCCCGGGTCCGCACCACCTTTGTTTTTGTTCTTTCAATTTTATTTGTCCCTCACCTGATTCTATGGCCTCGACGTCGACGGGCTCGCAAAGGGCTTTCCGTTGATACCTTACGGGCCTAGAGACGCATCCCGGTTCAAAAGTTACGGGCGTTTGAAGCTGGCGACGGCGTGGGGGAGGTATCATAAAACAAATGATCGCGCACATTGTGGCAGGTGCGATCATACCAGCACTAATGCACCGGATCCCATCAGAACTCCGCAGTTAAGCGTGCTTGGGCGAGAGTAGTACTGGGATGGGTGACCTCCTAGGAAGTCCTCGTGTTGCACCTCTTTTTTGCTACTTTTCCGGGTCCGCACCACCGCTGTTTTTGTTCTTTCAATTTTATTTGTCCCTCACCCGATTTTGTGGCCTCGACATCGACGGGCTCCCAAAGGGCTTTCCGTTGATACCTTACGGGCCGCGAGACGCATCCCGGTTCAAAAGTTACGGCCGTTTGAAGCTGGCGACGACGTGGGGGAGGTATCATAAAACAAATGATCGCGCACATTGTGGCAGGTGCGATCATACCAGCACTAATGCACCGGATCCCATCGGAACTCCGCAGTTAAGCGTGCTTAGGCGAGAGTAGTACTGGGATGGGTGACCTCCTGGGAAGTCCTCGTGTTGCACCTCTTTTTTGCTACTTTCCCGGGTCCGCACCACCTCTGTTTTTGTTCTTTCAATTTTATTTGTCCTTCACCCGATTCTGTGGCCTCGACGACGACTGGCTAGCAAAGGGCTTTCCGTTGATACCTTACGGGCCGTGAGACGCATCCCGGTTCAAAAGTCACGACCGTTTGAAGCTGGCGACGGCGTGGGGGAGGTATCATAAAACAAATGATCGCGCACATTGTGGCAGGTGTGATCATACCAGCACTAATGCACCGAATCCCATCAGAACTCCGCAGTTAAGCGCGCTTGGGCGAGAGTAGTACGGGGATGGGTGACCTCCTGGGAAGTCCTCGTGTTGCACCTTTTTTTTGCTACTTTCCGAGGTCCGCACCACCGCTATTTTTGTTCTTTCAATTTTATTTGTCCCTCACCCGATTTTGTGGCCTCGACTTCGACGGGCTCGCAAAGAGCTTTCCGTTGATACCTTACGGGCCGCGAGACGCATCCCGGTTCAAAAGTTACGGCCGTTTGAAGCTGGCGACGACGTGGGGGAGGTATCATAAAACAAAAGATCGTGCACATTGTGGCAGGAGCGATCATACCAGCACTAACGCACCGGATCCCATCAGAACTCCGCAGTTAAGCGTGCTTGGGCGAGAGTAGTACTGGGATGGGTGACCTCCTAGGAACTCCTCGTGTTGCACCTCTGTTTTTGTTCTTTCAATTTTATTTGTCCTTCACCCGATTCTGTGGCCTCGACGACGACTGGCTAGCAAAGGCTTTCCGTTGATACCTTACGGGCCGCGAGACGCATCCCGGTTCAAAAGTTACGACCGTTTGAAGCTGGCGACGGCGTGGGCGAGGTATCATAAAACAAATGATCGCGCACATTGTGGCAGGTGCGATCATACTAGCACTAATGCACCGGATCCCATCAGAACTCCGCAGTTAAGCGTGCTTGGGCGAAAGTAGTACTGGGATGGGTGACCTCCTGGGAAGTCCTCGTGTTGCACCTCTTTTTTGCTACTTTCCCGGGTCCGCACCACCTCTGTTTTTGTTCTTTCAATTTTATTTGTCCCTCACCTGGTTCTGTGGCCTCGACGTCGACGGGCTCGCAAAGGGCTTTCCGTTGATACCTTACGGGCCTAGAGACGCATTCCGGTTCAAAAGTTACGGCCGTTTGAAGCTGGCGACGGCGTGGGGGAGGTATCATAAAACAAATGATCGCGCACATTGTGGCAGGTGCGATCATACCAGCACTAATGCACCGAATCCCATCAGAACTCCGCAGTCAAGCGCGCTTGGGCGAGAGTAGTACTGGGATGGGTGACCTCCTTGGAAGTCCTCGTGTTGCACCTTTTTTTTGCTACTTTCCCGGGTCCGCACCACCGCTGTTTTTTTTCTTTCAATTTTATTTGTCCCTCACCCGATTTTGTAGCCTCGACGTCGACGGGCTCGCAAAGGGCTTTCCGTTGATACCTTACGGGCCGCGAGACGCATCCCGGTTCAAAAGTTACGGCCGTTTGAAGCTGGCGACGACGTGGGGGAGGTATCATAAAACAAATGATCGTGCACATTGTGGCAGGTGCGATCATACCAGCACTAATGCACTGGATCCCATCAGAACTCCGCAGTTAAGCGTGCTTGGGCGAGAGTAGTACTGGGATGGGTGACCTCCTGGGAAGTCCTCGTGTTGCACCTCTTTTTTGCTACTTTCCCGGGTCCGCACCAACTCTGTTTTTGTTCTTTCAATTTTATTTGTCCCTCACCTGATTCTGTGGCCTCGACGTCGACGGGCGCGCAAAGGGCTTTCCGTTGATACCTTACGGGCCTAGAGACGCATCCCGGTTCAAAAGTTACGGTCGTTTGAAGCTGGCGACGGCGTGGGGGAGGTATCATAAAACAAATGATCGCGCACATTGTGGCAGGTGCGATCATACCAGCACTAATGCACCAGATCCCATCAGAACTCCACAGTTAAGCGTGCTTGGGCGAGAGTAGTATTGGGACGGGTGACCTCCTGGGAAGTCTTTGTGTTGCACCTCTTTTTTGCTACTTTCCCGGGTCCGCACCACCGCTATTTTTGTTCTTTCAATTTTATTTGTCCCTCACCCGATTTTGTGGCCTCGACGTCGACGGGCTCGCAAAGGGCTTTCCGTTGATACCTTACGGGCCGCGAGACGCATCCCGGTTCAAAAGTTACGGCCGTTTGAAGCTGGCGACGGCGTGGGGGAGGTATCATAAAACAAATGATCGCGCACATTATGGCAGGTGCGATCATACCAGCACTAATGCACCGGATCCCATCAGAACTCCGCAGTAAAGCGTGCTTGGGCGAGAGTAGTACTGGGATGGGTGACCTCCTGGGAAGTCTTTGTGTTGCACCTCTTTTTTGCTACTTTCCCGGGTCCGCACCACCGCTCTTTTTGTTCTTTCAATTTTATTTGTCCCTCACCCGATTTTGTGGCCTCGACGTCGACGGGCTCGCAAAGGGCTTTCCGTTGATACCTTACGGGCCGCGAGACGCATCCCGGTTCAAAAGTTACGGCCGTTTGAAGCTGGCGACGGCGTGGGGGAGGTATCATAAAACAAATGATCGCGCACATTATGGCAGGTGCGATCATACCAGCACTAATGCACCGGATCCCATCAGAACTCCGCAGTAAAGCGTGCTTGGGCGAGAGTAGTACTGGGATGGGTGACCTCCTGGGAAGTCCTCGTGTTGCACCTCTTTTTTGCTACTTTCCCGGGTCCGCACCACCTCTGTTTTTGTTCTTTCAATTTTATTTGTCCTTCACCCGATTCTGTGGCCTCGACGACAACTGGCTAGCAAAGGGCTTTCCGTTGATACCTTACGGGCCGCGAGACGCATCCCGGTTCAAAAGTTACGACCGTTTGAAGCTGGCGACGGCGTGGGGGAGGTATCATAAAACAAATGATCGCGCACATTATGGCAGGTGCGATCATACCAGCATTAATGCACCGGATCCCATCAGAACTCCGCAGTTAAGCGTGCTTGGGCGAGAGTAGTACTGGGATGGGTGACCTCCTGGGAAGTCTTTGTGTTGCATCTCTTTTTTGCTACTTTCCCGGGTCCGCACCACCGCTGTTTTTGTTCTTTCAATTTTATTTGTCCCTCACCCGATTTTGTGGCCTCGACATTGACGGGCTCGCAAAGGGCTTTCCGTTGATACCTTACGGGCCGCGAGACGCATCCCGGTTCAAAAGTTACGGCCGTTTGAAGCTGGCGACGACGTGGGGGAGGTATCATAAAACAAATGATCGCGCACATTGTGGCAGGTGTGATCATACCAGCACTAATGCACCGAATCCCATCAGAACTCCGCAGTTAAGCGCGCTTGGGCGAGAGTAGTACGGGGATGGGTGACCTCCTGGGAAGTCCTCGTGTTGCACCCCTTTTTTGCTACTTTCCCAGGTCCGCACCACCGTTGTTTTTGTTCTTTCAATTTTATTTGTCCCTCACCCGATTTTGTGGCCTCGACGTCGACGGGCTCGCAAAGGGCTTTCCGTTGATACCTTACGGGCCGCGAGACGCATCCCGGTTCAAAAGTTACGGCCGTTTGAAGCTGGCGACGGCGTGGGGGAGGTATCATAAAACAAATGATCGCGCACATTGTAGCAGGTGCGATCATACCAGCACTAATGCACCGGATCCCATCAGAACTCCGCAGGTAAGCGTGCTTGGGCGAGAGTAGTACTGGGATGGGTGACCTCCTGGGAAGTCCTCGTGTTGCACCTCTTTTTTGCTACTTTCCCGGGTCCGCACCACCTTTGTTTTTGTTCTTTCAATTTTATTTGTCCCTCACCCGATTTTGTGGCCTCGACGTCGACGGGCTCGCAAAGGGCTTTCCGTTGATACCTTACGGGCCGCGAGACGCATCCTGGTTCAAAAGTTACGGCCGTTTGAAGCTGGCGACGGCGTGGGGGAGGTATCATAAAACAAATGATCGCGCACATTGTGGCAGGTGCGATCATACCAGCACTAATGCACCGGATCCCATCAGAACTCCGCAGTTAAGCGTGCTTGGGTGAGAGTAGTACTGGGATGGGTGACTTCCTGGGAAGTCCTCGTGTTGCACCTCTTTTTTGCTACTTTCCCGGGTCCGCACCACCGCTGTTTTTGTTCTTTCAATTTTATTTGTCCCTCACCCGATTTTGTGGCCTCGACGTCGACGGGCTCGCAAAGGGCTTTCCGTTGATACCTTACGGGCCGCGAGACGCATCCCGGTTCAAAAGTTACGACCGTTTGAAGCCGGCGACGGTGTGGGGGAGGTATCATAAAACCAATGATCGCGCACATTATGGCAGGTGCGATCATACCACCACTAATGCACCGGATACCATCAGAACTCTGCAGTTAAGCGTGCTTTGGCGAGAGTAGTACTGGGATGGGTGACCTCCTCGGAAGTCCTCGTGTTGCATCTCTTTTTTGCTACTTTCCCGGGTCCGCACCAACTCTGTTTTTGTTCTTTCAATTTTATTTGTCCCTCACCTGATTCTGTGGCCTCGACGTCGACGAGCTCGCAAAGGGCTTTCCGTTGATACTTTACGGGCCTAGAGACGCATCCCGGTTCAAAATTTATGGCCGTTTGAAGCTGGCGACGGCGTGGGGGAGGTATCATAAGACAAATGATCGCGCACATTGTGGCAGGTGCGATCGTACCAGCACTAATGCACCGGATCCCATCAGAACTCCGCAGTTAAGCGTGCTTGGGCAAGAGTAGTACTGGGATGGGTGACCTCCTGGGAAGTCTTTGTGTTGCACCTCTTTTTTACTACTTTCCCGGGTCCGCACCACCGCTGTTTTTGTTCTTTCAATTTTATTTGTCCCTCACCCGATTTTGTGGCCTCGACGTCGATGGGCTCGCAAAGGGCTTTTCGTTGATACCTTACGGGCCGCGAGACGCATCCCGGTTCAAAAGTTACGGCCGTTTGAAGCTGGCGACGACGTGGGGGAGGTATCATAAAACAAATGATCGCGCACATTGTGGCAGGTGCGATCATACCAGCACTAATGCACCGGATCCCATCAAAACTCCGCAGTTAAGCGTGCTTGGGCGAGAGTAGTACTGGGATGGGTGACATCCTGGGAAGTCCTCGTGTTGCACCTCTTTTTTGCTACTTTCCCGGGTCCGCACCACCTCTGTTTTTGTTCTTTCAATTTTATTTGTCCTTCACCCGATTCTGTGGCCTCGACGACTACTGGCTAGTAAAGGGCTTTCCGTTGATACCTTACGGGCCGCGATACGCATCCCGGTTCAAAAGTTACGACCGTTTGAAGCTGGCGACGGCGTGGGGGAGGTATCATAAAACAAATGATCGCGCACATTGTGGCAGGTGCGATCATACCAGCACTAATGCACCGAATCCCATCAGAACTCCGCAGTTAAACGCGCTTGGGCGAGAGTAGTACTGGGATGGGTGACCTCCTGGGTTGCACCTCTTTTTTGCTACTTTCCTGGGTCCGCACCACCTCTATTTTTGTTCTTTCAATTTTATTTGTCCTTCACCCGATTCTGTGGCCTGGACGACGACTGGCTAGCAAAGGGCTTTCCGTTGATACCTTACGGGCCGCGAGACGCATCCCGGTTCAAAAGTTACGGCCGTTTGAAGCTGGCGACGACGTGGGGGAGTTATCATAAAATAAATGATCGCGCACATTGTGGCAGGTGCGATCATACTAGCACTAATGCACCGGATCCCATCAGAACTCCGCAGTTAAGCGTGCTTGGGCGAGAGTAGTACTGGGATGGGTGACCTCTTGGGAAGTCCTCGTGTTGCACCTCTTTTTTGCTACTTTCCCGGGTCCGCACCACCGCTGTTTTTGTTCTTTCAATTTTATTTGTCCTTCACCCGATTTTGTGGCCTTGACGTCGACGGGCTCGCAAAGGGCTTTCCGTTGATACCTTACGGGCCGCGAGACGCATCCCGGTTCAAAAGTTACGGCCGTTTGAAGCTGGCGACGACGTGGGGGAGGTATCATAAAACAAATGATCACGCACATTATGGCAGGTGCGATCATACCAGCACTAATGCACCGGATCTCATCAGAACTCCGCAGTTAAGCGTGCTTGGGCGAGAGTAGTACTGGGATGGGTGACCTCCTGGGAAGTCCTCGTGTTGCACCTCTTTTTTGCTACTTTCCCTGGTCCGTACCACCTCTATTTTTGTTCTTTCAATTTTATTTGTCCTTCACCCGATTCTGTGGCCTCGACGACGACTGGCTAGCAAAGGGCTTTCCGTTGATACCTTACGGGCCGCGAGACGCATCCCGGTTCAAAAGTTACGACCGTTTGAAGCCGGCGACGGCGTGGGGGAGGTATCATAAAACCAACGATCGCGCACATTATGGCAGGTGCGATCATACCACCACTAATGCACCGGATACCATCAGAACTCTGCAGTTAAGCGTGCTTTGGCGAGAGTAGTACTGGGATGGGTGACCTCCTGGGAAGTCCTCGTGTTGCACCTCTTTTTTGCTACTTTCCCGGGTCCGCACCACCTCTGTTTTTGTTCTTTCAATTTTATTTGTCCCTCACCTGATTCTGTGGCCTCGACGTTGACGAGCTCGCAAAGGGCTTTCCGTTGATACTTTACGGGCCTAGAGACGCATCCCGGTTCAAAAGTTACGGCCGTTTGAAGCTGGCGATGGCGTAGGGGAGGTATCATAAGACAAATGATCGCGCACATTGTGGCAGGTGCGATCGTACCAGCACTAATGCACCGGATCCCATCAGAACTCCGCAGTTAAGCGTGCTTGGGCGAGAGTAGTACTGGGATGGGTGACTTCCTGTGAAGTCTTTGTGTTGCACCTCTTTTTTACTACTTTCCCGGGTCCGCACCACCTCTGTTTTTGTTCTTTCAATTTTATTTGTCCCTCACCCGATTTTGTGGCCTCGACGTCGATGGGCTCGCAAAGGGCTTTCCGTTGATACCTTACGGGCCGCGAGACGCATCCCGGTTCAAAAGTTACGGCCGTTTGAAGCTGGCGACGACGTGGGGGAGGTATCATAAAACAAATGATCACGCACATTGTGGCAGGTGCGATCATACCAGCACTAATGCACCGGATCCCATCAAAACTCCGCAGTTAAGCGTGCTTGGGCGAGAGTAGTACTGGGATGGGTGACATCCTGGGAAGTCCTCGTGTTGCACCTCTTTTTTGCTACTTTCCCGGGTCCGCACCACCTCTGTTTTTGTTCTTTCAATTTTATTTGTCCTTCACCCGATTCTGTGGCCTCGACGACGACTGGCTAGTAAAGGGCTTTCCGTTGATACCTTACGGGCCGCGATACGCATCCCGGTTCAAAAGTTACGACCGTTTGAAGCTGGCGACGGCGTGGGGGAGGTATCATAAAACAAATGATCGCGCACATTGTGGCAGGTGCGATCATACCAGCACTAATGCACCGAATCCCATCAGAACTCCGCAGTTAAACGCGCTTGGGCGAGAGTAGTACTGGGATGGGTGACCTCCTGGGAAGTCCTCGTGTTGCACCTCTTTTTTGCTACTTTCCCGGGTCCGCACCACCTCTATTTTTGTTCTTTCAATTTTATTTGTCCTTCACCCGATTCTGTGGCCTGGACGACGACTGGCTAGCAAAGGGCTTTCCGTTGATACCTTACGGGCCGCGAGACGCATCCCGGTTCAAAAGTTACGGCCGTTTGAAGCTGGCGACGACGTGGGGGAGTTATCATAAAATAAATGATCGCGCACATTGTGGCAGGTGTGATCATACTAGCACTAATGCACCGGATCCCATCAGAACTCCGCAGTTAAGCATGCTTGGGCGAGAGTAGTACTGGGATGGGTGACCTCCTGGGAAGTCCTCGTGTTGCACCTCTTTTTTGCTACTTTCCCGGGTCCGCACCACCGCTGTTTTTGTTCTTTCAATTTTATTTGTCCCTCACCCGATTTTGTGGCCTTGACGTCAACGGGCTCGCAAAGGGCTTTCCATTGATACCTTACGGGCCGAGAGACGCATCCCGGTTCAAAAGTTACGGCCGTTTGAAGCTGGCGACGACGTGGGGGAGGTATCATAAAACAAATGATCGCGCACATTGTGGCAGGTGCGATCATACCAGCACTAATGCACCGGATCCCATCAGAACTCCGCAGTTAAGCGTGCTTGGGCGAGAGTAGTACTGGGATGGTTGACCTCCTGGGAAGTCCTCGTGTTGCACCTCTTTTTTGCTACTTTCCCGGGTCCGCACCACCTTTATTTTTGTTCTTTCAATTTTATTTGTCCTTCGCCCGATTCTGTGGCCTGGACGACGACTGGCTAGCAAAGGGCTTTCCGTTGATACCTTACGGGCCGCGAGACGCATCCCGGTTCAAAAGTTACGACCGTTTGAAGTTGGCGACGTCGTGGGGGAGGTATCATAAAACAAATGATCGTGCACATTGTGGCAGGTGCGATCATACCAGCACTAATGCACCGGATCCCATCAGAACTCCGCAGTTAAGTGTGCTTGGGCGAGAGAAGTACTGGGATGGGTGACCTCCTGGGAAGTCCTCGTGTTGCACCTCTTTTTTGCTACTTTCCCAGGTCCGCACCACCGCTGTTTTTGTTCTTTCAATTTTATTTGTCCTTCACCCGATTCTATGGCCTCGACGATGACTGGCTAGCAATGGGCTTTCCGTTGATACCTTACGGGCCGCGAGACGCATCCCGGTTCAAAAGTTACGACCGTTTGAAGCTGGCGACGGCGTGGGGGAGGTATCATAAAACCAATGATCGCGCACATTATGGTAGGTGCGATCATACCACCACTAATGCACCGGATACCATCAGAACTCTACAGTTAAGCGTGCTTTGGCGAGAGTAGTACTGGGATGGGTGACCTCCTGGGAAGTCCTCGTGTTGCACCTCTTTTTTGCTACTTTCCCGGGTCCGCACCACCTCTATTTTTGTTCTTTCAATTTTATTTGTCCCTCACCTGATTCTGCGGCCTCGACGTCGACGAGCTCGCAAAGGGCTTTCCGTTGATACCTTACGGGCCTAGAGACGCATCCCGGTTCAAAAGTTACGGCCGTTTGAAGCTGGCGACGGCGTGGGGGAGGTATCATAAAACAAATGATCGCGCACATTGTGGCAGGTGCGATCATACCAGCACTAATGCACCGGATCCCATCAGAACTCCGCAGTTAAGCGTGCTTGGGCGAGAGTTGTACTGGGATGGGTGACCTCCTGGGAAGTCTTTGTGTTGTACCTCTTTTTTGCTACTTTCCCGGGTCCGCACCACCGCTGTTTTTGTTCTTTCAATTTTATTTGTCCCTCACCCGATTTTGTGGCCTCGACGTCGACGGGCTCGCAAAGGGCTTTCCGTTGATACCTTACGGGCTGCGAGACGCATCCCGGTTCAAAAGTTACGGCCGTTTGAAGCTGGCGACGACGTGGGGGAGGTATCATAAAACAAATGATCGCGCACATTGTGGCAGGTGCGATCATACCAGCACTAATGCACCGGATCCCATCAGAACTCCGCAGATAAGCGTGCTTGGGCGAGAGTAGTACTGGGATGGGTGACCTCCTGGGAAGTCCTCGTGTTGCACCTCTTTTTTGCTACTTTCCCGGGTCCGCATCACCTCTGTTTTTGTTCTTTCAATTTTATTTATCCTTCACCCGATTCTGTGGCCTCAACGACGACTGGCTAGCAAAGGGCTTTCCGTTGATACCTTACGGGCCGCGAGACGCATCCCGGTTCAAAAGTTACGACCGTTTGAAGCTGGCGACGGCGTGGGGGAGGTATCATAAAACAAATGATCGCGCACATTGTGGCAGGTGCGATCATACCAGCACTAATGCACCGAATCCCATCAGAACTCCGCAGTTAAGCGCGCTTGGGCGAGAGTAGTACTGGGATGGGTGACCTCCTGGGAAGTCCTCGTGTTGCACCTCTTTTTTGCTACTTTCCCGGGTCCGCACCACCGCTGTTTTTGTTCTTTCAATTTTATTTGTCCCTCACCCGATTTTGTGGCCTCGACGTCGACGGGCTCGTAAAGGGCTTTCCGTTGATACCTTACGGGCCGCGAGACGCATCCCGGTTCAAAAGTTACGGCCGTTTGAAGCTGGCGACGACGTGGGGGAGGTATCATAAAACAAATGATCGCGCACATTGTGGCAGGAGCGATCATACCAGCACTAATGCACCGGTTCCCATCAGAACTCCGCAGTTAAGCGTGCTTGGGCGAGAGTAGTACTGGGATGGCTGACCTAATGGGAAGTCCTCGTGTTGCACCTCTTTTTTGCTACTTTCCCGGGTCCGCACCACCTCTGTTTTTGTTCTTTCAATTTTATTTGTCCTTTACCCGATTCTGTGGCCTAGACGACGACTGGCTAGCAAAGGGCTTTCCGTTGATACCTTACGGGCCACGAGACGCATCCCGGTTCAAAAGTTACGACCGTTTGAAGCTGGCGACGTCGTGGGGGAGGTATCATAAAACAAATGATCGCGCACATTGTGGAAGGTGCGATCATACCAGCACTAATGCACCGAATCCCATCAGAACTCCGCAGCTAAGCGCGCTTGGGCGAGAGTAGTAGTGGGATGGGTGACCTCCTGGGAAGTCCTCGTGTTGCACCTCTTTTTTACTACTTTCCCGGGTCCGCACCACCGCTGTTTTTGTTCTTTCAAATTTATTTGTCCCTCACCCGATTTTGGGGCCTCGACGTCGACGGGCTCGTAAAGGGCTTTCCGTTGATACCTTACAGGCCTAGAGACGCATCCCGGTTCAAAAGTTATGGCCGTTTGAAGCTGGCGACGGCGTGGGGGAGGTATCATAAAACAAATGATCGCGCACATTGTGGCAGGTGCGATCATACCAGCACTAATGCACCGGATCCTATCAGAACTCCGCAGTTAAGCGTGCTTGGGCGAGAGAAGTACTGGGATGGGTGACCTCCTGGGAAGTCCTCGTGTTGCACCTTTTTTTTGCTACTTTCCCAGGTCCGCACCACAGCTGTTTTTGTTCTTTCAATTTTATTTGTCCCTCACCCAATTTTGTGGCCTCGACGTCGACGGGTTCGCAAAGGGCTTTCCGTTGATACCTTAGGGGCCGCGAAACGCATCCCGGTTCAAAAGTTACGGCCGTTTGAAGCTGGCGACGGCGTGGGGGAGGTATCATAAAACAAATGATCACGCATATTGTGGCAGGTGCGATCATACCAGCACTAATGCACCGGATCCCATCAGAACTCCGCAGTTAAGCGTGCTTGGGCGACAGTAGTACTGGGATGGGTGACCTCCTGGGAAGTCCTCTTATTGCACCTCTTTTTTGCTACTTTCCCGGGTCTGCACCACCTCTGTTTTTGTTCTTTCAATTTTATTTATCCTTCACCCGATTCTGTGGCCTCGACGACGACTAGCTAGCAAAGGGCTTTCCGTTGATACCTTACGGGCCGCGAGACGCATCCCGGTTCAAAAGTTACGACCGTTTGAAGCTGGAGACGGCGTGGGGGAGGTATCATAAAACAAATGATCGCGCACATTGTGGCAGGTGCGATCATACCAGCACTAATGCACCGAATCCCATCAGAACTCTGCAGTTAGGCGCGCTTGGATGAGAGTAGTACTGGGATGGGTGACCTCCTGGGAAGTCCTCGTGTTGCACCTCTTTTTTGCTACTTTCCCGGGTCCGCACCACCTCTGTTTTTGTTCTTTCAATTTTATTTGTCCTTCACCCGATTCTGTGGCCTCGACGACGACTCGCTAGCAAAGGGCTTTCCGTTCATACCTTACGGGCCGCGAGACGCATCCCGGTTCAAAAGTTACGGCCGTTTGAAGCTGGCGACGACGTGGGGGAGGTATCATAAAACAAATGATCGCGCACATTATGGCAGGTGCGATCACACCAGCACTAATGCACCGGATCCCATCAGAACTCCGCAGTTAAGCGTGCTTGGGCGAGAGTAGTACTGGGATGGGTGACCTCCTGGGAAGTCCTCGTGTTCCACCTCTTTTTTGCTACTTTCCCGGGTCCGCACCACCTCTGTTTTTGTTCTTTCAATTTTATTTGTCCTTCACCCGATTCTGTGGCCTCGACGACGACTGGCTAGCAAAGGGCTTTCCGTTGATACCTTACGGGCCGCGAGACGCATCCCGGTTCAAAAGTTACGACCGTTTGAAGCTGGCGACGTCGTGGGGGAGGTATCATAAAACAAATGATCGTGCACATTGTGGCAGGTGCGATCATACCAGCACTAATGCACCGAATCCCATCAGAACTCCGCAGTTAAGCGTGCTTGGGCGAGAGTACTACTGGGATGGGTGACCTCCTGGGAAGTCCTCGTGTTGCACCTCTTTTTTGCTACTTTCCCGGGTCCGCACCACCGCTGTTTTTGTTCTTTCAATTTTATTTGTCCCTCACCCGATTCTGTGGCCTCGACGTCGACGGGCTCGCAAAGGGCTTTCCGTTGATACCTTACGGGCCGTGAGACGCATCCCGGTTCAAAAGTTACGGCCGTTTGAAGCTGGCGATGGCGTGGGGGAGGCATCATAAAACAAATGATCGCGCACATTGTGGCAGGTGCGATCATACCAGCACTAATGCACCGGATCCGATCAGAACACCGCAGTTAAGCGTGCTAGGGAGAGAGTAGTACTGGGATGGGTGACCTCCTGGGAAGTCCTCGTGTTGCACCTTTTTTTTGCTACTTTCCCGGGTCCGCACCACCTCTGTTTTTGTTCTTTCAATTTTATTTGTCCTTCACCCGATTCTGTGGCCTCGACGACGACTGGCTAGCAAAGGGCTTTCCGTTGATACCTTACGGGCCGCGAGACGCATCCCGGTTCAAAAGTTACGACCGTTTGAAGCTGGCGACGGCGTGGGGGAGGTATCATAAAACCAATGATCGCGCACATTGTGGCAGGTGCGATCATACCACCACTAATGCACCGGATCCCATCAGAACTCCGCACTTAAGCGCGCTTGGGCGAGAGTAGTACTGGGATGGGTGACCTCCTGGGAAGTCCTCGTGTTGCACCTCTTTTTTGCTACTTTCCCGGGTCCGCACCACCGCTGTTTTTGTTCTTTCAAATTTATTTGTCCGTCACCCGATTTTGGGGCCTCGACGTCGACGGGCTCGGAAAGGGCTTTCCGTTGATACCTTACGGGCCGCGAGACGCATCCCGGTTCAAAAGTTACGGCCGTTTGAAGCTGGCGACGGCGTGGGGGAGGTATCATAAAACAAATGATCGCGCACATTGTGGCAGGTGCGATCATACCAGCAGTAATGCACCGGATCCCATCAGAACTCCGCAGTTAGCGTGCTTGGGCGAGAGTAGTACTGGGATGGGTGACCTCCTGGGAAGTCCTCGTGTTACACCTCTTTTTTGCTACTTTCCCGGGTCCGCACCACCTCTGTTTTTGTTCTTTCAATTTTATTTGTCCTTCACCCGATTCTGTGGCCTCGACGACGACTGGCTAGTGTAAACACCTCTTTTTGTCCGGCCAATTGGTACAGTTCCATCCTTTGAGCACTCTTTTATGCGCATGGTTCATTTGAAAATTCATAACTCCTTCATACGATCTTTGATTTGTGCAAACCCGGTCTCTAAATTTTCATAACAAAATTGTCTACGACTTTTGTGAAGACCTTGAAGGCTGAATCCTTACCAATTGGTACAGTTTTAATAATCTTCCTGGACTTGCTCCAGTTTCATGACTGCTCTGCACATCTTTAAGAAAAAATTCATATCTCCCTCATATGATACTGAAATGACCCCATTCTTTTTTCTGTGGCTCCATATCAAAGAGATCTACAAACTTCATGAAGGCCCAAAAGCTAATTCTCCACCCATTTTGCCTAGTGAATTTAGTTTGCTTGAAAATGTATTTCCGTCACACTCTGGAGCAGTTTTCATAGATGGGCCATATCTCCCTCGTTTCTTGATGAAAATTTTTGTGCCATATATCAAATTAAAGCTAAGAGAAAGATCTACAAACTTCATGAATGGGACAAAAGCTAATTCTATACCCATTTTTCCCAGTGAATTTATTTTACATGCAAAGGTATTTTCGTCACAGTCTGGAGCAGTTTTCGTAGATGAGTCATATCGCCCTCGTTTCTTGATGAAAATTTTTGTGCCATATATCAAATTAAAGCTAAGAGAAAGATCTACAACTTTCATGTTGGACTCTTTTTCAAATTTGGCACGCATCAGCCCTCAAATGCACGAGCAAGTTTATGATGGTGGGCAAGGCACTAAAGATCATAATGGAGCACTAAGGATCATAATGGAGCACTAAAGCATCATAATGGGGCACTAAAGATCATAATGGAGCACTTAAGTTGATAATGGAGCACCATGGACTTGTTAATTGGAGAGTACACCTTCCATTACAAATTTTTTATGGCAATGGCTGCTTTTGCATTCCTATAAATAGGCACCATGAGCATTCATTCAAGGGGGGATTCTTCATTGAAGGCAATCAAGTCTTGGGAAGCCATTCATTTCTCCTCTTCTTCTTCTCTGTTGCATTTCTTCTTCCAGCAAGTTTTTTTTCATTTCCGGCAAGTTTCTTTTCATTTCCAAGTTTTTCCATTTCTGGGTTAGTTTCTTTTCCAGATTATTATGTTCTTTTCTTTTCTTTACTTTTCTTTGTAGTTGTTATTATGTAGTTTCATTTCTTCTTCCAGCAAGTTTCTTTTCATTCCCAAGTTTTTTTTATTATTTCCAGGTTATTTTTAAGAAAGTATGCTATTATTAATAAAATAATAAAATAATAAAAAAAATAAAATAATAAAAAAAAATAATAAGTAATAAGTTTTGCATATGTTTTATTTTCTAGCCTAAAAATTTCCATTTTTTAACCGTGTCGAACGGGAACACTTCCGTCTACACTATCTCCTTAGGATCCGTACACGTGCGAAGAACTTCGTCTTGTATGAGTTCCCCATCTCAATGACTTCCATTATCATGTTCCGAGTCAAAATTTTTCCTCAGAACTACGTAACCCTGATTTCTTGATAATTCAAGAATACGTAGGAGCAGGACTTTAACTCCTGTCGGGCCCATCTTTCTTATTTCCTTTTACTAATTTATTTCCTTGCTTTTTGCGTTTCTTTCGTGATGTTACTTTTTGTCGTTTTCGTGAAAATCAATTTAGACGTCTTGTTGATTTCCCCTTAGTTTTTGTTCAAACCTTGCTACAATTCATAGGGAAGGGATACTTAGGACAAGACGTCCCGCTTATCTCTTTCCTATCCCTATCCTTTTTACCCAAGGATGTTTAATTTAGACGTGACGTCTTATTGGCATTCTCTCACCCTCTCTATCTCATATCGAAGTCGAGCTTAATTCGGACGAAACATCCCATTGACCTCGCTTCAACATTCTATGTCTGTACAGTTCTCTACTCCATTCTATCATTTTCAAAATAAAAGTAAAAGGGAAGAAACCATGTTTTATTTAAGGCTATTTATATTGTGCTTTCAATCTTGGTACTGTCTTTGACAGGCGATGTAGGGTGCTAATACCTTCCCTACTCGTAATCGACTCCTGAACTTGAATCTCAACTTTTAACCAGTGCTTTACTGAATTTAGTTTTTTCCCAATGTTTTTCCTATGAATAAAAATGTTGGTGGCGACTCCCTGTTTCATTCCACCCCTTCTTTCTTTCTCGCAGCGCCGTCGCGATCCAGGTTGCGACAGATGGCGACTCCGCTGGGGACACTTAAGAGAGTCAGGCCAGTTTGATTGAAAGCGCATGTTCTTTTATATAGCCTTTGTTAGCTTGGATTTCTTTCCCCTTGTTTTATTTTCTGTTAATTGTTGTGGAAGTTTGTTCTTGTTTTAATTGTATCTTGTTATTTGTTACATTATCTATGTTTGCATGCTTGTTAAACCCTAGGGTAGAGGACCATGTTACTTTCCTGTAATTATTGAACCCTAGGGTAGACGACTTTGTATACTTGTTCTGTGTTTGTTCTTTGTGCAGAATGAAGTAAGGTAAAAAGTATTGAATGCCCTTTCACACGCTACACTCACAAATTACTCGCACACACTTATGAGTGGCGCCCTATACCCGGGCCCCAAATGAAGCTTAAGTTAGGAGAGGTTGGTAACGGAATCGTATGGGATGTACTTCCTATCCGGTGTTTGTGAGAACCTCAACCAGAGTTTGACCTCTCATGATATACGCACCTAGTGGTTCCCCACTGTTGCGTCCCTGTCATGGGTAGGATCTTGGCTCTGGTGACCTTCTAGAAGTCTAGAATGAGCCACCTGGTGTGAAGAGCCACTTTTAGACAAACCATAGGGCCTAGAGAAAACTTTCAACAAAACCCAATCTAGGCCACAAAAGGGCAAACTTTACTTTACCTTATGTCATTTTTGCTTTCCCCTTTTATCCAAGAAAATGAATTATCTACCACCTGCAGATTTACTGAGTTATTGAAATAATGACTCGTTTTGAAACACACAGTATTCTTCGGGTGAATAGATAGTCCTCCTTTGGTCATGTACCCTTTGAGTATCTATGGAAATTGACATGGGATTGAACTTAAGAAATAAGGGCTGTAATTGCCCGAAGAAGATGTCTGAGCTAGAGGCTCCCGCCGCAGGATAAAAGATTTCTTCTATCTTCACAAATATCCCATATTAATTTCTATGATTACCATACCTAGTACTTTTGAATGATAAGTTCTAAGGAATGGTCAAAGGATACTCGCCAAAGTCTGTGATTGTTTCCCACAACATTTTCCTTCTTTTTATTTCTGCCTAACATTTATTTCTTCTTTTTTTTTTAAAAAAAAAAAGACACCAACGTCACGGGTAGGCATCCTTACCAGACCCGGCTCCAAAAGAAACTCATGGCTGAGGCAGAAGCTGTTGAAGGAAACTTTAGAACCGAGTTCGATCAGCTGAAAGAGCGAGTCACGGAGTTAACTAAACTCTTAGAAAAGAAACTTACCGAAGGAGGCTCCTCTGCAGGTGTTGAGGATGCCCAATAGCAGCCTGCCACCGCGCCACCTCCCCTTGATTCTGACCCAGCAAGAACCCAACTCCCTAACACAACGACACCCCCTCTCACCATTCATGTCGGGAGACCTAACCCTGCCATTGAGACCCAGCCACCTTACGGCCAGTCTTACGCACAACATACATTTGTCGGTCTAGACGGCAACCCAGTACCTTTTCCACTTTATGGCCTACCCCCGGGGTACTATCCCCCGCTCGCTAACCAACAAGACGCCCATAACCAGCAAGCGGTAAATCCTCATGCTTCATACCCCACACAACCAAATATGCCACCACTCCACCAAACCCAAAACACGCAAGCCCATGACCCAAAAACCTACCAAACCCAAAACACGCAAGCCCATGACCCACAAACTTACCAAACCCAAAACACACAAGCCCCGATGGCCCAGCCAACCTACAACGCCCAAGCCCAAAATACACAAGCCCAGATAACCCAGCCGACTTATGCTATGGCCCATCCTCAAGGTCCCTCACCAAATACAGGCCTAGTAAACCAGTCCCATGTGTTGCCTCTGTTCAACCAGTCATTCGGCTATCCGTATGGATACGGAACCCCCTATGGGACCAACCTCTAAGATACAACCCGCGCAGTCACGGCTCCTCGGAGAGAAAGGATACAGATCTTAGAAGAGCGTTTAAGAATGATGGAAGGCGCCGGAGGTTTTGGACTAATAGATGCTTCGGAGCTATGTTTAGTCATAGATGTTATCCTCCCGCCTAAATTCAAGATGCCAGACTTTGACAAGTATCGGGGAATGACTTGTCCTAAGAATCATCTCACAATGTATTGTCGAAAGATGGCATCTTACTCTTCTAATGACCAACTGTTGATCCACTGCTTCCAAGATAGTCTAGCAGGAGCTACTCTTACATGGTATGCTCACCTTGATCGGAACCGTATCCGTTGTTGGAAAGACCTGGCAGATGCTTTCCTTAGACAATACAAGTATAACATGGATATGGCACCCAACATGGTTCATTTACAAAATATGGTGAAGAGGGACAGTGAAACGTTCAAGGAGTATGCCCAACGATGGAGAGAAACAGTGGCGCAAGTGGATCCCCCATTGTTGGAAAAAGAAATAGTCGTAATGTTTATCGACACACTCCCATCACCTTTCTACGGCAAGATGATTGGTAGTGTTTCAGCCAACTTCTCCGACATTGTGACTATTGGGGAAAGAGTGGAGAGTGGAATATGAACGGGTAAGATCACTCAAGGCTCATATGGGGCAAACATGACGAGGAAGCCGACACCTAGGAGAAGGGACGGAGAAACTAATTCCATCTCTTCTAATCAAAAGACAGCTCCGCCGAGACCATTCACTCCTACCATGATTCAAGCTCCCAATCCTTATATGGCCGCAGCCACTTATGGCCCGACAGCTCATACTCCTCACTACCGCCCACCTATGGTAAGAGCTCCAATGCCACAACCCATGCCATACCATCACCCGCAGCAAGTAGCTCAACCACCCAACCATAATCAGAACCCAAGGAATCCCAACAATGAGCGCACCCCGGTGCAGTTCGATCCAATTCCCATAACATATTCTAAACTTTTTCCAATCCTCGTTCAGGAAGGTCTGTTGGTTTCATGCCCCATGAAGCCATTGCAACCTCCTTATCCAAGGGGATATGACCCAGACGCTCATTGTGATTACCACGCTGGGGCACCGGGGCATTCCACAGAAAATTGCATGGCTCTGAAATATAAAGTGAGAGATTTGATCAAAGCCGAATGGATCGATTTTAAAGAAGAAAGCCCTAACGTGGTCAAGAATCCCCTGCCTAATCATGGAAGCTCAGAAGTTAATGCCGTGGTGGTTGATAGTTTTGATAACAATGTTGATTTGGTGACCGCTTGCCTGCCAGGCCGAGAGCTCAGTAACTGGGAAGCTGTCGAACTCCCTACGATTTTAAATGATTCACCAAAGTAATTTGTCATTGCCTTAAAAGTCTTGTTTATCCCTCTGCTATGCCTAAGGCTTTGGGACTTTCCATGTAATAAAGGCGAAAAAACTTGTTTTACCAATCAATCAATAAATGCATATCGAAATTCTAAAAAAAAATTTTCATCCCTTTATCCTTGCATTGATTCATTTTCTTTACTTGCTTGTTCCTCTTTTTCTTTCCTTTTTATTTTTTGCCATAACGCACTAAATTGCAGACCCAAAAATGATCCTCTTGAGACTAATGAAATCACAATCCTATTTTACGACCTCAACTACCTGGTCGATTGTGCTGACAAAGAAGGTAGGAAAGCTTGTGAGTCACCACACAAGTTAACCAGATTGTTAGAACAAGAGGTTAAGGAATACCCCTGAGTCAAGAATGACTGAAGGAATCACGGGGCAATATATCAGAAGACATTAGTAATATTGTTTCAGGGCGTGGAAATAATCTATGTGAATGATAACATTGCCAAGTCCCAAATTGGACAAGTGGTAGGCCAGTCAACTAAGAAAACCACAACAGTTACCAGCATAAATAGGGGAAAATTGCTAATGCCTTAAATGCAGATACAGTCAAGGGAGACTTGGCCAAAAATTCAAAAAAAAAATGAAAAATGAAAAAATGAAAAGTAGAAGTCAAGCTTGAAGTCTAATGCACATACCAAGCAGGGAAAGCTGGTTACGTCCAGATCCGCGAGCAAGCTGTCATTTTCTGTATAAGGGGAACAAATGTCGTCAGGCCAAGAACTCGTATTCTTGTCATCATCAACACCTCAACCCTAAGAAGTGCGCCATTCCTCATACCTATGTAGCCAAGGAAATAGTCTGTCAGATTGAGTCGTTGCGTCATTAAGGGGATTAAAAAAAAACAAAGAAAAAAAACACAAAAGCAAAAAAAAAAGGGCAAACAAAAGAAATGGAAAATGAAAAAAAATAAAAAAAAAGAAAAAACAAAAGGCCAGAATGATGATTCAAGAGTTATTCCCTCTCATTGGTGCCAAAAGACTCACCAATATTTCCTTGGGTACATGGCATAGGAGTGGAGTCTCCTATTTGAAGTGACATCAGTTTCCCAAAGGATCAAACTAAATTTGGAAAAGAATAGGCAGACTCAACTGGAGTGTGATCAGTTTCAACTTTTTACTGTAAAGGATGCAGCCCAAAAATGAACAAGAACACATTATAAAGAAAGAAAAGAGCTCGCTAGGCTGAAAACCTGAAAGGGCAGCCTAGGCAAAAGTTAGAGCAACCCGGTGAGTTGAAAACCTGAAAAGGCAGCTTAGGTAAAAATTAGGGTCAAGATTTCGGCAGAGTAACTAAGGTTTCCAATACAAAACATGCAAACTGAGGCATGTGGACCATGGTTAAACTACCCTCTCAAAGGCAGAGTTGAACGATGTACTTGAGGTCGTGACGTGAGATTAAGGTTCTCACTAGTCTCAGGAACTCACTAGAGGATCCTCGAACCTTCCCTGTTTCTCCTGGCCTTGACCTGTCCTATGTAACTTCATTCCATCCCATCTATTTTCCCCATTGTCCATTCTCTGTATTCTGTTTGTCATACATGAATAAAATTTATCCTTTTTCGATACGTGTTATGAATTGTATTAATCTGATAAAACATTGTGTTTTTATATAAAATAAAATAAAAGAATGGTGAACATTTAAAGTCATAAGGGACAAGACGCTCCCACTACTTGACCTCGACAATCATCACAAAGACTCAGCCAGGCATGCACTTCAAAGCTATGATCGCCTCTTGCATTCTCCTCTGTCCATGAGTTGTCCTAAGGGTCGCGGTTTCACAGGACCTACCCAGTTTTTGAACTTATCTTTGCACTACTTACCATTTTTCATGCAGGTTATCTCACAGACAGTCATGCCAGGCATTAACACCTCAATCAAGTCCTTCAAGTCCCCTCCTCGAATCGCCTTAGAACTCCTTCCCTAAATCGCCAAAGTTGGCACCTTTTAGTGTTTTCTTCTTCCATCGCCTAAGCAGACATCTTTAAAATCTCTCGCTCAACTCCAAAGTCAGCATCTCTCAAATTCTCATCCCCCTAGTGGAACCTTCCTCGCCAAAGTTGGCACTTCTCGGAACTCCATCCTTAGGTCGCCAAAGTTGGCACTTCTCAAAGTCTCCTCTTCAATCTCCAAAGCAAACACCGTTCTAAGCCTCTTTCGCCAAAGTTGGCAATCTTCAAAGTCTCCCACTCAACTCCAAAATCAGCACCTCTCAAATTCTCATCCCCAGTGAAATCAATCGCCAAAGCTGGCACTTATCAAGATCTCTTCCCCAATGAATCCCAAACTTTCCATTCTCAATCAAGAGGCAGTACCCGAATCACTAAATTCTTCCCCAGTAGAACTACACTTCCCAGACAAATTAAATTGGGGCATCACCCTAGATTCCCCCAAAGCCCTTTAGATCATGTCAAACTGGGGCATCTCCCCCAGGATGTTATTTTTTGTCAACCCAAGAGCAATACCCCACGCTCCCGGGAAGTTTAAGCCGGGACATCACTCGGGTCTCTCTCTGTCAAAAGGGAACGTACCCCAAGCTTCTTCAACCGCCCTAACTAGGGCATCACCCCATATCCTTCTCCCAGCCTTGAGGTGGTACCCCTAAATCTTCTAATCTTTCCAAAATTGAGGTATCACCCCAAATCTTTCCTCCGTTCGAGGGGCAGTATCCCTAGCTCTTTCAGCTAGATTTTCCCCCATTTCTTTTCCTACCAATCAAGGAGCAGTTCCCTGAATCATCCAAGACAGCTTGAACTGGATCATCCCCAGATTTCTTTCCTTTAGTAAGCCCACCATACATCCCCAGTGGACCCCAGATTTTTCCTTCCAGTCAAGAAGCAGTTCCCTGAGATCCTTTCAATCTTCCTAACTGGGGCATCTCCCCCAGATTTCTTCTATTTTAGTCAAGGGGCAATTCCCCAAGATTCCTTCAAATCATCTCCAACTGGGGCACCCCAGGTTCACCCTCTTTCAGTCAAAGAGTAATTCCCCAAGAACCTTCAGTCATGTCAAACTGGGGCATCACCCCGAGCCTTTAGGTCCAGTGAGTTAATTTGGACGAGACGTCCTGTTAGCTCCCCCCAACCTTTACATTTCTTGCCAACAGTGAGTTAATTTGGACGAGACGTCCTGTTAGCTCCCCCAATCTCTGTATTTTCTGTCGACCGAGGGTCAACCCCACCCTTTACCTTCTTGTCGCTGATCAAGGCATCCTTTATTTTCCAGCCGCCTATCAAGGCATCCTTTATTTTCCAGCCGCCTATCAAGGCATCCTTTATTTTCCAGCCGCCTATCAAGGCATCCTTTTCCAGCCGCCTATCAAGGCATCCTTTATTTTCCAGCCGCCTATCAAGGCATCCTTTATTTTCCATCCGCCTATTAAGGCATCCTTTATTTTCCAGCCGCCTATCAAGGCATCCTTTATTTTCCAGCCGCCTATCAAGGCATCCTTTATTTTCCAGCCGCCTATCAAGGCATCCTTTTCCAGCCGCCTATCAAGGCATCCTTTATTTTCCAGCCGCCTATCAAGGCATCCTTTTCCAGCCGCCTATCAAGGCATCCTTTACTTTCCAGCCGCCTATCAAGGCATCCTTTACTTTCCAGCCGCCTATCAAGGCATCCTTTATTTTCTAGTCGCCTATCAAGGCGTCCTTTACTTTCCGTTCACCTATGCAGGCACCCTTTAGCTTCTAGTCTACCAGGGGTCAATCCCGATCTTCCCACTGAAAGAATTTTTCCCGGTCAATCCAGAGTTCAAAAAAAAAACAAAAACAAAAACAAAAAAAAACAAAAAAAAACAAAGAAAAAAGAGAGGAGAAAAGAAGAGAAACAGAAGTAGAGAATGCTCGTTTTTTTTAAGAAAAAGGTCACACTAACTCGCGATTGCCCACACCATCAGTTGCCATACCGATCAAGAGGTCCCACTTGGCCCCCTACATCGGTGTTCATATCTTTACTTCCTTTTCACTTCAAAAACACAGAAGCTTCGTGTCTCTTTTGTGAAAAAGAAGTAAAGAGGGGCATCTGTGAACACCTCTTTTTGTCCGGCCAATTGGTACAGTTCCATCCTTTGAGCACTCTTTTATGCGCATGGTTCATTTGAAAATTCATAACTCCTTCATACGATCTTTGATTTGCGCAAACCCGGTCTCTAAATTTTCGTAACAAAATTGTCTACGACTTTTGTGAAGACCTTGAAGGCTGAATCCTTACCAATTGGTACAGTTTTAATAATCTTCCTGGACTTGCTCCAGTTTCATGACTGCTCTGCACATCTTTAAGAAAAAATTCATATCTCCCTCATATGATACTGAAATGACCCCATTCTTTTTTCTATGGCTCCATATCAAAGAGATCTACAAACTTCATGAAGGCCACAAAAGCTAATTCTCCACCCATTTTGCCCAGTGAATTTATTTTACTTGCAAATGTATTTCTATCACACTCTGGAGCAGTTTTCATAGATGGGCCATATCTCCCTCGTTTCTTGATGAAAATTTTTGTGCCATATATCCAATTAAAGCCAAGAGAAAGATCTACAAACTTCATGAAGGGCACAAAAGCTAATTCTCTACCCATTTTTCCCAGGGAATTTATTTTACATGCAAAGGTATTTTCGTCACAGTCTGGAGCAGTTTTCGTAGATGAGTCATATCGCCCTCGTTTCTTGATGAAAATTTTTGTGCCATATATCAAATTAAAGCTAAGAGAAAGATCTACAACTTTCATGTTGGACTCTTTTTCAAATTTGGCACGCATCAGCCCTCAAATGCACGAGCAAGTTTGTGATGGTGGGCAAGGCACTAAAGATCATAATGGAGCACTAAGGATCATAATGGAGCACTAAAGCATCATAATGGGGCACTAAAGATCATAATGGAGCACTTAAGTTGATAATGGAGCACCATGGACTTGTTAATTGGAGAGTGCACCTTCCATTACAAATTTTTTATGGCAATGGCTGCTTTTGCATTCCTATAAATAGGCACCATGAGCATTCATTCAAGGGGGGATTCTTCATTGAAGGCAATCAAGTCTTGGGAAGCCATTCGTTTCTCCTCTTCTTCTTCTCTGTTGCATTTCTTCTTCCAGCAAGTTTTTTTTCATTTCCGGCAAGTTTCTTTTCATTTCCAAGTTTTTCCATTTCCGGGTTAGTTTCTTTTCCAGATTATTATGTTCTTTTCTTTTCTTTACTTTTCTTTGTAGTTGTTATTATGTAGTTTCATTTCTTCTTCCAGCAAGTTTCTTTTCATTCCCAAGTTTTTTTTATTATTTCCAGGTTATTTTTAATAAAGTATGCTATTATTAATAAAATAATAAAATAATAAAAAAATAAAATAATAAAAAAAATAATAAGTAATAAGTTTTGCATATGTTTTATTTTCTAGCCTAAAAATTTCCATTTTTTAACCGTGTCGAACGGGAACACTTCCGTCTACACTATCTCCTTAGGATCCGTACACGTGCGAAGAACTTCGTC
This sequence comes from Clitoria ternatea, assembly GCA_037962975.1. Classification (NCBI taxonomy): domain Eukaryota; kingdom Viridiplantae; phylum Streptophyta; class Magnoliopsida; order Fabales; family Fabaceae; genus Clitoria; species Clitoria ternatea. The sequence continues at coordinate 35,346,184 of CM075670.1, forward strand.
TTGTATGAGTTCCCCATCTCAATGACTTCCATCATCATGTTCCGAGTCAAAATTTTTCCTCAGAACTACGTAACCCTGATTTCTTGATAATTCAAGAATACGTAGGAGCAGGACTTTAACTCCTATCGGGCCCATCTTTCTTATTTCCTTTTACTAATTTATTTCCTTGCTTTTTGCGTTTCTTTCGTGATGTTACTTTTTGTCGTTTACGTGAAAATCAATTTAGACGTGACGTCTTGTTGATTTCCCCCTAGTTTTTGTTCAAACCTTGCTACAATTCATAGGGAAGGGATACTTAGGACAAGACGTCCCGCTTATCTCTTTCCTATCCCTATCCTTTTTACCCAAGGATGTTTAATTTAGACGTGACGTCTTATTGGCATTCTCTCACCCTCTCTGTCTCATATCGAAGTCGAGCTTAATTCGGACGAAACGTCCCATTGACCTTGCTTCAACATTCTATGTCTGTACAGTTCTCTACTCCATTCTATCATTTTCAAAATAAAAGTAAAAGGGAAGAAACCATGTTTTATTTAAGACTATTTATATTGTGCTTTCAATCTTGGTACTGTCTTTGACAGGCGATGTAGGGTGCTAATACCTTCCCTACTCGTAATCGACTCCCGAACTTGAATCTCAACTTTTAACCAGTGCTTTACTGAATTCAATTTTTTCCCAATGTTTTTCCTATGAATAAAAACGTTAGTGGCGACTCCCTGTTTCATTCCACCCCTTCTTTCTTTCTCGCCGCACCGTCGCGATCCAGGTTGCGACAGCTAGCAAAGGGCTTTCCGTTGATACCTTAGGGGCCGCGAGACGCATCCCGGTTCAAAAGTTACGACCGTTTGAAGCTGGCAACGGCGTGCGGGAGGTATCATAAAACAAATGATTGCGCACATTGTGGCAGGTGTGATCATACCAGCACTAATGCACCGAATCCCATCAGAACTCCGCAGTTAAGCGCGCTTGGGCGAGAGTAGTACTGGGATGGGTGACCTCCTGGGAAGTCCTCGTGTTGCACCTCTTTTTTGCTACTTTCTCGGGTCCGTACCACCGTTGTTTTTGTTCTTTCAATTTTATTTGTCCCTCACCCGATTTTGTGGCCTCGACGACGACTGGCTAGCAAAAGGCTTTCCGTTGATACCTTACGGGCCGCGAGACGCATCCCGGTTCAAAAGTTACGACCGTTTGAAGCTGGCGACGGCGTGGGGGAGGTATCATAAAACCAATGATCGCGCACATTGTGGCAGGTGCGATCATACCACCACTAATGCACCGGATCCCATGAGAACTCTGCAGTTAAGCGTGCTTTGGCGAGAGTAGTACTGGGATGGGTGACCTCCTGGGAAGTCCTCGTGTTGCACCTCTTTTTTGCTACTTTCCCGGGTCCGCACCACCTCTGTTTTTGTTCTTTCAATTTTATTTGTCCCTCACCTGATTCTGTGGCCTCGACGTCGACGGGCTCGTAAAGGGCTTTCCGTTGATACCTTACGGGCCTAGAGACGCATCTCGGTTCAAAAGTTACGGCCGTTTGAAGCTGGCGACGGCGTGGGGGAGGTATCATAAAACAAATGATCGCGCACATTGTGGCAGGTGCGATCATACCAGCACTAATGCACTGGATCCCATTAGAACTCCGCAGTTAAGCGTGCTTGGGCGAGAGTAGTACTGGGATGGGTGACCTCCTGGGAAGTCCTCGTGTTGCACCTCTTTTTTGCTACTTTCCCGGATCCGCACCACCGCTGTTTTTGTTCTTTCAATTTTATTTGTCCCTCACCCGATTTTGTGGCCTCGACGTCGACGGGCTCGCAAAGGGCTTTCCGTTGATACCTTACGGGCCGCGAGACGCATCCCGGTTCAAAAGTTACGGCCGTTTGAAGCTGGCGACGGCGTAGGGGAGGTATCATAAAACAAATGATCGCGCACATTGTGGCAGGTGCGATCATACCAGCACTAATGCACCGGATCCCATCAGAACTCCACAGTTAACCGTGCTTGGGCGAGACTAGTACTGGGATGGGTGACCTCCTGGGAAGTCCTCATGTTGCACCTCTTTTTTGCTACTTTCCCGGGTCCGCACCACCTCTGTTTTTGTTCTTTCAATTTTATTTGTCCCTCACCTGATTCTGTGGCCTCGACGTCGACGGGCTCGCAAAGGGCTTTCCGTTGATACCTTACGAGCCGCGAGACGCATCCCGGTTCAAAAGTTACGGCTGTTTGAAGCTGGCGACGGCGTGGGGGAGGTATCATAAAACAAATGATCGCGCACATTGTGGCAGGTGCGATCATACCAGCATTAATGCACCGGATCCCATCAGAACGCCGCAGTTAAGCATGCTTGGGCGAGAGTAGTACTGGGATGGGTGACCTCCTGGGAAGTCCTCGTGTTGCACCTCTTTTTTCTACTTTCCCGGGTCCGCACCACCTCTGTTTTTGTTCTTTCAATTTTATTTGTCCCTCACCTGATTCTATGGCCTCGACGTCGACGGGCTCGCAAAGGGCTTTCCGTTGATACCTTACGGGCCTAGAGACGCATCCCGGTTCAAAAGTTACGGCCGTTTAAAGCTGGCGACGGCGTGGGGGAGGTATCATATAACAAATGATCACGCATATTGTGGCAGGTGCGATCATACCAGCATTAATGCGGATCCCATCAGAACTCCGCAGTTAAGCGTGCTTGGGCGAGAGTAGTACTGGGATGGGTGACCTCCTGGGAAGTCCTCGTGTTGCACCTCTTTTTTGCTACTTTCTCGGGTCCGCACCACCGCTGTTTTTGTTCTTTCAATTTTATTTGTCCCTCACCCGATTCTATGGCCTCAACTTCGACGGGCTCTTATAGGGCTTTCCGTTGATACCTTACGGGCCGCGAGACGCATCCCGGTTCAAAAGTTACGGCCGTTTGAAGCTGGCGACGGCGTAGGGGAGGTATCATAAAACAAATGATCGCGCACATTGTGGCAGGTGCGATCATACCAGCACTAATGCACCGGATCCCATCAGAACTCCGTAGTTAAGCGGGCTTGGGCAAGAGTAGTACTGGGATGGGTGACCTCCTGGGAAGTCCTCGTGTTGCACCTCTTTTTTGCTACTTTCCCGGGTCTGCACCACCTCTGTTTTTGTTCTTTCAATTTTATTTGTCCTTCACCCGATTCTGTGGCCTCGACGATGACTGGCTAGCAAAGGGCTTTCCGTTGATACCTTAGGGGCCGCGAGACGCATCCTGGTTCAAAAGTTACGACCGTTTAAAGCTGGCGACGGCGTGGGGGAGGTATCATAAAACAAATGATCGCGCACATTGTGGCAGGTGCGATCATACCAGCACTAATGCACTGGATCCCATCAGAACTCCGCAGTTAAGCGTGCTTGGGCGAGAGTAGTACTGGGATGGGTGACCTCCTGGGAAGTCCTCGTGTTGCACCTCTTTTTTGCTACTTTCCCGGGTCCGCACCACCTCTGCTTTTGTTCTTTCAATTTTATTTGTCCCTCACCTGATTCTGTGCCCTCGACGTCGACGGGCTCGCAAAGGGCTTTCCGTTGATACCTTACGGGCCGCGAGACGCATCCCGGTTCAAAAGTTACGGCTGTTTGAAGCTGGCGACGGCGTGGGGGAGGTATCATAAAACAAATGATCGCGCACATTGTGGCAGGTGCGATCATACCAGCACTAATGCACCGGATCCCATCAGAACTCCGCAGTTAAGCATGCTTGGGCGAGAGTAGTACTGGGATGGGTGACCTCCTGGGAAGTCCTCGTGTTGCACCTCTTTTTTGCTACTTTTCCGGGTCCGCACCACCTCTGTTTTTGTTCTTTCAATTTTATTTGTCCTTCACCCGATTCTATGGCCTCGACGACGACTGGCTAGCAAAGGGCTTTCCGTTGATACCTTAGGGGCCGCGAGACGCATCCCGGTTCAAAAGTTACGACCGTTTGAAGCTGGCGACGGCGTGGGGGAGGTATCATAAAACAAATGATCGCGCACATTGTGGCAGGTGCGATCATACCAGCACTAATGCACCGAATCCCATCAGAACTCCGCAGTTAAGCGCGCTTGGGGGAGAGTAGTACTGGGATGGGTGACCTCCTGGGAAGTCCTCGTGTTGCACCTCTTTCTTGCTACTTTCCCAGGTCTGCACCACCGCTGTTTTTGTTCTTTCAATTTTATTTGTCCCTCACCCGATTCTGTGGCCTCAACTTCGACGGGCTCTTATAGGGCTTTCCGTTGATACCTTACGGGCCGCGAGACGCATCCCGGTTCAAAAGTTACGGCCGTTTGAAGCTGGCGACGGCGTGGGGGAGGTATCATAAAACAAATGATCGCGCACATTGTGGCAGGTGCGATCATACAAGCACTAATGCACCGGATCCCATCAGAACTCCGTAGTTAAGCGGGCTTGGGCAAGAGTAGTACTGGGATGGGTGACCTCCTGGGAAGTCCTCGTGTTGCACCTCTTTTTTGCTACTTTCCCGGGTCTGCACCACCTCTATTTTTGTTCTTTCAATTTTATTTATCCTTCACCCGATTCTGTGGCCTCGACGACGACTGGTAGCAAAGGGCTTTCCGTTGATACCTTAGGGGCCGCGAGACGCATCCTGGTTCAAAAGTTACGACCGTTTGAAGCTGGCGACGGCGTGGGGGAGGTATCATAAAACAAATGATCGCACACATTGTGGCAGGTGCGATCATACCAGCACTAATGCACCGAATCCCATCAGAACTCCGCAGTTAAGCGCGCTTGGGCGAGAGTAGTACTGGGATGGGTGACCTCCTGGGAAGTCCTCGTGTTGCACCTCTTTTTTGCTACTTTCCCGGGTCCGCACCACCGTTGTTTTTGTTCTTTCAATTTTATTTGTCCCTCACCCGATTCTGTGGCCTCAACTTTGACGGGCTCTTATAGGGCTTTCCGTTGATACCTTACGGGCCGCGAGACGTATCCTGGTTCAAAAGTTACGGCCGTTTGAAGCTGGCGACGGCGTGGGGGAGGTATCATAAAACAAATGATCACGCACATTGTGGCAGGTGTGATCATACCAGCACTAATGCACCGGATCCCATCAGAACTCCGCAGTTAAGCGGGCTTGGGCGAGAGTAGTACTGGGATGGGTGACCTGCTGGGAAGTCCTCGTGTTGCACCTCTTTTTTGCTACTTTCCCGGGTCCGCACCACCTCTGTTTTTGTTCTTTCAATTTTATTTGTCCTTCACCCGATTCTGTGGCCTCGACGACGACGGGCTAGCAAAGGGCTTTCCGTTGATACCTTACGGGCCGTGAGACGCATCCCGGTTCAAAAGTTACGACCGTTTGAAGCTGGCGACGGCGTGGGGGAGGTATCATAAAACCAATGATCGCGCACATTGTGGCAGGTGCGATCATACCACCACTAATGCACCGGATCCCATCAGAACTCTGTAGTTAAGCGTGCTATGGCGAGAGTAGTACTGGGATGGGTGACCTCCTGGGAAGTCCTCGTGTTGCACCTCTTTTTTGCTACTTTCCCGGGTCCGCACCACCTCTGTTTTTGTTCTTTCAATTTTATTTGTCCCTCACCTAATTCTGTGGCCTCGACGTCGACGGGCTCGTAAAGCGCTTTCCGTTGATACCTTACGGGCCTAGAGACGCATCTCGGTTCAAAAGTTACGGCCGTTTGAAGCTGGCGACGGCGTGGGGGAGGTATCATAAAACAAATGATCGCGCACATTGTGGCAGGTGCGATCGTACCAGCACTAATGCACCGGATCCCATTAGAACTCCGCAGTTAAGCGTGCTTGGGCGAGAGTAGTACTAGGATGGGTGACCTCCTGGGAAGTCCTCGTGTTGCACCTCTTTTTTGCTACTTTCCCGGATCCGCACCACCGCTGTTTTTGTTCTTTCAATTTTATTTTTCCCTCACCCGATTTTGTGGCCTCGACGTCGACGGGCTCGCAAAGGGCTTTCCGTTGATACCTTACGGGCCGCGAGACGCATCCCGGTTCAAAAGTTACGGCCGTTTGAAGCTGGCGACGGCGTAGGGGAGGTATCATAAAACAAATGATCGCGCACATTGTGGCAGGTGCGATCATACCAGCACTAATGCACCGGATCCCATCAGAACTCCACAGTTAAGCGTGCTTGGGCGAGAGTAGTACTGGGATGGGTGACCTCCTGGGAAGTCCTCGTGTTGCACCTCTTTTTTGCTACTTTCCCGGGTCCGCACCACCTCTGTTTTTGTTCTTTCAATTTTATTTGTCCCTCACCTGATTCTGTGGCCTCGACGTCGACGGGCTCGCAAAGGGCTTTCCGTTGATACCTTACGGGCCGCGAGACGCATCCCGGTTCAAAAGTTACGGCTGTTTGAAGCTGGCGACGGCGTGGGGGAGGTATCATAAAACAAATGATCGCGCACATTGTGGCAGGTGCGATCATACCAGCACTAATGCACCGGATCCCATCAGAACGCCGCAGTTAAGCATGCTTGGGGGAGAGTAGTACTGGGATGGGTGACCTCCTGGGAAGTCCTCGTGTTGCACCTCTTTTTTGCTACTTTCCCGGGTCCGCACCACCTCTGTTTTTGTTCTTTCAATTTTATTTGTCCCTCACCTGATTCTATGGCCTCGACGTCGACGGGCTCGCAAAGGGCTTTCCGTTGATACCTTACGGGCCTAGAGACGCATCCCGGTTCAAAAGTTACGGCCGTTTGAAGCTGGCGACGGCGTGGGGGAGGTATCATAAAACAAATGATCGCGCACATTGTGGCAGGTGCGATCATACCAGCATTAATGCGGATCCCATCAGAACTCCGCAGTTAAGCGTGCTTGGGCGAGAGTAGTACTGGGATGGGTGACCTCCTGGGAAGTCCTCGTGTTGCACCTCTTTTTTGCTACTTTCCCGGGTACACACCACCTCTGTTTTTGTTCTTTCAATTTTATTTGTCCTTCACCCGATTCTGTGGCCTCGACGACGACTGGCTAGCAAAGGGCTTTCTGTTGATACCTTAGGGGCCGCGAGACGCATCCCGGTTCAAAAGTTACGACCGTTTGAAGCTGGCGACGGCGTGGGGGAGGTATCATAAAACAAATGATCGCGCACATTGTGGCAGGTGCGATCATACCAGCACTAATGCACCGAATCCCATCAGAACTCCGCAGTTAAGCGCGCTTGGGCGAGAGTAGTACTGGGATGGGTGACCTCCTGGGAAGTCCTCGTGTTGCACCTCTTTTTTGCTACTTTCCCGGGTCCGTACCACCGCTGTTTTTGTTCTTTCAATTTTATTTGTCCCTCACCCGATTCTGTGGCCTCAACTTCGACAGGCTCTTATAGGGCTTTCCGTTGATACCTTACGGGCCGCGAGACGCATCCCGGTTCAAAAGTTACGGCCGTTTGAAGCTGGCGACGGCGTGGGGGAGGTATCATAAAACAAATGATCGCGCACATTGTGGCAGGTGCGATCATACCAGCACTAATGCACCGGATCCCATCAGAACTCCGTAGTTAAGCGGGCTTGGGCAAGAGTAGTACTGGGATGGGTGACCTCCTGGGAAGTCCTCGTGTTGCACCTCTTTTTTGCTACTTTCCCGGGTCTGCACCACCTCTGTTTTTGTTCTTTCAATTTTATTTATCCTTCACCCGATTCTGTGGCCTCGACGACGACTGGTAGCAAAGGGCTTTCCGTTGATACCTTAGGGGCCGCGAGACGCATCCTGGTTCAAAAGTTACGACCGTTTGAAGCTGGCGACGGCGTGGGGGAGGTATCATAAAACAAATGATCGCACACATTGTGGCAGGTGCGATCATACCAGCACTAATGCACCGAATCCTTTCAGAACTCCGCAGTTAAGCGCGCTTGGGCGAGAGTAGTACTGGGATGGGTGACCTCCTGGGAAGTCCTCGTGTTGCACCTCTTTTTTGCTACTTTCCCGGGTCCGCACCACCGTTGTTTTTGTTCTTTCAATTTTATTTGTCCCTCACCCGATTTTGTGGCCTCAACTTTGACGGGCTCTTATAGGGCTTTCCGTTGATACCTTACGGGCCGCGAGACGCATCCTGGTTCAAAAGTTACGGCCGTTTGAAGCTGGCGACGGCGTGGGGGAGGTATCATAAAACAAATGATCGCACACATTGTGGCAGGTGTGATCATACCAGCACTAATGCACCGGATCCCATCAGAACTCCGCAGTTAAGCGGGCTTGGGCGAGAGTAGTACTGGGATGGGTGACCTGCTGGGAAGTCCTCGTGTTGCACCTCTTTTTTGCTACTTTCCGGGTCCGCACCACCTCTGTTTTTGTTCTTTCAATTTTATTTGTCCTTCACCCGATTCTGTGGCCTCGACGACGACGGGCTAGCAAAGGGCTTTCCGTTGATACCTTACGGGCCGCGAGACGCATCCCGGTTCAAAAGTTACGACCGTTTGAAGCTGGCGACGGCGTGGGGGAGGTATCATAAAACCAATGATCGCGCACATTGTGGCAGGTGCGATCATACCACCACTAATGCACCGGATCCCATCAGAACTCTGCAGTGAAGCGTGCTTTGGCGAGAGTAGTACTGGGATGGGTGACCTCCTGGGAAGTCCTCGTGTTGCACCTCTTTTTTGCTACTTTCCCGGGTCCGCACCACCTCTGTTTTTGTTCTTTCAATTTTATTTGTCCCTCACCTGATTCTGTGCCCTCGACGTCGACGGGCTCGCAAAGGGCTTTCCGTTGATACCTTACGGGCCGCGAGACGCATCCCGGTTCAAAAGTTACGGCTGTTTGAAGCTGGCGACGGCGTGGGGGAGGTATCATAAAACAAATGATCGCGCACATTGTGGCAGGTGCGATCATACCAGCACTAATGCACCGGATCCCATCAGAACTCCGCAGTTAAGCATGCTTGGGCGAGAGTAGTACTGGGATGGGTGACCTCCTGGGAAGTCCTCGTGTTGCACCTCTTTTTTGCTACTTTCCCGGGTACGCACCACCTCTGTTTTTGTTCTTTCAATTTTATTTGTCCTTCACCCGATTCTGTGGCCTCGACGACGACTGGCTAGCAAAGGGCTTTCCGTTGATACCTTACGGGCCGCGAGACGCATCCCGGTTCAAAAGTTACGACCGTTTGAAGCTGGCGACGGCGTGGGGGAGGTATCATAAAACAAATGATCGCGCACATTGTGGCAGGTGCGATCATACCAGCACTAATGCACCGAATCCCATCAGAACTCCGCAGTTAAGCGCGCTTGGGGGAGAGTAGTACTGGGATGGGTGACCTCCTGGGAAGTCCTCGTGTTGCACCTCTTTTTTGCTACTTTCCCGGGTCCGCACCACCGCTGTTTTTGTTCTTTCAATTTTATTTGTCCCTCACCCGATTCTGTGGCCTCAACTTCGACGGGCTCTTATAGGGCTTTCCGTTGATACCTTACGGGCCGCGAGACGCATCCCGGTTCAAAAGTTACGGCCGTTTGAAGCTGGCGACGGTGTGGGGGAGGTATCATAAAACAAATGATCGCGCACATTGTGGCAGGTGCGATCATACCAGCACTAATGCACCGGATCCCATCAGAACTCCGTAGTTAAGCGGGCTTGGGCAAGAGTAGTACTGGGATGGGTGACCTCCTGGGAAGTCCTCGTGTTGCACCTCTTTTTTGCTACTTTCCCGGGTCTGCACCACCTCTGTTTTTGTTCTTTCAATTTTATTTATCCTTCACCCGATTCTGTGGCCTCGACGACGACTGGTAGCAAAGGGCTTTCCGTTGATACCTTAGGGGCCGCGAGACGCATCCTGGTTCAAAAGTTACGACCGTTTGAAGCTGGCGACGGCGTGGGGGAGGTATCATAAAACAAATGATCACACACATTGTGGCAGGTGCGATCATACCAGCACTAATGCACCGAATCCCATCAGAACTCCGCAGTTAAGCGCGCTTGGGCGAGAGTAGTACTGGGATGGGTGACCTCCTGGGAAGTCCTCGTGTTGCACCTCTTTTTTTCTACTTTCCCGGGTCCGCACCACCGTTGTTTTTGTTCTTTCAATTTTATTTGTCCCTCACCCGATTCTGTGGCCTCAACTTTGACGGGCTCTTATAGGGCTTTCCGTTGATACCTTACGGGCCGCGAGACGCATCCTGGTTCAAAAGTTACGGCCGTTTGAAGCTGGCGACGGCGTGGGGGAGGTATCATAAAACAAATGATCGCGCACATTGTGGCAGGTGTGATCATACCAGTACTAATGCACCGGATCCCATCAGAACTCCGCAGTTAAGCGGGCTTGGGCGAGAGTAGTACTGGGATGGGTGACCTGCTGGGAAGTCCTCGTGTTGCACCTCTTTTTTGCTACTTTCTCGGGTCCGCACCACCTCTGTTTTTGTTCTTTCAATTTTATTTGTCCTTCACCCGATTCTGTGGCCTCGACGACGACGGGCTAGCTAAGGGCTTTCCGTTGATACCTTACGGGCCGCGAGACGCATCCCGGTTCAAAAGTTACGACCGTTTGAAGCTGGCGACGGCGTGGGGGAGGTATCATAAAACCAATGATCGCGCACATTAAGGCAGGTGCGATCATACCACCACTAATGCACCGGATCCCATCAGAACTTTGCAGTTAAGCGTGCTTTGGCGAGAGTAGTACTGGGATGGGTGACCTCCTGGGAAGTCCTCGTGTTGCACCTCTTTTTTGCTACTTTCCCGGGTCCGCACCACCTCTGTTTTTGTTCTTTCAATTTTATTTGTCCCTCACCTGATTCTGTGCCCTCGACGTCGACGGGCTCGCAAAGGGCTTTCCGTTGATACCTTACGGGCCGCGAGACGCATCCCGGTTCAAAAGTTACGGCTGTTTGAAGCTGGCGACGGCGTGGGGGAGGTATCATAAAACAAATGATCGCGCACATTGTGGCAGGTGCGATCATACCAGCACTAATGCACCGGATCCCATCAGAACTCCGCAGTTAAGCATGCTTGGGCGAGAGTAGTACTGGGATGGGTGACCTCCTGGGAAGTCCTCGTGTTGCACCTCTTTTTTGCTACTTTCCCGGGTACGCACCACCTCTGTTTTTGTTCTTTCAATTTTATTTGTCCTTCACCCGATTCTGTGGCCTCGACGACGACTGGCTAGCAAAGGGCTTTCCGTTGATACCTTACGGGCCGCGAGACGCATCCCGGTTCAAAAGTTACGACCGTTTGAAGCTGGCGACGGTGTGGGGGAGGTATCATAAAACAAATGATCGCGCACATTGTGGCAGGTGCGATCATACCAGCACTAATGCACCGAATCCCATCAGAACTCCGCAGTTAAGCGCGCTTGGGCGAGAGTAGTACTGGGATGGGTGACCTCCTGGGAAGTCCTCGTGTTGCACCTCTTTTTTGCTACTTTCCCGGGTCCGCACCACCGCTGTTTTTGTTCTTTCAATTTTATTTGTCCCTCACCCGATTCTGTGGCCTCAACTTCGACGGGCTCTTATAGGGCTTTCCGTTGATACCTTACGGGCCGTGAGACGCATCCCGGTTCAAAAGTTACGGCCGTTTGAAGCTGGCGACGGCGTGGGGGAGGTATCATAAAACAAATGATCGCGCACATTGTGGCAGGTGCGATCATACCAGCACTAATGCACCGGATCCCATCAGAACTCCGTAGTTAAGCGGGCTTGGGCAAGAGTAGTACTGGGATGGGTGACCTCCTGGGAAGTCCTCGTGTTGCACCTCTTTTTTGCTACTTTCCCGGGTCTGCACCACCTCTGTTTTTGTTCTTTCAATTTTATTTATCCTTCACCCGATTCTGTGGCCTCGACGACGACTGGTAGCAAAGGGCTTTCCGTTGATACCTTAGGGGCCGCGAGACGCATCCTGGTTCAAAAGTTACGACCGTTTGAAGCTGGCGACGGCGTGGGGGAGGTATCATAAAACAAATGATCGCACACATTGTGGCAGGTGCGATCATACCAGCACTAATGCACCGAATCCCATCAGAACTCCGCAGTTAAGCGCGCTTGGGCGAGAGTAGTACTGGGATGGGTGACCTCCTGGGAAGTCCTCGTGTTGCACCTCTTTTTTTCTACTTTCCCGGGTCCGCACCACCGTTGTTTTTGTTCTTTCAATTTTATTTGTCCCTCACCCGATTCTGTGGCCTCAACTTTGACGGGCTCTTATAGGGCTTTCCGTTGATACCTTACGGGCCGCGAGACGCATCCTGGTTCAAAAGTTACGGCCGTTTGAAGCTGGCGACGGCGTGGGGGAGGTATCATAAAACAAATGATCGCGCACATTGTGGCAGGTGTGATCATACCAGCACTAATGCACCGGATCCCATCAGAACTCCGCAGTTAAGCGGGCTTGGGCGAGAGTAGTACTGGGATGGGTGACCTGCTGGGAAGTCCTCGTGTTGTACCTCTTTTTTGCTACTTTCCCGGGTCCGCACCACCTCTGTTTTTGTTCTTTCAATTTTATTTGTCCTTCACCCGATTCTGTGGCCTCGACGACGACGGGCTAGCAAAGGGCTTTCCGTTGATACCTTACGGGCCGCGAGACGCATCCCGGTTCAAAAGTTACGACCGTTTGAAGCTGGCGACGGCGTGGGGGAGGTATCATAAAACCAATGATCGCGCACATTGTGGCAGGTGCGATCATACCACCACTAATGCACCGGATCCCATGAGAACTCTGCAGTTAAGCGTGCTTTGGCGAGAGTAGTACTGGGATGGGTGACCTCCTGGGAAGTCCTCGTGTTGCACCTCTTTTTTGCTACTTTCCCGGGTCTGCACCACCTCTGTTTTTGTTCTTTCAATTTTATTTGCCCCTCACCTGATTCTGTGGCCTCGACGTCGACGGGCTCGTAAAGGGCTTTCCGTTGATACCTTACGGGCCTAGAGACGCATCCCGGTTCAAAAGTTACGGCCGTTTGAAGCTGGCGACGGCGTGGGGGAGGTATCATAAAACAAATGATCGCGCACATTGTGGCAGGTGCGATCATACCAGCACTAATGCACCGGATCCCATTAGAACTCCACAGTTAAGCGCGCTTGGGCGAGAGTAGTACTGGGATGGGTGACCTCCTGGGAAGTCCTCGTGTTGCACCTCTTTTTTGCTACTTTCCCGGGTCCGCACCACCGCTGTTTTTGTTCTTTCAATTTTATTTGTCCCTCACCCGATTTTGTGGCCTCGACGTCGACGGGCTCGTAAAGGGCTTTCCGTTGATACCTTACGGGCCGCGAGACGCATCCCGGTTCAAAAGTTACGGCCGTTTGAAGCTGGCGACGGCGTGGGGGAGGTATCATAAAACAAATGATCGCGCACATTGTGGCAGGTGCGATCATACCAGCACTAATGCACCGGATCCCATCAGAACTCCGCAGTTAAGCGTGCTCGGGCGAGAAAAGTACTGGGATGGGTGACCTCCTGGGAAGTCCTCGTGTTGCACCTCTTTTTTGCTACTTTCCCGGGTCCGCACCACCTCTATTTGTGTTCTTTCAATTTTATTTGTCCTTTACCCGATTCTGTGGCCTCGACGATGACTGGCTAGCAAAGGGCTTTCCGTTGATACCTTCCGGGCCGCGAGACGCATCCCGGTTCAAAAGTTACGACCGTTTAAAGCTGGCGACGGCGTGGGGGAGGTATCATAAAACAAATGATCGCGCACATTGTGGCAGGTGCGATCATACCAGCACTAATGCACCGGATCCCATCAGAACTCCACAGTTAAGTGTGCTTTGGCGAGAGTAGTACTGGGATGGGTGACCTCCTGGGAAGTCCTCGTGTTGCACCTCTTTTTTGCTACTTTCCCGGGTCCGCACCACCTCTGTTTTTGTTCTTTCAATTTTATTTGTCCCTCACCTGATTCTGTGGCCTCGACGTCGACGGGCTCGTAAAGGGCTTTCCGTTGATAACTTACGGGCCTAGAGACGCATCCCGGTTCAAAAGTTACGGTCGTTTGAAGCTGGCGACGGCGTGGGGGAGGTATCATAAAACAAATGATTGCGCACATTGTGGCAGGTACGATCATACCAGCACTAATGCACCGGATCCCATCAGAACTCCGTAGCTAAGCGTGCTTGGGCGAGAGTAGTATTGGGATGGGTGACCTCCTCGGAAGTCCTTGTGTTGCACCTCTTTTTTGCTACTTTCCCGGGTCCGCACCACCTCTGTTTTTGTTCTTTCAAGTTTATTTGTCCTTCACCCGATTCTATGGCCTCAACGACGACTGGCTAGCAAAGGGCTTTCCGTTGATACCTTACGGGCCGCGAGACGCATCCCGGTTCAAAAGTTACGCCCGTTGGAAGCTGGCGACGGCGTGGGGGAGGTATCATAAAACCAATGATCGCGCACATTGTGGCAGGTGCGATCATACCACCACTAATGCACCGGATCCCATGAGAACTCTGCAGTTAAGCGTGCTTTGGCGAGAGTAGTACTGGGATGGGTGACCTCCTGGGAAGTCCTCGTGTTGCACCTCTTTTTTGCTACTTTCCCGGGTCTGCACCACCTCTGTTTTTGTTCTCTCAATTTTATTTGCCCCTCACCTGATTCTGTGGCCTCGACGTCGACGGGCTCGTAAAGGGCTTTCCGTTGATACCTTACGGGCCTAGAGACGCATCCCGGTTCAAAAGTTACGGCCGTTTGAAGCTGGCGACGGCGTAGGGGAGGTATCATAAAACAAATGATCGCGCACATTGTGGCAGGTGCGATCATGCCAGCACTAATGCACCGGATCCCATTAGAACTCCACAGTTAAGCGCGCTTGGGCGAGAGTAGTACTGGGATGGGTGACCTCCTGGGAAGTCCTCGTGTTGCACCTCTTTTTTGCTACTTTCCCGGGTCCGCACCACCGCTGTTTTTGTTCTTTCAATTTTATTTGTCCCTCACCCGATTTTGTGGCCTCGACTTCGACGGGCTCGTAAAGGGCTTTCCGTTGATACCTTACGGGCCGCGAGACGCATCCCGGTTCAAAAGTTACGGCCGTTTGAAGCTGGCGACGGCGTGGGGGAGGTATCATAAAACAAATGATCGCGCACATTGTGGCAGGTGCGATCATACCAGCACTAATGCACCGGATCCCATCAGAACTCCGCAGTTAAGCTTGCTCGGGCGAGAAAAGTACTGGGATGGGTGACCTCCTGGGAAGTCCTTGTGTTGCACCTCTTTTTTGCTACTTTCCCGGGTCCGCACCACCTCTGTTTTTGTTCTTTCAATTTTATTTGTCCTTCACCCGATTCTGTGGCCTCGACGATGACTGGCTAGCAAAGGGCTTTCCGTTGATACCTTACGGGCCGCGAGACGCATCCCGGTTCAAAAGTTACGACCGTTTGAAGGTGGCGACGGCGTGGAGGAGGTATCATAAAACCAATGATCGCGCACATTGTGGCAGGTGCGATCATACCACCACTAATGCACCGGATCCCATTAGAACTCTGCAGTTAAGTGTGCTTTGGCGAGAGTAGTACTGGGATGGGTGACCTCCTGGGAAGTCCTCGTGTTGCACCTCTTTTTTGCTACTTTTCCGGGTCCGCACCACCTCTGTTTTTGTTCTTTCAATTTTATTTGTCCCTCACCTAATTCTGTAGCCTCGACGTCGACGGGCTCGCAAAGGGCTTTCCGTTGATACCTTACGGGCCTAGAGACGCATCCCGGTTCAAAAGTTACGGCCGTTTGAAGCTGGCGACGGCGTGGGGGAGGTATCATAAAAGAAATGATCGCGCACATTGTGGCAGGTGCGATCATACCAGCACTAATGCACCGGATCCCATCAGAACTCCGCAGTTAAGCGCGCTTGGGCGAGAGTAGTACTGGGATGGGTGACCTCCTGGGAAGTCCTTGTTTTGCACCTCTTTTTTGCTACTTTCCCGGGTCCGCACCACCGCTGTTTTTGTTCTTTCAATTTTATTTGTCCCTCACCCGATTTTGTGGCCTCGACGTCGACGGGCTCGTAAAGGGCTTTCCGTTGATACCTTACGGGCCGCGAGACGCATCCCGCTTCAAAAGTTACGGCCGTTTGAAGCTGGCGACGGCGTGGGGGAGGTATCATAAAACAAATGATCGCGCACATTGTGGCAGGTGCGATCATACTAGCACTAATGCACCGGATCCCATCAGAACTCCGCAGTTAAGCGTGCTCGGGCGAGAGAAGTACTGGGATGGGTGACCTCCTGGGAAGTCCTCGTGTTGCACCTCTTTTTTGCTACTTTCCCGGGTCCGCACCACCTCTATTTGTGTTCTTTCAATTTTATTTGTCCTTCACCCGATTCTGTGGCCTCGACGACGACTGGCTAGCAAAGGGCTTTCCGTTGATACCTTCCGGGCCGCGAGACGCATCCCGGTTCAAAAGTTACGACCGTTTAAAGCTGGCGACGGCGTGGGGGAGGTATCATAAAACAAATGATCGCGCACATTGTGGCAGGTGCGATCATACCAGCACTAATGCACCGGATCCCATCAGAACTCCGCAGTTAAGCGCGCCTGGGTGAGAGTAGTACTGGGATGGGTGACCTCCTGGGAAGTCCTTGTGTTGCACCTTTTTTTTGCTACTTTCCCGGGTCCGCACCATCGCTGTTTTTGTTTTTTCAATTTTATTTGTCCTTCACCCGATTTTGTGGCCTCGACGTCGACGGGCTCGTAAAGGGCTTTCCGTTGATACCTTACGGGCCGCGAGACGCATCCCGGTTCAAAAGTTACGACCGTTTGAAGGTGGCGACGGCGTGGGGGAGGTATCATAAAACAAATGATCGCGCACATTGTGGCAGGTGCGATCATACCAGCACTAATGCACCGGATCCCATCAGAACTCCGCAGTTAAGTGTGCTTTGGCGAGAGTAGTACTGGGATGGGTGACCTCCTGGGAAGTCCTCGTGTTGCACCTCTTTTTTGCTACTTTCCCGGGTCCGCACCACCTCTGTTTTTGTTCTTTCAATTTTATTTGTCCCTCACCTGATTCTGTGGCCTCGACGTCGACGGGCTCGTAAAGGGCTTTCCGTTGATAACTTACGGGCCTAGAGACGCATCCCGGTTCAAAAGTTACGGTCGTTTGAAGCTGGCGACGGCGTGGGGGAGGTATCATAAAACAAATGATTGCGCACATTGTGGCAGGTACGATCATACCAGCACTAATGCACCGGATCCCATCAGAACTCCGTAGCTAAGCGTGCTTGGGCGAGAGTAGTATTGGGATGGGTGACCTCCTGGGAAGTCCTTGTGTTGCACCTCTTTTTTGCTACTTTCCCGGGTCCGCACCACCTCTGTTTTTGTTCTTTCAAGTTTATTTGTCCTTCACCCGATTCTATGGCCTCAACGACGACTGGCTAGCAAAGGGCTTTCCGTTGATACCTTACGGGCCGCGAGACGCATCCCGGTTCAAAAGTTACGCCCGTTGGAAGCTGGCGACGGCGTGGGGGAGGTATCATAAAACCAATGATCGCGCACATTGTGGCAGGTGCGATCATACCACCACTAATGCACCGGATCCCATGAGAACTCTGCAGTTAAGCGTGCTTTGGCGAGAGTAGTACTGGGATGGGTGACCTCCTGGGAAGTCCTCGTGTTGCACCTCTTTTTTGCTACTTTCCCGGGTCTGCACCACCTCTGTTTTTGGTCTTTCAATTTTATTTGCCCCTCACCTGATTCTGTGGCCTCGACGTCGACGGGCTCGTAAAGGGCTTTCCGTTGATACCTTACGGGCCTAGAGACGCATCCCGGTTCAAAAGTTACGGCCGTTTGAAGCTGGCGACGGCGTGGGGGAGGTATCATAAAACAAATGATCACGCACATTGTGGCAGGTGCGATCATACCAGCACTAATGCACCGGATCCCATTAGAACTCCACAGTTAAGCGCGCTTGGGCGAGAGTAGTACTGGGATGGGTGACCTCCTGGGAAGTCCTCGTGTTGCACCTCTTTTTTGCTACTTTCCCGGGTCCGCACCACCGCTGTTTTTGTTCTTTCAATTTTATTTGTCCCTCACCCGATTTTGTGGCCTCGACGTCGACGGGCTCGTAAAGGGCTTTCCGTTGATACCTTACGGGCCGCGAGACGCATCCCGGTTCAAAAGTTACGGCCGTTTGAAGCTGGCGACGGCGTGGGGGAGGTATCATAAAACAAATGATCGCGCACATTGTGGCAGGTGCGATCATACCAGCACTAATGCACCGGATCCCATCAGAACTCCGCAGTTAAGCGTGCTCGGGCGAGAAAAGTACTGGGATGGGTGACCTCCTGGGAAGTCCTCGTGTTGCACCTCTTTTTTGCTACTTTCCCGGGTCCGCACCACCTCTATTTGTGTTCTTTCAATTTTATTTGTCCTTCACCCGATTCTGTGGCCTCGACGACGACTGGCTAGCAAAGGGCTTTCCGTTGATACCTTCCGGGCCGCGAGACGCATCCCGGTTCAAAAGTTACGACCGTTTAAAGCTGGCGACGGCGTGGGGGAGGTATCATAAAACAAATGATCGCGCACATTGTGGCAGGTGCGATCATACCAGCACTAATGCACCGGATCCCATCAGAACTCCGCAGTTAAGCGCGCTTGGGCGAGAGTAGTACTGGGATGGGTGACCTCCTGGGAAGTCCTTGTGTTGCACCTCTTTTTTGCTACTTTCCCGGGTCCGCACCATCGCTGTTTTTGTTTTTTCAATTTTATTTGTCCCTCACCCGATTTTGTGGCCTCGACGTCGACGGGCTCGCAAAGGGCTTTCCGTTGATACCTTACGGGCCGCGAGACGCATCCCGGTTCAAAAGTTACGGCCGTTTGAAGCTGGTGACGGCGTGGGGGAGGTATCATAAAACAAATGATCGCGCACATTGTGGCAGGTGCGATCATACCAGCACTAATGCACCGGATCCCATCAGAACTCCGCAGCTAAGCGTGCTTGGGCGAGAGTAGTACTGGGATGGGTGACCTCCTGGGAAGTCCTTGTGTTGCACCTCTTTTTTGCTACTTTCCCAGGTCCGCACCACCTCTGTTTTTGTTCTTTCAATTTTATTTGTCCTTCACCCGATTCTGTGGCCTCGACGATGACTGGCTAGCAAAGGGCTTTCCGTTGATACCTTACGGGCCGCGAGACGCATCCCGGTTCAAAAGTTACGACCGTTTGAAGGTGGCGACGGCGTGGAGGAGGTATCATAAAACCAATGATCGCGCACATTGTGGCAGGTGCGATCATACCACCACTAATGCACCGGATCCCATTAGAACTCTGCAGTTAAGTGTGCTTTGGCGAGAGTAGTACTGGGATGGGTGACCTCCTGGGAAGTCCTCGTGTTGCACCTCTTTTTTGCTACTTTCCCGGGTCCGCACCACCTCTGTTTTTGTTCTTTCAATTTTATTTGTCCTTCACCCGATTCTGTGGCCTCGACGATGACTGGCTAGCAAAGGGCTTTCCGTTGATACCTTACGGGCCGCGAGACGCATCCCGGTTCAAAAGTTACGACCGTTTGAAGGTGGCGACGGCGTGGAGGAGGTATCATAAAACCAATGATCGCGCACATTGTGGCAGGTGCGATCATACCACCACTAATGCACCGGATCCCATTAGAACTCTGCAGTTAAGTATGCTTTGGCGAGAGAAGTACTGGGATGGGTGACCTCCTGGGAAGTCCTCGTGTTGCACCTCTTTTTTGCTACTTTCCCGAGTCCGCACCACCTCTATTTGTGTTCTTTCAATTTTATTTGTCCTTCACCCGATTCTGTGGCCTCGACGACGACTGGCTAGCAAAGGGCTTTCCGTTGATACCTTCCGGGCCGCGAGACGCATCCCGGTTCAAAAGTTACGACCGTTTAAAGCTGGCGACGGCGTGGGGGAGGTATCATAAAACAAATGATCGCGCACATTGTGGCAGGTGCGATCATACCAGCACTAATGCACCGGATCCCATCAGAACTCCGCAGTTAAGCGCGCTTGGGCGAGAGTAGTACTGGGATGGGTGACCTCCTGGGAAGTCCTTGTGTTCCACCTCTTTTTTGCTACTTTCCCGGGTCCGTACCATCGCTGTTTTTGTTTTTTCAATTTTATTTGTCCCTCACCCGATTTTGTGGCCTCGACGTCGACGGGCTCGCAAAGGGCTTTCCGTTGATACCTTACGGGCCGCGAGACGCATCCCGGTTCAAAAGTTACGGCTGTTTGAAGCTGGCGACGGCGTGGGGGAGGTATCATAAAACAAATGATCGCGCACATTGTGGCAGGTGCGATCATACCAGCACTAATGCACCGGATCCCATCAGAACTCCGCAGTTAAGCATGCTTGGGAGAGAGTAGTACTGGGATGGGTGACCTCCTGGGAAGTCCTCGTGTTGCACCTCTTTTTTGCTACTTTCCCGGGTCCGCACCACCTCTGTTTTTGTTCTTTCAATTTTATTTGTCCTTCAGCCGATTCTGTGGCCTCGACGACGACTGGCTAGCAAAGGGCTTTCCGTTGATACCTTAGGGGCCGCGAGACGCATCCCGGTTCAAAAGTTACGGCCGTTTGAAGCTGGCGACGGCGTGGGGGAGGTATCATAAAACAAATGATCACGCACATTGTGGCAGGTGCGATCATACCAGCACTAATGCACCGGATCCCATCAGAACTCCGCAGTTAAGCGCGCTTGGGCGAGAGTAGTACTGGGATGGGTGACCTCCTGGGAAGTCCTTGTGTTGCACCTCTTTTTTGCTACTTTCCCGGGTCCGCACCACCGCTGTTGTTGTTCTTTCAATTTTATTTGTCCCTCACCCGATTTTGTGGCCTCGACGTCGACGGTCTCGTAAAGGGCTTTCCGTTGATACCTTACGGGCCGCGAGACGCATCCCGGTTCAAAAGTTACGGCCGTTTGAAGCTGGCGACGGCGTGGGGGAGGTATCATAAAACAAATGATCGCGCACATTGTGGCAGGTGCGATCATACCAGCACTAATGCACCGGATCCCAACAGAACTCCGCAGTTAAGCGTGCTCGGGCGAGAGAAGTACTGGGATGGGTGACCTCCTGGGAAGTCCTCGTGTTGCACCTCTTTTTTGCTACTTTCCCGGGTCCGCACCACCTCTATTTGTGTTCTTTCAATTTTATTTGTCCTTCACCCGATTCTGTGGCCTCGACGACGACTGGCTAGCAAAGGGCTTTCCGTTGATACCTTCCGAGCCGCGAGACGCATCCCGGTTCAAAAGTTACGACCGTTTAAAGCTGGCGACGGCGTGGGGGAGGTATCATAAAACAAATGATCGTGCACATTGTGGCAGGTGCGATCATACCAGCACTAATGCACCGGATCCCATCAGAACTCCGCAAATAAGCGCGCTTGGGCGAGAGTAGTACTGGGATGGGTGACCTCCTGGGAAGTCCTTGTGTTGCACCTCTTTTTTGCTACTTTCCCGGGTCCGCACCATCGCTGTTTTTGTTTTTTCAATTTTATTTGTCCTTCACCCGATTTTGTGGCCTCGACGTCGACGGGCTCGTAAAGGGCTTTCCGTTGATACCTTACGGGCCGCGAGACGCATCCCGGTTCAAAAGTTACGACCGTTTGAAGGTGGCGACGGCGTGGGGGAGGTATCATAAAACAAATGATCGCGCACATTGTGGCAGGTGCGATCATACCAGCACTAATGCACCGGATCCCATCAGAACTCCGCAGTTAAGTGTGCTTTGGCGAGAGTAGTACTGGGATGGGTGACCTCCTTGGAAGTCCTCGTGTTGCACCTCTTTTTTGCTACTTTCCCGGGTCCGCACCACCTCTGTTTTTGTTCTTTCAATTTTATTTGTCCCTCACCTGATTCTGTGGCCTCGACGTCGACGGGCTCGCAAAGGGCTTTCCGTTGATAACTTACGGGCCTAGAGACGCATCCCGGTTCAAAAGTTACGGTCGTTTGAAGCTGGCGACGGTGTGGGGGAGGTATCATAAAACAAATGATTGCGCACATTGTGGCAGGTACGATCATACCAGCACTAATGCACCGGATCCCATCAGAACTCCGTAGCTAAGCGTGCTTAGGCGAGAGTAGTATTGGGATGGGTGACCTCCTGGGAAGTCCTTGTGTTGCACCTCTTTTTTGCTACTTTCCCGGGT
This sequence comes from Clitoria ternatea, assembly GCA_037962975.1. Lineage (NCBI taxonomy): Eukaryota > Viridiplantae > Streptophyta > Magnoliopsida > Fabales > Fabaceae > Clitoria > Clitoria ternatea. Next base: position 35,368,140 of record CM075670.1, read on the forward strand.
CCGCACCACCTCTGTTTTTGTTCTTTCAAGTTTATTTGTCCTTCACCCGATTCTATGGCCTCAACGACGACTGGCTAGCAAAGGGCTTTCCGTTGATACCTTACGGGCCGCGAGACGCATCCCGGTTCAAAAGTTACGCCCGTTGGAAGCTGGCGACGGCGTGGGGGAGGTATCATAAAACCAATGATCGCGCACATTGTGGCAGGTGCGATCATACCACCACTAATGCACCGGATCCCATGAGAACTCTGCAGTTAAGCGTGCTTTGGCGAGAGTAGTACTGGGATGGGTGTCCTCCTGGGAAGTCCTCGTGTTGCACCTCTTTTTTGCTACTTTCCCAGGTCTGCACCACCTCTGTTTTTGTTCTTTCAATTTTATTTGTCCCTCACCTGATTCTGTGGCCTCGACGTCGACGGGCTCGTAAAAGGCTTTCCGTTGATACCTTACGGGCCTAGAGACGCATCGCGGTTCAAAAGTTACGGCCGTTTGAAGCTGGCGACGGCGTGGGGGAGGTATCATAAAACAAATGATCGCGCACATTGTGGCAGGTGCGATCATACCAGCACTAATGCACCGGATCCCATTAGAACTCCACAGTTAAGCGTGCTTGGGCGAGAGTAGTACTGGGATGGGTGACCTCCTGGGAAGTCCTCGTGTTGCACCTCTTTTTTGCTACTTTCCCGGGTCTGCACCACCTCTGTTTTTGTTCTTTCAATTTTATTTGTCCCTCACCTGATTCTGTGGCCTCGACGTCGACGGGCTCGTAAAGGGCTTTCCGTTGATACCTTACGGGCCTAGAGACGCATCCCGGTTCAAAAGCTACGACCGTTTGAAGCTGGCGACGGCGTGGGGGAGGTATCATAAAACAAATGATCGCGCACATTGTGGCAGGTGCGATCATACCAGCACTAATGCACCGGATCCCATTAGAACTCCACAGTTAAGCGTGCTTGGGCGAGAGTAGTACTGGGATGGGTGACCTCCTGGGAAGTCCTCGTGTTGCACCTCTTTTTTGCTACTTTCCCGGGTCCGCACCACCTCTGTTTTTGTTCTTTCAATTTTATTTGTCCTCCATCCGATTCTGTGGCCTCGACGACGACTGGCTAGCAAAGGGCTTTACGTTGATACCTTACGGGCCGCGAGACGCATCCCGGTTCAAAAGTTACGACCGTTTGAAGCTGGCGACGGCGTGGGGGAGGTATCATAAAACCAATGATCGCGCACATTGTGGCAGGTGCGATCATACCAGCACTAATGCACCGAATCCCATCAGAACTCCGCAGTTAAGCGCGCTTGGGCGAGAGTAGTACTGGGATGGGTGACCTCCTTGGAAGTCCTCGTGTTGCACCTCTTTTTTGCTACTTTCCCGGGTCCGCACCACCGCTATTTTTGTTCTTTCAAATTTATTTGTCCCTCACCCGATTTTGGGGCCTCGACGTCGACGGGCTCGCAAAGGGCTTTCCGTTGATACCTTACGGGCCTAGAGACGCATCCCGGTTCAAAAGTTACAGCCGTTTGAAGCTGGCGACGGCGTGGGGGAGGTATCATAAAACAAATGATCGCGCACATTGTGGCAGGTGCGATCATACCAGCACTAATGCACCGGATCCCATCAGAACTCCGCAGTTAAGCGTGCTTGGGCGATAGTAGTACTGGGATGGGTAACCTCCTGGGAAGTGTTTGTGTTGCACCTCTTTTTTGCTACTTTCCCGGGTCCGCACCACCGCTGTTTTTGTTCTTTCAATTTTATTTGTCCCTCACCCGATTTTGTGGCCTCGACGTCGACTGGCTAGCAAAGGGTTTCCGTTGATACCTTACGGGCCGCGAGACGCATCCCGGTTCAAAAGTTACGACCGTTTAAAGGTGGCGACGGCGTGGGGGAGGTATCATAAAACAAATGATCGCGCACATTGTGGCAGGTGCGATCATACCAGCACTAATGCACCGGATCCCATCAGAACTCCGCAGTTAAGCGCGCTTGGGCGAGAGTAGTACTCGGATGGGTGACCTCCTGGGAAGTCCTCGTGTTGCACCTCTTTTTTGCTACTTTCCCGGGCCCGCACCACCGCTGTTTTTGTTCTTTCAATTTTATTTGTCCCTCACCTGATTTTATGGCCTCGACGTCGACGGGCTCGCAAAGGGCTTTCCGTTGATACCTTACGGGCCGCGAGACGCATCCCGGTTCAAAAGTTACGGCCGTTTGAAGCTGGCGACGGCGTGGGAGACGTATAATAAAACAAATGATCGCGCACATTGTGGCAGGTGCGATCATACCAGCACTAATGCACCGGATCCCATCAGAACTCCGTAGTTAAGCGTGCTTGGGCGAGAGTAGTACTGGGATGGGTGACCTCCTGGGAAGTCCTCGTGTTGCACCTCTTTTTTGCTACTTTCCCGGGTCCGCACCACCTCTGTTTTTGTTCTTTCAATTTTATTTGTCCTCCACCCGATTCTGTGGCCTCGACGACGACTGCCTAGCAAAGGGCTTTCCGTTGATACCTTACGGGCCGCGAGACGCATCCCGGTTCAAAAGTTACGACCGTTTGAAGCTGGCGACGGCGTGGGGGAGGTATCATAAAACCAATGATCGCGCACATTGTGGCAGGTGCGATCATACCAGCACTAATGCACCGAATCCCATCAGAACTCCGCAGTTAAGCGCGCTTGGGCGAGAGTAGTACTGGGATGGGTGACCTCCTGGGAAGTCCTCATGTTGTACCTCTTTTTTGCTACTTTCCCGGGTCTGCACCACCGCTGTTTTTGTTCTTTCAATTTTATTTGTCCCTCACCCGATTTTGTGGCCTCGACGTCGACGGGCTCGCAAAGGGCTTTTCGTTGATACCTTACGGGCCGCGAGACGCATCCCGGTTCAAAAGTTACGACCGTTTGAAGGTGGCGACGGCGTGGGGGAGGTATCATAAAACAAATGGTCGCGCACATTGTGGCAGGTGCGATCATACCAGCACTAATGCACCGGATCCCATCAGAACTCCGCAGTTAAGCGTGCTTGGGCGAGAGTAGTACTGGGATGGGTGACCTCCTGGGAAGTCCTCGTGTTGCACCTCTTTTTTGCTACTTTCCCGTGTCCGCACCACCTCTGTTTTTGTTCTTTCAATTTTATTTGTCCTTCACCCGATTCTGTGGCCTCGACGACGACTGGCTAGCAAAGGGCTTTCCGTTGATACCTTACGGGCCGCGAGACGCATCCCAGTTCAAAAGTTACGACCGTTTGAAGCTGGCGACGGCGTGGGGGAGGTATCATAAAACCAATGATCGCGCACATTGTGGCAGGTGCGATCATACCGCCACTAATGCATCGGATCCCATCAGAACTCTGCAGTTAAGCGTGCCTTGGCGAGAGTAGTACTGGGATGGGTGACCTCCTGGGAAGTCCTCGTGTTGCACCTCTTTTTTTGCTACTTTCCCGGGTCTGCACCACCTCTATTTTTGTTCTTTCAATTTTATTTGTCCCTCACCTAATTCTGTGGCCTCAACGTCGACGGGCTCGCAAAGGGCTTTCCGTTGATACCTTACGGGCCTAGAGACGCATCCCGGTTCAAAAGTTACGGCCGTTTGAAGCTGGCGACGGCGTGGGGGAGGTATCATAAAACAAATGATCGCGTACATTGTGACAAGTGTGATCATACCAGCACTAATGCGCCGGATCCCATCAGAACTCCGCAGTTAAGCGTGCTTGGGCGAGAGTAGTACTGGGATGGCTGACCTCCTGGGAAGTCATCGTGTTGCACCTCGTTTTTGCTACTTTCCCGGGTCCGCACCACCTCTGTTTTTGTTCTTTCAATTTTATTTGTCCTTCACCCGATTCTGTGGCCTCAACGACGACTGGCTAGCAAAGGGCTTTCCGTTGATACCTTACGGGCCGCGAGACGCATCCCGGTTCAAAAGTTACGACCGTTTGAAGCTGGCGACGGCGTGGGGGAGGTATCATAAAACAAATGATCACGCACATTGTGGCAGGTGCGATCATACCAGCACTAATGCACCGAATCCCATCAGAACTCCGTAGTTAAGCGCGCCTGGGCGAGAGTAGTACTGGGATGGGTGACCTCCTGGGAAGTCCTCGTGTTGTACCTCTTTTTTGCTACTTTCCCGGGTCCGCACCACCGCTGTTTTTGTTCTTTCAATTTTATTTGTCCCTCACCCGATTTTGTGGCCTCGACGTCGACGGGCTCGCAAAGGGCTTTCCGTTGATACCTTACGGGCCGCGAGACGCATCCCGGTTCAAAAGTTACGGCCGTTTGAAGCTGGCGACGGCGTGGGGGAGGTATCATAAAACAAATGATCGCGCACATCGTGGCAGGTGCGATCATACCAGCACTAATGCACCGGATCCCATCAGAACTCCGCAGTTAAGCGTGCTTGGGCGAGAGTAGTACTGGGATGGGTGACCTCCTGGGAAGTCCTCGTGTTGCACCTCTTTTTTGCTACTTTCCCGGGTCCGCACCACCTCTGTTTTTGTTCTTTCAATTTTATTTGTCCTCCATCCGATTCTGTGGCCTCGACGACGACTGGCTAGCAAAGGGCTTTCCATTGATACCTTACGGGCCGTGAGACGCATCCCGGTTCAAAAGTTACGACCGTTTGAAGCTGGCGACGGCGTGGGGGAGGTATCATAAAACCAATGATCGCGCACATTGTGGCAGGTGCGATCATACCAGCACTAATGCACCGAATCCCATCAGAACTCCGCAGTTAAGCGCGCTTGGGCGAGAGTAGTACTGGGATGGGTGACCTCCTTGGAAGTCCTCGTGTTGCACCTCTTTTTTGCTACTTTCCCGGGTCCGCACCACCGCTGTTTTTGTTCTTTCAAATTTATTTGTCCCTCACCCGATTTTGGGGCCTCGACATCGACGGCCTCGCAAAGGGCTTTCCGTTGATACCTTACGGGCCTAGAGACGCATCCCGGTTCAAAAGTTACAGCCGTTTGAAGCTGGCGACGGCGTGGGGGAGGTATCATAAAACAAATGATCGCGCACATTGTGGCAGGTGCGATCATACCAGCACTAATGCACCGGATCCCATCAGAACTCCGCAGTTAAGCGTGCTTGGGCGAGAGTAGTACTGGGATGGGTAACCTCCTGGGAAGTGTTTGTGTTGCACCTCTTTTTTGCTACTTTCCCGGGTCCGCACCACCGCTGTTTTTGTTCTTTCAATTTTATTTGTCCCTCACCCGATTTTGTGGCCTCGACGTCGACGGGCTCGCAAAGGGCTTTCCGTTGATACCTTACGGGCCGCGAGACGCATCCCGGTTCAAAAGTTACGGCCGTTTGAAGCTGGCGACGACGTGGGGGAGGTATCATAAAACAAATGATCGCGCACATTGTGGCAGGTGCGATCATACCAGCACTAATGCACCGGATCCCATCAGAACTCCGCAGTTAAGCGTGCTTGGGCGAGAGTAGTACTCAGATGGGTGACCTCCTAGGAAGTCCTCGTGTTGCACCTCTTTTTTGCTACTTTCCCGGGTCCGCACCACCTCTGTTTTTGTTCTTTCAATTTTATTTGTCCTTCACCCGATTCTGTGGCCTCGACGACGACTGGCTAGCAAAGGGCTTTCCGTTGATACCTTACGGGCCGCGAGACGTATCCCGGTTCAAAAGTTACGACCGTTTGAAGCTGGCGACGGCGTGGGGGAGGTATCATAAAACAAATGATCGCGCACATTGTGGCAGGTGCGATCATACCGGCACTAATGCACCGGATCCCATCAGAACTCCGCAGTTAAGCGCGCTTGGGCGAGAGTAGTACTGGGATGGGTGACCTCCTGGGAAGTCCACGTGTTGCACCTCTTTTTTGCTACTTTCCCGGGTCCGCACCACCGCTGTTTTTGTTCTTTCAATTTTATTTGTCCCTCACCCGATTTTGTGGCCTCGACGTCGACGGGCTCGCAAAGGGCTTTCTGTTGATACCTTACGGGCCGTGAGACGCATCCCGGTTCAAAAGTTACAGCCGTTTGAAGCTGGCGACGGCGTGGGGGAGGTATCATAAAACAAATGATCGTGCACATTATGGCAGGTGCGATCATACCAGCACTAATGCACCGGATCCCATTAGAACTCCGCAGTTAAGCGTGCTTGGGCGAGAGTAGTACTGGGATGGGTGACCTCCTGGGAAGTCCTCGTGTTGCACCTTTTTTTTGCTACTTTCCCTGGTCCGCACCACCTCTGTTTTTGTTCTTTCAAATTTATTTGTCCTTCACCTGATTCTGTGGCCTCGACGTCGACAGGCTCGCAAAGGGCTTTCCGTTGATACCTTACGGGCCTAGAGACGCATCCCGGTTCAAAAGTTACGGCCGTTTGAAGCTGGCGACGGCGTGGGGGAGGTATCATAAAACAAATGATCGCGCACATTGTGGCAGGTGCGATCATACCAGCACTAATGCACCGGATCCCATCAGAACTCCGCAGTTAAGTGTGCTTGGGCGAGAGTAGTACTGGGATGGGTAACCTCCTGGGAAGTGTTTGTGTTGCACCTCTTTTTTGCTACTTTCCCCGGTCCGCACCACCGCTGTTTTTGTTCTTTCAATTTTATTTGTCCCTCACCCGATTTTGTGGCCTCGACATCGACGGGCTCGCAAAGGGCTTTCCGTTGATACCTTACGGGCCGCGAGACGCATCCCGGTTCAAAAGTTACGGTCGTTTGAAGCTGGCGACGACGTGGGGGAGGTATCATAAAACAAATGATCGCGCACATTGTGGCAGGTGCGATCATACCAGCACTAATGCACCGGATCCCTTAAGAACTCCGCAGTTAAGCATGCTTGGGCGAGAGTAGTACTGGGATGGGTGACCTCCTGGGAAGTCCTCGTGTTGCACCTCTTTTTTGCTACTTTCCCGGGTCCGCACCACCTCTGTTTTTGTTCTTTCAATTTTATTTGTCCTTCACCCGATTCTCTGACCTCGACGACGACTGGCTAGCAAAGGGCTTTCCGTTGATACCTTAGGGGCCGCGAGACGCATCCCGGTTCAAAAGTTACGACCGTTTGAAGCTGGCGACGGCGTGGGGGAGGTATCATAAAACAAATGATCGCGCACATTGTGGCAGGTGCGATCATACCAGCACTAATGCACCGGATCCCATCAGAACTCCGCAGTTAAGCGCGCTTGGGCGAGAGTAGTACTGGGATGGGTGACCTCCTCGGAAGTCCCCGTGTTGCACCTCTTCTTTGCTACTTTCCTGGGTCCGCACCACCTCTGTTTTTGTTCTTTCAATTTTATTTATCCTTCAACCGATTCTGTGGCCTCGACGACGACTGGCTAGCAAAGGGCTTTCCGTTGATACCTTACGGGCCGCGAGACGCATCCCAGTTCAAAAGTTACGGCCGTTTGAAGCTGGCGACGGCGTAGGGGAGATATCATAAAACAAATGATCGCGCACATTGTGGCAGGTGCGATCATACCAGCACTAATGCACCGGATCCCATCAGAACTCCGCAGTTAAGCGCGCTTGGGCGAGAGTAGTACTGTGATGCGTGACCTCCTGGGAAGTCCTCGTGTTGCACCTCTTTTTTGTTACTTTCCCGGGTCCGCACCACCTCTGTTTTTGTTCTTTCAATTTTATTTGTCCTTCACCCGATTCTGTGGCCTCGACGATGACGGGCTAGCAAAGGGCTTTCCGTTGATACCTTAAGGGCCGCGAGACGCATCCCTGTTCAAAAGTTACGACCGTTTGAAGGTGGCGACGGCGTGGGGGAGGTATCATAAAACCAATGATCGCGCACATTGTGGCAGGTGCGATCATACCACCACTAATGCACCGGATCCCATCAGAACTCTGCAGTTAAGCGTGCTTTGGCGAGAGTAGTACTGGGATGGGTGACCTCCTGGGAAGTCCTCGTGTTGCACCTCTTTTTTGCTACTTTCCCGGGTCCGCACCACCTCTGTTTTTGTTCTTTCAATTTTATTTGTCCCTCACCTGATTCTGTGGCCTCGACGTCGACGGGCTCGCAAAGGGCTCCGTTGATACCTTACGGGCCTAGAGACACATCCCGGTTCAAAAGTTACGGCCGTTTGAAGCTGGCGATGGCGTGGGGGAGGTATCATAAAACAAATGATCGCGCACGTTGTGGCAGGTGCAATCATACCAGCACTAATGCACCGGATCCCATCAGAACTCCGCAGTTAAGCGTGCTTGGGTGAGAGTAGTACTGGGATGGGTGACCTCCTGGGAAGTCCTTGTGTTGCACCTCTTTTTTGCTACTTTCTCGGGTCCGCACCACCTCTGTTTTTGTTCTTTCAATTTTATTTGTCCTTCACCCGATTCTGTGGCCTCGACGACGACTGGCTAGCAAAGGGCTTTCCGTTGATACCTTACGGGCCGCGAGACGCATCCCGGTTCAAAAGTTACGACCGTTTGAAGGTGGCGACGGCGTGGGGGAGGTATCATAAAACAAATGATCGCGCATATTGTGGCAGGTGCGATCATACCAGCACTAATGCACCGGATCCCATCAGAACTCCGCAGTTAAGCGCGCTTGGGCGAGAGTAGTACTGGGATGGGTGACCTCCTGGGAAGTCCTCGTGTTGCACCTCTTTTTTGCTACTTTCCCGGGCCCGCACCACCGCTGTTTTTGTTCTTTCAATTTTATTTGTCCCTCACCCGATTTTGTGGCCTCGACGTCGACGGGCTCGCAAAGGGCTTTCCGTTGATACCTTACGGGCCGCGAGACGTATCCCGGTTCAAAAGTTACAGCCGTTTGAAGCTGGCGACGGCGTGGGGGAGGTATCATAAAACAAATGATCGCGCACATTATGGCAGGTGCGATCATACCAGCACTAATGCACCGGATCCCATCAGAACTCCGCAGTTAAGCGTGCTTGGGCGAGAGTAGTACTGGGATGGGTGACCTCGTGGGAAGTCCTCGTATTGCACCTCTTTTTTGCTACTTTCCCGGGTCCGCACCACCTCTGTTTTTGTTCTTTCAATTTTATTTGTCCTTCACCCGATTCTGTGGCCTCTACGACGACTGGCTAGCAAAGGGCTTTCCGTTGATACCTTACGGGCCGCGAGACGCATCCCGGTTCAAAAGTTACGACCGTTTGAAGCTGGCGACGGCGTGGGGAAGGTATCATAAAACAAATGATCGCGCACATTGTGGCAGGTGCGATCATACCAGCACTAATGCACCGGATCCCATCAGAACTCCGCAGTTAAGTGTGCTTGGGCGAGAGTAGTACTGGGATGGGTGACCTCCTGGGAAGTCCTCGTGTTGCACCTCTTTTTTGCTACTTTCCCGGGTCCGCACCACCTCTGTTTTTGTTCTTTCAATTTTATTTGTCCCTCACCCGATTTTGTGGTCTCGACGTCGACGGGCTCGCAAAGGGCTTTCCGTTGATACCTTACGGGCCGCGAGACGCATCCCGGTTCAAAAGTTACGGCCGTTTGAAGCTGGCGACGGCGTGGGGGAGGTATCATAAAACAAATGATCGCGCACATTGTGGCAGGTGCGATCATACCAGCACTAATGCACCGGATCCCATCAGAACTCCGTAGTTAAGCGTGCTTGGGCGAGAGTAGTACTGGGATGGGTGACCTCCTGGGAAGTCCTCGTGTTGCACCTCTTTTTTGCTACTTTCCCGGGTCCGCACCACCTCTGTTTTTATTCTTTCAATTTTATTTGTCCTCCACCCGATTCTGTGGCCTCGACGACGACTGGCTAGCAAAGGGCTTTCCGTTGATACCTTACGGGCCGCGAGACGCATCCCGGTTCAAAAGTTACGACCGTTTGAAGCTGGCGACGGCGTGGGGGAGGTATCATAAAACCAATGATCGCGCACATTGTGGCAGGTGCGATCATACCAGCACTAATGCACCGAATCCCATCAGAACTCCGCAGTTAAGCGCGCTTGGGCGAGAGTAGTACTGGGATGGGTGACCTCCTTGGAAGTCCTCGTGTTGCACCTCTTTTTTGCTACTTTCCCGGGTCCGCACCACCGCTGTTTTTGTTCTTTCAAATTTATTTGTCCCTCACCCGATTTTGGGGCCTCGACGTCGACGGGCTCGCAAAGGGCTTTCCGTTGATACCTTACGGGCCTAGAGACGCATCCCGGTTCAAAAGTTACAGCCGTTTGAAGCTGGCGACGGCGTGGGGGAGGTATCATAAAACAAATGATTGCGCACATTGTGGCAGGTGCGATCATACCAGCACTAATGCACCGGATCCCATCAGAACTCCGCAGTTAAGCGAGCTTGGGCGAGAGTAGTACTGGGATGGGTAACCTCCTGGGAAGTGTTTGTGTTGCACCTCTTTTTTGCTACTTTCCCGGGTCCGCACCACCGCTGTTTTTGTTCTTTCAATTTTATTTGTCCCTCACCCGATTTTGTGGCCTCGACGTCGACGGGCTCGCAAAGGGCTTTCCGTTGATACCTTACGGGCCGCGAGACGCATCCCGGTTCAAAAGTTACGGCCGTTTGAAGCTGGCGACGACGTGGGGGAGGTATCATAAAACAAATGATCGCGCACATTGTGGCAGGTGCGATCATACCAGCACTAATGCACCGGATCCCATCAGAACTCCGTAGTTAAACGTGCTTAGGCGAGAGTAGTACTCAGATGGGTGACCTCCTGGGAAGTCCTCGTGTTGCACCTCTTTTTTGCTACTTTCCCGGGTCCGCACCACCTCTGTTTTTGTTCTTTCAATTTTATTTGTCCTTCACCCGATTCTGTGGCCTCGACGACGACTGGCTAGCAAAGGGCTTTCCGTTGATACCTTACGGGCCGCGAGACGTATCCCGGTTCAAAAGTTACGACCGTTTGAAGCTGGCGACGGCGTGGGGGAGGTATCATAAAACAAATGATCGCGCACATTGTGGCAGGTGCGATCATACCGGCACTAATGCACCGAATCCCATCAGAACTCCGCAGTTAAGCGCGCTTGGGCGAGAGTAGTACTGGGATGGGTGACCTCCTGGGAAGTCCTCGTGTTGCACCTCTTTTTTGCTACTTTCCCGGGTCCGCACCACCGCTGTTTTTGTTCTTTCATATTTATTTGTCCCTCACCCGATTTTGTGGCCTCGACGTCGACGGGCTCGCAAAGGGCTTTCCGTTGATACCTTACGGGCCGCGAGACGCATCCCGGTTCAAAAGTTACAGCCGTTTGAAGCTGGCGACGGCGTGGGGGAGGTATCATAAAACAAATGATCGCGCACATTATGGCAGGTGCGATCATACCAGCACTAATGCACCGGATCCCATCAGAACTCCGCAGTTAAGCGTGCTTGGGCGAGAGTAGTACTGGGATGGGTGACCTCGTGGGAAGTCCTCGTGTTGCACCTCTTTTTTGCTACTTTCCCGGGTCCGCACCACCTCTGTTTTTGTTCTTTCAATTTTATTTGTCCTTCACCCGATTCTGTGGCCTCGACGACGACTGGCTAGCAAAGGGCTTTCCGTTGATACCTTACGGGCCGCGAGACGCATCCCGGTTCAAAAGTTACGACCGTTTGAAGGTGGCGACGGCGTGGGGGAGGTATCATAAAACAAATGATCGCGCATATTGTGGCAGGTGCGATCATACCAGCACTAATGCACCGGATCCCATCAGAACTCCGCAGTTAAGCGCGCTTGGGCGAGAGTAGTACTGGGATGGGTGACCTCCTGGGAAGTCCTCGTGTTGCACCTCTTTTTTGCTACTTTCCCGGGCCCGCACCACCGCTGTTTTTGTTCTTTCAATTTTATTTGTCCCTCACCCGATTTTGTGGCCTCGACGTCGACGGGCTCGCAAAGGGCTTTCCGTTGATACCTTACGGGCCGCGAGACGTATCCCGGTTCAAAAGTTACAGCCGTTTGAAGCTGGCGACGGCGTGGGGGAGGTATCATAAAACAAATGATCGCGCACATTATGGCAGGTGCGATCATACCAGCACTAATGCACCGGATCCCATCAGAACTCCGCAGTTAAGCGTGCTTGGGCGAGAGTAGTACTGGGATGGGTGACCTCGTGGGAAGTCCTCGTATTGCACCTCTTTTTTGCTACTTTCCCGGGTCCGCACCACCTCTGTTTTTGTTCTTTCAATTTTATTTGTCCTTCACCCGATTCTGTGGCCTCTACGACGACTGGCTAGCAAAGGGCTTTCCGTTGATACCTTACGGGCCGCGAGACGCATCCCGGTTCAAAAGTTACGACCGTTTGAAGCTGGCGACGGCGTGGGGAAGGTATCATAAAACAAATGATCGCGCACATTGTGGCAGGTGCGATCATACCAGCACTAATGCACCAGATCCCATCAGAACTCCGCAGTTAAGTGTGCTTGGGCGAGAGTAGTACTGGGATGGGTGACCTCCTGGGAAGTCCTCGTGTTGCACCTCTTTTTTGCTACTTTCCCGGGTCCGCACCACCTCTGTTTTTGTTCTTTCAATTTTATTTGTCCCTCACCCGATTTTGTGGTCTCGACGTCGACGGGCTCGCAAAGGGCTTTCCGTTGATACCTTACGGGCCGCGAGACGCATCCCGGTTCAAAAGTTACGGCCGTTTGAAGCTGGCGACGGCGTGGGGGAGGTATCATAAAACAAATGATCGCGCACATTGTGGCAGGTGCGATCATACCAGCACTAATGCACCGGATCCCATCAGAACTCCGTAGTTAAGCGTGCTTGGGCGAGAGTAGTACTGGGATGGGTGACCTCCTGGGAAGTCCTCGTGTTGCACCTCTTTTTTGCTACTTTCCCGGGTCCGCACCACCTCTGTTTTTATTCTTTCAATTTTATTTGTCCTCCACCCGATTCTGTGGCCTCGACGACGACTGGCTAGCAAAGGGCTTTCCGTTGATACCTTACGGGCCGCGAGACGCATCCCGGTTCAAAAGTTACGACCGTTTGAAGCTGGCGACGGCGTGGGGGAGGTATCATAAAACCAATGATCGCGCACATTGTGGCAGGTGCGATCATACCAGCACTAATGCACCGAATCCCATCAGAACTCCGCAGTTAAGCGCGCTTGGGCGAGAGTAGTACTGGGATGGGTGACCTCCTTGGAAGTCCTCGTGTTGCACCTCTTTTTTGCTACTTTCCCGGGTCCGCACCACCGCTGTTTTTGTTCTTTCAAATTTATTTGTCCCTCACCCGATTTTGGGGCCTCGACGTCGACGGGCTCGCAAAGGGCTTTCCGTTGATACCTTACGGGCCTAGAGACGCATCCCGGTTCAAAAGTTACAGCCGTTTGAAGCTGGCGACGGCGTGGGGGAGGTATCATAAAACAAATGATTGCGCACATTGTGGCAGGTGCGATCATACCAGCACTAATGCACCGGATCCCATCAGAACTCCGCAGTTAAGCGAGCTTGGGCGAGAGTAGTACTGGGATGGGTAACCTCCTGGGAAGTGTTTGTGTTGCACCTCTTTTTTGCTACTTTCCCGGGTCCGCACCACCGCTGTTTTTGTTCTTTCAATTTTATTTGTCCCTCACCCGATTTTGTGGCCTCGACGTCGACGGGCTCGCAAAGGGCTTTCCGTTGATACCTTACGGGCCGCGAGACGCATCCCGGTTCAAAAGTTACGGCCGTTTGAAGCTGGCGACGACGTGGGGGAGGTATCATAAAACAAATGATCGCGCACATTGTGGCAGGTGCGATCATACCAGCACTAATGCACCGGATCCCATCAGAACTCCGCAGTTAAACGTGCTTAGGCGAGAGTAGTACTCAGATGGGTGACCTCCTGGGAAGTCCTCGTGTTGCACCTCTTTTTTGCTACTTTCCCGGGTCCGCACCACCTCTGTTTTTGTTCTTTCAATTTTATTTGTCCTTCACCCGATTCTGTGGCCTCGACGACGACTGGCTAGCAAAGGGCTTTCCGTTGATACCTTACGGGCCGCGAGACGTATCCCGGTTCAAAAGTTACGACCGTTTGAAGCTGGCGACGGCGTGGGGGAGGTATCATAAAACAAATGATCGCGCACATTGTGGCAGGTGCGATCATACCGGCACTAATGCACCGAATCCCATCAGAACTCCGCAGTTAAGCGCGCTTGGGCGAGAGTAGTACTGGGATGGGTGACCTCCTGGGAAGTCCTCGTGTTGCACCTCTTTTTTGCTACTTTCCCGGGTCCGCACCACCGCTGTTTTTGTTCTTTCATATTTATTTGTCCCTCACCCGATTTTGTGGCCTCGACGTCGACGGGCTCGCAAAGGGCTTTCCGTTGATACCTTACGGGCCGCGAGACGCATCCCGGTTCAAAAGTTACAGCCGTTTGAAGCTGGCGACGGCGTGGGGGAGGTATCATAAAACAAATGATCGCGCACATTATGGCAGGTGCGATCATACCAGCACTAATGCACCGGATCCCATCAGAACTCCGCAGTTAAGCGTGCTTGGGCGAGAGTAGTACTGGGATGGGTGACCTCGTGGGAAGTCCTCGTGTTGCACCTCTTTTTTGCTACTTTCCCGGGTCCGCACCACCTCTGTTTTTGTTCTTTCAATTTTATTTGTCCTTCACCCGATTCTGTGGCCTCGACGACGACTGGCTAGCAAAGGGCTTTCCGTTGATACGTTACGGGCCGCGAGACGCATCCCGGTTCAAAAGTTACGACCGTTTGAAGCTGGCGACGGCGTGGGGAAGGTATCATAAAACAAATGATCGCGCACATTGTGGCAGGTGCGATCATACCAGCACTAATGCACCGGGTCCCATCAGAACTCCGCAGTTAAGCGTGCTTGGGCGAGAGTAGTACTGGGATGGGTGACCTCCTGGGAAGTCCTCGTGTTGCACCTCTTTTTTGCTACTTTCCCGGGTCCGCACCACCTCTGTTTTTGTTCTTTCAATTTTATTTGTCCCTCACCTGATTCTGTGGCCTCGACGTCGACAGGCTCGCAAAGGGCTTTCCGTTGATACCTTACGGGCCTAGAGACGCATCCCGGTTCAAAAGTTACGGCCGTTTGAAGCTGGCGACGGCGTGGGGGAGGTATCATAAAACAAATGATCGCACACATTGTGGCAGGTGCGATCATACCAGCACTAATGCACCGGATCCCATCAGAACTCCGCAGTTAAGCGTGCCTGGGCGAGAGTAGTACTGGGATGGGTAACCTCCTGGGAAGTGTTTGTGTTGCACCTCTTTTTTGCTACTTTCCCCGGTCTGCACCACCGCTGTTTTTGTTCTTTCAATTTTATTTGTCCCTCACCCGATTTTGTGGCCTCGACATCGACAGGCTCGCAAAGGGCTTTCCGTTGATACCTTACGGGCAGCGAGACGCATCCCGGTTCAAAAGTTACGGCCGTTTGAAGCTGGCGACGACGTGGGGGAGGTATCATAAAACAAATGATCGCGCACATTGTGGCAGGTGCGATCATACCAGCACTAATGCACCGGATCCCATCAGAACTCCGCAGTTAAGCATGCTTGGGCGAGAGTAGTACTGGGATGGGTGACCTCCTGGGAAGTCCTCGTGTTGCACCTCTTTTTTGCTACTTTCCCGGGTCCGCACCACCTCTGTTTTTGTTCTTTCAATTTTATTTGTCCTTCACCCGATTCTGTGACCTCGACGACGACTGGCTAGCAAAGGGCTTTTCGTTGATACCTTAGGGGCCGCGAGACGCATCCCGGTTCAAAAGTTACGACCGTTTGAAGCTGGCGACGGCGTGGGGGAGGTATCATAAAACAAATGATCGCGCACATTGTGGCAGGTGCGATCATACCAGCACTAATGCACCGGATCCCATCAGAACTCCGCAGTTAAGCGCGCTTGGGCGAGAGTAGTACTGGGATGGGTGACCTCCTGGGAAGTCCTCGTGTTGCACCTCTTCTTTGCTACTTTCCTGGGTCCGCACCACCTCTGTTTTTGTTCTTTCAATTTTATTTATCCTTCAACCGATTCTGTGGCCTCGACGACGACTGGCTAGCAAAGGGCTTTCCGTTGATACCTTACGGGCCGCGAGACGCATCCCAGTTCAAAAGTTACGGCCGTTTGAAGCTGGCGACGGCGTGGGGGAGATATCATAAAACAAATGATCGCGCACATTGTGGCAGGTGCGATCATACTAGCACTAATGCACCGGATCCCATCAGAACTCCGCAGTTAAGCGCGCTTGGGCGAGAGCAGTACTGGGATGGGTGACCTCCTGGGAAGTCCTCGTGTTGCACCTCTTTTTTGTTACTTTCCCGGGTCCGCACCACCTCTGTTTTTGTTCTTTCAATTTTATTTGTCCTTCACCTGATTCTGTGGCCTCGACGACGACGGGCTAGCAAAGGGCTTTCCGTTGATACCTTACGGGCCGCGAGACGCATCCCAGTTCAAAAGTTACGACCGTTTGAAGGTGGCGACGGCGTGGGGGAGGTATCATAAAACCAATGATCGCGCACATTGTGGCAGGTGCGATCATACCACCACTAATGCACCGGATCCCATCAGAACTCTGCAGTTAAGCGTGCTTTGGCGAGAGTAGTACTGGGATGGGTGACCTCCTGGGAAGTCCTCGTGTTGCACCTCTTTTTTGCTACTTTCCCGGGTCCGTACCACCTCTGTTTTTGTTCTTTCAATTTTATTTGTCCCTCACCTGATTCTGTGGCCTCGACGTCGACGGGCTCGCAAAGGGCTTTCCGTTGATACCTTACGGGCCTAGAGACGCATCCCGGTTCAAAAGTTACGGCCGTTTGAAGCTGGCGATGGCGTGGGGGAGGTATCATAAAACAAATGATCGCGCACATTGTGGCAGGTGCGATCATACCAGCACTAATGCACCGGATCCCATCAGAACTTCGCAGTTAAGCGTGCTTGGGTGAGAGTAGTACTGGGATGGGTGACCTCCTGGGAAGTCCTTGTATTGCACCTCTTTTTTGCTACTTTCTCGGGTCCGCACCACCTCTGTTTTTGTTCTTTCAATTTTATTTGTCCTTCACCCGATTCTGTGGCCTCGACGACGACTGGCTAGCAAAGGGCTTTCCGTTGATACCGACGCATCCCGGTTCAAAAGTTACGACCGTTTGAAGGTGGCGACGGCGTGGGGGAGGTATCATAAAACAAATGATCGCGCATATTGTGGCAGGTGCGATCATACCAGCACTAATGCACCGGATCCCATCAGAACTCCGCAGTTAAGCGCGCTTGGGCGAGAGTAGTACTGGGATGGGTGACCTCCTGGGAAGTCATCGTGTTGCACCTCGTTTTTGCTACTTTCCCGGGTCCGCACCACCTCTGTTTTTGTTCTTTCAATTTTATTTGTCCCTCACCTGATTCTGTGGCCTCGACATCGACGGGCTCGCAAAGGGCTTTCCGTTGATACCTTACGGGCCTAGAGACGCATCCCGGTTCAAAAGTTACGGCCGTTTGAAGATGGCGACGGCGTGGGGGAGGTATCATAAAACAAATGATCGCGCACATTGTGGCAGGTGCGATCACACCAGCACTAATGCACCGGATCCCATCAGAACTCCGCAGTGAAGCGTGCTTGGGCGAGAGTAGTACTGGGATGGGTGACCTCCTGGGAAGTCCTCGTGTTGCACCTCTTTTTTGCTACTTTCCCAGGTCCGCACCACCGCTGTTTTTGTTCGTTCAATTTTATTTGTCCCTCACCCGATTTTGTGGCCTCGACGTCGACGGGCTCGCAAAGGGCTTTCCGTTGATACCTTACGGGCCGCGAGACGCATCCCGGTTCAAAAGTTACGGCCGTTTGAAGCTGGCGACGGCGTGGGGGAGGTATCATAAAACAAATGATCGCGAACATTGTGGCAGGTGCGATCATACCATCATTAATGCACCGGATCCCATCAGAACTCCGCAGTTAAGCGTGCTTGGGCGAGAGTAGTACTGGGATGGGTGACCTCCTGGGAAGTCCTCGTGTTGCACCTCTTTTTTGCTACTTTCCCGGGTCCGCACCACCTCTGTTTTTGTTCTTCCAATTTTATTTGTCCTTCACCCGATTCTGTGGCCTCGACGTCGACGGGCTCGCAAAGGGCTTTCCGTTGATACCTTAGGGGCCGCGAGACGCATCCCGGTTCAAAAGTTACGACCGTTTGAAGCTGGCGACGACGTGGGGGAGGTATCATAAAACCAATGATCGCGCACATTGTGGCAGGTGCGATCATACCAGCACTAATGCACCGGATCCCATCAGAACTCCGCAGTTAAGCGTGCTTGGGCGAGAGTAGTACTGGGATGGGTGACCTCCTGGGAAGTCCTCGTGTTGCACCTCTTTTTTGCTACTTTCCCGGGTCCGCACCACCTCTATTTTTGTTCTTTCAATTTTATTTGTCCCTCACCTGATTCTATGGCCTCGACGTCGACGGGCTAGCAAAGGGCTTTCCGTTGATACCTTACGGGCCTAGAGACGCATCCCGGTTCAAAAGTTACGGCCGTTTGAAGCTGGCGACGGCGTGGGGGAGGTATCATAAAACAAATGATCGCGCACATTGTGGCAGGTGCGATCATACCAGCATTAATGCGGATCCCATCAGAACTCCGCAGTTAAGCGTGCTTGGGCGAGAGTAGTACTGGGACGGGTGACCTCCTGGGAAGTCCTCGTGTTGCATCTCTTTTTTGCTACTTTCCCGGGTCCGCACCACCTCTGTTTTTGTTCTTTCAATTTTATTTGTCCTTCACTCGATTCTGTGGCCTCGACGACGACTGGCTAGCAAAGGGCTTTCCGTTGATACCTTACGGGCCTAGAGACGCATCCCGGTTCAAAAGTTACGGCCGTTTGAAGCTGGCGACGGCGTGGGGGAGGTATCATAAAACAAATGATCGTGCACATTGTGGCAGGTGCGATCATACCAGCACTAATGCACCGGATCCCATCAGAACTCCGCAGTTAAGCGTGCTTGGGCGAGAGTAGTACTGGGATGGGTGACCTCCTGGGAAGTCCTCGTGTTGTACCTCTTTTTTGCTACTTTCCCGGGTCCGCACGACCGCTGTTTTTGTTCTTTCAATTTTATTTGTCCCTCACCCGATTTTCTGGCCTCGACGTCGACGGGCTCGCAAAGGGCTTTCCGTTGATACCTTACTTGTCGCGAGACGCATCCCGGTTCAAAAGTTACGGCCGTTTGAAGCTGGCGACGGCGTGGGGGAGGTATCATAAAACAAATGATCGCGCACATTGTGGCAGGTGCGATCATACCAGCACTAATGCACCGGATCCCATCAGAACTCCGCAGTGAAGCGTGCTTGGGCGAGAGTAGTACTGGGATGGGTGACCTCCTGGGAAGTCCTCGTGTTGCACCTCTTTTTTGCTACTTTCCCGGGTCCGCACCACCTCTGTTTTTGTTCTTTCAATTTTATTTGTCCTTCACCCGATTCTGTGGCCTCGACGACGACTGCCTAGCAAAGGGCTTTCCGTTGATACCTTACGGGCCGCGAGACGCATCCCGGTTCAAAAGTTACGACCGTTTGAAGCTGGCGATGGCGTGGGGGAGGTATCATAAAACCAATGATCGCGCACATTGTGGCAGGTGCGATCATACCAGCACTAATGCACCGAATCCCATCAGAACTTCGCAGTTAAGCGCGCTTGGGCGAGAGTAGTACTGGGATGGGTGACCTCCTTGGAAGTCCTCGTGTTGCACCTCTTTTTTGCTACTTTCCCGGGTCCGCACCACCGCTGTTTTTGTTCTTTCAATTTTATTTGTCCCTCACCCGATTTTGTGGCCTCGACGTCGACGGGCTCGCAAAGGGCTTTCCGTTGATACCTTACGGGCCTAGAGACGCATCCCGGTTCAAAAGTTACGGCCGTTTGAAGCTGGCGACGGCGTGGGGGAGGTATCATAAAACAAATGATCACGCACATTGTGGCAGGTGCGATCATACCAGCACTAATGCACCGGATCCCATCAGAACTCCGCAGTTAACCGTGCTTGGGCGAGAGTAGTACTGGGATGGGTAACCTCCTGGGAAGTGTTTGTGTTGCACCTCTTTTTTGCTACTTTCCCGGGTCTGTACCACCGCTGTTTTTGTTCTTTCAATTTTATTTGTCCCTCACCCGATTTTGTGGCCTCGACGTCGACGGGCTCGCAAAGGGCTTTCCGTTGATACCTTACGGGCCGCGAGACGTATTCCGGTTCAAAAGTTACGGCCGTTTGAAGCTGGCGACGACGTGGGGGAGGTATCATAAAACAAATGATCGCGCATATTGTGGCAGGTGCGATCACACCAGCACTAATGCACCGGATCCTATCAGAACTCCGTAGTTAAGCGTGCTTGGGCGAGAGTAGTACTGGGATGGGTGACCTCCTGGGAAGTCCTCGTGTTGCACCTCTTTTTTGCTACTTTCCCGGGTCCGCACCACCTCTGTTTTTGTTCTTTCAATTTTATTTGTCCTTCACCCGATTCTGTGGCCTCGACGACGACTGCCTAGCAAAGGGCTTTCCGTTGATACCTTACGGGCCGCGAGACGCATCCCGGTTCAAAAGTTACGACCGTTTGAAGCTGGCGATGGCGTGGGGGAGGTATCATAAAACCAATGATCGCGCACATTGTGGCAGGTGCGATCATACCAGCACTAATGCACCGAATCCCATCAGAACTCCGCAGTTAAGCGCGCTTGGGCGAGAGTAGTACTGGGATGGGTGACCTCCTTGGAAGTCCTCGTGTTGCACCTCTTTTTTGCTACTTTCCCGGGTCCGCACCACCGCTGTTTTTGTTCTTTCAATTTTATTTGTCCCTCACCCGATTTTGTGGCCTCGACGTCGACGGGCTCGCAAAGGGCTTTCCGTTGATACCTTACGGGCCTAGAGACGCATCCCGGTTCAAAAGTTACGGCCGTTTGAAGCTGGCGACGGCGTGGGGGAGGTATCATAAAACAAATGATCACGCACATTGTGGCAGGTGCGATCATACCAGCACTAATGCACCGGATCCCATCAGAACTCCGCAGTTAACCGTGCTTGGGCGAGAGTAGTACTGGGATGGGTAACCTCCTGGGAAGTGTTTGTGTTGCACCTCTTTTTTGCTACTTTCCCGGGTCCGTACCACCGCTGTTTTTGTTCTTTCAATTTTATTTGTCCCTCACCCGATTTTGTGGCCTCGACGTCGACGGGCTCGCAAAGGGCTTTCCGTTGATACCTTACGGGCCGCGAGACGCATTCCGGTTCAAAAGTTACGGCCGTTTGAAGCTGGCGACGACGTGGGGGAGGTATCATAAAACAAATGATCGCGCATATTGTGGCAGGTGCGATCACACCAGCACTAATGCACCGGATCCTATCAGAACTCCGTAGTTAAGCGTGCTTGGGCGAGAGTAGTACTGGGATGGGTGACCTCCTGGGAAGTCCTCGTGTTGCACCTCTTTTTTGCTACATTCCCAGGTCCGCACCACCGCTGTTTTTGTTCTTTCAATTTTATTTGTCCCTCACCCGATTTTGTGGCCTCGACGTCGACGGGCTCGCAAAGGGCTTTCCGTTGATACCTTACGGGCCGCGAGACGCATCCCGGTTCAAAAGTTACGGCCGTTTGAAGCTGGCGATGGCGTGGGGGAGGTATCATAAAACAAATAATCGCGCACATTGTGGCAGGTGCGATCATACCATCACTAATGCACCGGATCCCATCAGAACTCTGCAGTTAAGCGTGCTTGGGCGAGAGTAGTACTGGGATGGGTGACCTCCTGGGAAGTCCTCGTGTTGCACCTCTTTTTTGTTACTTTCCCGGGTCCGCACCACCTCTGTTTTTGTTCTTTCAATTTTATTTGTCCTTCACCCGATTCTGTGGCCTCGACGTCGACGGGCTCGCAAAGGGCTTTCCGTTGATACCTTAGGGGCCGCGAGACGCATCCCGGTTCAAAAGTTACGACCGTTTGAAGCTGGCGACGACGTGGGGGAGGTATCATAAAACCAATGATCGCGCACATTGTGGCAGGTGCGATCATACCAGCACTAATGCATCGGATCCCATCAGAACTCTGCAGTTAAGCGTGCTTGGGCGAGAGTAGTACTGGGATGGGTGACCTCTTGGGAAGTCCTCGTGTTGCACCTCTTTTTTGCTACTTTCCCGGGTCCGCACCACCTCTATTTTTGTTCTTTCAATTTTATTTGTCCCTCACTTGATTCTATGGCCTCGACGTCGACGGGCTCGCAAAGGGCTTTCCGTTGATACCTTACGGGCCTAGAGACGCATCCTGGTTCAAAAGTTACGGCCGTTTGAAGCTGGCGACGGCGTGGGGGAGGTATCATAAAACAAATGATCGCGCACATTGTGGCAGGTGCGATCATACCAGCATTAATGCGGATCCCATCAGAACTCCGCAGTTAAGCGTGCTTGGGCGAGAGTAGTACTGGGATGGGTGACCTCCTGGGAAGGCCTCGTGTTGCACCTCTTTTTTGCTACTTTCCCGGGTCCGCACCACCTCTGTTTTTGTTCTTTCAATTTTATTTGTCCTTCACCCGATTCTGTGGCCTCGATGACGACTGGCTAGCAAAGGGCTTTCCGTTGATACCTTACGGGCCTAGAGACGCATCCCGGTTCAAAAGTTACGGCCGTTTGAAGCTGGCGACGGCGTGGGGGAGGTATCATAAAACAAATGATCGCGCACATTGTGGTAGGTGCGATCATACCAGCACTAATACACCGGATCCCATCAGAACTCCGCAGTTAAGCTTGCTTGGGCGAGAGTAGTACTGGGATGGGTGACCTCCTAGGAAGTCCTCGTGTTGTACCTCTTTTTTGCTACTTTCCCGGGTCCGCACGACCGCTGTTTTTGTTCTTTCAATTTTATTTGTCCCTCACCCGATTTTGTGGCCTCGACGTCGACGGGCTCGCAAAGGGCTTTCCGTTGATACCTTACGGGCCGCGAGACGCATCCCGGTTCAAAAGTTACGGCCGTTTGAAGCTGGCGACGGCGTGGGGGAGGTATCATAAAACAAATGATCGCGCATATTGTGGCAGGTGCGATCATACCAGCACTAATGCACCGGATCCCATCAGAACTCCGCAGTTAAGCGTGCTTGGGCGAGAGTAGTACTGGGATAGGTGACCTCCTGGGAAGTCTTCGTGTTGCACCTCTTTTTTGCTACTTTCCCGGGTCCGCACCACCTCTGTTTTTGTTCTTTCAATTTTATTTGTCCTTCACCCAATTCTGTGGCCTCGACGACGACTGGCTAGCAAAGGGCTTTCCGTTGATACCTTACGGGCCGCGAGACGCATCCCGGTTCAAAAGTTACGGCCGTTTGAAGCTGGCGACGGCGTGGGGGAGGTATCATAAAACAAATGATCGCGCATATTGTGGCAGGTGCGATCATACCAGCACTAATGCACCGGATCCCATCAGAACTCCGCAGTTAAGCGTGCTTGGGCGAGAGTAGTACTGGGATAGGTGACCTCCTGGGAAGTCCTCGTGTTGCACCTCTTTTTTGCTACTTTCCCGGGTCCGCACCACCTCTATTTTTGTTCTTTCAATTTTATTTGTCCCTCACCTGATTCTATGGCCTCGACGTCGACGGGCTAGCAAAGGGCTTTCCGTTGATACCTTACGGGCCTAGAGACGCATCCCGGTTCAAAAGTTACGGCCGTTTGAAGCTGGCGACGGCGTGGGGGAGGTATCATAAAACAAATGATCGCGCACATTGTGGCAGGTGCGATCATACCAGCATTAATGCGGATCCCATCAGAACTCCGCAGTTAAGCGTGCTTGGGCGAGAGTAGTACTGGGACGGGTGACCTCCTGGGAAGTCCTCGTGTTGCATCTCTTTTTTGCTACTTTCCCGGGTCCGCACGACCGCTGTTTTTGTTCTTTCAATTTTATTTGTCCCTCACCCGATTTTCTGGCCTCGACGTCGACGGGCTCGCAAAGGGCTTTCCGTTGATACCTTACTTGTCGCGAGACGCATCCCGGTTCAAAAGTTACGGCCGTTTGAAGCTGGCGACGGCGTGGGGGAGGTATCATAAAACAAATGATCACGCACATTGTGGCAGGTGCGATCATACCAGCACTAATGCACCGGATCCCATCAGAACTCCGCAGTGAAGCGTGCTTGGGCGAGAGTAGTACTGGGATGGGTGACCTCCTGGGAAGTCCTCGTGTTGCACCTCTTTTTTGCTACTTTCCCGGGTCCGCACCACCTCTGTTTTTGTTCTTTCAATTTTATTTGTCCTTCACCCGATTCTGTGGCCTCGACGACGACTGCCTAGCAAAGGGCTTTCCGTTGATACCTTACGGGCCGCGAGACGCATCCCGGTTCAAAAGTTACGACCGTTTGAAGCTGGCGATGGCGTGGGGGAGGTATCATAAAACCAATGATCGCGCACATTGTGGCAGGTGCGATCATACCAGCACTAATGCACCGAATCCCATCAGAACTCCGCAGTTAAGCGCGCTTGGGCGAGAGTAGTACTGGGATGGGTGACCTCCTTGGAAGTCCTCGTGTTGCACCTCTTTTTTGCTACTTTCCCGGGTCCGCACCACCGCTGTTTTTGTTCTTTCAATTTTATTTGTCCCTCACCCGATTTTGTGGCCTCGACGTCGACGGGCTCGCAAAGGGCTTTCCGTTGATACCTTACGGGCCTAGAGACGCATCCCGGTTCAAAAGTTACGGCCGTTTGAAGCTGGCGACGGCGTGGGGGAGGTATCATAAAACAAATGATCACGCACATTGTGGCAGGTGCGATCATACCAGCACTAATGCACCGGATCCCATCAGAACTCCGCAGTTAACCGTGCTTGGGCGAGAGTAGTACTGGGATGGGTAACCTCCTGGGAAGTGTTTGTGTTGCACCTCTTTTTTGCTACTTTCCCGGGTCTGTACCACCGCTGTTTTTGTTCTTTCAATTTTATTTGTCCCTCACCCGATTTTGTGGCCTCGACGTCGACGGGCTCGCAAAGGGCTTTCCGTTGATACCTTACGGGCCGCGAGACGTATTCCGGTTCAAAAGTTACGGCCGTTTGAAGCTGGCGACGACGTGGGGGAGGTATCATAAAACAAATGATCGCGCATATTGTGGCAGGTGCGATCACACCAGCACTAATGCACCGGATCCTATCAGAACTCCGTAGTTAAGCGTGCTTGGGCGAGAGTAGTACTGGGATGGGTGACCTCCTGGGAAGTCCTCGTGTTGCACCTCTTTTTTGCTACTTTCCCGGGTCCGCACCACCTCTGTTTTTGTTCTTTCAATTTTATTTGTCCTTCACCCGATTCTGTGGCCTCGACGACGACTGCCTAGCAAAGGGCTTTCCGTTGATACCTTACGGGCCGCGAGACGCATCCCGGTTCAAAAGTTACGACCGTTTGAAGCTAGCGATGGCGTGGGGGAGGTATCATAAAACCAATGATCGCGCACATTGTGGCAGGTGCGATCATACCAGCACTAATGCACCGAATCCCATCAGAACTCCGCAGTTAAGCGCGCTTGGGCGAGAGTAGTACTGGGATGGGTGACCTCCTTGGAAGTCCTCGTGTTGCACCTCTTTTTTGCTACATTCCCGGGTCCGCACCACCGCTGTTTTTGTTCTTTCAATTTTATTTGTCCCTCACCCGATTTTGTGGCCTCGACGTCGACGGGCTCGCAAAGGGCTTTCCGTTGATACCTTACGGGCCTAGAGACGCATCCCGGTTCAAAAGTTACGGCCGTTTGAAGCTGGCGACGGCGTGGGGGAGGTATCATAAAACAAATGATCACGCACATTGTGGCAGGTGCGATCATACCAGCACTAATGCACCGGATCCCATCAGAACTCCGCAGTTAACCGTGCTTGGGCGAGAGTAGTACTGGGATGGGTAACCTCCTGGGAAGTGTTTGTGTTGCACCTCTTTTTTGCTACTTTCCCGGGTCCGTACCACCGCTGTTTTTGTTCTTTCAATTTTATTTGTCCCTCACCCGATTTTGTGGCCTCGACGTCGACGGGCTCGCAAAGGGCTTTCCGTTGATACCTTACGGGCCGCGAGACGCATTCCGGTTCAAAAGTTACGGCCGTTTGAAGCTGGCGACGACGTGGGGGAGGTATCATAAAACAAATGATCGCGCATATTGTGGCAGGTGCGATCACACCAGCACTAATGCACCGGATCCTATCAGAACTCCGTAGTTAAGCGTGCTTGGGCGAGAGTAGTACTGGGATGGGTGACCTCCTGGGAAGTCCTCGTGTTGCACCTCTTTTTTGCTACATTCCCAGGTCCGCACCACCGCTGTTTTTGTTCTTTCAATTTTATTTGTCCCTCACCCGATTTTGTGGCCTCGACGTCGACGGGCTCGCAAAGGGCTTTCCGTTGATACCTTACGGGCCGCGAGACGCATCCCGGTTCAAAAGTTACGGCCGTTTGAAGCTGGCGATGGCGTGGGGGAGGTATCATAAAACAAATAATCGCGCACATTGTGGCAGGTGCGATCATACCATCACTAATGCACCGGATCCCATCAGAACTCTGCAGTTAAGCGTGCTTGGGCGAGAGTAGTACTGGGATGGGTGACCTCCTGGGAAGTCCTCGTGTTGCACCTCTTTTTTGTTACTTTCCCGGGTCCGCACCACCTCTGTTTTTGTTCTTTCAATTTTATTTGTCCTTCACCCGATTCTGTGGCCTCGACGTCGACGGGCTCGCAAAGGGCTTTCCGTTGATACCTTAGGGGCCGCGAGACGTATCCCGGTTCAAAAGTTACGACCGTTTGAAGCTGGCGACGACGTGGGGGAGGTATCATAAAACCAATGATCGCGCACATTGTGGCAGGTGCGATCATACCAGCACTAATGCATCGGATCCCATCAGAACTCTGCAGTTAAGCGTGCTTGGGCGAGAGTAGTACTGGGATGGGTGACCTCTTGGGAAGTCGTCGTGTTGCACCTCTTTTTTGCTACTTTCCCGGGTCCGCACCACCTCTATTTTTGTTCTTTCAATTTTATTTGTCCCTCACCTGATTCTATGGCCTCGACGTCGACGGGCTCGCAAAGGGCTTTCCGTTGATACCTTACGGGCCTAGAGACGCATCCCGGTTCAAAAGTTACGGCCGTTTGAAGCTGGCGACGGCGTGGGGGAGGTATCATAAAACAAATGATCGCGCACATTGTGGCAGGTGCGATCATACCAGCATTAATGCGGATCCCATCAGAACTCCGCAGTTAAGCGTGCTTGGGCGAGAGTAGTACTGGGATGGGTGACCTCCTGGGAAGTCCTCGTGTTGCACCTCTTTTTTGCTACTTTCCCGGGTCCGCACCACCTCTGTTTTTGTTCTTTCAATTTTATTTGTCCTTCACCCGATTCTGTGGCCTCGATGACGACTGGCTAGCAAAGGGCTTTCCGTTGATACCTTACGGGCCTAGAGATGCATCCCGGTTCAAAAGTTACGGCCGTTTGAAGCTGGCGACGGCGTGGGGGAGGTATCATAAAACAAATGATCGCGCACATTGTGGTAGGTGCGATCATACCAGCACTAATACACCGGATCCCATCAGAACTCCGCAGTTAAGCTTGCTTGGGCGAGAGTAGTACTGGGATGGGTGACCTCCTAGGAAGTCCTCGTGTTGTACCTCTTTTTTGCTACTTTCCCGGGTCCGCACGACCGCTGTTTTTGTTCTTTCAATTTTATTTGTCCCTCACCCGATTTTGTGGCCTCGACGTCGACGGGCTCGCAAAGGGCTTTCCGTTGATACCTTACGGGCCGCGAGACGCATCCCGGTTCAAAAGTTACGGCCGTTTGAAGCTGGCGACGGCGTGGGGGAGGTATCATAAAACAAATGATCGCGCATATTGTGGCAGGTGCGATCATACCAGCACTAATGCACCGGATCCCATCAGAACTCCGCAGTTAAGCGTGCTTGGGCGAGAGTAGTACTGGGATAGGTGACCTCCTGGGAAGTCCTCGTGTTGCACCTCTTTTTTGCTACTTTCCCGGGTCCGCACCACCTCTGTTTTTGTTCTTTCAATTTTATTTGTCCTTCACCCGATTCTGTGGCCTCGACGACGACTGGCTAGCAAAGGGCTTTCCGTTGATACCTTACGGGCCTAGAGACGCATCCCGGTTCAAAAGTTACGGCCGTTTGAAGCTGGCGACGGCGTGGGGGAGGTATCATAAAACAAATGATCGCGCACATTGTGGTAGGTGCGATCATACCAGCACTAATGCACCGGATCCCATCAGAACTCCGCAGTTAAGCTTGCTTGGGCGAGAGTAGTACTGGGATGGGTGACCTCCTAGGAAGTCCTCGTGTTGTACCTCTTTTTTGCTACTTTCCCGGGTCCGCACGACCGCTGTTTTTGTTCTTTCAATTTTATTTGTCCCTCACTCGATTTTGTGGCCTCGACGTCGACGGGCTCGCAAAGGGCTTTCCGTTGATACCTTACGGGCCGCGAGACGCATCCCGGTTCAAAAGTTACGGCCGTTTGAAGCTGGCGACGGCGTGGGGGAGGTATCATAAAACAAATGATCACGCATATTGTGGCAGGTGTGATCATACCAGCACTAATGCACCGGATCCCATCAGAACTCCGCAGTTAAGCGTGCTTGGGCGAGAGTAGTACTGGGATAGGTGACCTCCTGGGAAGTCCTCGTGTTGCACCTCTTTTTTGCTACTTTCCCGGGTCCGCACCACCTCTGTTTTTGTTCTTTTAATTTGATTTGTCCTTCACCCGATTCTGTGGCCTCGACGACGACTGGCTAGCAAAGGGCTTTCCGTTGATACCTTACGGGCCGCGAGACGTATCCCGGTTCAAAAGTTACGACCGTTTGAAGCTGGCGACGGCATGGGGGAGGTATCATAAAACAAATGATCGCGCACATTGTGGCAGGTGCGATCATACCAGCACTAATGCACCGAATCCCATCAGAACTCCGCAGTTAAGCGCGCTTGGGCGAGAGTAGTACTGGGATGGGTGACCTCCTGGGAAGTCCTCGTGTTGCACCTCTTTTTTGCTACTTTCCCGGGTCCGTACCACCTCTGTTTTTGTTCTTTCAATTTTATTTGTCCTTCACCCGATTCTGTGGCCTCGACGACGACTGGCTAGCAAAGGGCTTTCCGTTGATACCTTACGGGCCTAGAGACGCATCCCGGTTCAAAAGTTACGACCGTTTGAAGCTGGCGACGGCGTGGGGGAGGTATCATAAAACCAATGATCGCGCACATTTTGGCAGGTGCGATCATACCAGCACTAATGCACCGAATCCCATCAGAACTCCGCAGGTAAGCGTGCTTGGGCGAGAGTAGTACTGGGATGGGTGACCTCCTGGGAAGTCCTCGTGTTGCACCTCTTTTTTGCTACTTTCCCGGGTCCGTACCACCTCTGTTTTTGTTCTTTCAATTTTATTTGTCCTTCACCCGATTCTGTGGCCTCGACGACGACTGGCTAGCAAAGGGCTTTCCGTTGATACCTTACGGGCCTAGAGACGCATCCCGGTTCAAAAGTTACGGCCGTTTGAAGCTGGCGACGGCGTGGGGGAGGTATCATAAAACAAATGATCGCGCACATTGTGGTAGGTGCGATCATACCAGCACTAATGCACCGGATCCCATCAGAACTCTGCAGTTAAGCTTGCTTGGGCGAGAGTAGTACTGGGATGGGTGACCTCCTAGGAAGTCCTCGTGTTGTACCTCTTTTTTGCTACTTTCCCGGGTCCGCACGACCGCTGTTTTTGTTCTTTCAATTTTATTTGTCCCTCACCCGATTTTGTGGCCTCGACGTCGACGGGCTCGCAAAGGGCTTTCCGTTGATACCTTACGGGCCGCGAGACGCATCCCGGTTCAAAAGTTACGGCCGTTTGAAGCTGGCGACGGCGTGGGGGAGGTATCATAAAACAAATGATCGTGCATATTGTGGCAGGTGCGATCATACCAGCACTAATGCACCGGATCCCATCAGAACTCCGCAGTTAAGCGTGCTTGGGCGAGAGTAGTACTGGGATAGGTGACCTCCTCGGAAGTCCTCGTGTTGCACCTCTTTTTTGCTACTTTCCCGGGTCCGCACCACCTCTGTTTTTGTTCTTTCAATTTTATTTGTCCTTCACCCGATTCTGTGGCCTCGACGACGACTGCCTAGCAAAGGGCTTTCCGTTGATACCTTACGGGCCGCGAGACGCATCCCGAATCAAAAGTTACGACCGTTTGAAGCTGGCGACGGCGTGGGGGAGGTATCATAAAACCAATGATCGCGCACATTTTGGCAGGTGCGATCATACCAGCACTAATGCACCGAATCCCATCAGAACTCCGCAGTTAAGCGCGCTTGGGCGAGAGTAGTACTGGGATGGGTGACCTCCTTGGAAGTCCTCGTGTTGCACCTCTTTTTTGCTACTTTCCCGGGTCCGCACCACCGCTGTTTTTGTTCTTTCAATTTTATTTGTCCCTCACCCGATTTTGTGGCCTCGACGTCGACGGGCTCGCAAAGGGCTTTTCGTTGATACCTTACGGGCCTAGAGACACATCCCGGTTCAAAAGTTACGGCCGTTTGAAGCTGGCGACGGCGTGGGGGAGGTATCATAAAACAAATGATCATGCACATTGTGGCAGGTGCGATCATACCAGCACTAATGCACCGGATCCCATCAGAACTCCGCAGTTAACCGTGCTTGGGCGAGAGTAGTACTGGGATGGGTAACCTCCTGGGAAGTGTTTGTGTTGCACCTCTTTTTTGCTACTTTCCCAGGTCCGCACCACCGCTGTTTTTGTTCTTTCAATTTTATTTGTCCCTCACCCGATTTTGTGGCCTCGACGTCGACGGGCTCGCAAAGGGCTTTCCGTTGATACCTTACGGGCCGCGAGACGCATCCCGGTTCAAAAGTTACGGTCGTTTGAAGCTGGCGACGACGTGGGGGAGGTATCATAAAACAAATGATCGCGCACATTGTGGCAGGTGCGATCATACCAGCACTAATGCACCGGATCCCATCAGAACTCTGCAGTTAAGCGTGCTTGGGCGAGAGTGTACTGGGATGGGTGACCTCCTGGGAAGTCCTCGTGTTGCACCTCTTTTTTGCTACTTTCCCGGGTCCGCACCACCTCTGTTTTTGTTCTTTCAATTTTATTTGTCCTTCACCCGATTCTGTGGCCTCGACGACGACTGGCTAGCAAAGGGCTTTCCGTTGATACCTTACGGGCCGCGAGACGTATCCCGGTTCAAAAGTTACGACCGTTTGAAGCTGGCGACGGCATGGGGGAGGTATCATAAAACAAATGATCGCGCACATTGTGGCAGGTGCGATCATACCAGCACTAATGCACCGAATCCCATCAGAACTCCGCAGTTAAGCGCGCTTGGGCGAGAGTAGTACTGGGATGGGTGACCTCCTGGGAAGTCCTCGTGTTGCACCTCTTTTTTGCTACTTTCCCGAGTCCGCACCACCGCTGTTTTTGTTCTTTCAATTTTATTTGTCCCTCACCCGATTTTGTGGCCTCGACGTCGAGGGGCTCGTAAAGGGCTTTCCGTTGATACCTTACGGGCCGCGAGACGCATCCCGGTTCAAAAGTTACAGCCGTTTGAAGCTGACGACGGTGTGGGGGAGGTATCATAAAACAAATGATCGCGCACAATATGGCAGGTGCGATCATACCAGCACTAATGCATCGGATGCCATCAGAACTCCGCAGTTAAGCGTGCTTGGGCGAGAGTAGTACTGGGATGGGTGACCTCCTGGGAAGTCCTCGTATTGCACCTCTTTTTTGCTACTTTCCCGGGTCCGCACCACCTCTGTTTTTGTTCTTTCAATTTTATTTGTCCTTCACCCGATTCTGTGGCCTCGACGACGACTGGCTAGCAAAGGGCTTTCCGT
The DNA here is from genome assembly GCA_037962975.1 of Clitoria ternatea. Taxonomy (NCBI): domain Eukaryota; kingdom Viridiplantae; phylum Streptophyta; class Magnoliopsida; order Fabales; family Fabaceae; genus Clitoria; species Clitoria ternatea. The sequence goes on from CM075670.1 coordinate 35,399,761, forward strand.
TGATACCTTACGGGCCGCGAGACGCATCCCGGTTCAAAAGTTACGACCGTTTGAAGCTGGCGACGGCGTGGGGGAGGTATCATAAAACAAATGATCGCGCACATTGTGGCAGGTGCGATCATACCAGCACTAATGCACCGAATCCCATCAGAACTCCGCAGTTAAATGCGCTTGGGCGAGAGTAGTACTGGGATGGGTGACCTCCTGGGAAGTCCTCGTGTTGTACCTCTTTTTTGCTACTTTCCCGGGTCTGCACCACCGCTGTTTTTGTTCTTTCAATTTTATTTGTCCCTCACCCGATTTTGTGGCCTCGACGTCGACGGGCTCGCAAAGGGCTTTCCGTTGATACCTTACGGGCCGCGAGACGCATCCCGGTTCAAAAGTTACGGCTGTTTGAAGCTGGCGACGGCGTGGGGGAGGTATCATAAAACAAATGATCGCGCACATTGTGGCAGGTGCGATCATACCAGCACTAATGCGCCGGATCCTATCAGAACTCCACAGTTAAGCGTGCTTGGGTGAGAGTAGTACTGGGATGGGTGACCTCCTGGGAAGTCCTCGTGTTGCACCTCTTTTTTGCTACTTTCCCGGGTCCGCACCATCTCTGTTTTTGTTCTTTCAATTTTATTTGTCCCTCACCCGATTCTGTGGCCTCGACGACGACTGGCTAGCAAAGGGCTTTCCGTTGATACCTTACGGGCCTAGAGACGCATCCCGGTTCAAAAGTTACGGCCGTTTGAAGATGGCGACGGCGTGGGGGAGGTATCATAAAACAAATGATCGCGCACATTGTGGCAGGTGCGATCACACCAGCACTAATGCACTGGATCCCATCAGAACTCCACAGTTAAGCGTGCTTGGGCGAGAGTAGTACTGGGATGGGTGACCTCCTGGGAAGTCCTCGTGTTGCACCTCTTTTTTGCTACTTTCCCAGGTCCACACCACCGCTGTTTTTGTTCTTTCAATTTTATTTGTCCCTCACCCGATTTTGTGGCCTCGACGTCGACGGGCTCGCAAAGGGCTTTCCGTTGATACCTTACGGGCCGCGAGACGCATCCCGGTTCAAAAGTTACGGCTGTTTGAAGCTGGCGACGGCGTGGGGGAGGTATCATAAAACAAATGATCGCGCACATTGTGGCAGGTGCGATCATACCAGCACTAATGCACCGGATCCCATCAGAACTCCACAGTGAAGCGTGCTTGGGTGAGAGTAGTACTGGGATGGGTGACCTCCTGGGAAGTCCTCGTGTTGCACCTCTTTTTTGCTACTTTCCCGGGTCCGCACCACCTCTGTTTTTGTTCTTTCAATTTTATTTGTCCCTCACCTGATTCTGTGGCCTCGACATCGACGGGCTCGCAAAGGGCTTTCCGTTGATACCTTACGGGCCTAGAGACGCATCCCGGTTCAAAAGTTACGGCCGTTCGAAGATGGCGACGGCGTGGGGGAGGTATCATAAAACAAATGATCGCGCACATTGTGGCAGGTGCGATCACACCAGCACTAATGCACCGGATCCCATCAGAACTCCGCAGTTAAGCGTGCTTGGGCGAGAGTAGTACTGGGATGGGTGACCTCCTGGGAAGTCCTCGTGTTGCACCTCTTTTTTGCTACTTTCCCAGGTCCGCACCACCGCTGTTTTTGTTCTTTCAATTTTATTTGTCCCTCACCCGATTTTGTGGCCTCGACGTCGACGGGCTCGCAAAGGGCTTTCCGTTGATACCTTACGGGCCGCGAGACGCATCCCGGTTCAAAAGTTACGGCCGTTTGAAGCTGGCGACGGCGTGGGGGAGGTATCATAAAACAAATGATCGCGCACATTGTGGCAGGTGCGATCATACCATCACTAATGCACCGGATCCCATCAGAACTCCGCAGTTAAGCGTGCTTGGGCGAGAGTAGTATTGGGATGGGTGACCTCCTGGGAAGTCCTCGTGTTGCACCTCTTTTTTGCTACTTTCCCGGGTCCGCACCACCTCTGTTTTTGTTCTTTCAATTTTATTTGTCCTTCACCCGATTCTGTGGCCTCGACGTCGACGGGCTCGCAAAGGGCTTTCCGTTGATACCTTAGGGGCCGCGAGACGCATCCCGGTTCAAAAGTTACGACCGTTTGAAGCTGGCGACGACGTGGGGGAGGTATCATAAAACCAATGATCGCGCACATTGTGGCAGGTGCGATCATACCAGCACTAATGCACCGGATCCCATCAGAACTCCGTAGTTAAGCGTGCTTGGGCGAGAGTAGTACTGGGATGGGTGACCTCCTGGGAAGTCCTCGTGTTGCACCTCTTTTTTGCTACTTTCCCGGGTCCGCACCACCTCTATTTTTGTTCTTTCAATTTTATTTGTCCCTCACCTGATTCTATGGCCTCGACGTCGACGGGCTCGCAAAGGGCTTTCCGTTGATACCTTACGGGCCTAGAGACGCATCCCGGTTCAAAAGTTACGGCCGTTTGAAGCTGGCGACGGCGTGGGGGAGGTATCATAAAACAAATGATCGCGCACATTGTGGCAGGTGCGATCATACCAGCATTAATGCGGATCCCATCAGAACTCCGCAGTTAAGCGTGCTTGGGCGAGAGTAGTACTGGGATGGGTGACCTCCTGGGAAGTCCTCGTGTTGCACCTCTTTTTTGCTACTTTCCCGGGTCCGCACCACCTCTGTTTTTGTTCTTTCAATTTTATTTGTCCTTCACCCGATTCTGTGGCCTCGACGACGACTGGCTAGCAAAGGGCTTTCCGTTGATACCTTACGGGCCTAGAGACGCATCCCAGTTCAAAAGTTACGGCCGTTTGAAGCTGGCGACGGCGTGGGGGAGGTATCATAAAACAAATGATCGCGCACATTGTGGCAGGTGCGATCATACCAGTACTAATGCACCGGATCCCATCAGAACTCCGCAGTTAAGCGTGCTTGGGCAAGAGTAGTACTGGGATGGGTGACCTCCTGGGAAGTCCTCGTGTTGTACCTCTTTTTTGCTACTTTCCCGGGTCCGCACGACCGCTGTTTTTGTTCTTTCAATTTTATTTGTCCCTCACCCGGTTTTGTGGCCTCGACGTCGACGGGCTCGCAAAGGGCTTTCCGTTGATACCTTACGGGCCGCGAGACGCATCCCGGTTCAAAAGTTACGGCCGTTTGAAGCTGGCAACGGCGTGGGAGAGGTATCATAAAACAAATGATCGCGCACATTGTGGCAGGTGCGATCATACCAGCACTAATGCACCGGATCCCATCAGAACTCCACAGTGAAGCGTGCTTGGGCGAGAGTAGTACTGGGATGGGTGACCTCCTGGGAAGTCCTCGTGTTGCACCTCTTTTTTGCTACTTTCCCGGGTCCGCACCACCTCTGTTTTTGTTCTTTCAATTTTATTTGTCCTTCACCCGATTCTGTGGCCTCGACGACGACTGCCTAGCAAAGGGCTTTCCGTTGATACCTTACGGGCCGCGAGACGCATCCCGGTTCAAAAGTTACGACCGTTTGAAGCTGGCGACGGCGTGGGGGAGGTATCATAAAACCAATGATCGCGCACATTGTGGCAGGTGCGATCATACCAGCACTAATGCACCGAATCCCATCAGAACTCCGCAGTTAAGCGCGCTTGGGCGAGAGTAGTACTGGGATGGGTGACCTCCTTGGAAGTCCTCGTGTTGCACCTCTTTTTTGCTACTTTCCCGGGTCCGTACCACCGCTGTTTTTGTTCTTTCAATTTTATTTGTCCCTCACCCGATTTTGTGGCCTCGACGTCGACGGGCTCGCAAAGGGCTTTCCGTTGATACCTTACGGGCCTAGAGACGCATCCCGGTTCAAAAGTTACGGCCGTTTGAAGCTGGCGACGGCGTGGGGGAGGTATCATAAAACAAATGATCACGCACATTGTGGCAGGTGCGATCATACCAGCACTAATGCACCGGATCCCATCAGAACTCCGCAGTTAACCGTGCTTGGGCGAGAGTAGTACTGGGATGGGTAACCTCCTGGGAAGTGTTTGTGTTGCACCTCTTTTTTGCTACTTTCCCGGGTCCGCACCACCGCTGTTTTTGTTCTTTCAATTTTATTTGTCCCTCACCCGATTTTGTGGCCTCGACGTCGACGGGCTCGCAAAGGGCTTTCCGTTGATACCTTACGGGCCGCGAGACGCATCCCGGTTCAAAAGTTACGGCCGTTTGAAGCTGGCGACGACGTGGGGGAGGTATCATAAAACAAATGATCGCGCATATTGTGGCAGGTGCGATCACACCAGCACTAATGCACCGGATCCCATCAGAACTCCGTAGTTAAGTGTGCATGGGCGAGAGTAGTACTGGGATGGGTGACCTCCTAGGAAGTTCTCGTGTTACACCTTTTTTTTGCTACTTTCCCAGGTCCGCACCACCGCTGTTTTTGTTCTTTCAATTTTATTTGTCCCTCACCCGATTTTGTGGCCTCGACGTCGACGGGCTCGCAAAGGGCTTTCCGTTGATACCTTACGGGCCGCGAGACGCATCCCGGTTCAAAAGTTACGGCCGTTTGAAGCTGGCGACGGAGTGGGGGAGGTATCATAAAACAAATGATCGTGCACATTGTGGCAGGTGCGATCATACCATCACTAATGCACCGGATCCCATCAGAACTCCACAGTTAAGTGTGCTTGGGTGAGAGTAGTACTGGGGTGGGTGACCTCCTGGGAAGTCCTCGTGTTGCACCTCTTTTTTGCTACTTTCCCGGGTCCGCACCACCTCTGTTTTTGTTCTTTCAATTTTATTTGTCCTTCACCCGATTCTGTGGCCTCGACGTCGACGGGCTCGCAAAGGGCTTTCCGTTGATACCTTAGGGGCCGCGAGACGCATCCCGGTTCAAAAGTTACGACCGTTTGAAGCTGGCGACGACGTGGGGGAGGTATCATAAAACCAATGATAGCGCACATTGTGGCAGGTGCGATCATACCAGCACTAATGCACCGGATCCCATCAGAACTCCGCAGTTAAGCGTGCTTGGGCGAGAGTAGTACTGGGATGGGTGACCTCCTGGGAAGTCCTCGTGTTGCACCTCTTTTTTGCTACTTTCCCGGGTCCGCACCACCTCTATTTTTGTTCTTTCAATTTTATTTGTCCCTCACCTAATTCTATGGCCTCGACGTCGACGGGCTCGCAAAGGGCTTTCCGTTGATACCTTACGGGCCTAGAGACGCATCCCGGTTCAAAAGTTACGGCCGTTTGAAGCTGGCGACGGCGTGGGGGAGGTATCATAAAACAAATGATCGCGTACATTGTGGCAGGTGCGATCATACCAGCATTAATGCGGATCCCATCAGAACTCCGCAGTTAAGCGTGCTTGGGCGAGAGTAGTACTGGGATGGGTGACCTCCTTGGAAGTCCTCGTGTTGCACCTCTTTTTTGCTACTTTCCCGGGTCCGCACCACCTCTATTTTTGTTCTTTCAATTTTATTTGTCCTTCACCCGATTCTGTGGCCTCGACGACGACTGGCTAGCAAAGGGCTTTCCGTTGATACCTTACGGGCCTAGAGACGCATCCCGGTTCAAAAGTTACGGCCGTTTGAAGCTGGCGACGGCGTGGGGGAGGTATCATAAAACAAATGATCGCGCACATTGTGGTAGGTGCGATCATACCAGCACTAATGCACCGGATCCCATCAGAACTCCGCAGTTAAGCTTGCTTGGGCGAGAGTAGTACTGGGATGGGTGACCTCCTGGGAAGTCCTCGTGTTGTACCTCTTTTTTGCTACTTTCCCGGGTCCGCACGACCGCTGTTTTTGTTCTTTCAATTTTATTTGTCCCTCACCCGGTTTTGTGGCCTCGACATCGACGGGCTCGCAAAGGGCTTTCCGTTGATACCTTACGGGCCGCGAGACGCATCCCGGTTCAAAAGTTACGGCCGTTTGAAGCTGGCAACGGTGTGGGAGAGGTATCATAAAACAAATGATCGCGCACATTGTGGCAGGTGCGATCATACCAGCACTAATGCACCGGATCCCATCAGAACTCTGCAGTTAAGCGTGCTTGGGCGAGAGTAGTACTGGGATGGGTGACCTCCTGGGAAGTCCTCGTGTTGCAGCTCTTTTTTGCTACTTTCCCGGGTCCGCACCACCTCTATTTTTGTTCTTTCAATTTTATTTGTCCCTCACCTGATTCTATGGCCTCGACGTCGACGGGCTCGCAAAGGGCTTTCCGTTGATACCTTACGGGCCTAGAGACGCATCCCGGTTCAAAAGTTACGGCCGTTTGAAGCTGGCGACGGCGTGGGGGAGGTATCATAAAACAAATGATCGCGCACATTGTGGTAGGTGCGATCATACCAGCACTAATGCACCGGATCCCATTAGAACTCCGCAGTTAAGCGTGCTTGGGCGAGAGTAGTACTGGGATGGGTGACCTCTTGGGAAGTCCTCGTGTTGCACCTCTTTTTTGCTACTTTCCCGGGTCCGCACCACCTCTATTTTTGTTCTTTCAATTTTATTTGTCCCTCACCTGATTCTATGGCCTCGACGTCGACGGGCTCGCAAAGGGCTTTCCGTTGATACCTTACGGGCCTAGAGACGCATCCCGGTTCAAAAGTTACGGCCGTTTGAAGCTGGCGACGGCGTGGGGGAGGTATCATAAAACAAATGATCGCGCACATTGTGGCAGGTGCGATCATACCAGCATTAATGCGGATCCCACCAGAACTCCGCAGTTAAGCGTGCTTGGGCGAGAGTAGTACTGGGATGGGTGACCTCCTGGGAAGTCCTCGTGTTGCACCTCTTTTTTGCTACTTTCCCGGGTCCGCACCACCTCTGTTTTTGTTCTTTCAATTTTATTTGTCCTTCACCCGATTCTGTGGCCTCGACGACGACTGGCTAGCAAAGGGCTTTCCGTTGATACCTTACGGGCCTAGAGACGTATCCCGGTTCAAAAGTTACGGCCGTTTGAAGCTGGCGACGGCGTGGGGGAGGTATCATAAAACAAATGATCGCGCACATTGTGGCAGGTGCGATCATACCAGTACTAATGCACCGGATCCCATCAGAACTCCGCAGTTAAGCGTGCTTGGGCAAGAGTAGTACTGGGATGGGTGACCTCCTGGGAAGTCCTCGTGTTGTACCTCTTTTTTGCTACTTTCCCGGGTCCGCACGACCGCTGTTTTTGTTCTTTCAATTTTATTTGTCCCTCACCCGGTTTTGTGGCCTCGACGTCGACGGGCTCGCAAAGGGCTTTCCGTTGATACCTTACGGGCCGCGAGACGCATCCCGGTTCAAAAGTTACGGCCGTTTGAAGCTGGCAACGGCGTGGAAGAGGTATCATAAAACAAATGATCGCGCACATTGTGGCAGGTGCGATCATACCAGCACTAATGCACCGGATCCCATCAGAACTCCACAGTGAAGCGTGCTTGGGCGAGAGTAGTACTGGGATGGGTGACCTCCTGGGAAGTCCTCGTGTTGCACCTCTTTTTTGCTACTTTCCCGGGTCCGCACCACCTCTGTTTTTGTTCTTTCAATTTTATTTGTCCTTCACCCGATTCTGTGGCCTCGACGACGACTGCCTAGCAAAGGGCTTTCCGTTGATACCTTACGGGCCGCGAGACGCATCCCGGTTCAAACGTTACGACCGTTTGAAGCTGGCGACGGCGTGGGGGAGGTATCATAAAACCAATGATCACGCACATTGTGGCAGGTGCGATCATACCAGCACTAATGCACCGAATCCCATCAGAACTCCGCAGTTAAGCGCGCTTGGGCGAGAGTAGTACTGGGATGGGTGACCTCCTTGGAAGTCCTCGTGTTGCACCTCTTTTTTGCTACTTTCCCGGGTCCGTACCACCGCTGTTTTTGTTCTTTCAATTTTATTTGTCCCTCACCCGATTTTGTGGCCTCGACGTCGACGGGCTCGCAAAGGGCTTTCTGTTGATACCTTACGGGCCTAGAGACGCATCCCGGTTCAAAAGTTACGGCCGTTTGAAGCTGGCGACGGCGTGGGGGAGGTATCATAAAACAAATGATCACGCACATTGTGGCAGGTGCGATCATACCAGCACTAATGCACCGGATCCCATCAGAACTCCGCAGTTAACCGTGCTTGGGCGAGAGTAGTACTGGGATGGGTAACCTCCTGGGAAGTGTTTGTGTTGCACCTCTTTTTTGCTACTTTCCCGGGTCCGCACCACCGCTGTTTTTGTTCTTTCAATTTTATTTGTCCCTCACCCGATTTTGTGGCCTCGACGTCGACGGGCTCGCAAAGGGCTTTCCGTTGATACCTTACGGGCCGCGAGACGCATCCCGGTTCAAAAGTTACGGCCGTTTGAAGCTGGCGACGACGTGGGGGAGGTATCATAAAACAAATGATCGCGCATATTGTGGCAGGTGCGATCACACCAGCACTAATGCACCGGATCCCATCAGAACTCCGTAGTTAAGTGTGCATGGGCGAGAGTAGTACTGGGATGGGTGACCTCCTGGGAAGTTCTCGTGTTGCACCTTTTTTTTGCTACTTTCCCAGGTCCGCACCACCGCTGTTTTTGTTCTTTCAATTTTATTTGTCCCTCACCCGATTTTGTGGCCTCGACGTCGACGGGCTCGCAAAGGGCTTTCCGTTGATACCTTACGGGCCGCGAGACGCATCCCGGTTCAAAAGTTACGGCCGTTTGAAGCTGGCGACGGAGTGGGGGAGGTATCATAAAACAAATGATCGCGCACATTGTGGCAGGTGCGATCATACCATCACTAATGCACCGGATCCCATCAGAACTCCGCAGTTAAGTGTGCTTGGGTGAGAGTAGTACTGGGGTGGGTGACCTCCTGGGAAGTCCTCGTGTTGCACCTCTTTTTTGCTACTTTCCCGGGTCCGCACCACCTCTGTTTTTGTTCTTTCAATTTTATTTGTCCTTCACCCGATTCTGTGGCCTCGACGTCGACGGGCTCGCAAAGGGCTTTCCGTTGATACCTTAGGGGCCGCGAGACGCATCCCGGTTCAAAAGTTACGACCGTTTGAAGCTGGCGACGACGTGGGGGAGGTATCATAAAACCAATGATCGCGCACATTGTGGCAGGTGCGATCATACCAGCACTAATGCACCGGATCCCATCAGAACTCCGCAGTTAAGCGTGCTTGGGCGAGAGTAGTACTGGGATGGGTGACCTCCTGGGAAGTCCTCGTGTTGCACCTCTTTTTTGCTACTTTCCCGGGTCCGCACCACCTCTATTTTTGTTCTTTCAATTTTATTTGTCCCTTACCTAATTCTATGGCCTCGACGTCGACGGGCTCGCAAAGGGCTTTCCGTTGATACCTTACGGGCCTAGAGACGCATCCCGGTTCAAAAGTTACGGCCGTTTGAAGCTGGCGACGGCGTGGGGGAGGTATCATAAAACAAATGATCGCGCACATTGTGGCAGGTGCGATCATACCAGCATTAATGCGGATCCCATCAGAACTCCGCAGTTAAGCGTGCTTGGGCGAGAGTAGTACTGGGATGGGTGACCTCCTTGGAAGTCCTCGTGTTGCACCTCTTTTTTGCTACTTTCCCGGGTCCGCACCACCTCTATTTTTGTTCTTTCAATTTTATTTGTCCTTCACCCGATTCTGTGGCCTCGACGACGACTGGCTAGCAAAGGGCTTTCCGTTGATACCTTACGGGCCTAGAGACGCATCCCGGTTCAAAAGTTACGGCCGTTTGAAGCTGGCGACGGCGTAGGGGAGGTATCATAAAACAAATGATCGCGCACATTGTGGTAGGTGCGATCATACCAGCACTAATGCACCGGATCCCATCAGAACTCCGCAGTTAAGCTTGCTTGGGCGAGAGTAGTACTGGGATGGGTGACCTCCTAGGAAGTCCTCGTGTTGTACCTCTTTTTTGCTACTTTCCCGGGTCTGCACGACCGCTGTTTTTGTTCTTTCAATTTTATTTGTCCCTCACCCGATTTTGTGGCCTCGACGTCGACGGGCTCGCAAAGGGCTTTCCGTTGATACCTTACGGGCCGCGAGACGCATCCCGGTTCAAAAGTTACGGCCGTTTGAAGCTGGCGACGGCGTGGGGGAGGTATCATTAAACAAATGATCGCGCATATTGTGGCAGGTGTGATCATACCAGCACTAATGCACCGGATCCCATCAGAACTCCGCAGTTAAGCGTGCGTGGGCGAGAGTAGTACTGGGATGGGTGACCTCCTGGGAAGTCCTCGTGTTGCACCTCTTTTTTGCTACTTTCCCGGGTCCGCACCACCTCTGTTTTTGTTCTTTCAATTTTATTTGTCCTTCACCCGATTCTGTGGCCTCGACGACGACTGCCTAGCAAAGGGCTTTCCGTTGATACCTTACGGGCCGCGAGACGCATCCCGGTTCAAAAGTTACGACCGTTTGAAGCTGGCGACGGCGTGGGGGAGGTATCATAAAACCAATGATCGCGCACATTGTGGCAGGTGCGATCATACCAGCACTAATGCACCGAATCCCATCAGAACTCCGCAGTTAAGCGCGCTTGGGCGAGAGTAGTACTAGGATGGGTGACCTCCTTGGAAGTCCTCGTGTTGCACCTCTTTTTTGCTACTTTCCCGGGTCCGCACCACTGCTGTTTTTGTTCTTTCAATTTTATTTGTCCCTCACCCGATTTTGTGGCCTCGACGTCGACGGGCTCGCAAAGGGCTTTCCGTTGATACCTTACGGGCCTAGAGACGCATCCCGGTTCAAAAGTTACGGCCGTTTGAAGCTGGCGACGGCGTGGGGGAGGTATCATAAAACAAATGATCACGCACATTGTGGCAGGTGCGATCATACCAGCACTAATGCACCGGATCCCATCAGAACTCCGCAGTTAACCGTGCTTGGGCGAGAGTAGTACTGGGATGGGTAACCTCCTGGGAAGTGTTTGTGTTGCACCTCTTTTTTGCTACTTTCCCGGGTCCGCACCACCGCTGTTTTTGTTCTTTCAATTTTATTTGTCCCTCACCCGATTTTGTGGCCTCGACGTCGACGGGCTCGCAAAGGGCTTTCCGTTGATACCTTACGGGCCGCGAGACGCATCCCGGTTCAAAAGTTACGGCCGTTTGAAGCTGGCGACGACGTGGGGGAGGTATCATAAAACAAATGATCGCGCACATTGTGGCAGGTGCGATCATACCAGCACTAATGCACCGGATCCCATCAGAACTCCGTAGTTAAGCGTGCTTGGGCGAGAGTGTACTGGGATGGGTGACCTCCTGGGAAGTCCTCGTGTTGCACCTCTTTTTTGCTACTTTCCCGGGTCCGCACCACCTCTGTTTTTGTTCTTTCAATTTTATTTGTCCTTCACCCGATTCTGTGGCCTCGACGACGACTGGCTAGCAAAGGGCTTTCCGTTGATACCTTACGGGCCGCGAGACGTATCCCGGTTCAAAAGTTACGACCGTTTGAAGCTGGCGACGGCATGGGGGAGGTATCATAAAACAAATGATCGCGCACATTGTGGCAGGTGCGATCATACCAGCACTAATGCACCGAATCCCATCAGAACTCCGCAGTTAAGCGCGCTTGGGCGAGAGTAGTACTGGGATGGGTGACCTCCTGGGAAGTCCTCGTGTTGCACCTCTTTTTTGCTACTTTCCCGGGTCCGCACCACCGCTGTTTTTGTTCTTTCAATTTTATTTGTCCCTCACCCGATTTTGTGGCCTCGACGTCGACGGGCTCGTAAAGGACTTTCCGTTGATACCTTACGGGCCGCGAGACGCATCCCGGTTCAAAAGTTACAGCCGTTTGAAGCTGACGACGGCGTGGGGGAGGTATCATAAAACAAATGATCGCGCACAATATGGCAGGTGCGATCATACCAGCACTAATGCACCGGATCCCATCAGAACTCCGTAGTTAAGCGTGCTTGGGCGAGAGTAGTACTGGGATGGGTGACCTCCTGGGAAGTCCTCGTATTGCACCTCTTTTTTGCTACTTTCCCGGGTCCGCACCACCTCTGTTTTTGTTCTTTCAATTTTATTTGTCCTTCACCCGATTCTGTGGCCTCGACGACGACTGGCTAGCAAAGGGCTTTCCGTTGATACCTTACGGGCCGCGAGACGCATCCCGGTTCAAAAGTTACGACCGTTTGAAGCTGGCGACGGCGTGGGGAGGTATCATAAAACAAATGATCGCGCACATTGTGGCAGGTGCGATCATACCAGCACTAATGCACCGAATCCCATCAGAACTCCGCAGTTAAATGCGCTTGGGCGAGAGTAGTACTGGGATGGGTGACCTCCTGGGAAGTCCTCGTGTTGTACCTTTTTTTTGCTACTTTCCCAGGTCTGCACCACCGCTGTTTTTGTTCTTTCAATTTTATTTGTCCCTCACCCGATTTTGTGGCCTCGACGTCGACGGGCTCGCAAAGGGCTTTCCGTTGATACCTTACGGGCCGCGAGACGCATCCCGGTTCAAAAGTTACGGCTGTTTGAAGATGGCGACGGCGTGGGGGAGGTATCATAAAACAAATGATCGCGCACGTTATGGCAGGTGCGATCATACCAGCACTAATGCACCGGATCCCATCAGAACTCCACAGTTAAGCGTGCTTGGGCGAGAGTAGTACTGGGATGGGTGACCTCCTGGGAAGTCCTCGTGTTGCACCTCTTTTTTGCTACTTTCCCGGGTCCGCACCACCTCTGTTTTTGTTCTTTCAATTTTATTTGTCCTCCACCCGATTCTGTGGCCTCGACGATGACTGCCTAGCAAAGGGCTTTCCGTTGATACCTTACGGGCCGCGAGACGCATCCCGGTTCAAAAGTTACGACCGTTTGAAGCTGGCGACGGCGTGGGGGAGGTATCATAAAACCAATGATCGCGCACATTGTGGCAGGTGCGATCATACCAGCACTAATGCACCGGATCCCATCAGAACTCCGCAGTTAAGCGCGCTTGGGCGAGAGTAGTACTGGGATGGGTGACCTCCTGGGAAGTCCTCGTGTTGTACCTTTTTTTTGCTACTTTCCCGGGTCTGCACCACCGCTGTTTTTGTTCTTTCAATTTTATTTGTCCCTCACCCGATTTTGTGGCCTCGACGTCGACGGGCTCGCAAAGGGCTTTTCGTTGATACCTTACGGGCCGCGAGACGCATCCCGGTTCAAAAGTTACGGCTGTTTGAAGCTGGCGACGGCGTGGGGGAGGTATCATAAAACAAATGATCGCGCACATTGTGGTAGGTGCGATCATACCAGCACTAATGCACTGGATCCCATCAGAACTCCGCAGTTAAGCGTGCTTGGGCGAGAGTAGTACTGGGATGGGTGACCTCCTGGGAAGTCCTCGTGTTGCACCTCTTTTTTGCTACTTTCCCGGGTCCGCACCACCTCTGTTTTTGTTCTTTCAATTTTATTTGTCCTCCACCCGATTCTGTGGCCTCGACGACGACTGCCTAGCAAAGGGCTTTCCGTTGATACCTTGCGGGCCGCGAGACGCATCCCGGTTCAAAAGTTACGACCGTTTGAAGCTGGCGACGGCGTGGGGGACGTATCATAAAACCAATGATCGCGCACATTGTGGCAGGTGCGATCATACCAGCACTAATGCACTGAATCCCATCAGAACTCCGCAGTTAAGCGTGCTTGGGCGAGAGTAGTACTGGGATGGGTGACCTCCTGGGAAGTCCTCGTGTTGCACCTCTTTTTTGCTACTTTCCCGGGTCCGCACCACCGCTGTTTTTGTTCTTTCAATTTTATTTGTCCCTCACCCGATTTTGTGGCCTCGACGTCGACGGGCTCGCAAAGGGCTTTCCTTTGATACTTTACGGGCCGCGAGACGCATCCCGGTTCAAAAGTTACAGCCGTTTGAAGCTGGCGATGACGTGGGGGAGGTATCATAAAACAAATGATCGCGCACATTGTGGCAGGTGCGATCATACCAGCACTAATGCACCGGATCCCATCAGAACTCCGCAGTTAAGTGTGCTTGGGCGAGAGTAGTGCTGGGATGGGTGACCTCCTGGGAAGTCCTCGTGTTGCACCTATTTTTTGCTACTTTCCCGGGTCCGCACCACCTCTGTTTTTTTTCTTTCAATTTTATTTGACCTTCACCCGATTTTGTGGCCTCGACGACGACTGGCTAGCAAAGGGCTTTCCGTTGATACCTTACGGGCCGCGAGACGCATCCCGGTTCAAAAGTTACGACCGTTTGAAGCTGGCGACATCGTGGGGGAGGTATCATAAAACAAATGATCGTGCACATTGTGGCAGGTGTGATCATACCAGCACTCATGCACCAAATCCCATCAGAACTCCGCAGTTAAGCGCGCTTGGGCGAGAGCAGTACCGGGATGGGTGACCTCCTGGGAAGTCCTCGTGTTGCACCTCTTTTTTGCTACTTTCCCGGGTCCGCACCACCGCTGTTTTTGTTCTTTCAAATTTATTTGTCCCTCACCCGATTTTGGGGCCTCGACGTCGACGGGCTCGCAAAGGGTTTTCCGTTGATACCTTACGGGCCTAGAGACGCATCCCGGTTCAAAAGTTACGGCCGTTTGAAGCTGGCGACGGCGTGGGGGAGGTATCATAAAACAAATGATCGCGCACATTGTGGCAGGTGCGATCATACCAGCACTAATGCACCGGATCCCATCAGAACTCTGCAGTTAAGCGTGCTTGGGCGAGAGAAGTACTGGGATGGGTGACATCCTGGGAAGTCCTTGTGTTGCACCTCTTTTTTGCTACTTTCCCAGGTCTGCACCACCGCTGTTTTTGTTCTTTCAATTTTATTTGTCCCTCACCCGATTTTGTGGCCTCGATGTCGACGGGCTCGCAAAGGGCTTTCCGTTGATACCTTACGGGCCGCGAGACGCATCCCGGTTCAAAAGTTACGGCCGTTTGAAGCTGGCGACGGCATGGGGGAGGTATCATAAAACAAATGATCGTGCACATTGTGGCAGGTGCGATCATACCAGCACTAATGCACCGGATCCCATCAGAACTCCGCAGTTAAGCGTGCTTGGGCGAGAGTAGTACTGGGATGGGTGACCTCCTGCGAAGTCCTCGTGTTGCACCTCTTTTTTGCTACTTTCCCGGGTCCGCACCACCTCTGTTTTTGTTCTTTCAATTTTATTTGTCCTTCACCCGATTCTGTGCCCTCGACGATGACTGGCTAGCAAAGGGCTTTCCGTTGATACCTTAAGGGCCGCGAGACGCATCCCGGTTCAAAAGTTACGACCGTTTGAAGCTGGCGACGGCGTGGGGGAGGTATCATAAAACAAATGATCGCGCACATTGTGGCAGGTGCGATCATACCAACACTAATGCACCGAATCCCATCAGAACTCCGTAGTTAAGCGCGCTTGGGCGAGAGTAGTGCTTGGATGGGTGACCTCCTGGGAAGTCCTCGTGTTGCACCTCTTTTTTGCTACTTTCCCGGGTCCGCACCACCTCTGTTTTTGTTCTTTCAATTTTATTTGTCCTTCACCCGATTCTGTGGCCTCGACGACGACTGGTTAGCAAAGGGCTTTCCGTTGATACCTTACGGGCCGCGAGACGCATCCCGGTTCAAAGGTTACGACCGTTTGAAGCTGGCGACGGCGCGGGGGAGGTATCATAAAACAAATGATCGCGCACATTGTGGCAGGTGCGATCATACCAGCACTAATGCACCGAATCCTATCAGAACTCCGCAGTTAAGCGCGCTTGGGCGAGAGTAGTACTGGGATGGGTGACCTCCTGGGAAGTCCTCGTGTTGCACCTCTTTTTTGCTACTTTCCCGGGTCCGTACCACCGCTGTTTTTGTTCTTTCAATTTTATTTGTCCCTCACCCGATTTTGTGGCCTCGACGTCGACGGGCTCGCAAAGGGCTTTCCGTTGATACCTTACGGGACGCGAGACGCATCCCGGTTCAAAAGTTACGGCCGTTTGAAGCTGGCGACGACGTGGGGGAGGTATCATAAAACAAATGATCGCGCACATTGTGGCAGGTGCGATCATACCAGCACTAATGCACCGGATCCCATCAGAACTCCGCAGTTAAGCATGCTTGGGCGAGAGTAGTACTGTGATGGGTGACCTCCTGGGAAGTCCTCGTGTTGCACCTCTTTTTTGCTACTTTCCCGGGTCCGCACCACCTCTGTTTTTGTTCTTTCAATTTTATTTGTCCTTCACCCGATTCTGTGGCCTCAACGATGACTGGCTAGCAAAGGGCTTTCCGTTGATACCTTACAGGCCGCGATACGCATCCCGGTTCAAAAGTTACGACCGTTTGAAGCTGGCGACGACGCGGGGGAGGTATCATAAAACAAATGATCGCGCACATTGTGGCAGGTGCGATCATACCAGCACTAATGCACCGAATCCTATCAGAACTCCGCAGTTAAGCGCGCTTGGGCGAGAGTAGTACTGGGATGGGTGACCTCCTGGGAAGTCCTCGTGTTGCACCTCTTTTTTGCTACTTTCCCGGGTCCGCACCACCGCTGTTTTTGTTCTTTCAATTTTATTTGTCCCTCACCCGATTTTGTGGCCTTGACATCGACGGGCTCGCAAAGGGCTTTCCGTTGATACCTTACGGGCCGCGAGACGCATCCCGGTTCAAAAGTTACGGCCGTTTGAAGCTGGCGACGACGTGGGGGAGGTATCATAAAACAAATGATCGCACACATTGTGGCAGGTGCGATCATACCAGCACTAATGCACCGGATCCCATCAGAACTCCGCAGTTAAGCGTGGTTGGGCGAGAGTAGTATTGGGATGGGTGACCTCCTGGGAAGTTCTCGTGTTGCACCTCTTTTTCGCTACATTCCCGGGTCCGCACCACCTCTGTTTTTGTTCTTTCAATTTTATTTGTCCTTCACCCGATTCTGTGGCCTCGACGACGACTGGCTAGCAAAGGGCTTTCCGTTGATACCTTACGGGCCACGAGACGTATCCCGGTTCAAAAGTTACGACCGTTTGAAGCTGGCGACGTCGTAGGGGAGGTATCATAAAACAAATGATCGCGCACATTGTGGCAGGTGCGATCATACCAGCACTAATGCACCGGATCCCATTAGAACTCTGCAGTGAAGCGCGCTTGGGCGAGAGTAGTACTGGGATGGGTGACCTCCTGGGAAGTCCTCGTGTTGCACCTCTTTTTTGCTACTTTCCCGGGTCCGCACCACCGCTGTTTTTGTTCTTTCAATTTTATTTGTCCCTCACCCGATTCTGTGGCCTTGACGTCGACGGGCTCGCAAAGGGCTTTCCGTTGATACCTTACGAGCCGCGAGACGCATCCCGGTTCAAAAGTTACGGCCGTTTGAAGCTGGCGACGGCGTGGGGGAGGTATCATAAAACAAATGATCGCGCACATTGTGGCAGGTGCGATCATACCAGCACTAATGCACCGGATCCCATCAGAACTCCGCAGTTAAGCGTGCTTGGGCGAGAGTAGTACTGGGAAGGGTGTCCTCTTGGGAAGTCCTCGTGTTGCACCTCTTTTTTGCTACTTTCCCGGGTCCGCACCACCTCTGTTTTTGTTCTTTCAATTTTATTTGTCCTTCACCCGATTCTGTGGCCTCAACGATGACTGGCTAGCAAAGGGCTTTCCATTGATACCTTACGGGCCGCGAGACGCATCCCGGTTCAAAAGTTACTACTGTTTGAAGCTGGCGACGGCGTGGGGGAGGTATCATAAAACCAATGATCGCGCACATTGTGGCAGGTGCGATCATACCAGCACTAATGCACCGGATCCCATCAGAACTCCGCAGTTAAGCGCGCTTGGGGGAGAGTAGTACTGGGATGGGTGACCTCCTGGGAAGTCCTCGTGTTGTACCTCTTTTTTGCTACTTTCCCGGGTCCGCACCACTGCTGTTTTTGTTCTTTCAAATTTATTTGTCCCTCACCCGATTTTGGGGCCTCGACGTCGACGGGCTCGCAAAGGGCTTTCCGTTGATACCTTACGGGCCTAGAGACGCATCCCGGTTCAAAAGTTACGGCCGTTTGAAGCTGGCGACGGCGTGGGGGTGGTATCATAAAACAAATGATCGCGTGTTGTTCAAGTGGCCTCAATACTCAAGAGGGGGGGTGAATTGAGTTATAAAACTTTTGCTTGGAATACCTTTGAAATTGATTTCTATAACCAAGTTTATGAGATTATGCAAGTGAAAGCAAGTAACAATGATATGCAATGCACTACAAGAGGTAAGTATTGCTGAGGCAATTTAGCAAACACTTGGTGTGCAATGTCTACAGTATAGCAAATTAAGCAAGTTCAAGTATGTTCTTCTCAACCAAACAATACCAATCAACAAATATGCAATGTATGGAAGTAAAAGAGTAAGGAAGAGAAGCTTGCAAACCGATGTAACGAGTTCCACCCAATCCGGTGTACGTCTCGCCTCTAAGCAACCCACTTAGAGGATTTTCCACTATTGTAGACTAGAGATACAACTTTGAGCAATTGCGGCTTCCTAGTGTCCCACACTCAAGAACCCAATCCTCACAAGTATAAGGGCAACCCACCCAATCTCTCAATCTCACAATATCCCAAAGGTTGAGTCCACAACCTTTGTAACCACTCAACCTAGAGTGAACAACCACTTAACCTAGAGTGAAATAGCTTGTGTTTGGTGTTTGTTTACAATCAATATACTCTCTTAATAGAGTAGATGTACAAATGAAAGCTCTAACCAATTCTAACTCTCAAGATGAGAGGATATACAAGTGAGGTACAAGGTATATATGAAATAGGCTTACAAAGCACAGAATAGAGTAAAGAACTTATTGATTCTTGGTTTCCCTTGGTTGCTTCTTTGTGCTTGTGTTCCTCTGCAATTTATAGAGCCAAGATAGCTGTTGAGGAGTGCCCTAGTTCATCATAGCCGTTGCACTTAGTGGAAATTTGAAGGATAGTGGAGACATGATCTGTTTTCCCACTTAAATCTGTTTTTCCACTAGCCTAATCGATTACACCCTCGCGTTGTAATCGATTAGCTTCAAGTCAGAGAGTCACTAATCGATTATCTCATTACCTGTAATCGATTAGCATCTATACCTGATGCATTTAATTTGTTTTCGCAGCATCCTAATCGATTAGCATGTCTTGCAATCGATTACCTTAAATTCCAGTGGCTTCCTAATCGATTATATGGCTCCCTTAATCGATTAGCATGTGTACCTGATGCATTTAATTCCATTTTTGATTGCTGTAATCGATTAGTCTCAAGTGTGCAATCGATTATCTTAATTCCAGTGAGTATCTAATCGATTGTGTGGCTTCACTAATCGATTATCTTCAACCCTGATGCAATTTCTTCCAAGACAGAAAGCTCCTAATCGATTAGCATCCATGGCCTAATCGATTAGCTTCGCTGTTACTTCAATTCTGATTTCATGTCTTTTTTTTGCATCGGTTTCTTCAAGAGTACTTGTCATTATCAAAATCCTTGCACATCTTTTGGACCTGTTAACATATTCAAACACATCGCGCACATTGTTGCAGGTGCGATCATACCAGCACTAATGCACCGGATCCCATCAGAACTCCGCAGTTAAGCGTGCTTGGGCGAGAGTAGTACTGGGATGGGTGACCTCCTGGGAAGTCCTCGTGTTGTACCTCTTTTTTGCTACTTTCCTGGGTCCGCACCACCTCTGTTTTTGTTCTTTCAATTTTATTTGTCCTTCACCCGATTCTGTGGCCTCGACGACGACTGGCTAGTGTAAACACCTCTTTTTGTCCGGCCAATTGGTACAGTTCCATCCTTTGAGCACTCTTTTATGCGCATGGTTCATTTGAAAATTCATAACTCCTTCATACGATCTTTGATTTGCGCAAACCCGGTCTCTAAATTTTCGTAACAAAATTGTCTACGACTTTTGTGAAGACCTTGAAGGCTAAATCCTTACCAATTGGTACAGTTTTAATAATCTTCCTGGACTTGCTCCAGTTTCATGACTGCTCTGCACATCTTTAAGAAAAAATTCATATCTCCCTCATATGATACTGAAATGACCCCATTCGTTTTTCTATGGCTCCATATCAAAGAGATCTACAAACTTCATGAAGGCCACAAAAGCTAATTCTCCACCCATTTTGCCCAGTGAATTTATTTTTCTTCCAAATGTATTTCCATCACACTCTGGAGCAGTTTTCATAGATGGGCCATATCTCCCTCGTTTCTTGATGAAAAATTTTGTGCCATATATCAAATTAAAGCTAAGAGAAAGATCTACAAACTTCATGAAGGGCACAAAAGCTAATTCTCTACCCATTTTGCCCAGGGAATTTATTTTACATGCAAAGGTATTTTCGTCATAGTCTGGAGCAGTTTTCGTAGATGAGTCATATCGCCCTCGTTTCTTGATGAAAATTTTTGTGCCATATATCAAATTAAAGCTAAGAGAAAGATCTACAACTTTCATGTTGGACTCTTTTTCAAATTTGGCACGCATCAGCCCTCAAATGCACGAGCAAGTTTGTGATGGTGGGCAAGGCACTAAAGATCATAATGGAGCACTAAGGATCATAATGGAGCACTAAAGCATCATAATGGGGCACTAAAGATCATAATGGAGCACTTAAGTTGATAATGGAGCACCATGGACTTGTTAATTGGAGAGTGCACCTTCCATTACAAATTTTTTATGGCAATGGCTGCTTTTGCATTCCTATAAATAGGCACCATGAGCATTCATTCAAGGGGGGATTCTTCATTGAAGGCAATCAAGTCTTGGGAAGCCATTCGTTTCTCCTCTTCTTCTTCTCTGTTGCATTTCTTCTTCCAGCAAGTTTTTTTTCATTTCCGGCAAGTTTCTTTTCATTTCCAAGTTTTTCCATTTCCGGGTTAGTTTCTTTTCCAGATTATTATGTTCTTTTCTTTTCTTTACTTTTCTTTGTAGTTGTTATTATGTAGTTTCATTTCTTCTTCCAGCAAGTTTCTTTTCATTCCCAAGTTTTTTTTATTATTTCCAGGTTATTTTTAATAAAGTATGCTATTATTAATAAAATAATAAAAAAATAAAAAAATAAAATAATAAAAAAATAATAAGTAATAAGTTTTGCATATGTTTTATTTTCTAGCCTAAAAATTTCCATTTTTTAACCGTGTCGAACGGGAACACTTCCGTCTACACTATCTCCTTAGGATCCGTACACGTGCGAAGAACTTCATCTTGTATGAGTTCCCCATCTCAATGACTTCCATCATCATGTTTCGAGTCAAAATTTTTCCTCAGAACTACGTAACCCTGATTTCTTGATAATTCAAGAATACGTAGGAGCAGGACTTTAACTCCTGTCGGGCCCATCTTTCTTATTTCCTTTTACTGATTTATTTCCTTGCTTTTTGCGTTTCTTTCGTGATGTTACTTTTTGTCGTTTCCGTGAAAATCAATTTAGACGTGACGTCTTGTTGATTTCCCCTAGTTTTTGTTTAAACCTTGCTACAATTCATAGGGAAGGGATACTTAGGACAAGACGTCCCGCTTATCTCTTTCCTATCCCTATCCTTTTTACCCAAGGATGTTTAATTTAGACGTGACGTCTTATTGGCATTCTCTCACCCTCTCTGTCTCATATCGAAGTCGAGCTTAATTCGGATG
This sequence comes from Clitoria ternatea, assembly GCA_037962975.1. Classification (NCBI taxonomy): domain Eukaryota; kingdom Viridiplantae; phylum Streptophyta; class Magnoliopsida; order Fabales; family Fabaceae; genus Clitoria; species Clitoria ternatea. The sequence continues at coordinate 35,421,233 of CM075670.1, forward strand.
AAACGTCCCATTAACCTCGCTTCGACATTCTATGTCTGTACAGTTCTCTACTCCATTCTATCATTTTCAAAATAAAAGTAAAAGGGAAGAAACCATGTTTTATTTAAGGCTATTTATATTGTGCTTTCAATCTTAGTACTGTCTTTGACAGGCGATGTAGGGTGCTAATACCTTCCCTACTCGTAATCGACTCCCGAACTTGAATCTCAACTTTTAACCAGTGCTTTACTGAATTCAGTTTTTTCCCAATGTTTTTCCTATGAATAAAAACGTTGGTGGTGACTCCCTGTTTCATTCCACCCCTTCTTTCTTTCTCGCAGCGCCGTCGCGATCCAGGTTGCGATAGATGGCGACTCCGCTGGGGACACTTAAGAGAGTCAGGCCAGTTTGATTAAAAGCGCATGTTCTTTTATATAGCCTTTGTTAGCTTGGATTTCTTCCCCCTTGTTTTATTTTCTGTTATTTGTTGTGGAAGTTTGTTCTTGTTTTAATTGTATCTTGTTATTTGTTACATTATCTATGTTTGCATGCTTGTTAAACCCTAGGGTAGAGGACCATGTTACTTTCCTGTAATTATTGAACCCTAGGGTAGACGACTTTGTATATTTGTTCTGTGTTTGTTCTTTGTGCAGAATGAAGTAAGGTAAAAAGTATTGAATGCCCTTTCACACACTACACTCACAAATTACTCGCACACACTTATGAGTGGCGCCCTATACCCGGGCCCCAAATAAAGCTTAAGTTAGGAGAGGTTGGTAACGGAATCGTATGGGATGTACTTCCTATCCGGTGTTCGTGAGAACCTCAACCAGAGTTTGACCTCTCATGATATACGCACCTAGTGGTTCCCCACTGTTGCGTCCCTGTCATGGGTAGGATCTTGGCTCTGGTGACCTTCTAGAAGTCTAGAATGAGCCACCTGGTGTGAAGAGCCACTTTTAGACAAACCATAGGGCCTAGAGAAAACTTTCAACAAAACCCAACCTAGGCCACAAAAGGGAAAACTTTACTTTACCTTATGTCATTTTTGCTTTCCCCTTTTATCCAAGAAAATGAATTATCTACCACCTGCAGATTTACTGAGTTATTGAAATAATGACTCGTTTTGAAACACACAGTATTCTTCGGGTGAATAGATAGTCCTCCTTTGGTCATGTACCCTTTGAGTATCTATGGAAATTGACATGGGATTGAACTTAAGAAATAAGGGCTGTAATTGCCCGAAGAAGATGTCTGAGCTAGAGGCTCCCGTCGCAGGATAAAAGATTTCTTTTGTCTTCACAAATATCCCATATTAATTTCTATGATTACCATACCTAGTACTTTTGAATGATAAGTTCTAAGGAATGGTCAAAGGATACTCGCCAAAGTCTGTGATTGTTTCCCACAACATTTTCCTTCTTTTTATTTCTGCCTAACATTTATTTCTTCTTTTTTTAAAAAAAAAAAAAAGACACCAACGTCACGGGTAGGCATCCTTACCAGACCCGGCTCCAAAAGAAACTCATGGCTGAGGCAGAAGCTGTTGAAGGAAACTTTAGAACCGAGTTCGATCAGCTGAAAGAGCGAGTCGCGGAGTTAACTAAACTCTTAGAAAAGAAACTTACCGAAGGAGGCTCCTCTGTAAGTGTTGAGGATGCCCAATAGCAGCCTGCCACCGTGCCACCTCCCTTTGATTCTGACCCAGCAAGAACCCAACTCCTTAACACAACGACACCCCCTCTCACCATTCATGTCGGGAGAGCTAACCCTGCCATTGAGACCCAGCCACCTTACGGCCAGTCTTACGCACAACATACATTTGTCGGTCTAGACGGCAACCCAGTACCTTTTCCACTTTATGGCCTACCCCCGGGGTACTATCCCCCGCTCGCTAACCAACAAGACGCCCACAACCAGCAAACGGTAAATCCTCATGCTTCATACCCCACACAACCAAATATGCCACCACTCCACCAAACCCAAAACACGCAAGCCCATGACCCAAAAACCTACCAAACCCAAAACACGCAAGCCCATGATCCATAAACTTACCAAACCCAAAACACACAAGCCCCGATGGCCCAGCCAACCTACAACGCCCAAGCCCAAAATACACAAGCCCAGATAACCTAGCCGACTTATGCTATGGCCCATCCTCAAGGTCCCTCACCAAATACAGGCCTAGTAAACCAGTCCCATATGTTGCCTCTGTTCAACCAGTTATTCGGCTATCCGTATGGATACGGAACCCCCTATGGGACCAACCTCCAAGATACAACCCGCGCGGTCGTGGCTCCTCGGAGGGAAAGGATAGAGATCTTAGAAGAGCGTTTTAGAATGATGGAAGGCGCTGGAGGTTTTGGACTAATAGATGCTTCGGAGCTATGTTTAGTCACAGATGTTATCCTCCCGCCTAAATTCAAGATGCCAGACTTTGACAAGTATCGGGGAATGACTTGTCCTAAGAATCATCTCACAATGTATTGTCGAAAGATGGCATCTTACTCTTCTAATGACCAACTGTTGATCCACTGCTTCCAAGATAGTCTAGCAGGAGCTGCTCTTACATGGTATGCTCACCTTGATCGGAACCGTATCCGTTGTTGGAAAGACCTGGCAGATGCCTTCCTTAGACAATATAAGTATAACATGGATATGGCACCCAACAGGGTTCATTTACAAAATATGGTGAAGAGGGACAGTGAAACGTTCAAGGAGTATGCCCAACGATGGAGAGAAACAGTGGCGCAAGTGGATCCCCCATTGTTGGAAAAAGAAATAGTCGTAATGTTTATCGACACACTCCCATCACCTTTCTACGGCAAGATGATTGGTAGTGTTTCAGCCAACTTCTCCGACATTGTGACTATTGGGGAAAGAGTGGAGAGTGGAATACGAACGGGTAAGATCACTCAAGGCTCATCTGGGGCAAACATGACGAGGAAGCCGGCACCTGGGAGAAGGGACGGAGAAACTAATTCCATCTCTTCTAATCAAAAGACGGCTCCGCCGAGACCATTCACTCCTACCATGATTCAAGCTCCCAATCCTTATGTGGCCGCAGCCACTTATGGCCCGACAGCTCATACTCCTCACTACCGCCCACCTATGGTAAGAGCTCCAATGCCACAACCCATGCCATACCATCACCCGCAGCAAGTAGCTCAACCACCCAACCATAATCAGAACCCAAGGAATCCCAACAATGAGCGCACCCCGGTGCAGTTCGATCCAATTCCCATAACATATTCTGAACTTTTTCCAATCCTCGTTCAGGAAGGTCTGTTGGTTTCATGCCCCATGAAGCCATTACAACCTCCTTATCCAACGGGATATGACCCAGAAGCTCATTGTGATTACCACGCTGGGGCACCGGGGCATTCCACAGAAAATTGCATGGCTCTGAAATATAAAGTGAGAGATTTGATCAAAGCCGAATGGATCGATTTTAAAGAAGGAAGCCCTAACGTGGTCAAGAATCCCCTACCTAATCATGGAAGCTCAGAAGTTAATGCCGTGGTGGTTGATAGTTTTGATAACAATGTTGATTTGGTGACCGCTTGCCTGCCGGGCCGAGAGCTCAGTAACTGGGAAGCTGTCGAACTCCCTACGATTTTAAATGATTCACCAAAGTAATTTGTCATTGCCTTAAAAGTCTTGTTTATCCCTCTGCTATGCCTAAGGCTTTGGGACTTTCCATGTAATAAAGGCGAAAAAACTTGTTTTACCAGTCAATCAATAAATGCGTATCAAAATTCTAAAAAATTTTTTTCATCCCTTTATCCTTGCATTGATTCATTTTCTTTACTTGCTTGTTCCTCTTTTTCTTTCCTTTTTATTTTTTGCCATAACGCACTAAATTGCAGACCCAAAAATGATCCTCTTGAGACTAATGAAATCACAATCCTATTTTACGACCTCAACTACCCGGTCGATTATGCTGACAAAGAAGGTAGGAAAACTTGTGAGTCACCACACAAGTTAACCAGATTGTTAGAACAAGAGGTTAAGGAATACCCCTGAGTCAAGAATGACTGAAGGAATCACGGGGCAATATATCAGAAGACATTAGTAATATTGTTTCAGGGCATGGAAATAATCTATGTGAATGATAACATTGCCAAGTCCCAAATTGGACAAGTGGTAGGCCAGTCAACTAAGAAAACCACAACAGTTACCAGCATAAATAGGGGAAAATTGCTAATGCCTTAAATGCAGATACAGTCAAGGGAGACTTGGCCAAAAATTCAAAAAAAAAATGAAAAATGAAAAAATGAAAAGTAGAAGTCAAGCTTGAAGTCCAATGCACATACCAAGCAGGGAAAGCTGGTTACGTCCAGATCCGCGAGCAAGCTGTCATTTTCTGTATAAGGGGAACAAATATCGTCAGGCCAAGAACTTGTATTCTTGTCATCATCAACACCTCAACCCTAAGGAGTGCGCCATTCCTCATACCTATGTAGCCAAGGAAATAGTCTGTCAGATTGAGTCGTTGCGTCATTAAGGGGATTAAAAAAAACAAAGAAAAAAAAACACAAAAGCAAAAAAAAGAGGGCAAACAAAAGAAATAGAAAATGAAAAAAATAAAAAAAAAGAAAAAACAAAAGGCCAGAATGATGATTCAAGAGTAATTCCCTCTCATTGGTGCCAAAAGACTCACCAATATTTCCTTGGGTACATGGCATAGGAGTGGAGTCTCCTATTTGAAGTGACATCAGTTTCCCAAAGGATCAAACTAAATTTGGAAAAGAATAGGCAGACTCAACTGGAGTGTGATCAGTTTCAACTTTTTACTGTAAAGGATGCAGCCCAAAAATGAACAAGAACACATTATAAAGAAAGAAAAGAGCTCGCTAGGCTGAAAACCTGAAAGGGCAGCCTAGGCAAAAGTTAGAGCAACCCGGTGAGTTGAAAACCTGAAAAGGCAGCTCAGGTAAAAATTAGGGTCAAGATTTCGGCAGAGTAACTAAGGTTTCCAATGCAAAACATGCAAACTAAGGCATGTGGACCATGGTTAAACTACCCTCTCAAAGGCAGAGTTGAACGATGTACTTGAGGTCGTGACGTGAGATTAAGGTTCTCACTAGTCTCAGGAACTCACTGGAGGATCCTCGAACCTTCCCTGTTTCTCCTAGCCTTGACCTGTCCTATGTAACTTCATTCCATCCCATCTATTTTCCCCATTGTCCATTCTCTGTATTCTGTTTGTCATACATGAATAAAATTTATCCTTTTTCGATACGTGTTATAAATTGCATTAATCTAATAAAACATTGTGTTTTTATATAAAATAAAATAAAAGAATGGTGAATATTTAAAGTCGTAAGGGACAAGACGCTCCCATTACTTGACCTCGACAATCATCACAAAGACTCAGCCAGGCATGCGCTTCAAAGTTATGATCGCCTCTTGCATTCTCCTCTGTCCATGAGTTGTCCTAAGGGTCGCGGTTTCACAGGACCTACCCAGTTTTTGAACTTATCTTTGCACTACTTACCATTTTTCATGCAGGTTATCTCACAGACAGTCATGCCAGGCATTAACACCTCAATCAAGTCCTTCAAGTCCCCTCCTCGAATCGCCTCAGAACTCCTTCCCTAAATCGCCAAAGTTGGCACCTTTTAGTGTTTTCTTCTTCCATCGCCTAAGCAGACATCTTTAAAATCTCTCGCTCAACTCCAAAGTCAGCATCTCTCAAATTCTCATCCCCCTAGTGGAACCTTCCTCGCCAAAGTTGGCACTTCTCGGAACTCCATCCTTAGGTCGCCAAAGTTGGCACTTCTCAAAGTCTCCTCTTCAATCTCCAAAGCAAACACCGTTCTAAGCCTCTTTCGCCAAAGTTGGCAATCTTCAAAGTCTCCCACTCAACTCCAAAATCAGCACCTCTCAAATTCTCATCCCCAGTGAAATCAATTGCCAAAGCTGGCACTTATCAAGATCTCTTCCCCAATGAATCCCAAACTTTCCATTCTCAATCAAGAGGCAGTACCCGAATCACTAAATTCTTCCCCAGTAGAACTACACTTCCCAGACAAATTAAATTGGGGCATCACCCTAGATTCCCCCAAAGCCCTTTAGATCATGTCAAACTGGGGCATCTCCCCCAGGATGTTATTTTTTGTCAACCCAAGAGCAATACCCCACGCTCCCGGGAAGTTTAAGCCGGGACATCACTCGGGTCTCTCTCTGTCAAAAGGGAACGTACCCCAAGCTTCTTCAACCGCCCTAACTAGGGCATCACCCCATATCCTTCTCCCAGCCTTGAGGTGGTACCCCTAAATCTTCTAATCTTTCCAAAATTGAGGTATCACCCCAAATCTTTCCTCCGTTCGAGGGGCAGTATCCCTAGCTCTTTCAGCTAGATTTTCCCCCATTTCTCTTCCTACCAATCAAGGAGCAGTTCCCTGAATCATCCAAGACAGCTTGAACTGGATCATCCCCAGATTTCTTTCCTTTAGTAAGCCTACCATACATCCTCAGTGGACCCCAGATTTTTCCTTCCAGTCAAGAAGCAGTTCCCTGAGATCCTTTCAATCTTCCTAACTGGGGCATCTCCCCCAGATTTCTTCTATTTTAGTCAAGGGGCAATTCCCCAAGATTCCTTCAAATCATCTCCAACTGGGACACCTCAGGTTCACCCTCTTTCAGTCAAAGAGTAATTCCCCAAGAACCTTCAGTCATGTCAAACTGGGGCATCACCCCGAGCCTTTAGGTCCAGTGAGTTAATTTGGACGAGACGTCCTGTTAGCTCCCCCCAACCTTTACATTTCTTGCCAACAGTGAGTTAATTTGGACGAGACGTCCTGTTAGCTCCCCCAATCTCTGTATTTTCTGTCGACCGAGGGTCAACCCCACCCTTTACTTTCTTGTCGCTGATCAAGGCATCCTTTATTTTCCAGCCGCCTATCAAGGCATCCTTTATTTTCCAGCCGCCTATCAAGGCATCCTTTATTTTCCAGCCGCCTATTAAGGCATCCTTTATTTTCCAGCCGCCTATCAAGGCATCCTTTATTTTCCAGCCGCCTATCAAGGCATCCTTTATTTTCCAGCCGCCTATCAAGGCATCCTTTTCCAGCCGCCTATCAAGGCATCCTTTATTTTCCAGCCGCCTATCAAGGCATCCTTTATTTTCCAGCCGCCTATCAAGGCATCCTTTACTTTCCAGCCGCCTATCAAGGCATCCTTTACTTTCCAGCCGCCTATCAAGGCATCCTTTATTTTCCAGTCGCCTATCAAGGCGTCCTTTACTTTCTGTTCACCTATGCAGGCACCCTTTACCTTCTAGTCTACCAGGGGTCAATCCCGATCTTCCCACTGAAAGAATTTTTCCCGGTCAATCCAGAGTTCAAAAAAAAAAACAAAAACAAAAACAAAAAAAAAACAAAGAAAAAAGAGAGGAGAAAAGAAGAGAAACAGAAGTAGAGAATGCTCATTTTTTTTAAGAAAAAGGTCACACTAACTCGCGATTGCCCACACCATCAGTTGCCATACCGATCAAGAGGTCCCACTTGGCCCCCTACATCGGTGTTCATATCTTTACTTCCTTTTCACTTCAAAAACACAGAAGCTTCGTGTCTCTTTTGTGAAAAAGAAGTAAAGAGGGGCATCTATGAACACCTCTTTTTGTCCGGCCAATTGGTACAGTTCCATCCTTTGAGCACTCTTTTATGCGCATGGTTCATTTGAAAATTCATAACTCCTTCATACGATCTTTGATTTGCGCAAACCCGGTCTCTAAATTTTTGTAACAAAATTGTCTACGACTTTTATGAAGACCTTGAAGGCTGAATCCTTACCAATTGGTACAGTTTTAATAATCTTCCTGGACTTGCTCCAGTTTCATGACTGCTCTGCATATCTTTAAGAAAAAATTCATATCTCCCTCATATGATACTGAAATGACCCCATTCTTTTTTCTATGGCTCCATATCAAAGAGATCTACAAACTTCATGAAGGCCACAAAAGCTAATTCTCCACCCATTTTGCCCAGTGAATTTATTTTTCTTGCAAATGTATTTCCATCACACTCTGGAGCAGTTTTCATAGATGGGCCATATCTCCCTCGTTTCTTGATGAAAATTTTTGTGCCATATATCAAATTAAAGCTAAGAGAAAGATATACAAACTTCATGAAGGGCACAAAAGCTAATTCTCTACCCATTTTTCCCAGGGAATTTATTTTACATGCAAAGGTATTTTCGTCACAGTCTGGAGCAGTTTTCGTAGATGAGTCATATCGCCCTCGTTTCTTGATGAAAATTTTTGTGCCATATATCAAATTAAAGCTAAGAGAAAGATCTACAACTTTCATGTTGGACTCTTTTTCAAATTTGGCACGCATCAGCCCTCAAATGCACGAGCAAGTTTGTGATGGTGGGCAAGGCACTAAAGATCATAATGGAGCACTAAGGATCATAATGGAGCACTAAAGCATCATAATGGGGCACTAAAGATCATAATGGAGCACTTAAGTTGATAATGGAGCACCATGGACTTGTTAATTGGAGAGTGCACCTTCCATTACAAATTTTTTATGGCAATGGCTGCTTTTGCATTCCTATAAATAGGCACCATGAGCATTCATTCAAGGGGGGATTCTTCATTGAAGGCAATTAAGTCTTGGGAAGCCATTCGTTTCTCCTCTTCTTCTTCTCTGTTGCATTTCTTCTTCCAGCAAGTTTTTTTTCATTTCCGGCAAGTTTCTTTTCATTTCCAAGTTTTTCCATTTCCGGATTAGTTTCATTTCCAGATTATTATGTTCTTTTCTTTTCTTTACTTTTCTTTGTAGTTGTTATTATGTAGTTTCATTTCTTCTTCCAGCAAGTTTCTTTTCATTCCCAAGTTTTTTTTATTATTTCCAGGTTATTTTTAATAAAGTATGCTATTATTAATAAAATAATAAAAAAATAAAAAAAATAAAATAATAAAAAAATAATAAGTAATAAGTTTTGCATATGTTTTATTTTCTAGCCTAAAAATTTTCATTTTTTAACCGTGTCGAACGGGAACACTTCCGTCTACACTATCTCCTTAGGATCCGTACACGTGCGAAGAACTTCGTCTTGTATGAGTTCCCCATCTCAATGACTTCCATCATCATGTTCCGAGTCAAAATTTTTCCTCAGAACTACGTAACCCTGATTTCTTGATAATTCAAGAATACGTAGGAGCAGGACTTTAACTCCTGTCGGGCCCATCTTTCTTATTTTCTTTTACTGATTTATTTCCTTGCTTTTTGCGTTTCTTTCGTGATGTTACTTTTTGTCGTTTCCGTGAAAATCAATTTAGACGTGACGTCTTGTTGATTTCCCCCTAGTTTTTGTTCAAACCTTGCTACAATTCATAGGGAAGGGATACTTAGGACAAGACGTCCCGCTTATCTCTTTCCTATCCCTATCCTTTTTACCCAAGGATGTTTAATTTAGACGTGACGTCTTATTGGCATTCTCTCACCCTCTCTGTCTCATATCGAAGTCGAGCTTAATTCGGACGAAACGTCCCATTGACCTCGCTTCAACATTCTATGTCTGTACAGTTCTCTACTCCATTCTATCATTTTCAAAATAAAAGTAAAAGGGAAGAAACCATGTTTTATTTAAGGCTATTTATATTGTGCTTTCAATCTTGGTACTGTCTTTGACATGCGATGTAGGGTGCTAATACCTTCCCTACTCGTAATCGACTCCCGAACTTGAATCTCAACTTTTAACCAGTGCTTTACTGAATTCAGTTTTTTCCCAATGTTTTTCCTATGAATAAAAACGTTGGTGGCGACTCCCTGTTTCATTCCACCCCTTCTTTCTTTCTCGCTGCGCCGTCGCGATCCAAGTTGCGACAGCTAGCAAAGGGCTTTCCGTTGATACCTTAGGGGTCGCGAGACGCATCCCGGTTCAAAAGTTACGACCGTTTGAAGCTGGCGACGGCGTGGGGGAGGTATCATAAAACAAATGATCGCGCACATTGTGGTAGGTGTGATCATACCAGCACTAATGCACCGAATCCCATCAGAACTCCGCAGTTAAGCGCGCTTGGGCGAGAGTAGTACTGGGATGGGTGACCTCCTGGGAAGTCCTCGTGTTGCACCTCTTTTTTGCTACTTTCTCAGGTCCGCACCACCGCTGTTTTTGTTCTTTTAATTTTATTTGTCCCTCACCCGATTTTGTGGCCTCGACGTCGACGGGCTCACAAAGGGCTTTCCGTTGATACCTTACGGGCCGCGAGACGCATCCCAGTTCAAAAGTTACGGTCGTTTGAAGCTGGCGACGGCGTGGGGGAGGTATCATAAAACAAATGATCGCGCACATTGTGGCAGGTGCGATCATACCAGCACTAATGCACCGGATCCCATCAGAACTCCGCAGTTAAGCGTGCTTGGGCGAGAGTAGTACTGGGATGGGTGACCTCTTGGGAAGTCCTCGTGTTGCACCTCTTTTTTGCTACTTTCCCGGGTCCACACCACCTCTATTTTTGTTCTTTCAATTTTATTTGTCCCTCACCTGATTCTATGCCATCGACGTCGCCAGGCTCGCAAAGGGCTTTCCGTTGATACCTTACAGGCCTAGAGACGCATCCCGGTTCAAAAGTTACAGCCGTTTGAAGCTGGCGACGGCGTGGGGGAGGTATCATAAAACAAATGATCGCGCACATTGTGGCAGGTGCGATCATACCAGCACTAATGCACCGGATCCCATCAGAACTCCGCAGTTAAGCGTGCTTGGGCGAGAGTAGTACTGGGATGGGTGACCTTCTGGGAAGTCCTCGTGTTGCACCTCTTTTTTGCTACTTTCCCGGGTCCGCACCACCTCTGTTTTTGTTCTTTCAATTTTATTTGTCCTTCACCCGATTCTGTGGCCTCGACGACGACTGGCTAGCAAAGGGCTTTCCGTTGATACCTTACGGGCCGCGAGACGCATCCCGGTTCAAAAGTTACGACCGTTTGAAGCTGGCGACGGCGCGGGGGAGGTATCATAAAACAAATGATCGCGCACATTGTGGCAGGTGCGATCATACCACCACTAATGCACCTGATCCCATCTGAACTCTGCAGTTAAGCGTGCTTTGGCGAGAGTAGTACTGGGATGGGTGACCTCCTGGGAAGTCCTCGTGTTGTACCTCTTTTTTGCTACTTTCCCGGGTCTGCACCACCTCTGTTTTTGTTCTTTCAATTTTATTTGTCCCTCACCTGATTCTGTGGCCTCGACGTCGACGGGCTCGCAAAGGGCTTTCCGTTGATACCTTACGGGCCACGAGACGCATCCGGTTCAAAAGTCACGGCCGTTTGAAGCTGGCGACGGCGTGGGGGAGGTATCATAAAACAAATGATCGCGCATATTGTGGCTGGTGCGATCATACCAGCACTAATGCACCGGATCCCATTAGAACTCCGCAGTTAAGCGTGCTTGGGCGAGAGTAGTACTGGGATGGGTGACCTCCTGGGAAGTCCTCGTGTTGCACCTCTTTTTTGCTACTTTCCCGGGTCCGCACCACCTCTGTTTTTGTTCTTTCAATTTTATTTGTCCTTCACCCGATTCTGTGGCTTCGACGATGACTGGCTAGCAAAGGGCTTTCCGTTGATACCTTACGGGCCGTGAGACGCATCCCGGTTCAAAAGTTACGACCGTTTGAAGCTGGCGACGGCGCGGGGGAGGTATCATAAAACAAATGATCGCGCACATTGTGGCAGGTGCGATCATACCACCACTAATGCACCTGATCCCATCTGAACTCTGCAGTTAAGCGTGCTTTGGCGAGAGTAGTACTGGGATGGGTGACCTCCTGGGAAGTCCTCGTGTTGCACCTCTTTTTTGCTACTTTCCCGGGTCCGCACCACCTCTGTTTTTGTTCTTTCAATTTTATTTGTCCTTCACCCGATTCTGTGGCTTCGACGATGACTGGCTAGCAAAGGGCTTTCCGTTGATACCTTACGGGCCGCGAGACGCATCCCGGTTCAAAAGTTACGACCGTTTGAAGCTGGCGACGGCGCGGGGGAGGTATCATAAAACAAATGATCGCGCACATTGTGGCAGGTGCGATCATACCACCACTAATGCACCTGATCCCATCTGAACTCTGCAGTTAAGCGTGCTTTGGCGAGAGTAGTACTGGGATGGGTGACCTCCTGGGAAGTCCTCGTGTTGTACCTCTTTTTTGCTACTTTCCCGGGTCTGCACCACCTCTGTTTTTGTTCTTTCAATTTTATTTGTCCCTCACCTGATTCTGTGGCCTCGACGTCGACGGGCTCGCAAAGGGCTTTCCGTTGATACCTTACGGGCCTAGAGACGCATCCCGGTTCAAAAGTTACGGCCGTTTGAAGCTGGCGACGGCGTGTGGGAGGTATCATAAAACAAATGATCGCGCACATTGTGGCAGGTGCGATCATACCAGCACTAATGCATCGGATCCCATCAGAACTCCGCAGTTAAGCGTGCTTGGGCGAGAGTAGTACTGGGATGGGTGACCTCCTGGGAAGTCCTCGTGTTGCACCTCTTTTTTGCTACTTTCCCGGGTCCGCACCACCTCTGTTTTTGTTCTTTCAATTTTATTTGTCCTTCACCCGATTCTGTGGCCTTGACGACGACTGGCTAGCAAAGGGCTTTCCGTTGATACCTTACGGGCCGCGAGACGCATCCCGGTTCAAAAGTTACGACCGTTTGAAGCTGGCGACGGCGTGGGGGAGGTATCATAAAACAAATGATCGCACACATTGTGGCAGGTGCGATAATACCAGCTCTAATGCACCGGATCCCATCAGAACTCCGTAGTTAAGCGCACTTGGGCGAGAGTAGTACTGGGATGGGTGACCTCCTGGGAAGTCCTCGTGTTGCACCTCTTTTTTGCTACTTTCCCGGGTCCGCACCACCGCTGTTTTTGTTCTTTCAATTTTATTTTTCCCTCACCCGATTTTGTGGCCTCGACGTCGACGGGCTCGCAAAGGGCTTTCTGTTGATACCTTACGGGCCGCGAGACGCATCCCGGTTCAAAAGTTACGGCCGTTTGAAGCTGGCGACGGCGTGGGGGAGGTATCATAAAACAAATGATCGCGCACATTGTGGCAGGTGCGATCATACCAGCACTAATGCACCGGATCCCATCAGAACTCCGTAGTTAAGCGCGCTTGGACGAGAGTATTACTGGGATGGGTGACCTCCTGGGAAGTCCTCGTGTTGCACCTCTTTTTTGCTACTTTCCCGGGTCCGCACCACCTCTGTTTTTGTTCTTTCAATTTTATTTGTCCTTCACCCGATTCTGTGGCCTCGACGACGACTGGCTAGCAAAGGGCTTTCCGTTGATACCTTACGGGCCGCGAGACGCATCCCGGTTCAAAAGTTACGACCGTTTGAAGCTGGCGACGGCGTGGGCGAGGTATCATAAAACCAATGATGGCTCACATTGTGGCAGGTGCGATCATACCACCATTAATGCACCGGATCCCATCAGAACCTTGCAGTTAAGCGTGCTTTGGCGAGAGTAGTAGTGGGATGGGTGACCCCTTGGGAAGTCCTCGTGTTGCACCTCTTTTTTGCTACTTTCCCGGGTCTGCACCACCGCTGTTTTTGTTCTTTCAATTTTATTTGTCCCTCACCCGATTTTGTGGCCTCGACGTCGACGGGCTTGGAAAGGGCTTTCCGTTGATACCTTACGGGCCTAGAGACGTATCCCGGTTCAAAAGTTACGGCCGTTTGAAGCTGGCGACGGCGTGTGGGAGGTATCATAAAACAAATGATCGCGCACATTGTGGCAGGTGCGATCATACCAGCACTAATGCATCGGATCCCATCAGAACTTCGCAGTTAAGCGTGCTTGGGCGAGAGTAGTACTGGGATGGGTGACCTCCTGGGAAGTCCTCGTGTTGCACCTCTTTTTTGCTACTTTCCCGGGTCCGCACCACCTCTGTTTTTGTTCTTTCAATTTTATTTGTCCTTCACCCGATTCTGTGGCCTCGACGACGACTGGCTAGCAAAGGGCTTTCCGTTGATACCTTACGGGCCGCGAGACGCATCCCGGTTCAAAAGTTACGACCGTTTGAAGCTGGCGACGGCGTGGGGGAGGTATCATAAAACAAATGATCGCGCACATTGTGGCAGGTGCGATCATACCAGCTCTAATGCACCGGATCCCATGCGAACTCCGTAGTTAAGCGCACTTGGGCGAGAGTAGTACTGGGATGGGTGACCTCCTGGGAAGTCCTCGTGTTGCACCTCTTTTTTGCTACTTTCCCGGGTCCGCACCACCTCTGTTTTTGTTCTTTCAATTTTATTTGTCCTTCACCCGATTCTGTGGCCTCGACGACGACTGGCTAGCAAAGGGCTTTCCGTTGATACCTTACGGGCCGCGAGACGCATCCCGGTTCAAAAGTTACGACCGTTTGAAGCTGGCGACGGCGCGGGGGAGGTATCATAAAACAAATGATCGCGCACATTGTGGCAGGTGCGATCATACCACCACTAATGCACCTGATCCCATCTGAACTCTGCAGTTAAGCGTGCTTTGGCGAGAGTAGTACTGGGATGGGTGACCTCCTGGGAAGTCCTCGTGTTGTACCTCTTTTTTGCTACTTTCCCGGGTCTGCACCACCTCTGTTTTTGTTCTTTCAATTTTATTTGTCCCTCACCTGATTCTGTGGCCTCGACGTCGACGGGCTCGCAAAGGGCTTTCCGTTGATACCTTACGGGCCACGAGACGCATCCGGTTCAAAAGTCACGGCCGTTTGAAGCTGGCGACGGCGTCGGGGAGGTATCATAAAACAAATGATCGCGCATATTGTGGCTGGTGCGATCATACCAGCACTAATGCACCGGATCCCATTAGAACTCCGCAGTTAAGCGTGCTTGGGCGAGAGTAGTACTGGGATGGGTGACCTCCTGGGAAGTCCTCGTGTTGCACCTCTTTTTTGCTACTTTCCCGGGTCCGCACCACCTCTGTTTTTGTTCTTTCAATTTTATTTGTCCTTCACCCGATTCTGTGGCTTCGACGATGACTGGCTAGCAAAGGGCTTTCCGTTGATACCTTACGGGCCGTGAGACGCATCCCGGTTCAAAAGTTACGACCGTTTGAAGCTGGCGACGGCGCGGGGGAGGTATCATAAAACAAATGATCGCGCACATTGTGGCAGGTGCGATCATACCACCACTAATGCACCTGATCCCATCTGAACTCTGCAGTTAAGCGTGCTTTGGCGAGAGTAGTACTGGGATGGGTGACCTCCTGGGAAGTCCTCGTGTTGCACCTCTTTTTTGCTACTTTCCCGGGTCCGCACCACCTCTGTTTTTGTTCTTTCAATTTTATTTGTCCTTCACCCGATTCTGTGGCTTCGACGATGACTGGCTAGCAAAGGGCTTTCCGTTGATACCTTACGGGCCGCGAGACGCATCCCGGTTCAAAAGTTACGACCGTTTGAAGCTGGCGACGGCGCGGGGGAGGTATCATAAAACAAATGATCGCGCACATTGTGGCAGGTGCGATCATACCACCACTAATGCACCTGATCCCATCTGAACTCTGCAGTTAAGCGTGCTTTGGCGAGAGTAGTACTGGGATGGGTGACCTCCTGGGAAGTCCTCGTGTTGTACCTCTTTTTTGCTACTTTCCCGGGTCTGCACCACCTCTGTTTTTGTTCTTTCAATTTTATTTGTCCCTCACCTGATTCTGTGGCCTCGACGTCGACGGGCTCGCAAAGGGCTTTCCGTTGATACCTTACGGGCCTAGAGACGCATCCCGGTTCAAAAGTTACGGCCGTTTGAAGCTGGCGACGGCGTGTGGGAGGTATCATAAAACAAATGATCGCGCACATTGTGGCAGGTGCGATCATACCAGCACTAATGCATCGGATCCCATCAGAACTCCGCAGTTAAGCGTGCTTGGGCGAGAGTAGTACTGGGATGGGTGACCTCCTGGGAAGTCCTCGTGTTGCACCTCTTTTTTGCTACTTTCCCGGGTCCGCACCACCTCTGTTTTTGTTCTTTCAATTTTATTTGTCCTTCACCCGATTCTGTGGCCTCGACGACGACTGGCTAGCAAAGGGCTTTCCGTTGATACCTTACGGGCCGCGAGACGCATCCCGGTTCAAAAGTTACGACCGTTTGAAGCTGGCGACGGCGTGGGGGAGGTATCATAAAACAAATGATCGCACACATTGTGGCAGGTGCGATAATACCAGCTCTAATGCACCGGATCCCATCAGAACTCCGTAGTTAAGCGCACTTGGGCGAGAGTAGTACTGGGATGGGTGACCTCCTGGGAAGTCCTCGTGTTGCACCTCTTTTTTGCTACTTTCCCGGGTCCGCACCACCGCTGTTTTTGTTCTTTCAATTTTATTTTTCCCTCACCCGATTTTGTGGCCTCGACGTCGACGGGCTCGCAAAGGGCTTTCTGTTGATACCTTACGGGCCGCGAGACGCATCCCGGTTCAAAAGTTACGGCCGTTTGAAGCTGGCGACGGCGTGGGGGAGGTATCATAAAACAAATGATCGCGCACATTGTGGCAGGTGCGATCATACCAGCACTAATGCACCGGATCCCATCAGAACTCCGTAGTTAAGCGCGCTTGGACGAGAGTATTACTGGGATGGGTGACCTCCTGGGAAGTCCTCGTGTTGCACCTCTTTTTTGCTACTTTCCCGGGTCCGCACCACCTCTGTTTTTGTTCTTTCAATTTTATTTGTCCTTCACCCGATTCTGTGGCCTCGACGACGACTGGCTAGCAAAGGGCTTTCCGTTGATACCTTACGGGCCGCGAGACGCATCCCGGTTCAAAAGTTACGACCGTTTGAAGCTGGCGACGGCGTGGGGGAGGTATCATAAAACCAATGATGGCTCACATTGTGGCAGGTGCGATCATACCACCATTAATGCACCGGATCCCATCAGAACCTTGCAGTTAAGCGTGCTTTGGCGAGAGTAGTAGTGGGATGGGTGACCCCTTGGGAAGTCCTCGTGTTGCACCTCTTTTTTGCTACTTTCCCGGGTCTGCACCACCGCTGTTTTTGTTCTTTCAATTTTATTTGTCCCTCACCCGATTTTGTGGCCTCGACGTCGACGGGCTTGGAAAGGGCTTTCCGTTGATACCTTACGGGCCTAGAGACGCATCCCGGTTCAAAAGTTACGGCCGTTTGAAGCTGGCGACGGCGTGTGGGAGGTATCATAAAACAAATGATCGCGCACATTGTGGCAGGTGCGATCATACCAGCACTAATGCATCGGATCCCATCAGAACTTCGCAGTTAAGCGTGCTTGGGCGAGAGTAGTACTGGGATGGGTGACCTCCTGGGAAGTCCTCGTGTTGCACCTCTTTTTTGCTACTTTCCCGGGTCCGCACCACCTCTGTTTTTGTTCTTTCAATTTTATTTGTCCTTCACCCGATTCTGTGGCCTCGACGACGACTGGCTAGCAAAGGGCTTTCCGTTGATACCTTACGGGCCGCGAGACGCATCCCGGTTCAAAAGTTACGACCGTTTGAAGCTGGCGACGGCGTGGGGGAGGTATCATAAAACAAATGATCGCGCACATTGTGGCAGGTGCGATCATACCAGCTCTAATGCACCGGATCCCATGCGAACTCCGTAGTTAAGCGCACTTGGGCGAGAGTAGTACTGGGATGGGTGACCTCCTGGGAAGTCCTCGTGTTGCACCTCTTTTTTGCTACTTTCCCGGGTCCGCACCACCGCTGTTTTTGTACTTTCAATTTTATTTTTCTCTCACCCGATTTTGTGGCCTCGACGTCGACGGGCTCGCAAAGGGCTTTCTGTTGATACCTTACGGGCCGTGAGACGCATCCCGGTTCAAAAGTTACGGCCGTTTGAAGCTGGCGACGGCGTGGGGGAGGTATCATAAAACAAATGATCGCGCACATTGTGGCAGGTGCGATCATACCAGCACTAATGCACCGGATCCCATCAGAACTCCGTAGTTAAGCGCGCTTGGGCGAGAGTATTACTGGGATGGGTGACCTCCTGGGAAGTCCTCGTGTTGCACCTCTTTTTTGCTACTTTCCCGGGTCCGCACCACCTCTGTTTTTGTTCTTTCAATTTTATTTGTCCTTCACCCGATTCTGTGGCCTCGACGACGACTGGCTAGCAAAGGGCTTTCCGTTGATACCTTACGGGCCGCGAGACGCATCCCGGTTCAAAAGTTACGACTGTTTGAAGCTGGCGACGGTGTGGGGGAGGTATCATAAAACCAATCATGGCGCACATTGTGGCAGGTGCGATCATACCACCATTAATGCACCGGATCCCATCAGAACCTTGCAGTTAAGCGTGCTTTGGCGAGAGTAGTAGTGGGATGGGTGACCTCTTGGGAAGTCCTCGTGTTGCACCTCTTTTTTGCTACTTTCCCGGGTCCGCACCACCGCTGTTTTTGTTCTTTCAATTTTATTTGTCCCTCACCCGATTTTGTGGCCTCGACGTCGACGGGCTCGGAAAGGGCTTTCCGTTGATACCTTACGGGCCTAGAGACGCATCCCGGTTCAAAAGTTACGGCCGTTTGAAGCTGGCGACGGCGTGGGGGAGGTATCATAAAACAAATGATCGCGCACATTGTGGCAGGTGCGATCATACCAGCACTAATGCACCGGATCCCATTAGAACTCCGCAGTTAAGCGTGCTTGGGCAAGAGTAGTACTGGGATGGGTGACCTCCTGGGAAGTCCTTGTGTTGCACCTCTTTTTTGCTACTTTCCCGGGTCCGCACCACCGCTGTTTTTGTTCTTTCAATTTTATTTGTCCCTCACCCGATTTTGTGGCCTCGACGTCGACAGGCTCGCAAAGGGCTTTCCGTTGATACTTTACGGGCCGCGAGACGCATCCTAGTTCAAAAGTTACGACCGTTTGAAGCTGGCGACGGCGTGGGGGAGGTATCATAAAACCAATGATCGCGCACATTGTGGCAGGTGCGATCATACCAGCACTAATGCACCGGATCCCATCAGAACTCTGCAGTTAAGCGCGCTTGGGCGAGAGTAGTACTGGGATGGGTGACCTCCTGGGAAGTCCTCGTGTTGCACCTCTTTTTTGCTACTTTCCCGGGTCCGCACCACCGCTGTTTTTGTTCTTTCAATTTTATTTGTCCCTCACCCGATTTTATGGCCTCGACGTCGACGGGCTCGTAAAGGGCTTTCCGTTGATACCTTACGGGCCACGAGACGCATCCGGTTCAAAAGTTACGGCCGTTTGAAGCTGGCGACGGCGTGGGGGAGGTATCATAAAACCAATGATGGCGCACATTGTGGCAGGTGCGATCATACCACTATTAATGCACCGGATCCCATCAGAACCTTGCAGTTAAGCGTGCTTTGGCAAGAGTAGTAGTGGGATGGGTGACCTCTTGGGAAGTCCTCGTGTTGCACCTCTTTTTTGCTACTTTCCCGGGCCCGCACCACCGCTGTTTTTGTTCTTTCAATTTTATTTGTCCCTCACCCGATTTTGTGGCCTCGACGTCGACGGGCTCGCAAAGGGCTTTCCGTTGATACCTTACGGGCCGCGAGACGCATCCCGGTTCAAAAGTTACGGCCGTTTGAAGCTGGCGACGGCGTGGGGGAGGTATCATAAAACAAATAATCGCGCACATTGTGGCAGGTGCGATCATACCAGCACTAATGCACCGGATCCCATCAGAACTCCGCAGTTAAGAGTGCTTGGGCGAGAGTAGTACTGGGATGGGTGACCTCCTGGGAAGTCCTCGTGTTGCACCTCTTTTTTGCTACTTTCCCGGGTCCGCACCACCTCTGTTTTTGTTCTTTCAATTTTATTTGTCCTTCACCCGATTCTGTGGCCTCGACGACGACTGGCTAGCAAAGGGCTTTCCGTTGATACCTTACGGACCGCGAGACGCATCCCAGTTCAAAAGTTACGACCGTTTGAAGCTGGCGACGGCGTGGGGGAGGTATCATAAAACCAATGATCGCGCACATTGTGGCAGGTGCGATCATACCAGCACTAATGCACTGGATCCCATCAGAACTCCACAGTTAAGCGCGCTTGGGCGAGAGTGGTACTGGGATGGGTGACCTCCTGGGAAGTCCTCGTGTTGCACCTCTTTTTTGCTACTTTCCCGGGTCTGCACCACCGCTGTTTTTGTTCTTTCAATTTTATTTGTCCCTCACCCGATTTTGTGGCCTCGACGTCGACGGGCTTGGAAAGGGCTTTCCGTTGATACCTTACGGGCCTAGAGACGCATCCCGGTTCAAAAGTTAGGCCGTTTGAAGCTGGCGACGGCGTGTGGGAGGTATCATAAAACAAATGATCGCGCACATTGTGGCAGGTGCGATCATACCAGCACTAATGCACCGGATCCCATCAGAACTCCGTAGTTAAGCGCGCTTGGGCGAGAGTATTACTGGGATGGGTGACCTCCTTGGAAGTCCTCGTGTTGCACCTCTTTTTTGCTACTTTCCCGGGTCCGCACCACCTCTGTTTTTGTTCTTTCAATTTTATTTGTCCTTCACCCGATTCTGTGGCTTCGACGACGACTGGCTAGCAAAGGGCTTTCCGTTGATACCTTACGGGCCGCGAGACGCATCCCGGTTCAAAAGTTACGACCGTTTGAAGCTGGCGACGGCGCGGGGGAGGTATCATAAAACAAATGATCGCGCACATTGTGGCAGGTGCGATCATACCACCACTAATGCACCTGATCCCATCTGAACTCTGCAGTTAAGCGTGCTTTGGCGAGAGTAGTACTGGGATTGGTGACCTACTGGGAAGTCCTCGTGTTGTACCTCTTTTTTGCTACTTTCCCGGGTCTGCACCACCTCTGTTTTTGTTCTTTCAATTTTATTTGTCCCTCACCTAATTCTGTGGCCTCGACGTCGACGGGCTCGCAAAGGGCTTTCCGTTGATACCTTACGGGCCTAGAGACGCATCCCGGTTCAAAAGTTACGGCCGTTTGAAGCTGGCGACGGCGTGTGGGAGGTATCATAAAACAAATGATCGCGCACATTGTGGCAGGTGCGATCACACCAGCACTAATGCATCGGATCCCATCAGAACTTCGCAGTTAAGCGTGCTTGGGCGAGGGTAGTACTGGGATGGGTGACCTCCTGGGAAGTCCTCGTGTTGCACCTCTTTTTTGCTACTTTCCCGGGTCCGCACCACCTCTGTTTTTCTTCTTTCAATTTTATTTGTCCTTTACCCGATTCTGTGGCCTCGACGACGACTGGCTAGCAAAGGGCTTTCCGTTGATACCTTACGGGCCGCGAGACGCATCCCGGTTCAAAAGTTACGACCGTTTGAAGCTGGCGACGGCGTGGGGGAGGTATCATAAAACAAATGATCGCGCACATTGTGGCAGGTGCGATCATACCAGCTCTAATGCACCGGATCCCATCAGAACTCCGTAGTTAAGCGCACTTGGGCGAGAGTAGTACTGGGATGGGTGACCTCCTGGGAAGTCCTCGTGTTGCACCTCTTTTTTGCTACTTTCCCAGGTCCGCACCACCGCTGTTTTTGTTCTTTCAATTTTATTTGTCCCTCACCCGATTTTGTGGCCTCGACGTCGACGGGCTCGCAAAGGGCTTTCTGTTGATACCTTACGGGCCGCGAGACGCATCCCGGTTCAAAAGTTACGGCCGTTTGAAGCTGGCGACGGCGTGGGGGAGGTATCATAAAACAAATGATCGCGCACATTGTGGCAGGTGCGATCATACCAGCACTAATGCACCGGATCCCATCAGAACTCCGTAGTTAAGCGCGCTTGGGCGAGAGTATTACTGGGATGGGTGACCTCCTTGGAAGTCCTCGTGTTGCACCTCTTTTTTGCTACTTTCCCGGGTCCGCACCACCTCTGTTTTTGTTCTTTCAATTTTATTTGTCCTTCACCCGATTCTGTGGCCTCGACGACGACTGGCTAGCAAAGGGCTTTCCGTTGATACCTTACGGGCCGCGAGACGCATCCCGGTTCAAAAGTTACGACCGTTTGAAGCTGGCGACGGCGTGGGGGAGGTATCATAAAACCAATGATGGCGCACATTGTGGCAGGTGCGATCATACCACTATTAATGCACCGGATCCCATCAGAACCTTGCAGTTAAGCGTGCTTTGGCAAGAGTAGTAGTGGGATGGGTGACCTCTTGGGAAGTCCTCGTGTTGCACCTCTTTTTTGCTACTTTCCCGGGTCCGCACCACCGCTGTTTTTGTTCTTTCAATTTTATTTGTCCCTCACCCGATTTTGTGGCCTCGACGTCGACGGGCTCGCAAAGGGCTTTCCGTTGATACCTTACGGGCCGCGAGACGCATCCCGGTTCAAAAGTTACGACCGTTTGAAGCTGGCGACGGCGTGGGGGAGGTATCATAAAACAAATGATCGCGCACATTGTGGCAGGTGCGATCATACCAGCACTAATGCACCGGATCCCATCAGAACTCCGCAGTTAAGCGTGCTTGGGCGAGAGTAGTACTGGGATGGGTGACCTCCTGGGAAGTCCTCGTGTTGCACCTCTTTTTTGCTACTTTCCTGGGTCCGCACCACCTCTGTTTTTGTTCTTTCAATTTTATTTGTCCTTCACCCGATTCTGTGGCCTCGACGACGACTGGCTAGCAAAGGGCTTTCCGTTGATACCTTACGGGCCGCGAGACGCATCCCAGTTCAAAAGTTACGACCGTTTGAAGCTGGCGACGGCGTGGGGGAGGTATCATAAAACCAATGATCGCGCACATTGTGGCAGGTGCGATCATACCAGCACTAATGCATCGGATCCCATCAGAACTCCGCAGTTAAGCGCGCTTGGGCGAGAGTAGTACTGGGATGGGTGACCTCCTGGGAAGCCCTCGTGTTGCACCTCTTTTTTGCTACTTTCCCGGGTCCGCACCACCGCTGTTTTTGTTCTTTCAATTTTATTTGTCCCTCACCCGATTTTGTGGCCTCGACGTCGACGGGCTCGCAAAGGGCTTTCCGTTGATACCTTACGGGCCACGAGACGCATCCGGTTCAAAAGTTACGGCCGTTTGAAGCTGGCGACGGCGTGGGGGAGGTATCATAAAACAAATGATCGCGCATATTGTGGCAGGTGCGATCATACCAGCACTAATGCACCGGATCCCATTAGAACTCCGCAATTAATCGTGCTTGGGCAAGAGTAGTACTGGGATGGGTGACCTCCTGGGAAGTCCTCGTGTTGCACCTCTTTTTTGCTACTTTCCCGGGTCCGCACCACCGCTGTTTTTGTTCTTTCAATTTTATTTGTCCCTCACCCGATTTTGTGGCCTCGACGTCGACAGGCTCGCAAAGGGCTTTCCGTTGATACTTTACGGGCCGCGAGACGCATCCCAGTTCAAAAGTTACGACCGTTTAAAGCTGGCGACGGCGTGGGGGAGGTATCATAAAACCAATGATCGCGCACATTGTGGCAGGTGCGATCATACCAGCACTAATGCACCGGATCCCATCAGAACTCCGCAGTTAAGCGCGCTTGAGCGAGAGTAGTACTGAGATGGGTGACCTCCTGGGAAGTCCTCGTGTTGCACCTCTTTTTTGCTACTTTCCCGGGTCCGCACCACCGCTGTTTTTGTTCTTTCAATTTTATTTGTCCCTCACCCGATTTTGTGGCCTCGACGTCGACGGACTCGCAAAGGGCTTTCCGTTGATACCTTACGGGCCACGAGACGCATCCGGTTCAAAAGTTACGGCCGTTTGAAGCTGGCGACGGCGTGGGGGAGGTATCATAAAACAAATGATCGCGCATATTGTGGCAGGTGCGATCATACCAGCACTAATGCACCGGATCCCATCAGAACTCCGCAGTTAAGCGTGCTTGGGCGAGAGTAGTACTGGGATGGGTGACCTCCTGGGAAGTCCTCGTGTTGCACCTCTTTTTTGCTACTTTCCCGGGTCCGCACCACCTCTGTTTTTGTTCTTTCAATTTTATTTGTCCTTCACCCGATTCTGTGGCTTTGACGACGACTGGCTAGCAAAGGGCTTTCCGTTGATACCTTACGGGCCGCGAGACGCATCCCGGTTCAAAAGTTACGACCGTTTGAAGCTGGCGACGGCGCGGGGGAGGTATCATAAAACAAATGATCGCGCACATTGTGGCAGGTGCGATCATACCACCACTAATGCACCTGATCCCATCTGAACTCTGCAGTTAAGCGTGCTTTGGCGAGAGTAGTACTGGGATGGGTGACCTCCTGGGAAGTCCTCGTGTTGTACCTCTTTTTTGTTACTTTCCCGGGTCTGCACCACCTCTGTTTTTGTTCTTTCAATTTTATTTGTCCCTCACCTGATTCTGTGGCCTCGACGTCGACGGGCTCGCAAAGGGCTTTCCGTTGATACCTTACGGGCCTAGAGACGCATCCCGGTTCAAAAGTTACGGCCGTTTGAAGCTGGCGACGGCGTGTGGGAGGTATCATAAAACAAATGATCGCGCACATTGTGGCAGGTGCGATCATACCAGCACTAATGCATCGGATCCCATCAGAACTTCGTAGTTAAGCGTGCTTGGGCGAGAGTAGTACTGGGATGGGTGACCTCCTGGGAAGTCCTCGTGTTGCACCTCTTTTTTGCTAATTTCCCGGGTCCGCACCACCTCTGTTTTTGTTCTTTCAATTTTATTTGTCCTTCACCCGATTCTGTGGCCTCGACGACGACTGGCTAGCAAAGGGCTTTCCGTTGATACCTTACGGGCCGCGAGACGCATCCCGGTTCAAAAGTTACGACCGTTTGAAGCTGGCGACGGCGTGGGGGAGGTATCATAAAACAAATGATCGCGCACATTGTGGCAGGTGCGATCATACCAGCTCTAATGCACCGGATCCCATCAGAACTCCGTAGTTAAGCGCACTTGGGCGAGAGTAGTACTGGGATGGGTGACCTCCTGGGAAGTCCTCGTGTTGCACCTCTTTTTTGCTACTTTCCCGGGTCCGCACCACCGCTGTTTTTGTTCTTTCAATTTTATTTGTCCCTCACCCGATTTTGTGGCCTCGACGTCGACAGGCTCGCAAAGGGCTTTCCGTTGATACTTTACGGGCCGCGAGACGCATCCCAGTTCAAAAGTTACGACCGTTTGAAGCTGGCGACGGCGTGGGGGAGGTATCATAAAACCAATGATCGCGCACATTGTGGCAGGTGCGATCATACCAGCACTAATGCACCGGATCCCATCAGAACTCCGCAGTTAAGCGCGCTTGGGCGAGAGTAGTACTGAGATGGGTGACCTCCTGGGAAGTCCTCGTGTTGCACCTCTTTTTTGCTACTTTCCCGGGTCCGCACCACCGCTGTTTTTGTTCTTTCAATTTTATTTGTCCCTCACCCGATTTTGTGGCCTCGACGTCGACGGGCTCGCAAAGGGCTTTCCGTTGATACCTTACGGGCCACGAGACGCATCCGGTTCAAAAGTTACGGCCGTTTGAAGCTGGCGACGGCGTGGGGGAGGTATCATAAAACAAATGATCGCGCATATTGTGGCAGGTGCGATCATACCAGCACTAATGCACCGGATCCCATCAGAACTCCGCAGTTAAGCGTGCTTGGGCGAGAGTAGTACTGGGATGGGTGACCTCCTGGGAAGTCCTCGTGTTGCACCTTTTTTTTGCTACTTTCCCGGGTCCGCACCACCTCTGTTTTTGTTCTTTCAATTTTATTTGTCCTTCACCCGATTCTGTGGCTTTGACGACGACTGGCTAGCAAAGGGCTTTCCGTTGATACCTTACGGGCCGCGAGACGCATCCCGGTTCAAAAGTTACGACCGTTTGAAGCTGGCGACGGCGCGGGGGAGGTATCATAAAACAAATGATCGCGCACATTGTGGCAGGTGCGATCATACCACCACTAATGCACCTGATCCCATCTGAACTCTGCAGTTAAGCGTGCTTTGGCGAGAGTAGTACTGGGATGGGTGACCTCCTGGGAAGTCCTCGTGTTGTACCTCTTTTTTGCTACTTTCCTGGGTCTGCACCACCTCTGTTTTTGTTCTTTCAATTTTATTTGTCCCTCACCTGATTCTGTGGCCTCGACGTCGACGGGCTCGCAAAGGGCTTTCCGTTGATACCTTACGGGCCTAGAGACGCATCCCGGTTCAAAAGTTACGGCCGTTTGAAGCTGGCGACGGCGTGTGGGAGGTATCATAAAACAAATGATCGTGCACATTGTGGCAGGTGCGATCATACCAGCACTAATGCATCGGATCCCATCAGAACTTCGTAGTTAAGCGTGCTTGGGCGAGAGTAGTACTGGGATGGGTGACCTCCTGGGAAGTCCTCGTGTTGCACCTCTTTTTTGCTAATTTCCCGGGTCCGCACCACCTCTGTTTTTGTTCTTTCAATTTTATTTGTCCTTCACCCGATTCTGTGGCCTCGACGACGACTGGCTAGCAAAGGGCTTTCCGTTGATACCTTACGGGCCGCGAGACGCATCCCGGTTCAAAAGTTACGACCGTTTGAAGCTGGCGACGGCGTGGGGGAGGTATCATAAAACAAATGATCGCGCACATTGTGGCAGGTGCGATCATACCAGCTCTAATGCACCGGATCCCATCAGAACTCCGTAGTTAAGCGCACTTGGGCGAGAGTAGTACTGGGATGGGTGACCTCCTGGGAAGTCCTCGTGTTGCACCTCTTTTTTGCTACTTTCCCGGGTCCGCACCACCGCTATTTTTGTTCTTTCAATTTTATTTGTCCCTCACCCGATTTTGTGGCCTCGACGTCGACGGGCTCGCAAAGGGCTTTCTGTTGATACCTTACGGGCCGCGAGACGCATCCCGGTTCAAAAGTTACGGCCGTTTGAAGCTGGCGACGGCGTGGGGGAGGTATCATAAAACAAATGATCGCGCACATTGTGGCAGGTGCGATCATACCAGCACTAATGCACCGGATCCCATCAGAACTCCGTAGTTAAGCGCGCTTGGGTGAGAGTATATCTGGGATGGGTGACCTCCTGGGAAGTCCTCGTGTTGCACCTCTTTTTTGCTACTTTCCCGGGTCCGCACCACCTCTGTTTTTGTTCTTTCAATTTTATTTGTCCTTCACGCGATTCTGTGGCCTCGACGACGACTGGCTAGCAAAGGGCTTTCTGTTGATACCTTACGGGCCGCGAGACGCATCCCGGTTCAAAAGTTACGACCGTTTGAAGCTGGCGACGGCGTGGGGGAGGTATCATAAAACCAATGATGGCGCACATTGTGGCAGGTGCGATCATACCACCATTAATGCATCGGATCCCATCAGAACCTTGCAGTTAAGCGTGCTTTGGCGAGAGTAGTAGTGGGATGGGTGACCTCTTGGGAAGTCCTCGTGTTGCACCTCTTTTTTGCTACTTTCCCGGGTCCGCACCACCGCTGTTTTTGTTCTTTCAATTTTATTTGTCCCTCACCCGATTTTGTGGCCTCGACATCGACGGGCTCGCAAAGTGCTTTCCGTTGATACCTTACGGGCCGCGAGACGCATCCCGGTTCAAAAGTTACGACCGTTTGAAGCTGGCGACGGCGTGGGGGAGGTATCATAAAACAAATGATCGCGCACATTGTGGCAGGTGCGATCATACCAGCACTAATGCACCGGATCCCATTAGAACTCCGCAGTTAAGCGTGCTTGGGCGAGAGTAGTACTGGGATGGGTGACCTCCTGGGAAGTCCTCGTGTTGCACCTCTTTTTTGCTACTTTCCCGGGTCCGCACCACCTCTGTTTTTGTTCTTTCAATTTTATTTGTCCTTCACCCGATTCTGTGGCCTCGACGACGACTGGCTAGCAAAGGGCTTTCCGTTGATACCTTACGGGCCGCGAGACGCATCCCAGTTCAAAAGTTACGACCGTTTGAAGCTGGCGACGGCGTGGGGGAGGTATCATAAAACCAATGATCGCGCACATTGTGGCAGGTGCGATCATACCAGCACTAATGCACCGGATCCCATCAGAACTCCGCAGTTAAGCGCGCTTGGGCGAGAGTAGTACTGGGATGGGTGACCTCCTGGGAAGCCCTCGTGTTGCACCTCTTTTTTGCTACTTTCCCGGGTCCGCACCACCGCTGTTTTTGTTCTTTCAATTTTATTTGTCCCTCACCCGATTTTGTGGCCTCGACGTCGACGGGCTCGCAAAGGGCTTTCCGTTGATACCTTACGGGCCACGAGACGCATCCGGTTCAAAAGTTACGGCCGTTTGAAGCTGGCGACGGCGTGGGGGAGGTATCATAAAACAAATGATCGCGCATATTGTGGCAGGTGCGATCATACCAGCACTAATGCACCGGATCCCGTTAGAACTCCGCAGTTAAGCGTGCTTGGGCAAGAGTAGTACTGGGATGGGTGACCTCCTGGGAAGTCCTCGTGTTGCACCTCTTTTTTACTACTTTCCCGGGTCCGCACCACCGCTGTTTTTGTTCTTTCAATTTTATTTGTCCCTCACCCGATTTTGTGGCCTCGACGTCGACAGGCTCGCAAAGGGCTTTCCGTTGATACTTTACGGGCCGCGAGACGCATCCCAGTTCAAAAGTTACGACCGTTTGAAGTTGGCTACGGCGTGGGGGAGGTATCATAAAACCAATGATCGCGCACATTGTGGCAGGTGCGATCATACCAGCACTAATGCACCGGATCCCATCAGAACTCCGCAGTTAAGCGCGCTTGGGCGAGAGTAGTACTGGGATGGGTGACCTCCTGGGAAGTCCTCGTGTTGCACCTCTTTTTTGCTACTTTCCCGGGTCCGCACCACCGCTGTTTTTGTTCTTTCAATTTTATTTGTCCCTCACCCGATTTTGTGGCCTCGACGTCGACGGGCTCGCAAAGGGCTTTCCGTTGATACCTTACGGGCCACGAGACGCATCCGGTTCAAAAGTTACGGCCGTTTGAAGCTGGCGACGGCGTGGGGGAGGTATGATAAAACAAATGATCGCGCATATTGTGGCAGGTGCGATCATACCAGCACTAATGCACCGGATCCCATCAGAACTCCGCAGTTAAGCGTGCTTGGGCGAGAGTAGTACTGGGATGGGTGACCTCCTGAGAAGTCCTCGTGTTGCACCTCTTTTTTGCTACTTTCCCGGGTCCGCACCACCTCTGTTTTTGTTCTTTCAATTTTATTTGTCCTTCACCCGATTCTGTGGCTTCGACGACGACTGGCTAGCAAAGGGCTTTCCGTTGATACCTTACGGGCCGCGAGACGCATCCCGGTTCAAAAGTTACGACCGTTTGAAGCTGGCGACGGCGTGGGGGAGGTATCATAAAACCAATGATGGCGCACATTGTGGCAGGTGCGATCATACCACCATTAATGCACCGGATCCCATCAGAACCTTGCAGTTAAGCGTGCTTTGGCAAGAGTAGTAGTGGGATGGGTGACCTCTTGGGAAGTCCTCGTGTTGCACCTCTTTTTTGCTACTTTCCCGGGTCCGCACCACCGCTGTTTTTGTTCTTTCAATTTTATTTGTCCCTCACCCGATTTTGTGGCCTCGACGTCGACGGGCTCGCAAAGGGCTTTCCGTTGATACCTTACGGGCCGCGAGACGCATCCCGGTTCAAAAGTTACGACCGTTTGAAGCTGGCGACGGCGTGGGGGAGGTATCATAAAACCAATGATGGTGCACATTGTGGCAGGTGCGATCATACCACCATTAATGCACCGGATCCCATCAGAACTCCGCAGTTAAGCGCGCTTGGGCGAGAGTAGTACTGGGATGGGTGACCTCCTGGGAAGCCCTCGTTTTGCACCTCTTTTTTGCTACTTTCCCGGGTCCGCACCACCGCTGTTTTTGTTCTTTCAATTTTATTTGTCCCTCACCCGATTTTGTGGCCTCGACGTCGACGGGCTCGCAAAGGGCTTTCCGTTGATACCTTACGGGCCGCGAGACGCATCCCGGTTCAAAAGTTACGACCGTTTGAAGCTGGCGACGGCGTGGGGGAGGTATCATAAAACAAATGATCGCGCACATTGTGGCAGGTGCGATCATACCAGCACTAATGCACCGGATCCCATCAGAACTCCGCAGTTATTGTGCTTGGGCGAGAGTAGTACTGGGATGGGTGACCTCCTGGGAAGTCCTCGTGTTGCACCTCTTTTTTGCTACTTTCCCGGGTCCGCACCACCTCTGTTTTTGTTCTTTCAATTTTATTTGTCCTTCACCCGATTCTGTGGCCTCGACGACGACTGGCTAGCAAAGGGCTTTCCGTTGATACCTTACGGGCCGCGAGACGCATCCCAGTTCAAAAGTTACGACCGTTTGAAGCTGGCGACGGCGTGGGGGAGGTATCATAAAACCAATGATCGCGCACATTGTGGCAGGTGCGATCATACCAGCACTAATGCACCGGATCCCATCAGAACTCCGCAGTTAAGCGCGCTTGGGCGAGAGTAGTACTGGGATGGGTGACCTCCTGGGAAGCCCTCGTGTTGCACCTCTTTTTTGATACTTTCCCGGGTCCGCACCACCGCTGTTTTTGTTCTTTCAATTTTATTTGTCCCTCACCCGATTTTGTGGCCTCGACGTCGACGGGCTCGCAAAGGGCTTTCCGTTGATACCTTACGGGCCACGAGACGCATCCGGTTCAAAAGTTACGGCCGTTTGAAGCTGGCGACGGCGTGGGGGAGGTATCATAAAACAAATGATCGCGCATATTGTGGCAGGTGCGATCATACCAGCACTAATGCACCGGATCCCATTAGAACTCCGCAGTTAAGCGTGCTTGGGCAAGAGTAGTACTGGGATGGGTGACCTCCTGGGAAGTCTTCGTGTTGCACCTCTTTTTTGCTACTTTCCCGGGTCCGCACCACCGCTGTTTTTGTTCTTTCAATTTTATTTGTCCCTCACCCGATTTTGTGGCCTCGACGTCGACAGGCTCGCAAAGGGCTTTCCGTTGATACTTTACGGGCCGCGAGACGCATCCCAGTTCAAAAGTTACGACCGTTTGAAGCTGGCGACGGCGTGGGGGAGGTATCATAAAACCAATGATCGCGCACATTGTGGCAGGTGCGATCATACCAGCACTAATGCACCGGATCCCATCAGAACTCCGTAGTTAAGCGCGCTTGGGCGAGAGTATTACTGGGATGGGTGACCTCCTTGGAAGTCCTCGTGTTGCACCTCTTTTTTGCTACTTTCCCGGGTCCGCACCACCTCTGTTTTTGTTCTTTCAATTTTATTTGTCCTTCACCCGATTCTGTGGCCTCGACGACGACTGGCTAGCAAAGGGCTTTCCGTTGATACCTTACGGGCCGCGAGACGCATCCCGGTTCAAAAGTTACGACCGTTTGAAGCTGGCGACGGCGTGGGGGAGGTATCATAAAACCAATGATGGTGCACATTGTGGCAGGTGCGATCATACCACCATTAATGCACCGGATCCCATCAGAACCTTGCAGTTAAGCGTGCTTTGGCAAGAGTAGTAGTGGGATGGGTGACCTCTTGGGAAGTCCTCGTGTTGCACCTCTTTTTTGCTACTTTCCCGGGTCCGCACCACCGCTGTTTTTGTTCTTACAATTTTATTTGTCCCTCACCCGATTTTGTGGCCTCGACGTCGACGGGCTCGCAAAGGGCTTTCCGTTGATACCTTACGGGCCGCGAGACGCATCCCGGTTCAAAAGTTACGACCGTTTGAAGCTGGCGACGGCGTGGGGGAGGTATCATAAAACCAATGATGGTGCACATTGTGGCAGGTGCGATCATACCACCATTAATGCACCGGATCCCATCAGAACTCCGCAGTTAAGCGCGCTTGGGCGAGAGTAGTACTGGGATGGGTGACCTCCTGGGAAGCCCTCGTTTTGCACCTCTTTTTTGCTACTTTCCCGGGTCCGCACCACCGCTGTTTTTGTTCTTTCAATTTTATTTGTCCCTCACCCGATTTTGTGGCCTCGACGTCGACGGGCTCGCAAAGGGCTTTCCGTTGATACCTTACGGGCCGCGAGACGCATCCCGGTTCAAAAGTTACGACCGTTTGAAGCTGGCGACGGCGTGGGGGAGGTATCATAAAACAAATGATCGCGCACATTGTGGCAGGTGCGATCATACCAGCACTAATGCACCGGATCCCATCAGAACTCCGCAGTTATTGTGCTTGGGCGAGAGTAGTACTGGGATGGGTGACCTCCTGGGAAGTCCTCGTGTTGCACCTCTTTTTTGCTACTTTCCCGGGTCCGCACCACCTCTGTTTTTGTTCTTTCAATTTTATTTGTCCTTCACCCGATTCTGTGGCCTCGACGACGACTGGCTAGCAAAGGGCTTTCCGTTGATACCTTACGGGCCGCGAGACGCATCCCAGTTCAAAAGTTACGACCGTTTGAAGCTGGCGACGGCGTGGGGGAGGTATCATAAAACCAATGATCGCGCACATTGTGGCAGGTGCGATCATACCAGCACTAATGCACCGGATCCCATCAGAACTCCGCAGTTAAGCGCGCTTGGGCGAGAGTAGTACTGGGATGGGTGACCTCTTGGGAAGCCCTCGTGTTGCACCTCTTTTTTGATACTTTCCCGGGTCCGCACCACCGCTGTTTTTGTTCTTTCAATTTTATTTGTCCCTCACCCGATTTTGTGGCCTCGACGTCGACGGGCTCGCAAAGGGCTTTCCGTTGATACCTTACGGGCCACGAGACGCATCCGGTTCAAAAGTTACGGCCGTTTGAAGCTGGCGACGGCGTGGGGGAGGTATCATAAAACAAATGATCGCGCATATTGTGGCAGGTGCGATCATACCAGCACTAATGCACCGGATCCCATTAGAACTCCGCAGTTAAGCGTGCTTGGGCAAGAGTAGTACTGGGATGGGTGACCTCCTGGGAAGTCTTCGTGTTGCACCTCTTTTTTGCTACTTTCCCGGGTCCGCACCACCGCTGTTTTTGTTCTTTCAATTTTATTTGTCCCTCACCCGATTTTGTGGCCTCGACGTCGACAGGCTCGCAAAGGGCTTTCCGTTGATACTTTACGGGCCGCGAGACGCATCCCAGTTCAAAAGTTACGACCGTTTGAAGCTGGCGACGGCGTGGGGGAGGTATCATAAAACCAATGATCGCGCACATTGTGGCAGGTGCGATCGTACCAGCACTAATGCACCGGATCCCATCAGAACTCCGCAGTTAAGCGCGCTTGGGCGAGAGTAGTACTGGGATGGGTGACCTCCTGGGAAGTCCTCGTGTTGCACCTCTTTTTTGCTACTTTCCCGGGTCCGCACCACCGCTGTTTTTGTTCTTTCAATTTTATTTGTCCCTCACCCGATTTTGTGGCCTCGACGTCGACGGGCTCACAAAGGGCTTTCCGTTGATACCTTACGGGCCACGAGACGCATCCGGTTCAAAAGTTACGGCCGTTTGAAGCTGGCGACGGCGTGGGGGAGGTATGATAAAACAAATGATCGCGCATATTGTGGCAGGTGCGATCATACCAGCACTAATGCACCGGATCCCATCAGAACTCCGCAGTTAAGCGTGCTTGGGCGAGAGTAGTACTGGGATGGGTGACCTCCTGGGAAGTCCTCGTGTTGCACCTCTTTTTTGCTACTTTCCCGGGTCCGCACCACCTCTGTTTTTGTTCTTTCAATTTTATTTGTCCTTCACCCGATTCTGTGGCTTCGACGACGACTGGCTAGCAAAGGGCTTTCCGTTGATACCTTACGGGCCGCGAGACGCATCCCGGTTCAAAAGTTACGACCGTTTGAAGCTGGCGACGGCGCGGGGGAGGTATCATAAAACAAATGATCGCGCACATTGTGGCAGGTGCGATCATACCACCACTAATGCACCTGATCCCATCTGAACTCTGCAGTTAAGCGTGCTTTGGCGAGAGTAGTACTGGGATGGGTGACCTCCTGGGAAGTCCTCGTGTTGTACCTCTTTTTTGCTACTTTCCCGGGTCTGCACCACCTCTGTTTTTGTTCTTTCAATTTTATTTGTCCCTCACCTGATTCTGTGGCCTCGACGTCGACGGGCTCGTAAAGGGCTTTCCGTTGATACCTTACGGGCCTAGAGACGCATCCCGGTTCAAAAGTTACGGCCGTTTGAAGCTGGCGACGGCGTGTGGGAGGTATCATAAAACAAATGATCGCGCACATTGTGGCAGGTGCGATCATACCAGCACTAATGCATCGGATCCCATCAGAACTTCGCAGTTAAGCGTGCTTGGGCGAGAGTAGTACTGGGATGGGTGACCTCCTGGGAAGTCCTCGTGTTGCACCTCTTTTTTGCTAATTTCCCGGGTCCGCACCACCTCTGTTTTTGTTCTTTCAATTTTATTTGTCCTTCACCCGATTCTGTGGCCTCGACGACGACTGGCTAACAAAGGGCTTTCCGTTGATACCTTACGGGCCGCGAGACGCATCCCGGTTTAAAAGTTACGACCGTTTGAAGCTGGCGACGGCGTGGGGGAGGTATCATAAAATAAATGATCGCGCACATTGTGGCAGGTGCGATCATACCAGCTCTAATGCACCGGATCCCATCAGAACTCCGTAGTTAAGCGCACTTGGGCGAGAGTAGTACTGGGATGGGTGACCTCCTGGGAAGTCCTCGTGTTGCACCTCTTTTTTGCTACTTTCCCGGGTCCGCACCACCGCTGTTTTTGTTCTTTCAATTTTATTTGTCCCTCACCCGATTTTTTGGCCTCGACGTCGACAGGCTCGCAAAGGGCTTTCCGTTGATACTTTACGGGCCGCGAGACGCATCCCAGTTCAAAAGTTACGACCGTTTGAAGCTGGCGACGGCGTGGGGGAGGTATCATAAAACCAATGATCGCGCACATTGTGGCAGGTGCGATCATACCAGCACTAATGCACCGAATCCCATCAGAACTCTGTAGTTAAGCGTGCTTTGGCGAGAGTAGTACTGGGATGGGTGACCTCCTGGGAAGTCCTCGTGTTGTACCTCTTTTTTGCTACTTTCCCGGGTCTGCACCACCTCTGTTTTTGTTCTTTCAATTTTATTTGTCCCTCACCTGATTCTGTGGCCTCGACGTCGACGGGCTCGCAAAGGGCTTTCCGTTGATACCTTACGGGCCTAGAGACGCATCCCGGTTCAAAAGTTACGGCCGTTTGAAGCTGGCGACGGCGTGGGGGAGGTATCATAAAACAAATGATCGCGCACATTGTGGCAGGTGCGATCATACCAGCACTAATGCACCGGATCCCATTAGAACTTCGCAGTTAAGCGTGCTTGGGCGAGAGTAGTACTGGGATGGGTGACCTCCTGGAAAGTCCTTGTGTTGCACCTCTTTTTTGCTACTTTCCCGGGTCCGCACCACCGCTGTTTTTGTTCTTTCAATTTTATTTGTCCCTCACCCGATTTTGTGGCCTCGACGTCAACGGGCTCGCAAAGGGCTTTCCGTTGATACCTTACGGGCCGCGAGACGCATCCCGGTTCAAAAGTTACGGCCGTTTGAAGCTGGCGACGGCGTGGGGGAGGTATCATAAAACAAATGATCGCGCACATTGTGGCAGGTGCGATCATACCAGCACTAATGCACCGGATCCCATCAGAACTCTGCAGTTAAGCGTGCTTGGGTGAGAGTAGTACTGGGATGGGTGACCTCCTGGGAAGTCCTCGTGTTGCACCTCTTTTTTGCTACTTTCCCGGGTCCACACCACCTCTGTTTTTGTTCTTTCAATTTTATTTGTCCCTCACCCGATTTTGTGGCCTCGACGTCGACGGGCTCGCAAAGGGCTTTCCGTTTATACCTTACGGGCCGCGAGACGCATCCCGGTTCAAAAGTTACGGCCGTTTGAAGCTGGCAACGGCGTGGGGGAGGTATCATAAAACAAATGATCGCGCACATTGTGGCAGGTGCGATCATACCAGCACTAATGCACTGAATCCCATCAGAACTCCGCAATTAAGCGCGCTTGGGCAAGAGTAGTACTGGGATGGGTGACCTCCTGGGAAGTCCTCGTGTTGCACCTCCTTTTTGCTACTTTCCCGGGTCTGCACCACCTCTGTTTTTGTTCTTTCAATTTTATTTGTCCTTCACCCGATTCTGTGGCCTCGACGACGACTGGCTAGCAAAGGGCTTTCCGTTGATACCTTACGGGCCGCGAGACGCATCCCGGTTCAAAAGTTACGACCGTTTGAAGCTGGCGACGCCGTGGGGGAGGTATCATAAAACAAATGATCGCGCACATTGTGGCAGGTGCGATCATACCAGCACTAATGCACCGGATCCCATTAGAACTCCGCAGTTAAGCGTGCTTGGGGGAGAGTAGTACTGGGATGGGTGACCTCCTGGGAAGTCCTCATGTTGCACCTCTTTTTTGCTACTTTCTCGGGTTCGCACCACCTCTGTTTTTGTTCTTTCAATTTTATTTGTCCCTCACCCGATTCTATGGCCTCGACGTTGACGGGCTCGCAAAGGGCTTTCCGTTGATACCTTACGGGCCGCGAGACGCATCCCGGTTCAAAAGTTACGGCCGTTTGAAGCTGGCGACGCCGTGGGGGAGGTATCATAAAACAAATGATCGCGTACATTATGGCAGGTGTGATCATACCACCACTAATGCACCGGATCCCATTAGAACTCCGCAGTTAAGCGTGCTTGGGCGAGAGTAGTACTCGGATGGGTGACCTCCTGGGAAGTCCTCGTGTTGCACCTTTTTTTTGCTACTTTCCCGGGTCCGCACCACCGCTGCTTTTGTTCTTTCAATTTTATTTGTCCCTTACCCGATTCTGTGGCCTCGACGTCGACGGGCTCGCAAAGGGCTTTCCGTTGATACCTTACGGGCCTAGAGACGCATCCCGGTTCAAAAGTTACGGCCGTTTGAAACTGGCGACGGCGTGGGGGAGGTATCATAAAACAAATGATCGCGCACATTGTGGCAGGTGCGATCATACCAGCACTAATGCACCGGATCCCATCAGAACTCCGCAGTTAAGTGTGCTTGGGCGAGAGTAGTACTAGGATGGGTGACCTCCTGGAAAGTCCTCGTGTTGCACCTCTTTTTTGCTACTTTCCCGGGTCCGCACCACCGCTGTTTTTGTTCTTTCAATTTTATTTGTCCCTCACCCGATTTTGTGGCCTCGACGTCGATGGGCTCGCAAAGGGCTTTCCGTTGATACCTTACGGGCCGCGAGACGCATCCCGGTTCAAAAGTTACGGCCGTTTGAAGCTGGCGACGGCGTGGGGGAGGTATCATAAAACAAATGATCGCGCACATTATGGCAGGTGCGATTATACCAACACTAATGCACCGGATCCCATCAGAACTCCGTAGTTAAGCGTGCTTGGGCGAGAGTAGTACTGGGATGGGTGACCTCCTGGGAAGTCCTCGTGTTGCACCTTTTTTTTGCTACTTTCCCGGGTCCGTACCACCTCAGTTTTTGTTCTTTCAATTTTATTTGTCCTTCACCCGATTCTGTGGCCTCGACGACGACTGGCTAGCAAAGGGCTTTCCGTTGATACCTTACGGGCCGCGAGACGCATCCCGGTTCAAAAGTTACGACCGTTTGAAGCTGGCGACGGCGTGGGGGAGGTATCATAAAACAAATGATCGCGCACATTGTGGCAGGTGCGATCATACCAGCACTAATGCACCGAATCCCATAAGAACTCCACAGTTAAGCGCGCTTGGGCGAGAGTAGTACTGGGATGGGTGACCTCCTGGGAAGTCCTCGTGTTGCACCTCTTTTTTGCTACTTTCCCGGGTCCGCACCACCTCTGTTTTTGTTCTTTCAATTTTATTTGTCCTTCACCCGATTCTGTGGCCTCGACGACGACTGGCTAGCAAAGGGCTTTCCGTTGATACCTTACGGGCCGCGAGACGCATCCCGGTTCAAAAGTTACGACCGTTTGAAGCTGGCGACGCCGTGGGGGAGGTATCATAAAACAAATGATCGCGCACATTGTGGCAGGTGCGATCATACCAGCACTAATGCACCGAATCCCATCAGAACTCCGCAGTGAAGCGTGCTTGGGCGAGAGTAGTATTGGGATGGGTGACCTCCTGGGAAGTCCTCGTGTTGCACCTCTTTTTTGCTACTTTCCCGGGTCCGCACCACCTCTGTTTTTGTTCTTTCAATTTTATTTGTCCTTCACCCGATTCTGTGGCCTCGACGACGACTGGCTAGCAAAGGGCTTTCCGTTGATACCTTACGGGCCGCGAGACGTATCCCGGTTCAAAAGTTACGACCGTTTGAAGCTGGCGACGGCGTGGGGGAGGTATCATAAAACAAATGATCGTGCACATTGTGGCAGGTGCGATCCTACCAGCACTAATGCACCGAATCCCATCAGAACTCCGCAATTAAGCGCGCTTGGGCGAGAGTAGTACTGGGATGGGTGACCTCCTGGGAAGTCCTCGTGTTGCACCTCTTTTTTGCTACTTTCCTGGGTCCGCACCACCTCTGTTTTTGTTCTTTCAATTTTATTTGTCCTTCACCCGATTCTGTGGCCTCGACGACGACTGGCTAGCAAAGGGCTTTCCGTTGATACCTTACGGGCCGCGAGACGCATCCCGGTTCAAAAGTTACGACCGTTTGAAGCTGGCGACGGCGTGGGGGAGGTATCATAAAACAAATGATCGCGCACATTGTGGCAGGTGCGATCATACCAGCACTAATGCACCGGATCCCATCAGAACTCCGCAGTTAAGCGTGCTTGGGCGAGAGTAGTACTGGGATGGGTGACCTCCTGGGAAGTCCTCGTGTTGCACCTCTTTTTTGCTACTTTCCCGGGTCCGCACCACCTCTGTTTTTGTTCTTTCAATTTTATTTGTCCCTCACCCGATTCTGTGGCCTCGATGTCGACGGGCTCTCATAGGGCTTTCCGTTGATACCTTACGGGCCGCGAGACGCATCCCGGTTCAAAAGTTACGGCCGTTTGAAGCTGGCGACGGCGTGGGGGAGGTATCATAAAACCAATGATCGCGCACATTATGGCAGGTGTGATCATACCAGCACTAATGCACCGGATCCCATCAGAACCCTGCAGTTAAGCGTGCTTTGGCGGGAGTAGTACTGGGATGGGTGACCTCCTGGGAAGTCCTCGTGTTGCACCTCTTTTTTGCTACTTTCCCGGGTCTGCACCACCTCTGTTTTTGTTCTTTCAATTTTATTTGTCCCTCACCTGATTCTGTGGCCTCGATGTCGACGGGCTCGCAAAGGGCTTTCCGTTGATACCTTACGGGCCTAAAGACGCATCCCGGTTCAAAAGTTACGGCCGTTTGAAGCTGGCAACGGCGTGGGGGAGGTATCATAAAACAAATGATCGCGCACATTGTGGCAGGTGCGATCATACCAGCACTAATGCACCGGATCCCATCAGAACTCCGCAGTGAAGCGCGCTTGGGGGAGAGTAGTACTGGGATGGGTGACCTCATGGGAAGTCTTCGTGTTGCACCTCTTTTTTACTACTTTCCCGGGTCCGCACCACCGGTGTTTTTGTTCTTTCAATTTTATTTGTCCCTCACCCGATTTTGTGGCCTCGACGTCGACGGGCTCGCAAAGGGATTTCCGTTGATACCTTACGGGCCGCGAGACGCATCCCGGTTCAAAAGTTACGGCCGTTTGAAGCTGGCGACGGCGTGGGGGAGGTATCATAAAACAAATGATCGCGCATATTGTGGCAGGTGCGATCATACCAGCACTAATGCACCGGAACTCCGCAGTTAAGCGTGCTTGGGCGAGAGTAGTACTGGGATGGGTGACCTCCTGGGAAGTCCTCGTGTTGCACCTCTTTTTTGCTACTTTCCCGGGTCCGCACCACCTCTGTTTTTGTTCTTTCAATTTTATTTGTCCTTCACCCGATTCTGTGGCCTCGACGACGACTGGCTAGCAAAGGGCTTTCCGTTGATACCTTACGGGCCGCGAGACGCATCCCGGTTCAAAAGTTACGACCGTTTGAAGCTAGCGACGGCGTGGGGGAGGTATCATAAAACAAATGATCGCGCACATTATGGCAGGTGCGATCATACCAGCACTAATGCACCGAATCCCATCAGAACTCCGCAATTAAGCGCGCTTGGGCGAGAGTAGTACTGGGATGGGTGACCTCCTGGGAAGTCCTCGTGTTGCACCTCTTTTTTGCTACTTTCCCGGGTCCGCACCACCTCTGTTTTTGTTCTTTCAATTTTATTTGTCCTTTACCCGATTCTGTGGCCTCGACGACGACTGGCTAGCAAAGGGCTTTCCGTTGATACCTTACGGGCCGCGAGACGCATCCCGGTTCAAAAGTTACGACCGTTTGAAGCTGGCGACGGCGTGGGGGAGGTATCATAAAACAAATGATCGCGCACATTGTGGCAGGTGCGATCATACCAGCACTAATGCACCGGATCCCATCAGAACTCCGCAGTTAAGTGTGCTTGGGCGAGAGTAGTAATGGGATGGGTGACCTCCTGGGAAGTCCTCGTGTTGCACCTCTTTTTTGCTACTTTCCCGGGTCCGCACCACCTCTGTTTTTGTTCTTTCAATTTTATTTGTCCCTCACCCGATTCTGTGGCCTCGACGTCGACGAGCTCTCATAGGGCTTTCCGTTGATACCTTACGGGCCGCGAGACGCATCCCGGTTCAAAAGTTACGGCCGTTTGAAGCTGGCGACGGCGTGGGGGAGGTATCATAAAACCAATGATCGCGCACATTGTGGTAGGTGCGATCATACCACCACTAATGCACCGGATCCCATCAGAACTCTGCAGTTAAGCGTGCTTTGGCGGGAGTAGTACTGGGATGGGTGACCTCCTGGGAAGTCCTCGTGTTGCACCTCTTTTTTGCTACTTTCCCGGGTCTGCACCACCTCTGTTTTTGTTCTTTCAATTTTATTTGTCCCTCACCTGATTCTGTGGCCTCGACGTCGACGGGCTCGCAAAGGGCTTTCCGTTGATACCTTACGGGCCTAAAGACGCATCCCGGTTCAAAAGTTACGGCCGTTTGAAGCTGGCGACGGCGTGGGGGAGGTATCATAAAACAAATGATCGCGCACATTGTGGCAGGTGCGATCATACCAGCACTAATGCACCGGATCCCATCAGAACTCCGCAGTTAAGCGTGCTTGGGCGAGAGTAGTACTGGGATGGGTGACCTCCTGGAAAGTCCTCGTGTTGCACCTCTTTTTTGCTATTTTCCCGGGTCCGCACCACCGCTGTTTTTGTTCTTTCAATTTTATTTGTCCCTCACCCGATTTTGTGGCCTCGACGTTGACGGGCTCGCAAAGGGCTTTCCGTTGATACCTTACGGGCCGCGAGACGCATCCCGGTTCAAAATTTACGGCCGTTTGAAGCTGGCGACGGCGTGGGGGAGGTATCATAAAACAAATGATCGCGCACATTGTGGCAGGTGCGATCATACCAGCACTAATGCACCGGATCCCATCAGAACTCCGCAGTTAAGCGTGCTTGGGCGAGAGTAGTACTGGGATGGGTGACCTCCTGGGAAGTCCTCGTGTTACACCTCTTTTTTGCTACTTTCCCGGGTCCACACCATTGCTGTTTTTGTTCTTTCAATTTTATTTGTCCCTCACCCGATTTTGTGGCCTCGACGTCGACGGGCTCGCAAAGGGCTTTCCGTTTATACCTTACGGGCCACGAGACGCATCCCGGTTCAAAAGTTACGGCCGTTTGAAGCTGGCGACGGCGTGGGGGAGGTATCATAAAACAAATGATCGCGCACATTGTGGCAGGTGCGATCATACCAGCACTAATGCACTGAATCCCATCAGAACTCCGCAATTAAGCGCGCTTGGGCCAGAGTAGTACTGGGATGGGTGACCTCCTGGGAAGTCCTCGTGTTGCACCTCCTTTTTGCTACTTTCCCGGGTCCGCACCACCTCTGTTTTTGTTCTTTCAATTTTATTTGTCCTTCACCCGATTCTGTGGCCTCGACGACGACTGGCTAGCAAAGGGCTTTCCGTTGATACCTTACAGGCCGCGAGACGCATCCCGGTTCAAAAGTTACGACCGTTTGAAGCTGGCGACGGCGTGGGGGAGGTATCATAAAACAAATGATCGCGCACATTGTGGCAGGTGCGATCATACCAGCACTAATGCACCGGATCCCATCAGAACTCCGCAGTTAAGTGTGCTTGGGCGAGAGTAGTAATGGGATGGGTGACCTCCTGGGAAGTCCTCGTGTTGCACCTCTTTTTTGCTACTTTCCCGGGTCCGCACCACCTCTGTTTTTGTTCTTTC
Organism: Clitoria ternatea; assembly: GCA_037962975.1. Lineage (NCBI taxonomy): Eukaryota > Viridiplantae > Streptophyta > Magnoliopsida > Fabales > Fabaceae > Clitoria > Clitoria ternatea. The sequence continues at coordinate 35,463,225 of CM075670.1, forward strand.
AATTTTATTTGTCCCTCACCCGATTCTGTGGCCTCGACGTCGACGGGCTCTCATAGGGCTTTCCGTTGATACCTTACGGGCCGCGAGACGCATCCCGGTTCAAAAGTTACGGCCGTTTGAAGCTGGCGACGGCGTGGGGGAGGTATCATAAAACCAATGATCGCGCACATTGTGGTAGGTGCGATCATACCACCACTAATGCACCGGATCCCATCAGAACTCTGCAGTTAAGCGTGCTTTGGCGGGAGTAGTACTGGGATGGGTGACCTCCTGGGAAGTCCTCTTGTTGCACCTCTTTTTTGCTACTTTCCCGGGTCTGCACCACCTCTGTTTTTGTTCTTTCAATTTTATTTGTCCCTCACCTGATTCTGTGGCCTCGACGTCGACGGGCTCGCAAAGGGCTTTCCGTTGATACCTTACGGGCCTAAAGACGCATCCCGGTTCAAAAGTTACGGCCGTTTGAAGCTGGCGACGGCGTGGGGGAGGTATCATAAAACAAATGATCGCGCACATTGTGGCAGGTGCGATCATACCAGCACTAATGCACCGGATCCCATCAGAACTCCGCAGTTAAGCGCGCTTGGGGGAGAGTAGTACTGGGATGGGTGACCTCCTGGGAAGTCTTTGTGTTGCACCTCTTTTTTGCTACTTTCCCGGGTTCGCACCACCTCTGTTTTTGTTCTTTCAATTTTATTTGTCCCTCACCCGATTCTATGGCCTCGACATTGACGGGCTCGCAAAGGGCTTTCCGTTGATACCTTACGGGCCGCGAGACGCATCCCGGTTCAAAAGTTACGGCCGTTTGAAGCTGGCGACGCCGTGAGGGAGGTATCATAAAACAAATGACCGCGCACATTGTGGCAGGTGTGATCATACCACCACTAATGCACCGGATCCCATTAGAACTCCGCAGTTAAGCGCGCTTGGGCGAGAGTAGTACTGGGATGGGTGACCTCCTGGGAAGTCCTCGTGTTGTACCTCTTTTTTGCTACTTTCCCGGGTCCGCACCACCGCTGTTTTTGTTCTTTCAATTTTATTTGTCCCTCACCCGATTCTGTGGCCTCGACGTCGACGGGCTCGCAAAGGGCTTTCCGTTGATACCTTACGGGCCTAGAGACGCATCCCGGTTCAAAAGTTACGGCCGTTTGAAGCTGGCGACGGCGTGGGGGAGGTATCATAAAACAAATGATCGCGCACATTGTGGCAGGTGCGATCATACCAGCACTAATGCACCGGATCCCATCAGAACTCCGCAGTTAAGCGTGCTTGGGCGAGAGTAGTACTGGGATGGGTGACCTCCTGGAAAGTCCTCGTGTTGCACCTCTTTTTTGCTACTTTCCCGGGTCCGCACCACCGCTGTTTTTGTTCTTTCAATTTTATTTGTCCCTCACCCGATTTTGCGGCCTCGACGTCGACGGGCTCGCAAAGGGCTTTCCGTTGATACCTTACGGGCCGCGAGACGCATCCCGGTTCAAAAGTTACGGCCGTTTGAAGCTGGCGACGGCGTGGGGGAGGTATCATAAAACAAATGATCGCGCACATTGTGGCAGGTGCGATCATACCAGCACTAATGCACCGGATCCCATCAGAACTCCGCAGTTAAGCGTGCTTGGGCGAGAGTAGTACTGGGATGGGAGACCTCCTGGGAAGTCCTCGTGTTACACCTCTTTTTTGCTACTTTCCCGGGTCCACACCACCGCTGTTTTTGTTCTTTCAATTTTATTTGTCCCTCACCCGATTTTGTGGCCTCGACGTCGACGGGCTCGCAAAGGGCTTTCCGTTGATACCTTACGGGCCGCGAGACGCATCCCGGTTCAAAAGTTACGGCCGTTTGAAGCTGGCGACGGCGTGGGGGAGGTATCATAAAACAAATGATCGCGCACATTGTGGCAGGTGCGATCATACCAGCACTAATGCACTGAATCCCATCAGAACTCCGCAATTAAGCGCGCTTGGGCGAGAGTAGTACTGGGATGGGTGACCTCCTGGGAAGTCCTCGTGTTGCACCTCCTTTTTGCTACTTTCCCGGGTCCGCACCACCTCTGTTTTTGTTCTTTCAATTTTATTTGTCCTTCACCCGATTCTGTGGCCTCGACGACGACTGGCTAGCAAAGGGCTTTCCGTTGATACCTTACGGGCCGCGAGACGCATCCCGGTTCAAAAGTTACGACCGTTTGAAGCTGGCGACGCCGTGGGGGAGGTATCATAAAACAAATGATCGCGCACATTGTGGCAGGTGCGATCATACCAGCACTAATGCACTGAATCCCATCAGAACTCCGCAATTAAGCGTGCTTGGGCGAGAGTAGTACTGGGATGGGTGACCTCCTGGGAAGTCCTCGTGTTGCACCTCCTTTTTGCTACTTTCCCGGGTCCGCACCACCTCTGTTTTTGTTCTTTCAATTTTATTTGTCCTTCACCCGATTCTGTGGCCTCGACGACGACTGGCTAGCAAAGGGCTTTCCGTTGATACCTTACGGGCCGCGAGACGCATCCCGGTTCAAAAGTTACGACCGTTTGAAGCTGGCGACGGCGTGGGGGAGGTATCATAAAACAAATGATCGCGCACATTGTGCCAGGTGCGATCATACCAGCACTAATGCACCGGATCCCATTAGAACTCCGCAGTTAAGCGTGCTTGGGGGAGAGTAGTACTGGGATGGGTGACCTCCTGGGAAGTCCTCGTGTTGCACCTCTTTTTTGCTACTTTCCCGGGTCTGCACCACCTCTGTTTTTGTTCTTTCAATTTTATTTGTCCTTCACCCGATTCTGTGGCCTCGACGACGACGGGCTAGCAAAGGGCTTTCCGTTGATACCTTACGGGCCGCGAGACGCATCCCGGTTCAAAAGTTACGACCGTTTGAAGCTGGCGACGGCGTGGGGGAGGTATCATAAAACAAATGATCGCGCACATTGTGGCAGGTGCGATCATACCAGCACTAATGCACCGGATCCCATCAGAACTCCGCAGTTAAGCGTGCTTGGGCGAGAGTAGTACTGGGATGGGTGACCTCCTGGAAAGTCCTCGTGTTGCACCTCTTTTTTGCTACTTTCCCGGGTCTGCACCACCGTTGTTTTTGTTCTTTCAATTTTATTTGTGCCTCACCCGATTTTGTGGCCTCGACGTCGACGGGCTCGCAAAGGGCTTTCCGTTGATACCTTACGGGCCGCGAGACGCATCCCGGTTCAAAAGTTACGGCCGTTTAAAGCTGGCGACGGCGTGGGGGAGGTATCATAAAACAAATGATCGCGCACATTGTGGCAGGTGCGATCATACCAGCACTAATGCACCGAATCCCATAAGAACTCCGTAGTTAAACGTGCTTGGGCGAGAGTAGTACTGGGATGGGTGACCTCCTGGGAAGTCCTCGTGTTGCACCTCTTTTTTGCTACTATCCCGGGTCCGCACCACCTCTGTTTTTGTTCTTTCAATTTTATTTGTCCTTCACCCGATTCTGTGGCCTCGACGACGACTGGCTAGCAAAGGGCTTTCCGTTGATACCTTACGGGCCGCGAGACGCATCCCGGTTCAAAAGTTACGACCGTTTGAAGCTGGCGACGACGTGGGGGAGGTATCATAAAACAAATGATCGCGCACATTGTGGCAGGTGCGATCATACCAGCACTAATGCACCGAATCCCATCAGAACTCCGCAGTGAAGCGTGCTTGGGCGAGAGTAGTATTGGGATGGGTGACCTCCTGGGAAGTCCTCGTGTTGCACCTTTTTTTTGCTACTTTCCCGGGTCCGCACCACCTCTGTTTTTGTTCTTTCAATTTTATTTGTCCTTCACCCGATTCTTTGGCCTCGACGACGACTGGCTAGCAAAGGGCTTTCCGTTGATACCTTACGGGCCGCGAGACGTATCCCGGTTCAAAAGTTACGACCGTTTGAAGCTGGCGACGGCGTGGGGGAGGTATCATAAAACAAATGATCGCGCACATTGTGGCAGGTGCGATCATACCAGCACTAATGCACCGAATCCCATCAGAACTCCGCAATTAAGCGCGCTTGGGCGAGAGTAGTATTGGGATGGGTGACCTCCTGGGAAGTCCTCGTGTTGCACCTCTTTTTTGCTACTTTCCCGGGTCCGCACCACCTCTGTTTTTGTTCTTTCAATTTTATTTGTCCTTCACCCGATTCTTTGGCCTCGACGACGACTGGCTAGCAAAGGGCTTTCCGTTGATACCTTACGGGCCGCGAGACGTATCCCGGTTCAAAAGTTACGACCGTTTGAAGCTGGCGACGGCGTGGGGGAGGTATCATAAAACAAATGATCGCGCACATTGTGGCAGGTGCGATCCTACCAGCACTAATGCACTGAATCCCATCAGAACTCCGCAATTAAGCGCGCTTGGGCGAGAGTAGTACTGGGATGGGTGACCTCCTGGGAAGTCCTCGTGTTGCACCTCTTTTTTGCTACTTTCCTGGGTCCGCACCACCTCTGTTTTTGTTCTTTCAATTTTATTTGTCCCTCACCCGATTCTGTGGCCTCGACGTCGACGGGCTCTCATAGGGCTTTCCGTTGATACCTTACGGGCCGCGAGACGCATCCCGGTTCAAAAGTTACGGCCGTTTGAAGCTGGCGACGGTGTGGGGGAGGTATCATAAAACCAATGATCGCGCACATTGTGGCAGGTGTGATCATACCAGCACTAATGCACCGGATCCCATCAGAACTCTGCAGTTAAGTGTGCTTTGGCGGGAGTAGTACTGGGATGGGTGACCTCCTGGGAAGTCCTCGTGTTGCACCTATTTTTTGCTACTTTCCCGGGTCTGCACCACCTCTGTTTTTGTTCTTTCAATTTTATTTGTCCCTCACCTGATTCTGTGGCCTCGATGTCGACGGGCTCGCAAAGGGCTTTCCGTTGATACCTTACGGGCCTAAAGACGCATCCCGGTTCAAAAGTTACGGCCGTTTGAAGCTGGCAACGGCGTGGGGGAGGTATCATAAAACAAATGATCGCGCACATTGTGGTAGGTGCGATCATACCAGCACTAATGCACCGGATCCCATCAGAACTCCGCAGTTAAGCGCGCTTGGGGGAGAGTAGTACTGGGATGGGTGACCTCCTGGGAAGTCTTCGTGTTGCACCTCTTTTTTACTACTTTCCCGGGTCCGCACCACCGGTGTTTTTGTTCTTTCAATTTTATTTGTCCCTCACCCGATTTTGTGGCCTCGACGTCGACGGGCTCGCAAAGGGATTTCCGTTGATACCTTACGGGCCGCGAGACGCATCCCGATTCAAAAGTTACGGCCGTTTGAAGCTGGCGACGGCGTGGGGGAGGTATCATAAAACAAATGATCGCGCATATTATGGCAGGTGCGATCATACCAGCACTAATGCACCGGAACTCCGCAGTTAAGCGTGCTTGGGCGAGAGTAGTACTGGGATGGGTGACCTCCTGGGAAGTCCTCGTGTTGCACCTCTTTTTTGCTACTTTCCCGGGTCTGCACCACCTCTGTTTTTGTTCTTTCAATTTTATTTGTCCTTCACCCGATTCTGTGGCCTCGACGACGACTGGCTAGCAAAGGGCTTTCCGTTGATACCTTACGGGCCGCGAGACGCATCCCGGTTCAAAAGTTACGACCGTTTGAAGCTAGCGACGGCGTGGGGGAGGTATCATAAAACAAATGATCGCGCACATTATGGCAGGTGCGATCATACCAGCACTAATGCACCGAATCCCATCAGAACTCCGCAATTAAGCGCGCTTGGGCGAGAGTAGTACTGGGATGGGTGACCTCCTGGGAAGTCCTCGTGTTGCACCTCTTTTTTGCTACTTTCCCGGGTCCGCACCACCTCTGTATTTGTTCTTTCAATTTTATTTGTCCTTCACCTGATTCTGTGGCCTCGACGACGACTGGCTAGCAAAGGGCTTTCCGTTGATACCTTACGGGCCGCGAGACGCATCCCGGTTCAAAAGTTACGACCGTTTGAAGCTGGCGACGGCGTGGGGGAGGTATCATAAAACAAATGATCGCGCACATTGTGGCAGGTGCGATCATACCAGCACTAATGCACCGGATCCCATCAGAACTCCGCAGTTAAGCGTGCTTGGGCGAGAGTAGTACTGGGATGGGTGACCTCCTGGGAAGTCCTCGTGTTGCACCTCTTTTTTGCTACTTTCCCGGGTCCGCACCACCTCTGTTTTTGTTCTTTCAATTTTATTTGTCCCTCACCCGATTCTGTGGCCTCGACGTCGACGGGCTCTCATAGGGCTTTCCGTTGATACCTTACGGGCCGCGAGACGCATCCCGGTTCAAAAGTTACGGCCGTTTGAAGCTGGCGACGGCGTGGGGGAGGTATCATAAAACCAATGATCGCGCACATTGTGGCAGGTGTGATCATACCAGCACTAATGCACCGGATCCCATCAGAACTCTGCAGTTAAGTGTGCTTTGGCGGGAGTAGTACTGGGATGGGTGACCTCCTGGGAAGTCCTCGTGTTGCACCTCTTTTTTGCTACTTTCCCGGGTCTGCACCACCTCTGTTTTTGTTCTTTCAATTTTATTTGTCCCTCACCTGATTCTGTGGCCTCGATGTCGACGGGCTCGCAAAGGGCTTTCCGTTGATACCTTACGGGCCTAAAGACGCATCCCGGTTCAAAAGTTACGGCCGTTTGAAGCTGGCAACGGCGTGGGGGAGGTATCATAAAACAAATGATCGCGCACATTGTGGCAGGTGCGATCATACCAGCACTAATGCACCGGATCCCATCAGAACTCCGCAGTTAAGCGCGCTTGGGGGAGAGTAGTACTGGGATGGGTGACCTCCTGGGAAGTCTTCGTGTTGCACCTCTTTTTTACTACTTTCCCGGGTCCGCACCACCGGTGTTTTTGTTCTTTCAATTTTATTTGTCCCTCACCCGATTTTGTGGCCTCGACGTCGACGGGCTCGCAAAGGGATTTCCGTTGATACCTTACGGGCCGCGAGACGCATCCCGATTCAAAAGTTACGGCCGTTTGAAGCTGGCGACGGCGTGGGGGAGGTATCATAAAACAAATGATCGCGCATATTGTGGCAGGTGCGATCATACCAGCACTAATGCACCGGAACTCCGCAGTTAAGCGTGCTTGGGCGAGAGTAGTACTGGGATGGGTGACCTCCTGGGAAGTCCTCGTGTTGCACCTCTTTTTTGCTACTTTCCCGGGTCCGCACCACCTCTGTTTTTGTTCTTTCAATTTTATTTGTCCTTCACCCGATTCTGTGGCCTCGACGACGACTGGCTAGCAAAGGGCTTTCCGTTGATACCTTACGGGCCGCGAGACGCATCCCGGTTCAAAAGTTACGACCGTTTGAAGCTAGCGACGGCGTGGGGGAGGTATCATAAAACAAATGATCGCGCACATTATGGCAGGTGCGATCATACCAGCACTAATGCACCGAATCCCATCAGAACTCCGCAATTAAGCGCGCTTGGGCGAGAGTAGTACTGGGATGGGTGACCTCCTGGGAAGTCCTCGTGTTGCACCTCTTTTTTGCTACTTTCCCGGGTCCGCACCACCTCTGTTTTTGTTCTTTCAATTTTATTTGTCCTTCACCCGATTCTGTGGCCTCGACGACGACAGGCTAGCAAAGGGCTTTCCGTTGATACCTTACGGGCCGCGAGACGCATCCCGGTTCAAAAGTTACGACCGTTTGAAGCTGGCGACGGCGTGGGGGAGGTATCATAAAACAAATGATCGCGCACATTGTGGCAGGTGCGATCATACCAGCACTAATGCACCGGATCCCATCAGAACTCCGCAGTTAAGTGTGCTTGGGCGAGAGTAGTACTGGGATGGGTGACCTCCTGGGAAGTCCTCGTGTTGCACCTCTTTTTTGCTACTTTCCCGAGTCCGCACCACCTCTGTTTTTGTTCTTTCAATTTTATTTGTCCCTCACCCGATTCTGTGGCCTCGACGTCGACGGGCTCTCATAGGGCTTTCCGTTGATACCTTACGGGCCGCGAGACGCATCCCGGTTCAAAAGTTACGGCCGTTTGAAACTGGCGACGGCGTGGGGGAGGTATCATAAAACCAATGATCGCGCACATTGTGGTAGGTGCGATCATACCACCACTAATGCACCGGATCCCATCAGAACTCTGCAGTTAAGCGTGCTTTGGCGGGAGTAGTACTGGGATGGGTGACCTCCTGGGAAGTCCTCGTGTTGCACCTCTTTTTTGCTACTTTCCCGGGTCTGCACCACCTCTGTTTTTGTTCTTTCAATTTTATTTGTCCCTCACCTGATTCTGTGGCCTCGACGTCGACGGGCTCGCAAAGGGCTTTCCGTTGATACCTTACGGGCCTAAAGACGCATCCCGGTTCAAAAGTTACGGCCGTTTGAAGCTGGCGACGGCGTGGGGGAGGTATCATAAAACAAATGATCGCGCATATTGTGGCAGGTGCGATCATACCAGCACTAATGCACCGGATCCCATCAGAACTCCGCAGTTAAGCGCGCTTGGGGGAGAGTAGTACTGGGATGGGTGACCTCCTGGGAAGTCTTCGTGTTGCACCTCTTTTTTGCTACTTTCCCGGGTTCGCACCACCTCTGTTTTTGTTCTTTCAATTTTATTTGTCCCTCACCCGATTCTATGGCCTCGACGTTGACGGGCTCGCAAAGGGCTTTCCGTTGATACCTTACGGGCCGCGAGACGCATCCCGGTTCAAAAGTTACGGCCGTTTGAAGCTGGCGACGGCGTGGGGGAGGTATCATAAAACAAATGATCGCGCACATTGTGGCAGGTGCGATCATACCAGCACTAATGCACCGGATCCCATCAGAACTCCGCAGTTAAGCGTGCTTGGGCGAGAGTAGTACTGGGATGGGTGACCTCCTGGAAAGTCCTCGTGTTGCACCTCTTTTTTGCTACTTTCCCGGGTCCGCACCACCGCTGTTTTTGTTCTTTCAATTTTATTTGTCCCTCACCCGATTTTGTGGCCTCGACGTCGACGGGCTCGCAAAGGGCTTTCCGTTGATACCTTACGGGCCGCGAGACGCATCCCGGTTCAAAAGTTACGGCCGTTTGAAGCTGGCGACGGCGTGGGGGAGGTATCATAAAACAAATGATCGCGCACATTCTGGCAGGTGCGATCATACCAGCACTAATGCATCGGATCCCATCAGAACTCCGCAGTTAAGCGTGCTTGGGCGAGAGTAGTACTGGGATGGGTGACCTCCTGGGAAGTCCTCGTGTTGTACCTCTTTTTTGCTACTTTCCCGGGTCCACACCACCGCTGTTTTTGTTCTTTCAATTTTATTTGTCCCTCACCCGATTTTGTGGCCTCGACGTCGACGGGCTCGCAAAGGGCTTTCCGTTTATACCTTACGGGCCGCGAGACGCATCCCGGTTCAAAAGTTACGGCCGTTTGAAGCTGGCGACGGCGTGGGGGAGGTATCATAAAACAAATGATCGCGCACATTGTGGCAGGTGCGATCATACCAGCACTAATGCACTGAATCCCATCAGAACTCCGCAATTAAGCGCGCTTGGGCGAGAGTAGTACTGGGATGGGTGACCTCCTGGGAAGTCCTCGTGTTGTACCTCCTTTTTGCTACTTTCCCGGGTCCGCACCACCTCTGTTTTTGTTCTTTCAATTTTATTTGTCCTTCACCCGATTCTGTGGCCTCGACGATGACTGGCTAGCAAAGGGCTTTCCGTTGATACCTTACGGGCCGCGAGACGCATCCCGGTTCAAAAGTTACGACCGTTTGAAGCTGGCGACGCCATGGGGGAGGTATCATAAAACAAATGATCGCGCACATTGTGCCAGGTGCGATCATACCAGCACTAATGCACCGGATCCCATTAGAACTCCGCAGTTAAGCGTGCTTGGGGGAGAGTAGTACTGGGATGGGTGACCTCCTGGGAAGTCCTTGTGTTGCACCTCTTTTTTGCTACTTTCCCGGGTTCGCACCACCTCTGTTTTTGTTCTTTCAATTTTATTTGTCCCTCACCCGATTCTATGGCCTCGACGTTGACGGGCTCGCAAAGGGCTTTCCGTTGATACCTTACGGGCCGCGAGACGCATCCCGGTTCAAAAGTTACGGCCGTTTGAAGCTGGCGACGCCGTGGGGGAGGTATCATAAAACAAATGATCGCGCACATTGTGGCAGGTGTGATCATACCACCACTAATGCACCGGATCCCATTAGAACTCCGCAGTTAAGCGTGCTTGGGCGAGAGTAGTACTGGGATGGGTGACCTCCTAGGAAGTCCTCGTGTTGCACCTTTTTTTTGCTACTTTCCCGGGTCCGCACCACCGCTGTTTTTGTTCTTTCAATTTTATTTGTCCCTCACCCGATTCTGTGGCCTCGACGTCGACGGGCTCGCAAAGGGCTTTCCGTTGATACCTTACGGGCCTAGAGACGCATCCCGGTTCAAAAGTTACGGCCGTTTGAAGCTGGCGACGGCGTGGGGGAGGTATCATAAAACAAATGATCGCGCACATTGTGGCAGGTGCGATCATACCAGCACTAATGCACCGGATCCCATCAGAACTCCGCAGTTAAGCGTGCTTGGGCGAGAGTAGTACTGGGATGGGTGACCTCCTGGAAAGTCCTCGTGTTACACCTCTTTTTTGCTACTTTCCCGGGTCCGCACCACCGCTGTTTTTGTTCTTTCAATTTTATTTGTCCCTCACCCGATTTTGTGGCCTCGACGTCGACGGGCTCGCAAAGGGCTTTCCGTTGATACCTTACGGGCCGCGAGACGCATCCCGGTTCAAAAGTTACGGCCGTTTGAAGCTGGCGACGGCGTGGGGGAGGTATCATAAAACAAATGATCGCGCACATTATGGCAGGTGCGATTATACCAGCACTAATGCACCGGATCCCATCAGAACTCCGTAGTTAAGCGTGTTTGGGCGAGAGTAGTACTGGGATGGGTGACCTCCTGGGAAGTCCTCGTGTTGCACCTTTTTTTTGCTACTTTCCCGGGTCCGTACCACCTCAGTTTTTGTTCTTTCAATTTTATTTGTCCTTCACCCGATTCTGTGGCCTCGACGACGACTGGCTAGCAGAGGGCTTTCCGTTGATACCTTACGGGCCGCGAGACGCGTCCCGGTTCAAAAGTTACGACCGTTTGAAGCTGGCGACGGCGTGGGGGAGGTATCATAAAACAAATGATCGCGCACATTGTGGCAGGTGCGATCATACCAGCACTAATGCACCGAATCCCATAAGAACTCCACAGTTAAGCGCGCTTGGGCGAGAGTAGTACTGGGATGGGTGACCTCCTGGGAAGTCCTCGTGTTGCACCTCTTTTTTGCTACTTTCCCGGGTCCGCACCACCTCTGTTTTTGTTCTTTCAATTTTATTTGTCCTTCACCCGATTCTGTGGCCTCGACGACGACTGGCTAGCAAAGGGCTTTCCGTTGATACCTTACGGGCCGCGAGACGCATCCCGGTTCAAAAGTTACGACCGTTTGAAGCTGGCGACGCCGTGGGGGAGGTATCATAAAACAAATGATCGCGCACATTGTGGCAGGTGCGATCATACCAGCACTAATGCACCGAATCCCATCAGAACTCCGCAGTGAAGCGTGCTTGGGCGAGAGTAGTATTGAGATGGGTGACCTCCTGGGAAGTCCTCGTGTTGCACCTCTTTTTTGCTACTTTCCCGGGTCCGCACCACCTTCTTTTTTGTTCTTTCAATTTTATTTGTCCTTCACCCGATTCTGTGGCCTCGACGACGACTGGCTAGCAAAGGGCTTTCCGTTGATACCTTACGGGCCGCGAGACGTATCCCGGTTCAAAAGTTACGACCGTTTGAAGCTGGTGACGGCGTGGGGGAGGTATTATAAAACAAATGATCGCGCACATTGTGGCAGGTGCGATCCTACCAGCACTAATGCACCGAATCCCATCAGAACTCCGCAATTAAGCGCGCTTGGGCGAGAGTAGTACTGGGATGGGTGACCTCCTGGGAAGTCCTCGTGTTGCACCTCTTTTTTACTACTTTCCTGGGTCCGCACCACCTCTGTTTTTGTTCTTTCAATTTTATTTGTCCTTCACCCGATTCTGTGGCCTCGACGACGACTGGCTAGCAAAGGGCTTTCCGTTGATACCTTACGGGCCGCGAGACGCATCCCGGTTCAAAAGTTACGACCGTTTGAAGCTGGCGACGGCGTGGGGGAGGTATCATAAAACAAATGATCGCGCACATTGTGGCAGGTGCGATCATACCAGCACTAATGCACCGGATCCCATCAGAACTCCGTAGTTAAGCGTGCTTGGGCGAGAGTAGTACTGGGATGGGTGACCTCCTGGGAATTCCTCGTGTTGCACCTCTTTTTTGCTACTTTCCCGGGTCCGCACCACCACTGTTTTTGTTCTTTCAATTTTATTTGTCCCTCACCCGATTCTGTGGCCTCGACGTCGACGGGCTCTCATAGGGCTTTCCGTTGATACCTTACGGGCCGCGAGACGCATCCCGGTTCAAAAGTTACGGCCGTTTGAAGCTGGCGACGGCGTGGGGAAGGTATCATAAAACCAATGATCGCGCACATTGTGGCAGGTGTGATCATACCAACACTAATGCACCGGATCCCATCAGAACTCTGTAGTTAAGCGTGCTTTGGCGGGAGTAGTACTGGGATGGGTGACCTCCTGGGAAGTCCTCGTGTTGCACCTCTTTTTTGCTACTTTCCCGGGTCTGCACCACCTCTGTTTTTGTTCTTTCAATTTTATTTGTCCCTCACCTGATTCTGTGGCCTCGATGTCGACGGGCTCGCAAAGGGCTTTCTGTTGATACCTTACGGGCCTAAAGACGCATCCCGGTTCAAAAGTTACGGCCGTTTGAAGCTGGCAACGGCGTGGGGGAGGTATCATAAAACAAATGATCGCGCACATTATGGCAGGTGCGATCATACCAGCACTAATGCACCGGATCCCATCAGAACTCCGCAGTTAAGCGCGCTTGGGGGAGAGTAGTACTGGGATGGGTGACCTCCTGGGAAGTCTTCGTGTTGCACCTCTTTTTTACTACTTTCCCGGGTCCGCACCACCGGTGTTTTTGTTCTTTCAATTTTATTTGTCCCTCACCCGATTTTGTGGCCTCGACGTCGACGGGCTCGCAAAGGGATTTCCGTTGATACCTTACGGGCCGCGAGACGCATCCCGGTTCAAAAGTTACGGCCGTTTGAAGCTGGCGACGGCGTGGGGGAGGTATCATAAAACAAATGATCGCGCATATTGTGGCAGGTGCGATCATACCAGCACTAATGCACCGGATCCCATCAGAACTCCGCAGCTAAGCGTGCTTGGGCGAGAGTAGTACTGGGATGGGTGACCTCCTAGGAAGTCCTCGTGTTGCACCTCTTTTTTGCTACTTTCCCGGGTCCGCACCACCTCTGTTTTTGTTCTTTCAATTTTATTTGTCCTTCACCCGATTCTGTGGCCTCGACGACGACTGGCTAGCAAAGGGCTTTTCGTTGATACCTTACGGGCCGCGAGACGCATCCCGGTTCAAAAGTTACGACCGTTTGAAGCTAGCGACGGCGTGGGGGAGGTATCATAAAACAAATGATCGCGCACATTGTGGCAGGTGCGATCATACCAGCACTAATGCACCGGATCCCATCAGAACTCCGCAGTTAAGCGTGCTTGGGCGAGAGTAGTACTGGGATGGGTGACCTCCTGGGAATTCCTCGTGTTGCACCTCTTTTTTGCTACTTTCCCGGGTCCGCACCACCACTGTTTTTGTTCTTTCAATTTTATTTGTCCCTCACCCGATTCTGTGGCCTCGACGTCGACGGGCTCTCATAGGGCTTTCCGTTGATACCTTACGGGCCGCGAGACGCATCCCGGTTCAAAAGTTACGGCCGTTTGAAGCTGGCGACGGCGTGGGGGAGGTATCATAAAACCAATGATCGCGCACATTGTGGCAGGTGTGATCATACCAGCACTAATGCACCGGATCCCATCAGAACTCTGTAGTTAAGCGTGCTTTGGCGGGAGTAGTACTGGGATGGGTGACCTCCTGGGAAGTCCTCGTGTTGCACCTCTTTTTTGCTGCTTTCCCGGGTCTGCACCACCTCTGTTTTTGTTCTTTCAATTTTATTTGTCCCTCACCTGATTCTGTGGCCTCGATGTCGACGGGCTCGCAAAGGGCTTTCCGTTGATACCTTACGGGCCTAAAGACGCATCCCGGTTCAAAAGTTACGGCCGTTTGAAGCTGGCAACGGCGTGGGGGAGGTATCATAAAACAAATGATCGCGCACATTATGGCAGGTGCGATCATACCAGCACTAATGCACCGGATCCCATCAGAACTCCGCAGTTAAGCGCGCTTGGGGGAGAGTAGTACTGGGATGGGTGACCTCCTGGGAAGTCTTCGTGTTGCACCTCTTTTTTACTACTTTCCCGGGTCCGCACCACCGGTGTTTTTGTTCTTTCAATTTTATTTGTCCCTCACCCGATTTTGTGGCCTCGACGTCGACGGGCTCGCAAAGGGATTTCCGTTGATACCTTACGGGCCGCGAGACGCATCCCGGTTCAAAAGTTACGGCCGTTTGAAGCTGGCGACGGCGTGGGGGAGGTATCATAAAACAAATGATCGCGTATATTGTGGCAGGTGCGATCATACCAGCACTAATGCACCGGATCCCATCAGAACTCCGCAGTTAAGCGTGCTTGGGCGAGAGTAGTACTGGGATGGGTGACCTCCTGGGAAGTCCTCGTGTTGCACCTCTTTTTTGCTACTTTCCCGGGTCCGCACCACCTCTATTTTTGTTCTTTCAATTTTATTTGTCCTTCACCCGATTCTGTGGCCTCGACGACGACTGGCTAGCAAAGGGCTTTTCGTTGATACCTTACGGGCCGCGAGACGCATCCCGGTTCAAAAGTTACGACCGTTTGAAGCTAGCGACGGCGTGGGGGAGGTATCATAAAACAAATGATCACGCACATTATGGCAGGTGCGATCATACCAGCACTAATGCATCGAATCCCATCAGAACTCCGCAATTAAGCGCGCTTGGGCGAGAGTAGTACTGGGATGGGTGACCTCCTGGGAAGTCCTCGTATTGCACCTCTTTTTTGCTACTTTCCCGGGTCCGCACCACCTCTGTTTTTGTTCTTTCAATTTTATTTGTCCTTCACCCGATTCTATGGCCTCGACGACGACTGGCTAGCAAAGGGCTTTCCGTTGATACCTTACGGGCCGCGAGACGCATCCCGGTTCAAAAGTTACGACCGTTTGAAGCTGGCGACGGCGTGGGGGAGGTATCATAAAACAAATGATCGCGCACATTGTGGCAGGTGCGATCATACCAGCACTAATGCACCGGATCCCATCAGAACTCCGCAGTTAAGTGTGCTTGGGCGAGAGTAGTACTGGGATGGGTGACCTCCTGGGAAGTCCTCGTGTTGCACCTCTTTTTTGCTACTTTCCCGGGTCCGCACCACCTCTGTTTTTGTTCTTTCAATTTTATTTGTCCCTCACCCGATTCTGTAGCCTCGACGTCGACGGGCTCTCATAG
Source organism: Clitoria ternatea (assembly GCA_037962975.1). Lineage (NCBI taxonomy): Eukaryota > Viridiplantae > Streptophyta > Magnoliopsida > Fabales > Fabaceae > Clitoria > Clitoria ternatea. Next base: position 35,478,696 of record CM075670.1, read on the forward strand.
GGCTTTCCGTTGATACCTTACGGGCCGCGAGACGCATCCCGGTTCAAAAGTTACGGCCGTTTGAAGCTGGCGACGGCGTGGGGGAGGTATCATAAAACCAATGATCGCGCACATTGTGGTAGGTGCGATCATACCACCACTAATGCACCGGATCCCATCAGAACTCTGCAGTTAAGCGTGCTTTGGCGGGAGTAATACTGGGATGGGTGACCTCCTGGGATGTCCTCGTGTTGCACCTCTTTTTTGCTACTTTCCCGGGTCTGCACCACCTCTGTTTTTGTTCTTTCAATTTTATTTGTCCCTCACCTGATTCTGTGGCTTCGACGTCGACGGGCTCGCAAAGGGCTTTCCGTTGATACCTTACGGGCCTAAAGACGCATCCCGGTTCAAAAGTTACGGCCGTTTGAAGCTGGCGACGGCGTGGGGGAGGTATCATAAAACAAATGATCGCGCACATTATGGCAGGTGCGATCATTCCAGCACTAATGCACCGGATCCCATCAGAACTCCGCAGTTAAGCGCGCTTGGGGGAGAGTAGTACTGGGATGGGTGACCTCCTGGGAAGTCTTCGTGTTGCACCTCTTTTTTGCTACTTTCCCGGGTTCGCACCACCTCTGTTTTTGTTCTTTCAATTTTATTGGTCCCTCACCCGATTCTATGGCCTCGACGTTGACGGGCTCGCAAAGGGCTTTCCGTTGATACCTTACGGGCCGCGAGACGCATCCCGGTTCAAAAGTTACGGCCGTTTGAAGCTGGCGACGCCGTGGGGGAGGTATCATAAAACAAATGATCGCGCACATTGTGGCAGGTGTGATCATACCACCACTAATGCACCGGATCCCATTAGAACTCCGCAGTTAAGCGCGCTTGGGCGAGAGTAGTACTGGGATGGGTGACCTCCTGGGAAGTCCTCGTGTTGCACCTCTTTTTTGCTACTTTCCCGGGTCCGCACCACCGCTGTTTTTGTTCTTTCAATTTTATTTGTCCCTCACCCGATTCTGTGGCCTCGACGTCGACGGGCTCGCAAAGGGCTTTCCGTTGATACCTTACGGGCCTAGAGACGCATCCCGGTTTAAAAGTTACGGCCGTTTGAAGCTGGCGACGGCGTGGGGGAGGTATCATAAAACAAATGATCGCGCACATTGTGGCAGGTGCGATCATACCAGCACTAATGCACCGGATCCCATCAGAACTCCGCAGTTAAGCGTGCTTGGGCGAGAGTAGTACTGGGATGGGTGACCTCCTGGAAAGTCCTCGTGTTGCACCTCTTTTTTGCTACTTTCCCGGGTCCGCACCACCGCTGTTTTTGTTCTTTCAATTTTATTTGTCCCTCACCCGATTTTGTGGCCTCGACGTCGACGGGCTCGCAAAGGGCTTTCCGTTGATACCTTACGGGCCGCGAGACGCATCCCGGTTCAAAAGTTACGGCCGTTTGAAGCTGGCGACGGCGTGGGGGAGGTATCATAAAACAAATGATCGCGCACATTATGGCAGGTGCGATTATACCAGCACTAATGCACCGGATCCCATCAGAACACCGCAGTTAAGCGTGCTTGGGCGAGAGTAGTACTGGGATGGGTGACCTCCTTGGAAGTCCTCGTGTTGCACCTTTTTTTTGCTACTTTCCCGGGTCCGTACCACCTCAGTTTTTGTTCTTTCAATTTTATTTGTCCTTCACCCGATTCTGTGGCCTCGACGATGACTGGCTAGCAAAGGGCTTTCCGTTGATACATTACGGGCCGCGAGACGCATCCCGGTTCAAAAGTTACGACCGTTTGAAGCTGGCGACGGCGTGGGGGAGGTATCATAAAACAAATGATCGCGCACATTGTGGCAGGTGCGATCATACCAGCACTAATGCACCGAATCCCATAAGAACTCCACAGTTAAGCGCGCTTGGGCGAGAGTAGTACTGGGATGGGTGACCTCCTGGGAAGTCCTCGTGTTGCACCTCTTTTTTGCTACTTTCCCGGGTCCGCACCACCTCTGTTTTTGTTCTTTCAATTTTATTTGTCCTTCACCCGATTCTGTGGCCTCGACGACGACTGGCTAGCAAAGGGCTTTCCGTTGATACCTTACGGGCCGCGAGACGCATCCCGGTTCAAAAGTTACGACCGTTTGAAGCTGGCGACGGCGTGGGGGAGGTATCATAAAACAAATGATCGCGCACATTATGGCAGGTGCGATCATACCAGCACTAATGCACCGAATCCCATCAGAACTCCGCAGTGAAGCGTGCTTGGGCGAGAGTAGTATTGGGATGGGTGACCTCCTGGGAAGTCCTCGTGTTGCACCTCTTTTTTGCTACTTTCCCGGGTCCGTACCACCTCTGTTTTTGTTCTTTCAATTTTATTTGTCCTTCACCCGATTCTGTGGCCTCGACGACGACTGGCTAGCAAAGGGCTTTCCGTTGATACCTTACGGGCCGCGAGACGTATCCCGGTTCAAAAGTTACGACCGTTTGAAGCTGGCGACGGCGTGGGGGAGGTATCATAAAACAAATGATCGCGCACATTGTGGCAGGTGCGATCATACCAGCACTAATGCACCGGATCCCATCAGAACTCCGCAATTAAGCGCGCTTGGGCGAGAGTAGTACTGGGATGGGTGACCTCCTGGGAAGTCCTCATGTTGCACCTCTTTTTTGTTACTTTCCTGGGTCCGCACCACCTCTGTTTTTGTTCTTTCAATTTTATTTGTCCTTCACCCGATTCTGTGGCCTCGACGACGACTGGCTAGCAAAGGGCTTTCCGTTGATACCTTACGGGCCGCGAGACGCATCCCGGTTCAAAAGTTACGACCGTTTGAAGCTGGCGACGGTGTGGGGGAGGTATCATAAAACAAATGATCGCGCACATTGTGGCAGGTGCGATCATACCAGCACTAATGCACCGGATCCCATCAGAACTCCGCAGTTAAGCGTGCTTGGGCGAGAGTAGTACTGGGATGGGTGACCTCCTGGGAAGTCCTCGTGTTGCACCTCTTTTTTGCTACTTTCCCGGGTCCGCACCACCTCTGTTTTTGTTCTTTCAATTTTATTTGTCCCTCACCCGATTCTGTGGCCTCGACGTCGACGGGCTCTCATAGGGCTTTCCGTTGATACCTTACGGGCCGCGAGACGCATCTCGGTTCAAAAGTTACGGCCGTTTGAAGCTGGCGACGGCGTGGGGGAGGTATCATAAAACCAATGATCGCGCACATTGTGGCAGGTGTGATCATACCAGCACTAATGCACCGGATCCCATCAGAACTCTGCAGTTAAGCGTGCTTTGGCGGGAGTAGTACTCGGATGGGTGACCTCCTGGGAAGTCCTCGTGTTGCACCTCTTTTTTGCTACTTTCCCGGGTCTGCACCACCTCTGTTTTTGTTCTTTCAATTTTATTTGTCCCTCACCTGATTCTGTGGCCTCGACGTCGACGGGCTCGCAAAGGGCTTTCCGTTGATACCTTACGGGCCTAAAGACGCATCCCGGTTCAAAAGTTACGGCCGTTTGAAGCTGGCGACGGCGTGGGGGAGGTATCATAAAACAAATGATCGCGCACATTGTGGCAGGTGCGATCATACCAGCACTAATGCACCGGATCCCATCAGAACTCCGCAGTTAAGCGCGCTTGGGGGAGAGTAGTACTGGGATGGGTGACCTCCTGGGAAGTCTTCGTGTTGCACCTCTTTTTTGCTACTTTCCCGGGTCCGCACCACCGGTGTTTTTGTTCTTTCAATTTTATTTGTCCCTCACCCGATTTTGTGGCCTCGACGTCGACGGGCTCGCAAAGGGATTTCCGTTGATACCTTACGGGCCGCGAGACGCATCCCGGTTCAAAAGTTACGGTCGTTTGAAGCTGGCGACGGCGTGGGGGAGGTATCATAAAACAAATGATCGCGCATATTGTGGCAGGTGCGATCATACCAGCACTAATGCACCGGATCCCATCAGAACTCCGCAGTTAAGCGTGCTTAGGCGAGAGTAGTACTGGGATGGGTGACCTCCTGGGAAGTCCTCGTGTTGCACCTCTTTTTTGCTACTTTCCCGGGTCCGCACCACCTCTGTTTTTGTTCTTTCAATTTTATTTGTCCTTCACCCGATTCTGTGGCCTCGACGACGACTGGCTAGCAAAGGGCTTTCCGTTGATACCTTACGGGCCGCGAGACGCATCCCGGTTCAAAAGTTACGACCGTTTGAAGCTAGCGACGGCGTGGGGGAGGTATCATAAAACAAATGATCGCGCACATTATGGCAGGTGCGATCATACCAGCACTAATGCACCGAATCCCATCAGAACTCCGCAATTAAGCGCGCTTGGGCGAGAGTAGTACTGGGATGGGTGACCTCCTGGGAAGTCCTCGTGTTGCACCTCTTTTTTGCTACTTTCCCGGGTCCGCACCACCTCTGTTTTTGTTCTTTCAATTTTATTTGTCCTTCACCCGATTCTGTGGCCTCGACGACGACTGGCTAGCAAAGGGCTTTCCGTTGATACCTTACGGGCCACGAGACGCATCCCGGTTCAAAAGTTACGACCGTTTGAAGCTGGCGACGGCGTGGGGGAGGTATCATAAAACAAATGATCGCGCACATTGTGGCAGGTGCGATCATACCAGCACTAATGCACCGGATCCCATCAGAACTCCGCAGTTAAGTGTGCTTGGGCGAGAGTAGTATTGGGATGGGTGACCTTCTGGGAAGTCCTCGTGTTGCACCTCTTTTTTGCTACTTTCCCGGGTCCGCACCACCTCTGTTTTTGTTCTTTCAATTTTATTTGTCCCTCACCCGATTCTGTGGCCTCGACGTCGACGGGCTCTCATAGGGCTTTCCGTTGATACCTTACGGGCCGCGAGACGCATCCCGGTTCAAAAGTTACGGCCGTTTGAAGCTGGCGACGGCGTGGGGGAGGTATCATAAAACCAATGATCGCGCACATTGTGGCAGGTGCGATCATACCACCACTAATGCACCGGATCCCATCAGAACTCTGCAGTTAAGCGTGCTTTGGCGGGAGTAGTACTGGGATGGGTGACCTCCTGGGAAGTTGACGTTTGTATTTTTGCAGTCGTTATTCCGTCAAATTAGTACATTAAAATTAATTAACGTAGTACTAGGGTGTCAACCTAGGTCGTTCTCTCAAGGATCAACACAGAAATTTAGGAAAAATCAAGTCTTAAACTAATTTTTAACAATTAAAAATAAAAACTAAACAACTAAAAATTTTTACAAACATAAGTTCAACAAACATACAATTGGGGGGGGATTTTGATTGATTTTTGTTGTCACAATTAAAATTAAAACAAGGTAAATAAAGGATTTAAAACAATAAATAACAAGCGATTGATTTTCTTGGAGTATTGTAAATAAATTTATCCTTGGTTCACTAAAAATAACTTGTATACTTATTAATGTTAATTTCTTAGCTCAATTTGAATTGATCAACTAAGCATCTTTTTCAATTCACAATTCCTTTACTTTCATTTAAAAATGAATATTTGAATCAAGCATCCTAATTAAGCAAAAGGAGTCAAGATCTTAAAATCTAGGAATTATTGAGCATACATAAGAACATCGCCTATATACATAATCTAATCTCAAATTATGGAATTAAGCAAACCATAATTATTAAAAGTGATTATGAAAATATTCATTAAGCATGCATATTTCCTTAATCCATTCTAATTTGAAATCTTATTTAACTCCATTTGAATAATTAAACCGATTAAGCATACAAATTTAATTAAACAAAATGGAATCAAATAAGTAGAGAATGATTATAAAGAAATAACAATAATAAAAGCATACTATATTAAAATTAATGACCTCAAAATTACATTACAACATTCTCCAAGAAAATCAATCTAAGGGTTTTAGCCCTCCATAATTACAAATACAAACAAAGAAACTAACCCGGAAATGGAGAAATTGCTAGAAGAATTTCCAACAGAGAAGAGAAACAGAGAACGTGAAGGAGGAAGGAAGAATTGAATGAAGAATGGTGTGTTACAAGCCTTCCTCTTGTGCCTATTTATAGGATTTCAAAAGCAAGCTTTTGCCATAATTAATTCATAATGGAAGATGCACTCTTGAATTTACAATTCCATGGTGCTCCATGATCAATTTGAGTGCCTTGCCCACCTTCCTCAGTGCATTGCCCACTTTCCAGAAGCTTGAAAAACGTGTTTCTGGGCCAATTATTCACTCATGAATCGATTCATTGGTGGGAGGAATCGATTCATTCATTCCAAAATGCAATCCTGGGCTAATTTTACACGTATGAATCGATTCATTTAGGGAAAGAATCAATTCATTGCTGTTGGAACCCGTATGAATCGATTCAGGAGGCTTGTGAATCGATTCAATTTGCAAAAATTCACTTCCTGGGTGCTTAACTTCGTATGAATCGATTCAGGAGGGGGATGAATCGATTCATCCCCCTGATTCTCCATAAATTGCATACTTTTTCACCCTTTTTGAGATCCTTTTGAATATTTCTTGATTCCTTTGATCCTTAGGCACTTTGATCTTCATTTTGGATTGGAATTCTTGAGTTTCTTTGATCTATTTTCTTTTGGCACAAATTAACAATCAAATATTACATAAAGATCAAATGATAAAAATGTGTTAAAATGCAATATGTTACACACTAAGTGATGGCAAATTATACACATTTAAAATGGAGAATTAGAGATAAATCATGCATCATCAATACTCCCACACTTATTCTTTTGCACTCCCGGGCAAAATCAAAATAAAAACAAGTATCACAATTTATTAAAAACATTAAGTTGAAAACAACACACAGAACTGGCATGCTTGTCATGAAATCTTAGAAATATACAAAGAAACAAGAGTTTTCAACATGAAAGATACAAAGCATCAAGATATATATAAAAATCATTCAAACACTTAGGCATGTAAAAATTAAATTAAACTGAAAAGAAGATCATAAGTGATAGAACCTCACAAGACATACTCTCAACTCTCAAGTGTTTAAGGTTTGTGTATACACTCAAAACAATTCCTGAAAAACAAACAGTCTAAAAATTTGGCAAGTTTCTTAATTCCTCAATCAACACAAATGCATGTATAGATCCACAGGGCTTTTACAGGGTTGCAATGTGGCCAAGGTTAAAATGGATGAAATATATATATTATATATATATACCAAAAAGAATAATGAAGCAATTAGTTTTACTGGCAAACAGTGAGGGTAAAACATTTATTGTATGGTATTTGGTAAATTTTTTTTTTTTTTTAATATGAGATTGCATAACACTTGAAACAAGAGTTGCAATTCCTTTTTGCACACCCCCACACTTATTTGAATGCCTGTTTTGACTTGATTCCAAAGCTTCAATATACTTCTTAAGGTAGGTATATTTTTGGTTTTTCATCCATGGCTTATTTGAGCTGCAACAAAGAAACAGTTAAATAGGCTCAAAATGGCTAGCAAGGGATGATTTATTCATGGTAGGTTTATCTGGCTTAATGGCTCAACTGAACAAAATGCCTGTATCAAAATACATTCATATGAGTTTCAAGTATCATCAAGAAACAAGACAAAAATTAAGATGTAAGCCTTCAGGAATTAATCACACATGAAAGGATTAAGATGGTTTAAAGTGATCCATCAAATTTTAAGGCTCAAAAATCTCACAAGGTATAATTCCATCATATATGATCATTTCTCAATTATCATGTCATTCTCAACATACCAAAAATGTTTGAGTTCAAATTATAACATATCATTAATCTCATATCAGACATGAAAGAATTTACTTGTTACTCATGCATATCTTAAAATTCCAATAAAACATGCCATTTAAAACAAAAACACACAAAAATTTTATTTATTTATTTATTTATTTTTTTTTATTTTTTATTTTTAACACAAAAAATTTAATCACATAAAAACACACAAAACACACATAAATGATCCCACCCCCACACTTAAATCATACATTGTCCTCAATGTAAGACAGAGCATACAAAATAGACAATATAATGAAAAAGTAAAGAGATGGGTAAGAAAAACTCCCTCAAGGTGGATTAAACTCAAATACCACATCCTTTTGAAGCAGATTGGATAGTGGTCTAGCCTTCTTGTGCCTTTCCAAATTTTGCAGCAATTTTTCTTCTTGATTTTCATCAAGAGAAGTAAAGATTATCTCCGAAAGCTCCTCATCATTTCCCAAGTATGAATACTTGAGGTTTTCAAGTAAGAAATTTAGCTCCAGATTAGGTGCCTGCAAAGTAGATGGAACTAACAAAGCAGATTTGGATTCTTGCATCTCAAAAATTTTGTTAGAGTCTTTTTGAAAATTTGCATTTAGAACAGGTATTTCTATAGACTCTGAATCAGCAGTTATGTATTTGTCAATTTCAGCACAAATATGACAATTCTCAGAATTATTGCATGCAAAACAACTGTATGAATCATCTATGCATTCCAAATCAACATCAGAAAAATGTTCAAAAACTAGTTTATCAATAATGTCAATTTGGAAAATAGAATGATTTTCAGAAGGGTGTTTCATGGCATCTAGAATGTTAAATCTTACCTTAGTGTCACCAAATTCCATGGAAAGGGTTCCAGCATGGACATCAATTATAGTTTTGGCTGTTTTCAAAAATGGTCTTCCCAAAATGATAGGAACAGGAATTTGAGGCATACCTTCTTCCATATCAAGTACAAAAAAGTCAGCAGGGAAAACAAGCTGTTCTACCTGAACCAAAACATCCTCTATAACTCCAGCAGGATAGGCAGTGCTCCTATTGGCTAGCTGAATTACTACACCAGTAGGTTGTAAATTTCCAAGAGACAAAGATTTAAAAACAGACATAGGCATAACATTTATTGAGGCTCCTAAATCTAACATGCAATTTTCAAATTTATTATTGCCTATGATACAGGGTATAGAAAACGTACCTGGATCTTTGCATTTTTCAGGAATATTTTCCTTACCAAGCAGTGCAAATACATTTCTTCCCATGCTTATTCTTTCATTGCCCTTGAGTCTCCTTTTGTGAGTACACAACTCCTTCAGAAATTTGGCATACTTGGGAATTTGCTTGATTGCATCAAGAAGAGGTATATTCACTTCCACTTTCCTGAAAGTATCCAAAATTTCTTTGTCCACTTCTTCTATCTTCTTGCTTGGAATTGCTTTTGGTGGAAAAGGAAGAGGGATATGAGGTGGGATTTGGGATGGTTGCATCTCAGACTTTCTTGTGCTTGAAGAGGGCACATCATTCTCAACTGTTGTGGGCACATCATTTTGTTTTTCAGGTTCCTTAGGTATGGGTATTTCAAGGTTCTTACCTGATCTTAACTGAATTGCGCTCACATTTCTTGGATTTGCAGCTGGTTGAGAGGGTAACTTGTCAGAGTTTTGAGATTGTAACTGGCTTAATGATGAAGCCAATTGCCCAATTTGGTTGCTTAAACTCTGAATGGTAGCATCATTCCTTTGTTGATACTCCAAGTTCTGCGCAGCCATTTGCTTCACCAGATCCTCCAAAGAAGGGCCATTTGTGGATGGTTGAGGTGTAGGTCTTTGGAAGGTTGGTGCATTGTTTTGAAATGGAGGTTGGGGATTTTGTTGTTGGTTTCCCCATCTCAAGTTTGGATGGTTCCTCCAACCTGGATTGTATCTATTGGTGGAAAGGTCATGGTTTTGTTGTGGTGGAGGTCTATCATGGTAGATGTTACTTGCATAAGCTTGAGGACTATTATTATCCTTTTCTTGTAGAGAAGGACAACAATCAGTGGGGTGCTCTTGTGAAGAGCAGATTCCACACACTTTAGCAGTCATGGATTTTTGATTTACTGCCAATTGTGTGACTAAAGTGGTGAGAGCATCAAGTTTGCTCTCCAATTTAATTCCAGATGAACTAGAATTGGAATCAAACATGGGTTTGAAAGAATCATTTCTCACACCAAATTGTTGAGAGTTAGATGCCATTTTCTCAATCAGATTTCTTGCTTCAGCAGCAGTCATATCTCCTAAAGCTCCTCCACTTGCCGCATCAATCATGTTGCGATCAACGTGGTGTAAACCTTCATAGAAGTACTGAAGAAGAAGTTGTTCAGAAATTTGGTGGTGAGGGCAACTTGCACAAAGTTTTTTAAATCTCTCCCAATATTCATAAAGACTTTCTCCTGAGAGTTGCCTAATGCCAGATATGTCTTTACGGATTGCAGTTGTTCTAGAGGCAGGAAAGAATTTTTCCAAGAACATTTTCTTTAAGTCATTCCAACTTGTGATTGATCTTGGAGCAAGGTAATACAACCAATCCTTAGCAACACCCTCTAAAGAATGAGGAAACGCTTTAAGATAGACATGGTCTTCTTGAACGTTTTGGGGTTTCATTGTGGAACACACAATGTGGAATTCTTTGAGGTGTTTGTGCGGATCTTCACCCGCAAGACCATGAAACTTAGGCAACAGATGTATAAGTCTGGTCTTAAGAATAAAAGGGACATCCTCATCAGGATATTGAATACACAAACTTTCGTAAGTGAATTCAGGAGCAGCTAGTTCTCTAAGAGTTCTTTCACGAGGTTCAGCCATATCAGAAAAACTAGCAGTACTTTCAACAGATTCAGAAAAAATACTATCACTATCAATATCAACAAAGTTATTATTAAATCTAGCTTCTCTAACTAACCTATGAAAAGTTCTTTCAATTTCAGGATCAAATGAATATAAATGCTCAAAAGTTCTTCTAGTCATACATAGCATACAACAAGATATTTGATCATGATGAGCAATAAATCATAAGAATCCTAAATCATGCAAGAGAAATAAAATAAACAAACAAACAAAGAAAGAAAAAAAAATTTTTTTTTTTAAAAATTTTTTTTTCTTTTTTTTTTAAATAAAAAAAAAATTAATTTAAAACAAGAGTTTTTCCTAAAGATCGTTGATCCCCGGCTGCGGCGCCAAAATTTGACGTTTGTATTTTTGCAGTCGTTATTCCGTCAAATTAGTACATTAAAATTAATTAACGTAGTACTAGGGTGTCAACCTAGGTCGTTCTCTCAAGGATCAACACAGAAATTTAGGAAAAATCAAGTCTTAAACTAATTTTTAACAATTAAAAATAAAAACTAAACAACTAAAAATTTTTACAAACATAAGTTCAACAAACATACAATTGGGGGGGGTTTTGATTGATTTTTGTTGTCACAATTAAAATTAAAACAAGGTAAATAAAGGATTTAAAACAATAAATAACAAGCGATTGATTTTCTTGGAGTATTGTAAATAAATTTATCCTTGGTTCACTAAAAATAACTTGTATACTTATTAATGTTAATTTCTTAGCTCAATTTGAATTGATCAACTAAGCGTCTTTTTCAATTCACAATTCCTTTACTTTCATTTAAAAATGAATATTTGAATCAAGCATCCTAATTAAGCAAAAGGAGTCAAGATCTTAAAATCTAGGAATTATTGAGCATACATAAGAACATCGCCTATATACATAATCTAATCTCAAATTATGGAATTAAGCAAACCATAATTATTAAAAGTGATTATGAAAATATTCATTAAGCATGCATATTTCCTTAATCCATTCTAATTTGAAATCTTATTTAACTCCATTTGAATAATTAAACCGATTAAGCATACAAATTTAATTAAACAAAATGGAATCAAATAAGTAGAGAATGATTATGAAGAAATAACAATAATAAAAGCATACTATATTAAAATTAATGACCTCAAAATTACATTACAACATTCTCCAAGAAAATCAATCTAAGGGTTTTAGCCCTCCATAATTACAAATACAAACAAAGAAACTAACCCGGAAATGGAGAAATTGCTAGAAGAATTTCCAACAGAGAAGAGAAACAGAGAACGTGAAGGAGGAAGGAAGAATTGAATGAAGAATGGTGTGTTACAAGCCTTCCTCTTGTGCCTATTTATAGGATTTCAAAAGCAAGCTTTTGCCATAATTAATTCATAATGGAAGATGCACTCTTGAATTTACAATTCCATGGTGCTCCATGATCAATTTGAGTGCCTTGCCCACCTTCCTCAGTGCATTGCCCACTTTCCAGAAGCTTGAAAAACGTGTTTCTGGGCCAATTATTCACTCATGAATCGATTCATTGGTGGGAGGAATCGATTCATTCATTCCAAAATGCAATCCTGGGCTAATTTTACACGTATGAATCGATTCATTTAGGGAAAGAATCGATTCATTGCTGTTGGAACCCGTATGAATCGATTCAGGAGGCTTGTGAATCGATTCAATTTGCAAAAATTCACTTCCTGGGTGCTTAACTTCGTATGAATCGATTCAGGAGGGGGATGAATCGATTCATCCCCCTGATTCTCCATAAATTGCATACTTTTTCACCCTTTTTGAGATCCTTTTGAATATTTCTTGATTCCTTTGATCCTTAGGCACTTTGATCTTCATTTTGGATTGGAATTCTTGAGTTTCTTTGATCTATTTTCTTTTGGCACAAATTAACAATCAAATATTACATAAAGATCAAATGATAAAAATGTGTTAAAATGCAATATGTTACACACTAAGTGATGGCAAATTATACACATTTAAAATGGAGAATTAGAGATAAATCATGCATCATCAGAAGTCCTCGTGTTGCACCTCTTTTTTGCTACTTTCCCGGGTCTGCACCACCTCTGTTTTTGTTCTTTCAATTTTATTTGTCCCTCACCTGATTCTGTGGCCTCGACGTCGACGGGCTCGCAAAGGGCTTTCCGTTGATACCTTACGGGCCTAAAGACGCATCCCGGTTCAAAAGTTACGGCCGTTTGAAGCTGGCGACGGCGTGGGGAGGTATCATAAAACAAATGATCGCGCACATTATGGCAGGTGCGATCATACCAGCACTAATGCACTGGATCCCATCAGAACTCCGGAGTTAAACGCGCTTGGGGGAGAGTAGTACTGGGATGGGTGACCTCCTGGGAAGTCTTCGTGTTGCACCTCTTTTTTGCTACTTTCCCGGGTCCGCACCACCGGTGTTTTTGTTCTTTCAATTTTATTTGTCCCTCACCCGATTTTGTGGCCTCGACGTCGACGGGCTCGCAAAGGGATTTCCGTTGATACGTTACGGGCCGCGAGACGCATCCCGGTTCAAAAGTTACGGCCGTTTGAAGCTGGCGACGGCGTGGGGGAGGTATCATAAAACAAATGATCGCGCATATTGTGGCAGGTGCGATTATACCAGCACTAATGCACCGGATCCCATAAGAACTCCGCAGTTAAGCGTGCTTGGGCGAGAGTAGTACTGGGATGGGTGACCTCCTGGGAAGTCCTCGTGTTGCACCTCTTTTTTACTACTTTCCCGGGTCCGCACCACCTCTGTTTTTGTTCTTTCAATTTTATTTGTCCTTCACCCGATTCTGTGGCCTCGACGACGACAGGCTAGCAAAGGGCTTTCCGTTGATACCTTACGGGCCGCGAGACGCATCCCGGTTCAAAAGTTACGACCGTTTGAAGCTAGCGACGGCGTGGGGGAGGTATCATAAAACAAATGATCGCGCACATTATGGCAGGTGCGATCATACCAGCACTAATGCACCGAATCCCATCAGAACTCCGCAATTAAGCGCGCTTGGGCGAGAGTAGTACTCGGATGGGTGACCTCCTGGGAAGTCCTCGTGTTGCACCTCTTTTTTGCTACTTTCCTGGGTCCGCACCACCTCTGTTTTTGTTCTTTCAATTTTATTTGTCCTTCTCCCGATTCTGTGGCCTCGACGACGACTGGCTAGCAAAGGGCTTTCCGTTGATACCTTACGGGCCGCGAGACGCATCCCGGTTCAAAAGTTACGACCGTTTGAAGCTGGCGACGGCGTGGGGGAGGTATCATAAAACAAATGATCGCGCACATTGTGGCAGGTGCGATCATACCAGCACTAATGCACCGGATCCCATCAGAACTCTGCAGTTAAGTGTGCTTGGGCGAGAGTAGTACTGGGATGGGTGACCTCCTAGGAAGTCCTCGTGTTGCACCTCTTTTTTGCTACTTTCCCGGGTCCGCACCACCTCTGTTTTTGTTCTTTCAATTTTATTTGTCCCTCACCCGATTTTGTGGCCTCGACGTCGACGGGCTCGCAAAGGGATTTCCGTTGATACCTTACGGGCCGCGAGACGCATCCCGGTTCAAAAGTTACGGCCGTTTGAAGCTGGCGACGGCGTGGGGGAGGTATCATAAAACAAATGATCGCGCATATTGTGGCAGGTGCGATCATACCAGCACTAATGCACCGGATCCCATCAGAACTCCGCAGTTAAGCGTGCTTGGGCGAGAGTAGTACTGGGATGGGTGACCTCCTGGGAAGTCCTCGTGTTGCACCTCTTTTTTGCTACTTTCCCGGGTCCGCACCACCTCTGTTTTTGTTCTTTCAATTTTATTTGTCCTTCACCCGATTCTGTGGCCTCGACGACGACTGGCTAGCAAAGGGCTTTCCGTTTATACCTTACGGGCCGCGAGACGCATCCCGGTTCAAAAGTTACGACCGTTTGAAGCTAGCGACGGCGTGGGGGAGGTATCATAAAACAAATGATCGCACACATTATGGCAGGTGCGATCATACCAGCACTAATGCACCGAATCCCATCAGAACTCCGCAATTAAGCGCGCTTGGGCGAGAGTAGTACTGGGATGGGTGACCTCCTGGGAAGTCCTCATGTTGCACCTCTTTTTTGCTACTTTCCCGGGTCCGCACCACCTCTGTTTTTGTTCTTTCAATTTTATTTGTCCTTCACCCGATTCTGTGGCCTCGACGACGACTGGCTAGCAAAGGGCTTTCTGTTGATACCTTACGGGCCACGAGACGCATCCCGGTTCAAAAGTTACGACCGTTTGAAGCTGGCGACGGCGTGGGGGAGGTATCATAAAACAAATGATCGCGCACATTGTGGCAGGTGCGATCATACCAGCACTAATGCACCGGATCCCATCAGAACTCCGCAGTTAAGTGTGCTTGGGCGAGAGTAGTATTGGGATGGGTGACCTTCTGGGAAGTCCTCGTGTTGCACCTCTTTTTTGCTACTTTCCCGGGTCCGCACCACCTCTGTTTTTGTTCTTTCAATTTTATTTGTCCCTCACCCGATTCTGTGGCCTCGACGTCGACGGGCTCTCATAGGGCTTTCCGTTGATACCTTACGGGCCGCGAGACGCATCCCGGTTCAAAAGTTACGGCCGTTTGAAGCTGGCGACGGCGTGGGGGAGGTATCATAAAACCAATGATCGCGCACATTGTGGCAGGTGCGATCATACCACCACTAATGCACCGGATCCCATCAGAACTCTGCAGTTAAGCGTGCTTTGGCGGGAGTAGTACTGGGATGGGTGACCTCCTGGGAAGTCCTCGTGTTGCACCTCTTTTTTGCTACTTTCCCGGGTCTGCACCACCTCTGTTTTTGTTCTTTCAATTTTATTTGTCCCTCACCTGATTCTGTGGCCTCGACGTCGACGGGCTCGCAAAGGGCTTTCCGTTGATACCTTACGGGCCTAAAGACGCATCCCGGTTCAAAAGTTACGGCCGTTTGAAGCTGGCGACGGCGTGGGGGAGGTATCATAAAACAAATGATCGCGCACATTATGGCAGGTGCGATCATACCAGCACTAATGCACCGGATCCCATCAGAACTCCGGAGTTAAGCGCGCTTGGGGGAGAGTAGTACTGGGATGGGTGACCTCCTGGGAAGTCTTCGTGTTGCACCTCTTTTTTGCTACTTTCCCGGGTCCGCACCACCGGTGTTTTTGTTCTTTCAATTTTATTTGTCCCTCACCCGATTTTGTGGCCTCGACGTCGACGGGCTCGCAAAGGGATTTCCGTTGATACGTTACGGGCCGCGAGACGCATCCCGGTTCAAAAGTTACGGCCGTTTGAAGCTGGCGACGGCGTGGGGGAGGTATCATAAAACAAATGATCGCGCATATTGTGGCAGGTGCGATTATACCAGCACTAATGCACCGGATCCCATAAGAACTCCGCAGTTAAGCGTGCTTGGGCGAGAGTAGTACTGGGATGGGTGACCTCCTGGGAAGTCCTCGTGTTGCACCTCTTTTTTACTACTTTCCCGGGTCCGCACCACCTCTGTTTTTGTTCTTTCAATTTTATTTGTCCTTCACCCGATTCTGTGGCCTCGACGACGACAGGCTAGCAAAGGGCTTTCCGTTGATACCTTACGGGCCGCGAGACGCATCCCGGTTCAAAAGTTACGACCGTTTGAAGCTAGCGACGGCGTGGGGGAGGTATCATAAAACAAATGATCGCGCACATTATGGCAGGTGCGATCATACCAGCACTAATGCACCGAATCCCATCAGAACTCCGCAATTAAGCGCGCTTGGGCGAGAGTAGTACTCGGATGGGTGACCTCCTGGGAAGTCCTCGTGTTGCACCTCTTTTTTGCTACTTTCCTGGGTCCGCACCACCTCTGTTTTTGTTCTTTCAATTTTATTTGTCCTTCACCCGATTCTGTGGCCTCGACGACGACTGGCTAGCAAAGGGCTTTCCGTTGATACCTTACGGGCCGCGAGACGCATCCCGGTTCAAAAGTTACGACCGTTTGAAGCTGGCGACGGCGTGGGGGAGGTATCATAAAACAAATGATCGCGCACATTGTGGCAGGTGCGATCATACCAGCACTAATGCACCGGATCCCATCAGAACTCTGCAGTTAAGTGTGCTTGGGCGAGAGTAGTACTGGGATGGGTGACCTCCTAGGAAGTCCTCGTGTTGCACCTCTTTTTTGCTACTTTCCCGGGTCCGCACCACCTCTGTTTTTGTTCTTTCAATTTTATTTGTCCCTCACCCGATTTTGTGGCCTCGACGTCGACGGGCTCGCAAAGGGATTTCCGTTGATACCTTACGGGCCGCGAGACGCATCCCGGTTCAAAAGTTACGGCCGTTTGAAGCTGGCGACGGCGTGGGGGAGGTATCATAAAACAAATGATCGCGCATATTGTGGCAGGTGCGATCATACCAGCACTAATGCACCGGATCCCATCAGAACTCCGCAGTTAAGCGTGTTTGGGCGAGAGTAGTACTGGGATGGGTGACCTCCTGGGAAGTCCTCGTGTTGCACCTCTTTTTTGCTACTTTCCCGGGTCCGCACCACCTCTGTTTTTGTTCTTTCAATTTTATTTGTCCTTCACCCGATTCTGTGGCCTCGACGACGACTGGCTAGCAAAGGGCTTTCCGTTTATACCTTACGGGCCGCGAGACGCATCCCGGTTCAAAAGTTACGACCGTTTGAAGCTAGCGACGGCGTGGGGGAGGTATCATAAAACAAATGATCGCACACATTATGGCAGGTGCGATCATACCAGCACTAATGCACCGAATCCCATCAGAACTCCGCAATTAAGCGCGCTTGGGCGAGAGTAGTACTGGGATGGGTGACCTCCTGGGAAGTCCTCATGTTGCACCTCTTTTTTGCTACTTTCCCGGGTCCGCACCACCTCTGTTTTTGTTCTTTCAATTTTATTTGTCCTTCACCCGATTCTGTGGCCTCGACGACGACTGGCTAGCAAAGGGCTTTCTGTTGATACCTTACGGGCCACGAGACGCATCCCGGTTCAAAAGTTACGACCGTTTGAAGCTGGCGACGGCGTGGGGGAGGTATCATAAAACAAATGATCGCGCACATTGTGGCAGGTGCGATCATACCAGCACTAATGCACCGGATCCCATCAGAACTCCGCAGTTAAGTGTGCTTGGGCGAGAGTAGTATTGGGATGGGTGACCTTCTGGGAAGTCCTCGTGTTGCACCTCTTTTTTGCTACTTTCCCGGGTCCGCACCACCTCTGTTTTTGTTCTTTCAATTTTATTTGTCCCTCACCCGATTCTGTGGCCTCGACGTCGACGGGCTCTCATAGGGCTTTCCGTTGATACCTTACGGGCCGCGAGACGCATCCCGGTTCAAAAGTTACGGCCGTTTGAAGCTGGCGACGGCGTGGGGGAGGTATCATAAAACCAATGATCGCGCACATTGTGGCAGGTGCGATCATACCACCACTAATGCACCGGATCCCATCAGAACTCTGCAGTTAAGCGTGCTTTGGCGGGAGTAGTACTGGGATGGGTGACCTCCTGGGAAGTCCTCGTGTTGCACCTCTTTTTTGCTACTTTCCCGGGTCTGCACCACCTCTGTTTTTGTTCTTTCAATTTTATTTGTCCCTCACCTGATTCTGTGGCCTCGACGTCGACGGGCTCGCAAAGGGCTTTCCGTTGATACCTTACGGGCCTAAAGACGCATCCCGGTTCAAAAGTTACGGCCGTTTGAAGCTGGCGACGGCGTGGGGGAGGTATCATAAAACAAATGATCGCGCACATTATGGCAGGTGCGATCATACCAGCACTAATGCACCGGATCCCATCAGAACTCCGGAGTTAAGCGCGCTTGGGGGAGAGTAGTACTGGGATGGGTGACCTCCTGGGAAGTCTTCGTGTTGCACCTCTTTTTTGCTACTTTCCCGGGTCCGCACCACCGGTGTTTTTGTTCTTTCAATTTTATTTGTCCCTCACCCGATTTTGTGGCCTCGACGTCGACGGGCTCGCAAAGGGATTTCCGTTGATACGTTACGGGCCGCGAGACGCATCCCGGTTCAAAAGTTACGGCCGTTTGAAGCTGGCGACGGCGTGGGGGAGGTATCATAAAACAAATGATCGCGCATATTGTGGCAGGTGCGATTATACCAGCACTAATGCACCGGATCCCATAAGAACTCCGCAGTTAAGCGTGCTTGGGCGAGAGTAGTACTGGGATGGGTGACCTCCTGGGAAGTCCTCGTGTTGCACCTCTTTTTTACTACTTTCCCGGGTCCGCACCACCTCTGTTTTTGTTCTTTCAATTTTATTTGTCCTTCACCCGATTCTGTGGCCTCGACGACGACAGGCTAGCAAAGGGCTTTCCGTTGATACCTTACGGGCCGCGAGACGCATCCCGGTTCAAAAGTTACGACCGTTTGAAGCTAGCGACGGCGTGGGGGAGGTATCATAAAACAAATGATCGCGCACATTATGGCAGGTGCGATCATACCAGCACTAATGCACCGAATCCCATCAGAACTCCGCAATTAAGCGCGCTTGGGCGAGAGTAGTACTCGGATGAGTGACCTCCTGGGAAGTCCTCGTGTTGCACCTCTTTTTTGCTACTTTCCTGGGTCCGCACCACCTCTGTTTTTGTTCTTTCAATTTTATTTGTCCTTCACCCGATTCTGTGGCCTCGACGACGACTGGCTAGCAAAGGGCTTTCCGTTGATACCTTACGGGCCGCGAGACGCATCCCGGTTCAAAAGTTACGACCGTTTGAAGCTGGCGACGTTGTGGGGGAGGTATCATAAAACAAATGATCGCGCACATTGTGGCAGGTGCGATCATACCAGCACTAATGCACCGGATCCCATCAGAACTCCGCAGTTAAGTGTGCTTGGGCGAGAGTAGTACTGGGATGGGTGACCTCCTAGGAAGTCCTCGTGTTGCACCTCTTTTTTGCTACTTTCCCGGTTCCGCACCACCTCTGTTTTTGTTCTTTCAATTTTATTTGTCCCTCACCCGATTCTGTGGCCTCGACGTCGACAGGCTCTCATAGGGCTTTCCGTTGATACCTTACGGGCCGCGAGACGCATCCCGGTTCAAAAGTTACAGCCGTTTGAAGCTGGCGACGGCGTGGGGGAGGTATCATAAAACCAATGATCGCGCACATTGTGGCAGGTGCGATCATACCACCACTAATGCACCGGATCCCATCAGAACTCCGCAGTTAAGCGTGCTTGGGCGAGAGTAGTACTGGGATGGGTGACCTCCTGGGAAGTCCTCGTGTTGCACCTCTTTTTTGCTACTTTCCCGGGTCCGCACCACCTCTGTTTTTGTTCTTTCAATTTTATTTGTCCTTCACCCGATTCTGTGGCCTCGACAACGACTGGCTAGCAAAGGGCTTTCCGTTGATACCTTACGGGCCGCGAGACGCATCCCGGTTCAAAAGTTACGACCGTTTGAAGCTAGCGACGGCGTGGGGGAGGTATCATAAAACAAATGATCGCGCACATTATGGCAGGTGCGATCATACCAGCACTAATGCACCGAATCCCATCAGAACTCCGCAATTAAGCGCGCTTGGGCGAGAGTAGTACTGGGATGGGTGACCTCCTGGGAAGTCCTCGTGTTGCACCTCTTTTTTGCTACTTTCCCGGGTCCGCACCACCTCTATTTTTGTTCTTTCAATTTTATTTGTCCTTCACCCGATTCTGTGGCCTCGACGACGACTGGCTAGCAAAGGGCTTTCCGTTGATACCTTACGGGCCACGAGACGCATCCCGGTTCAAAAGTTACGACCGTTTGAAGCTGGCGACGGCGTGGGGGAGGTATCATAAAACAAATGATCGCGCACATTGTGGCAGGTGCGATCATACCAGCACTAATGCACCGGATCCCATCAGAACTCCACAGTTAAGTGTGCTTGGGCGAGAGTAGTATTGGGATGGGTGACCTTCTGGGAAGTCCTCGTGTTGCACCTCTTTTTTGCTACTTTCCCGGGTCCGCACCACCTCTGTTTTTGTTCTTTCAATTTTATTTGTCCCTCACCCGATTCTGTGGCCTCGACGTCGACGGGCTCTCATAGGGCTTTCCGTTGATACCTTACGGGCCGCGAGACGCATCCCGGTTCAAAAGTTACGGCCGTTTGAAGCTGGCGACGGCGTGGGGGAGGTATCATAAAACCAATGATCGCGCACATTGTGGCAGGTGCGATCATACCACCACTAATGCACCGGATCCCATCAGAACTCTGCAGTTAAGCGTGCTTTGGCGGGAGTAGTACTGGGATGGGTGACCTCCTGGGAAGTCCTCGTGTTGCACCTCTTTTTTGCTACTTTCCCGGGTCTGTACCACCTCTGTTTTTGTTCTTTCAATTTTATTTGTCCCTCACCTGATTCTGTGGCCTCGACGTCGACGGGCTCGCAAAGGGCTTTCCATTGATACCTTACGGGCCTAAAGACGCATCCCGGTTCAAAAGTTACGGCCGTTTGAAGCTGGCGACGACGTGGGGGAGGTATCATAAAACAAATGATCGCGCACATTATGGCAGGTGCGATCATACCAGCACTAATGCACCGGATCCCATCAGAACTCCGGAGTTAAGCGCGCTTGGGGGAGAGTAGTACTGGGATGGGTGACCTCCTGGGAAGTCTTCGTGTTGCACCTCTTTTTTGCTACTTTCCCGGGTCCGCACCACCGGTGTTTTTGTTCTTTCAATTTTATTTGTCCCTCACCCGATTTTATGGCCTCGACGTCGACGGGCTCGCAAAGGGATTTCCGTTGATACGTTACGGGCCGCGAGACGCATCCCGGTTCAAAAGTTACGGCCGTTTGAAGCTGGCGACGGCGTGGGGGAGGTATCATAAAACAAATGATCGCGCATATTGTGGCAGGTGCGATTATACCAGCACTAATGCACCGGATCCCATAAGAACTCCGCAGTTAAGCGTGCTTGGGCGAGAGTAGTACTGGGATGGGTGACCTCCTGGGAAGTCCTCGTGTTGCACCTCTTTTTTACTACTTTCCCGGGTCCGCACCACCTCTGTTTTTGTTCTTTCAATTTTATTTGTCCTTCACCCGATTCTGTGGCCTCTACGACGACAGGCTAGCAAAGGGCTTTCCGTTGATACCTTACGGGCCGCGAGACGCATCCCGGTTCAAAAGTTACGACCGTTTGAAGCTAGCGACGGCGTGGGGGAGGTATCATAAAACAAATGATCGCGCACATTATGGCAGGTGCGATCATACCAGCACTAATGCACCGAATCCCATCAGAACTCCGCAATTAAGCGCGCTTGGGCGAGAGTAGTACTCGGATGGGTGACCTCCTGGGAAGTCCTCGTGTTGCACCTCTTTTTTGCTACTTTCCGGGGTCCGCACCACCTCTGTTTTTGTTCTTTCAATTTTATTTGTCCTTCACCCGATTCTGTGGCCTCGACGACGACTGGCTAGCAAAGGGCTTTCCGTTGATACCTTACGGGCCGCGAGACGCATCCCGGTTCAAAAGTTACGACCGTTTGAAGCTAGCGACGGCGTGGGGGAGGTATCATAAAACAAATGATCGCGCACATTGTGGCAGGTGCGATCATACCAGCACTAATGCACCGGATCCCATCAGAACTCCGCAGTTAAGTGTGCTTGGGCGAGAGTAGTACTGGGATGGGTGACCTCCTAGGAAGTCCTCGTGTTGCACCTCTTTTTTGCTACTTTCCCGGGTCCGCACCACCTCTGTTTTTGTTCTTTCAATTTTATTTGTCCCTCACCCGATTCTGTGGCCTCGACGTCGACGGGCTCTCATAGGGCTTTCCGTTGATACCTTACGGGCCGCGAGACGCATCCCGGTTCAAAAGTTACGGCCGTTTGAAGCTGGCGACGGCGTGGGGGAGGTATCATAAAACCAATGATCGCGCACATTGTGGCAGGTGCGATCATACCACCACTAATGCACCGGATCCCATCAGAACTCTGCAGTTAAGCGTGCTTTGGCGGGAGTAGTACTGGGATGGGTGACCTCCTAGGAAGTCCTCGTGTTGCACCTCTTTTTTGCTACTTTCCCGGGTCTGCACCACCTCTGTTTTTGTTCTTTCAATTTTATTTGTCCCTCACCTGATTCTGTGGCCTCGACGTCGACGGGCTCGCAAAGGGCTTTCCGTTGATACCTTACGGGCCTAAAGACGCATCCCGGTTCAAAAGTTACGGCCGTTTGAAGCTGGCGACGGCGTGGGGGAGGTATCATAAAACAAATGATCGCGCACATTGTGGCAGGTGCGATCATACCAGCACTAATGCACCGGATCCCATCAGAACTCCGCAGTTAAGCGCGCTTGGGCGAGAGTAGTACTGGGATGGGTGACCTCCTGGGAAGTCTTCGTGTTGCACCTCTTTTTTGCTACTTTCCCGGGTCCGCACCACCGGTGTTTTTGTTCTTTCAATTTTATTTGTCCCTCACCCGATTTTATGGCCTCGACGTCGACGGGCTCGCAAAGGGATTTCCGTTGATACCTTACGGGCCGCGAGACGCATCCTGGTTCAAAAGTTACGGCCGTTTGAAGCTGGCGACAGCGTGGGGGAGGTCTCATAAAACAAATGATCGCGCATATTGTGGCAGGTGCGATCATACCAGCACTAATGCACCGGATCCCATCAGAACTCCGTAGTTAAGCGTGCTTGGGCGAGAGTAGTATTGGGATGGGTGACCTCCTGGGAAGTCTTCATGTTGCACCTCTTTTTTGCTACTTTCCCGGGTCCGCACCACCTCTGTTTTTGTTCTTTCAATTTTATTTGTCCCTCACCTGATTCTGTGGCCTCGACGTCGACGGGCTCGCAAAGGGCTTTCTGTTGATACCTTACGGGCCTAGAGACGCATCCCGGTTCAAAAGTTACGGCCGTTTGAAGCTGGCGACGGCGTGGGGGAGGTATCATAAAACAAATGATCGCGCATGTTGTGGCAGGTGCGATCATACCAGCACTAATGCACCGGATCCCATTAGAACTCCGCAGTTAAGCGTGCTTGGGCGAGAGTAGTACTGGGATGGGTGACCTCCTGGGAAGTCCTCGTGTTGCACCTCTTTTTTGCTACTTTCCCGGGTCCGCACCACCTCTGTTTTTGTTCTTTCAATTTTATTTGTCCTTCACCCGATTCTGTGGCCTCGACAACGACTGGCTAGCAAAGGGCTTTCCGTTGATACCTTACGGGCCGCGAGACGCATCCCGGTTCAAAAGTTACGACCGTTTGAAGCTAGCGACGGCGTGGGGGAGGTATCATAAAACAAATGATCGCGCACATTATGGCAGGTGCGATCATACCAGCACTAATGCACCGAATCCCATCAGAACTCCGCAATTAAGCGCGCTTGGGCGAGAGTAGTACTGGGATGGGTGACCTCCTGGGAAGTCCTCGTGTTGCACCTCTTTTTTGCTACTTTCCCGGGTCCGCACCACCTCTATTTTTGTTCTTTCAATTTTATTTGTCCTTCACCCGATTCTGTGGCCTCGACGACGACTGGCTAGCAAAGGGCTTTCCGTTGATACCTTACGGGCCACGAGACGCATCCCGGTTCAAAAGTTACGACCGTTTGAAGCTGGCGACGGCGTGGGGGAGGTATCATAAAACAAATGATCGCGCATATTGTGGCAGGTGCGATCATACCAGCACTAATGCACCGGATCCTATCAGAACTCCACAGCTAAGCGTGCTTGGGCGAGAGTAGTACTGGGATGGGTGACCTCCTGGGAAGTTTTCATGTTGCACCTCTTTTTTGCTACTTTCCCGGGTCCGCACCACCTCTGTTTTTGTTCTTTCAATTTTATTTGTCCCTCACCTGATTCTGTGGCCTCGACGTCGACGGGCTCGCAAAGGGCTTTCTGTTGATACCTTACGGGCCTAGAGACGCATCCCGGTTCAAAAGTTACGGCCGTTTGAAGCTGGCGACGGCGTGGGGGAGGTATCATAAAACAAATGATCGCGCATATTGTGGCAGGTGCGATCATACCAGCACTAATGCACCGGATCCCATCAGAACTCCGCAGTTAAGCGCGCTTGGGCGAGAGTAGCACTGGGATGGGTGAACTCCTGGGAAGTCCTCGTGTTGCACCTCTTTTTTGCTACTTTCCCGGGTCCGCACCACCGCTGTTTTTGTTCTTTCAATTTTATTTGTCCCTCACCCGATTCTGTGGCCTCGACGTCGACGGGCTCGCAAAGGGCTTTCCGTTGATACCTTACGGGCCTAGAGACGCATCCCGGTTCAAAAGTTACGGCCGTTTGAAGCTGGCGACGGCGTGGGGGAGGTATCATAAAACAAATGATCGTGCACATTGTGGCAGGTGCGATCATACCAGCACTAATGCACCGGATACCATCAGAACTCCGTAGTTAAGCGCGCTTTGGCGAGAGTAGTACTGGGATGGGTGACCTCCTGGGAAGTCCTCGTGTTGCACCTCTTTTTTTCTACTTTCCCGGGTCCGCACCACCGCTGTTTTTGTTCTTTCAATTTTATTTGTCCCTCACCCGATTCTGTGGCCTCGACGTCGACGGGCTCGCAAAGGGCTTTTCGTTGATACCTTACGGGCCTAGAGACGCATCCCGGTTCAAAAGTTACGGCCGTTTGAAGCTGGCGACGGCGTGGGGGAGGTATCATAAAACAAATGATCGCGCACATTGTGGCAGGTGCGATCATACCAGCACTAATGCACCGGATCCCATCAGAACTCCGCAGTTAAGCGCGCTTTGGCGAGAGTAGTACTGGGATGGGTGACCTCCTCCGAAGTCCTCGTGTTGCACCTCTTTTTTGCTACCTTCCCGGGTCCACACCACCTCTGTTTTTGTTCTTTCAATTTTATTTATCCCTCACCTGATTCTGTGGCCTCGACGTCGACGGGCTCGCAAAGGGCTTTCCGTTGATACCTTACGGGCCGCGAGACGCATCCCGGTTCAAAAGTTACGGCCGTTTGAAGCTGGCGACGGCGTGGGGGAGGTATCATAAAACAAATGATCGCGCACATTGTGGCAGGTGCGATCATACCATCACTAATGCACCGGATCCCATCAGAACTCCGCAGTTAAGCGTGCTTGAGCGAGAGTAGTACTGGGATGGGTGACCTCCTGGGAAGTCCTCGTGTTGCACCTCTTTTTTGCTACTTTCCCGGGTCCGCACCACCTCTGTTTTTGTTCTTTCAATTTTATTTGTCCTTCACCCGATTCTGTGGCCTCGACGTCGACGGGCTCGCAAAGGGCTTTCCGTTGATACCTTAGGGGCCGCGAGACGCATCCCGGTTCAAAAGTTACGACCGTTTGAAGCTGGCGACGACGTGGGGGAGGTATCATAAAACCAATGATCGCGCACATTGTGGCAGGTGCGATCATACCAGCACTAATGCACCGGATCCCATCAGAACTCCGCAGTTAAGCGTGCTTGGGCGAGAGTAGTACTGGGATGGGTGACCTCCTGGGAAGTCCTCGTGTTGCACCTCTTTTTTGCTACTTTCCCGGGTCCGCACCACCTCTATTTTTGTTCTTTCAATTTTATTTGTCCCTCACCTGATTCTATGGCCTCGACGTCGACGGGCTAGCAAAGGGCTTTCCGTTGATACCTTACGGGCCTAGAGACGCATCCCGGTTCAAAAGTTACGGCCGTTTGAAGCTGGCGACGGCGTGGGGGAGGTATCATAAAACCAATGATCGCGCACATTGTGGCAGGTGCGATCATACCACCACTAATGCACCGGATCCCATCAGAACTCTGCAGTTAAGCGTGCTTTGGCGGGAGTAGTACTGGGATGGGTGACCTCCTGGGAAGTCCTCGTGTTGCACCTCTTTTTTGCTACTTTCCCGGGTCTGTACCACCTCTGTTTTTGTTCTTTCAATTTTATTTGTCCCTCACCTGATTCTGTGGCCTCGACGTCGACGGGCTCGCAAAGGGCTTTCCATTGATACCTTACGGGCCTAAAGACGCATCCCGGTTCAAAAGTTACGGCCGTTTGAAGCTGGCGACGGCGTGGGGGAGGTATCATAAAACAAATGATCGCGCACATTATGGCAGGTGCGATCATACCAGCACTAATGCACCGGATCCCATCAGAACTCCGGAGTTAAGCGCGCTTGGGGGAGAGTAGTACTGGGATGGGTGACCTCCTGGGAAGTCTTCGTGTTGCACCTCTTTTTTGCTACTTTCCCGGGTCCGCACCACCGGTGTTTTTGTTCTTTCAATTTTATTTGTCCCTCACCCGATTTTATGGCCTCGACGTCGACGGGCTCGCAAAGGGATTTCCGTTGATACGTTACGGGCCGCGAGACGCATCCCGGTTCAAAAGTTACGGCCGTTTGAAGCTGGCGACGGCGTGGGGGAGGTATCATAAAACAAATGATCGCGCATATTGTGGCAGGTGCGATTATACCAGCACTAATGCACCGGATCCCATAAGAACTCCGCAGTTAAGCGTGCTTGGGCGAGAGTAGTACTGGGATGGGTGACCTCCTGGGAAGTCCTCGTGTTGCACCTCTTTTTTACTACTTTCCCGGGTCCGCACCACCTCTGTTTTTGTTCTTTCAATTTTATTTGTCCTTCACCCGATTCTGTGGCCTCTACGACGACAGGCTAGCAAAGGGCTTTCCGTTGATACCTTACGGGCCGCGAGACGCATCCCGGTTCAAAAGTTACGACCGTTTGAAGCTAGCGACGGCGTGGGGGAGGTATCATAAAACAAATGATCGCGCACATTATGGCAGGTGCGATCATACCAGCACTAATGCACCGAATCCTATCAGAACTCCGCAATTAAGCGCGCTTGGGCGAGAGTAGTACTCGGATGGGTGACCTCCTGGGAAGTCCTCGTGTTGCACCTCTTTTTTGCTACTTTCCGGGGTCCGCACCACCTCTGTTTTTGTTCTTTCAATTTTATTTGTCCTTCACCCGATTCTGTGGCCTCGACGACGACTGGCTAGCAAAGGGCTTTCCGTTGATACCTTACGGGCCGCGAGACGCATCCCGGTTCAAAAGTTACGACCGTTTGAAGCTAGCGACGGCGTGGGGGAGGTATCATAAAACAAATGATCGCGCACATTGTGGCAGGTGCGATCATACCAGCACTAATGCACCGGATCCCATCAGAACTCCGCAGTTAAGTGTGCTTGGGCGAGAGTAGTACTGGGATGGGTGACCTCCTAGGAAGTCCTCGTGTTGCACCTCTTTTTTGCTACTTTCCCGGGTCCGCACCACCTCTGTTTTTGTTCTTTCAATTTTATTTGTCCCTCACCCGATTCTGTGGCCTCGACGTCGACGGGCTCTCATAGGGCTTTCCGTTGATACCTTACGGGCCGCGAGACGCATCCCGGTTCAAAAGTTACGGCCGTTTGAAGCTGGCGACGGCGTGGGGGAGGTATCATAAAACCAATGATCGCGCACATTGTGGCAGGTGCGATCATACCACCACTAATGCACCGGATCCCATCAGAACTCTGCAGTTAAGCGTGCTTTGGCGGGAGTAGTACTGGGATGGGTGACCTCCTAGGAAGTCCTCGTGTTGCACCTCTTTTTTGCTACTTTCCCGGGTCTGCACCACCTCTGTTTTTGTTCTTTCAATTTTATTTGTCCCTCACCTGATTCTGTGGCCTCGACGTCGACGGGCTCGCAAAGGGCTTTCCGTTGATACCTTACGGGCCTAAAGACGCATCCCGGTTCAAAAGTTACGGCCGTTTGAAGCTGGCGACGGCGTGGGGGAGGTATCATAAAACAAATGATCGCGCACATTGTGGCAGGCGCGATCATACCAGCACTAATGCACCGGATCCCATCAGAACTCCGCAGTTAAGCGCGCTTGGGCGAGAGTAGTACTGGGATGGGTGACCTCCTGGGAAGTCTTCGTGTTGCACCTCTTTTTTGCTACTTTCCCGGGTCCGCACCACCGGTGTTTTTGTTCTTTCAATTTTATTTGTCCCTCACCCGATTTTATGGCCTCGACGTCGACGGGCTCGCAAAGGGATTTCCGTTGATACCTTACGGGCCGCGAGACGCATCCTGGTTCAAAAGTTACGGCCGTTTGAAGCTGGCGACAGCGTGGGGGAGGTCTCATAAAACAAATGATCGCGCATATTGTGGCAGGTGCGATCATACCAGCACTAATGCACCGGATCCCATCAGAACTCCGTAGTTAAGCGTGCTTGGGCGAGAGTAGTATTGGGATGGGTGACCTCCTGGGAAGTCTTCATGTTGCACCTCTTTTTTGCTACTTTCCCGGGTCCGCACCACCTCTGTTTTTGTTCTTTCAATTTTATTTGTCCCTCACCTGATTCTGTGGCCTCGACGTCGACGGGCTCGCAAAGGGCTTTCTGTTGATACCTTACGGGCCTAGAGACGCATCCCGGTTCAAAAGTTACGGCCGTTTGAAGCTGGCGACGGCGTGGGGGAGGTATCATAAAACAAATGATCGCGCATATTGTGGCAGGTGCGATCATACCAGCACTAATGCACCGGATCCCATTAGAACTCCGCAGTTAAGCGTGCTTGGGCGAGAGTAGTACTGGGATGGGTGACCTCCTGGGAAGTCCTCGTGTTGCACCTCTTTTTTGCTACTTTCCCGGGTCCGCACCACCGCTGTTTTTGTTCTTTCAATTTTATTTGTCCCTCACCCGATTCTGTGGCCTCGACGTCGACGGGCTCGCAAAGGGCTTTCCGTTGATACCTTACGGGCCTAGAGACGCATCCCGGTTCAAAAGTTACGGCCGTTTGAAGCTGGCGACGGCGTGGGGGAGGTATCATAAAACAAATGATCGTGCACATTGTGGCAGGTGTGATCATACCAGCACTAATGCACCGGATCCCATCAGAACTCCGCAGTTAAGCGCGCTTTGGCGAGAGTAGTACTGGGATGGGTGACCTCCTGGGAAGTCCTCGTGTTGCACCTCTTTTTTTCTACTTTCCCGGGTCCGCACCACCGCTGTTTTTGTTCTTTCAATTTTATTTGTCCCTCACCCGATTCTATGGCCTCGACGTCGACGGGCTCGCAAAGGGCTTTTCGTTGATACCTTACGGGCCTAGAGACGCATCCCGGTTCAAAAGTTACGGCCGTTTGAAGCTGGCGACGGCGTGGGGGAGGTATCATAAAACACATGATCGCGCACATTGTGGCAGGTGCGATCATACCACCACTAATGCACCGGATCCCATCAGAACTCTGCAGTTAAGCGTGCTTTGGCGGGAGTAGTACTGGGATGGGTGACCTCCTAGGAAGTCCTCGTGTTGCACCTCTTTTTTGCTACTTTCCCGGGTCTGCACCACCTCTGTTTTTGTTCTTTCAATTTTATTTGTCCCTCACCTGATTCTGTGGCCTCGACGTCGACGGGCTCGCAAAGGGCTTTCCGTTGATACCTTACGGGCCTAAAGACGCATCCCGGTTCAAAAGTTACGGCCGTTTGAAGCTGGCGACGGCGTGGGGGAGGTATCATAAAACAAATGATCGCGCACATTGTGGCAGGTGCGATCATACCAGCACTAATGCACCGGATCCCATCAGAACTCCGCAGTTAAGCGCGCTTGGGCGAGAGTAGTACTGGGATGGGTGACCTCCTGGGAAGTCTTCGTGTTGCACCTCTTTTTTGCTACTTTCCCGGGTCCGCACCACCGGTGTTTTTGTTCTTTCAATTTTATTTGTCCCTCACCCGATTTTATGGCCTCGACGTCGACGGGCTCGCAAAGGGATTTCCGTTGATACCTTACGGGCCGCGAGACGCATCCTGGTTCAAAAGTTACGGCCGTTTGAAGCTGGCGACAGCGTGGGGGAGGTCTCATAAAACAAATGATCGCGCATATTGTGGCAGGTGCGATCATACCAGCACTAATGCACCGGATCCCATCAGAACTCCGTAGTCAAGCGTGCTTGGGCGAGAGTAGTATTGGGATGGGTGACCTCCTGGGAAGTCTTCATGTTGCACCTCTTTTTTGCTACTTTCCCGGGTCCGCACCACCTCTGTTTTTGTTCTTTCAATTTTATTTGTCCCTCACCTGATTCTGTGGCCTCGACGTCGACGGGCTCGCAAAGGGCTTTCTGTTGATACCTTACGGGCCTAGAGACGCATCCCGGTTCAAAAGTTACGGCCGTTTGAAGCTGGCGACGGCGTGGGGGAGGTATCATAAAACAAATGATCGCGCATATTGTGGCAGGTGCGATCATACTAGCACTAATGCACCGGATCCCATTAGAACTCCGCAGTTAAGCGTGCTTGGGCGAGAGTAGTACTGGGATGGGTGACCTCCTGGGAAGTCCTCGTGTTGCACCTCTTTTTTGCTACTTTCCCGGGTCCGCACCACCGCTGTTTTTGTTCTTTCAATTTTATTTGTCCCTCACCCGATTCTGTGGCCTCGACGTCGACGGGCTCGCAAAGGGCTTTCCGTTGATACCTTACGGGCCTAGAGACGCATCCCGGTTCAAAAGTTACGGCCGTTTGAAGCTGGCGACGGCGTGGGGGAGGTATCATAAAACAAATGATCGTGCACATTGTGGCAGGTGTGATCATACCAGCACTAATGCACCGGATCCCATCAGAACTCCGCAGTTAAGCGCGCTTTGGCGAGAGTAGTACTGGGATGGGTGACCTCCTGGGAAGTCCTCGTGTTGCACCTCTTTTTTTCTACTTTCCCGGGTCCGCACCACCGCTGTTTTTGTTCTTTCAATTTTATTTGTCCCTCACCCGATTCTGTGGCCTCGACGTCGACGGGCTCGCAAAGGGCTTTTCGTTGATACCTTACGGGCCTAGAGACGCATCCCGGTTCAAAAGTTACGGCCGTTTGAAGCTGGCGACGGCGTGGGGGAGGTATCATAAAACACATGATCGCGCACATTGTGGCAGGTGCGATCATACCAGCACTAATGCACCGGATCCCATCAGAACTCCGCAGTTAAGCGCGCTTTGGCGAGAGTAGTACTGGGATGGGTGACCTCCTGGGAAGTCCTCGTGTTGCACCTCTTTTTTGCTACTTTCCCGGGTCCGCACCACCTCTGTTTTTGTTCTTTCAATTTTATTTGTCCCTCACCTGATTCTGTGGCCTCGACGTCGACGGGCTCGCAAAGGGCTTTCCGTTGATACCTTACGGGCCGCGAGACGCATCCCGGTTCAAAAGTTACGGCCGTTTGAAGCTGGCGACGGCGTGGGGGAGGTATCATAAAACAAATGATCGCGCACATTGTGGCAGGTGCGATCATACCATCACTAATGCACCGGATCCCATCAGAACTCCGCAGTTAAGCGTGCTTGGGCGAGAGTAGTACTGGGATGGGTGACCTCCTGGGAAGTCCTCGTGTTGCACCTCTTTTTTGCTACTTTCCCGGGTCCGCACCACCTCTGTTTTTGTTCTTTCAATTTTATTTGTCCTTCACCCGATTCTGTGGCCTCGACGTCGACGGGCTCGCAAAGGGCTTTCCGTTGATACCTTAGGGGCCGCGAGACGCATCCCGGTTCAAAAGTTACGACCGTTTGAAGCTGGCGACGACATGGGGGAGGTATCATAAAACCAATGATCGCGCACATTATGGCAGGTGCGATCATACCAGCACTAATGCACCGGATCCCATCAGAACTCCGCAGTTAAGCGTGCTTGGGCGAGAGTAGTACTGGGATGGGTGACCTCCTGGGAAGTCCTCGTGTTGCACCTTTTTTTTGCTACTTTCCCGGGTCCGCACCACCTCTATTTTTATTCTTTCAATTTTATTTGTCCCTCACCTGATTCTATGGCCTCGACGTCGACGGGCTAGCAAAGGGCTTTCCGTTGATACCTTACGGGCCTAGAGACGCATCCCGGTTCAAAAGTTACGGCCGTTTGAAGCTGGCGACGGCGTGGGGGAGGTATCATAAAACAAATGATCGCGCACATTGTGGCAGGTGCGATCATACCAGCACTAATGCACCGAATCCCATCAGAACTCCGCAGTTAAGCTTGCTTGGGCGAGAGTAGTACTGGGATGGGTGACCTCCTAGGAAGTCCTCGTGTTGTACCTCTTTTTTGCTACTTTCCCGGGTCCGCACGACCGCTGTTTTTGTTCTTTCAATTTTATTTGTCCCTCACCCGATTTTATGGCCTCGACGTCGACGGGCTCACAAAGGGCTTTCCGTTGATACCTTACGGGCCGCGAGACGCATCCCGGTTCAAAAGTTACGGCCGTTTGAAGCTGGCGACGGCGTGGGGGAGGTATCATAAAACAAATGATCGCGCATATTGTGGCAGGTGCGATCATACCAGCACTAATGCACCGGATCCCATCAGAACTCCGCAGTTAAGCGTGCTTGGGCGAGAGTAGTACTGGGATGGGTGACCTCCTGGGAAGTCCTCGTGTTGCACCTCTTTTTTGCTACTTTCCCGGGTCCGCACCACCTCTGTTTTTGTTCTTTCAATTTTATTTGTCCTTCACCCGATTCTGTGGCCTCGACGTCGACGGGCTCGCAAAGGGCTTTCCGTTGATACCTTACGGGCCGCGAGACGCATCCCGGTTCAAAAGTTACGGCCGTTTGAAGCTGGCGACGGCGTGGGGGAGGTATCATAAAACAAATGATCGCGCATATTGTGGCAGGTGCGATCATACCAGCACTAATGCACCGGATCCCATCAGAACTCCGCAGTTAAGCATGCTTGGGCGAGAGTAGTACTGGGATGGGTGACCTCCTGGGAAGTCCTCGTGTTGCACCTCTTTTTTGCTACTTTCCCGGGTCCGCACCACCTCTGTTTTTGTTCTTTCAATTTTATTTGTCCTTCACCCGATTCTGTGGCCTCGACGTCGACGGGCTCGCAAAGGGCTTTCCGTTGATACCTTAGGGGCCGCGAGACGCATCCCGGTTCAAAAGTTACGACCGTTTGAAGCTGGCGACGACGTGGGGGAGGTATCATAAAACCAATGATCGCGCACATTGTGGCAGGTGCGATCATACCAGCACTAATGCACCGGATCCCATCAGAACTCCGTAGTTAAGCGTGCTTGGGCGAGAGTAGTACTGGGATGGGTGACCTCCTGGGAAGTCCTCGTGTTGCACCTCTTTTTTGCTACTTTCCCGGGTCCGCACCACCTCTGTTTTTGTTCTTTCAATTTTATTTGTCCTTCACCCGATTCTGTGGCCTCGACGACGACTGGCTAGCAAAGGGCTTTCCGTTGATACCTTACGGGCCTAGAGACGCATCCCGGTTCAAAAGTTACGGCCGTTTGAAGCTGGCGACGGCGTGGGGGAGGTATCATAAAACAAATGATCGCGCACATTGTGGTAGGTGCGATCATACCAGCACTAATGCACCGGATCCCATCAGAACTCCGCAGTTAAGCTTGCTTGGGCGAGAGTAGTACTGGGATGGGTGACCTCCTAGGAAGTCCTCGTGTTGTACCTCTTTTTTGCTACTTTCCCGGGTCCGCACGACCGCTGTTTTTGTTCTTTCAATTTTATTTGTCCCTCACCCGATTTTATGGCCTCGACGTCGACGGGCTCACAAAGGGCTTTCCGTTGATACCTTACGGGCCGCGAGACGCATCCCGGTTCAAAAGTTACGGCCGTTTGAAGCTGGCGACGGCGTGGGGGAGGTATCATAAAACAAATGATCGCGCATATTGTGGCAGGTGCGATCATACCAGCACTAATGCACCGGATCCCATCAGAACTCCGCAGTTAAGCGTGCTTGGGCGAGAGTAGTACTGGGATGGGTGACCTCCTGGGAAGTCCTCGTGTTGCACCTCTTTTTTGCTACTTTCCCGGGTCCGCACCACCTCTGTTTTTGTTCTTTCAATTTTATTTGTCCTTCACCCGATTCTGTGGCCTCGACGTCGACGGGCTCGCAAAGGGCTTTCCGTTGATACCTTAGGGGCCGCGAGACGCATCCCGGTTCAAAAGTTACGACCGTTTGAAGCTGGCGACGACGTGGGGGAGGTATCATAAAACCAATGATCGCGCACATTGTGGCAGGTGCGATCATACCAGCACTAATGCACCGGATCCCATCAGAACTCCGTAGTTAAGCGTGCTTGGGCGAGAGTAGTACTGGGATGGGTGACCTCCTGGGAAGTCCTCGTGTTGCACCTCTTTTTTGCTACTTTCCCGGGTCCGCACCACCTCTGTTTTTGTTCTTTCAATTTTATTTGTCCTTCACCCGATTCTGTGGCCTCGACGACGACTGGCTAGCAAAGGGCTTTCCGTTGATACCTTACGGGCCTAGAGACGCATCCCGGTTCAAAAGTTACGGCCGTTTGAAGCTGGCGACGGCGTGGGGGAGGTATCATAAAACAAATGATCGCGCACATTGTGGTAGGTGCGATCATACCAGCACTAATGCACCGGATCCCATCAGAACTCCGCAGTTAAGCTTGCTTGGGCGAGAGTAGTACTGGGATGGGTGACCTCCTAGGAAGTCCTCGTGTTGTACCTCTTTTTTGCTACTTTCCCGGGTCCGCACGACCGCTGTTTTTGTTCTTTCAATTTTATTTGTCCCTCACCCGATTTTATGGCCTCGACGTCGACGGGCTCACAAAGGGCTTTCCGTTGATACCTTACGGGCCGCGAGACGCATCCCGGTTCAAAAGTTACGGCCGTTTGAAGCTGGCGACGGCGTGGGGGAGGTATCATAAAACAAATGATCGCGCATATTGTGGCAGGTGCGATCATACCAGCACTAATGCACCGGATCCCATCAGAACTCCGCAGTTAAGCGTGCTTGGGCGAGAGTAGTACTGGGATGGGTGACCTCCTGGGAAGTCCTCGTGTTGCACCTCTTTTTTGCTACTTTCCCGGGTCCGCACCACCTCTGTTTTTGTTCTTTCAATTTTATTTGTCCTTCACCCGATTCTGTGGCCTCGACGTCGACGGGCTCGCAAAGGGCTTTCCGTTGATACCTTAGGGGCCGCGAGACGCATCCCGGTTCAAAAGTTACGACTGTTTGAAGCTGGCGACGACGTGGGGGAGGTATCATAAAACCAATGATCGCGCACATTGTGGCAGGTGCGATCATACCAGCACTAATGCACCGGATCCCATCAGAACTCCGTAGTTAAGCGTGCTTGGGCGAGAGTAGTACTGGGATGGGTGACCTCCTGGGAAGTCCTCGTGTTGCACCTCTTTTTTGCTACTTTCCCGGGTCCGCACCACCTCTATTTTTGTTCTTTCAATTTTATTTGTCCCTCACCTGATTCTATGGCCTCGACGTCGACGGGCTAGCAAAGGGCTTTCCGTTGATACCTTACGGGCCTAGAGACGCATCCCGGTTCAAAAGTTACGGCCGTTTGAAGCTGGCGACGGCGTGGGGGAGGTATCATAAAACAAATGATCGCGCACATTGTGGCAGGTGCGATCATACCAGCATTAATGCGGATCCCATCAGAACTCCGCAGTTAAGCGTGCTTGGGCGAGAGTAGTACTGGGATGGGTGACCTCCTGGGAAGTCCTCGTGTTGCACCTCTTTTTTGCTATTTTCCTGGGTCCGCACCACCTCTGTTTTTGTTCTTTCAATTTTATTTGTCCTTCACCCGATTCTGTGGCCTCGACGACGACTGGCTAGCAAAGGGCTTTCCGTTGATACCTTACGGGCCTAGAGACGCATCCCGGTTCAAAAGTTACGGCCGTTTGAAGCTGGCGACGGCGTGGGGGAGGTATCATAAAACAAATGATCGCGCACATTGTGGCAGGTGCGATCATACCAGCACTAATGCACCGGATCCCATCAGAACTCCGCTGTTAAGCGTGCTTGGGCGAGAGTAGTACTGGGATGGGTGACCTCCTGGGAAGTCCTCGTGTTTACCTCTTTTTTGCTACTTTCCCAGGTCCGCACGACCGCTGTTTTTGTTCTTTCAATTTTATTTGTCCCTCACCCGATTTTGTGGCCTCGACGTCGACGGGCTCGCAAAGGGCTTTCCGTTGATACCTTACGGGCCGCGAGACGCATCCCGGTTCAAAAGTTACGGCCGTTTGAAGCTGGCGACGGCGTGGGGGAGGTATCATAAAACAAATGATCGCGCACATTGTGGCAGGTGCGATCATACCAGCACTAATGCACCGGATCCCATCAGAACTCCGCAGTGAAGCGTGCTTGGGCGAGAGTAGTACTGGGATGGGTGACCTCCTGGGAAGTCCTCGTGTTGCACCTCTTTTTTGCTACTTTCCCGGGTCCGCACCACCTCTGTTTTTGTTCTTTCAATTTTATTTGTCCTTCACCCGATTCTGTGGCCTCGACGACGACTGCCTAGCAAAGGGCTTTCCGTTGATACCTTACGGGCCGCGAGACGCATCCCGGTTCAAAAGTTATGACCGTTTGAAGCTGGCGACGGCGTGGGGGAGGTATCATAAAACCAATGATCGCGCACATTGTGGCAGGTGCGATCATACCAGCACTAATGCACCGAATCCCATCAGAACTCCGCAGTTAAGCGCGCTTGGGCGAGAGTAGTACTGGGATGGGTGACCTCCTTGGAAGTCCTCGTGTTGCACCTCCGCTGTTTTTGTTCTTTCAATTTTATTTGTCCCTCACCCGATTTTGTGGCCTCGACGTCGACGGGCTCGCAAAGGGCTTTCCGTTGATACCTTACGGGCCTAGAGACGCATCCCGGTTCAAAAGTTACGGCCGTTTGAAGCTGGCGACGGCGTGGGGGAGGTATCATAAAACAAATGATCACGCACATTATGGCAGGTGCGATCATACCAGCACTAATGCACCGGATCCCATCAGAACTCCGCAGTTAACCGTGCTTGGGCGAGAGTAGTACTGGGATGGGTAACCTCCTGGGAAGTGTTTGTGTTGCACCTCTTTTTTGCTACTTTCCCGGGTCCGCACCACCGCTGTTTTTGTTCTTTCAATTTTATTTTTCCCTCACCCAATTTTGTGGCCTCGACGTCAACGGGCTCGCAAAGGGCTTTCCGTTGATACCTTACGGGCCGCGAGACGCATCCCGGTTCAAAAGTTACGGCCGTTTGAAGCTGGCGACGACGTGGGGGAGGTATCATAAAACAAATGATCGCGCATATTGTGGCAGGTGCGATCACACCAGCACTAATGCACCGGATCCCATCAGAACTCCGTAGTTAAGCGTGCTTGGGCGAGAGTAGTACTAGGATGGGTGACCTCCTGGGAAGTCCTCGTGTTGCACCTCTTTTTTGCTACTTTCCCAGGTCCGCACCAGCGCTGTTTTTGTTCTTTCAATTTTATTTGTCCCTCACCCGATTTTGTGGCCTCGACGTCGACGGGCTCGCAAAGGGCTTTCCGTTGATACCTTACGGGCCTAGAGACGCATCCCGGTTCAAAAGTTACGGCCGTTTGAAGCTGGCGACGGCGTGGGGGAGGTATCATAAAACAAATGAACGCGCACATTGTGGCAGGTGCGATCATACCAGCATTAATGCGGATCCCATCAGAACTCCGCAGCTAAGCGTGCTTGGGCGAGAGTAGTACTGGGATGGGTGACCTCCTGGGAAGTCCTCGTGTTGCACCTCTTTTTTGCTACTTTCCCGGGTCCGCACCACCTCTGTTTTTGTTCTTTCAATTTTATTTGTCCTTCACCCGATTCTGTGGCCTCGACGACGACTGGCTAGCAAAGGGCTTTCCGTTGATACCTTGCGGGCCTAGAGACGCATCCCGGTTCAAAAGTTACGGCCGTTTGAAGCTGGCGACGGCGTGGGGGAGGTATCATAAAACAAATGATCGCGCACATTGTGGTAGGTGCGATCATACCAGCACTAATGCACCGGATCCCATCAGAACTCCGCAGTTAAGCTTGCTTGGGCGAGAGTAGTACTGGGATGGGTGACCTCCTAGGAAGTCCTCGTGTTGTACCTCTTTTTTGCTACTTTCCCGGGTCCGCACGACCGCTGTTTTGTTCTTTCAATTTTATTTGTCCCTCACCCGATTTTGTGGCCTCGACGTCGACGGGCTCGCAAAGGGCTTTCCGTTGATACCTTACGGGCCGCGAGACGCATCCCGGTTCAAAAGTTACGGCTGTTTGAAGCTGGCGACGGCGTGGGGGAGGTATCATAAAACAAATGATCGCGCATATTGTGGCAGGTGCGATCATACCAGCACTAATGCACCGGATCCCATCAGAACTCCGCAGTTAAGCGTGCTTGGGCGAGAGTAGTACTGGGATGGGTGACCTCCTGGGAAGTCCTCGTGTTGCACCTCTTTTTTGCTACTTTCCCGGGTCCGCACCACCTCTGTTTTTGTTCTTTCAATTTTATTTGTCCTTCACCCGATTCTGTGGCCTCGACGACGACTGCCTAGCAAAGGGCTTTCCGTTGATACCTTACGGGCCGCGAGACGCATCCCGGTTCAAAAGTTACGACCGTTTGAAGCTGGCGACGGCGTGGGGGAGGTATCATAAAACCAATGATCGCGCACATTGTGGCAGGTGCGATCATACCAGCACTAATGCACCGAATCCCATCAGAACTCCGCAGTTAAGCGCGCTTGGGCGAGAGTAGTACTGGGATGGGTGACCTCCTTGGAAGTCCTCGTGTTGCACCTCTTTTTTGCTACTTTCCCGGGTCCGTACCACCGCTGTTTTTGTTCTTTCAATTTTATTTGTCCCTCACCCGATTTTGTGGCCTCGACGTCGACGGGCTCGCAAAGGGCTTTCCGTTGATACCTTACGGGCCTAGAGACGCATCCCGGTTCAAAAGTTACGGCCGTTTGAAGCTGGCGACGGCGTGGGGGAGGTATCATAAAACAAATGATCACGCACATTGTGGCAGGTGCGATCATACCAGCACTAATGCACCGGATCCCATCAGAACTCCACAGTTAACCGTGCTTGGGCGAGAGTAGTACTGGGATGGGTAACCTCCTGGGAAGTGTTTGTGTTGTACCTCTTTTTTGCTACTTTCCCGGGTCCGCACCACCGCTGTTTTTGTTCTTTTAATTTTATTTGTCCCTCACCCGATTTTGTGGCCTCGACGTCGACGGGCTCGCAAAGGGCTTTCCGTTGATACCTTACGGGCCGCGAGACGCATCCCGGTTCAAAAGTTACGGCCGTTTGAAGCTGGCGACGACGTAGGGGAGGTATCATAAAACAAATGATCGCGCACATTGTGGCAGGTGCGATCATACCAGCACTAATGCACCGGATCCCATCAGAACTCCGCAGTTAAGCGTGCTTGGGCGAGAGTGTACTGGGATGGGTGACCTCCTGGGAAGTCCTCGTGTTGCACCTCTTTTTTGCTACTTTCCCGGGTCCGCACCACCTCTGTTTTTGTTCTTTCAATTTTATTTGTCCTTCACCCGATTCTGTGGCCTCGACGACGACTGGCTAGCAAAGGGCTTTCCGTTGATACCTTACGGGCCGCGAGACGTATCCCGGTTCAAAAGTTACGACCGTTTGAAGCTGGCGACGGCATGGGGGAGGTATCATAAAAAAAATGATCGCGCACATTGTGGCAGGTGCGATCATACCAGCACTAATGCACCGAATCCCATCAGAACTCCGCAGTTAAGCGCGCTTGGGCGAGAGTAGTACTGGGATGGGTGACCTCCTGGGAAGTCCTCGTGTTGCACCTCTTTTTTGCTACTTTCCCGGGTCCGCACCACCGCTGTTTTTGTTCTTTCAATTTTATTTGTCCCTCACCCGATTTTGTGGCCTCGACGTCGACGGGCTCGTAAAGGACTTTCCGTTGATACCTTACGGGCCGCGAGACGCATCCCGGTTCAAAAGTTACAGCCGTTTGAAGCTGACGACGGCGTGGGGGAGGTATCATAAAACAAATGATCGCGCACAATATGGCAGGTGCGATCATACCAGCACTAATGCACCGGATCCCATCAGAACTCCGCAGTTAAGCGTGCTTGGGCGAGAGTAGTACTGGGATGGGTGACCTCCTGGGAAGTCCTCGTATTGCACCTCTTTTTTGCTACTTTCCCGGGTCCGCACCACCTCTGTTTTTGTTCTTTCAATTTTATTTGTCCTTCACCCGATTCTGTGGCCTCGACGACGACTGGCTAGCAAAGGGCTTTCCGTTGATACCTTACGGGCCGCGAGACGCATCCCGGTTCAAAAGTTACGACCGTTTGAAGCTGGCGACGGCGTGGGGGAGGTATCATAAAACAAATGATCGTGCACATTGTGGCAGGTGCGATCATACCAGCACTAATGCACTGAATCCCATCAGAACTCCGCAGTTAAATGCGCTTGGGCGAGAGTAGTACTGGGATGGGTGACCTCCTGGGAAGTCCTCGTGTTGTACCTCTTTTTTGCTACTTTCCCGGGTCTGTACCACCGCTGTGTTTGTTCTTTCAATTTTATTTGTCCCTCACCCGATTTTGTGGCCTCGACGTCGACGGGCTCGCAAAGGGCTTTCCGTTGATACCTTACGGGCCGCGAGACGCATCCCGGTTCAAAAGTTACGGCTGTTTGAAGCTGGCGACGGCGTGGGGGAGGTATCATAAAACAAATGATCGCGCACATTGTGGCAGGTGCGATCATACCAGCACTAATGCACCGAATCCCATCAGAACTCCGCAGTTAAGCGCGCTTGGGCGAGAGTAGTACTGGGATGGGTGACCTCCTGGGAAGTCCTCGTGTTGCACCTCTTTTTTGCTACTTTCCCGGGTCCGCACCACCGCTGTTTTTGTTCTTTCAATTTTATTTGTCCCTCACCCGATTTTGTGGCCTCGACGTCGACGGGCTCGTAAAGGACTTTCCGTTGATACCTTACGGGCCGCGAGACGCATCCCGGTTCAAAAGTTACAGCCGTTTGAAGCTGATGACGGCGTGGGGGAGGTATCATAAAACAAATGATCGCGCACAATATGGCAGGTGCGATCATACCAGCACTAATGCACCGGATCCCATCAGAACTCCGCAGTTAAGCGTGCCTGGGCGAGAGTAGTACTGGGATGGGTGACCTCCTGGGAAGTCCTCGTATTGCACCTCTTTTTTGCTACTTTCCCAGGTCCGCACCACCTCTGTTTTTGTTCTTTCAATTTTATTTGTCCTTCACCCGATTCTTTGGCCTCGACGACGACTGGCTAGCAAAGGGCTTTCCGTTGATACCTTACGGGCCGCGAGACGCATCCCGGTTTAAAAGTTACGACCGTTTGAAGCTGGCGACGGCGTGGGGGAGGTATCATAAAACAAATGATCGCGCACATTGTGGCAGGTGCGATCATACCAGCACTAATGCACCGAATCCTATCAGAACTCCGCAGTTAAATGCGCTTGGGCGAGAGTAGTACTGGGATGGGTGACCTCCTGGGAAGTCCTCGTGTTGTACCTCTTTTTTGCTACTTTCCCGGGTCTGCACCACCGCTGTGTTTGTTCTTTCAATTTTATTTGTCCCTCACCCGATTTTGTGGCCTCGACGTCGACGGGCTCGCAAAGGGCTTTCCGTTGATACCTTACGGGCCGCGAGACGCATCCCGGTTCAAAAGTTACGGCTGTTTGAAGCTGGCGACGGCGTGGGGGAGGTATCATAAAACAAATGATCGCGCACATTGTGGCAGGTGCGATCATACCAGCACTAATGCACCGGATCCCATCAGAACTCCGCAGTTAAGCGTACTTGGGCGAGAGTAGTACTGGGATGGGTGACCTCCTGGGAAGTCCTCGTGTTGCACCTCTTTTTTGCTACTTTCCCGGGTCCGCACCACCCCTGTTTTTGTTCTTTCAATTTTATTTGTCCTCCACCCGATTCTGTGGCCTCGACGACGACTGCCTAGCAAAGGGCTTTCCGTTGATACCTTACGGGCCGCGAGACGCATCCCGGTTCAAAAGTTACGACCGTTTGAAGCTGGCGACGGCGTGGGGGAGGTATCATAAAACCAATGATCGCGCACATTGTGGCAGGTGCGATCATACCAGCACTAATGCACCGAATCCCATCAGAACTCCGCAGTTAAGCGCGCTTGGGCGAGAGTAGTACTGGGATGGGTGACCTCCTGGGAAGTCCTCGTGCTGTACCTCTTTTTTGCTACTTTCCCGGGTCTGCACCACCGTTGTTTTTGTTCTTTCAATTTTATGTGTCCCTCACCCGATTTTGTGGCCTCGACGTCGACGGGCTCGCAAAGGGCTTTCCGTTGATACCTTACGGGCCGCGAGACGCATCCCGGTTCAAAAGTTACGGCTGTTTGAAGCTGGCGACGGCGTGGGGGAGGTATCATAAAACAAATGATCGTGCACATTGTGGCAGGTGCGATCATACCATCACTAATGCACCGAATCCCATCAGAACTCCGCAGTTAAGCGCGCTTGGGCGAGAGTAGTACTGGGATGGGTGACCTCCTGGGAAGTCCTCGTGTTGCACCTCTTTTTTGCTACTTTCCCGGGTCCGCACCACCGCTGTTTTTGTTCTTTCAATTTTATTTGTCCCTCACCCGATTTTGTGGCCTCGACGTCGACGGGCTCGTAAAGGACTTTCCGTTGATACCTTACGGGCCGCGAGACGCATCCCGGTTCAAAAGTTACAGCCGTTTGAAGCTGACGACGGCGTGGGGGAGGTATCATAAAACAAATGATCGCGCACAATATGGCAGGTGCGATCATACCAGCACTAATGCACCGGATCCCATCAGAACTCCGCAGTTAAGCGTGCTTGGGCGAGAGTAGTACTGGGATGGGTGACCTCCTGGGAAGTCCTCGTATTGCACCTCTTTTTTGCTACTTTCCCGGGTCCGCACCACCTCTGTTTTTGTTCTTTCAATTTTATTTGTCCTTCACCCGATTCTGTGGCCTCGACGACGACTGGCTAGCAAAGGGCTTTCCGTTGATACCTTACGGGCCGCGAGACGCATCCCGGTTCAAAAGTTACGACCGTTTGAAGCTGGCGACGGCGTGGGGGAGGTATCATAAAACAAATGATCGCGCACATTGTGGCAGGTGCGATCATACCAGCACTAATGCACCGAATCCCGTCAGAACTCCGCAGTTAAATACGCTTGGGTGAGAGTAGTACTGGGATGGGTGACCTCCTGGGAAGTCCTCGTGTTGTACCTCTTTTTTGCTACTTTCCCGGGTCTGCACCACCGCTGTGTTTGTTCTTTCAATTTTATTTGTCCCTCACCCGATTTTGTGGCCTCGACGTCGACGGGCTCGCAAAGGGCTTTCCGTTGATACCTTACGGGCCGCGAGACGCATCCCGGTTCAAAAGTTACGGCTGTTTGAAGCTGGCGACGGCGTGGGGGAGGTATCATAAAACAAATGATCGCGCACATTGTGGCAGGTGCGATCATACCAGCACTAATGCACCGGATCCCATCAGAACTCCGCAGTTAAGCGTGCTTGGGCGAGAGTAGTACTGGGATGGGTGACCTCCTGGGAAGTCTTCGTGTTGCACCTCTTTTTTGCTACTTTCCCGGGTCCGCACCACCCCTGTTTTTGTTCTTTCAATTTTATTTGTCCTCCACCCGATTCTGTGGCCTCGACGACGACTGCCTAGCAAAGGGCTTTCCGTTGATACCTTACGGGCCGCGAGACGCATCCCGGTTCAAAAGTTACGACCGTTTGAAGCTGGCGACGGCGTGGGGGAGGTATCATAAAACCAATGATCGCGCACATTGTGGCAGGTGCGATCATACCAGCACTAATGCACCGAATCCCATCAGAACTCCACAGTTAAGCGCGCTTGGGCGAGAGTAGTACTGGGATGGGTGACCTCCTGGGAAGTCCTCGTGCTGTACCTCTTTTTTGCTACTTTCCCGGGTCTGCACCACCGCTGTTTTTGTTCTTTCAATTTTATTTGTCCCTCACCCGATTTTGTGGCCTCGACGTCGACGGGCTCGCAAAGGGCTTTCCGTTGATACCTTACGGGCCGCGAGACGCATCCCGTTCAAAAGTTACGGCTGTTTGAAGCTGGCGACGGCGTGGGGGAGGTATCATAAAACAAATGATCGCGCACATTGTGGCAGGTGCGATCATACCAGCACTAATGCACCGAATCCCATCAGAACTCCGCAGTTAAGCATGCTTGGGCGAGAGTAGTACTGGGATGGGTGACCTCCTGGGAAGTCCTCGTGTTGCACCTCTTTTTTGCTACTTTCCCGGGTCCGCACCACCCCTGTTTTTGTTCTTTCAATTTTATTTGTCCTCCACCCGATTCTGTGGCCTCGACGACGACTGCCTAGCAAAGGGCTTTCCGTTGATACCTTACGGGCCGCGAGACGCATCCCGGTTCAAAAGTTACGACCGTTTGAAGCTGGCGACGGCGTGGGGGAGGTATCATAAAACCAATGATCGCGCACATTGTGGCAGGTGCGATCATACCAGCACTAATGCACTGAATCCCATCAGAACTCCGCAGTTAAGCGCGCTTGGGCGAGAGTAGTACTGGGATGGGTGACCTCCTGGGAAGTCCTCGTGCTGTACCTCTTTTTTGCTACTTTCCCGGGTCTGCACCACCGCTGTTTTTGTTCTTTCAATTTTATTTGTCCCTCACCCGATTTTGTGGCCTCGACGTCGACGGGCTCGCAAAGGGCTTTTCGTTGATACCTTACGGG
Source organism: Clitoria ternatea (assembly GCA_037962975.1). Lineage (NCBI taxonomy): Eukaryota > Viridiplantae > Streptophyta > Magnoliopsida > Fabales > Fabaceae > Clitoria > Clitoria ternatea. The sequence goes on from CM075670.1 coordinate 35,523,644, forward strand.
CCGCGAGACGCATCCCGGTTCAAAAGTTACGGCTGTTTGAAGCTGGCGATGGCGTGGGGGAGGTATCATAAAACAAATGATCGTGCACATTGTGGCAGGTGCGATCATACCAGCACTAATGCACCGGATCCCATCAGAACTCCGCAGTTAAGCGTGCTTGGGCGAGAGTAGTACTGGGATGGGTGACCTTCTGGGAAGTCCTCGTGTTGCACCTCTTTTTTGCTACTTTCCCGGGTCCGCACCACCTCTGTTTTTGTTCTTTCAATTTTATTTGTCCTCCACCCGATTCTGTGGCCTCGACGACGACTGCCTAGCAAAGGGCTTTCCGTTGATACCTTGCGGGCCGCGAGACGCATCCCGGTTCAAAAGTTACGACCGTTTGAAGCTGGCGACGGCGTGGGGGAGGTATCATAAAACCAATGATCGCGCACATTGTGGCAGGTGCGATCATACCAGCACTAATGCACCGAATCCCATCAGAACTCCGCAGTTAAGCGTGCTTGGGCGAGAGTAGTACTGGGATGGGTGACCTCTTGGGAAGTCCTCGTGTTGCACCTCTTTTTTGCTACTTTCCCGGGTCCGCACCACCGCTGTTTTTGTTCTTTCAATTTTATTTGTCCCTCACCCGATTTTGTGGCCTCGACGTTGACGGGCTCGCAAAGGGCTTTCCGTTGATACTTTACGGGCCGCGAGACGCATCCCGGTTCAAAAGTTACAGCCGTTTGAAGCTGGCGATGACGTGGGGGAGGTATCATAAAACAAATGATCGCGCACATTGTGGCAGGTGCGATCATACCAGCACTAATGCACCGGATCCCATCAGAACTCCGCAGTTAAGTGTGCTTGGGCGAGAGTAGTACTGGGATGGGTGACCTCCTGGGAAGTCCTCGTGTTGCATCTCTTTTTTGCTACTTTCCCGGGTCCGCACCACCTCTGTTTTTGTTCTTTCAATTTTATTTGACCTTCACCCGATTCTGTGGCCTCGACGACGACTGGCTAGCAAAGGGCTTTCCGTTGATACCTTACGGGCCGCGAGACGCATCCCGGTTCAAAAGTTACGACCGTTTGAAGCTGGCGACATCGTGGGGGAGGTATCATAAAACAAATGATCGCGCACATTGTGGCAGGTGTGATCATACCAGCACTCATGCACCAAATCCCATCAGAACTCCGCAGTTAAGCGCGCTTGGGCCAGAGCAGTACCGGGATGGGTGACCTCCTGGGAAGTCCTCGTGTTGCACCTCTTTTTTGCTACTTTCCCGGGTCCGCACCACCGCTGTTTTTGTTCTTTCAAATTTATTTGTCCCTCACCCGATTTTGGGGCCTCGACGTCGACGGGCTCGCAAAGGGCTTTCCGTTGATACCTTACGGGCCTAGAGACGCATCCCGGTTCAAAAGTTACGGCCGTTTGAAGCTGGCGACGGCGTGGGGGAGGTATCATAAAACAAATGATCGCGCACATTGTGGCAGGTGCGATCATACCAGCACTAATGCACCGGATCCCATCAGAACTCTACAGTTAAGCGTGCTTGGGCGAGAGAAGTACTGGGATGGGTGACCTCCTGGGAAGTCCTCGTGTTGCACCTCTTTTTTGCTACTTTCCCAGGTCTGCACCACCGCTGTTTTTGTTCTTTCAATTTTATTTGTCCCTCACCCGATTTTGTGGCCTCGATGTCGACGGGCTCGCAAAGGGCTTTCCGTTGATACCTTACGGGCCGCGAGACGCATCCCGGTTCAAAAGTTACGGCCGTTTGAAGCTGGCGACGGCGTGGGGGAGGTATCATAAAACAAATGATCGTGCACATTGTGGCAGGTGCGATCATACCAGCACTAATGCACCGGATCCCATCAGAACTCCGCAGTTAAGCGTGCTTGGGCGAGAGTAGTACTGGGATGGGTGACCTCCTGCGAAGTCCTCGTATTGCACCTCTTTTTTGCTACTTTCCCGGGTCCGCACCACCTCTGTTTTTGTTCTTTCAATTTTATTTGTCCTTCACCCGATTCTGTGGCTTTGACGACGACTGGCTAGCAAAGGGCTTTCCGTTGATACCTTACGGGCCGCGAGACGCATCCCGGTTCAAAAGTTACGACCGTTTGAAGCTGGCGACGGCGTGGGGGAGGTATCATAAAACAAATGATCGTGCACATTGTGGCAGGTGCGATCATACCAGCACTAATGCACTGAATCCCATCAGAACTCCGCAGTTAAATGCGCTTGGGCGAGAGTAGTACTGGGATGGGTGACCTCCTGGGAAGTCCTCGTGTTGTACCTCTTTTTTGCTACTTTCCCGGGTCTGCACCACCGCTGTGTTTGTTCTTTCAATTTTATTTGTCCCTCACCCGATTTTGTGGCCTCGACGTCGACGGGCTCGCAAAGGGCTTTCCGTTGATACCTTACGGGCCGCGAGACGCATCCCGGTTCAAAAGTTACGGCTGTTTGAAGCTGGCGACGGCGTGGGGGAGGTATCATAAAACAAATGATCGCGCACATTGTGGCAGGTGCGATCATACCAGCACTAATGCACCGAATCCCATCAGAACTCCGCAGTTAAGCGCGCTTGGGCGAGAGTAGTACTGGGATGGGTGACCTCCTGGGAAGTCCTCGTGTTGCACCTCTTTTTTGCTACTTTCCCGGGTCCGCACCACCGCTGTTTTTGTTCTTTCAATTTTATTTGTCCCTCACCCGATTTTGTGGCCTCGACGTCGACGGGCTCGTAAAGGACTTTCCGTTGATACCTTACGGGCCGCGAGACGCATCCCGGTTCAAAAGTTACAGCCGTTTGAAGCTGATGAGGGCGTGGGGGAGGTATCATAAAACAAATGATCGCGCACAATATGGCAGGTGCGATCATACCAGCACTAATGCACCGGATCCCATCAGAACTCCGCAGTTAAGCGTGCCTGGGCGAGAGTAGTACTGGGATGGGTGACCTCCTGGGAAGTCCTCGTATTGCACCTCTTTTTTGCTACTTTCCCGGGTCCGCACCACCTCTGTTTTTGTTCTTTCAATTTTATTTGTCCTTCACCCGATTCTTTGGCCTCGACGACGACTGGCTAGCAAAGGGCTTTCCGTTGATACCTTACGGGCCGCGAGACGCATCCCGGTTTAAAAGTTACGACCGTTTGAAGCTGGCGACGGCGTGGGGGAGGTATCATAAAACAAATGATCGCGCACATTGTGGCAGGTGCGATCATACCAGCACTAATGCACCGAATCCTATCAGAACTCCGCAGTTAAATGCGCTTGGGCGAGAGTAGTACTGGGATGGGTGACCTCCTGGGAAGTCCTCGTGTTGTACCTCTTTTTTGCTACTTTCCCGGGTCTGCACCACCGCTGTGTTTGTTCTTTCAATTTTATTTGTCCCTCACCCGATTTTGTGGCCTCGACGTCGACGGGCTCGCAAAGGGCTTTCCGTTGATACCTTACGGGCCGCGAGACGCATCCCGGTTCAAAAGTTACGGCTGTTTGAAGCTGGCGACGGCGTGGGGGAGGTATCATAAAACAAATGATCGCGCACATTGTGGCAGGTGCGATCATACCAGCACTAATGCACCGGATCCCATCAGAACTCCGCAGTTAAGCGTACTTGGGCGAGAGTAGTACTGGGATGGGTGACCTCCTGGGAAGTCCTCGTGTTGCACCTCTTTTTTGCTACTTTCCCGGGTCCGCACCACCCCTGTTTTTGTTCTTTCAATTTTATTTGTCCTCCACCCGATTCTGTGGCCTCGACGACGACTGCCTAGCAAAGGGCTTTCCGTTGATACCTTACGGGCCGCGAGACGCATCCCGGTTCAAAAGTTACGACCGTTTGAAGCTGGCGACGGCGTGGGGGAGGTATCATAAAACCAATGATCGCGCACATTGTGGCAGGTGCGATCATACCAGCACTAATGCACCGAATCCCATCAGAACTCCGCAGTTAAGCGCGCTTGGGCGAGAGTAGTACTGGGATGGGTGACCTCCTGGGAAGTCCTCGTGCTGTACCTCTTTTTTGCTACTTTCCCGGGTCTGCACCACCGCTGTTTTTGTTCTTTCAATTTTATGTGTCCCTCACCCGATTTTGTGGCCTCGACGTCGACGGGCTCGCAAAGGGCTTTCCGTTGATACCTTACGGGCCGCGAGACGCATCCCGGTTCAAAAGTTACGGCTGTTTGAAGCTGGCGACGGCGTGGGGGAGGTATCATAAAACAAATGATCGTGCACATTGTGGCAGGTGCGATCATACCATCACTAATGCACCGAATCCCATCAGAACTCCGCAGTTAAGCGCGCTTGGGCGAGAGTAGTACTGGGATGGGTGACCTCCTGGGAAGTCCTCGTGTTGCACCTCTTTTTTGCTACTTTCCCGGGTCCGCACCACCGCTGTTTTTGTTCTTTCAATTTTATTTGTCCCTCACCCGATTTTGTGGCCTCGACGTCGACGGGCTCGTAAAGGACTTTCCGTTGATACCTTACGGGCCGCGAGACGCATCCCGGTTCAAAAGTTACAGCCGTTTGAAGCTGACGACGGCGTGGGGGAGGTATCATAAAACAAATGATCGCGCACAATATGGCAGGTGCGATCATACCAGCACTAATGCACCGGATCCCATCAGAACTCCGCAGTTAAGCGTGCTTGGGCGAGAGTAGTACTGGGATGGGTGACCTCCTGGGAAGTCCTCGAATTGCACCTCTTTTTTGCTACTTTCCCGGGTCTGCACCACCGCTGTTTTTGTTCTTTCAATTTTATTTGTCCCTCACCCGATTTTGTGGCCTCGACGTCGACGGGCTCGCAAAGGGCTTTCCGTTGATACCTTACGGGCCGCGAGACGCATCCCGTTCAAAAGTTACGGCTGTTTGAAGCTGGCGACGGCGTGGGGGAGGTATCATAAAACAAATGATCGCGCACATTGTGGCAGGTGCGATCATACCAGCACTAATGCACCGAATCCCATCAGAACTCCGCAGTTAAGCGTGCTTGGGCGAGAGTAGTACTGGGATGGGTGACCTCCTGGGAAGTCCTCGTGTTGCACCTCTTTTTTGCTACTTTCCCGGGTCCGCACCACCCCTGTTTTTGTTCTTTCAATTTAATTTGTCCTCCACCCGATTCTGTGGCCTCGACGACGACTGCCTAGCAAAGGGCTTTCCGTTGATACCTTACGGGCCGCGAGACGCATCCCGGTTCAAAAGTTACGACCGTTTGAAGCTGGCGACGGCGTGGGGGAGGTATCATAAAACCAATGATCGCGCACATTGTGGCAGGTGCGATCATACCAGCACTAATGCACCGAATCCCATCAGAACTCCGCAGTTAAGCGCGCTTGGGCGAGAGTAGTACTGGGATGGGTGACCTCCTGGGAAGTCCTCGTGCTGTACCTCTTTTTTGCTACTTTCCCGGGTCTGCACCACCGCTGTTTTTGTTCTTTCAATTTTATTTGTCCCTCACCCGATTTTGTGGCCTCGACGTCGACGGGCTCGCAAAGGGCTTTTCGTTGATACCTTACGGGCCGCGAGACGCATCCCGGTTCAAAAGTTACGGCTGTTTGAAGCTGGCGACGGCGTGGGGGAGGTATCATAAAACAAATGATCGTGCACATTGTGGCAGGTGCGATCATACCAGCACTAATGCACCGGATCCCATCAGAACTCCGCAGTTAAGCGTGCTTGGGCGAGAGTAGTACTGGGATGGGTGACCTTCTGGGAAGTCCTCGTGTTGCACCTCTTTTTTGCTACTTTCCCGGGTCCGCACCACCTCTGTTTTTGTTCTTTCAATTTTATTTGTCCTCCACCCGATTCTGTGGCCTCGACGACGACTGCCTAGCAAAGGGCTTTCCGTTGATACCTTGCGGGCCGCGAGACGCATCCCGGTTCAAAAGTTACGACCGTTTGAAGCTGGCGACGGCGTGGGGGAGGTATCATAAAACCAATGATCGCGCACATTGTGGCAGGTGCGATCATACCAGCACTAATGCACCGAATCCCATCAGAACTCCGCAGTTAAGCGTGCTTGGGCGAGAGTAGTACTGGGATGGGTGACCTCTTGGGAAGTCCTCGTGTTGCACCTCTTTTTTGCTACTTTCCCGGGTCCGCACCACCGCTGTTTTTGTTCTTTCAATTTTATTTGTCCCTCACCCGATTTTGTGGCCTCGACGTTGACGGGCTCGCAAAGGGCTTTCCGTTGATACTTTACGGGCCGCGAGACGCATCCCGGTTCAAAAGTTACAGCCGTTTGAAGCTGGCGATGACGTGGGGGAGGTATCATAAAACAAATGATCGCGCACATTGTGGCAGGTGCGATCATACCAGCACTAATGCACCGGATCCCATCAGAACTCCGCAGTTAAGTGTGCTTGGGCGAGAGTAGTACTGGGATGGGTGACCTCCTGGGAAGTCCTCGTGTTGCATCTCTTTTTTGCTACTTTCCCGGGTCCGCACCACCTCTGTTTTTGTTCTTTCAATTTTATTTGACCTTCACCCGATTCTGTGGCCTCGACGACGACTGGCTAGCAAAGGGCTTTCCGTTGATACCTTACGGGCCGCGAGACGCATCCCGGTTCAAAAGTTACGACCGTTTGAAGCTGGCGACATCGTGGGGGAGGTATCATAAAACAAATGATCGCGCACATTGTGGCAGGTGTGATCATACCAGCACTCATGCACCAAATCCCATCAGAACTCCGCAGTTAAGCGCGCTTGGGCCAGAGCAGTACCGGGATGGGTGACCTCCTGGGAAGTCCTCGTGTTGCACCTCTTTTTTGCTACTTTCCCGGGTCCGCACCACCGCTGTTTTTGTTCTTTCAAATTTATTTGTCCCTCACCCGATTTTGGGGCCTCGACGTCGACGGGCTCGCAAAGGGCTTTCCGTTGATACCTTACGGGCCTAGAGACGCATCCCGGTTCAAAAGTTACGGCCGTTTGAAGCTGGCGACGGCGTGGGGGAGGTATCATAAAACAAATGATCGCGCACATTGTGGCAGGTGCGATCATACCAGCACTAATGCACCGGATCCCATCAGAACTCTGCAGTTAAGCGTGCTTGGGCGAGAGAAGTACTGGGATGGGTGACCTCCTGGGAAGTCCTCGTGTTGCACCTCTTTTTTGCTACTTTCCCAGGTCTGCACCACCGCTGTTTTTGTTCTTTCAATTTTATTTGTCCCTCACCCGATTTTGTGGCCTCGATGTCGACGGGCTCGCAAAGGGCTTTCCGTTGATACCTTACGGGCCGCGAGACGCATCCCGGTTCAAAAGTTACGGCCGTTTGAAGCTGGCGATGGCGTGGGGGAGGTATCATAAAACAAATGATCGTGCACATTGTGGCAGGTGCGATCATACCAGCACTAATGCACCGGATCCCATCAGAACTCCGCAGTTAAGCGTGCTTGGGCGAGAGTAGTACTGGGATGGGTGACCTCCTGCGAAGTCCTCGTGTTGGACCTCTTTTTTGCTACTTTCCCGGGTCCGCACCACCTCTGTTTTTGTTCTTTCAATTTTATTTGTCCTTCACCCGATTCTGTGCCCTCGACGACGACTGGCCAGCAAAGGGCTTTCCGTTGATACCTTAAGGGCCGCGAGACGCATCCCGGTTCAAAAGTTACGACCGTTTGAAGCTGGCGACGGCGTGGGGGAGGTATCATAAAACAAATGATCGCGCACATTGTGGCAGGTGCGATCATACCAACACTAATGCACCGAATCCCATCAGAACTCCGCAGTTAAGCGCGCTTGGGCGAGAGTAGTGCTGGGATGGGTGACCTCCTGGGAAGTCCTCGTGTTGCACCTCTTTTTTGCTACTTTCCCGGGTCCGCACCACCTCTGTTTTTGTTCTTTCAATTTTATTTGTCCTTCACCCGATTCTGTGGCCTCGACGACGACTGGTTAGCAAAGGGCTTTCCGTTGATACCTTACGGGCCGCGACACGCATCCCGGTTCAAAGGTTACGACCGTTTGAAGCTGGCGACGGCGCGGGGGAGGTATCATAAAACAAATGATCGCGCACATTGTGGCAGGTGCGATCATACCAGCACTAATGCACCGAATCCCATCAGAACTCCGCAGTTAAGCGCGCTTGGGCGAGAGTAGTACTGGGATGGGTGACCTCCTGGGAAGTCCTCGTGTTGCACCTCTTTTTTGCTACTTTCCCGGGTCCGTACCACCGTTGTTTTTGTTCTTTCAATTTTATTTGTCCCTCACCCGATTTTGTGGCCTCGACGTCGACGGGCTCGCAAAGGGCTTTCCGTTGATACCTTACGGGCCGCGAGACGCATCCCGGTTCAAAAGTTACGGCCGTTTGAAGCTGGCGACGACGTGGGGGAGGTATCATAAAACAAATGATCGCGCACATTGTGGCAGGTGCGATCATACCAGCACTAATGCACCGGATCCCATCAGAACTCCGCAGTTAAGCATGCTTGGGCGAGAGTAGTACTGTAATGGGTGACCTCCTGGGAAGTCCTCGTGTTGCACCTCTTTTTTGCTACTTTCCCGGGTCCGCACCACCTCTGTTTTTGTTCTTTCAATTTTATTTGTCCTTCACCCGATTCTGTGGCCTCAACGACGACTAGCTAGCAAAGGGCTTTCCGTTGATACCTTACAGGCCGCGATACGCATCCCGGTTCAAAAGTTACGACCGTTTGAAGCTGGCGACGACGTGGGGGAGGTATCATAAAACAAATGATCGCGCACATTGTGGAAGGTGTGATCATACCAGCACTAATGCACCGAATCCCATCAGAACTCCGTAGTTAAGCGCGCTTGGGCGAGAGTAGTACTGGGATGGGTGACCTCCTGGGAAGTCCTCGTGTTGCACCTCTTTTTTGCTACTTTCCCGGGTCCGCACCACCGCTGTTTTTGTTCTTTCAATTTTATTTGTCCCTCACCCGATTTTGTGGCCTCAACATCGACGGGCTCGCAAAGGGCTTTCCGTTGATACCTTACGGGCCGCGAGACGCATCCCGGTTCAAAAGTTACGGCCGTTTGAAGCTGGCGACGACGTGGGGGAGGTATCATAAAACAAATGATCGCGCACATTGTGGCAGGTGCGATCATACCAACACTAATGCACCGGATCCCATCAGAACTCCGCAGTTAAGCGTGCTTGGGCGAGAGTAGTACTGGGATGGGTGACCTCCTGGGAAGTCCTCGTGTTGTACCTCTTTTTCGCTACTTTCCCGGGTCCGCACCACCTCTGTTTTTGTTCTTTCAATTTTATTTGTCCTTCACCCGATTCTGTGGCCTCGACGACGACTGGCTAGCAAAGGGCTTTCCGTTGATACCTTACGGGCCACGAGACGTATCCCGGTTCAAAAGTTACGACCGTTTGAAGCTGGCGACGTCATAGGGGAGGTATCATAAAACAAATGATCGCGCACATTGTGGCAGGTGCGATCATACCAGCACTAATGCACCGGATCCCATTAGAACTCTGCAGTGAAGCGCGCTTGGGCGAGAGTAGTACTGGGATGGGTGACCTCCTGGGAAGTCCTCGTGTTGCACCTCTTTTTTGCTACTTTCCCGGGTCCGCACCACCGCTGTTTTTGTTCTTTCAATTTTATTTGTCCCTCACCCGATTCTGTGGCCTCGACGTCGACGGGCTCGCCAAGGGCTTTCCGTTGATACCTTACGGGCCGCGAGACGCATCCCGGTTCAAAAGTTACGGCCGTTTGAAGCTGGCGACGGCGTGGGGGAGGTATCATAAAACAAATGATCGCGCACATTGTGGCAGGTGCGATCATACCAGCACTAATGCACCGGATCCCATCAGAACTCCGCAGTTAAGCGTGCTTGGGCGAGAGTAGTACTGGGAAGGGTGTCCTCTTGGGAAGTCCTCGTGTTGCACCTCTTTTTTGCTACTTTCCCGGGTCCGCACCACCTCTGTTTTTGTTCTTTCAATTTTATTTATCCTTCACCCGATTCTGTGGCCTCGACGATGACTGGCTAGCAAAGGGCTTTCCATTGATACCTTACGGGCCGCGAGACGCATCCCGGTTCAAAAGTTACTACTGTTTGAAGCTGGCGACGGCGTGGGGGAGGTATCATAAAACCAATGATCGCGCACATTGTGGCAGGTGCGATCATACCAGCACTAATGCACCGGATCCCATCAGAACTCCGCAGTTAAGCGCGCTTGGGGGAGAGTAGTACTGGGATGGGTGACCTCCTGGGAAGTCCTCGTGTTGTACCTCTTTTTTGCTACTTTCCCGGGTCCGCACCACCGCTGTTTTTGTTCTTTCAAATTTATTTGTCCCTCACCCGATTTTGGGGCCTCGACGTCGACGGGCTCGCAAAGGGCTTTCCGTTGATACCTTACGGGCCTAGAGACGCATCCCGGTTCAAAAGTTACGGCCGTTTGAAGCTGGCGACGGCGTGGGGGAGGTATCATAAAACAAATGATCGCGTGTTGTTCAAGTGGCCTCAATACTCAAGAGGGGGGGTGAATTGAGTTATAAAACTTTTGCTTGGAATACCTTTGAAATTGATTTCTATAACCAAGTTTATGAGATTATGCAAGTGAAAGCAAGTAACAATGATATGCAATGCACTACAAGAGGTAAGTATTGCTGAGGCAATTTAGCAAACACTTGGTGTGCAATGTCTACAGTATAGCAAATTAAGCAAGTTCAAGTATGTTCTTCTCAACCAAACAATACCAATCAACAAATATGCAATGTATGGAAGTAAAAGAGTAAGGAAGAGAAGCTTGCAAACCGATGTAACGAGTTCCACCCAATCCGGTGTACGTCTCGCCTCTAAGCAACCCACTTAGAGGATTTTCCACTATTGTAGACTAGAGATACAACTTTGAGCAATTGCGGCTTCCTAGTGTCCCACACTCAAGAACCCAATCCTCACAAGTATAAGGGCAACCCACCCAATCTCTCAATCTCACAATATCCCAAAGGTTGAGTCCACAACCTTTGTAACCACTCAACCTAGAGTGAACAACCACTCAACCTAGAGTGAAATAGCTTGTGTTTGGTGTTTGTTTACAATCAATATACTCTCTTAATAGAGTAGATGTACAAATGAAAGCTCTAACCAATTCTAACTCTCAAGATGAGAGGATATACAAGTGAGGTACAAGGTATATATGAAATAGGCTTACAAAGCACAGAATAGAGTAAAGAACTTATTGATTCTTGGTTTCCCTTGGTTGCTTCTTTGTGCTTGTGTTCCTCTGCAATTTATAGAGCCAAGATAGCTGTTGAGGAGTGCCCTAGTTCATCATAGCCGTTGCACTTAGTGGAAATTTGAAGGATAGTGGAGACATGATCTGTTTTCCCACTTAAATCTGTTTTTCTACTAGCCTAATCGATTACACCCTCGCGTTGTAATCGATTAGCTTCAAGTCAGAGAGTCACTAATCGATTATCTTATTACCTGTAATCGATTAGCATCTATACCTGATGCATTTAATTTGTTTTCACAGCATCCTAATCGATTAGCATGTCTTGCAATCGATTACCTTAAATTCCAGTGGCTTCCTAATCGATTATATGGCTCCCTTAATCGATTAGTATGTGTACCTGATGCATTTAATTCCATTTTTGATTGCTGTAATCGATTAGTCTCAAGTGTGCAATCGATTATCTTAATTCCAGTGAGTATCTAATCGATTGTGTGGCTTCACTAATCGATTATCTTCAACCCTGATGCAATTTCTTCCAAGACAGAAAGCTCCTAATCGATTAGCATCTATGGCCTAATCGATTAGCTTCGCTGTTACTTCAATTCTGATTTCATGTCTTTGTTTTTGCATCGGTTTCTTCAAGAGTACTTGTCATTATCAAAATCCTTGCACATCTTTTGGACCTGTTAACATATTCAAACACATTCTCCCCCTTTTTGATGATGACAACTATGTTCATCTCTTGAGGGTTGTTAGTTTAAATAATATAGACTTATCTTTTACAAAAACAACTCTGCTACATTATCTCTTTTTCAAATAGCAGATGACCAATTTTAAAAATCAATTCAGCAGCCAATGTCTTATCTCATTTTATCTATTGTTTATTATCTCTTATCTATAATTCTCCCCCTATCAAAGAGAATTTAACAAACAGATAAGATTTTTCAAATAGAGCATCTATTATCCATATTCTTAATAACAGAGCATATTCAAAATTGTAGTCAGAGCATGTTATTAATATTATCCATATTTGTATTAGAGTATTATCCAACATATGAACATATATTCTTCTCCCCCTTTGTATTAGAGTATTATCCAACATATGAACATATTAGAGCATTGAAGAGAAACAATATATACTGAAATAAGATACTTTTATTGAATTAATAAAAATGGGAAATACAAGAAGTAAAATTATTCAAAATGCAGAAAAACAACAAACAGAAACCAACAGCAAAACTAAAAAGTCTAATTGTCCGGGTTGAAGAAGCGGATTTCTGCAATTTGGTGAGCCAGCTCTTCATATCGCTGCTACATCATCTCAAAATGTTGCTGCTCGGTCATTGAGAACTCTTGGAGGGAATTTTCAAGTCGATCGAAGCGGCGATCAAGATGGGCGTAGAGAGATGCAAAAGGGTCAGCTTGTGGGGCAGATGAAGAGGCTGCAGCTTGTGGTTGAGGTGGAGGAGGAGGAGGAGCAGGTGCTTCTTCAGCAGGAGCTTGGAAGGGAATGTTGGCATAAACGCCCTCCATGCGTGAGTACCATGCTCCATTTGAGAAAACAAGACCCATTTTGGTGAGGTGATGGGTGCCAATGCAAGCTCTAGGGGGCACTTTCTCAGAGAGTTCCCCTGCTAAATCTACTCCACAGAATTTGAAAATTTTGGTGAGGAGGATACCATAAGAGAGCTTTTGCTGGTCCTTGGCATGGCGCATGTGGAATTTGATCAACTGAACCCAGTTGATCTCTTTGTGGTTCAGCATGGCCCACATTAAGAGGACATCATCCTCTTCAACTAGAGCATAGTTCCTACCACGGGGAACAATCATCTTGACCAAGAAGAAGTGGAGCAGGCGGTTGTTCATGGTCAAGTGGCCAACTAGTTTGTGGTTGCTCCTAGGGCGGTCAGCTTTCCATAAAGATTGGCGAGCAGTAAGGGCATTGAAGCCCCATTCATCCTCGGTTTCGCCTCCATCAAAGTCAGCGTTGTTGAGAGTCAGTTTAGAAATTTCTGCAAATTGGGCATTTGAGAGTTTGATGGTTGTGTTTTTCACCTTGGATTCAACCATCCCATTGACAAGGCGGAGGTTGCAGTAGAATACTCTCATAAGCTCAGGATAGTATTCTTCTTCTTTGAGGGATAAGAAGGGGAAGAGGTTGTAGTGGTTGAGGCTTTGGGTGAAGGTAAGGCTTGGGTTGTCAAAAGTGTCAGCAACGGTATAATGAGGGGTCATAATCTCCTTTTCAGAAAAATTCTTCATAAAATTCTGAAGATCTCTAGGAGAAGAGAAAAACCTTGAGAAGTCAAGGGGATTATAAGCTTGAGCAGCAGAGGACCTAGCCCTTTTGACATTCCTTGAGGTAGACATGGTGAAAAATGCTAAAAGAGGAGATGAAGAGAGATGTGTGCTAGAGAGTTTTAGAGAGGTTTGGGAGAAAGGAGGTAGTGTGAGATGAGAAGGTGAATGAGGGGGTATTTATAGTTGAAAGTTAGGTTTAGGAAGGAGGAAAGAGAGTTTTGAAAGGAGTGAAGTGAGTTAAGAGAGGGAGTTGTTCGAGTGAGCCTAGGAAATTGGAGTTTTGACTCATCAGAATGCATACTAATCGATTACGTGTCAGGTGGTAATCGATTAGATCACTGTTTCTGGGGAATTTCAAACGTTTCATACAGAGGGTAATCGATTATAGGCTTAGGGTAATCGATTAGTTTAGAAACAGAATCGTCCTAATCGATTGGAGCAATGTAGTAATCGATTATGAAGAAGAGGAAACGTTTTGAACTTGAAACAGAAGCTTCGTAATCGATTATGGATCATGGATAATCGATTATCTTTGAGACAGAATGATTGTAATCGATTATGGGTGAGCTATAATCGATTAGCTTAGAAACAGAAGCTTAGTAATCGATTGGGATTAACAATGTAATCGATTATGGAGTCAAAAACTTCAAACATATCAAACAGCAAGGTTCCAAACATAAAATGTGATATATGCCATGCATTATGCCATTCAACAAGGTTCTTATCAAAAGATTCAAACACAACTGGACATGTCAAGAATGCCTAATTCTCTTCGTATATGAATGAATTGCTCTCTAGCCAAGGGTTTTGTGAAAATATCAGCTAGTTGTTTAGAAGTTTCTACATGTTCAAGTACACAATCCCCTTTTAACACATGATCTCTAATAAAGTGATGCCTAATTTCAATGTGTTTGGTTCTAGAGTACATTACTGGATTCTTGGAGATGTTAATGGCACTTGTATTATCACATTTAATGGGGACTTTATTCAAGGAAATACCGAAATCAAGAAGTTATTGTCTCATCCAAAGAATTTGAGCACAACAACTACCAGCTGCTACATATTCTGCCTCAGCTGTTGACAATGCAACACTTGCTTGTTTCTTGCTATGCCAAGAAACAAGGGAACTACCAAGCAAATGGCATGTACCACTAGTGCTTTTTCTATCAAGCTTACACCCCGCAAAGTCGGAATCAGAATATCCTAAAAGATTACATTCAACGCCTTTGGGATACCATAAACCAACATTTTGAGTACCCACAAGATATTTCAAAATTCTTTTTACGGCAGTCAAATGTGATTCTTTAGGACATGCTTGATATCTAGCACACATGCACACCGCAAACATAATATCAGGTCTACTCGCAGTCAAATACAGTAAGGATCCAATCATACCTCGATATATGGTGATTTCAATGTCTTTACCCTTTTCGTCTTTGTCTAGATAGCAGGATGTGCTCATGGGTGTAGCTATCTCGTTTGGCTTGTCCATTCCAAACCTTTTAAGTAGTTCCTTACAGTATTTGGTTTGGCTAATGAACGTTCCATCAATGGCTTGTTTTATTTGTAGTCCAAGGAAGAAGATGAGTTCTCCCATCAAGGACATTTCAAATTCATTCTGCATAATCTTGGCAAATTCTTGACAAAGATTTTCATTAGTAGCACCAAATATTATGTCATCTACATAAATCTGTACCAAGAGGATGTCATCTTGTTTGCGTTTTATAAACAATGTAGTATCAACCTTTCCTCTTTCAAAGTTGTGTTCTAAAAGGAATTTGCTTAATCTTTCATACCAAGCTCTTGGAGCTTGCTTCAAACTATATAAGGCTTTTCTCAATTTGAAGACATGGTTTGGAAATTTATGATTTTCAAAACCGGGAGGTTGATCTACATAAACTTCTTCTTGAATGTAGCCGTTTAAGAACGCACTTTTGACATCCATTTGATACAATTTGAAATCCATACAACATGCAAAAGCTAGCAATAATCTAATGGCTTCTAACCTAGCTACGGGAGCATATGTTTCTTCATAGTCTATTCCTTCTTCTTGGTTGTATCCCTTTGCAACTAGTCTAGCTTTGTTTCTAGTTATTATACCATTTTCATCTAGCTTATTTCTAAAAACCCATTTGGTGCCTATTATTAGATGATTATTGGGTCTTGGCACAAGTTCCCAAACTTCATTTCTTTCAAATTGGTTTAACTCTTCTTGCATGGCCAACATCCAATGTTCATCAATAATGGCTTCGTCAATATTTTTGGGTTCTATTTGGGATACAAAAGCCAAGTGATTGCATGCATTTCTAATGGCGTTTCGAGTACTTACCCCTTTGGTTATTTCTCCAATGATTTTGTCCAAGGGATGATCCTTCAATGTTACCCAATCTTGTTGTCTCTCTATTTGTGTTGCACCTCCATCATTGTTGACTTCTTCTTCTTTGTCTTGCAAGTTCATTTCTTGAAAGGTACCTACAAGATCATCAACATCTTCCTTTCTCGGAGGGTTATGACTATTTTCATCAAATTTGACATGAATAGATTCCTCAATGGTATTTGTTTGTTTGTTGAAAATTCTATAAGATTTACTTGATTGAGAATATCCTAGGAAGATTGCCTCATCAGATTTTGCATCAAACTTTCCTAGATTATCCTTTCCATTGTTGAGCACAAAACATTTACATCCGAAAATATGAAAGTATGCAATGTTGGGTTTTCTACCCTTGTAAAGCTCATAGGGGGTTTTCTTTAAAATAGGCCTTATCAAACATCTATTCATAACATAACACGCGGTGTTTACCGCATCGGCCCAAAAATGTTTTGCAATATTGTTTTCATTTAGCATGGTTCTAGCAAGCTCCACTAAAGATCTATTCTTTCTTTCAACTACTCCATTTTGTTGTGGAGTTCTAGGAGCTGAAAAGTTGTGATTAATACCATGTTTTTCGCAAAACTTTTCAAAAGATTGATTTTCAAATTCTCCCCCATGATCGGTTCTAATGGATGCGATTTTTGAGTTTTGCTCATTTTGGATAATCTTTGCAAGTTTCTTGAATGCATGATATGCTTCATTTTTATGAGCAAGAAACAATGTCCATGTATATCTTGAATAGTCATCTACTATAACTAGACCATAGTAATTACCTCCAAAGCTTTTGATTTTGGATGGTCCAAATAAGTCCATGTGCAAAAGTTGTAAAGGCCTTTGAGTAGAAACAATGTTTTTGGATTGAAAAGATGCCTTTACTTGTTTTCCCTTTTGACATGCATCACAAAATCTATTTTCAAATTTAAGCTTTGGTAGACCAATTACTAAATCTTTAGAGACAAGTTTGTTCAAGTGGTCTACATGTATATGAGCTATTCTTCTATGCCATAGCCATGTTTCATCCTCTTTTGAAATGAAGCATTGTTCATCATTTGTAGACAAACTATCCATATCAATCATGTAAATATTATCAATTCTTTGGCCTACAAACTTAATTTCCTTATTGGTCTTATGCTCAATTATGCAACAATTTGATTCAAATAAAACTCTATATCCTTTGTCACATAATTGACTTATGCTTAGTAAATTATGTTTGAGGCCTTCAACATACAATACATCACTTATGGATGTGGAAGAGTTCTTACCAATATTTCCAATGCCTAGGATTCTTCCCTTAGTGTTGTCTCCATAGGTGACGCTTCCTTTTCGTTTGGGAGTGAATGATGTAAATTTGGTTATATCTCCCGTCATATGCTTCGAACACCCGCTATCCAAGTACCAATGGGTGTTGCTTGCCTTGAAGCATACCTACAAAACAAAATCATTTTAGAGAACTAGGTACCCATTTTATGTTGGGTCCTTTAAGGTTAGCTTGTGGGAACGTTCCTTTGGGAACCCACACCTTTCTTAAGACCTTTGGTCCTAGTTTCCTAACACTACACTTATATGCGCTATGTCCTTTGGTACCACAATGATTGCATTTCATAAAAGGTGAGGAGGATTTGCTTGGTGGTGCAAAGAAGTTTTTATAGTGCTTCTCCATTTTATGATTACTATGTTCTTGATCATATCCTAAGCCGGTTTTACTAAACATGCATTTTTGTTGCCCAAGAAGGATATTCAAATTATCTCTTCCATTAGTGAATTTCTCTAAGGTTTTGTTTAGATCTAGGACTTTATTTTCTAGATCAACACATTTCTTAGCAAAATTACAAGGTTTACTAATGGAACATACTTGAGCATTTTTCAATTCTTCTTTTAAACATTCATTCTCTTTGCAAACTTCCATAAGATGCATCTCTAGAGTGTCACTAGTTTTCCTAGATGCTTTGAGTTTACTAGAGATTTTTGTGAATTTATCATATAATTCTTCAAATGCTTCTAACAGCTCATTTTTATCTAAGTCAAGAAGATTTACCTCATTATCTTCTTCTTGATGATTTACCATTAAGCAAAGATTGGCTTGCTCATCTTCCGAGTCGTCGGAGCTGCTCACATCATTCTCATCCCAAGCAATATAGGCTCTTCTTCTTCTTTGTTTGTCCTTGCCCTTCTTTTTGAGGTTTGGACAATCGGCTTTGAAGTGCCCTTCCTTGCCACATTCAAAACAGTTGGGTGAGGGAGAGTTTTCTTTAGTGATAGGTTTCTTACCTGAGTTTTTGAAGCTTCTTTGAAAGCGTTTGCCTTTCATGAATTTCCCGAAGCGTTTCACAAATAGTCCAAATTCTTCTTCTTCATCAAGTTCACTTCCGGATTCTTCTTCTTCATTTGTGGAAGTAGCCTTGAGAGCAAGACCCTTTTTCTTGGAAGATTTTTCTTCCTCTTCCGCCATCTTTAATTCTTTCAGCTCTTGTTCTTGTTCCTGCAACTTACCAAATAAAGTGGCGAGAGACATTTCGTTTATGCTAGGAGATTTTTGATGGCGGTAACTAGCGGTTGCCATTCTCTGTTAAGACTTTTCAACACTTTATGAATGAGTTCTTTGTTAGTGTAAGTCTTTCCAAGTGTAATGAGTTGATTAATGATGAGAGTAAATCTTTTTTGCATATCAACAATCGATTCATGAGAGTTTAATCTAAAGCATTCATATTGACTAGTAAGAGTACTAATCTTTGAGTCCTTTACATCATTAGTGCCTTCATGGGTTACTTGAAGAGTATCCCACATTTCTTTAGCAGTTTGGCATGTCATTATCCTAAAAAATTCATCTTGACCTAAAGACATAGTGATGAGATTTTTGGCCTTGTAGCCATATTGGACTTTCTTTTCTTCCTCGCTTGTCCATTCATCTATAGGTTTTTCAACATTCTTGCTATCTATAGTATGCATCGGTATATAGGGACCATTTTCAATGGTATTCCATATTCTCAAGTCAATTGATTGAATGAAGATTTTCATTCTTTCTTTCCAAAACGCATACCCTTCCCCATTGAAAGCGGGAGGTCTATTTATCGCACCACCCTCGGGAAAAACATTTTGAGAACTTGAGGCCATTTAATCTCTTGAAGCTGTTAAGCTTGATCTACCAAGAGTCAAGCTCTGATACCACTTGTTGTTCAAGTGGCCTCAATACTCAAGAGAGGGGGTGAATTGAGTTATAAAACTTTTGCTTGGAATACCTTTGAAATTGATTTCTATAACCAAGTTTATGAGATTATGCAAGTGAAAGCAAGTAACAATGATATGCAATGCACTACAAGAGGTAAGTATTGCTGAGGCAATTTAGCAAACACTTGGTGTGCAATGTCTACAGTATAGCAAATTAAGCAAGTTCAAGTATGTTCTTCTCAACCAAACAATACCAATCAACAAATATGCAATGTATGGAAGTAAAAGAGTAAGGAAGAGAAGCTTGCAAACCGATGTAACGAGTTCCACCCAATCCGGTGTACGTCTCGCCTCTAAGCAACCCACTTAGAGGATTTTCCACTATTGTAGACTAGAGATACAACTTTGAGCAATTGCGGCTTCCTAGTGTCCCACACTCAAGAACCCAATCCTCACAAGTATAAGGGCAACCCACCCAATCTCTCAATCTCACAATATCCCAAAGGTTGAGTCCACAACCTTTGTAACCACTCAACCTAGAGTGAACAACCACTCAACCTAGAGTGAAATAGCTTGTGTTTGGTGTTTGTTTACAATCAATATACTCTCTTAATAGAGTAGATGTACAAATGAAAGCTCTAACCAATTCTAACTCTCAAGATGAGAGGATATACAAGTGAGGTACAAGGTATATATGAAATAGGCTTACAAAGCACAGAATAGAGTAAAGAACTTATTAATTCTTGGTTTCCCTTGGTTGCTTCTTTGTGCTTGTGTTCCTCTGCAATTTATAGAGCCAAGATAGCTGTTGAGGAGTGCCCTAGTTCATCATAGCCGTTGCACTTAGTGGAAATTTGAAGGATAGTGGAGACATGATCTGTTTTCCCACTTAAATCTGTTTTTCCACTAGCCTAATCGATTACACCCTCGCGTTGTAATCGATTAGCTTCAAGTCAGAGAGTCACTAATCGATTATCTCATTACCTGTAATCGATTAGCATCTATACCTGATGCATTTAATTTGTTTTCGCAGCATCCTAATCGATTAGCATGTCTTGCAATCGATTACCTTAAATTCCAGTGGCTTCCTAATCGATTATATGGCTCCCTTAATCGATTAGCATGTGTACCTGATGCATTTAATTCCATTTTTGATTGCTGTAATCGATTAGTCTCAAGTGTGCAATCGATTATCTTAATTCCAGTGAGTATCTAATCGATTGTGTGGCTTCACTAATCGATTATCTTCAACCCTGATGCAATTTCTTCCAAGACAGAAAGCTCCTAATCGATTAGCATCTATGGCCTAATCGATTAGCTTCGCTGTTACTTCAATTCTGATTTCATGTCTTTGTTTTTGCATCGGTTTCTTCAAGAGTACTTGTCATTATCAAAATCCTTGCACATCTTTTGGACCTGTTAACATATTCAAACACATCGCGCACATTGTGGCAGGTGCGATCATACCAGCACTAATGCACCGGATCCCATCAGAACTCCGCAGTTAAGCGTGCTTGGGCGAGAGTAGTACTGGGATGGGTGACCTCCTGGGAAGTCCTCGTGTTGTACCTCTTTTTTGCTACTTTCCTGGGTCCGCACCACCTCTGTTTTTGTTCTTTCAATTTTATTTGTCCTTCACCCGATTCTGTGGCCTCGACGACGACTGGCTAGTGTAAACACCTCTTTTTGTCCGGCCAATTGGTACAGTTCCATCCTTTGAGCACTCTTTTATGCGCATGGTTCATTTGAAAATTCATAACTCCTTCATACGATCTTTGATTTGCGCAAACCCGGTCTCTAAATTTTCGTAACAAAATTGTCTACGACTTTTGTGAAGACCTTGAAGGCTAAATCCTTACCAATTGGTACAGTTTTAATAATCTTCCTGGACTTGCTCCAGTTTCATGACTGCTCTGCACATCTTTAAGAAAAAATTCATATCTCCCTCATATGATACTGAAATGACCCCATTCTTTTTTCTATGGCTCCATATCAAAGCGATCTACAAACTTCATGAAGGCCACAAAAGCTAATTCTCCACCCATTTTTCCCAGTGAATTTATTTTTCTTGCAAATGTATTTCCATCACACTCTGGAGCAGTTTTCATAGATGGGCCATATCTCCCTCGTTTCTTGATGAACAATTTTGTGCCATATATCAAATTAAAGCTAAGAGAAAGATCTACAAACTTCATGAAGGGCACAAAAGCTAATTCTCTACCCATTTTGCCCAGGGAATTTATTTTACATGCAAAGGTATTTTCGTCATAGTCTGGAGCAGTTTTCGTAGATGAGTCATATCGCCCTCGTTTCTTGATGAAAATTTTTGTGCCATATATCAAATTAAAGCTAAGAGAAAGATCTACAACTTTCATGTTGGACTCTTTTTCAAATTTGGCACGCATCAGCCCTCAAATGCACGAGCAAGTTTGTGATGGTGGGCAAGGCACTAAAGATCATAATGGAGCACTAAGGATCATAATGGAGCACTAAAGCATCATAATGGGGCACTAAAGATCATAATGGAGCACTTAAGTTGATAATGGAGCACCATGGACTTGTTAATTGGAGAGTGCACCTTCCATTACAAATTTTTTATGGCAATGGCTGCTTTTGCATTCCTATAAATAGGCACCATGAGCATTCATTCAAGGGGGGATTCTTCATTGAAGGCAATCAAGTCTTGGGAAGCCATTCGTTTCTCCTCTTCTTCTTCTCTGTTGCATTTCTTCTTCCAGCAAGTTTTTTTTCATTTCCGGCAAGTTTCTTTTCATTTCCAAGTTTTTCCATTTCCGGGTTAGTTTCTTTTCCAGATTATTATGTTCTTTTCTTTTCTTTACTTTTCTTTGTAGTTGTTATTATGTAGTTTCATTTCTTCTTCCAGCAAGTTTCTTTTCATTCCCAAGTTTTTTTTATTATTTCCAGGTTATTTTTAATAAAGTATGCTATTATTAATAAAATAATAAAAAAATAAAAAAATAAAATAATAAAAAAATAATAAGTAATAAGTTTTACATATGTTTTATTTTCTAGCCTAAAAATTTCCATTTTTTAACCGTGTCGAACGGGAACACTTCCGTCTACACTATCTCCTTAGGATCCGTACACGTGCGAAGAACTTCGTCTTGTATGAGTTCCCCATCTCAATGACTTCCATCATCATGTTCCGAGTCAAAATTTTTCCTCAGAACTACGTAACCCTGATTTCTTGATAATTCAAGAATACGTAGGAGCAGGACTTTAACTCCTGTCGGGCCCATCTTTCTTATTTCCTTTTACTGATTTATTTCCTTGCTTTTTGCATTTCTTTCGTGATGTTACTTTTTGTCGTTTCCGTGAAAATCAATTTAGACGTGACGTCTTGTTGATTTCCCCTAGTTTTTGTTCAAACCTTGCTACAATTCATAGGGAAGGGATACTTAGGACAAGACGTCCCGCTTATCTCTTTCCTATCCCTATCCTTTTTACCCAAGGATGTTTAATTTAGACGTGACGTCTTATTGGCATTCTCTCACCCTCTCTGTCTCATATCGAAGTCGAGCTTAATTCGGATGAAACGTCCCATTAACCTCGCTTCGACATTCTATGTCTGTACAGTTCTCTACTCCATTCTATCATTTTCAAAATAAAAGTAAAAGGGAAGAAACCATGTTTTATTTAAGGCTATTTATATTGTGCTTTCAATCTTGGTACTGTCTTTGACAGGCGATGTAGGGTGCTAATACCTTCCCTACTCGTAATCGACTCCCGAACTTGAATCTCAACTTTTAACCAGTGCTTTACTGAATTCAGTTTTTTCCCAATGTTTTTCCTATGAATAAAAACGTTGGTGGTGACTCCCTGTTTCATTCCACCCCTTCTTTCTTTCTCGCAGCGCCGTCGCGATCCAGGTTGCGATAGATGGCGACTCCGCTGGGGACACTTAAGAGAGTCAGGCCAGTTTGATTGAAAGCGCATGTTCTTTTATATAGCCTTTGTTAGCTTGGATTTCTTCCCCCTTGTTTTATTTTCTGTTAATTGTTGTGGAAGTTTGTTCTTGTTTTAATTGTATCTTGTTATTTGTTACATTATCTATATTTGCATGCTTGTTAAACCCTAGGGTAGAGGACCATGTTACTTTCCTGTAATTATTGAACCCTAGGGTAGATGACTTTGTATATTTGTTCTGTGTTTGTTCTTTGTGCAGAATGAAGTAAGGTAAAAAGTATTGAATGCCCTTTCACACACTACACTCACAAATTACTCGCACACACTTATGAGTGGCGCCCTATACCCGGGCCCCAAATAAAGCTTAAGTTAGGAGAGGTTGGTAACGGAATCGTATGGGATGTACTTCCTATCCGGTGTTCGTGAGAACCTCAACCAGAGTTTGACCTCTCATGATATACGCACCTAGTGGTTCCCCACTGTTGCGTCCCTGTCATGGGTAGGATCTTGGCTCTGGTGACCTTCTAGAAGTCTAGAATGAGCCACCTGGTATGAAGAGCCACTTTTAGACAAACCATAGGGCCTAGAGAAAACTTTCAACAAAACCCAACCTAGGCCACAAAAGGGAAAACTTTACTTTACCTTATGTCATTTTTGCTTTCCCCTTTTATCCAAGAAAATGAATTATCTACCACCCGCAGATTTACTGAGTTATTGAAATAATGACTCGTTTTGAAACACACAGTATTCTTCGGGTGAATAGATAGTCCTCCTTTGGTCATGTACCCTTTGAGTATCTATGGAAATTGACATGGGATTGAACTTAAGAAATAAGGGCTGTAATTGCCCGAAGAAGATGTCTGAGCTAGAGGCTCCCGCCGCAGGATAAAAGATTTCTTTTGTCTTCACAAATATCCCATATTAATTTCTATGATTACCATACCTAGTACTTTTGAATGATAAGTTCTAAGGAATGGTCAAAGGATACTTGCCAAAGTCTGTGATTGTTTCCCACAACATTTTCCTTCTTTTTATTTCTGCCTAACATTTATTTCTTCTTTTTTTTTAAAAAAAAAAAGACACCAACGTCACGGGTAGGCATCCTTACCAGACCCGGCTCCAAAAGAAACTCATGGTTGAGGTAGAAGCTGTTGAAGGAAACTTTAGAACCGAGTTCGATCAGCTGAAAGAGCGAGTCGCGGAGTTAACTAAACTCTTAGAAAAGAAACTTACCGAAGGAGGCTCCTCTGCAAGTGTTGAGGATGCCCAACAGCAGCCTGCCACCGTGCCACCTCCCCTTGATTCTGACCCAGCAAGAACCCAACTCCCTAACACAACGACACCCCCTCTCACCATTCATGTCGGGAGAGCTAACCCTGCCATTGAGACCCAGCCACCTTACGGCCAGTCTTACGCACAACATACATTTGTCGGTCTAGACGGCAACCCAGTACCTTTTCCACTTTATGGCCTACCCCCGGGGTACTATCCCCCGCTCGCTAACCAACAAGACGCCCACAACCAGCAAACGGTAAATCCTCATGCTTCATACCCCACACAACCAAATATCCCACCACTCCACCAAACCCAAAACACGCAAGCCCATGACCCAAAAACCTACCAAACCCAAAACACGCAAGCCCATGATCCATAAACTTACCAAACCCAAAACACACAAGCCCCGATGGCCCAGCCAACCTACAACGCCCAAGCCCAAAATACACAAGCCCAGATAACCCAGCCGACTTATGCTATGGCCCATCCTCAAGGTCCCTCACCAAATACAGGCCTAGTAAACCAGTCCCATGTGTTGCCTCTGTTCAACCAGTCATTCAGCTATCCGTATGGATACGGAACCCCCTATGGGACCAACCTCCAAGATACAACCTGCGCGGTTGCGGCTCCTCGGAGGGAAAGGATAGAGATCTTAGAAGAGCGTTTAAGAATGATGGAAGGCGCTGGAGGTTTTGGACTAATAGATGCTTCGGAGCTATGTTTAGTCACAGATGTTATCCTCCCGCCTAAATTCAAGATGCCAGACTTTGACAAGTATCGGGGAATGACTTGTCCTAAGAATCATCTCACAATGTATTGTCGAAAGATGGCATCTTACTCTTCTAATGACCAACTGTTGATCCACTGCTTCCAAGATAGTCTAGCAGGAGCTGCTCTTACATGGTATGCTCACCTTGATCGGAACCGTATCCGTTGTTGGAAAGACCTGGCAGATGCCTTCCTTAGACAATATAAGTATAACATGGATATGGCACCCAACAGGGTTCATTTACAAAATATGGTGAAGAGGGACAGTGAAACGTTCAAGGAGTATACCCAACGATGGAGAGAAACAGTGGCGCAAGTGGATCCCCCATTGTTGGAAAAAGAAATAGTCGTAATGTTTATCGACACACTCCCATCACCTTTCTACGGCAAGATGATTGGTAGTGTTTCAGCCAACTTCTCCGACATTGTGACTATTGGGGAAAGAGTGGAGAGTGGAATACGAACGGGTAAGATCACTCAAGGCTCATCTGGGGCAAACATGACGAGGAAGCCGGCACCTGGGAGAAGGGACGGAGAAACTAATTCCATCTCTTCTAATCAAAAGACGGCTCCGCCGAGACCATTCACTCCTACCATGATTCAAGCTCCCAATCCTTATGTGGCCGCAGCCACTTATGGCCCGACAGCTCATACTCCTCACTACCGCCCACCTATGGTAAGAGCTCCAATGCCACAACCCATGCCATACCATCACCCGCAGCAAGTAGCTCAACCACCCAACCATAATCAGAACCCAAGGAATCCCAACAATGAGCGCACCCCGGTGCAGTTCGATCCAATTCCCATAACATATTCTAAACTTTTTCCAATCCTCGTTCAGGAAGGTCTGTTGGTTTCATGCCCCATGAAGCCATTACAACCTCCTTATCCAACGGGATATGACCCAGACGCTCATTGTGATTACCACGCTGGGGCACCGGGGCATTCCACAGAAAATTGCATGGCTCTGAAATATAAAGTGAGAGATTTGATCAAAGCCGAATGGATCGATTTTAAAGAAGGAAGCCCTAACGTGGTCAAGAATCCCCTACCTAATCATGGAAGCTCAGAAGTTAATGCCGTAGTGGTTGATAGTTTTGATAACAATGTTGATTTGGTGACCGCTTGCCTGCCGGGCCGAGAGCTCAGTAACTGGGAAGCTGTCGAACTCCCTACGATTTTAAATGATTCACCAAAGTAATTTGTCATTGCCTTAAAAGTCTTGTTTATCCCTCTGCTATGCCTAAGGCTTTGGGACTTTCCATGTAATAAAGGCGAAAAAACTTGTTTTACCAGTCAATCAATAAATGCGTATCAAAATTCTAAAAATTTTTTTTCATCCCTTTATCCTTGCATTGATTCATTTTCTTTACTTGCTTGTTCCTCTTTTTCTTTCCTTTTTATTTTTTGCCATAACGCACTAAATTGCAGACCCAAAAATGATCCTCTTGAGACTAATGAAATCACAATCCTATTTTACGACCTCAACTACCCGGTCGATTGTGCTGACAAAGAAGGTAGGAAAGCTTGTGAGTCACCACACAAGTTAACCAGATTGTTAGAACAAGAGGTTAAGGAATACCCCTGAGTCAAGAATGACTGAAGGAATCACGGGGCAATATATCAGAAGACATTAGTAATATTGTTTCAGGGCGTGGAAATAATCTATGTGAATGATAACATTGCCAAGTCCCAAATTGGACAAGTGGTAGGCCAGTCAACTAAGAAAACCACAACAGTTACCAGCATAAATAGGGGAAAATTGCTAATGCCTTAAATGCAGATACAGTCAAGGGAGACTTGGCCAAAAATTCAAAAAAAAAATGAAAAATGAAAAAATGAAAAGTAGAAGTCAAGCTTGAAGTCCAATGCACATACCAAGCAGGGAAAGCTGGTTACGTCCAGATCCGCGAGCAAGCTGTCATTTTCTGTATAAGGGGAACAAATGTCGTCAGGCCAAGAACTCGTATTCTTGTCATCATCAACACCTCAACCCTAAGGAGTGCGCCATTCCTCATACCTATGTAGCCAAGGAAATAGTCTGTCAGATTGAGTCATTGCGTCATTAAGGGGATTAAAAAAAAACAAAGAAAAAAAAACACAAAAGCAAAAAAAAGAGGGCAAACAAAAGAAATAGAAAATGAAAAAAATAAAAAAAAAAGAAAAAACAAAAGGCCAGAATGATGATTCAAGAGTAATTCCCTCTCATTGGTGCCAAAAGACTCACCAATATTTCCTTGGGTACATGGCATAGGAGTGGAGTCTCCTATTTGAAGTGACATCAGTTTCCCAAAGGATCAAACTAAATTTGGAAAAGAATAGGCAGACTCAACTGGAGTGTGATCAGTTTCAACTTTTTACTGTAAAGGATGCAGCCCAAAAATGAACAAGAACACATTATAAAGAAAGAAAAGAGCTCGCTAGGCTGAAAACCTGAAAGGGCAGCCTAGGCAAAAGTTAGAGCAACCCGGTGAGTTGAAAACCTGAAAAGGCAGCTCAGGTAAAAATTAGGGTCAAGATTTCGGCAGAGTAACTAAGGTTTCCAATGCAAAACATGCAAACTGAGGCATGTGGACCATGGTTAAACTACCCTCTCAAAGGCAGAGTTGAACGATGTACTTGAGGTCGTGACGTGAGATTAAGGTTCTCACTAGTCTCAGGAACTCACTGGAGGATCCTCGAACCTTCCCTGTTTCTCATGGCCTTGACCTGTCCTATGTAACTTCATTCCATCCCATCTATTTTCCCCATTGTCCATTCTCTGTATTCTGTTTGTCATACATGAATAAAATTTATCCTTTTTCGATACGTGTTATGAATTGCATTAATCTGATAAAACATTGTGTTTTTATATAAAATAAAATAAAAGAATGGTGAATATTTAAAGTCGTAAGGGACAAGACGCTCCCATTACTTGACCTCGACAATCATCACAAAGACTCAGCCAGGCATGCGCTTCAAAGCTATGATCGCCTCTTGCATTCTCCTCTGTCCATGAGTTGTCCTAAGGGTCGCGGTTTCACAGGACCTACCCAGTTTTTGAACTTATCTTTGCACTACTTACCATTTTTCATGCAGGTTATCTCACAGACAGTCATGCCAGGCATTAACACCTCAATCAAGTCCTTCAAGTCCCCTCCTCGAATCGCCTCAGAACTCCTTCCCTAAATCGCCAAAGTTGGCACCTTTTAGTGTTTTCTTCTTCCATCGCCTAAGCAGACATCTTTAAAATCTCTCGCTCAACTCCAAAGTCAGCATCTCTCAAATTCTCATCCCCCTAGTGGAACCTTCCTCGCCAAAGTTGGCACTTCTCGGAACTCCATCCTTAGGTCGCCAAAGTTGGCACTTCTCAAAGTCTCATCTTCAATCTCCAAAGCAAACACCGTTCTAAGCCTCTTTCGCCAAAGTTGGCAATCTTCAAAGTCTCCCACTCAACTCCAAAATCAGCACCTCTCAAATTCTCATCCCCAGTGAAATCAATTGCCAAAGCTGGCACTTATCAAGATCTCTTCCCCAATGAATCCCAAACTTTCCATTCTCAATCAAGAGGCAGTACCCGAATCACTAAATTCTTCCCCAGTAGAACTACACTTCCCAGACAAATTAAATTAGGGCATCACCCTAGATTCCCCTAAAGCCCTTTAGATCATGTCAAACTGGGGCATCTCCCCCAGGATGTTATTTTTTGTCAACCCAAGAGCAATACCCCACGCTCCCGGGAAGTTTAAGCCGGGACATCACTCGGGTCTCTCTCTGTCAAAAGGGAACGTACCCCAAGCTTCTTCAACCGCCCTAACTAGGGCATCACCCCATATCCTTCTCCCAGCCTTGAGGTGGTACCCCTAAATCTTCTAATCTTTCCAAAATTGAGGTATCACCCCAAATCTTTCCTCCGTTCGAGGGGCAGTATCCCTAGCTCTTTCAGCTAGATTTTCCCCCATTTCTCTTCCTACCAATCAAGGAGCAGTTCCCTGAATCATCCAAGACAGCTTGAACTGGATCATCCCCAGATTTCTTTCCTTTAGTAAGCCCACCATACATCCTCAGTGGACCCCAGATTTTTCCTTCCAGTCAAGAAGCAGTTCCCTGAGATCCTTTCAATCTTCCTAACTGGGGCATCTCCCCCAGATTTCTTCTATTTTAGTCAAGGGGCAATTCCCCAAGATTCCTTCAAATCATCTCCAACTGGGGCACCCCAGGTTCACCCTCTTTCAGTCAAAGAGTAATTCCCCAAGAACCTTCAGTCATGTCAAACTGGGGCATCACCCCGAGCCTTTAGGTCCAGTGAGTTAATTTGGACGAGACGTCCTGTTAGCTCCCCCCAACCTTTACATTTCTTGCTAACAGTGAGTTAATTTGGACGAGACGTCCTGTTAGCTCCCCCAATCTCTGTATTTTCTGTCGACCGAGGGTCAACCCCACCCTTTACTTTCTTGTCGCTGATCAAGGCATCCTTTATTTTCCAGCCGCCTATCAAGGCATCCTTTTCCAGCCGCCTATCAAGGCATCCTTTATTTTCCAGCCGCCTATCAAGGCATCCTTTATTTTCCAGCCGCCTATCAAGGCATCCTTTATTTTCCAGCCACCTATCAAGGCATCCTTTATTTTCTAGCCGCCTATCAAGGCATCCTTTATTTTCCAGCCGCCTATCAAGGCATCCTTTTCCAGCCGTCTATCAAGGCATCCTTTATTTTCCAGCCGCCTATCAAGGCATCCTTTATTTTCCAGCCGCCTATCAAGGCATCCTTTATTTTCCAGCCGCCTATCAAGGCATCCTTTTCCAGCCGCCTATCAAGGCATCCTTTATTTTCCAGCCGCCTATCAAGGCATCCTTTATTTTCCAGCCGCCTATCAAGGCATCCTTTATTTTCCAGCCGCCTATCAAGGCATCCTTTATTTTCCAGCCGCCTATTAAGGCATCCTTTATTTTCCAGCCGCCTATCAAGGCATCCTTTATTTTCCAGCCGCCTATCAAGGCATCCTTTATTTTCCAGCCGCCTATCAAGGCATCCTTTTCCAGCCGCCTATCAAGGCATCCTTTATTTTCCAGCCGCCTATCAAGGCATCCTTTATTTTCCAGCCGCCTATCAAGGCATCCTTTGCTTTCCAGCCGCCTATCAAGGCATCCTTTACTTTCCAGCCGCCTATCAAGGCATCCTTTATTTTCCAGTCGCCTATCAAGGCGTCCTTTACTTTCTGTTCACCTATGCAGGCACCCTTTACCTTCTAGTCTACCAGGGGTCAATCCCGATCTTCCCACTGAAAGAATTTTTCCCGGTCAATCCAGAGTTCAAAAAAAAACAAAAACAAAAACAAAAAAAAAACAAAGAAAAAAGAGAGGAGAAAAGAAGAGAAACAGAAGTAGAGAATGCTCGTTTTTTTTAAGAAAAAGGTCACACTAACTCGCGATTGCCCACACCATCAGTTGCCATACCGATCAAGAGGTCCCACTTGGCCCCCTACATCGGTGTTCATATCTTTACTTCCTTTTCACTTCAAAAACACAGAAGCTTCGTGTCTCTTTTGTGAAAAAGAAGTAAAGAGGGGCATCTGTGAACACCTCTTTTTGTCCGGCCAATTGGTACAGTTCCATCCTTTGAGCACTCTTTTATGCGCATGGTTCATTTGAAAATTCATAACTCCTTCATACGATCTTTGATTTGCGCAAACCCGGTCTCTAAATTTTTGTAACAAAATTGTCTACGACTTTTGTGAAGACCTTGAAGGCTGAATCCTTACCAATTGGTACAGTTTTAATAATCTTCCTGGACTTGCTCCAGTTTCATGA
This sequence comes from Clitoria ternatea, assembly GCA_037962975.1. Classification (NCBI taxonomy): domain Eukaryota; kingdom Viridiplantae; phylum Streptophyta; class Magnoliopsida; order Fabales; family Fabaceae; genus Clitoria; species Clitoria ternatea. The sequence goes on from CM075670.1 coordinate 35,554,344, forward strand.
CTGCTCTGCACATCTTTAAGAAAAAATTCATATCTCCCTCATATGATACTGAAATGACCCCATTCTTTTTTCTATGGCTCCATATCAAAGAGATCTACAAACTTCATGAAGGCCACAAAAGCTAATTCTCAACCCATTTTGCCCAGTGAATTTATTTTTCTTGCAAATGTATTTCCGTCACACTCTGGAGCAGTTTTCATAGATGGGCCATATCTCCCTCGTTTCTTGATGAAAATTTTTGTGCCATATATCAAATTAAAGCTAAGAGAAAGATCTACAAACTTCATGAAGGGCACAAAAGCTAATTCTCTACCCATTTTTCCCAGGGAATTTATTTTACATGCAAAGGTATTTTCGTCACAGTCTGGAGCAGTTTTCGTAGATGAGTCATATCGCCCTCGTTTCTTGATGAAAAGTTTTGTGCCATATATCAAATTAAAGCTAAGAGAAAGATCTACAACTTTCATGTTGGACTCTTTTTCAAATTTGGCACGCATCAGCCCTCAAATGCACGAGCAAGTTTGTGATGGTGGGCAAGGCACTAAAGATCATAATGGAGCACTAAGGATCATAATGGAGCACTAAAGCATCATAATGGGGCACTAAAGATCATAATGGAGCACTTAAGTTGATAATGGAGCACCATGGACTTGTTAATTGGAGAGTGCACCTTCCATTACAAATTTTTTATGGCAATGGCTGCTTTTGCATTCCTATAAATAGGCACCATGAGCATTCATTCAAGGGGGGATTCTTCATTGAAAGCAATTAAGTCTTGGGAAGCCATTCGTTTCTCCTCTTCTTCTTCTCTGTTGCATTTCTTCTTCCAGCAAGTTTTTTTTCATTTCCGGCAAGTTTCTTTTCATTTCCAAGTTTTTCCATTTCCGGATTAGTTTCATTTCCAGATTATTATGTTCTTTTCTTTTCTTTACTTTTCTTTGTAGTTGTTATTATGTAGTTTCATTTCTTCTTCCAGCAAGTTTCTTTTCATTCCCAAGTTTTTTTTATTATTTCCAGGTTATTTTTAATAAAGTATGCTATTATTAATAAAATAATAAAAAAATAAAAAAAATAAAATAATAAAAAAAATAATAAGTAATAAGTTTTGCATATGTTTTATTTTCTAGCCTAAAAATTTTCATTTTTTAACCGTGTCGAACGGGAACACTTCCGTCTACACTATCTCCTTAGGATCCGTACACGTGCGAAGAACTTCGTCTTGTATGAGTTCCCCATCTCAATGACTTCCATCATCATGTTCCGAGTCAAAATTTTTCCTCAGAACTACGTAACCCTGATTTCTTGATAATTCAAGAATACGTAGGAGCAGGACTTTAACTCCTGTCGGGCCCATCTTTCTTATTTCCTTTTACTGATTTATTTCCTTGCTTTTTGCGTTTCTTTCATGATGTTACTTTTTGTCGTTTCCGTGAAAATCAATTTAGACGTGACGTCTTGTTGATTTCCCCCTAGTTTTTGTTCAAACCTTGCTACAATTCATAGGGAAGGGATACTTAGGACAAGACGTCCCGCTTATCTCTTTCGTATCCCTATCCTTTTTACCCAAGGATGTTTAATTTAGACGTGACGTCTTATTGGCATTCTCTCACCCTCTCTGTCTCATATCGAAGTCGAGCTTAATTCGGACGAAACGTCCCATTGACCTCGCTTCAACATTCTATGTCTGTACAGTTCTCTACTCCATTCTATCATTTTCAAAATAAAAGTAAAAGGGAAGAAACCATGTTTTATTTAAGGCTATTTATATTGTGCTTTCAATCTTGGTACTGTCTTTGACAGGCGATGTAGGGTGCTAATACCTTCCCTACTCGTAATCGACTCCTGAACTTGAATCTCAACTTTTAACCAGTGCTTTACTGAATTTAGTTTTTTCCCAATGTTTTTCCTATGAATAAAAACGTTGGTGGCGACTCCCTGTTTCATTCCACCCCTTCTTTCTTTCTCGCTGCGCCGTCGCGATCCAGGTTGCGACAGCTAGCAAAGGGCTTTCCGTTGATACCATAGGGGTCGCGAGACGCATCCCGGTTCAAACGTTACGACCGTTTGAAGCTGGCGACGGCGTGGGGGAGGTATCATAAAACAAATGATCGCGCACATTGTGGTAGGTGTGATCATACCAGCACTAATGCACCGAATCCCATCAGAACTCCGCAGTTAAGCGCGCTTGGGCGAGAGTAGTACTGGGATGGGTGACCTCCTGGGAAGTCCTCGTGTTGCACCTCTTTTTTGCTACTTTCTCAGGTCCGCACCACCGCTATTTTTGTTCTTTCAATTTTATTTGTCCCTCACCCGATTTTGTGGCCTCGACGTCGACGGGCTCACAAAGGGCTTTCCGTTGATACCTTACGGGCCGCGAGACGCATCCCGGTTCAAAAGTTACGGTCGTTTGAAGCTGGCGACGGCGTGGGGGAGGTATCATAAAACAAATGATCGCGCACATTGTGGCAGGTGCGATCATACCAGCACTAATGCACCGGATCCCATCAGAACTCCGCAGTTAAGCGTGCTTGGGCGAGAGTAGTACTGGGATGGGTGACCTCTTGGGAAGTCCTCGTGTTGCACCTCTTTTTTGCTACTTTCCCGGGTCCGCACCACCTCTATTTTTGTTCTTTCAATTTTATTTGTCCCTCACCTGATTCTGTGCCATCGACGTCGCCGGGCTCGCAAAGGGCTTTCCGTTGATACCTTACAGGCCTAGAGACGCATCCCGGTTCAAAAGTTACGGCCGTTTGAAGCTGGCGACGGCGTGGGGGAGGTATCATAAAACAAATGATCGCGCACATTGTGGCAGGTGCGATCATACCAGCACTAATGCACCGGATCCCATCAGAACTCCGTAGTTAAGCGCGCTTGGGCGAGAGTATTACTGGGATGGGTGACCTCCTGGGAAGTCCTCGTGTTGTACCTCTTTTTTGCTACTTTCCCGGGCCCGCACCACCGCTGTTTTGGTTCTTTCAATTTTATTTGTCCCTCACCCGATTTTGTGGCCTCGACGTCGACGGGCTCGCAAAGGGCTTTCCGTTGATACCTTACGGGCCGCGAGACGCATCCCGGTTCAAAAGTTACGGCCGTTTGAAGCTGGCGACGGCGTGGGGGAGGTATCATAAAATAAATGATCGCGCACATTGTGGCAGGTGCGATCATACCAGCACTAATGCACCGGATCCCATCAGAACTCCGCAGTTAAGCGTGCTTGGGCGAGAGTAGTACTGGGATGGGTGACCTTCTGGGAAGTCCTCGTGTTGCACCTCTTTTTTGCTACTTTCCCGGGTCCGTCCCACCGCTGTTTTTGTTCTTTCAATTTTATTTGTCCCTCACCCGATTTTGTGGCCTCGACGTCGACGGGCTCGCAAAGGGCTTTCCGTTGATACCTTACGGGCCGCGAGACGCATCCCGGTTCAAAAGTTACGGCCGTTTGAAGCTGGCGACGGCGTGGGGGAGGTATCATAAAACAAATGATCGCGCACATTGTGGCAGGTGCGATCATACCAGCACTAATGCACCGGATCCCATCAGAACTCCGTAGTGAAGCGTGCTTGGGTGAGAGTAGTACTGGGATGGGTGACCTCCTGGGAAGTCCTCGTGTTGCACCTCTTTTTTGCTACTTTCCCGGGTCCGCACCACCTCTGTTTTTGTTCTTTCAATTTTATTTGTCCTTCACCCGATTCTGTGGCCTCGACGACGACTGCCTAGCAAAGGGCTTTCCGTTGATACCTTACGGGCCGCGAGACGCATCCCGGTTCAAAAGTTATGACCGTTTGAAGCTGGCGACGGCGTGGGGGAGGTATCATAAAACCAATGATCGCGCACATTGTGGCAGGTGCGATCATACCAGCACTAATGCACCGAATCCCATCAGAACTCCGCAGTTAAGCGCGCTTGGGCGAGAGTAGTACTGGGATGGGTGACCTCCTTGGAAGTCCTCGTGTTGCACCTCTTTTTTGCTACTTTCCCGGGTCCGCACCACCGCTGTTTTTGTTCTTTCAATTTTATTTGTCCCTCACCCGATTTTGTGGCCTCGACGTCGACGGGCTCGTAAAGGGCTTTCCGTTGATACCTTACGGGCCTAGAGACACATCCCGGTTCAAAAGTTACGGCCGTTTGAAGCTGGCGACGGCGTGGGGGAGGTATCATAAAACAAATGATCACGCACATTGTGGCAGGTGCGATCATACCAGCACTAATGCACCGGATCCCATCAGAACTCCGCAGTTAACCGTGCTTGGGCGAGAGTAGTACTGGGATGGGTAACCTCCTGGGAAGTGTTTGTGTTGCACCTCTTTTTTGCTACTTTCCCGGGTCCGCACCACCGCTGTTTTTGTTCTTTCAATTTTATTTGTCCCTCACCCGATTTTGTGGCCTCGACGTCGACGGGCTCGCAAAGGGCTTTCCGTTGATACCTTACGGGCCGCGAGACGCATCCCGGTTCAAAAGTTACGGCCGTTTGAAGCTGGCGACGACGTGGGGGAGGTATCATAAAACAAATGATCGCGCATATTGTGGCAGGTGCGATCACACCAGCACTAATGCACCGGATCCCATCAGAACTCCGTAGTTAAGCGTGCTTGGGCGAGAGTAGTACTGGGATGGGTGACCTCCTGGGAAGTCCTCGTGTTGCACCTCTTTTTTGCTACTTTCCCAGGTCCGCACCACCGCTGTTTTTGTTCTTTCAATTTTATTTGTCCCTCACCCGATTTTGTGGCCTCGATGTCGACGGGCTCGCAAAGGGCTTTCCGTTGATACCTTACGGGCCGCGAGACGCATCCCGGTTCAAAAGTTACGGCCGTTTGAAGCTGGCGACGGCGTGGGGGAGGTATCATAAAACAAATGATCGCGCACATTGTGGCAGGTGCGATCATACCATCACTAATGCACCGGATCCCATCAGAACTCCGCAGTTAAGCGTGCTTGAGCGAGAGTAGTACTGGGATGGGTGACCTCCTGGGAAGTCCTCGTGTTGCACCTTTCCCGGGTCCGCACCACCTCTGTTTTTGTTCTTTCAATTTTATTTGTCCTTCACCCGATTCTGTGGCCTCGACGTCGACGGGCTCGCAAAGGGCTTTCCGTTGATACCTTAGGGGCCGCGAGACGCATCCCGGTTCAAAAGTTACGACCGTTTGAAGCTGACGACGACGTGGGGGAGGTATCATAAAACCAATGATCGCGCACATTGTGGCAGGTGCGATCATACCAGCACTAATGCACCGGATCCCATCAGAACTCCGCAGTTAAGCGTGCTTGGGCGAGAGTAGTACTGGGATGGGTGACCTCCTGGGAAGTCCTCATGTTGCACCTCTTTTTTGCTACTTTCCCGGGTCCGCACCACCTCTATTTTTGTTCTTTCAATTTTATTTGTCCCTCACCTGATTCTATGGCCTCGACGTCGACGGGCTCGCAAAGGGCTTTCCGTTGATACCTTACGGGCCTAGAGACGCATCCCGGTTCAAAAGTTACGGCCGTTTGAAGCTGGCGACGGCGTGGGGGAGGTATCATAAAACAAATGATCGCGCACATTGTGGCAGGTGCGATCATACCAGCATTAATGCGGATCCCATCAGAACTCCGCAGTTAAGCGTGCTTGGGCGAGAGTAGTACTGGGATGGGTGACCTCCTGGGAAGTCCTCGTGTTGCACCTCTTTTTTGCTACTTTCCCGGGTCCGCACCACCTCTGTTTTTGTTCTTTCAATTTTATTTGTCCTTCACCCGATTCTGTGGCCTCGACGACGACTGGCTAGCAAAGGGCTTTCCGTTGATACCTTACGGGCCTAGAGACGCATCCCGGTTCAAAAGTTACGGCCGTTTGAAGCTGGCGACGGCGTGGGGGAGGTATCATAAAACAAATGATCGCGCACATTGTGGTAGGTGCGATCATACCAGCACTAATGCACCGGATCCCATCAGAACTCCGCAGTTAAGCCTGCTTGGGCGAGAGTAGTACTGGGATGGGTGACCTCCTAGGAAGTCCTCGTGTTGTACCTCTTTTTTGCTACTTTCCCGGGTCCGCACGACCGCTGTTTTTGTTCTTTCAATTTTATTTGTCCCTCACCCGATTTTGTGGCCTCGACGTCGACGGGCTCGCAAAGGGCTTTCCGTTGATACCTTACGGGCCGCGAGACGCATCCCGGTTCAAAAGTTACGGCCGTTTGAAGCTGGCGACGGCGTGGGGGAGGTATCATAAAACAAATGATCGCGCATATTGTGGCAGGTGCGATCATACCAGCACTAATGCACCGGATCCCATCAGAACTCCGCAGTGAAGCATGCTTGGGCGAGAGTAGTACTGGGATGGGTGACCTCCTGGGAAGTCCTCGTGTTGCACCTCTTTTTTGCTACTTTCCCGGGTCCGTACCACCTCTATTTTTGTTCTTTCAATTTTATTTGTCCTTCACCCGATTCTGTGGCCTCGACGTCGACGGGCTCACAAAGGGCTTTCCGTTGATACCTTAGGGGCCGCGAGACGCATCCCGGTTCAAAAGTTACGACCGTTTGAAGCTGGCGACGACGTGGGGGAGGTATCATAAAACCAATGATCGCGCACATTGTGGCAGGTGCGATCATACCAGCACTAATGCACCGGATCCCATCAGAACTCCGCAGTTAAGCGTGCTTGGGCGAGAGTAGTACTGGGATGGGTGACCTCCTGGGGAGTCCTCGTGTTGCACCTCTTTTTTGCTACTTTCCCGGGTCCGCACCACCTCTATTTTTGTTCTTTCAATTTTATTTGTCCCTCACCTGATTCTATGGCCTCGACGTCGACGGGCTAGCAAAGGGCTTTCCGTTGATACCTTACGGGCCTAGAGACGCATCCCGGTTCAAAAGTTACGACCGTTTGAAGCTGGCGACGGCGTGGGGGAGGTATCATAAAACAAATGATCGCGCACATTGTGGCAGGTGCGATCATACCAGCATTAATGTGGATCCCATCAGAACTCCGCAGTTAAGCGTGCTTGGGCGAGAGTAGTACTGGGATGGGTGACCTCCTGGGAAGTCCTCGTGTTGCACCTCTTTTTTGCTACTTTCCCAGGTCCGCACCACCTCTGTTTTTGTTCTTTCAATTTTATTTGTCCTTCACCCGATTCTGTGGCCTCGACGACGACTGGCTAGCAAAGGGCTTTCCGTTGATACCTTACGGGCCTAGAGACGCATCCCGGTTCAAAAGTTACGGCCGTTTGAAGCTGGCGACGGCGTGGGGGAGGTATCATAAAACAAATGATCGCGCACATTGTGGCAGGTGCGATCATACCAGCACTAATGCACCGGATCCCATCAGAACTCCGCAGTTAAGCGTGCTTGGGCGAGAGTAGTACTGGGATGGGTGACCTCCTGGGAAGTCCTCGTGTTGTACCTCTTTTTTGCTACTTTCCCGGGTCTGCACGACCGCTGTTTTTGTTCTTTCAATTTTATTTGTCCCTCACCCGATTTTGTGGCCTCGACGTCGACGGGCTCGCAAAGGGCTTTCCGTTGATACCTTACAGGCCGTGAGACGCATCCCGGTTCAAAAGTTACGGCCGTTTGAAGCTGGCGACGGCGTGGGGGAGGTATCATAAAACAAATGATCGCGCACATTGTGGCAGGTGCGATCATACCAGCACTAATGCACCGGATCCCATCAGAACTCCGCAGTGAAGCGTGCTTGGGCGAGAGTAGTACTGGGATGGGTGACCTCCTGGGAAGTCCTCGTGTTGCACCACTTTTTTGCTACTTTCCCGGGTCCGCACCACCTCTGTTTTTGTTCTTTCAATTTTATTTGTCCTTCACCCGATTCTGTGGCCTCGACGACGACTGCCTAGCAAAGGGCTTTCCGTTGATACCTTACGGGCCGCGAGACGCATCCCGGTTCAAAAGTTACGACCGTTTGAAGCTGGCGACGGCGTGGGGGAGGTATCATAAAACCAATGATCGCGAACATTGTGGCAGGTGCGATCATACCAGCACTAATGCACCGAATCCCGTCAGAACTCCGCAGTTAAGCGCGCTTGGGCGATAGTAGTACTAGGATGGGTGACCTCCTTGGAAGTCCTCGTGTTGCACCTCTTTTTTGCTACTTTCCCGGGTCCGCACCACCGCTGTTTTTGTTCTTTCAATTTTATTTGTCCCTCACCTGATTTTGTGGCCTCGACGTCGACGGGCTCGCAAAGGGCTTTCCGTTGATACCTTACGGGCCTAGAGACGCATCCCGGTTCAAAAGTTACGGCCGTTTGAAGCTGGCGACGGCGTGGGGGAGGTATCATAAAACAAATGATCACGCACATTGTGGCAGGTGCGATCATACCAGCACTAATGCACCGGATCCCATCAGAACTCCGTAGTTAACCGTGCTTGGGCGAGAGTAGTACTGGGATGGGTAACCTCCTGGGAAGTGTTTGTGTTGCACCTCTTTTTTGCTACTTTCCCGGGTCCGCACCACCGCTGTTTTTGTTCTTTCAATTTTATTTGTCCCTCACCCGATTTTGTGGCCTCGACGTCGACGGGCTCGCAAAGGGTTTTCCGTTGATACCTTACGGGCCGCGAGACGCATCCCGGTTCAAAAGTTACGGCCGTTTGAAGCTGGCGACGACGTGGGGGAGGTATCATAAAACAAATGATCGCGCATATTGTGGCAGGTGCGATCACACCAGCACTAATGCACCGGATCCCATCAGAACTTCGTAGTTAAGCGTGCTTGGGCGAGAGTAGTACTGGGATGGGTGACCTCCTGGGAAGTCCTCGTGTTGCACCTCTTTTTTGCTACTTTCCCAGGTCTGCACCACCGCTGTTTTTGTTCTTTCAATTTTATTTGTCCCTCACCCGATTTTGTGGCCTCGACGTCGACGGGCTCGCAAAGGGCTTTCCGTTGATACCTTACGGGCCGCGAGACGCATCCCGGTTCAAAAGTTACGGCCGTTTGAAGCTGGCGACGGCGTGGGGGAGGTATCATAAAACAAATGATCGCGCACATTGTGGCAGGTGCGATCATACCATCACTAATGCACCGGATCCCATCAGAACTCCGCAGTTAAGCGTGCTTGGGCGAGAGTAGTACTGGGATGGGTGACCTCCTGGGAAGTCCTCGTGTTGCACCTCTTTTTTGCTACTTTCCCGGGTCCGCACCACCTCTGTTTTTGTTCTTTCAATTTTATTTGTCCTTCACCCGATTCTGTGGCCTCGACGTCGACGGGCTCGCAAAGGGCTTTCCGTTGATACCTTAGGGGCCGCGAGACGCATCCCGGTTCAAAAGTTACGACCGTTTGAAGCTGACGACGACGTGGGGGAGGTATCATAAAACCAATGATCGTTGCAGGTGCGATCATACCAGCACTAATGCACCGGATCCCATCAGAACTCCGCAGTTAAGCGTGCTTGGGCGAGAGTAGTACTGGGATGGGTGACCTCCTGGGAAGTCCTCGTGTTGCACCTCTTTTTTGCTACTTTCCCGGGTCCGCACCACCTCTATTTTTGTTCTTTCAATTTTATTTGTCCCTCACCTGATTCTATGGCCTCGACGTCGACGGGCTCGCAAAGGGCTTTCCGTTGATACCTTACGGGCCTAGAGACGCATCCCGGTTCAAAAGTTACGGCCGTTTGAAGCTGGCGACGGCGTGGGGGAGGTATCATAAAACAAATGATCGCGCACATTGTGGCAGGTGCGATCATACCAGCATTAATGTGGATCCCATCAGAACTCCGCAGTTAAGCGTGCTTGGGCGAGAGTAGTACTGGGATGGGTGACCTCCTGGGAAATCCTCGTGTTGCACCTCTTTTTTGCTACTTTCCCGGGTCCGCACCACCTCTGTTTTTGTTCTTTCAATTTTATTTGTCCTTCACCCGATTCTGTGGCCTCGACGACGACTGGCTAGCAAAGGGCTTTCCGTTGATACCTTACGGGCCTAGAGACGCATCTCGGTTCAAAAGTTACGGCTGTTTGAAGCTGGCGACGGCGTGGGGGAGGTATCATAAAACAAATAATCGCGCACATTGTGGCAGGTGCGATCATACCAGCACTAATGCACCGGATCCCATCAGAACTCCGCAGTTAAGCGTGCTTGGGCGAGAGTAGTACTGGGATGGGTGACCTCCTGGGAAGTCCTCGTGTTGTACCTCTTTTTTGCTACTTTCCCGGGTCTGCACGACCGCTGTTTTTGTTCTTTCAATTTTATTTGTCCCTCACCCGATTTTGTGGCCTCGACGTCGACGGGCTCGCAAAGGGCTTTCCGTTGATACCTTACGGGCCGCGAGACGCATCCCGGTTCAAAAGTTACGGCCGTTTGAAGCTGGCGACGGCGTGGGGGAGGTATCATAAAACAAATGATCGCGCATATTGTGGCAGGTGCGATCATACCAGCACTAATGCACCGGATCCCATCAGAACTCCGCAGTGAAGCGTGCTTGGGCGAGAGTAGTACTGGGATGGGTGACCTCCTGGGAAGTCCTCGTGTTGCACCTCTTTTTTGCTACTTTCCCGGGTCCGCACCACCTCTGTTTTTGTTCTTTCAATTTTATTTGTCCTTCACCTGATTCTGTGGCCTCGACGACGACTGCCTAGCAAAGGGCTTTCCGTTGATACCTTACGGGCCGCGAGACGCATCCCGGTTCAAAAGTTACGACCGTTTGAAGCTGGCGACGGCGTGGGGGAGGTATCATAAAACCAATGATCGTGAACATTGTGGCAGGTGCGATCATACCAGCACTAATGCACCGAATCCCATCAGAACTCCGCAGTTAAGCGCGCTTGGGCAATAGTAGTACTGGGATGGGTGACCTCCTTGGAAGTCCTCGTGTTGCACCTCTTTTTTGCTACTTTCCCGGGTCCGCACCACCGCTGTTTTTGTTCTTTCAATTTTATTTGTCCCTCACCCGATTTTGTGGCCTCGACGTCGACGGGCTCGCAAAGGGCTTTCCGTTGATACCTTACGGGCCTAGAGACGCATCCCGGTTCAAAAGTTACGGCCGTTTGAAGCTGGCGACGGCGTGGGGGAGGTATCATAAAACAAATGATCACGCACATTGTGGCAGGTGCGATCATACCAGCACTAATGCACCGGATCCCATCAGAACTCCGTAGTTAACCGTGCTTGGGCGAGAGTAGTACTGGGATGGGTAACCTCCTGGGAAGTGTTTGTGTTGCACCTCTTTTTTGCTACTTTCCCGGGTCCGCACCACCGCTGTTTTTGTTCTTTCAATTTTATTTGTCCCTCACCCGATTTTGTGGCCTCGACGTCGACGGGCTCGCAAAGGGCTTTCCGTTGATACCTTACGGGCCGCGAGACGCATCCCGGTTCAAAGGTTACGGCCGTTTGAAGCTGGCGACGACGTGGGGGAGGTATCATAAAACAAATGATCGCGCATATTGTGGCAGGTGCGATCACACCAGCACTAATGCACCGGATCCCATCAGAACTCCGTAGTTAAGCGTTCTTGGGCGAGAGTAGTACTGGGATGGGTGACCTCCTGGGAAGTCCTCGTGTTGCACCTCTTTTTTGCTACTTTCCCAGGTCCGCACCACCGCTGTTTTTGTTCTTTCAATTTTATTTGTCCCTCACCCGATTTTGTGGCCTCGACGTCGACGGGCTCGCAAAGGGCTTTCCGTTGATACCTTACGGGCCGCGAGACGCATCCCGGTTCAAAAGTTACGGCCGTTTGAAGCTGGCGACGGCGTGGGGGAGGTATCATAAAACAAATGATCGCGCATATTGTGGCAGGTGCGATCATACCAGCACTAATGCACCGGATCCCATCAGAACTCCGCAGTGAAGCGTGCTTGGGCGAGAGTAGTACTGGGATGGGTGACCTCCTGGGAAGTCCTCGTGTTGCACCTCTTTTTTGCTACTTTCCCGGGTCCGCACCACCTCTATTTTTGTTCTTTCAATTTTATTTGTCCCTCACCTGATTCTATGGCCTCGACGTCGACGGGCTAGCAAAGGGCTTTCCGTTGATACCTTACGGGCCTAGAGACGCATCCCGGTTCAAAAGTTACGGCCGTTTGAAGCTGGCGACGGCGTGGGGGAGGTATCATAAAACAAATGATCGCGCACATTGTGGCAGGTGCGATCATACCAGCATTAATGTGGATCCCATCAGAACTCCGCAGTTAAGCGTGTTTGGGCGAGAGTAGTACTGGGATGGGTGACCTCCTGGGAAGTCCTCGTGTTGCACCTCTTTTTTGCTACTTTCCCGGGTCCGCACCACCTCTGTTTTTGTTCTTTCAATTTTATTTGTCCTTCACCCGATTCTGTGGCCTCGACGACGACTGGCTAGCAAAGGGCTTTCCGTTGATACCTTACGGGCCTAGAGACGCATCTCGGTTCAAAAGTTACGGCTGTTTGAAGCTGGCGACGGCGTGGGGGAGGTATCATAAAACAAATGATCGCGCACATTGTGGCAGGTGCGATCATACCAGCACTAATGCACCGGATCCCATCAGAACTCCGCAGTTAAGCGTGCTTGGGCGAGAGTAGTACTGGGATGGGTGACCTCCTGGGAAGTCCTCGTGTTGTACCTCTTTTTTGCTACTTTCCCGGGTCTGCACGACCGCTGTTTTTGTTCTTTCAATTTTATTTGTCCCTCACCCGATTTTGTGGCCTCGACGTCGACGGGCTCGCAAAGGGCTTTCCGTTGATACCTTACAGGCCGCGAGACGCATCCCGGTTCAAAAGTTACGGCCGTTTGAAGCTGGCGACGGCGTGGGGGAGGTATCATAAAACAAATGATCGCGCACATTGTGGCAGGTGCGATCATACCAGCACTAATGCACCGGATCCCATCAGAACTCCGCAGTGAAGCGTGCTTGGGCGAGAGTAGTACTGGGATGGGTGACCTCCTGGGAAGTCCTCGTGTTGCACCTCTTTTTTGCTACTTTCCCGGGTCCGCACCACCTCTGTTTTTGTTCTTTCAATTTTATTTGTCCTTCACCCGATTCTGTGGCCTCGACGACGACTGCCTAGCAAAGGGCTTTCCGTTGATACCTTACGGGCCGCGAGACGCATCCCGGTTCAAAAGTTACGACCGTTTGAAGCTGGCGACGGCGTGGGGGAGGTATCATAAAACCAATGATCGCGCACATTGTGGCAGGTGCGATCATACCAGCACTAATGCACCGAATCCCATCAGAACTCCGCAGTTAAGCGCGCTTGGGCGATAGTAGTACTGGGATGGGTGACCTCCTTGGAAGTCCTCGTGTTGCACCTCTTTTTTGCTACTTTCCCGGGTCCGCACCACCGCTGTTTTTGTTCTTTCAATTTTATTTGTCCCTCACCCGATTTTGTGGCCTCGACGTCGACGGGCTCGCAAAGGGCTTTCCGTTGATACCTTACGGGCCTAGAGACGCATCCCGGTTCAAAAGTTACGGCCGTTTGAAGCTGGCGACGGCGTGGGGGAGGTATCATAAAACAAATGATCACGCACATTGTGGCAGGTGCGATCATACCAGCACTAATGCACCGGATCCCATCAGAACTCCGTAGTTAACCGTGCTTGGGCGAGAGTAGTACTGGGATGGGTAACCTCCTGGGAAGTGTTTGTGTTGCACCTCTTTTTTGCTACTTTCCCGGGTCCGCACCACCGCTGTTTTTGTTCTTTCAATTTTATTTGTCCCTCACCCGATTTTGTGGCCTCGACGTCGACGGGCTCGCAAAGGGCTTTCCGTTGATACCTTACGGGCCGCGAGACGCATCCCGGTTCAAAGGTTACGGCCGTTTGAAGCTGGCGACGACGTGGGGGAGGTATCATAAAACAAATGATCGCGCATATTGTGGCAGGTGCGATCACACCAGCACTAATGCACCGGATCCCATCAGAACTCCGTAGTTAAGCGTGCTTGGGCGAGAGTAGTACTGGGATGGGTGACCTCCTCGGAAGTCCTCGTGTTGCACCTCTTTTTTGCTACTTTCCCAGGTCCGCACCACCGCTGTTTTTGTTCTTTCAATTTTATTTGTCCCTCACCCGATTTTGTGGCCTCGACGTCGACGGGCTCGCAAAGGGCTTTCCGTTGATACCTTACGGGCCGCGAGACGCATCCCGGTTCAAAAGTTACGGCCGTTTGAAGCTGGCGACGGCGTGGGGGAGGTATCATAAAACAAATGATCGCGCACATTGTGGCAGGTGCGATCATACCATCACTAATGCACCGGATCCCATCAGAACTCCGCAGTTAAGCGTGCTTGGGCGAGAGAAGTACTGGGATGGGTGACCTCCTGGGAAGTCCTCGTGTTGCACCTCTTTTTTGCTACTTTCCCGGGTCCGCACCACCTCTGTTTTTGTTCTTTCAATTTTATTTGTCCTTCACCCGATTCTGTGGCCTCGACGTCGACGGGCTCGCAAAGGGCTTTCCGTTGATACCTTAGGGGCCGCGAGACGCATCCCGGTTCAAAAGTTACGACCGTTTGAAGCTGGCGACGACGTGGGGGAGGTATCATAAAACCAATGATCGCGCACATTGTGGCAGGTGCGATCATACCAGCACTAATGCACCGGATCCCATCAGAACTCCGCAGTTAAGCGTGCTTGGGCGAGAGTAGTACTGGGATGGGTGACCTCCTGGGAAGTCCTTGTGTTGCACCTCTTTTTTGCTACTTTCCCGGGTCCGCACCACCTCTATTTTTGTTCTTTCAATTTTATTTGTCCCTCACCTGATTCTATGGCCTCGACGTCGACGGGCTCGCAAAGGGCTTTCCGTTGATACCTTACGGGCCTAGAGACGCATCCCGGTTCAAAAGTTACGGCCGTTTGAAGCTGGCGACGGCGTGGGGGAGGTATCATAAAACAAATGATCGCGCACATTGTGGCAGGTGCGATCATACCAGCATTAATGCGGATCCCATCAGAACTCCGCAGTTAAGCGTGCTTGGGCGAGAGTAGTACTGGGATGGGTGACCTCCTGGGAAGTCCTCGTGTTGCACCTCTTTTTTGCTACTTTCCCGGGTCCGCACCACCTCTGTTTTTGTTCTTTCAATTTTATTTGTCCTTCACCCGATTCTGTGGCCTCGACAACGACTGGCTAGCAAAGGGCTTTCCGTTGATACCTTACGGGCCTAGAGACGCATCCCGGTTCAAAAGTTACGGCCGTTTGAAGCTGGCGACGGCGTGGGGGAGGTATCATAAAACAAATGATCGCGCACATTGTGGTAGGTGCGATCATACAAGCACTAATGCACCGGATCCCATCAGAACTCCGCAGTTAAGCTTGCTTGGGCGAGAGTAGTACTGGGATGGGTGACCTCCTAGGAAGTCCTCGTGTTGTACCTCTTTTTTGCTACTTTCCCGGGTCCGCACGACCGCTGTTTTTGTTCTTTCAATTTTATTTGTCCCTCACCCGATTTTGTGGCCTCGACGTCGACGGGCTCGCAAAGGGCTTTCCGTTGATACCTTACGGGCCGCGAGACGCATCCCGGTTCAAAAGTTACGGCCGTTTGAAGCTGGCGACGGCGTGGGGGAGGTATCATAAAACAAATGATCGCGCATATTGTGGCAGGTGCGATTATACCAGCACTAATGCACCGGATCCCATCAGAACTCCGCAGTTAAGCGTGCTTGGGCGAGAGTAGTACTGGGATGGGTGACCTCCTGGGAAGTCCTCGTGTTGCACCTCTTTTTTGCTACTTTCCCGGGTCCGCACCACCTCTGTTTTTGTTCTTTCAATTTTATTTGTCCTTCACCCGATTCTGTGGCCTCGACGACGACTGCCTAGCAAAGGGCTTTCCGTTGATACCTTACAGGCCGCGAGACGCATCTCGGTTCAAAAGTTACGACCGTTTGAAGCTGGCGACGGCGTGGGGGAGGTATCATAAAACCAATGATCGCGCACATTTTGGCAGGTGCGATCATACCAGCACTAATGCACCGAATCCCATCAGAACTCCGCAGTTAAGCGCGCTTGGGCGAGAGTAGTACTCGGATGGGTGACCTCCTTGGAAGTCCTCGTGTTGCACCTCTTTTTTGCTACTTTCCTGGGTCTGCACCACCGCTGTTTTTGTTCTTTCAATTTTATTTGTCCCTCACCCGATTTTGTGGCCTCTACGTCGACGGGCTCGCAGAGGGCTTTCCGTTGATACCTTACGGGCCTAGAGACGCATCCCGGTTCAAAAGTTACGGCCGTTTGAAGCTGGCGACGGCGTGGGGGAGGTATCATAAAACAAATGATCACGCACATTGTGGCAGGTGCGATCATACCAGCACTAATGCACCGGATCCCATCAGAACTCCGCAGTTAACCGTGCTTGGGCGAGAGTAGTACTGGGATGGGTAACCTCCTGGGAAGTGTTTGTGTTGCACCTCTTTTTTGCTACTTTCCCGGGTCCGCACCACCGCTGTTTTTGTTCTTTCAATTTTATTTGTCCCTCACCCGATTTTGTGGCCTCGACGTCGACGGGCTCGCAAAGGGCTTTCCGTTGATACCTTACAGGCCGCGAGACGCATCCCGGTTCAAAAGTTACGGCCGTTTGAAGCTGGCGACGACGTGGGGGAGGTATCATAAAACAAATGATCGCGCACATTGTGGCAGGTGCGATCATACCAGCACTAATGCACCGGATCCCATCAGAACTCCGCAGTTAAGCGTGCTTGGGCGAGAGTGTACAGGGATGGGTGACCTCCTGGGAAGTCCTCGTGTTGCACCTCTTTTTTGCTACTTTCCCAGGTCCGCACCACCTCTGTTTTTGTTCTTTCAATTTTATTTGTCCTTCACCCGATTCTGTGGCCTCGACGACGACTGGCTAGCAAAGGGCTTTCCGTTGATACCTTACGGGCCGCGAGACGTATCCCGGTTCAAAAGTTACGACCGTTTGAAGCTGGCGACGGCATGGGGGAGGTATCATAAAACAAATGATCGCGCACATTGTGGCAGGTGCGATCATACCAGCACTAATGCACCGAATCCCATCAGAACTCCGCAGTTAAGCGCGCTTGGGCGAGAGTAGTACTGGGATGGGTGACCTCCTGGGAAGTCCTCGTGTTGCACCTCTTTTTTGCTACTTTCCCGGGTCCGCACCACCGCTGTTTTTGTTCTTTCAATTTTATTTGTCCCTCACCCGATTTTGTGGCCTCGACGTCGACGGGCTCGTAAAGGGCTTTCCGTTGATACCTTACGGGCCGCGAGACGCATCCCGGTTCAAAAGTTACGACCGTTTGAAGCTGGCGACGGCGTGGGGGAGGTATCATAAAACAAATGATCGCGCACATTGTGGCAGGTGCGATCATACCAGCACTAATGCACCGGATCCCATCAGAACTCCGCAGTTAAGCGTGCTTGGGCGAGAGTAGTACTGGGATGGGTGACCTCCTGGGAAGTCCTCGTATTGCACCTCTTTTTTGCTACTTTCCCGGGTCCGCACCACCTCTGTTTTTGTTCTTTCAATTTTATTTGTCCTTCACCCGATTCTGTGGCCTCGACGACGACTGGCTAGCAAAGGGCTTTCCGTTGATACCTTACGGGCCGCGAGACGCATCCCGGTTCAAAAGTTACGACCGTTTGAAGCTGGCGACGGCGTGGGGGAGGTATCATAAAACAAATGATCGCGCACATTGTGGCAGGTGCGATCATACCAGCACTAATGCACCGAATCCCATCAGAACTCCGCAGTTAAATGCGCTTGGGCGAGAGTAGTACTGGGATGGGTGACCTCCTGGGAAGTCCTCGTGTTGTACCTCTTTTTTGCTACTTTCCCAGGTCTGCACCACCGCTGTTTTTGTTCTTTCAATTTTATTTGTCCCTCACCCGATTTTGTGGCCTCGACGTCGACGGGCTCGCAAAGGGCTTTCCGTTGATACCTTACGGGCCGCGAGACGCATCCCGGTTCAAAAGTTACGGCTGTTTGAAGCTGGCGACGGCGTGGGGGAGGTATCATAAAACAAATGATCGCGCACATTGTGGCAGGTGCGATCATACCAGCACTAATGCACCGGATCCCATCAGAACTCCGCAGTTAAGCGTGCTTGGGCGAGAGTAGTACTGGGATGGGTGACCTCCTCGGAAGTCCTCGTGTTGCACCTCTTTTTTGCTACTTTCCCAGGTCCGCACCACCTTTGTTTTTGTTCTTTCAATTTTATTTGTCCCTCACCTGATTCTGTGGCCTCGACATCGACGGGCTCGCAAAGGGCTTTCCGTTGATACCTTACGGGCCTAGAGACGCATCCCGGTTAAAAAGTTACGGCCGTTTGAAGATGGCGACGGCGTGGGGGAGGTATCATAAAACAAATGATCGCGCACATTGTGGCAGGTGCGATCACACCAGCACTAATGCACCGGATCCCATCAGAACTCCGCAGTTAAGCGTGCTTGGGCGAGAGTAGTACTGGGATGGGTGACCTCCTGGGAAGTCCTCGTGTTGCACCTCTTTTTTGCTACTTTCCCAGGTCCGCACCACCGCTGTTTTTGTTCTTTCAATTTTATTTGTCCCTCACCCGATTTTGTGGCCTCGACGTCGACGGGCTCGCAAAGGGCTTTCCGTTGATACCTTACGGGCCGCGAGACGCATCCCGGTTCAAAAGTTACGGCCGTTTGAAGCTGGCGACGGCGTGGGGGAGGTATCATAAAACAAATGATCGCGCACATTGTGGCAGGTGCGATCATACCATCACTAATGCACCGGATCCCATCAGAACTCCGCAGTTAAGCGTGCTTGGGCGAGAGTAGTACTGGGATGGGTGACCTCCTGGGAAGTCCTCGTGTTGCACCTCTTTTTTGCTACTTTTCCGGGTCCGCACCACCTCTGTTTTTGTTCTTTCAATTTTATTTGTCCTTCACCCGATTCTGTGGCCTCGACGACGACTGGCTAGCAAAGGGCTTTCCGTTGATACCTTACGGGCCTAGAGACGCATCCCGGTTCAAAAGTTACGGCCGTTTGAAGCTGGCGACGGCGTGGGGGAGGTATCATAAAACAAATGATCGCGCACATTGTGGCAGGTGCGATCATACCAGCACTAATGCACCGGATCCCATCAGAACTCCACAGTTAAGCGTGCTTGGGCGAGAGTAGTACTGGGATGGGTGACCTCCTGGGAAGTCCTCGTGTTGTACCTCTTTTTTGCTACTTTCCCGGGTCCGCACGACCGCTGTTTTTGTTCTTTCAATTTTATTTGTCCCTCACCCGATTTTGTGGCCTCGACGTCGACGGGCTCGCAAAGGGCTTTCCGTTGATACCTTACGGGCCGCGAGACGCATCCCGGTTCAAAAGTTACGGCCGTTTGAAGCTGGCAACGGCGTGGGGGAGGTATCATAAAACAAATGATCGCGCACATTGTGGCAGGTGCGATCATACCAGCACTAATGCACCGGATCCCATCAGAACTCCGCAGTGAAGCGTGCTTGGGCGAGAGTAGTATTGGGATGGGTGACCTCCTGGGAAGTCCTCGTGTTGCACCTCTTTTTTGCTACTTTCCCGGGTCCGCACCACCTCTGTTTTTGTTTTTTCAATTTTATTTGTCCTTCACCCGATTCTGTGGCCTCGACGACGACTGCCTAGCAAAGGGCTTTCCGTTGATACCTTACGGGCCGCGAGACGCATCCCGGTTCAAAAGTTACGACCGTTTGAAGCTGGCGACGGCGTGGGGGAGGTATCATAAAACCAATGATCGCGCACATTGTGGCAGGTGCGATCATACCAGCACTAATGCACCGAATCCCATCAGAACTCCGCAGTTAAGCGCGCTTGGGCGAGAGTAGTACTGGGATGGGTGACCTCCTTGGAAGTCCTCGTGTTGCACCTCTTTTTTGCTACTTTCCTGGGTCCGCACCACCGCTGTTTTTGTTCTTTCAATTTTATTTGTCCCTCACCCGATTTTGTGGCCTCGACGTCGACGGGCTCACAAAGGGCTTTCCGTTGATACCTTACGGGCCTAGAGACGCATCCCGGTTCAAAAGTTACGGCCGTTTGAAGCTGGCGACGGCGTGGGGGAGGTATCATAAAACAAATGATCACGCACATTGTGGCAGGTGCGATCATACCAGCACTAATGCACCGGATCCCATCAGAACTCCGCAGTTAACCGTGCTTGGGCGAGAGTAGTACTGGGATGGGTAACCTCCTGGGAAGTGTTTGTGTTGCACCTCTTTTTTGCTACTTTCCCGGGTCCGCACCACCGCTGTTTTTGTTCTTTCAATTTTATTTGTCCCTCACCCGATTTTGTGGCCTCGACGTCGACGGGCTCGCAAAGGGCTTTCCGTTGATACCTTACGGGCCGAGAGACGCATCCCGGTTCAAAAGTTACGGCCGTTTGAAGCTGGCGACGACGTGGGGGAGGTATCATAAAACAAATGATCGCGCATATTGTGGCAGGTGCGATCACACCAGCACTAATGCACCGGATCCCATCAGAATTCCGTAGTTAAGCGTGCTTGGGCGAGAGTAGTACTGGGATGGGTGACCTCCTGGGAAGTCCTCGTGTTGCACCTCTTTTTTGCTACTTTCCCAGGTCCGCACCACCGCTGTTTTTGTTCTTTCAATTTTATTTGTCCCTCACCCGATTTTGTGGCCTCGACGTCGACGGGCTCGCAAAGGGCTTTCCGTTGATACCTTACGGGCCGCGAGACGCATCCCGGTTCAAAAGTTACGGCCGTTTGAAGCTGGCGACGGCGTGGGGGAGGTATCATAAAACAAATGATCGCGCACATTGTGGCAGGTGCGATCATACCATCACTAATGCACCGGATCCCATCAGAACTCCGCAGTTAAGCGTGCTTGGGCGAGAGTAGTACTGGGATGGGTGACCTCCTGGGAAGTCCTCGTGTTGCACCTCTTTTTTGCTACTTTCCCGGGTCCGCACCACCTCTGTTTTTGTTCTTTCAATTTTATTTGTCCTTCACCCGATTCTGTGGCCTCGACGTCGACGGGCTCGCAAAGGGCTTTCCGTTGATACCTTAGGGGCCGCGAGACGCATCCCAGTTCAAAAGTTATGACCGTTTGAAGCTGGCGACGACGTGGGGGAGGTATCATAAAACCAATGATCGCGCACATTGTGGCAGGTGCGATCATACCAGCACTAATGCACCGGATCCCATCAGAACTCCGCAGTTAAGCGTGCTTGGGCGAGAGTAGTACTGGGATGGGTGACCTCCTAGGAAGTCCTCGTGTTGTACCTCTTTTTTGCTACTTTCCCGGGTCCGCACGACCGCTGTTTTTGTTCTTTCAATTTTATTTGTCCCTCACCTGATTCTATGGCCTCGACGTCGACGGGCTCGCAAAGGGCTTTCCGTTGATACCTTACGGGCCTAGAGACGCATCCCGGTTCAAAAGTTACGGCCGTTTGAAGCTGGCGACGGCGTGGGGGAGGTATCATAAAACAAATGATCGCGCACATTGTGGCAGGTGCGATCATACCAGCATTAATGCGGATCCCATCAGAACTCCGCAGTTAAGCGTGCTTGGGCGAGAGTAGTACTGGGATGGGTGACCTCCTGGGAAGTCCTCGTGTTGCACCTCTTTTTTGCTACTTTCCCGGGTCCGCACCACCTCTGTTTTTGTTCTTTCAATTTTATTTGTCCTTCACCCGATTCTGTGGCCTCGACGACGACTGGCTAGCAAAGGGCTTTCCGTTGATACCTTACGGGCCTAGAGACGCATCCCGGTTCAAAAGTTACGGCCGTTTGAAGCTGGCGACGGCGTGGGGGAGGTATCATAAAACAAATGATCGCGCACATTGTGGTAGGTGCGATCATACCAGCACTAATGCACCGGATCCCATCAGAACTCCGCAGTTAAGCTTGCTTGGGCGAGAGTAGTACTGGGATGGGTGACCTCCTAGGAAGTCCTCGTGTTGTACCTTTTTTTTGCTACTTTCCCGGGTCCGCACGACCGCTGTTTTTGTTCTTTCAATTTTATTTGTCCCTCACCCGATTTTGTGGCCTCGACGTCGACGGGCTCGCAAAGGGCTTTCCGTTGATACCTTACAGGCCTAGAGACGCATCCCGGTTCAAAAGTTACGGCCGTTTGAAGCTGGCGACGGCGTGGGGGAGGTATCATAAAACAAATGATCGCGCACATTGTGGCAGGTGCGATCATACCAGCACTAATGCACCGGATCCCATCAGAACTCTGCAGTGAAGCGTGCTTGGGCGAGAGTAGTACTGGGATGGGTGACCTCCTGGGAAGTCCTCGTGTTACACCTCTTTTTTGCTACTTTCCCGGGTCCGCACCACCTCTGTTTTTGTTCTTTCAATTTTATTTGTCCTTCACCCGATTCTGTGGCCTCGACGACGACTGCCTAGCAAAGGGCTTTCCGTTGATACCTTACGGGCCGTGAGACGCATCCCGGTTCAAAAGTTACGACCGTTTGAAGTTGGCGACGGCGTGGGGGAGGTATCATAAAACCAATGATCGCGCTCATTTTGGCAGGTGCGATCATACCAGCACTAATGCACCGAATCCCATCAGAACTCCGCAGTTAACCGTGCTTGGGCGAGAGTAGTACTGGGATGGGTAACCTCCTGGGAAGTGTTTGTGTTGCACCTCTTTTTTGCTACTTTCCCGGGTCCGCACCACTGCTGTTTTTGTTCTTTCAATTTTATTTGTCCCTCACCCGATTTTGTGGCCTCGACGTCGACGGGCTCGCAAAGGGCTTTCCGTTGATACCTTACGGGCCTAGAGACGCATCCCGGTTCAAAAGTTACGGCCGTTTGAAGCTGGCGACGGCGTGGGGGAGGTATCATAAAACAAATGATCACGCACATTGTGGCAGGTGCGATCATACCAGCACTAATGCACCGGATCCCATCAGAACTCCGCAGTTAACCGTGCTTGGGCGAGAGTAGTACTGGGATGGGTAACCTCCTGGGAAGTGTTTGTGTTGCACCTCTTTTTTGCTACTTTCCCGGGTCCGCACCACTGCTGTTTTTGTTCTTTCAATTTTATTTGTCCCTCACCCGATTTTGTGGCCTCGACGTTGACGGGCTCGCAAAGGGCTTTCCGTTGATACCTTACGGGCCGCGAGACGCATCCCGGTTCAAAAGTTACGGCCGTTTGAAGCTGGCGACGACGTGGGGGAGGTATCATAAAACAAATGATCGCGCACATTGTGGCAGGTGCGATCATACCAGCACTAATGCACCGGATCCTATCAGAACTCCGCAGTTAAGCGTGCTTGGGCGAGAGTGTACTGGGATGGGTGACCTCCTGGGAAGTCCTCGTGTTGCACCTCTTTTTTGCTACTTTCCCGGGTCCGCACCACCTCTGTTTTTGTTCTTTCAATTTTATTTGTCCTTCACCCGATTCTGTGGCCTCGACGACGACTGGCTAGCAAAGGGCTTTCCGTTGATACCTTACGGGCCGCGAGACGTATCCCGGTTCAAAAGTTACGACCGTTTGAAGCTGGCGACGGCATGGGGGAGGTATCATAAAACAAATGATCGCGCACATTGTGGCAGGTGCGATCATACCAGCATTAATGCACCGAATCCCATCAGAACTCCGCAGTTAAGCGCGCTTGGGCGAGAGTAGTACTGGGATGGGTGACCTCCTTGGAAGTCCTCGTGTTGCACCTCTTTTTTGCTACTTTCCCGGGTCCGCACCACCGCTGTTTTTGTTCTTTCAATTTTATTTGTCCCTCACCCGATTTTGTGGCCTCGACGTCGACGGGCTCGCAAAGGGCTTTCCGTTGATACCTTACGGGCCTAGAGACGCATCCCGGTTCAAAAGTTACGGCCGTTTGAAGCTGGCGACGGCGTGGGGGAGGTATCATAAAACAAATGATCGCGCACATTGTGGCAGGTGCGATCATACCAGCACTAATGCACCGGATCCCATCAGAACTCCACAGTTAAGCGTGCTTGGGCGAGAGTAGTACTGGGATGGGTGACCTCCTGGGAAGTCCTCGTGTTGTACCTCTTTTTTGCTACTTTCCCGGGTCCGCACGACCGCTGTTTTTGTTCTTTCAATTTTATTTGTCCCTCACCCGATTTTGTGGCCTCGACGTCGACGGGCTCGCAAAGGGCTTTCCGTTGATACCTTACGGGCCGCGAGACGCATCCCGGTTCAAAAGTTACGGCCGTTTGAAGCTGGCGACGGCGTGGGGGAGGTATCATAAAACAAATGATCGCGCACATTGTGGCAGGTGCGATCATACCAGCACTAATGCACCGGATCCCATCAGAACTCCGCAGTGAAGCGTGCTTGGGCGAGAGTAGTACTGGGATGGGTGACCTCCTGGGAAGTCCTCGTGTTGCACCTCTTTTTTGCTACTTTCCCGGGTCCGCACTACCTCTGTTTTTGTTCTTTCAATTTTATTTGTCCTTCACCCGATTCTGTGGCCTCGACGACGACTGCCTAGCAAAGGGCTTTCCGTTGATACCTTACGGGCCGCGAGACGCATCCCGGTTCAAAAGTTACGACCGTTTGAAGCTGGCGACGGCGTGGGGGAGGTATCATAAAACCAATGATCGCGCACATTGTGGCAGGTGCGATCATACCAGCACTAATGCACCGAATCCCATCAGAACTCCGCAGTTAAGCGCGCTTGGGCGAGAGTAGTACTGGGATGGGTGACCTCCTTGGAAGTCCTCGTGTTGCACCTCTTTTTTGCTACTTTCCTGGGTCCGCACCACCGCTGTTTTTGTTCTTTCAATTTTATTTGTCCCTCACCCGATTTTGTGGCCTCGACGTCGACGGGCTCGCAAAGGGCTTTCCGTTGATACCTTACGGGCCTAGAGACGCATCCCGGTTCAAAAGTTACGGCCGTTTGAAGCTGGCGACGGCGTGGGGGAGGTATCATAAAACAAATGATCACGCACATTGTGGCAGGTGCGATCATACCAGCACTAATGCACCGGATCCCATCAGAACTCCGCAGTTAACCGTGCTTGGGCGAGAGTAGTACTGGGATGGGTAACCTCCTGGGAAGTGTTTGTGTTGCACCTCTTTTTTGCTACTTTCCCGGGTCCGCACCACCGCTGTTTTTGTTCTTTCAATTTTATTTGTCCCTCACCCGATTTTGTGGCCTCGACGTCGACGGGCTCGCAAAGGGCTTTCCGTTGATACCTTACGGGCCGCGAGACGCATCCCGGTTCAAAAGTTACGGCCGTTTGAAGCTGGCGACGACGTGGGGGAGGTATCATAAAACAAATGATCGCGCATATTGTGGCAGGTGCGATCACACCAGCACTAATGCACCGGATCCCATCAGAATTCCGTAGTTAAGCGTGCTTGGGCGAGAGTAGTACTGGGATGGGTGACCTCCTGGGAAGTCCTCGTGTTGCACCTCTTTTTTGCTACTTTCCCAGGTCCGCACCACCGCTGTTTTTGTTCTTTCAATTTTATTTGTCCCTCACCCGATTTTGTGGCCTCGACGTCGACGGGCTCGCAAAGGGCTTTCCGTTGATACCTTACGGGCCGCGAGACGCATCCCGGTTCAAAAGTTACGGCCGTTTGAAGCTGGCGACGGCGTGGGGGAGGTATCATAAAACAAATGATCGCGCACATTGTGGCAGGTGCGATCATACCATCACTAATGCACCGGATCCCATCAGAACTCCGCAGTTAAGCGTGCTTGGGCGAGAGTAGTACTGGGATGGGTGACCTCCTGGGAAGTCCTCGTGTTGCACCTCTTTTTTGCTACTTTCCCGGGTCCGCACCACCTCTGTTTTTGTTCTTTCAATTTTATTTGTCCTTCACCCGATTCTGTGGCCTCGACGTCGACGGGCTCGCAAAGGGCTTTCCGTTGATACCTTAGGGGCCGCGAGACGCATCCCGGTTCAAAAGTTATGACCGTTTGAAGCTGGCGACGACGTGGGGGAGGTATCATAAAACCAATGATCGCGCACATTGTGGCAGGTGCGATCATACCAGCACTAATGCACCGGATCCCATCAGAACTCCGCAGTTAAGCGTGCTTGGGCGAGAGTAGTACTGGGATGGGTGACCTCCTAGGAAGTCCTCGTGTTGTACCTCTTTTTTGCTACTTTCCCGGGTCCGCACGACCGCTGTTTTTGTTCTTTCAATTTTATTTGTCCCTCACCTGATTCTATGGCCTCGACGTCGACGGGCTCGCAAAGGGCTTTCCGTTGATACCTTACGGGCCTAGAGACGCATCCCGGTTCAAAAGTTACGGCCGTTTGAAGCTGGCGACGGCGTGGGGGAGGTATCATAAAACAAATGATCGCGCACATTGTGGTAGGTGCGATCATACCAGCACTAATGCACCGGATCCCATCAGAACTCCGCAGTTAAGCTTGCTTGGGCGAGAGTAGTACTGGGATGGGTGACCTCCTAGGAAGTCCTCGTGTTGTACCTTTTTTTTGCTACTTTCCCGGGTCCGCACGACCGCTGTTTTTGTTCTTTCAATTTTATTTGTCCCTCACCCGATTTTGTGGCCTCGACGTCGACGGGCTCGCAAAGGGCTTTCCGTTGATACCTTACGGGCCTAGAGACGCATCCCGGTTCAAAAGTTACGGCCGTTTGAAGCTGGCGACGGCGTGGGGGAGGTATCATAAAACAAATGATCGCGCACATTGTGGCAGGTGCGATCATACCAGCACTAATGCACCGGATCCCATCAGAACTCTGCAGTGAAGCGTGCTTGGGCGAGAGTAGTACTGGGATGGGTGACCTCCTGGGAAGTCCTCGTGTTGCACCTCTTTTTTGCTACTTTCCCGGGTCCGCACCACCTCTGTTTTTGTTCTTTCAATTTTATTTGTCCTTCACCTGATTCTGTGGCCTCGACGACGACTGCCTAGCAAAGGGCTTTCCGTTGATACCTTACGGGCCGCGAGACGCATCCCGGTTCAAAAGTTACGACCGTTTGAAGTTGGCGACGGCGTGGGGGAGGTATCATAAAACCAATGACCGCGCTCATTTTGGCAGGTGCGATCATACCAGCACTAATGCACCGAATCCCATCAGAACTCCGCAGTTAAGCGCGCTTGGGCGAGAGTAGTACTGGGATGGGTGACCTCCTTGGAAGTCCTCGTGTTGCACCTCTTTTTTGCTACTTTCCCGGGTCCGCACCACCGCTGTTTTTGTTCTTTCAATTTTATTTGTCCCTCACCCGATTTTGTGGCCTCGACGTCGACGGGCTCGCAAAGGGCTTTCCGTTGATACCTTACGGGCCTAGAGACGCATCCCGGTTCAAAAGTTACGGCCGTTTGAAGCTGGCGACGGCGTGGGGGAGGTATCATAAAACAAATGATCACGCACATTGTGGCAGGTGCGATCATACCAGCACTAATGCACCGGATCCCATCAGAACTCCGCAGTTAACCGTGCTTGGGCGAGAGTAGTACTGGGATGGGTAACCTCCTGGGAAGTGTTTGTGTTGCACCTCTTTTTTGCTACTTTCCCGGGTCCGCACCACTGCTGTTTTTGTTCTTTCAATTTTATTTGTCCCTCACCCGATTTTGTGGCCTCGACGTTGACGGGCTCGCAAAGGGCTTTCCGTTGATACCTTACGGGCCGCGAGACGCATCCCGGTTCAAAAGTTACGGCCGTTTGAAGCTGGCGACGACGTGGGGGAGGTATCATAAAACAAATGATTGCGCACATTGTGGCAGGTGCGATCATACCAGCACTAATGCACCGGATCCTATCAGAACTCCGCAGTTAAGCGTGCTTGGGCGAGAGTGTACTGGGATGGGTGACCTCCTGGGAAGTCCTCGTGTTGCACCTCTTTTTTGCTACTTTCCCGGGTCCGCACCACCTCTGTTTTTGTTCTTTCAATTTTATTTGTCCTTCACCCGATTCTGTGGCCTCGACGACGACTGGCTAGCAAAGGGCTTTCCGTTGATACCTTACGGGCCGCGAGACGTATCCCGGTTCAAAAGTTACGACCGTTTGAAGCTGGCGACGGCATGGGGGAGGTATCATAAAACAAATGATCGCGCACATTGTGGCAGGTGCGATCATACCAGCACTAATGCACCGAATCCCATCAGAACTCCGCAGTTAAGCATGCTTGGGCGAGAGTAGTACTGGGATGGGTGACCTCCTGGGAAGTCCTCGTGTTGCACCTCTTTTTTGCTACTTTCCCGGGTCCGCACCACCGCTGTTTTTGTTCTTTCAATTTTATTTGTCCCTCACCCAATTTTGTGGCCTCGACGTCGACGGGCTCGTAAAGGGCTTTCCGTTGATACCTTACGGGCCGCGAGACGCATCCCGGTTCAAAAGTTACAGCCGTTTGAAGCTGACGACGGCGTGGGGGAGGTATCATAAAACAAATGATCGCGCACAATATGGCAGGTGCGATCATACCAGCACTAATGCACCGGATCCCATCAGAACTCCACAGTTAAGCGTGCTTGGGCGAGAGTAGTACTGGGATGGGTGACCTCCTGGGAAGTCCTCGTATTGCACCTCTTTTTTGCTACTTTCCCGGGTCCGCACCACCTCTGTTTTTGTTCTTTCAATTTTATTTGTCCTTCACCCGATTCTGTGGCCTCGACGACGACTGGCTAGCAAAGGGCTTTCCGTTGATACCTTACGGGCCGCGAGACGCATCCCGGTTCAAAAGTTACGACCGTTTGAAGCTGGCGACGGCGTGGGGGAGGTATCATAAAACAAATGATCGCGCACATTGTGGCAGGTGCGATCATACCAGCACTAATGCACCGAATCCCATCAGAACTACGCAGTTAAATGCGCTTGGGCGAGAGTAGTACTGGGATGGGTGACCTCCTGGGAAGTCCTCGTGTTGTACCTCTTTTTTGCTACTTTCCCGGGTCTGCACCACCGCTGTTTTTGTTCTTTCAATTTTATTTGTCCCTCACCCGATTTTGTGGCCTCGACGTCGACGGGCTCGCAAAGGGCTTTCCGTTGATACCTTACGGGCCGCGAGACGCATCCCGGTTCAAAAGTTACGGCTGTTTGAAGCTGGCGACGGCGTGGGGGAGGTATCATAAAACAAATGATCGCGCACATTGTGGCAGGTGCGATCATACCAGCACTAATGCACCGGATCCCATCAGAACTCCGCAGTTAAGCGTGCTTGGGCGAGAGTAGTACTGGGATGGGTGACCTCCTGGGAAGTCCTCGTGTTGCACCTCTTTTTTGCTACTTTCCCGGGTCCGCACCACCTCTGTTTTTGTTCTTTCAATTTTATTTGTCCTTCGCCCGATTCTGTGGCCTCGACGTCGACGGGCTCGCAAAGGGCTTTCCGTTGATACCTTAGGGGCCGCGAGACGCATCCCGGTTCAAAAGTTACGACCGTTTGAAGCTGGCGACGACGTGGGGGAGGTATCATAAAACCAATGATCGCGCACATTGTGGCAGGTGCGATCATACCAGCACTAATGCACCGGATCCCATCAGAACTCCGCAGTTAAGCGTGCTTGGGCGAGAGTAGTACTGGGATGGGTGACCTCCTAGGAAGTCCTCGTGTTGCACCTCTTTTTTGCTACTTTCCCGGGTCCGCACCACCTCTGTTTTTGTTCTTTCAATTTTATTTGTCCCTCACCTGATTCTGTGGCCTCGACATCGACGGGCTCGCAAAGGGCTTTCCGTTGATACCTTACGGGCCTAGAGACGCATCCCGGTTCAAAAGTTACGGCCGTTTGAAGATGGCGACGGCGTGGGGGAGGTATCATAAAACAAATGATCGCGCACATTGTGGCAGGTGCGATCACACCAGCACTAATGCACCGGATCCCATCAGAACTCCGCAGTTAAGCGTGCTTGGGCGAGAGTAGTACTGGGATGGGTGACCTCCTGGGAAGTCCTTGTGTTGCACCTTTTTTTTGCTACTTTCCCAGGTCCGCACCACCGCTGTTTTTGTTCTTTCAATTTTATTTGTCCCTCACCCGATTTTGTGGCCTCGACGTCGACGGGCTCGCAAAGGGCTTTCCGTTGATACCTTACGGGCCGCGAGACGCATCCCGGTTCAAAAGTTACGGCCGTTTGAAGCTGGCGACGGCGTGGGGGAGGTATCATAAAACAAATGATCGTGCACATTGTGGCAGGTGCGATCATACCATCACTAATGCACCGGATCCCATCAGAACTCCGCAGTTAAGCGTGCTTGGGCGAGAGTAGTACTGGGATGGGTGACCTCCTGGGAAGTCCTCGTGTTACACCTCTTTTTTGCTACTTTCCCGGGTCCGCACCACCTCTGTTTTTGTTCTTTCAATTTTATTTGTCCTTCACCCGATTCTGTGGCCTCGACGACGACTGGCTAGCAAAGGGCTTTCCGTTGATACCTTACGGGCCTAGAGACGCATCCCGGTTCAAAAGTTACGGCCGTTTGAAGCTGGCGACGGCGTGGGGGAGGTATCATAAAACAAATGATCGCGCACATTGTGGCAGGTGCGATCATACCAGCACTAATGCACCGGATCCCATCAGAACTCCGCAGTTAAGCGTGCTTGGGCGAGAGTAGTACTGGGATGGGTGACCTCCTGGGAAGTCCTCGTGTTGTACCTCTTTTTTGCTACTTTTCCGGGTCTGCACGACCGCTGTTTTTGTTCTTTCAATTTTATTTGTCCCTCACCCGATTTTGTGGCCTCGACGTCGACGGGCTCGCAAAGGGCTTTCCGTTGATACCTTACGGGCCGCGAGACGCATCCCGGTTCAAAAGTTACGGCCGTTTGAAGCTGGCAACGGCGTGGGGGAGGTATCATAAAACAAATGATCGCGCACATTGTGGCAGGTGCGATCATACCAGCACTAATGCACCGGATCCCATCAGAACTCCGCAGTGAAGCGTGCTTGGGCGAGAGTAGTACTGGGATGGGTGACCTCCTGGGAAGTCCTCGTGTTGCACCTCTTTTTTGCTACTTTCCCGGGTCCGCACCACCTCTGTTTTTGTTCTTTCAATTTTATTTGTCCTTCACCCGATTCTGTGGCCTCGACGACGACTGCCTAGCAAAGGGCTTTCCGTTGATACCTTACGGGCCGCGAGACGCATCCCGGTTCAAAAGTTACGACCGTTTGAAGCTGGCGACGGCGTGGGGGAGGTATCATAAAACCAATGATCGCGCACATTGTGGCAGGTGCGATCATACCAGCACTAATGCACCGAATCCCATCAGAACTCCGCAGTTAAGCGCGCTTGGGCGAGAGTAGTACTGGGATGGGTGACCTCCTTGGAAGTCCTCGTGTTGCACCTCTTTTTTGCTACTTTCCCGGGTTCGCACCACCGCTGTTTTTGTTCTTTCAATTTTATTTGTCCCTCACCCGATTTTGTGGCCTCGACGTCGACGGGCTCGCAAAGGGCTTTCCGTTGATACCTTACGGGCCTAGAGACGCATCCCGGTTCAAAAGTTACGGCCGTTTGAAGCTGGCGACGGCGTGGAGGAGGTATCATAAAACAAATGATCACGCACATTTTGGCAGGTGCGATCATACCAGCACTAATGCACCGGATCCCATCAGAACTCCGCAGTTAACCGTGCTTGGGCGAGAGTAGTACTGGGATGGGTAACCTCCTGGGAAGTGTTTGTGTTGCACCTCTTTTTTGCTACTTTCCCGGGTCCGCACCACCGCTGTTTTTGTTCTTTCAATTTTATTTGTCCCTCACCCGATTTTGTGGCCTCGACGTCGACGGGCTCGCAAAGGGCTTTCCGTTGATACCTTACGGGCCGCGAGACGCATCCCGGTTCAAAAGTTACGGCCGTTTGAAGCTGGCGACGACGTGGGGGAGGTATCATAAAACAAATGATCGCGCATATTGTGGCAGGTGCGATCACACCAGCACTAATGCACCGGATCCCATCAGAACTCCGTAGTTAAGCATGCTTGGGCGAGAGTAGTACTGGGATGGGTGACCTCCTGGGAAGTCCTCGTGTTGCACCTCTTTTTTGCTACTTTCCCAGGTCCGCACCACCGCTGTTTTTGTTCTTTCAATTTTATTTGTCCCTCACCCGATTTTGTGGCCTCGACGTCGACGGGCTCGCAAAGGGCTTTCCGTTGATACCTTACGGGCCGCGAGACGCATCCCGGTTCAAAAGTTACGGCCGTTTGAAGCTGGCGACGGCGTGGGGGAGGTATCATAAAACAAATGATCGCGCACATTATGGTAGGTGCGATCATACCATCACTAATGCACCGGATCCCATCAGAACTCCGCAGTTAAGCGTGCTTGGGTGAGAGTAGTACTGGGATGGGTGACCTCCTGGGAAGTCCTCGTGTTGCACCTCTTTTTTGCTACTTGCCCGGGTCCGCACCACCTCTGTTTTTGTTCTTTCAATTTTATTTGTCCTTCACCCGATTCTGTGGCCTTGACGTCGACGGGCTCGCAAAGGGCTTTCCGTTGATACCTTAGGGGCCGCGAGACGCATCACGGTTCAAAAGTTACGACCGTTTGAAGCTGGCGACGACGTGGGGGAGGTATCATAAAACCAATGATCGCGCACATTGTGGCAGGTGCGATCATACCAGCACTAATGCACCGGATCCCATCAGAACTCCGCAGTTAAGCGTGCTTGGGTGAGAGTAGTACTGGGATGGGTGACCTCCTGGGAAGTCCTCATGTTGCACCTCTTTTTTGCTACTTTCCCGGGTCCGCACCACCTCTATTTTTGTTCTTTCAATTTTATTTGTCCCTCACCTGATTCTATGGCCTCGACGTCGACGGGCTCGCAAAGGGCTTTCCGTTGATACCTTACGGGCCTAGAGACGCATCCCGGTTCAAAAGTTACGGCCGTTTGAAGCTGGCGACGGCGTGGGGGAGGTATCATAAAACAAATGATCGCGCACATTGTGGCAGGTGCGATCATACCAGCATTAATGCAGATCCCATCAGAACTCCACAGTTAAGCGTGCTTGGGCGAGAGTAGTACTGGGATGGGTGACCTCCTGGGAAGTCCTCGTGTTGCACCTCTTTTTTGCTACTTTCCCGGGTCCGCACCACCTCTGTTTTTGTTCTTTCAATTTTATTTGTCCTTCACCCGATTCTGTGGCCTCGACGACGACTGGCTAGCAAAGGGCTTTCCGTTGATACCTTACGGGCCTAGAGACGCATCCCGGTTCAAAAGTTACGGCCGTTTGAAGCTGGCGACGGCGTGGGGGAGGTATCATAAAACAAATGATCGCGCACATTGTGGTAGGTGCGATCATACCAGCACTAATGCACCGGATCCCATCAGAACTCCGCAGTTAAGCTTGCTTGGGCGAGAGTAGTACTGGGATGGGTGACCTCCTAGGAAGTCCTTGTGTTGTACCTCTTTTTTGCTACTTTCCCGGGTCCGCACGACCGCTGTTTTTGTTCTTTCAATTTTATTTGTCCCTCACCCGATTTTGTGGCCTCGACGTCGACGGGCTCGTAAAGGGCTTTCCGTTGATACCTTACGGGCCGCGAGACGCATCCCGGTTCAAAAGTTACGGCCGTTTGAAGCTGGCGACGGCGTGGGGGAGGTATCATAAAACAAATGATCGCGCATATTGTGGCAGGTGCGATCATACCAGCACTAATGCACCGGATCCCATCAGAACTCTGCAGTTAAGCGTGCTTGGGCGAGAGTAGTACTGGGATGGGTGACCTCCTGGGAAGTCCTCGTGTTGCACCTCTTTTTTGCTACTTTCCCGGGTCCGCACCACCTCTGTTTTTGTTCTTTTAATTTTATTTGTCCTTCACCCGATTCTGTGGCCTCGACGATGACTGCCTAGCAAAGGGCTTTCCGTTGATACCTTACGGGCCGCGAGACGCATCCCGGTTCAAAAGTTACGACCGTTTGAAGCTGGCGACGGCGTGGGGGAGGTATCATAAAACCAATGATCGCGCACATTGTGGCAGGTGCGATCATACCAGCACTAATGCACCGAATCCCATCAGAACTCCGCAGTTAAGCGCGCTTGGGCGAGAGTAGTACTGGTATGGGTGACCTCCTGGGAAGTCCTCGTGTTGCACCTCTTTTTTGCTACTTTCCCGGGTCCGCACCACCGCTGTTTTTGTTCTTTCAATTTTATTTGTCCCTCACCCGATTTTGTGGCCTCGACGTCGACGGGCTCGCAAAGGGCTTTCCGTTGATACCTTACGGGCCTAGAGACGCATCCCGGTTCAAAAGTTACGGCCGTTTGAAGCTGGCGACGGCGTGGGGGAGGTATCATAAAACAAATGATCACGCACATTGTGGCAGGTGCGATCATACCAGCACTAATGCACCGGATCCCATCAGAACTCCGCAGTTAACCGTGCTTGAGCGAGAGTAGTACTGGGATGGGTAACCTCCTGGAAGTGTTTGTGTTGCACCTCTTTTTTTCTACTTTCCCGGGTCCGCACCACCGCTATTTTTGTTCTTTCAATTTTATTTGTCCCTCACCCGATTTTGTGGCCTCGACGTCGACGGGCTCGCAAAGGGCTTTCCATTGATACCTTACGGGCCGCGAGACGCATCCCGGTTCAAAAGTTACGGCCGTTTGAAGCTGGCGACGACGTGGGGGAGGTATCATAAAACAAATGATTGCGCACATTGTGGCAGGTGCGATCATACCAGCACTAATGCACCGGATCCCATCAGAACTCCGCAGTTAAGCGTGCTTGGGCGAGAGTGTACTGGGATGGGTGACCTCCTGGGAAGTCCTCGTGTTGCACCTCTTTTTTGCTACTTTCCCGGGTCCGCACAACCTCTGTTTTTGTTCTTTCAATTTTATTTGTCCTTCACCCGATTCTGTGCCCTCGACGACGACTGGCTAGCAAAGGGCTTTCCGTTGATACCTTACGGGCCGCGAGACGTATCCCGGTTCAAAAGTTACGACCGTTTGAAGCTGGCGACGGCATGGGGGAGGTATCATAAAACAAATGATCGCGCACATTGTGGCAGGTGCGATCATACCAGCACTAATGCACCGAATCCCATCAGAACTCCGCAGTTAAGCGCGCTTGGGCGAGAGTAGTACTGGGATGGGTGACCTCCTGGGAAGTCCTCGTGTTGCACCTCTTTTTTGCTACTTTCCCGGGTCTGCACCACCGCTGTTTTTGTTCTTTCAATTTTATTTGTCCCTCACCCGATTTTGTGGCCTCGATGTCGACGGGCTCGTAAAGGACTTTCCGTTGATACCTTACGGGCCGCGAGACGCATCCCGGTTCAAAAGTTACAGCCGTTTGAAGCTGACGACGGCGTGGGGGAGGTATCATAAAACAAATGATCGCGCACAATATGGCAGGTGCGATCATACCAGCACTAATGCACCGGATCCCATCAGAACTCCGCAGTTAAGCGTGCTTGGGCGAGAGTAGTACTGGGATGGGTGACCTCCTGGGAAGTCCTCGTATTGCACCTCTTTTTTGCTACTTTCCCGGGTCCGCACCACCTCTGTTTTTGTTCTTTCAATTTTATTTGTCCTTCACCCGATTCTGTGGCCTCGACGACGACTGGCTAGCAAAGGGCTTTCCGTTGATACCTTACGGGCCGCGAGACGCATCCCGGTTCAAAAGTTACGACCGTTTGAAGCTGGCGACGGCGTGGGGGAGGTATCATAAAACAAATGATCGCGCACATTGTGGCAGGTGCGATCATACCAGCACTAATGCACCGAATCCCATCAGAACTCCGCAGTTAAATGCGCTTGGGCGAGAGTAGTACTGGGATGGGTGACCTCCTGGGAAGTCCTCGTGTTGTACCTCTTTTTTGCTACTTTCCCGGGTCTGCACCACCGCTGTGTTTGTTCTTTCAATTTTATTTGTCCCTCACCCGATTTTGTGGCCTCGACGTCGACGGGCTCGCAAAGGGCTTTCCGTTGATACCTTACGGGCCGCGAGACGCATCCCGGTTCAAAAGTTACGGCTGTTTGAAGCTGGCGACGGCGTGGGGGAGGTATCATAAAACAAATGATCGCGCACATTGTGGCAGGTGCGATCATACCAGCACTAATGCACCGGATCCCATCAGAACTCCGCAGTTAAGCGTGCTTGGGCGAGAGTAGTACTGGGATGGGTGACCTTCTGGGAAGTCCTCGTGTTGCACCTCTTTTTTGCTACTTTCCCGGGTCCGCACCACCTCTGTTTTTGTTCTTTCAATTTTATTTGTCCTCCACCCGATTCTGTGGCCTCGACGACGACTGCCTAGCAAAGGGCTTTCCGTTGATACCTTACGGGCCGCGAGACGCATCCCGGTTCAAAAGTTACGACCGTTTAAAGCTGGCGACGGCGTGGGGGAGGTATCATAAAACCAATGATCGCGCACATTGTGGCAGGTGCGATCATACCAGCACTAATGCACCGAATCCCATCAGAACTCCGCAGTTAAGCGCGCTTGGGCGAGAGTAGTACTGGGATGGGTGACCTCCTGGGAAGTCCTCGTGCTGTACCTCTTTTTTGCTACTTTCCCGGGTCTGCACCACCGCTGTTTTTGTTCTTTCAATTTTATTTGTCCCTCACCCGATTTTGTGGCCTCGACGTCGACGGGCTCGCAAAGGGCTTTTCGTTGATACCTTACGGGCCGCGAGACGCATCCCGGTTCAAAAGTTACGGCTGTTTGAAGTTGGCGACGGCGTGGGGGAGGTATCATAAAACAAAAGATCGCGCACATTGTGGCAGGTGCGATCATACCAGCACTAATGCACCGGATCCCATCAGAACTCCGCAGTTAAGCGTGCTTGGGCGAGAGTGGTACTGGGATGGGTGACCTCCTGGGAAGTCCTCGTGTTGCACCTCTTTTTTGCTACTTTCCCGGGTCCGCACCACCTCTATTTTTGTTCTTTCAATTTTATTTGTCCTCCACCCGATTCTGTGGCCTCGACGACGACTGCCTAGCAAAGGGCTTTCCGTTGATACCTTGCGGGCCACGAGACGCATCCCGGTTCAAAAGTTACGACCGTTTGAAGCTGGCGACGGCGTGGGGGAGGTATCATAAAACCAATGATCGCGCACATTGTGGCAGGTGCGATCATACCAGCACTAATGCACCGAATCCCATCAGAACTCCGCAGTTAAGCGTGCTTGGGCGAGAGTAGTACTGGGATGGGTGACCTCCTGGGAAGTCCTCGTGTTGCACCTCTTTTTTGCTACTTTCCCGGGTCCGCACCACCGCTGTTTTTGTTCTTTCAATTTTATTTGTCCCTCACCCGATTTTGTGGCCTCGACGTCGACGGGCTCGCAAAGGGCTTTCCGTTGATACTTTACGGGCCGCGAGACGCATCCCGGTTCAAAAGTTACAGCCGTTTGAAGCTGGCGATGACGTGGGGGAGGTATCATAAAACAAATGATCGCGCACATTGTGGCAGGTGCGATCATACCAGCACTAATGCACCGGATCCCATCAAAACTCCGCAGTTAAGTGTGCTTGGGCGAGAGTAGTACTGGGATGGGTGACCTCCTAGGAAGTCCTCGTGTTGCACCTCTTTTTTGCTACTTTCCCGGGTCCGCACCACCTCTGTTTTTGTTCTTTCAATTTTATTTGACCTTCACCCGATTCTGTGGCCTCGACGACGACTGGCTAGCAAAGGGCTTTCCGTTGATACCTTACGGGCCGCGAGACGCATCCCGGTTCAAAAGTTACGACCGTTTGAAGCTGGCGACATCGTGGGGGAGGTATCATAAAACAAATGATCGCGCACATTGTGGCAGGTGTGATCATACCAGCACTCATGCACCAAATCCCATCAGAACTCCGCAGTTAAGCGCGCTTGGGCGAGAGCAGTACCGGGATGGGTGACCTCCTGGGAAGTCCTCGTGTTGCACCTCTTTTTTGCTACTTTCCCGGGTCCGCACCACCGCTGTTTTTGTTCTTTCAAATTTATTTGTCCCTCACTCGATGTTGGGGCCTCGACGTCGACGGGCTCGCAAAGGGCTTTCCGTTGATACCTTACGGGCCTAGAGACGCATCCCGGTTCAAAAGTTACGGCCGTTTGAAGCTGGCGACGGCGTGGGGGAGGTATCATAAAACAAATGATCGCGCACATTGTGGCAGGTGCGATCATACCAGCACTAATGCACCGGATCCCATCAGAACTCTGCAGTTAAGCGTGCTTGGGCGAGAGAAGTACTGGGATGGGTGACCTCCTGGGAAGTCCTCGTGTTGCACCTCTTTTTTGCTACTTTCCCAGGTCTGCACCACCGCTGTTTTTGTTCTTTCAATTTTATTTGTCCCTCACCCGATTTTGTGGCCTCGATGTCGACGGGCTCGCAAAGGGCTTTCCGTTGATACCTTACGGGCCGCGAGACGCATCCCGGTTCAAAAGTTACGGCCGTTTGAAGCTGGCGACGGCGTGGGGGAGGTATCATAAAACAAATGATCGTGCACATTGTGGCAGGTGCGATCATACCAGCACTAATGCACCGGATCCCATCAGAACTCCGCAGTTAAGCGTGCTTGGGCGAGAGTAGTACTGGGATGGGTGACCTCCTGCGAAGTCCTCGTGTTGCACCTCTTTTTTGCTACTTTCCCGGGTCCGCACCACCTCTGTTTTTGTTCTTTCAATTTTATTTGTCCTTCACCCGATTCTGTGCCCTCGACGACGACTGGCTAGCAAAGGGCTTTCCGTTGATACCTTAAGGGCCGCGAGACGCATCCCGGTTCAAAAGTTACGACCGTTTGAAGCTGGCGACGGCGTGGGGGAGGTATCATAAAACAAATGATCGCGCACATTGTGGCAGGTGCGATCATACCAACACTAATGCACCGAATACCATCAGAACTCCGCAGTTAAGCGCGCGTGGGCGAGAGTAGTGCTGGGATGGGTGACCTCCTGGGAAGTCCTCGTGTTGCACCTCTTTTTTGCTACTTTCCCGGGTCCGCACCACCTCTGTTTTTGTTCTTTCAATTTTATTTGTCCTTCACCCGATTCTGTGGCCTCGACGACGACTGGTTAGCAAAGGGCTTTCCGTTGATACCTTACGGGCCGCGAGACGCATCCCGGTTCAAAGGTTACGACCGTTTGAAGCTGGCGACGGCGCGGGGGAGGTATCATAAAACAAATGATCGCGCACATTGTGGCAGGTGCGATCATACCAGCACTAATGCACTGAATCCCATCAGAACTCCGCAGTTAAGCGCGCTTGGGCGAGAGTAGTACTGGGATGGGTGACCTCCTGGGAAGTCCTCGTGTTGCACCTCTTTTTTGCTACTTTCCCGGGTCCGTACCACCGCTGTTTTTGTTCTTTCAATTTTATTTGTCCCTCACCCGATTTTGTGGCCTCGACGTCGATGGGCTCGCAAAGGGCTTTCCGTTGATACCTTACGGGCCGCGAGACGCATCCCGGTTCAAAAGTTACGGCCGTTTGAAGCTGGCGACGACGTGGGGGAGGTATCATAAAACAAATGATCGCGCACATTGTGGCAGGTGCGATCATACCAGCACTAATGCACCGGATCCCATCAGAACTCCGCAGTTAAGCATGCTTGGGCGAGAGTAGTACTGTGATGGGTGACCTCCTGGGAAGTCCTCGTGTTGCACCTCTTTTTTGCTACTTTCCCGGGTCCGCACCACCTCTGTTTTTGTTCTTTCAATTTTATTTGTCCTTCACCCGATTCTGTGGCCTCAACGACGACTGGCTAGCAAAGGGCTTTCCGTTGATACCTTACAGGCCGCGATACGCATCCCGGTTCAAAAGTTACGACCGTTTGAAGCTGGCGACGGCGTGGGGGAGGTATCATAAAACAAATGATCGCGCACATTGTGGAAGGTGTGATCATACCAGCACTAATGCACCGAATCCCATCAGAACTCCACAGTTAAGCGCGCTTGGGCGAGAGTAGTACTGGGATGGGTGACCTCCTGGGAAGTCCTCGTGTTGCACCTCTTTTTTGCTACTTTCCCGGGTTCGCACCACCGCTGTTTTTGTTCTTTCAATTTTATTTGTCCCTCACCCGATTTTGTGGCCTCGACATCGACGGGCTCGCAAAGGGCTTTCCGTTGATACCTTACGGGCCGCGAGACGCATCCCGGTTCAAAAGTTACGGCCGTTTGAAGCTGGCGACGACGTGGGGGAGGTATCATAAAACAAATGATCGCGCACATTGTGGCAGGTGCGATCATACCAGCACTAATGCACCGGATCCCATCAGAACTCCGCAGTTAAGCGTGCTTGGGCGAGAGTAGTACTGGGATGGGTGACCTTCTGGGAAGTCCTCGTGTTGCACCTCTTTTTCGCTACTTTCCCGGGTCCGCACCACCTCGGTTTTTGTTCTTTCAATTTTATTTGTCCTTCACCCGATTCTGTGGCCTCGACGACGACTGGCTAGCAAAGGGCTTTCCGTTGATACCTTACGGGCCACGAGACGTATCCCGGTTCAAAAGTTACGACCGTTTGAAGCTGGCGACGTCGTAGGGGAGGTATCATAAAACAAATGATCGCGCACATTGTGGCAGGTGCGATCATACCAGCACTAATGCACCGGATCCCATTAGAACTCTGCAGTGAAGCGTGCTTGGGCGAGAGTAGTACTGGGATGGGTGACCTCTTGGGAAGTCCTCGTGTTGCACCTCTTTTTTGCTACTTTCCCGGGTCCGCACCACCGCTGTTTTTGTTCTTTCAATTTTATTTGTCCCTCACCCGATTCTGTGGCCTCGACGTCGACGGGCTCGCAAAGGGCTTTCCGTTGATACCTTA
Source organism: Clitoria ternatea (assembly GCA_037962975.1). Lineage (NCBI taxonomy): Eukaryota > Viridiplantae > Streptophyta > Magnoliopsida > Fabales > Fabaceae > Clitoria > Clitoria ternatea. The sequence goes on from CM075670.1 coordinate 35,594,736, forward strand.
CGGGCCGCGAGACGCATCCCGGTTCAAAAGTTACGGCCGTTTGAAGCTGGCGACGGCGTGGGGGAGGTATCATAAAACAAATGATCGCGCACATTGTGGCAGGTGCGATCATACCAGCACTAATGCACCGGATCCCATCAGAACTCCGCAGTTAAGCGTGCTTGGGCGAGAGTAGTACTGGGAAGGGTGTCCTCTTGGGAAGTCCTCGTGTTGCACCTCTTTTTTGCTACTTTCCCGGGTCCGCACCACCTCTGTTTTTGTTCTTTCAATTTTATTTGTCCTTCACCCGATTCTGTGGCCTCGACGATGACTGGCTAGCAAAGGGCTTTCCATTGATACCTTACGGGCCGCGAGACGCATCCCGGTTCAAAAGTTACTACTGTTTGAAGCTGGCGACGGCGTGGGGGAGGTATCATAAAACCAATGATCGCGCACATTGTGGCAGGTGCGATCATACCAGCACTAATGCACCGGATCCCATTAGAACTCCGCAGTTAAGCGCGCTTGGGGGAGAGTAGTACTGGGATGGGTGACCTCCTGGGAAGTCCTCGTGTTGTACCTCTTTTTTGCTACTTTCCCGGGTCCGCACCACCGCTGTTTTTGTTCTTTCAAATTTATTTGTCCCTCACCCGATTTTGGGGCCTCGACGTCGACGGGCTCGCAAAGGGCTTTCCGTTGATACCTTATGGGCCTAGAGACGCATCCCGGTTCAAAAGTTACGGCCGTTTGAAGCTGGCGACGGCGTGGGGGAGGTATCATAAAACAAATGATCGCGTGTTGTTCAAGTGGCCTCAATACTCAAGAGGGGGGTGAATTGAGTTATAAAACTTTTGCTTGGAATACCTTTGAAATTGATTTCTATAACCAAGTTTATGAGATTATGCAAGTGAAAGCAAGTAACAATGATATGCAATGCACTACAAGAGGTAAGTATTGCTGAGGCAATTTAGCAAACACTTGGTGTGCAATGTCTACAGTATAGCAAATTAAGGAAGTTCAAGTATGTTCTTCTCAACCAAACAATACCAATCAATAAATATGCAATGTATGGAAGTAAAAGAGTAAGGAAGAGAAGCTTGCAAACCGATGTAACGAGTTCCACCCAATCCGGTGTACGTCTCGCCTCTAAGCAACCCACTTAGAGGATTTTCCACTATTGTAGACTAGAGATACAACTTTGAGCAATTGCGGCTTCCTAGTGTCCCACACTCAAGAACCCAATCCTCACAAGTATAAGGGCAACCCACCCAATCTCTCAATCTCACAATATCCCAAAGGTTGAGTCCACAACCTTTGTAACCACTCAACCTAGAGTGAACAACCACTCAACCTAAAGTGAAATAGCTTGTGTTTGGTGTTTGTTTACAATCAATATACTCTCTTAATAGAGTAGATGTACAAATGAAAGCTCTAACCAATTCTAACTCTCAAGATGAGAGGATATACAAGTGAGGTACAAGGTATATATGAAATAGGCTTACAAAGCACAGAATAGAGTAAAGAACTTATTGATTCTTGGTTTCCCTTGGTTGCTTCTTTGTGCTTGTGTTCCTCTGCAATTTATAGAGCCAAGATAGCTGTTGAGGAGTGCCCTAGTTCATAGCCGTTGCACTTAGTGGAAATTTGAAGGATAGTGGAGACATGATCTGTTTTCCCACTTAAATCTGTTTTTCCACTAGCCTAATCGATTACACCCTCGCGTTGTAATCGATTAGCTTCAAGTCAGAGAGTCACTAATCGATTATCTCATTACCTGTAATCGATTAGCATCTATACCTGATGCATTTAATTTGTTTTCGCAGCATCCTAATCGATTAGCATGTCTTGCAATCGATTACCTTAAATTCCAGTGGCTTCCTAATCGATTATATGGCTCCCTTAATCGATTAGCATGTGTACCTGATGCATTTAATTCCATTTTTGATTGCTGTAATCGATTAGTCTCAAGTGTGCAATCGATTATCTTAATTCCAGTGAGTATCTAATCGATTGTGTGGCTTCACTAATCGATTATCTTCAACCCTGATGCAATTTCTTCCAAGACAGAAAGCTCCTAATCGATTAACATCTATGGCCTAATCGATTAGCTTCGCTGTTACTTCAATTCTGATTTCATGTCTTTGTTTTTGCATCGGTTTCTTCAAGAGTACTTGTCATTATCAAAATCCTTGCACATCTTTTGGACCTGTTAACATATTCAAACACATTCTCCCCCTTTTTGATGATGACAACTATGTTCATCTCTTGAGGGTTGTTAGTTTAAATAATATAGACTTATCTTTTGCAAAAACAACTCTGCTACATTATCTCTTTTTCAAATAGCAGATGACCAATTTTAAAAATCAATTCAGCAGCCAATGTCTTATCTCATTTTATCTATTGTTTATTATCTCTTATCTATAATTCTCCCCCTATCAAAGAGAATTTAACAAACAGATAAGATTTTTCAAACAGAGCATCTATTATCCATATTCTTAATAACAAAGCATATTCAAAATTGTAGTCAGAGCATGTTATTAATATTATCCATATTTGTATTAGAGTATTATCCAACATATGAACATATATTCTTCTCCTCCTTTGTAATCATCAAAAATAATTAGAGCATTGAAGAGAAACAATATATACTGAAATAAGATACTTTTATTGAATTAATAAAAATGGGAAATACAAGAAGTAAAATTATTCAAAATGCAGAAAAACAACAAACAGAAACCAACAGCAAAACTAAAAAGTCTAATTGTCCGGGTTGAAGAAGCGGATTTCTGCAATTTGGTGAGCCAGCTCTTCATATCGCTGCTGCATCATCTCAAAATGTTGCTGCTCGGTCATTGAGAACTCTTGGAGGGAATTTTCAAGTCGATCAAAGCGGCGATCAAGATGGGCGTAGAGAGATGCAAAAGGGTCAGCTTGTGGGGCAGATGAAGAGGCTGCAGCTTGTGGTTGAGGTGGAGGAGGAGAAGGAGCAGGTGCTTCTTCAGCAGGAGCTTGGAAGGGAATGTTGGCATAAACGCCCTCCATGCGTGAGTACCATGCTCCATTTGAGAAAACAAGACCCATTTTGGTGAGGTGATGGGTGCCAATGCAAGCTCTAGGGGGCACTTTCTCAGAGAGTTCCCCTGCTAAATCTACTCCACAGAATTTAAAAATTTTGGTGAGGAGGATACCATAAGGGAGCTTTTGCTGGTCCTTGGCATGGCGCATGTGGAATTTGATCAACTGAACCCAGTTGATCTCTTTGTGGTTCAGCATGGCCCACATTAAGAGGACATCATCCTCTTCAACTAGAGCATAGTTCCCACCACGGGGAACAATCATCTTGACCAAGAAGAAGTGGAGCAGGCGGTTGTTCATGGTCAAGTGGCCAACTAGTTTGTGGTTGCTCCTAGGGCGGTCAGCTTTCCATAAAGATTGGCGAGCAGTAAGGGCATTGAAGCCCCATTCATCCTCGGTTTCGCCTCCATCAAAGTCAGCGTTGTTGAGAGTCAGTTTAGAAATTTCCACAAATTGGGCATTTGAAAGTTTGATGGTTGTGTTTTTCACCTTGGATTCAACCATCCCATTGACAAGGCGGAGGTTGCAGTAGAATACTCTCATAAGCTCAGGATAGTATTCTTCTTCTTTGAGGGATAAGAAGGGGAAGAGGTTGTAGTGGTTGAGGCTTTGGGTGAAGGTAAGGCTTGGGTTGTCAAAAGTGTCAGCAACGGTATAATGAGGGGTCATAATCTCCTTTTCAGAAAAATTCTTCATAAAATTCTGAAGATCTCTAGGAGAAGAGAAAAACCTTGAGAAGTCAAGGGGATTATGAGCTTGAGCAGCAGAGGACCTAGCCCTTTTGACATTCCTTGAGGTAGACATGGTGAAAAATGCTAAAAGAGGAGATGAAGAGAGATGTGTGCTAGAGAGTTTTAGAGAGGTTTAGGAGAAAGGAGGTAGTGTGAGATGAGAAGGTGAATGAGGGGGTATTTATAGTTGAAAGTTAGGTTTAGGAAGGAGGAAAGAGAGTTTTGAAAGGAGTGAAGTGAGTTAAGAGAGGGAGTTGTTCGAGTGAGCCTAGGAAATTAGAGTTTTGACTCATCAGAATGTATACTAATCGATTACGTGTCAGGTGGTAATCGATTAGATCACTGTTTCTGGGGAATTTCAAACATTTCATACAGAGGGTAATCGATTATAGGCTTAGGGTAATCGATTAGTTTAGAAACAGAATCGTCCTAATCGATTGGAGCAATGTAGTAATCGATTATGAAGAAGAGGAAACGTTTTGAACTTGAAACAGAAGCTTCGTAATCGATTATGGATCATGGATAATCGATTATCTTTGAGACAGAATGATTGTAATCGATTATGGGTGAGCTATAATCGATTAGCTTAGAAACAGAAGCTTAGTAATCGATTGGGATTAACAATGTAATCGATTATGGAGTCAAAAACTTCAAACATATCAAACAGCAAGGTTCCAAACATAAAATGTGATATATGCCATGCATTATGCCATTCAACAAGGTTCTTATCAAAAGATTCAAACACAACTGGACATGTCAAGAATGCCTAATTCTCTTCGTATGTGAATGAATTGCTCTCTAGCCAAGGGTTTTGTGAAAATATCAGCTAGTTGTTTAGAAGTTTCTACATGTTCAAGTACACAATCCCCTTTTAACATATGATCTCTAATAAAGTGATGCCTAATTTCAATGTGTTTGGTTCTAGAGTACATTACTGGATTCTTGGAGATGTTAATGGCACTTGTATTATCACATTTAATGGGGACTTTATTCAAGGAAATACCGAAATCAAGAAGTTGTTGTCTCATCCAAAGAATTTGAGCACAACAACTACCAGCTGCTACATATTCTGCCTCAGCTGTTGACAATGCAACACTTGCTTGTTTCTTGCTATGCCAAGAAACAAGGGAACTACCAAGCAAATGGCATGTACCACTAGTGCTTTTTCTATCAAGCTTACACCCCACAAAGTCGGAATCAGAATATCCTAAAAGATTACATTCAACGCCTTTGGGATACCATAAACCAACATTTTGAGTACCCACAAGATATTTCAAAATTCTTTTTACGGCAGTCAAATGTGATTCTTTAGGACATGCTTGATATCTAGCACACATGCACACCGCAAACATAATATCAGGTCTACTCGCAGTCAAATACAGTAAGGATCCAATCATACCTCGATATATGGTGATTTCAATGTCCTTACCCTTTTCGTCTTTGTCTAGATAGCAGGATGTGCTCATGGGTGTAGCTATCTCGTTTGCCTTGTCCATTCCAAACCTTTTAAGTAGTTCCTTACAGTATTTGGTTTGGCTAATGAACGTTCCATCAATGGCTTGTTTTATTTGTAGTCCAAGGAAGAAGGTGAGTTCTCCCATCAAGGACATTTCAAATTCATTCTGCATAATCTTGGCAAATTCTTGACAAAGATTTTCATTAGTAGCACCAAATATTATGTCATCTACATAAATCTGTACCAAGAGGATGTCATCTTGTTTGTGTTTTATAAACAATGTAGTATCAACCTTTCCTCTTTCAAAGTTATGTTCTAAAAGGAATTTGCTTAATCTTTCATACCAAGCTCTTGGAGCTTGCTTCAAACCATATAAGGCTTTTCTCAATTTGAAGACATGGTTTGGAAATTTATGATTTTCAAAACCGGGAGGTTGATCTACATAAACTTCTTCTTGAATGTAGCCGTTTAAGAACGCACTTTTGACATCCATTTGATACAATTTGAAATCCATACAACATGCAAAAGCTAGCAATAATCTAATGGCTTCTAACCTAGCTACGGGAGCATATGTTTCTTCATAGTCTATTCCTTCTTCTTGGTTGTATCCCTTTGCAACTAGTCTAGCTTTGTTTCTAGTTATTATACCATTTTCATCTAGCTTATTTCTAAAAACCCATTTGGTGCCTATTATTAGATGATTATTGGGTCTTGGCACAAGTTCCCAAACTTCATTTCTTTCAAATTGGTTTAACTCTTCTTGCATGGCCAACATCCAATGTTCATCAATAATGGCTTCGTCAATATTTTTGGGTTCTATTTGGGATACAAAAGCCAAGTGATTGCATGCATTTCTAATGGCGTTTCGAGTACTTACCCCTTTGGTTATTTCTCCAATGATTTTGTCCAAGGGATGATCCTTCAATGTTACCCAATCTTGTTGTCTCTCTATTTGTGTTGCACCTCCATCATTGTTGACTTCTTCTTCTTTGTCTTGCAAGTTCATTTCTTGAAAGGTACCTACAAGATCATCAACATCTTCCTTTCTCGGAGGGTTATGACTATTTTCATCAAATTTGACATGAATAGATTCCTCAATGGTATTTGTTTGTTTGTTGAAAATTCTATAAGATTTACTTGATTGAGAATATCCTAGGAAGATTGCCTCATCAGATTTTGCATCAAACTTTCCTAGATTATCCTTTCCATTGTTGAGCATAAAACATTTACATCCGAAAATATGAAAGTATGCAATGTTGGGTTTTCTACCCTTGTAAAGCTCATAGGGGGTTTTCTTTAAAATAGGCCTTATCAAACATCTATTCATAACATAACACGCGGTGTTTACCGCATCGGCCCAAAAATGTTTTGCAATATTGTTTTCATTTAGCATGGTTCTAGCAAGCTCCACTAAAGATCTATTCTTTCTTTCAACTACTCCATTTTGTTGTGGAGTTCTAGGAGCTGAAAAGTTGTGATTAATACCATGTTTTTCGCAAAACTTTTCAAAAGATTGATTTTCAAATTCTCCCCCATGATCGGTTCTAATGGATACGATTTTTGAGTTTTGCTCATTTTGGATAATCTTTGCAAGTTTCTTGAATGCATGATATGCTTCATTTTTATGAGCAAGAAACAATGTCCATGTATATCTTGAATAGTCATCTACTATAACTAGACCATAGTAATTACCTCCAAAGCTTTTGATTTTGGATGGTCCAAATAAGTCCATGTGCAAAAGTTGTAAAGGCCTTTGAGTAGAAACAATGTTTTTGGATTGAAAAGATGCCTTTACTTGTTTTCCCTTTTGACATGCATCACAAAATCTATTTTCAAATTTAAGCTTTGGTAGACCAATTACTAAATCTTTAGAGACAAGTTTGTTCAAGTGGTCTACATGTATATGAGCTATTCTTCTATGCCATAGCCATGTTTCATCCTCTTTTGAAATGAAGCATTGTTCATCATTTGTAGACAAACTATCCATATCAATCATGTAAATATTATCAATTCTTTGGCCTACAAACTTAATTTCCTTATTGGTCTTATGCTCAATTATGCAACAATTTGATTCAAATAAAACTCTATATCCTTTGTCACATAATTGACTTATGCTTAGTAAATTATGTTTGAGGCCTTCAACATACAATACATCACTTATGGATGTGGAAGAGTTCTTACCAATATTTCCAATGCCTAGGATTCTTCCCTTAGTGTTGTCTCCATAGGTGACGCTTCCTTTTCGTTTGGGAGTGAATGATGTAAATTTGGTTATATCTCCCATCATATGCTTCGAACACCCGCTATCCAAGTACCAATGGGTGTTGCTTGCCTTGAAGCATACCTACAAAACAAAATCATTTTAGAGAACTAGGTACCCATTTTATGTTGGGTCCTTTAAGGTTAGCTTGTGGGAACGTTCCTTTGGGAACCCACACCTTTCTTAAGACCTTTGGTCCTAGTTTCCTAACACTACACTTATATGCACTATGTCCTTTGGTACCACAATGATTGCATTTCATAAAAGGTGAGGAGGATTTGCTTGGTGGTGCAAAGAAGTTTTTATAGTGCTTCTCCATTTTATGATTACTATGTTCTTGATCATATCCTAAGCCGGTTTTACTAAACATGCATTTTTGTTGCCCAAGAAGGATATTCAAATTATCTCTTCCATTAGTGAATTTCTCTAAGGTTTTGTTTAGATCTAGGACTTTATTTTCTAGATCAACACATTTCTTAGCAAAATTACAAGGTTTACTAATGGAACATACTTGAGCATTTTTCAATTCTTCTTTTAAACATTCATTCTCTTTGCAAACTTCCATAAGATGCATCTCTAGAGTGTCACTAGTTTTCCTAGATGCTTTGAGTTTACTAGAGATTTTTGTGAATTTATCATATAATTCTTCAAATGCTTCTAACAGCTCATTTTTATCTAAGTCAAGAAGATTTACCTCATTATCTTCTTCTTGATGATTTGCCATTAAGCAAAGATTGGCTTGCTCATCTTCCGAGTCGTCGGAGCTGCTCACATCATTCTCATACCAAGCAATATAGGCTCTTCTTCTTCTTTGTTTGTCCTTGCCCTTCTTTTTGAGGTTTGGACAATCGGCTTTGAAGTGCCCTTCCTTGCCACATTCAAAACAGTTGGGTGAGGGAGAGTTTTCTTTAGTGATAGGTTTCTTACCTGAGTTTTTGAAGCTTCTTTGAAAGCGTTTGCCTTTCATGAATTTCCCGAAGCGTTTCACAAATAGTCCAAATTCTTCTTCTTCATCAAGTTCACTTCCGGATTCTTCTACTTCATTTGTGGAAGTAGCCTTGAGAGCAAGACCCTTTTTCTTGGAAGATTTTTCTTCCTCTTCCGCCATCTTTAATTCTTTCAGCTCTTGTTCTTGTTCCTGCAACTTACCAAATAAAGTGGCGAGAGACATTTCGTTTATGCTAGGAGATTGTTTGATGGCGGTAACTAGCGGTTGCCATTCTCTGTTAAGACTTTTCAACACTTTATGAATGAGTTCTTTGTTAGTGTAAGTCTTTCCAAGTGTAATGAGTTGATTAATGATGAGAGTAAATCTTTTTTGCATATCAACAATCGATTCATGAGAGTTTAATCTAAAGCATTCATATTGACTAGTAAGAGTACTAATCTTTGAGTCCTTTACATCATTAGTGCCTTCATGGGTTACTTGAAGAGTATCCCACATTTCTTTAGCAGTTTGGCATGTCATTATCCTAAAAAATTCATCTTGACCTAAAGACATAGTGATGAGATTTTTGGCCTTGTAGCCATATTGGACTTTCTTTTCTTCCTCGCTTGTCCATTCATCTATAGGTTTTTCAACATTCTTGCTATCTATAGTATGCATCGGTATATAGGGACCATTTTCAATGGTATTCCATATTCTCAAGTCAATTGATTGAATGAAGATTTTCATTCTTTCTTTCCAAAACGCATACCCTTCCCCATTGAAAGCGGGAGGTCTATTTATCGCACCACCCTCGGGAAAAACACTTTGAGAACTTGAGGCCATTTAATCTCTTGAAGCTGTTAAGCTTGATCTACCAAGAGTCAAGCTCTGATACCACTTGTTGTTCAAGTGGCCTCAATACTCAAGAGGGGGGGTGAATTGAGTTATAAAACTTTTGCTTGGAATACCTTTGAAATTGATTTCTATAACCAAGTTTATGAGATTATGCAAGTGAAAGCAAGTAACAATGATATGCAATGCACTACAAGAGGTAAGTATTACTGAGGCAATTTAGCAAACACTTGGTGTGCAATGTCTACAGTATAGCAAATTAAGCAAGTTCAAGTATGTTCTTCTCAACCAAACAATACCAATCAACAAATATGCAATGTATGGAAGTAAAAGAGTAAGGAAGAGAAGCTTGCAAACCGATGTAATGAGTTCCACCCAATCCGGTGTACGTCTCGCCTCTAAGCAACCCACTTAGAGGATTTTCCACTATTGTAGACTAGAGATACAACTTTGAGCAATTGCGGCTTCCTAGTGTCCCACACTCAAGAACCCAATCCTCACAAGTATAAGGGCAACCCACCCAATCTCTCAATCTCACAATATCCCAAAGGTTGAGTCCACAACCTTTGTAACCACTCAACCTAGAGTGAACAACCACTCAACCTAAAGTGAAATAGCTTGTGTTTGGTGTTTGTTTACAATCAATATACTCTCTTAATAGAGTAGATGTACAAATGAAAGCTCTAACCAATTCTAACTCTCAAGATGAGAGGATATACAAGTGAGGTACAAGGTATATATGAAATAGGCTTACAAAGCACAGAATAGAGTAAAGAACTTATTGATTCTTGGTTTCCCTTGGTTGCTTCTTTGTGCTTGTGTTCCTCTGCAATTTATAGAGCCAAGATAGCTATTGAGGAGTGCCCTAGTTCATCATAGCCGTTGCACTTAGTGGAAATTTGAAGGATAGTGGAGACATGATCTGTTTTCCCACTTAAATCTGTTTTTCCACTAGCCTAATCGATTACACCCTCGCGTTGTAATCGATTAGCTTCAAGTCAGAGAGTCACTAATCGATTATCTCATTACCTGTAATCGATTAGCATCTATACCTGATGCATTTAATTTGTTTTCGCAGCATCCTAATCGATTAGTATGTCTTGCAATCGATTACCTTAAATTCCAGTGGCTTCCTAATCGATTATATGGCTCCCTTAATCGATTAGCATGTGTACCTGATGCATTTAATTCCATTTTTGATTGCTGTAATCGATTAGTCTCAAGTGTGCAATCGATTATCTTAATTCCAGTGAGTATCTAATCGATTGTGTGGCTTCACTAATCGATTATCTTCAACCCTGATGCAATTTCTTCCAAGACAGAAAGCTCCTAATCGATTAGCATCTATGGCCTAATCGATTAGCTTCGCTGTTACTTCAATTCTGATTTCATGTCTTTGTTTTTGCATTGGTTTCTTCAAGAGTACTTGTCATTATCAAAATCCTTGCACATCTTTTGGACCTGTTAACATATTCAAACACATCGCGCACATTGTGGCAGGTGCGATCATACCAGCACTAATGCACCGGATCCCATCAGAACTCCGCAGTTAAGCGTGCTTGGGCGAGAGTAGTACTGGGATGGGTGACCTCCTGGGAAGTCCTCGTGTTGTACCTCTTTTTTGCTACTTTCCTGGGTCCGCACCACCTCTGTTTTTGTTCTTTCAATTTTATTTGTCCTTCACCCGATTCTGTGGCCTCGACGACGACTGGCTAGTGTAAACACCTCTTTTTGTCCGGCCAATTGGTACAGTTCCATCCTTTGAGCACTCTTTTATGCGCATGGTTCATTTGAAAATTCATAACTCCTTCATACGATCTTTGATTTGCGCAAACCCGGTCTCTAAATTTTCGTAACAAAATTGTCTACGACTTTTGTGAAGACCTTGAAGGCTAAATCCTTACCAATTGGTACAGTTTTAATAATCTTCCTGGACTTGCTCCAGTTTCATGACTGCTCTGCACATCTTTAAGAAAAAATTCATATCTCCCTCATATGATACTGAAATGACCCCATTCTTTTTTCTATGGCTCCATATCAAAGAGATCTACAAACTTCATGAAGGCCACAAAAGCTAATTCTCCACCCATTTTGCCCAGTGAATTTATTTTTCTTGCAAATGTATTTCCATCACACTCTGGAGCAGTTTTCATAGATGGGCCATATCTCCCTCGTTTCTTGATGAACAATTTTGTGCCATATATCAAATTAAAGCTAAGAGAAAGATCTACAAACTTCATGAAGGGCACAAAAGCTAATTCTCTACCCATTTTGCCCAGGGAATTTATTTTACATGCAAAGGTATTTTCGTCATAGTCTAGAGCAGTTTTCGTAGATGAGTCATATCGCCCTCGTTTCTTGATGAAAATTTTTGTGCCATATATCAAATTAAATCTAAGAGAAAGATCTACAACTTTCATGTTGGACTCTTTTTCAAATTTGGCACGCATCAGCCCTCAAATGCACGAGCAAGTTTGTGATGGTGGGCAAGGCACTAAAGATCATAATGGAGCACTAAGGATCATAATGGAGCACTAAAGCATCATAATGGGGCACTAAAGATCATAATGGAGCACTTAAGTTGATAATGGAGCACCATGGACTTGTTAATTGGAGAGTGCACCTTCCATTACAAATTTTTTATGGCAATGGCTGCTTTTGCATTCCTATAAATAGGCACCATGAGCATTCATTCAAGGGGGGATTCTTCATTGAAGGCAATCAAGTCTTGGGAAGCCATTCGTTTCTCCTCTTCTTCTTCTCTGTTGCATTTCTTCTTCCAGCAAGTTTTTTTTCATTTCCGGCAAGTTTCTTTTCATTTCCAAGTTTTTCCATTTCCGGGTTAGTTTCTTTTCCAGATTATTATGTTCTTTTCTTTTCTTTACTTTTCTTTGTAGTTGTTATTATGTAGTTTCATTTCTTCTTCCAGCAAGTTTCTTTTCATTCCCAAGTTTTTTTTATTATTTCCAGGTTATTTTTAATAAAGTATGCTATTATTAATAAAATAATAAAAAAATAAAATAATAAAAAAATAATAAGTAATAAGTTTTGCATATGTTTTATTTTCTAGCCTAAAAATTTCCATTTTTTAACCGTGTCGAACGGGAACACTTCCGTCTACACTATCTCCTTAGGATCCGTACACGTGCGAAGAACTTCGTCTTGTATGAGTTCCCCATCTCAATGACTTCCATCATCATGTTCCGAGTCAAAATTTTTCCTCAGAACTACGTAACCCTGATTTCTTGATAATTCAAGAATACGTAGGAGCAGGACTTTAACTCCTGTCGGGCCCATCTTTCTTATTTCCTTTTACTGATTTATTTCCTTGCTTTTTGCGTTTCTTTCGTGATGTTACTTTTTGTCGTTTCCGTGAAAATCAATTTAGACGTGACGTCTTGTTGATTTCCCCTAGTTTTTGTTCAAACCTTGCTACAATTCATAGGGAAGGGATACTTAGGACAAGACGTCCCGCTTATCTCTTTCCTATCCCTATCCTTTTTACCCAAGGATATTTAATTTAGACGTGACGTCTTATTGGCATTCTCTCACCCTCTCGGTCTCATATCGAAATCGAGCTTAATTCGGATGAAACGTCCCATTAACCTCGCTTCGACATTCTATGTCTGTACAGTTCTCTACTCTATTCTATCATTTTCAAAATAAAAGTAAAAGGGAAGAAACCATGTTTTATTTAAGGCTATTTATATTGTGCTTTCAATCTTGGTACTGTCTTTGACAGGCGATGTAGGGTGCTAATACCTTCCCTACTCGTAATCGACTCCCGAACTTGAATCTCAACTTTTAACCAGTGCTTTACTGAATTCAGTTTTTTCCCAATGTTTTTCCTATGAATAAAAATGTTGGTGGTGACTCCCTGTGTCATTCCACCCCTTCTTTCTTTCTCGCAGCGCCGTCGCGATCCAGGTTGCGATAGATGGCGACTCCGCTGGGGACACTTAAGAGAGTCAGGCCAGTTTGATTAAAAGCGCATGTTCTTTTATATAGCCTTTGTTAGCTTGGATTTCTTCCCCCTTGTTTTATTTTCTGTTAATTGTTGTGGAAGTTTGTTCTTGTTTTAATTGTATCTTGTTATTTGTTACATTATCTATGTTTGCATGCTTGTTAAACCCTAGGGTAGAGGACCATGTTACTTTCCTGTAATTATTGAACCCTAGGGTAGACGACTTTGTATATTTGTTCTGTGTTTGTTCTTTGTGCAGAATGAAGTAAGGTAAAAAGTATTGAATGGCCTTTCACACACTACACTCACAAATTACTCGCACACACTTATGAGTGGCGCCCTATACCCGGGCCCCAAATAAAGCTTAAGTTAGGAGAGGTTGGTAACGGAATCGTATGGGATGTACTTCCTATCCGGTGTTCGTGAGAACCTCAACCAGAGTTTGACCTCTCATGATATACGCACCTAGTGGTTCCCCACTGTTGCGTCCCTGTCATGGGTAGGATCTTGGCTCTGGTGACCTTCTAGAAGTCTAGAATGAGCCACCTGGTGTGAAGAGCCACTTTTAGACAAACCATAGGGCCTAGAGAAAACTTTCAACAAAACCCAACCTAGGCCACAAAAGGGAAAACTTTACTTTACCTTATGTCATTTTTGCTTTCCCCTTTTATCCAAGAAAATGAATTATCTACCACCCGCAGATTTACTGAGTTATTGAAATAATGACTCGTTTTGAAACACACAGTATTCTTCGGGTGAATAGATAGTCCTCCTTTGGTCATGTACCCTTTGAGTATCTATGGAAATTGACATGGGATTGAACTTAAGAAATAAGGGCTGTAATTGCCCGAAGAAGATGTCTGAGCTAGAGGCTCCCGCCGCAGGATAAAAGATTTCTTTTGTCTTCACAAATATCCCATATTAATTTCTATGATTACCATACCTAGTACTTTTGAATGATAAGTTCTAAGGAATGGTCAAAGGATACTCGCCAAAGTCTGTGATTGTTTCCCACAACATTTTCCTTCTTTTTATTTCTGCCTAACATTTATTTCTTCTTTTTTTTAAAAAAAAAAAAGACACCAACGTCACGGGTAGGCATCCTTACCAGACCCGGCTCCAAAAGAAACTCATGGCTGAGGCAGAAGCTGTTGAAGGAAACTTTAGAACCGAGTTCGATCAGCTGAAAGAGCGAGTCGCGGAGTTAACTAAACTCTTAGAAAAGAAACTTACCGAAGGAGGCTCCTCTGCAAGTGTTGAGGATGCCCAACAGCAGCTTGCCACCGTGCCACCTCCCCTTGATTCTGACCCAGCAAGAACCCAACTCCCTAACACAACGACACCCCCTCTCACCATTCATGTCGGGAAAGCTAACCCTGCCATTGAGACCCAGCCACCTTACAGCCAGTCTTACGCACAACATACATTTGTCGGTCTAGACGGCAACCCAGTACCTTTTCCACTTTATGGCCTACCCCCGGGGTACTATCCCCCGCTCGCTAACCAACAAGATGCCCACAACCAGCAAACGGTAAATCCTCATGCTTCATACCCCATACAACCAAATATGCCACCACTCCACCAAACCCAAAACACGCAAGCCCATGACCCAAAAACCTACCAAACCCAAAACACGCAAGCCCATGATCCATAAACTTACCAAACCCAAAACACACAAGCCCCGATGGCCCAGCCAACCTACAACGCCCAACCCCAAAATACACAAGCCCAGATAACCCAGCCGACTTATGCTATGGCCCATCCTCAAGTTCCCTCACCAAATACAGGCCTAGTAAACCAGTCCCATGTGTTGCCTCTGTTCAACCAGTCATTCGGCTATCCGTATGGATACGGAACCCCCTATGGGACCAACCTCCAAGATACAACCCGCGCGGTCGCGGCTCCTCGGAGGGAAAGGATAGAGATCTTAGAAGAGCGTTTAAGAATGATGGAAGGCGCTGGAGGTTTTGGACTAATAGATGCTTCAGAGCTATGTTTAGTCACAGATGTTATCCTCCCGCCTAAATTCAAGATGCCAGACTTTGACAAGTATCGGGGAATGACTTGTCCTAAGAATCATCTCACAATGTATTGTCGAAAGATGGCATCTTACTCTTCTAATGACCAACTGTTGATCCACTGCTTCCAAGATAGTCTAGCAGGAGCTGCTTTTACATGGTATGCTCACCTTGATCGGAACCGTATCCGTTGTTGGAAAGACCTGGCAGATGCCTTCCTTAGACAATATAAGTATAACATGGATATGGCACCCAACAGGGTTCATTTACAAAATATGGTGAAGAGGGACAGTGAAACGTTCAAGGAGTATGCCCAACGATGGAGAGAAACAGTGGCGCAAGTGGATCCCCCATTGTTGGAAAAAGAAATAGTCGTAATGTTTATCGACACACTCCCATCACCTTTCTACGGCAAGATGATTGGTAGTGTTTCAGCCAACTTCTCCGACATTGTGACTATTGGGGAAAAAGTGGAGAGTGGAATACGAACGGGTAAGATCACTCAAGGCTCATCTGGGGCAAACATGACGAGGAAGCCGGCACCTGGGAGAAGGGACGGAGAAACTAATTCCATCTCTTCTAATCAAAAGACGGCTCCGCCGAGACCATTCACTCCTACCATGATTCAAGCTCCCAATCCTTATGTGGCCGCAGCCACTTATGGCCCGACAGCTCATACTCCTCACTACCGCCCACCTATGGTAAGAGCTCCAATGCCACAACCCATGCCATACCATCACCCGCAGCAAGTAGCTCAACCACCCAACCATAATCAGAACCCAAGGAATCCCAACAATGAGCGCACCCCGGTGCAGTTCGATCCAATTCCCATAACATATTCTGAACTTTTTCCAATCCTCGTTCAGGAAGGTCTGTTGGTTTCATGCCCCATGAAGCCATTACAACCTCCTTATCCAACGGGATATGACCCAGACGCTCATTGTGATTACCACGCTGGGGCACCGGGGCATTCCACAGAAAATTGCATGGCTCTGAAATATAAAGTGAGAGATTTGATCAAAGCCGAATGGATCGATTTTAAAGAAGGAAGCCCTAACGTGGTCAAGAATCCCCTACCTAATCATGGAAGCTCAGAAGTTAATGCCGTGGTGGTTGATAGTTTTGATAACAATGTTGATTTGGTGACCGCTTGCCTGCCGGGCCGAGAGCTCAGTAACTGGGAAGCTGTCGAACTCCCTACGATTTTAAATGATTCACCAAAGTAATTTGTCATTGCCTTAAAAGTCTTGTTTATCCCTCTGCTATGCCTAAGGCTTTGGGACTTTCCATGTAATAAAGGCGAAAAAACTTGTTTTACCAGTCAATCAATAAATGCGTATCAACATTCTAAAAAATTTTTTTCATCCCTTTATCCTTGCATTGATTCATTTTCTTTACTTGCTTGTTCCTCTTTTTCTTTCCTTTTTATTTTTTGCCATAACGCACTAAATTGCAGACCCAAAAATGATCCTCTTGAGACTAATGAAATCACAATCCTATTTTACGACCTCAACTACCCGGTCGATTGTGCTGACAAAGAAGGTAGGAAAGCTTGTGAGTCACCACACAAGTTAACCAGATTGTTAGAACAAGAGGTTAAGGAATACCCCTGAGTCAAGAATGACTGAAGGAATCACGGGGCAATATATCAGAAGACATTAGTAATATTGTTTCAGGGCGTGGAAATAATCTATGTGAATGATAACATTGCCAAGTCCCAAATTGGACAAGTGGTAGGCCAGTCAACTAAGAAAACCACAACAGTTACCAGCATAAATAGGGGAAAATTGCTAATGCCTTAAATGCAGATACAGTCAAGGGAGACTTGGCCAAAAATTCAAAAAAAAAATGAAAAATGAAAAAATGAAAAGTAGAAGTCAAGCTTGAAGTCCAATGCACATACCAAGCAGGGAAAGCTGGTTACGTCCAGATCCGCGAGCAAGCTGTCATTTTCTGTATAAGGGGAACAAATGTCGTCAGGCCAAGAACTTGTATTCTTGTCATCATCAACACCTCAACCCTAAGGAGTGCGCCATTCCTCATACCTATGTAGCCAAGGAAATAGTCTGTCAGATTGAGTCGTTGCGTCATTAAGGGGATTAAAAAAAAACAAAGAAAAAAAAACACAAAAGCAAAAAAAAGAGGGCAAACAAAAGAAATAGAAAATAAAAAAATAAAAAAAAAAAGAAAAAACAAAAGGCCAGAATGATGATTCAAGAGTAATTCCCTCTCATTGGTGCCAAAAGACTCACCAATATTTCCTTGGGTACATGGCATAGGAGTGGAGTCTCCTATTTGAAGTGACATCAGTTTCCCAAAGGATCAAACTAAATTTGGAAAAGAATAGGCAGACTCAACTGGAGTGTGATCAGTTTCAACTTTTTACTGTAAAGGATGCAGCCCAAAAATGAACAAGAACACATTATAAAGAAAGAAAAGAGCTCGCTAGGCTGAAAACCTGAAAGGGCAGCCTAGGCAAAAGTTAGAGCAACCCGGTGAGTTGAAAACCTGAAAAGGCAGCTTAGGTAAAAATTAGGGTCAAGATTTCGGCAGAGTAACTAAGGTTTCCAATGCAAAACATGCAAACTGAGGCATGTGGACCATGGTTAAACTACCCTCTCAAAGGCAGAGTTGAACGATGTACTTGAGGTCGTGACGTGAGATTAAGGTTCTCACTAGTCTCAGGAACTCACTGGAGGATCCTCGAACCTTCCCTGTTTCTCCTGGCCTTGACCTGTCCTATGTAACTTCATTCCATCCCATCTATTTTCCCCATTGTCCATTCTCTGTATTCTGTTTGTCATACATGAATAAAATTTATCCTTTTTCGATACGTGTTATGAATTGCATTAATCTGATAAAACATTGTGTTTTTATATAAAATAAAATAAAAGAATGGTGAATATTTAAAGTCGTAAGGGACAAGACGCTCCCATTACTTGACCTCGACAATCATCACAAAGACTCAGCCAGGTATGCGCTTCAAAGCTATGATCGCCTCTTGCATTCTCCTCTGTCCATGAGTTGTCCTAAGGGTCGCGGTTTCACAGGACCTACCCAGTTTTTGAACTTATCTTTGCACTACTTACCATTTTTCATGCAGGTTATCTCACAGACAGTCATGCCAGGCATTAACACCTCAATCAAGTCCTTCAAGTCCCCTCCTCGAATCGCCTCAGAACTCCTTCCCTAAATCGCCAAAGTTGGCACCTTTTAGTGTTTTCTTCTTCCATCGCCTAAGCAGACATCTTTAAAATCTCTCGCTCAACTCCAAAGTCAGCATCTCTCAAATTCTCATCCCCCTAGTGGAACCTTCCTCGCCAAAGTTGGCACTTCTCGGAACTCCATCCTTAGGTCGCCAAAGTTGGCACTTCTCAAAGTCTCCTCTTCAATCTCCAAAGCAAACACCGTTCTAAGCCTCTTTCGCCAAAGTTGGCAATCTTCAAAGTCTCCCACTCAACTCCAAAATCAGCACCTCTCAAATTCTCATCCCCAGTGAAATCAATTGCCAAAGCTGGCACTTATCAAGATCTCTTCCCCAATGAATCCCAAACTTTCCATTCTCAATCAAGAGGCAGTACCCGAATCACTAAATTCTTCCCCAGTAGAACTACACTTCCCAGACAAATTAAATTGGGGCATCACCCTAGATTCCCCCAAAGCCCTTTAGATCATGTCAAACTGGGGCATCTCCCCCAGGATGTTATTTTTTGTCAACCCAAGAGCAATACCCCACGCTCCCGGGAAGTTTAAGCCGGGACATCACTCGGGTCTCTCTCTGTCAAAAGGGAACGTACCCCAAGCTTCTTCAACCGCCCTAACTAGGGCATCACCCCATATCCTTCTCCCAGCCTTGAGGTGGTACCCCTAAATCTTCTAATCTTTCCAAAATTGAGGTATCACCCCAAATCTTTCCTCCGTTCGAGGGGCAGTATCCCTAGCTCTTTCAGCTAGATTTTCCCCCATTTCTCTTCCTACCAATCAAGGAGCAGTTCCCTGAATCATCCAAGACAGCTTGAACTGGATCATCCCCAGATTTCTTTCCTTTAGTAAGCCCACCATACATCCTCAGTGGACCCCAGATTTTTCCTTCCAGTCAAGAAGCAGTTCCCTGAGATCCTTTCAATCTTCCTAACTGGGGCATCTCCCCCAGATTTCTTCTATTTTAGTCAAGGGGCAATTCCCCAAGATTCCTTCAAATCATCTCCAACTGGGGCACCCCAGGTTCACCCTCTTTCAGTCAAAGAGTAAATCCCCAAGAACCTTCAGTCATGTCAAACTGGGGCATCACCCCGAGCCTTTAGGTCCAGTGAGTTAATTTGGACGAGACGTCCTGTTAGCTCCCCCCAACCTTTACATTTCTTGCCAACAGTGAGTTAATTTGGACGAGACGTCCTATTAGCTCCCCCAATCTCTGTATTTTCTGTCGACCGAGGGTCAACCCCACCCTTTACTTTCTTGTCGCTGATCAAGGCATCCTTTATTTTCCAGCCGCCTATCAAGGCATCCTTTTCCAGCCGCCTATCAAGGCATCCTTTATTTTCCAGCCGCCTATCAAGGCATCCTTTATTTTCCAGCCGCCTATCAAGGCATCCTTTATTTTCCAGCCGCCTATCAAGGCATCCTTTATTTTCTAGCCGCCTATCAAGGCATCCTTTATTTTCCAGCCGCCTATCAAGGCATCCTTTTCCAGCCGCCTATCAAGGCATCCTTTATTTTCCAGCCGCCTATCAAGGCATCCTTTATTTTCCAGCCGCCTATCAAGGCATCCTTTTCCAGCCGCCTATCAAGGCATCCTTTATTTTCCAGCCGCCTATCAAGGCATCCTTTATTTTCCAGCCGCCTATCAAGGCATCCTTTATTTTCCAGCCGCCTATCAAGGCATCCTTTATTTTCCAGCCGCCTATTAAGGCATCCTTTATTTTCCAGCCGCCTATCAAGGCATCCTTTATTTTCCAGCCGCCTATCAAGGCATCCTTTATTTTCCAGCCGCCTATCAAGGCATCCTTTTCCAGCCGCCTATCAAGGCATCCTTTATTTTCCAGCCGCCTATCAAGGCATCCTTTATTTTCCAGCCGCCTATCAAGGCATCCTTTACTTTCCAGCCGCCTATCAAGGCATCCTTTACTTTCCAGCCGCCTATCAAGGCATCCTTTATTTTCCAGTCGCCTATCAAGGTGTCCTTTACTTTCTGTTCACCTATGCAGGCACCCTTTACCTTCTAGTCTACCAGGGGTCAATCCCGATCTTCCCACTGAAAGAATTTTTCCCGGTCAATCCAGAGTTCAAAAAAAAAAACAAAAACAAAAACAAAAAAAAAACAAAGAAAAAAGAGAGGAGAAAAGAAGAGAAACAGAAGTAGAGAATGCTCGTTTTTTTTAAGAAAAAGGTCACACTAACTCGCGATTGCCCACACCATCAGTTGCCATACCGATCAAGAGGTCCCACTTGGCCCCCTACATCGGTGTTCATATCTTTACTTCCTTTTCACTTCAAAAACACAGAAGCTTCGTGTCTCTTTTGTGAAAAATAAGTAAAGAGGGGCATCTGTGAACACCTCTTTTTGTCCGGCCAATTGGTACAGTTCCATCCTTTGAGCACTCTTTTATGCGCATGGTTCATTTGAAAATTCATAACTCCTTCATACGATCTTTGATTTGCGCAAACCCGGTCTCTAAATATTTGTAACAAAATTGTCTACGACTTTTGTGAAGACCTTGAAGGCTGAATCCTTACCAATTGGTACAGTTTTAATAATCTTCCTGGACTTGCTCCAGTTTCATGACTGCTCTGCACATCTTTAAGAAAAAATTCATATCTCCCTCATATGATACTGAAATGACCCCATTCTTTTTTCTATGGCTCCATATCAAAGAGATCTACAAACTTCATGAAGGCCATAAAAGCTAATTCTCCACCCATTTGGCCCAGTGAATTTATTTTTCTTGCAAATGTATTTCCGTCACACTCTGGAGCAGTTTTCATAGATGGGCCATATCTCCCTCGTTTCTTGATGAAAATTTTTGTGCCATATATCAAATTAAAGCTAAGAGAAAGATCTACAAACTTCATGAAGGGCACAAAAGCTAATTCTCTACCCATTTTTCCCAGGGAATTTATTTTACATGCAAAGGTATTTTCGTCACAGTCTGGAGCAGTTTTCGTAGATGAGTCATATCGCCCTCGTTTCTTGATGAAAAGTTTTGTGCCATATATCAAATTAAAGCTAAGAGAAAGATCTACAACTTTCATGTTGGACTCTTTTTCAAATTTGGCACGCATCAGCCCTCAAATGCACGAGCAAGTTTGTGATGGTGGGCAAGGCACTAAAGATCATAATGGAGCACTAAGGATCATAATGGAGCACTAAAGCATCATAATGGGGCACTAAAGATCATAATGGAGCACTTAAGTTGATAATGGAGCACCATGGACTTGTTAATTGGAGAGTGCACCTTCCATTACAAATTTTTTATGGCAATGGCTGCTTTTGCATTCCTATAAATAGGCACCATGAGCATTCATTCAAGGGGGGATTCTTCATTGAAGGCAATTAAGTCTTGGGAAGCCATTCGTTTCTCCTCTTCTTCTTCTCTATTGCATTTCTTCTTCCAGCAAGTTTTTTTTCATTTCTGGCAAGTTTCTTTTCATTTCCAAGTTTTTCCATTTCCGGATTAGTTTCATTTCCAGATTATTATGTTCTTTTCTTTTCTTTACTTTTCTTTGTAGTTGTTATTATGTAGTTTCATTTCTTCTTCCAGCAAGTTTCTTTTCATTCCCAAGTTTTTTTTATTATTTCCAGGTTATTTTTAATAAAGTATACTATTATTAATAAAATAATAAAAAAATAAAAAAAATAAAATAATAAAAAAAATAATAAGTAATAAGTTTTGCATATGTTTTATTTTCTAGCCTAAAAATTTTCATTTTTTAACCGTGTCGAACGGGAACACTTCCGTCTACACTATCTCCTTAGGATCCGTACACGTGCGAAGAACTTCGTCTTGTATGAGTTCCCCATCTCAATGACTTCCATCATCATGTTCCGAGTCAAAATTTTTCCTCAGAACTACGTAACCCTGATTTCTTGATAATTCAAGAATACGTAGGAGCAGGACTTTAACTCCTGTCGGGCCCATCTTTCTTATTTCCTTTTACTGATTTATTTCCTTGCTTTTTGCGTTTCTTTCGTGATGTTACTTTTTGTCGTTTCCGTGAAAATCAATTTAGACGTGACGTCTTGTTGATTTCCCCCTAGTTTTTGTTCAAACCTTGCTACAATTCATAGGGAAGGGATACTTAGGACAAGACGTCCCGCTTATCTCTTTCCTATCCCTATCCTTTTTACCCAAGGATGTTTAATTTAGACGTGACGTCTTATTGGCATTCTCTCACCCTCTCTGTCTCATATCGAAGTCGAGCTTAATTCAGATGAAACGTCCCATTGACCTCGCTTCAACATTCTATGTCTATACAGTTCTCTACTCCATTCTATCATTTTCAAAATAAAAGTAAAAGGGAAGAAACCATGTTTTATTTAAGGCTATTTATATTGTGCTTTCAATCTTGGTACTGTCTTTGACAGGCGATGTAGGGTGCTAATACCTTCCCTACTCGTAATCGACTCCCGAACTTGAATCTCAACTTTTAACCAGTGCTTTACTGAATTCAGTTTTTTCCCAATGTTTTTCCTATGAATAAAAACGTTGGTGGCGACTCCCTGTTTCATTCCACCCCTTCTTTCTTTCTCGCTGCGCCGTCGTGATCCAGGTTGCGACAGCTAGCAAAGGGCTTTCCGTTGATACCTTAGGGGTCGCGACACGCATCCCGGTTCAAAAGTTACGACCGTTTGAAGCTGGCGACGGCGTGGGGGAGGTATCATAAAACAAATGATCGCGCACATTGTGGTAGGTGTGATCATACCAGCACTAATGCACCGAATCCCATCAGAACTCCGCAGTTAAGCGCGCTTGGGCGAGAGTAGTACTGGGATGGGTGACCTCCTGGGAAGTCCTCGTGTTGCACCTCTTTTTTGCTACTTTCTCAGGTCCGCACCACCGCTGTTTTTGTTCTTTCAATTTTATTTGTCCCTCACCCGATTTTGTGGCCTCGACGTCGACGGGCTCACAAAGGGCTTTCCGTTGATACCTTACGGGCCGCGAGACGCATCCCGGTTCAAAAGTTACGGTCGTTTGAAGCTGGCGACGGCGTGGGGGAGGTATCATAAAACAAATGATCGCGCACATTGTGGCAGGTGCGATCATACCAGCACTAATGCACCGGATCCCATCAGAACTCCGCAGTTAAGCGTGCTTGGGCGAGAGTAGTACTGGGATGGGTGACCTCTTGGGAAGTCCTCGTGTTGCACCTCTTTTTTGCTACTTTCCCGGGTCCGCACCACCTCTATTTTTGTTCTTTCAATTTTATTTGTCCCTCACCTGATTCTGTGCCATCGACGTCGCCGGGCTCGCAAAGGGCTTTCCGTTGATACCTTACAGGCCTAGAGACGCATCCCGGTTCAAAAGTTACGGCCGTTTGAAGCTGGCGACGGCGTGGGGGAGGTATCATAAAACAAATGATCGCGCACATTGTGGCAGGTGCGATCATACCAGCACTAATGCACCGGATCCCATCAGAACTCCGTAGTTAAGCGCGCTTGGGCGAGAGTATTACTGGGATGGGTGACCTCCTGGGAAATCCTCGTGTTGCACCTCTTTTTTGCTACTTTCCCGGGCCCGCACCACCGCTGTTTTTGTTCTTTCAATTTTATTTGTCCCTCACCCGATTTTGTGGCCTCGACGTCGACGGGCTCGCAAAGGGCTTTCTGTTGATACCTTACGGGCCGCGAGACGCATCCCGGTTCAAAAGTTACGGCCGTTTGAAGCTGGCGACGGCGTGGGGGAGGTATCATAAAACAAATGATCGCGCACATTGTGGCAGGTGCGATCATACCAGCACTAATGCACCGGATCCCATCAGAACTCCGTAGTTAAGCGCGCTTAGGCGAGAGTATTACTAGGATGGGTGACCTCCTGGGAAGTCCTCGTGTTGCACCTCTTTTTTGCTACTTTCCCGGGTCCGCACCACCTCTGTTTTTGTTCTTTCAATTTTACTTGTCCTTCACCCGATTCTGTGGCCTCGACGACGACTGGCTAGCAAAGGGCTTTCCGTTGATACCTTACGGGCCGCGAGACGCATCCCGGTTCAAAAGTTACGACCGTTTGAAGCTGGCGACGGCGTGGGGGAGGTATCATAAAACCAATGATGGCGCACATTGTGGCAGGTGCGATCATACCACCATTAATGCACCGGATCCCATCAGAACCTTGCAGTTAAGCGTGCTTTGGCGAGAGTAGTAGTGGGATGGGTGACCTCTTGGGAAGTCCTCGTGTTGCACCTCTTTTTTGCTACTTTCCCGGGTCCGCACCACCGCTGTTTTTGTTCTTTCAATTTTATTTGTCCCTCACCCGATTTTGTGGCCTCGACGTCGACGGGCTCGGAAAGGGCTTTCCGTTGATACCTTACGGGCCTAGAGACGCATCCCGGTTCAAAAGTTACGGCCGTTTGAAGCTGGCGACGGCGTTTGAAGCTGGGATGGGTGACCTCCTGGGAAGTCCTCGTGTTGCACCTCTTTTTTGCTACTTTCCCGGGTCCGCACCACCTCTGTTTTTGTTCTTTCAATTTTATTTGTCCTTCACCCGATTCTGTGGCCTCGACGACGACTGGCTAGCAAAGGGCTTTCCGTTGATACCTTACGGGCCGCGAGACGCATCCCGGTTCAAAAGTTACGACCGTTTGAAGCTGGCGACGGTGTGGGGGAGGTATCATAAAACAAGTGATCGCGCACATTATGGCAGGTGCGATCATACCAGCTCTAATGCACCGGATCCCATCAGAACTCCGTAGTTAAGCGCACTTGGGCGAGAGTAGTACTGGGATGGGTGACCTCCTGGGAAGTCCTCTCGTTGCACCTCTTTTTTGCTACTTTCCCGGGTCCGCACCACCGCTGTTTTCGTTCTTTCAATTTTATTTTTCCCTCACCCGATTTTGTGGCCTCGACGTCGACGGGCTCGCAAAGGGCTTTCTGTTGATACCTTACGGGCCGTGAGACGCATCCCGGTTCAAAAGTTACGGCCGTCTGAAGCTGGCGACGGCGTGGGGGAGGTATCATAAAACAAATGATCGCGCACATTGTGGCAGGTGCGATCATACCAGCACTAATGCACCGGATCCCATCAGAACTCCGTAGTTAAGCGCGCTTGGGCGAGAGTATTACTGGGATGGGTGACCTCCTGGGAAGTCCTCGTGTTGCACCTCTTTTTTGCTACTTTCCCGGGTCCGCACCACCGCTGTTTTTGTTCTTTCAATTTTACTTGTCCTTCACCCGACTCTGTGGCCTCGACGACGACTGGCTAGCAAAGGGCTTTCCGTTGATACCTTACGGGCCGCGAGACGCATCCCGGTTCAAAAGTTACGACCGTTTGAAGCTGGCGACGGCGTGGGGGAGGTATCATAAAACCAATGATGGCGCACATTGTGGCAGGTGCGATCATACCACCATTAATGCACCGGATCCCATCAGAACCTTGCAGTTAAGCGTGCTTTGGTGAGAGTAGTAGTGGGATGGGTGACCTCTTGGGAAGTCCTTGTGTTGCACCTCTTTTTTGCTACTTTCCCGGGTCCGCACCACCGCTGTTTTTGTTCTTTCAATTTTATTTGTCCCTCACCCGATTTTGTGGCCTCGACGTCGACGGGCTCGTAAAGGGCTTTCCGTTGATACCTTACGGGCCACGAGACGCATCCGGTTCAAAAGTTACGGCCGTTTGAAGCTGGCGACGGCGTGGGGGAGGTATCATAAAACAAATGATCGCGCACATTGTGGCAGGTGCGATCATACCAGCACTAATGCACCGAATCCCATCAGAACTCCGTAGTTAAGCGCGCTTGGGCGAGAGTAGTACTGGGATGGGTGACCTCCTGGGAAGTCCTCGTGTTGCACCTCTTTTTTGCTACTTTCCTAGGCCCGCACCACCGCTGGTTTTGTTCTTTCAATTTTATTTGTCCCTCACCCGATTTTGTGGCCTCGACGTCGACGGGCTCGCAAAGGGCTTTCCGTTGATACCTTACGGGCCGCGAGACGCATCCCGGTTCAAAAGTTACGGCCGTTTGAAGCTGGCGACGGCGTGGGGGAGGTATCATAAAACAAATGATCGCGCACATTGTGGCAGGTGCGATCATACCAGCACTAATGCACCGGATCCCATCAGAACTCCGCAGTTAAGCGTGCTTGGGCGAGAGTAGTACTGGGATGGGTGACCTCCTGGGAAGTCCTCGTGTTGCACCTCTTTTTTGCTACTTTCCCGGGTCCGCACCACCTCTATTTTTGTTCTTTCAATTTTATTTGTCCTTCACCCGATTCTATGGCCTCGACGACGACTGGCTAGCAAAGGGCTTTCCGTTGATACCTTACGGGCCGCGAGACGCATCCCAGTTCAAAAGTTACGACCGTTTGAAGCTGGCGACGGCGTGGGGGAGGTATCATAAAACCAATGATCGCGCACATTGTGGCAGGTGCGATCATACCAGCACTAATGCACCGGATCCCATCAGAACTCCGCAGTTAAGCGCGCTTGGGCGAGAGTAGTACTGGGATGGGTGACCTCCTGGGAAGTCCTCGTGTTGCACCTCTTTTTTGCTACTTTCCCGGGTCCGCACCACCGCTGTTTTTGTTCTTTCAATTTTATTTGTCCCTCACCCGATTTTGTGGCCTCGACGTCGACGGGCTCGCAAAGGGCTTTCCGTTGATACCTTACGGGCCACGAGACGCATCCGGTTCAAAAGTTACGGCCGTTTGAAGCTGGCGACGGCGTGGGGGAGGTATCATAAAACAAATGATCGCGCATATTGTGGCAGGTGCGATCATACCAGCACTAATGCACCGGATCCCATCAGAACTCCGCAGTTAAGCGTGCTTGGGCGAGAGTAGTACTGGGATGGGTGACCTCCTGGGAAGTCCTCGTGTTGCACCTCTTTTTTGCTACTTTCCCGGGTCCGCACCAACTCTGTTTTTGTTCTTTCAATTTTATTTGTCCTTCACCTGATTCTGTGGCTTCGACGACGACTGGCTAGCAAAGGGCTTTCCGTTGATACCTTACGGGCCGCGAGACGCATCCCGGTTCAAAAGTTACGACCGTTTGAAGCTGGCGACGGCGCGGGGGAGGTATCATAAAACAAATGATCGCGCACATTATGGCAGGTGCGATCATACCACCACTAATGCACCTGATCCCATCTGAACTCTGCAGTTAAGCGTGCTTTGGCGAGAGTAGTACTGGGATGGGTGACCTCCTGGGAAGTCCTCGTGTTGTACCTCTTTTTTGCTACTTTCCCGGGTCTGCACCACCTCTGTTTTTGTTCTTTCAATTTTATTTGTCCCTCACCTGATTCTGTGGCCTCGACGTCGACGGGCTCCCAAAGGGCTTTCCGTTGATACCTTACGGGCCTAGAGACGCATCCCGGTTCAAAAGTTACGGCCGTTTGAAGCTGGCGACGGCGTGTGGGAGGTATCATAAAACAAATGATCGCGCACATTGTGGCAGGTGCGATCATACCAGCACTAATGCATCGGATCCCATCAGAACTCCGCAGTTAAGCGTGCTTGGGCGAGAGTAGTACTGGGATGGGTGACCTCCTGGGAAGTCCTCGTGTTGCACCTCTTTTTTGCTACTTTCCCGGGTCCGCACCACCTCTGTTTTTGTTCTTTCAATTTTATTTGTCCTTCACCCGATTCTGTGGCCTCGACGACGACTGGCTAGCAAAGGGCTTTCCGTTGATACCTTACGGGCCGCGAGACGCATCCCGGTTCAAAAGTTACGACCGTTTGAAGCTGGCGACGGTGTGGGGGAGGTATCATAAAACAAGTGATCGCGCACATTGTGGCAGGTGCGATCATACCAGCTCTAATGCACCGGATCCCATCAGAACTCCGTAGTTAAGCGCACTTGGGCGAGAGTAGTACTGGGATGGGTGACCTCCTGGGAAGTCCTCGTGTTGCACCTCTTTTTTGCTACTTTCCCGGGTCCGCACCACCGCTGTTTTCGTTCTTTCAATTTTATTTTTCCCTCACCCGATTTTGTGGCCTCGACGTCGACGGGCTCGCAAAGGGCTTTCTGTTGATACCTTACGGGCCGTGAGACGCATCCCGGTTCAAAAGTTACGGCCGTTTGAAGCTGGCGACGGCGTGGGGGAGGTATCATAAAACAAATGATCGCGCACATTGTGGCAGGTGCGATCATACCAGCACTAATGCACCGGATCCCATCAGAACTCCGTAGTTAAGCGCGCTTGGGCGAGAGTATTACTGGGATGGGTGACCTCCTGGGAAGTCCTCGTGTTGCACCTCTTTTTTGCTACTTTCCCGGGTCCGCACCACCTCTGTTTTTGTTCTTTCAATTTTATTTGTCCTTCACCCGATTCTGTGGCCTCGACGACGACTGGCTAGCAAAGGGCTTTCCGTTGATACCTTACGGGCCGCGAGACGCATCCCGGTTCAAAAGTTACGACCGTTTGAAGCTGGCGACGGCGTGGGGGAGGTATCATAAAACCAATGATGGCGCACATTGTGGCAGGTGCGATCATACCACCATTAATGCACCGGATCCCATCAGAACCTTGCAGTTAAGCGTGCTTTGGCGAGAGTAGTAGTGGGATGGGTGACCTCTTGGGAAGTCCTCGTGTTGCACCTCTTTTTTGCTACTTTCCCGGGTCCGCACCACCGCTGTTTTTGTTCTTTCAATTTTATTTGTCCCTCACCCGATTTTGTGGCCTCGACGTCGACGGGCTCGAAAAGGGCTTTCCGTTGATACCTTACGGGCCTAGAGACGCATCCCGGTTCAAAAGTTACGGCCGTCTGAAGCTGGCGACGGCGTGGGGGAGGTATCATAAAACAAATGATCGCGCACATTGTGGCAGGTGCGATCATACCAGCACTAATGCACCGGATCCCATTAGAACTCCGCAGTTAAGCGTGCTTGGGCAAGAGTAGTACTGGGATGGGTGACCTCCTGGGAAGTCCTCGTGTTGCACCTCTTTTTTGCTACTTTCCCGGGTCCGCACCACCGCTGTTTTTGTTCTTTCAATTTTATTTGTCCCTCACCCGATTTTGTGGCCTCGACGTCGACAGGCTCGCAAAGGGCTTTCCGTTGATACTTTACGGGCCGCGAGACGCATCCCAGTTCAAAAGTTACGACCGTTTGAAGCTGGCGACGGCGTGGGGGAGGTATCATAAAACCAATGATCGCGCACATTGTGGCAGGTGCGATCATACCAGCACTAATGCACCGGATCCCATCAGAACTCCGCAGTTAAGCGCGCTTGGGCGAGAGTAGTACTGGGATGGGTGACCTCCTGGGAAGTCCTCGTGTTGCACCTCTTTTTTGCTACTTTCCCGGGTCCGCACCACCGCTGTTTTTGTTCTTTCAATTTTATTTGTCCCTCACCCGATTTTGTGGCCTCGACGTCGACGGGCTCGTAAAGGGCTTTCCGTTGATACCTTACGGGCCACGAGACGCATCCGGTTCAAAAGTTACGGCCGTTTGAAGCTGGCGACGGCGTGGGGGAGGTATCATAAAACAAATGATCGCGCACATTGTGGCAGGTGCGATCATACCAGCACTAATGCACCGAATCCCATCAGAACTCCGTAGTTAAGCGCGCTTGGGCGAGAGTAGTACTGGGATGGGTGACCTCCTGGGAAGTCCTCGTGTTGCACCTCTTTTTTGCTACTTTCCTGGGCCCGCACCACCGCTGGTTTTGTTCTTTCAATTTTATTTGTCCCTCACCCGATTTTGTGGCCTCGACGTCGACGGGCTCGCAAAGGGCTTTCCGTTGATACCTTACGGGCCGCGAGACGCATCCCGGTTCAAAAGTTACGGCCGTTTGAAGCTGGCGACGGCGTGGGGGAGGTATCATAAAACAAATGATCGCGCACATTGTGGCAGGTGCGATCATACCAGCACTAATGCACCGGATCCCATCAGAACTCCGCAGTTAAGCGTGCTTAGGCGAGAGTAGTACTGGGATGGGTGACCTCCTGGGAAGTCCTCGTGTTGCACCTCTTTTTTGCTACTTTCCCGGGTCCGCACCACCTCTATTTTTGTTCTTTCAATTTTATTTGTCCTTCACCCGATTCTGTGGCCTCGACGACGACTGGCTAGCAAAGGGCTTTCCGTTGATACCTTACGGGCCGCGAGACGCATCCCAGTTCAAAAGTTACGACCGTTTGAAGCTGGCGACGGCGTGGGGGAGGTATCATAAAACCAATGATCGCGCACATTGTGGCAGGTGCGATCATACCAGCACTAATGCACCGGATCCCATCAGAACTCCGCAGTTAAGCGCGGTTGGGCGAGAGTAGTACTGGGATGGGTGACCTCCTGGGAAGTCCTCGTGTTGCACCTCTTTTTTGCTACTTTCCCGGGTCCGCACCACCGCTGTTTTTGTTCTTTCAATTTTATTTGTCCCTCACCCGATTTTGTGGCCTCGACGTCGACGGGCTCGCAAAGGGCTTTCCGTTGATACCTTACGGGCCACGAGACGCATCCGGTTCAAAAGTTGCGGCCGTTTGAAGCTGGCGACGGCGTGGGGGAGGTATCATAAAACAAATGATCGCGCATATTGTGGCAGGTGCGATCATGCCAGCACTAATGCACCGGATCCCATCAGAACTCCGCAGTTAAGCGTGCTTGGGCGAGAGTAGTACTGGGATGGGTGACCTCCTGGGAAGTCCTCGTGTTGCACCTCTTTTTTGCTACTTTCCCGGGTCCGCACCACCTCTGTTTTTGTTCTTTCAATTTTATTTGTCCTTCACCCGATTCTGTGGCTTCGACAACGACTGGCTAGCAAAGGGCTTTCCGTTGATACCTTACGGGCCGCGAGACGCATCCCGGTTCAAAAGTTACGACCGTTTGAAGCTGGCGACGGCGCGGGGGAGGTATCATAAAACAAATGATCGCGCACATTGTGGCAGGTGCGATCATACCACCACTAATGCACCTGATCCCATCTGAACTCTGCAGTTAAGCGTGCTTTGGTGAGAGTAGTACTGGGATGGGTGACCTCCTGGGAAGTCCTCGTGTTGTACCTCTTTTTTGCTACTTTCCCGGGTCTGCACCACCTCTGTTTTTGTTCTTTCAATTTTATTTGTCCCTCACCTGATTCTGTGGCCTCGACGTCGACGGGCTCCCAAAGGGCTTTCCGTTGATACCTTACGGGCCTAGAGACGCATCCCGGTTCAAAAGTTACGGCCGTTTGAAGCTGGCGACGGCGTGTGGGAGGTGTCATAAAACAAATGATCGCGCACATTGTGGCAGGTGCGATCATACCAGCACTAATGCATCGGATCCCATCAGAACTCCGCAGTTAAGCGTGCCTGGGCGAGAGTAGTACTGGGATGGGTGACCTCCTGGGAAGTCCTCGTGTTGCACATCTTTTTTGCTACTTTCCCGGGTCCGCACCACCGCTGTTTTTGTTCTTTCAATTTTATTTGTCCCTCACCCGATTTTGTGGCCTCGACGTCGACGGGCTCGTAAAGGGCTTTCCGTTGATACCTTACGGGCCACGAGACGCATCCGGTTCAAAAGTTACGGCCGTTTGAAGCTGGCGACGGCGTGGGGGAGGTATCATAAAACAAATGATCGCGCACATTGTGGCAGGTGCGATCATACCAGCACTAATGCACCGAATCCCATCAGAACTCCGTAGTTAAGCGCGCTTGGGCGAGAGTAGTACTGGGATGGGTGACCTCCTGGGAAGTCCTCGTGTTGCACCTCTTTTTTGCTACTTTCCTGGGCCCGCACCACCGCTGGTTTTGTTCTTTCAATTTTATTTGTCCCTCACCCGATTTTGTGGCCTCGACGTCGACGGGATCGCAAAGGGCTTTCCGTTGATACCTTACGGGCCGCGAGACGCATCCCGGTTCAAAAGTTACGGCCGTTTGAAGCTGGCGACGGCGTGGGGGAGGTATCATAAAACAAATGATCGCGCACATTGTGGCAGGTGCGATCATACCAGCACTAATGCACCGGATCCCATCAGAACTCCGCAGTTAAGCGTGCTTGGGCGAGAGTAGTACTGGGATGGGTGACCTCCTGGGAAGTCCTCGTGTTGCACCTCTTTTTTGCTACTTTCCCGGGTCCGCACCACCTCTATTTTTGTTCTTTCAATTTTATTTGTCCTTCACCCGATTCTGTGGCCTCGACGACGACTGGCTAGCAAAGGGCTTTCCGTTGATACCTTACGGGCCGCGAGACGCATCCCAGTTCAAAAGTTACGACCGTTTGAAGCTGGCGACGGCGTGGGGGAGGTATCATAAAACCAATGATCGCGCACATTGTGGCAGGTGCGATCATACCAGCACTAATGCACCGGATCCCATCAGAACTCCGCAGTTAAGCGCGGTTGGGCGAGAGTAGTACTGGGATGGGTGACCTCCTGGGAAGTCCTCGTGTTGCACCTCTTTTTTGCTACTTTCCCGGGTCCGCACCACCGCTGTTTTTGTTCTTTCAATTTTATTTGTCCCTCACCCGATTTTGTGGCCTCGACATCGACGGGCTCGCAAAGGGCTTTCCGTTGATACCTTACGGGCCACGAGACGCATCCGGTTCAAAAGTTACGGCCGTTTGAAGCTGGCGACGGCGTGGGGGAGGTATCATAAAACAAATGATCGCGCATATTGTGGCAGGTGCGATCATACCAGCACTAATGCACCGGATCCCATCAGAACTCCGCAGTTAAGCGTGCTTGGGCGAGAGTAGTACTGGGATGGGTGACCTCCTGGGAAGTCCTCGTGTTGCACCTCTTTTTTGCTACTTTCCCGGGTCCGCACCACCTCTGTTTTTGTTCTTTCAATTTTATTTGTCCTTCACCCGATTCTGTGGCTTCGACAACGACTGGCTAGCAAAGGGCTTTCCGTTGATACCTTACGGGCCGCGAGACGCATCCCGGTTCAAAAGTTACGACCGTTTGAAGCTGGCGACGGCGCGGGGGAGGTATCATAAAACAAATGATCGCGCACATTGTGGCAGGTGCGATCATACCACCACTAATGCACCTGATCCCATCTGAACTCTGCAGTTAAGCGTGCTTTGGCGAGAGTAGTACTGGGATGGGTGACCTCCTGGGAAGTCCTCGTGTTGTACCTCTTTTTTGCTACTTTCCCGGGTCTGCACCACCTCTGTTTTTGTTCTTTCAATTTTATTTGTCCCTCACCTGATTCTGTGGCCTCGACGTCGACGGGCTCCCAAAGGGCTTTCCGTTGATACCTTACGGGCCTAGAGACGCATCCCGGTTCAAAAGTTACGGCCGTTTGAAGCTGGCGACGGCGTGTGGGAGGTATCATAAAACAAATGATCGCGCACATTGTGGCAGGTGCGATCATACCAGCACTAATGCATCGGATCCCATCAGAACTCCGCAGTTAAGCGTGCCTGGGCGAGAGTAGTACTGGGATGGGTGACCTCCTGGGAAGTCCTCGTGTTGCACCTCTTTTTTGCTACTTTCCCGGGTCCGCACCACCGCTGTTTTTGTTCTTTCAATTTTATTTGTCCCTCACCCGATTTTGTGGCCTCGACGTCGACGGGCTCGTAAAGGGCTTTCCGTTGATACCTTACGGGCCACGAGACGCATCCGGTTCAAAAGTTACGGCCGTTTGAAGCTGGCGACGGCGTGGGGGAGGTATCATAAAACAAATGATCGCGCACATTGTGGCAGGTGCGATCATACCAGCACTAATGCACCGAATCCCATCAGAACTCCGTAGTTAAGCGCGCTTGGGCGAGAGTAGTACTGGGATGGGTGACCTCCTGGGAAGTCCTCGTGTTGCACCTCTTTTTTGCTACTTTCCTGGGCCCTCACCACCGCTGGTTTTGTTCTTTCAATTTTATTTGTCCCTTACCCGATTTTGTGGCCTCGACGTCGACGGGCTCGCAAAGGGCTTTCCGTTGATACCTTACGGGCCGCGAGACGCATCCCGGTTCAAAAGTTACGGCCGTTTGAAGCTGGCGACGGCGTGGGGGAGGTATCATAAAACAAATGATCGCGCACATTGTGGCAGGTGCGATCATACCAGCACTAATGCACCGGATCCCATCAGAACTCCGCAGTTAAGCGTGCTTGGGCGAGAGTAGTACTGGGATGGGTGACCTCCTGGGAAGTCCTCGTGTTGCACCTCTTTTTTGCTACTTTCCCGGGTCCGCACCACCTCTATTTTTGTTCTTTCAATTTTATTTGTCCTTCACCCGATTCTGTGGCCTCGACGACGACTGGCTAGCAAAGGGCTTTCCGTTGATACCTTACGGGCCGCGAGACGCATCCCAGTTCAAAAGTTACGACCGTTTGAAGCTGGCGACGGCGTGGGGGAGGTATCATAAAACCAATGATCGCGCACATTGTGGCAGGTGCGATCATACCAGCACTAATGCACCGGATCCCATCAGAACTCCGCAGTTAAGCGCGGTTGGGCGAGAGTAGTACTGGGATGGGTGACCTCCTGGGAAGTCCTCGTGTTGCACCTCTTTTTTGCTACTTTCCCGGGTCCGCACCACCGCTGTTTTTGTTCTTTCAATTTTATTTGTCCCTCACCCGATTTTGTGGCCTCGACGTTGACGGGCTCGCAAAGGGCTTTCCGTTGATACCTTACGGGCCACGAGACGCATCCGGTTCAAAAGTTACGGCCGTTTGAAGCTGGCGACGGCGTGGGGGAGGTATCATAAAACAAATGATCGCGCATATTGTGGCAGGTGCGATCATACCAGCACTAATGCACCGGATCCCATCAGAACTCCGGAGTTAAGCGTGCTTGGGCGAGAGTAGTACTGGGATGGGTGACCTCCTGGGAAGTCCTCGTGTTGCACCTCTTTTTTGCTACTTTCCCGGGTCCGCACCACCTCTGTTTTTGTTCTTTCAATTTTATTTGTCCTTCACCCGATTCTGTGGCTTCGACAACGACTGGCTAGCAAAGGGCTTTCCGTTGATACCTTACGGGCCGCGAGACGCATCCCGGTTCAAAAGTTACGACCGTTTGAAGCTGGCGACGGCGCGGGGGAGGTATCATAAAACAAATGATCGCGCACATTGTGGCAGGTGCGATCATACCACCACTAATGCACCTGATCCCATCTGAACTCTGCAGTTAAGCGTGCTTTGGCGAGAGTAGTACTGGGATGGGTGACCTCCTGGGAAGTCCTCGTGTTGTACCTCTTTTTTGCTACTTTCCCGAGTCTGCACCACCTCTGTTTTTGTTCTTTCAATTTTATTTGTCCCTCACCTGATTCTGTGGCCTCGACGTCGACGGGCTCCCAAAGGGCTTTCCGTTGATACCTTACGGGCCTAGAGACGCATCCCGGTTCAAAAGTTACGGCCGTTTGAAGCTGGCGACGGCGTGTGGGAGGTATCATAAAACAAATGATCGCGCACATTGTGGCAGGTGCGATCATACCAGCACTAATGCATCGGATCCCATCAGAACTCCGCAGTTAAGCGTGCCTGGGCGAGAGTAGTACTGGGATGGGTGACCTCCTGGGAAGTCCTCGTGTTGCACCTCTTTTTTGCTACTTTCCCGGGTCCGCACCACCGCTGTTTTTGTTCTTTCAATTTTATTTGTCCCTCACCCGATTTTGTGGCCTCGACGTCGACGGGCTCGTAAAGGGCTTTCCGTTGATACCTTACGGGCCACGAGACGCATCCGGTTCAAAAGTTACGGCCGTTTGAAGCTGGCGACGGCGTGGGGGAGGTATCATAAAACAAATGATCGCGCACATTGTGGCAGGTGCGATCATAACAGCACTAATGCACCGAATCCCATCAGAACTCCGTAGTTAAGCGCGCTTGGGCGAGAGTAGTACTGGGATGGGTGACCTCCTGGGAAGTCCTCGTGTTGCACCTCTTTTTTGCTACTTTCCTGGGCCCTCACCACCGCTGGTTTTGTTCTTTCAATTTTATTTGTCCCTCACCCGATTTTGTGGCCTCGACGTCGACGGGCTCGCAAAGGGCTTTCCGTTGATACCTTACGGGCCGCGAGACGCATCCCGGTTCAAAAGTTACGGCCGTTTGAAGCTGGCGACGGCGTGGGGGAGGTATCATAAAACAAATGATCGCGCACATTGTGGCAGGTGCGATCATACCAGCACTAATGCACCGGATCCCATCAGAACTCCGCAGTTAAGCGTGCTTGGGCGAGAGTAGTACTGGGATGGGTGACCTCCTGGGAAGTCCTCGTGTTGCACCTCTTTTTTGCTACTTTCCCGGGTCCGCACCACCTCTATTTTTGTTCTTTCAATTTTATTTGTCCTTCACCCGATTCTGTGGCCTCGACGACGACTGGCTAGCAAAGGGCTTTCCGTTGATACCTTACGGGCCGCGAGACGCATCCCAGTTCAAAAGTTACGACCGTTTGAAGCTGGCGACGGCGTGGGGGAGGTATCATAAAACCAATGATCGCGCACATTGTGGCAGGTGCGATCATACCAGCACTAATGCACCGGATCCCATCAGAACTCCGCAGTTAAGCGCGGTTGGGCGAGAGTAGTACTGGGATGGGTGACCTCCTGGGAAGTCCTCGTGTTGCACCTCTTTTTTGCTACTTTCCCGGGTCCGCACCACCGCTGTTTTTGTTCTTTCAATTTTATTTGTCCCTCACCCGATTTTGTGGCCTCGACGTCGACGGGCTCGCAAAGGGCTTTCCGTTGATACCTTACGGGCCACGAGACGCATCCGGTTCAAAAGTTACGGCCGTTTGAAGCTGGCGACGGCGTGGGGGAGGTATCATAAAACAAATGATCGCGCATATTGTGGCAGGTGCGATCATACCAGCACTAATGCACCGGATCCCATCAGAACTCCGGAGTTAAGCGTGCTTTGGCGAGAGTAGTACTGGGATGGGTGACCTCCTGGGAAGTCCTCGTGTTGCACCTCTTTTTTGCTACTTTCCCGGGTCCGCACCACCTCTGTTTTTGTTCTTTCAATTTTATTTGTCCTTCACCCGATTCTGTGGCTTCGACAACGACTGGCTAGCAAAGGGCTTTCCGTTGATACCTTACGGGCCGCGAGACGCATCCCGGTTCAAAAGTTACGACCGTTTGAAGCTGGCGACGGCGCGGGGGAGGTATCATAAAACAAATGATCGCGCACATTGTGGCAGGTGCGATCATACCACCACTAATGCACCTGATCCCATCTGAACTCTGCAGTTAAGCGTGCTTTGGCGAGAGTAGTACTGGGATGGGTGACCTCCTGGGAAGTCCTCGTGTTGTACCTCTTTTTTGCTACTTTCCCGAGTCTGCACCACCTCTGTTTTTGTTCTTTCAATTTTATTTGTCCCTCACCTGATTCTGTGGCCTCGACGTCGACGGGCTCCCAAAGGGCTTTCCGTTGATACCTTACGGGCCTAGAGACGCATCCCGGTTCAAAAGTTACGGCCGTTTGAAGCTGGCGACGGCGTGTGGGAGGTATCATAAAACAAATGATCGCGCACATTGTGGCAGGTGCGATCATACCAGCACTAATGCATCGGATCCCATCAGAACTCCGCAGTTAAGCGTGCCTGGGCGAGAGTAGTACTGGGATGGGTGACCTCCTGGGAAGTCCTCGTGTTGCACCTCTTTTTTGCTACTTTCCCGGGTCCGCACCACCGCTGTTTTTGTTCTTTCAATTTTATTTGTCCCTCACCCGATTTTGTGGCCTCGACGTCGACGGGCTCGTAAAGGGCTTTCCGTTGATACCTTACGGGCCACGAGACGCATCCGGTTCAAAAGTTACGGCCGTTTGAAGCTGGCGACGGCGTGGGGGAGGTATCATAAAACAAATGATCGCGCACATTGTGGCAGGTGCGATCATACCAGCACTAATGCACCGAATCCCATCAGAACTCCGTAGTTAAGCGCGCTTGGGCGAGAGTAGTACTGGGATGGGTGACCTCCTGGGAAGTCCTCGTGTTGCACCTCTTTTTTGCTACTTTCCTGGGCCCTCACCACCGCTGGTTTTGTTCTTTCAATTTTATTTGTCCCTCACCCGATTTTGTGGCCTCGACGTCGACGGGCTCGCAAAGGGCTTTCCGTTGATACCTTACGGGCCGCGAGACGCATCCCGGTTCAAAAGTTACGGCCGTTTGAAGCTGGCGACGGCGTGGGGGAGGTATCATAAAACAAATGATCGCGCACATTGTGGCAGGTGCGATCATACCAGCACTAATGCACCGGATCCCATCAGAACTCCGCAGTTAAGCGTGCTTGGGCGAGAGTAGTACTGGGATGGGTGACCTCCTGGGAAGTCCTCGTGTTGCACCTCTTTTTTGCTACTTTCCCGGGTCCGCACCACCTCTATTTTTGTTCTTTCAATTTTATTTGTCCTTCACCCGATTCTGTGGCCTCGACGACGACTGGCTAGCAAAGGGCTTTCCGTTGATACCTTACGGGCCGCGAGACGCATCCCAGTTCAAAAGTTACGACCGTTTGAAGCTGGCGACGGCGTGGGGGAGGTATCATAAAACCAATGATCGCGCACATTGTGGCAGGTGCGATCATACCAGCACTAATGCACCGGATCCCATCAGAACTCCGCAGTTAAGCGCGGTTGGGCGAGAGTAGTACTGGGATGGGTGACCTCCTGGGAAGTCCTCGTGTTGCACCTCTTTTTTGCTACTTTCCCGGGTCCGCACCACCGCTGTTTTTGTTCTTTCAATTTTATTTGTCCCTCACCCGATTTTGTGGCCTCGACGTCGACGGGCTCGCAAAGGGCTTTCCGTTGATACCTTACGGGCCACGAGACGCATCCGGTTCAAAAGTTACGGCCGTTTGAAGCTGGCGACGGCGTGGGGGAGGTATCATAAAACAAATGATCGCGCATATTGTGGCAGGTGCGATCATACCAGCACTAATGCACCGGATCCCATCAGAACTCCGGAGTTAAGCGTGCTTGGGCGAGAGTAGTACTGGGATGGGTGACCTCCTGGGAAGTCCTCGTGTTGCACCTCTTTTTTCCTACTTTCCTGGGTCCGCACCACCTCTGTTTTTGTTCTTTCAATTTTATTTGTCCTTCACCCGATTCTGTGG
Organism: Clitoria ternatea; assembly: GCA_037962975.1. Lineage (NCBI taxonomy): Eukaryota > Viridiplantae > Streptophyta > Magnoliopsida > Fabales > Fabaceae > Clitoria > Clitoria ternatea. The sequence goes on from CM075670.1 coordinate 35,634,103, forward strand.
CTTCGACAACGACTGGCTAGTAAAGGGCTTTCCGTTGATACCTTACGGGCCGCGAGACGCATCCCGGTTCAAAAGTTACGACCGTTTGAAGCTGGCGACGGCGCGGGGGAGGTATCATAAAACAAATGATCGCGCACATTGTGGCAGGTGCGATCATACCACCACTAATGCACCTGATCCCATCTGAACTCTGCAGTTAAGCGTGCTTTGGCGAGAGTAGTGCTGGGATGGGTGACCTCCTGGGAAGTCCTCGTGTTGTACCTCTTTTTTGCTACTTTCCCGAGTCTGCACCACCTCTGTTTTTGTTCTTTCAATTTTATTTGTCCCTCACCTGATTCTGTGGCCTCGACGTCGACGGGCTCCCAAAGGGCTTTCCGTTGATACCTTACGGGCCTAGAGACGCATCCCGGTTCAAAAGTTACGGCCGTTTGAAGCTGGCGACGGCGTGTGGGAGGTATCATAAAACAAATGATCGCGCACATTGTGGCAGGTGCGATCATACCAGCACTAATGCATCGGATCCCATCAGAACTCCGCAGTTAAGCGTGCCTGGGCGAGAGTAGTACTGGGATGGGTGACCTCCTGGGAAGTCCTCGTGTTGCACCTCTTTTTTGCTACTTTCCCGGGTCCGCACCACCTCTGTTTTTGTTCTTTCAATTTTATTTGTCCTTCACCCGATTCTGTGGCCTCGACGACGACTGGCTAGCAAAGGGCTTTCCGTTGATACCTTACGGGCCGCGAGACGCATCCCGGTTCAAAAGTTACGACCGTTTGAAGCTGGCGACGGTGTGGGGGAGGTATCATAAAACAAGTGATCGCGCACATTGTGGCAGGTGCGATCATACCAGCTCTAATGCACCGGATCCCATCAGAACTCCGTAGTTAAGCGCACTTGGGCGAGAGTAGTACTGGGATGGGTGACCTCCTGGGAAGTCCTCGTGTTGCACCTCTTTTTTGCTACTTTCCCGGGTCCGCACCACCGCTGTTTTCGTTCTTTCAATTTTATTTTTCCCTCACCCGATTTTGTGGCCTCGACGTCGACGGGCTCGCAAAGGGCTTTCTGTTGATACCTTACGGGCCGTGAGACGCATCCCGGTTCAAAAGTTACGGCCGTTTGAAGCTGGCGACGGCGTGGGGGAGGTATCATAAAACAAATGATCGCGCACATTGTGGCAGGTGCGATCATACCAGCACTAATGCACCGGATCCCATCAGAACTCCGTAGTTAAGCGCGCTTGGGCGAGAGTATTACTGGGATGGGTGACCTCCTGGGAAGTCCTCGTGTTGCACCTCTTTTTTGCTACTTTCCCGGGTCTGCACCACCTCTGTTTTTGTTCTTTCAATTTTATTTGTCCTTCACCCGATTCTGTGGCCTCGACGACGACTGGCTAGCAAAGGGCTTTCTGTTGATACCTTACGGGCCGCGAGACGCATCCCGGTTCAAAAGTTACGACCGTTTGAAGCTGGCGACGGCGTGGGGGAGGTATCATAAAACCAATGATGGCGCATATTGTGGCAGGTGCGATCATACCACCATTAATGCACCGGATCCCATCAGAACCTTGCAGTTAAGCGTGCTTTGGCGAGAGTAGTAGTGGGATGGGTGACCTCCTGGGAAGTCCTCGTGTTGCACCTCTTTTTTGCTACTTTCTCGGGTCCGCACCACCGCTGTTTTTGTTCTTTCAATTTTATTTTTCCCTCACCCGATTTTGTGGCCTCGACGTCGACGGGCTCGCAAAGGGCTTTCTGTTGATACCTTACGGGCCGTGAGACGCATCCCGGTTCAAAAGTTACGGCCGTTTGAAGCTGGCGACGGCGTGGGGGAGGTATCATAAAACAAATGATCGCGCACATTGTGGCAGGTGCGATCATACCAGCACTAATGCACCGGATCCCATCAGAACTCCGTAGTTAAGCGCGCTTGGGCGAGAGTATTACTGGGATGGGTGACCTCCTGGGAAGTCCTCGTGTTGCACCTCTTTTTTGCTACTTTCCCGGGTCCGCACCACCTCTGTTTTTGTTCTTTCAATTTTATTTGTCCTTCACCCGATTCTGTGGCCTCGACGACGACTGGCTAGCAAAGGGCTTTCCGTTGATACCTTACGGGCCGCGAGACGCATCCCGGTTCAAAAGTTACGACCGTTTGAAGCTGGCGACGGCGTGGGGGAGGTATCATAAAACCAATGATGGCGCACATTGTGGCAGGTGCGATCATACCACCATTAATGCACCGGATCCCATCAGAACCTTGCAGTTAAGCGTGCTTTGGCGAGAGTAGTAGTGGGATGGGTGACCTCCTGGGAAGTCCTCGTGTTGCACCTCTTTTTTGCTACTTTCCCGGGTCTGCACCACCGCTGTTTTTGTTCTTTCAATTTTATTTTTCCCTCACCCGATTTTGTGGCCTCGACGTCGACGGGCTCGCAAAGGGCTTTCTGTTGATACCTTACGGGCCGTGAGACGCATCCCGGTTCAAAAGTTACGGCCGTTTGAAGCTGGCGACGGCGTGGGGGAGGTATCATAAAACAAATGATCGCGCACATTGTGGCAGGTGCGATCATACCAGCACTAATGCACCGGATCCCATCAGAACTCCGTAGTTAAGCGCGCTTGGGCGAGAGTATTACTGGGATGGGTGACCTCCTAGGAAGTCCTCGTGTTGCACCTCTTTTTTGCTACTTTCCCGGGTCCGCACCACCTCTGTTTTTGTTCTTTCAATTTTATTTGTCCTTCACCCGATTCTGTGGCCTCGACGACGACTGGCTAGCAAAGGGCTTTCCGTTGATACCTTACGGGCCGCGAGACGCATCCCGGTTCAAAAGTTACGACCGTTTGAAGCTGGCGACGGCGTGGGGGAGGTATCATAAAACCAATGATGGCGCACATTGTGGCAGGTGCGATCATACCACCATTAATGCACCGGATCCCATCAGAACCTTGCAGTTAAGTGTGCTTTGGCGAGAGTAGTAGTGGGATGGGTGACCTCTTGGGAAGTCCTCGTGTTGCACCTCTTTTTTGCTACTTTCCCGGGTCCGCACCACCGCTGTTTTTGTTCTTTCAATTTTATTTGTCCCTCACCCGATTTTGTGGCCTCGACGTCGACGGGCTCGGAAAGGGCTTTCCGTTGATACCTTACGGGCCTAGAGACGCATCCCGGTTCAAAAGTTACGGCCGTCTGAAGCTGGCGACGGCGTGGGGGAGGTATCATAAAACAAATGATCGCGCACATTGTGGCAGGTGCGATCATACCAGCACTAATGCACCGGATCCCATTAGAACTCCGCAGTTAAGCGTGCTTGGGCAAGAGTAGTACTGGGATGGGTGACCTCCTGGGAAGTCCTCGTGTTGCACCTCTTTTTTGCTACTTTCCCGGGTCCGCACCACCGCTGTTTTTGTTCTTTCAATTTTATTTGTCCCTCACCCGATTTTGTGGCCTCGACGTCGACAGGCTCGCAAAGGGCTTTCCGTTGATACTTTACGGGCCGCGAGACGCATCCCAGTTCAAAAGTTACGACCGTTTGAAGCTGGCGACGGCGTGGGGGAGGTATCATAAAACCAATGATCGCGCACATTGTGGCAGGTGCGATCATACCAGCACTAATGCACCGGATCCCATCAGAACTCCGCAGTTAAGCGCGCTTGGGCGAGAGTAGTACTGGGATGGGTGACCTCCTGGGAAGTCCTCGTGTTGCACCTCTTTTTTGCTACTTTCCCGGGTCCGCACCACCGCTGTTTTTGTTCTTTCAATTTTATTTGTCCCTCACCCGATTTTGTGGCCTCGACGTCGACGGGCTCGTAAAGGGCTTTTCGTTGATACCTTACGGGCCACGAGACGCATCCGGTTCAAAAGTTACGGCCGTTTAAAGCTGGCGACGGCGTGGGGGAGGTATCATAAAATAAATGATCGCGCACATTGTGGCAGGTGCGATCATACCAGCACTAATGCACCGAATCCCATCAGAACTCCGTAGTTAAGCGCGCTCGGGCGAGAGTAGTACTGGGATGGGTGACCTCCTGGGAAGTCCTCGTGTTGCACCTCTTTTTTGCTACTTTCCTGGGCCCGCACCACCGCTGGTTTTGTTCTTTCAATTTTATTTGTCCCTCACCCGATTTTGTGGCCTCGACGTCGACGGGCTCGCAAAGGGCTTTCCGTTGATACCTTACGGGCCGCGAGACGCATCCCTGTTCAAAAGTTACGGCCGTTTGAAGCTGGCGACGGCGTGGGGGAGGTATCATAAAACAAATGATCGCGCACATTGTGGCAGGTGCGATCATACCAGCACTAATGCACCGGATCCCATCAGAACTCCGCAGTTAAGCGTGCTTGGGCGAGAGTAGTACTGGGATGGGTGACCTCCTGGGAAGTCCTCGTGTTGCACCTCTTTTTTGCTACTTTCCCGGGTCCGCACCACCTCTGTTTTTGTTCTTTCAATTTTATTTGTCCTTCACCCGATTCTGTGGCCTCGACGACGACTGGCTAGCAAAGGGCTTTCCGTTGATACCTTACGGGCCGCGAGACGCATCCCAGTTCAAAAGTTACGACCGTTTGAAGCTGGCGACGGCGTGGGGGAGGTATCATAAAACCAATGATCGCGCACATTGTGGCAGGTGCGATCATACCAGCACTAATGCACCGGATCCCATCAGAACTCCGCAGTTAAGCGCGCTTGGGCGAGAGTAGTACTGGGATGGGTGACCTCCTGGGAAGTCCTCGTGTTGCACCTCTTTTTTGCTACTTTCCCGGGTCCGCACCACCGCTGTTTTTGTTCTTTCAATTTTATTTGTCCCTCACCCGATTCTGTGGCCTCGACGTCGACGGGCTCGCAAAGGGCTTTCCGTTGATACCTTACGGGCCACGAGACGCATCCGGTTCAAAAGTTACGGCCGTTTGAAGCTGGCGACGGCGTGGGGGAGGTATCATAAAACAAATGATCGCGCATATTGTGGCAGGTGCGATCATACCAGCACTAATGCACCGGATCCCATCAGAACTCCGCAGTTAAGCGTGCTTGGGCGAGAGTAGTACTGGGATGGGTGACCTCCTAGGAAGTCCTCGTGTTGCACCTCTTTTTTGCTACTTTCCCGGGTCCGCACCACCTCTGTTTTTGTTCTTTCAATTTTATTTGTCCTTCACCCGATTCTGTGGCTTCGACGACGACTGGCTAGCAAAGGGCTTTCCGTTGATACCTTACGGGCCGCGAGACGCATCCCGGTTCAAAAGTTACGACCGTTTGAAGCTGGCGACGGCGCGGGGGAGGTATCATAAAACAAATGATCGCGCATATTGTGGCAGGTGCGATCATACCACCACTAATGCACCTGATCCCATCTGAACTCTGCAGTTAAGCGTGCTTTGGCGAGAGTAGTACTGGGATGGGTGACCTCTTGGGAAGTCCTCGTGTTGTACCTCTTTTTTGCTACTTTCCCGGGTCTGCACCACCTCTGTTTTTGTTCTTTCAATTTTATTTGTCCCTCACCTGATTCTGTGGCCTCGACGTCGACGGGCTCGCAAAGGGCTTTCCGTTGATACCTTACGGGCCTAGAGACGCATCCCGGTTCAAAAGTTACGGCCGTTTGAAGCTGGCGACGGCGTGTGGGAGGTATCATAAAACAAATGATCGCGCACATTGTGGCAGGTGCGATCATACCAGCACTAATGCATCGGATCCTATCAGAACTCCGCAGTTAAGGGTGCTTGGGCGAGAGTAGTACTGGGATGGGTGACCTCCTGGGAAGTCCTCGTGTTGCACCTCTTTTTTGCTACTTTCCCGGGTCCGCACCACCTCTGTTTTTGTTCTTTCAATTTTATTTGTCCTTCACCCGATTCTGTGGCCTCGACGACGACTGGCTAGCAAAGGGCTTTCCGTTGATACCTTACGGGCCGCGAGACGCATCCCGGTTCAAAAGTTACGACCGTTTGAAGCTGGCGACGGCGTGGGGGAGGTATCATAAAACAAATGATCGCGCACATTGTGGCAGGTGCGATCATACCAACTCTAATGCACCGGATCCCATCAGAACTCCGTAGTTAAGCGCACTTGGGAGAGAGTAGTACTGGGATGGGTGACCTCCTGGGAAGTCCTCGTGTTGCACCTCTTTTTTGCTACTTTCCCGGGTCCGCACCACCGCTGTTTTTGTTCTTTCAATTTTATTTGTCCCTCACCCGATTTTGTGGCCTCGACGTCGACGGGCTCGCAAAGGGCTTTCTGTTGATACCTTACGGGCCGCGAGACGCATCCCGGTTCAAAAGTTACGGCCGTTTGAAGCTGGCGACGGCATGGGGGAGGTATCATAAAACAAATGATCGCGCACATTGTGGCAGGTGCGATCATACCAGCACTACTGCACCGGATCCCATCAGAACTCCGTAGTTAAGCGCGCTTGGGCGAGAGTATTACTGGGATGGGTGACCTCCTGGGAAGTCCTCGTGTTGCACCTCTTTTTTGCTACTTTCCCGGGTCCGCACCACCTCTGTTTTTGTTCTTTCAATTTTATTTGTCCTTCACCCGATTCTGTGGCCTCGACGACGACTGGCTAGCAAAGGGCTTTCCGTTGATACCTTACGGGCCGCGAGACGCATCCCGGTTCAAAAGTTACGACCGTTTGAAGCTGGCGACGGCGTGGGGAGGTATCATAAAACCAATGATGGCGCACATTGTGGCAGGTGCGATCATACCACCATTAATGCACCGGATCCCATCAGAACCTTGCAGTTAAGCGTGCTTTGGCGAGAGTAGTAGTGGGATGGGTGACCTCTTGGGAAGTCCTCGTGTTGCACCTCTTTTTTGCTACTTTCCCGGGTCTGCACCACCGCTGTTTTTGTTCTTTCAATTTTATTTGTCCCTCACCCGATTTTATGGCCTCGACGTCGACGGGCTCGCAAAGGGCTTTCCGTTGATACCTTACGGGCCGCGAGACGCATCCCGGTTCAAAAGTTACGACCGTTTGAAGCTGGCGACGGCGTGGGGGAGGTATCATAAAACAAATGATCGCGCACATTGTGGCAGGTGCGATCATACCAGCACTAATGCACCGGATCCCATCAGAACTCCGCAGTTAAGCGTGCTTGGGCGAGAGTAGTACTGGGATGGGTGACCTCCTGGGAAGTCCTCGTGTTGCACCTCTTTTTTGCTACTTTCCCGGGTCCGCACCACCTCTGTTTTTGTTCTTTCAATTTTATTTGTCCTTCACCCGATTCTGTGGCCTCGACGACGACTGGCTAGCAAAGGGCTTTCCGTTGATACCTTACGAGCCGCGAGACGCATCCCAGTTCAAAAGTTACGACCGTTTGAAGCTGGCGACGGCGTGGGGGAGGTATCATAAAACCAATGATCGCGCACATTGTGGCAGGTGCGATCATACCAGCACTAATGCACCGGATCCCATCAGAACTCCGCAGTTAAGCACGCTTGGGCGAGAGTAGTACTGGGATGGGTGACCTCCTGGGAAGCCCTCGTGTTGCACCTTTTTTTTGCTACTTTCCCGAGTCCGCACCACCGCTGTTTTTGTTCTTTCAATTTTCTTTGTCCCTCACCCGATTTTGTGGCCTCGACGTCGACGGGCTCACAAAGGGCTTTCCGTTGATACCTTACGGGCCACGAGACGCATCCGGTTCAAAAGTTACGGCCGTTTGAAGCTGGCGACGGCGTGGGGGAGGTATCATAAAACAAATGATCGCGCATATTGTGGCAGGTGCGATCATACCAGCACTAATGCACCGGATCCCATTAGAACTCTGCAGTTAAGCGTGCTTGGGCAAGAGTAGTACTGGGATGGGTGACCTCCTGGGAAGTCCTCGTGTTGCACCTCTTTTTTGCTACTTTCCCGGGTCCGCACCACCGCTGTTTTTGTTCTTTCAATTTTATTTGTCCCTCACCCGATTTTGTGGCCTCGACGTCGACAGGCTCGTAAAGGGCTTTCCGTTGATACTTTACGGGCCGCGAGACGCATCCCAGTTCAAAAGTTACGACCGTTTGAAGCTGGCGACGGCGTGGGGGAGGTATCATAAAACCAATGATCGCGCACATTGTGGCAGGTGCGATCATACCAGCACTAATGCACCGGATCCCATCAGAACTCCGCAGTTAAGCGCGCTTGGGCGAGAGTAGTACTGGGATGGGTGACCTCCTGGGAAGTCCTCGTGTTGCACCTCTTTTTTGCTACTTTCCCGGGTCCGCACCACCGCTGTTTTTGTTCTTTCAATTTTATTTGTCCCTCACCCGATTTTGTGGCCTCGACGTCGACGGGCTCGTAAAGGGCTTTCCGTTGATACCTTACGGGCCACGAGACGCATCCGGTTCAAAAGTTACGGCCGTTTGAAGCTGGCGACGGCGTGGGGGAGGTATCATAAAACAAATGATCGCGCACATTGTGGCAGGTGCGATCATACCAGCACTAATGCACCGAATCCCATCAGAACTCCGTAGTTAAGCGCGCTTGGGCGAGAGTAGTACTGGGATGGGTGACCTCCTAGGAAGTCCTCGTGTTGCACCTCTTTTTTGCTATTTTCCCGGGCCCGCACCACCGCTTGTTTTGTTCTTTCAATTTTATTTGTCCCTCACCCGATTTTGTGGCCTTGACGTCGACGGGCTCGCAAAGGGCTTTCCGTTGATACCTTACGGGCCGCGAGACGCATCCCGGTTCAAAAGTTACGGCCGTTTGAAGCTGGCGACGGCGTGGGGGAGGTATCATAAAACAAATGATCGCGCACATTGTGGCAGGTGCGATCATACCAGCACTAATGCACCGGATCCCATCAGAACTCCGCAGTTAAGCGTGCTTGGGCGAGAGTAGTACTGGGATGGGTGACCTCCTGGGAAGTCCTCGTGTTGCACCTTTTTTTTGCTACTTTCCCGGGGTCCGCACCACCTCTGTTTTTGTTCTTTCAATTTTATTTGTCCTTCACCCGATTCTGTGGCCTCGACGACGACTGGCTAGCAAAGGGCTTTCCGTTGATACCTTACGGGCCGCGAGACGCATCCCAGTTCAAAAGTTACGACCGTTTGAAGCTGGCGACGGCGTGGGGGAGGTATCATAAAACCAATGATCGCGCACATTGTGGCAGGTGCGATCATACCAGCACTAATGCACCGGATCCCATCAGAACTCCGCAGTTAAGCGCGCTTGGGCGAGAGTAGTATTGGGATGGATGACCTCCTGGGAAGTCCTCGTGTTGCACCTCTTTTTTGCTACTTTCCCGGGTCCGCACCACCGCTGTTTTTGTTCTTTCAATTTTATTTTTCCCTCACCCGATTTTGTGGCCTCGACGTCGACGGGCTCGCAAAGGGCTTTCTGTTGATACCTTACGGGCCGTGAGACGCATCCCGGTTCAAAAGTTACGGCCGTTTGAAGCTGGCGACGGCGTGGGGGAGGTATCATAAAACAAATGATCGCGCACATTGTGGCAGGTGCGATCATACCAGCACTAATGCACCGGATCCCATCAGAACTCCGTAGTTAAGCGCGCTTGGGCGAGAGTATTACTGGGATGGGTGACCTCCTGGGAAGTCCTCGTGTTGCACCTCTTTTTTGCTACTTTCCCGGGTCCGCACCACCTCTGTTTTTGTTCTTTCAATTTTATTTGTCCTTCACCCGATTCTGTGGCCTCGACGACGACTGGCTAGCAAAGGGCTTTCCGTTGATACCTTACGGGCCGCGAGACGCATCCCGGTTCAAAAGTTACGACCGTTTGAAGCTGGCGACGGCGTGGGGGAGGTATCATAAAACCAATGATGGCGCACATTGTGGCAGGTGCGATCATACCACCATTAATGCACCGGATCCCATCAGAACCTTGCAGTTAAGCGTGCTTTGGCGAGAGTAGTAGTGGGATGGGTGACCTCTTGGGAAGTCCTCGTGTTGCACCTCTTTTTTGCTACTTTCCCGGGTCCGCACCACCGCTGTTTTTGTTCTTTCAATTTTATTTGTCCTTCACCCGATTTTGTGGCCTCGACGTCGACGGGCTCGCAAAGGGCTTTCCGTTGATACCTTACGGGCCGCGAGACGCATCCCGGTTCAAAAGTTACGACCGTTTGAAGCTGGCGACGGCGTGGGGGAGGTATCATAAAACAAATGATCGCGCACATTGTGGCAGGTGCGATCATACCAGCACTAATGCACCGGATCCCATCAGAACTCCGCAGTTAAGCGTGCTTGGGCGAGAGTAGTACTGGGATGGGTGACCTCCTGGGAAGTCCTCGTGTTGCACCTTTTTTTTGCTACTTTCCCGGGTCCGCACCACCTCTGTTTTTGTTCTTTCAATTTTATTTGTCCTTCACCCGATTCTGTGGCCTCGACGACGACTGGCTAGCAAAGGGCTTTCCGTTGATACCTTACGGGCCGCGAGACGCATCCCAGTTCAAAAGTTACGACCGTTTGAAGCTGGCGACGGCGTGGGGGAGGTATCATAAAACCAATGATCGCGCACATTGTGGCAGGTGCGATCATACCAGCACTAATGCACCGGATCCTATCAGAACTCCGCAGTTAAGCGCGCTTGGGCGAGAGTAGTACTGGGATGGGTGACCTCCTGGGAAGCCCTCGTGTTGCACCTCTTTTTTGCTACTTTCCCGGGTCCGCACCACCGCTGTTTTTGTTCTTTCAATTTTATTTGTCCCTCACCCGATTTTGTGGCCTCGACATCGACGGGCTCGCAAAGGGCTTTCCGTTGATACCTTACGGGCCACGAGACGCATCCGGTTGAAAAGTTACGGCCGTTTGAAGCTGGCGACGGCGTGGGGGAGGTATCATAAAACAAATGATCGTGTATATTGTGGCAGGTGCGATCATACCAGCACTAATGCACCGGATCCCATCAGAACTCCGCAGTTAAGCGTGCTTGGGCGAGAGTAGTACTGGGATGGGTGACCTCTTGGGAAGTCCTCGTGTTGCACCTCTTTTTTGCTACTTTCCCGGGTCCGCACCACCTTTGTTTTTGTTCTTTCAATTTTATTTGTCCTTCACCCGATTCTGTGGCTTCGACGACGACTGGCTAGCAAAGGGCTTTCCGTTGATACCTTACGGGCCGCGAGACGCATCCCGGTTCAAAAGTTACGACCGTTTGAAGCTGGCGACGGCGCGGGGGAGGTATCATAAAACAAATGATCGCGCACATTGTGGCAGGTGCGATCATACCACCACTAATGCACCTGATCCCATCTGAACTCTACAGTTAAGCGTGCTTTGGCGAGAGTAGTACTGGGATGGTGACCTCCTGGGAAGTCCTCGTGTTGTACCTCTTTTTTGCTACTTTCCCGGGTCTCCACCACCTCTGTTTTTGTTCTTTCAATTTTATTTGTCCCTCACCTGATTCTGTGGCCTCGACGTTGACGGGCTCGCAAAGGGCTTTCCGTTGATACCTTACGGGCCTAGAGACGCATCCCGGTTCAAAAGTTACGACCGTTTGAAGCTGGCGACGGCGTGTGGGAGGTATCATAAAACAAATGATCGCGCACATTGTGGCAGGTGCGATCATACCAGCACTGATGCACCGAATCCCATCAGAACTCCGCAGTTAAGCGTGCTTGGGCGAGAGTAGTACTGGGATGGGTGACCTCCTGGGAAGTCCTCGTGTTGCACCTCTTTTTTGCTACTTTCCCGGGTCCGCACCACCGCTGTTTTTGTTCTTTCAATTTTATTTGTCCCTTACCCGATTTTGTGGCCTCGACGTCGACGGGCTCGCAAAGGGCTTTCCGTTGATACCTTACGGGCCGCGAGACGCATCCCGGTTCAAAAGTTACGGCCGTTTGAAGCTGGCGACGGCGTAGGGGAGGTATCATAAAACAAATGATCGCGCATATTATGGCAGGTGCGATCATACCAGCACTAATGCACCGGATCCCATCAGAACTCCGCAGTTAAGCGTGCCTGGGCGAGAGTAATACTGGGATGGGTGACCTCCTGGGAAGTCCTCGTGTTGCACCTCTTTTTTGCTACTTTCCCGGGTCCGCACCACCTCTATTTTTGTTCTTTCAATTTTATTTGTCCTTCACCCGATTCTGTGGCCTTGACGACGACTGGCTAGCAAAGGGCTTTCCGTTGATACCTTACGGGCCGCGAGACGCATCCCGGTTCAAAAGTTACGACCGTTTGAAGCTGGCGACGGCATGGGGGAGGTATCATAAAACAAATGATCGCGCACATTGTGGCAGGTGCGATCATACCAGCACTAATGCACCGAATCCCATCAGAACTCCGCAGCTAAGCGCGCTTGGGCGAGAGTAGTACTGGGATGGGTGACCTCTTGGGAAGTCCTCGTGTTGCACCTCTTTTTTGCTACTTTCCCGGGTCTGCACCACCTCTGTTTTTGTTCTTTCAATTTTATTTGTCCTTCACCCGATTCTGTGGCCTCGACGACGACTGGCTAGCAAAGGGCTTTCCGTTGATACCTTACGGGCCACGAGACGCATCCGGTTCAAAAGTTACGGCCGTTTGAAGCTGGCGACGGCGTGGGGGAGGTATCATAAAACCAATGATCGTGCATATTGTGGCAGGTGCGATCATACCACCACTAATGCACCTGATCCCATCAGAACTCTGTAGTTAAGCGTGCTTTGGCGAGAGTAGTACTGGGATGGATGACCTCCTGGGAAGTCCTCGTGTTGCACCTCTTTTTTGCTACTTTCCCGGGTCCGCACCACCTCTGTTTTTGTTCTTTCAATTTTATTTGTCCCTCACCTGATTCTGTGGCCTCGACGTCGACAAGCTCGCAAAGGGCTTTCCGTTGATACCTTACGGGCCTAGAGACGCATCCCGGTTCAAAAGTTACGGCCGTTTGAAGCTGGCGACGGCGTGGGGGAGGTATCATAAAACAAATGATCGCGCACATTGTGGCAGGTGCGATCATACCAGCACTAATGCACCGGATCCCATTAGAACTCCGCAGTTAAGCGTGCTTGGGCGAGAGTAGTACTGGGATGGGTGACCTCCTGGGAAGTCCTCGTGTTGCACCTCTTTTTTGCTACTTTCCCGGGTCCGCACCACCTCTGTTTTTGTTCTTTCAATTTTATTTGTCCCTCACCCGATTTTGTGGCCTCGACATCGACGGGCTCGCAAAGGGCTTTCCGTTGATACCTTACGGGCCTAAAGACGCATCCCGGTTCAAAAGTTACGGCCGTTTGAAGCTGGCGACGGCGTGGGGGAGGTATCATAAAACAAATGATCGCGCACATTGTGGCAGGTGCGATCATACCAGCACTAATGCACCGGATCCCATCAGAACTCCGCAGTTAAGCACGCTTGGGCGAGAGTAGTACTGGGATGGGTGACCTCCTGGGAAGTCCTCGTGTTGCACCTCTTTTTTGCTACTTTCCCGGGTCCGTTCCACCTCTGTTTTTGTTCTTTCAATTTTATTTGTCCTTCACCCGATTCTGTGGCCTCGACGACGACTGGCTAGCAAAGGGCTTTCCGTTGATACCTTACGGGCCGCGAGACGCATCCCGGTTCAAAAGTTACAGCCGTTTGAAGCTGGCGACGGCGTGGGGGAGGTATCATAAAACAAATGATCGCGCACATTGTGGCAGGTGCGATCATACCAGCACTAATGCACCGGATCCTATCAGAACTCCGCAGTTAAGCGCGCTTGGGCGAGAGTAGTACTGGGATGGGTGACCTCCTGGGAAGTGTTCGTGTTACACCTCTTTTTTGCTACTTTCCCGGGTCCGCACCACCGGTGTTTTTGTTCTTTCAATTTTATTTGTACCTCACCCGATTTTGTGGCCTCGACGTCGATGGGCTCGCAAAGGGCTTTCCGTTGATAACTTACGGGCCGCGAGACGCATCCCGGTTCAAAAGTTACGGCCGTTTGAAGCTGGCGACGGCGTGGGGGAGGTATCATAAAACAAATGATCGCGCATATTGTGGCAGGTGCGATCATACTAGCACTAATGCACCGGATCCCATCAGAACTCTGCAGTGAAGCGTGCTTGGGCGAGAGTAGTACTGGGATGGGTGACCTCCTCGGAAGTCCTCATGTTGTACCTCTTTTTTGCTACTTTCCCGGGTCCGCACCACCTCTGTTTTTGTTCTTTCAATTTTATTTGTCCCTCACCTGATTCTGTGGCCTCGACGTCGACAAGCTCGCAAAGGGCTTTCCGTTGATACCTTACGGGCCTAGAGACGCATCCCGGTTCAAAAGTTACGACCGTTTGAAGCTGGCGACGGCGTGGGGGAGGTATCATAAAACAAATGATCGCGCACATTGTGGCAGGTGCGATCATACCAGCACTAATGCACCGAATCCCATCAGAACTCTGCAGCTAAGCGTGCTTTGGCGAGAGTAGTACTGGGATGGGTGACCTCCTGGGAAGTCCTCGTGTTGTACCTCTTTTTTGCTACTGTCCCGGGTCTGCACCACCTCTGTTTTTGTTCTTTCAATTTTATTTGTCCCTCACCTGATTCTGTGGCCTCGACGTCGACGGGCTCGCAAAGGGCTTTCCGTTGATACCTTACGGGCCTAGAGACGCATCCCGATTCAAAAGTTACGGCCGTTTGAAGCTGGCGACGGCGTGGGGGAGGTATCATAAAACAAATGATCGCGCACATTGTGGCAGGTGCGATCATACCAGCACTAATGCACCGGATCCCATTAGAACTCCGCAGTTAAGCGTGCTTGGGCGAGAGTAGTACTAGGATGGGTGACCTCCTGGGAAGTCCTTGTGTTGCACCTCTTTTTTGCTACTTTCCCGGGTCCGCACCACCGCTGTTTTTGTTCTTTCAATTTTATTTGTCCCTCACCCGATTTTGTGGCCTCGACGTCAACGGGCTCGCAAAGGGCTTTCCGTTGATACCTTACGGGCCGCGAGACGCATCCCGGTTCAAAAGTTACGGCCGTTTGAAGCTGGCGACGGCGTGGGGGAGGTATCATAAAACAAATGATCGCGCACATTGTGGCAGGTGCGATCATACCAGCACTAATGCACCGGATCCCATCAGAACTCCGCAGTTAAGCGTGCTTGGGCGAGAGTAGTACTGGGATGGGTGACCTCCTGGGAAGTTCTCGTGTTGCACCTCTTTTTTGCTACTTTCCCGGGTCCGCACCACCGCTGTTTTTGTTCTTTCAATTTTATTTGTCCCTCACCCGATTTTGTGGCCTCGACGTCGACGGGCTCGCAAAGGGCTTTCCGTTTATACCTTACGGGCCGCGAGACGCATCCCGGTTCAAAAGTTACGGCCGTTTGAAGCTGGCGACGGCGTGGAGGAGGTATCATAAAACAAATGATCGCGCACATTGTGGCAGGTGCGATCATACCAGCACTAATGCAATGAATCCCATCAGAACTCCGCAATTAAGCGTGCTTGGGCGAGAGTAGTACTGGGATGGGTGACCTCCTGGGAAGTCCTCGTGTTGCACCTCCTTTTTGCTACTTTCCCGGGTCCGCACCACCTCTGTTTTTGTTCTTTCAATTTTATTTATCCTTCACCCGATTCTGTGGCCTCGACGACGACTGGCTAGCAAAGGGCTTTCCGTTGATACCTTACGGGCCGCGAGACGCATCCCGGTTCAAAAGTTACGACCGTTTGAAGCTGGCGACGGCGTGGGGGAGGTATCATAAAACAAATGATCGCGCACATTGTGGCAGGTGCGATCATACCAGCACTAATGCACCGGATCCCATTAGAACTCCGCAGTTAAGCGTGCTTAGGGGAGAGTAGTACTGGGATGGGTGACCTCCTGGGAAGTCCTCATGTTGCACCTCTTTTTTGCTACTTTCCCGGGTTCGCACCACCTCTGTTTTTGTTCTTTCAATTTTATTTGTCCCTCACCCGATTCTATGGCCTCGACGTTGACGGGCTCGCAAAGGGCTTTCCGTTGATACCTTACGGGCCACGAGACGCATCCCGGTTCAAAAGTTACGGCCGTTTGAAGCTGGCGACGCCGTGGGGGAGGTATCATAAAACAAATGATCGCGCACATTGTGGCAGGTGTGATCATACCACCACTAATGCACCGGATCCCATTAGAACTTCGCAGTTAAGCGTGCTTGGGCGAGAGTAGTACTGGGATGGGTGACCTCCTGGGAAGTCCTCGTGTTGCACCTTTTTTTTGCTACTTTCCCGGGTCCGCACCACCGCTGTTTTTGTTCTTTCAATTTTATTTGTCCCTCACCCGATTCTGTGGCCTCGACGTCGACGGGCTCGCAAAGGGCTTTCCGTTGATACCTTACGGGCCTAGAGAAGCATCCCGGTTCAAAAGTTACGGCCGTTTGAAGCTGGCGACGGCGTGGGGGAGGTATCATAAAACAAATGATCGCGCACATTGTGGCAGGTGCGATCATACCAGCACTAATGCACCGGATCCCATCAGAACTCCGCAGTTAAGCGTGCTTGGGCGAGAGTAGTACTGGGATGGGTGACCTCCTGGAAAGTCCTCGTGTTGCACCTTTTTTTTGCTACTTTCCCGGGTCCGCACCACCTCTGTTTTTGTTCTTTCAATTTTATTTGTCCTTCACCCGATTCTGTGGCCTCGACAACGACTGGCTAGCAAAGGGCTTTCCGTTGATACCTTACGGGCCGCGAGACGTATCCCGGTTTAAAAGTTACGACCGTTTGAAGCTGGCGACGGCGTGGGGGAGGTATCATAAAACAAATGATCGCGTACATTGTGGCAGGTGCGATCATACCAGCACTAATGCACCGGATCCCATCAGAACTCCGCAGTTAAGCGTGCTTGGGCGAGAGTAGTACTGGGATGGGTGACCTCCTGGGAAGTCCTCGTGTTGCACCTTTTTTTTGCTACTTTCCCGGTTCCGTACCACCTCAGTTTTTGTTCTTTCAATTTTATTTGTCCTTCACCCGATTCTGTGGCCTCGACGACGACTGGCTAGCAAAGGGATTTCCGTTGATACCTTACGGGCCGCGAGACGCATCCCGGTTCAAAAGTTACGGCCGTTTGAAGCTGGCGACGGCGTGGGGGAGGTATCATAAAACAAATGATCGCGTATATTGTGGCAGGTGCGATCATACCAGCACTAATGCACTGGATCCCATCAGAACTCCGCAGTTAAGCGTGCTTGGGCGAGAGTAGTACTGGGATGGGTGACCTCCTGGGAAGTCCTCGTGTTGCACCTCTTTTTTGCTACTTTCCCGGGTCCGCACCACCTCTGTTTTTGTTCTTTCAATTTTATTTGTCCTTCACCCGATTCTGTGGCCTCGACGACGACTGGCTAGCAAAGGGCTTTCCGTTGATACCTTACGGGCCGCGAGACGCATCCCGGTTCAAAAGTTACGACCGTTTGAAGCTAGCGACGGCGTGGGGGAGGTATCATAAAACAAATGATCGCGCACATTATGGCAGGTGCGATCATACCAGCACTAATGCACCGAATCCCATCAGAACTCCGCAATTAAGCGCGCTTGGGCGAGAGTAGTACTGGGATGGGTGACCTCCTGGGAAGTCCTCGTGTTGCACCTCTTTTTTGCTACTTTCCCGGGTCCGCACCACCTCTGTTTTTGTTCTTTCAATTTTATTTGTCCTTCACCCGATTCTGTGGCCTCGACGATGACTGGCTAGCAAAGGGCTTTCCGTTGATACCTTACGGGCCGCGAGACGCATCCCGGTTCAAAAGTTACGACCGTTTGAAGCTGGCGACGGCGTGGGGAGGTATCATAAAACAAATGATCGCGCACATTGTGGCAGGTGCGATCATACCAGCACTAATGCACCGGATCCCATCAGAACTCCGCAGTTAAGTGTGCTTGGGCGAGAGTAGTATTGGGATGGGTGACCTCCTGGGAAGTCCTCGTGTTGCACCTCTTTTTTGCTACTTTCCCCGGTCTGCACCACCTCTGTTTTTGTTCTTTCAATTTTATTTGTCCCTCACCCGATTCTGTGGCCTTGACGTCGACGGGCTCTCATAGGGCTTTCCGTTGATACCTTACGGGCCGCGAGACGCATCCCGGTTCAAAAGTTACGGCCGTTTGAAGCTGGCGACGGCGTGGGGGAGGTATCATAAAACCAATGATCGCGCACATTGTGGCAGGTGCGATCATACCACCACTAATGCACCGGATCCCATCAGAACTCTGCAGTTAAGCGTGCTTTGGCGGGAGTAGTACTGGGATGGGTGACCTCCTGGGAAGTCCTCGTGTTGCACCTCTTTTTTGCTACTTTCCCGGGTCCGCACCACCGCTGTTTTTGTTCTTTCAATTTTATTTGTCCCTCACCCGATTTTGTGGCCTCGACGTCGACGGGCTCGCAAAGGGCTTTCCGTTTATACCTTACGGGCCGCGAGACGCATCCCGGTTCAAAAGTTACGGCCGTTTGAAGCTGGCGACGGCGTGGGGGAGGTATCATAAAACAAATGATCGCGCACATTGTGGCAGGTGCGATCATACCAGCACTAATGCACTGAATCCCATCAGAACTCCGCAATTAAGCGCGCTTGGGCGAGAGTAGTACTGGGATGGGTGACCTCCTGGGAAGTCCTCGTGTTGCACCTCCTTTTTGCTACTTTCCCGGGTCCGCACCACCTCTGTTTTTGTTCTTTCAATTTTATTTGTCCTTCACCCGATTCTGTGGCCTCGACGACGACTGGCTAGCAAAGGGCTTTCCGTTGATACCTTACGGGCCGCGAGACGCATCCCGGTTCAAAAGTTACGACCGTTTGAAGCTGGCGACGGCGTGGGGGAGGTATCATAAAACAAATGATCGCGCACATTGTGGCAGGTGCGATCATACCAGCACTAATGCACCGGATCCCATTAGAACTCCGTAGTTAAGCGTGCTTAGGGGAGAGTAGTACTGGGATGGGTGACCTCCTGGGAAGTCCTCGTGTTGCACCTCTTTTTTGCTACTTTCCCGGGTTCGCACCACCTCTGTTTTTGTTCTTTCAATTTTATTTGTCCCTCACCCGATTCTATGGCCTCGACGTTGACGGGCTCGCAAAGGGCTTTCCGTTGATACCTTACGGGCCACGAGACGCATCCCGGTTCAAAAGTTACGGCCGTTTGAAGCTGGCGACGGCGTGGAGGAGGTATCATAAAACAAATGATCGCGCACATTGTGGCAGGTGTGATCATACCACCACTAATGCACCGGATCCCATTAGAACTCCGCAGTTAAGCGTGCTTGGGCGAGAGTAGTACTGGGATGGGTGACCTCCTGGGAAGTCCTCGTGTTGCACCTTTTTTTTGCTACTTTCCCGGGTCCGCACCACCGCTGTTTTTGTTCTTTCAATTTTATTTGTCCCTCACCCGATTCTGTGGCCTCGACGTCGACGGGCTCGCAAAGGGCTTTCCGTTGATACCTTACGGGCCTAGAGAAGCATCCCGGTTCAAAAGTTACGGCCGTTTGAAGCTGGCGACGGCGTGGGGGAGGTATCATAAAACAAATGATCGCGCACATTGTGGCAGGTGCGATCATACCAGCACTAATGCACCGGATCCCATCAGAACTCCGCAGTTAAGCGTGCTTGGGCGAGAGTAGTACTGGGATGGGTGACCTCCTGGAAAGTCCTCGTGTTGCACCTTTTTTTTGCTACTTTCCCGGGTCCGCACCACCTCTGTTTTTGTTCTTTCAATTTTATTTGTCCTTCACCCGATTCTGTGGCCTCGACGACGACTGGCTAGCAAAGGGCTTTCCGTTGATACCTTACGGGCCGCGAGACGTATCCCGGTTTAAAAGTTACGACCGTTTGAAGCTGGCGACGGCGTGGGGGAGGTATCATAAAACAAATGATCGCGCACATTGTGGCAGGTGCGATCATACCAGCACTAATGCACCGGATCCCATCAGAACTCCGCAGTTAAGCGTGCTTGGGCGAGAGTAGTACTGGGATGGGTGACCTCCTGGGAAGTCCTCGTGTTGCACCTTTTTTTTGCTACTTTCCCGGGTCCGTACCACCTCAGTTTTTGTTCTTTCAATTTTATTTGTCCTTCACCCGATTCTGTGGCCTCGAAGACGACTGGCTAGCAAAGGGATTTCCGTTGATACCTTACGGGCCGCGAGACGCATCCCGGTTCAAAAGTTACGGCCGTTTGAAGCTGGCGACGGCGTGGGGGAGGTATCATAAAACAAATGATCGCGCATATTGTGGCAGGTGCGATCATACCAGCACTAATGCACCGGATCCCATCAGAACTCCGCAGTTAAGCGAGCTTGGGCGAGAGTAGTACTGGGATGGGTGACCTCCTGGGAAGTCCTCGTGTTGCACCTTTTTTTTGCTACTTTCCCGGGTCCGCACCACCTCTGTTTTTGTTCTTTCAATTTTATTTGTCCTTCACCCGATTCTGTGGCCTCGACGACGACTGGCTAGCAAAGGGCTTTCCGTTGATACCTTACGGGCCGCGAGACGCATCCCGGTTCAAAAGTTACGACCGTTTGAAGCTAGCGACGGCGTGGGGGAGGTATCATAAAACAAATGATCGCGCACATTATGGCAGGTGCGATCATACCAGCACTAATGCACCGAATCCCATCAGAACTCCGCAATTAAGCGCGCTTGGGCAAGAGTAGTACTGGGATGGGTGACCTCCTGGGAAGTCCTCGTGTTGCACCTCTTTTTTGCTACTTTCCCGGGTCCGCACCACCTCTGTTTTTGTTCTTTCAATTTTATTTGTCCTTCACCCGATTCTGTGGCCTCGACGATGACTGGCTAGCAAAGGGCTTTCCGTTGATACCTTACGGGCCGCGAGACGCATCCCGGTTCAAAAGTTACGACCGTTTGAAGCTGGCGACGGCGTGGGGAGGTATCATAAAACAAATGATCGCGCACATTGTGGCAGGTGCGATCATACCAGCACTAATGCACCGGATCCCATCAGAACTCCGCAGTTAAGTGTGCTTGGGCGAGAGTAGTATTGGGATGGGTGACCTCCTGGGAAGTCCTCGTGTTGCACCTCTTTTTTGCTACTTTCCCGGGTCCGCACCACCTCTGTTTTTGTTCTTTCAATTTTATTTGTCCCTCACCCGATTCTGTGGCCTTGACGTCGACGGGCTCTCATAGGGCTTTCCGTTGATACCTTACGGGCCGCGAGACGCATCCCGGTTCAAAAGTTACGGCCGTTTGAAGCTGGCGACGGCGTGGGGGAGGTATCATAAAACCAATGATCGCGCACATTGTGGCAGGTGCGATCATACCACCACTAATGCACCGGATCCCATCAGAACTCTGCAGTTAAGCGTGCTTTGGCGGGAGTAGTACTGGGATGGGTGACCTCCTGGGAAGTCCTCGTGTTGCACTTCTTTTTTGCTACTTTCCCGGGTCTGCACCACCTCTGTTTTTGTTCTTTCAATTTTATTTGTCCCTCACCTGATTCTGTGGCCTCGACGTCGACGGGCTCGCAAAGGGCTTTCCGTTGATACCTTACGGGCCTAAAGACGCATCCCGGTTCAAAAGTTACGGCCGTTTGAAGTTGGCGACGGCGTGGGGGAGGTATCATAAAACAAATGATCGCGCACATTGTGGCAGGTGCGATCATACCAGCACTAATGCACCGGATCCCATCAGAACTCCGCAGTTAAGCGCGCTTGGGGGAGAGTAGTACTGGGATGGGTGACCTCCTGGGAAGTCTTCGTGTTGCACCTCTTTTTTGCTACTTTCCCGGGTCCGCACCACCGGTGTTTTTGTTCTTTCAATTTTATTTGTCCCTCACCCGATTTTGTGGCCTCGACGTCGACGGGCTCGCAAAGGGATTTCCGTTGATACCTTACGGGCCGCGAGACGCATCCCGGTTCAAAGGTTACGGCCGTTTGAAGCTGGCGACGGCGTGGGGGAGGTATCATAAAACAAATGATCGCGCATATTGTGGCAGGTGCGATTATACCAGCACTAATGCACCGGATCCCATCAGAACTCCGCAGTTAAGCGTGCTTGGGCGAGAGTAGTACTGGGATGGGTGACCTCCTGGGAAGTCCTTGTGTTGCACCTCTTTTTTGCTACTTTCCTGGGTCCGCACCACCTCTGTTTTTGTTCTTTCAATTTTATTTGTCCTTCACCCGATTCTGTGGCCTCGACGACGACAGGCTAGCAAAGGGCTTTCCGTTGATACCTTACGGGCCGCGAGACGCATCCCGGTTCAAAAGTTACGACCGTTTGAAGCTGGCGACGGCGTGGGGGAGGTATCATAAAACAAATGATCGCGCACATTGTGGCAGGTGCGATTATACCAGCACTAATGCACCGGATCCCATTAGAACTCCGCAGTTAAGCGTGCTTGGGTGAGAGTAGTACTGGGATGGGTGACCTCCTGGGAAGTCCTCGTGTTGCACCTCTTTTTTGCTACTTTCCCGGGTCCGCACCACCGCTGTTTTTGTTCTTTCAATTTTATTTGTCCCTCACCCGATTCTGTGGCCTCGATGTCGACGGGCTCGCAAAGGGCTTTCCGTTGATACCTTACGGGCCTAGAGACGCATCCCGGTTCAAAAGTTACGGCCGTTTGAAGCTGGCGACGGCGTGGGGGAGGTATCATAAAACAAATGATCGCGCACATTGTGGCAGGTGCGATCATACCAGCACTAATGCACCGAATCCCATCAGAACTCCGCAATTAAGCGCGCTTGGGCGAGAGTAGTACTGGGATGGGTGACCTCCTGGGAAGTCCTCGTGTTGCACCTCTTTTTTGCTACTTTCCCGGGTCCGCACCACCTCTGTTTTTGTTCTTTCAATTTAATTTGTCCTTCACCCGATTCTGTGGCCTCGACGATGACTGGCTAGCAAAGGGCTTTCCGTTGATACCTTACGGGCCGCGAGACGCATCCCGGTTCAAAAGTTACGACCGTTTGAAGCTGGCGACGGCGTGGGGAGGTATCATAAAACAAATGATCGCGCACATTGTGGCAGGTGCGATCATACCAGTACTAATGCACCGGATCCCATCAGAACTCCGCAGTTAAGTGTGCTTGGGCGAGAGTAGTATTGGGATGGGTGACCTCCTGGGAAGTCCTCGTGTTGCACCTCTTTTTTGCTACTTTCCAGGGTCCGCACCACCTCTGTTTTTGTTCTTTCAATTTTATTTGTCCCTCACCCGATTCTGTGGCCTTGACGTCGACGGGCTCTCATAGGGCTTTCCGTTGATACCTTACGGGCCGCGAGACGCATCCCGGTTCAAAAGTTACGGCCGTTTGAAGCTGGCGACGGCGTGGGGGAGGTATCATAAAACCAATGATCGCGCACATTGTGGCAGGTGCGATCATACCACCACTAATGCACCGGATCCCATCAGAACTCTGCAGTTAAGCGTGCTTTGGCGGGAGTAGTACTGGGATGGGTGACCTCCTGGGAAGTCCTCGTGTTGCACCTCTTTTTTGCTACTTTCCCGGGTCTGCACCACCTCTGTTTTTGTTCTTTCAATTTTATTTGTCCCTCACCTGATTCTGTGGCCTCGACGTCGACGGGCTCGCAAAGGGCTTTCCGTTGATACCTTACGGGCCTAAAGACGCATCCCGGTTCAAAAGTTACAGCCGTTTGAAGCTGGCGACGGCGTGGGGGAGGTATCATAAAACAAATGATCGCGCACATTGTGGCAGGTGCGATCATACCAGCACTAATGCACCGGATCCCATCAGAACTCCGCAGTTAAGCGTGCTTGGGCGAGAGTAGTACTGGGATGGGTGACCTCCTGGGAAGTCCTCGTGTTGCACCTCTTTTTTGCTACTTTGCCGGGTCCGCACCACCGCTGTTTTTGTTCTTTCAATTTTATTTGTCCCTCACCCGATTCTGTGGCCTCGACGTCGACGGGCTCGCAAAGGGCTTTCCGTTGATACCTTACGGGCCGCGAGACGCATCCCGGTTCAAAAGTTACGGCCGTTTGAAGCTGGCGACGGCGTGGGGGAGGTATCATAAACCAAATGATCGCGCATATTGTGGCAGGTGCGATCATACCAGCACTAATGCACCGGATCCCATCAGAACTCCGCAGTTAAGCGTGCTTGGGCGAGAGTAGTACTGGGATGGGTGACCTCCTGGGAAGTCCTCGTGTTGCACCTCTTTTTTGCTACTTTCCCGGGTCCGCACCACCTCTGTTTTTGTTCTTTCAATTTTATTTGTCCTTCACCCGATTCTGTGGCCTCGACGACGACTGGCTAGCAAAGGGCTTTCCGTTGATACCTTACGGGCCGCGAGACGCATCCCGGTTCAAAAGTTACGACCGTTTGAAGCTAGCGACGGCGTGGGGGAGGTATCATAAAACAAATGATCGCGCACATTATGGCAGGTG
Source organism: Clitoria ternatea (assembly GCA_037962975.1). Lineage (NCBI taxonomy): Eukaryota > Viridiplantae > Streptophyta > Magnoliopsida > Fabales > Fabaceae > Clitoria > Clitoria ternatea. Next base: position 35,658,253 of record CM075670.1, read on the forward strand.
CGATCATACCAGCACTAAAGCACCGAATCCCATCAGAACTCCGCAATTAAGCGCGCTTGGGCGAGAGTAGTACTGGGATGGGTGGCCTCCTGGGAAGTCCTCGTGTTGCACCTCTTTTTTGCTACTTTCCTGGGTCCGCACCACCTCTGTTTTTGTTCTTTCAATTTTATTTGTCCTTCACCCGATTCTGTGGGCTCGACGACGACAGGCTAGCAAAGGGCTTTCCGTTGATACCTTACGGGCCGCGAGACGCATCCCGGTTCAAAAGTTACGACCGTTTGAAGCTGGCGACGGCGTGGGGGAGGTATCATAAAACAAATGATCGCGCACATTGTGGCAGGTGCGATCATACCAGCACTAATGCACCGGATCCCATCAGAACTCCGCAGTTAAGTGTGCTTGGGCGAGAGTAGTACTGGGATGGGTGACCTCCTCGGAAGTCCTTGTGTTGCACCTCTTTTTTGCTACTTTCCCGGGTCCGCACCACCTCTGTTTTTGTTCTTTCAATTTTATTTGTCCCTCACCCGATTCTGTGGCCTCGACGTCGACGGGCTCTCATAGGGCTTTCCGTTGATACCTTACGGGCCGCGAGACGCATCCCGGTTCAAAAGTTACGGCCGTTTGAAGCTGGCGACGGCGTGGGGGAGGTATCATAAAACCAATGATCGCGCACATTGTGGCAGGTGCGATCATACCACCACTAATGCACCGGATCCCATCAGAACTCTGCAGTTAAGCGTGCTTTGGCGGGAGTAGTACTCGGATGGGTGACCTCCTGGGAAGTCCTCGTGTTGCACCTCTTTTTTGCTACTTTCCCGGGTCTGCACCACCTTTGTTTTTGTTCTTTCAATTTTATTTGTCCCTCACCTGATTTTGTGGCCTCGATGTCGACGGGCTCGCAAAGGGCTTTCCGTTGATACCTTACGGGCCTAGAGACGCATCCCGGTTCAAAAGTTACGGCCGTTTGAAGCTGGCGACGGCGTGGGGGAGGTATCATAAAACAAATGATCGCGCATATTGTGGCAGGTGCGATCATACCAGCACTAATGCACCGGATCCCATCAGAACTCCGCAGTTAAGCGTGCTTGGGTGAGAGTAGTACTGGGATGGGTGACCTCCTGGGAAGTCCTCGTGTTGCACCTCTTTTTTGCTACTTTCCCGGGTCCGCACCACCTTTGTTTTTGTTCTTTCAATTTTATTTGTCCCTCACCTGATTCTGTGGCCTCGACGTCGACGGGCTCGCAAAGGGCTTTCCGTTGATACCTTACGGGCCTAGAGACGCATCCCGGTTCAAAAGTTACGGCCGTTTGAAGCTGGCGACGGCGTGGGGGAGGTATCATAAAACAAATGATCGCGCACATTGTGGCAGGTGCGATCATACCAGCACTAATGCACCGGATCCCATTAGAACTCCGCAGTTAAGCGTGCTTGGGCGAGAGTAGTACTGGGATGGGTGACCTCCTGGGAAGTCCTCGTGTTGCACCTCTTTTTTGCTACTTTGCCGGGTCCGCACCACCGCTGTTTTTGTTCTTTCAATTTTATTTGTCCCTCACCCGATTCTGTGGCCTCGACGTCGACGGGCTCGCAAAGGGCTTTCCGTTGATACCTTACGGGCCTAGAGACGCATCCCGGTTCAAAAGTTACGGCCGTTTGAAGCTGGCGACGGCGTGGGGGAGGTATCATAAACCAAATGATCGCGCACATTGTGGCAGGTGCGATCATACCAGCACTAATGCACCGGATCCCATCAGAACTCCGCAGTTAAGCGCGCTTTGGCGAGAGTAGTACTGGGATGGGTGACCTCCTGGGAAGTCGTCGTGTTGCACCTCTTTTTTGCTACTTTCCCGGGTCCGCACCACCTCTGTTTTTGTTCTTTCAATTTTATTTGTCCCTCACCCGATTCTGTGGCCTCGACGTCGACGGGCTCGCAAAGGGCTTTCCGTTGATACCTTACGGGCCTAGAGACGCATCCCGGTTCAAAAGTTATGGCCGTTTGAAGCTGGCGACGGCGTGGGGGAGGTATCATAAAACAAATGATCGCGTACATTGTGGCAGGTGCGATCATACCAGCACTAATGCACCGGATCCCATCAGAACTCCGTAGTTAAGCGAGCTTGGGCGAGAGTAGTACTGGGATGGGTGACCTCCTGGGAAGTCTTCGTGTTGCACCTCTTTTTTTCTACTTTCCCGGGTCCGCACCACCGCTGTTTTTGTTCTTTCAATTTTATTTGTCCCTCACCCGATTCTGTGGCCTCGACGTCGACGGGCTCGCAAAGGGCTTTTCGTTGATACCTTACGGGCCTAGAGACGCATCCCGGTTCAAAAGTTACGGCCGTTTGAAGTTGGCGACGGCGTGGGGGAGGTATCATAAAACAAATGATCGCGCACATTGTGGCAGGTGCGATCATACCAGCACTAATGCACCGGATCCCATCAGAACTCCGCAGTTAAGCGCGCTTTGGCGAGAGTAGTACTGGGATGGGTGACTTCCTGGGAAGTCCTCGTGTTGCACCTCTTTTTTGCTACTTTCCCGGGTCCGCACCACCTCTTTTTTTGTTCTTTCAATTTTATTTGTCCCTCACCTGATTCTGTGGCCTCGACGTCGACGGGCTCGCAAAGGGCTTTCCGTTGATACCTTACGGGCCGCGAGACGCATCCCGGTTCAAAAGTTACGGCCGTTTGAAGCTGGCGACGGCGTGGGGGAGGTATCATAAAACAAATGATCGCGCATGTTGTGGCAGGTGCGATCATACCAGCGCTAATGCACCGGATCCCATCAGAACTCCGCAGTTAAGCGTGCTTGGGTGAGAGTAGTACTGGGATGGGTGACCTCCTGGGAAGTCTTCATGTTGCACCTCTTTTTTGCTACTTTCCCGGGTCCGCACCACCTTTGTTTTTGTTCTTTCAATTTTATTTGTCCCTCACCTGATTCTATGGCCTCGACGTCGACGGGCTCGCAAAGGGCTTTCCGTTGATACCTTACGGGCCTAGAGACGCATCCCGGTTCAAAAGTTACGGCCGTTTGAAGCTGGCGACGGCGTGGGGGAGGTATCATAAAACAAATGATCGCGCACATTGTGGCAGGTGCGATCATACCAGCACTAATGCACCGGATCCCATTAGAACTCCGCAGTTAAGCGTGCTTGGGCGAGAGTAGCACTGGGATGGGTGACCTCCTGGGAAGTCCTCGTGTTGCACCTCTTTTTTGCTACTTTCCCGGGTCCGCACCACCGCTGTTTTTGTTCTTTCAATTTTATTTGTCCCTCACCCGATTCTGTGGCCTCGACGTCGACGGGCTCGCAAAGGGCTTTCCGTTGATACCTTAAGGGCCTAGAGACGCATCCCGGTTCAAAAGTTACGGCCGTTTGAAGCTGGCGACGGCGTGGGGGAGGTATCATAAAACAAATGATCGCGCACATTGTGGCAGGTGCGATCATACCAGCACTAATGCACCAGATCCCATCAGAACTCCGCAGATAAGCGCGCTTTGGCGAGAGTAGTACTGGGTGACCTCCTGGGAAGTCCTCGTGTTGCACCTCTTTTTTGCTACTTTCCCGGGTCCGCACCACCTCTGTTTTTGTTCTTTCAATTTTATTTGTCCCTCACCCGATTCTGTGGCCTCGACGTCGACGGGCTCGCAAAGGGCTTTCCGTTGATACCTTACGGGCCTAGAGACGCATCCCGGTTCAAAAGTTATGGCCGTTTGAAGCTGGCGACGGCGTGGGGGAGGTATCATAAAACAAATGATCGCGTACATTGTGGCAGGTGCGATCATACCAGCACTAATGCACCGGATCCCATCAGAACTCCGCAGTTAAGCGAGCTTGGGCGAGAGTAGTACTGGGATGGGTGACCTCCTGGGAAGTCTTCGTGTTGCACCTCTTTTTTTCTACTTTCCCGGGTCCGCACCACCGCTGTTTTTGTTCTTTCAATTTTATTTGTCCCTCACCCGATTCTGTGGCCTCGACGTCGACGGGCTCGCAAAGGGCTTTTCGTTGATACCTTACGGGCCTAGAGACGCATCCCGGTTCAAAAGTTACGGCCGTTTGAAGCTGGCGACGGCGTGGGGGAGGTATCATAAAACAAATGATCGCGCACATTGTGGCAGGTGCGATCATACCAGCACTAATGCACCGGATCCCATCAGAACTCCGCAGTTAAGCGCGCTTTGGCGAGAGTAGTACTGGGATGGGTGACTTCCTGGGAAGTCCTCGTGTTGCACCTCTTTTTTGCTACTTTCCCGGGTCCGCACCACCTCTGTTTTTGTTCTTTCAATTTTATTTGTCCCTCACCTGATTCTGTGGCCTCGACGTCGACGGGCTCGCAAAGGGCTTTCCGTTGATACCTTACGGGCCGCGAGACGCATCCCGGTTCAAAAGTTACGGCCGTTTGAAGCTGGCGACGGCGTGGGGGAGGTATCATAAAACAAATGATCGCGCATGTTGTGGCAGGTGCGATCATACCAGCGCTAATGCACCGGATCCCATCAGAACTCCGCAGTTAAGCGTGCTTGGGTGAGAGTAGTACTGGGATGGGTGACCTCCTGGGAAGTCTTCATGTTGCACCTCTTTTTTGCTACTTTCCCGGGTCCGCACCACCTTTGTTTTTGTTCTTTCAATTTTATTTGTCCCTCACCTGATTCTGTGGCCTCGACGTCGACGGGCTCGCAAAGGGCTTTCCGTTGATACCTTACGGGCCTAGAGACGCATCCCGGTTCAAAAGTTACGGCCGTTTGAAGCTGGCGACGGCGTGGGGGAGGTATCATAAAACAAATGATCGCGCACATTGTGGCAGGTGCGATCATACCAGCACTAATGCACCGGATCCCATTAGAACTCCGCAGTTAAGCGTGCTTGGGCGAGAGTAGCACTGGGATGGGTGACCTCCTGGGAAGTCTTCGTGTTGCACCTCTTTTTTGCTACTTTCCCGGGTCCGCACCACCGCTGTTTTTGTTCTTTCAATTTTATTTGTCCCTCACCCGATTCTGTGGCCTCGACGTCGACGGGCTCGCAAAGGGCTTTCCGTTGATACCTTAAGGGCCTAGAGACGCATCCCGGTTCAAAAGTTACGGCCGTTTGAAGCTGGCGACGGCGTGGGGGAGGTATCATAAAACAAATGATCGCGCACATTGTGGCAGGTGCGATCATACCAGCACTAATGCACCGGATCCCATCAGAACTCCGCAGATAAGCGCGCTTTGGCGAGAGTAGTACTGGGATGGGTGACCTCCTGGGAAGTCCTCGTGTTGCACCTCTTTTTTGCTACTTTCCCGGGTCCGCACCACCTCTGTTTTTGTTCTTTCAATTTTATTTGTCCCTCACCCGATTCTGTGGCCTCGACGTCGACGGGCTCGCAAAGGGCTTTCCGTTGATACCTTACGGGCCTAGAGACGCATCCCGGTTCAAAAGTTATGGCCGTTTGAAGCTGGCGACGGCGTGGGGGAGGTATCATAAAACAAATGATCGCGTACATTGTGGCAGGTGCGATCATACCAGCACTAATGCACCGGATCCCATCAGAACTCCGTAGTTAAGCGCGCTTGGGCGAGAGTAGTACTGGGATGGGTGACCTCCTGGGAAGTCTTCGTGTTGCACCTCTTTTTTGCTACTTTCCCGGGTCCGCACCACCGGTGTTTTTGTTCTTTCAATTTTATTTGTCCCTCACCCGATTTTGTGGCCTCGACGTCGACGGGCTCGCAAAGGGCTTTCCGTTGATACCTTACGGGCCGCGAGACGCATCCCGGTTCAAAAGTTACGGCCGTTTGAAGCTGGCGACGGCGTGGGGGAGGTCTCATAAAACAAATGATCGCGCATATTGTGGCAGGTGCGATCATAACAGCACTAATGCACCGGATCCCATCAGAACTCCGCAGTTAAGCGTGCTTGGGTGAGAGTAGTACTGGGATGGGTGACCTCCTGGGAAGTCCTCGTGTTGCACCTTTTTTTGGCTACTTTCCCGGGTCCGCACCACCTTTGTTTTTGTTCTTTCAATTTTATTTGTCCCTCACCTGATTCTGTGGCCTCGATGTCGACGGGCTCGCAAAGGGCTTTCCGTTGATACCTTACGGGCCTAGAGACGCATCCCGGTTCAAAAGTTACGGCCGTTTGAAGCTGGCGACGGCGTGGGGGAGGTATCATAAAACAAATGATCGCGCATATTGTGGCAGGTGCGATCATACCAGCTCTAATGCACCGGATCCCATCAGAACTCCGCAGTTAAGCGTGCCTGGGTGAGAGTAGTACTGGGATGGGTGACCTCCTGGGAAGTCCTCATGTTGCACCTCTTTTTTGCTACTTTCCCGGGTCCGCACCACCTTTGTTTTTGTTCTTTCAATTTTATTTGTCCCTCACCTGATTCTGTGGCCTCGACGTCGACGGGCTCGCAAAGGGCTTTCCGTTGATACCTTACGGGCCTAGAGACGCATCCCGGTTCAAAAGTTACGGCCGTTTGAAGCTGGCGACGGCGTGGGGGAGGTATCATAAAACAAATGATCGCGCACATTGTGGCAGGTGCGATCATACCAGCAGTAATGCACCGGATCCCATTAGAACTCCGCAGTTAAGCGTGCTTGGGCGAGAGTAGTACTGGGATGGGTGACCTCCTGGGAAGTCCTCGTGTTGCACCTCTTTTTTGCTACTTTCCCGGGTCCGCACCACCGCTGTTTTTGTTCTTTCAATTTTATTTGTCCCTCACCCGATTCTGTGGCCTCGACGTCGACGGGCTCGCAAAGGGCTTTCCGTTGATACCTTACGGGCATAGAGACGCATCCCGGTTCAAAAGTTACGGCCGTTTGAAGCTGGCGACGGCGTGGGGGAGGTATCATAAAACAAATGATCGCGCACATTGTGGCAGGTGCGATCATACCAGCACTAATGCACCGGATCCCATCAGAACTCCGCAGTTAAGCGCGCTTTGGCGAGAGTAGTACTGGGATGGGTGACCTCCTGGGAAGTCCTCGTGTTGCACCTCTTTTTTGCTACTTTCCCGGGTCCGCACCACCTCTGTTTTTGTTCTTTCAATTTTATTTGTCCTTCACCCGATTCTGTGGCCTCGACGACGACTGGCTAGCAAAGGGCTTTCCGTTGATACCTTACGGGCCGCGAGACGCATCCCGGTTCAAAAGTTACGACCGTTTGAAGCTGGCGACGGCGTGGGGGAGGTATCATAAAACAAATGATCGCGCACATTGTGGCAGGTGCGATCATACCAGCACTAATGCACCGGATCCCATCAGAACTCCGCAGTTAAGTGTGCTTGGGCGAGAGTAGTATTGGGATGGGTGACCTCCTCGGAAGTCCTCGTGTTGCACCTCTTTTTTGCTACTTTCCCGGGTCCGCACCACCTCTGTTTTTGTTCTTTCAATTTTATTTGTCCCTCACCCGATTCTGTGGCCTTGACGTCGACGGGCTCTCATAGGGCTTTCCGTTGATACCTTACGGGCCGCGAGACGCATCCCGGTTCAAAAGTTACGGCCGTTTGAAGCTGGCGACGGCGTGGGGGAGGTATCATAAAACCAATGATCGCGCACATTGTGGCAGGTGCGATCATACCACCACTAATGCACCGGATCCCATCAGAACTCTGCAGTTAAGCGTGCTTTGGCGGGAGTAGTACTGGGATGGGTGACCTCCTGGGAAGTCCTCGTGTTGCACCTCTTTTTTGCTACTTTCCCGGGTCTGCACCACCTCTGTTTTTGTTCTTTCAATTTTATTTGTCCCTCACCTGATTCTGTGGCCTCGACGTCGACGGGCTCGCAAAGGGCTTTCCGTTGATACCTTACGGGCCTAAAGACGCATCCCGGTTCAAAAGTTACGGCCGTTTGAAGCTGGCGACGGCGTGGGGGAGGTATCATAAAACAAATGATCGCGCACATTGTGGCAGGTGCGATCATACCAGCACTAATGCACCGGATCCCATCAGAACTCCGCAGTTAAGCGCGCTTGGGGGAGAGTAGTACTGAGATGGGTGACCTCCTGGGAAGTCTTCGTGTTGCACCTCTTTTTTGCTACTTTCTCGGGTCCGCACCACCGGTGTTTTTGTTCTTTCAATTTTATTTGTCCCTCACCCGATTTTGTGGCCTCGACGTCGACGGGCTCGCAAAGGGATTTCCGTTGATACCTTACGGGCCGCGAGACGCATCCCGGTTCAAAAGTTACGGCCGTTTGAAGCTGGCGACGGCGTGGGGGAGGTATCATAAAACAAATGATCGCGTATATTGTGGCAGGTGCGATTATACCAGCACTAATGCACCGGATCCCATCAGAACTGCGCAGTTAAGCGTGCTTGGGCGAGAGTAGTACTGGGATGGGTGACCTCCTGGGAAGTCCTCGTGTTGCACCTCTTTTTTGCTACTTTCCCGGGTCCGCACCACCTCTGTTTTTGTTCTTTCAATTTTATTTGTCCTTCACCCGATTCTGTGGCCTCGACGACGACTGGCTAGCAAAGGGCTTTCCGTTGATACCTTACGGGCTGCGAGACGCATCCCGGTTCAAAAGTTACGACCGTTTGAAGCTAGCGACGGCGTGGGGGAGGTATCATAAAACAAATGATCGCGCACATTATGGCAGGTGCGATCATACCAGCACTAATGCACCGAATCCCATCAGAACTCCGCAATTAAGCGCGCTTGGGCGAGAGTAGTACTCGGATGGGTGACCTCCTGGGAAGTCCTCGTGTTGCACCTCTTTTTTGATACTTTCCTGGGTCCGCACCACCTCTGTTTTTGTTCTTTCAATTTTATTTGTCCTTCACCCGATTCTGTGGCCTCGACGACGACAGGCTAGCAAAGGGCTTTCCGTTGATACCTTACGGGCCGCGAGACGCATCCCGGTTCAAAAGTTACGACCGTTTGAAGCTGGCGACGGCGTGGGGGAGGTATCATAAAACAAATGATCGCGCACATTGTGGCAGGTGCGATCATACCAGCACTAATGCACCGGATCCCATCAGAACTCCGCAGTTAAGTGTGCTTGGGCGAGAGTAGTACTGGGATGGGTGACCTCCTGGGAAGTCCTCGTGTTACACCTTTTTTTTGCTACTTTCCCGGGTCCGCACCACCTCTGTTTTTGTTCTTTCAATTTTATTTGTCCCTCACCCGATTCTGTGGCCTCGACGTCGACGGGCCTTCATAGGGCTTTCCGTTGATACCTTACGGGCCGCGAGACGCATCCCGGTTCAAAAGTTACGGCCGTTTGAAGCTTTCGACGGCGTGGGGGAGGTATCATAAAACCAATGATCGCGCACATTGTGGCAGGTGCGATCATACCACCACTAATGCACCGGATCCCATCAGAACTCTGCAGTTAAGCGTGCTCTGGCGGGAGTAGTACTGGGATGGGTGACCTCCTGGGATGTCCTCGTGTTGCACCTCTTTTTTGCTACTTTCCCGGGTCTGCACCACCTTTGTTTTTGTTCTTTCAATTTTATTTGTCCCTCACCTGATTCTGTGGCCTCGATGTCGACGGGCTCGCAAAGGGCTTTCCGTTGATACCTTACGGGCCTAGAGACGCATCCCGGTTCAAAAGTTACGGCCGTTTGAAGCTGGCGACGGCGTGGGGGAGGTATCATAAAACAAATGATCGCGCATATTGTGGCAGGTGCGATCATACCAGCACTAATGCACCGGATCCCATCAGAACTCCGCAGTTAAGCGTGCTTGGGTGAGAGTAGTACTGGGATGGGTGACCTCCTGGGAAGTCCTCATGTTGCACCTCTTTTTTGCTACTTTCCCGGGTCCGCACCACCTTTGTTTTTGTTCTTTCAATTTTATTTGTCCCTCACCTGATTCTGTGGCCTCGACGTCGACGGGCTCGCAAAGGGCTTTCCGTTGATACCTTACGGGCCTAGAGACGCATCCCGGTTCAAAAGTTACGGCCGTTTGAAGCTGGCGACGGCGTGGGGGAGGTATCATAAAACAAATGATCGCGCACATTGTGGCAGGTGTGATCATACCACCACTAATGCACCGGATCCCATTAGAACTCTGCAGTTAAGCGTGCTCTGGCGGGAGTAGTACTGGGATGGGTGACCTCCTGGGATGTCCTCGTGTTGCACCTCTTTTTTGCTACTTTCCCGGGTCCGCACCACCGCTGTTTTTGTTCTTTCAATTTTATTTGTCCCTCACCCGATTCTGTGGCCTCGACGTCGACGGGCTCGCAAAGGGCTTTCCGTTGATACCTTACGGGCCTAGAGACGCATCCCGGTTCAAAAGTTACGGCCGTTTGAAGCTGGCGACGGCGTGGGGGAGGTATCATAAAACAAATGATCGCGCACATTGTGGCAGGTGCGATCATACCAGCACTAATGCACCGGATCCCATCAGAACTCCGCAGTTAAGCGCGCTTTGGCGAGAGTAGTACTGGGATGGGTGACCTCCTGGGAAGTCCTCGTGTTGCACCTCTTTTTTGCTACTTTCCCGGGTCCGCACCACCTCTGTTTTTGTTCTTTCAATTTTATTTGTCCTTCACCCGATTCTGTGGCCTCGACGACGACTGGCTAGCAAAGGGCTTTCCGTTGATACCTTACGGGCCGCGAGACGCATCCCGGTTCAAAAGTTACGACCGTTTGAAGCTGGCGACGGTGTGGGGGAGGTATCATAAAACAAATGATCGCGCACATTGTGGCAGGTGCGATCATACCAGCACTAATGCACCGGATCCCATCAGAACTCCGCAGTTAAGTGTGCTTGGGCGAGAGTAGTATTGGGATGGGTGACCTCCTCGGAAGTCCTCGTGTTGCACCTCTTTTTTGCTACTTTCCCGGGTCCGCACCACCTCTGTTTTTGTTCTTTCAATTTTATTTGTCCCTCACCCGATTCTGTGGCCTTGACGTCGACGGGCTCTCATAGGGCTTTCCGTTGATACCTTACGGGCCGCGAGACGCATCCCGGTTCAAAAGTTACGGCCGTTTGAAGCTGGCGATGGCGTGGGGGAGGTATCATAAAACCAATGATCGCGCACATTGTGGCAGGTGCGATCATACCACCACTAATGCATCGGATCCCATCAGAACTCTGCAGTTAAGCGTGCTTTGGCGGGAGTAGTACTGGGATGGGTGACCTCCTGGGAAGTCCTCGTGTTGCACCTCTTTTTTGCTACTTTCCCGGGTCTGCACCACCTCTGTTTTTGTTCTTTCAATTTTATTTGTCCCTCACCTGATTCTGTGGCCTCGACGTCGACGGGCTCGCAAAGGGCTTTCCGTTGATACCTTACGGGCCTAAAGACGCATCCCGGTTCAAAAGTTACGGCCGTTTGAAGCAGGCGACGGCGTGGGGGAGGTATCATAAAACAAATGATCGCGCACATTGTGGCAGGTGCGATCATACCAGCACTAATGCACCGGATCCCATCAGAACTCCGCAGTTAAGCGCGCTTGGGGGAGAGTAGTACTGGGATGGGTGACCTCCTGGGAAGTCTTCGTGTTGCACCTCTTTTTTGCTACTTTCTCGGGTCCGCACCACCGGTGTTTTTGTTCTTTCAATTTTATTTGTCCCTCACCCGATTTTGTGGCCTCGACGTCGACGGGCTCGCAAAGGGATTTCCGTTGATACCTTACGGGCCGCGAGACGCATCCCGGTTCAAAAGTTACGGCCGTTTGAAGCTGGCGACGGCGTGGGGGAGGTATCATAAAACAAATGATCGCGTATATTGTGGCAGGTGCGATTATACCAGCACTAATGCACCGGATCCCATCAGAACTGCGCAGTTAAGCGTGCTTGGGCGAGAGTAGTACTGGGATGGGTGGCCTCCTGGGAAGTCCTCGTGTTGCACCTCTTTTTTGCTACTTTCCCGGGTCCGCACCACCTCTGTTTTTGTTCTTTCAATTTTATTTGTCCTTCACCCGATTCTGTGGCCTCGACGACGACTGGCTAGCAAAGGGCTTTCCGTTGATACCTTACGGGCTGCGAGACGCATCCCGGTTCAAAAGTTACGACCGTTTGAAGCTAGCGACGGCGTGGGGGAGGTATCATAAAACAAATGATCGCGCACATTATGGCAGGTGCGATCATACCAGCACTAATGCACCGAATCCCATCAGAACTCCGCAATTAAGCGCGCTTGGGCGAGAGTAGTACTCGGATGGGTGACCTCCTGGGAAGTCCTCGTGTTGCACCTCTTTTTTGATACTTTCCTGGGTCCGCACCACCTCTGTTTTTGTTCTTTCAATTTTATTTGTCCTTCACCCGATTCTGTGGCCTCGACGACGACAGGCTAGCAAAGGGCTTTCCGTTGATACCTTACGGGCCGCGAGACGCATCCCGGTTCAAAAGTTACGACCGTTTGAAGCTGGCGACGGCGTGGGGGAGGTATCATAAAACAAATGATCGCGCACATTGTGGCAGGTGCGATCATACCAGCACTAATGCACCGGATCCCATCAGAACTCCGCAGTTAAGTGTGCTTGGGCGAGAGTAGTACTGGGATGGGTGACCTCCTGGGAAGTCCTCGTGTTACACCTCTTTTTTGCTACTTTCCCGGGTCCGCACCACCTCTGTTTTTGTTCTTTCAATTTTATTTGTCCCTCACCTGATTCTGTGGCCTCGACGTCGACGGGCCTTCATAGGGCTTTCCGTTGATACCTTACGGGCCGCGAGACGCATCCCGGTTCAAAAGTTACGGCCGTTTGAAGCTTTCGACGGCGTGGGGGAGGTATCATAAAACCAATGATCGCGCACATTGTGGCAGGTGCGATCATACCACCACTAATGCACCGGATCCCATCAGAACTCTGCAGTTAAGCGTGCTCTGGCGGGAGTAGTACTGGGATGGGTGACCTCCTGGGATGTCCTCGTGTTGCACCTCTTTTTTGCTACTTTCCCGGGTCTGCACCACCTTTGTTTTTGTTCTTTCAATTTTATTTGTCCCTCACCTGATTCTGTGGCCTCGATGTCGACGGGCTCGCAAAGGGCTTTCCGTTGATACCTTACGGGCCTAGAGACGCATCCCGGTTCAAAAGTTACGGCCGTTTGAAGCTGGCGACGGCGTGGGGGAGGTATCATAAAACAAATGATCGCGCACATTGTGGCAGGTGCGATCATACCAGCACTAATGCACCGGATCCCATCAGAACTCCGCAGTTAAGCGTGCTTGGGTGAGAGTAGTACTGGGATGGGTGACCTCCTGGGAAGTCCTCATGTTGCACCTCTTTTTTGCTACTTTCCCGGGTCCGCACCACCTTTGTTTTTGTTCTTTCAATTTTATTTGTCCCTCACCTGATTCTGTGGCCTCGACGTCGACGGGCTCGCAAAGGGCTTTCCGTTGATACCTTACGGGCCTAGAGACGCATCCCGGTTCAAAAGTTACGGCCGTTTGAAGCTGGCGACGGCGTGGGGGAGGTATCATAAAACAAATGATCGCGCACATTGTGGCTGGTGCGATCATACCACCACTAATGCACCGGATCCCATTAGAACTCTGCAGTTAAGCGTGCTCTGGCGGGAGTAGTACTGGGATGGGTGACCTCCTGGGATGTCCTCGTGTTGCACCTCTTTTTTGCTACTTTCCCGGGTCTGCACCACCTTTGTTTTTGTTCTTTCAATTTTATTTGTCCCTCACCTGATTCTGTGGCCTCGATGTCGACGGGCTCGCAAAGGGCTTTCCGTTGATACCTTACGGGCCTAGAGACGCATCCCGGTTCAAAAGTTACGGCCGTTTGAAGCTGGCGACGGCGTGGGGGAGGTATCATAAAACAAATGATCGCGTACATTGTGGCAGGTGCGATCATACCAGCACTAATGCACCGGATCCCATCAGAACTCCGCAGTTAAGCGCGCTTTGGCGAGAGTAGTACTGGGATGGGTGACCTCCTGGGAAGTCCTCGTGTTGCACCTCTTTTTTGCTACTTTCCCGGGTCCGCACCACCTCTGTTTTTGTTCTTTCAATTTTATTTGTCCCTCACCCGATTCTGTGGCCTCGACGTCGACGGGCTCGCAAAGGGCTTTTCGTTGATACCTTACGGGCCTAGAGACGCATCCCGGTTCAAAAGTTACGGCCGTTTGAAGCTGGCGACGGCGTGGGGGAGGTATCATAAAACAAATGATCGCGCACATTGTGGCAGGTGCGATCATACCAGCACTAATGCATCGGATCCCATCAGAACTCCGCAGTTAAGCGCGCTTTGGCGAGAGTAGTACTGGGATGGGTGACCTCCTGGGAAGTCCTCGTGTTGCACCTCTTTTTTGCTACTTTCCCGGGTCCGCACCACCTCTGTTTTTGTTCTTTCAATTTTATTTGTCCCTCACCTGATTCTGTGGCCTCGACGTCGACGGGCTCGCAAAGGGCTTTCCGTTGATACCTTACGGGCCGCGAGACGCATCCCGGTTCAAAAGTTACGGCCGTTTGAAGCTGGCGACGGCGTGGGGGAGGTATCATAAAACAAATGATCGCGCATATTGTGGCAGGTGCGATCATACCAGCGCTAATGCACCGGATCCCATCAGAACTCCGCAGTTAAGCGTGCTTGGGTGAGAGTAGTACTGGGATGGGTGACCTCCTGGGAAGTCTTTATGTTGCACCTCTTTTTTGCTACTTTCCCGGGTCCGCACCACCTTTGTTTTTGTTCTTTCAATTTTATTTATCCCTCACCTGATTCTGTGGCCTCGACGTCGACGGGCTCGCAAAGGGCTTTCCGTTGATACCTTACGGGCCTAGAGACGCATCCCGGTTCAAAAGTTACGGCCGTTTGAAGCTGGCGACGGCGTGGGGGAGGTATCATAAAACAAATGATCGCGCACATTGTGGCAGGTGCGATCATACCAGCACTAATGCACTGGATCCCATTAGAACTCCGCAGTTAAGCGTGCTTGGGCGAGAGTAGTACTGGGATGGGTGACCTCCTGGGAAGTCCTCGTGTTGCACCTCTTTTTTGCTACTTTCCCGAGTCCGCACCACCGCTGTTTTTGTTCTTTCAATTTTATTTGTCCCTCACCCGATTCTGTGGCCTCGACGTCGACGGGCTCGCAAAGGGCTTTCCGTTGATACCTTAAGGGCCTAGAGACGCATCCCGGTTCAAAAGTTACGGCCGTTTGAAGCTGGCGACGGCGTGGGGGAGGTATCATAAAACAAATGATCGCGCACATTGTGGCAGGTGCGATCATACCAGCACTAATGCACCGGATCCCATCAGAACTCCGCAGATAAGCGCGCTTTGGCGAGAGTAGTACTGGGATGGGTGACCTCCTGGGAAGTCCTTGTGTTGCACCTCTTTTTTGCTACTTTCTTGGGTCCGCACCACCGCTGTTTTTGTTCTTTCAATTTTATTTGTCCCTCACCCGATTCTGTGGCCTCGACGTCGACGGGCTCGCAAAGGGCTTTCCGTTGATACCTTACGGGCCTAGAGACGCATCCCGGTTCAAAAGTTACGGCCGTTTGAAGCTGGCGACAGCGTGGAGGAGGTATCATAAAACAAATGATCACGCACATTGTGGCAGGTGTGATCATACCAGCACTAATGCACCGGATCCCATCAGAACTCCGCAGTTAAGCGCGCTTTGGCGAGAGTAGTACTGGGATGGGTGACCTCCTGGGAAGTCCTCGTGTTGCACCTCTTTTTTGCTACTTTCCCGGGTCCGCACCACCGCTGTTTTTGTTCTTTCAATTTTATTTGTCCCTCACCCGATTCTGTGGCCTCGACGTCGACGGGCTCGCAAAGGGCTTTCCGTTGATACCTTACGGGCCTAGAGACGCATCCCGGTTCAAAAGTTATGGGCGTTTGAAGCTGGCGACGGCGTGGGGGAGGTATCATAAAACAAATGATCGCGCACATTGTGGCAGGTGCGATCATACCAGCACTAATGCACCGGATCCCATCAGAACTCCGCAGGTAAGCGCGCTTTGGCGAGAGTAGTACTGGGATGGGTGACCTCCTGGGAAGTCCTCGTGTTGCACCTCTTTTTTGCTACTTTCCCGGGTCCGCACCACCTCTGTTTTTGTTCTTTCAATTTTATTTGTCCCTCACCCGATTCTGTGGCCTCGACGTCGACGGGCTCGCAAAGGGCTTTCCGTTGATACCTTACGGGCCTAGAGACGCATCCCGGTTCAAAAGTTATGGCCGTTTGAAGCTGGCGACGGCGTGGGGGAGGTATCATAAAACAAATCATCGCGTACATTGTGGCAGGTGCGATCATACCAGCACTAATGCACCGGATCCCATCAGAACTCCGCAGTTAAGCGCGCTTGGGCGAGAGTAGTACTGGGATGGGTGACCTCCTGGGAAGTCTTCGTGTTGCACCTCTTTTTTGCTACTTTCCCGGGTCCGCACCACCGGTGTTTTTGTTCTTTCAATTTTATTTGTCCCTCACCCGATTTTGTGGCCTCGACGTCGACGGGCTCGCAAAGGGATTTCTGTTGATACCTTACGGGCCGCGAGACGCATCCCGGTTCAAAAGTTACGGCCGTTTGAAGCTGGCGACGGCGTGGGGGAGGTATCATAAAACAAATGATCGCGCATATTGTGGCCGGTGCGATCATACCAGCACTAATGCACCGGATCCCATCAGAACTCCGCAGTTAAGCGTGCTTGGGCGAGAGTAGTACTGGGATGGGTGACCTCTTGGGAAGTCCTCATGTTGCACCTCTTTTTTGCTACTTTCCCGGGTCTGCACCACCTCTGTTTTTGTTCTTTCAATTTTATTTGTCCCTCACCTGATTCTGTGGCCTCGACGTCGACGGGCTCGCAAAGGGCTTTCCGTTGATACCTTACGGGCCTAGAGACGCATCCCGGTTCAAAAGTTACGACCGTTTGAAGATGGCGACGGCGTGGGGGAGGTATCATAAAACACATGATCGCGCACATTGTGGCAGGTGCGATCATACCAGCACTAATGCACCGGATCCCATCAGAACTCCGTAGTTAAGCGTGCTTGGGCGAGAGTAGTACTGGGATGGGTGACCTCCTGGGAAGTCTTCATGTTGCACCTCTTTTTTGCTACTTTCCCGGGTCCGCACCACCTTTGTTTTTGTTCTTTCAATTTTATTTGTCCCTCACCTGATTCTGTGGCCTCGACGTCGACGGGCTCGCAAAGGGCTTTCCGTTGATACCTTACGGGCCTAGAGACGCATCCCGGTTCAAAAGTTACGGCCGTTTGAAGCTGGCGACGGCGTGGGGGAGGTATCATAAAACAAATGATCGCGCACATTGTGGCACGTGTGATCATACCAGCACTAATGCACCGGATCCCATTAGAACTCCGTAGTTAAGCGTGCTTGGGCGAGAGTAGTACTGGGATGGGTGACCTCCTGGGAAGTCCTCGTGTTGCACCTCTTTTTTGCTACTTTCCCGGGTCCGCACCACCGCTGTTTTTGTTCTTTCAATTTTATTTGTCCCTCACCCGATTCTGTGGCCTCGACGTCGACGGGCTTGCAAAGGGCTTTCCGTTGATACCTTAAGGGCCTAGAGACGCATCCCGGTTCAAAAGTTACGGCCGTTTGAAGCTGGCGACGGCGTGGGGGAGGTATCATAAAACAAATGATCGCGCACATTGTGGCAGGTGCGATCATACCAGCACTAATGCACCGGATCCCATCAGAACTCTGTAGTTAAGCGCGCTTTGGCGAGAGTAGTACTGGGATGGGTGACCTCCTGGGAAGTCCTCGTGTTGCACCTCTTTTTTGCTACTTTCCCGGGTCCGCACCACCGCTGTTTTTGTTCTTTCAATTTTATTTGTCCCTCACCCGATTCTGTGGCCTCGACGTCGACGGGCTCGCAAAGGGCTTTCCGTTGATACCTTACGGGCCTAGAGACGCATCCCTGTTCAAAAGTTATGGCCGTTTGAAGCTGGCGACGGCGTGGGGGAGGTATCATAAAACAAATGATCGCGTACATTGTGGTAGGTGCGATCATACCAGCACTAATGCACCGGATCCCATTAGAACTCCGCAGGTAAGCGTGCTTGGGCGAGAGTAGTACTGGGATGGGTGACCTCCTGGGAAGTCTTCGTGTTGCACCTCTTTTTTGCTACTTTCCCGGGTCCGCACCACCGGTGTTTTTGTTCTTTCAATTTTATTTGTCCCTCACCCGATTTTGTGGCCTCGACGTCGACGGGCTCGCAAAGGGCTTTCCGTTGATACCTTACGGGCCGCGAGACGCATCCCGGTTCAAAAGTTACGGCCGTTTGAAGCTGGCGACGGCGTGGAGGAGGTATCATAAAACAAATGATCGCGCATATTGTGGCAGGTGCAATCATACCAGCACTAATGCACCAGATCCCATTAGAACTCCGCAGTTAAGCATGCTTGGGCGAGAGTAGTACTGGGATGGGTGACCTCCTGGGAAGTCCTCATGTTGCACCTCTTTTTTGCTACTTTCCCGGGTCCGCACCACCTCTGTTTTTGTTCTTTCAATTTTATTTGTCCCTCACCTGATTCTGTGGCCTCGACGTCGACTGGCTCGCAAAGGGCTTTCCGTTGATACCTTACGGGCCTAGAGACGCATCCCGGTTCAAAAGTTACGGCCGTTTGAAGCTGGCGACGGCGTGGGGGAGGTATCATAAAACAAATGATCGCGCATATTGTGGCAGGTGTGATCATACCAGCACTAATGCACCGGATCCGATCACAACTCCGCAGTTAAGCGTGCTTGGGTGAGAGTAGTACTGGGATGGGTGACCTCCTGGGAAGTCCTCATGTTGTACCTCTTTTTTGCTACTTTCCCGGGTCCACACCACCTTTGTTTTTGTTCTTTCAATTTTATTTGTCCCTCACCTGATTCTGTGGCCTCGACGTCGACGGGCTCGCAAAGGGCTTTCCGTTGATACCTTACGGGCCTAGAGACGCATCCCGGTTCAAAAGTTACGGCCGTTTGAAGCTGGCGACGGCGTGGGGGAGGTATCATAAAACAAATGATCGCGCACATTGTGGCAGGTGCGATCATACCAGCACTAATGCACCGGATCCCATTAGAACTCCGCAGTTAAGCGTGCTTGGGCGAGAGTAGTACTGGGATGGGTGACCTCCTGGGAAGTCCTTGTGTTGCACCTCTTTTTTGCTACTTTCCTGGGTCCGCACCACCGCTGTTTTTGTTCTTTCAATTTTATTTGTCCCTCACCTGATTCTGTGGCCTCGACGTCGACGGGCTCGCAAAGGGCTTTCCGTTGATACCTTACGGGCCTAGAGACGCATCCCGGTTCAAAAGTTACGGCCGTTTGAAGCTGGCGACGGCGTGGGGGAGTTATCATAAAACAAATGATCGCGCACATTGTGGCAGGTGTGATCATACCAGCACTAATGCACCGGATCCCATCAGAACTCCGCAGTTAAGCGCGCTTTGGTGAGAGTAGTACTGGGATGGGTGACCTCCTGGGAAGTCCTCGTGTTGCACCTCTTTTTTGCTACTTTCCCGGGTCCGCACCACCGCTGTTTTTGTTCTTTCAATTTTATTTGTCCCTCACCCGATTCTGTGGCCTCGACGTCGACGGGCTCGCAAAGGGCTTTCCGTTGATACCTTACGGGCCTAGAGACGCATCCCGGTTCAAAAGTTATGGGCGTTTGAAGCTGGCGACGGCGTGGGGGAGGTATCATAAAACAAATGATCGCGCACATTGTGGCAGGTGCGATCATACCAGCACTAATGCACCGGATCCCATCAGAACTCCGCAGTTAAGCGCGCTTTGGCGAGAGTAGTACTGGGATGGGTGACCTCCTCGGAAGTCCTCGTGTTGCACCTTTTTTTTGCTACTTTCCCGGGTCCGCACCACCTCTATTTTTGTTCTTTCAATTTTATTTGTCCCTCACCCGATTCTGTGGCCTCGACGTCGACGGGCTCGTAAAGGGCTTTCCGTTGATACCTTACGGGCCTAGAGACGCATCCCGGTTCAAAAGTTATGGCCGTTTGAAGCTGGCGACTGCGTGGGGGAGGTATCATAAAACAAATGATCGCGTACATTGTGGCAGGTGCGATCATACCAGCACTAATGCACCGGATCCCATCAGAACTCCGCAGTTAAGCGCGCTTGGGCGAGAGTAGTACTGGGATGGGTGACCTCCTGGGAAGTCCTCGTGTTGCACCTCTTTTTTGCTACTTTCCCGGGTCCGCACCACCTCTGTTTTTGTTCTTTCAATTTTATTTGTCCTTCACCCGATTCTGTGGCACCGACGACGACAGGCTAGCAAAGGGCTTTCCGTTGATACCTTAAGGGCCGCGAGACGCATCCCGGTTCAAAAGTTACGACCGTTTGAAGCTGGCGACGGCGTGGGGGAGGTATCATAAAACAAATGATCGTGCACATTGTGGCAGGTGCGATCATACCACCACTAATGCACCGGATCCCATCAGAACTCTACAGTTAAGCGTGCTTTGGCGAGAGCAATACTGGGATGGGTGACCTCCTCGGAAGTCCTCGTGTTGCACCTCTTTTTTGCTACTTTCCCAGGTCCGCACCACCTCTGTTTTTGTTCTTTCAATTTTATTTGTCCCTCACCTGATTCTGTGGCCTCGACGTCGACGGGCTCGCAAAGGGCTTTCCGTTGATACCTTACGGGCCTAGAGACGCATCCCGGTTCAAAAGTTACGGCCGTTTGAAGCTGGCGACGGCGTGGGGGAGGTATCATAAAACACATGATCGCGCACATTGTGGCAGGTGCGATCATACCAGCACTAATGCACCGGATCCCATCAGAACTCTGCAGTTAAGCGCGCTTTGGCGAGAGTAGTACTGGGATGGGTGACCTCCTGGGAAGTCCTCGTGTTGCACCTCTTTTTTGCTACTTTCCCGGGTCCGCACCACCTCTGTTTTTGTTCTTTCAATTTTATTTTTCCCTCACCCGATTCTGTGGCCTCGACGTCGACGGGCTCGCAAAGGGCTTTCCGTTGATACCTTACGGGCCTAGAGACGCATCCCGGTTCAAAAGTTACGGCCGTTTAAAGCTGGCGACGGCGTGGGGGAGGTATCATAAAACAAATGATCGCGCACATTGTGGCAGGTGCGATCATACCAGCACTAATGCACCGGATCCCATCAGAACTCCGCAGTTAAGCACGCTTGGGCGAGAGTAGTACTAGGATGGGTGACCTCCTGGGAAGTCTTCGTGTTGCACCTCTTTTTTGCTACTTTCCCGGGTCCGCACCACCGGTGTTTTTGTTCTTTCAATTTTATTTGTCCCTCACCCGATTCTGTGGCCTCGACGTCGACGGGCTCGTAAAGGGCTTTCCGTTGATACCTTACGGGCCTAGAGACGCATCCCGTTTCAAAAGTTATGGCCGTTTGAAGCTGGCGACGGCGTGGGGGAGGTATCATAAAACAAATGATCGCGCACATTGTGGCAGGTGCGATCATACCAGCACTAATGCACCGGATCCCATCAGAACTCCGCAGTTAAGCGCGCTTTGGCGAGAGTAGTACTGGGATGGGTGACCTCCTGGGAAGTCTTCGTGTTGCACCTCTTTTTTGCTACTTTCCCGGGTCCGCACCACCGGTGTTTTTGTTCTTTCAATTTTATTTGTCCCTCACCCGATTTTGTGGCCTCGACGTCGACGGGCTCGCAAAGGGCTTTCCGTTGATACCTTACGGGCCGCGAGACGCATCCCGGTTCAAAAGTTACGGCCGTTTGAAGCTGGCGACGGCGTGGGGGAGGTATCATAAAACAAATGATCGCGCATATTGTGGCAGGTGCGATCATACCAGCACTAATGCACCGGATCCCATCAGAACTCCGCAGTTAAGCGCGCTTGGGCGAGAGTAGTACTGGGATGGGTGACCTCCTGGGAAGTCTTCGTGTTGCACCTCTTTTTTGCTACTTTCCCGGGTCCGCACCACCGGTGTTTTTGTTCTTTCAATTTTATTTGTCCCTCACCCGATTTTGTGGCCTCGACGTCGACGGGCTCGCAAAGGGCTTTCCGTTGATACCTTACGGGCCGCGAGACGCATCCCTTCAAAAGTTACGGCCGTTTGAAGCTGGCGACGGCGTGGGGGAGGTATCATAAAACAAATGATCGCGCACATTGTGGCAGGTGCGATCATACCACCACTAATGCACTGGATCCCATCAGAACTTTGCAGTGAAGCGTGCTTTGGCGAGAGTAGTACTGGGATGGGTGACCTCCTGGGAAGTCCTCGTGTTGCACCTCTTTTTTGCTACTTTCCCGGGTCCGCACCACCTCTGTTTTTGTTCTTTCAATTTTATTTGTCCCTCACCTGATTCTGTGGCCTCGACGTCGACGGGCTCGCAAAGGGCTTTCCGTTGATACCTTACGGGCCTAGAGACGCATCCCGGTTCAAAAGTTACGGCCGTTTGAAGCTGGCGACGGCGTGGGGGAGGTATCATAAAACAAATGATCGCGCACATTGTGGCAGGTGCGATCATACCAGCACTAATGCACCGGATCCCATCAGAACTCCGCAGTTAAGCGCGGTTGGGCGAGAGTAGTACTGGGATGGGTGACCTCCTCGGAAGTCTTCGTGTTGCACCTCTTTTTTGCTACTTTCCCGGGTCCGCACCACCGGTGTTTTTGTTCTTTCAATTTTATTTGTCCCTCACCCGATTTTGTGGCCTCGACGTCGACGGGCTCACAAAGGGCTTTCCGTTGATACCTTACCGGCCGCGAGACGCATCCCGGTTCAAAAGTTACGGCCGTTTGAAGCTGGCGACGGCGTGGGGGAGGTATCATAAAACAAATGATCGCGCATATTGTGGCAGGTGCGATCATACCAGTACTAATGCACCGGATCCCATCAGAACTCCGCAGGTAAGCGTGCTTGGGTGAGAGTAGTACTGGGATGGGTGACCTCCTGGGAAGTCCTCATGTTGCACCTCTTTTTTGCTACTTTCCCGGGTCCGCACCACCTTTGTTTTTGTTCTTTCAATTTTATTTGTCCCTCACCTAATTCTGTGGCCTCGACGTCGACGGGCTCGCAAAGGGCTTTCCGTTGATACCTTACGGGCCTAGAGACGCATCCCGGTTCAAAAGATACGGCCGTTTGAAGCTGGCGACGGCGTGGGGGAGGTATCATAAAACAAATGATCGCGCACATTGTGGCAGGTGCGATCATACCAGCACTAATGCACCGGATCCCATTAGAACTCCGCAGTTAAGCGTGCTTGGGCGAGAGTAGTACTGGGATGGGTGACCTCCTGGGAAGTCCTCGTGTTGCTCCTCTTTTTTGCTACTTTCCCGGGTCCGCACCACCGCTGTTTTTGTTCTTTCAATTTTATTTGTCCCTCACCCGATTCTGTGGCCTCGACGTCTCAAAAGTTACGGCCGTTTGAAGCTGGCGACGGCGTGGGGGAGGTATCATAAAACAAATGATCGCGCACATTGTGGCAGGTGCGATCATACCAGCACTAATGCACCAGATCCCATTAGAACTCCGCAGTTAAGCGCGCTTGGGCGAGAGTAGTACTGGGATGGGTGACCTCTTGGGAAGTCCTCGTGTTGCACCTCTTTTTTGCTACTTTCCCGGGTCCGCACCACCGCTGTTTTTGTTCTTTCAATTTTATTTGTCCCTCACCCGATTCTGTGGCCTCGACGTCGACGGGCTCGCAAAGGGCTTTCCGTTGATACCTTACGGGCCTAGAGACGCATCCCGGTTCAAAAGTTATGGGCGTTTGAAGCTGGCGACGGCGTGGGGGAGGTATCATAAAATAAATGATCGCGCACATTGTGGCAGGTGCGATCATACCAGCACTAATGCACCGGATCCCATCAGAACTCCGCAGTTAAGCGCGCTTTGGCGAGAGTAGTACTGGGATGGGTGACCTCCTCGGAAGTCCTCGTGTTGCACCTTTTTTTTGCTACTTTCCCGGGTCCGCACCACCTCTGTTTTTGTTCTTTCAATTTTGTTTGTCCCTCACCCGATTCTGTGGCCTCGACGTCGACGGGCTCGCAAAGGGCTTTCCGTTGATACCTTACGGGCCAAGAGACGCATCCCGGTTCAAAAGTTATGGCCGTTTGAAGCTGGCGACGGCGTGGGGGAGGTATCATAAAACAAATGATCGCGTACATTGTGGCAGGTGCGATCATACCAGCACTAATGCACCGGATCCCATCAGAACTCCGCAGTTAAGCGCGCTTGGGCGAGAGTAGTACTGGGATGGGTGACCTCCTGGGAAGTCCTCGTGTTGCACCTCTTTTTTGCTACTTTCCCGGGTCCGCACCACCTCTGTTTTTGTTCTTTCAATTTTATTTGTCCTTCACCCGATTCTGTGGCACCGACGACGACAGGCTAGCAAAGGGCTTTCCGTTGATACCTTAAGGGCCGCGAGACGCATCCCGGTTCAAAAGTTACGACCGTTTGAAGCTGGCGACGGCGTGGGGGAGGTATCATAAAACAAATGATCGTGCACATTGTGGCAGGTGCGATCATACCACCACTAATGCACCGGATCCCATCAGAACTCTACAGTTAAGCGTGCTTTGGCGAGAGCAATACTGGGATGGGTGACCTCCTCGGAAGTCCTCGTGTTGCACCTCTTTTTTGCTACTTTCCCAGGTCCGCACCACCTCTGTTTTTGTTCTTTCAATTTTATTTGTCCCTCACCTGATTCTGTGGCCTCGACATCGACGGGCTCGCAAAGGGCTTTCCGTTGATACCTTACGGGCCTAGAGACGCATCCCGGTTCAAAAGTTACGGCCGTTTGAAGCTGGCGACGGCGTGGGGGAGGTATCATAAAACAAATGATCGCGCACATTGTGGCAGGTGCGATCATACCAGCACTAATGCACCGGATCCCATCAGAACTCCGCAGTTAAGCGCGCTTTGGCGAGAGTAGTACTGGGATGGGTGACCTCCTGGGAAGTCCTCGTGTTGCACCTCTTTTTTGCTACTTTCCCGGGTCCGCACCACCTCTGTTTTTGTTCTTTCAATTTTATTTGTCCCTCACCCGATTCTGTGGCCTCGACGTCGACGGGCTCGCAAAGGGCTTTCCGTTGATACCTTACGGGCCTAGAGACGCATCCCGGTTCAAAAGTTACGGCCGTTTAAAGCTGGCGACGGCGTGGGGGAGGTATCATAAAACAAATGATCGCGCACATTGTGGCAGGTGCGATCATACCAGCACTAATGCACCGGATCCCATCAGAACTCCGCAGTTAAGCACGCCTGGGCGAGAGTAGTACTAGGATGGGTGACCTCCTGGGAAGTCTTCGTGTTGCACCTCTTTTTTGCTACTTTCCCGGGTCCGCACCACCGGTGTTTTTGTTCTTTCAATTTTATTTGTCCCTCACCCGATTTTGTGGCCTCGACGTCGACGGGCTCGCAAAGGGCTTTCCGTTGATACCTTACGGGCCGCGAGACGCATCCCGGTTCAAAAGTTACGGCCGTTTGAAGCTGGCGACGGCGTGGGGGAGGTATCATAAAACAAATGATCGTGCATATTGTGGCAGGTGCGATCATACCAGCACTAATGCACCGGATCCCATCAGAACTCCGCAGTTAAGCGTGCTTGGGCGAGAGTAGTACTGGGATGGGTGACCTCCTGGGAAGTCTTCGTGTTGCACCTCTTTTTTGCTACTTTCCCGGGTCCGCACCACCGGTGTTTTTGTTCTTTCAATTTTATTTGTCCCTCACCCGATTTTGTGGCCTCGACGTCGACGGGCTCGCAAAGGGCTTTCCGTTGATACCTTACGGGCCGCGAGACGCATCCCTTCAAAAGTTACGGCCGTTTGAAGCTGGCGACGGCGTGGGGGAGGTATCATAAAACAAATGATCGCGCACATTGTGGCAGGTGCGATCATACCACCACTAATGCACCGGATCCCATCAGAACTTTGCAGTGAAGCGTGCTTTGGCGAGAGTAGTACTGGGATGGGTGACCTCCTGGGAAGTCCTCGTGTTGCACCTCTTTTTTGCTACTTTCCTGGGTCCGCACCACCTCTGTTTTTGTTCTTTCAATTTTATTTGTCCCTCACCTGATTCTGTGGCCTCGACGTCGACGGGCTCGCAAAGGGCTTTCCGTTGATACCTTACGGGCCTAGAGACGCATCCCGGTTCAAAAGTTACGGCCGTTTGAAGCTGGCGACGGCGTGGGGGAGGTATCATAAAACAAATGATCGCGCACATTGTGGCAGGTGCGATCATACCAGCACTAATGCACCGGATCCCATCAGAACTCCGCAGTTAAGCGCGGTTGGGCGAGAGTAGTACTGGGATGGGTGACCTCCTCGGAAGTCTTTGTGTTGCACCTCTTTTTTGCTACTTTCCCGGGTCCGCACCACCGGTGTTTTTGTTCTTTCAATTTTATTTGTCCCTCACCCGATTTTTTGGCCTCGACGTCGACGGGCTCGCAAAGGGCTTTCCGTTGATACCTTACCGGCCGCGAGACGCATCCCGGTTCAAAAGTTACGGCCGTTTGAAGCTGGCGACGGCGTGGGGGAGGTATCATAAAACAAATGATCGCGCATATTGTGGCAGGTGCGATCATACCAGTACTAATGCACCGGATCCCATCAGAACTCCGCAGGTAAGCGTGCTTGGGCGAGAGTAGTACTGGGATGGGTGACCTCCTGGGAAGTCCTCGTGTTGCACCTCTTTTTTGCTACTTTCCCAGGTCCGCACCACCTCTGTTTTTGTTCTTTCAATTTTACTTGTCCCTCACCTGATTCTGTGGCCTCGACATCGACGGGCTCGCAAAGGGCTTTCCGTTGATACCTTACAGGCCTAGAGACGCATCCCGGTTCAAAAGTTACAGCCGTTTGAAGTTGTCGACGGCGTGGGGGAGGTATCATAAAACAAATGATCGCGCACATTATGGCAGGTGCGATCACACCACCACTAATGCACCGGATCCCATCAGAACTCTACAGTTAAGCATGCTTTGGCGACAGCAATACTGGGATGGGTGACCTCCTGGGAAGTCCTCGTGTTGCACCTCTTTTTTGCTACTTTCCCGGGTCCGCACCACCTCTGTTTTTGTTCTTTCAATTTTATTTGTCCTTCACCCGATTTTGTGGCCTCGACGACGACAGGCTCGCAAAGGGCTTTCCGTTGATACCTTAAGGGCCGCGAGACACATCCCGGTTCAAAAGTTACGACCGTTTGAAGCTGGCGACGGCGTGGGGGAGGTATCATAAAACAAATGATCGCGCATATTGTGGCAGGTGCGATCATACCACCACTAATGCACCGGATCCCATCAGAACTCTACAGTTAAGCGCGCTTGGGCGAGAGTAGTACTGGGATGGGTGACCTCCTGGGAAGTCCTCGTGTTGCACCTCTTTTTTGCTACTTTCCCGGGTCCGCACCACCTCTGTTTTTGTTCTTTCAATTTTATTTGTCCCTCACCTGATTCTGTGGCCTCGACGTCGACGGGCTCGCAAAGGGCTTTCCGTTGATACCTTACAGGCCTAGAGACGCATCCCGGTTCAAAAGTTACAGCCGTTTGAAGTTGTCGACGGCGTGGGGGAGGTATCATAAAACAAATGATCGCGCACATTGTGGCAGGTGCGATCATACCAGCACTAATGCACCGGATCCCATTAGAACTCCACAGTTAAGCGTGCTTGGGCGAGAGTAGTACTGGGATAGGTGACCTCCTGGGAAGTCCTCGTGTTTCACCTCTTTTTTGCTACTTTCCCGGGTCCGCACCACCGCTGTTTTTGTTCTTTCAATTTTATTTGTCCCTCACCCGATTTTGTGGCCTCGACGTCGACGGGCTCGCAAAGGGCTTTCCGTTGATACCTTACGGGCCGCGAGACACATCCCGGTTCAAAAGTTACGGCGGTTTGAAGCTGGCGACGGCGTGGGGGAGGTATCATAAAACAAATGATCGCGCACATTGTGGCAGGTGCGATCATACCAGCACTAATCCACCGGATCCCATCAGAACTCCGCAGTTAAGCGCGCTTGGGCGAGAGCAGTACTGGGATGGGTGACCTCCTGGGAAGTCCTCGTGTTGCACCTCTTTTTTGCTACTTTCCCGGGTCTGCACCACCTCTGTTTTTGTTCTTTCAATTTTATTTGTCCTTCACCCGATTCTGTGGCCTCGACATCGACGGGCTCGCAAAGGGCTTTCCGTTGATACCTTACGGGCCGCGAGACGCATCCCGGTTCAAAAGTTACGACCGTTTGAAGCTGGCGACGGCGTGGGGGAGGTATCATAAAACAAATGATCGTGCACATTATGGCAGGTGCGATCACACCACCACTAATGCACCGGATCCCATCAGAACTCTACAGTTAAGCATGCTTTGGCGACAGCAATACTGGGATGGGTGACCTCCTGGGAAGTCCTCGTGTTGCACCTCTTTTTTGCTACTTTCCCGGGTCCGCACCACCTCTGTTTTTGTTCTTTCAATTTTATTTGTCCCTCACCTGATTCTGTGGCCTCGACGTTGACGGGCTCGCAAAGGGCTTTCCGTTGATACCTTACGGGCCTAGAGACGCATCCCGGTTCAAAATTTACGGCCGTTTGAAGCTGGCGACGGCGTGGGGGAGGTATCATAAAACAAATGATCGCGCACATTGTGGCAGGTGCGATCATACCAACACTAATGCACCGGATCCCATCAGAACTCCGCAGTTAAGCGTGCTTGGGCGAGAGTAGTACTGGGATGGGTGACCTCCTGGGAAGTCCTCGTGTAGCACCTCTTTTTTGCTACTTTCCCGGGTCCGCACCACCTCTGTTTTTGTTCTTTCAATTTTATTTGTCCCGCACCTGATTCTGTGGCCTCGACGTCGACGGGCTCGCAAAGGGCTTTCCGTTGATACCTTACGGGCCTAGAGACGCATCCCGGTTCAAAATTTACGGCCGTTTGAAGCTGGCGACGGCGTGGG
Organism: Clitoria ternatea; assembly: GCA_037962975.1. Taxonomy (NCBI): domain Eukaryota; kingdom Viridiplantae; phylum Streptophyta; class Magnoliopsida; order Fabales; family Fabaceae; genus Clitoria; species Clitoria ternatea. The sequence goes on from CM075670.1 coordinate 35,686,955, forward strand.
GGAGGTATCATAAAACAAATGATCGCGCACATTGTGGCAGGTGCGATCATACCAGCACTATGCACCGGATCCCATTAGAACTCCGCAGTTAAGCGTTCTTGGGCGAGAGTAGTACTGGGATAGGTGACCTCCTGGGAAGTCCTCGTGTTGCACCTCTTTTTTGCTACTTTCCCGGGTCCGCACCACCGCTGTTTTTGTTCTTTCATTTTTATTTGTCCCTCACCCGATTTTGTGGCCTCGACGTCGACGGGCTCGCAAAGGGCTTTCCGTTGATACCTTACGGGCCGCGAGACGCATCCCGGTTCAAAAGTTACGGCCGTTTGAAGCTGGCGACGTCGTGGGGGAGGTATCATAAAACAAATGATCGCGCACATTGTGGCAGGTGCGATCATACCAGCACTAATCCACCGGATCCCATCAGAACTCCGCAGTTAAGCGCGCTTGGGCGAGAGCAGTACTGGGATGGGTGACCTCCTGGGAAGTCCTCATGTTGCACCTCTTTTTTGCTACTTTCCCGGGTCCGCACCACCGGTGTTTTTGTTCTTTCAATTTTATTTGTCCCTCACCCGATTTTGTGGCCTCGACGTCGACGGGCTCGCAAAGGGCTTTCCGTTGATACCTTACGGGCCGCGAGACGCATCCCTTCAAAAGTTACGGCCGTTTGAAGCTGGCGACGGCGTGGGGGAGGTATCATAAAACAAATGATCGCGCACATTGTGGCAGGTGCGATCATACCACCACTAATGCACCGGATCCCATCAGAACTTTGCAGTGAAGCGTGCTTTGGCGAGAGTAGTACTGGGATGGGTGACCTCCTGGGAAGTCCTCGTGTTGCACCTCTTTTTTGCTACTTTCCCGGGTCCGCACCACCTCTGTTTTTGTTCTTTCAATTTTATTTGTCCCTCACCTGATTCTGTGGCCTCGACGTCGACGGGCTCGCAAAGGGCTTTCCGTTGATACCTTACGGGCCTAGAGACGCATCCCGGTTCAAAAGTTACGGCCGTTTGAAGCTGGCGACGGCGTGGGGGAGGTATCATAAAACAAATGATCGCGCACATTGTGGCAGGTGCGATCATACCAGCACTAATGCACCGGATCCCATCAGAACTCCGCAGTTAAGCGCGGTTGGGCGAGAGTAGTACTGGGATGGGTGACCTCCTCGGAAGTCTTCGTGTTGCACCTCTTTTTTGCTACTTTCCCGGGTCCGCACCACCGGTGTTTTTGTTCTTTCAATTTTATTTGTCCCTCACCCGATTTTGTGGCCTCGACGTCGACGGGCTCACAAAGGGCTTTCCGTTGATACCTTACCGGCCGCGAGACGCATCCCGGTTCAAAAGTTACGGCCGTTTGAAGCTGGCGACGGCGTGGGGGAGGTATCATAAAACAAATGATCGCGCATATTGTGGCAGGTGCGATCATACCAGTACTAATGCACCGGATCCCATCAGAACTCCGCAGGTAAGCGTGCTTGGGTGAGAGTAGTACTGGGATGGGTGACCTCCTGGGAAGTCCTCATGTTGCACCTCTTTTTTGCTACTTTCCCGGGTCCGCACCACCTTTGTTTTTGTTCTTTCAATTTTATTTGTCCCTCACCTAATTCTGTGGCCTCGACGTCGACGGGCTCGCAAAGGGCTTTCCGTTGATACCTTACGGGCCTAGAGACGCATCCCGGTTCAAAAGATACGGCCGTTTGAAGCTGGCGACGGCGTGGGGGAGGTATCATAAAACAAATGATCGCGCACATTGTGGCAGGTGCGATCATACCAGCACTAATGCACCGGATCCCATTAGAACTCCGCAGTTAAGCGTGCTTGGGCGAGAGTAGTACTGGGATGGGTGACCTCCTGGGAAGTCCTCGTGTTGCTCCTCTTTTTTGCTACTTTCCCGGGTCCGCACCACCGCTGTTTTTGTTCTTTCAATTTTATTTGTCCCTCACCCGATTCTGTGGCCTCGACGTCTCAAAAGTTACGGCCGTTTGAAGCTGGCGACGGCGTGGGGGAGGTATCATAAAACAAATGATCGCGCACATTGTGGCAGGTGCGATCATACCAGCACTAATGCACCAGATCCCATTAGAACTCCGCAGTTAAGCGCGCTTGGGCGAGAGTAGTACTGGGATGGGTGACCTCTTGGGAAGTCCTCGTGTTGCACCTCTTTTTTGCTACTTTCCCGGGTCCGCACCACCGCTGTTTTTGTTCTTTCAATTTTATTTGTCCCTCACCCGATTCTGTGGCCTCGACGTCGACGGGCTCGCAAAGGGCTTTCCGTTGATACCTTACGGGCCTAGAGACGCATCCCGGTTCAAAAGTTATGGGCGTTTGAAGCTGGCGACGGCGTGGGGGAGGTATCATAAAATAAATGATCGCGCACATTGTGGCAGGTGCGATCATACCAGCACTAATGCACCGGATCCCATCAGAACTCCGCAGTTAAGCGCGCTTTGGCGAGAGTAGTACTGGGATGGGTGACCTCCTCGGAAGTCCTCGTGTTGCACCTTTTTTTTGCTACTTTCCCGGGTCCGCACCACCTCTGTTTTTGTTCTTTCAATTTTGTTTGTCCCTCACCCGATTCTGTGGCCTCGACGTCGACGGGCTCGCAAAGGGCTTTCCGTTGATACCTTACGGGCCTAGAGACGCATCCCGGTTCAAAAGTTATGGCCGTTTGAAGCTGGCGACGGCGTGGGGGAGGTATCATAAAACAAATGATCGCGTACATTGTGGCAGGTGCGATCATACCAGCACTAATGCACCGGATCCCATCAGAACTCCGCAGTTAAGCGCGCTTGGGCGAGAGTAGTACTGGGATGGGTGACCTCCTGGGAAGTCCTCGTGTTGCACCTCTTTTTTGCTACTTTCCCGGGTCCGCACCACCTCTGTTTTTGTTCTTTCAATTTTATTTGTCCTTCACCCGATTCTGTGGCACCGACGACGACAGGCTAGCAAAGGGCTTTCCGTTGATACCTTAAGGGCCGCGAGACGCATCCCGGTTCAAAAGTTACGACCGTTTGAAGCTGGCGACGGCGTGGGGGAGGTATCATAAAACAAATGATCGTGCACATTGTGGCAGGTGCGATCATACCACCACTAATGCACCGGATCCCATCAGAACTCTACAGTTAAGCGTGCTTTGGCGAGAGCAATACTGGGATGGGTGACCTCCTCGGAAGTCCTCGTGTTGCACCTCTTTTTTGCTACTTTCCCAGGTCCGCACCACCTCTGTTTTTGTTCTTTCAATTTTATTTGTCCCTCACCTGATTCTGTGGCCTCGACATCGACGGGCTCGCAAAGGGCTTTCCGTTGATACCTTACGGGCCTAGAGACGCATCCCGGTTCAAAAGTTACGGCCGTTTGAAGCTGGCGACGGCGTGGGGGAGGTATCATAAAACAAATGATCGCGCACATTGTGGCAGGTGCGATCATACCAGCACTAATGCACCGGATCCCATCAGAACTCCGCAGTTAAGCGCGCTTTGGCGAGAGTAGTACTGGGATGGGTGACCTCCTGGGAAGTCCTCGTGTTGCACCTCTTTTTTGCTACTTTCCCGGGTCCGCACCACCTCTGTTTTTGTTCTTTCAATTTTATTTGTCCCTCACCCGATTCTGTGGCCTCGACGTCGACGGGCTCGCAAAGGGCTTTCCGTTGATACCTTACGGGCCTAGAGACGCATCCCGGTTCAAAAGTTACGGCCGTTTAAAGCTGGCGACGGCGTGGGGGAGGTATCATAAAACAAATGATCGCGCACATTGTGGCAGGTGCGATCATACCAGCACTAATGCACCGGATCCCATCAGAACTCCGCAGTTAAGCACGCCTGGGCGAGAGTAGTACTAGGATGGGTGACCTCCTGGGAAGTCTTCGTGTTGCACCTCTTTTTTGCTACTTTCCCGGGTCCGCACCACCGGTGTTTTTGTTCTTTCAATTTTATTTGTCCCTCACCCGATTTTGTGGCCTCGACGTCGACGGGCTCGCAAAGGGCTTTCCGTTGATACCTTACGGGCCGCGAGACGCATCCCGGTTCAAAAGTTACGGCCGTTTGAAGCTGGCGACGGCGTGGGGGAGGTATCATAAAACAAATGATCGTGCATATTGTGGCAGGTGCGATCATACCAGCACTAATGCACCGGATCCCATCAGAACTCCGCAGTTAAGCGTGCTTGGGCGAGAGTAGTACTGGGATGGGTGACCTCCTGGGAAGTCTTCGTGTTGCACCTCTTTTTTGCTACTTTCCCGGGTCCGCACCACCGGTGTTTTTGTTCTTTCAATTTTATTTGTCCCTCACCCGATTTTGTGGCCTCGACGTCGACGGGCTCGCAAAGGGCTTTCCGTTGATACCTTACGGGCCGCGAGACGCATCCCTTCAAAAGTTACGGCCGTTTGAAGCTGGCGACGGCGTGGGGGAGGTATCATAAAACAAATGATCGCGCACATTGTGGCAGGTGCGATCATACCACCACTAATGCACCGGATCCCATCAGAACTTTGCAGTGAAGCGTGCTTTGGCGATGTAGTACTGGGATGGGTGACCTCCTGGGAAGTCCTCGTGTTGCACCTCTTTTTTGCTACTTTCCTGGGTCCGCACCACCTCTGTTTTTGTTCTTTCAATTTTATTTGTCCCTCACCTGATTCTGTGGCCTCGACGTCGACGGGCTCGCAAAGGGCTTTCCGTTGATACCTTACGGGCCTAGAGACGCATCCCGGTTCAAAAGTTACGGCCGTTTGAAGCTGGCGACGGCGTGGGGGAGGTATCATAAAACAAATGATCGCGCACATTGTGGCAGGTGCGATCATACCAGCACTAATGCACCGGATCCCATCAGAACTCCGCAGTTAAGCGCGGTTGGGCGAGAGTAGTACTGGGATGGGTGACCTCCTCGGAAGTCTTTGTGTTGCACCTCTTTTTTGCTACTTTCCCGGGTCCGCACCACCGGTGTTTTTGTTCTTTCAATTTTATTTGTCCCTCACCCGATTTTGTGGCCTCGACGTCGACGGGCTCGCAAAGGGCTTTCCGTTGATACCTTACCGGCCGCGAGACGCATCCCGGTTCAAAAGTTACGGCCGTTTGAAGCTGGCGACGGCGTGGGGGAGGTATCATAAAACAAATGATCGCGCATATTGTGGCAGGTGCGATCATACCAGTACTAATGCACCGGATCCCATCAGAACTCCGCAGGTAAGCGTGCTTGGGCGAGAGTAGTACTGGGATGGGTGACCTCCTGGGAAGTCCTCGTGTTGCACCTCTTTTTTGCTACTTTCCCAGGTCCGCACCACCTCTGTTTTTGTTCTTTCAATTTTACTTGTCCCTCACCTGATTCTGTGGCCTCGACATCGACGGGCTCGCAAAGGGCTTTCCGTTGATACCTTACAGGCCTAGAGACGCATCCCGGTTCAAAAGTTACAGCCGTTTGAAGTTGTCGACGGCGTGGGGGAGGTATCATAAAACAAATGATCGCGCACATTATGGCAGGTGCGATCACACCACCACTAATGCACCGGATCCCATCAGAACTCTACAGTTAAGCATGCTTTGGCGACAGCAATACTGGGATGGGTGACCTCCTGGGAAGTCCTCGTGTTGCACCTCTTTTTTGCTACTTTCCCGGGTCCGCACCACCTCTGTTTTTGTTCTTTCAATTTTATTTGTCCTTCACCCGATTTTGTGGCCTCGACGACGACAGGCTCGCAAAGGGCTTTCCGTTGATACCTTAAGGGCCGCGAGACACATCCCGGTTCAAAAGTTACGACCGTTTGAAGCTGGCGACGGCGTGGGGGAGGTATCATAAAACAAATGATCGCGCATATTGTGGCAGGTGCGATCATACCACCACTAATGCACCGGATCCCATCAGAACTCTACAGTTAAGCGCGCTTGGGCGAGAGTAGTACTGGGATGGGTGACCTCCTGGGAAGTCCTCGTGTTGCACCTCTTTTTTGCTACTTTCCCGGGTCCGCACCACCTCTGTTTTTGTTCTTTCAATTTTATTTGTCCCTCACCTGATTCTGTGGCCTCGACGTCGACGGGCTCGCAAAGGGCTTTCCGTTGATACCTTACAGGCCTAGAGACGCATCCCGGTTCAAAAGTTACAGCCGTTTGAAGTTGTCGACGGCGTGGGGGAGGTATCATAAAACAAATGATCGCGCACATTGTGGCAGGTGCGATCATACCAGCACTAATGCACCGGATCCCATTAGAACTCCACAGTTAAGCGTGCTTGGGCGAGAGTAGTACTGGGATAGGTGACCTCCTGGGAAGTCCTCGTGTTTCACCTCTTTTTTGCTACTTTCCCGGGTCCGCACCACCGCTGTTTTTGTTCTTTCAATTTTATTTGTCCCTCACCCGATTTTGTGGCCTCGACGTCGACGGGCTCGCAAAGGGCTTTCCGTTGATACCTTACGGGCCGCGAGACACATCCCGGTTCAAAAGTTACGGCGGTTTGAAGCTGGCGACGGCGTGGGGGAGGTATCATAAAACAAATGATCGCGCACATTGTGGCAGGTGCGATCATACCAGCACTAATCCACCGGATCCCATCAGAACTCCGCAGTTAAGCGCGCTTGGGCGAGAGCAGTACTGGGATGGGTGACCTCCTGGGAAGTCCTCGTGTTGCACCTCTTTTTTGCTACTTTCCCGGGTCTGCACCACCTCTGTTTTTGTTCTTTCAATTTTATTTGTCCTTCACCCGATTCTGTGGCCTCGACATCGACGGGCTCGCAAAGGGCTTTCTGTTGATACCTTACGGGCCGCGAGACGCATCCCGGTTCAAAAGTTACGACCGTTTGAAGCTGGCGACGGCGTGGGGGAGGTATCATAAAACAAATGATCGTGCACATTATGGCAGGTGCGATCACACCACCACTAATGCACCGGATCCCATCAGAACTCTACAGTTAAGCATGCTTTGGCGACAGCAATACTGGGATGGGTGACCTCCTGGGAAGTCCTCGTGTTGCACCTCTTTTTTGCTACTTTCCCGGGTCCGCACCACCTCTGTTTTTGTTCTTTCAATTTTATTTGTCCCTCACCTGATTCTGTGGCCTCGACGTTGACGGGCTCGCAAAGGGCTTTCCGTTGATACCTTACGGGCCTAGAGACGCATCCCGGTTCAAAATTTACGGCCGTTTGAAGCTGGCGACGGCGTGGGGGAGGTATCATAAAACAAATGATCGCGCACATTGTGGCAGGTGCGATCATACCAACACTAATGCACCGGATCCCATCAGAACTCCGCAGTTAAGCGTGCTTGGGCGAGAGTAGTACTGGGATGGGTGACCTCCTGGGAAGTCCTCGTGTAGCACCTCTTTTTTGCTACTTTCCCGGGTCCGCACCACCTCTGTTTTTGTTCTTTCAATTTTATTTGTCCCGCACCTGATTCTGTGGCCTCGACGTCGACGGGCTCGCAAAGGGCTTTCCGTTGATACCTTACGGGCCTAGAGACGCATCCCGGTTCAAAATTTACGGCCGTTTGAAGCTGGCGACGGCGTGGGGGAGGTATCATAAAACAAATGATCGCGCACATTGTGGCAGGTGCGATCATACCAGCACTATGCACCGGATCCCATTAGAACTCCGCAGTTAAGCGTTCTTGGGCGAGAGTAGTACTGGGATAGGTGACCTCCTGGGAAGTCCTCGTGTTGCACCTCTTTTTTGCTACTTTCCCGGGTCCGCACCACCGCTGTTTTTGTTCTTTCATTTTTATTTGTCCCTCACCCGATTTTGTGGCCTCGACGTCGACGGGCTCGCAAAGGGCTTTCCGTTGATACCTTACGGGCCGCGAGACGCATCCCGGTTCAAAAGTTACGGCCGTTTGAAGCTGGCGACGTCGTGGGGGAGGTATCATAAAACAAATGATCGCGCACATTGTGGCAGGTGCGATCATACCAGCACTAATCCACCGGATCCCATCAGAACTCCGCAGTTAAGCGCGCTTGGGCGAGAGCAGTACTGGGATGGGTGACCTCCTGGGAAGTCCTCATGTTGCACCTCTTTTTTGCTACTTTCCCGGGTCTGCACCACCTCTGTTTTTGTTCTTTCAATTTTATTTGTCCTTCACCCAATTCTGTGGCCTGGACGACGACTGGCTAGCAAAGGGCTTTCCGTTGATACGTTACGGGCCGCGAGACGCATCCCGGTTCAAAAGTTACGACCGTTTGAAGCTGGCAACGGCGTGGGGGAGGTATCATAAAACCAATGATCGCGCACATTGTGGCAGGTGCGATCATACCACCACTAATGCACCAGATCCCATCAGAACTCTGCAGTTAAGCGTGCTTTGGCGAGAGCAGTACTGGGATGGGTGACCTCCTGGGAAGTCCTCGTGTTGCACCTCTTTTTTGCTACTTTCCCGGGTCCGCACCACCTCTGTTTTTGTTCTTTCAATTTTATTTGTCCCTCACCTGATTCTGTGGCCTCGACGTCGATGGGCTCACAAAGGGCTTTCCGTTGATACCTTACGGGCCTAGGGACGCATCCCGGTTCAAAAGTTACGGCCGTTTGAAGCTGGCGACGGCGTGGGGGAGGTATCATAAAACAAATGATCACGCACATTGTGGTAGGTGCGATCATACCAGCACTAATGCACCGGATCCCATTAGAACTCCGCAGTTAAGCGTGCTTGGGCGAGAGTAGTACTGGGATGGGTGACCTCCTGGGAAGTCCTCGTGTTGCACCTCTTTTTTGCTACTTTCCTGGGTCCGCACCACCGCTATTTTTGTTCTTTCAATTTTATTTGTCCCTCACCCGATTTATGGCCTCGACGTCGACGGGCTCGCAAAGGGCTTTCCGTTGATACCTTACGGGCCGCGAGACGCATCCCGGTTCAAAAGTTACAGCCGTTTGAAGCTGGCGACGGCGTGGGTAGGTATCATAAAACAAATGATCGCGCACATTGTGGCAGGTGCAATCATACCAGCACTAATGCACCGGATCCCATCAGAACTCCGCAGTTAAGCGCGCTTTGGCGAGAGTAGTACTGGGATGGGTGACCTCCTGGGAAGTCCTCGTGTTGCACCTCTTTTTTGCTACTTTCCCGGGTCTGCACCACCTCTGTTTTTGTTCTTTCAATTTTATTTGTCCTTCACCCGATTCTGTGGCCTCGACGACGACAGGCTAGCAAAGGGCTTTCCGTTGATACCTTACGGGCCGCGAGACGCATCCCGGTTCAAAAGTTACGACCGTTTGAAGCTGGCGACGGCGTGGGGGAGGTATCATAAAACAAATGATCGTGCACATTGTGGCAGGTGCGATCATACCACCACTAATGCACCGGATCCCATCAGAACTCTACAGTTAAGCGTGCTTTGGCGACAGCAATACTGGGATGGGTGACCTCCTGGGAAGTCCTCGTGTTGCACCTCTTTTTTGCTACTTTCCCAGGTTTGCACCACCTCTGTTTTTGTTCTTTCAATTTTATTTGTCCCTCACTTGATTCTGTGGCCTCGACGTCGACGGGCTCGCAAAGGGCTTTCCGTTGATACCTTACGGGCCTAGAGACGCATCCCGGTTCAAAAGTTACGGCCGTTTGAAGCTGGCGACGGCGTGGGGGAGGTATCATAAAACAAATGATCGCGCACATTGTGGTAGGTGCGATCATACCAGTACTAATGCACCGGATCCCATTAAAACTCCGCAGTTAAGCGTGCTTAGGCGAGAGTAGTACTGGGATGGGTGACCTCCTGGGAAGTCTTCGTGTTGCACCTCTTTTTTGCTACTTTCCCGGGTCCGCACCACCGGTGTTTTTGTTCTTTCAATTTTATTTGTCCCTCACCCAATTTTGTGGCCTCGACGTCGACGGGCTCGCAAAGGGCTTTCCGTTGATACCTTACGGGCCTAGAGACGCATCCCGGTTCAAAAGTTACGGCCGTTTGAAGCTGGCGACGGCGTGGGGGAGGTATCATAAAACAAATGATCGCGCACATTGTGGTAGGTGCGATCATACCAGCACTAATGCACCGGATCCCATCAGAACTCCGCAGTTAAGCGTGCTTGGGCGAGAGTAGTACTGGGATGGGTGACCTCCTGGGAAGTCCTCGTGTTGCACCTCTTTTTTGCTACTTTCCCGGGTCCGCACCACCTCTGTTTTTGTTCTTTCAATTTTATTTGTCCCTCACCTGATTCTGTGGCCTCGACGTCGACGGGCTCACAAAGGGCTTTCCGTTGATACCTTACGGGCCTAGAGACGCATCCCGGTTCAAAAGTTACGGCCGTTTGAAGCTGGCGACGGCGTGGGGGAGGTATCATAAAATAAATGATCACGCACATTGTGGTAGGTGCGATCATACCAGTACTAATGCACCGGATCCCATCAGAACTCCACAGTTAAGCGTGCTTGGGCGAGAGTAGTACTGGGATGGGTGACCTCCTGGGAAGTCCTCGTGTTGCACCTCTTTTTTGCTACTTTCCCGGGTTTGCACCACCTCTGTTTTTGTTCTTTCAATTTTATTTGTCCCTCACCTGATTCTGTGGCCTCGACGTCGACGGGCTCGCAAAGGGCTTTCCGTTGATACCTTACGGGCCTAGAGACGCATCCCGGTTCAAAAGTTACGGCCGTTTGAAGCTGGCGACGGCATGGGGGAGATATCATAAAACAAATGATCACGCACATTGTGGTAGGTGCGATCATACCAGCACTAATGCACCGGATCCCATTAGAACTCCGCAGTTAAGCGTGCTTGGGCGAGAGTAGTACTGGGATGGGTGACCTCCTGGGAAGTCCTCGTGTTGCACTTTTTTTTTGCTACTTTCCCGGGTCCGCACCACCGCTGTTTTTGTTCTTTCAATTTTATTTGTCCCTCACCCGATTTGTGGCCTCGACGTCGACGGGCTCGCAAAGGGCTTTCCGTTGATACCTTACGGGCCGCGAGACGCATCCCGGTTCAAAAGTTACAGCCGTTTGAAGCTGGCGACGGCGTGGGTAGGTATCATAAAACAAATGATCGCGCACATTGTGGCAGGTGCAATCATACCAGCACTAATGCACCGGATCCCATCAGAACTCCGCAGTTAAGCGCGCTTTGGCGAGAGTAGTACTGGGATGGGTGACCTCCTGGGAAGTCCTCGTGTTGCACCTCTTTTTTGCTACTTTCTCGGGTCTGCACCACCTCTATTTTTGTTTATTTCAATTTTATTTGTCCCTCACCCGATTCTGTGGCCTCGACGTCGACGGGCTCGCAAAGGGCTTTCCGTTGATACCTTACGGGCCTAGAGACGCATCCCGGTTCAAAAGTTACGGCCGTTTAAAGCTGGCGACGGCGTGGGGGAGGTATCATAAAACAAATTATCGCGCACATTGTGGCAGGTGCGATCATACCAGCACTAATGCACCGGATCCCATCAGAACTCCGCAGTTAAGCGCGCTTGGGCGAGAGTAGTACTGGGATAGGTGACCTCCTGGGAAGTCCTCGTGTTGCACCTCTTTTTTGCTACTTTCCCGGGTCCGCACCACCGCTGTTTTTGTTCTTTCATTTTTACTTGTCCCTCACCCAATTTTGTGGCCTCGACGTCGACGGGCTCGCAAAGGGCTTTCCGTTGATACCTTACGGGCCGCGAGACGCATCCCGGTTCAAAAGTTACGGCCGTTTGAAGCTGGCGACGTCGTGGGGGAGGTATCATAAAACAAATGATCGCGCACATTGTGGCAGGTGCGATCATACCAGCACTAATGCACCGGATCCCATCAGAACTCCGCAGTTAAGCGCGCTTGGGCGAGAGTAGTACTGGGATGGGTGACCTCCTGGGAAGTCCTCGTGTTGCACCTCATTTTTGCTACTTTCCCGGGTCTGCACCACCTCTGTTTTTGTTCTTTCAATTTTATTTGTCCTTCACCCAATTCTGTGGCCTGGACGACGACTGGCTAGCAAAGGGCTTTCCGTTGATACGTTACGGGCCGCGAGACGCATCCCGGTTCAAAAGTTACGACCGTTTGAAGCTGGCAACGGCGTGGGGGAGGTATCATAAAACCAATGATCGCGCACATTGTGGCAGGTGCGATCATACCACCACTAATGCACCGGATCCCATCAGAACTTTGCAGTTAAGCGTGCTTTGGCGAGAGCAGTACTGGGATGGGTGACCTCCTGGGAAGTCCTCGTGTTGCACCTCTTTTTTGCTACTTTCCCGGGTCCGCACCACCTCTGTTTTTGTTCTTTCAATTTTATTTGTCCCTCACCTGATTCTGTGGCCTCGACGTCGATGGGCTGGCAAAGGGCTTTCCGTTGATACCTTACGGGCGTAGAGACGCATCCCGGTTCAAAAGTTACGGCCGTTTGAAGCTGGCGACGGCGTGGGGGAGGTATCATAAAACAAATGATCACGCACATTGTGGTAGGTGCGATCATACCAGCACTAATGCACCGGATCCCATTAGAACTCCGCAGTTAAGCGTTCTTGGGCGAGAGTAGTATTGGGATGGGTGACCTCCTGGGAAGTCCTCGTGTTGCACCTCTTTTTTGCTGCTTTCCCGGGTCCGCACCACCTCTGTTTTTGTTCTTTCATTTTTATTTGTCCCTCACCTGATTCTGTGGCCTCGACGTCGACGGGCTCGCAAAGGGCTTTCCGTTGATACCTTACGGGCCGCGAGACGCATCCCGGTTCAAAAGTTACGGCCGTTTGAAGCTGGCGACGTCGTGGGGGAGGTATCATAAAACAAATGATCGCGCACATTGTGGCAGGTGCGATCATACCAGCACTAATGCACCGGATCCCATCAGAACTCCGCAGTTAAGCGCGCTTGGGCGAGAGTAGTACTGGGATGGGTGACCTCCTGGGAAGTCCTCGTGTTGCACCTCATTTTTGCTACTTTCCCGGGTCTGCACCACCTCTGTTTTTGTTCTTTCAATTTTATTTGTCCTTCACCCAATTCTGTGGCCTGGACGACGACTGGCTAGCAAAGGGCTTTCCGTTGATACGTTACGGGCCGCGAGACGCATCCCGGTTCAAAAGTTACGACCGTTTGAAGCTGGCAACGGCGTGGGGGAGGTATCATAAAACCAATGATCGCGCACATTGTGGCAGGTGCGATCATACCACCACTAATGCACCGGATCCCATCAGAACTTTGCAGTTAAGCGTGCTTTGGCGAGAGCAGTACTGGGATGGGTGACCTCCTGGGAAGTCCTCGTGTTGCACCTCTTTTTTGCTACTTTCCCGGGTCCGCACCACCTCTGTTTTTGTTCTTTCAATTTTATTTGTCCCTCACCTGATTCTGTGGCCTCGACGTCGATGGGCTGGCAAAGGGCTTTCCGTTGATACCTTACGGGCGTAGAGACGCATCCCGGTTCAAAAGTTACGGCCGTTTGAAGCTGGCGACGGCGTGGGGGAGGTATCATAAAACAAATGATCACGCACATTGTGGTAGGTGCGATCATACCAGCACTAATGCACCGGATCCCATTAGAACTCCGCAGTTAAGCGTCCTTGGGCGAGAGTAGTACTGGGATGGGTGACCTCCTGGGAAGTCCTCGTGTTGCACCTCTTTTTTGCTGCTTTCCCGGGTCCGCACCACCTCTGTTTTTGTTCTTTCAATTTTATTTGTCCCTCACCTGATTCTGTGGCCTCGACGTCGACGGGCTCGCAAAGGGCTTTCCGTTGATACCTTACGGGCCTAGAGATGCATCCCGGTTCAAAAGTTACAGCCGTTTGAAGCTGGCGACGGCGTGGGGGAGGTATCATAAAACAAATGATCGCGCACATTGTGGCAGGTGCGATCATACCAACACTAATGCACCGGATCCCATCAGAACTCCGCAGTTAAGCGCGCTTGGGCGAGAGTAGTACTGGGATGGGTGACCTCCTGGGAAGTCCTCGTGTTGCACCTCTTTTTTGCTACTTTCCCGGGTCTGCACCACCTCTATTTTTGTTTATTTCAATTTTATTTATCCCTCACCCGATTCTGTGGCCTCGACGTCGACGGGCTCGCAAAGGGCTTTCCGTTGATACCTTACGGGCCTAGAGACGCATCCCGGTTCAAAAGTTATGGCCGTTTGAAGCTGGCGACGGCGTGGGGGAGGTATCATAAAACAAATGATCGCGCACATTGTGGCAGGTGCGATCATACCAGCACTAATGCACCGGATCCCATCAGAACTCCGTAGTTAAGCGCGCTTGGGCGAGAGTAGTACTGGGATGGGTGACCTCCTGGGAAGTCTTCGTGTTGCACCTCTTTTTTGCTACTTTACCAGGTCCGCACCACCGGTGTTTTTGTTCTTTTAATTTTATTTGTCCCTCACCCAATTTTATGGCCTCGACGTCGACGGGCTCGTAAAGGGCTTTCCGTTGATACCTTACGGGCCGCGAGACGCATCCCGGTTCAAAAGTTACGGCCGTTTGAAGCTGGCAACGGCGTGGGGGAGGTATCATAAAACAAATGATCGCGCATATTGTGGCAGGTGCGATCATACCAGCACTAATGCACCGGATCCCATCAGAACTCCGCAGTGAAGCGTGCTTGGGTGAGAGTAGCACTGGGATGGGTGACCTCCTGGGAAGTCCTCGTGTTGCACCTCTTTTTTGCTACTTTCCCGGGTCCGCACCACCTCTGTTTTTGTTCTTTCAATTTTATTTGTCCCTCACCTGATTCTGTGGCCTCGACGTCGACGGGCTCGCAAAGGGCTTTCCGTTGATACCTTACGGGCCTAGAGACGCATCCCGGTTCAAAATTTACGGCCGTTTGAAGCTGGCGACGGCGTGGGGGAGGTATCATAAAACAAATGATCGGGCACATTGTGGCAGGTGCGATCATACCAACACTAATGCACCGGATCCCATCAGAACTCCGCAGTTAAGCGTGCTTGGGCGAGAGTAGTACTGGGATGGGTGACCTCCTGGGAAGTCCTCGTGTAGCACCTCTTTTTTGCTACTTTCCCGGGTCCGCACCACCTCTGTTTTTGTTCTTTCAATTTTATTTGTCCCTCACCTGATTCTGTGGCCTCGACGTCGACGGGCTCGCAAAGGGCTTTCCGTTGATACCTTACGGGCCTAGAGACGCATCCCGGTTCAAAATTTACGGCCGTTTGAAGCTGGCGACGGCGTGGGGGAGGTATCCTAAAACAAATGATCACGCACATTGTGGCAGGTGCGATCATACCAGCACTAATGCACCGGATCCCATTAGAACTCCGCAGTTAAGCGTGCTTGGGCAAGAGTAGTACTGGGATGGGTGACCTCCTTGGAAGTCCTCGTGTTGCACCTCTTTTTTGCTACTTTCCTGGGTCCGCACCACCGCTGTTTATGTTCTTTCAATTTTATTTGTCCCTCACCCGATTTTGTGGCCTCGACGTCGACAGGCTCACAAAGGGCTTTCCGTTGATACCTTACGGGCCGCGAGACGCATCCCGGTTCAAAAGTTACGGCCGTTTGAAGCTGGCGACGGCGTGGGGGAGGTATCATAAAACAAATGATCACGCACATTGTGGCAGGTGCGATCATACCAGCACTAATGCACCGGATCCCATCAGAACTCCGCAGTTAAGCGCGCTTTAGCGAGAGTAGTACTGGGATGGGTGACCTCCTGGGAAGTCCTCGTGTTGCACCTCTTTTTCTACTTTCCCGGGTCCGCACCACCTCTGTTTTTGTTCTTTCAATTTTATTTGTCCCTCACCCGATTCTGTGGCCTCGACGTCGACGGGCTCGCAAAGGGCTTTCCGTTGATACCTTACGGGCCTAGAGACGCATCCCGGTTCAAAAGTTACGGCCGTTTGAAGCTGGCGACGGCGTGGGGGAGGTATCATAAAACAAATGATCGCGCACATTGTGGCAGGTGCGATCATACCAGCACTAATGCACCGGATCCCATTAGAACTCCGCAGTTAAGCGCGCTTGGGCGAGAGTAGTACTGGGATGGGTGACCTCCTGGGAAGTCCTCGTGTTGCACCTCTTTTTTGCTACTTTCCCGGGTCCGCACCACCGTTGTTTTTGTTCTTTAAATTTTATTTGTCCCTCACCCGATTCTGTGGCCTCGACGTCGACGGGCTCGCAAAGGGCTTTCCGTTGATACCTTACGGGCCGCGAGACGCATCCCGGTTCAAAAGTTACAACCGTTTGAAGCTGGCGACGGCGTGGGGGAGGTATCATAAAACCAATGATCGCGCACATTGTGGCAGGTGCGATCATACCAGCACTAATGCACCGGATCCCATCAGAACTCTGCAGTTAAGCGTGCTTTGGCGAGAGCAGTACTGGGATGGGTGACCTCCTGGGAAGTCCTCGTGTTGCACTTCTTTTTTGCTACTTTCCCGGGTCCGCACCACCTCTATTTTTGTTCTTTCAATTTTATTTGTCCCTCACCTAATTCTGTGGCCTCGACGTCGACGGGCTCGCAAAGGGCTTTCCGTTGATACCTTACGGGCCTAGAGACGCATCCCGGTTCAAAAGTTACGGCCGTTTGAAGCTGGCGACGGCGTGGGGGAGGTATCATAAAACAAATGATCGCGCATATTGTGGCAGGTGCGATCATACCAGCACTAATGCACCGGATCCCATTAGAACTCCGCAGTTAAGCGTGCTTGGGCAAGAGTAGTATTGGGATGGGTGACCTCCTGGGAAGTCCTCGTGTTGCACCTCTTTTTTGCTACTTTCCCAGGTCCGCACCACCGCTATTTTTGTTCTTTCAATTTTATTTGTCCCTCACCCGATTTTGTGGCCTCGACGTCGACGGGCTCTCATAGGGCTTTCCGTTGATACCTTACGGGCCGCGAGACGCATCCCGGTTCAAAAGTTACGGCCGTTTGAAGCTGGCGACGGCGTGGGGGAGGTATCATAAAACAAATGATCGCGCACATTGTGGCAGGTGCGATCATACCACCACTAATGCACTGGATCCCATCAGAACTCTGCAGCTAAGCGTGCTTGGGCGAGAGTAGTACTGGGATGGGTGACCTCTTGGGAAGTCCTTGTGTTGCACCTCTTTTTTGCTACTTTCCCGGGTCCGCAGCACCTCTGTTTTTGTTCTTTCAATTTTATTTGTCCCTCACCCGATTTTATGGCCTCAACGTCGACGGGCTCTCATAGGGCTTTCCGTTGATACCTTACGGGCCGCGAGACGCATCCCGGTTCAAAAGTTACAGCCGTTTGAAGCTGGCGACGGCGTGGGGGAGGTATCATAAAACCAATGATCGCGCATATTGTGGCAGGTGCGATCATACCAGCACTAATGCACCGGATCCCATCAAAACTCCGCAGTCAAGCGTGGTTAGGCAAGAGTAGTACTGGGATGGGTGACCTCCTAGGAAGTCCTCGTGTTGCACCTGTTTTTTGCTACTTTCCCGGGTCCGCACCACCTCTGTTTTGTTCTTTCAATTTTATTTGTCCCTCACCCGATTCTGTGGCCTCGACGTCGACGGGCTCACAAAGGGCTTTCCGTTGATACCTTACGGGCCGCGAGACGCATCCCGGTTCAAAAGTTACGGTCGTTTGAAGCTGGCAACGGTGTGGGGGAGGTATCATAAAACAAATGATCGCGCACATTGTGGCAGGTGAGATCATACCACCACTAATGCACCGAATCCCATCAGAACTCCGCAGTGAAGCGTGCTTGGGCGAGAGTAGTACTGGGATGGGTGACCTCCTGGGAAGTCCTCGTGTTGCACCTCTTTTTTTCTACTTTCCCGGGTCCGCACCACCTCTGTTTTTGTTCTTTCAATTTTATTTGTCCCTCACCCGATTCTGTGGCCTCGACGACATCTGGCTAGCAAAGGGCTTTCCGTTGATACCTTACGGGCCGCGAGACGCATCCCGGTTCAAAAGTTACGGCCGTTTGAAGCTGGCGACACCGTGGGGGAGGTATCATAAAACAAATGATCGCGCACATTGTTGCAGGTGCGATCATACCACCACTAATGCACCGGATCCCATCAGAACTCCGCAGTTAAGCGTGCTTTGGCGAGATAACTATTGGGATGGGTGACCTCCTGGGAAGTCCTCGTGTTGCACCTCTTTTTTGTTACTTTTATGGGTTCGCACCACCTCTGTTTTTGTTCTTTCAATTTTATTTGTCCCTCACCCGATTTTATGGGCTCTACGCCGACGGGCTCGCAAAGGGCTTTCCGTTGATACCTTAAGGGCCGCGAGACGCATCCCGGTTCAAAAGTTACGGCCGTTTGAAGCTGGCGACGGCGTGGGGGAGATATCATAAAACAAATGATCGCGCACATTGTGACAGGTGCGATCATACCACCACTAATGCACCGGATCCCATCAGAACTCTGCAGTTAAGAGTGCTTGGGCGAGAGTAGTACTGGGATGGGTGACCTCCTGGGAAGTCCTCGTGTTGCACCTCTTTTTTGCTACTTTCCCGGGTCCGCACCACCTCTGTTTTTGTTCTTTCAATTTTATTTGTCCCTCACCCGATTTTATGGCCTCAACGTCGACGGGCTCGCAAAGGGCTTTCCGTTGATACCTTACGGGCCGCGAGACGCATCCCGGTTCAAAAGTTACGGCCGTTTGAAGCTGGCAACGGCGTGGGGGAGGTATCATAAAACCAATGATCGCGCACATTGTGGCAGGTGCGATCATACCACCACTAATGCACCGGATCCCATCAGAACTCTGTAGTTAAGAGTGCTTGGGCGAGAGTAGTACTGGGATGGGTGACCTCCTGGGAAGTTCTCGTGTTGCACCTCTTTTTTGCTACTTTCCCGGGTCCACACCACCTCTGTTTTTGTTCTTTTAATTTTATTTGTCCCTCACCTGATTCTGTGGCCTCGACGTCGACGGGCTCGCAAAGGGCTTTCCGTTGATACCTTACGGGCCTAGAGACGCATCCCGGTTCAAAAGTTACGGCCGTTTGAAGCTGGCGACGGCGTGGGGGAGGTATCATAAAACAAATGATCGCGCACATTGGGGCAGGTGCGATCATACCAGCACTAATGCACCGGATCCCATCAGAACTCCGTAGTTAAGCGTGCTCGGGTGAGAGTAGTACTGGGATGGGTGACCTCCTGGGAAGTGCTCGTGTTGTACCTCTTTTTTGCTACTTTCCCGGGTCCGCACCACCGCTGTTTTTGTTCTTTCAATTTTATTTGTCCCTCACCCGATTTTATGGCCTCAACGTCGACGGGCTCGCAAAGGGCTTTCCGTTGATACCTTACGGGCCGCGAGACGTATCTCGGTTCAAAAGTTACGGCCGTTTGAAGCTGGAGACGGCGTGGGGGAGGTATCATAAAACCAATGATCGCGCACATTGTGGCCTGTGCGATCATACCACCACTAATGCACCGGATCCCATCAGAACTCCACAATTAAGCGTGCTTGGGCGAGAGTAGTACTGGGATGGGTGACCTCCTGGGAAGTCCTCGTGTTGCACCTCCTTTTTGCTACTTTCCCGGGTCCGCACCATCTCTGTTTTTGTTCTTTCAATTTTATTTGTCCCTCACCTGATTCTGTGGCCTCGACGTCGACAAGCTCTCATAGGGCTTTCCGTTGATACCTTACGGGCCGCGAGACGCATCCCGGTTCAAAAGTTACGACCGTTTGAAGCTGGCGACGGCATGGGGGAGGTATCATAAAACCAATGATCGCGCACATTGTGGCAGGTGCGATCATACCAGCACTAATGCACCGGATCCCATCAGAACTCCGCAGTCAAGCGTGGTTGGGCAAGAGTAGTACTGGGATGGGTGACCTCCTGGGAAGTCCTCGTGTTGCACCTCTTTTTTGCTACTTTCCCAGGTCCGCACCACCGCTATTTTTGTTCTTTCAATTTTATTTGTCCCTCACCCGATTTTGTGGCCTCGACGTCGACGGGCTCACAAAGGGCTTTCCGTTGATACCTTACGGGCCGCGAGACGCATCCCGGTTCAAAAGTTACGGCCGTTTGAAGCTAGCGACGGCGTGGGGGAGGTATCATAAAACAAATGATCGCGCACATTGTGGCAGGTGCGATCATACCACCACTAATGCACTGGATCCCATCAGAACTCTGCAGTTAAGCGTGCTTGGGCGAGAGTAGTACTGGGATGGGTGACCTCCTGGGAAGTCCTCGTGTTGCACCTCTTTTTTGCTACTTTCCCGGGTCCGCACCACCTCTGTTTTTGTTCTTTCAATTTTATTTGTCCCTCACCCGATTTTATGGCCTCAACATCGACGGGCTCGCAAAGGGCTTTCCGTTGATACCTTACGGGCCGCGAGACGCATCCCGGTTCAAAAGTTACGGCCGTTTGAAGCTCGCAACGGCGTGGGGGAGGTATCATAAAACCAATGATCGCGCACATTGTGGCAGGTGCGATCATACCACCACTAATGCACCGGATCCCATCAGAACTCTGTAGTTAAGAGTGCTTGGGCGAGAGTAGTACTGGGATGGGTGACCTCCTGGGAAGTTCTCGTGTTGCACCTCTTTTTTGCTACTTTCCCGGGTCCACACCACCTCTGTTTTTGTTCTTTTAATTTTATTTGTCCCTCACCTGATTCTGTGGCCTCGACGTTGACGGGCTCGCAAAGGGCTTTCCGTTGATACCTTACGGGCCTAGAGACGCATCCCGGTTCAAAAGTTACGGCCGTTTGAAGCTGGCGACGGCGTGGGGGAGGTATCATAAAACAAATGATTGCGCATATTGTGGCAGGTGCGATCATACCAGCACTAATGCACCGGATCCCATCAGAACTCCGCAGTTAAGCGTGCTCGGGTGAGAGTAGTACTGGGATGGGTGACCTCCTGGGAAGTGCTCGTGTTGTACCTCTTTTTTGCTACTTTCCCGGGTCCGCACCACCGCTGTTTTTGTTCTTTCAATTTTATTTGTCCCTCACCCGATTTTATGGCCTCAACGTCGACGGGCTCGCAAAGGGCTTTCCGTTGATACCTTACGGGCCGCGAGACGTATCCCGGTTCAAAAGTTACGGCCGTTTGAAACTGGAGACGGCGTGGGGGAGGTATCATAAAACCAATGATCGCGCACATTGTGGCCTGTGCGATCATACCACCACTAATGCACCGGATCCCATAAGAACTCCGCATTTAAGCGTGCTTGGGCGAGAGTAGTACTGGGATGGGTGACCTCCTGGGAAGTCCTCGTGTTGCACCTCCTTTTTGCTACTTTCCCGGGTCCGCACCATCTCTGTTTTTGTTCTTTCAATTTTATTTGTCCCTCACCTGATTCTGTGGCCTCGACGTCGACAGGCTCTCATAGGGCTTTCCGTTGATACCTTACGGGCTGCGAGACGCATCCCGGTTCAAAAGTTACGACCGTTTGAAGCTGGCGACGGCATGGGGGAGGTATCATAAAACCAATGATCGCGCACATTATGGCAGGTGCGATCATACCAGCACTAATGCACCGGATCCCATCAGAACTCCGCAGTCAAGGGTGGTTGGGCAAGAGTAGTACTGGGATGGGTGACCTCCTGGGAAGTCCTCGTGTTGCACCTCTTTTTTGCTACTTTCCCAGGTCCGCACCACCGCTATTTTTGTTCTTTCAATTTTATTTGTCCCTCACCCGATTTTGTGGCCTCGACGTCGACGGGCTCACAAAGGGCTTTCCGTTGATACCTTACGGGCCGCGAGACGCATCCCGGTTCAAAAGTTACGGCCGTTTGAAGCTGGCGACGGCGTGGGGGTGGTATCATAAAACAAATGATCGCGCACATTGTGGCAGGTGCGATCATACCACCACTAATGCACTGGATCCCATCAGAACTCTGCAGTTAAACGTGCTTGGGCGAGAGTAGTACTGGGATGGGTGACCTCCTGGGAAGTCCTCGTGTTGCACCTCTTTTTTGCTACTTTCCCGGGTCCGCAACACCTCTGTTTTTGTTCTTTCAATTTTATTTGTCCCTCACCTGATTCTGTGGCCTCGACATCGACGGGCTCTCATAGGGCTTTCCGTTGATACCTTACGGGCCGCGAGACGCATCCCTGTTCAAAAGTTACAGCCGTTTGAAGCTGGTGACGGCGTGGGGGAGGTATCATAAAACCAATGATCGCGCACATTGTGGCAGGTGCGATCATACCAGCACTAATGCACCGGATCCTATCAGAACTCCGCAGTCAAGCGTGGTTGGGCAAGAGTAGTACTGGGATGGGTGACCTCCTGGGAAGTCCTCGTGTTGCACCTCTTTTTTGCTACTTTCCCGGGTCCGCACCACCTCTGTTTTGTTCTTTCAATTTTATTTGTCCCTCACCCGATTCTGTGGCCTTGACGTCGACGGGCTCACAAAGGGCTTTCCGTTGATACCTTACGGGCCGCGAGACGCATCCCGGTTCAAAAGTTACGGTCGTTTGAAGCTGGCAACGGCGTGGGGGAGGTATCATAAAACAAATGATCGCGCACATTGTGGCAGGTGAGATCATACCACCACTAATGCACCGAATCCCATCAGAACTCCGCAGTGAAGCGTGCTTGGGCGAGAGTAGTACTGGGATGGGTGACCTCCTGGGAAGTCCTCGTGTTGCACCTCTTTTTTTCTACTTTCCCGGGTCCACACCACCTCTGTTTTTGTTCTTTCAATTTTATTTGTCCCTCACCCGATTCTGTGGCCTCGACGACATCTGGCTAGCAAAGGGCTTTCCGTTGATACCTTACGGGCCGCGAGACGCATCCTGGTTCAAAAGTTACGGCCGTTTGAAGCTGGCGACGCCGTGGGGGAGGTATCATAAAACAAATGATCGCGCATATTGTTGCAGGTGCGATCATACCACCACTAATGCACCGGATCCCATCAGAACTCCGCAGTTAAGCGTGCTTTGGCGAGAGAACTATTGGGATGGGTGACCTCCTGGGAAGTCCTCGTGTTGCACCTCTTTTTTGTTACTGTCATGGGTTCGCACCACCTCTGTTTTTGTTCTTTCAATTTTATTTGTCCCTCACCCGATTCTATGGCCTCGACGCCGACGGGCTCGCAAAGGGCTTTCCGTTGATACCTTAAGGGCCGCGAGACGTATCCCGGTTCAAAAGTTACGGCCGTTTGAAGCTGGCGACGGCGTGGGGGAGGTATCATAAAGCAAATGATCGCGCACATTGTGGCAGGTGCGATCATACCACCACTAATGCACCGGATCCCATCAGAACTCTGCAGTTAAGAGTGCTTGGGCAAGAGTAGTACTGGGATGGGTGACCTCCTGGGAAGTCCTCGTGTTGCACCTCTTTTTTGCTACTTTCCCGGGTCCGCACCACCTCTGTTTTTGTTCTTTCAATTTTATTTGTCCCTCACCCGATTTTATGGCCTCAACGTCGACGGGCTCGCAAAGGGCTTTCCGTTGATACCTTACGGGCCGCGAGACGTATCCCGGTTCAAAAGTTACGGCCGTTTGAAGCTGGGGACGGCGTGGGGGAGGTATCATAAAACCAATGATCGCGCACATTGTGGCAGGTGCGATCATACCACCACTAATGCACCGGATCCCATCAGAACTCTGCAGTTAAGAGTGCTTGGGCGAGAGTAGTACTGGGATGGGTGACCTCCTCGGAAGTCCTCGTGTTGCACCTCTTTTTTGCTACTTTCCCGGGTCCGCACCACCTCTGTTTTTGTTCTTTTAATTTTATTTGTCCCTCACCTGATTCTGTGGCCTCGACGTCGACGGGCTCGCAAAGGGCTTTCCGTTGATACCTTACGGGCCTAGAGACGCATCCCGGTTCAAAAGTTACGGCCGTTTGAAGCTGGCGACGGCGTGGGGGAGGTATCATAAAACAAATGATCGCGCACATTGTGGTAGGTGCGATCATACCAGCACTAATGCACCGGATCCCATCAAAACTCCGCAGTTAAGCGTGCTCGGGTGAGAGTAGTACTGGGATGGGTGACCTCCTGGGAAGTGCTCTTGTTGTACCTCTTTTTTGCTACTTTCCCGGGTCCGCACCACCGCTGTTTTTGTTCTTTCAATTTTATTTGTCCCTCACCCGATTTTATGGCCTCAACGTCGACGGGCTCGCAAAGGGCTTTCCGTTGATACCTTACGGGCCGCGAGACGTATCCTGGTTCAAAAGTTACGACCGTTTGAAGCTGGAGACGGCGTGGGGGAGGTATCATAAAACCAATGATCGCGCACATTGTGGCAGGTGCGATCATACCACCACTAATGCACCGGATCCCATCAGAACTCCGCATTTAAGCGTGCTTGGGCGAGAGTAGTACTGGGATGGGTGACCTCCTGGGAAGTCCTCGTGTTGCACCTCCTTTTTGCTACTTTCCCGGGTCCGCACCATCTCTGTTTTTGTTCTTTCAATTTTATTTGT
Source organism: Clitoria ternatea (assembly GCA_037962975.1). Classification (NCBI taxonomy): domain Eukaryota; kingdom Viridiplantae; phylum Streptophyta; class Magnoliopsida; order Fabales; family Fabaceae; genus Clitoria; species Clitoria ternatea. The sequence goes on from CM075670.1 coordinate 35,711,111, forward strand.
CCCTCACCCGATTCTGTGGCCTCGACGTCGACAGGCTCTCATAGGGCTTTCCGTTGATACCTTACGGGCCGCGAGACGCATCCCGGTTCAAAAGTTACGACCGTTTGAAGCTGGCGACGGCGTGGGGGAGGTATCATAAAACCAATGATCGCGCACATTGTGGCAGGTGCGATCATACCAGCACTAATGCACCGGATCCCATCAGAACTCCGCAGTCAAGCGTGGTTGGGCAAGAGTAGTACTGGGATGGGTGACCTCCTGGGAAGTCCTCGTGTTGCACCTCTTTTTTGCTACTTTCCCGGGTCCGCACCACCTCTGTTTTGTTCTTTCAATTTTATTTGTCCCTCACCCGATTCTGTGGCCTCGACGTCGACGGGCTCGCAAAGGGCTTTCCGTTGATACCTTACGGGCCGCGAGACGCATCCCGGTTCAAAAGTTACGACCGTTTGAAGCTGGTGATGATGCATGATTTATCTCTAATTCTCCATTTTAAATGTGTATAATTTGCCATCACTTAGTGTGTAATATATTGCATTTTAACACATTTTCATCATTTGATCTTTATGTAATATTTGATTGTTAATTTGTGCCAAAGGAAAATAGATCAAAGAAACTCAAGAATTCCAATCCAAAATGAAGATCAAAGTGCCTAAGGATCAAAGGAACCAAGAAATATTCAAAAAGATCTCAAAAAGGGTGAAAAAGTATGCAAATTATGGAGAATCAGGGGGATGAATCGATTCATCCCCCTCCTGAATCGATTCATACGAATGTAATGCACCCAGGAAGTGAAATTTTGCAAATTGAATCGATTCACAAGCAATTGAATCGATTCATACGGGTTTCAACAGCATTGAATCGATTCTTTCCCTAAATGAATCGATTCATACGAGTGATTTTAGCCCAGAATTGCATTTTGGAAAGCCTGAATCGATTCATATCACTCTTGAATCGATTCATACGTGTATTATTGGTCCAGAAACACGTTTTCAAGCTTCTGGAAAGTGGGCAAGGCATTGAAGATGTTGGGCAAGGCACTAAGCATGATCATGGAGCATTAAAGCATGATAATGGAGCACCATTGAATTGAAAATTAAGAGTGCTCCTTCCATTGAAATTTAATTATGGCATATGCTTGCTTTCTAATTCCTATAAATAGGCACAAGAGGAAGGCTTAGACACACCATTCATTCTTCATTGAAGGAAGTCATACGTTCTTCCTCTCTTCTCTTCTCTGTTGGAATTCTTCCAGCAATTTCTTCATTTCCGGGTTAGTTTCTTTGTTTGTAGTTGTAATTATGGAGGGCTAAAACCCTTAGATTGATTTTCTTGGAGAATGTTGTAATGTAATTTTGAGGTCATTAATTTTAATATAGTATGCTTTTATTATTGTTATTTCTTCATAATCATTCTCTACTTATTTAATTCCATTTTGTTTAATTGAATTTGTATGCTTAATCGGTTTAGTTATTCAAATGGAGTTAAATAAGATTTCAAATTAGAATGGATTAAGGAAATATGCATGCTTAATGAATATTTTCATAATCACTTTTAATAATTATGGTTTGCTTAATTCCATAATTTGAGAATAGATTATGTATATAGGCGATGTTCTTATGTATGCTCAATAATTCCTAGATTTTAAGATCTTGACTCCTTTTGCTTAATTAGGATGCTTGATTAAAATATTCATTTCAAATGAAAGTAAAGGAATTATGAATTGAAAAAGACGCTTAGTTGATCAATTCAAATTGAGCTAAGAAATTAACATTAATAAGTATACAAATTATTTTTAGTGAACCAAGGATAAATTTATTTACAATACTCCAAGAAAATCAATTGCTTGTTATTTATTGTTTTAAATCCTTTATTTACCTTGTTTTAATTTTAATTGTGACAACAACAAAAATCAATCAAACCCCCCCCCCAATTGTATGTTAGTGAACTTATGTTTGTAAAAATTTTTAGTTGTTTAGTTTTTATTTTTAATTGTTAAAAATTAGTTTAAGACTTGATTTTTCCTAAATTTTTGTGTTGATCCTTGAGAGAACGACCTAGGTTGACACCCTAGTACTACGTTAATTAATTTTAATGTACTAATTTGACGGAATCACGACTAAAAAAATATTCACGTCATTGGCGACGGCGTGGGGGAGGTATCATAAAACAAATGATCGCGCACATTGTGGCAGGTGCGATCATACCACCACTAATGCACCGGATCCCATCAGAACTCCGCAGTGAAGCGTGCTTGGGCGAGAGTAGTACTAGGATGGGTGACCTCCTGGGAAGTCCTCGTGTTGCACCTCTTTTTTGCTACTTTCCCGGGTCCGCACCACCTCTGTTTTTGTTCTTTCAATTTTATTTGTCCCTCACCCGATTCTGTGGCCTCGACGACAACTGGCTAGTAAAGGGCTTTCCGTTGATAACTTACGGGCCGCGAGACGCATCCCGGTTCAAAAGTTACGGCCGTTTGAAGCTGGCGACGCCGTGGGGGAGGTATCATAAAACAAATGATCGAGCACATTGTTACAGGTGTGATCATACCACCACTAATGCACCGGATCCCATCAGAACTCCGCAGTTAAGCGTGCTTTGGCGAGAGTACTATTGGGATGGGTGACCTCCTGGGAAGTCCTCGTGTTGCACCTCTTTTTTGTTACTTTCCTGGGTTCGCACCACCTCTGTTTTTGTTCTTTCAATTTTATTTGTCCCTCACCCGATTCTATGGCCTCGACGTCGACGGGCTCGCAAAGGGCTTTCCGTTGATACCTTAAGGGCGGCGAGACGCATCCCGTTTCAAAACTTACGGCCGTTTGAAGCTGGCGATGACGTGGGGGAGGTATCATAAAACAAATGATCGCGCACATTGTGGCAGGTGCGATCATACCACCACTAATGCACCGGATCCCATTAGAACTCCGCAGTTAAGAGTGCTTGGGCGAGAGTAGTACTGGGATGGGTGACCTCCTGGGAAGTCTTCGTGTTGCACCTCTTTTTTGCTACTTTCCCGGGTCCGCACCACCTCTATTTTTGTTCTTTCAATTTTATTTGTCCCTCACCTGATTCTGTGGCCTCGACATCGACGGGCTCGTAAAGGGCTTTCCGTTGATACCTTACGGGCCTAGAGACGGATCCCGGTTCAAAAGTTATGGCCGTCTGAAGCTGGCGACGGCGTGGGGGAGGTATAATAAAACAAATGATCGCGCACATTGTGGTAGGTGCGATCATACCAGCATTAATGCACCGGATCCCATCAGAACTCCGCAGTTAAGCGTGCTTGGGCGAGAGTAGTACTGGGATGGGTGACCTCCTGGGAAGTCCTCGTGTTGCACCTCTTTTTTGCTACTTTCCCGGGTCCGTACCACCGCTGTTTTTGTTCTTTCAATTTTATTTGTCCCTCACCCGATTTTATGGCCTGAACGTCGACGGGCTCGCAAAGGGCTTTCCGTTGATACCTTACGGGCCGCGAGACGCCTCCCGGTTCAAAAGTTACGGCCGTTTGAAGCTGGCGACGGCGTGGGGGATGTATCATAAAACAAATGATTGCCCACATTGTGGCAGGTACGATCATACCAGCACTAATGCACCGGATCCCATTAGAACTCCGCAGTTAAGCGTGCTTGGGCGAGAGTAGTACTGGGATGGGTGACCTCCTGGGAAGTCCTCGTGTTGCACCTCTTTTTTGCTACTTTCCCGGGTCCGCACCACCGCTGTTTTTGTTCTTTCAATTTTATTTGTCCCTCACCCGATTTTGTGGCCTCGACGTCGACGGGCTCGCAAAGGGCTTTCCGTTGATACCTTACGGGCCGCGAGACGCATCCCGGTTCAAAAGTTACGGCCGTTTGAAGCTGGCGACGGCGTGGGGGAGGTATCATAAAACAAATGATCGCGCACATTGTGGCAGGTGCGATCATACTAGCACTAAAGCCCCGGATCCCTTCAGAACTCCGTAGTGAAGCGTGCTTGGGCGAGAGTAGTACTAGGATGGGTGACCTCCTGGGAAGTCCTCGTGTTGCACCTCTTTTTTGCTACTTTCCCGGGTCCGCACCACCGCTGTTTTTGTTCTTCCAATTTTATTTGTCCCTCACCTGATTTTGTGGCCTCGACGTCGACGGGCTCGCAAAGGGCTTTCCGTTGATACCTTACGGGCCGCGAGACGCATCCCGGTTCAAAAGTTACGGCCGTTTGCAGCTGGCGATGGCGTGGGGGAGGTATCATAAAACAAATGATCACGCACATTGTTGCAGGTGCGATCATACCACCACTAATGCACCGGATCCCATCAGAACTCCGCAGTGAAGCGTGCTTGGGCGAGAGTAGTACTGGGATGGGTGACCTCCTGGGAAGTGCTCGTGTTGTACCTCTTTTTTGCTACTTTCCCGGGTCCGCACCACCGCTGTTTTTGTTCTTTCAATTTTATTTGTCCCTCACCCGATTTTATGGCCTCAACGTCGACGGGCTCGCAAAGGGCTTTCCGTTGATACCTTACGGGCCGCGAGACGTATCCTGGTTCAAAAGTTACGGCCGTTTGAAGCTGGAGACGGCGTGGGGGAGGTATCATAAAACCAATGATCGCGCACATTGTGGCAGGTGCGATCATACCACCACTAATGCACCGGATCCCATCAAAACTCCGCATTTAAGCGTGCTTGGGCGAGAGTAGTACTGGGATGGGTGACCTCCTGGGAAGTCGTCGTGTTGCACCTCCTTTTTGCTACTTTCCCGGGTCTGCACCATCTCTGTTTTTGTTCTTTCAATTTTATTTGTCCCTCACCCGATTCTGTGGCCTCGACGTCGACAGGCTCTCATAGGGCTTTCCGTTGATACCTTACGGGCCGCGAGACGCATCCCGGTTCAAAAGTTACGACCGTTTGAAGCTGGCGACGGCGTGGTGGAGGTATCATAAAACCAATGATCGCGCACATTGTGGCAGGTGCGATCATACCAGCACTAATGCACCGGATCCCATCAGAACTCCGCAGTCAAGCGTGGTTGGGCAAGAGTAGTACTGGGATGGGTGACCTCCTGGGAAGTCCTCGTGTTGCACCTCTTTTTTGCTGCTTTCCCGGGTCCGCACCACCTCTGTTTTGTTCTTTCAATTTTATTTGTCCCTCACCCGATTCTGTGGCCTCGACGTCGACGGGCTCTCATAGGGCTTTCCGTTGATACCTTACGGGCCGCGAGACGCATCCCGGTTCAAAAGTTACGGCCGTTTGAAGCTGGCGACGGCGTATGGGAGGTATCATAAAACCAATGATCGCGCACATTGTGGTAGGTGCGATCATACCAGCACTAATGCACCGGATCCTATCAGAACTCCGCAGTCAAGCGTGGTTGGGCAAGAGTAGTACTGGGATGGGTGACCTCCTGGGAAGTCCTCGTTTTGCACCTCTTTTTTGCTACTTTCCCGGGTCCGCACCACCTCTGTTTTGTTCTTTCAATTTTATTTGTCCCTCACCCGATTCTGTGGCCTCGACGTCAACAGGCTCGCAAAGGGCTTTCCGTTGATACCTTACGGGCCGCGAGACGCATCTCGGTTCAAAAGTTACGGCCGTTTGAAGCTGGCGACGGCGTGGGGGAGGTATCATAAAACAAATGATCGCGCACATTGTGGCAGGTGCGATCATACCACCACTAATGCACCGGATCCCATCAGAACTCCGCAGTTAAGAGTGCTTGGGCGAGAGTAGTACTGGGATGGGTGACCTCCTGGGAACTCCTCGTGTTGCACCTCTTTTTTGCTACTTTCCCGGGTCCGCACCATCGCTGTTTTTGTTCTTTCAATTTTATTTGTCCCTCACCTGATTCTGTGGCCTCGACGTCGACGGGCTCGCAAAGGGCTTTCCATTGATACCTTACGGGCCTAGAGACGCATCCCGGTTCAAAAGTTACGGCCGTTTGAAGCTGGCGACGGCGTGGGGGAGGTATCATAAAACATATGATCATGCACATTGTAGCAGGTGCGATCATACCAGCACTAATGCACCGAATCCCATCAGAACTCCGCAGTTAAGCGTGCTTGGGGGAGAGTCGTACTGGGATGGGTGACCTCCTGGGAAGTCCTCGTGTTGTACCTCTTTTTTGCTACTTTCCCGGGTCCGCACCACCGCTGTTTTTGTTCTTTCAATTTTATTTGTCCCTCACCCGATTTTATGGCCTCAACATCGAAGGGCTCGCAAGGGGCTTTCCGTTGATACCTTACGGGCCGCGAGACGCATCCCGGTTCAAAAGTTACAGGCGTTTGAAGCTGGCGATGGCGTGGGGGAGGTATCATAAAACCAATGATCGCGCACATTGTGGCTGGTGCGATCATACCACCACTAATGCACCGGATCCCATCAGAACTCCGCATTTAAGCGTGCTTGGGCGAGACTAGTACTGGGATGGATGACCTCCTAGGAAGTCGTCGTGTTGCACTTCATTTTTGTTACTTTCATGGGTTCGCACCACCTCTGTTTTTGTTCTTTCAATTTTATTTGTCCCTCACCCGATTTTATGGCCTCAACGTCGAAGGGCTCGCAAGGGGCTTTCCGTTGATACCTTACGGGCCGCGAGACGCATCCCGGTTCAAAAGTTACGGCCGTTTGAAGCTGGCGACGGCGTATGGGAGGTATCATAAAACCAATGATCGCGCACATTGTGGCAGGTGCGATCATACCAGCACTAATGCACCGGATCCCATCAGAACTCCGCGGTCAAGCGTGGTTGGGCAAGAGTAGTACTGGGATGGGTGACCTCCTGGGAAGTCCTCGTGTTGCACCTCTTTTTTGCTACTTTCCCGGGTCCACACCACCTCTGTTTTGTTCTTTCAATTTTATTTGTCCCTCACCCGATTCTGTGGCCTCGACGTCGACGGGCTCGTAAAGGGCTTTCCGTTGATACCTTACAAGCCACGAGACGCATCCCGGTTCAAAAGTTATGGCCGTTTGAAGTTGGCGACGGCGTGGGGGAGGTATCATAAAACCAATGATCGCGCACATTGTGGCAGGTTCGATCATACCAGCACTAATGCACCGGATCCCATCAGAAGTCCGCAGTTAAGCGTGCTTGGGCGAGAGTAGTAGTGGGATGGGTGAACTCCTGGGAAGTCCTTGTGTTGCACCTCTTTTTTGCTACTTTCCCGGGTCCGCACCACCTCTGTTTTTGTTCTTTCAATTTTATTTGTCCCTCACCCAATTCTGTGGCCTCGACGACGACTGGCTAGCAAAGGGCTTTCCGTTGATACCTTACGGGCCGCGAGACGCATCCCGGTTCAAAAGTTACAGCCGTTTGAAGCTGGCGACGCCGTGGGGGAGGTATCATTAAACAAATGATCGCGCACATTGTGGCAGGTGCGATCATACCACCACTAATGCACCGGATCCCATCAGAACTCTGCAGTTAAGTGTGCTTTGGCGAGAGTACTATTATGATGGGTGACCTCCTTGGAAGTCCTCGTGTTGCATCTCTTTTTTGCTACTTTCTCGGGTCCCCACCACCTCTATTTTTGTTCTTTCAATTTTATTTGTCCCTCACCCGATTCTATGGCCTCGACGTCAACGGGCTCGCAATGGGCTTTCCGTTGATACCTTACGGGCCGCGAGACGCATCCCGGTTCAAAAGTTACGGCCGTTTGAAGCTGGCGACGGCGTGGGGCAGGTATCATAAAACCATTGATCGTGCACATTGTGGCAGGTGCGATCATACCAGCACTAATGCACCGGATCCCATCAGAACTCCGCAGTCAAGCGTGGTTGGGCAAGAGTAGTACTGGCATGGGTGACCTCCTGGGAAGTCCTCGTGTTGCACCTCTTTTTTGCTACTTTCCCGGGTCCGCACCACCTCTATTTTGTTCTTTCAATTTTATTTGTCCCTCACCCGATTCTGTGGCCTTGACGTCGACGGGCTCGCAAAGGGCTTTTCGTTGATACCTTACGGGCCGTGAGACGCATCTCGGTTCAAAAGTTACGGCCGTTTGAAGCTGGCGACGGTGTGGGGGAGGTATCATAAAACAAATGATCGTGCACATTATGGCAGGTGCGATCATACCACCACTAATGCACCGGATTCCATCAGAACTCCTCAGTGAAGCGTGCTTGGGCGAAAGTAGTACTGGGATGGGTGACCTCCTGGAAAGTCCTCGTGTTGCACCTCTTTTTTGCTACTTTCCCGGGTCCGTACCACCTCTATTTTTGTTCTTTCAATTTTATTTATCCCTCACCCGATTCTGTGGCCTCGACGACAACTGGCTAGCAAAGGGCTTTCCGTTGATACCTTACGGGCCGCGAGACGCATCCCGGTTCAAAAGTTACGGCCGTTTGAAGTTGGCGACGGCGTGGGGGAGGTATCATAAAACAAATGATCGCGCACATTGTTGCAGGTGCGATTATACCACCACTAATGCACCGGATCCCATCAGAACTCCGCAGTTAAGCGTGCTTTGGCGAGAGTACTATTGGGATCGTGACCTCCTGGGAAGTCCTCGTGTTGCACCTCTTTTTTGTTACTTTCCTGGGTTCGCACCACCTCTGTTTTTGTTCTTTCAATTTTATTTGTCCCTCACCTGATTCTATGGCCTCGACGTCGACGGGCTCGCAAAGGGCTTTTCGTTGATACCTTAAGGGTCGCGAGACGCATCCCGGTTCAAAAGTTACGGCCGTTTGAAGCTGGCGACGGCGTGGGGGAGGTATCATAAAACAAATGATCGCGCACATTGTGGCAGGTGCGATCATACCACCACTAATGCACTGGATCCCATCAGAACTACGCAGTTAAGAGTGCTTGGGCGAGAGTAGTACTAGGATGTGTGACCTCCTAGGAAGTCCTCGTGTTCCACCTCGTTTTTGCTACTTTCTTGGGTCCGCACCACCTCTGTTTTTGTTCTTTCAATTTTATTTGTCCCTCACCCGATTCTGTGGCCTCGACGTCGACGGGCTCTTATAGGGCTTTCCGTTGATACCTTACGGGCCGCGAGACGTATCCCGGTTCAAAAGTTACGGCCGTTTGAAGCTGGCGACGGCGTGGGGGAGGTATCATAAAACCAATGATCGCGCACATTGTGGCAGGTGCGATCATACTAGCACTAATGCATCGGATCCCATCAGAACTCCGCAGTTAAGCGTGCTTGGGCAAGAGTAGTACTGGGATGGCTGACCTCCTGGGAAGTCCTCGTGTTGCACCTCTTTTTTGCTACTTTCTCGGGTCCACACCACCGCTATTTTTGTTCTTTCAATTTTATTTGTCCCTCACCCGATTTTGTGGCCTCGACGTCGACGGGCTCACAAAGGGCTTTCCGTTGATACCTTACGGGCCGCGAGACGCATCCCGGTTCAAAAGTTATGGCCGTTTGAAGCTGGCGACGGCGTGGGGGAGGTATCATAAAACAAATGATCGCGCACATTGTGACAGGTGCGATCATACCACCACTAATGCACTAGATCCCATCAGAACTCTGCAGTTAAGCGTGCTTGGGCGAGAGTAGTACTGGGATGGGTGACATCCTGGGAAGTCCTCGTGTTGCACCTCTTTTTTGCTACTTTCCCGGGTCCGCAGCACCTCTGTTTTTGTTCTTTCAATTTTATTTGTCCCTCACCTGATTCTATGGCCTCGACGTCGACGGGCTCTCATAGGGCTTTCCGTTGATACCTTACGGGCCGCGAGACGCATCCCGGTTCAAAAGTTACAGCCGTTTGAAGCTGGCGACGGCGTGGGGGAGGTATCATAAAACCAATGATCGCGCACATTGTGGCAGGTGCGATCATACCAGCACTAATGCACCGGATCCCATCAGAACTCCGCAGTCAAGCGTGGTTGGGCAAGAGTAGTACTGGGATGGGTGACCTCCTGGGAAGTCCTCGTGTTGCACCTCTTTTTTGCTACTTTCCCGGGTCCACACCACCTCTGTTTTGTTCTTTCAATTTTATTTGTCCCTCACCCGATTCTGTGGCCTCGACGTCGACGGGCTCGCAAAGGGCTTTCCGTTGATACCTTACGGGCCGCGAGACGCATCCCGGTTCAAAAGTTATGGTCGTTTGAAGCTGGCAACGGCGTGGGGGAGGTATCATAAAACAAATGATCGCGCACATTGTGGCAGGTGAGATCATACCACCACTAATGCACCGAATCCCATCAGAACTCCGCAGTGAAGCATGCTTGGGCGAGAGTAGTACTGGGATGGGTGACCTCCTGGGAAGTCCTCGTGTTGCACCTCTTTTTTTCTACTTTCCCGGGTCCGCACCACCTCTGTTTTTGTTCTTTCAATTTTATTTGTCCCTCACCCGATTCTGTGGCCTCGACGACATCTGGCTAGCAAAGGGCTTTCCATTGATACCTTACGGGCCGCGAGACACATCCCGGTTCAAAAGTTACGGCCGTTTGAAGCTGGCGACGCCGTGGGGGAGGTATCATAAAACAAATGATCACGCACATTGTTACAGGTGCGATCATACCACCACTAATGCACCGGATCCCATCAGAACTCCGCAGTTAAGCATGCTTTGGCGAGAGAACTAATGGGATGGGTGACCTCCTGGGAAGTCCTCGTGTTGCACCTCTTTTTTGTTACTTTCATGGGTTCGCACCACCTCTGTTTTTGTTCTTTCAATTTTATTTGTCCCTCACCCGATTTTATGGCCTCAACGTCGAAGGGCTCGCAAGGGGCTTTCCGTTGATACCTTACGGGCCGCGAGACGCATCCCGGTTCAAAAGTTACGGCCGTTTGAAGCTGGCGACGGCGTATGGGAGGTATCATAAAACCAATGATCGCGCACATTGTGGCAGGTGCGATCATACCAGCACTAATGCACCGGATCCCATCAGAACTCCGCAGTCAAGCGTAGTTGGGCAAGAGTAGTACTGGGATGGGTGACCTCCTGGGAAGTCCTCGTGTTGCACCTCCTTTTTGCTACTTTCCCGGGTCCGCACCACCTCTGTTTTGTTCTTTCAATTTTATTTGTCCCTCACCCGATTCTGTGGCCTCGACGTCGACGGGCTCGTAAAGGGCTTTCCGTTGATACCTTACAAGCCACGAGACGCATCCCGGTTCAAAAGTTATGGCCGTTTGAAGTTGGCGACGGCGTGGGGGAGGTATCATAAAACCAATGATCGCGCACATTGTGGCAGGTGCGATCATACCAGCACTAATGCACCGGATCCCATCAGAAGTCCGCAGTTAAGCGTGCTTGGGCGAGAGTAGTAGTGGGATGGGTGAACTCCTGGGAAGTCCTTGTGTTGCACCTCTTTTTTGCTACTTTCCCGGGTCCGCACCACCTCTGTTTTTGTTCTTTCAATTTTATTTGTCCCTCACCCGATTCTGTGGCCTCGACGATGACTGGCTAGCAAAGGGCTTTCCGTTGATACCTTACGGGCCGCGAGACGCATCCCGGTTCAAAAGTTACAGCCGTTTGAAGCTGGCGACGCCGTGGGGGAGGTATCATAAAACAAATGATCGCGCACATTGTGGCAGGTGCAATCATACCACCACTAATGCACCGGATCCTATCAGAACTCTGCAATTAAGTGTGCTTTGGCGAAAGTACTATTATGATGGGTGACCTCCTTGGAAGTCCTCGTGTTGCATCTCTTTTTTGCTACTTTCTCGGGTCCGCACCACCTCTATTTTTGTTCTTTCAATTTTATTTGTCCCTCACCCGATTCTATGGCCTCGACGTCGACGGGCTCGCAATGGGCTTTCCGTTGATACCTTACGGGCCACGAGATGCATCCCGGTTCAAAAGTTACGGCCGTTTGAAGCTGGCGACGACGTGGGGCAGGTATCATAAAACCATTGATCGTGCACATTGTGGCAGGTGCGATCATACCAGCACTAATGCACCGGATCCCATCAGAACTCCGCAGTCAAGCGTGGTTGAGCAAGAGTAGTACTGGGATGGGTGACCTCCTGGGAAGTCCTCGTGTTGCACCTCTTTTTTGCTACTTTCCCGGGTCCGCACCACCTCTATTTTGTTCTTTCAATTTTATTTGTCCCTCACCCGATTCTGTGGCCTCGACGTCGACGGGCTCGCAAAGGGCTTTTCGTTGATACCTTACGGGCCGTGAGACGCATCTCGGTTCAAAAGTTACGGCCGTTTGAAGCTGGCGACGGCGTGGGGGAGGTATCATAAAACAAATGATCGTGCACATTATGGCAGGTGCGATCATACCACCACTAATGCACCGGATTCCATCAGAACTCCTCAGTGAAGCGTGCTTGGGCGAAAGTAGTACTGGGATGGGTGACCTCCTGGAAAGTCCTCGTGTTGCACCTCTTTTTTGCTACTTTCCCGGGTCCGTACCACCTCTATTTTTGTTCTTTCAATTTTATTTATCCCTTACCCGATTCTGTGGCCTCGACGACAACTGGCTAGCAAAGGGCTTTCCGTTGATACCTTACGGGCCGCGAGACGCATCCCGGTTCAAAAGTTACGGCCGTTTGAAGTTGGCGACGGCGTGGGGGAGGTATCATAAAACAAATGATCGCGCACATTGTTGCAGGTGCGATTATACCACCACTAATGCACCGGATCCCATCAGAACTCCGCAGTTAAGCGTGCTTTGGCGAGAGTACTATTGGGATCGTGACCTCCTGGGAAGTCCTCGTGTTGCACCTCTTTTTTGTTACTTTCCTGGGTTCGCACCACCTCTGTTTTTGTTCTTTCAATTTTATTTGTCCCTCACCTGATTCTATGGCCTCGACGTCGACGGGCTCGCAAAGGGCTTTTCGTTGATACCTTAAGGGTCACGAGACGCATCCCGGTTCAAAAGTTACGGCCGTTTGAAGCTGGCGACGGCGTGGGGGAGGTATCATAAAACAAATGATCGCGCACATTATGGCAGGTGCGATCATACCACCACTAATGCACCGGATCCCATCAGAACTACGTAGTTAAGAGTGCTTGGGCGAGAGTAGTACTAGGATGTGTGACCTCCTAGGAAGTCCTCGTGTTCCACCTCGTTTTTGCTACTTTCTTGGGTCCGCACCACCTCTGTTTTTGTTCTTTCAATTTTATTTGTCCCTCACCCGATTCTGTGGCCTCGACGTCGACGGGCTCTTATAGGGCTTTCCGTTGATACCTTACGGGCCGCGAGACGTATCCCGGTTCAAAAGTTACGGACGTTTGAAGCTGGCGACGGCGTGGGGGAGGTATCATAAAACCAATGATCGCGCACATTGTGGCAGGTGCGATCATACCAGCACTAATGCACCGGATCCCATCAGAACTCCGCAGTTAAGCGTGCTTGGGCAAGAGTAGTACTGGGATGGCTGACCTCCTGGGAAGTCCTCGTGTTGCACCTCTTTTTTACTACTTTCTCGGGTCCGCACCACCGCTATTTTTGTTCTTTCAATTTTATTTGTCCCTCACCCGATTTTGTGGCCTCGAAGTCGACGGGCTCGCAAAGGGCTTTCCGTTGATACCTTAGGGCCACGAGACGTATCCCGATTCAAAAGTTAAGGCCGTTTGAAGCTGGCGACGGCGTGGGGGAAGTATCATAAAACAAATGATCGCGCACATTATGGCAGGTGCGATCATACCACCACTAATGCACCGGATCCCATTAGACCTCTACAGTTAAGCGTGCTTTGGCGAGAGTAGTACTGGGATGGGTGACCTCCTAGGAAGTCCTCGTGTTGCACCTCTTTTTTGTTACTTTCCTGGGTTCGCACCACCTCTATTTTTGTTCTTTCAATTTTATTTGTCCCTCACCCGATTCTATGGCCTCGACGTCGACGGGCTCGCAAAGGGCTTTCCGTTGATACCTTAAGGGCCGAGAGACGCATCCCGGTTCAAAAGTTACGGCCGTTTGAAGCTGGCGACGGCGTGGAGGAGGTATCATAAAACAAATGATCGCGCATATTGTGGCAGGTGCGATCATACCACCACTAATGCACTGGATCCCATCAGAACTCCGCAGTTAAGAGTGCTTGGGCGAGAGTAGTACTGGGATGGGTGACCTCCTGGGAAGTCCTCGTGTTGCACCTCTTTTTTGCTACTTTCCCGGGTCTGCACCACCTTTGCTTTGTTCTTTCAATTTTATTTGTCCCTCACCCGATTCTGTGGCCTCGACGTCGACGGGCTCGCAAAGGGCTTTCCGTTGATACCTTACGGGCCGCGAGACGCATCCTGGTTCAAAAGTTATGGCCGTTTGAAGCTGGTGACGCTGTGGGGGAGGTATCATAAAACAAATGATCGTGCACATTGTGGCAAGTGTGATCATACCACCACTAATGCACCGGATCCCATCAGAACTTTGCAGTTAGGCATGCTTGGGCGAGAGTAGTACTGGGATGTGTGACCTCCTAGGAAGTCCTCGTGTTGCACCTCATTTTTACTACTTTCTTGGGTCCGCACCACCTCTATTTTTGTTCTTTCAATTTTATTTGTCCCTCACCCGATTCTGTGGCCTCGACGTCGACGGGCTCTCATAGGGCTTTCCGTTGATACCTTACAGGCCGCGAGACGCATCCCGGTTCAAAAGTTATGGCCGTTTGAAGCTGGTGACGGCGTGGGGGAGGTATCATAAAACCATTGATCGTGCACATTGTGGCAGGTGTGATCATACCAGCACTAATGCACCGGATCCCATCAGAACTCCGCAGTCAAGCGTGGTTGGGCAAGAGTAGTACTGGGATGGGTGACCTCCTGGGAAGTCCTCGTTTTGCACCTCTTTTTTGCTACTTTCCCGGGTCCGCACCACCTCTATTTTGTTCTTTCAATTTTATTTGTCCCTCACCCGATTCTGTGTCCTCGACGTCAACGGGCTCGCAAAGGGCTTTCCGTTGATACCTTACGGGCCACGAGACGCATCTCGGTTCAAAAGTTACGGCCGTTTGAAGCTGGCGACGGCGTGGGGGAGGTATCATAAAACAAATGATCGCGCACATTATGGCAGGTGCGATCATACCACCACTAATGTACCGGATCCCATCAGAACTCCTCAGTGAAGCGTGCTTGGGCGAGAGTAGTACTGGGATGGGTGACCTCCTGGAAAGTCCTCGTGTTGCACCTCTTTTTTGCTACTTTCCCTGGTCCGTACCACCTCTGTTTTTGTTCTTTCAATTTTATTTGTCCCTCACCCGATTCTGTGGCCTCGACGACAACTGGCTAGCAAAAGGCTTTCCGTTGATACCTTACGGGCCGCGAGATGCATCCCGGTTCAATAGTTACGGCCGTTTGAAGCTGGCGACGCCGTGGGGGAGGTATCATAAAAAAAATGATCACGCACATTGTTGCAGGTGCGATTATACCACCACTAATGCACCGGATCCCACCAGAACTCCGCAGTTAAGCGTGCTTTGGCGAGAGTACTATTGGGATCGTGACCTCCTGGGAAGTCCTCGTGTTGCACCTCTTTTTTGTTACTTTCCTGGGTTCGCACCAGCTCTGTTTTTGTTCTTTCAATTTTATTTGTCCCTCACCCGATTCTATGGCTTCGACGTCGACGGGCTCGGAAAGGGCTTTCTGTTGATACCTTAAGGGCCGCGAGACGCATCCCGGTTCAAAAGTTACGGCCGTTTGAAGCTGGCGACGGCGTATCATAAAACAAATGATCGCGCACATTGTGGCAGGTGCGATCATACCACTACTAATGCACTGGATCCCATCAGAACTCCGCAGTCAAGCGTGGTTGGGCGAGAGTAGTACTGGGATGGGTGACCTCCTAGGAAGTCCTCGTGTTGCACCTCTTTTTTGCTACTTTTCCGGGTCCGCACCACCGCTGTTTTTGTTCTTTCAATTTTATTTGTCCCTCACCCGATTTTGTGGCCTTGACGTCGACGGGCTCGCAAAGGGCTTTCCGTTGATACCTTACGGGCCGCGAGACGCATCCCGGTTCAAAAGTTACGGCCGTTTGAAGCTGGCGACGCCGTGGGGGAGGTATCATAAAACAAATGATCGCGCACATTGTGGCAAGTGTGATCATACCACCACTAATGCACCGGATCCCATCAGAACTCTGCAGTTAAGCATGCTTGGGCGAGAGTAGTACTGGGATGTATGACCTCCTAGGAAGTCCTCGTGGTGCACCTCTTTTTTACTACTTTCTCGGGTCTGCACCACCGCTGCTTTTGTTCTTTCAATTTTATTTGTCCCTCACCTGATTTTGTGGCCTCGACGTCGACGGGCTCGCAAAGGGCTTTCCGTTGATACCTTACGGGCCGCGAGACGCATCCCGGTTCAAAAGTTACGGCCGTTTGAAGCTGGCGACGGCGTAGGGGAAGTATCATAAAACAAATGATCGCGCACATTGTAGCAGGTGCGATCATACCACCACTAATACACCGGATCCCATTAGAACTCTGCAGTTAAGCGTGCTTTGGCGAGAGTAGTACTGGGATGGGTGACCTCCTGGGAAGTCCTCGTGTTGCACCTTTTTTTTGTTACTTTCTGGGTTCGCACCACCTCTGTTTTTGTTCTTTCAATTTTATTTGTCCCTCACCCGATTCTATGGCCTCGACGTCGACGGGCTCGCAAAGGGGTTTCCGATGATACCTTACGGGCCGTGAGACGCATCCCGGTTCAAAAGTTACGACCGTTTGAAGCTGGCGAGGGCGTGGGGGAGGTATCATAAAACAAATGATCGCGCACATTGTGGCAGGTGTGATCATACCAGCACTAATGCACCGGATCCCATCAAAACTCCGCAGTTAAGCGTGCTTGGGCGAGAGTAGTACTGGGATGGGTGACCTCCTGAGAAGTCCTCGTGTTGCACCTTTTTTTTGCTACTTTCTCGGGTCCGCACCACCGCTGTTTTTGTTCTTTCAATTTTATTTGTCCCTCGCCCGATTTTGTATCCTCGACGTCGACGGGCTCGCAAAGGGCTTTCCGTTGATACCTTACGGGCCGCGAGACGCATCCCGGTTCAAAAGTTACGACCGTTTGAAGCTGGCGACGGCGTGGGGGAGGTATCATAAAACAAATGATCGCGCACATTCTGGCAGGTGCGATCATACCACCACTAATGCACCGGATCCCATCAGAACTCCGCAGTTAAGCGTGCTTGGGCGAGAGTAGTACTAGGATGGGTGACCTCCTGGGAAGTCCTCGTGTTGCACCTCTTTTTTGCTACTTTCCCGGGTCTGCACCACCTCTGTTTTTGTTCTTTCAATTTTATTTGTCCCTCACCCGATTCTGTGGCCTTGACGTCGATGGGCTCTCATAGGGCTTTCCGTGGATACCTTACGGGCCGCGAGACGCATCCCGGTTCAAAAGTTACGGCCGTTTGAACTAGCGACGGCGTGGGGGAGGTATCATAAAACCAATGATCGCGCACATTGTGGCAGGTGCGATCATACCAGCACTAATGCACCGGATCCCATCAGAACTCCGCAATCAAGCGTGGTTGGGCAAGAGTAGTACTGGGATGGGTGACCTCCTGGGAAGTCCTCGTGTTGCACCTCTTTTTTGCTACTTTCCCGGGTCCACACCACCTCTGTTTTGTTCTTTCAATTTTATTTGTCCCTCACCCGATTCTGTGGCCTCGACGTCGATGGGCTCTCATAGGGCTTTCCGTGGATACCTTACGGGCCGCGAGACGCATCCCGGTTCAAAAGTTACGGCCGTTTGAACTAGCGACGGCGTGGGGGAGGTATCATAAAACCAATGATCGCGCACATTGTGGCAGGTGCGATCATACCAGCACTAATGCACCGGATCCCATCAGAACTCCGCAGTCAAGCGTGGTTGGGCAAGAGTAGTACTGGGATGGGTGACCTCCTGGGAAGTCCTCGTGTTGCACCTCTTTTTTGCTACTTTCCCGGGTCCGCACCACCTCTGTTTTGTTCTTTCAATTTTATTTGTCCCTCACCCGATTCTGTGGCCTCGACGTCGACGGGCTCGCAAAGGGCTTTCCGTTGATACCTTACGGGCCATGAGACGCATCCCGGTTCAAAAGTTACGACCGTTTGAAGCTGGCGACGGCGTGGAGGAGGTATCATAAAACAAATGATCGCGCACATTATGGCAGGTGTGATCATACCAGCACTAATGCACCGGATCCCATCAGAACTCTGCAGTTAAGCGTGCCTGGGCGAGAGTAGTACTGGGATGGGTGACCTCCTAGGAAGTCCTCGTGTTGCACCTTTTTTTTGCTACTTTCTCGGGTCCGCACCACCTCTGTTTTTGTTCTTTCAATTTTATTTGTCCCTCACCTGATTCTGTGGCCTCAACGTCGACGGGCTCGCAAAGGGCTTTCCGTTGATACCTTACGGGCCTAGAGACGCATCCCGGTTCAAAAGTTATGGCCGTTTGAAGCTGGCGACGGCGTGGGGGAGGTATCATAAAACAAATGATCGCGCACATTGTGGCAGGTGGGATCATACCACCACTAATTCACCGGATCCCATCAGAACTCCGCAGTTAAGCGTGCTTGGGCGAGAGTAGTACTGGGATGGGTGACCTCCTGGGAAGTCTTCGTGTTGCACCTCTTTTTTGCTACTTTCTCGGGTCCGCACCACCGCTGTTTTTGTTCTTTCAATTTTATTTGTCCCTCACCCGATTTTGTGGCCTCGACGTCGACGGGCTCGCAAAGGGCTTTCCGTTGATACCTTACGGGCCGCGAGACGCATCCCGGTTCAAACGTTACGGCCGTTTAAAGCTGGCGACGGCGTGGGGGAGGTATCATAAAACAAATGATCGCGCACATTGTGGCAGGTGCGATCATACCAGCACTAATGCACCGGATCCCATCAGAACTCCGCAGTTAAGCGCGCTTGGGCGAGAGTAGTACTGCGATGGGTGACCTACTGGGAAGTCCTTGTCTTGCACCTCCTTTTTGCTACTTTCCCAGGTCCGCACCACCGCTGTTTTTGTTCTTCCAATTTTATTTGTCCCTCACCCGATTTTATGGCCTCGACGTCGACGGGCTCGCAAAGGGCTTTCCGTTGATACCTTACGGGCCGCGAGACGCATCCCGGTTCAAAAGTTACGGCCGTTTGAAGCTGGCGACGACGTGGGGGAGGTATCATAAAACAAATGATCGCGCACATTGTTGCAGGTGCGATCATACCACCACTAATGCACCGGATCCAATCAGTACTCCGCAGTTAAGCATGCTTTGGCGAGGGTACTATTGGGATGGGTGACCTCCTGGGAAGTCCTCATGTTGCACCTCTTTTTTGTTACTTTCCTGGGTTCGCACCACCTCT
The DNA here is from genome assembly GCA_037962975.1 of Clitoria ternatea. NCBI lineage: Eukaryota > Viridiplantae > Streptophyta > Magnoliopsida > Fabales > Fabaceae > Clitoria > Clitoria ternatea. The sequence goes on from CM075670.1 coordinate 35,730,234, forward strand.
GTTTTTGTTCTTTCAATTTTATTTGTCCCTCACCCGATTCTATGGCCTCGACGTCGACGGGCTCGCAAAGGGCTTTCCGTTGATACCTTAAGGGCCGCGAGACGCATCCTGGTTCAAAAGTTACGGCCGTTTGAAGCTGGCGACGGCGTGGGGGAGGTATCATAAAACGAATGATCGCGCACATTGTGGCAGGTGCGATCATACCACCACTAATGCACCGGATCCCATCAGAACTCCGCAGTTAAGAGTGCTTGGGCGAGAGTAGTACTGGGATGGGTGACCTCCTGGGAATTCCTCGTGTTGTACCTCTTTTTTGCTACTTTCCCGGGTCCGCACCACCTCTGTTTTTGTTCTTTCAATTTTATTTGTCCCTCACCTATTTCTATGGCGTCGACGTCGACGGGCTCGCAAAGGGCTTTCCGTTGATACCTTACGGGCCTAGAGACGCATCCCGGTTCAAAAGTTACGGCCGTTTAAAGCTGGCGACGGCGTGGGGGAGGTATCATAAAACAAATGATCGCGCACATTGTGGCAGGTGCGATCATACCAGCACTAATGCACCGGATCCCATCAGAACTCCGCAGATAAGCGTGCTTGGGCGAGAGTAGTACTGGGATGGGTGACCTCCTGGGAAGTCCTCGTGTTGCACCTCTTTTTTGCTACTTTCCCGGGTCCGTACCACCTCTGTTTTTGTTCTTTCAATTTTATTTGTCCCTCACCTGATTCTGTGGCCTCGACGTCGACGGGCTCGCAAAGGGATTTCCTTTGATACCTTACGGGCCTAGAGACGCATCCCGGTTCAAAAGTTACGGCCGTTTGAAGCTGGCGACGGCGTGGGGGAGGTATCATAAAACAAATGATCGCGCACATTGTGGCAGGTGCGATCATACCACCACTAATACACCAGATCCCATCAGAACTCCGCAGTTAAGCGTGCTTCGGCGAGAGTAGTACTGGGATGGGTGACATCCTGGCAAGTCCTCGTGTTGCACCTCTTTTTTGCTACTTTCTCGGGTCCGCACCACCGCTGTTTTTGTTCTTTCAATTTTATTTGTCCCTCACCCGATTCTGTGGCCTCGACGTCGACGGGCTCTCATAGGGCTTTCCGTGGATACCTTACGGGCCGCGAGACGCATCCCGGTTCAAAAGTTACGGCCGTTTGAAGCTGGCGACGGCGTATGAGAGGTATCATAAAACCAATGATCGCGCACATTGTGGCAGGTGCGATCATACCAGCACTAATGCACCGGATCCCATCAGAACTCCGCAGTCAAGCGTGGTTGGGCAAGAGTAGTACTGGGATGGGTGACCTCCTGGGAAGTCCTCGTGTTGCACCTCTTTTTTGCTACTTTCCCGGGTCCGCACCACCTCTGTTTTGTTCTTTCAATTTTATTTGTCCCTCACCCGATTCTATGACCTCGACGTCGACGGGCTCGCAAAGGGCTTTCAGTTGATACCTTACGGGCCGCGAGACGTATCCCGGTTCAAAAGTTACGGCCGTTTGAAGCTGGCGACGCCGTGGGGGAGGTATCATAAAACAAATGATCATGCACATTGTGGCAGGTGCGATCATACCAGCACTAATGCACCGGATCCCATCAGAACTCCACAGTTAAGCGTGCTTGGGCGAGAGTTGTACTGGGATGGGTGACCTCCTGGGAAGTCCTCGTGTTGCACCTCTTTTTTGCTACTTTCCCGGGTCCGCACCACCGTTGTTGTTGTTCTTTCAATTTTATTTGTCCCTCACCCGATTTTATGGCCTCGACGTCGACGGGCTCGCAAAGGGCTTTCCGTTGATACCTTACGGGCCGCGAGACGCATACCGGTTCAAAAGTTACGGCCGTTTAAAGCTGGCGACGGCGTGCGGGAGGTATCATAAAACAAATGATCATGCACATTGTGGCAGGTGCGATCATACCAGCACTAATGCACCGGATCCCATCAGAAAACCGCAGTTAAGCGCGCTTGGGCGAGAGTAGTACTGGGATGGGTGACCTCCTGGGAAGTCCTCGTGTTACACCTCTTTTTTGCTACTTTCCCGGGTCCGCACCACCGCTGTTTTTGTTCTTCCAATTTTATTTGTCCCTCACCCGATTTTGTGGCCTCGACGTCGACGGGCTCGCAAAGGGCTTTCCGTTGATACCTTACGTGCCGCGAGACGCATCCCGGTTCAAAAGTTACGGCCGTTTCAAGCTGGCGACGGTGTGAGGGAGGTATCATAAAACAAATGATCGTGCACATTGTGGCAGGTGTGATCATACCACCACTAATGCATCGGATCCCATCAGAACTCCGCAGTGAAGCGTGCTTGGGCGAGAGTAGTACTGGGATGGGTGACCTCTTGGGAAGTCCTCGTGTTGCACCTCTTTTTTGCTACTTTCTCGTGTCCGCACCACCGCTGTTTTTGTTCTTTCAATTTTATTTGTCCCTCACCCGATTTTGTGGCCTCGACGTTGACGGGCTCGCAAAGGGTTTTCTGTTGATACCTTACGGGCCGCGAGACGCATCCCGGTTCAAAAGTTACGGCCGTTTAAAGTTGGCGACGGCGTGGGGGAAGTATCATAAAACAAATGATCACGCACATTGTGGCAGGTGCGATCATACCACCACTAATGCACCGGATCCCATCAGAACTCTGCAGTTAAGCGTGCTTTCGCGAGAGTAGTACTGGGATGGGTGACCTCCTGGGAAGTCCTCGTGTTGCACCTTTTTTTTGTTACTTTCCTGGGTTCGCACCACCTCTGTTTTTGTTCTTTCAATTTTATTTGTCCCTCACCCGATTCTATGGCCTCGACGTCGACGGGCTCGCAAAGGGCTTTCCGTTGATACCTTACGGGCCGCGAGACGCATCCCGGTTTAAAAGTTACAACCGTTTGAAGCTGGCGACGGCGTGGGGGAGGTATCATAAAACAAATGATCGCGCACATTGTGGCAGGTGCGATCATACCAACACTAATGCACCGGATCCCATCAGAACTCCGCAGTGAAGCGTGCTTGGGCGAGAGTAGTACTGGGATGGGTGACCTCCTGGGAAGTCCTCGTGTTGCACCTCTTTTTTGCTACTTTCCCGGGTCCGCACCACCTCTGTTTTTGTTCTTTCAATTTTATTTATCCCTCACCTGATTCTGTGGCCTCGACGTCGACTGGCTAGCAAAGGGCTTTCCGTTGATACCTTACGGGCCGCGAGACGCATCCCGGTTCAAAAGTTACGGCCGTTTGAAGTTGGCGACGGCGTGGGGGAGGTATCATAAAACAAATGATCGCGCACATTGTTGCAGGTGCGATCATACCACCACTAATGCACCGGATCCCATCAGAACTCCGCAGTTAAGCGTGCTTTGGCGAGAGTACTATTGGGATGGGTGACCTCCTGGGAAGTCCTCGTGTTGCACCTCTTTTTTGTTACTTTCCTGGGGTCGCACCACCTCTGTTTTTGTTCTTTCAATTTTATTTGTCCCTCACCCGATTCTATGGCCTCGACGTCGACGGGCTCGCAAAGGGCTTTCCGTTGATACCTTAAGGGCCGCGAGACGCATCCCGGTTCAAAAGTTACGGCCGTTTGAAGCTGGCGACGGCGTGGGGGAGGTATCATAAAACAAATGATCGCGCACATTGTGGCAGGTGTGATCATACCAGCACTAATGCACCGGATCCCATCAGAACTCCGCAGTTAAGCGTGCTTGGGCGAGAGTAGTACTGGGATGGGTGACCTCCTGGGAACTCCTCGTGTTGCACCTCTTTTTTGCTACTTTCCCGGGTCCGCACCATCGCTGTTTTTGTTCTTTCAACTTTATTTGTCCCTCACCTGATTCTGTGGCCTCGACGTCGACGGGCTCGCAAAGGGCTTTCCGTTGATACCTTACGGGCCGCGAGACGCATCCCGGTTCAAAAGTTACGGCCGTTTGAAGCTGGCGACGGCGTGGGGGAGGTATCATAAAACAAATGATCGCGCACATTGTGGCAGGTGCGATCATACCAGCACTAATGCACCAAATCCCATCAGAACTCCGCAGTGAAGCGCGCTTGGGCGAGAGTAGTACTGGGATGGGTGACCTCCTGGGAAGTCCTCGTGTTGCACCTCTTTTTTGCTACTTTCCCGGGTCCGCACCACCACTGTTTTTGTTCTTCCAATTTTATTTGTCCCTCACCCGATTTTGTGGCCTCGACGTCGACGGGCTCGCAAAGGGCTTTCCGTTGATACCTTACGTGCCGCGAGACGCATCCCGGTTCAAAAGTTACGGCCGTTTGAAGCTGGCGACGGTGTGGGGGAGGTATCATAAAACAAATGATCACGCACATTGTGGCAGGTGCGATCATACCACCACTAATGCACCGGATCCCATCAGAACTCCGCAGTGAAGCGTGCTTGGGCGAGAGTAGTACTGGGATGGGTGACCTCTTGGGAAGTCCTCGTGTTGCACCTCTTTTTTGCTACTTTCTCGGGTCCGCACCACCGCTGTTTTTGTTCTTTCAATTTTATTTGTCCCTCACCCGATTTTGTGGCCTCGACGTTGACGGGCTCGCAAAGGGCTTTCCGTTGATACCTTACGGGCCGCGAGACGCATCCCGGTTCAAAAGTTACGGTCGTTTGAAGCTGGCGACGACGTGGGGGAAGTATCATAAAACAAATGATCGCGCACATTGTGGCAGCTGCGATCATACCACCACTAATTCACCGGATCCCATCAGAACTCTGCAGTTAAGCGTGCTTTGGCGAGAGTAGTACTGGGATGGGTGACCTCCTGGGAAGTCCTCGTGTTGCACCTTTTTTTTGTTACTTTCCTGGGTTCGCACCACCTCTGTTTTTGTTCTTTCAATTTTATTTGTCCCTCACCCGATTCTATGGCCTCGACGTCGACAGGCTCGCAAAGGGCTTTCCGTTGATACCTTACGGGCCGCGAGACGCATCTCGGTTTAAAAGTTACGACCGTTTGAAGCTGGCGACGGCGTGGGGGAGGTATCATAAAACAAATGATCGCGCATATTGTGGCAGGTGCGATGATACCAACACTAATGCACCGGATCCCATCAGAACTCCGCAGTTAAGCGTGCTTAGGCGAGAGTAGTACTGGGATGGGTGACCTCCTGGGAAGTCCTCGTGTTGCACCTCTTTTTTGCTACTTTCCCGTGTCCGTACCACCTCTGTTTTTGTTCTTTCAATTTTATTTGTCCCTCACCTGATTCTATGGCCTCGACGTCGACAGGCTCGCAAAGGGCTTTCCGTTGATACCTTACGGGCCGTGAGACGCATCCCGTTCAAAAGTTACGGCCGTTTGAAGCTGGCGACGGCGTGGGGGAGGTATCATAAAACAAATGATCGCGCACATTGTGGCAGGTGCGATCATACCGCCACTAATGCACCGGATCCAATCAGAACTCCGCAGTGAAGCGTGCTTGGGCGAGAGTAGTACTGGGATGGGTGACCTCCTGGGAAGTCCTCGTGTTGCACCTCTTTTTTGCTACTTTCTCGGGTCCGCACCACCGCTATTTTTGTTCTTTCAATTTTATTTGTCCCTCACCCGATTTTGTGGCCTTGACGTCGACGGGCTCGCAAAGGGCTTTCCGTTGATACCTTACGGGCCGCGAGACGCATCCCGGTTCAAAAGTTACGGCCGTTTGAAGTTGGCGACGGCGTGGGGGAAGTATCATAAAACAAATGATCGCGCACATTGTGGCAGGTGCGATCATACCACCACTAATGCACCGGATCCTATCAGAACTCTGCAGTTAAGCGTGCTTTGGCGAGAGTAGTACTGGGATGGGTGACCTCCTCGGAAGTCCTCGTGTTGCACCTCTTTTTTGCTACTTTCCCGGGTCCGTACCACCTCTGTTTTTGTTCTTTCAATTTTATTTGTCCCTCACCTGATTCTGTGGCCTCGACGTCGACGGGCTCGCAAAGGGCTTTCCTTTGATACCTTACGGGCCTAGAGACGCATCCCGGTTCAAAAGTTACGGCCGTTTGAAGCTGGTGACGGCGTGGGGGAGGTATCATAAAACAAATGATCACGCACATTGTGGCAGGTGGGATCATACCAGCACTAATGCACCAGATCCCATCAGAACTCCGCAATTAAGCGTGCTTGGGCGAGAGTAGTACTGGGATGGGTGACCTCCTGGGAAGTCCTCGTGTTGCGCCTCTTTTTTGCTACTTTCTCGGTCCGCACCACCGCTGTTTTTGTTCTTTCAATTTTATTTGTCCCTCACCCGATTTTGTGGCCACGACGTCGACTGCTCGCAAAGGGCTTTCCGTTGATACCTTACGGGCCGCGAGACGCATCCCGGTTCAAAAGTTACGGCCGTTTGAAGCTGGCGACAGCGTGGGGGAGGTATCATAAAACAAATGATCGCGCACATTGTGACAGGTGCGATCATACCAGCACTAATGCACCGGATCCCATCAGAACTCCGCAGTGAAGCGTGCTTGGGTGAGAGTAGTACTAGGATGGGTGACCTCCTGGGAAGTCCTCGTGTTGCACCTCTTTTTTGCTACTTTCCCGGGTCCGCACCACCTCTGTTTTTGTTCTTTCAATTTTATTTGTCCCTCACCCGATTCTGTGGCCTCGACGTCGACGGGCTCTCATAGGGCTTTCCGTGGATACCTTACGGGCCGCGAGACGCATCCCGGTTCAAAAGTTACGGCCGTTTGAAACCAATGATCGCGCACATTGTGGCAGGTGCGATCATACCAGCACTAATGCACCGGATCCAATAAGAACTCCGCAGTCAAGCGTGGTTGGGCGAGAGTAGTACTGGGATGGGTGACCTCCTGGGAAGTCCTCGTGTTGCACCTCTTTTTTGCTACTTTCTCGTGTCCGCACCACCGCTGTTTTTGTTCTTTCAATTTTATTTGTCCCTCACCCGATTTTGTGGCCTCGACGTTGACGGGCTCGCAAAGGGTTTTCCGTTGATACCTTACGGGCCGCGAGACGCATCCCGGTTCAAAAGTTACGGCCGTTTAAAGTTGGCGACGGCGTGGGGGAAGTATCATAAAACAAATGATCACGCACATTGTGGCAGGTGCGATCATACCACCACTAATGCACCGGATCCCATCAGAACTCTGCAGTTAAGCGTGCTTTGGCGAGAGTAGTACTGGGATGGGTGACCTCCTGGGAAGTCCTCGTGTTGCACCTTTTTTTTGTTACTTTCCTGGGTTCGCACCACCTCTGTTTTTGTTCTTTCAATTTTATTTGTCCCTCACCCGATTCTGTGGCCTCGACGTCGACGGGCTCTCATAGGGCTTTCCGTGGATACCTTACGGGCCGCGAGACGCATCCCGGTTCAAAAGTTACGGCCGTTTGAAACCAATGATCGCGCACATTGTGGCAGGTGCGATCATACCAGCACTAATGCACCGGATCCAATCAGAACTCCGCAGTGAAGCGTGCTTGGGCGAGAGTAGTACTGGGATGGGTGACCTCCTGGGAAGTCCTCGTGTTGCACCTCTTTTTTGCTACTTTCTCGGGTCCGCACCACCGCTGTTTTTGTTCTTTCAATTTTATTTGTCCCTCACCCGATTTTGTGGCCTCGACGTCGACTGCTCGCAAAGGGCTTTCCGTTGATACCTTACGGGCCGCGAGACGCATCCCGGTTCAAAAGTTACGGCCGTTTGAAGCTGGCGACAGCGTGGGGGAGGTATCATAAAACAAATGATCGCGCACATTGTGACAGGTGCGATCATACCAGCACTAATGCACCGGATCCCATCAGAACTCCGCAGTGAAGCGTGCTTGGGTGAGAGTAGTACTAGGATGGGTGACCTCCTGGGAAGTCCTCGTGTTGCACCTCTTTTTTGCTACTTTCCCGGGTCCGCACCACCTCTGTTTTTGTTCTTTCAATTTTATTTGTCCCTCACCCGATTCTGTGGCCTCGACGTCGACGGGCTTTCATAGGGCTTTCCGTGGATACCTTACGGGCCGCGAGACGCATCCCGGTTCAAAAGTTACGGCCGTTTGAAACCAATGATCGCGCACATTGTGGCAGGTGCGATCATACCAGCACTAATGCACCGGATCCAATCAGAACTCCGCAGTGAAGCGTGCTTGGGCGAGAGTAGTACTGGGATGGGTGACCTCCTGGGAAGTCCTCGTGTTGCACCTCTTTTTTGCTACTTTCTCGTGTCCGCACCACCGCTGTTTTTGTTCTTTCAATTTTATTTGTCCCTCACCCGATTTTGTGGCCTCGACGTTGACGGGCTCGCAAAGGGTTTTCCGTTGATACCTTACGGGCCGCGAGACGCATCCCGGTTCAAAAGTTACGGCCGTTTAAAGTTGGCGACGGCGTGGGGGAAGTATCATAAAACAAATGATCACGCACATTGTGGCAGGTGCGATCATACCACCACTAATGCACTGGATCCCATCAGAACTCTGCAGTTAAGCGTGCTTTGGCGAGAGTAGTACTGGGATGGGTGACCTCCTGGGAAGTCCTCGTGTTGCACCTTTTTTTTGTTACTTTCCTGGGTTCGCACCACCTCTGTTTTTGTTCTTTCAATTTTATTTGTCCCTCACCCGATTCTATGGCCTCGACGTCGACGGGCTCGCAAAGGGCTTTCCGTTGATACCTTACGGGCCGCGAGACGCATCCCGGTTTAAAAGTTACAACCGTTTGAAGCTGGCGACGGCGTGGGGGAGGTATCATAAAACAAATGATCGCGCACATTGTGGCAGGTGCGATCATACCAACACTAATGCACCGGATCCCATCAGAACTCCGCAGTGAAGCGTGCTTGGGCGAGAGTAGTACTGGGATGGGTGACCTCCTGGGAAGTCCTCGTGTTGCACCTTTTTTTGCTACTTTCCCGGGTCCGCACCACCTCTGTTTTTGTTCTTTCAATTTTATTTATCCCTCACCTGATTCTGTGGCCTCGACGTCGACTGGCTAGCAAAGGGCTTTCCGTTGATACCTTACGGGCCGCGAGACGCATCCCGGTTCAAAAGTTACGGCCGTTTGAAGTTGGCGACGGCGTGGGGGAGGTATCATAAAACAAATGATCGCGCACATTGTTGCAGGTGCGATCATACCACCACTAATGCACCGGATCCCATCAGAACTCCGCAGTTAAGCGTGCTTTGGCGAGAGTACTATTGGGATGGGTGACCTCCTGGGAAGTCCTCGTGTTGCACCTCTTTTTTGTTACTTTCCTGGGGTCGCACCACTTCTGTTTTTGTTCTTTCAATTTTATTTGTCCCTCACCCGATTCTATGGCCTCGACGTCGACGGGCTCGCAAAGGGCTTTCCGTTGATACCTTAAGGGCCGCGAGACGCATCCCGGTTCAAAAGTTACGGCCGTTTGAAGCTGGCGACGGCGTGGGGGAGGTATCATAAAACAAATGATCGCGCACATTGTGGCAGGTGTGATCATACCAGCACTAATGCACCGGATCCCATCAGAACTCCGCAGTTAAGCGTGCTTGGGCGAGAGTAGTACTGGGATGGGTGACCTCCTGGGAACTCCTCGTGTTGCACCTCTTTTTTGCTACTTTCCCGGGTCCGCACCACCTCTGTTTTTGTTCTTTCAATTTTATTTATCCCTCACCTGATTCTGTGGCCTCGACGTCGACTGGCTAGCAAAGGGCTTTCCGTTGATACCTTACGGGCCACGAGACGCATCCCGGTTCAAAAGTTACGGCCGTTTGAAGCTGGTGACGGCGTGGGGGAGGTATCATAAAACAAATGATCGCGCACATTGTGGCAGGTGGGATCATACCAGCACTAATGCACCAGATCCCATCAGAACTCCGCAATTAAGCGTGCTTGGGCGAGAGTAGTACTGGGATGGGTGACCTCCTGGGAAGTCCTCGTGTTGCGCCTCTTTTTTGCTACTTTCTCGGTCCGCACCACCGCTGTTTTTGTTCTTTCAATTTTATTTGTCCCTCACCCGATTTTGTGGCCACGACGTCGACTGCTCGCAAAGGGCTTTCCGTTGATACCTTACGGGCCGCGAGACGCATCCCGGTTCAAAAGTTACGGCCGTTTGAAGCTGGCGACAGCGTGGGGGAGGTATCATAAAACAAATGATCGCGCACATTGTGACAGGTGCGATCATACCAGCACTAATGCACCGGATCCCATCAGAACTCCGCAGTGAAGCGTGCTTGGGTGAGAGTAGTACTAGGATGGGTGACCTCCTGGGAAGTCCTCGTGTTGCACCTCTTTTTTGCTACTTTCCCGGGTCCGCACCACCTCTGTTTTTGTTCTTTCAATTTTATTTGTCCCTCACCCGATTCTGTGGCCTCGACGTCGACGGGCTCTCATAGGGCTTTCCGTGGATACCTTACGGGCCGCGAGACGCATCCCGGTTCAAAAGTTACGGCCGTTTGAAACCAATGATCGCGCACATTGTGGCAGGTGCGATCATACCAGCACTAATGCACCGGATCCCATCAGAACTCCGCAGTCAAGCGTGGTTGGGCAAGAGTAGTACTGGGATGGGTGACCTCCTGGGAAGTCCTCGTGTTGCACCTCTTTTTTGCTACTTTCTCGGGTCCGCACCACCGCTGTTTTTGTTCTTTCAATTTTATTTGTCCCTCACCCGATTTTGTGGCCTCGACGTTGACGGGCTCGCAAAGGGCTTTCCGTTGATACCTTACGGGCCGCGAGACGCATCCCGGTTCAAAAGTTACGGCCGTTTGAAGCTGGCGACGGCGTGGGGGAAGTATCATAAAACAAATGATCGCGCACATTGTGGCAGGTGCGATCATACCACCACTAATGCACCGGATCCCATCAGAACTCTGTAGTTAAGCGTGCTTTGGCGAGAGTAGTACTGGGATGGGTGACCTCCTGGGAAGTCCTCGTGTTGCACCTTTTTTTTGTTACTTTCCTGGGTTCGCACCACCTCTATTTTTGTTCTTTCAATTTTATTTGTCCCTCACCCGATTCTATGGCCTCGACGTCGACGGGCTCGCAAAGGGCTTTCCGTTGATACCTTACGGGCCGCGAGACGCATCCCAGTTTAAAAGTTACGACCGTTTGAAGCTGGCGACGCCGTGGCGGAGGTATCATAAAACAAATGATCGCGCACATTGTGGCAGGTGCGATCATACCAGCACTAATGCACCGGATCTTATCAGAACTCCGCAGTTAAGCGTGCTTGGGCGAGAGGAGTATTGGGATGGGTGACCTCCTGGGAAGTCCTCTTGTTGCACCTCTTTTTTGCTACTTTCCCGGGTCCGCACCACCTCTGTTTTTGTTCTTTCAATTTTATTTGTCCCTCACCTGATTCTGTGGCCTCGACGTCGACGGGCTCGCAAAGGGCTTTCCGTTGATAACTTACAGGCCTAGAGACGCATCCCGGTTCAAAAGTTACGGCCGTTTGAAGCTGGCGATGGCGTGGGGGTGGTATCATAAAACAAATGATCGCGCACATTGTGGCTGGTGGGATCATACCACCACTAATGCACCGGATCCCATCAGAACTCCGCAGTTAAGCGCGCTTGGGCGAGAGTAGTACTAGGATGGGTGACCTCCTGGGAAGTCCTCGTGTTGCACCTCTTTTTTGCTACTTTCTCAAGTCCGCACCACCGCTGTTTTTGTTCTTTCAATTTTATTTGTCCCTCACCCGATTTTGTGGCCTCGACGTCGACGGGCTCGCAAAGGGCTTTCCGTTGATACCTTACGGGCCGCGAGACGCATCCCGGTTCAAAAGTTACGGACGTTTAAAGCTGGCGACGGCGTGGGGGAGGTATCATAAAACAAATGATCACGCACATTGTGGCAGGTGCGATCATACCACCACTAATGCACCGGATCCCATCAAAACTCCGCAGTGAAGCGTGCTTGGGCGAGAGTAGTACTGGGATGGTGACCTCCTGGGAAGTCCTTTTGTTGCACCTCTTTTTTGCTACTTTCCCGGGTCCGCACCACCTCTGTTTTTGTTCTTTTAATTTTATTTGTCCTTCACCTGATTCTTTGGCCTCGGCGTCGATGGGCTCGCAAAGTGCTTTCCGTTGATACCTTACGGGCCTAGAGACGCATCCCGGTTCAAAAGTTACGGCCGTTTGAAGCTGGCGACGCCGTGGGGGAGGTATCATAAAATAAATGATCGTGCACATTGTGGCAGGTGCGATCATACCAGCACTAATGCACCGGATCCCATCAGAACTCCGCAGTTAAGTGGCTTGGGCGAGAGTAGTACTGGGATGGGTGACCTCCTGGGAAGTCCTCGTGTTGCACCTCTTTTTTGCTACTTTCCTGGGTCCGCACCACCGCTGTTTTTGTTCTTTCAATTTTATTTGTCCCTCACCCGATTTTGTGGCCTCGACGTCGACGGGCTCGCAAAGGGCTTTCCGTTGATACCTTCCGGGCCGCGAGACGCATCCCGGTTCAAAAGTTACGGCCGTTTGAAGCTGGCGACGGCGTGGGGGAGGTATCATAAAACAAATGATCGCGCACATTGTGGCAGGTGCGATCATACCACCACTAATGCACCGGATCCCATTAGAACTCCACAGTTAAGCGTGCTTGGGCGAGAGTAGTACTAGGATGGGTGACCTCTAGGGAAGTCCTCGTGTTGCACCTCTTTTTTGCTACTTTCCCGGGTCTGCACCACCTCTGTTTTTGTTCTTTCAATTTTATTTGTCCCTCACCCGATTCTGTGGCCTCGACGTCGACGGGCTCTCATAGGGCTTTCCGTGGATACCTTACGGGCCGCGAGACGCATCCCGGTTCAAAAGTTACGGCCGTTTGAAGCAGGCGACGGCATGGGGGAGGTATCATAAAACCAATGATCGCGCACATTGTGGCAGGTGCGATCATACCAGCACTAATGCACCGGATCCCATCAGAACTCCGCAGTCAAGCATGGTTGGGCAAGAGTAGTACTGGGATGGGTGACCTCCTGGGAAGTCCTCGTGTTGCACCTCTTTTTTGCTACTTTCCCGGGTCCGCAGCACCGTTGTTTTTGTTCTTTCAATTTTATTTGTCCCTCACTCGATTTTGTGGCCTCGACGTCGACGGGCTCGCAAAGGGATTTCCGTTGATACCTTACGGGCCGTGAGACGCATCCCGGTTCAAAAGTTACGGCCGTTTGAAGCTGGTGACGCCGTGGGGGAGGTATCATAAAACAAATGATCGCGCACATTGTGGCAGGTGTGATCATACCACCACTAATGCACCGGATCCCATCAGAACTCTGCACTTAAGCATGCTTGGGCGAGAGTAGTACTGGGATGGGTGACCTCCTATGAAGTCCTCGTGTTGCACCTCTTTTTTGCTACTTTCCCGGGTCCGCACCATCGCTATTTTTGTTCTTTCAATTTTATTTGTCCCTCACCCGATTTTGTGGCCTCGACGTCGACGGGCTCGCAAAGGGCTTTCCATTGATACCTTACGGGCCGCAAGACGCATCCCAGTTCAAAAGTTACGGCCGTTTGAAGCTGGCGACGGCGTGGGGGAAGTATCATAAAACAAATGATCGCGCACATTTTGGCAGGTGTGATCATACCACCACTAATGCACCGGATCCCGTTAGAACTCTGCAGTTAAGTATGCTTTGGCGAGAGTAGTACTGGGATGGGTGACCTCCTGGGAAGTCCTCGTGTTGCACCTCTTTTTTGCTACTTTCTTGGGTCCGCACCACCTCTGTTTTTGTTCTTTCAATTTTATTTGTCTCTCACCCGATTCTGTGGCCTCGACGTCGACGGGCTCTCATAGGGCTTTCCGTTGATAACTTACGGGCCGCGAGACGCATCCCGGTTCAAAAGTTACGGCCGTTTGAAGCTGGCGACAGCGTGGGGGAGGTATCATAAAACCAATGATCGCGCACATTGTGGCAGGTGCGATCATACCAGCACTAATGCACCGGATCTCATTAGAACTCCGCAGTTAAGCGTGCTTGGGCGAGAGTAGTACTGGGATGGGTGACCTCCTGGGAAGTCCTCGTGTTGCACCTCTTTTTTGCTACTTTCCCGGGTCTGCACCACCGCTGTTTTTGTTCTTTCAATTTTATTTGTCCCTCACCCGATTTTGTGGCCTCGACGTCGACGGGCTCGCAAAGCGCTTTCCGTTGATACCTTACGGGCCGCGAGACGCATCCCGGTTCAAAAGTTACGGCCGTTTGAAGCTGGCGACGGCGTGGGGGAGGTATCATAAAACAAATGATCGCGCACATTGTGGCAGGTGCGATCATACCAGCACTAATGCACCGGATCCCATTAGAACTCCGTAGTTAAGCGTGTTTGGGCGAGAGTAGTACTGGGATGGGTGACCTCCTGGGAAGTCCTCGTGTTGCACCTCTTTTTTGCTACTTTCCCGGGTCTGCACCACCGCTGTTTTGTTCTTTCAATTTTATTTGTCCCTCACCCGATTTTGTGGCCTCGACGTCGACGGGCTCGCAAAGGGCATTCCGTTGATACCTTACGGGCTGCGAGACGCATCCCGGTTCAAAAGTTACGGCCGTTTAAAGCTGGCGACGCCATGGGGGAGGTATCATAAAACAAATGATCGCGCACATTGTGGCAGGTGTGATCATACCACCACTAATGCACCGGATCCCATCAGAACTTTGCAGTGAAGCATGCTTGGGCGAGAGTAGTACTGGGATGGGTGACCTCCTGGGAAGTCCTCGTGTTGCACCTCTTTTTTGCTACTTTCTTGGGTCCGCACCACCTCTGTTTTTGTACTTTCAATTTTATTTGTCCCTCACCCGATTCTGTGGCCTCGACGTCGACGGGCTCTCATAGGGCTTTCCGTTGATAACTTACGGGCCGCGAGACGCATCCCGGTTCAAAAGTTACGGCCGTTTGAAGCTGGCGACAGCGTGGGGGAGGTATCATAAAACCAATGATCGCGCACATTGTGGCAGGTGCGATCATACCAGCACTAATGCACCGGATCCCATTAGAACTCCGCAGTTAAGCGTGCTTGGGCGAGAGTAGTACTAGGATGAGTGACCTCCTGGGAAGTCCTCGTGTTGCACCTCTTTTTTGCTACTTTCCCGGGTCTGCACCACCGCTGTTTTTGTTCTTTCAATTTTATTTGTCCCTCACCCGATTTTGTGGCCTCGACGTCGACGGGCTCGCAAAGCGCTTTCCTTTGATACCTTACGGGCCGCGAGACGCATCCCGGTTCAAAAGTTACGGCCGTTTGAAGCTGGCGACGGCGTGGGGGAGGTATCATAAAACAAATGATCGCGCACATTGTGGCAGGTGCGATCATACCAGCACTAATGCACCGGATCCCATTAGAACTCCGTAGTTAAGCGTGTTTGGGCGAGAGTAGTACTGGGATGGGTGACCTCCTGGGAAGTCCTCGTGTTGCACCTCTTTTTTGCTACTTTCCCGGGTCTGCACCACCGCTGTTTTGTTCTTTCAATTTTATTTGTCCCTCACCCGATTTTGTGGCCTCGATGTCGACGGGATCGCAAAGGGTTTTCCGTTGATACCTTACGGGCCGCGAGACGCATCCCAGTTCAAAACTTACGGCCGTTTGAAGCTGGCGACGGCGTGGGGGAGGTATCATAAAACAAATGATCGCGCACATTGTGGCAGGTGCGATCATACCACCACTAATGCACCGGATCCCATCAGAACTCCGCAGTTAACCGTGCTTGGGCGAGAGTAGTACTGGGATGGGTGACCTCCTGGGAAGTACTCGTGTTGCACCTCTTTTTTGCTACTCTCCCAGGTCCGCACCACCTCTGTTTTTGTTCTTTCAATTTTATTTGTCCCTCACCCGATTCTGTGGCCTCGACGTCGACGGGCTCTCATAGGGCTTTCCGTTGATACCTTACGGGCCGCGAGACGCATCCCGGTTCAAAAGTTACGGCCGTTTGAATCTGGCGACGGCGTGGGGGAGGTATCATAAAACCAATGATCGCGCACATTGTGGCAGGTGCGATCATACCAGCACTAATGCACCGGATCCCATCAGAACTCCGCAGTCAAGCGTGGTTGGGCAAGAGTAGTACTGAGATGGGTGACCTCCTGGGAAGTCCTCGTGTTGCACCTTTTTTTGCTACTTTCCCGGGTCCGCACCACCTCTGTTTTGTTCTTTCAATTTTATTTGTCCCTCACCCGATTCTGTGGCCTCGACATCGACGGGCTCGCAAAGGTCTTTCCATTGATACCTTACGGGCCGCGAGACGCATCCCGGTTCAAAAGTTACGGCCGTTTGAAGCTGGCGACGGCGTGGGGGAGGTAGCATAAAACAAATGATCGCGCACATTGTGGCAGGTGTGATCATACCAGCACTAATGCACCGGATCCCATCAGAACTCCACAGTTAAGCATGCTTGGGCGAGAGTAGTACTGGGATGGGTGACCTCCTGGGAAGTCCTCGTGTTGCACCTCTTTTTTGCTACTTTCCCGGGTCCGCACCACCGCTGTTTTTGTTCTTTCAATTTTATTTGTCCCTCACCTGATTTTGTGGCCTCGACGTCGACGGGCTCGCAAAGGGCTTTCCGTTGATACCTTACGGGCCGCGAGACGCATCCCGGTTCAAAAGTTACGGCCGTTTGAAGCTGGCGACGGCGTGGGGGAGGTATCATAAAACAAATGATCGCGCACATTGTGGCAGGTGCGATCATACCACCACTAATGCACTGGATCCCATCAGAACTCCGCAGTGAAGCGTGCTTGGGCGAGAGTAGTACTGGGATGGGTGACCTCCTGGGAAGTACTTGTGTTGCACCTTTTTTTTGCTACTTTCCCGGGTCCGCAGCACTGCTGTTTGTTCTTTCAATTTTATTTTTCCCTCACCCGATTTTGTGGCCTCGACGTCGACGGGCTCGCAAAGCGCTTTCCGTGGATACCTTACGGGCCGCGAGACGCATCCCGGTTCAAAAGTTACGGCCGTTTGAAGCTGGCGACGGCGTGGGGGAGGTATCATAAAACCAATGATCGAGCACATTGTGGCAGGTGCGATAATACCAGCACTAATGCACCGGATCCCATCAGAACTCCGCAGTCAAGCGTGGTTGGTCAAGAGTAGTACTGGGATGGGTGACCTCCTGGGAAGTCCTCGTGTTGCACCTTTTTTTGCTATTTTCCCAGGTCCGCACCACCTCTGTTTTGTTCTTTCAATTTTATTTGTCCCTCACCCGATTCTGTGGCCTCGACGTCGACAGGCTCGTAAAGGTCTTTCCGTTGATACCTTACGGGCCGCGAGACGCATCCCGGTTCAAAAGTTACGGCCGTTTGAAGCTGGCGACGCCGTAGGGGAGGTATCATAAAACAAATGATCGCGCACATTGTGGCAGGTGTGATCATACCACCCCTAATGCACCGGATCCCATCAGAACTCTGCAGTTAAGCATGCTTGGGCGAGAGTAGTACTGGGATGGGTGACCTCCTAGGAAGTCCTCGTCTTGCACCTCTTTTTTGCTACTTTCTTGGGTCCGCACCACCTCTGTTTTTGTTCTTTCAATTTTATTTATCCCTCACCCGATTTTGTGGCCTCGACGTCGACGGGCTATCATAGGGCTTTCCGTTGATACCTTACGGGCCGCGAGACGCATCCCGGTTCAAAAGTTACGGCCGTTTGAAGCTGGGGACGGCGTGGGGGAGGTATCATAAAACCAATGATCGCGCACATTGTGGCAGGTGCGATCATACCAGCACTAATGCACCGGATCCCATCAGAACTCCGCAGTTAAGCGTGCTTGGGCGGGAGTAGTACTGGGATGGGTGACCTCTTGGGAAGTCCTCGTGTTGCACCTCTTTTTTGTTACTTTCCCGGGTCCACACCACCTCTGTTTTGTTCTTTCAATTTTATTTGTCCCTCACCCGATTCTGTGGCCTCGACGTCGACGGGCTCGCAAAGGGCTTTCCGTTGATACCTTACGGGCCGCGAGACGCATCCCGGTTCAAAAGTTACGGCCGTTTGAAGCTGGCGATGCCGTGGGGGAGGTATCATAAAACAAATGATCGCGCACATTGTGGCAGGTGTGATCATACCACCACTAATGCACCGGATCCCATCAGAACTCTGCAGTTAAGCATGCTTGGGCGAGAGTAGTACTGGGATGGGTGACCTCCTAGGAAGTCCTCGTCTTGCACCTCTTTTTTGCTACTTTCTTGGGTCCGCACCACCTCTGTTTTTGTTCTTTCAATTTTATTTGTCCCTCACCCGATTTTGTGGCCTCGACGTCGACGGGCTATCATAGGGCTTTCCGTTGATACCTTACGGGCCGCGAGACGCATCCCGGTTCAAAAGTTACGGCCGTTTGAAGCTGGCGACGGCGTGGGGGAGGTATCATAAAACAAATGATCGCGCACATTGTGGCAGGTGTGATCATACCAGCACTAATGCACCGGATCCCATCAGAACTCCACAGTTAAGCATGCTTGGGCGAGAGTAGTACTGGGATGGGTGACCTCCTGGGAAGTCCTCGTGTTGCACCTCTTTTTTGCTACTTTCCCGGGTCCGCACCACCGCTGTTTTTGTTCTTTCAATTTTATTTGTCCCTCACCCGATTTTGTGGCCTCGACGTCGACGGGCTCGCAAAGGGCTTTCCGTTGATACCTTACGGGCCGCGAGACGCATCCCGGTTCAAAAGTTACGGCCGTTCGAAGCTGGCGACGGCGTGGGGGAGGTATCATAAAACAAATGATCACGCACATTGTGGCAGGTGCGATCATACCACCACTAATGCACCGGATCCCATCAGAACTCCGCAGTGAAGCGTGCTTGGGCGAGAGTAGTACTGGGATGGGTGACCTCCTGGGAAGTACTTGTGTTGTACCTTTTTTTTGCTACTTTCCCGGGTCCGCAGCACTGCTGTTTTTGTTCTTTCAATTTTGTTTGTCCCTCACCCGATTTTGTGGCCTCGACGTGGACAGGCTCGCAAAGGGCTTTCCGTTGATACCTTACGGGCCGCGAGACGCATCCCGGTTCAAAAGTTACGGCCGTTTGAAGCTGGGGACGGCGTGGGTGAGGTATCATAAAACCAATGATCGCGCACATTGTGGCAGGTGCGATCATACCAGCACTAATGCACCGGATCCCATCAGAACTCCGCAGTTAAGCGTGCTTGGGTGAGAGTAGTACTGGGATTGGTGACCTCCTGGGAAGTCCTCGTGTTGCACCTCTTTTTTGCTACTTTCCCGGGTCCGCAGCACCGTTGTTTTTGTTCTTTCAATTTTATTTGTCCCTCACTCGATTTTGTGGCCTCGACGTCGACGAGCTCGCAAAGGGATTTCCGTTGATACCTTACGGGCCGCGAGACGCATCCCGGTTCAAAAGTTACGGCCGTTTGAAGCTGGTGACGCCGTGGGGGAGGTATCATAAAACAAATGATCGCGCACATTGTGGCAGGTGTGATCATACCACCACTAATGCACCGGATCCCATCAGAACTCTACACTTAAGCGTGCTTGGGCGAGAGTAGTACTGGGATGGGTGACCTCCTGGGAAGTCCTCGTGTTGCACCTCTTTTTTGCTACTTTCCCGGGTCCGCACCACCGCTGTTTTTGTTTTTCAATTTTATTTGTCCCTCACCCGATTTTGTGGCCTCGGCGTCGACGGGCTCGCAAAGGGCTTTCCGTTGATACCTTACGGGCCGCAAGACGCATCCCGGTTCAAAAGTTACGGCCGTTTGAAGCTGGCGACGGCGTGGGGGAAGTATCATAAAACAAATGATCGCGCACATTGTGGCAGGTGCGATCATACCACCACTAATGCACCGGATCCCGTCAGAACTCTGTAGTTAAGCGTGCTTTGGCGAGAGTAGTACTGGGATGGGTGACCTCCTGGGAAGTCCTCGTGTTGTACCTTTTTTTTGTTACTTTCCTGGGTTCGCACCACCTCTGTTTTTGTTCTTTCAATTTTATTTGTCCCTCACCCGATTCTATGGCCTCGACGTCGACGGGCTCGCAAAGGGCTTTCCGTTGATACCTTACGGGCCGCGAGACGCATCCCGGTTCAAAAGTTACGACCGTTTGAAGCTGGCGACGGCGTGGGGGAGGTATCATAAAACAAATGATCGCGCACATTGTGGCAGGTGCGATCATACCAGCACTAATGCACCGGATCCCATCAGAACTCCGCAGTTAAGCGTGCTTGGGCGAGAGTAGTACTGGGATGGGTGACCTCCTGGGAAGTCCTCGTGTTGCACCTCTTTTTTGCTACTTTCCCGGGTCCGCACCACCTCTATTTTTGTTCTTTCAATTTTATTTGTCCCTCACCTTATTCTGTGGCCTCGACGTCGACGGGCTCGCAAAGGGCTTTCCGTTGATACCTTACGGGCCTAGAGACGTATCCCGGTTCAAAAGTTACGGCCGTTTGAATCTGGCGACGGCGTGGGGGAGGTATCATAAAACAAATGATCGCGCACATTGTGGCAGGTGTGATCATACCAGCACTAATGCACCGGATCCCATCAGAACTCCACAGTTAAGCATGCTTGGGCGAGAGTAGTACTGGGATGGGTGACCTCCTGGGAAGTCCTCGTGTTGCACCTCTTTTTTGCTACTTTCCCGGGTCCGCACCACCACTGTTTTTGTTCTTTCAATTTTATTTGTCCCTCACCCGATTTTGTGGCCTCGATGTCGACGGGCTCGCAAAGGGCTTTCCGTTGATACCTTACGGGCCGCGAGACGCATCCCGGTTCAAAAGTTACGGCCGTTTGAAGCTGGCGACGGCGTGGGGGAGGTATCATAAAACAAATGATCACGCATATTGTGGCAGGTGCGATCATACCACCACTAATGCACCGGATCCCATCAGAACTCCGCAGTTAAGCATGCTTGGGCGAGAGTAGTACTGGGATGGGTGAACTCCTGGGATGTCCTCGTGTTGCACCTCTTTTTGGTTACTTTCCCGGGTCTGCACCACCGCTGTTTTTGTTCTTTCAATTTTATTTGTCCCTCACCCGATTTTGTGGCCTTGACGTCGACGGGCTCGCAAAGGGCTTTCCGTTGATACCTTACGGGCCGCGAGACGCATCCCGGTTCAAAAGTTACGGCCGTTTGAAGCTGGCGACGCCGTAGGGGAGGTATCATAAAACAAATGATCGCGCACATTGTGGCAGGTGCGATCATACCACCACTAATGCACCGGATCCCATCAGAACTCCGCAGGTAAGCGTGCTTGGGCGAGAGTAGTACTGGGATGGGTGACCTCCTGGGATGTCCTCGTGTTGCACCTCTTTTTGGCTACTTTCCCGGGTCCGCAGCACCGCTGTTTTTGTTCTTTCAATTTTATTTGTCCTTCACCCGATTCTGTGGCCACGACGTCGACGGGCTTGCAAAGGGCTTTCCGTTGATACCTTACGGGCCGCGAGACGCATCCCGGTTCAAAAGTTACGGCCGTTTGAAGCTGGCGACGCCGTGGGGGAGGTATCATAAAACAAATGATCGCGCACATTGTGGCAGGTGTGATCATACCACCACTAATGCACCGGATCCCATCAGAACTCTGCAGTTAAGCATGCTTGGGCGAGAGTAATGCTGGGATGGGTGACCTCCTAGGAAGTCCTCGTGTTGCACCTCTTTTTTGCTACTTTCTTGGGTCCGCACCACCGATGTTTTTGTTCTTTCAATTTTATTTGTCCCTCACCCGATTTTGTGGCCTCGACGTCGACGGGCTCGTAAAGGGCTTTCCGTTGATACCTTACGGGCCGCGAGACGCATCCCGGTTCAAAAGTTACGACCGTTTGAAGCTGGCGACGGCGTGGGGGAGGTATCATAAAACCAATGATCGCGCACATTGTGGCAGGTGCGATCATACCAGCACTAATGCACCGGATCCCATCAGAACTCCGCAGTCAAGTGTGGTTGGGCAAGAGTAGTACTGGGATGGGTGACCTCCTGGGAAGTCCTCGTGTTGCACCTCTTTTTTGCTACTTTCCCGGGTCCGCACCACCTCTATTTTGTTCTTTCAATTTTATTTGTCCTTCACCCGATTCTATGGCCTCGACGTCGACGGGCTCGCAAAGCGCTTTCCGTTGATACCTTACGGGCCGCGAGACGCATCCCGGTTCAAAAGTTACGGCCGTTTGAAGCTGGGGACGGCGTGGGGGAGGTATCATAAAACCAATGATCGCACACATTGTGGCAGGTGCGATCATACCAGCACTAATGCACCGGATCCCATCAGAACTCCGCAGTTAAGCGTGCTTGGGTGAGAGTAGTACTGGGATGGGTGACCTCCTTGGAAGTCCTCGTGTTGCACCTCTTTTTTGCTACTTTCCCGGGTCCGCAGCACCGTTGTTTTTGTTCTTTCAATTTTATTTGTCCCTCACTCGATTTTGTGGCCTCGACGTCGACGGGCTCGCAAAGGGATTTCCGTTGATACCTTACGGGCCGCGAGACGCATCCCGGTTCAAAAGTTACGGCCGTTTGAAGCTGGTGACGCCGTCGGGGAGGTATCATAAAACAAATGATCGCGCACATTGTGGCAGGTGTGATCATACCACCACTAATGCACCGGATCCCATCAGAACTCTGCACTTAAGCATGCTTGGGCGAGAGTAGTACTGGGATGGGTGACCTCCTATGAAGTCCTCGTGTTGCACCTCTTTTTTGCTACTTTCCCGGGTCCGCACCACCTCTGTTTTGTTCTTTCAATTTTATTTGTCCTTCACCCGATTTTGTGGCCTCGACGTCGACGGGCTCGCAAAGCGCTTTCCGTTGATACCTTACGGGCCACGAGACGCATCCCAGTTCAAAAGTTTCGGCCGTTTGAAGCTGGGGACGGCGTGGGGGAGGTATCATAAAACCAATGATCACGCACATTGTGGCAGGTGCGATCATACCACCACTAATGCACCGGATCCCATCAGAACTCCGCAGTTAAGCGTGCTTGGGTGAGAGTAGTACTGGGATGGGTGACCTCCTTGGAAGTCCTCGTGTTGCACCTCTTTTTTGCTACTTTCCCGGGTCCGCAGCACCGTTGTTTTTGTTCTTTCAATTTTATTTGTCCCTCACCCGATTTTGTGGCCTCGACGTCGACGGGCTCGCAAAGGGATTTCCGTTGATACCTTACGGGCCGCGAGACGCATCCCGGTTCAAAAGTTACGGCCGTTTGAAGCTGGTGACGCCGTGGGGGAGGTATCATAAAACAAATGATCGCACACATTGTGGCAGGTGTGATCATACCACCACTAATGCACCGGATCCCATCAGAACTCTGCACTTAAGCATGCTTGGGCGAGAGTAGTACTGGGATGGGTGACCTCCTATGAAGTCCTCGTGTTGCACCTCTTTTTTGCTACTTTCCCGGGTCCGCACCATCGCTGTTTTTGTTCTTTCAATTTTATTTGTCCCTCACCCGATTTTGTGGCCTCGACGTCGACGGGCTCGCAAAGGGCTTTCCATTGATACCTTACGGGCCGCAAGACGCATCCCAGTTCAAAAGTTACGGCCGTTTGAAGCTGGCGACGGCGTGGGGGAAGTATCATAAAACAAATGATCGCGCATATTTTGGCAGGTGCGATCATACCACCACTAATGCACCGGATCCCGTCAGAACTCTACAGTTAAGTATGCTTTGGCGAGAGTAGTACTGGGATGGGTGACCTCCTGGGAAGTCCTCGTGTTGCACCTTTTTTTTGTTACTTTCCTGGGTTCGCACCAACTCTGTTTTTGTTCTTTCAATTTTATTTGTCCCTCACCCGATTCTATGGCCTCAACGTCGACGGGCTCGCAAAGGGCTTTCCGTTGATACCTTACAGGCCGCGAGACGCATCCCGGTTCAAAAGTTACGACCGTTTGAAGCTGGCGACGGCGTGGGGGAGGTATCATTAAAACAAATGATCGCGCACATTGTGGCAGGTGCGATCATACCAGCACTAATGCATCGGATCCCATCAGAACTCCGCAGTTAAGCGTGCTTGGGCGAGAGTAGTACTGGGATGGGTGACCACTTGTGAAGTCCTTGTGTTGCACCTCTTTTTTGCTACTTTCCCGGGTCCGCACCACCTCTGTTTTTGTTCTTTCAATTTTATTTGTCCCTCACCTGATTCTGTGGCCTCGACGTCGACGGGATCGCAAAAGGCTTTCCGTTGATACCTTACGGGCCTAGAGAGGCATCCCGGTTCAAAAGTTACGGACGTTTAAAGCTGGCGACGGCGTGGGGGAGGTATTATAAAACAAATGATCGTGCACATTGTGGCAGGTGCGATCGAACCAGCATTAATGCACCGGATCCCATTAGAACTCCGCAGTTAAGTGTGTTTGGGCGAGAGTAGTACTGGGATGGGTGACCTCCTGGGAAGTCCTCGTGTTGCACCTCTTTTTTGCTATTTTCCCAGGTCCGCACCATCTCTATTTTTGTTCTTTCAATTTTATTTGTCCCTCACCCGATTTTGTGGCCTCGATGTCGACGGGCTCGCAAAGGGCTTTCCGTTGATACCTTACGGGCCGCGAGACGCATCCCGGTTCAAAAGTTACGGCCGTTTGAAGCTGGCGACGGCGTGGGGGAGGTATCATAAAACAAATGATCGCGCATATTGTGGCAGGTGCGATCATACCACCACTAATGCACCGGATCCCATCAGAACTCCGCAGTTAAGCGTGCTTGGGCGAGAGTAGTACTGGGATGGGTGAACTCCTGGGATGTCCTCGTGTTGCACCTCTTTTTGGTTACTTTCCCGGGTCCGCACCACCGCTATTTTTGTTCTTTCAATTTTATTTGTCCCTCACCCGATTTTGTGGCCTTGACGTCGACGGGCTCGCAAAGGGCTTTCCGTTGATACCTTACGGGCCGCGAGACGCATCCCGGTTCAAAAGTTACGGCCGTTTGAAGCTGGCGACGCCGTGGGGGAGGTATCATAAAACAAATGATCACGCACATTGTGGCAGGTGCGATCATACCACCACTAATGCACCGGATCCCATCAGAACTCCGCAGGTAAGCGTGCTTGGGCGAGAGTAGTACTGGGATGGGTGACCTCCTGGGATGTCCTCGTGTTGCACCTCTTTTTGGCTACTTTCCTGGGTCCGCACCACCTCTGTTTTTGTTCTTTCAATTTTATTTGTCCTTCACCCGATTCTGTGGCCTCGACGTCGACGGGCTTGCAAAGGGCTTTCCGTTGATACCTTACGGGCCGCGAGACGCATCCCGGTTCAAAAGTTACGGCCGTTTGAAGCTGGCGACGCCGTGGGGGAGGTATCACAAAACAAATGATCGCGCACATTGTGGCAGGTGTGATCATACCACCACTAATGCACCGGATCCCATCAGAACTCTGCAGTTAAGCATGCTTGGGCGAGAGTAGTACTGGGATGGGTGACCTCCTAGGAAGTCCTCGTGTTGCACCTCTTTTTTGCTACTTTCTTGGGTCCGCACCACCGATTTTTTTGTTCTTTCAATTTTATTTGTCCCTCACCCGATTTTGTGGCCTCGACGTCGACGGGCTCGCAAAGGGCTTTCCGTTGATACCTTACGGGCCGCGAGACGCATCCCAGTTCAAAAGTTACGGCCGTTTGAAGCTGGCGACGGCGTGGGGGAGGTATCATAAAACAAATGATCGCGCACATTGTGGCAGGTGCGATCATACCACCACTAATGCACCGGATCCCATCAGAACTCCGCAGTTAACCGTGCTTGGGCGAGAGTAGTACTGGGATGGGTGACCTCCTGGGAAGTCCTCATGTTGCACCTCTTTTTTGCTACTTTCCCGGGTCCGCACCACCTCTATTTTTGTTCTTTCAATTTTATTTGTCCCTCACCCGATTATGTGGCCTCGACGTCGACGGGCTCTCATAGGGCTTTCCGTTGATACCTTACGGGCCGCGAGACGCATCCCGGTTCAAAAGTTACGGCCGTTTGAAGCTGGCGACGGCGTGGGGGAGGTATCATAAAACCAACGATCGCGCACATTGTGGCAGGTGCGATCATACCAGCACTAATGCACCAGATCCCATCAGAACTCCGCAGTCAAGCGTGGTTGGGCAAGAGCAGTACTGGGAGGGGTGACCTCTTGGGAAGTCCTCGTGTTGCACCTCTTTTTTGCAACTTTCCCGGGTCCGCACCACCTCTGTTTTGTTCTTTCAATTTTATTTGTCCCTCACCCGATTCTGTGGCCTCGACGTCGACGGGCTCGCAAAGCGCTTTCCGTTGATACCTTACGGGCCGTGAGACGCATCCCGGTTCAAAAGTTACGGCCGTTTGAAGCTGGGGACGGCGTGGGGGAGGTATCAAAAAACCAATGATCGCGCACATTGTGGCAGGTGCGATCATACCAGCACTAATGCACCGGATCCCATCAGAACTCCGCAGTTAAGTGTGCTTGGGTGAGAGTAGTACTGGGATGGGTGACCTCCTGGGAAGTCCTCGTGTTGCACCTTTTTTTTGTTACTTTCCTGGGTCCGCACCACCTCTGTTTTTGTTCTTTCAATTTTATTTGTCCCTCACCTGATTCTGTGGCCTCGACGTCGACGGGATCGCAAAGGGCTTTCCGTTGATACCTTACGGGCCTAGAGAGGCATCCCAGTTCAAAAGTTACGGACGTTTGAAACTGGCGACGGCGTGGGGGAGGTATTATAAAACAAATGATCGCGCACATTGTGGCAGGTGCGATCGAACCAGCATTAATGCACCGGATCCCATTAGAACTCCGCAGTTAAGCGTGTTTGGGCGAGAGTAGTACTGGGATGGGTGACCTCCTGGGGAGTCCTCGTGTTGCACCTCTTTTTTGCTACTTTCCCAGGTCCGCAGCACCGTTGTTTTTGTTCTTTCAATTTTATTTGTCCCTCACCCGATTTTGTGGCCTCGACGTCGACGGGCTCGCAAAGGGATTTCCGTTGATACCTTACGGGCCGCGAGACGCATCCCGGTTCAAAAGTTACGGCCGTTTGAAGCTGGCGACGCCGTGGGGGAGGTATCATAAAACAAATGATCGCGCACATTGTGGCAGGTGTGATCATACCACCACTAATGCACCGGATCCCATCAGAACTTTGCACTTAAGCATGCTTGGGCGAGAGTAGTACTGGGATGGGTGACCTCCTAGGAAGTCCTCGTGTTGCACCTCTTTTTTTGCTACTTTCCCGGGTCCGCACCACCGCTGTTTTTGTTCTTTCAATTTTATTTGTCCCTCACCCGATTTTATGGCCTCGACGTCGACGGGCTCGCAAAGGGCTTTCCGTTGATACCTAACGGGCCGCAAGACGCATCCCAGTTCAAAAGTTACGGCCGTTTGAAGCTGGCGACGGCGTGGGGGAAGTATCATAAAACAAATGATCGCGCACATTTTGGCAGGTGCGATCATACCACCACTAATGCACCGGATCCCGTCAGAACTCTGCAGTTAAGCGTGCTTTGGCGAGAGTAGTACTGGGATGGGTGACCTCCTGGGAAGTCCTCGTGTTGCACCTTTTTTTGTTACTTTCCTGGGTTCGCACCACCTCTGTTTTTGTTCTTTCAATTTTATATGTCCCTCACCCGATTCTATGGCCTCAACGTCGACGGGCTCGCAAAGGGCTTTCCGTTGATACCTTACGGGCCGCGAGACGCATCCCGGTTCAAAAGTTACGACCGTTTGAAGCTGGCGACGGCGTGGGGGAGGTATCATAAAACAAATGATCGCGCACATTGTGGCAGGTGCGATCATACCAGCACTAATGCATCGGATCCCATTAGAACTCCGCAGTTAAGCGTGCTTGGGCGAGAGTAGTACTGGGATGGGTGACCTCCTGGGAAGTCCTTGTGTTGCACCTCTTTTTTGCTATTTTCCCGGGTCCGCACCACCTCTGTTTTTGTTCTTTCAATTTTATTTGTCCCTCACCCGATTTTGTGGCCTCGACGTCGACGGGCTCGCAAAGGGCTTTCCGTTGATACCTTACGGGCCGCGAGACGCATCCCGGTTCAAAAGTTACGGACGTTTGAAGCTGGCGACGGCGTGGGGGAGGTATCATAAAAGAAATGATCGCGCATATTGTGGCAGGTGCGATCATACCACCACTAATGCACCGGATCCCATCAGAACTCCGCAGTTAAGCGTGCTTGGGCGAGAGTAGTACTGGGATGGGTGACCTCCTGGGAAGTACTTGTGTTGCACCTCTTTTTTGCTACTTTCCCGGGTCCGCAGCACTGCTGTTTTTGTTCTTTCAATTTTATTTGTCCCTCACCCGATTTTGTGGCCTCGACGTGGACAGGCTCTCAAAGGGTTTCCGTTGATACCTTACGGCCCGCGAGACGCATCCCGGTTCAAAAGTTACGGCCGTTTGAAGCTGGCGACGGCGTGGGGGAGGTATCATAAAACAAATGATCGTGCACAT
Source organism: Clitoria ternatea (assembly GCA_037962975.1). NCBI lineage: Eukaryota > Viridiplantae > Streptophyta > Magnoliopsida > Fabales > Fabaceae > Clitoria > Clitoria ternatea. The sequence continues at coordinate 35,758,397 of CM075670.1, forward strand.
TGTGGCAGGTGCGATCATACCATCACTAATGCACCGGATCCCATCAGAACTCCGCAGTTAACCGTGCTTGGGCGAGAGTAGTACTGGGATGGGTGACCTCCTGGGAAGTCCTCATGTTGCACCTTTTTTTTGCTACTTTCCCGGGTCCGCACCACCTCTATTTTTGTTCTTTCAATTTTATTTGTCCCTCACCCGATTATGTGGCCTCGACGTCGACGGGCTCTCATAGGGCTTTCCGTTGATACCTTACGGGCCGCGAGACGCATCCCGGTTCAAAAGTTACGGCCGTTTGAAGCTGGCGACGGCGTGGGGGAGGTATCATAAAACCAATGATCGCGCACATTGTGGCAGGTGCGATCATACCAGCACTAATGCACCGGATCCCATCAGAACTCCGCAGTCAAGCGTGGTTGGGCAAGAGTAGTACTGGGATGGTGACCTCCTGGGAAGTCCTCGTGTTGCACCTCTTTTTTGCTACTTTCTCGGGTCCGCACCACCTCTGTTTTGTTCTTTCAATTTTATTTGTCCCTCACCCGATTCTGTGGCCTCGACGTCGACGGGCTCGCAAAGGGCTTTCCGTTGATACCTTACGGGGCGCGAGACGCATCCCGGTTCAAAAGTTACGGCCGTTTGAAGCTGGGGACGGCGTGGGGGAGGTATCATAAAACCAATGATCGCGCACATTGTGGCAGGTGCGATCATACCAGCATTAATGCACCGGATCCCATCAGAACTCCGCAGTTAAGCGTGCTTGGGTGAGAGTAGTACTGGGATGGGTGACCTCCTGGGAAGTCCTCGTGTTGCACCTCTTTTTTGCTACTTTCCCGGGTCCGTAGCACCGTTGTTTTTGTTCTTTCAATTTTATTTGTCCCTCACCCGATTTTATGGCCTCGACGTCGACGGGCTCGCAAAGGGATTTCCGTTGATACCTTACGGGCCGCGAGACGCATCCCAGTTCAAAAGTTACGGCCGTTTGAAGCTGGCGACGCCGTGGGGGAGGTATCATAAAACAAATGATCGCGCACATTGTGGCAGGTGTGATCATACCACCACTAATGCACCAGATCCCATCAGAACTCTGCAGTTAAGCATGCTTGGGTGAGAGTAGTACTGGGATGGGTGACCTCCTAGGAAGTTCTCATGTTGCACCTCTTTTTTGCTACTTTCCCGGGTCCGCACCACCGCTGTTTTTGTTCTTTCAATTTTATTTGTCCCTCGCCCGATTTTGTGGCCTCGACGTCGACGGGCTCACAAAGGGCTTTCCAATGATACCTTACGGGCCGCGAGACGCATCCCGGTTCAAAAGTTACGGCCGTTTGAAGCTGGCGACGGCGTGGGGGAGGTATCATAAAACAAATGATCGCGCACATTGTGGCAGGTGCGATCATACCACCACTAATGCACCGAATCCCATCAGAAGTCCGCAGTTAAGCATGCTTGGGCGAGAGTAGTACTGGGATGGGTGACCTCCTGGGAAGTCCTTGTGTTGCACCTCTTTTTTGCTACTTTCCCGGGTCCGCACCACCTTTGTTTTGTTCTTTCAATTTTATTTGTCCCTCACCCGATTTTGTGGCCTCGACGTCGACGGGCTCTCATAGGGCTTTCCGTTGATACCTTACTGGCCGCGAGACGCATACCGGTTTAAAAGTTACGGCCGTTTGAAGCTGGCGACGCCGTGGGGGAGGTATCATAAAACAAATGATCGCGCACATTGTGGCAGGTGCGATCATACCAGCACTAATGCACCGGATCCCATCAGAACTCCGCAGTTAAGCGTGCTTGGGCGAGAGTAGTACTGGGATGGGTGACCTCATGGGAAGTCCTCGTGTTGCACCTCTTTTTTGCTACTTTCCTGGGTCCACACCACCTCTATTTTTGTTCTTTCAATTATATTTGTCCCTCACCCGATTCTGTGGCCTCGACGTCGACGCGCTCGCAAAGGGCTTTCCGTGGATACCTTACGGGCCACGAGACGCATCCCGGTTCAAAAGTTACGGCCGTTTGAAGCTGGCGACGGCGTGGGGGAGGTATCATAAAACAAATGATCGCGCACATTGTGGCAGGTGTGATCATACCACCACTAATGCACCGGATCCCATCAGAACTCTGCAGTTAAGCATGCTTGGGCGAGAGTAGTACTGGGATGGGTGACCTCCTAGGAAGTCCTCGTGTTGCACCTCTTTTTTGTTACTTTCCGGGGTTCGCACCACCTCTGTTTTTGTTCTTTCAATTTTATTTGTCCCTCACCCGATTCTATGGCCTCGACACCGACGGGTCTCATAGGGCTTTCCGTTGATACCTTACGGGCCGCGAGACGCATCCCGGTTCAAAAGTTACGGCCGTTTGAAGCTGGGGACGGTGTGGGGGAGGTATCATATATCCAATGATCGCGCACATTGTGGCAGGTGCAATCATACCAGCACTAATGCACCGGATCCCATTAGAACTCCGCAGTCAAGCGTGCTTGGGCGAGAGTAGTACTGGGATGGGTGACCTCCTGGGAAGTCCTTGTGTTACACCTCTTTTTTTCTACTTTCCCCGGTCCGCAGCACCGCTGTTTTTGTTCTTTCAATTTTATTTGTCCCTCACCTGATTCTGTGGCCTCGACGTCGACGGGCTCGCAAAGGGTTTTCCGTTGATACCTTACGGGCCGCGAGACGCATCCCGGTTCAAAAGTTACGGCCGTTTGAAGCTGGCAACTCTGTGGGGGAGGTATCATAAAACCAATGATCGCGCACATTGTGGTCGGTGCGATCATACCAGCACTAATGCACCGGATCCCATCAGAACTCCGCAGTTAAGCGTGCTTGGGCGAGAGTAGTACTGGGATGGGTGACCTCCTCAGAAGTCCTCGTGTTGCACCTCTTTTTTGCTACTTTCCCTGGTCCGCACCACCTCTGTTTTTGTTCTTTCAATTTTATTTGTCCCTCACCCGATTCTGTGGCCTCGACGTCGACGGGCTCGCAAAGGGCTTTTTGTTGATACCTGACGGGCCGCGAGACGCATCCCGGTTCAAAAGTTACGGCCGTTTGAAGCTGGTGACGGCGTGGGGGAGGTATCATAAAACAAATGATCGCGCACATTGTGGCAGGTGCGATCATACCAGCACTAATGCACCGGATCCCATCAGAACTCCGCAGTTAAGCGTGCTTGGGCGAGAGTAGTACTGGAATGGGTGACCTCTTGGGAAGTCCTCGTTATGCACCTCTTTTTTGCTACTTTCCCGGGTCTACACCACCGCTGTTTTTGTTCTTTCAATTTTATTTGTCCCTCACCCGATTCTGTGGCCTCGGCGTCGACAGGCTCGCAAAGGGCTTTCCGTGGATACCTGACGGGCCGCGAGACGCATCCCGGTTCAAAAGTTACGGCCGTTTGAAGCTGGCGACGGCGTGGGGGAGGTATCATAAAACAAATGATCGCACACATTGTGGCAGGTGCGATCATACCACCACTAATGCACTGGATCCCATCAGAACTCTGCAGTTAAGCGCGCTTGGGAGAGAGTAGTACTGGGATGGGTGACCTCCTGGGAAGTCCTCGTGTTGCACCTCTTTTTTGCTACTTTCCCGGGTCCGCACCACCTCTGTTTTTGTTCTTTCAATTTTATTTGTCCCTCACCCGATTCTGTGGCCTCGACGTCGACGGGCTCGCAAAGGGCTTTCCGTTGATACCTGACGGGCCGCGAGATGCATCCCGGTTCAAAAGTTACGGCCGTTTGAAGCTGGCGACGGCGTGGGGGAGGTATCATAAAACAAATGATCGCGCACATTGTGGCAGGTGCGATCATACCACCACTAATGCACTGGATCCTATCAGAACTCTGCAGTTAAGCGTGCTTGGGAGAGAGTAGTACTGGGATGGGTGACCTCCTGGGAAGTCCTCGTGTTGCACCTCTTTTTTGCTACTTTCCCGGGTCCGCACCACCTCTGTTTTTGTTCTTTCAATTTTATTTGTCCCTCACCCGATTCTGTGGCCTCGACATCGACGGGCTCGCAAAGGGCTTTCCGTTGATACCTGACGGGCCGCGAGACGCATCCTGGTTCAAAAGTTATGGCCGTTTGAAGCTGGCGACGGCGTGGGGGAGGTATCATAAAATAAATGATGGCGCACATTGTGGCAGGTGCGATCATACCACCACTAATGCACCGGATCCCATCAGAACTCCACAGTTAAGCGTGCTTGGGCGAGAGTAGTACTGGGATGGTTGACCTCATGGGAAGTCCTCATGTTGCACCTCTTTTTTGCTACTTTCCCGGGTCCGCACCACCTCTGTTTTTGTTCTTTCAATTATATTTGTCCCTCACCCGATTCTGTGGCCTCGACGTCGACGCGCTCGTAAAGGGCTTTCCGTGGATACCTTACGGGCCGTGAGACGCATCCCGGTTCAAAAGTTACGGCCGTTTGAAGCTGGCGACAGCGTGGGGGAGGTATCATAAAACAAATGATCGCGCACATTGTGGCAGGTGTGATCATACCAGCACTAATGCACCGGATCCCATCAGAACTCTGCAGTTAAGCATGCTTGGGCGAGAGTAGTACTGGGATGGGTGACCTCCTGGGAAGTCCTCGTGTTGCACCTCTTTTTTGCTACTTTCCCGGGTCCACACCACCTCTGTTTTTGTTCTTTCAATTTTATTTGTCCCTCACCCGATTCTGTGGCCTCCGGATCCCATCAGAACTCTACAGTTAAGCGTGCTTTGGCGAGAGTACTATTGGGATGGGTGACCTCCTTGGAAGTCCTCGTGTTGCACCTCTTTTTTGTTACTTTCCTGGGTTCGCACCACCTCTGTTTTTGTTCTTTCAATTTTATTTGTCCCTCACCCGATTCTATGGCCTCGACGTCGACGGGCTCGCAAAGGGCTTTCCGTTGATACCTTACGGGCCGCGAGACGCATCCCGGTTCAAAAGTTACGACCGTTTAAAGCTGGCGACGGCGTGGGGGAGGTATCATAAAACAAATGATCACGCACATTGTGGCAGGTGCGATCATACCACCACTAATGCACCGGATCCCATCAGAACTCCGCAGTTAAGCGTGCTTGGGCGAGAGTAGTACTGGGATGGGTGACCACATGGGAAGTCCTCATGTTGTACCTCTTTTTTGCTACTTTCCCGGGTCCGCACCACCTCTGTTTTTCTTCTTTCAATTATATTTGTCCCTCACCCGATTCTGTGGCCTCGACGTCGACGCGCTCGCAAAGGGCTTTCCGTGGATACCTTACGGGCCGCGAGACGCATCCCGGTTCAAAAGTTACGGCCGTTTGAAGCTGGCGACGGCGTGGGGGAGGTATCATAAAACAAATGATCGCGCACATTATGGCAGGTGTGATCATACCAGCACTAATGCACCGGATCCCATCAGAACTCTGCAGTTAAGCATGCTTGGGCGAGAGTAGTACTGGGATGGGTGACCTCCTGGGAAGTCCTCGTGTTGCACCTCTTTTTTGCTACTTTCCCGGGTCCACACCACCTCTGTTTTTGTTCTTTCAATTTTATTTGTCCCTCACCCGATTCTGTGGCCTCCGGATCCCATCAGAACTTTACAGTTAAACATGCTTGGGCGAGAGTAGTACTGGGATGGGTGACCTCCTAGGAAGTCCTCGTGTTGCACCTCTTGTTTGCTACTTTCTTGGGTCCGCACCACCTCTGTTTTTGTTCTTTCAATTTTATTTGTCCCTCACCCGATTCTGTGGCCTCGACGTCGACGGGCTCTCATAGGGCTTTCCGTTGATACCTTACGGGCCGCGAGACGCATCCCGGTTCAAAAGCTACGGCCATTTGAAGCTGGGGACGGCGTGGGGGAGGTATCATAAAACCAATGATCGCGCACATTGTGGCAGGTGCGATCATACCAGCACTAATGCACCGGATCCCATCAGAACTCCGCAGTCAAGCGTGCTTGGGCGAGAGTAGTACTGGGATGGGTGACCTCCTGGGAAGTCCTCGTGTTGCACCTCTTTTTTACTACTTTCCCGAGTCCGCAGCACCGCTGTTTTTGTTCTTTCAATTTTATTTGTCCCTCACCCGATTATGTGGCCTCGACGTCGACGCGCTCGCAAAGGGCTTTCCGTTGATACCTTACGGGCCGCGAGACGCATCCCGGTTCAAAAGCTACGGCCGTTTGAAGCTGGCGACGGCGTGGGGGAGGTGTCATAAAACAAATGATCACGCACATTGTGGCAGGTGCGATCATACCACCACTAATGCACCGGATCCCATTAGAACTCCGCAGTTAAGCGTGCTTGGGCGAGAGTAGTACTGGGATGGGTGACCTCTTGGGGAGTCCTCGTGTTGCACCTCTTTTTTGCTACTTTCCCGGGTCCGCACCACCTCTGTTTTTGTTCTTTCAATTTTATTTGTCCCTCACCCGATTCTGTGGCCTCGACGTCGACGGGCTCTCATAGGGCTTTCCGTTGATACCTTACGGGCCGCGAGACGCATCCCGGTTCAAAAGTTATGGCCGTTTGAAGCTGGCGACGGCGTGGGGGAGGTATCATAAAACAAATGATCGCGCACATTGTGGCAGGTGCGATCATACCACCACTAATGCACCGGATCCCATGAGAACTCAGCCGTTAAGCGTGCTTGGGCGAGAGTAGTACTGGGATGGGTGACCTCTTGGGAAGTCCTCGCGTTGTACCTCTTTTTTGCTACTTTCCCGGGTCAGCACCACCGCTGTTTTTGTTCTTTCAATTTTATTTGTCCCTCACCCAATTTTGTGGCCTCGACGTCGACGCACTCGCAAAGGGCTTTCCGTAGATACCTTACGGGCCGCGAGACGCATCCCGGTTCAGAAGTTACGGCCGTTTGAAGCTGGCGACGGCGTGGGGGAGGTGTCATAAAACAAATGATCACGCACATTGTGGCAGGTGCGATCATACCACCACTAATGCACCGGATCCCATCAGAACTCCGCAGTTAAGCGTGCTTGGGCGAGAGTAGTACTGGGATGGGTGACCTCTTGGGAAGTCCTCGTGTTGCACCTCTTTTTTGCTACTTTCCCGGGTCCGCACCACCGCTGTTTTTGTTATTTCAATTTTATTTGTCCCTCACCCGATTTTGTGGCCTTGACGTCGACGCGCTCGCAAAGGGCTTTCAGTTGATACCTTACGGGCCGCGAGACGCATCCCGGTTCAAAAGTTATGGCCGTTTGAAGCTGGCGACGGCGTGGGGGAGGTATCATAAAACAAATGATCGCGCACATTGTGGCAGGTGCGATCATACCACCACTAATGCACCGAATCCCATCAGAACTCCGCAGTCAAGCGTGCTTGGGCGAGAGTAGTACTGGGATGGGTGACCTCCTGGGAAGTCCTCGTGTTGCACATCTTTTTTGCTACTTTTCCGGGTCCGCACCACCTCTGTTTTTGTTCTTTCCATTTTATTTGTCCCTCACCCGATTCTGTGGCCTCGACGTCGACGGGCTCTCATAGGGCTTTCCGTGGATACCTTACGGGCCGCGAGACGCATCCCGGTTCAAAAGTTACGGCCGTTTGAAGCTGGCGACGGCGTGGGGGAGGTATCATAAAACCAATGATCGCGCACATTGTGGCAGGTGCGATCATACCAGCACTAATGCATCGAATCCCATCAGAACTCTGTAGTGAAGCGTGCTTGGGCGAGAGTAGTACTGGGATGGGTGACCTCCTGGGAAGTCCTTGTGTTGCACATCTTTTTTGCTACTTTCCCGGGTCCGCACCACCTCTGTTTTTGTTCTTTCAATTTTATTTGTCCCTCACCCGATTCTGTGGCCTCGACATCGACGGGCTCGCAAAGGGCTTTCCGTTGATACCTTACGGGCCGCGAGACGCATCCCGGTTCAAAAGTTACGGCCGTTTGAAGCTGGCGACGGCGTGGGGGAGGTATCATAAAACAAATGATCGCGCACATTGTGGCAGGTGCGATCATACCACCACCAATGCACCGGATCCCATTAGAACTCCGCAGTTAAGCGTACTTGGGCGAGAGTAGTACTGGGATGGGTGACCTCTTGGGAAGTCCTCGTGTTGCACCTCTTTTTTGCTACTTTCCCGGGTCCGCACCACCTCTGTTTTTGTTCTTTCAATTTTATTTGTCCCTCACCCGATTCTGTGGCCTCGACGTCGACGGGCTCTCATAGGGCTTTCCGTGGATACCTTACGGGCCGCGAGACGTATCCCGGTTCAAAAGTTACGGCCGTTTGAAGCTGGCGACGGCGTGGGGGAGCTATCATAAAACAAATGATCGCGCACATTGTGGCAGGTGTGATCATACCAGCACTAATGCACCGGATCCCATCAGAACGCCGCAGTTAAGCGTGCTTGGGCGAGAGTAGTACTGGGATGGGTGACCTCCTGGGAAGTCCTCGTGTTGCACATCTTTTTTGCTACTTTCCCGTGTCTGCACCACCTCTGTTTTTGTTCTTTCAATTTTATTTGTCCCTCACCCGATTCTGTGGCCTCGACGTCGACGGGCTCTCATAGGGCTTTCCGTGGATACCTTACGGGCCGCGAGACGTATCCCTGTTCAAAAGTTACGGCCGTTTGAAGCTGGCGACGGCGTGGGGGAGGTATCATAAAACCAATGATCGCGTACATTGTGGCAGGTGCGATCATACCAGCACTAATGCACCGGATCCCATCAGAACTCCACCGTCAAGCGTGGTTGGGCAAGAGTAGTACTGGGATGGGTGACCTCCTCGGAAGTCCTCGTGTTGCACCTCTTTTTTGTTACTTTCCCGGGTCTGTAGCACCGCTGTTTTTGTTCTTTCAATTTTATTTGTCCCTCACCCGATTTTGTGGCGTCGACGTCGACGGGCTCGCAAAGGGCTTTCCGTTGATACCTTACGGGCCGCGAGACGCATCCCGGTTCAAAAGTTACGGCCGTTTGAAGCTGGCGACGCCGTGGGGGAGGTATCATAAAATAAATGATCGCGCACATTGTGGCAGGTGTGATCATACCACCACTAATGCACCGGATCCCATCAGAACTCTGCAGTTAAGCATGCTTGGGCGAGAGTAGTACTGGGATGGGTGACCTCCTAGGAAGTCCTTGTGTTGCACCTCTTTTTTGTTACTTTTCGGGGTTCGCACCACCTCTGTTTTTGTTCTTTCAATTTTATTTGTCCCTCACCCGATACTATGGCCTCGACGTCGACGGGCTCGCAAAGGGCTTTCCGTTGATACCTTACGGGCCGCGAGACGCATCCCGGTTCAAAAGTTACGACCGTTTGAAGCTGGCGACGGGGTGGGGGAGGTATCATAAAACAAATGATCGCGCACATTGTGGCAGGTGCGATCATGCCACCACTAATGCACCGGATCCCATCAGAACTCCGCAGTTAAGCGTGCTTGGGTGAGAGTAGTACTGGGATGGGTGACCTCCTGGGAAGTCCTCGTGTTGCACCTCTTTTTTGCTACTTTCCCAGGTCCGTACCACCGCTCTTTTTGTTCTTTCAATTTTATTTGTCCCTCACCCGATTTTGTGGCCTCGACGTCGACGGGTTCGCAAAGGGCTTTCCATTGATATCTTACAGGCCGCGAGACACATCCCGGTTCAAAAGTTACGGCCGTTTGAAGCTGGCGACGACGTGGGGGAGGTATCATAAAACAAATGATCGCGCACATTGTGGCAGGTGCGATCATACCACCACTAATGCACCAGATCCCATCAGAACTCCGCAGTTAAGCGTGCTTGGGGGAGAGTAGTACTAGGATGGGTGACCTGCTGGGAAGTCCTCGTGTTGCACCTCTTTTTTGCTACTTTCCCGGGTCCGCACCACCTCTGTTTTTGTTCTTTCAATTTTATTTGTCCCTCACCCGATTCTATGGCCTCGACGTCGACGGGCTCTCATAGGGCTTTCCGTTGATACCTTACGGGCCGCGAGACGCATCCCGGTTCAAAAGTTACGGCCGTTTGAAGCTGGCGACGGCGTGGGGGAGGTATCATAAAACAAATGATCGCGCACATTGTGGCAGGTGCGATTATACCACCACTAATGCACCGGATCCCATCAGAACTCTGCAGTTAAGCGTGCTTGGACGAGAGCAGTACTGGAATGGGTGACCTCCTGCGAAGTCCTCGTGTTGCACCTCTTTTTTGCTACTTTCCCGGGTCCGCACCACCTCTGTTTTTGTTCTTTCAATTTTATTTGTCCCTCACCAAATTTTGTGGCCACGACGACGACTGGCTAGCAAAGGGCTTTCCGTTGATACCTTACGGGCCGCGAGACGCATCCCGGTTCAAAAGTTACGGCCGTTTGAAGCTGGCGACGCCGTGGGGAAGGTATCATAAAACAAATGATCGTGCACATTGTGGCAGGTGTGATCATACCACCACTAATGCACCGGATCCCATCAGAACTCTACAGTTAAGCATGCTTGGGCGAGAGTAGTACTCGGATAGGTGACCTCCTAGGAAGTCCTCGTGTTGCACCTCTTTTTTGCTACTTTCTTGGGTCCGCACCACCTCTGTTTTTGTTTTTTCAATTGTATTTGTCCCTCACCCGTTTCTATGGCCTTGACGTCGACGGGCTCGCAAAGGGCTTTCCGTTGATACCTTACGGGCCGCGAGACGCATCCCGGTTCAAAAGTTACGACCGTTTGAAGCTGGCGACGGCGTGGGGGAGGTATCATAAAACAAATGATCGCGCACATTGTGGCAGGTACGATCATACCACCATTAATGCATCGGATCCCATTAGAACTCCGCAGTTAAGTGTGCTTGGGCGAGAATAGTACTGGGATGGGTGACCTCCTGGGAAGTCCTCGTGTTGCACCTCTTTTTTGCTACTTTCCCGGGTCTGCACCACCTTTGTTTTGTTCTTTCAATTTTATTTGTCCCTCACCCGATTCTGTGGTCTCGACGTCGACGGGCTCGCAAAGGGTTTTCCGTTGATACCTTACTGGCCGCGAGACGCATCCCGGTTCAAAAGTTACGGCCGTTTGAAGCTGGCGACGCCGTGGGTGAGGTATCATAAAACAAATGATCATGCACATTGTGGCAGGTGTGATCATACCACCACTAATGCACCTGATCCCATCAGAGCTCTGCAGTTAAGCATGCTTGGGCGAGAGTAGTACTCGGATGGGTGACCTCCTAGGAAGTCCTCGTGTTGCACCTCTTTTTTGTTACTTTCCGGGGTTCACACCACCTCTGTTTTTGTTCTTTCAATTTTATTTGACCCTCACCCGATTCTATGGCCTCGACGTCGACGGGCTCGCAAAGGGCTTTCCGTTGATACCTTACGGGCCGCGAGACGCATCCCGGTTCAAAAGTTACGACCGTTTGAACCTGGTGACAGCGTGGGGGAGGTATCATAAAACCAATGATCGCGCACATTGTGGCAGGTGCGATCATACCAGCACTAATGCACCGGATCCCATCAGATCTCCGCAGTTAAGCGTGCTTGAGCAAGAGTAGTACTGGGATGGGTGACCTCCTCGGAAGTCCTTGTGTTGTACCTCTTTTTTGCTACTTTCCCGGGTCTGCACCACCTCTGTTTTTGTTCTTTCAATTTTATTTGTCCTCACCCGATTCTGTGGCCTCGACGACGACTTGCTAGCAAAGGGCTTTCCGTTGATACCTTACGGGCCGCGAGACGCATTCCGGTTCAAAAGTTACAGCCGTTTGAAGCTGACGACGCCGTGGGGGAGGTATCATAAAACAAATGATCGCACACATTGTGGCGGGTGCGATCATACCACCACTAATGCACCGGATCCGATCAGAACTCTGCAGTTAAGCATGATTTGGCAAGAGTACTATTGGGATCGGTGACCTCCTGGGAAGTCCTCGTGATGCACCTCTTTTTTGTTACTTTCCTGTGTTCGCACCACCTCTGTTTTTGTTCTTTCAATTTTATTTGTCCCTCACCCGATTCTATGGCCTCGACGTCGACGGGCTCGCAAAGGGCTTTCCGTTGATACCTTACGGGCCGCGAGACGCATCCCGGTTCAAAAGTTACGACCGTTTGAAGTTGGCGACGGCGTGGGGGAGGTCTCATAAAACAAATGATCGCGCACATTGTGGTAGGTGCGATCATACCAGTACTAATGCACCGGATCCCATCAAAACTCCGCAGTTAAGCGTGCTTGGGGGAGAGTAGTACTGGGATGGGTGACCTCCTGGGAAGTCCTCATGTTGTACCTCTTTTTTGCTACTTTCCCGGGTCCGCACCACCGCTGTTTTTGTTCTTTCAATTTTATTTGTCCCTCACCCGATTTTATGGCCTCAACGTCGACGGGCTCGCAAAGGGCTTTCCGTTGATACCTTACGGGCCGCGAGACGCATCCCGGTTCAAAAGTTACGGCCGTTTGAAGCTGGCGACGGCGTGGGGGAGGTATCATAAAACCAATGATCACGCACATTGTGGCAGGTGCGATCATACCACCACTAATGCACCGGATCCCATCAGAACTCCGCATTTAAGCGTGCTTGGGCGAGACTAGTACTGGGATGGGTGACCTCCTGGGAAGTCCTCGTGTTGTACCTCTTTTTTGCTACTTTGCCGGGTCCGCACCACCTCTATTTTGTTCTTTCAATTTTATTTGTCCCTCACCCGATTCTGTGGCCTCGACGTCGACGGGCTCGCAAAGGGCTTTCTGTTGATACCTTACAGGCTGTGAGACGCATCCTGGTTCAAAAGTTACGGCCGTTTGAAGCTGGCGACGCCGTGGGGGAGGTATCATAAAACAAATGATCGCGCACATTGTGGCAGGTGCGATCATACCACCACTAATGCACCGGATCCCATCAGAACTCCGTAGTTCAGCGTGCTTGGGCGAGAGTAGTACTGGGATGGGTGACCTCCTGGGAAGTCCTCGTGTTGCACCTTTTTTTTGCTACTTTCCCGGGTCCGCACCACATCTGTTTTTGTTCTTTCAATTTTATTTGTCCCTCACCCGATTCTGTGGCCTCGACGTCGACGGGCTCGCAAAGGGCTTTCCGTTGATACCTTAAGGGCCACGACACGCATCCCGGTTCAAAAGTTACGGCCGTTTGAAGCTGGTGACGGCGTGGGGGAGGTATCATAAAACAAATGATCGCGCACATTGTGGTAGGTGCGATCATACCACCACTAATGCACCGGATCCCATTAGAACTCCGCAGTGAAGCGTGCTTGGGTGAGAGTAGTACTGGGATAGGTGACCTCCTGGGAAGTCCTCGTGTTGCACCTCTTTTTTGCTACTTTCCCGGGTCCGCACCACCTCTGTTTTTATTCTTTCAATTTTATTTGTCCCTCACCTGATTCTGTGGCCTCCGGATCCCATCAGAACTCTGCAGTTAAGCGTGCTTTGGCGAGAGTACTATTGGGATGGGTGACCTCCTGTGAAGTCCTCGTGTTGCACCTCTTTTTTGTTACTTTCCTAGTTTCGCACCACCTCTGTTTTTGTTCTTTCAATTTTATTTGTCCCTCACCCGATTCTATGTCCTCGACGTCGACGGGCTCGCAAAGGGCTTTCCGTTGATACCTTACGGGCCGCGAGACGCATCCCGGTTCAAAAGTTACGACCGTTTGAAGCTGGCGACGGCGTGGGAGAGGTATCATAAAACAAATGATCGCGGACATTGTGGCAGGTACAATCATACCAGCACTAACGCACCAGATCCCATCAGAACTCCGCAGTTAAGCGCGCTTGGGCGATAGTAGTACTGGGATGGGTGACTTCCTGGGAAGTCCTCGTGTTGCACCTCTTTTTTGCTACTTTCCCGGGTCTGCACCACCTCTGTTTTTGTTCTTTTAATTTTATTTGTCCCTCACCTGATTCTGTGGCCTCGACGTGGACGGGCTCGCAAAGGGCTTTCCGTTGATACTTTAAGGGCCGCGAGACGCATCCCGGTTCAAAAGTTACGGCCGTGTGAAGCTGGCGACGACGTGGGGGAGGTATCATAAAACAAATGATCGCGCACATTGTGGCAGGTGCGATCATACCAGCACTAATGCACCAAATCCCATCAGAACTCCGCAGTTAAGTGTGCTTGGGCGAGAGTAGTACTGGGATGGGTGACCTCCTGGGAAGTCCTCTTGTTGCACCTCTTTTTTGCTACTTTCCCGGGTCCGCACCACCGCTGTTTTTGTTCTTTCAATTTTATTTGTCCCTCACCCGATTTTGTGGCCTCGACGTCGACGGGCTCGCAAAGGGCTTTCCGTTGATACCTTACGGGCCGCGAGACGCATCCTGGTTCAAAAGTTACGGCCGTTTGAAGCTAGCGACGGCGTGGGGGAGGTATCATAAAACAAATGATCGCGCACATTGTGGCAGGTGTGATCATACCACCACTAATGCACCGGATCCCATCAGAACTCTGCAATTAAGCATGCTTGGACGAGAGTAGTACTGGGATGGATGACCTCCTAGGAAGTCCTCGTGTTGCACCTCTTTTTTGCTACTTTCTTGGGTCCGCACCACCCTTGCTTTTGTTCTTTCAATTCTATTTGTCCCTCACCCGATTATGTGGCCTCAACATCGACGGGATCTTATAGGGCTTTCCGTTGATACCTTACGGGCCGCGAGACGCATCCCGGTTCAAAAGTTACGGCCGTTTGAAGCTGGCGACGACATGGGGGAGGTATCATAAAACAAATGATCGCGCACATTGTGGCAGGTGTGATCATACCAGCACTAATGCACCGGATCCCATCAGAACTCTACAGTTAAGCATGCTTGGGCGAGAGTAGTACTCGGATAGGTGACCTCCTAGGAAGTCCTCGTGTTGCACCTCTTTTTTGCTACTTTCTTGGGTCCGCACCACCTCTGTTTTTGTTTTTTCAATTGTATTTGTCCCTCACCCGATTCTATGGCCTTGACGTCGACGGGCTCGCAAAGGGCTTTCCGTTGATACCTTACGGGCCGCGAGACGCATCCCGGTTCAAAAGTTACGACCGTTTGAAGCTGGCGACGGCGTGGGGGAGGTATCATAAAACAAATGATCGCGCACATTGTGGCAGGTACGATCATACCACCATTAATGCATCGGATCCCATTAGAACTCCGCAGTTAAGTGTGCTTGGGCGAGAATAGTACTGGGATGAGTGACCTCCTGGGAAGTCCTCGTGTTGCACCTCTTTTTTGCTACTTTCCCGGGTCTGCACCACCTTTGTTTTGTTCTTTCAATTTTATTTGTCCCTCACCCGATTCTGTGGTCTCGACGTCGACGGGCTCGCAAAGGGTTTTCCGTTGATACCTTACTGGCCGCGAGACGCATCCCGGTTCAAAAGTTACGGCCGTTTGAAGCTGGCGACGCCGTGGGTGAGGTATCATAAAACAAATGATCATGCACATTGTGGCAGGTGTGATCATACCACCACTAATGCACCTGATCCCATCAGAACTCTGCAGTTAAGCATGCTTGGGCGAGAGTAGTACTCGGATGGGTGACCTCCTAGGAAGTCCTCGTGTTGCACCTCTTTTTTGTTACTTTCCGGGGTTCACACCACCTCTGTTTTTGTTCTTTCAATTTTATTTGACCCTCACCCGATTCTATGGCCTCGACGTCGACGGGCTCGCAAAGGGCTTTCCGTTGATACCTTACGGGCCGCGAGACGCATCCCGGTTCAAAAGTTACGACCGTTTGAACCTGGTGACAGCGTGGGGGAGGTATCATAAAACCAATGATCGCGCACATTGTGGCAGGTGCGATCATACCAGCACTAATGCACCGGATCCCATCAGATCTCCGCAGTTAAGCGTGCTTGAGCAAGAGTAGTACTGGGATGGGTGACCTCCTCGGAAGTCCTTGTGTTGTACCTCTTTTTTGCTACTTTCCCGGGTCTGCACCACCTCTGTTTTTGTTCTTTCAATTTTATTTGTCCTCACCCGATTCTGTGGCCTCGACGACGACTGGCTAGCAAAGGGCTTTCCGTTGATACCTTACGGGCCGCGAGACGCATTCCGGTTCAAAAGTTACAGCCGTTTGAAGCTGACGACGCCGTGGGGGAGGTATCATAAAACAAATGATCACACACATTGTGGCGGGTGCGATCATACCACCACTAATGCACCGGATCCCATCAGAACTCTGCAGTTAAGCATGATTTGGCAAGAGTACTATTGGGATCGGTGACCTCCTGGGAAGTCCTCGTGATGCACCTCTTTTTTGTTACTTTCCTGTGTTCGCACCACCTCTGTTTTTGTTCTTTCAATTTTATTTGTCCCTCACCCGATTCTATGGCCTCGACGTCGACGGGCTCGCAAAGGGCTTTCCGTTGATACCTTACGGGCCGCGAGACGCATCCCGGTTCAAAAGTTACGACCGTTTGAAGTTGGCGACGGCGTGGGGGAGGTCTCATAAAACAAATGATCGCGCACATTGTGGTAGGTGCGATCATACCAGTACTAATGCACCGGATCCCATCAAAACTCCGCAGTTAAGCGTGCTTGGGGGAGAGTAGTACTGGGATGGGTGACCTCCTGGGAAGTCCTCATGTTGTACCTCTTTTTTGCTACTTTCCCGGGTCCGCACCACCGCTGTTTTTGTTCTTTCAATTTTATTTGTCCCTCACCCGATTTTATGGCCTCAACGTCGACGGGCTCGCAAAGGGCTTTCCGTTGATACCTTACGGGCCGCGAGACGCATCCCGGTTCAAAAGTTACGGCCGTTTGAAGCTGGCGACGGCGTGGGGGAGGTATCATAAAACCAATGATCACGCACATTGTGGCAGGTGCGATCATACCACCACTAATGCACCGGATCCCATCAGAACTCCGCATTTAAGCGTGCTTGGGCGAGACTAGTACTGGGATGGGTGACCTCCTGGGAAGTCCTCGTGTTGTACCTCTTTTTTGCTACTTTGCCGGGTCCGCACCACCTCTATTTTGTTCTTTCAATTTTATTTGTCCCTCACCCGATTCTGTGGCCTCGACGTCGACGGGCTCGCAAAGGGCTTTCTGTTGATACCTTACGGGCTGTGAGACGCATCCTGGTTCAAAAGTTACGGCCGTTTGAAGCTGGCGACGCCGTGGGGGAGGTATCATAAAACAAATGATCGCGCACATTGTGGCAGGTGCGATCATACCACCACTAATGCACCGGATCCCATCAGAACTCCGTAGTTAAGCGTGCTTGGGCGAGAGTAGTACTGGGATGGGTGACCTCCTGGGAAGTCCTCGTGTTGCACCTTTTTTTTGCTACTTTCCCGGGTCCGCACCACATCTGTTTTTGTTCTTTCAATTTTATTTGTCCCTCACCCGATTCTGTGGCCTCGACGTCGACGGGCTCGCAAAGGGCTTTCCGTTGATACCTTAAGGGCCACGAGACGCATCCCGGTTCAAAAGTTACGGCCGTTTGAAGCTGGTGACGGCGTGGGGGAGGTATCATAAAACAAATGATCGCGCACATTGTGGTAGGTGCGATCATACCACCACTAATGCACCGGATCCCATTAGAACTCCGCAGTGAAGCGTGCTTGGGTGAGAGTAGTACTGGGATAGGTGACCTCCTGGGAAGTCCTCGTGTTGCACCTCTTTTTTGCTACTTTCCCGGGTCCGCACCACCTCTGTTTTTATTCTTTCAATTTTATTTGTCCCTCACCTGATTCTGTGGCCTCCGGATCCCATCAGAACTCTGCAGTTAAGCGTGCTTTGGCGAGAGTACTATTGGGATGGGTGACCTCCTGTGAAGTCCTCGTGTTGCACCTCTTTTTTGTTACTTTCCTAGTTTCGCACCACCTCTGTTTTTGTTCTTTCAATTTTATTTGTCCCTCACCCGATTCTATGTCCTCGACGTCGACGGGCTCGCAAAGGGCTTTCCGTTGATACCTTACGGGCCGCGAGACGCATCCCGGTTCAAAAGTTACGACCGTTTGAAGCTGGCGACGGCGTGGGAGAGGTATCATAAAACAAATGATCGCGGACATTGTGGCAGGTACAATCATACCAGCACTAACGCACCAGATCCCATCAGAACTCCGCAGTTAAGCGCGCTTGGGCGATAGTAGTACTGGGATGGGTGACTTCCTGGGAAGTCCTCGTGTTGCACCTCTTTTTTGCTACTTTCCCGGGTCTGCACCACCTCTGTTTTTGTTCTTTTAATTTTATTTGTCCCTCACCTGATTCTGTGGCCTCGACGTGGACGGGCTCGCAAAGGGCTTTCCGTTGATACTTTAAGGGCCGCGAGACGCATCCCGGTTCAAAAGTTACGGCCGTGTGAAGCTGGCGACGACGTGGGGGAGGTATCATAAAACAAATGATCGCGCACATTGTGGCAGGTGCGATCATACCAGCACTAATGCACCAAATCCCATCAGAACTCCGCAGTTAAGTGTGCTTGGGCGAGAGTAGTACTGGGATGGGTGACCTCCTGGGAAGTCCTCTTGTTGCACCTCTTTTTTGCTACTTTCCCGGGTCCGCACCACCGCTGTTTTTGTTCTTTCAATTTTATTTGTCCCTCACCCGATTTTGTGGCCTCGACGTCGACGGGCTCGCAAAGGGCTTTCCGTTGATACCTTACGGGCCGCGAGACGCATCCTGGTTCAAAAGTTACGGCCGTTTGAAGCTAGCGACGGCGTGGGGGAGGTATCATAAAACAAATGATCGCGCACATTGTGGCAGGTGTGATCATACCACCACTAATGCACCGGATCCCATCAGAACTCTGCAATTAAGCATGCTTGGACGAGAGTAGTACTGGGATGGATGACCTCCTAGGAAGTCCTCGTGTTGCACCTCTTTTTTGCTACTTTCTTGGGTCCGCACCACCCTTGCTTTTGTTCTTTCAATTCTATTTGTCCCTCACCCGATTATGTGGCCTCAACATCGACGGGATCTTATAGGGCTTTCCGTTGATACCTTACGGGCCGCGAGACGCATCCCGGTTCAAAAGTTACGGCCGTTTGAAGCTGGCGACGACATGGGGGAGGTATCATAAAACAAATGATCGCGCACATTGTGGCAGGTGTGATCATACCACCACTAATGCACCGGATCCCATCAGAACTCTGCAGTTAAGCATGCTTGGGCGAGAGTAGTACTGGGATGGGTGACCTCGTAGGAAGTCCTCGTGTTGCACCTCTTTTTTGCTACTTTCTTGGGTCCGTACCACCTCTGTTTTTGTTCTTTCAATTTTATTTGTTCGTCACCCGATTCTGTGGCCTCAACGTCGACGGGCTCTCATAGGGCTTTCCGTTGATACCTTATGGGCCGCGAGACACATTTCGGTTCAAAAGTTACGGCCGTTTGAAGCTGGCGACGACGTGGGGGAGGTATCATAAAACCAATGATTGCGCACATTGTGGCAGGTGCTATCATACCAGCACTAATGCACCGGATCCCATCAGAACTCCGCAGTTAAGCGTGCTTTGGCGAGAGTAGTACTGGGATGGATGACCTCCTTGGAAGTCCTCGTGTTGCACCTCTTTTTTGCTACTTTCCCAGGTCCGCACCACCTCTGTTTTTGATCTTTCAATTTTATTTGTCCCTCACCTGATTCTGTGGCCTCGACGTCGACGGGCTCGCAAAGGGCTTTCCGTTGATACCTTACGGGCCGCGAGACGCATCCCGGTTCAAAAGTTACGGCCGTTTGAAGCTGGCGACGACGTGGGGGAGGTATCATAAAACCAATGATCGCGCACATTGTGGCAGGTGCGATCATACCAGCACTAATGCACCGGATCCCATCAGAACTTCGTAATCAAGCGTGGTTGGGCAAAAGTAGTACTGGGATGGGTGACCTCCTGGGAAGTCCTCATGTTGCACCTCTTTTTTGCTACTTTCTTGGGTCCGCACCACCCTTGCTTTTGTTCTTTCAATTTTATTTGTCCCTCACCCGATTATGTGGCACCAACATCGACGGGATCTTATAGGGCTTTCCGTTGATACCTTACGGGCCGCGAGACGCATCCCGGTTCAAAAGTTACGGCCGTTTCAAGCTGGCGACGGCATGGGGGAGGTATCATAAAACAAATGATCGCGCACATTGTGGCAGGTGTGATCATACCACCACTAATGCACCGGATCCCATCAGAACTCTGCAGTTAAGCATGCTTGGGCGAGAGTAGTACTGGGATGGGTGACCTCGTAGGAAGTCCTCGTGTTGCACCTCTTTTTTGCTACTTTCTTGGGTCCGCACCACCTCTGTTTTTGTTCTTTCAATTTTATTTGTTCGTCACCCGATTCTGTGGCCTCAACGTCGACGGGCTCTCATAGGGCTTTCCGTTGATACCTTATGGGCCGCGAGACACATTTCGGTTCAAAAGTTACGGCCGTTTGAAGCTGGCGACGACGTGGGGGAGGTATCATAAAACCAATGATTGCGCACATTGTGGCAGGTGCTATCATACCAGCACTAATGCACCGGATCCCATCAGAACTCCGCAGTTAAGCGTGCTTTGGCGAGAGTAGTACTGGGATGGGTGACCTCCTTGGAAGTCCTCGTGTTGCACCTCTTTTTTGCTACTTTCCCAGGTTCGCACCACCTCTGTTTTTGTTCTTTCAATTTTATTTGTCCCTCACCTGATTCTGTGGCCTCGACGTCGACGGGCTCGCAAAGGGCTTTCCGTTGATACCTTACGGGCCGCGAGACGCATCCCGGTTCAAAAGTTACGGCCGTTTGAAGCTGGCGACGGCGTGGGGGAGGTATCATAAAACCAATGATCGCGCACATTGTGGCAGGTGCGATCATACCAGCACTAATCCACCGGATCCAATGAGAACTCCGCAGTCAAGCGTGGTTGGGCAACAGTAGTACTGGGATGGGTGACCTCCTGGGAAGTCCTCGTGTTGCACCTCTTTTTTGCTACTTTCCCGGGTCCGCACCACCGCTGTTTTTGTTTTTTCAATTTTATTTGTCCCTCACTCGATTTTGTGGCCTCGACGTCGACGGGCTCGCAAAGGGCTTTCCGTTGATACCTTACGGGCCGCGAGACGCATCCCTGTTCAAAAGTTACGGCCGTTTGAAGCTGGCGACGCCGTGGGGGAGGTATCATAAAACAAATGATCGCGCACATTGTGGCAGGTGTGATCATACCACCACTAATGCACCGGATCCCATCAGAACTCTACAGTTAAGCATGCTTGGGCGAGAGTAGTACTCGGATAGGTGACCTCCTTGGAAGTCCTCGTGTTGCACCTCTTTTTTGCTACTTTCTTGGGTCCGCACCACCTCTGTTTTTGTTCTTTCAATTTTATTTGTCCCTCACCCGATTCTGTGGCCTCGACGTCGACGGGCTCTCATAGGGCTTTCCATTGATACCTTACGGGCCGCGAGACGCATCCCGGTTCAAAAGTTAGGGCCGTTTGAAGCTGGCGACGACGTGGGGGAGGTATCATAAAACCAATGATCGCGCACATTGTGGCAGGTGCGATCATACCAGCACTAATGCACCGGATCCCATCAGAACTCTGCAGTTAAGCATGCTTGGGCGAGAGTAGTACTGGGATGGGTGACCTCCTGGGAAGTCCTCGTGTTGCACCTCTTTTTTGCTACTTTCTTGTGTCCGCACCACCTCTGTTTTTGTTCTTTCAATTTTATTTGTTCGTCACCCGATTCTGTGGCCTCAACATCGACGGGCTCTCATAGGGCTTTCCGTTGATACCTTATGGGCCGCGAGACGCATCCCGGTTCAAAAGTTATGGCCGTTTAAAGCTGGCGACGGCGTGGGGCAGGTATCATAAAACCAATGATTGCGCACATTGTGGCAGGTGCTATCATACCAACACTAATGCACCGGATCCCATCAGAACTCCGCAGTTAAGCGTGCTTTGGCGAGAGTAGTACTGGGATGGGTGACCTCCTTGGAAGTCCTCGTGTTGCACCTCTTTTTTGCTACTTTCCCAGGTCCGCACCACCTCTGTTTTTGTTCTTTCAATTTTATTTGTCCCTCACCTGATTCTGTGGCCTCGACGTCGACGGGCTCGCAAAGGGCTTTCCGTTGATACCTTACGGGCCGCGAGACGCATCCCGGTTCAAAAGTTACGGCCGTTTGAAGCTGGTGACGGCGTGGGCGAGGTATCATAAAACCAATGATCGCGCACATTGTGGCAGGTGCGATCATACCAGCCCTAATGCACTGGATCCCATCAGAACTCCGCAATCAAGCGTGGTTGGGCAAGAGTAGTACTGGGATGGGTGACCTCCTGGGAAGTCCTCGTGTTGCACCTCTTTTTTGCTACTTTCCCGGGTCCGTACCACCTGGTTTTTGTTCTTTCAATTTTATTTATCCCTCACCCGATTCTGTGGCCTCGACGTCGACGGGCTCGCAAAGGGCTTTCCGTTGATACCTTACAGGCCGCGAGACGCATCCCGGTTCAAAAGTTACGGCCGTTTGAAGCTGGCGACGGCGTGGGGGATGTATCATAAAACCAATGATCGCGCACATTGTGGCAGGTGCGATCATACCAGCACTAATGCACCGGATCCAATGAGAACTCCGCAGTCAAGCGTGGTTGGGCAACAGTAGTACTGGGATGGGTGACCTCCTGGGATGTCCTCGTGTTGCACCTCTTTTTTACAACTTTCCCAGGTCCGCACCACCGCTGTTTTTGTTCTTTCAATTTTATTTGTCCCTCACCCGATTTTGTGGCCTCGACGTCGACGGGCTCGCAAAGGGCTTTCCGTTGATACCTTACGGGCCGCGAGACGCACCCCGGTTCAAAAGTTACGGCCGTTTGAAGCTGGCGATGGCGTGGGGGAGGTATTATAAAACAAATGATCACGCACATTGTGGCAGGTGCGATCATACCACCACTAATGCACCGGATCCCATCAGAACTCCGCAGTGAAGCGTGCTTGGGCGAGAGTAGTACTGGGATGGGTGACCTCCTGGGAAGTCCTCGTGTTGCACCTCTTTTTTGCTACTTTCCCGGGTCTGCACCACCGCTGTTTTTGTTCTTTCAATTTTATTTGTCCCTCACCCGATTCTGTGGCCTCGACGTCGACGGGCACGCAAAGGGCTTTCCGTTGATACCTTACGAGCCGCGAGACGCATCCCGGTTCAAAAGTTACGGTCGTTTGAAGCTGGAGACGGCGTGGGGGAGGTATCATAAAACCAATGATCGCGCATATTGTGGTAGGTGCGATCATACCACCACTAATGCACCGGATCCCATCAGAACTCCGTAGTGAAGCGTGCTTGGGCGAGATTAGTACTGGGATGGGTGACCTCCTGGGAAGTCCTCGTGTTGCACCTCTTTTTTGCTACTTTCCCGGGTCCGCACCACCTCTGTTTTTGTTCTTTCAATTTTATTTGTCCCTCACCCGATTCTGTGGCCTCGACGTTGATGGGCTCTCATAGGGCTTTCCGTTGATACCTTACGGGCCGCGAGACGCATCCCGGTTCAAAAGTTACGGCCGTTTGAAGCTGGCGACGGCGTGGGGGACGTATCATAAAACCAATGATCGCGCACATTGTGGCAGGTGCGATCATACCAGCACTAATGCACCGGATCCCATCTGAACTCCGCAGTCAAGCATGGTTGGGCAAGATTAGTACTGGGATGGGTGACCTCCTGGGAAGTCCTCGTGTTACACCTCTTTTTTGCTACTTTCCCAGGTCCGCACCACCTCTGTTTTGTTCTTTCAATTTTATTTGTCCCTTACCCGATTCTGTGGCCTCGACGTCGACGGGCTCGCAAAGGGCTTTCCGTTGATACCTTACAGGCCGCGAGACGCATCCCGGTTCAAAAGTTACGGCCGTTTGAAGCTGGCGACGGCGTGGGGGAGGTATCATAAAACAAATGATCGCGCACATTGTGGCAGGTGCGATCATACCACCACTAATGCACCGGATCCGATCAGAACTCTGCAGTGAAGCGTGCTTGGGCGAGAGTAGTACTGGGATGGGTGACCTCCTGGGAAGTCCTCGTGTTGCACCTCTTTTTTGTTACTTTCCTGGGTTCGCACCACCTCTGTTTTTGTTCTTTCAATTTTATTTGTCCCTCACCTGATTCTATGGCCTCGACGTCGACGGGCTCGCAAAGGGCTTTCCGTTGATACCTTACGGGCCGCGAGACGCATCCCGGTTCAAAAGTTACGACCGTTTGAAGCTAGCGACGGCGTGGGAGAGGTATCATAAAACAAATGATCGCGCATATTGTGGCAGTGTGAACACCTCTTTTGATCTGGTCCAAGTGGAATAAATATCTTTTATACTGAATTCCAATCCAGAGTGGTCAAATTCGAGTAGAATGGCTCCAAAATAATCAGAACTGAGCAAAATAACTCAGAATGAAGCTTTTCCAAGTGAAATACAGCACTGTTGGAGACAAATCCGATTGGAATGACTAAAAAATGATCACATCTGAACAAGATGACTCAGGTTAAGGCATTTCCGAGTGAAATACAACCCTGGTAGAGATAAATCCGAGTGAAAAACTCAAAAAATGGTCAAATCCGAGTCAAAATGAAGCATTTCAGAGTGGAATGACTCAAAATTGATGAAATCCGAGTGGAATGCTCCCTGTTGAAGTTGAATCCGAGTGAAATGCTTCCCTGCCAAGCCAATCCGAGTGGATTATACCCATTTTCAAGAGAAGTCCGAATGGAATGACTCAAAAATGATGCAATCCGAGTGGAATCACTCAGAATGAGTCATTTCCGAATGAAATGCTCCCTGCTGAAGTCAAATCCGAGTGAAATATGCTTCTGTTGGATTAAATCCGAGTGACATTACTCTGAATGAAGAAAATCCGAGTGCAACTACTCAGTTTTGGGCATGTCTGAGTGGAGTATGACCTGTTGGGTGGGAAATCCGAATAATGACTCAACAATAGACCAATCCGAGTGGAGTATGACCTGTTGAATTCAAATCTGAGTGAAATGACTCAAATTAGATGTAAATCCGAGTGGATAATTCCCTTTCAGATGCATTCCGAGTGGAGTATGCCAGTTTACAAGCCCTGATTGCAAAAAAATGTCAATTCTGAGTGAAAGGAATGCTGATTGAAGAAAATCCGAGTGAAAGTGACCAAGTTCCATTCGGATTAAGAGCTCACAAGGTCAGTTCCGAGTGAAACCTTCAAGCAGTCACTATTGAAGACATTCCGAGTGAACATTCCAAGCAAAGACAAGATATTCTGAGTGAAACCTTCAAGCAGTCACTATTAAAGACATTCCGAGTCACACCTCCGAATGAAAGTGATTCCGAGTGAAACACTGATTCAATCATTTCTGAATTACCTTTTAATTGGTTCCTTGGTAAAATACTATTCAATCAATTCTGAGTAAAGTTTACACCAGTTTCCGAGTGAAACCATTGTGAAGAGGATTCCCGAGCGAATGTAACCGAGTGAATTGATGTGTGAGCACATCCGAGTCACATTTCACACAATACCGAGCCATTTCAGTCAGCACCGAGTGAGCCATCCTTTTCCCAGTTCCGAGCCCCTTTCTCACTCGAGTTCCGAGTGATTTTCCCCCAGCACCGAGTGAGCCATCCTTTTTCCAGTTCTGTGCCCCTTTCTCACTCGAGTTCCGAGTGATTTTCCCCCAGCACCGAGTGAGCAATCCTTTTTCCAGTTCCGAGCCCCTTTCTCACTCGCGTTCCAAGTGACTTTCCCCCATTCCCGAGTGAGCCATCCTTTTCCCAGTTCCGAGCCTTTTTTTTTCACTCGAATTCCGAGTAACTTTTCACCCTTCCTGAGTCCTTTTGGCCAATCAATTCCGAGCCCCCATTTCCACCATACTTCAAACCTTCACTGAGCCACTTTTTACCCGTTCCTGAGTCATCTTTCTCTCATCTCCGAGTCACACTTCACCTATTTCAGTCGGTTTCGAGTCATTGGTCACTCGGATTATGGAGAGGAGCTGGAATCCGAGTCAGTTTTTCACTCGGTTCTGACTCAATCCAATTGCACAACACCAACATGATTTTCCCAGTCGGATTTTTCCCCTTTTCCCACTTAGAATTGACTAAGAGGGTGATCCGAGTCATTTACACTCGGAATTCAACAATTTCACTCGGAATTCAACAATTTCACTCAGATTTCCAATATTTTCACTCGGAATTCTCCCATTCTCACTCGGATTCCCACCAGGTCCCCCTGTTAAACCGTGCTGACTTGGATTCCACCACCCAAGTGGATCCAGGAATCCAGGGGGTGGCAGACAAGTGGCCAACAGGGACGAAAGTGGGGGGAATTAAAAATTCCCACCCAGCCGTTGTCCCCCACTTCACTCTGTGTGGAGGCCTTAGCTGGCATTCCACTCAGAAGTGGAAGCCTGAGCTGGCCTTCCACTCAGACCAGCCTATAAATAGGCAAGGAGCTGAAGCTTTCAGCCCTGACACACACCTTACAGACATACACATAGCCTCACATACATACACGCGCAGACCCTCTCCATTCCCCTCTCCTCCTTCCTCTATCCATTCCCTTCTCCTCCTTCCTCTATCCAGTACCCCAACTCTTCATTCCCCTCAGCCAACACCGCCCAACCAACCATCCTCACCAAAACCGACCTCCTCATCCCTTCACCTACACACCGTCCCAATTCCTCTCACAACACCGTCTTCTCCCCTCAAGTACACCAAATCCAATCTCCTCACTCCACTCAACTCCAATACCGTCCCTCTTCTCATTGTCTCACTCGGTAAATCACTTCTCACTCGGTAAGTTCACTGTCTCACTCGGTTTCTGCTATTTCCATTCGGTTTCCTCGTTTTCACTCGGTTTTTCCTTGTCCTCACTCGGTTTTCTGCTTTCATCGCTCGGTTTTACCATTTTACTCGGTTTTTCCTTGTCCTCACTCAGTTTTCTGCTTTCATCGCTCGGTTTTACCATTTTACTCGGTTTTTCCTCTTTCTCACTCGGTTTCTGCTATTTCCACTCGGTTTTTGTAATTTCCACTCGGTTTTTGTAATTTTCACTCGGTTTTTGCCATTTTCACTCGGTTTTTCTCTTCTCCCACTCGGTTTTCATTCATTTTTCCTCTGTTTTCAGAATTTATTGTTTCCCTTTCTCTTTTGTAGCTTCTACTACCTTTTTCCTTTCGTTTTATAGTAAAATATAATAAAGGGAAATAAATGCTTCCTATGTTTTCTTTCAAATCTAAATAAAAATCAATAAAAAGAAACAAATCGTTTTTAAACAATGTGTCGTACGGGAGCACTCCCGTCTACACAACCTCTTTAGGATTCGTACACGTACGAAGAACTTCGCCTTGTACGAGTTCCCCACCTCAGTGACATCCATCATCATCTCCCAAGTCTTTTCCTAAAAGAACAACACTCAGAACTACGTAACCCTGATTTCTTGATAATTCAAGAATACGTAGGAGCAGGACTTTAACTCCTGTCGGGCCTATCTTTCTTATTTCTTTTTGCTGATTTATTTCCTTACTTCCACGTTTCTTTCATAAATGGTCTTTTTTTGGTTACTTCCGTGAAAATCAATTTAGACGTGACGTCTTGTTGGTTTCCCCTAGTTTTTTTTTTGCTTAAGCCTCAGCATAATTCATAGGGGAGGGATACTTAGGACGAGACGTCCCGCTTATCTCTTTCCTATCCCTATTTTTTTATTTCGAGGATGTATAATTTAGGCGTGACGCCTTATTAGCATTCTTTTCCCCTCTCTGTCTCATATCGAAGTCGAGTTTAATTCGGATGAAACGTCCCATTGACCTCGCTTCGACATTCTATGTTTGTACAGTTCTCTCGCTCTATTCTGTCATTTTTTAAAATAAAAAATACAACAATAAAAGGGAAGAAACAAACCATTTTTTTTGTAAGGTTATTTATGTTGCGCATTTTCAATCTTGGTACTGTTTTCAGACAGTCGATGTAGGGTGCTAATACCTTCCCTACTCGTAACCGACTCCCGAACTTGAATCTCAATTTTTAACCAGTGCTTTACTGAACTTAGTTTTTTCCAATGTTTTTCCTATGGATAAAAATGTTGGTGGCGACTCCCTGTTTCACTCGAACGAGTTCTTTCTCTCTCGCCGCGCCGTCGCGATCCAGGTTGCGACAGATGGCGACTCCACTGGGGACACTTAAGAGAGTCAGGCCAGTTTGGTTGAAAGCGCGTTTTTTTTATATAGCCTTTGTTTAGCTTGGATTTCTTCCCCTTGTTTTTTATTTTTCTGTTAATTGTTGTGAATGTTCGTTATTATTTGCATCTTGTTATTCGTTTTATTGTCCATGTTCTGTATGATTGTTGAACCCTGGGGTAGAGGACTATGTTACTTTTCTGCAATCATTGAACCCTAGGATAGATGACTTTGTATATTTTGTTCTGTGTTTGTTCTCTGTGCAGAATGGTGTAAGGTAAAAAGGTATTGAATGCCCTTTCACATACTACACTCACAAATTACTCGCACACACTTATGAGTGGCGCCCTATACCCGGGCCCCAAATGAAACTTAAGTTAGGAGGGGTTGGTATACAAAATCGTATAGGATGTACTTCCTATCCGGTGATCGTGAGAACCCCAACTAGAGTTCGACCTCTTATGACATACGCACCTAGTGGTTCCCCACTGTTGTGTCCCTGTCATGGGTAGGATCTTGGCTCTGGTAACCTTCTAGAAGTCTAGTATAAGCCACCCGGTGTGAAGAGTCACTTTTAGACAAGCCCTAAGGTCTAGAGAAAACCTTCAACAAAACCTGACTTAGGCCACGAAAGGGCAAACTTTACTTTACCTTATGTCATTTTCACTTTCCTGTTATTAAAAGGGGATTATCTATCATCCAAAGATTCGCTTAGTCTTGGAAAATTTTTTGGAACACACAAGTATTCTTCGGGTGAATAGATGATCCTCTCTCTTTTTTTTCATATATCTCTGAGTCTGAAGTCATAGGTTCTCCTAATCGTCGAAGGAAAAATAAAAAAAATTATACTTCATTTTCCTCTGGTTGAAGTGGCAATGACGATTGGGAA
The DNA here is from genome assembly GCA_037962975.1 of Clitoria ternatea. Taxonomy (NCBI): domain Eukaryota; kingdom Viridiplantae; phylum Streptophyta; class Magnoliopsida; order Fabales; family Fabaceae; genus Clitoria; species Clitoria ternatea. Next base: position 35,787,186 of record CM075670.1, read on the forward strand.
AACCTACGACTTTTAAGCTCGCATAACTGATTCCATTCTTTGTCTTGATATTCGCAGGGGACGATTCCGAATTTGTCGGTATTTCTAAGACAGTATGGAAATTAACATGGGACACAGTAATTGTGATATAGGGGTGACTGAATTGAAGAAGTTATTGCACCTCAGGGCTAGAAAGGTCAATACTGACAGTTTATAAGCACTAGGGAGAAAACTGAGCTTGACATAGAAAATGACTTTCGCAAGAAAGTATGGGAAGATCCTGAAACTTTTGGAGGTAGACGTCCAAATAGAAGCCATTACGGCTCTGGCTCAATTCTATGACCCACCTCTCCGCTGTTTCACTTTCCAAGATTTTCAACTCGCACCCTCCATAGAAGAATTTGAACAAATATTGGGGATGCCAATGGAGGGACAGATTCCTTATCGCCATTTGGACCATCACGCGTCAATCACTTCTGTCACTCGTATTTTGAAGGTTTATCCTGAAATGTTAAGAGGAGTACAAATGAACAGAAACCAGATTCCCGGATTTACTAGGGAATTTCTGGAGAAACACATGCATGTCCTGGCAGAGAAGGAAGAATGGGAAGCTTTCATTGATACCTTGGCTCTCACTATTTACGGAGTTGTCTTATTCCCTAACTTAGACAACTACGTAGATTATGATGCTATAGGTGTCTTCACCGCTCGCAAGCACAGACTGGAAAATCCCGTCACAGCAGTGTTGGCCAATGTCTATTGCACCTTGGATTTCTGCCATACCCAAGGAGGAAAGAGGATCATTTGTTGTTTGCCTGTTCTATATGTGTGGCTTACATCCCACGCTTTTCATCAACTATGCAAAGCTGAGTGTCCCGTCTCTGATTTGAAGTTGTGTCAGCTGACAACTAAGAATGGGCGTGAATGGGCTAATCACCTTGTAGGCCTTACAGCAGAAAAGGTGAGATGGTGTCCTCAATGGCTAGAAGTTGAGTCCATCGTTTATAGCTGTGGAGGATATCCAAATGTTCCTCTAATGGGGACACAAGGCTGCATCAATTATAATCTTGTTATTGCTAAGCGGCAGTTGGCTTATCCTCTACTTGGGCCGCCGGATGAAGCACTACTTACTCCTTTCGTTTTGTACTATACGAATGGGAATTACACCTCTACTATTCGGGACATAGCCAATGCCTGGAAGAAGGTCCATAGGATGGGCAAAGAATTGGGAGCACGAAGCCACGCTGTGAGAGTTGAATACTTAGATTGGGTGGTGAACAGAGTCTCCATCGTGAAATTGCCATTCAAGAGCCCTTCATACCAATCTGAGGACACAGTTCCTCCGCCGTGCATTATGGAGGACAAGGTTACCATATCACTAAAGGCCCAAGTAGAAGAGCTAAAGGCAAGGAATCAAAAATTGGAAGAAGACCTCCTAAAGTGCCAACAAGAGTGCGCCCTCCACAGGAAAGACAACTCTGAAGGAAGGCATGCTATGGAAGAAATGCAAAAAAAGAGAAAGATTGACGAAGATTACAGAATAAAACAAGATCAATGCCTTCGGGCGGCCAATTCATAGCTGAAGATGAAGGGTCAGCAGAGCAATGCTGTATTGGCCAAAAAACAAATTTTAAAGGACATGCTGGTACAATCCAAGGAGAAGGGAAAGGAGGCTTTGATGCAAAAAGAAATGCTACAAACCCAAGTCCACAAATTGGAGCAACAACTTGATGAAACGATAAGAGCTTATGAGCAAGAAATACATGCTGAACAGAAGAAAACCCTTGATACCGAACGCCGCTGCCAAGAAGCCACACGAGCTTTGGGGACAGAGTTAGCTCAACGGGATAAAGTCATTCATTTATGGATGGACCGTTTTGCCAAGTTGGCATACCTATCCAATGGAATCTTGGAAGATTTTCCCTCAATGTTGAAACAGGCCGAAGGCATGGTCAATCCCCTATCCACCCCAAAGGAGATATCATCATTTTTGAACTATTGTCAAGAAAGACTTTGCAAAATGAAAGTCATGATTGCCCAAGCTAGGAATGGCTGAATATTGTAACCGTATCTTTCAAGTAACATTGTACCTTTACAGATGAATGGAATGATGAATCAATGTGCCTTCATAGTTGTCTCATGTTAATTTCCAATATACTGTTATACTAAGTACTTTTGAACGCGACGTTCTGGGGAAAGGTCAAGGAATACGTGTCAAATTCGGAATCGTATCCCGCGAATGCCCATTTATTTTTTATTCTTCTTTTATCTTCTTTAACTGTTCCCTCTATTTTTCTAACCATTTGTCGTGATTCCTTAGACACTACAGGTAAGCATCCCTATGCGACCAGGCTCAGAAAGAAACTCATGGCCGAAATAGAGCAAGAGAATGAAAACCTGTGAGCTGAGGTTAATCAATTGAAAGAACAAATGGCTGAAATGGCCAAGATGTTTGAAAGGAGGATCGCAGAAAGGGATTCTTTAGCAGAAGTTGAAAATGCTAGGCAGCAATCTCCCATCCTCCAAAATGTTCAAGGTCATGCTGGGGAACCGAGCTCAAACCCTCCAGGGCCTACTATTACTGTTCGCCTTAGTAAGCCGAACCCTGCTCATGTTCAACAACACTCTTTTGTTGATAAAGAAGGGAATGTCGTACCCTTTCCACAGTATGGGTTACCCCCAGGCTATTTCCCACCACTCCAAGAAGAGCCAGATTATCAGGAAACAATCCTTCACGCCGCTCAACCAAACATCCCACCTGTCTGAAATCCTCAAACGATTCCAGTCCATACACAGGTTGAACAACCACAAGCTACCCAAGCCACGGCTAGACGCCAAGCCTCAATTCTGAATGAGAGCCCGGCACATGTTGACCGACCAGTCAAGAGTGCTAGTCACTATGTCGTCACAGGACCAAGTACTGCCACTGCTGCTACCCAGGAAGGAAGATTAGAGTTCTTGGAAAGGCGATTAAGGGAAATGGATGGGAGGAATCGATTTGGATTAGGCAGTGCTACACAACTCTGTCTAATTCCTGACGTTGTTATTCCTCCCAAATTCAAAACACCTGAATTTGATAAGTATCGGGGGCTGACATGTCTGAGAAACCATCTTACCATGTACTGCCGAAAGATGGCTTCGTATGCCTCCAACGACTCTCTACTCATCCATTGTTTTCAAGATAGTTTGGCTGGAGCGCCTCTAACCTGGTATAACCATCTTGAACGTTCTCGTATACGCTGTTGGGAGGATCTGGCAGATGCTTTCATGCAGCAGTATAAGTATAATTTGGACATAGCGCCGGATAGAGTACAATTGCAGAACATGTCCAAGAAAGACAACGAGACATTCAAAGAATACGCCCAACGGTGGCGTGAAGTAGCAGCGCAAGTTGACCCACCTTTGTCTGAGAAAGAGGTGATCTCGACATTTATTGACACACTCCAATCGCCATTTTATGACAAGATGATCGGAAGTATTTCCTCCCACTTCTCCGATATCGTCACTATCGGAGAAAGAATAGAAAATGGCCTCCGGACAGGGAAGATCACCCGAGGCCCAGCTGGGGTTAATGCAGCAAGAAGACCCTCCCAAGAAGAAGGAAAGAGAAGAGAGGGAGAGACTAATCTGATCTCCCATAATCAGGGAAGAACCAGCCGAGGCCACCCACCCCGGTCGCCTTTCCATCAACCTATCACAATACACCACATCCATATGTGGCCGCCGTTCAAACACCACATCCACCACATTTCCGCCTACCTGTCATGCGACCGCCTGCACCACTACAGGCACCATATCAACCACCACAAGCTCCGTACCAGCAGCCACAAATGAACCCGCCGAATCCAAATCAGAGAAGGCAAAACAACGACCGTGCCCCACCGCAATTTGATCCAATTCCCATCACTTACACAGAGCTTCTCCCTTACCTCATCGAAAACACAATGGTAGTACCCTGCCCTTTAAAGCCACTTCAGCCGTCGTATCCTAGAGGGTATGACCCGAACACACGGTGTGATTACCACGCCGGTGCACCGGGACATTCTACTAAAAACTGCTTGGCACTGAAGTTTAAGGTAAGGGACCTCATTCGGGCCGACTGGATAAGCTTCAAAGAAGGGAGCCCAAGCGTGACAACTAATCCCCTTCCAAACCATAAAGGATCGGATGTCAACGCAATAGAGAGGGATGAAGATTGCATTTCCAAGGGAGAAGACATCCAGATGCCTTTGGAAACAATACACTCCCATATGCTGAAGATGGGATTAATAGAGGGATCGTGGGGTGAAGAGCATAATGACCTCCAGTCCGCAAAACGAAGGGACTTCTAGGAAACCCTTCAAAGACTCATGAATGCTCGAGTCATAGAGGTCTGTAGGCACCGTGAAGGACAAATAAATGTGGTACAGAAACAGGGTAAGGCACAAGTTCCGAAACCCCTGGTCGTATACTATAACAAGGATACGCCAGCGGCTTCGGCTCCTGCCAAGACTGTCTTCACGGTAAGGGCACCAACCCCTTTCCCCTTCCAAAGTTCCCACGCTGTGCCATGGAGGTACAATACAGATGTGGTCATCACTAATCCAGAGGTGGTCAACTCCATACCATCCTCCTCTATTACAAATATAACCGGAGTGGGAAAAATGACACGGAGTGGAAGAATATATACACCACCTGAGCCCAAGCAAGGCAAGACTACCGGAGAAGAAAAAACTGGAAAAGAAGTAGTCTCTGGCGAAACAAAGGGGGCTGTGACTGAAGAGGAAGCCCAGGAATTCCTGAAATTTATTCGCCATAGTGACTACCAGGTGTTGGACCAATTGAACCACACCCCTGCGAAAATTTCCCTGTTGTCTTTGCTAATGAGTTCTGAACCACACCGAAACACGTTGATGAAGGTGTTGAGCGAGGCGCACGTGAAGCAAGATTTACCCGTCGAACAATTTGGGGGCATAGTAGGGCATATCATTGCCAATAATTACTTGACCTTCACAGATGAGGAAGTACCTATTGAAGGAAGGGGGCACAACAAAGCCCTCCATATTTCTGTGAAATGTCGAGATTATATCCTGGCAAAAGTACTTGTGGATAATGGATCTTCTCTGAACGTCATGCCGAAGTCCACGTTGGTAAAATTGCCTTTCGACGAAACATACATGAGGCCTAGCTCTATGGTTGTGTAGGCTTTTGATGGGACACGTAGGGAAGTCGTTGGAGAAATTGAATTGCCTATACAAGTCGGGCCCTGTACTTTCCAGGTACTCTTCCAAGTAATGGATATTGCGCCCGCCTACAGCTGTTTATTAGGGCGACCGTGGATCCATTCGGCAGGGGTGGTCCCCTCCACGCTGTACCAAAGACTAAAATTCATCATCGACAACAAGTTGGTAACTGTTTCTGGGGAGGAGGACCTTTTGGTCAGCAAATCCATATCCACTCCATACATCAAGGCCGCCGAGGAAGCCCTCGAAACATCCTTCCAATCCTTGGAGATTGCCAATGCAACAAGCATTTTGAAAATGTCTTTCCTCAACATACCTCTAATGGTGACGCTGAACATGTTACGAAAGGGGTACCAACCCGGAAAAGGGTTGGGGCGGGATTTAGAAGGCATAACCCAACCGGTAAGTCTCCCGGAGAATAAAAACAGATATGGTTTGGGATATAAGCCCACTGTGACGGATAAGAAAAGGGTTGAAGAGGAAAAGAAGGGGAGGAGAACTGCTCGCCTTACTGGTCAAGAGATCAACACTGCAAGAATCCCTATCTGCGATCTCTATCAGAGCTTTAACAGCGCCGGAGTGATATATCCGGATCAAGTTGCCATGGTGGAGAATGAGTCTGACCTCAAGGTAGAGCTGGTATATGCTTGCCATCCAGATCAAGAGCTGAGCAATTGGGAAGTCATGGAGTTCCCTACAACCATTAACGTTCTATCAGAGTAATCACTGTATTTTATAATTTGGTGGTCCCCTTGCTATGCCCAAGGCTCCGGGACCCATTTTGTAATAAGGGCAAAACTTGTTTATTTTATTTTCGAAAATCAATGGACACATTTTTATTCCCCATCACCTCATCTTTGTACATTCTCTATTTCTTAAACCTTTTACTTGCTTGCTTGCTTCTCTTTTCACTTTATAATATAACCCGAATGCAGATCCAAAAATGATTTCCCTGAGAACGATGAAAACCTGGATTTATTTCATGACCCTGTTTATCCAAATGATTATGTCTACGAGGGAAGTGAGGAAGACTTTGGACCCTCATCTGAATTGACGAGATTATTGGAATAAGAGGATAAGGAGATCCGCCCACATCAGGAGGAAATTAAAATCATCAACCTTGGAGGTGAAGGAGAAGATAAAATGATCAAGATAGGCATCTGCCTGAGTAAAAACCAGCAAGATGAATTGATTGAACTGTTACGAGAATTTCGGGATGTGTTCGCTTGGTCATATCAAGATATGCCAGGGTTGGATAACAGTATAGTGGAACATAGATTGCCTCTGAAACCAGAATATCCACCAATTAAGCAAAAGCTGCGAAGAATGAAACCGGAAATGCTTCTCAAGATCAAGGAAGAGGTCAAAAAACAATTCGAAGCCGGTTTCTTGGCCATAGCCAAATATCCACAATGGGTAGCCAACATAGTCCCGGTCCCAAAGAAGGATGGAAAAGTGTGGATGTGTGTGGACTATCGAGATATAAACAGGGCCAGCCCTAAAGACAATTTTCCTCTTCTACATATTGACATGTTGGTTGATAACACAACCCAGCACTCCATTTTCTCTTTTATGGATGGTTTCTCCGGGTACAATCAGATTAAAATGGCACCCGAAGACATGGAAAAAACCACGTTTGTTACTTTGTGGGGTACTTTCTGTTACAAAGTAATGTCCTTTGGTTTGAAGAACGCAGGGGCAACTTATCAGAGAGCAATGGTCACTTTATTCCACGATATGATGCACAAGGAAATAGAGGTCTATGTGGATGACATCATTGCAAAATCTAGAACCGAGGAAGATCATGTCCGCGACTTAAGGAAATTGTTTGAACGGTTGAGAAGGTTTAAGCTTAGATTGAATCCTGCCAAGTTCACGTTTGGCACAAGGTCAGGAAAACTGTTGGGTTTCATTGTAAGCAAGAAAGGAATTGAAGTGGATCCCGACAAGGTCAGGGCAATCCTAGAAATGCCGCCTCCTTGCACAGAAAAAGAAGTCAGGGGGTTCTTGGGAAGATTAAACTACATCGCTCGATTTATCTCACAATTGACATCGACCTGCGAGCCGATCTTCAAGTTACTCCGTAAGAACCAACCGGGGCAATGGAATGAGGACTGCCAAATAGCTTTTGAGAAGATTAAGCAGTACTTGAAAGAACCACCAATATTGGTGCCACCAACCCCTGAGAGACCACTGATTTTATACATGACTGTACTGGATGAGTCCATGGGCTGCGTATTGGGTCAACACGATGAAACGGGAAAGAAAGAACATGCCATATATTACCTAAGCAAAAAGTTCACTGATTGTGAAATGCGATACTCCGCATTAGAACGAACTTGTTGCGCGTTAGCATGGGCTGCGAAGCGTTTAAGGCAATACATGTTGAGTCACACTACCTGGCTAGTCTCTAAGATGGATCCTATCAAGTACATCTTTGAGAAGCCAGCCCTGACCGGAAGGATTGCTCGATGGCAAGTGCTGCTAACTGAGTACGACATAACATATGTCACTCAGAAAGCCATAAAAGGGAGCGCTTTGGCTGACTACCTAGCCCATCAACCCATAAGTGATTACTAACCAATACCGTTCGACTTCCCAGATGAGGATATTTTGGCATTATCTGACGAAGAAGAAGACAGTAACAAGGACAAATGGATTTTAAGATTCGATGGAGCTTCTAATGCTTTGGGACATGGAATTGGAGCCATTATGATTTCACCAAAGAAAGAGTTCATCCCTGTCTGTGCCAGGCTATGTTTCGATTGTACCAACAATGTCGCTGAATATGAAGCATGCTCCTTAGGGATCCAAGCGGCATTAGATATGAAAGTAAGAACACTGGAAGTCTACGGAGACTCTGCTTTAGTCGTCCACTAGTTGAAAGGTGAGTGGGAAACCAGGGATAGCAAGCTTCTCCCCTATCACGCCCACATTATGGAAATGATCAGAGATTTTGAAGAGATTTCTTTTTATCATGTTCCTCGTGAAGATAATCAAATGGCTGACGCTTTGGCTACTCTTGCTTCAATGTTCAAAGTAAACAATGACTATGACGTGCCCCTCATCGAGGTAGAAAGGCGTCATGAGCCCGCATACTGCCAAGTAGTCGAAGAACAGTCGGATGGAAAACCTTGGTATCATGACATTAAGAGGTATATCCAGAGGCAAGAATACCCTGACAATGCCACAGAAAATGACAAGAGAACCCTGCGACGGCTCGCCATGGGGTTTTTCTTAAATGGAGACGTGCTTTACAAAAGAAACTATGATTTTATCCTTCTTCGCTGTGTTGATACCGCTGAAGCAAATAGAATCATGAGGGATATCCACGAGGGATCTTTCGGAACCCACATCAATGGGCACGCCATGTCAAGGAAAATCTTAAGGGCTGGTTATTTTTGGATGACCATGGAAGCAGACTGCTTCGCCTATGCTCGGAGATGTCATAAGTGCCAAATATATGCTGATCATATTCACGCACCCCCGTCATCTCTAAATGTCTTGTCAGCACCATGGCCTTTTTCGATGTGGGGCATGGATGTCATTGGTCCCATTGAACCAAAGGCTTCAAACGGCCATCGTTTCATTTTGGTCGCCATTGATTACTTCACAAAATGGGTGGAAGCAGCTTCATATACTAATGTAACCAAAGGTGTTGTTGTTAAATTCGTCAAGCGTGAATTGATATGTCGGTACGGCCTACCGAGTCAAATCATCACAGACAATGGTACAAACCTGAACAACAAAATGATGAAGGAGCTTTGTGAGAGCTTTAAGATCTCCCACCATAATTCCTCTCCATACCGCCCAAAAATGAATGGGGTAGTCGAGGCAGCGAACAAGAATATCAAGAAGATAATACAGAAAATGGTGGTAACCTATAAAGACTGGAACGAAATGCTTCTTTTTGCTCTGCACGGTTATCGTACCTCAGTCCGGACCTCGACTGGGGCAACTCCATTCTCTTTAGTTTATGGCATGGAAGCAGTCCTGCCTTTTGAAGTGGAGATTCCTTCCCTTCGAGTAATCATGGAAGCCAAACTGGTTGAAGCAGAATGGATCCAGACTCGGCATGACCAATTAAATCTGATTGATAGTAAGAGACTGACTGCCCTCTGCCATGGTCAGTTATATCAAAGGCGTATGAAGCGAGCGTTTGAAAAGAAAGTACGACCCCGACAGTTCCAAGAGGGAGACTTGGTGCTTAAGAAGGTTTTGTCAATGCATAAAGATCACCGAGGCAAATGGACTCCTAACTACGAAGGGCCGTATATCGTGAAGAAAGCTTTTTCCGGAGGTGCTCTCATACTCACCAACATGGATGGGGAAGATCTACCAATGCCTATAAACACGGACGCAGTGAGAAGATACTACGCGTAAAAAAAAAGGGCTCGCTAGGTTAAAAACCTGAAAAGGCGACCTAGGCAAAAGTTAGAGCAATTGATGGGGTTGAAAATCCTAAGAAAGCGGCCCAGACAAATTCACACCCTATAGATTCAACACTGCAATGCCAATTTTCCAAATCACAGACAGGGGGATGGGTCTAGAACATCGAAGCCATTGTCAAGTCACGCCCTCAAAAACAAAATCAGAAGATAAACAGGAAATCATGGAAAAGACTAGAATTTTGTCGCTCTCAGGAAATCGATGGAGGATCTAAAAGGCCTTCCCTTCCATCCTTACCATCAATTCCTCACATCTTGTCATATTTTTGCATTATTATTGTCACCTGTACATATCCATTGTTCATAAATAAAAAGTTTCCTTTCTTCTCACATGTGTTCATGACTAGAATGAATAAACAAGTTTTGCCTAAAAAGAATTTCTTAAAAAAAAATGAGTTTTGAGAGGAACGAAAACACAAAGTTATGGGGAACGAAGTAGACACTGTTGCCAGATCTTACCTCAAGCAAGCTCAACCAGCTCTGCGAAACAACCTCAATGAAGTCAGAAGTAATAATTATTTTGGCCATGAGTTACTTCAACGCATGTCGCCAAGGGAATCCGCCTGTAAGTTTTTAATTAGTTTCGTGTTTCTCTATTAACGGATAGCCAGGAACTATGATCCCCGAGATGCGTAGTTGCCCAACTCTCTCCTTAGCAGACCTTCGGCATGTCCGCAGTAAACCCCAAGTCCATTCTCTTTCACCCAAAGGGGCATTACCCTGAATCACCAAATTTTCTCCCCCAGTGGAACCATAATCGCCAAAAACTACACTTCCCAAATCATTCCCCAGTGGGACTACACTTCCCAGTCAACCCAAAACTGGGGCATCTCCCCAGATTCTTCTTTCGGTCAAGGGACAGTTCCCCAAGATTTCATCCAATCATGTCAAACTGGGGCATCTCCCCGGATTTATTCCTTCATTCAAGGGGCAGTCCCCTAAGATTTCATCTAATCATGTCAAACTGGGGCATCTCCCCGAGTTTATTCTTTCATTCAAGGGGCAGTTCCCCAAGATTTCATCTAATCATGTCAAACTGGGGCATCTCCCCGGGTTTATTCCTTCATTCAAGGGGTAGTTCCCCAAGATTTCATCCAATCATGTCAAACTGGGGCATCTCCCCGGGTGTGTTCTCTCAATCAAGGGGCAGTTCCCCAAGAACCCGCAGTCATGGCAACCGAGGGTCAACCCCAACCTTTACATTTCCTGCCAACAGTGAGTTAATTCGGACGAGATGTCCTGTTAGCTCCCTCAACCTTCACATTTCTTGTCAACAGTGAGCTAATTTGGACGAGACGTCCTGTTAGTTCCCCCAATCTTTATCTTCCTGTCGCCGATCAAATGGCACCTTTACCTTCCAGTCGCCGATCAAATGGCACCCTTTACCTTCCAGTCACCGATCAAATGGCACCCTTTACCTTCCTGTCGCCGATCAAATGGCACCCTTTATCTTCCTGTTGCCGATCAAATGGCACCCTTTACCTTCCAGTCGCTGATCAAATGGCACCCTTTATCTTCCTGTCACCGATCAAATGGCACCCTTTACCTTTCAGTCGCCGATCAAATGGCACCCTTTATCTTCTTGTTACCGATCAAATAGCACCCTTTATCTTCCTGTCGCCGATCAAATGGCACCCTTTACCTTCCAGTCGCCGATCAAATGGCACCCTTTATCTTCTTGTTACCGATCAAATGACACCTTTACCTTCCAGTCGCCGATCAAATGGCACCCTTTATCTTCTTGTTGCCGATCAAATGGCACCTTTACCTTCCAGTCGCCGATCAAATGACACCCTTTACTTTCCTGTCGCTGGTCAAATGGCACCTTTACCTTCCTGTCGCCGATCAAATGACACCTTTACTTTCCTGTCACCAATCAAATGGCACCTTTACTTTCCTGTTGCCGATCAAATGGCACCTTTACTTTCCTGTCGCCGATCAAATGGCACCCCTTTACTTTCCTGTCACCGATCAAATGGCACCTTTACTTTCCTGTCGTCGATCAAATGGTACCCCTTTACTTTCCTGTTGCCGATCAAATGGCACCTTTACTTTCCTGTCACCGATCAAATGGCACCTTTACTTTCCTGTCGCCGATCAAATGGCCCCTTGATTTTCCTGTCGCCGATCAAATGGCACCTTTACTTTCCTGTCGCCGATCAAATGACACCCCTTTACTTTCTTGTCGCCGATCAAATGGCACCTTTATTTTCCTGTCGTCGAACAAATAGCATCCTTTTACCTTTCAGTCACCAAAGAAGGCATCCTTTTTTCTCCCGGTCGTCGAATGAGACGCCCTTCTGCTTCATGTCATTCAAAGGACCAGTTAACCGCTTCTTGCCAAAGAGTAGAGCGCTACTTCACTTCTTTTTTCCAGATTTAGGACAAAAAAAAAAAAATAATAAAAAAAACAAAAAAAAACAAAAAACAAAAAAAAACAAAAAAAAAGAGAAGAAGAAGAAGAGAAGAAGAGAAACAGAAGTGGAGAATGCTCGTTTTAAGAAAAAAAGAGGTCACATAGATTCGTGATTGCCCACACCATCAGTCGCTATACCGATCAAAAGGTCCCACTTGGCCCCCTACATCGGTGTTCATATCTTTACTTCCTTTTCACTTCAAAAACACAGAAGCTTCGTGTTTCTTTTGTGAAAAAGAAGTGAAGAGGGGCATCTGTGAACACCTCTTTTGATCTGGTCCAAGTGGAATAAATATCTTTTATACTGAATTCCAATCCAGAGTGGTCAAATTCGAGTAGAATGGCTCCAAAATAATCAGAACTGAGCAAAATAACTCAGAATGAAGCTTTTCCAAGTGAAATACAGCACTGTTGGAGACAAATCCGATTGGAATGACTAAAAAATGATCACATCTGAACAAGATGACTCAGGTTAAGGCATTTCCGAGTGAAATACAGCCCTGGTAGAGATAAATCCGAGTGAAAAACTCAAAAAATGGTCAAATCCGAGTCAAAATGAAGCATTTCCGAGTGGAATGACTCAAAATTGATGAAATCTGAGTGGAATGCTCCCTGTTGAAGTTGAATCCGAGTGAAATACTTCCCTGCCAAGCCAATCCGAGTGGATTATGCCCATTTTCAAGAGAAGTCCGAATGGAATGACTCAAAAATGATGCAATCCGAGTGGAATCACTCAGAATGAGTCATTTTCGAATGAAATGCTCCCTGCTGAAGTCAAATCCGAGTGAAATATGCTCCTGTTGGATTAAATCCGAGTGACATTACTCTGAATGAAGAAAATCTGAGTGCAACTACTCAGTTTGGGCATGTCCGAGTGGAGTATGACCTGTTGGGTGGGAAATCCGAATAATGACTCAACAATAAACCAATCCGAGTGGAGTATGACCTATTGAATTCAAATCTGAGTGAAATGACTCAGATTAGATGTAAATCCAAGTGGATAATTCCTTTTCAGATGCATTCCGAGTGGAGTATGCCAGTTTACAAGCCCTAATTGCAAAAAAATATCAATTCCGAGTGAAAGGAATGCTGATTGAAGAAAATCCGAGTGAAAGTGACCAAGTTCCATTCGGATTAAGAGCTCACAAGGTCAGTTCTGAGTAAAACCTTCAAGCAGTCACTATTGAAGACATTCCGAGTGAACATTCCAAGCAAAGACAAGATATTCCGAGTGAAACCTTCAAGCAGTCACTATTAAAGACATTCTGAGTCACACCTCTGAATGAAAGTGATTTCGAGTGAAACACTGATTCAATCATTTCTGAATTACCTTTTAATTGGTTCCTTGGTAAAATACTATTCAATCAATTCTGAGTAAAGTTTACACCAGTTTCTGAGTGAAACCATTGTGAAAAGGATTCCCGAGCGAATGTTACCGAGTGAATTGATGTATGAGCACATCCGAGTCACATTTCACATAATACCGAGCCATTTCAGTCAGCACCGAGTGAGCCATCCTTTTCCCAGTTCCGAGCCCCTTTCTCACTCGAGTTCCGAGTGATTTTCCCCCAGCACCGAGTGAGCCATCCTTTTTCTAGTTTCGAGCCCCTTTCTCACTCGAGTTCTGAGTGATTTTCCCCCAGCACCGAGTGAGCCATCCTTTTTCCAGTTTCGAGCCCCTTTCTCACTCGAGTTCCGAGTAACTTTCCCCCATTCCCGAGTGAGCCATCCTTTTCCCAGTTCCGAGCCTTTTTTTTCACTCGAATTCCGAGTAACTTTTCACCCTTCCCGAGTCTTTTTGGCCAATCAATTCCGAGCCCCCATTTCCACCATACTTCAAACCTTCACCGAGCCACTTTTTACCCGTTCCCGAGTCATCTTTCTCTCATCTCCGAGTCACACTTCACCTATTTCAGTCGGTTCCGAGTCATTGGTCACTCGGATTATGGAGAGGAACTGGAATCCGAGTCAGTTTTTCACTCGGTTCTGACTCAATCCAATTGCACAACACCAACATGATTTTCCCAGTCGGATTTTTCCCCTTTTCCCACTCAAAATTGACTAAGAGGGTGATCCGAGTCATTTACACTTGGAATTCAACAATTTCACTCGGAATTCAACAATTTCACTCGGATTTCCAATATTTTCACTCGGAATTCTCCCATTCTCACTCGGATTCCCACCAGGTCCCCCTGTTAAACCGTGCTGACTTGGATTCCACCACCCAAATGGATCCAGGAATCCAGGGGGTGGCAGACAAGTGGCCAACAGGGACGAAAGTGGGGGGAATTAAAAATTCCCACCCAGCCGTTGTCCCCCACTTCACTCTGAGTGGAGGCCTTAGCTGGCATTCCACTCGGAAGTGGAAGCCTGAGCTGGCCTTCCACTCAGACCAGCCTATAAATAGGCAAGGAGCTGAAGCTTTCAGCCCTGACACACACCTTACAGACATACACATAGCCTCACATACATACACACGCAGACCCTCTCCATTCCCTTCTCCTCCTTCCTCTATCCATTCCCTTCTCCTCCTTCCTCTATCCAGTACCCCAACTCTTCATTCCCCTCAGCCAACACCGCCCAACCAACAGTCCTCACCAAAACCGACCTCCTCATCCCTTCACCTACACACCGTCCCAATTCCTCTCACAACACCGTCCTCTCCCCTCAAGTACACCAAATCCAATCTCCTCACTCCACTCAACTCCAATACCGTCCCTCTTCTCACTGTCTCACTCGGTAAATCACTTCTCACTTGGTAAGCTCACTGTCTCACTCGGTTTCTGCTATTTCCATTCAGTTTCCTCGTTTTCACTCGGTTTTTCCTTGTCCTCACTCGATTTTCTGCTTTCATCGCTCGGTTTTACCATTTTACTCGGTTTTTCCTCTTTCTCACTCGGTTTCTGCTCTTTCCACTCAGTTTTTGTAATTTCCACTCGGTTTTTGTAATTTTCACTCTGTTTTTGCCATTTTCACTCGGTTTTTCTCTTCTCCCACTCGGTTTTCATTCATTTTCCTCTGTTTTCAGAATTTATTGTTTCCCTTTCTCTTTTGTAGCTTCTACTACCTTTTTCCTTTCGTTTCATAGTAAAATATAATAAAGGGAAATAAATGCTTCCTATGTTTTCTTTCAAATCTAAATAAAAATCAATAAAAAGAAACAAATCGTTTTTAAACAATGTGTCGTACGGGAGCACTCCCGTCTACACAACCTCTTTAGGATTCGTACACGTGCGAAGAACTTCGCCTTGTACGAGTTCCCCACCTCATTGACATCCATCATCATCTCCCAAGTCTTTTCCTAAAAGAACAACACTCAGAACTACGTAACCCTGATTTCTTGATAATTCAAGAATACGTAGGAGCAGGACTTTAACTCCTGTCGGGCCCATCTTTCTTATTTCTTTTTGCTGATTTATTTCCTTACTTCCACGTTTCTTTCATAAATGGTCTTTTTTTGGTTACTTCCGTGAAAATCAATTTAGACGTGACGTCTTGTTGGTTTCCCCTAGTTTTTTTCTTGCTTAAGCCTCACCATAATTCATAGGGGAGGGATACTTAGGACGAGATGTCCCGCTTATCTCTTTCCTATCCCTATTTTTTTATTTCGAGGATGTATAATTTAGGCGTGACGCCTTATTAGCATTCTTTTCCCCTCTCTGTCTCATATCGAAGTCGAGTTTAATTCGGATGAAACGTCCCATTGACCTTGCTTCGACATTCTATGTTTGTACAGTTCTCTCGCTCCATTCTGTCATTTTTTAAAATAAAAAATACAACAATAAAAGGGAAGAAACAAACCATTTTTTTTGTAAGGTTATTTATGTTGCGTATTTTCAATCTTGGTATTGTTTTCGGACAGGCGATGTAGGGTGCTAATACCTTCCCTACTCGTAACCGACTCCCGAACTTGAATCTCAATTTTTAACCAGTGCTTTACTGAACTTAGTTTTTTCCAATGTTTTTCCTATGGATAAAAATGTTGGTGGCGACTCCCTATTTCACTCGAACGAGTTCTTTCTATCTCGCCGCGCCGTCGCGATCCAGGTTGCGACAGGCAGGTATGATCATACCAGCACTAATGCACCGGATCCCATCAGAACTCCGCAGTTAAGCGTGCTTGGGCGAGAGTGGTACTGGGATGGGTGACCTCCTGGGAAGTCCTCGTGTTGTACCTCTTTTTTGCTACTTTCCCGGGTCCGCACCACCGCTGTTTTTGTTCTTTCAATTTTATTTGTCCCTCACCCGATTTTATGGCCTCAACGTCGACGGGCTCGCAAAGGGCTTTCCGTTGATACCTTACGGGCCGCGAGACGCATCCCGGTTCAAAAGTTACGGCCGTTTGAAGCTGGCGACGGCGTGGGGGAGGTATCATAAAACCAATGATCGCGCACTGATGATGCATGATTTAGCCTTAATTCCTTGCTTTAAATGTGTAGAATTTGCCATTGCTAATTGTGTAATATTATGCATTTTAACACATTTTCATAATTCAAGTTTTATTTAATATTTGAATATTAAATGAATTAGGCAATAATCTTTAAATGGAAATAATAAATCTTACTTGATTTCCCTTATATTGTAGTGAACAATTGAGGTTGCAATTGGGAAATCATAAAATTGAGCATCAGTTCTGATGCGTAGCGTTGGTACCACGCGTAGCGTGGAAGCAAATTCGCAACACTAACGCGCAGCGTCAAGCCCACGCGTAGCGTCAACAGTGACGAGGATCCCATTAACAGGCTGTATGCAACTTCAAAAGTGGAGGATTTATTTATATTAAAGCACTTATTGGCCAATCCATTACAGACATACGACACTATCTCAGTGGGGAACATGCAGCACAAGTGTCCAAGCATTATTGAAGAATTATTGGATGAAATAATGTATTCTGAGTCAGAAACCCTCACGCGTAGCCTCATAATTACGCGTAGCGTGGAAGCAGATTCGCAATGCTGACGCGTAGCGTCCTGCTGACGCTGTCTCTTTTCTCTCTTTGTTTCTATAAGCATCAGAGGAAGGCACAAAGCCTCCTCCTCTCTTCTTCCCCCTCTTTGCTCCATTCCGGGTTAGTTTCTTTTCTTTTTAGTTGTTATTATGGAGGGCTAAAACCCTAGATTGATTTTCTTGGAGAATATTGTAATGTAATTTTGAGGTCATTATTTTTAATATAGTATGTTTTCGTTATTGTTATTTCTTCATAATCTTACTCTGCTTATTTAATTCCATTCTGTTTAATTAAATTTGTATGCTTAATCGGTTTAATTATTCAAATGGAATAAAATAAGATTTTAAATTAGAATGGATTAAGGAAATATGCATGCTTAATGAATGTTTTCATAATCACTTTTAATAATTATGGTTTGCTTAATTCCATAATTTGAGAATAGATTATGTATATAGGTGATGTTCTTATGTATGCTCAATAATTCCTAGATTTTACGATCTTGACTCCTTTTGCTTAATTAGGATGCTTGATTAAAATATTCATTTTTAAATGAAAGTAAAGGAATTGTGAATTGAAAAAGACGCTTAGTTGATTAATTCAAATTGAGCTAAGAAATTAACAATAATGAAAGTATACAAATTATCTTTAGTGAACCAAGGATAAATTTATTTACAATACTCTAAGAAAATCAATCGCTTGTTAATTATTGTTTTAAATTCCATATTTACTTTGTTTTAATTTTAATTGTGACAACAAAAATCAATCAAACCCCCCCCCCCTTCAATTGTATGTTAGTGAACTTATGTTTGTAAAAAATTTTAGTTGTTTAGTTTTAATTTTTAATTGTTAAAAATTAGTTTAAGACTTGATTTTTCCTAAATTTTTGTGTTGATCCTTGAGAGAACGACCTAGGTTGACACCCTAGTACTACGTTAATTAATTTTAATGTACTAATTTGACGGAATAACGACTGCAAAAATACCCACGTCAAATTTTGGCGCCGCAGCCGGGGATCAACGATCTTTAGGAAAAACTCTTGTTTTAAATTAATTATTTTTTTTTAATTGAAAAAAAAAATTCTTTTGTTTGTTTGTTTGTTTTATTTCTTTTGCATGATTTAGGATTCTTATGATTTATTGCTCATCATGATCAAATATCTTGTTGTATGCTATGTATGACTAGAAGAACTTTTGAGCATTTATATTCATTTGATCCTGAAATTGAAAGAACTTTTCATAGGTTAATTAGAGAAGCTAGATTTAATAATAATTTTGTTGATATTGATAGTGATAGTATTTTTTCTGAATCTGTTGAAAGTACTACTGCTAGTTTTTCTGATATGGTTGAACCTCGTGAAAGAACTCTTAGAGAACTAGCCGCACCTGAATTCACATATGAAAGTTTGTGTATTCAATATCCTGATGAGGATGTCCCTTTTATTCTTAAGACCGGACTTATACACCTGTTGCCTAAGTTTCATGGTCTTGCGGGTGAAGATCCGCACAAACACCTCAAAGAATTCCACATTGTGTGTTCCACAATGAAACCCCAAAACGTTCAAGAAGACCATGTCTATCTTAAAGCGTTTCCTCATTCTTTAGAGGGTGTTGCTAAGGATTGGTTGTACTACCTTGCTCCAAGATCAATCACAAGTTGGAATGACTTAAAGAAAATGTTCTTGGAAAAATTCTTTCCTGCCTCTAGAACAACTGCAATCCGTAAAGACATATCTGGCATTAGGCAACTCTCTGGAGAAAATCTTTATGAGTATTGGGAGAGATTTAAGAAACTCTGTGCAAGTTGCCCTCACCACCAAATTTCTGAACAACTTCTTCTTTAGTACTTCTATGAAGGTCTGCACCACGTTGATCGCAATATGATTGATGCGGCAAGTGGAGGAGCTTTAGGAGACATGACTGCTGCTGAAGCAAGAAATTTGATTGAGAAGATGGCATCCAACTCTCAACAATTTGGTATGAGAAATGATTCTTTCAAACCCATGTTTGATTCCAATTCTAGTTCATCTGGAATTAAATTGGAGAGCAAACTCGATGCTCTCACCACTCTGGTCACACAATTAGCAGTAAATCAAAAATCCATGACTGCTAAAGTGTGTGGCATCTGTACTTCACAAGAGCACCCCACTGATTGTTATCCTTCTCTACAAGAAAAGGATAATTATAGTCCCCAAGCTTACGCAGCTAACATCTACCATGATAGACCACCACAAAACAACCATGACCTTTCCACCAATAGATACAATCCAGGTTGGAGGAACCATCCAAATTTGAGATGGGGAAACCAACAACAAAATCCCCATCCCCAACCCCCATTTCAAAACAATGCACTAACCTTCCAAAGAACTACACCTCAACCATCCACAAGTGGCCCTTCTTTGGAGGATCTGGTGAAACAAATGGCTGCACAAAACTTGGAGTATCAACAGAGGAATGATGCTACCATCCAGAGTTTAAGCAACCAAATTGGGCAATTGGCTTCATCATTAAGCCAGTTACAATCTCAAAACTCTGACAAATTACCATCTCAACCAGCTGTAAATCCAAGAAATATGAGTGCAATTCAGTTAAGATCAGGTAAGAACCTTGAAGTACTCATACCTAAGGAACCTGAGAAACAAACAGATGTGCCCACAACAGTTGAGAATGATGTACCCTCTTCAAGCACAAGCAAATCTGAGATGCAACCATCTCAAGTTCCACCTCATATCCCTCTTCCTTTTCCACCAAAAGCAATTCCAAGTAAGAAGATGGAAGAAGTGGACAAAGAAATTTTGGATACTTTCAGGAAAGTGGAAGTGAATATACCTCTTCTTGATGCAATCAAGCAAATTCCCAAGTATGCCAAATTTCTAAAGGAGTTGTGTACTCACAAAAGGAGACTCAAGGGCAATGAAAGGATAAGCATGGGAAGAAATATATCTGCACTGCTTAGTAAAGAAGTTTCAAATATTCTTGAGAAATACAAGGATCCAGGTACGTTTTCTATACCTTGTATCATAGGCAATAACAAAATTGAAAATTGCATGTTAGATTTAGGAGCTTCAATAAATGTTATGCCTATGTCTGTTTTCAAATCATTGTCTCTTGGAAATTTACAACCTACTGGTGTAGTAATTCAGCTAGCCAATAGAAGCACTGCTTACCCTGCTGGAGTTATAGAGGATGTTTTGGTTCAGGTAGAACAGCTTGTTTTCCCTGCTGACTTTTTCATACTTGATATGGAAGAAGGTATGCCTCAAATTCCTGTTCCTATCATTTTGGGAAGACCATTTTTGAAAACAGCTCGAACCAAAATAGATGTTTATTCTGGAACTCTTTCTATGGAATTTGGTGACACGAGAGTTCAATTTAATATTCTAGATGCCATGAAATACCCATTTGAAAATCATTCTGTTTTCCAAATTGACATTATTGATGAACTAGTTTTTGAACATTTTTCTAATGTTGATTTGGAATACATGGATGATTCAAACAAATGTTTTGCATGCAATGATTCTGGAAGTTGTGATATTTGTGCTGAAATTGATAAATACATAAATTCTAATTTAGAGTCTATAGAAATACCTGTTCTAAATGCAGATTTTCAAGAAGACTCTAACAAAATTTTTGAGGTGCAAGAATCCAAATCTGTTTTGTTAGTTCCATCTACTTTGCAGGCACCTAATCTGGAGCTAAATTTCTTACTTGAAAATCTCAAGTATTCATACTTGGGAAATGATGAGGAGCTTCTGGTGATAATCTTTACTTCTCTTGATGAAAATCAAGAAGAAAAATTGCTGCAAAAATTAGAAAGGCACAAGAAGGCTAGACCACTATCCAATCTGCTTCAAAAGGATGTGGTATTTGAGTTTGATCCACCTTGAGGGAGTTTTTCTTACCCATCTCTTTACTTTCATTATATTGTCTATTTTGTATGCTTTGTCTTACATTGAGGACAATGTATGATTTAAGTGTGGGGGTGGGATCATTTATGTGTTGTTGTGTGATTAAATTTTATGTGCTTTTATTAAAAAAAAAAAAGATTTTGTGTGTGTTTTTGTTTTAAAAAGCCATGTTTTATTGGAATTTTAAGATATGCATGAGTAACAAGTAAATTCTTTCATGTCTGATATGAGCTTAATGATATGTTATAATTTGAACTCAAGCAATTTTGGTATGATGAGAATGACATGATAATTGATAGATGATCATATATGATAGAATTATACCTTGTGAGATTTTTGAGCCTTTAAAATTGATGGATCACTTTAAACCATCTTAATCCTTTCATGTGTGATTAATTCCTGAAAGCTTACATCTTAATTTTTGTCTTGTTTCTTGATGATACTTGAAACTCATATGAATGTATTTGAAATAATACAGGCATTTTGTTCAATTGAGCCACTAAGCCAGATAAGCCTACCATGAATAAATTATCTCTTGCTAGCCATTTTGAGCCTATTTAACTATTTCCTTGTTGTAGCTCAAATAAGCCATGGGTGAAAAACCAAAAATATACCTACCTTAAGGAATATATTGGAGCTTTGAAATCAAGTCAAAAACAGGCATTCAAATAAGTGTGGGGGTGTGTAAAAAGGAGTCGCAACTCTTGTTTTAAGTGTTATGCAATTGCATATTATTATTTTTAATAAAAAAATAAATAAATAAATAAATAAATAAAAAAAGAAATGTTTTGATGATTGCGACCAAAAGAAATTGGAACACAAAGTGTTATATCCTCATGCTTACCTGTAGAATTATTTGCTCCTTATTCTTTTTGGTACTTACCACAATTCCAAAAATTTTACTACCCTAACCTTGGCCACATTACAACCCTAGAAAGCCCTGTTGATCTATACATGCATTTAAGTTGATTGTGGAATTGAGAAACTTGCCAAATTTTTAGACTGTCTGTTTTTCAGGAATTGTTTTGAGAGTATACACAAACCTTAAACACTTGAGAGTTGAGAGTATGCCTTGTGAGGTTCTATCTGTTGTTCAAGTGGCCTCAATACTCAAGAGGGGGGGTGAATTGAGTTATAAAACTTTTGCTAGGAATACCTTTAAAAAATGATTTCTATAACCAAGTTTATGAGATTATGCAAGTGACAATGATATGCAATGCACTACAAGAGATAAATATTGCTGAGACAATTTAGCAAACACTTGGTGTGCAATCTCTAAGGTATAGCAAATTAAGCAAGTTCAAATATGTTCTTTTCAACCAAACAATACCAATCAACAAATATGAGATGTATGAAGGTAAAAGAGTAAGGAAGAGAAGCTTGCAAACCGATGTAACGAGTTCCCCCCAATCCGGTGTACGTCTCGCCTCTAAGCAACCCACTTAGAGGATTTTCCACTATTGTAGATTAGAGATACAACTTTGAGCAATTGCGGCTTCCTAGTGTCCCACACTCAAGAACCCAATCCTCACAAGTATAAGGGCAACCCACCCAATCTCTCAATCTCACAATATCCCAAAGGTTGAGTCCACAACCTTTGTAACCACTCAATCCTAGAGTGAATAACCACTCAACCTAGAGTGAATAACTTTGTGTGTTTGGAGTTTGTTTACAATCAATACACTCTCTCAATAGAGCAAATATACAAATGAAAAGCTCTCCCCAAATTCTAATCTCTCAAGATGAGAGGATATACAAGTGAAGTACAAAGTATATATGAAATAGGCTTACAAAGCACAGAATAGAGCAAAGAACTTATTGATTCTTGGTTTTCCCTTGGTTGCTTCTTTGTGCTTGTGTTCCTCTGCAATTTATAGAGCCAAGATAGCTGTTGAGGAGTGCCTTAGTCCATCATAGCCGTTGCAGTTAGTGGAAATTTGAAGAATGGTGGAGACATGACCTGGTTTCCCACTTAAATCTATTTTTCCACTAGCGTAATCGATTACAGCCTCGCGTTGTAATCGATTAGCTTCAAGTCAGAGAGTCACTAATCGATTATCTCATAACCTGTAATCGATTAGCATCTATACCTGATGCATTTAATATGTTTTCGTAGCATCCTAATCGATTATCATGTCTTGTAATCGATTACTTTAAATTCCAGTAGCTTCCTAATCGATTATATGGCTCCCTTAATCGATTAGCATGTGTGCCTGATGCATTTAATTCCATTTTTGATTGCTGTAATCGATTAGTCTCAAGTGTGCAATCGATTATCTTAATTCCAGTGAGTATCTAATCGATTGTGTGGCTTCACTAATCGATTATCTTCATCCCTGATGCATTTTCTTCCAATACAGAAAGCTTCTAATCGATTAGCATCTATGGCCTAATCGATTATCTTCAACTCTGATGCAATTTCTTCTAAGACAGAAAGTTTCTAATCGATTAGAATCTATGGCCTAATCGATTAGCTTCGCTGATTCTTCAATTCTGATTTCATGTCTTTGTTTTGCATTGTTTCTTCAAGAGTACTTATCATTATCAAAATCCTTGCACATCTTTTGAACCTGTTAACATATTCAAACACATTCTTCCCCTTTTTGATGATGACAACTATGTTCATCTCTTGAGGGTTGTTAGTTTAAATAGTATAGGCTTATCTTTTGCAAAAACAACTCTGCTACATTATCCCTTTTTCAAATAACAGATGACAATTCTCAAAAACCAATTTAATAGCTTATGTCTTATCTCATTTTATCCTCTGTTTATTATCTCTTATCTGTAATTCTCCCCCTATCAAAAGGAGTTTATCAAACAGATAAGATTTTTCAAATAAGATTTTTCAATAATGTTAACAAAGCATCTATTATCAGATCATATTAGCAGAACATGTTATCAGAGCATATTATCAGAGAATATTCAGAATTATTCATTTTTTGTATCGGAGCATTTTCCAACATCGAGCATTTTCCAACATATGAACATCTATTCTTCTCCCCCTTTGTAATCATCAAAAAACAAATAGAGCAGTGAAGAGAAATTATATAAACTCAAATAAGATACTTTTATTGAATGAAATAACAAAGGGAAATACAAGAAATAAAATTTATTCAAAATGCAGAACAAAAACCAACAACAAAACATAAAAGATCTAATTGTCCGGGTTGAAGAAGCGGATTTCTGAAATTTGATGAGCCAGCTCCTCATAGCGCTGCTGCATCATCTCAAAATGTTGCTGCTCGGTCATGGAAAACTCTTGGAGGGAGTTCTCAAGACGATCGAAGCGGCGATCAAGATGGGCATAGAGGGATGCAAAAGGGTCAGCTTGTGGGGCAGATGAAGAGGCTGCAGCTTGTGGTTGAGGTGGAGAAGGAGGAGGAGCAGGTGCTTCTTCAGCAGGAGCTTGGAAGGGAATGTTGGCATAAACGCCCTCCATGCGTGAGTACCATGCTCCATTGGTGAAAACAAGACCCATTTTGGTGAGGTGATGGGTGCCAATGCAAGCTCTAGGGGGCACTTTCTCAGATAGTTCCCCTGCCAAATCTACTCCACAGAATTTGAAAATTTTGGTGAGGAGAATACCATAAGGGAGCTTTTGTTGGTCCTTGGCATGGCGCATGTGGAACTTGATCAACTGCACCCAGTTGATCTCTTTGAGATTCAGCATGGCCCACATTAAGAGGACATCATCCTCTTCAACTAGAGCATAGTTCCCACCACGGGGAACAATCATCTTGACCAAGAAGAAGTGGAGCAGGCGGTTGTTCATGGTCAAGTGGCCAACTAATTTGTGGTTGCTCCTTGGACGGTCAGCTTTCCATAAAGATTGGCGAGCAGTAAGAGCATTGAAGCCCCATTCATCCTCGGGTTCACCTCCATCAAATTCAGCATTGTTGAGGGGCAGTTTGGAAATCTCTGCAAACTGGGCATTAGAGAGTTTGATGGTGGTGTTTTTCACCTTGGATTCAACCATCCCATTGACAAGGCGGAGGTTGCAGTAGAATACTCTCATGAGCTCAGGATAGTATTCTTCTTCTTTGAGGGATAGGAAAGGGAAGAGGTTGTAGTGGTTGAGGCTTTGGGTGAAGGTAAGGCTTGGGTTGTCAAAGGTTTCAGCAATGGTGTAGTGAGGAGTCATAATCTCCTTTTCAGAAAAATTTTTCACAAAATTCTGAAGGTCTCTAGGAGAAGAGAAAAACCTTGAGAAGTCAAGGGGATTATGAACTTGGGCAGCGGAGGACCTAGCTCTCTTGACATTCCTTGAGCTAGACATGGTGAAAAATGCAAAAGGAAGGAGATGAAGAAGGATAAGTGTTGGAGAGTTTTGAGAGAGTTGGAAGAGTGGAGGTAGTGTGAGATGAGAAGGTGAATGAGGGGTTATTTATAGTTGAAAATTAGGTTTAGGAAGGAGGAAAGAGAGTTTAGGGAGGAGTGAAGTGAGTTAAGAGAGGGAGAGTTTCGAGTGAGCCTAGGAAATTGGAGTTTTGACCCATCAGTGCGCAGCGTAATCGATTACATGGCAGGTGGTAATCGATTAGATCACTGTTTCTAGGGAATTTCAAACGTTTTGTGCAGAGGGTAATCGATTAGAGGCTTATGGTAATCGATTAGCTTAGAAACAGAATCGTCCTAATCGATTGGGGCAATGTGGTAATCGATTATGAAGAAGAGGAAACGTTTTGAACTGGAAACAGAAGCTTCGTAATCGATTATGGATAATGTATAATCGATTATATTAAAAGCAGAATGATTGTAATCGATTATGGGTGAGTTCTAATCGATTACCTTCGAAACAGAAGCTTAGTAATCGATTGGGATAAATAATGTAATCGATTACGGAGTCAAAAACTTCAAATATGTCAAGTAGCAAGGTTCCAAACATGAAATGTGATGTATATCATGCATTATGCCATTCAACAAAATATTCAAACACAATTGGACATGTCAAGAATGCCTAATTCTCTTCTTATGTGAATGAATTGCTCTCTAGCCAAGGGTTTTGTGAAAATATCAGCTAGTTGCTTAGAAGTTTCTACATGTTCAAGTACACAATCCCCTTTTAACACATGATCTCTAATAAAGTGATGCCTAATCTCAATGTGTTTGGTTCTAGAGTGCATTACCGGATTCTTGGAGATGTTAATGGCACTTGTATTATCACACTTAATGGGAACTTTGTTCAAGGAAATACCAAAATCAAGAAGTTGTTGTCTCATCCAAAGAATTTGAGCACAACAACTACCAGCTGCTACATATTCTGCCTCAGCTGTTGACAATGCAACACTTGCTTGTTTCTTGCTATGCCAAGAAACAAGGGAACTACCAAGCAAATGGCATGTACCACTAGTGCTTTTTCTATCAAGCTTACACCCCGCAAAGTCGGAATCAGAATATCCTAAAAGATTACATTCAACGCCTTTGGGATACCATAAACCAACACTTTGAGTACCCACAAGATATTTCAAAATCCTTTTTACGGCAGTCAAATGTGATTCTTTGGGACATGCTTGATATCTAGCACACATACATACTGCAAACATAATATCAGGTCTACTCGCAGTTAAATATAGTAAGGATCCAATCATACCTCGATATTTGGTGATTTCAATGTCCTTACCCTTTTCGTCTTTGTCTAGATAGCAGGATGTGCTCATTGGTGTAGCTATCTCATTTGCCTTGTCCATTCCAAACCTTTTAAGTAGTTCCTTACAGTATTTGGTTTGGCTGATGAATGTTCCATCAATGGCTTGTTTTATTTGTAGTCCGAGGAAGAAGGTGAGTTCTCCCATCAAGGACATTTCAAATTCTTTCTGCATAATCTTGGCAAATTCTTGACAAAGATTTTCATTAGTAGCACCAAATATTATGTCATCTACATAAATCTGTACCAAGAGGATGTCATTTTGTTTGCGTTTTATAAACAATGTAGTATCAACTTTTCCTCTTTCAAAGTTGTGTTCTAAAAGAAATTTGCTTAATCTCTCATACCAAGCTCTTGGGGCTTGCTTCAAACCATATAAGGCTTTTCTCAATTTGAAAACATGATTTGGAAATTTATGATTTTCAAAACCGGGAGGTTGATCTACATAGACTTCTTCTTGAATGTAGCCGTTTAAGAACGCACTTTTGACATCCATTTGATACAATTTGAAATCCATACAACATGCAAAAGCTAGTAATAATCTAATGGCTTCCAACCTAGCTACGGGAGCATATGTTTCTTCATAGTCTATTCCTTCTTCTTGGTTGTATCCCTTTGCTACTAGTCTAGCTTTGTTTCTAGTTATTATTCCGTCTTCATCTAGCTTGTTTCTAAACACCCATTTGGTGCCTATTATTAGATGATCATTGGGTCTTGGCACAAGTTCCCAAACTTCATTTCTTTCAAATTGGTTTAACTCTTCTCGCATGGCCAACATCCAATGTTCATCAATAATGGCTTCATCAATATTCTTGGGTTCTATTTGGGATACAAAAGCCAAGTGATTGCATGCATTTCTAATGGCGTTTCGAGTACTTACCCCTTTGGTTATTTCTCCAATGATCTTGTCCAAGGGATGATCTTTCAATGTTACCCAATCTTGTTGTCTCTCAATTTGTGTTGCACCTCCATCATTGTTGACTTCTTCTTCTTTGTCTTGTAAGTTCATTTCTTGAAAGGTACCTACAAGATCATCAACATCTTCCTTTCTCGGAGGGTTATGGCTATTTTCATCAAATTTGACATGAATAGATTCCTCAATGGTATTTGTTTGTTTGTTGAAAATTCTATAACATTTACTTGATTGAGAATATCCTAGGAAGATTGCTTCATCAGATTTTGCATCAAACTTCCCTAGATTATCCTTTCCATTGTTGAGCACAAAACATTTACATCCAAAGATATGAAAGTATGCAATGTTGGGTTTTCTACCTTTGTAAAGCTCATAGGGGGTTTTCTTTAAAATAGGCCTTATCAAACATCTATTCATAACATGACACGCGGTGTTTACCGCATCGGCCCAAAAATGTTTTGCAACATTGTTTTCATTTAGCATGGTTCTAGCAAGCTCCACTAAAGATCTATTCTTTCTTTCAACTACTCCATTTTGTTGTGGAGTTCTAGGAGCTGAAAAATTATGATTAATACCATGTTTTTCGCAAAACTTTTCAAAAGATTGATTTTCAAATTCTCCCCCATGATCGGTTCTAATGGATGCAATTTTTGAGTTTTGCTCATTTTGGATAATCTTTGCAAGTTTCTTGAATGCATGATATGCTTCATTTTTATGAGCAAGAAACAATGTCCATGTATATCTTGAATAGTCATCTACTATAACTAGACCATAGTAATTACCTCCAAAGCTTTTGATTTTGGATGGTCCAAATAAGTCCATGTGCAAAAGTTGTAAAGGCCTTTGAGTAGAAACAATGTTTTTGGATTGAAAAGATGCCTTTACTTGTTTTCCCTTTTGACATGCATCACAAAATCTATTTTCAAATTTAAGCTTTGGTAGACCAATTACTAAATCTTTAGAAACAAGTTTGTTCAAGTGGTCTACATGTATATGAGCTATTCTTCTATGCCATAGCCAAGTTTCATCCTCTTTTGAAATGAAGCATTGTTCATCATTTGTAGACAAACTATCCATATCAATCATGTAAATATTATCAATTCTTTGGCCTACAAACTTAATTTCCTTATTGGTCTTATGCTCAATTATGCAACAATTTGATTCAAATAAAACTCTATATCCTTTGTCACATAATTGACTTATGCTTAGTAAATTATGTTTGAGACCTTCAACATACAATACATCACTTATGGATGTGGAAGAGTTCTTACCAATATTTCCAATGCCTAGGATTCTTCCCTTAGTGTTGTCTCCATATGTGACGCTTCCTTTTCGTTTGGGAGTGAATGATGTAAATTTAGTTATGTCTCCCGTCATATGCTTCGAACACCCGCTATCCAAGTACCAATGGGTGTTGCTTGCCTTGAAGCATACCTGCAAAACAAAATCATTTTAGAGAACTAGGTACCCATTTTATGTTGGGTCCTTTAAGGTTAGTTTGTGGGAATGTTCCTTTGGGAACCCACACCTTTCTTAAGACCTTTGGTCCTAGTTTCCTAACACTACACTTATATGCACTATGTCCTTTGGTACCACAATGATTGCATTTCATAAAAGGTGAGGAGGATTTGCTTGGTGGTGCAAAGAAGTTTTTGTAGTGTTTTTCCATTTTATGATTACTATGTTCTTGGTCATATCCTAGACCGGTTTTACTAAACATGCATTTTTGTTGCCCAAGTAGGATATTCAAATTATCTCTTCCATTGGTGAATTTCTCTAGTGTCCTATTTAGGTCTTCAACCTTGGTTTCTAACACTATGCACTTCTTTGCAAAATCACAAGGTTTATCCCTAGAACATGTTTGAGCTTTCTCTAGTTCTTCTTTTAAGCTCTCATTTTCTTTACATACTTCCATGAGATGCACTTCAAGAGTATCACTAGTTTTCCTAGATGCTTTGAGTTTACTAGAGATTTTTGTGAACTTATCATATAATTCCTCAAATGCATCTAACAGCTCATTTTTATCTAGGTCAAGAAGATTTACCTCATTTTCTTCTTCTTGATGATTTGCCATTAAGCAAAGATTTGCTTGCTCATCTTCCGAGTCGTCGGAGCTGCTCACGTCGTTCTCATCCCAAGCAATATAGGCTCTTCTTCTTCTTTGTTTGTCCTTGCCCTTCTTTTTGAGGTTTGGACAATCGGCTTTGAAGTGCCCTTCCTTGCCACATTCAAAACAGCTTGGTGAAGATGAAGTTTCATTAGAGGTAGATTTCTTACCTTGGGGCTTAAAGTTCTTTTGGAACTTTTTGTTCTTCATAAATCTTCCAAATCTTTTTACGAACAGCCCAAACTCTTCTTCTTCATCTAAGTCACTGCATGATTCTTCCTCATGCATGGAGGTGGCTTTGAGAGCTAGCCCTTTCTTCTTGGTGGATTTCTCCTCTTCCTCGGCTAGCTTCAATGCTTTAAGTTCTTGCTCTTGTTCTTGCAATTTTCCAAAGAGTGTTGCAAGAGACATTTCATTGATGCTAGGAGATTGCTTTATTGCTGTGACAAGAGGTTGCCATTCCCTGCTAAGACTTTTCAAAATTTTGTGCACAAGCTCTTTGTTAGTGTACACTTTGCCAAGAGTAATAAGATGGTTAATAATAAGTGTAAACCTCTTCTGCATATCTACAATAGATTCTCCTGAATTTATCCTAAAGCATTCATATTGGCTAGTAAGAGTACTAATCTTTGAGTCCTTTACATCATTGGTACCTTCATGGGTTACTTGAAGAGTATCCCACATTTCTTTAGCGGTTTGGCATGTCATTATTCTAAAAAATTCGTCTTGTCCTAAAGCCATGGTAATGAGATTTTTGGCCTTGTAGCCATATTGGACTTTCTTTTCTTCCTCGCTAGTCCATTCATCTATGGGTTTTTCAACATTTTTGCTATCTATGGTATGCATTGGTATATAGGGACCATTTTCAATGGCATTCCATATTCTCAAATCAATTGATTGAATGAAGATTTTCATTCTCTCTTTCCAAAAGGCATACCCTTCCCCATTGAAAGCGGGAGGTCTATTTATTGCACCACCCTCGGGAAAAACATTTTGAGAACTTGAGGCCATTTTAATCTCTTGAAGCTGTTAAGCTTGATCTACCAAGAGTCAAGCTCTGATACCACTTGTTGTTCAAGTGGCCTCAATACTCAAGAGGGGGGGTGAATTGAGTTATAAAACTTTTGCTAGGAATACCTTTAAAAAATGATTTCTATAACCAAGTTTATGAGATTATGCAAGTGACAATGATATGCAATGCACTACAAGAGATAAATATTGCTGAGACAATTTAGCAAACACTTGGTGTGCAATCTCTAAGGTATAGCAAATTAAGCAAGTTCAAATATGTTCTTTTCAACCAAACAATACCAATCAACAAATATGAGATGTATGAAGGTAAAAGAGTAAGGAAGAGAAGCTTGCAAACCGATGTAACGAGTTCCCCCCAATCCGGTGTACGTCTCGCCTCTAAGCAACCCACTTAGAGGATTTTCCACTATTGTAGATTAGAGATACAACTTTGAGCAATTGCGGCTTCCTAGTGTCCCACACTCAAGAACCCAATCCTCACAAGTATAAGGGCAACCCACCCAATCTCTCAATCTCACAATATCCCAAAGGTTGAGTCCACAACCTTTGTAACCACTCAATCCTAGAGTGAATAACCACTCAACCTAGAGTGAATAACTTTGTGTGTTTGGAGTTTGTTTACAATCAATACACTCTCTCAATAGAGCAAATATACAAATGAAAAGCTCTCCCCAAATTCTAATCTCTCAAGATGAGAGGATATACAAGTGAAGTACAAAGTATATATGAAATAGGCTTACAAAGCACAGAATAGAGCAAAGAACTTATTGATTCTTGGTTTTCCCTTGGTTGCTTCTTTGTGCTTGTGTTCCTCTGCAATTTATAGAGCCAAGATAGCTGTTGAGGAGTGCCTTAGTCCATCATAGCCGTTGCAGTTAGTGGAAATTTGAAGAATGGTGGAGACATGACCTGGTTTCCCACTTAAATCTGTTTTTCCACTAGCGTAATCGATTACAGCCTCGCGTTGTAATCGATTAGCTTCAAGTCAGAGAGTCACTAATCGATTATCTCATAACCTGTAATCGATTAGCATCTATACCTGATGCATTTAATATGTTTTCGTAGCATCCTAATCGATTATCATGTCTTGTAATCGATTACTTTAAATTCCAGTAGCTTCCTAATCGATTATATGGCTCCCTTAATCGATTAGCATGTGTGCATGATGCATTTAATTCCATTTTTGATTGCTGTAATCGATTAGTCTCAAGTGTGCAATCGATTATCTTAATTCCAGTGAGTATCTAATCGATTGTGTGGCTTCACTAATCGATTATCTTCATCCCTGATGCATTTTCTTCCAATACAGAAAGCTTCTAATCGATTAGCATCTATGGCCTAATCGATTATCTTCAACTCTGATGCAATTTCTTCTAAGACAGAAAGTTTCTAATCGATTAGAATCTATGGCCTAATCGATTAGCTTCGCTGATTCTTCAATTCTGATTTCATGTCTTTGTTTTGCATTGTTTCTTCAAGAGTACTTGTCATTATCAAAATCCTTGCACATCTTTTGAACCTGTTAACATATTCAAACACACTATCACTGATGATTTTCTTTTCAGTTTAATTTAATTTTCACATGCCTAAGTGTTTGAATGATTTTTATATATATCTTGATGCTCTGTATCTTGCATATTGAATAACTCTTGTTTCTCTGTATATTCCTAAAATTTCATGCCAATTCTGTGTGTTGTTATTTTCCACTTAATGTTTCAATAAATTGTGATACTTGTTTTTATTTTGATTTTGCCCGGGAGTGCAAAAGAATAAGTGTGGGAGTATTTGATGATGCATGATTTAGCCTTAATTCCTTGCTTTAAATGTGTAGAATTTGCCATTGCTAATTGTGTAATATTATGCATTTTAACATATTTTCATAATTCAAGTTTTATTTAATATTTGAATATTAAATGAATTAGGCAATAATCTTTAAATGGAAATAATAAATCTTACTTGATTTCCCTTATATTGTAGTGAACAATTGAGGTTGCAATTGGGAAATCATAAAATTGAGCATCAGTTCTGACGCGTAGCGTTGGTACCACGCGTAGCGTGGAAGCAAATTCGCAACACTAACGCGCAGCGTCAAGCCCACGCGTAGCGTCAACAGTGACGAGGATCCCATTAACAGGCTGTATGCAACTTCAGAAGTGGAGGATTTATTTATATTAAAGCACTTATTGGCCAATCCATTACAGACATACGGCACTATCTCAGTGGGGAACATGCAGCACAAGTGTCCAAGCATTATTGAAGAATTATTGGATGAAATAATGTATTCTGAGTCAGAAACCCTCACGCGTAGCCTCATAATTACCCTTACCCTTGCTTTCACTATAAATAGGACCATTGCCAAAGGCTTGAAACACACCTCAATTCACGTTTCTCTCTTTTCTCTCTTTGTTTCTATAAGCATCAGAGGAAGGCACAAAGCCTCCTCCTCTCTTCTTCCCCCTCTTTGCTCCATTCCGGGTTAGTTTCTTTTCTTTTTAGTTGTTATTATGGAGGGCTAAAACCCTAGATTGATTTTCTTGGAGAATATTGTAATGTAATTTTGAGGTCATTATTTTTAATATAGTATGTTTTCGTTATTGTTATTTCTTCATAATCTTACTCTGCTTATTTAATTCCATTCTGTTTAATTAAATTTGTATGCTTAATCGGTTTAATTATTCAAATGGAATAAAATAAGATTTTAAATTAGAATGGATTAAGGAAATATGCATGCTTAATGAATG
This sequence comes from Clitoria ternatea, assembly GCA_037962975.1. Taxonomy (NCBI): domain Eukaryota; kingdom Viridiplantae; phylum Streptophyta; class Magnoliopsida; order Fabales; family Fabaceae; genus Clitoria; species Clitoria ternatea. The sequence continues at coordinate 35,820,540 of CM075670.1, forward strand.
TTTTCATAAACACTTTTAATAATTATGGTTTGCTTAATTCCATAATTTGAGAATAGATTATGTATATAGGCGATGTTCTTATGTATGCTCAATAATTCCTAGATTTTACGATCTTGACTCCTTTTGCTTAATTAGGATGCTTGATTAAAATATTCATTTTTAAATGAAAGTAAAGGAATTATGAATTGAAAAAGACGCTTAGTTGATTAATTCAAATTGAGCTAAGAAATTAACAATAATGAAAGTATACAAATTATCTTTAGTGAACCAAGGATAAATTTATTTACAATACTCCAAGAAAATCAATCGCTTGTTAATTATTGTTTTAAATTCCATATTTACTTTGTTTTAATTTTAATTGTGACAACAAAAATCAATCAAAACCCCCCCCTCAATTGTATGTTAGTGAACTTATGTTTGTAAAAAATTTTAGTTGCTTAGTTTTAATTTTTAATTGTTAGAAATTAGTTTAAGACTTGATTTTTCCTAAATTTTTGTGTTGATCCTTGAGAGAACGACCTAGGTTGACACCCTAGTACTACGTTAATTAATTTTAATGTACTAATTTGACGGAATAACGACTGCAAAAATATTCACGTCACGCACATTGTGGCAGGTGCGATCATACCACCACTAATGGACCGGATCCCATCAGAACTCCGCAGTTCAGCGTGCTTGGGCGAGAGTAGTATTGGGATGGGTGACCTCCTAGGAAGTCCTTGTGTTGCACCTCTTTTTTGCTACTTTCCTGGGTCCGCACCACCTGGTTTTTGTTCTTTCAATTTTATTTGTCCCTCACCCGATTCTGTGGCCTCGACGTCGACGGGCTCGCAAAGGGCTTTCCGTTGATACCTTACGGGCCGCGAGACGCATCCCGGTTCAAAAGTTACGGCCGTTTGAAGCTGGCGACGGCGTAGGGGAGGTATTATAAAACAAATGATCGCGCACATTGTGGCAGGTGCGATCATACCACCACTAATGCACCGGATCCCATCAGAACTCCGCAGTGAAGCGTGCTTGGGCGAGAGTAGTACTGGGATGGGTGACCTCCTGGGAAGTCCTCGTGTTGCACCTCTTTTTTGCTACTTTCCCGGGTCCGCACCACCGCTGTTTTTGTTATTTCAATTTTATTTGTCCCTCACCCGATTTTATGGCCTCAACGTCGACGGGCTCGCAAAGGGCTTTCCGTTGATACCTTACGGGCCGCGAGACGCATCCCGGTTCAAAAGTTACGGCCGTTTGAAGCTGGCGACGGCGTGGGGGAGGTATCATAAAACCAATGATCGTGCACATTGTGGCAGGTGCGATCATACCAGCACTAATGCACTGGATCCCATCTGAACTCCACAGTCAAGCGTGGTTGGGCAAGAGTAGTACTGGGATGGGTGACCTCCTGGGAAGTCCTCGTGTTGCACCTCTTTTTTTCTACTTTCCCAGGTCCGCACCACCTCTGTTTTGTTCTTTAAATTTTATTTGTCCCTTACCCGATTCTGTGGCCTCGACGTCGACGGGCTCGCAAAGGGCTTTCCGTTGATACCTTACGGGCCGCGAGACGCATCCCGGTTCAAAAGTTACGGCCGTTTGAAGCTGGCGACGGTGTGGGGGAGGTATCATAAAACAAATGATCACGCACATTGTGGCAGGTGCGATCATGCCACCACTAATGCATCGGATCCAATCAGAACTCCGCAGTGAAGCGTGCTTGGGCGAGAGTAGTACTGGGATGGGTGACCTCCTGGGAAGTCCTCGTGTTGCACCTCTTTTTTGCTACTTTCCCGGGTCCGCACCACCTCTATTTTTGTTCTTTCAATTTTATTTCTCCCTCACCTGATTCTGCGGCCTCGACGTCGACGCGCTCACAAAGGGCTTTCCGTTGATATCTTACGGGCCTAGAGACGCATCCCGGTTCAAAAGTTACGGCCGTTTGAAGTTGGCGACGGAGTGGGGGAGGTATCATAAAACAAATGATCGCGCACATTGTGGCAGGTGCGATCATACCAGCACTAATGCACCGGATCCCATCAGAACTCCGCAGTTAAGCGTGCTTGGGCGAGAGTAGTACTGGGATGGGTTCCTTTCTGGGAAGTCCTCGTGTTGCACCTCTTTTTTGCTACTTTCCTGGGTCCGCACCATCGCTGTTTTTGTTCTTTCAATTTTATTTGTCCCTCACCCGATTTTATGGCCTCAACGTCGACGAGCTCGCAAAGGGCTTTCCGTTGATACCTTACGGGCCGCGAGACGCATCCCGGTTCAAAAGTTACGGCCGTTTGAAGCTGGCGACAGCGTGGGGGAGGTATCATAAAACCAATGATCGCGCACATTGTGGCAGGTGCGATCATACCACCACTAATGCACCGGATCCCATCAGCACTCCGCAGTTAAGCGTGCTTGGGCGAGAGTAGTACTGGGATGGGTGACCTCCTGGGAAGTCCTCGTGTTGCACCTCTTTTTTGCTACTTTCCCGGGTCCGCACCACCTCTGTTTTTGTTCTTTCAATTTTATTTGTCCCTCACCCGATTCTGTGGCCTCGACGTCGACGGCCTCCCATAGGGCTTTCTGTTGATACCTTACGGGCCGCGAGACGCATCCCGGTTCAAAAGTTACGGCCGTTTGAAGCTGGCGACGGCGTGGGGGAGGTATCATAAAACCAATGATCGCGCACATTGTGGCAGGTACGATTATACCAGCACTAATGCACCGGATCCCATCAGAACTCCGCAGTCAAGCGTGGTTGGGCAAGAGTAGTACTGGGATGGGTGACCTCCTGGGAAGTCCTCGTGTTGCACCTCTTTTTTGCTACTTTCCCGGGTCCGCACCACCTCTATTTTGTTCTTTCAATTTTATTTGTCCCTCACCCGATTCTGTGGCCTTGACATCGACGGGCTCGCAAAGGGCTTTCCGTTGATACCTTACGGGCCGCGAGACGTATCCCGGTTCAAAAGTTACGGCCGTTTGAAGCTGGCGACGGCGTGGGGGAGGTATCATAAAACAAATGATCGCGCACATTGTGGCAGGTGCGATCATACCACCACTAATGCACCGGATCCGATCAGAACTCCGTAGTGAAGCGTGCTTGGGCGAGAGTAGTACTGGGATGGGTAACCTCCTGGGAAGTCCTAGTCTTGCACCTCTTTTTTGCTACTTTCCCAGGTCCGCACCACCTCTGTTTTTGTTCTTTCAATTTTATTTGTCCCTCACCTGATTCTGTGGCCTCGACATCGACGGGCTCGCAAAGGGCTTTCCGTTGATACCTTACGGGCCTAGAGACGCATCCCGGTTCAAAAGTTACGGCCGTTAAAAGCTGGCGACGGAGTGGGGGAGGTATCATAAAACAAATGATCACGCACATTGTGGCAGGTGCGATCATACCAGCACTAACGCACCGGATACCATCAGAACTCCGCAGTTAAGCGTGCTTGGGCGACAGTAGTACTGGGATGGGTTCCTTCCTAGGAAGTCCTCGTGTTGCACCTCTTTTTTGCTACTTTCCTGGGTCCGCACCACCGCTGTTTTTGTTATTTCAATTTTATTTGTCCCTCACCCGATTTTATGGCCTCAACGTCGACGGGCTCGCAAAGGGCTTTCCGTTGATACCTTACGGGCCGCGAGACGCATCTCGGTTCAAAAGTTACGGCCGTTTGAAGCTGGCGACGGCGTGGGGGAGGTATCATAAAACCAATGATCGTGCACATTGTGGCAGGTGCGATCATACCAGCACTAATGCACTGGATCCCATCTGAACTCCACAGTCAAGCGTGGTTGGGCAAGAGTAGTACTGGGATGGGTGACCTCCTGGGAAGTCCTCGTGTTGCACCTCTTTTTAGCTACTTTCCCAGGTCCGCACCACCTCTGTTTTGTTCTTTAAATTTTATTTGTCCCTTACCCGATTCTGTGGCCTCGACGTCGACGGGCTCGCAAAGGGCTTTCCGTTGATACCTTACGGGCCGCGAGACGCATCCCGGTTCAAAAGTTACGGCCGTTTGAAGCTGGCGACGGTGTGGGGGAGGTATCATAAAACAAATGATCACGCACATTGTGGCAGGTGCGATCATGCTACCACTAATGCATCGGATCCAATCAGAACTCCGCAGTGAAGCGTGCTTGGGCGAGAGTAGTACTGGGATGGGTGACCTCCTGGGAAGTCCTCGTGTTGCACCTCTTTTTTGCTACTTTCCCGGGTCCGCACCACCTCTATTTTTGTTCTTTCAATTTTATTTCTCCGTCACCCGATTCTGTGGCCTCGACGTCGACGGGCTCCCATAGGGCTTTCCGTTGATACCTTACGGGCCGCGAGACGCATCCCGGTTCAAAAGTTACGGCCGTTTAAAGCTGGCGACGGCGTGGGGGAGGTATCATAAAACCAATGATCACGCACATTGTGGCAGGTGCGATCATTCCAGCACTAATGCACCGGATCCCATCAGAACTACGCAGTCAAGCGTGGTTGGGCAAGAGTAGTACTGGGATGGGTGACCTCCTGGGAAGTCCTCGTGTTGCACCTCTTTTTTGCTACTTTCCCGGGTCTGCACCACCTCTATTTTGTTCTTTCAATTTTATTTGTCCCTCACCCGATTCTGTGGCCTTGACATCGACGGGCTCGCAAAGGGCTTTCCGTTGATACCTTACGGGCCGCGAGACGCATCCCGGTTCAAAAGTTACGGCCGTTTGAAGCTGGCGACGGCGTGGGGGAGGTATCATAAAACAAATGATCGCGCACATTGTGGCAGGTGCGATCATACCACCACTAATGCACCGGATCCGATCAGAACTCCGCAGTGAAGCGTGCTTGGGCGAGAGTAGTACTGGGATGGTGACCTCCTGGGAAGTCCTAGTGTTGCACCTCTTTTTTGCTACTTTAACAGGTCCGCACCACCTCTGTTTTTGTTCTTTCAATTTTATTTGTCCCTCACCTGATTCTGTGGCCTCGACGTCGACGGGCTCGCAAAGGGCTTTCCGTTGATACCTTACGGGCCTAGAGACGCATCCCGGTTCAAAAGTTACGGCCGTTAAAAGCTGGCGACGGCGTGGGGGAGGTATCATAAAACAAATGATCGCGCACATTGTGGCAGGTGCGATCATACCAGCACTAACGCACCGGATACCATCAGAACTCTGCAGTTAAGCGTGCTTGGGCGACAGTAGTACTGGGATGGGTTCCTTCCTGGGAAGTCCTCGTGTTGCACCTCTTTTTTGCTACTTTCCTGGGTCCGCACCACCGCTGTTTTTGTTATTTCAATTTTATTTGTCCCTCACCCGATTTTATGGCCTCAACGTCGACGGGCTCGCAAAGGGCTTTTCGTTGACACCTTACGGGCCGCGAGACGCATCCCGGTTCAAAAGTTACGGCCGTTTGAAGCTGGCGACGGCGTGGGGGAGGTATCATAAAACCAATGATCGTGCACATTGTGGCAGGTGCGATCATACCACCACTAATGCACCGGATCCCATCAGAACTCCGCGGTTAAGCGTGCTTGGGCGAGAGTAGTACTGGGATGGGTGACCTCCTGGGAAGTCCTGGTGTTGCACCTCTTTTTTGCTACTTTCCCGGGTCCGTACCACCTCTGTTTTTGTTCTTTCAATTTTATTTGTCCCTCACCCGATTCTGTGGCCTCGACGTCGACGGGCTCTCATAGGGCTTTCCGTTGATACCTTACGGGCCGCAAGACGCATCCCGCTTCAAAAGTTACGGCCGTTTGAAGCTGGCGACGGCGTGGGGGAGGTATCATAAAACCAATGATCGCGCACATTGTGGCAGGTGCGATCATACCAGCACTAATGCACCGGATCCCATCAGAACTCCGCAGTCAAGCGTGGTTGGGCAAGAGTAGTACTGGGATGGGTGACCTCCTGGGAAGTCCTCGTGTTGCACCTTTTTTTTGCTACTTTCCCGGGTCCGCACCACCTCTGTTTTTGTTCTTTCAATTTTATTTGTCCCTCACCCGATTCTGTGGCCTCGACGTCGACGGGCTCCCATAGGGCTTTCCGTTGATACCTTACGGGCCGCGAGACGCATCCCGGTTCAAAAGTTACGGCCGTTTGAAGCTGGCGACGGCGTGGGGGAGGTATCATAAAACCAATGATCGCGCACATTGTGGCAGGTGCGATCATACCAGCACTAATGCACCGGATCCCATCAGAACTCCGCAGTCAAGCGTGGTTGGGCAAGAGTAGTACTGGGATGGGTGACCTCCTGGGAAGTCCTCGTGTTGCACCTCTTTTTTGCTACTTTCCCAGGTCCGCACCACCTCTATTTTGTTCTTTCAATTTTATTTGTCCCTCACCCGATTCTGTGGCCTTGACATCGACGGGCTCACAAAGGGCTTTCCGTTGATACCTTACGCGCCGCGAGACGCATCCCGGTTCAAAAGTTACGGCCGTTTGAAGCTGGCGACCGCGTGGGGGAGGTATCATAAAACAAATGATCGCGCACATTGTGGCAGGTGCGATCATACCACCACTAATGCACCGGATCCGATCAGAACTCCGCAGTGAAGCGTGCTTGGGCGAGAGTAGTACTGGGATGGGTGACCTCCTGGGAAGTCCTAGTGTTGCACCTCTTTTTTGCTACTTTCCCAGGTCCGCACCACCTTTGTTTTTGTTCTTTCAATTTTATTTGTCCCTCACCTGATTCTGTGGCCTCGACGTTGACGGGCTCGCAAAGGGCTTTCCGTTGATACCTTACGGGCCTAGAGACGCATCCCGGTTCAAAAGTTACGGCCGTTAAAAGCTGGCGACGGCGTGGGGGAGGTATCATAAAACAAATGATCGCGCACATTGTGGCAGGTGCGATCATACCAGCACTAACGCACCGGATACCATCAGAACTCCGCAGTTAAGCGTGCTTGGGCGACAGTAGTACTGGGATGGGTTCCTTCCTGGGAAGTCCTCGTGTTGCACCTCTTTTTTGCTACTTTCCTGGGTCCGCACCACCGCTGTTTTTGTTATTTCAATTTTATTTGTCCCTCACCCGATTTTACGGCCTCAACGTCGACGGGCTCGCAAAGGGCTTTCCGTTGACACCTTACGGGCCGCGAGACGCGTCCCGGTTCAAAAGTTACGGCCGTTTGAAGCTGGCGACGGCGTGGGGGAGGTATCATAAAACCAATGATCGTGCACATTGTGGCAGGTGCGATCATACCACCACTAATGCACCGGATCCCATCAGAACTCCGCGGTTAAGCGTGCTTGGGCGAGAGTAGTACTGGGATGGGTGACCTCCTGGGAAGTCCTGGTGTTGCACCTCTTTTTTGCTTCTTTCCCGGGTCCGTACCACCTCTGTTTTTGTTCTTTCAATTTTATTTGTCCCTCACCCGATTCTGTGGCCTCGACGTCGACGGGCTCTCATAGGGCTTTCCGTTGATACCTTACGGGCCGCAAGACGCATCCCGCTTCAAAAGTTACGGCCGTTTGAAGCTGGCGACGGCGTGGGGGAGGTATCATAAAACCAATGATCGCGCACATTGTGGCAGGTGCGATCATACCAGCACTAATGCACCGGATCCCATCAGAACTCCGCAGTCAAGCGTGGTTGGGCAAGAGTAGTACTGGGATGGGTGACCTCCTGGGAAGTCCTCGTGTTGCACCTTTTTTTTACTACTTTCCCGGGTCCGCACCACCTCTGTTTTGTTCTTTCAATTTTATTTGTCCCTCACCCGATCCTGTGGCCTCGACGTCGACGGGCTCGCAAAGGGCTTTCCGTTGATACCTTACGGGCCGCGAGACGCATCCCGGTTCAAAAGTTACGGCCGTTTGAAGCTGGCGACGGCGTGGGGGAGGTATCATAAAACAAATGATCGCGCACATTGTGGCAGGTGCGATCATACCACCACTAATGCACCGGATCCGATCAGAACACGCAGTGAAGCGTGCTTGGGCGAGTCTAGTACTGGGATGGGTGACCTCCTGGGAAGTCCTCGTGTTGTACCTCTTTTTTGCTACTTTCCCGGGTCCGCACCACCTCTGTTTTTGTTCTTTCAATTTTATTTGTCCCTCACCTGATTCTGTGGCCTCGACGTCGACGGGCTCGCAAAGGGCTTTCCGTTGATACCTTACGGGCCTAGAGACGCATCCCGGTTCAAAAGTTACGGCCGTTTGAAGCTGGCGACGGCGTGGATGAGGTATCATAAAACAAGTGATCGCGCACATTGTGGCAGGTGCGATCATACCAGCACTAACGCACTGGATCCCATCAGAACTCCGCAGTTAAGCGTGCTTGGGCGACAGTAGTACTGGGATGGGTGACCTCCTGGGAAGTCCTCGTGTTGCACCTCTTTTTTGCTACTTTCCCGGGTCCGCACCACCGCTGTTTTTGTTCTTTCAATTTTATTTGTCCCTCACGCGATTTTATGGCCTCAACGTCGACAAGCTCGCAAAGGGCTTTCCGTTGATACCTTACGGGCCGCGAGACGCATCCCGGTTCAAAAGTTACGGCCGTTTGAAGCTGGCGACGGCGTAGGGGAGGTATCATAAAACCAATGATCGCGCACATTGTGGCAGGTGCGATCATACCACCACTAATGCACCGGATCCCATCAGAACTCGGCAGTTAAGCGTGCTTGGGCGAGAGTAGTACTGGGATGGGTGACCTCCTAGGAAGTCCTCGTGTTGCACCTCTTTTTTGCTACTTTCCTGGGTCCGCACCACCTCTGTTTTTGTTCTTTCAATTTTATTTGTCCCTCACCCGATTCTGTGGCCTCGACGTCGACGGGCTCTCATAGGGCTTTCCGTTGATACCTTACGGGCCGCGAGACACATCCCGGTTCAAAAGTTACGGCCGTTTGAAGCTGGCGACGGCGTGGGGGAGGTATCATAAAACCAATGATCGCGCACATTGTGGCAGGTGCGATCATACCAGCACTAATGCACCGGATCCCATCAGAACTCCGCAGTCAAGCGTGGTTGGGCAAGAGTAGTACTGGGATGGGTGACCTCCTGGGAAGTCCTCGTGTTGCACGTCTTTTTTGCTACTTTCCCGGGTCCGCACCACCTCTGTTTTGTTCTTTCAATTTTATTTGTCCCTCACCCGATTCTGTGGCCTCGACGTCGACGGGCTCGCAAAGGGCTTTCCGTTGATACCTTACGGGCCGCGAGACGCATCCCGGTTCAAAAGTTACGGCCGTTTGAAGCTGGCGACGGCGTGGGGGAGGTATCATAAAACAAATGATCGTGCACATTCTGGTAGGTGCGATCATACCACCACTAATGCACCGGATCCCATCAGAACTCCGTAGTGAAGCGTGCTTGGGCGAGAGTAGTACTGGAATGGGTGTCCTCCTGGGAAGTCGTCGTGTTGCACCTCTTTTTTGCTACTTTCCCGGGTCCGCACCACCTCTGTTTTTGTTCATTCAATTTTATTTGTCCCTCACACGATTCTGTGGCCTCGACGTCGACGGGCTCGCAAAGGGCTTTCCGTTGATACCTTACGGGCCGCGAGACGCATCCCGGTTCAAAAGTTACGGCCGTTTGAAGCTGGCGACGGCGTGGGGGAGGTATCATAAAACCAATGATCGTGCACATTGTGGCAGGTGCGATCATACCACCACTAATGCACCGAATCCCATCAGAACTTCGTAGTCAAGCCTGCTTGGGCGAGAGTAGTACTGGGATGGGTGACCTCCTGGGAAGTCCTCGTGTTGCACCTCTTTTTTGCTACTTTCCCGGGTCCGCACCACCTCTGTTTTTGTTCTTTCAATTTTATTTGTCCCTCACCCGATTCTGTGGCCTCGACGTCGACGGGCTCTCATAGAGCTTTCCGTTGATACCTTACGGGCCGCAAGACGCATCCCGGTTCAAAAGTTACGGCCGTTTGAAGCTGGTGACACCGTGGGGGAGGTATCATAAAACAAATGATCGCGCACATTGTTGCAGGTGCGATCATACCACCACTAATGCACCGGAGTGGGGGAGGTCTGATAAAACCAATGATCGCGCACTTTGTGGCTGGTGCGATCATACCACCACTAATGCACCGGATCCCATCAAAACTCCGCAGTTAAGCGTGCTTGGGCGAGAGTAGTACTGGGATGGGTGACTTCCTGGGAAGTCCTCGTGTTGCACCTCTTTTTTGCTACTTTCCCGGGTCCGCACCACCTCTGTTTTGTGCTTTCAATTTTATTTGTCCCTCACCCGATTCTGTGGCCTCGACGTCGACGGGCTCGCAAAGGGCTTTCCGTTCATACCTTACGGGCCGCGAGACGCATCCCGGTTCAAAAGTTACGGCCGTTTGAAGCTGGCGACGGCGTGGGGGAGGTATCATAAAATCAATGATCGCGCACATTGTGGCAGGTGCGATCATACCACCACTAATGCACCGGATCCCATCAGAACTCCACACTTAAGCATGCTTGGGCGAGAGTAGTACTGGGATGGGTGACCTCCTGGGAAGTCCTTGTGTTGCACCTCTTTTTTGCTACTTTCCCGGGTCCGCACCACCTCTGTTTTTGTTCTTTCAATTTTATTTGTCCCTCACCTGATTCTGTGGCCTCGACGTCGACGGGCTCACAAAGGGCTTTCCGTTGATACCTTACGGGCCTAGAGACGCATCCCGGTTCAAAAGTTACGGCCGTTTGAAGCTGGCGACGGCGTGGGGGAGGTCTCATAAAACAAATGATCGCGCACATTGTGGTAGGTGCGATCATACCAGCACTAATACACCGGATCCCATCAGAACTCCACAGTTAAGCGTGCTTGGGCGAGAGGAGTACTGGGATGGGTGACCTCCTGGGAAGTCCTCGTGTTGCACCTCTTTTTTGCTACTTTCCCGGGTCCGCACCACCTCTGTTTTGTGCTTTCAATTTTATTTGTCCCTCACCCGATTCTGTGGCCTCGACGTCGACGGGCTCTCATAGGGCTTTCCGTTGATACCTTACGGGCCGCGAGACGCATCCCGGTTCAAAAGTTACGGCCGTTTGAAGCTGGCGACACCGTGGGGGAGGTATCATAAAACAAATGATCGCGCACATTGTTGCAGGTGCGATCATACCACCACTAATGCACCGGAGTGGGGGAGGTCTCATAAAACCAATGATCGCGCACTTTGTGGCTGGTGCGATCATACCACCACTAATGCACCGGATCCCATCAAAACTCCGCAGTTAAGCGTGCTTGGGCGAGAGTAGTACTGGGATGGGTGACCTCCTGGGAAGTCCTCGTGTTGCACCTCTTTTTTGCTACTTTCCCGGGTCCGCACCACCTCTGTTTTGTGCTTTCAATTTTATTTGTCCCTCACCCGATTCTGTGGCCTCGACGTCGACGGGCTCGCAAAGGGCTTTCCGTTGATACCTTACGGGCCGCGAGACGCATCCCGGTTCAAAAGTTACGGCCGTTTGAAGCTGGCGACGGCGTGGGGGAGGTATCATAAAACAAATGATCGCGCACATTGTGGCAGGTGCGATCATACCACCACTAATGCACCGGATCCGATCAGAACTCCGCAGTGAAGCGTGCTTGGGCGAGAGTAGTACTGGGATGGGTGACCTCCTGGGAAGTCCTTGTGTTGCACCTCTTTTTTGCTACTTTCCCAGGTCCGCACCACCTCTATTTTTGTTCTTTCAATTTTATTTGTCCCTCACCTGATTCTGTGGCCTCGACGTCGACGGGCTCGTAAAGGGCTTTCCGTTGATACCTTACGGGCCTAGAGACGCATCCCGGTTCAAAAGTTACGGCCGTTTGAAGCTGGCGACGGCGTGGGGGAGGTATCATAAAACAAATGATCGCGCACATTGTGGCAGGTGTGATCATACCACCACTAATGCACCGGATCCCATTAGAACTCCGCAGTTAAGCGTGCTTGGGCGAGAGTAGTACTGGGATGGGTGACCTCCTGGGAAGTCCTCATGTTGCACCTCTTTTTTGCTACTTTCCCGGGTCCGCACCACCGCTGTTTTTGTTCTTTCAATTTTATTTGTCCCTCACCCGATTCTGTGGCCTCGACATCGACGGGCTCGCAAAGGGCTTTCCGTTGATACCTTACGGGCCTAGAGACGCATCCCGGTTCAAAAGTTACGGCCGTTTGAAGCTGGCGACGGCGTGGGGGAGGTATCATAAAACAAATGATCGCGCACATTGTGGCAGGTGCGATCATACGAGCACTAATGCACCGGATCCCATCAGAACTCCGCAGTTAAGCCTGTTTGGGCGAGAGTAGTACTGGGATGGGTGACCTCCTGGGAAGTCCTCGTGTTGCACCTCTTTTTTGCTACTTTCCCGGGTCCACACCACCTCTGTTTTTGTTCTTTCAATTTTATTTGTCCTTCACCCGATTCTGTGGCCTCGACGACGACTGGCTAGCAAAGGCCTTTCCGTTGATACCTTACGGGCCGCGAGACGCATCCCGGTTCAAAAGTTACGGCCGTTTGAAGTTGGCGACGGCGAGGGGGAAGTATCATAAAACAAATGATCGCGCACATTGTGGCAGGTGCGATCATACCACCACTAATGCACCGGATCCCATCAGAACTCTACAGTTAAGCGTGCTCTGGCGAGAGTAGTACTGGGATGGGTGACCTCCTGGGAAGTCCTCGTGTTGCACCTCTTTTTTGCTACTTTCCCGGGTCCGCACCACCTCTGTTTTTGTTCTTTCAATTTTATTTGTCCCTCACCTGATTCTGTGGCCTCGACGTCGACGGGCTCGCAAAGGGCTTTCCGTTGATACATTACGAGCCTAGAGACGCATCCCGGTTCAAAAGTTACGGCCGTTTGAAGCTGGCGACGGCGTGGGGGAGCTATCATAAAACAAATGATCGCGTACATTATGGCAGGTTCGATCATACCAGCACTAATGCACCGGATCCCATTAGAACTCCGCAGTTAAGCGTGCTTGGGCGAGAGTAGTACTGGGATGGGTGACCTCCTGGGAAGTCCTCGTGTTGCACCTTTTTTTTGCTACTTTCCCGGGTCTGCACCACCGTTGTTTTTGTTCTTTCAATTTTATTTGTCCCTCACCCGATTTTGTGGCCTCGACGTCGACGGGCTCGCAAAGGGCTTTCCGTTGATACCTTACGGGACGCGAGACGCATCCCGGTTCAAAAGTTACGGCCGTTTGAAGCTGGCGACGGCGTGGGGGAGGTATCATAAAACAAATAATCGCACACATTGTGGGAGGTGGGATTATACCAGCACTAATGCACCGGATCCCATCAGAACTCTGCAGGTAAGCGTGCTTGGGTGAGAGTAGTACTGGGATGGGTGACCTCCTGGGAAGTCCTCGTGTTGCACCTCTTTTTTGCTACTTTCCCGGGTCCGCACCACCGCTGTTTTTGTTCTTTCAATTTTATTTGTCCCTCACCCGATTTTGTGGCCTCGACGTCGACGGGCTCGCAAAGGGCTTTCCGTTGATACCATATGGGCCGCGAGACGCATCCCGGTTCAAAAGTTACGGCCGTTTGAAGCTTGCGACGGCGTGGGGGAGGTATCATAAAACAAATGATCGCGCACATTGTGGCAGGTGCGATCATACCAGCACTAATGCACCGGATCCCATCAGAACTCCGCAGTGAAGCGTGCTTGGGCGAGAGTAGTACTGGGATGGGTGACCTCCTGGGAAGTCCTCGTGTTGCACCTTTTTTTTGCTACTTTCCCGGGTCTGCACCACCTCTGTTTTTGTTCTTTAAATGTTATTTGTCCTTCACCCGATTCTGTGGCCTCGACGACGACTGGCTAGCAAAGGGCTTTCCGTTGATACCTTACGGGCCGCGAGACGTATCTCGGTTCAAAAGTTACGACCGTTTGAAGCTGGCGACGGCGTGGGGGAGGTATCATAAAACAAATGATCGCGCACATTGTGGCAGGTGCGATCATACCACCACTAATGCACCGGATCCCATCAGAACTCTGCAGTTAAGCGTGCTTTGGCGAGAGTAGTACTGGGATGGGTGACCTCCTGGGAAGTCCTCGTATTGCACCTCTTTTTTGCTACTTTCCCGGGTCCGCACCACCTCTGTTGTTGTTCTTTCAATTTTATTTGTCCCTCACTTGATTCTGTGGCCTCGACATCGACGGGCTCGCAAAGGGCTTTCCGTTGATACCTTACGGGCCTAGAGACGTGTGAACACCTATTTTGGTCCGACCCAAATGGAAAGGACACCGTTCCCAAATGTAAATATAACCGGTCCAAATTCCAAAAGGGGGGAACACCAGACCAGTTATTGGAGTCCCTTGATGGCCGATGACATACACCTGGCAACGGAAGGATTGGTCAGTCCGGTCCCAAATGTAAATATAACCGGTCCAAATTCCAAAAAGGGGGAACACCGGACCGGTTGTTGGAATCCCTTAATGGCCGATGTCATGGATCTGACAACGAAAGAACGAGTGAGTCCGGCCCAAGTAAGAAACGACGATCTCATGGGCGGATTCAGATTGAAAATAGGCACACCGGCTGGTAGTAGATCCGGACTAGGAGGGAGAACACCACCCCTATGAACACCTCTTTCAGTCCGGCCTAAATTGTTATAACACCAGATCCGGCCTTAAAACTGGCAACACCGGACAAGGCCCAAATTAACACCGGACCGATGTCGTGCGCCTGACAACAGAATAACAGGCCAGTCCGGCCCCAAGGAAAGGGATCAGATCAAAAATAGGCACACCGGCTGGTAGTAGATCCGGACTAGGAGGGAGAACACCGCCCCTGTGAACACCTCTTTCAGTTCGGCCTAAATTGTTATAACACCGGACCCGGCCTTAAAACTGGCAACACCGGACAAGGCCCAAATTAACACCGGACCAATGTCGTGCGCCTGACAACAGAATAACAGGCCAGTCTGGCCCCAAGGAAAGGGATCAGATCAAAAATAGGCACACCGGCTGGTAGTGAATCTGGACTAGGAATTAGAACACCGCCCCTGTGATTACATTGAAAGGCTCAACCGGTGTTAGACACAGGTAAAGGTTCTTAAGATACTACATCGGATCAACGGGAGACTCCGTCCAACCGATATCTTCGCTAGCCGATGTCACAGATTTGACAACGGATGGACGAGGTCGGAAGTTTGTGCACGATGACCTGGAATCGCACTCCCCAAAAGTGGCAGACAGGGGGAGGCGGAAGTGGACAATTAAAAATGCCATGCTGAAATCCTGTCCCCCACGAACAGTTAATGGCCAGGCTTGCACACCACTATGCGTATGGGTGAGTGGGAATTCTGGTTGTCCCAAACCCTCAGCCCATGGCCTCAAGGCCCTATAAATGCCCCAGCCAAAGAAGCTATGGGGGTTGCGTTTTTTCAAGGGGCTGGTTGGCAAGGAAACTTTCCTCAAAATTCTCTCTGATTTCTTCGAAACCTTCTGAAGATCCCTCCTAACTTGAAACCAGTAATCTGCCATAATCACCAATATAAGTCCTTTGGCTTTGGGAAGCTTGGAAATTCTCAGTACCCAAAGCTATTGCCCTTTTCATCGCCCCTACCCCGTACTCACACCGTCCTCACACAGAGTCCACCCCGTTCCAGTTCTTCACTGCCTCGCCCTGTTACTGCCTTCATTGCTCTTCCACATCGTCTTTACACAGTATCCAGTAACTTTGGATCAACTTCCCACAACACCGGTCGCGTTTTCAGTTTTCAAGATTTGGATCTAACACCGGTCCACTGTTCCCGTTAGCGTGCGAGTCTGAAATCAGTCAGACACCGTCACTGCGTTTGACTCGCACATCGGTTCTGAGCCCATCACACCGCGTGCGAGTCCGGAATCAGTCAGACACCGTCACTGCGTTTGACTCGCACATCGGTTCTGAGCCCATCACACCGGTTCCACCCTGTTCCTTATTTCTTTTACTTTCAGTCTTTTATTTCCTGTCAGTTCGCTGTTTGTTGGTTATGGTTGTCTGTGTGCCATAGTTTACACTGTTAATATTTTTGTCCTTTTCCCTAACAAGCACATATAATAAAAATAAGTGATTTTGTATATGTTTTATTTTCCAGTCTAAAAATCCTTTTTTCCTTTTTTTTAAAAAAAAAATATAGTGTCATACGGGAACACTCCCGTCTACACAACCCTCTTAGGATTCGTGCACGTGCGAAGAATTTCACCTTGTACAAGTTTTTCACTTTAATGACATTCATCAACATCACTCAGATTTCTTCCTAAAAATAATAATACTTAGAACTACGTAACCCTGATTTCTTGATAATTCAAGAATACGTAGGAGCAGGACTTTAACTCCTGTCGGGCTCATCTTTCTTATTTCTTTTTTTTTTGATTTATTTCCTTACTTTCATGTTTCTTTCATAAATGTTCTTCTTTTTGGTCGCTTCCGTGAAAATCAATTTAGACGTGACGTCTTGTTGATTTCCCCCTAGTTTTTGCTCAAGCCTCGCCATAATTCATAGGGAAGGGATACTTAGGACGAGACGTCCCGCTTATCTCTTTCCTATCCCTGTTTTTTTCGAGAATGTCTAATTTAGGCATGATGCCTTATTAGCATTCCCTTCCCCTCTCTGTCTCATATCGAAGTCGAGTTTAATTCGAATGAAACGTTCCATTGACCTCGCTTCGACATTCTATGTTTGTACAGTTCTCCCACTCCATTCTATCATTTTCAAAATAAAGATAAAAAGGGAAGAAACCATGTTTTATTTAAGGCTATTTATATTGTGCTTTCAATCTTGGTACTGTCTTTGACAGGCGATGTAGGGTGCTAATACCTTCCTTACTCGTAACCGACTCCCGAACTTGGATTTCAATTTTTTAAACCAGTGCTTTACTGAACCTAGTTTTTTTTCCAATGTTTTTCCTATAGATAAAAACGTTGGTGGCGACTCCCTGTTTCATTCCACCCCTTTTCTCTCTTGTTTGCCGCGCCGTCGCGATCTAGGTTGCGACAGATGGCGACTCCACTGGGGACACTTAAGAGAGTCAGGCCAGTTCGATTGAAAGCGCATGTTCCTTTTATATAGCCTTTGTTATCTCGGATTTCTTCCCCTTGTTTTTATTTTCCGTTGATTGATGTGAATGTTCGTTATTGTTTTAAATTGCATCTTGTTATTTGCTTTATTGTCCATGTTCTACATGTTTATTGAACCCTAGGGTAGAAGACCATGTTACTTTTCCGTAAACATTGAACCCTAGGGTAGACCACTTTGTATATTTGCTCTGTGTTTGTTCTTTGTGTAGAATGGGTAAGGTATAAGGTATGGACTGCCCTTCCACACACTACACTCACAATTATTTGCACACACCTATGAGTGGCGCCCTATACCCGGGCCCCAAGTGAAGCTTAGGTTAGGAGAGGTTGGTAACGGAATCGTATGGGATGTACTTCCTATCCGGTATTCGTGAGAACCTCAATCAGAGTTCGACCTCTCATGATATACGCACTTAGTGAATTCCTCACTGCTTGCGTCCCTGTCATGATTAGGATCTTGGCTCTGGTGACCTCCTAGATGTCTAGCGGAAGCCACCCAATGTGAGAAATCCACTGTTAGATAAGCTATAGGTCCCAGAAAAGACTTTCAGAAAAACCTGGCTTAAGGCACAAAAGGGCAGGCTTTACTATACCTTATCTCATTCTCGCTTTCCCTTTAAATCCAAAATTGATGAACTGCTTACATGTTCAAAGGGTTATTTTATTCCAAACAAAGGGTGAATCATTTTTCTTTCTAAAAAATAGTAATCCTTTAACAAGTAAGCAGTTCCCTCTCTTTTTGTGTACTTATGAGTCCTGGGTTATAGATCTTCCCAATCGTCAAAGCAAAAATGAAAACAAAATTCTATTCAAGCAGATATTGATGACGTTAGGAAGATCCATAACCCATGCGACTTGAGTTTCACATGAGTTTTGCCGACCGCTACTTCTCAAACTGAAAGTGTTTTCCGATAAATTAATAAAGAAGTAGTGGTTCACAAAACATGACAGAAACTGATTTCTTTTTCTCTCTCTCTTTGCTCTTGCAGGAAGCTGTTTGGAACTTAGCGGGTACCTTTGAGCAATATGGAAATTAACATGAGATCTGATAGTTGTGACACAAATGTGACCGAGTTGAGGAAAGTATTGCACCTTAAGGCCAAGAAGATTGACATGGGTAGTCTGCAAACAATGGGGAGAAAATTAAACCTGACACAGAAAATGGCTTTTACGAGAAAGTATGGAAGGATTCTGAAGTTGTTAGAAGTGGAAGTGCAAACTGAGGCGATCACTGCCTTAACACAATTCTATGACCCACCTCTCAGATGTTTCACATTTAGAGACTTTCAGTTGGCCCCATCTATTGAAGAATTTGAACAAATCTTGGGGATGCCTTTGGAAGGACAGATACCTTATCGTCATCTTGACCATCATGCAACTATTGCTTCCATCACCCGTGTTCTGAAGATCTGTCCCGACACCTTAAGGGATGCACAACTAAATAGAAATCAGATCCCCGGATTCACTCGGGAATTTCTCGAGAAACATATGCAGGTCCTAGCAGAAAAGGAAGATTGGGAAGCCTTTATGGATGCTCTAGCCATTACTATCTATGGCATTGTTTTGTTCCCCAACATTGATAATTATGTGGATTATGATGCTATTGCCGTATTCCTAGCTCGTAAGCACAGGCTTGAGAATCCTGTCACGGCTGTATTAGCAAACGTGTACTGCACCATGGATTTCTGCCACACACAAGGTGGAAAAAAGGTTGTTTGTTGTTTACCTGTTTTGTATGTATGGCTCACATCGCATGTTTTCCACCAAGTCTGTAAGGCCGAATGTCTGGTTTCTGATCTGAAGCTATGTCAATTAGCAGTGAAAAGTGGGCGTGAGTGGGCTAATCACCTTATAGGGCTCACAGCTAAGAAAGTTAGGTGGTATCCCCAATGGTTGGAAGTTGAATCAATTGTTCATCACTGTGGAAATTACCCAAATGTTCCCCTTATTGGTACGCAAGGATGTATCAACTATAATCCCATCATAGCCAAGCGTCAGCTAGCTTATCCTTTGCTTGGACCACCTGATGAAGAGTCTCTCACTCCTTTCATCTCATATTACTCGAAGGGAAGCTGTGTCTTTGTCATTCGGGATATAGCGAATGCATGGAAGAAAGTCCACTGAAAGGGAAGAGAGCTGGGGGCCCGAAGCCATGCTGTCAGAGAAGAATATTATGAGTGGATCCTGAATAGGGTCTCTATTGTTAAATTACCCTTCAGAAGTCCCCCTCATCTCTAGGGAAATCCTCCTGCTCCATCACTTGTTACGGAGGATGAAGCAACCAAGGCGCTAAAGACCAAAATAGAAGAGTTAGCTGCCAAGAACAAGAAGCTAGAGGAAGACTTATTGAGATGTCAGCAAGAATACACCCTTCAGAAAGGGAGAACCTGGAGAACAAGCAAGCTGTTGAAGAGATTAGGAAGAAATGAAAGATTGATGAAAACTACATGATAAAACAAAACCAATGTCTTCAAGCGGCCAATTCTTAACTAAAAATGAAAAACAAGCAAAGTGATACCATCCTGGCTGAGAAACATCTTCTGAAGGATATGTTGGCACAATCAAAAGAAAATGAGCAGAATATCATGGTGCAAAAGGAGCTCCTACAGACACAAGTGCACAAATTGGAACAACAGCTCAATGAAGTGGTAAAAGCTTGCGAGCAGGAGATAAATAGGGAGCGACAACGCGCCATGAACATTGAACAAGATTGTCAAGAGACCATACGCCTCTTGGGAGCTGAACAAAATGAAACTGTTCACTTATGGATGGATCGCTTTGCTAAGCTGGCGTACCTGGCCAACGGGACTCTAGAAGATCTCCCGTTTTTACTCAAACAAGCGGAAGGAATTGCCAACCCTGTCAATACTCCTAGAGAAATTGCAACGTTCTTAGATTACTGCAGAGGACGAATTTGTAAAATGAGGGAAATGATTGCCCGAGCTAAGAATGACTGATTTATTTTCCCGCTTTGTAAATCAGCACTTTATGGCAATAATGTACTCTTTTCGAGATAATGGATTCCTTTGTCTTCACAACTATCTCATGTTAATTTCCATTCAATGCTTTACTTAGTACTTTTGAACGTGACGTTCTGAGGAACAGTCGAAGGATCCGTCAAGTTCCAACATTGCTTCCCGCGTAATCTCATTTCACTTAATTTTTTTCTTTAATTCACTTATCTTTTCTAAATTTTTTTGTTCCTTTCTAAAGGCAACACGAGGACGCACCCTTACGGAACCCGACTGCAGAGGAAGCTCATGGCTGAAACAGAACAAACGAATGAGAACCTCAAGAATGAGAATAATCAACTAAGGGAACAGATTGCAGAACTAACGAAGCTCTTGGAAAAAGGGGTCACTGAAGGGGGGCCTTCTACGAGAAACGAGGGTCCGACATCAAGCCAGGTCATGAATCCCACGGCAGTTCCCCTCACTATTAATGTTGGGAGTCCCAATCAGCCTACTGATTCCCACGCCAGGCCTCATGGCTATACGCCACCATACGTTTTCATTGGCTCAGACGGTAGCCCTGTACCCTTTCCACCATACGGCCTACCTCCGGGATATTTCCCTCCTCTATTAATCAATTCCCAAGATGGCAATACCCTACAATGGACAAACTTTCAAATTCCAAACCCTATCCAAACACCCATGCCACCAGCCAACCAAGCCTTAGGTTCTCAAACTGCCCAAGCTCAAGCTCAAATCACTCAAACTCAAACCATCCCGGCTCAAGCAACCCAAACTCAAACCGCCCAAACAGCTCAACTAGTTCCCATTACCCAAGCAACAGCCCAATCACAGGAGCCGGCACAAAACACTAACCTGGTGAACCAACCTCATTCGACAACACCCTACTACCCATATTACGGCTACCCGTATGGATACATGAATCCTTACACTGCCAACCCGCGGGATGTGACCCAGAAGTTGAATCCGGTCGTTGATCATGGCACAACCATAGAGTCCCAGCAAAGAGGGAAGATAGAAATCCTGGAAGAGCGACTACGAATTGTGGAAGGTGTGGAAGGCCTTGGCTTAACAAGTGCTTCTGAACTCTGTTTAGTCCCAGACGTCATTATTCCACCAAAGTTCAAAATGCCAGACTTTGACAGATATCGAGGAGTGACTTGCCCTCGAAATCATCTTACGATGTATTGCCGAAAGATGGCCTCCCATGCCTCTGATGATAAGCTGTTGATACACTGCTTTCAAGACAGCCTAGCTGGGGCTGCACTCACTTGGTACACTCATTTGGAGCGAACCCGTATTCGCTGTTGGAAAGATCTGGCGGATGCCTTTTTGAAGCAGTACAAGTATAACTTAGACATGGCGCCTGATAGAATTCAACTCCAAAACATGACAAAGAAGGATAATGAGACTTTCAAGGAGTATACGCAGCGCTGGCGTGAGATAGCCGCGCAAGTAGATCCTCCACTCTCTGAAAGAGAGGTAGTAGCCATGTTTATTGACACTCTCCAACCACCTTTCTACGATAAGATGATCAGCAGTGTTTCATCCAATTTCTCTGACATTGTGATTATTAGAGAGAGAATAGAGAGTGGTCTAAGGACGGGGAAGATTTCTAAAAACCCATTTGGGGCACCCACTACAAAAAGATCAGCACTAGGTGAAGCGAGAAAGAGGGATGGGGAAACTAACTCTGTCTCTTATGACCAGGGGAGAGCTCAGCCCAGACCATTCGGCTCTACCACTTTTCAATACGCCAATCACTTTCCTCATGCTCCATACCCCCATATGGCCGCCACTACCCATAACCAGATCCTCTATCCTGCATCTCCACAACCCCATGTCCGTCCGCCCATTGCCAGGGCACCGAATCCGTAGCTAGCCCAGTACAATCCTCTACAACAATGGCCGCAACCACCTAATCCCAAC
Organism: Clitoria ternatea; assembly: GCA_037962975.1. NCBI lineage: Eukaryota > Viridiplantae > Streptophyta > Magnoliopsida > Fabales > Fabaceae > Clitoria > Clitoria ternatea. The sequence continues at coordinate 35,842,344 of CM075670.1, forward strand.
CAAAACCAAAGGAGACCAAATAATGACCGGACACCAGTCCAATTCGACCTTATTCCTATGACATACACTGAACTTCTACCTCACCTTATTCGATACTCCCTTGTAGTCCCTTGTCCTTCTAGGCCAGTGGAACCTCCATACCCTAGGGGATACGATCCAAACGCCCGGTGTGATTATCATGCTGGGGCACCTGGGCACTCCACGGAAAATTGTATGGCCTTAAAATATAGAGTGCGAGATTTGATCAAAGCCAATTGGTTAAATTTTAAGGAAGGACTGCCAAATGTGACTACAAATCCCTTGCCCAACCATCAAGGTCCTGAGATTAATACTGTGGAAGGGGGTGAAGAGCTTGTGGCGAATATCTCTGATGAGGTAAACATGATACATGGGGAAACAGGAATGTCCGTTCCTAAACCGTTGGTAATTTACTACACCAAGAACACCTCGAAGACTATAAGCCCTGTGCATCAGCCTGTCATAATCCAGACACCCGCTCCTTTTGCATTCAAAGATTCTCACGCAGTTCCATGGAAATATAATGTGGAGGTAACAGCTGAAAGCCCAAAAATGAACGACTCATTTCTGTCAAACATATCAGGGATAAGAGGGGTGACCCGGAGTGGTCGAGTTTACTATCCACCGGAATCAAGGAAGGAACCGACTCCAGTGAGTGGAACTAGTGGTAGTGGAAAAGCCAAGATAGTCAAAGGGGGCGTTGATGAGGAAATCAAGAGAGCTGTGACTGATGAGGAAGCTCAAGAGTTTTTGAAATTTATTCGCCAGAGTGAGTACCAGGTGATAGACCAGTTGAACAATACCCCTGTGAAGATTTCCCTTTTATCACTTTTGCTGAACTCTGAGCCCCACCGAAAAATTTTGATGAAAGTGCTTAATGAGGCTCACGTCACTCACGATATCACCGTTGATAAGTTCCAAGGAATAGTGGGGCACATCGCTGCTGATAATTATCTGTCATTCACAGATGATGAGATACCCGCGGAGGGAATGGGGCATAATAAAGCCCTCCATATCTCAGTGAAGTGTCGAGATCACATATTGGCAAAGGTGCTGGTCGACAATGGGTCGTCGTTAAATGTCATGCCAAAATCTACGTTGGCCAGGCTCCCTTTTGATGGAACCTATATGAAACCGAGCTCTATGGTGGTAAGAGCATTCGATGGCACTAGGAGGGAGGTGATAGGTGAAATTGAGCTTCTAATTCAAGTAGGGCCATGTACTTTCCAGATCTTCTTCCAAGTGATGGACATTATGCCTGCCTATAGCTGTTTGTTGGGCCATCCCTGGATCCACTCAGCTGGAGTGGTTCCCTCTACCTTGCACCAAAAACTGAAGTTTATTATTGATAATAAACTAATTATCGTTTCTAGTGAGGAAGATTTTCTGGTCAGTAAACCCCTATCTACCCCCTACATCGAGGCTGCAGAGGAAGCACTTGAAACTTCATTTCAAGCGCTGGAGATCGCAAATACCTCATATGTTGGGGAAAGAAGTGTAGGAATGAAAGCCCATATGCCGAATGCATCCCTTATGATGGCCAAAATGATGCTACAAGGGGGATATCAACCTGGGAAAGGCTTGGGGCTTGGTTTAAAAGGAAGAATGGAACTGTTGCATCTGCCAGACAATAAAGACAGGTATGGTTTGGGATACCAGCCTTCAGCTGCTGACAGGAGAAGAGTAGTAGAAGAAAAGAAAGAGAGAAGGGTTGCCCGTTTAGAGGGTCGAGAGCCCCGCATCGCTAAAGTCCCCCTATGTGACCTCCACCAGAGCTTCCAAAGTGCTGGTTTGGTACCCCCTAATTATATAGCTGCTATTGAAGATGATCCCTATGAAGGTGGAAGCTTTGTGATCCCGTGCTCATCAGGCAGAGATCTTTGTAACTGGGAAGCCATCGAGCTACCCACAACTTTAAATGTTCTATCAAAGTAATTGACAAAGACTTTAATGAATTGTTGGCCTCATTGCTATACCTAAGGCTCTGAGGCATTTTTTTTCTGTAATAAGGGCAAACACATGATTTTATCATTTTCAGTCTTCATAAATAAACGCGTATTGAATTCCATTCCTTCTAGCTTTCCATATCTTTGCATTGATTCCTTTATCCTTTACTTATTCATTTTTATTATTCACCGTAATAACCTGAATAAACACAGATCTAAAGATGATCCTCTTGAGAATAATGAGCTTGCAATCCCATTTCATGACTTTGACCACCCGGTTGACTATGCTGATGAGGAATATGAGGAAGTTTGTGATCCTTCGCCTGAATTAACAAGGTTATTGGAACAAGAGGACAGAGAAATTCGGCCTTATTTGGAGATAGTCGAGATTATTAATTTGGGGAATAAAGAGGATAGAAAAGAAGTCAAGATTGGTACCTTCTTGAATAAGGAGCGGAGGCAAGAACTAATTAAACTGTTAATAGAGTTCTGTGACATCTTCGCTTGGTCTTACCAAGACATGCTCGGCCTGGATACTAGCATTGTTGAGCATAAATTGCCACTAAAGCCAGACTGTCCCCTGATAAAGCAAAAATTGCGCAGGATGAAGCCCGAAATGCTCTTGAAAATCAAGGAAGAAGTTAAAAAGCAGTTCGATGCCGGATTCTTAGCAGTGGCAAAATACCCTCAATGGGTAGCAAATATCGTCCCTGTCCCGAAGAAAGATAGAAATGTACGAATGTGCGTAGACTATCGGGATTTAAATAGGGCTAGCCCCAAAGACGATTTTCCTCTGCCACAGATTGATGTCCTGGTGGATAACACAGCCCAACATATGATCTTCTCATTCATGGATGGTTTCTCTGGGTATAATCAGATTAGGATGGCACCCGAAGACATGGAGAAAACCACGTCTACCACTTTATGGGGCACCTTCTGTTACAAAGTGATGTCTTTCGGTCTAAAAAATACTGGGGCAACCTACCAAAGGGCAATGGTGACCCTTTTCCATGACATGATGCATAAGGAGATAGAGGTTTATGTGGATGATATCATTGCTAAGTCAAAAACTGACGAAGAGCATATTGTTGATCTGAGAAAGCTTTTTGAAAGATTAAGGAAGTATAAGCTCAGGTTGAATCCGGCCAAGTGTACTTTTGGCGCAAGATCAGGCAAACTGTTAGGGTTCATTGTAAGCAAGAAAGGAATAGAGGTAGACCCTGACAAGGTCAAAGCGATTCTTGAAATGCCTCCTCCCTATATAGAAAAAGAGGTCAGAGGATTCTTAGGAAGGTTGAACTACATTGCTCGGTTTATCTCACAGCTGACGGCAACTTGTGAGCCGATCTTCAAGTTACTTCGTAAGAATCAACCGACGCAATGGAATGAAGATTGTCAAGTGGCTTTTGAAAAGATAAAGCAGTATTTACGGGAGCCACCGATCTTGGTACCGCCGACCCCTGGAAGGCCCCTGATCTTGTACCTGACAGTGTTAGATGAATCTATGGGTTGTGTATTGGGGCAGCATGATGAGACTGGAAAGAAAGAGCATGCCATTTACTACTTGAGCAAAAAGTTCACTGACTGTGAAATGAGATATTCGGCTTTAGAGAGAACTTGTTGTGCATTAGCATGGGCAGCCCGACGTTTAAGGCAATATATGTTAAGCCACACTACTTGGCTTGTTTCCAAAATGGATCCTGTCAAGTATATCTTTGAAAAACCGGCCTTAACAGGAAGAATCGCTCGATGGCAGGTTCTATTAACTGAATACGACATAATCTATGTCACTTAGAAAGCCGTAAAAGGGAACGCTTTGGCAGAATACTTAGCCCATCAACCTATAAGTGACTACCAACCCATGCACTTTGAATTCCCGGACGAGGATATCTTGGCATTGTTTAATGAAGAAGATACCCAGAAAGACAAATGGATTTTGAGATTTGATGGAGCTTCTAATGCACTGGGGCATGGGATTGGTGCCATCCTAATTTCCCCAGATCAAGAATTCATCCCTGTATGCGCTAGGCTTTGTTTTGACTGCACTAACAACATAGCTGAATATGAGGCATGCTCTCTGGGAATCCAAGCCGCATTAGGTGCAAAAGTGAAGAAGTTAGAAGTCTACGGGGATTCCGCCTTGGTCATTCATCAACTGAAAGGTGAATGGGAGACTAGGGACAGCAAGTTAATCCCTTATCAAGCTTATATCATGGAACTAATCAAGGAATTTGATGATATCTCTTTTCACCATGTCTCCCGAGATGACAATTAAATGGCTGATGCTTTGGCCACCCTTGCCTCAATGTTTAAATTGAGCAATGACTGTGATATGCCTCTCATTGAGGTAGAAAGGCACAACAAGCCCGCATACTGTCAAGCAATAGAAGAAGAGTCGGATGGGAAACCATGGTACTATGATATCAAAAAATATATACACACTCAGGAATACCCTGAGGGTACCACAGAGAATAATAAGAGGACCTTGAGACGACTTGCAATGGGTTTCTTTTTGAATGGTGATGTGCTTTACAAGAGAAATCATGACTTTATCCTCCTCCGTTGCGTCGATACTATTGAAGCAAGCAAGATCATGGCGGATATTCATGAAGGATCCTTTGGAACTCATACCAATGGACATGCCATGGCGAGAAAGATCTTGAGAGCTAGATACTATTGGATAACCATGGAGGCCGACTGTTTCTCTTATGTTTGAAAATGTCACAAGTGTCAGATATACACTGACCATCTTCATGCGCCTCCATCATCCTTGAATGTCTTATCGGCGTCGTGGCCTTTCTCGATGTGGGGCATGGATGTTATTGGACCCATCGAGCCAAAAGCCTCCAACGGTCATTGTTTCATTTTGGTTGCCATTGATTATTTCACCAAGTGGGTAGAGGCAGCTTCATATACCAATGTGACAAGGAACGTTGTAGTCAAATTTGTCAAGCGAGAATTGATATGTCGGTATGGCTTGCCGAGCCAGATCATTACTGACAATGGCATAAATTTGAACAACAATATGATGAAAGAACTGTGTGAAGGCTTTAAGATTCGTCATCACAATTCCTCTCCTTATCGGCCAAAAATGAACGGGGCAGTCGAGGTGGCCAACAAGAATATCAAGAAGATTATACAGAAAATGGTCCTAACTTACAAAGATTGGAGCGACATGCTCCCTTTTGCACTACACAGGTATCGCACCTCAGTTCGAACTTCGACAGGCGCAACCCCTTTTTCACTGGTTTATGGTATGGAAGCAGTCCTGCCTTTTGAAGTAGAGATTCCATCCCTTCGGGTGATAATGGAGGCAAAACTAGAAGAGGCTGAATGGGTCCAAGCTCGATATGACCAATTGAACCTGATAGATGGGAAAAGACTGAATGCCCTCTGTCATGGACAGTTGTATCAGAGGCGTATGAAATGAGCGTTTGAAAAGAAAGTACGACCTCGACAATTCCAGGAAGGAGACTTAGTCCTCAAGAAAATCTTGCCAATCCAAAAAGACAACCGGGGCAAATGGACACCTAACTATGAAGGTCCGTATGTAGTGAAGAAAGCCTTTTCTGGGGGAGCCTTGAACTCACAACCATGGACGGTGAAGACTTGCCAGTGCCCATAAATGCGGATACGGTCAAGAAATACTTTTCTTAGGAAGATAATGTCAAAAATAAAATAAAATAAAATAAAATAAAAAATAAATAAAAAAAGGAAAAAGACGCTCGCTAGGCTGAAAACCTGAAAAAGGCAGCCTAGGCAAAAATTAGAGCGACCCGGTGAGTCAAAAACCTGAAAAGGCGGCTCAGGCAAAAATTAGGGTCAAGATCCTGACAGTATGACTGAGACTTCCCATGCAAAAAGTACGAGTCCAAACTGGGGCATATAAGTCACGACTGAATCACTTTCCTAGAAGCAAAGTCGAAGAGGTAGCTTGAAGTCATGATGTGGGGTTTAAGATGTGCGTTATCCTCAGGAGTTCACCAAGAGATCAGCGAGTTTTCCCTGTTCCCTCAACTATCAACTTGTGTATTAGACTTCTTTTGTTTTCCCTACTTCCCTCTCCATGTACTTACTCAACTCGTAAATAAATTTCACCTCTTTTTCGATACGTGTTTATATCGTGAATTTCATGAATCAGATAAGGCATGTGTTTCCCTTTATCAAATAAAATGAAAATATAATTATTTAAAGTTGTGGGGCAAGATGATCCTATTGCTCAAATCTCACCTCAGGGGATTATTATGAAGACTTGAACCCTGACACACTCTTTGAAGTTAGAGTTACTTCGTTCGTTCTGTTTGGTCATGAGTCGCCTCAAAAGATCACGGTTCCATGGGGAGCTTCCTCAAATCTCTATTTACTTTGCCATTGCTATGCTTATCCCTTTTCTGCAGGTTGTTATAACAAGCAGTCATTTGGAGCCTCAAATTCTCCTTCCCAGTGGAACCCTAATCGTCAAAACTGGCACTTCCCAAGTTTCTTCAATAATGGAACTGCACTTCTCAAACAAATCAAACTGGGGCATCTCCCCCTGGTCCATTCTCTTACAATTAAGAGACAGTTCCTCCTAGATTCCTCCAAACCATCCTAAACTGGGGCATCTCCCCTGGTCCTTTTTCTCGCCAAGGGGCAATCCCCCACCTTTTATCTTTTTGCAAACCAAGGGCCACACCCCACATTTATTTTCCTGTCAGTCAAGGGGCAATCCCCCACCTCTTATTTTTTTGCAAACCAAGGGCCACCCCCACATTTATTTTTCATGTCAGTCAAGGGGCAATCCCCCACTTTTTATCTTTCTGCGAACCAAGGGCCACACCCCACATTTATTTTCCTGTCAGTCAAGGGGCAATCCCCCACCTTTTATCTTTCTACAAACCAAGGGCCACACCCCACATTTATTTTCCTGTCAGTCAAGGGGCAATCCCCCACCTTTTATCTTCCTGCAAACCAAGGGCCACACCCCACATTTATTTTCCTGTCAGTCAAGGGGCAACCCCCCACCTTTTACCTTTCTGCAAACCAATGGTCACACCCCACATTTATTTTCCTGTCAGTCAAGAGGCAATCCCCCACCTTTTACCTTTCTGCAAACCAAGGGCCACACCCTACATTTTATTTTCCTGTCAGTCAATGGGCAATCCCCCACCTTTTATCTTTCTGCAAACCAAGGGTCACACCCCACATTTATTTTCCTGTCAGTCAAGGGGCAATTCCCCACCTTTTATCTCTCTACAAATCAAGGGCCACCCCCATGTTTTATCTTCAGTAAAGGGGCAACTCCCCACTCTCGCCTTCCTGTCACCCAAGGGACGGCACACCATTTTTTGAAAAAAAAAACAGCTCTCTTGATTCTTCAAAAAAAAAAAGGGTGTTGATCCGATATGGACGCTAGGTAGAGGTTCACTCTATTCCAAGACATGGGTGGTAGTCCAAAGGGCGGTGTCATGACCCTCAAATCGAGTAAACTAGGAACCGTGAATTAGGTCACAAGGGACGGTGTCCCAGTGGTTACACTAGTTACTACTTTGGGGCGTAACAAACGGTATCATGAAACTTACCTCGGATAGAATTGGATCCAGGGTTTAAGTTGCTAAGGCCGATGTCATGCACAATACACCGGCCATTCAAAAGGGAATAAAAGTTGAGGACGGGGTGGTCATGATACACTAATCCGAGGTTCTATACTTTGCGAGGACGACGTCCAGTTGATGGGTCCCATTTATCCCCTACATCGGTGTTCATGTCTTTACTCCCTTTTCACCTCGGAAATACGAAGATTCCGTATTTCTCTTGTGAAAAAGGAGTAAAGAGGGGCATCTGTGAACACCTATTTCGGTCCGACCCAAATGGAAAGGACACCGGTCCCAAATGTAAATATAACCGGTCCAAATTCCAAAAGGGGGTAACACCAGACCAGTTGTTGGAGTCCCTTGATGGCCGATGACATGCACCTGGCAACGGAAGGATTGATTAGTCCGGTCCTAAATATAAATATAACCGGTCCAAATTCCAAAAAGGGGGAACACTGGACCGGTTGTTGGAATCCCTTAATGGCCGATGTCATGGATCTGACAACGAAAGAACGAGTGAGTCCGGCCCAAGTAAGAAACAATGATCTCGTGGGTGGATTCAGATTGAAAATAGGCACACCGGCTGGTAGTAGATCCGGACTAGGAGGGAGAACACCACCCCTATGAACACCTCTTTCAGTCCGGCCTAAATTGTTATAACACCGGACCCGGCCTTAAAACTGGCAACACCGGACAAGGCCCAAATTAACACCGGACCGATGTCGTGCGCCTGACAACAGAATAACAGGCCAGTCCGGCCCCAAGGAAAGGGATCAGATCAAAAATAGGCACACCGGCTGGTAGTAGATCCGGATTAGGATGGAGAACACCGCCCCTGTGAACACCTCTTTCAGTCTGGCCTAAATTGTTATAACACCGGACCCGGCCTTAAAACTGGCAACACCAGACAAGGCCCAAATTAACACCGGACCGATGTCGTGCGCCTGACAACAGAATAACAGGCCAGTCCGGCCCCAAGGAAAGGGATCAGATCAAAAATAGGCACACCGGCTGGTAGTGAATCCGGACTAGGAATTAGAACACCGCCCCTGTGATTACATTGAAAGGATCAACCGGTGTTAGACACAGGTAAAGGTTCTTAAGATACCACATCGGATCAACGGGAGACTCCGTCCAACCGATATCTTCGCTAGCCAATGTCACAGATTTGACAACGGATGGACGAGGTCAGAAGTTTGTGCATGATGACCTGGAATCGCACTCCCCAAAAGTGGAAGACAGGGGGAGGCGGAAGTGGACAATTAAAAATGCCATGCTGAAATCCTGTCCCCCACGAACAGTTAATGGCCAGGCTTGCACACCACTACGCGTATGGGTGAGTGGGAATTCTGGCTGTCCCAAACCCTCAGCCCATGGCCTCAAGGCCCTATAAATGCCCCAGCCAAATAAGCTATGGGGGTTGCGTTTTTTCAAGGGGCTGGTTGGCAAGGAAACTTTCCTCAAAATTCTCTCTAATTTCTTCGAAACCTTCTGAAGATCCCTCCTCACTTGAAACCAGTAATTTGCCATAATCACCAATATAAGTCCTTTGGCTTTGGGAAGCTTGGAAATTCTCAGTACTCAAAGCTATTGCCCTTTTCATCGCCCCTACCCCGTACTCACACCGTCCTCACACAGAGTCCACCCCGTTCCAGTTCTTCACTGCCTCGCCCTGTTACTGCCTTCATTGCTCTTCCACATCGTCTTTACACAGTATCCAGTAACTTCGGATCAACTTCCCATAACACCGGTCGCGTTTTTAGTTTTCAAGATTTGGATCTAACACCGGTCCACTATTCCTGTTAGCGTGCGAGTCCAGAATCAGTCAGACACCGTCACTGCGTTTGACTCGCACATCTGTTCTGAGCCCATCACACCGCGTACGAGTCCAGAATCAGTCAGACACATTCACTGCGTTTGACTCGCACATCGGTTCTGAGGCCATCACACCGCGTGCGAGTCCGGAATCAGTCAGACACCGTCACTGCGTTTGACTCGCACATCGGTTCTGAGCCCATCACACCGGTTCCACCCTGTTCCTTATTTCTTTTACTTTCAGTCTTTTATTTTCCTGTCAGTTCGCTGTTTACTGGTTATGGTTGTCTGTGTGCCATAGTTTACACTGTTAATATTTTTGTCCTTTTCCCTAACAAGCACATATAATAAAAATAAGTGATTTTGTATATGTTTTATTTTCCAGTCTAAAAATCCTTTTTTCCTTTTTTTTTTAAAAAAAAATATAGTGTCGTACGGGAACACTCCCGTCTACACAACCCTCTTAGGATTCGTGCACGTGCGAAGAATTTCGCCTTGTACAAGTTTTTCACTTCAATGACATTCATCAACATCACTCAGATTTCTTCCTAAAAATAATAATACTTAGAACTACGTAACCCTGATTTCTTGATAATTCAAGAATACGTAGGAGCAGGACTTTAACTCCTGTCAGGCTCATCTTTCTTATTTCTTTTTTTTTTTTGATTTATTTCCTTACTTTCATGTTTCTTTCATAAATGTTCTTCTTTTTGGTCGCTTCCGTGAAAATCAATTTAGACGTTACGTCTTGTTGATTTCCCCCTAGTTTTTGCTCAAGCCTCGCCATAATTCATAGGGAAGGGATACTTAGGACGAGACGTCCCGCTTATCTCTTTCCTATCCCTGTTTTTTTCGAGAATGTCTAAATTAGGCGTGACGCCTTATTAGCATTCCCTTCCCCTCTCTGTCTCATATCGAAGTCGAGTTTAATTCGAATGAAATGTTCCATTGACCTCGCTTCGACATTCTATGTTTGTACAGTTCTCCCACTCCATTCTATCGTTTTCAAAATAAAGATAAAAAGGGAAGAAACCATGTTTTATTTAAGGCTATTTATATTGTGCTTTCAATCTTGGTACTGTCTTTGACAGGCGATGTAGGGTGCTAATACCTTCCTTACTCGTAACCGACTCCCGAACTTGGATTTCAATTTTTTAAACCAGTGCTTTACTGAACCTAGTTTTTTTTCCAATGTTTTTCCTATGGATAAAAACGTTGGTGGCGACTCTCTGTTTCATTCCACCCCTTTTCTCTCTTGTTCGCCGTGCCGTCGCGATCTAGGTTACGACAAGACACATCCCGGTTCAAAAGTTACGGCCGTTTGAAGCTGGCGACGGAGTAGGGGAGGTATCATAAAACAAATGATCGCGCACATTGTGGCAGGTGCGATCATACCAGCACTAATGCACCGGATCCCATCAGAACTCCGCAGTTAAGCGTGTTTGGGCGAGAGTAGTACTGGGATGGGTGACCTCCTGGGAAGTCCTCGTGTTGCACCTCTTTTTTGCTACTTTCCCGGGTCCGCACCACCTCTATTTTTGTTCTTTCAATTTTATTTGTCCTTCACCCGATTCTGTGGCCTCGACGACGACTGGCTAGCAAAGGGCTTTCCGTTGATACCTTACGGGCCGCGAGACGCATCCCGGTTCAAAAGTTACGACCGTTTAAAGCTGGCGACGGCGTGGGGGAGGTATCATAAAACAAATGATCGCACACATTGTGGCAGGTGCGATCATACCACCACTAATGCACCGGATCCCATTAGAACTCCACAGTTAAGCGTGCTTGGGCGAGAGTAGTACTGGGATTGGTGACCTCCTGGGAAGTCCTCGTGTTGCACCTCTTTTTTGCTACTTTCCCGGGTCCGCACCACCTCTATTTTTGTTCTTTCAAATTTATTTGTCCCTCACCTGATTCTGTGGCCTCGACGTCGACGGGCTCGCAAAGGGCTTTCCGTTGATACCTTACAGGCCAAGAGACGCATCCCGGTTCAAAAGTTACGGCCGTTTGAAGCTGGCGACGGCGTGGGGGAGGTATCATAAAACAAATGATCGCGCACATTGTGGCAGGTGCGATCATACCAGCACTAATGCACCGGATCCCATCAGAACTCCGCAGTTAAGTGTGCTTGGGCGAGAGTAGTACTGGGATGGGTCACCTCTTGGGAAGTCCTCGTGTTGTACCTCTTTTTTGCTACTTTCCCGGGTCCGCACCACCTCTGTTTTTGTTCTTTCAATTTTATTTGTCCTTCACCCGATTCTGTGGCCTCGACGACGACTGGCTAGCAAAGGGCTTTCCGTTGATACCTTACGGGCCGCGAGACGCATCCCGGTTCAAAAGTTACGACCGTTTGAAGCTGGCGACGGCGTGAGGGATGTATCATAAAACAAATGATCGCGTACATTGTGGCAGGTGCGATCATACCACCACTAATGCATCGGATCCCATCAGAACTCTACAGTTAAGCGTGCTCTGGCGAGAGTAGTACTGGGATGGGTGACCTCCTGGGAAGTCCTCGTGTTGCACCTCTTTTTTGCTACTTTCCCGGGTCCGCACCACCTCTGTTTTTGTTCTTTCAATTTTATTTGTCCCTCACCTGATTCTGTGGCCTTGACGTCGACGGGCTCGCAAAGGGCTTTCCGTTGATACCTTACGGGCCTAGAGACGCATCCCGGTTCAAAAGTTACGGCCGTTTGAAGCTGGCGACGGCGTGGGGGAGGTATCATAAAACAAATGATCGCGCACATTGTGGCAGGTTCGATCATACCAGCACTAATGCACTGGATCCCATTAGAACTCCGCAGTTAAGCGTGCTTGGTGATAGATGTCCAATTTACCTATATTTTGCATGATTAATGAAGCATAAATTGGATATAATGTACAATGTTTGCCAATTTTGTAAGCTCAATAGAAAAGAAATAGTGAATGAATATTGTACAAGTTGATTGGCTAATTTTGTTACAATCTCAGGAAAATGCAAAGAAGAAAGAAGAAAAGAAAAGAAATAAAGAAAATCTACTAAGAGTTGAGTAAACAGAGTGATATTCGCTCAAGCTAAGGGTATATCGCTTGAGCGAATCATGGTCGCTGAGGAAAAATCGAAGAGCCCGCTTGGGCGAGACATAAACTTAACAAATAATAGTATCAGGTCAAGACTCGCTTGAGCGAGAAGTGATGCGCCCAGGCGAAATCAAGCCAGTAGTGAGAAATGAAGTCTTCGCCCGAGCGAACACTGAGGCCGCTTGAGCGAGATTTGTACAGAATGAAATAGCAGTAGCCTCGCTCAAGCGTTTTTAATATAAAAGCCAGTGAATTTCTTCCAGAATGCATCAATGTAGAAGTCGCTTGAGCGATGTTATTTCGTTCAAGCGAAAATTGTCCAGAACCAAATTTTAAAGGGCTCGCTGAAGCGGATAAAGAAATAGCTCAAGCGAAATGGAAGGAAGTATCAGATATGAAGACTCGCTTAAGCTAATCTGAACCGCTGGAGCGAATCAAGCCCATAATGAAGCAGGACGTGGAGTTCCTTCGTGTTGAAGAATGCTCATCGCCTGAGCGAAATATAAACTTGCTTGAGCGAGTTTTCTTTTATATAAGCTTACTGCATGGCGGCTGAAGAGGGAGAGCTAGACAATTGGAAAAACACTTTGTACTCTGTATTTTCTTCATCTTTTCTAAGCTTTAATGACCACCATGAGTGGCTAAACCTTTCCTTGGGATTGGATGTAGCCTTTCTTACTTGAAGATTATCAATGATATATTCATGAATCGGGTAACTTTGTTCTATGATTCTTGGTATTTCGTTTTGTGTTCACTGCTTGAATCTACTTGATCACTAGTTTCTTGAATTAAGTTTACGTTTGTTATTGGAAAATAACTTTCGAAAACAGATCTAAATGAAATGCTCATTGTGAGTAAATAACCAGGGATGGTATTTAACGCATTGAACGTCTAAACAATCGGTCGTAATGCTGGAATGGAATTGAAACGATCAAGGGATTGACGTTATTAAATCTGTTCTTATGAATTTCATAGTCAAGGAATTGATATGAATGACATTGATTGTGACGTAAAGTATTATAGTTCAAACCCCGTTTTCATGAATATACGTTGTGTATCGGAAGGTAAGATCGGTGAATCCTGATCCCAGTTGTTACAATTTGATAAACTTCTTTTATTTTATCACATATTTGTTCATATATTGCAGTTTATATTTTGAACCCAAAAACCATGAAAACAATCGTTTCAATCTGCCGTAATATTTTAAGTTTTAATTGCTGATGATCCTTAGTGGGAACGATATCTTTTATAACTACAACTACCGTGTTTAAAACTTGGCACGTTTCTTTGAGTGTATTATACAAACTTGATTCTCTTAAAATACACCAGCAAGTTTTTGGCGCCGTCCGCCGGGGATCGAAGTAATTGAATTAAGTTATTACGGTGTGTGAATACTGTACGTTGTGCATTTTTGTTTTGTTTTGTACTATTTTCGTGGTTAACCTCTCTTTTGCTAGCTTTGCTTATGATATTAAGAAGTCAGGGATTCAAAGAACAGGCTGAAATAGATCCTGAAATTGAGAAGACTTTAAAGAAAATCAAAGCCAAAGCAAAAGCACAACAAAAGGAGGACCAATCTTCTTCTTCTTCTTCTCTAATCTCAACACTAACAACAATTCCAAAATCTGAGGCAAATATGGAAGGACGTCAACCACCAAGGCGTACCTTGGGAGATTATGCAAACCAACAAAGACCCAGATATTTTTCAAGCATAGCAATCCCACAAACCAGAGCGTTGGAAATGAAACCAGCATTTCTCAGCTTGATTAGTGCTCACCAATTTACTGGAATGTCACATGAAGACCCATATACTCACTTGGCTACATTTTATGAATTGGTAGGTACTATGGGCTTTGAGCAAGGAGATCTTGAATCAGCATATCTCCGCTTGTTCCCATTTTCTCTAGCTGGAAAGGCCAAAGAATGGTTGCAATCGCATCCAAACCAAAGCTTGAATAATTGGTCTAGTGTGGAGGAGAAATTCTTGTTTCGTTTCTTTCCACCATCAAGATTCATAAAAGCAAAGTCTGACATTTCAACTTTCCGTCAAGGAATGGAAGAACCTTTTTGTGAAGCATGGGACAGATTCAAGTCCTTATTACGCAAATGTCCAAATCATGGATTTGAAGATATAGCGCAGCTGAACATTTTCTACAATGGGTTAAGACCTGATACAAAGATGATTTTAGATGCTGCTGCTGGTGGAACAATGATGACAGTAGATGCTGACCAAGCTACTAGAATCATAGAAGCTTTGTCATCCACAGATTATCAAGCACAGCATGATAGGCAGCAAGTACAAAAGAAAGGAATTCTGGACTTGAATACTTCTGATGCTATTTTAGCTCAAAATAAAATTCTGACCCAACAGATAGAAGCCTTAACTCAACAGATGGCCAAACTTCCTCAACAATTGCACTCAGTTCAATCTGCACAACCTCAGCAACAAATGAATGCAAGATGTGATTTTTGTGGAGGTGACCATCCAAATGGACATTGTGGGTCGTAGGAAGAAGCTATCCATTATATGAACAATCAAGGTAGACAAAATAATTTCAATTCCAATTTTACTAATCAACCATTTCAGGGATGGAGGAACAATGCAAATCAAGGCCAAGGTTGGAGGCAAGAAGCTAACACATACAATAGACCACAGGCCCACCAACAAGGACCGTCTCTGATGGAAAAGACAACTAGATTGGAAGATACATTGGAAAAGTTCATGCAAGCTTCTCTAACAAATCAGAAGAACACAGAAGCTTCCATTAGGAATCTAGAGACTCAGGTTGGACAGCTTGCCCATCAAATAGCAGAACAAAAAAGACCTTAATATGGAGCCAACACTGAAGTGAATCCTAAGGAACAATGTCAGGCAGTGATGACCAGAAGTGGAAAAACTACAGGTGTAGAGTTGGGTGAAAAAGAAAAGGAAGAAGAAAGATTTTTGAAAGAAAAAGAAAAAGAAAAAAATAGAGAAAAAGATGAAAAATGAAAAGAGTGAGACTGTAAATAAAGAAAAAGAAAAAGAAAAAGAGAAAGATAAAATGAGTGATGTAGAGAAAGGAAAGATGAAGGTGAATGAAGGTATACCGCAGCTGAAAAGCATGCCTTACCCCAAAAATCCTTCCAAGCGGGATAAAGAGAGGCAGTTTGCTAGGTTTATGGACATATTCAAGAGATTACAGATCAATGTGCCATTCATGGAAGCCATGGAGCAGATGCCTACTTATGCAAAATTTATGAAGGATTTACTGACAAAGAAGAGAAGATTTTCGGAGGAGACAGTAGAATTAGAGGCTGGGTGTAGTGCTATAATTCAAAAAGCATTACCGCAGAAGACCAAAGATCCGGGAAGTTTTACAATTCCTGTCACCATTGGTAGTCTGCCAGTAGGAAAAGCATTACTTGACCTAGGAGCAAGCATTAATCTGATGCCATTATCTATGCTGAAGAGAATTGGTGATCTGGAAATTCGACCAACTAGAATGACTCTCTAATTAGCTGATAGATCAATGAAGTTCCCTTATGGAGTTGCAGAAGATGTTCTAGTAAAAGTAGACAAATTCGTGTTTCCAGTGGATTTTGTGATCATGGATATGGAAGAGGATTCAGAAGTACCTTTGATCTTGGGACGACCATTTATGAAGACTGCAAAAGTTATCATAGATGTTAATGATGGGAAATTAAAAGTAAGAGTTCAAGACGAGGAAGTCAATTTTGATATTTTTGAAGCCATGAAATATCCTGCAGACAAGCAGAGTTGTTTCAAAATTGATGTGGAAGAGGAGACAATTTCAAAACAGCTTCACAAGATGAACAATTCAAGCCCTCTTGAAAAGGCTTTAGTGAATGCTGTTGAGAGTTTTGATAATATGGAGATGAATGAAGTACAAGAGGTTTTGCAAAGTCTTGAAGCCGGTAAGGTGATGACAAGCGAGGAAAGCAAAGTGGAAAAACCGGATGAAAAACAAAGTCCTGAGGTTCACAAGTTAGAATTGAAAGAATTACCTTCAAATCTGAAATATGTCTTTTTAGATGACCAAGGTAATAAACCAGTAATAATCAGCAGCACTTTGTTGAAAGAAGAAGAAGAAAAGCTGATTGAAATTCTGAAAAGGAATGAGCAAGCTATTGGTTAGAAACTAAGTGATTTGAAAGGCATCAGTCCATCTTATTGTATGCATCATATTTTTATGGAGCAGGAATACAGACCAGTGGCTCAACCTCAAAGGCGGTTAAATCCAATCATGAAAGAGGTCGTGAAGAAAGAGGTGCTGAAGTTGCTGGAAGCAGGAATGATCTACCCTATTTCAGATAGTGCATGGGTGAGCCCAGTTCAAGTGGTACCAAAGAAGGGAGGCATGACTGTAGTGAGGAATGAAAATAATGAGTTAATTCCAACCAGAACAGTAACGGGATGGAGAATGTGTATAGACTACCGAAAGCTCAACCAAGCAACAAGGAAAGATCATTTTCCATTGCCATTCATGGACCAAATGCTGGAAAGGTTGGCGGGACAAGCTTATTATTGTTTTCTGGATGGATACTCAGGCTATAGTCAAATAGCAGTGGCTCCAGAAGACCAAGAGAAAACAACATTTACTTGCCCTTTTGGTGTTTTTGCATATCGAAAGATGCCTTTTGGACTATGTAATGCTCCAGCCACTTTTCAACGGTGCATGCTGGCAATTTTTTCAGACCTTGTGGAAAAATGCATAGAAGTCTTCATGGATGACTTCTCCGTCTTTGGTAAATCATTTCATTCTTGTTTAGAAAACCTTGATACCGTGTTGAAAAGGTGTGTGGAAACCAATTTAATGCTCAATTGGGAAAAATGTCACTTTATGGTAACTAAAGGCATAGTGTTGGGTCACACCATTTCAAACAAAGGCATTGAGGTGGATAGGGCAAAAGTTGAAGTTATTGAAAAATTACCCCCACCAATAAATGTCAAAGGTGTCAGGAGTTTTCTAGGTCATGCAGGATTCTACCAAAGGTTTATAAAAGATTTTTCGAAAATTGCTAAACCTTTGAGTAATCTGCTGCACAAAGAGAATTCTTTTCAATTTGATAAATCATGTTTGCTTGCTTTTCAAATGTTGAAGGAAAAACTAACTACTGCACCTGTCATAATTGCACCCGATTAGAATCTTGATTTTGAAATCATGTGTGATGCAAGTGATTATGCAATAGGTGCAGTGTTAGGACAAAGAAAATCCAGAATTTTTCATCTTATATATTACGCTAGTAAAGTTTTGAATGAAGCTCAAATTAATTATGCCACAACTGAAAAAGAATTACTAGCTGTTGTGTATGGGCTTGAAAAATTCAGATCGTACTTAATTGGTGCACGAGTTATAGTTTTTACAGATCATGCAGCAATCAAGTACTTGATGAATAAATCTGATTCCAAACCAAGATTAATTAGGTGGATTTTGCTGCTACAAGAGTTTGATTTAACCATTCTTGACAAAAAGGGCAGTGAAAATCACATTGCAGATCATTTGTCCAGACTAATTAATGATGAAGTTATAAAGATACAGCCAGAAATTCCTAAAGAATTCCCAGATGAAAGGCTGTTGTTGATTCAAGAAAGACCATGGTTTGCCGACATGGCAAATTTCAAGGCTGCCGGAGTGATTCCTGAAGACTTTACATGGCAGCAAAAGAAGAAACTTCTGAAGGATGCACAATAATTTATTTGGGATGATCCTTACTTATTCAAGCTTGGATCAGATAATATTTTGAGAAGATGTGTATCTGAACAGGAAGCCAGGAGTATTCTGTGGCACTGCCATAGTTCAGCATATGGAGGACATTTCAATGGGGAAAGAACCGCTGCTAAGATCCTGCAATCAGGTTTTTTCTGGCCCTCTATATTTAAAGATGCTAACTCTTTTGTGCAGAACTATGATACCTGTCAGAGAAGTGGAAGTATTTCAAGGAGGAATGAAATGCCACTAACAACCATCTTAGAAGTAGAAGTTTTTGATTGTTGGGGCATAGATTTTGTTGGACCATTACCATCCTCACTGTCAAATGAATACATCCTGGTAGCTGTTGATTATGTTTCGAAATGGGTCGAAGCAATGGCTTGTACAAAGGCAGATGCCAAAACTGTAATCAAATTTTTGAAGAAAAATATTTTCAGCAGATTTGGGACTCCCCGTATTCTGATAAGCGATGGAGGATCTCACTTTTGCAACACACAACTTCAAAAGTGCTTGGAACATTATGGTGTTAAGCATAAGGTGACTTCTCCTTACCATCCACAAGCCAATGGCCAAGTGGAAGTGTCTAATAGGGAAATCAAAAGAATTCTGGAAAAGACAGTTTCCCAAGGCAGAAAAGATTGGTCTCTAAAGTTGAATGACGCTTTGTGGGCATACAGAACAGCTTTTAAAGCCCCAACAGGGTTCTCACCCTACCAATTAGTCTATGGAAAGAGCTGTCATTTACCGGTGGAACTAGAACATAAGGCCTATTGGGCAATGAAGTTGCTCAATTTTGATCCTGAAACATCAACAAAGGAAAGGAAGATTCAGTTGGAAAAACTGGGAGAATGGAGGCGAGAGGCTTATGAATCATCAAGAATTTATAAAGACAGAATGAAAGCCTACCATGACAAAAAGATTTTAGCAAAAAGCTTCTACCCAGGACAATCAGTTCTTTTATTCAATTCAAAGCTAAAACGTTTTCCAGGAAAGTTGAAATCAAAATGGTCTGGACCTTTCCTTGTTAAAGAAGTCAAATCATATGGTACTGTTGAGTTGCAAGATCCTAATTCTGACAGAACCTGGACAGTTAATGGACAAAGACTTAAACCATATATGGGTGGCGGAGTGGAAAAGCTAGATATGCTGATCCACTTTATTGAAAACTGAACAATCAATCAGGCGTCGAGCTAATGACGTTAAACAAGCGCTACCTGGGAGGCAACCCAGTGTGTTTAATTTGTTGTTGTTTTGTTTAATTGTGTAATTGTGTGAATGTTTCTTTTTGAATGAGATGCTTTATAAGTGAGTGAGAAGACTAAAAAGAACCAAAGGATCGAATGATGAGATAAGTTTTTGAAGAAAATACAAGTGGAGGATATAAATTTTCAAGTATGAGGGTATTCGCTCAAGCGCACTCCATTTCGCTTAAGCGAAAAACTTATATTTTGCTACTGGACAGAAGTCGCTTAAGCTACCCATGTTTAGCTTGAGCGAATGTCTTCTTCGCTTGAAAAATTTTACCTTTCGCTCAGGCCAAGACAAGGGAATAGATACTGGATAAATTTCGCTTAAGCTAATTAAAGACCGCTCAAGCGAATTGTGCAGAACATTCCTTGAATTAAAGAAAAATCCCATTTTCTGCAATTGTCGCTCAGGCGAATTAAGTTACGCTCAAGCGAGGTATCTTTTATTAAACACTGGAACAAAATCGCCCAAGCGGATCTATATCGCTGAAGCGAATTTTGTCCAGAAAGCAAACATTGTATCCTCGCTTAAGCGCCATTCACTTCGCCCAAGTGAATTTTGCCCAGTGTCTTAAACATATTGATCAGCCTAAGCGAAGGTTATTTAAGTCAAGCGAAGGGATTTTGGGAGCATCAGGTACCTTTTAACTTCGATTTTGCTACAGCGAACCATAATCGCTTGAGCGAAATTAGAGAGTGGAACTTAATATTCGCTGTAGCTGTTTAATCTCGCTTGAGCAAATTTAAGCGGTTACGCATTCTTTTTAAAAGGACACAACCTGTTCAATTTCCAAACTCTGGTATCCTTTTAAAAGCTCTCAACTTCCATACCCCTCTCACTACCATCTTTGATTCCGAAGGGTCCCTCATCATTTTCATCAAGTTCTTATTCTTCTCTTCTCTTCCATATTCCTCAAGTAAGTTATCTCATTTCTCACTTCTCATGCATCTTCTTCTTCGTTACGTTTGTATTTCTTTATTTATTTTTCAATGTGGGTTACAACGTTGTTTGATTTCAGTTTTAGGTTAGTTAGGGTTTGATTTCCATCTCTACAATGTTGTTTTGCATAATGAAACCCGTATGTAAATCATGCCCTAGAATAACGTAGTGAAACCATTTACCTTAAGCATGCTCTGTTTTTTTATTTTTTTTGTGTGGCTGCTGAAAAACCAATGCATGCACTTATATAATGTTCCCGATTAGGTTCGATGTTGGCAGAAACAATTAACCATGTTCCGTTTTGTGATTAATGATATCAATAGAACAACGCTTTTTGTAACTGTCAAAACCTTTCCTCATGCTCTGTTTTTCAGTAAAATATTGTGAACTAGATGGTGTAAGCAATAAACTCTGTTTTTCAGTACTTTTCTGCCTTATGAACTCTATACGCATTTTCTGTTTTTCAGGATGGCAAGAACCAAAGTAACAAGTGCTGATCCCCCACGACCTAGTGAAAAAGAAAAAGGAAAACGAAAGAGAGGTGAAGGAAGCTCTTCACAACAAAACCCGAAATTCAGGAGTAAAGAGCACAAGCAACGCCTTGAGAACATAGACCACTGGACCTTTATTCCTGAAAGAAAGGTTGATTTACGGGAAGGAGAGTGTGATGACTTCTTGGAATTATTGAGAAGAAGAAAATGGTTAAGAGTTGCAAACCCCAGACATAAATTCGACTCAGAGATTGTCAAAGAATTTTATGCTAACGCATGGAACAAAGAGGGCACTTTGGAACGAAAAACATGGGTTAGGGGCACCTGGATCTCGTATAATAGAGACACTATCAACGAACATTTAGGTGATATGCTTCGGTTACCTGACGGAGATTTGTGCACTTATGGCACCTTGAAGAAAAACCAACATATTTACCCCACACAGGAGCTTGAAGATAAACTCTGCTTACCAGGGCATCATATATACCGAGGGGCTAGCCAGCATCCTTCCAGACTTCTGAGGAAGGATATTGTATTTTTATGTTGATGTAGGTTTTGATAATGACACAACAAATGAAGGATCAAGATCAAACATATATATTTATGGATGAATTAATTATGTTTGATGAGGCAAAATTGATGAAATGGTTCAAGGCATTTAAAGAAGCTCAAATTTAGTGAAATAAATTTATCAAAGTGCCTAAGAATCAAAGGAACTAAAGAGTATGCAAAAGGATTCCAAAAGGGGATGAAAAATGCACCAAAATTGGAGAATCAGGTAGTTGAATCGATTCACACAGCCATGCATAGCCATATGAATCGATTCATGCGTTTGGAAAGGCCCAGGATATGCAAAACAGGTGATTGAATCGATTCCCTCCTCCATTGAATCGATTCATGCGTTATGAATTGGCCAGGATATACTTGTCAGGTGATTGAATCGATTCATGCTTAATAAGAATCGATTCATGCGTGTTGTTTTGTCCAGTACCTTTATTTTAATGGGATGAATCGATTCACTCCTTGATGGAATCGATTCATACGTCTGGCAGAGATCAAAATGCACGCTGGAATCATATAAAAATTGAAGAAAAATATTCAGAATTCAAAGTGAGACATTGTGCAACATGGTTGGAAAATTCAAAGCAAGGCTTCACACTTTGTCCCTCTCCACATGCATGTGTCACATTGGTAATGCAAATTAATTTGAATTAAATCAAACATGCACATGCCATGTTCTTCTTGGAGACACTAAAAGCTCATTGGAATTGCAATGCCATTTTGAATGGAGACACACATGCTCCAAGTTCAAGCTCCCAAGGAATTTAATATTGCAACATGCCATACCATTGGAGCCTATAAATAGAGAAGAAGTTGAAGGCAAATGACACACCAAGCAATTGAAGCATTTCCATTTGCTTACTTCTTCTTCCTTGCTTCATTCTCTTCTACTCAATCTCTCTTGTTCTATATTGGCATATTCTCTTAGTGAGTTATTTAAGAGTTAGAGAGAAAGTAATTTGTGAGCTAAATTTGTATATCCTCTCTTTGAGAGTTATTTTTGTATGAGCTTTAAGTTGTGTATCCACTCTATTGGAGAGATATCATTGTAACCATCAAACACCAAAATTCCTAGAGATTAAGGTTGGGGTTCAACCTTGGATATTGAGAGATTGTGAGATTGGGTGGGTTGCCCTTTGCTTGTGAGGATTGGGTTCTTGAGTGTGGGACACTAGGAGACAATTGCTCAAAGCTTGTAATCTCAAATTCTCAATAGTGGAAATCCTTCAAGTGGGTTGCTTGAAGGCGAGACGTACACCGGGGTGGTGGAACTCGTTATATCGGTTTGCAAATTCTCTCTTCCCTTAAACTCTTTATTATTGTGGACTTGATTTGCATGCCTAGAATATTTGATGGTTTGGTAATATTAAATCCTTGAAACAAATATCTTAAACATTGTTGGATTTAATTATTGAGGAAGAAAAATATTGGTGTCAACAAGTTAGTAAACTATCATGCTTAATTAATTTGAGTTGTTGAAATTATACTTATATTGAAATTAATTATAGCATGCTAAGAACTTCAAGAATTGCCTAAGTTAATAACTTGCCTTATTTATCAAAATCAATTCTTGAATATTGTACTTTTAACTTAAAGTATTTTACTATGAAATGTGCTTCATAATTATCATATCTTTTATCTTGCATCATTTGTGTACTACTAACCGTTTTGAAAGGGATTCCGTGCGAAAATTTGAAATACTCAATTCACCCCCCCTCTTGAGTATCGAGGCCTTGGCTAACAATTGGTATCAGAGCTTGACTCTTGGAAGATCAAGCTTAACCGCTTCAAGAGATCAAGATGGCCTCTACTTCTTATGATGCATTTCCACAAGGTGAAATAATAAATAGACCACCAATCTTCAATGGTAAAGACTTTGTTATTTGGAAAGAAAGGTTGAAAATCTTTATCCAAGCCTATGACCTCAAGGTATGGAATGCTATTCAATTTGGTCCTTTTATTCCTAAATACATTGTTGATAATATAGAATGCATGAAGCCCATGAACTTATGGACTAAGGAAGAAGAAAGAAAGGTACAATTTAATCTTAGAGCTAAAATTCTTATCACATTAGCATTAGAACCTAATGATGTTTCTAGAGTTATTACTTGTAACAATGCTAAAGAAATGTGGGAAACTCTTGAAACAATTTATGGAAATACTAATGATGATAAAGATGCAAGAATTAGTACTCTTTCTAGTCAAGATGAAGAATTCGAAAGAAGCGTTGAAAAAGAGACCAACGAGAAGGAAGAAGAAATTGCATGCCTAATGATAAAGCACTCTCAAGATGATGAGGTATGCTCTTTAAATGCTTTTAGTGATGATAATGATGATGAAATTGATAAGGATGAATTATTAGAAGCATTTGAAGAATTGCATGAAAAATTTGTCTTGTTATCAAAGAAATATGCATGCTCTAAACAAACCATTTTGACTCTTGAAAAAGAATTGCATAACATTCACATTGAAAAGGAAAATCTTAGAATTCAAAATGATGAATTAGTAGCTTCAAATGCATCACCTAGGACTTGTAATGGTAATAATGATTGCATGCTTATTGATAAATGTATGCTTCTTGAAAATGAGAATAAAGAATTAAAAGAAGCACTTAGTAAGCTTACAAGTAGTCAAAAGAATCTAAGTGCACCTCTTGAAGATCAAAAGCATACACTTGATAGAAGAAAAATAGATCATTACAAGAACCATTTTGCATCCTACAAAGAAAAATCTAAACCCATTCTAAGATGCACAAACCATGAAAGAAAAGGAAACTCTATGTCTAATTGTTGTAAAAGGAAAGAACATAATATGAACCATTATAATTCTAAAGTGACTTACTCTTTGAATGCAACATGTTTTTATTGTGGAACATTTGGTCATATATCATCTAATTGTTTTATAAAGAAATCCCGTCAAAAGTGTACAAGAAAGATATGGATTCCAAAAATAACTTTGAAATCCTAAACTAACAAGAAAGGACCCAACTTTTAAAGGGTACCATAAAACTTGACAATTTGTAGGAACACTTTCAATCGGCAATTTCTCATTGACGAATTACCAAGGAGTCAAGAATCACAATCTTCACTCAAAGAACAAGGGATGAAAAGGATAAGGACGTAGGCTTCACACATCTACAAGGTACTATCGGATCCTTACTCTAGTTGATCAATTATCATGTTTGCTATGTGTTTGTATGCTTGATTATGTTAAAACATCTATGGACTTGATTGATAATTTATTGAGAATTTTTAGAAATGTCTAAATAATTTTGTAAATCCAAATTCCATACTTGTTCATAATGAATTTTGATGTGTGAAAATCAAACCTTGATTTGATATGGTTGAGTTTGAACATGAAAGGAGTTTTGAAATAGATAAATGAATAATTGAAATCTTAGGATCAATAATGTGTATGTATGACTTTGATTTAAGTGATTGGTATAAAGTTTGATGAATGATTGCTTGGATAATATGTTTGATTTCATGAAAAAAAAAAAAACTCAAGATATATTTATCCATGTATGTTAGAAAGGATTGAAACATCAAAGTGTCGAAATGTTAAATCGTGATGCTTAGATTCAAAATGATGCATGAACTCTTGATGAATAAATTTGGATGATGTATGCATTATGAATCCTTGATAATGTATGAATTCTTTATGACATGAATTGAACATGAATACTTGATGATGCATCACTTATTGAACAAGAGAAATGTTGGTAACTAAGTGGTATCTAAATAACAAGCATCTTCCTTTAACAATGGTTTCAATTGAATTAGTAAGGGGAAGATGTCATGGGGACATATTCTTGATTATATACTTGTCAATATGCTTTGATGATAAATACATATGTTATGACAAGTTGATTATGACAAACTTTAAAGTTGCTTTGAGTTAGAACTATGTTGTGCTTACATGTTTTACAAAGTTGACAATCTTAGGCAAAATTTTTCTATGCAATTATATGTTGGTTTTGATAATGCCTAAAGAGAAAGTATGTATGCTCTATGTATGATTGCCTAGACTTTAAATAACTAGTAACATTATAGGCATACACTAAGAGACAATATATGATATGTCATAATACTTGGTATAAGCATTATAATACATGACATGACCTTCCTTGATACACCATGCTTGAGCAAAGTGACATCTATCTTGAGTGACATATATGTTTGATGATGCATGATCTTGAATGTGAAAAGAAACTTGAATATATGCATCGTTGAGATTGAAAAGAATGTTTGAACAACATTATGATGTATGCTTGAAAGTCAACAATCTTGTGATAATGTGCTTAAATGTTTATAATTGATATCAAGAGCTTAAATTGGCAAATCTTTAAGTGATATCATACTAGCAACAAATGGTATGGACAATGAATAAGAAATAAATGGTGTTTGACACAAAGAGGGTCATATAGATATATTGGCATGTGTTACAATACAAATGCATGAGTAAGCAAACAAGTTGTATCAATCATTCCACCATTGCTATGATACCTACATTTGAGTGCATATTGTTGAAAATTCTTCTATGATTACCACTTTGATTAATGATTGACTAGTGAATTTTATATACAATTGGTATCTAACTTTTGAGTGACATCTATTGGTTGCATAAGTGGTATCTATTAAAAGGTGATCATGTGCTTAAGAAATAAACAAATGGTATCAAACTTGTTAAATAGGCCAACATGAACAATTGGTATCAATTAGCTTAAGAATTACATCAATTAGCTTAACAATTGGTATTCAATTATATGTGTTTGGTGCTTAACTTGATTGAAGTTAATAACAATTGGTATTCAATTTCAATTGGTATTAAATCACATGTGTTAATAACAATTGGTATTAGACTTGATCAAATTAGTGTAATTGGGTTCATAACAATTGGCATCATTTAGAGTTATTACTTATAACAATTGGTATCAATATATGTCAAAGAGGGAGAAAATATCATGACATCTTAGTATCTATTAAATGATTAAGGAGGAGATATATCTTGCATGATACATTATGATCTTCTAACAATTGGTATATCTTTCAAACAATTAGTATCTATTAAATGCATGACTTGTGTTCAACAATTGGTATCAAACTTCATCAAATTGATTTCACATGTTAATAAGTGGTATATGTTTTTACAAGTGACATCAATTACAATAGTAAAGGGGAGCATACGCATAAATGAATATCCATCATATTACCTCTCTATGATTATGTTTATGGCACTTATGATTACAATTTTATTCTCCTAAATGCTTACTTGGAAAAATCCTTGTGTGTTTGATAATGCCAAAAAGGAGAAACCCATGTGCTTAGTTAAAATGATGATGTACTTACTTGAAGTGATATGTGTGCTTACTTGGAAAGAATCATGTGACGCTTACCATACTTGTGATATCAATTACATGATTGAAAATGAGTTAGCAATCAACTATATGATTACTTGATGAATGAACTATGTGATTGATTATTGACTCTAAATGCATCAAATTGGCATATACACTTAATCATGATATGAGCTTTGATTTGAAATCTTTTTCATGAAATATTTGCTCTAAATCTCTCTTATTCGATTACATGAGTTTATATCTTGATGGCATAGAATATAATTAAGATGATGATCTTTTTGATGATGCCAAAGGGGGAGAGATTAGTGAAAGAGTTAGTAAAATGCTATTTATACCAAAAAGGGAATAATTACTATGATTATTGTTTTATCATAAGAGAAGTTTTTTTGATGATGCCAAAGGGGGAGAAGATTATAGGAAGATATATATACACCCTAAATGGAATAAAGTCTTTTACAAAGGAGGAGAGATATAAAGAGAGAAATATATAAGAAAGGGGGAGAAGATATACACTACCACTATGCTCTAAAAATTAGATGAACTATTTTGTGGTATCTATTGTATGATTGATATCTATTGTATGATTAAGGGGGAAATGATTAAAGAGAAAAGAACATATATTAAGGGGGAGAAACCATATATTAAGGGGGAGAGACCTTTGTTTCTTAAATACTTTCTTGATTTCTTGTGTCTATGATTTCATCAACATGTGGTATCAAATTATATATGATAGGGGGAGTCTTTATTGCAATATATATGAATTGTTATGATACTAACACCCCAAGAGACAAGCATTTGTTGTCATCATCAAAAAGGGGGAGAATGTATTTTTATGTTGATGTAGGTTTTGATAATGACACAACAAATGAAGGATCAAGATCAAACATATATATTTATGGATGAATTAATTATGTTTGATGAGGCAAAATTGATGAAATGGTTCAAGGCATTTAAAGAAGCTCAAATTTAGTGAAATAAATTTATCAAAGTGCCTAAGAATCAAAGGAACTAAAGAGTATGCAAAAGGATTCCAAAAGGGGATGAAAAATGCACCAAAATTGGAGAATCAGGTAGTTGAATCGATTCACACAGCCATGCATAGCCATATGAATCGATTCATGCGTTTGGAAAGGCCCAGGATATGCAAAACAGGTGATTGAATCGATTCCCTCCTCCATTGAATCGATTCATGCGTTATGAATTGGCCAGGATATACTTGTCAGGTGATTGAATCGATTCATGCTTAATAAGAATCGATTCATGCGTGTTGTTTTGTCCAGTACCTTTATTTTAATGGGATGAATCGATTCACTCCTTGATGGAATCGATTCATACGTCTGGCAGAGATCAAAATGCACGCTGGAATCATATAAAAATTGAAGAAAAATATTCAGAATTCAAAGTGAGACATTGTGCAACATGGTTGGAAAATTCAAAGCAAGGCTTCACACTTTGTCCCTCTCCACATGCATGTGTCACATTGGTAATGCAAATTAATTTGAATTAAATCAAACATGCACATGCCATGTTCTTCTTGGAGACACTAAAAGCTCATTGGAATTGCAATGCCATTTTGAATGGAGACACACATGCTCCAAGTTCAAGCTCCCAAGGAATTTAATATTGCAACATGCCATACCATTGGAGCCTATAAATAGAGAAGAAGTTGAAGGCAAATGACACACCAAGCAATTGAAGCATTTCCATTTGCTTACTTCTTCTTCCTTGCTTCATTCTTTTCTACTCAATCTCTCTTGTTCTATATTGGCATATTCTCTTAGTGAGTTATTTAAGAGTTAGAGAGAAAGTAATTTGTGAGCTAAATTTGTATATCCTCTCTTTGAGAGTTATTTTTGTATGAGCTTTAAGTTGTGTATCCACTCTATTGGAGAGATATCATTGTAACCATCAAACACCAAAATTCCTAGAGATTAAGGTTGGGGTTCAACCTTGGATATTGAGAGATTGTGAGATTGGGTGGGTTGCCCTTTGCTTGTGAGGATTGGGTTCTTGAGTGTGGGACACTAGGAGACAATTGCTCAAAGCTTGTAATCTCAAATTCTCAATAGTGGAAATCCTTCAAGTGGGTTGCTTGAAGGCGAGACGTACACCGGGGTGGTGGAACTCGTTATATCGGTTTGCAAATTCTCTCTTCCCTTAAACTCTTTATTATTGTGGACTTGATTTGCATGCCTAGAATATTTGATGGTTTGGTAATATTAAATCCTTGAAACAAATATCTTAAACATTGTTGGATTTAATTATTGAGGAAGAAAAATATTGGTGTCAACAAGTTAGTAAACTATCATGCTTAATTAATTTGAGTTGTTGAAATTATACTTATATTGAAATTAATTATAGCATGCTAAGAACTTCAAGAATTGCCTAAGTTAATAACTTGCCTTATTTATCAAAATCAATTCTTGAATATTGTACTTTTAACTTAAAGTATTTTACTATGAAATGTGCTTCATAATTATCATATCTTTTATCTTGCATCATTTGTGTACTACTAACCGTTTTGAAAGGGATTCCGTGCGAAAATTTGAAATACTCAATTCACCCCCCCTCTTGAGTATCGAGGCCTTGGCTAACAGATATGACAATGCTGACTAGAGTGTGGACAACATTTCTCTTAGCAAATGTCATCCCGAATGCCCATGTATCTGATTTACCCCTTCCAAAATACGAGCTCCTCTTCTGCATCCTCTCTCGAAATATGTCTGTTGACCTTGCTCAGATAATTTCAGATGAAATCTTTAGGTTCGCTCAGCAAAATCCGAAGACTACATTAGCTGATACAAAACCTAAAGGCAGCCTTAGTTTCCCTGCATTCATCACGGGACTTTGTGCAGTCCATGGGATCGATGTTAATCCCACCACGCCGATTAGACCATCCATCGATCGGAAATTCATCGATTTAAATTGCAGAATACCTACACCTGCACCACAGGTACAGACGCCACCACCACCACCACCACCTGTGGTATCATCACCTACAGTTCAGACACCTCTCCAACCACCGCCTCCACCTACTTATGATCCTACCCTCCTTGCTCATCTTCTTCATATTGAGCGACAGCAGGCCGCTCTTCACAGGGGTATGCTGTACCACTATCGAGCCAGCTATTGGAGCCATCCTTCAGGCCCTTTTATGCACCCCGACCAGTTCGTGGAGCGTGTTGCTTGGCCTGGGGACAGTCCCATTCTACCGGAGGAGGAGAGGCCAGCAGCTGATGCTGCTGAGCCAGAGGCACCACCATCACCACCAGCCACATCAGCAGGACCAGCAGTTGCACCTGTCACAACACCAACTGATACACAGACTCAGCAGCAGCAGGAGGCTGAGGACAGGGAGTTTGAAGAGCAACTGGATCGAGTGGTCACTGATATTGTGATGATGCAAGACTGAGCATGCTACTGTGGTTCCTTTAAATTTTGTCAAGTTATTTAAGTTTATGTTACTTTAAATTACGTTCCTTTTTATTATGTTACTTTAAATTCAGTACTTGTTGTCCAGTACTTTCCTTTTATGTCAATTTCACATGATTTACAGTTAGATTTTCCTGTTACGCCTAAATGAATTTTGTTACATACGTTAGTTATAATGTTTAGGCGCGGAAATTTTATTTTCATGACATAGAAAAGTGAAGAAAGATGTGAACTAATCTTAGGCTTGCATAAAAGGAAGGATGATTAGTTTTGGAAACTCTGATAATTCTTATGAATGTTGAATGAATCTTTCTAATTCTTGAGTTAGGAATTAGTTCACAATGCTTGAACCCTCTCCTGTGAGAATAAAGAAATCAAGACAATTAACCCAGTGAGATAGTGCAACTTTAAACACAGAGAGTTCATTGATCTTTGTATAATCTTTCATTGCATGAATTTCTAGCAAGGATTATTGCTTAGGCAAGCATGGACAGGATAGAGGCAAATTTTGTGTAGAATAGGTTAAACAAGAGCCAAAAAGCCAACCTTCAAGTAATCAATCCAAATTTTGTGTTTAAACCCAATTGAGCCAAAATGAATTTTGTTCTTAACCTTAGAGCATGCCTGTATGAAAAACATAAACCAACCTTAATGCATGCTAAGGACAGGAATAATTTTTCAAGATGGGTATTGAAGAGTTTGGCTGTGACTGTCAAAAGAAAAGAGAAAATTTTTGGAAAACAACGTAAGATCCTCCTACCAAGGTCAAAGAATAAACAAAATGAAGGAGGAATATAAAGAAAAAGTTGAATGGCTTAAATGAAGCAAAAATGACATAACAAAAAGCCAAGGCCAAGAAATCTAAGTGTCCTTAGTATGTCTTTGCATCCAAAGAAAAACCAATGAATTTCTTGTAAGCCCGGCCAAGTTACAACCTATTAAAGACCTCTTGATCCATGTTTGTTAGAGTGGTTATCTTATGTAGTAAAATGAAATGCAATGATTGAATAACACCTGACCAATGATAAAAAGAGCAAACACTCACCTGGAAGGTATAACCAGAGAGGATTTCTTGTTTTTACAGCAGAGTGGTTACTTGCAATTGTGTATTCTAGTTTCAAACTTAGAATTTGGTTAGATAAAATGAAGCATGATTGGGGATTTATCATCTGTGAATAGTGAAAAGTTGTCCTTCATTTTATTGGCAGCTGTGATTAATTAAGATCTTTGTTTCACTTAAACTTTCTCTTGACCAATTGCTTGAGGACAAGCAAAGTTCTAGGTTGGGGAGAGTTGATAGATGTCCAATTTACCTATATTTTGCATGATTAATGAAGCATAAATTGGATATAATGTACAATGTTTGCCAATTTTGTAAGCTCAATAGAAAAGAAATAGTGAATGAATATTGTACAAGTTGATTGGCTAATTTTGTTACAATCTCAGGAAAATGCAAAAAAGAAAGAAGAAAAGAAAAGAAATAAAGAAAATCTACTAAGAGTTGAGCAAACAGAGTGATATTCGCTCAAGCTAAGGGTATATCGCTTGAGCGAATCATGGTCCCTGAGGAAAAATCGAAGAGCCCGCTTGGGCGAGACATAAACTTAACAAATAATAGTATCAGGTCAAGACTCGCTTGAGCGAGAAGTGATGCGCCCAGGCGAAATCAAGCCAGTAGTGAGAAATGAAGTCTTCGCCCGAGCGAACACTGAGGCCGCTTGAGCGAGATTTGTACAGAATGAAATAGCAGTAGCCTCGCTCAAGCGTTTTTAATATAAAAGCCAGCGAATTTCTTCCAGAATGCATCAATGTAGAAGTCGCTTGAGCGATGTTATTTCGTTCAAGCGAAAATTATCCAGAACCAAATTTTAAAGGGCTCGCTGAAGCGGATAAAGAAATAGCTCAAGCGAAATGGAAGGAAGTATCAGATATGAAGACTCGCTTAAGCTAATCTGAACCGCTGGAGCGAATCAAGCCCATAATGAAGCAAGACGTGGAGTTCCTTCGTGTTGAAGAATGCTCATCGCCTGAGCGAAATATAAACTCGCTTGAGCGAGTTTTCTTTTATATAAGCTTACTGCATGGCGGCTGAAGAGGGAGAGCTAGACAATTGGAAAAACACTTTGTACTCTATATTTTCTTCATCTTTTCTAAGCTGTAATGACCACCATGAGTGGCTAAACCTTTCCTTGGGATTGGATGTAGCCTTTCTTACTTGAAGATTATCAATGATATATTCATGAATCGGGTAACTTTGTTCTATGATTCTTGGTATTTCGTTTTGTGTTCACTGCTTGAATCTACTTGATCACTAGTTTCCTGAATTAAGTTTACGTTTGTTATTGGAAAATAACTTTTGAAAACATATCTAAATGAAATGCTCATTGTGAGTAAATAACCAGGGATGGTATTTAACGCATTGAATGTCTAAACAATCGGTCGTAATGCTGGAATGGAATTGAAACGATCAAGGGATTGACGTTATTAAATCTGTTCTTATGAATTTCATAGTCAAGGAATTGATATGAATGACATTGATTGTGACGTAAAGTATTATAGTTCAAACCCCGTTTTCATGAATATACGTTGTGTATCGGAAGGTAAGATCGGTGAATCCTGATCCCAGTTGTTACAATTTGATAAACTTCTTTTATTTTATCACATATTTGTTCACATATTGCAGTTTATATTTTGAACCCAAAAACCATGAAAACAATCATTTCAATCTGCCGTAATATTTTAAGTTTCAATTGCTGATGATCCTTAGTGGGAACGATATCTTTTATAACTACAACTACCGTGTTTAAAACTTGGCACGTTTCTTTGAGTGTATTATACAAACTTGATTCTCTTAAAATACACCAGCACTTGGGTAAGAGTAGTACTGGGATGGGTGACCTCTTGGGAAGTCCTCGTGTTGCACCTCTTTTTTGCTACTTTCCCGGGTTCGCACCACCTCTGTTTTTGTTCTTTCAATTTTATTTATCCCTCACCTCATTCTGTGGCCTCGACGTCGACGGGCTCGCAAAGGGCTTTCCGTTGATACCTTACGGGCCTAGAGACGCATCCCGGTTCAAAAGTTACGGCCGTTTGAAGCTGGCGACGGCGTGGGGGAGGTATCATAAAACAAATGATCGCGCACATTGTGGCAGGTGCGATCATACCAGCACTAATGCACCGGATCCCATCAGAACTCCGCAGTGAAGCGTGCTCTGGCGAGAGTAGTACTGGGATGGGTGACCTCCTGGGAAGTCCTCGTGTTGCACCTCTTTTTTGCTACTTTCCCAGGTACGCACCACCGCTGTTTTTGTTCTTTCAATTTTATTTGTCCTTCACCCGATTTTGTGGCCTCGACGTCGACGGGCTCGCAAAGGGCTTTCCGTTGATACCTTACGGGCCGCGAGACGCATCCCGGTTCAAAAGTTACGGCCGTTTGAAGCTGGCGACGGCGTGGGGGAGGTATCATAAAACAAATGATCGCGCACATTGTGGCAGGTGCGATCATACCAGCACTAATGCACCGGATCCCATTAGAACTCCGCAGTTAAGCGTGCTTGGGCGAGAGTAGTACTGGGATGGGTGACCTCCTGGGAAGTCCTCGTGTTGCACCTCTTTTTTGCTACTTTCCCGGGTCCGCACCACCTCTGTTTTTGTTCTTTCAATTTTATTTGTCCTTCACCCGATTCTGTGGCCTCGACGATGACTGGCTAGCAAAAGGCTTTCCGTTGATACCTTACGGGCCGCGAGACGCATCCCGGTTCAAAAGTTACGACCGTTTGAAGCTGGCGACGGCGTGGGGGAGGTATCATAAAAAAATGATCGCGCACATTGTGGCAGGTGCGATCATACCAGCACTAATGCACTGGATCCCATTAGAACTCCGCAGTTAAGTGTGCTTGGGCGAGAGTAGTACTGGGATTGGTGACCTCCTGGGAAGTCCTCGTGTTGCACCTCTTTTTTGCTACTTTCCCGGGTCCGCACCACCTCTGTTTTTGTTCTTTCAATTTTATTTGTCCCTCACCCGATTTTGTGGCCTCGACGTCGACGGGCTCGCAAAGGGCTTTCCGTTGATATCTTACGGGCCGCGAGACGCATCCCGGTTCAAAAGTTACGGCCGTTTGAAGCTGGCGACGGCGTGGGGGAGGTATCATAAAACAAATGATCGCGCACATTATGGCAGGTGTGATCATACCAGCACTAATGCACCGGATCTCATCAGAACTCCGCAGTTAAGCGTGCTTGGGCGAGAGTAGTACTTGGATGGGTGACCTCCTGGGAAGTCCTCGTGTTGCACCTCTTTTTTGCTACTTTCCCGGGTCCGCACCACCTCTGTTTTTGTTCTTTCAATTTTATTTGTCCTTCACCCGATTCTGTGGCCTCGACGACGACTGGCTAGCAAAGGGCTTTCCGTTGATACCTTACGGGCCGCGAGACGCATCCCGGTTCAAAAGTTACGACCGTTTGAAGCTGGCGACGGCGTGGGGGAGGTATCATAAAACAAATGATCGCGCACATTATGGCAGGTGCGATCATACCAGCACTAATGCACCGAATCCCATCAGAACTCCGCAGTTTAGCGTGCTTGGGCGAGAGTAGTACTGGGATGGGTGACCTCCTGGGAAGTCCTCGTGTGGCACCTATTTTTTGCTACTTTCCCGGGTCCGCACCACCGCTGTTTTTGTTCTTTCAATTTTATTTGTCCCTCACCCGATTTTGTGGCCTCGACGTCGACGGGCTCGCAAAGGGCTTTCCGTTGATACCTTACGGGCCGCGAGACGCATCCCGGTTCAAAAGTTACGGCCGTTTGAAGCTGGCGACGGCGTGGGGGAGGTATCATAAAACAAATGATCGCGCACATTGTGGCAGGTGCGATCATACCAGCACTAATGCACCGGATCCCATCAGAACTCTGCAGTGAAGCGTGCTTTGGCGAGAGTAGTACTGGGATGGGTGACCTCCTGGGAAGTCCTCGTGTTGCACCTCTTTTTTGCTACTTTCCTGGGTCCGCACCACCTCTGTTTTTGTTCTTTCAATTTTATTTGTCCCTCACCTGATTTTGTGGCCTCGACGTCGAATGGCTAGCAAAGGGCTTTCCGTTGATACCTTACGGGCCGCGAGACGCATCCCGGTTCAAAAGTTACGACCGTTTGAAGCTGGCGACGGCATGGGGGAGGTATCATAAAACAAATGATCGCGCACATTGTGGCAGGTGCGATCATACCAGCACTAATGCACCGAATCCCATCAGAACTCCGCAGTTAAGTGTGCTTGGGCGAGAGTAGTACTGGGATGGGTGACCTCCTAGGAAGTCCTCGTGTTGCACCTCTTTTTTGCTACTTTCCCGGGTCCGCACCACCACTGTTTTTGTTCTGTCAATTTTATTTGTCCCTCACCCGATTTTGTGGCCTCAACGTCGACGGGCTCGCAAAGGGCTTTCCGTTGATACCTTACGGGCCGCGAGACGCATCCCGGTTCAAAAGTTACGGCCGTTTGAAGCTGGCGACGGCGTGGGGGAGGTATCATAAAACAAATGATCGCGCACATTGTGGGAGGTGCGATCATACCAGCACTAATGCACCGGATCCCATCAGAACTCGGCAGTTAAGCGTGCTTGGGCGAGAGTAGTACTGGGATGGGTGACCTCTTGGGAAGTCCTCGTGTTGCACCTCTTTTTCGCTACTTTCCTGGGTCCACCCCACCTCTGTTTTTGTTCTTTCAATTTTATTTTTCCCTCACCCGATTCTATGGCCTCGACGTCGACGGGCTCGCAAAGGGCTTTCCGTTGATACCTTACGGGCCGCGAGACGCATCCCGGTTCAAAAGTTACGGCCGTTTGAAGCTGGCGACAGCGTGGGGGAGGTATCATAAAACAAATGATCGTGCACATTGTGGCAGGTGCGATCATACCACCACTAATGCACCGGATCCCATCAGAACTCTGCAGTTAAGTGTGCTTGGGTGAGAGTAGTACTACGATGGGTGACCTCCTGGGAAGTCCTCGTGTTGCACCTCTTTTTTGCTACTTTCTCAGGTCCGCACCACCTCTGTTTTTGTTCTTTCAATTTTATTTGTCCCTCATCTGATTCTGTGGCCTCGACGTCGACGGACTTGTAAAGGGCTTTCCGTTGATACCTTACGGGCCTAGAAACGCATCCCGGTTCAAAAGTTACGGCCGTTTGAAGCTGGCGACGGCGTGGGGGAGGTATCATAAAACCAATGATCGCGCACATTTTTGCAGGTGCGATCATACCTGCACTAATGCACCGAATCCCATCAGAACTCTGCAGTTAAGCGTGCTTGGGCGAGAGTAGTATTGGGATGGGTGACCTCCTAGGAAGTCCTCGTGTTGCACCTCTTTTTTGCTACTTTCCCGGGTCCGCACCACCTCTATTTTTGTTCTTTCAATTTTATTTGTCCCTCACCCGATTCTGTGGCCTCGACGTCAACGGGCTCTCATAGGGCTTTCCGTTGATACCTTACGGGCCGCGAGACGCATCCTGGTTCAAAAGTTACGGCCGTGTGAAGCTGGCGACGGCGTGGGGGAGGTATCATAAAACCAATGATCGCGCACATTGTGGCAGGTGCGATCATACCAGCACTAATGCACCGTATCCCATCAGAACTCCGCAATTAAGTGTGCTTGGGCGAGAGTAGTACTGGGATGGGTGACCTCCTGGGAAGTCCTTGTGTTGCACCTCTTTTTTGCTACTTTCCCGGGTCCGCACCACCTCTATTTTTGTTCTTTCAATTTTATTTGTCCCTCACCTGATTCTGTGGCGTCGACGTCGACGGGCTCTCATAGGGCTTTCCGTTGATACCTTACGGGCCGCGAGACGCATCCCGGTTCAAAAGTTATGGCCGTTTGAAGCTGGCGACGGCGTGGGGGAGGTATCATAAAACCAATGATCGCGCACATTGTGGCAGGTGCGATCATACCAGCACTAATGCACCGGATCCCATCAGAACTCCACAGTGAAGCGTGCTTGGGCGAGAGTAGTACTGGGATAGGTGACCTCCTGGGAAGTCCTCGTGTTGCACGTCTTTTTTCCTACTTTCTCGGCTCCGCACCACCTCTTTTTTTGTTCTTTCAATTTTATTTGTCCCTTACCCGATTCTGTGGCCTCGACGAGGACTGGCTAGCAAAGGGCTTTCCGTTGATACCTTACGGGCCGCGAGACGCATCCCGGTTCAAAAGTTACGGCCGTTTGAAGCTGGCGACGCCGTGGGGGAGGTATCATAAAACAAATGATCGCGCACATTGTTGCAGGTGCGATCATACCACCACTAATGCACTGGATCCCATCAGAACTCTGCAGTTAAGCATGCTTTGGCGAGAGTACTATGGGGATAGGTGACCTCCTTGGAAGTCCTCGTGTTGCACCTCTTTTTTGTTACTTTCCTGGGTTCGCACCACCTCTGTTTTTGTTCTTTCAATTTTATTTGTCCCTCACCCGATTCTATGGCTTCGACGTCAACGGGCTCGCAAAGGGCTTTCCGTTGATACCTTAAGGGCCGCGAGACGCATCCTGGTTCAAAAGTTACGGCCGTTTGAAGCTGGCGACGCCGTGGGGGAGGTATCATAAAACAAATGATCGCGCACATTGTGGCAGGTGCGATCATACCACCGCTAATGCACCGGATCCCATCAAAACTCCGCAGTTAAGCGTGCTTGGGCGAGAGTAGTACTGGGATGGGTGACCTCCTGGGAAGTCCTCGTGTTGCACCTCTTTTTTGCTACTTTCCCGGGTCCGCACTGTATTTGTATGTTGATGTAGGTTTTGATAATGACACAACAAATGAAGAAGTATCAAAGATGTTATCAAGCAATTGATTATGTTTAATGTGGAATCTAAATTGGTTGATTTTTAAATTTGATGAATAATTAAGGACATATGTTAAAGGCATTTAAAGAAGCTCAAAACAAGTGAGAATTGATCATCAAAATGTCTAAGAATGAAAGGAACCAAGGTATATGCAAAAGGGTTCCAAAAAGGGGTGAAAAATGCACTAAAATTCAAGGATCAGGTGCATGAATCGATTCAAGGTAAGTATGAATCGATTCATACGGTTTCCAGTGCCCAAAATGTGATTGCTTCAGGGTTGAATCGATTCAACCCATGTGTGAATCGATTCACACGGCTGCAGGGGTCCAAAATATGCAATTCAAAGTGCATGAATCGATTCCCTCCCTTCTTGAATCGATTCAACATGCTGTCAGAAGGCAAAATCACATGGAAACTCACAAATTCCTTCGGTTCACTCAACTTGAAGGTTCCTAGGCAATGTTCCATGACTTGTCCCTCTCCACATGCATGTGTTACATTGAAAATGCAATTAAATTAAATATTATACAAACATGCTTCTTGATGCACATGCAATATTCTCTTGGAGACACTAAAAGGTTTATTGGAATTGGAATGCCAAGTTGAATGGAGACACACATGCCTAACACTTCAAGCTCCCAAGTAATTAAATATTACACATGCCATGCCTCATGGAGCCTATAAATAGAGAAGGAGTTGAAGGCAAAACTTGTACCAAGCATTTGAAGCATTTCCATTTGCTTTCTTCCTCCTTCATTCTCTTGCTCTTCTACTTACTCTCTTTATTCTTTGATTGGTATAATTCTTGAGAGTTAATTTGTGGGAAGATTATATTTGTGTACTTAACTTGCATATCCTCTCTTTGAGAGTTACTATCTTGTGTAAGCTTTAAACTTGTATATCCACTCTAGTGAGAGAGTTTCCTTGTACACTTAAACACTAAACTTCATAGAAGCTTTGGGTTGGGTTTCAACCTTGTAATTGTGAGATTGAGAGATTGGGTGGGGTGCCCTTGTACTTGTGAGGATTGGATTCTTGAGTGTGGGACACTAGGAAGTTGCAATTGCTTAAAGTGTATCTCTAATCTACAATAGTGGAAATCCTCTAAGTGGGTTGCTTAGAGGCGAGACGTACACCGGCGTGGTGGAACTCGTATACATCGGTTTGCAAATCTTTCTTCCCTTAACTCATTTAATTTGTGCACTTAATTTGTTTGCTTAAATTCCTTGCTTTATTAATTTGACTAAGTGCATGATACATTAAGTTGAAACCTTTTTAATAACATTGTTGAACTTGGACTTAAGCATTTCTTTTGAATCAATCTTTCTAAAGTCCTATAAATTGCTTTGTAACTAAATTGATTCATTGTTCAAACTCTTTAAGTAGTTATTAGTTTGTCTTGTGTATAATTTGTTGCTTCTTGTTATCTAATTTATTATCTTAAGTATACATAGTGACAAAAGAATCAATTTCAAGAGCATTCCAAAGAAAATTTTTTAATACTCAATTCACCCCCCCTCTTGAGTAATTGAGGCCACTTGGTTAACAAGTGGTATCAGAGCTTGACTCTTGGAAAATCAAGCTTAACGGCTTCAAGAGAACAAATGGCCTCAACCTCATATAACATGTTTCCTGAGGGTGGTGCTACAAATCGACCTCCCGCTTTTAATGGTGAGGGTTATGCTTTTTGGAAAGCAAGAATGAAAATTTTTATACAATCAATAGATTTAAGAGTGTGGAATGCTATTGAAAATGGTCCCTTTATACCTATGCATATTGTGGATGATAAACAAGTTGAAAAGCCTATGGACATTTGGTCTAGTGAAGAAGAAAAGAAAGTGCAATATGGTTATAAGGCAAAAAATCTTATTACTTCGGCCTTAGGTCCCGATGAATTCTTTAGAGTAATAACATGTAAAACGGCTAAAGAAATGTGGGATACCCTTCAAATAACTCATGAAGGAACTAGTGATGTCAAAGATTCTAAAATTAGCACTTTAACTAGCCAATATGAAAGTTTTAGGATGAATCCTAATGAAGCTATTTTAGATCTTCAAAAAAGGTTTACTTTGATCATTAATCATCTCATTACTCTTGGCAAATCTTACTCTAACAAAGAGCTCATTCACAAAGTGTTAAAAAGTCTTACTAGGGAGTGGCAACCTCTTGTTACGGCCATCAAGCAATCTCCCACCATAAATGAGATGTCTCTTGCAACCTTGTTTGGTAAACTACAAGAGCAAGAACAAGAGTTGAAAGATCTAAGACAAGCGGAAGAAGAAGAAAAGACATCAAAGAAGAAAGGATTAGCTCTCAAAGCTACTTCAATGGTTGAAGATGAAACCGAGAGTGAAGTTGATGAGGATGAAGAACTAAGCCTATTTATGAAACGGTTTGGAAAGCTAATGAAGAGCAAGCGCTTCCAAAGGCACTTCAAACCACAAGGTAAGAAATCTAAACTTAAAGAAAATTCTACTTCACCTACTTGTTTTGAGTGTGGTAAGGAAGGACACTTCAAAATGGATTGTCCAAATCTAAAGAAGAAAAACAAAGAAAGAAAAGAAAGAAGAAGAGCATATGTTGCATGGGATGAAAACGAGATAACTAGCTCGGATGAATCGGAAAATGAAGAAGCAAATTTTTATCTCATGGCAAATCACCAAGATGAAGAAAATGAGGTAAACTTTCATGACTTAGATAAGGATGAATTACTTGATGCTCTTGATGATTTGTATGATAAATTCACAAAAGTCTCTAATAAGCTTAAATCATCTAGAAAAACTAGTAATACTCTAGAAATGCATCTCATGGAAGTGTGTAAAGAGAATGAATCTTTAAAAGAAGAGTTAGCAAATGCTCAAATATGCTCTAAGACCAAACCTTGTGAGTTTGTAAAGAAATGTGATATGCTAGAAACTAAGGTGTTGGACTTGAATAAAACTCTAGAAAAGTTTACAAATGGTAAAAACAATATAAATGATCAAGCATGCTCCAAGAATAAGCCTTGTGAATTTGCTAGGAAATGTGATACACTTGAGAAGAAAGTACTAGACTTAAACACAACGCTTGAAAAATTCACCAACGGTAGAGATAACTTAAATGCACTTCTTGGAAAACAACGTTGTATGTTTAACAAAATGGGACTAGGTTATAATCAAGGATCACATGCTCATAAGAAAGATAAACATTACAAAAATTTCTTTATGCAATCTTGTAAATCATCTACACCCTTTGTAAAATGTAATCATTATGGTCTTAAAGGTCATAACTCTTATAATTGCAATGTTAGAAGATTAGGACCAAAAGTAGTGAGAAAAGTATGGGTTCCTAAAGGAACATTTTCACAAACTAACCTACAAGGACCCAACATAAAATGGGTACCACGCTC
Organism: Clitoria ternatea; assembly: GCA_037962975.1. Lineage (NCBI taxonomy): Eukaryota > Viridiplantae > Streptophyta > Magnoliopsida > Fabales > Fabaceae > Clitoria > Clitoria ternatea. The sequence goes on from CM075670.1 coordinate 35,883,711, forward strand.
TCTAACTTGAATTGTTTTGTAGGTATGTTTTAAGGCAAGTAACACCCATTGGTACTTGGATAGTGGGTGTTCTAAACATATGACGGGAGACAAAAGTAAGTTTATATCACTTACTCCACGAAATAAAGGATTTGTTACTTATGGAGATAACACAAAGGGAAGAATACTCGGAATCGGAAATATTGGTAAAAATTCTTCCACCTCCATAAATGATGTATTATATGTTGAAGGACTAAAACACAACTTGCTTAGTATTAGTCAATTATGTGACAAAGGCTATAAAATCGTTTTTGAATCAAATGGTTGCATAATTGAAAACAAACTAAACAAGGAAATAAAGTTCGTTGGTCAAAGAGTAGATAATATTTACATGATTAATCTAGATTGCCTTGCTTCAAATGATGTACAATGCTTCATAACTAAAGAGGATGAATCATGGCTTTGGCATAGAAGAATCGCTCACATTCATGTAGACCATTTAAATAAACTTGTTTCAAAAGATTTAGTTATCGGTTTACCAAAATTAAAATTTGAAAATAAATTTTGTGACGCTTGTCAAAAAGGAAAACAAGTAAAGGCTTCTTTTCAAGCAAAAAATATTGTTTCAACAACAAGACCTTTACAACTTTTACATATGGATTTATTTGGACCTTCGAAAATCAAAAGTTTTGGTGGAAACTATTATGGTCTTGTGATTGTGGATGATTACTCTAGATATACATGGACATTGTTTCTTACTCATAAAAATGAAGCATATCATGCATTCAAGAAACTTGCCAAGGTTATCCAAAACGAACAAAATTTAAAAATAGCATCCATTCGAACGGATCATGGGGGAGAATTTGAAAACCAATCTTTTGAGAAATTTTGTGAAAAGTTTGGCATTGAACATAATTTTTCGGCTCCAAGAACTCCACAACAAAATGGAGTAGTTGAAAGGAAAAATCGATCTTTAGCGGAGCTTGCAAGAACTATGTTGAATGAAGCGAATATTTCAAAACATTTTTGGGCCGATGCAGTAAACACCGCTTGTCATGTTATGAATCGTTGTTTAATAAGGCCTATACTAAAGAAAACCCCCTATGAACTTTATAAAGGACGAAAAACAAATATTTCTTACTTTCACATTTTTGGATGCAAATGCTTTGTCTTAAACAATGGAAAGGAAAATCTTGGCAAATTTGATACAAAATCTGATGAAGCAATTTTTCTAGGTTATTCATCTACTAGTAAAGCATATAGACTCTTTAACAAACGAACATATACAATTGAAGAGTCCATACATGTTAAATTTGATGAACTTAACCAAAATCCTCCGAGAAAGGAAGTTGATGATCTTGTAGGTACCTTCCAAGAAATGAACTTAGAAGACAAAGAAGAAGCCAATAATGAAGGAGGTACAACACAACTTGACAAACAACAAGATTGGGTAACCTTAAAGGACCATCCCTTGGACAAAATCATTGGAGAAATAACCAAAGGGGTAAGTACTCGAAATGCCATTAGGAATGCATGCAATCACTTAGCCTTTGTATCTCAAATTGAACCCAAAAATATTGATGAAGCCATTATTGATGAACATTGGATGTTGGCCATGCAAGAAGAATTAAACCAATTTGAAAGAAATGAAGTTTGGGAACTTGTGCCAAGACCCAATGACCATCAAATAATAGGCACCAAATGGGTTTTTAGGAACAAACTAGATGAAAACGGAATAATAACTAGAAACAAAGCTAGACTAGTTGCTAAGGGGTATAATCAAGAAGAAGGAATAGACTATGAAGAAACGTATGCTCCCGTAGCTAGATTAGAAGCCATTAGATTATTATTAGCTTTTGCTTGTTGTATGGATTTTAAACTTTATCAAATGGATGTCAAAAGCGCTTTTTTAAATGGCTATATTCAAGAAGAAGTTTATGTAGATCAACCTCCCAGTTTTGAAAATCATAAATTTCCAAATCATGTTTTTAAATTGAGAAAAGCCTTATACGGTTTGAAACAAGCTCCAAGAGCTTGGTATGAAAGACTTAGCAAATTTCTTTTAGAAAATAATTTCGAAAGAGGAAAGGTTGACACTACACTATTTATAAGGCGTAAAAATCATGACATTCTTTTGGTACAAGTTTATGTTGATGACATAATTTTTGGTGCTACAAATGAAAGCCTTTGTCAAGAGTTTGCTAAATTCATGCAAAAAGAATTTGAAATGTCTATGATGGGAGAACTCACCTTTTTCCTAGGATTACAAATTAAACAAACAAATGAAGGAACTTTTATTAGTCAAACAAAATATTGTAAAGAATTACTCAAACGTTTTGAAATGAATAAGGCAAATGAAATAGCAACACCAATGAGCACATCTTGCTATCTAGATAAAGATGAAAAGGGTAAGGACGTTGAAATAACTAAGTATCGAGGAATGATAGGATCCTTACTTTATTTAACTTCTAGTAGACCCGATATTATGTTTGCCGTATGCATGTGTGCTAGATATCAAGCTTGTCCTAAAGAATCACATCTCACCGCTGTAAAAAGAATTTTGAAATATCTTGTGGGTACTCAAAATGTTGGTTTATGGTATCCCAAAGGCGTTGAATGTAATCTTTTAGGATATTCCGATTCCGACTTTACGGGTTGTAAGCTTGATAGAAAAAGTACTAGTGGCACATGTCATTTACTTGGTAGTTCCCTTGTTTCTTGGCATAGCAAGAAACAAGCAAGTGTTGCATTGTCAACGGCTGAGGCAGAATATGTAGCAGCCGGTAGTTGTTGTGCTCAAATTCTTTGGATGAGACAACAACTTCTTGATTTTGGTATTTCCTTGGATAAAGTCCCCATTAAATGTGATAACACTAGTGCAATAAATATATCTAAGAATCCGGTCATGCATTCTAGGACCAAACACATTGAAATAAGACATCAGTTCATAAGAGACCATGTTTTGAAAGGAGATTGTGTACTTGAATATGTTGAAACTTCAAAACAATTGGCGGACATTTTTACAAAACCCCTTCCAAAAGACCAATTTATAAATATTAGAAGGGAGTTAGGAATTTTGGAAATTTCCTAATTGATTTATTTTATCACACTTTCTTACTCTTTGAACAAAATTTTGCAAATCTTTAACTTAAAGATTTCAAACTCATCTTTTCCATAAAATTTTCATTTCCTTGAACATAATACCTTCCTTTGTGATATACATACAAATTTTTAAGACAATTTATACTCACATTTTCAATAATCAACTTAATGCTCTACAAATCTTTTGTCTTATTTAAAGACCCCGTAGAGTCCCCATTTATTTCAAACAAATTTTGACATAAAGATAATCTCCTATATACAACATGGTTCTCAAAAATAAATGGCAAATGACCTTTGATTTTCTTGACTTTCTTGTGCAACAAAATCATTGGCAACTTGCAAAATTTAAATCTTTGAACAAATCCCTCACAAAACAACCATCTAGTAACATAATTCTTTAAACTCACGTAAAAATAGCTAGATGAATCGATTCCCATGAGACATTATGTGCCTATATGCTTTGAATGATTTCGTGATGCATGTTGCATTGTCATCCTACTTCAAAATGTATACATCTACCTTTAAGTTGTATATGTTTATAAGGAAATCTTTTTGATGATGCCAAAGGGGGAGAGAAATACATATTCTTAAAGGGGGAGAGATATTTCTATAAGAAAGGGGAAGAATTTATAAAAATATCTTTGTAAAAGGTGAGAGATATTTAAAGTATTGTATGATTAAAGGGAGATGACTAAGAAGGAGAGAACATATATTAAGGGGCAGAGACCATATATTAAGGGGGAGAGACCTTTGTTTCTTAAATACTTTCTTGATTTCTTGTGTCTATGATTTCATCAACATGTAGTATCAAATTATATATGATAGGGGGAGTCTTTATTGAAATATATATGAATTGTTATGATACTAACACCCCAAGAGACAAACATTTGTTGTCATCATCAAAAAGGGGGAGAATGTATTTGTATGTTGATGTAGGTTTTGATAATGACACAACAAATGAAGAAGTATCAAAGATGTTATCAAGCAATTGATTATGTTTAATGTGGAATCTAAATTGGTTGATGTTTAAATTTGATGAATAATTAAGGACATATGTTAAAGGCATTTAAAGAAGCTCAAAACAAGTGAGAATTGATCATCAAAATGTCTAAGAATCAAAGGAACCAAGGTATATGCAAAAGGGTTCCAAAAAGGGGTGAAAAATGCACTAAAATTCAAGGATCAGGTGCATGAATCGATTCAAGGTAAGTATGAATCGATTCATACGGTTTCCAGTGCCCAAAATGTGATTGCTTCAGGGTTGAATCGATTCAACCCATGTATGAATCGATTCACACGGCTGCAGGGGTCCAAAATATGCAATTCAAAGTGCATGAATCGATTCCCTCCCTTCTTGAATCGATTCAACATGCTGTCAGAAGGCAAAATCACATGGAAACTCACAAATTCCTTCGGTTCACTCAACTTGAAGGTTCCTAGGCAATGTTCCATGACTTGTCCCTCTCCACATGCATGTGTTACATTGAAAATGCAATTAAATTAAATATTATACAAACATGCTTCTTGATGCACATGCAATATTCTCTTGGAGACACTAAAAGGTTTATTGGAATTGGAATGCCAAGTTGAATGGAGACACACATGCCTAACACTTCAAGCTCCCAAGTAATTAAATATTACACATGCCATGCCTCATAGAGCCTATAAATAGAGAAGGAGTTGAAGGCAAAACTTGTACCAAGCATTTGAAGCATTTCCATTTGCTTTCTTCCTCCTTCATTCTCTTGCTCTTCTACTTACTCTCTTTATTCTTTGATTGGTATAATTCTTGAGAGTTAATTTGTGGGAAGATTATATTTGTGTACTTAACTTGCATATCCTATCTTTGAGAGTTACTATCTTGTGTAAGCTTTAAACTTGTATATCCACTCTAGTGAGAGAGTTTCCTTGTACACTTAAACACTAAACTTCATAGAAGCTTTGGGTTGGGTTTCAACCTTGTAATTGTGAGATTGAGAGATTGGGTGGGGTGCCCTTGTACTTGTGAGGATTGGATTCTTGAGTGTGGGACACTAGGAAGTTGCAATTGCTTAAAGTGTATCTCTAATCTACAATAGTGGAAATCCTCTAAGTGGGTTGCTTAGAGGCGAGACATACACCGGCGTGGTGGAACTCGTATACATCGGTTTGCAAATCTTTCTTCCCTTAACTCATTTAATTTGTGCACTTAATTTGTTTGCTTAAATTCCTTGCTTTATTAATTTGACTAAGTGCATGATACATTAAGTTGAAACCTTTTTAATAACATTGTTGAACTTGGACTTAAGCATTTCTTTTGAATCAATCTTTCTAAAGTCCTATAAATTGCTTTGTAACTAAACTGATTCATTGTTCAAACACTTTAAGTAGTTATTAGTTTGTTTTGTGTATAATTTGTTGCTTCTTGTTATCTAATTTATTATCTTAAGTATACATAGTGACAAAAGAATCAATTTCAAGAGCATTCCAAAGAAAATTTTTTAATACTCAATTCACCCCCCCTCTTGAGTAATTGAGGCCACTTGGTTAACACGCACCACCTCTGTTTTTGTTCTTTCAATTTTATTTGTCCCTCACCTGATTCTGTGGCCTCGATGTTGACGGGCTCGCAAAGGGCTTTCCGTTGATACCTTACGGGCCTAGAGATGCATCCCGGTTCAAAAGTTACGGCCGTTTGAAGCTGGCGACGGCGTGGGGGAGGTATCATAAAACCAATGATCGCGCACATTGTGGCAGGTGCGATGATACCACTATAATGCACCGGATACCATCAGAACTCCGCAGTGAAGCGTGCTTGGGCGAGAGTAGTACTGGGATGGGTGCCCTCCTGGGAAGTCCTCGTGTTGCACCTCTTTTTTGCTACTTTCCCAGGTCCGCCCCACCTCTGTTTTGTTCTTTCAATTTTATTTGTCCCTCACCCGATTCTGTGGCCTCGACGTCGACAGGCTCGCAAAAGGCTTTCCGTTGATACCCTACGGGCCACGAGACGCATCCCGGTTCAAAAGTTACGGCCGTTTGAAGCTGGCGACGCCGTGAGGGAGGTATCATAAAACAAATGATCGTGCACATTATGGCATGTGCGATCATACCACCACTAATGCACTGGATCCCATCAGAACTCCGTAGTGAAGCGTGCTTGGGCGAGAGTAGTACTGGGATGGGTGACCTCCTGGGAAGTCCTCGTGTTGCACCTCTTTTTTGCTACTTTCCCAGGTCCGCACCACCTCTGTTTTTGTTCTTTCAATTTTATTTGTCCCTCACCTGATTCTGTGGCCTCGACGTCGACAGGCTCGCAAAGGGCTTTCCGTTGATACCTTACGGGCCTAGAGACGCATCCCGGTTCAAAAGTTACGGCCGTTTAAAGGTAGCGACGGCTGGGGGAGGTATCATAAAACAAATGATCGCGCACATTGTGGCAGGTGCGATCATACTAGCACTAATGCACCGGATCCCATCAGAACACCGCAGTTAAGCGTTCATGGGCGAGAGTAGTACTGGGATGGGTGACCTTCTGGGAAGTCCTCGTGTTGCACCTTTTTTTTGCTACTTTCCCGGGTCCGCACCACCGCTGTTTTTGTTCTTTCAATTTTATTTGTCCCTCACTCGATTTTATGGCCTCAACGTCTACGGGCTCCCAAAGGGCTTTCCGTCGATACCTTACGGGCCGCGAGACGCATCCCGGTTCAAAAGTTACGGCCGTTTGAAGCTGGCGACGGCGTGGGGGAGGTATCATAAAACCAATGATCGCGCACATTGTGGCAGGTGCGATCATACCACCACTAATGCACCGATCCCATCAGAACTCCGCAATTAAGCGTGCTTGGGCGATAGTAGTACTGGGATGGGTGACCTCCTGGGAAGTCCTTGTGGTTCACCTCTTTTTGGCTACTTTCCCGGGTCCGCACTACCTCTGTTTTTGTTCTTTCAATTTTATTTGTCCCTCACCCGATTCTGTGGCCTCGACGTCGACGGGCTCTCATAGGGCTTTTCGTTGATACCTTACGGGCCGCGAGACGCATCCCGGTTCAAAAGTTACGGCCGTTTGAAGCTGGCGACGGCGTGGGGGAGGTATCATAAAACCAATGATCGCGCACATTGTGGCAGGTGCGATCATACCAGCACTAATGCACCGGATCCCATCAGAACTCCGCAGTGAAGCGTGGTTGGGCAAGAGTAGTACTGGGATGGGTGACCTCCTGGGAAGTCCTCGTCTTGCACCTCTTTTTTGCTACTTTCCCGGGTCCGCACCACCTCTGTTTTGTTCTTTCAATTTTATTTGTCCCTCACCCGATTCTGTGGCCTCGACGTCGACGGGCTCGCAAAGGGCTTTCCGTTGATACCTTACGGGCTGCGAGACGCATCCCGGTTCAAAAGTTACGGCCGTTTGAAGCTGGCGACGGCGTAGGGGAGGTATCATAAAACAAATGATCGCGCACATTGTGGCAGGTGCGATCATACCACCACTAATGAACCGGATCCCATCAGAACTCCGCAGTGAAGCGTGCTTGGGCGAGAGTAGTACTGGGATGGGTGACCTCCTGGGAAGTCCTCGTGTTGCACCTCTTTTTTGCTACTTTCCCGGGTCCGCACCACCTCTGTTTTTGTTCTTTCAATTTTATTTGTCCCTCACCCGATTCTGTGGCCTCGACGACGACTTGCTAGCAAAGGGCTTTCCGTTGATACCTTACGGGCCGCGAGACGCATCCCGATTCAAAAGTTACGGATGTTTGAAGCTGGCGACGCCGTGGGGGAGGTATCATAAAACAAATGATCGCGCACATTGTTGCAGGTGCGATCATACCACCACTAATGCACCAGATCCCATCAGAACTCCGCAGTTAAGCATGCTTTGGCGAGAGTACTATTGGGATGGGTGACCTCCTGGGAAGTCCTCGTGTTGCACCTCTTTTTTATTACTTTCTTGGGTTCGCACCACCTGTGTTTTTGTTCTTTCAATTTTATTTGTCCCTCACCCGATTCTATGGCCTCGACGTCGACGGGCTCGCAAAGGGCTTTCCGTTGTTACCTTAAGGGCCGCGAGACGCATCCCGGTTCAAAAGTTACGGCCGTTTGAAGCTGGCGATGGCGTGGGGGAGGTATCATAAAACAAATGATCGCGCACATTGTGGCAGGTGCGATCATACCACCACTAATGCACCGGATCCCATCAGAACTCCGCAGTTAAGCGTGCTTGGGTGAGAGTAGTACTGGGATGGGTGACCTCCTGGGAAGTCCTCGTGTTGCACCTCTTTTTTGCTACTTTCCCGGGTTCGCACCACCTCTGTTTTTGTTCTTTCAATTTTATTTATCCCTCACCTCATTCTGTGGCCTCGACGTCGACGGGCTCGCAAAGGGCTTTCCGTTGATACCTTACGGGCCTAGAGACGCATCCCGGTTCAAAAGTTACGGCCGTTTGAAGCTGGCGACGGCGTGGGGGAGGTATCATAAAACAAATGATCGCGCACATTGTGGCAGGTGCGATCATACCAGCACTAATGCACCGGATCCCATCAGAACTCCGCAGTGAAGCGTGCTCTGGCGAGAGTAGTACTGGGATGGGTGACCTCCTGGGAAGTCCTCGTGTTGCACCTCTTTTTTGCTACTTTCCCGGGTCCGTACCACCGCGGTTTTTGTTCTTTTAATTTTATTTGTCCCTCACCCGATTTTATGGCCTCAACGTCGACGAGCTCGCAAAGGGCTTTCCTTTGATACCTTACGGGCCGCGAGACGCATCCCGGTTCAAAAGTTACGGCCGTTTGAAGCTGGCGACGGCGTGGGGGAGCTATCATAAAACCAATGATCGCGCACATTGTGGCAGGTGTGATCATACCAGCACTAACGCACCGGATCCCATCAGAACTCCGCAGTTAAGCGTGCTTGGGCGAGAGTAGTACTGGGATGGGTGACCTCCTGGGAAGTCCTCGTGTTGCACCTTTTTTTTGGTACTTTCCCGGGTCCGCACCACCGCTGTTTTTGTTTTTTCAATTTTATTTGTCCCTCACCCGATTTTATGGCCTCAACGTCGACGGGCTCACAAAGGGCTTTCCGTTGATACCTTACGGGCCGCGAGACGCATCCCGGTTCAAAAGTTACGGTCGTTTGAAGCTGGCGACGGCGTGGGGGAGGTATCATAAAACCAATGATCGCGCACATTGTGGCAGGTGCGATCATACCAGCACTAATGCACCGGATCCCATCAGAACTCCGCAGTCAAGCGTGGTTGGGCAAGAGTAGTACTGGGATGGGTGACCTCCTGGGAAGTCCTCGTGTTGCACCTCTTTTTTGCTACTTTCCCGGGTCCGCACCACCTCTGTTTTGTTCTTTCAATTTTATTTGTCCCTCACCGGATTCTGTGGCCTCGACGTCGACGGGCTCGCAAAGGGCTTTCCGTTGATACCTTACGGGCCGTGAGACGCATCCCGGTTCAAAAGTTACGGCCGTTTGAAGCTGGCGACAGCGTGGGGGAGGTATCATAAAACAAATGATCGCGCACATTGTGGCAGGTGCGATCATACCACCACTAATGCACCGGATCCCATCAGAACTCCGCAGTGAAGCGTGCTTGGGCGAGAGTAGTACTGGGATGGGTGACCTCCTGGGAAGTCCTCGTGTTGCACCTCTTTTTTGCTACTTTCCCGGGTCCGCACCACCTCTGTTTTTGTTCTTTCAATTTTATTTGTCCCTCACCCGATTCTGTGGCCTCGACGACGACTGGCTAGCAAAGGGCTTTCCGTTGATACCTTACGGGCCGCGAGACGCATCCCGATTCAAAAGTTACGGCCGTTTGAAGCTGGCGACAGCGTGGGGGAGGTATCATAAAACAAATGATCGCGCACATTGTTGCAGGTGCGATCATACAACCACTAATGCACCGGATCCCATCAGAACTCCGCAGTTAAGCATGCTTTGGCGAGAGTACTATTGGGATGGGTGACCTCCTGGGAAGTCCTCGTGTTGCACCTCTTTTTTGTTACTTTCCTGGGTTCGCACCACCTGTGTTTTTATTCTTTCAATTTTATTTGTCCCTCACCCGATTCTATGGCCTCGACGTCGACGGGCTCGCAAAGGGCTTTCCGTTGTTACCTTAAGGGCCGCGAGACGCATCCCAGTTCAAAAGTTACGGCCGTTTGAAGCTGGCGATGGCGTGGGGGAGGTATGATAAAACAAATGATCGCGCACATTGTGGCAGGTGCGATCATACCACCACTAATGCACCGGATCCCATCAGAACTCCGCAGTTAAGCGTGCTTGGGCGAGAGTAGTACTGGGATGGGTGAGCTCCTGGGAAGTCCTCGTGTTGCACCTCTTTTTTGCTACTTTCCCGGGTCCGCACAACCTCTGTTTTTGCTCTTTCAATTTTATTTGTCCCTCACCTAATTCTGTGGCCTCGACGTCGATGGGCTCGCAAAGGGCTTTCCGTTGATACCTTACGGGCATTGAGACGCATCCCGGTTTAAAAGTTACGGCCGTTTGAAGTTGGCGACGGCGTGGGGGAGGTATCATAAAACCAATGATCCCGCACATTGTGGCAGGTGCGATCATACCAGCACTAACGCACTGGATCCCATCAGAACTCCGCAGTTAAGCGTGCTTGGGCGAGAGTAATACTGGGATGGGTGACCTCTTGGGAAGTCCTCGTGTTGCACCTCTTTTTTGCTACTTTCCCGGGTCCGCACCACCACTGTTTTTGTTCTTTCAATTTTATTTGTCCCTCACCCGATTTTATGGCCTCAACGTCGACGGGATCGCAAAGGGCTTTCCGTTGATACCTTACGGGCCGCAAGACGCATCCCGGTTCAAAAGTTACGGCCGTTTGAAGCTGGCGACGGCGTGGGGGAGGTATCATAAAACCAATGATCACGCACATTGTGGCAGGTGCGATCATACCACCACTAATGCACCGGATCCTATCAGAACTCCGCAGTTAAGCGTGCTTGGGCGAGACTAGTACTGGGATGGGTGACCTCCTGGGAAGTCCTCGTGTTGCACCTCTTTTTTGCTACTTTCCCGGGTCCGCACCACCTCTGTTTTTGTTCTTTCAATTTTATTTGTCCCTCACCCGATTCTATGGCCTCGACGTCGACAGGCTCTCATAGGGCTTTCCGTTGATACCTTACGGGCCGCGAGACGCATCCCGGTTCAAAAGTTACGGTCGTTTGAAGCTGGCGACGGCGTGGGGGAGGTATCATAAAACCAATGATTGCGCACATTGTGGCAGGTGCGATCATACCAGCATTAATGCACCGGATCCCATCAGAACTCCGCAGTCAAGCGTGGTTGGGCAAAAGTAGTACTGGGATGGGTGACCTCCTGGGAAGTCCTCGTGTTGCACTCGTTTTTGCTACTTTCCCGGGTCCACACCACCTCTGTTTTGTTCTTTCAATTTTATTTGTCCCTCACCCGATTCTGTGGCCTCGACGTCGACGGGCTCGCAAAGGGCTTTCCGTTGATACCTTACGGGCCGCGAGACGCATCCCGGTTCAAAAGTTACGGCCGTTTGAAGCTGGCGACGGCGTGAGGGAGGTATCATAAAACCAATGATCGCGCACATTGTGGCAATTGCGATCATACCAGCACTAATGCACCGGATCCCATCAGAACTCCGCAGTCAAGCGTGGTTGGGCAAGAGTAGTACTGGGATGGGTGACCTCCTGGGAAGTCCTCGTGTTGCACCTCTTTTTTGCTACTTTCCCGGGTCCGCACCACCTCTGTTTTTGTTCTTTCAATTTTATTTGTCCCTCACCCGATTCTGTGGCCTCGACGACGACTGGCTAGCAAAGGGCTTTCCGTTGATACCTTACGGGCCGCGAGACGCATCCCGATTCAAAAGTTACGGCCGTTTGAAGCTGGCGACGGCGTGGGGGAGGTATCATAAAACAAATGATCGCGCACATTGTTGCAGGTGCGATCATACAACCACTAATGCACCGGATCCCATCAGAACTCGGCAGTTAAGCATGCTTTGGCGAGAGTACTATTGGGATGGGTGACCTCCTGGGAAGTCCTCGTGTTGCACCTCTTTTTTGTTACTTTCCTGGGTTCGCACCACCTGTGTTTTTATTCTTTCAATTTTATTTGTCCCTCACCCGATTCTATGGCCTCGACGTCGACGGGCTCGCAAAGGGCTTTCCGTTGATACCTTAAGGGCCGCGAGACACATCCCGGTTCAAAAGTTACGGCCGTTTGAAGCTGGCGACGGCGTGGGGGAGGTATGATAAAACAAATGATCGCGCACATTGTGGCAGGTGCGATCATACCGCCACTAGTGCACCGGATCCCATCAGAACTCCGCAGTTAAGCGTGCTTGGGCAAGAGTAGTACTGGGATGGGTGACCTCCTGGGATGTCCTTGTGTTGCACCTCTTTTTTGCTACTTTCCCGGGTCCACACCACCGCTGTTTTTGTTTTTTCAATTTTATTTGTCCCTCACCCTATTTTATGGCCTCAACGTCGACGAGCTCGCAAAGGGCTTTCCTTTGATACCTTACGGGCCGCGAGACGCATCCCGGTTCAAAAGTTACGGCCGTTTGAAGCTGGCGACGGCGTGGGGGAGGTATCATAAAACCAATGATCGCGCACATTGTGGCAGGTGCGATCATACCAGCACTAACGCACCGGATCCCATCAGAACTCCGCAGTTAAGCGTGCTTGGGCGAGAGTAGTACTGGGATGGGTGACCTCTTGGGAAGTCCTCGTGTTGTACCTTTTTTTTGCTACTTTCCCGGGTCCGCACCACCGCTGTTTTTGTTCTTTCAATTTTATTTGTCCCTCACCCGATTTTATGGCCTCAACGTCGACGGGCTCGCAAAGGGCTTTCCGTTGATACCTTACGAGCCGCGAGACGCATCCCAGTTCAAAAGTTACGGCCGTTTGGAGCTGGCGACGGCGTGGGGGAGGTATCATAAAACCAATGATCGCGCACATTGTGGCAGGTGCGATCATACCACCACTAATGCACCGGATCCCATCAGAACTCCGCAGTTAAGCATGCTTTGGCGAGAGTACTATTGGGATGGGTGACCTCCTGGGAAGTCCTCGTGTTGTACCTCTTTTTTGTTACTTTCCTGGGTTCGCACCACCTCTATTTTTGTTCTTTCAATTTTATTTGTCCCTCACCCGATTCTGTGGCCTCGACGTCGACGGGCTCTCATAGGGCTTTCCGTTGATACTTTACGGGCCGCGAGACGCATCCCGATTCAAAAGTTACGGCCGTTTGAAGCTGGCGACGGCGTGGGGGAGGTATCATAAAACAAATGATCGCGCACATTGTGGCAGGTGCGATCATACCACCACTAATGCACCGGATCCCATCAGAACTCCGCAGTTAAGCGTGCTTGGGTGAGAGTAGTACTGGGATGGGTGACCTCCTGGGAAGTCCTCGTGTTGCACCTCTTTTTTGCTACTTTCCCGGGTCCGCACCACCTCTGTTTTTGTTCTTTCAATTTTATTTATCCCTCACCTCATTCTGTGGCCTCAACGTCGACGGGATCGCAAAGGGCTTTCCGTTGATACCTTACGGGCCGCGAGACGCATCCCGGTTCAAAAGTTACGGCCGTTTGAAGCTGGCGACGGCGTGGGGGAGGTATCATAAAACCAATGATCGCACACATTGTGGCAGGTGCGATCATACCACCACTAATGCACCGGATCCCATCAGAACTCCGCAGTGAAGCGTGCTTGGGCGAGAGTAGTACTGGGATGGGTGACCTCCTGGGAAGTCCTCGTGTTGCACCTCTTTTTTGCTACTTTCCCGGGTCCGCACCACCTCTGTTTTTGTTCTTTCAATTTTATTTGTCCCTCACCCGATTCTGTGGCCTCGACGACGACTTGCTAGCAAAGGGCTTTCCGTTGATACCTTACGGGCCGCGAGACGCATCCCGATTCAAAAGTTACGGATGTTTGAAGCTGGCGACGCCGTGGGGGAGGTATCATAAAACAAATGATCGCGCACATTGTTGCAGGTGCGATCATACCACCACTAATGCACCAGATCCCATCAGAACTCCGCAGTTAAGCATGCTTTGGCGAGAGTACTATTGGGATGGGTGACCTCCTGGGAAGTCCTCGTGTTGCACCTCTTTTTTATTACTTTCTTGGGTTCGCACCACCTGTGTTTTTGTTCTTTCAATTTTATTTGTCCCTCACCCGATTCTATGGCCTCGACGTCGACGGGCTCGCAAAGGGCTTTCCGTTGTTACCTTAAGGGCCGCGAGACGCATCCCGGTTCAAAAGTTACGGCCGTTTGAAGCTGGCGATGGCGTGGGGGAGGTATCATAAAACAAATGATCGCGCACATTGTGGCAGGTGCGATCATACCACCACTAATGCACCGGATCCCATCAGAACTCCGCAGTTAAGCGTGCTTGGGTGAGAGTAGTACTGGGATGGGTGACCTCCTGGGAAGTCCTCGTGTTGCACCTCTTTTTTGCTACTTTCCCGGGTTCGCACCACCTCTGTTTTTGTTCTTTCAATTTTATTTATCCCTCACCTCATTCTGTGGCCTCGACGTCGACGGGCTCGCAAAGGGCTTTCCGTTGATACCTTACGGGCCTAGAGACGCATCCCGGTTCAAAAGTTACGGCCGTTTGAAGCTGGCGACGGCGTGGGGGAGGTATCATAAAACAAATGATCGCGCACATTGTGGCAGGTGCGATCATACCAGCACTAATGCACCGGATCCCATCAGAACTCCGCAGTGAAGCGTGCTCTGGCGAGAGTAGTACTGGGATGGGTGACCTCCTGGGAAGTCCTCGTGTTGCACCTCTTTTTTGCTACTTTCCCGGGTCCGTACCACCGCGGTTTTTGTTCTTTTAATTTTATTTGTCCCTCACCCGATTTTATGGCCTCAACGTCGACGAGCTCGCAAAGGGCTTTCCTTTGATACCTTACGGGCCGCGAGACGCATCCCGGTTCAAAAGTTACGGCCGTTTGAAGCTGGCGACGGCGTGGGGGAGCTATCATAAAACCAATGATCGCGCACATTGTGGCAGGTGTGATCATACCAGCACTAACGCACCGGATCCCATCAGAACTCCGCAGTTAAGCGTGCTTGGGCGAGAGTAGTACTGGGATGGGTGACCTCCTGGGAAGTCCTCGTGTTGCACCTCTTTTTTGGTACTTTCCCGGGTCCGCACCACCGCTGTTTTTGTTTTTTCAATTTTATTTGTCCCTCACCCGATTTTATGGCCTCAACGTCGACGGGCTCACAAAGGGCTTTCCGTTGATACCTTACGGGCCGCGAGACGCATCCCGGTTCAAAAGTTACGGTCGTTTGAAGCTGGCGACGGCGTGGGGGAGGTATCATAAAACCAATGATCGCGCACATTGTGGCAGGTGCGATCATACCAGCACTAATGCACCGGATCCCATCAGAACTCCGCAGTCAAGCGTGGTTGGGCAAGAGTAGTACTGGGATGGGTGACCTCCTGGGAAGTCCTCGTGTTGCACCTCTTTTTTGCTACTTTCCCGGGTCCGCACCACCTCTGTTTTGTTCTTTCAATTTTATTTGTCCCTCACCGGATTCTGTGGCCTCGACGTCGACGGGCTCGCAAAGGGCTTTCCGTTGATACCTTACGGGCCGTGAGACGCATCCCGGTTCAAAAGTTACGGCCGTTTGAAGCTGGCGACAGCGTGGGGGAGGTATCATAAAACAAATGATCGCGCACATTGTGGCAGGTGCGATCATACCACCACTAATGCACCGGATCCCATCAGAACTCCGCAGTGAAGCGTGCTTGGGCGAGAGTAGTACTGGGATGGGTGACCTCCTGGGAAGTCCTCGTGTTGCACCTCTTTTTTGCTACTTTCCCGGGTCCGCACCACCTCTGTTTTTGTTCTTTCAATTTTATTTGTCCCTCACCCGATTCTGTGGCCTCGACGACGACTGGCTAGCAAAGGGCTTTCCGTTGATACCTTACGGGCCGCGAGACGCATCCCGATTCAAAAGTTACGGCCGTTTGAAGCTGGCGACAGCGTGGGGGAGGTATCATAAAACAAATGATCGCGCACATTGTTGCAGGTGCGATCATACAACCACTAATGCACCGGATCCCATCAGAACTCCGCAGTTAAGCATGCTTTGGCGAGAGTACTATTGGGATGGGTGACCTCCTGGGAAGTCCTCGTGTTGCACCTCTTTTTTGTTACTTTCCTGGGTTCGCACCACCTGTGTTTTTATTCTTTCAATTTTATTTGTCCCTCACCCGATTCTATGGCCTCGACGTCGACGGGCTCGCAAAGGGCTTTCCGTTGTTACCTTAAGGGCCGCGAGACGCATCCCAGTTCAAAAGTTACGGCCGTTTGAAGCTGGCGATGGCGTGGGGGAGGTATGATAAAACAAATGATCGCGCACATTTTGGCAGGTGCGATCATACCACCACTAATGCACCGGATCCCATCAGAACTCCGCAGTTAAGCGTGCTTGGGCGAGAGTAGTACTGGGATGGGTGAGCTCCTGGGAAGTCCTCGTGTTGCACCTCTTTTTTGCTACTTTCCCGGGTCCGCACAACCTCTGTTTTTGCTCTTTCAATTTTATTTGTCCCTCA
Source organism: Clitoria ternatea (assembly GCA_037962975.1). Taxonomy (NCBI): domain Eukaryota; kingdom Viridiplantae; phylum Streptophyta; class Magnoliopsida; order Fabales; family Fabaceae; genus Clitoria; species Clitoria ternatea. The sequence continues at coordinate 35,900,335 of CM075670.1, forward strand.
CCTAATTCTGTGGCCTCGACGTCGATGGGCTCGCAAAGGGCTTTCCGTTGATACCTTACGGGCATTGAGACGCATCCCGGTTTAAAAGTTACGGCCGTTTGAAGTTGGCGACGGCGTGGGGGAGGTATCATAAAACCAATGATCCCGCACATTGTGGCAGGTGCGATCATACCAGCACTAACGCACTGGATCCCATCAGAACTCCGCAGTTAAGCGTGCTTGGGCGAGAGTAATACTGGGATGGGTGACCTCTTGGGAAGTCCTCGTGTTGCACCTCTTTTTTGCTACTTTCCCGGGTCCGCACCACCACTGTTTTTGTTCTTTCAATTTTATTTGTCCCTCACCCGATTTTATGGCCTCAACGTCGACGGGATCGCAAAGGGCTTTCCGTTGATACCTTACGGGCCGCAAGACGCATCCCGGTTCAAAAGTTACGGCCGTTTGAAGCTGGCGACGGCGTGGGGGAGGTATCATAAAACCAATGATCACGCACATTGTGGCAGGTGCGATCATACCACCACTAATGCACCGGATCCCATCAGAACTCCGCAGTTAAGCGTGCTTGGGCGAGACTAGTACTGGGATGGGTGACCTCCTGGGAAGTCCTCGTGTTGCACCTCTTTTTTGCTACTTTCCCGGGTCCGCACCACCTCTGTTTTTGTTCTTTCAATTTTATTTGTCCCTCACCCGATTCTATGGCCTCGACGTCGACAGGCTCTCATAGGGCTTTCCGTTGATACCTTACGGGCCGCGAGACGCATCCCGGTTCAAAAGTTACGGTCGTTTGAAGCTGGCGACGGCGTGGGGGAGGTATCATAAAACCAATGATTGCGCACATTGTGGCAGGTGCGATCATACCAGCATTAATGCACCGGATCCCATCAGAACTCCGCAGTCAAGCGTGGTTGGGCAAAAGTAGTACTGGGATGGGTGACCTCCTGGGAAGTCCTCGTGTTGCACTCGTTTTTGCTACTTTCCCGGGTCCACACCACCTCTGTTTTGTTCTTTCAATTTTATTTGTCCCTCACCCGATTTTGTGGCCTCGACGTCGACGGGCTCGCAAAGGGCTTTCCGTTGATACCTTACGGGCCGCGAGACGCATCCCGGTTCAAAAGTTACGGCCGTTTGAAGCTGGCGACGGCGTGAGGGAGGTATCATAAAACCAATGATCGCGCACATTGTGGCAATTGCGATCATACCAGCACTAATGCACCGGATCCCATCAGAACTCCGCAGTCAAGCGTGGTTGGGCAAGAGTAGTACTGGGATGGGTGACCTCCTGGGAAGTCCTCGTGTTGCACCTCTTTTTTGCTACTTTCCCGGGTCCGCACCACCTCTGTTTTTGTTCTTTCAATTTTATTTGTCCCTCACCCGATTCTGTGGCCTCGACGACGACTGGCTAGCAAAGGGCTTTCCGTTGATACCTTACGGGCCGCGAGACGCATCCCGATTCAAAAGTTACGGCCGTTTGAAGCTGGCGACGGCGTGGGGGAGGTATCATAAAACAAATGATCGCGCACATTGTTGCAGGTGCGATCATACAACCACTAATGCACCGGATCCCATCAGAACTCGGCAGTTAAGCATGCTTTGGCGAGAGTACTATTGGGATGGGTGACCTCCTGGGAAGTCCTCGTGTTGCACCTCTTTTTTGTTACTTTCCTGGGTTCGCACCACCTGTGTTTTTATTCTTTCAATTTTATTTGTCCCTCACCCGATTCTATGGCCTCGACGTCGACGGGCTCGCAAAGGGCTTTCCGTTGATACCTTAAGGGCCGCGAGACACATCCCGGTTCAAAAGTTACGGCCGTTTGAAGCTGGCGACGGCGTGGGGGAGGTATGATAAAACAAATGATCGCGCACATTGTGGCAGGTGCGATCATACCGCCACTAGTGCACCGGATCCCATCAGAACTCCGCAGTTAAGCGTGCTTGGGCAAGAGTAGTACTGGGATGGGTGACCTCCTGGGATGTCCTTGTGTTGCACCTCTTTTTTGCTACTTTCCCGGGTCCACACCACCGCTGTTTTTGTTTTTTCAATTTTATTTGTCCCTCACCCTATTTTATGGCCTCAACGTCGACGAGCTCGCAAAGGGCTTTCCTTTGATACCTTACGGGCCGCGAGACGCATCCCGGTTCAAAAGTTACGGCCGTTTGAAGCTGGAGACGGCGTGGGGGAGGTATCATAAAACCAATGATCGCGCACATTGTGGCAGGTGCGATCATACCAGCACTAACGCACCGGATCCCATCAGAACTCCGCAGTTAAGCGTGCTTGGGCGAGAGTAGTACTGGGATGGGTGACCTCTTGGGAAGTCCTCGTGTTGCACCTTTTTTTTGCTACTTTCCCGGGTCCGCACCACCGCTGTTTTTGTTCTTTCAATTTTATTTGTCCCTCACCCGATTTTATGGCCTCAACGTCGACGGGCTCGCAAAGGGCTTTCCGTTGATACCTTACGGGCCGCGAGACGCATCCCAGTTCAAAAGTTACGGCTGTTTGGAGCTGGCGACGGCGTGGGGGAGGTATCATAAAACCAATGATCGCGCACATTGTGGCAGGTGCGATCATACCACCACTAATGCACCGGATCCCATCAGAACTCCGCAGTTAAGCATGCTTTGGCGAGAGTACTATTGGGATGGGTGACCTCCTGGGAAGTCCTCGTGTTGTACCTCTTTTTTGTTACTTTCCTGGGTTCGCACCACCTCTATTTTTGTTCTTTCAATTTTATTTGTCCCTCACCCGATTCTGTGGCCTCGACGTCGACGGGCTCTCATAGGGCTTTCCGTTGATACTTTACGGGCCGCGAGACGCATCCCGATTCAAAAGTTACGGCCGTTTGAAGCTGGCGACGGCGTGGGGGAGGTATCATAAAACAAATGATCGCGCACATTGTGGCAGGTGCGATCATACCACCACTAATGCACCGGATCCCATCAGAACTCCGCAGTTAAGCGTGCTTGGGTGAGAGTAGTACTGGGATGGGTGACCTCCTGGGAAGTCCTCGTGTTGCACCTCTTTTTTGCTACTTTCCCGGGTCCGCACCACCTCTGTTTTTCTTCTTTCAATTTTATTTATCCCTCACCTCATTCTGTGGCCTCAACGTCGACGGGATCGCAAAGGGCTTTCCGTTGATACCTTACGGGCCGCGAGACGCATCCCGGTTCAAAAGTTACGGCCGTTTGAAGCTGGCGACGGCGTGGGGGAGGTATCATAAAACCAATGATCGCACACATTGTGGCAGGTGCGATCATACCACCACTAATGCACCGGATCCCATCAGAACTCCGCAGTTAAGCGTGCTTGGGCGAGACTAGTACTGGGATGGGTGACCTCCTGGGAAGTCCTTGTGGTTCACCTCTTTTTTGCTACTTTCCCGGGTCTGCACCACCTCTGTTTTTGTTCTTTCAATTTTATTTGTCCCTCACCCGATTCTGTGGCCTCGACGTCGACGGGCTCTCATAGGGCTTTCCGTTGATACCTTACGGGCCGCGAGACGCATCCCGGTTCAAAAGTTACGGCCGTTTGAAGCTGGTGACGGCGTGGGGGAGGTATCATAAAACCAATGATCGCGCACATTGTGGCAGGTGCGATCATACCAGCACTAATGCACCGGATCCCATCAGAACTCCGCAGTCAAGCGTGGTTGGGCAAGAGTAGTACTGGGATGGGTGACGTCCTGGGAAGTCCTCGTGTTGCACCTCTTTTTTGCTACTTTCCCGGGTCCGCACCACCTCTGTTTTGTTCTTTCAATTTTATTTGTCCCTCACCCGATTCTGTGGCCTCGACGTCGACGGGCTCGCAAAGGGCTTTCCGTTGATACCTTACGGGCCGCGAGACGCATCCCGGTTCAAAAGTTACGGCCGTTTGAAGCTGGCGACAGCGTGGGGGAGGTATCATAAAACAAATGATCGCGCACATTGTGGCAGGTGCGATCATACCACCACTAATGCACCGGATCCCATCAGAACTCCGCAGTGAAGCGTGCTTGGGCGAGAGTAGTACTGGGATGGGTGACCTCCTGGGAAGTCCTCGTGTTGCACCTCTTTTTTGCTACTTTCCCGGGTCCGCACCACCTCTGTTTTTGTTCTTTCAATTTTATTTGTCCCTCACCCGATTCTGTGGCCTCGACGACGACTGGCTAGCAAAGGGCTTTCCGTTGATACCTTACGGGCCGCGAGACGCATCCCGATTCAAAAGTTACGGCCGTTTGAAGCTGGCGACGGCGTGGGGGAGGTATCATAAAACAAATGATCGCGCACATTGTTGCAGGTGCGATCATACAACCACTAATGCACCGGATCCCATCAGAACTCCGCAGTTAAGCATGCTTTGGCGAGAGTACTATTGGGATGGGTGACCTCCTGGGAAGTCCTCGTGTTGCACCTCTTTTTTGTTACTTTCCTGCGTTCGCACCACCTGTGTTTTTATTCTTTCAATTTTATTTGTCCCTCACCCGATTCTATGGCCTCGACGTCGACGGGCTCACAAAGGGCTTTCCGTTGATACCTTAAGGGCCGCGAGACACATCCCGGTTCAAAAGTTACGGCCGTTTGAAGCTGGCGACGGCGTGGGGGAGGTATGATAAAACAAATGATCGCGCACATTGTGGCAGGTGTGATCATACCGCCACTAGTGCACCGGATCCCATCAGAACTCCGCAGTTAAGCGTGCTTGGGCAAGAGTAGTACTGGGATGGGTGACCTCCTGGGATGTCCTCGTGTTGCACCTCTTTTTTGCTACTTTCCCGGGTCCGCACCACCGCTGTTTTTGTTCTTTCAATTTTATTTGTCCCTCACCCTATTTTATGGCCTCAACGTCGACGAGCTCGCAAAGGGCTTTCCTTTGATACCTTACGGGCCGCGAGACGCATCCCGGTTCAAAAGTTACGGCCGTTTGAAGCTGGCGACGGCGTGGGGGAGGTATCATAAAACCAATGATCGCGCACATTATGGCAGGTGCGATCATACCAGCACTAACGCACCGGATCCCATCAGAACTCCGTAGTTAAGCGTGCTTGGGCGAGAGTAGTACTGGGATGGGTGACCTCTTGGGAAGTCCTCGTGTTGCACCTTTTTTTTGCTACTTTCCCGGGTCCGCACCACCGCTGTTTTTGTTCTTTCAATTTTATTTGTCCCTCACCCGATTTTATGGCCTCAACGTCGACGGGCTCGCAAAGGGCTTTCCGTTGATACCTTACGGGCCGCGAGACGCATCCCAGTTCAAAAGTTACGGCCGTTTGGAGCTGGCGACGGCGTGGGGGAGGTATCATAAAACCAATGATCGCGCACATTGTGGCAGGTGCGATCATACCACCACTAATGCACCGGATCCCATCAGAACTCCGCAGTTAAGCATTCTTTGGCGAGAGTACTATTGGGATGGGTGACTTCCTGGGAAGTCCTCGTGTTGCACCTCTTTTTTGTTACTTTCCTGGGTTCGCACCACCTCTATTTTTGTTCTTTCAATTTTATTTGTCCCTCACCCAATTCTGTGGCCTCGACGTCGACGGGCTCTCATAGGGCTTTCCGTTGATACCTTACGGGCCGCGAGACGCATCCCGATTCAAAAGTTACGGCCGTTTGAAGCTGGCGACGGCGTGGGGGAGGTATGATAAAACAAATGATCGCGCACATTGTGGCAGGTGCGATCATACCACCACTAATGCACCGGATCCCATCAGAACTCCGCAGTTAAGCGTGCTTGGGCGAGAGTAGTACTGGGATGGGTGACCTCTTGGGAAGTCCTCGTGTTGCACCTCTTTTTTGCTACTTTCCCGGGTCCGCACCACCACTGTTTTTGTTCTTTCAATTTTATTTGTCCCTCACCCGTATTTATGGCCTCAACGTCGACGGGATCGCAAAGGGCTTTCCGTTGATACCTTACGGGCCGGGAGACGCATCCCGGTTCAAAAGTTACGGCCGTTTGAAGCTGGCGACGGCGTGGGGGAGGTATCATAAAACCAATGATCACGCACATTGTGGCAGGTGCGATCATACCACCACTAATGCACCGGATCCCATCAGAACTCCGCAGTTAAGCGTGCTTGGCGAGACTAGTACTGGGATGGGTGACCTCCTGGGAAGTCCTCGTGTTGCACCTCTTTTTTGTTACTTTCCCGGGTCCGCACCACCTCTGTTTTTGTTCTTTCAATTTTATTTGTCCCTCACCCGATTCTATGGCCTCGACGTCGACGGGCTCTCATAGGGCTTTCCGTTGATACCTTATGGGCCGCGAGACGCATCCCGGTTCAAAAGTTACGGTCGTTTGAAGCTGGCGACGGCGTGGGGGAGGTATCATAAAACCAATGATTGCGCACATTGTGGCAGGTGCGATCATACCAGTATTAATGCACCAGATCCTATCAGAACTCCGCAGTCAAGCGTGGTTGGGCAAAAGTAGTACTGGGATGGGTGACCTCCTGGGAAGTCCTCGTGTTGCACTCGTTTTTGCTACTTTCCCGGGTCCGCACCACCTCTGTTTTGTTCTTTCAATTTTATTTGTCCCTCACCCGATTCTGTGGCCTCGACGTCGACGGGCTCGCAAAGGGCTTTCCGTTGATACCTTACGGGCCGCGAGACGCATCCCGGTTCAAAAGTTACGGCCGTTTGAAGCTGGCGACGGCGTGAGGGAGGTATCATAAAACCAATGATCGCGCACATTGTGGCAGGTGCGATCATACCAGCACTAATGCACCGGATCCCATCAGAACTCCGCAGTCAAGCGTGGTTGGGCAAGAGTAGTACTGGGATGGGTGACCTCCTGGGAAGTCCTCGTGTTGCACCTCTTTTTTGCTACTTTCCCGGGTCCGCACCACCTCTGTTTTTGTTCTTTCAATTTTATTTGTCCCTCACCCGATTCTGTGGCCTCGACGACGACTGGCTAGCAAAGGGCATTCCGTTGATACCTTACGGGCCGCGAGACGCATCCCGATTCAAAAGTTACGGCCGTTTGAAGATGGCGACGGCGTGGGGGAGGTATCATAAAACAAATGATCGCGCACATTGTTGCAGGTGCGATCATACAACCACTAATGCACCGGATCCCATCAGAACTCGGCAGTTAAGCATGCTTTGGCGAGAGTACTATTGGGATGGGTGACCTCCTGGGAAGTCCTCGTGTTGCACCTCTTTTTTGTTACTTTCCTGGGTTCGCACCACCTGTGTTTTTATTCTTTCAATTTTATTTGTCCCTCACCCGATTCTATGGCCTCGACGTCGACGGGCTCGCAAAGGGCTTTCCGTTGATACCTTAAGGGCCGCGAGACACATCCCGGTTCAAAAGTTACGGCCGTTTAAAGCTGGCGACGGCGTGGGGGAGGTATGATAAAACAAATGATCGCGCACATTGTGGCAGGTGCGATCATACCGCCACTAGTGCACCGGATCCCATCAGAACTCCGCAGTTAAGCGTGCTTGGGCAAGAGTAGTACTGGGATGGGTGACCTCCTGGGATGTCCTTGTGTTGCACCTCTTTTTTGCTACTTTCCCGGGTCCACACCACCGCTGTTTTTGTTTTTTCAATTTTATTTGTCCCTCACCCTATTTTATGGCCTCAACGTCGACGAGCTCGCAAAGGGCTTTCCTTTGATACCTTACGGGCCGCGAGACGCATCCCGGTTCAAAAGTTACGGCCGTTTGAAGCTGGAGACGGCGTGGGGGAGGTATCATAAAACCAATGATCGCGCACATTGTGGCAGGTGCGATCATACCAGCACTAACGCACCGGATCCCATCAGAACTCCGCAGTTAAGCGTGCTTGGGCGAGAGTAGTACTGGGATGGGTGACCTCTTGGGAAGTCCTCGTGTTGCACCTTTTTTTTGCTACTTTCCCGGGTCCGCACCACCGCTGTTTTTGTTCTTTCAATTTTATTTGTCCCTCACCCGATTTTATGGCCTCAACGTCGACGGGCTCGCAAAGGGCTTTCCGTTGATACCTTACGGGCCGCGAGACGCATCCCAGTTCAAAAGTTACGGCTGTTTGGAGCTGGCGACGGCGTGGGGGAGGTATCATAAAACCAATGATCGCGCACATTGTGGCAGGTGCGATCATACCACCACTAATGCACCGGATCCCATCAGAACTCCGCAGTTAAGCATGCTTTGGCGAGAGTACTATTGGGATGGGTGACCTCCTGGGAAGTCCTCGTGTTGTACCTCTTTTTTGTTACTTTCCTGGGTTCGCACCACCTCTATTTTTGTTCTTTCAATTTTATTTGTCCCTCACCCGATTCTGTGGCCTCGACGTCGACGGGCTCTCATAGGGCTTTCCGTTGATACTTTACGGGCCGCGAGACGCATCCCGATTCAAAAGTTACGGCCGTTTGAAGCTGGCGACGGCGTGGGGGAGGTATCATAAAACAAATGATCGCGCACATTGTGGCAGGTGCGATCATACCACCACTAATGCACCGGATCCCATCAGAACTCCGCAGTTAAGCGTGCTTGGGTGAGAGTAGTACTGGGATGGGTGACCTCCTGGGAAGTCCTCGTGTTGCACCTCTTTTTTGCTACTTTCCCGGGTCCGCACCACCTCTGTTTTTCTTCTTTCAATTTTATTTATCCCTCACCTCATTCTGTGGCCTCAACGTCGACGGGATCGCAAAGGGCTTTCCGTTGATACCTTACGGGCCGCGAGACGCATCCCGGTTCAAAAGTTACGGCCGTTTGAAGCTGGCGACGGCGTGGGGGAGGTATCATAAAACCAATGATCGCACACATTGTGGCAGGTGCGATCATACCACCACTAATGCACCGGATCCCATCAGAACTCCGCAGTTAAGCGTGCTTGGGCGAGACTAGTACTGGGATGGGTGACCTCCTGGGAAGTCCTTGTGGTTCACCTCTTTTTTGCTACTTTCCCGGGTCTGCACCACCTCTGTTTTTGTTCTTTCAATTTTATTTGTCCCTCACCCGATTCTGTGGCCTCGACGTCGACGGGCTCTCATAGGGCTTTCCGTTGATACCTTACGGGCCGCGAGACGCATCCCGGTTCAAAAGTTACGGCCGTTTGAAGCTGGTGACGGCGTGGGGGAGGTATCATAAAACCAATGATCGCGCACATTGTGGCAGGTGCGATCATACCAGCACTAATGCACCGGATCCCATCAGAACTCCGCAGTCAAGCGTGGTTGGGCAAGAGTAGTACTGGGATGGGTGACGTCCTGGGAAGTCCTCGTGTTGCACCTCTTTTTTGCTACTTTCCCGGGTCCGCACCACCTCTGTTTTGTTCTTTCAATTTTATTTGTCCCTCACCCGATTCTGTGGCCTCGACGTCGACGGGCTCGCAAAGGGCTTTCCGTTGATACCTTACGGGCCGCGAGACGCATCCCGGTTCAAAAGTTACGGCCGTTTGAAGCTGGCGACAGCGTGGGGGAGGTATCATAAAACAAATGATCGCGCACATTGTGGCAGGTGCGATCATACCACCACTAATGCACCGGATCCCATCAGAACTCCGCAGTGAAGCGTGCTTGGGCGAGAGTAGTACTGGGATGGGTGACCTCCTGGGAAGTCCTCGTGTTGCACCTCTTTTTTGCTACTTTCCCGGGTCCGCACCACCTCTGTTTTTGTTCTTTCAATTTTATTTGTCCCTCACCCGATTCTGTGGCCTCGACGACGACTGGCTAGCAAAGGGCTTTCCGTTGATACCTTACGGGCCGCGAGACGCATCCCGATTCAAAAGTTACGGCCGTTTGAAGCTGGCGACGGCGTGGGGGAGGTATCATAAAACAAATGATCGCGCACATTGTTGCAGGTGCGATCATACAACCACTAATGCACCGGATCCCATCAGAACTCCGCAGTTAAGCATGCTTTGGCGAGAGTACTATTGGGATGGGTGACCTCCTGGGAAGTCCTCGTGTTGCACCTCTTTTTTGTTACTTTCCTGCGTTCGCACCACCTGTGTTTTTATTCTTTCAATTTTATTTGTCCCTCACCCGATTCTATGGCCTCGACGTCGACGGGCTCACAAAGGGCTTTCCGTTGATACCTTAAGGGCCGCGAGACACATCCCGGTTCAAAAGTTACGGCCGTTTGAAGCTGGCGACGGCGTGGGGGAGGTATGATAAAACAAATGATCGCGCACATTGTGGCAGGTGTGATCATACCGCCACTAGTGCACCGGATCCCATCAGAACTCCGCAGTTAAGCGTGCTTGGGCAAGAGTAGTACTGGGATGGGTGACCTCCTGGGATGTCCTCGTGTTGCACCTCTTTTTTGCTACTTTCCCGGGTCCGCACCACCGCTGTTTTTGTTCTTTCAATTTTATTTGTCCCTCACCCTATTTTATGGCCTCAACGTCGACGAGCTCGCAAAGGGCTTTCCTTTGATACCTTACGGGCCGCGAGACGCATCCCGGTTCAAAAGTTACGGCCGTTTGAAGCTGGCGACGGCGTGGGGGAGGTATCATAAAACCAATGATCGCGCACATTATGGCAGGTGCGATCATACCAGCACTAACGCACCGGATCCCATCAGAACTCCGTAGTTAAGCGTGCTTGGGCGAGAGTAGTACTGGGATGGGTGACCTCTTGGGAAGTCCTCGTGTTGCACCTTTTTTTTGCTACTTTCCCGGGTCCGCACCACCGCTGTTTTTGTTCTTTCAATTTTATTTGTCCCTCACCCGATTTTATGGCCTCAACGTCGACGGGCTCGCAAAGGGCTTTCCGTTGATACCTTACGGGCCGCGAGACGCATCCCAGTTCAAAAGTTACGGCCGTTTGGAGCTGGCGACGGCGTGGGGGAGGTATCATAAAACCAATGATCGCGCACATTGTGGCAGGTGCGATCATACCACCACTAATGCACCGGATCCCATCAGAACTCCGCAGTTAAGCATTCTTTGGCGAGAGTACTATTGGGATGGGTGACTTCCTGGGAAGTCCTCGTGTTGCACCTCTTTTTTGTTACTTTCCTGGGTTCGCACCACCTCTATTTTTGTTCTTTCAATTTTATTTGTCCCTCACCCAATTCTGTGGCCTCGACGTCGACGGGCTCTCATAGGGCTTTCCGTTGATACCTTACGGGCCGCGAGACGCATCCCGATTCAAAAGTTACGGCCGTTTGAAGCTGGCGACGGCGTGGGGGAGGTATGATAAAACAAATGATCGCGCACATTGTGGCAGGTGCGATCATACCACCACTAATGCACCGGATCCCATCAGAACTCCGCAGTTAAGCGTGCTTGGGCGAGAGTAGTACTGGGATGGGTGACCTCTTGGGAAGTCCTCGTGTTGCACCTCTTTTTTGCTACTTTCCCGGGTCCGCACCACCACTGTTTTTGTTCTTTCAATTTTATTTGTCCCTCACCCGTATTTATGGCCTCAACGTCGACGGGATCGCAAAGGGCTTTCCGTTGATACCTTACGGGCCGGGAGACGCATCCCGGTTCAAAAGTTACGGCCGTTTGAAGCTGGCGACGGCGTGGGGGAGGTATCATAAAACCAATGATCACGCACATTGTGGCAGGTGCGATCATACCACCACTAATGCACCGGATCCCATCAGAACTCCGCAGTTAAGCGTGCTTGGCGAGACTAGTACTGGGATGGGTGACCTCCTGGGAAGTCCTCGTGTTGCACCTCTTTTTTGTTACTTTCCCGGGTCCGCACCACCTCTGTTTTTGTTCTTTCAATTTTATTTGTCCCTCACCCGATTCTATGGCCTCGACGTCGACGGGCTCTCATAGGGCTTTCCGTTGATACCTTATGGGCCGCGAGACGCATCCCGGTTCAAAAGTTACGGTCGTTTGAAGCTGGCGACGGCGTGGGGGAGGTATCATAAAACCAATGATTGCGCACATTGTGGCAGGTGCGATCATACCAGTATTAATGCACCAGATCCTATCAGAACTCCGCAGTCAAGCGTGGTTGGGCAAAAGTAGTACTGGGATGGGTGACCTCCTGGGAAGTCCTCGTGTTGCACTCGTTTTTGCTACTTTCCCGGGTCCGCACCACCTCTGTTTTGTTCTTTCAATTTTATTTGTCCCTCACCCGATTCTGTGGCCTCGACGTCGACGGGCTCGCAAAGGGCTTTCCGTTGATACCTTACGGGCCGCGAGACGCATCCCGGTTCAAAAGTTACGGCCGTTTGAAGCTGGCGACGGCGTGAGGGAGGTATCATAAAACCAATGATCGCGCACATTGTGGCAGGTGCGATCATACCAGCACTAATGCACCGGATCCCATCAGAACTCCGCAGTCAAGCGTGGTTGGGCAAGAGTAGTACTGGGATGGGTGACCTCCTGGGAAGTCCTCGTGTTGCACCTCTTTTTTGCTACTTTCCCGGGTCCGCACCACCTCTGTTTTTGTTCTTTCAATTTTATTTGTCCCTCACCCGATTCTGTGGCCTCGACGACGACTGGCTAGCAAAGGGCATTCCGTTGATACCTTACGGGCCGCGAGACGCATCCCAATTCAAAAGTTACGGCCGTTTGAAGATGGCGACGGCGTGGGGGAGGTATCATAAAACAAATGATCGCGCACATTGTTGCAGGTGCGATCATACAACCACTAATGCACCGGATCCCATCAGAACTCCGCAGTTAAGCATGCTTTGGCGAGAGTACTATTGGGATGGGTGACCTCCTGGGAAGTCCTCGTGTTGCACCTCTTTTTTGTTACTTTCCTGGGTTCGCACCACCTGTGTTTTTATTCTTTCAATTTTATTTGTCCCTCACCTGATTCTATGGCCTCGACGTCGACGGGCTCGCAAAGGGCTTTCCATTGATACCTTAAGGGCCGCGAGACACATCCCGGTTCAAAAGTTACGGCCGTTTGAAGCTGGCGACGGCGTGGGAGAGGTATGATAAAACAAATGATCGCGCACATTGTGGCAGGTGCGATCATACCGCCACTAGTGCACCGGATCCCATCAGAACTCCGTAGTTAAGCGTGCTTGGGCAAGAGTAGTACTGGGATGGGTGACCTCCTGGGATGTCCTCGTGTTACACCTCTTTTTTCTACTTTCCCGGGTCCGCACCACCGCTGTTTTTGTTCTTTCAATTTTATTTGTCCCTCACCCTATTTTATGGCCTCAACGTCGACGAGCTCGCAAAGGGCTTTCCTTTGATACCTTACGGGCCGCGAGACGCATCCCGGTTCAAAAGTTACGGCCGTTTGAAGCTGGCGACGGCGTGGGGGAGGTATCATAAAACCAATGATCGCGCACATTGTGGCAGGTGCGATCATACCAGCACTAACGCACCGGATCCCATCAGAACTCCGCAGTTAAGCGTGCTTGGGCGAGAGTAGTACTGGGATGGGTGACCTCTTGGGAAGTCCTCGTGTTGCACCTTTTTTTTGCTACTTTCCCGGGTCCGCACCACCGCTGTTTTTGTTCTTTCAATTTTATTTGTCCCTCACCCGATTTTATGGCCTCAACGTCGACGGGCTCGCAAAGGGCTTTCCGTTGATACCTTACGGGCCGCGAGACGCATCCCAGTTCAAAAGTTACGGCCGTTTGGAGCTGGCGACGGCGTGGGGGAGGTATCATAAAACCAATGATCGCGCACATTGTGGCAGGTGCGATCATACTACCACTAATGCACCGGATCCCATCAGAACTCCGCAGTTAAGCATGCTTTGGCGAGAGTACTATTGGGACGGGTGACCTCCTGGGAAGTCCTCGTGTTGCACCTCTTTTTTGTTACTTTCCTGGGTTCGCACCACCTCTATTTTTGTTCTTTCAATTTTATTTGTCCCTCACCCGATTCTGTGGCCTCGACATCGACGGGCTCTCATAGGGCTTTCCGTTGATACCTTACGGGCCGCGAGACGCATCCCGATTCAAAAGTTACGGCCGTTTGAAGCTGGCGACGGCGTGGGGGAGGTATCATAAAACAAATGATCGCGCACATTGTGGCAGGTGCGATCATACCACCACTAATGCACCGGATCCCATCAGAACTCCGCAGTTAAGCGTGCTTGGGTGAGAGTAGTACTGGGTTGGGTGACCTCTTGGGAAGTCCTCGTGTTGCACCTCTTTTTTGCTACTTTCCCGGGTCCGCAGCACCTCTGTTTTTGTTCTTTCAATTTTATTTATCCCTCACCTCATTCTGTGGCCTCGACGTCGACGGGCTCGCAAAGGGCTTTCCGTTGATACCTTACGGGCCTAGAGACGCATCCCGGTTCAAAAGTTACGGCCGTTTGAAGCTGGCGACGGCGTGGGGGAGGTATCATAAAACAAATGATCGCGCACATTGTGGCAGGTGCGATCATACCAGCACTAATGCACCGGATCCCATTAGAACTCCGCAGTGAAGCGTGCTCTGGCGAGAGTAGTACTGGGATGGGTGACCTCCTGGGAAGTCCTCGTGTTGCACCTCCTTTTTGCTACTTTCCCGGGTCCGCACCACCGCTGTTTTTGTTCTTTTAATTTTATTTGTCCCTCACCCGATTTTATGGCCTCAACGTCGACGAGCTCGCAAAGGGATTTCCGTTGATACCTTACGGGCCGCGAGACGCATCCCGGTTCAAAAGTTACGGCCGTTTGAAGCTGGCGACGGCGTGGGGGAGCTATCATAAAACCAATGATCGCGCACATTGTGGTAGGTGCGATCATACCAGCACTAACGCACAGGATCCCATCAGAACTCCGCAGTTAAGCGTGCTTGGGCGAGAGTAGTACTGGGATGGGTGACCTCCTGGGAAGTCCTTGTGTTGCACCTCTTTTTTGGTACTTTCCCGGGTCCGCACCACCGCTGTTTTTGTTTTTTCAATTTTATTTGTCCCTCACCCGATTTTATGGCCTCAACGTCGACGGGCTCACAAAGGGCTTTCCGTTGATACCTTACGGGCCGCGAGACGCATCCCGGTTCAAAAGTTACGGCCGTTTGAAGCTGGCGACGGCGTGGGGGAGGTATCATAAAACCAATGATCGCGCACATTTTGGCAGGTGCGATCATACCACCACTAATGCACCGGATCCCATCAGAACTCCGCAGTTAAGCGTGCTTGGGCGAGACTAGTACTGGGATGGGTGACCTCCTGGGAAGTCCTTGTGGTTCACCTCTTTTTTGCTACTTTACCGGGTCCGCACCACTTCTGTTTTTGTTCTTTCAATTTTATTTGTCCCTCACCCGATTCTGTGGCCTCGACGTCGACGGGCTCTCATAGGGCTTTCCGTTGATACCTTACGGGCCGCGAGACGCATCCCGGTTCAAAAGTTACGGCCGTTTGAAGCTGGTGACGGCGTGGGGGAGGTATCATAAAACCAATGATCGCGCACATTGTGGCAGGTGCGATCATACCAGCACTAATGCACCGGATCCCATCAGAACTCCGCAGTCAAGCGTGGTTGGGCAAGGGTAGTACTGGGATGGGTGACCTCCTGGGAAGTCCTCGTGTTGCACCTCTTTTTTGCTACTTTCCCGGGTCCGCACACCTTTGTTTTGTTCTTTCAATTTTATTTGTCCCTCACCCGATTCTGTGGCCTCGACGTCGACGGGCTCGCAAAGGGCTTTCCGTTGATACCTTACGGGCCGCGAGACGCATCCCGGTTCAAAAGTTACGGCCGTTTGAAGCTGGCGACAGCGTGGGGGAGGTATCATAAAACAAATGATCGCGCACATTGTGGCAGGTGCGATCATACCACCACTAATGCACCGGATCCCATCAGAACTCCGCAGTGAAGCATGCTTGGGCGAGAGTAGTACTGGGATGGGTGACCTCCTGGGAAGTCCTCGTGTTGCACCTTTTTTTTGCTACTTTCCCGGGTCTGCACCACCTCTGTTTTTGTTCTTTCAATTTTATTTGTCCCTCACCCGATTCTGTGGCCTCGACGACGACTGGCTAGCAAAGGGCTTTCCGTTGATACCTTACGGGCCGCGAGACGCATCCCGATTCAAAAGTTACGGCCGTTTGAAGCTGGCGACGGCGTGGGGGAGGTATCATAAAACAAATGATCGCGCACATTGTTGCAGGTGCGATCATACCACCACTAATGCACTGAATCCCATCAGAACTCCGCAGTTAAGCATGCTTTGGCGAGAGTACTATTGGGATGGGTGACCTCCTGGGAAGTCCTCATGTTGCACCTCTTTTTTGTTACTTTCCTGGGTTCGTACCACCTGTGATTTTGTTCTTTCAATTTTATTTGTCCCTCACACGATTCTATGGCCTCGACGTCGACGGGCTCGCAAAAGGCTTTCCGTTGATACCTTAAGGGCCGCGAGACGCATCCCGGTTCAAAAGTTACGGCCGTTTGAAGCTGGCGACGGCGTGGGGGAGGTATGATAAAACAAATGATCGCGCACATTGTGGAAGGTGTGATCATACCACCACTAGTGCACCGGATCCCATCAGAACTCCGCAATTAAGCGTGCTTGGGGGAGAGTAGTACTGGGATGGGTGACCTCCTGGGAAGTCCTCGTGTTGCACCTCTTTTTTGCTACTTTCCCGGGTCCGCACCACCGCTGTTTTTGTTCTTTCAATTTTATTTGTCCCTCACCCGATTTTATGGCCTCAACGTCGACGGGCTCACAAAGGGCTTTCCGTTGATAACTTACGGGCCGCGAGACGCATCCCGGTTCAAAAGTTACGGCCGTTTGAAGCTGGCGACGGCGTGGGGGAGGTATCATAAAACAAATGATCGTGCACATTGTGGCAAGTGCGATCATACCACCACTAATGCACCGGATCCCATCAGAACTCCGCAGTTAAGCATGCTTGGGCGAGAGTAGTACTGGGATGGGTGACCTCTAGGGAAGTCCTCGTGTTGTACCTCTTTTTTCCTACTTTCCTGGGTCCGCACCACCTCTGTTTTTGCTCTTTCAATTTTATTTGTCCTTCACCTAATTCTGTGGCCTCGACGTCGATGGGCTCGTAAAGGGCTTTCCGTTGATACCTTACGGGCATTGAGACGCATCCCGGTTTATAAGTTACGACCGTTTGAAGTTGGCGACGGCGTGGGGGAGGTATTATAAAAGAAATGATCGCGCACATTGTGGCAGGTGCGATCATACCAGCACTAATGCACCGGATCCCATCAGAACTCCGCAGTGAAGCGTGCTTGGGCGAGAGTAGTACTGGGATGGGTGACCTCCTGGGAAGTCCTCGTGTTGCACCTCTTTTTTGCTACTTTCCCAGGTCCGCACCACCGCTGTTTTTGTTCTTTCAATTTTATTTGTCCCTCACTCGATTTTATGGCCTCAACGTCGACGAGCTCGCAAAGGGCTTTCCTTTGATACCTTACGGGCCGCGAGACGCATCCCGGTTCAAAAGTTACGGCCGTTTGAAGCTGGTGACGGCGTGGGTGAGGTATCATAAAACCAATGATCCCGCACATTGTGGCAGGTGCGATCATACCAGCACTAACGCACCGGATCCCATCAGAACTCCGCAGTTAAGCGCGCTTGGGCGAGAGTAGTACTGGGATGGGTGACCTCCTGGGAAGTCCTCGTGTTGCACCTCTTTTTTGCTACTTTCCCGGGTCCGCACCACCGCTGTTTTTGTTCTTTCAATTTTATTTGTCCCTCACCCGATTTTATGGCCTCAACGTCGACGGGATCGCAAAGGGCTTTCCGTTGATACCTTACGGGCCGCGAGACGCATCCCGGTTCAAAAGTTACGGCCGTTTGAAGCTGGCGACGGCGTGGGGGAGGTATCATAAAACCAATGATCGCGCATATTGTGGCAGGTGCGATCATACCACCACTAATGCGCCGGATCCCATCAGAACTCCGCAATTAAGCGTGCTTGGGCGAGACTAGTACTGGGATGGGTGACCTCCTGGGAAGTCCTCGTGTTGCACCTCTTTTTTGCTACTTTCCCGGGTCTGCACCACCTCTGTTTTTGTTCTTTCAATTTTATTTGTCCCTCACCCGATTCTGTGGCCTCGACGTCGACGGGCTCTCATACGGCTTTCCGTTGATACCTTACGGGCCGCGAGACGCATCCCGGTTCAAAAGTTACGGCCGTTTGAAGCTGGCGACGGCGTGGGGGAGGTATCATAAAACCAATGATTGCGCACATTGTGGCAGGTGCGATCATACCAGCATTAATGCACCGGATCCCATCAGAACTCCGCAGTCAAGCGTGGTTGGGCAAGAGTAGTACTGGGATGGGTGACCTCCTGGGAAGTCCTCGTGTTGCACCTCTTTTTTGCTACTTTCCCGGGTCCGCACCACCTCTGTTTTGTTCTTTCAATTTTATTTGTCCCTCACCCGATTCTGTGGCCTCGACGTCGACGGGCTCGCAAAGGGCTTTCCGTTGATACCTTACGGGCCGCGAGACGCATCCCGGTTCAAAAGTTACGGCCGTTTGAAGCTGGCGACGGCGTGGGGGAGGTATCATAAAACCAATGATCGCGCACATTGTGGCAGGTGCGATCATACCAGCACTAATGCACCGGATCCCATCAGAACTCCGCAGTCAAGCGTGGTTGGGCAAGAGTAGTACTGGGATGGGTGACCTCCTGGGAAGTCTTCGTGTTGCACCTCTTTTTTGCTACTTTCCCGGGTCCACACCACCTCTGTTTTGTTCTTTCAATTTTATTTGTCCCTCACCCGATTCTGTGTCCTCGACTTCGACGGGCTCGCAAAGGGCTTTCCGTTGATACCTTACGGGCCGCGAGACGCATCCCGGTTCAAAAGTTACGGCCGTTTGAAGCTGGCGACGGCGTGGGGGAGGTATCATAAAACCAATGATCGCGCACATTGTGGCAGGTGCGATCATACCAGCACTAACGCACCGGATCCCATAAGAACTCCGCAGTTAAGCGTGCTTGGGCGAGAGTAGTACTGGGATGGGTGACCTCTTGGGAAGTCCTCGTGTTGCACCTCTTTTTTGCTACTTTCCCGGGTCCGCACCACCGCTGTTTTTGTTCTTTCAATTTTATTTGTCCCTCACCCGATTTTATGGCCTCAACGTCGACGGGCTCGCAAAGGGCTTTTCGTTGATACTTTACGGGCCGCGAGACGCATCCTGGTTCAAAAGTTATGGCCGTTTGAAGCTGGCGACGGCGTGGGGGAGGTATCGTAAAACCAATGATCGCGCACATTGTGGCAGGTGCGATCATACCACCACTAATGCACCGGATCCCATCAGAACTCCGCAGTCAAGCGTGCTTGGGCGAGAGTAGTACTGGGATGGGTGACCTCCTGGGAAGTCCTCGTGTTGCACCTCTTTTTTGCTACTTTCCCGGGTCCGCACCACCTCTGTTTTGTTCTTTCAATTTTATTTGTCCCTCACCCGATTCTGTGGCCTCGACGTCGACGGGCTCGCAAAGGGCTTTCCGTTGATAACTTACGGGCCGCGAGACGCATCCCGGTTCAAAAGTTACGGCCGTTTGAAGCTGGCGACGGCGTGGGGGAGGTATCATAAAACCAATGATCGTGCACATTGTGGCAGGTGCGATCATACCACCACTAATGCACCGGATCCCAACAGAACTCTGTAGTTAAGCCTGCTTGGGCGAGAGTAGTACTGGGATGGGTGACCTCCTAGAAGTCCTCGTGTTGCACCTCTTTTTTGCTACTTTCCCGGGTCCGTACCACCTCTGTTTTTGTTCTTTCAATTTTATTTGTCCCTCACCCGATTCTGTGGCCTCAACGTTGACGGGCTCTCATAGGGCTTTCCGTTGATACCTTACGGGCCGCGAGACGTATCCCGGTTCAAAAGTTACGGCCGTTTGAAGCTGGCGATGGTGTGGGGGAGGTATCATAAAACCAATGATCGCGCACATTGTGGCAGGTGCGATCATACCAGCACTAATGCACCGGATCCCATCAGAACTCCGTAGTTAAGCGTGCTGGGCGAGAGTAGTACTGGGATGGGTGACCTCCTGGGAAGTCCTCGTGTTGCACCTCTTTTTTGCTACTTTCCCGGGTCTGCACCACCTCTGTTTTTGTTCTTTCAATTTTATTTGTCCCTCACCCGATTTTGTGGCCTCGACGTCGACGGGCTCACAAAGGGCTTTCCGTTGATACCTTACGGGCCGCGAGACGCATCCCGGTTCAAAAGTTACGGCCGTTTGAAGCTGGCGACGGCGTGGGGGAGGTATCATAAAACAAATGATCGCGCACATTGTGGCAGGTGCGATCATACCACCACTAATGCACCGGATCCCATTAGAACACTTAGTTAAGCGTGCTTGGGCGAGAGTAGTACAGGGATGGGTGACCTCCTGGGAAGTTCTCGTGTTACACCTCTTTTTTGCTACTTTCCCGGGTCCACACCACCGTTTTTTTTGTTCTTTCAATATTATTTGTCCCTCACCCGATTCTATGGCCTCGACGTCGACGGGCTCGCAAAGGGCTTTCCGTTGATACCTTACGGGCCGCGAGACGCATCCCGGTTCAAAAGTTTCGGCCGTTTGAAGCTGGCGACGGCGTGGGGGAGGTATCATAAAACCAATGATCGCGCACATTGTGGCAGGTGCGATCATACCAGCACTAATGCACTGGATCCCATCAGAACTCCGCAGTCAAGCGTGGTTGGGCAAGAGTAGTACTGAGATGGGTGACCCCCTGGGAAGTCCTCGTGTTGCACCTCTTTTTTGTTACTTTCCTGGGTTCGCACCACCTCTGTTTTTGTTCTTTCAATTTTATTTGTCCCTCACCCGATTCTGTGGCCTCGACGTCTACGGGCTCGCAAAGGGCTTTCCGTTGATACCTTACGTGCCGCGAGACGCATCCCGGTTCAAAAGTTACGACCGTTTGAAGCTGGCGACGACGTGGGGGAGATATCATAAAACAAATGATCGCGCACATTGTGGTAGGTGGGATCATACCAGCACTAATGCACCGGATCCCATCAGAACTCTGTAGTCACGCATGCTTGGGCGAGAGTAGTACTGGGATGGGTGACCTCCTGGGAAGTCCTCGTGTTGCACCTCTTTTTTGCTACTTTCCTGGGTCCGCACCACCTCTGTTTTTGTTCTTTCAATTTTATTTGTCCCTCACCTGATTCTATGGCCTCGACGTCGACGGGCTCACAAAAGGCGTTCCGTTGATAAATTACGGCCCGTGAGACGCATCCCGGTTCAAAAGTTACGGCCGTTTGAAGCTGGCGACGGCGTGGGGGAGGTATCATAAAACAAATGATCGCGTACATTGTGGCAGGTGCGATCATACCAGCACTAATGCACCGGATCCCATCAGAACCCCGCAGTTAAGCGTGTTTGGGCGAGAGTTGTACAGGGATGGGTGACCTCCTGGGAAGTCCTCGTGTTACACCTCTTTTTTGCTACTTTCCCGGGTCCGCACCACCGCTGTTTTTGTTCTTTCAATTTTATTTGTCCCTCACCCGATTTTATGGCCTCAACGTCGACGGGCTCGCAAAAGGCTTTCTGTTGATACATTACGGGCCGCGAGACGCATCCCGGTTCAAAAGTTACGGCCGTTTGAAGCTGGCGACGGCGTGGGGGAGGTATCATAAAACAGATGATCGCGCACATTGTGGCAGGTGCGATCATACCACCACTAATGTACCGGATCCCATTAGAACACTTAGTTAAGCGTGCTTGGGCGAGAGTAGTACAGGGATGGGTGACCTCCTAGGAAGTCCTCGTGTTGCACCTCTTTTTTGCTACTTTCCCGGGTCCGCACCACCTCTGTTTTTGTTCTTTCAATTTTATTTGTCCCTCACCCGATTTTGTGGCCTCGACGTCGACGGGCTCGCAAAGGGCTTTCCGTTGATACCTTACGGGCCTAGAGATGCATCCCGGTTCAAAAGTTACGGCCGTTTGAAGCTGGCGACGGCGTGGGGGAGGTATCATAAAACAAATGATCGCGCACATTGTGGCAGGTGCGATCATACCAGCACTAATGCACCGGATCCCATCAGAACTCCACAGTCAAGCTTGGTTGGGCAAGAGTAGTACTGGGATGGGTGACCTCTTGGGAAGTCCTCGTGTTGCACCTCTTTTTTGTTACTTTCCTGGGTTTGCACCACCTCTGTTTTTGTTCTTTCAATTTTATTTGTCCCTCACCCGATTCTGTGGCCTCGACGTCGACGGGCTCGCAAAGGGCTTTCAGTTGATACCTTACGTGCCGCGAGACGCATCCCGGTTCAAAAGTTACGACCGTTTGCAGCTGGCGACGACGTGGGGGAGATATCATAAAACAAATGATCGCGCACATTGTGGCAGGTGGGATCATACCAGCACTAATGCACCGGATCCCATCAGAACTCCGTAGTCACGCGTGCTTAGGCGAGAGTAGTACTGGGATGGGTGACCTCCTGGGAAGTCCTCGTGTTGCACCTCTTTTTTGCTACTTTCCCGGGTCCGCACCACCTCTGTTTTTGTTCTTTCAATTTTATTTGTCCCTCACCTGATTCTGTGGCCTCGACGTCGACGGGCTCACAAAGGGCGTTCCGTTGATAAATTACGGCCCGCGAGACGCATCCCGGTTCAAAAGTTACGGCCGTTTGAAGCTGGCGACAGCGTGGGGGAGGTATCATAAAACAAATGATCGCGCATATTGTGGCAGGTGCGATCATTCCAGCACTAATGCACCGGATCCCATTAGAACACTTAGTTAAGCGTGCTTGGGCGAGAGTAGTACAGGGATGGGTGACCTCCTAGGAAGTCCTCGTGTTACACCTCTTTTTTGCTACTTTCCCGGGTCCGCACCACCGCTGTTTTTGTTCTTTCAATTTTATTTGTCCCTCACCCGATTTTGTGGCCTCGACGTCGACGGGCTCGCAAAGGGCTTTCCGTTGATACCTTACGGGCCTAGAGACGCATCCCGGTTCAAAAGTTACGGCCGTTTGAAGCTGGCGACGGCGTGGGGGAGGTATCATAAAACAAATGATCATGCACATTGTGGCAGGTGCGATCATACCACCACTAATGCACCGGATCCCATCAGAACTCCGTAGTCACGCGTGCTTGTGCGAGAGTAGTACTGGGATGGGTGACCTCCTGGGAAGTCCTCGTGTTGCACCTCTTTTTTGCTACTTTCCCGGGTCCACACCACCTCTGTTTTTGTTCTTTCAATTTTATTTGTCCCTCACCTGATTCTGTGGCCTCGACGTCGACGGGCTCACAAAGGGCATTCCGTTGATAAATTACGGCCCACGAGACGCATCCCGGTTCAAAAGTTACGGCCGTTTGAAGTTGGCGACGGCGTGGGGGAGGTATCATAAAACCAATGATCGCGCACATTGTGGCAGGTGTGATCATACCACCACTAATGTACCGGATCCCGTTAGAACACTTAGTTAAGCGTGCTTGGGCGAGAGTAGTACAGGGATGGGTGACCTCCTAGGAAGTCCTCGTGTTACACCTCTTTTTTGCTACTTTCCCGGGTCCGCACCACCACTATTTTTGTTCTTTCAATTTTATTTGTCCCTCACCCAATTTTGTGGCCTCGACGTCGACGGGCTCGCAAAGGGCTTTCCGTTGATACCTTACGGGCCTAGAGACGCATCCCGGTTCAAAAGTTACGGTCGTTTGAAGCTGGCGACGGCGTGGGGGAGGTATCATAAAACAAATGATCACGCACATTGTGGCAGGTGCGATCATACCACCACTAATGCACCGGATCCCATCAGAACTCCGTAGTCACGCGTGCTTGGGCGAGAGTAGTACTGGGATGGGTGACCTCCTGGGAAGTCCTCGTGTTGCACCTCTTTTTTGCTACTTTCCCGGGTCCACACCACCTCTGTTTTTATTCTTTCAATTTTATTTGTCCCTCACCTGATTCTGTGGCCTCGACGTCGACGGGCTCACAAAGGGCGTTCCGTTGATAAATTACGGCCCGCGAGACGCATCCCGGTTCAAAAGTTACGGCCGTTTGAAGTTGGCGACGGCGTGGGGGAGGTATCATAAAACCAATGATCGCACACATTGTGGCAGGTGTGATCATACCACCACTAATGCACCGGATCCCATCAGAACTCCACAGTTAAGCGTGCTTTGGCGAGAGTACTATTGGGATGGGTGACCTCCTGGGAAGTCCTCATGTTGCACCTCTTTTTTGTTACTTTCCCGGGTCCGCACCACCTCTATTTTTGTTCTTTCAATTTTATTTGTCCCTCACCTGATTCTGTGGCCTCGACATCGACGGGCTCGTAAAGGGCTTTCCGTTGATACCTTACGGGCCGCGAGACGCATCACGGTTCAAAAGTTACGGCCGTTTGAAGCTGGCGACGGCGTGGGGGAGGTATCATAAAACAAATGATCGCGCACATTGTGGCAGGTGCGATCATACCACCACTAATGCACCGGATCCCATCAGAACTCCGCAGTTAAGCATGCTTTGGCGAGAGTACTATTGGGATGGGTGACCTTCTGGGAAGTCCTCGTGTTGCACCTCTTTTTTGTTACTTTCCTGGGTTCGCACCACCTGTGTTTTTGTTCTTTCAATTTTATTTGTCCCTCACCTGATTCTGTGGCCTCGACGTCGACGGGCTCGTAAAGGGCTTTCCGTTGATACCTTACGGGCCGCGAGACGTATCCCGGTTCAAAAGTTACGGCCGTTTGAAGCTGGCGACGCCGTGGGGGAGGTATCATAAAACAAATGATCGCGCACACTGTGGCAGGTGTGATCATGGTGCTGAAATCCCGAGTCATTAAATTGATGGTAAAATCTTAGTAAAATGAAATGTGACTCTCGGATTCACACTTATGGCAAGCGCACCAGTCGTTAAAATTGTAGTATATTTGATCGTCTCACAGGGATTGTGGTAAGTACCTCAATCTAGGACTAGTACAAGCTGAACCAACAGAAAATACATGAAATTCATTCGGTTTTTATGGTTTTAGTATTTTATAGTTGTTTTTATATTTTGAGAAACAGAGTTAAAGTGAAATGTGGAAAGTGATAAAAAGAAAACAGGTCAGGATTGCTTCGGCTCACAATTTCCTCAAGAAACATGCAATTAAGTATATTCGAACTTCATAATCTAGAGGAAAATCTGCTTGTGGTTATTCCCTAATTCCTTAGGTGAAAAACACTAATCCTTAAGCAATGAACCTTAATTCCTTAAGTGCTCGATTAACCTAAGAATCTAATGCGAAATTGGAGGTTGAACTCTAACTATTCACCTAAATTGATTAGGCCTGAACTAGTTAGAAAGCTGGAAGTTACCTAAGCTTCAGCCATGATTCCTCACTGGTGAAGTTCTTCATCCGTTCTGGATTTGTCAATCCAGCAATTCTGCTCCACTCCTCAGCTTGTTCGCCTCAAGATCTTCGAAGCTGATCTACTTACTCACAGCTTCAAGATTCCATTGTTCACATTCATAATCCCAACCTTAGGGATTTAGAACTCCATAGACTTCGGTTCCATCGAAGGATTGTGGAACGTCATGGAGGAGAGGAATTAGAGAGATGAAACATGAAGTAGTAAGATGTTCGAAGTTTAGAATGAAAAAGATTGTGTTCTATGTATTCTCTGTTTCTCTACCCACACTCTCTACAGAATATGTACATGAATATATATATATATATATATCTAACTAAAACTAACTAACTTAACTAATAACTTAGAGAACTTAAGTTAACGACTAAAACTTATTACATAGTTTACAAAATAACTAACTAATTACAGCTCAGCTCTTAACAGGATCCAGCTCAATCTTAGCTAATGTACAGCTCTTCTCCAGCTAATTGACAGCTCACTTCTCAAGTTATCTTGAGGTTTCAGTAATAGAGAAGAAGGCAATGGAAGCGGAACAGTACTGCACCAAGTGTGTTGTTGGAGGGAAGGAACGGTGTTTAAATTACTGCCTTGATGCTTCAGCTGCTGAGTATTCGCTTGGGCGGACTAAGCTTTGCTTGGTTGAGTCCGGATTATCACTGCAGTGTTTCTTTCTCTCTTGGGCGTTATGGCAAAACTTGGGCGAGGACGGACTCTTAAAGTTATGCTTGAGTGAGTCCGGATTTTACTAGGATGGATTAAATAATGATTAAACATATCGGTTTCTTATATAGAATTCCAATCTTCTTCTCTTTTATAACCGGTGTCTTGGGCGTTGTCTTCTTAAGTAAGCTTGGGCGTAGTCTTGCTTTGGGCGGAGTACTTGCTTTGGGCGGAGTCTTAGACGGAGTCTTGGACCCTCGCTTGAGCGGATTTAATTCCCGCTTGGGTGGATTAATTATCAAATCGGTATTCTCAGAATTTTCTTCTTGTCTCGAGTCCGTCCTATTCCTGCACCAATAAACATCTACTTGCCTAGCATTTATACACCGGCTGCTTAGTAATTTTATAAATACTTCAAAATTCCTTATTTAATTAACATTTTCAATCGGTTTCTTACATAGATAACATACTTTTGAAATAATTAACTACAACATGAATTCTTATCAAATTATTAAATAATAATAATAAAACTAATCAATAGTTAGCAAATTATGTTAAATAACTAGTGGAATGATTATGTCTTTTCAAGACTTATCACATCCCCAAACTTAAAACTTTGCTTGTCCTCAAGCAAACATTCAGATTAATTATCAATCAGTAATTGATCAACACAGTCAATCTTTCCTTAACTTAATTCATACTATAATTATTGAATACCGATCATGCTTTCTTCTCGCAATTTCTAAAAATATAAATACTTACACCTCCTTTGGAAGACAAGTTGCTGATGCTTCCCTCACTGGTTGGTGTTTAACTCTTCTCTCAGTGTGTAGGGTAAATAAAATGCACTCAGCACCTGCATACTTGTTAGATCAACATAAGCTTGCAACAGTTCTAAACATCATGAAATATGCCAACTCAATCGGATCAGTAAGGACTTTTTAAGCTTATAATAGGGCTCGGCTACAGGCTCAATTATTGTTTTTCCGAGTCATAGATAGGTTACAAGATGTGTCCACTGATGCTTTGCCTCGATTCTAACTTACTTGCCTTCTACTTAGCAAGTTCCATTATTTTCCGATTGAATGCCTATTTAATACTTTCGGTGCTTTGCACCTTCTTCTTTTTCTTTCAGTCCTTCGGACTTTTCCTTTTCTTTCTTTTCTTCTTCTTTTTTTTTCCGATCGAATTTTTTTCTTCTTGTGGTGCTTTGCACCTTTTTCTTTTCTGACTTTATTCCTTTTTCTCTCGGCTTTGCCTTTCTTCCTTTTATTATTCTACATATTCATCCATAATTAAGCTCAGAGTGTGTCCTTAATTACTGTTAGACACACTCTTCCATCCCCAAACTTAGAAATTGCTAGTCCCTAGCAATAAGCAAAAACCGAGTAATTCACCAGTGGAACATCCAAGGTACTCTAGTCGGGTTTTTCTTGGATAAATAGGCTTGTAATGTTAGGTGCATCAAACGAATGAAAAGGTCTCAGGCTCAAATATATTATTGGGTCAAAGGATGATTAATATATTAGGAAGGTTATTTTTAGCCTTGGCTAAATAATCAAAGAAGGCCTTCATCATTTCCGATTGGTTGACATACTACAATTAGCAAGAACTGAGGCAAATTCTGTCTCACTAACTAGCATGCAAGCTCACTCGGAAAAGGATACACATGCTCAAAAGCTCATATAATTATAACATTTAATCAGCCAGCCTTGTCCCCAAACTTAATGTAAGATCATACATCTAGAATGCTAACTAGCATGCCGAGTAAACATTTTAACTAAGAATGAATAATGGTTATGGTCAGAGAGCATGAGTTAAGCAAAAACCGATTAATTAATTTATCTGACTATAGCTTAATGAATCAGCAAACTTTTTAAATTATGAAGATGGGTTTGGAAATTAAATAAAATTATCATATTTTATCAAATAAAGACTCAGACAATTAAATAAAGAGTCGGGATACTAGAATACTTCCCTTTTACCTGAATGGCAGTACTTGGAAACGCATAACCGAATCGGGACTCATGGATTTTACCAATACATATGAAAAAAAACCGAATAAAATAACAAATTGAACATGAAATTAAAATTTCATTACATAAATAAAAATAAATTCAGTGTTCAGCCAACAAATACAATAACTTTAAACTAATACATAAGAAACATTATCAAAAAAACGTGGCACCACTGCTTAAACATTTTGGGCTTCCTCGTCCTTGTCCTGATGGGGAAAAATCGTGAATCCAATGGAAGCTAACCACGCATCCCTATCAGGTGGTGCTCCCATTTCAGCTGAATGCTTAACCGTCAGCTTCGAAGCAATCTTCCTGAGCATCTGATCGTGGTTCAAAACCCGATCGTAAATTTTAAGTTGCATCTTCTTCACTACCTGCAATTCCTGTAATATTAAAAGAATGTCAGAGGAAGAGGAAGATGAACCAGCTCCTACAACTTGCTTGGGACATTCTATTTCTGCGGTTTTAAAGTTCTCAGCACAGTTTTCATCAGCTTTAATGCTTTCCACCTCTGGTGACTCATTTTCCTCACTGGCAGGAGGGACATTCCTTTGCACCAGAGGAGATACATCTCTTTGGTCCTGGCTTCGACTAGGAATCTGGACAGATGAATCAGAAATAGTAATGGTGGCCACTTCTCTTTCAGTATCTAATTGTTTTCTTCGCACACTTCCTTCTGCGAAGTTGGGTCTAGGTTTCTGTAGAAGTCTTTGAGATCTTCTCTTCATGATGAATGTTAAAGTAACGATGATAAACAACCTAATCAAATAAAAATAAGAACAGAAATGCAAGAGAAAAACACAAACCAAACTGTAAGATGCATGACTTATGAACAGTGGAAAACAATAATAATGAAACACAAAGATGATAACCATGAACTGCAAAATGAAGAAGTGAAAAGGTGATACCTTTCTCAGAAATCAGAAAGTGTCGTTTCGTCTTCAGCTCAAGTTCAACACAGGTACTGAAGGTTGGAAACTGAAAGGGCTTTTCTTTTATAACGAAGAATTCAATTTTCCAGAAACGCATTAATGCGGTCAACTTTAATTATTACTTTTATTAAATGCATTACTACTGTTATTATTATTATTATGTTTATTATTTATTATTATATTTATAAATTTTTTTATTTTTTTTTATAGTTGTTTATTATTCTATTATTATCTTTGAATACTCAATTACTAGAGGGGTAGAAGATCGAGGGAGATTGGGATGATACCAATGTGATGCCGTAAGACAACATAGCAATTGGGAACTTTAAATATCTGAACTAAAGTGCATGAAAAACGAGTGAAAAATGTAATGGAATACGAGTGAATCAAGAGACGAACAATAAAAGACAGGAATAGCAGTATGAAGGAATGAATGAAAACTCAAGTAAATAAATGACAAGGGGTGAAAGGATGATAACCGAGTGAGAATGGAAATAGTTGATCAACGAATGAGGTGAACAACGCAAGTCCGAGTAAATGAAAGGGAAAGAAGTAATGCATAACTAAAAAGTTAACTGACAGGTGAGGAACGGAAAAGAGGGTGACCGAATGGGAATGGGTATACCGATCGATGAAGGAGATGAGTAAATGAAGGAACCGAATGAACTAGCGAGAAATCTAGTGAATAGGGAACTGAGTGATGAAAAAGTGAATAAAACACTGAATGAAAAGGGTACCGAATGGATCACAGAATGAGTGAAAGAATTGTATTTGTATGTTGATGTAGGTTTTGATAATGACACAACAAATGAAGAAGTATCAAAGATGTTATCAAGCAATTGATTATGTTTAATGTGGAATCTAAATTGGTTGATGTTTAAATTTGATGAATAATTAAGGACATATGTTAAAGGCATTTAAAGAAGCTCAAAACAAGTGAGAATTGATCATCAAAATGCCTAAGAATCAAAGGAACCAAGGTATATGCAAAAGGGTTCCAAAAAGGGGTGAAAAATGCACTAAAATTCAAGGATCAGGTGCATGAATCGATTCAAGGTAAGTATGAATCGATTCATACGTTTTCCAGTGGCCAAAATATGATTTTATCAGGGTTGAATCGATTCAACCCATGTATGAATCGATTCACACGGCTGCAGGGGTCCAAATTGTGCAAATCAAAGTGCATGAATCGATTCTTTCCTTGCCTGAATCGATTCAACATGCTGTCAGGAACAAAAATCATGCGCAGACTCTAAATTCCCTTCGGTTGGATCAAATTGGAAGACCCTAGGCAATGTTCCATGACTTGTCCCTCTCCACATGCATGTGTTACATTGAAAATGCAATTAAATTGAATATTAGACAAACATGCTTCTTGATGCACATGCAATATTCTCTTGGAGACACTAAAAGGTTTATTGGAATTGGAATGCCAAGTTGAATGGAGACACACATGCCTAACATTTCAAGCTCCAAGGAATTAAATATTACACATGTCATGCCTCATGGAGCCTATAAATAGAGAAGGAGTTGAAGGCAAAACTTGCACCAAGCATTTGAAGCATTTCCATTTGCTTTCTTCCTCCTCCATTCTCTTGCTCTTCTACTTACTCTCTTTATTCTTGATTGGCATATTTCTTGAGATTATTTTTTGAGAGTTAATTTGTGGGAAGATTATATTTGTACTTAACTTGCATATCCTCTCTTTGAGAGTTACTATCTTGTGTAAGCTTTAAACTTGTATATCCACTCTAGTGAGAGAGTTTCCTTGTACACTTAAACACTAAACTTCATAGAAATCTTGGGTTGGGTTTCAACCTTGTAATTGTGAGATTGAGAGATTGGGTGGGGTGCCCTTGTACTTGTGAGGATTGGATTCTTGAGTGTGGGACACTAGGAAGTTGCAATTGCTCAAAGTGTATCTCTAATCTACAATAGTGGAAATCCTCTAAGTGGGTTGCTTAGAGGCGAGACGTACACCGGCGTGGTGGAACTCGTATACATCGGTTTGCAAATCTTTCTTCCCTTAACTCATTTAATTTGTGCACTTAATTTGTTTGCTTAAATTCCTTGCTTTATTAATTTGACTAAGTGCATGATACATTAAGTTGAAACCTTTTTAATAACTTTGTTGAACTTGGACTTAAGCATTTCTTTTGAATCAATCTTTCTAAAGTCCTATAAATTGCTTTGTAACTAAATTGATTCATTGTTCAAACTCTTTAAGTAGTTATTAGTTTGTCTTGTGTATAATTTGTTGCTCCTTGTTATCTAATTTATTATCTTAAGTATACATAGTGACAAAAGAATCAATTTCAAGAGCATTCCAAAGAAAATTTTTTAATACTCAATTCACCCCCCCCTCTTGAGTAATTGAGGCCACTTGGTTAACAAGTGGTATCAGAGCTTGACTCTTGGAAAATCAAGCTTAACGGCTTCAAGAGAACAAATGGCCTCAACCTCATATAACATGTTTCCCGAGGGTGGTGCTACAAACCGACCTCCCGCTTTTAATGGTGAGGGTTATGCTTTTTGGAAAGCAAGAATGAAAATTTTTGTACAATCAATAGATTTAAGAGTGTGGAATGCTATTGAAAATGGTCCCTTTATACCTATGCATGTTGTGGATAATAAACAAGTTGAAAAGCCTATGGACATTTGGTCTAGTGAAGAAGAAAAGAAAGTGCAATATGGTTATAAGGCAAAAAATCTTATTACTTCGGCCTTAGGTCCCGATGAATTCTTTAGAGTAATAACATGTGAAACGGCTAAAGAGATGTGGGATACTTTACAAGTAACCCATGAAGGTACAAATGATGTTAAAGACTCTAAGATTAGTACATTAACTAGTCAATATGAGTGCTTTAGGCTAAATACCAATGAATCTATTGTTGATATGCAAAAACGTTTTACACTCATTATAAATCAACTCATTACACTTGGAAAGACTTATACTAATAAAGAGCTTATTCACAAAGTCTTGAAAAGTCTTAATAGGGAATGGCAACCATTAGTCACGGCCATCAAACAATCACCTACTATCAATGAAATGTCTCTTGCTACACTATTTGGTAAGTTGCAAGAACAAGAACAAGAGCTAAAAGAATTGAAGATGGCGGAAGAAGAAGAGAAAGTCTCCAAAAAGAAAGGACTAGCTCTCAAAGCTACTTCAATTGTTGAAGATGAAACCGAGAGTGATCTTGACGAAGATGAAGAGTTAAGCCTATTTGTAAAAAGGTTTGGAAAGCTCATGAAGAACAAACGCTTTCAAAGGAACTTCAAATCACAAGGTAAGAAATCTATACCTAAAGAAAATTCTACTTCACCAACTTGTTTTGAATGTGGAAAGGAAGGACATTTCAAAGTGGATTGTCCAAATCTAAAAAAGAAGAACAAAGAAAGAAAGGAAAAAAGAAGAGCATACATAGCATGGGATGAAAATGAGGTGAGTAGTTCGGATGAATCCGAAAATGAAGAAGCAAATCTTTGCCTCATGGCCAATCACCAAGATGAAGAAAATGAGGTAAACTTTCATGACTTAGGAAAGGATGAATTACTTGATATTCTTGATGATTTGTATGATAACTTCACCAAAGTCTCTAATAAGCTTAAGTTATCAAGAAAAACTAGTAATACTCTAGAAATGCATCTCATGGAAGTGTGTAAAGAAAATGAATCCTTAAAAGAAGAGTTAGCAAATGTTCAAACATGTTCTAGGACCAAACCTTGTGAGTTTTCAAAGAAAAGTGATATGCTAGAAACTAAGGTTTTGGACTTGAATAAAACTCTTGAAAAACTTACAAATGATAGAAACAATCAAGCATGCTCTAAGGTTAAACCATGTGATTTTGCAAAAAGATGCATTATATTAGAAACCAAGGTTGTAGACCTAAATAGGACACTAGAAAAGTTCACTAATGGAAGAGATAATTTGAATATCCTACTTGGGCAACAAAAATGCATGTTTAGTAAAACCGGCTTGGGATATGATCAAGAACATAGCAATCACAAAATGGAAAAACACTACAAAAATTTCTTTGTACCTCCAAGCAAATTCTCCTCACCTTTTATAAAATGTAATCATTGTGGTCTTAAAGGTTATAACTCTTATAATTGCAAAGTTAGAAGATTAGGACCAAAAGTGGTGAGAAAAGTATGGGTTCCTAAAGGAACTTTTTCACAAACTAACCTACAAGGACCCAACATAAAATGGGTACCAAGCTCTCTAACTTAAATTGTTTTGTAGGTATGCTTTAAGGCAAGTAACACCCATTGGTACTTGGATAGTGGGTGTTCCAAACATATGACGGGAGATAAGAGTAAGTTTATATCACTTACTCCACGAAATAAAGGATTTGTTACTTATGGAGATAACACAAAGGGAAGAATACTCGGAATCGGAAATGTTGGTAAAAATTCTTCCACCTCCATAAATGATGTGTTATATGTTGAAGGTCTAAAACATAACTTGCTTAGTATTAGTCAATTATGTGATAAGGGCTACAAAATTGTTTTTGAATCAAATGGTTGCATAATTGAAAATAAACTAAACAAGGAGATAAAGTTTGTTGGTCAAAGAGTAGATAACATTTACATGATTAATCTAGATTGCCTTGCTTCAAATGATGTACAATGTTTCATAACTAAAGAGGATGAATCATGGCTATGGCATAGAAGAATCGCTCACATTCATGTAGACCATTTAAATAAACTTGTTTCAAAAGATTTAGTTATTGGTTTACCAAAATTAAAATTTGAAAATAAATTTTATGACGCTTGTCAAAAAGGAAAACAAGTAAAGGCTTCTTTTCAAGCAAAAAATATTGTTTCAACAACAAGGCCTTTACAACTTTTACATATGGATTTATTTGGACCTTCAAAAATCAAAAGTTTTGGTGGAAACCATTATGGTCTTGTGATTGTGGATGATTACTCTAGATATACATGGACATTGTT
The DNA here is from genome assembly GCA_037962975.1 of Clitoria ternatea. Lineage (NCBI taxonomy): Eukaryota > Viridiplantae > Streptophyta > Magnoliopsida > Fabales > Fabaceae > Clitoria > Clitoria ternatea. Next base: position 35,933,994 of record CM075670.1, read on the forward strand.
TCTTACTCATAAACATGAAGCATATCAAGCATTTAAGAAACTTGCCAAGGTCATCCAAAATGAACAAAATTTAAAAATAGCATCCTTTCGAACGGATCATGGGGGAGAATTTGAAAACCAATCTTTTGAAAAATTTTGTGAAAAGTTTGGCATTGAACATAATTTTTCGGCTCCAAGAACTCCATAACAAAATGGAGTAGTTGAAAGGAAAAATCGATCTTTAGCGGAGCTTGCAAGAACTATGTTGAATGAAGCAAATATTTCAAAACATTTTTGGGCCGATGCGGTAAACACCGCTTGTCATGTTATGAATCGTTGTTTAATAAGGCCTATACTAAAGAAAACCCCCTATGAACTTTACAAAGGACGTAAACCAAATATTTCTTACTTTCACATTTTTGGATGCAAATGTTTTGTCTTAAATAATGGAAAGGAAAATCTTGGCAAATTTGATGCAAAATCTGATGAAGCAATTTTTCTAGGTTATTCATCTACTAGTAAAGCATATAGACTCTTTAACAAACGAACCTTTACAATTGAAGAGTCCATACATGTTAAATTCGATGAACTTAACCAAAATCCTCCGAGAAAGGAAGTTGATGATCTTGTAGGTACCTTCCAAGAAATGAACTTGGAAGACAAAGAAGAAGCCAATAATGAAGAAACACAACTTGACAAACAACAAGATTGGGTAACCCTAAAAGACCATCCCTTGGACAAAATCATTGGAGAAATAACCAAAGGGGTAAGCACTCGAAATGCCATTAGAAATGCATGCAATCACTTAGCCTTTGTATCTCAAATTGAACCCAAAAATATTGATGAAGCCATTATTGATGAACATTGGATGTTGGCCATGCAAGAAGAATTAAATCAATTTGAAAGAAATGAAGTTTGGGAACTTGTGCCAAGACCCAATGACCATCAAATAATAGGCACCAAATGGGTTTTTAGGAACAAACTAGATGAAAATGGAATAATAACTAGAAACAAAGCTAGGCTAGTTGCTAAGGGGTATAATCAAGAAGAAGAAATAGACTATGAAGAAACGTATGCTCCCGTAGCTAGGTTAGAAGCCATTAGATTATTATTAGCTTTTGCTTGTTGTATGGATTTTAAACTTTATCAAATGGATGTCAAAAGCGCTTTTTTAAATGGCTATATTCAAGAAGAAGTTTATGTAGATCAACCTCCCGGTTTTGAAAATCATAAATTTCCAAATCATGTTTTTAAATTGAGAAAAGCCTTATACGGTTTGAAACAAGCTCCAAGAGCTTGGTATGAAAGACTTAGCAAATTTCTTTTAGAAAATAATTTCGAAAGAGGAAAGGTTGACACTACACTATTTATAAGGCGTAAAAATAATGACATTCTTTTGGTACAAGTTTATATTGATGACATAATTTTTGGTGCTACAAATGAAAGTCTTTGTCAAGAGTTTGCTAAATTCATGCAAAAAGAATTTGAAATGTCCATGATGGGAGAACTTACCTTTTTCTTAGGATTACAAATAAAACAAACAAATGAAGGAACTTTTATTAGTCAAACAAAATATTGTAAAGAATTACTTAAACGTTTTGAAATGGATAAGGCAAATGAAATAGCAACACCAATGAGCACATCTTGCTATCTAGATAAAGATGAAAAGGGTAAGGACGTTGAAATAACTAAGTATCGAGGAATGATAGGATCCTTACTTTATTTAACTTCTAGTAGACCCGATATTATGTTTGCCGTATGCATGTGTGCTAGATATCAAGCTTGTCCTAAAGAATCACATCTCACCGCTGTAAAAAGAATTTTGAAATATCTTGTGGGTACTCAAAATGTTGGTTTATGGTATCCCAAAGGCGTTGAATGTAATCTTTTAGGATATTCCGATTCCGACTTTGCGGGTTGTAAGCTTGATAGAAAAAGTACTAGTGGCACATGTCATTTACTTGGTAGTTCCCTTGTTTCTTGGCATAGCAAGAAACAAGCAAGTGTTGCATTGTCAACGGCTGAGGCAGAATATGTAGCAGCCGGTAGTTGTTGTGCTCAAATTCTTTGGATGAGACAACAACTTCTTGATTTTGGTATTTCCTTGGATAAAGTCCCCATTAAATGTGATAACACTAGTGCAATAAATATATCTAAGAATCCGGTCATGCATTCTAGGACCAAACACATTGAAATAAGACATCACTTCATAAGAGACCATGTTTTGAAAGGAGATTGTGTACTTGAATATGTTGAAACTTCAAAACAATTGGCGGACATTTTTACAAAACCCCTTCCAAAAGACCAATTTATAAATATTTGAAGGGAGTTAGGAATTTTGGAAATTTCCTAATTGATTTATTTTATCACACTTTCTTACTCTTTGAACAAAACTTTGCAAATCTTTAACTTGAAGATTTCCAACTCATCTTTTTCATAAAATTTTCATTTCCTTGAACATAATACCTTACTTTGTGATATACATACAAATTTGTAAAGAAAATTTATACTCACATTTCCAATAAACAACTTAATGCTATACAAATCTCTTGTGTTATTTAAAGATCCCGTGGAGTCCCCATATATTTTAAACATATTTTGACACAAAGATAATCTCCTATATACAACATGGTTCTCAAAAATAAATGGCAAATGACCTTTGATTTTCTTGACTCTCTAGTGCAACAAAATCATTGGCAACTTGCAAAATTTAAATTATTGCATATATCCCTCACAAAACAACTATCTAGTAACATGATTCTTCAAAATCGCGTAAAAATAGCTAGATGAATCGATTCCCATGAGACATTATGTGCCTATATGCCTTGAATGATTTCGTGATGTATATTGCATTGTTATCTTACTTCAAAATGTATGCATCTACCTTTAAGAAGTATATGTTAAGGAAATCTTTTTGATGATGCCAAAGGGGGAGAGAAATACATACATTTAAAGGGGGAGAGATATATATACAAGAAAGGGGGAGAAGATATACACTTTCTAATTGACATAAAAATATCTTGTAAAAGGTGAGAAATATTTAAAGTATTGTATGATTAAAGGGAGATGACTAAGAAGGAGAAAACATATATTAAGGGGGAGAAACCATATATTAAGGGGGAAAGACCTTTGTTTCTTAAATACTTTCTTGATTTCTTGTGTCTATGATTTCATCAACATGTGGTATCAAATTATATATGATAGGGGGAGTCTTTATTGCAATATATATGAATTGTTATGATACTAACACCCCAAGAGACAAACATTTGTTGTCATCATCAAAAAGGGGGAGAATGTATTTGTATGTTGATGTAGGTTTTGATAATGACACAACAAATGAAGAAGTATCAAAGATGTTATCAAGCAATTGATTATGTTTAATGTGGAATCTAAATTGGTTGATGTTTAAATTTGATGAATAATTAAGGACATATGTTAAAGGCATTTAAAGAAGCTCAAAACAAGTGAGAATTGATCATCAAAATGCCTAAGAATCAAAGGAACCAAGGTATATGCAAAAGGGTTCCAAAAAGGGGTGAAAAATGCACTAAAATTCAAGGATCAGGTGCATGAATCGATTCAAGGTAAGTATGAATCGATTCATACATTTTCCAGTGGCCAAAATATGATTTTATCAGGGTTGAATCGATTCAACCCATGTATGAATCGATTCACACGGCTGCAGGGGTCCAAATTGTGCAAATCAAAGTGCATGAATCGATTCTTTCCTTGCCTGAATCGATTCAACATGCTGTCAGGAACAAAAATCATGCGCAGACTCTAAATTCCCTTCAGTTGGATCAAATTGGAAGACCCTAGGCAATGTTCCATGACTTGTCCCTCTCCACATGCATGTGTTACATTGAAAATGCAATTAAATTGAATATTAGACAAACATGCTTCTTGATGCACATGCAATATTCTCTTGGAGACACTAAAAGGTTTATTGGAATTGGAATGCCAAGTTGAATGGAGACACACATGCCTAACATTTCAAGCTCCAAGGAATTAAATATTACACATGTCATGCCTCATGGAACCTATAAATAGAGAAGGAGTTGAAGGCAAAACTTGCACCAAGCATTTGAAGCATTTCCATTTGCTTTCTTCCTCCTCCATTCTCTTGCTCTTCTACTTACTCTCTTTATTCTTGATTGGCATATTTCTTGAGATTATTTTTTGAGAGTTAATTTGTGGGAAGATTATATTTGTACTTAACTTGCATATCCTCTCTTTGAGAGTTACTATCTTGTGTAAGCTTTAAACTTGTATATCCACTCTAGTGAGAGAGTTTCCTTGTACACTTAAACACTAAACTTCATAGAAATCTTGGGTTGGGTTTCAACCTTGTAATTGTGAGATTGAGAGATTGGGTGGGGTGCCCTTGTACTTGTGAGGATTGGATTCTTGAGTGTGGGACACTAGGAAGTTGCAATTGCTCAAAGTGTATCTCTAATCTACAATAGTGGAAATCCTCTAAGTGGGTTGCTTAGAGGCGAGACGTACACCGGCGTGGTGGAACTCGTATACATCGGTTTGCAAATCTTTCTTCCCTTAACTCATTTAATTTGTGCACTTAATTTGTTTGCTTAAATTCCTTGCTTTATTAATTTGACTAAGTGCATGATACATTAAGTTGAAACCTTTTTAATAACTTTGTTGAACTTGGACTTAAGCATTTCTTTTGAATCAATCTTTCTAAAGTCCTATAAATTGCTTTGTAACTAAATTGATTCATTGTTCAAACTCTTTAAGTAGTTATTAGTTTGTCTTGTGTATAATTTGTTGCTCCTTGTTATCTAATTTATTATCTTAAGTATACATAGTGACAAAAGAATCAATTTCAAGAGCATTCCAAAGAAAATTTTTTAATACTCAATTCACCCCCCCCCCTCTTGAGTAATTGAGGCCACTTGGTTAACAAGAATGGATGAATGAAGATAAGTGTATGAGAACCGAGTGTAACAATGAATGGACGAGTGAACAACCGTCGTGAGGTACGAGTGAACAAAGAAGTTCGTGGGAGAAAGAATAAATGAGAGTAAGGCTGCGTGAAAGAAAGGATGGGTGGATGAAAATGAGTAATATAGATCGGAGATATGAAAAATGAGTGAATAACAATGAGAGTTCGGGCGAAGAATGACAGGAGTGACAAAATGGAATGAATGAAATACCGACTAAATAAAAGACCGGGTGAAGGAGATGAGTGAAAGGTATACCGATCGGTTGAAGGAGATGAGTAAATGCAAGAGTGAGTGGAAGAAACCGAGTGATCTAGTGAGAAACCAAGTGACTGAAAAAGAGACTGCCGAAAGAGATGCAAAAAAATATACCGAGTGGGGGAACCGAGAAAGAGTAGATTGAAAGAACAAGTGAATCAATGACTGAGAAGAAGAATGGATAACAGAATTCATGAAAAGAAAGACGAGTGAAAGATAAATGAAAGAAACTGAGTGAGGAGTGCGGAAGCCGAGTGGAAGAAACCGACTACTAGAGAAAGCCGAGTGGATGAATGAATAAAAGGCTACGTGCAAATGAGACTAATGGATATAATACTAATTGTGATGACTGAGGAATCCGAGTGGTGAAAAGCCGACTGAAATAAGTCACTTTTCACTATCTGACCCATTCATTACATCAATGATCAGAATTCTTTCCAAGTCTTCCTTTTTATTCACAGCAGTAAAAAAAAACACCGAGTGAAGTTCAGTCGGGAGGAAGGGTTACGACGAAGTAACAATTATCCGAGCGTACTATTTTCACTCCACTTAGTACAATTTTCCCTTAAGTGCGAAACAACAATCAGCATTGGCTCGCCTAAGCTACCAGTGCTTCGTCTGAGCGAAAATAGAAGAATCAACTCGGATTTCCTTCTTCAACTTCACACTTTTATTTTATTCAAAGTTCTAAACAAAACAATCGGGACATAGGGCTGCCTCCCTAGAGCGCTTCTTTAAGGTCACTAGCTTGACCTTATTGTATTTAAGAAGATGGTTTCAGTAACAAGGAGGTTTTCTGCCTATCAAACTCTCCTCCAAAATAGAGTTTGAGTCGCTGGCCATTCACCTTGAAAAACCGATCGGTAGTCAGATCTTTCAGTTCGACTGCACCATGAGGGAAAACCTTATTTACAGTAAAAGGCCCGGACCACTTGGATCTAAGTTTTCCAGGGAAGAGTTTCAGTCGGGTGTTGAATAACAAAACCTGATCGTCCTTCTGAAACTCTTTCTTATTAATTCGCTTATCATGCCATTTCTTTGTTTTCTCCTTATAAATGGAGGCACTTTGATAAGCGTTGAGTCGGAACTCCTCTAATTCATGGAGTTTCAAAACTCTTTCCTCCTAAGACTGGTCACAGTCCATGTTTAATAGTTTTGTGGCCCACCACGCTTTGTGTTCCAACTCCACAGGGAGATGGCAAGCCTTACCGTACACCAGTTGATACGGGGACATGCCAATCGGAGTTTTGAAAGCTGTTCGGTAAGCCCACAATGCATCGTCTAATTTCACCGACCAATCTTTTCTGGATTTTCCGACCACTTTTTCTAAAATTCTTTTTATTTCTCTATTTGACAATTCGACTTGTCCACAAGTCTGTGGATGGTAAGGAGTGGATATCTTATGTAAAACCTCATAGTGACGCAGGGCTTTTTCCATTATCTTATTGCAAAAATGTGAACCCTCATCACTAATAATTACTCTCGGAACTCTAAACCTAGAGAAAATATTCTTCTTAATGAACCTAAGCATAACCTGTGCATCATTGGTTCTGGTCGGAATTGCCTCCACCCATTTGGAGACGTAGTCCACAGCAACCAGAATGTATTCGTTGGAGAACGACTTAGGGAAGGGTCCCATGAAGTCGATACCCCAAACGTCAAATAATTCCACAATTAGAATGTTCGTCAAAGGCATGCCAGCTTTTGTGGAGAGACCTCCACTCCTTTGACATTTGTCACACCTTTTGACATATTTCTTAGAATCCTGAAAGATAGTTGGCCAGTAAAAGCCACTCTGTAATATCTTTGCTGCGGTACGGGAGGCACCATGATGGCCTCCATAATAAGAATCGTGACAGTGCCACAGGAGCCTTTCTTGCTCGGATTCAGGCACACAGCGCCTGATTACTCCATCTATGCCTATTTTAAACAAAAATGGATCATCCCAAAGAAAAGCCTTACTATCATGAAAGAATTTTTTTCTCATTTGGGATGTCCAACCATCAGGTACCACTGAGGCACTTTTAAAGTTTGCCATGTCAGCGTACCATGGCCCGGTCATAATGGCCATCAACTTTTCGTCTGGAAATTCTTCTTTTATCAAGACAGAATCCGACTCGGCTTCCAGACGAGACAATTGGTCTGCGACTGAGTTCTCTACTCCTTTTTTGTCTCGTATTTCTAAGTCGAACTCTTGGAGTAGCAGAACCCACCGAATCAGTCTCGGTTTAGATTCTTTTTTAGCTAGTAAATACTTGATTGCCGAGTGGTCTGTATATACAATGACTTTGGCACCAATCAAGTATACACGAAATTTATCAAATGCATACACCACAGCAAGCATTTCTTTTTCAGTCGTGGTGTAATGTATTTGATTTTCATTTAACACTTTACTAGCATAATAAATCACATGAGTTAATTTCTCTTTTTTCTGACCTAGTACAGCTCCGATTGCAAAGTCACTTGCATCACACATCAATTCAAACGGTAAAGACCAGTCGGGTGATGCAAGGATCGGAGTTGAAGTCAAACTTTATTTTAATTTTTCAAAAGCCTTGACACAGTTTTCATTAAATGCAAACATCTGATCTTTCACAAGCAAATCTGTCAAAGGCTTAGTTATTTTTGAAAAATCTTTTATGAATCTTCTATAGAACCCAGCACATCCTAGAAAACTCCTTACTCCTTTCACATTGATCGGAGGAGGAAGTTTCTCAATAATTTCAACTTTTGCTCGGTCCACCTGCATGCCCTCAGCAGAAATCCTATGACCAAGAACTATCCCTTCCTTAACCATAAAGTGGCATTTTTCCCAGTTAAGAATGAGATTAGTCTCTTGACATCTCATCAGTACTTTTGCTAAATTGCTGAGGCATGCGTCAAAACTACTCCCAAATACCGAGAAGTCATCCATGAATACCTCAATAAATTTTTCTACCATATCCCCAAAAATTGCCAGCATGCACCTTTGGAAGGTTGCTGGAGCGTTGCACAAGCCGAACGGCATGCGCCTGTATGCAAAGATTCCATAGGGACATGTGAAGGCAGTCTTTTCTTGATCCTTCGGGTCAACCACAATTTGGTTATAACCCGAGTACCCATCAAGAAAACAATAGTACTCATGTCCTGATAACCTCTCTAGCATTTGATCAACAAATGGAAGGGGAAAATGATCCTTCCTAGTAGAGTTATTCAGCCTTCTGTAATCAATGCACATCCTCCAGCCTGTAGTTGGCCGAGTGGCAATGATTTCACCCTGGTCATTTTTTACAGTCGTCATTCCTCCCTTCTTGGGCACCACTTGGACTGGGCTAATCCAAGTGCTGTCTGAGATTGGGTAAATGATTCCTGCATCAAGGAGCTTGACCACTTCTTTTCTCACTGCTTCCTTCATAATGGGGTTCAGTCTGCGCTGTGGCTGAACAACAGGGGAATAGTCATCCTCCATCAAGATTTTATGCATACAAAAAGATGGACTGATTCTCTTCAAGTCAGAAATGTTCCAACCAATGGCAGATTCATGAGCTTTTAATACCCCAACTAGTTTATTCTCATCCTCTTCTTTTAAGTCGGAATTAATAATTACAGGATGAGTGTCATTTCCTCTCAGGAAGACATATTTTAGATGAGAAGGTAAAGGTTTTAAATCACATTTTTCTTCCAAAACTTCCCTTGTTTTCTCATCTTCAGTAGTTTCCAAATCATTTTTCTCTTCTAAATCACCTACTTCTAAAACTTCTAGTAGGTCCAGTATTTCCAAGTGAGAGTCAATTGATTCAGTCTCGGAATCAAAGTCATCCTCTAAAAATGTTTGTAAAGCCTCTTCCTTAGTTTTTAGCAGTAAGGGGGTCTGGTAATTCCCAACCTCTTCAATTATTAGGCAATCCATCCGTTCAGTCAGATGTTTCATGGAATTGAAGACGTTAAAAATTACTTGTTCCTCCTGAACTCTCAGCATGAGTTCACCCTTTTCCACATCAATTAATGCTCTACCAGTAGCTAGGAAGGGTCTACCTAAGATCAAAGGGATCTCTCGGTCAGCTTCCATGTCTAGCACTATGAAATCTGCTGGGAAGATAAATTTATCAACTTTCACTAACAAATCTTCCAGCATGCCTTGGGGATATTTAATGGACCTGTCAGCCAACTGCAAGGACATGCGAGTCGGTTGCAAGTCATTAATTCCCAGTTTTTTCATTAAAGATAGAGGCATCAGGTTTATACTGGCTCCTAGATCACAGAGAGCACTTCCTACATGAACATCCCCTATTGCACAAGGTATTGTAAAAGATCCAGGATCTTCTAGCTTCTGGGGAAGTTTCTTCTGAATGCTTGCGCTACACTCTTGAGTGAGAGTAATCATTTCATCCCCCCTAAGCTTCTTCTTCTTAGACAATAGTTCTTTTAAAAATTTTGCATAAGATGGCATCTCCTGCAATGCCTCAGCAAAAGGGATATTAATGTGAAGTTTCTTAAAGACCTCTAAGAACCTAGCAAACTTCTGCTCCTCTATTTGCTTTTTAAACCTGTGCGGAAATGGAGCATTCCTTAGTTTTTCAGGAGTCAGCTTAGAAGCTTCCTCCAGGATCAAATCAACCTTTTTCTTTTTCTTTTGATGAACTTTATTTTCTTTTTCTTTTTCTGATTCATTCTTATTTTCTATTTCATTTTTATTATCCTGCTCGGTTTCCTGTATTTTTTCTTTTCCTTTTTCTGAACCTATTTCTTGACTCAGAGATGGAGAAATAATTTTTCCACTCCTAGTAATTATGGCCTTGCAATGTTCCCTTGGATTTACCTCGGTATCTCCAGGGAAATTGCCTGTTTACCTCTCAGCTAATTGTTTAGAAAGCTGTCCTACTTGATTTTCTAAATTCCTTATGGATGCTTCCTGATTCTTAAAACTGGCCTGAGTGGCCTGGATAAACTGAGAAAGTACATTCTCGAGTTCGGATTTTTCTTTTACAAGAGAGTGAGAGGGTTGTTGTGGTTTATTGGTGGGTTGACTTGGTGGTATATTCTGATTCAGATGTGGACCTTTCTGCCAGGAAAAATTGGGGTGGCTCCTGTAATTAGGATTGAAGGAATTAGAAGGATAATTCCTTTGATACTGTTGCTGCCCCATATAATTCACTTGCTCGGAAGGCACAACTGGATCACACATTCCATTTTCATGGTCTCCACCACAAAAATCACAACTGATCATAGAAACTTAGCTCGGCTTTTGGAGTTCTGAAATCTGAATGCTTAATTTTTCCAAAGCCTGAGTCATCAATTTACTCTGAGCCAAATAAGCATCTTGTGCTTCTAATTCTAATATTCCTCTCCTAGGGACTTGGTTTCTCTCACTAATCAGGCATTCGTTAGAAGCCATCACATCAATCAGCTCTATAGCTTCTTCTACCGTTTTAGTTGTTAATGAGCCTCCAGCCGAGGCATCTATCAAGACTCTGGTAGCTGGCCTAACACCATTATAGAAAATAGTCACCTGCTGTACATCGGAAATCTGATGATGAGGACATCTCCTCAAACTTTCTTTATACCTATCCCATGCTTCCATCAAGGACTCACCTTCCCTTTGCTGGAAACATGTGATTTCATTACGCAGCTTTGCATATTTAGAAGGAGGAAAGTATTTAATCAAAAATTTCCTTTGCAAATCCTCCCAGGCAGAAATACTGCCTCTCGGTTGACTCTGCAACCAGGATTTTGCTCGGTCCCTTAGAGAAAATGGAAACAACCTTAGTCGGATTGCCTCCTCAGGGACTCCATTCATTTTTACTGTATCACAAAGTTGGAGGAAAGTTGCTAAATGTAAATTTGGGTCCTCAACCTCACTTCCTCCGAATTGTTCATTTCTTACCAATTGCAGTAAGGCTGGTTTTAATTCAAAATTGTTAGCTGCAATTGGTGGCCTAAGGATGCTAGCTTGCGATCCTTCTTCAGTCGGCCTGGAGTAGTCACCTAGTGTAACTCTCCTTTGTTCCATTTCTTTTTCTTCTTTTTGCTTTTTCTCTTTTCTTAACCCACGTTCTAACAAATCGATGTCAGGATCAAAGAAGAAAGGTTCTCCTCTGCTCCTTGACTGCATACAACAATTATTAACACAACAAAAACAACTAACAGCTACGACTACTTGAAACAATAACTACTAAGAAAAATATGTATTGACTGCACACAGAAACAAAAGCAAATGGTTCAGTCTAGTACCGGTCCAAGGATTGTTGATATTACTCAACAATCCCCGGCAACGGCGCCATTAACTTGATGCTGAAATCCCGAGTCATTAAATTGATGGTAAAATCTTAGTAAAATGAAATGTGACTCTCGGATTCACACTTATGGCAAGCGCACCAGTCGTTAAAATTGTAGTATATTTGATCGTCTCACAGGGATTGTGGTAAGTACCTCAATCTAGGACTAGTACAAGCTGAACCAACAGAAAATACATGAAATTCATTCGGTTTTTATGGTTTTAGTATTTTATAGTTGTTTTTATATTTTGAGAAATAGAGTTAAAGTGAAATGTGGAAAGTGATTAAAAGAAAACAGGTCAGGATTGCTTCGGCTCACAATTTCCTCAAGAAACATGCAATTAAGTATATTCGAACTTCACAATCTAGAGGACAATCCGCTTGTGGTTATTCCCTAATTCCTTAGGTGAAAAACACTAATCCTTAAGCAATGATCCTTAATTCCTTAAGTGCTCGATTAACCTAAGAATCTAATGCAAAATTGGAGGTTGAACTCTAACTATTCACCTAAATTGATTAGGCCTGAACTAGTTAGAAAGCTGGAAGTTACCTAAGCTTCAGCCATGATTCCTCACTGGTGAAGTTCTTCATCCGTTCTAGATTTGTCAATCCAGCAATTCTGCTCCACTCCTCAGCTTGTTCGCCTCAAGATCTTCGAAGCCGATCTACTTACTCACAGCTTCAAGATTCCATTGTTCACCTTCACAATCCCAACCTTAGGGATTTAGAACTCCATAGACTTCGGTTCCATCGAAGGATTGTGGAACGTCATGGAGGAGAGGAATTAGAGAGATGAAAAATGAAGTAGTAAGATGTTCGAAGTTTAGAATGAAAAAGATTGTGTTCTATGTATTCTCTGTTTCTCTACCCACACTCTCTACAGAATATGTACATGAATATATATATATATATATATATATATATATCTAACTAAAACTAACTAACTTAACTAATAACTTAGAGAACTTAAGTTAACGACTAAAACTTATTACATAGTTTACAAAATAACTAACTAATTACAGCTCAGCTCTTAACAGGATCCAGCTCAATCTTAGCTAATGTACAGCTCTTCTCCAGCTAATTGACAGCTCACTTCTCAAGTTATCTTGAGGTTTCAGTAATAGAGAAGAAGGCAATGGAAGCGGAACAGTACTGCACCAAGTGTGTTGTTGGAGGGAAGGAACGGTGTTTAAATTACTGCCTTGATGCTTCAGCTGCTGAGTATTCGCTTGGGCGGACTAAGCTTTGCTTGGTTGAGTCTGGATTATCACTGCAGTGTTTCTTTCTCTCTTGGGCGTTATGGCAAAACTTGGGCGAGGACAGACTCTTAAAGTTATGCTTGAGTGAGTCTGGATTTTACTAGGACGGATTAAATAATGATTAAACATATTGGTTTCTTATATAGAATTCCAATCTTCTTCTCTTTTATAACCGGTGTCTTGGGCGTTGTCTTCTTAAGTAAGCTTGGGCGTAGTCTTGCTTTGGGCGGAGTACTTGCTTTGGGCGGAGTCTTAGACAGAGTCTTGGACCCTCGCTTGAGCGGATTTAATTCCCGCTTAGGTGGATTAATTATCAAATCGGTATTCTCAGAATTTTCTTCTTGTCTCGAGTCTGTCCTATTCCTGCACCAATAAACATCTACTTGCCTAGCATTTATACACCGGCTGCTTAGTAATTTTATAAATACTTCAAAATTCCTTATTTAATTAACATTTTCAATCGGTTTCTTACATAGATAACATACTTTTGAAATAATTAACTACAACATGAATTCTTATCAAATTATTAAATAATAATAATAAAACTAATCAATAGTTAGCAAATTATGTTAAATAACTAGTGGAATAATTAAGTCTTTTCAAGACTTATCAGATCATACCACCACTAATGCACCAGATCCCATCAGAACTCTACAGTTAAGCATGCTTGGGCGAGAGTAGTACTGGGATGGGTGACCTCCTAGGACCTCCTAGGAAGTCCTCGTGTTGCACCTCTTTTTTGCTACTTTCTTGGGTCCGCACCACCTCTGTTTTTGTTCTTTCAATTTTATTTGTCCCTCACCTGATTCTGTGGCCTCGACGTCGACAGGCTCGCAAAGGGCTTTCCGTTGATACCTTCTGGGCCGCGAGACGCATCCCGGTTCAAAAGTTACGTCCGTTTGAAGCTGGCGACTCCATTGGGGAGGTATCATAAAACAAATGATCGCGCACATTGTTACAGGTGCGATCATACCACCACTAATGCACCGGATCCCATCAGAACTCCGCAGTTAAGCGTGCTTTGGCGAGAGTACTATTGGGATGGGTGACCTCCTGGGAAGTCCTCGTGTTGCACCTCTTTTTTGTTACTTTCCTGGGTTCGCACCACCTGTGTTTTTGTTCTTTCAATTTTATTTGTACCTCACCCGATTCTATGGCCTCGACGTCGGCGGGCTCGCAAAGGGCTTTCCGTTGATACCTTAAGGGCCGCGAGACGCATCCCGGTTCAAAATTTACGGCCGTTTGAAGCTGGTGACGGCGTGGGGAAGGTATCATAAAACAAATGATCGCACACATTGTGGCAGGTGCGATCATACCAACACTAATGCACCGGATCCCATCTGAACTCCGGAGTCAAGCGTGCTTTAGCGAGAGTATTATTGGGATGGGTGACCTCCTGGGAAGTCCTCGTGTTGCACCTCTTTTTTATTACTTTCCTGGGTTCGCACCACCTGTGTTTTTGTTCTTTCAATTTTATTTGTCCCTCACCCGATTTTGTGGCCTCGACGTCGACGGGCTCGTAAAGGGCTTTCCGTTGATAACTTACGGGCCGCGAGACACATCCTGGTTCAAAAGTTACGGCCGTTTGAAGCTGGCGACGTCGTGGGGGAGGTATCATAAAACAAATGATCGCGCACACTGTGGCAGGTGTGATCATACCGCCACTAATGCACCGGATCCCATCAGAACTCTGCAGTTAAGCATGCTTGGGCGAGAGTAGTACTGGGATGGGTGACCTCCTAGGAAGCATTAGTGTTGCACCTCTTTTTTGTTACTTTCTGGGGTTCGCACCACCTCTGTTTTTGTTCTTTCAATTTTATTTGTCCCTCACCTGATTCTGTGGCCTCGACGTCGACGGGCTCGTAAAGGGCTTTCCGTTGATACCTTACGGGCCGTGAGACGCATCCTGGTTCAAAAGTTACGGCCGTTTGAAGCTGGCGACGCCGTGGGGGAGGTATCATAAAACAAATGATCGCGCACATTGTGGCAGGTGCGATCATACCACTACTAATGCACCGGATCCCATCAGAACTATGCAGTTAAGCATGCTTGGGCGAGAGTAGTACTGGGATGGGTGACCTCCTAGGAAGTCCTCGTGTTGCACCTCTTTTTTGCTACTTTCTTGGGTCCGTACCACCTCTGTTTTTGTTCTTTCAATTTTATTTGTCCCTCACCTGATTCTGTGGCCTCGACGTCGACGGACTCGCAAAGGGCTTTCCGTTGATACCTTACGGGCCGCGAGACGCATCCCGGTTCAAAAGTTACGGCCGTTTGAAGCTGGCGACGCCGTGGGGGAGGTATCATAAAACAAATGATCGCGCACATTGTTGCAGGTGCGATCATACCACCACTAATGCACCGGATCCCATCAGAACTCCGCAGTTAAGCGTGCTTTGGCGAGAGTACTATTGGGATGGGTGACCTCCTGGGAAGTCCTCGTGTTGCACCTCTTTTTTGTTACTTTCCTGGGTTCGCACCACCTGTGCTTTTATTCTTTCAATTTTATTTGTCCCTCACCCGATTCTATGGCCTCGACGTCGACGGGCTCGCAAAGGGCTTTCCGTTGATACCTTAAGGGCCGCGAGACGCATCCCGGTTCAAAATTTACGGCCGTTTGAAGCTGGCGACGGCGTGGGGGAGGTATCATAAAACAAATGATCACGTACATTATGGCAGGTGCGATCATACCAGCACTAATGCACCGGATCCCATCTGTATTCTGGAGTCAAGCGTGCTTTAGCGAGAGTATTATTGGGATGGGTGACCTCCTGGGAAGTCCTTGTGTTGCACCTCTTTTTTGTTACTTTCCTGGGTTCGCACCACCTGTGTTTTTGTTCTTTCAATTTTATTTGTCCCTCACCTGATTCTGTGGCCTCGACGTCGACGGGCTCGTAAAGGGCTTTCCGTTGATACCTTACGGGCCGCGAGACGCATCCCGGTTCAAAAGTTACGGCCGTTTGAAGCTGGCGACGGCGTGGGGGAGGTATCATAAAACCAATGATCGCGCACATTGTGGCAGGTGCGATCATACCACCACTAATGCACTGGATCCCATCAGAACTCTGCAGTTAAGCATGCTTGGGCGAGAGTAGTACTCGGATGGGTGACCTCCTAGGAAGTCCTCGTGTTGCACCTCTTTTTGCTACTTTCCCGAGTCCGCACCACCGCTGTTTTTGTTCTTTCAATTTTATTTGTCCCTCACCCGATTTTGTGGCCTCGACGTCGACGGGCTCGCAAAGGGCTTTCCGTTGATACCTAACGGGCCGCGAGACGCATCCCGGTTCAAAAGTTACGGCCGTTTGAAGCTGGCGACGGCGTGGGGGAGGTATCATAAAACAAATGATCACGCACATTGTGGCAGGTGCGATCATACCACCACTAATGCACCGGATCCCATCAGAACTCCGCAGTGAAGCGTGCTTGGGCGAGAGTAGTACTGGGATGGTGACCTCCTAGGAAGTCCTTGTGTTGCACCTCTTTTTTGCTACTTTCCCGGGTCCGCACCACCGCTGTTTTTGTTCTTTCAATTTTATTTGTCCCTCACCCGATTCTGTGGCCTCGACGTCGACGGGCTCGCAAAGGGCTTTCTGTTGATACCTTACGGGCTGCGAGACGCATCCCGGTTCAAAAGTTACGGCCGTTTGAAGCTGGCGACGCCGTGGGGGAGGTATCATAAAACAAATGATCGCGCACATTGTGGCAGGTGTGATCATACCAGCACTAATGCACCGGATCCCATCTGAACTCCGGAGTCAAGCGTGCTTTAGCGAGAGTATTATTGGGATAGGTGACCTCCTGGGAAGTCCTCGTGTTGCACCTCTTTTTTGTTACTTTCCTGGGTTCGCACCACCTGTGTTTTTGTTCTTTCAATTTTATTTGTCCCTCACCTAATTCTGTGGCCTCGACGTCGACGGGCTCGTAAAGGGCTTTCCGTTGATAACTTACGGGCCGCGAGACACATCCTGGTTCAAAAGTTACGGCCGTTTGAAGCTGGCGACGCCGTGGGGGAGGTATCATAAAACAAATGATCGCGCACACTGTGGCAGGTGTGATCATACCACCACTAATGCACCGGATCCCATCAGAACTCTGCAGTTAAGCATGCTTGGGCGAGAGTAGTACTGGGATGGGTGACCTCCTAGGAAGCATTAGTGTTGCACCTCTTTTTTGTTACTTTCCGGGGTTCGTACCACCTTTGTTTTTGTTCTTTCAATTTTATTTGTCCCTCACCTGATTCTGTGGCCTCGACGTCGACGGGCTCGTAAAGGGCTTTCCGTTGATACCTTACGGGCCGTGAGACGCATCCTGGTTCAAAAGTTACGGCCGTTTGAAGCTGGCGACGCCGTGGGGGAGGTATCATAAAACAAATGATCGCGCACATTGTGGCAGGTGCGATCATACCACTACTAATGCACCGGATCCCATCAGAACTATGCAGTTAAGCATGCTTGGGCGAGAGTAGTACTGGGATGGGTGACCTCCTAGGATGTCCTCGTGTTGCACCTCTTTTTTGCTACTTTCTTGGGTCCGTACCACCTCTGTTTTTGTTCTTTCAATTTTATTTGTCCCTCACCTGATTCTGTGGCCTCGACGTCGACGGACTCGCAAAGGGCTTTCCGTTGATACCTTACGGGCCGCGAGACGCATCCCGGTTCAAAAGTTACGGCCGTTTGAAGCTGGCGACGCCGTGGGGGAGGTATCATAAAACAAATGATCGCGCACATTGTTGCAGGTGCGATCATACCACCACTAATGCACCGGATCCCATCAGAACTCCGCAGTTAAGCGTGCTTTGGCGAGAGTACTATTGGGATGGGTGACCTCCTGGGAAGTCCTCGTGTTGCACCTCTTTTTTGTTACTTTCCTGGGTTCGCACCACCTGTGTTTTTGTTCTTTCAATTTTATTTGTCCCTCACCCGATTCTATGGCCTCGACGTCGACGGGCTCGCAAAGGGCTTTCCGTTGATACCTTAAGGGCCGCGAGACGCATCCCGGTTCAAAATTTACGGCCGTTTGAAGCTGGCGACGGCGTGGGGGAGGTATCATTAAACAAATGATCGCGTACATTGTGGCAGGTGCGATCATACCAGCACTAATGCACCGGATCCCATCTGAACTCCGCAGTCAAGCGTGCTTTAGCGAGAGTATTATTGGGATGGGTGACCTCCTGGGAAGTCCTTATGTTGCACCTCTTTTTTGTTACTTTCCTGGGTTCGCACCACCTGTGTTTTTGTTCTTTCAATTTTATTTGTCCCTCACCTGATTCTGTGGCCTCGACGTCGACGGGCTCGTAAAGGGCTTTCCGTTGATACCTTACGGGCCGCGAGACGCATCCCGGTTCAAAAGTTACGGCTGTTTGAAGCTGGCGACGGCGTGGGGGAGGTATCATAAAACCAATGATCGCGCACATTGTGGCAGGTGCGATTATAGCACCACTAATGCACTGGATCCCATCAGAACTCTGCAGTTAAGCATGCTTGGGCGAGAGTAGTACTCGGATGGGTGACCTCCTAGGAAGTCCTCGTGTTGCACCTCTTTTTGCTACTTTCCTGAGTCCGTACCACCGCTTTTTTGTTCTTTCAATTTTATTTGTCCCTCACCCGATTTTGTGGCCTCGACGTCGACGGGCTCGCAAAGGGCTTTCCGTTGATACCTTACGGGACGCGAGACGCATCCCGGTTCAAAAGTTATGACCGTTTGAAGCTGGCGACGGCGTGGGGGAGGTATCATAAAACCAATGATCGCGCACATTGTGGCAGGTGCAATCATACCAGCACTAATGCACCGGATCCCATCTGAACTCCGCAGTCAAGCGTGGTTGGGCAAGAGTAGTACTGGGATGGGTGACCTCCTGGGAAGTCCTCGTGTTGCACCTCTTTTTTGCTACTTTCCCGGGTCCGCACCACCTCTGTTTTGTTCTTTCAATTTTATTTGTCCCTCACCCGATTCTGTGGCCTCGACGTCGACGGGCTCGCAAAGGGCTTTCTGTTGATACCTTACGGGCTGCGAGACGCATCCCGGTTCAAAAGTTACGGCCGTTTGAAGTTGGCGACGCCGTGGGGGAGGTATCATAAAATAAATGATCGCGCACATTGTGGCAGGTGTGATCATACCACCACTAATGCACCGGATCCCATCAGAACTCTGTAGTTAAGCACGCTTGGGCGAGAGTAGTACTGGGATGGGTGACCTCCTGGGAAGTCCTCGTGTTGCACCTCTTTTTTGCTACTTTCCCAGGTCCGTACCACCGCTATTTCTGTTCTTTCAATTTTATTTGTCCCTCACCCGATTTTGTGGCCTCGACGTCGACGGGCTCGCAAAGGGCTTTCCGTTGATACCTTACGGGCCGCGAGACGCATCCCGGTTCAAAAGTTACGGCCGTTTGAAGCTGGCGACGGCGTGGGGGAGGTATCATAAAACAAATGATCGCGCACATTGTGGCAGGTGCGATCATACCACCACTAATGCACCGGATCCCATCAGAACTCCGCAGTGAAGCGTGCTTGGGCGAGAGTAGTACTGGGATGGTGACCTCCTAGGAAGTCCTTGTGTTGCACCTCTTTTTTGCTACTTTCCCGGGTCCGCACCACCGCTGTTTTTGTTCTTTCAATTTTATTTGTCCCTCACCTGATTTTGTGGCCTCGACGTCGACGGGCTCGCAAAGGGCTTTCCGTTGATACCTTACGGGCCGCGAGACGCATCCCGGTTCAAAAGTTACGGCCGTTTGAAGCTGGCGACGCCGTGGGGGAGGTATCATAAAACAAATGATCGCGCATATTGTGGCAGGTGCGATCATACCACCACTAATGCACCGGATCCCATCAGAACTCCGCAGTTAAGCGTGCTTGGGCGAGAGTAGTACTGGGATGGGTGACCTCCTGGGAAGCCCTCGTGTTGCACCTCTTTTTTGTTACTTTCCCGGGTCCGCAGCACCGCTGTTTTTGTTCTTTCAATTTTATTTGTCCCTCACCTGATTTTGTGGCCTCGACGTCGACGGGCTCGCAAAGGGCTTTCCGTTGATAACTTACGGGCCACGAGACGCATCCCGGTTCAAAAGTTACGGCCGTTTGAAGCTGGCGACGCCGTGGGGGAGGTATCATAAAACCAATGATCGTGCACATTGTGGCAGGTGCGATCATACCAGCACTAATGCACCGGATCCTATCAGAACTCCACAGTCAAGCGTGGTTGGGCAAGAGTAGTACTGGGATGGGTGACCTCCTGGGAAGTCCTCGTGTTACACCTCTTTTTTGCTACTTTCCCGGGTCCGCACCACCTCTGTTTTGTTCTTTCAATTTTATTTGTCCCTCACCCGATTCTGTGGCCTCGACGTCGACGGGCTCGCAAAGGGCTTTCCGTTGATACCTTACGGGCTGCGAGACGCATCCCAGTTCAAAAGTTACGGCCGTTTGAAGCTGGCGACGTCGTGGGGGAGGTATCATAAAACAAATGATCGCGCACATTGTGGCAGGTGTGATCATACCACCACTAATGCACCGGATCCCATCAGAACTCTGCAGTTAAGCATGCTTGGGCGAGAGTAGTACTGGGATGGGTGACCTCCTGGGAAGTCCTCGTGTTGCACCTCTTTTTTGCTACTTTCCCGGGTCTGCACCACCGTTGTTTTTGTTCTTTCAATTTTATTTATCCCTCACCCGATTTTGTGGCCTCGACGTCGACGGGCTCGCAAAGGGCTTTCCGTTGATACCTTACGGGCCGCGAGACGCATCCCGGTTCAAAAGTTACGGCCGTTTGAAGCTGGCGACGGCGTAGGGGAGGTATCATAAAACAAATGATCGCGCACATTGTGGCAGGTGCGATCATACCACCACTAATGCACCGGATCCCATCAGAACTCCGCAGTGAAGCGTGCTTGGGCGAGAGTAGTACTGGGATGGGTGACCTCCTGGGAAGTCCTCGTGTTGCACCTCTTGTTTGCTACTTTCCTGGGTCCGCACCACCTCTGTTTTTGTTCTTTCAATTTTATTTGTCCCTCACCCGATTCTGTGGCCTCGACGTCGACGGGCTCTCATAGGGCTTTCCGTGGATACCTTACGGGCCGTGAGACGCATCCCGGTTCAAAAGTTACGGCCGTTTAAAGCTGGCGACGGCGTGGGGGAGGTATCATAAAACCAATGATCGCGCACATTGTGGCAGGTGCGATCATACCAGCACTA
This sequence comes from Clitoria ternatea, assembly GCA_037962975.1. Classification (NCBI taxonomy): domain Eukaryota; kingdom Viridiplantae; phylum Streptophyta; class Magnoliopsida; order Fabales; family Fabaceae; genus Clitoria; species Clitoria ternatea. The sequence continues at coordinate 35,954,882 of CM075670.1, forward strand.
ATGCACCGGATCCCATCAGAACTCCGCAGTCAAGCGTGGTTGGGCAAGAGTAGTACTGGGATGGGTGACCTCCTGGGAAGTCCTCGTGTTGCACCTCTTTTTTGCTACTTTCCCGGGTCCGCACCACCTCTGTTTTGTTCTTTCAATTTTATTTGTCCCTCACCCGATTCTGTGGCCTCGACGTCGACGGGCTCTTAAAGGGCTTTCCGTTGATACCTTACGGGCCGCGAGACGCATCCCGGTTCAAAAGTTACGGCCGTTTGAAGCTGGCGACGGCGTGTGTAACATCCCTGATGTTTTAATAAAAATTATGAAATATGAAATGTTAGAGAATGTTTAGAAATTCTATTTAGTATTTACTCTGTTTGAGCCGGTGTCGAGGTCGGTATCTGAAACGCGAGCAGGCTGAGTTAAAAGAGCGGAAGTGTGGGAGAAGAGCGGACAGGGCTAGGCGGTCTGGTCCTACCGTTGTGGTGAGAGCGCCTCACACGGGGTCACATTCCGGATTAACTTCACACTAACTGAAACAACGGACGTGTGTGTGATAAATAGTCGAGAGCGGATGATATATCCGATCTCTCAAGTTGTAGCTCGGATTTCCGAGGTATGAACATTAAGTTAGGACGGCGGGGTCGATATTCATATCGGACCTATACTCTAGCGAATTATTAGAGGACTATGACTACGTGGGCGTTGAAGGGATAAACACGTGTAATTGATTTGATGACTAAACAATAGTTTAAAATAGTAAGAATACAAATAAAATCAAGGAAAAGACGATCTTATCCATGAGCCATATATATAAGAAGATTCCCTTCTTTTCTTCTTCATTTTACATAAGTTACAGTTACTATCAACTTGTTCATTCTCTTCCGTTTGCCTCTTCTCTCTTAACGCTGAGCTGCATGTACTGGAGTAAGACACCATTTGTGTTTGAACTACAAATTAACCTCATTCCTGTGATCGAGACTTCCAGGTGAGTCTACTGATCCAACCCGATTGTGATTCCCTTATTTCTTTCATTCTTTAGCTGTTAAGGGCCATGCATGGCTATATTCGTGACTATTCTCCACTCCTCTGTGAGTGTAAGCCAAATGTTGACCATGAACTAAGGACGTTGAGGTGATAAAGCTGTACTTCATGATCCGTAGGTAGTAGACAAAGTAACGGAAGACTGAGTGGAGGAGTTGAGTTTGCAGAACCGGTGCTCAGAGGAAGAAATCGGCACAAAGAACAGATCATCGAAGCGTGGAACCAGAGTAAGGGGGTGTCCGAGTTATAATTAATTAGAATAGGACTTACTTCTTATTCCGATCTTTGAAGTAACGTAAACAGACTAAAGGAAAATGTTGTTAAACGTAATTGTGTGTTTATACTTGTGCATGTGTGATAGTGTACATTGATGAGTTGAGAATTGTGTTTGTGGTTGAGTTATCATGCATGATCTTGAAATATTTAATATTGACGTAATCAGTGTTATGCGATTCTGGGTTAGCAAGCAGGCTACCCGATGGATGAGAAAATTGATATCTAATGAGAAATGATCAGTGTTATGTGACTCCGGGTAGCAAGCAGGCTACCCGAGGGATGAGAAAATTGATATCATTATGAAAGGAAAATTGTTGAATGATTATGTGGTATGGGATGGCCGACGGTATATGATAGCCCCTCATTTCCGGCTCCCGTGGTTTTCGTGCCCAGTTGAGCTACCCAGTGGTCAAGTAGGACCCAGTGGTCGAGGTGGAGAGTCAAGCAGGACTCAGTGAACCAAGCAGGGTTCACGGGGTGTCAAGTAGGACCCCCAGCTGAAGGCCAATCCTTTAGTATCCGGATACTAGGAGTCAAATTGTATGAGAGTCAGTTGTGATGAATGTGATGAATGTGAGGTATATGATGAATGTGATGAATATGATAAATGTGATGGAGATTGTGTAGTTGGTCTAATACAGTTATTGCATGAAATTTGTTATGTTGTGGTATGCTTACTTATAGATGATGCTTGAGGCATATGGGTTGATATGCATGTATAGTGTTAAATTCCGTTCTATATTAATTATTATGCCAAACACTCACCCTTGCATTATTTTTTTAGTAACCAGAGACAGGGAGGGGGAAGGAGCCGTGGAGCAGAGCCAAGGGGGAGAACGGTGCCAGGGTCCAAACGAATTTGAGTGACTCTTTATAGAGTCTTATGTGTGTATAAAAACTCCGTTGTATAATTATCAGTTGTGTTTAGTTAAGACCGGATTGAATGAGAAATATATTTCAAAAATATATTACTGTTATACGCATATGTTTTATGGGAACTCTTTGGGTTCACAGAACCATTTTTAGAGCGAAGTTTGGGAGTCCGGTTGTATAATCCGATGTGCGAAAGGTGTTCGTTCATGAACAGCACCTCGTCTAAGTGAGAGTCCGGAATCTCGCTTAGACGAGTAGGGGCCTCGCTCAAGCGAGACGCCCTGATTTCCCTTTCTCTCATCCGCTGTGTCGAATTAAATTGTTTTCTCTAAATATCGATTAATTTTCACGGAAAAGGAAAAATTTATTGTAAAATGTAATAGTTTGAATAAAAATAAATGTAAAAATAACCTAAGGATGTTACACTTGGTATCAGAGCCTGGTTCTTTCTAGAGCCGGTGTGTGGGCCGATCTAGTGATTGTGATAATCTTATGAAAGTTGATTGTGTTTTGTTGTGTTGAGATTACGTGTGGTCTGGCACCGTTCCCTTGGCACTTCACTGGCGTAGTATTCTATGAATATAAGGTAAATCTATAATCCCCTGACTGATCTTGGTTATTAATGGTGATGTGTTTGCCCATTGTAGAGTTGCTAAATGGACGGAGAGACTAGTTCTGGGGGAGGAGATGATTTCTTCTCTAAATTTACTTAACTGATGAGTAGGACCGAGTCCGGTCCCACTCTGGATAAATTCCTGAAAAGGAATCCTCCGACTTACAAGGGGGGACACGACTACGATGGGGCATATATCTGGATTAGGGATATCGAACAAGTTTTTGAATATTTTGAGTGTTCTGAGGAGCAAAAGGTTTTATTTGCTTCATATCAATTGAAAGATGAGGCTAGAGTATGGTGGTCTCGCGTGAAGGTGCATATGAACGCAGCCAATGAGCCGTTAGTATGGGCGAATTTTCAAAGGAGGTTCCTTGTTAAGTACTTCCCAGACAACTATAAAATCCAGAAAGAAATGGAATTCCTGAAGTTAGAGCAAGACCGGATGTCTGTAGCTGAGTACACCAGCAAGTTCGACGAGCTGTGTGATTTTTACCACCCTTTCTCATTAGAAGGGACTGAAGGCAGCAAGTGTGCCAAATACGAAGCGGGACTACGGATTGAGCTCCGTAGTGTAATCGTACCGATGGAGATCAGGGACTATCCGACCTTGGTGAACAAAGCAAGGCTGACAGAAGAAGTGCAGTTGCAAAGGATGTCTCAGCCAAGAGATAAAAAGCCATTGAAGGCAAAAGGTTTCAGCTTCAAGAGGATGGGTCAATTCTTTCGAGGTGGCAAATCCTCTGCTACCTCTTCATCCTCCTCTGGTCGAGGTTCCACTGGTCGATCGGGTAATCCCCCTGGGAATCGTACATGCTACAATTGTGGCCAGGAGGGACACATTGCCAAATATTGCCAAGCTAATCAGGTTGTGTGCTTCCAGTGCGGACAACCAGGGCATCTCAGGCCCGATTGCCCTCAGAGGCAGCAACAGGGCAGAACGGATAATCGGACTAACCCTTCTGGAAACCGGGGTTCCAACTTCATGAGAGGAGGTCGGAATGGAGCTGGTAGAAGGAACCCACAAGCGGGAAGATATGACGCTCAATCTAGCGGTGCCCAGAACGCCATGACTGGGCGTGTATTTGCGTTTGATGCTTCAGAAGCTACGAGGAATGACAATCTGGTACAGGGTAAGTGCCTCATCTGTGGTTATCTAGTTGATGTGATTTATGATTCAGGTGCAACCCATTCCTTTATTTTGGAAAGTTGTGTGCGACGGCTTAGTCTGCCAATCAGTTTAATGGAGAACGCCCTTATTGTTTCCACTCCAACTGGTTCTACTTTTCGTGCAACTACCATATGTAGAGAACTACCGATGCAAATCGAAGGCCGTACCTTTCGAGTAAATCTTATCTGTATGCCCTTAAAGGACTTAGACATTATTCTAGGTTTTGAATGGCTTGCTGTTAATCATGTGTTGGTCGACTGCTATCGGAAGAAAATTGTTTTCTCACAGGAACTTGACGTGAAGGACGGGGTGAGCGATGTTCTAGCCACGTATGTCATTTTATTCACTTCGGAGGGTCGACATGACCTTCTGCTAAATGATATTCCGATTGTTTGTGAATTTCCTGACGTTTTTCCAGAAGAAATTCTGGAGCTACCTCCTAGTCGAGAGATTGATTTATCTATTGACTTGAATCCCGGAGCAGAACTGGTGTCCCGAGCACCATATAGAATGTCTTCGGTGGAATTAACCGAAGTGAAGAAGCAAGTAAACGAATTATTAGAAAAGGGCTTTATCCGACCTAGTGCCTCACCCTGGGGCGCTCCGGTGTTATTAGTAAAGAAGAAGGACGGTAGCATGCGCATGTGTATTGATTATCGACAGCTGAACAAACTGACGATCAAAAATAAGTTTCCACTACCCCGGATTGATGATTTACTGGACCAGTTGCGAGGCGCCGCTGTGTTCTCTAAGATTGACTTGAGATTGGGATACCACCAAATCCGAGTGAGGTCAGATGATATCCCAAAGACAGCATTCCGGACTCGTTATGGGCACTTCGAGTACGTAGTAATGCCCTTTGGAGTAACAAACGCTCCTGCCATTTTTATGGATTATATGAATCGGACCTTTCAACCGTACTTGGACCAGTTTGTGGTGGTCTTCATTGACGATATTTTGGTATATTCGAGGTCGGACGAGGAGCATGCTCAACATCTTCGACTTGTTTTACAAGCACTCCGCGAGAAGAAGTTGTACGCTAAATTATCTAAATGTGAGTTCTGGAAGAGTAGTGTATAATTCTTGGGGCATGTAATTTCCCAAGAAGGAGTCTCAGTTGATCCGACAAAAATTGAAGCTGTTATGACTTGGGAGACACCGAAGTCAGTAACTAAAATCCGGAGTTTCCTTGGATTAGCTGGATACTACCGACGTTTCATTGAGGGGTTCTCTCGGATAGCCCTCCCTCTGACTCGATTGACTAGGAAAGGAAACCCTTTCGTGTGGTCGGAGAAATGTGAATTAAGTTTCCAAACTCTGAAGCGGTGTTTAACTACTGCGCCCGTGCTTGCATTGCCCGATGTGACCAAAGAATTTGAAGTATATTGCGATGCGGCCAAATTTGGAGTGGGGTGTGTGTTGATGCAAGCGGATCGAGCAATTGCCTATGCTTCAAGGCAATTGAGGCCACATGAGGAGAATTACCCGACCCATGATCTGGAACTCGCAGCAGTAGTGTACGCACTGAAGATTTGGCGCCATTACCTGTATGGAGCTCGTTTTGTAGTATTCAGTGACCACAAGAGTTTAAAGTATTTATTTGATCAAAAGGAGCTAAATATGAGACAAAGGAGATGGATGGAGTATTTGAAAGATTATGACTTCGATTTGAAGTATCAACCGGGCAAAGCGAATGTTGTGGCAGATGCATTAAGCAGGAAGGTATTACACGTGGCTTACTTAATGGGCAGAGAACAAGAATTGCTAGAAAGCTTTAGGGATTTGAATATTGGAGTGGTCATGAGTGCGCCAAATCGAATGACGATTGGAATGTTAAAAATCTCCAACGAATTTCTGGAGTCGATGGTAGCTGCACAGAAGGACGATGAAGAGTTACTGAAGTTAATCGACAGTCAGACCCGAGGTAAAAATGAAGAGATAACTCGAGGTGAGGATGGCGTATGGAGATTCAGGAATCGAGTTGTGGTGCCTGCACATGGAGGCTTCAGGCAGGCGGTGTTAACAGAAGCACACAAGAGCTCTCTAAGTATACATCCGGGAGTGACAAAAATGTATCATGACTTAAAGAAGGGATTCTGGTGGCCAAACATGAAGAAGGCAATAATCGAGTACGTGAAATCCTGTGTTATATGTCAGAAGTGCAAGGTTGAGCACCAACGACCTCCAGGTTTGCTTCAACCTCCAGAAATTCCGATCTGGAAGTGGGAAAGTATCACCATGGACTTCGTGTCCAGACTACCTCGTACTCAAACTGGATACAATGCGATTTGGGTAATTGTTGATCGACTAACCAAAAGTGCGCATTTCTTGGCAATGAATATGAAGTGGTCGTTAGAGCGATTAGCTAGGTTGTACGTTGCTGAAGTCGTACGACTGCATGGTGTACCCTCAAGTATTATCTCCGATCGGGATCCCTGATTTACTTCAAGGTTTTGGGGGAGTTTGCAACAACAATTGGGTACTGAGCTTAAATTGAGTTCGGCTTACCATCCCCAAACTGATGGTCAATCAGAACGGACTATACAGACTCTTGAAGATATGTTAAGAGCATGTGTACTGGAACAGGGTGGATCATGGGAGAAATACTTGCCCTTGGTGGAATTTGCATATAATAACAGTTACCATAGCAGCATTGGGATGGCTCCATACGAAGCTCTTTATGGTCGAAAGTGTCGTACTTCATTATGTTGGAATGAGGATGGTGATGCCCTTCATCTGGGGCCTGAGATGATTCAAGAGATGAACGAACAGATCGCTTTAATCCGGGAGAAGAAAAAATTTTCCCAAGACCATCAGAAGAGCTATTATGACAATAGGCATAGACCTCTTGAATTCCAAGTGGGTGATTGGGTGTTTCTAAGAATTTCACCAACTAAAGGTGTAGGTCGAATTTTGAAAAGCCAAAAGCTTAATCCGAAGTATATTGGACCATACCAAATACTAGAGCGGATTGGTGAAGTCGCATATCGGCTGGATCTTCCTCAATCATTGACTAACATCCACAACGTGTTCCACGTATCGCAACTTCGAGCCTACATTCCGTGCGATACAATGATTGTACCGAGTGATTCCATTGAAGTGAAGGAGAACTTGATGGTGGAGGCCGTACCAATTGGTTTTGAAGAGCACCAAATCAAACGTTTTAGGAATAAGGAAGTACCGCTGGTGAAGGTGAAGTGGCAGAATTTGCATTGGATGAACTACACTTGGGAGTTAGAATCCGATATGAGACGGATGTACCCTCATCTTTTTCAACCGAAACACTGATTTCGGGGACGAAATCTCCTTTTAGGGGGGGTGAGTGTAACATCCCTGATGTTTTAATAAAAATTATGAAATATGAAATGTTAGAGAATGTTTAGAAATTCTATTTAGTATTTACTCTGTTTGAGCCGGTGTCGAGGTCGGTATCTGAAACGCGAGCAGGCTGAGTTAAAAGAGCGGAAGTGTGGGAGAAGAGCGGACAGGGCTAGGCGGTCTGGTCCTACCGTTGTGGTGAGAGCGCCTCACACGGGGTCACATTCCGGATTAACTTCACACTAACTGAAACAACGGACGTGTGTGTGATAAATAGTCGAGAGCGGATGATATATCCGATCTCTCAAGTTGTAGCTCGGATTTCCGAGGTATGAACATTAAGTTAGGACGGCGGGGTCGATATTCATATCGGACCTATACTCTAGCGAATTATTAGAGGACTATGACTATGTGGGCGTTGAAGGGATAAACACGTGTAATTGATTTGATGACTAAGCAATAGTTTAAAATAGTAAGAATACAAATAAAATCAAGGAAAAGACGATCTTATCCATGAGCCATATATATAAGAAGATTCCCTTCCTTTCTTCTTCATTTTACACAAGTTACAGTTACTATCAACTTGTTCATTCTCTTCTGTTTGCCTCTTCTCTCTTAACGCTGAGCTGCATGTACTGGAGTAAGACACCATTTGTGTTTGAACTACAAATTAACCTCATTCCTGTGATCGAGACTTCCAGGTGAGTCTACTGATCCAACCCAATTGTGATTCCCTTATTTCTTTCATTCTTTAGCTGTTAAGGGCCATGCATGGCTATATTCGTGACTATTCTCCACTCCTCTGTGAGTGTAAGCCAAATGTTGACCATGAACTAAGGACGTTGAGGTGATAAAGCTGTACTTCATGATCCGTAGGTAGTAGACTAAGTAACGAAAGACTGAGTGGAGGAGTTGAGTTTGCAGAACCGGTGCTCAGAGGAAGAAATCGGCACAAAGAACAGATCATCGAAGCGTGGAACCAGAGTAAGGGGGTGTCCAGGTTATAATTAATTAGAATAGGACTTACTTCTTATTCCGATCTTTGAAGTAACGTAAACAGACTAAAGGAAAATGTTGTTAAACGTAATTGTGTGTTTATACTTGTGCATGTGTGATAGTGTACATTGATGAGTTGAGAATTGTGTTTGTGGTTGAGTTATCATGCATGATCTTGAAATATTTAATATTGACGTAATCAGTGTTATGCGATTCTGGGTTAGCAAGCAGGCTACCCGATGGATGAGAAAATTGATATCTAATGAGAAATGATCAGTGTTATGTGACTCCGGGTAGCAAGCAGGCTACCCGAGGGATGAGAAAATTGATATCATTATGAAAGGAAAATTATTGAATGATTATGTGGTATGGGATGGCCGACGGTATATGATAGCCCCTCATTTCCGGCTCCCGTGGTTTTCGTGCCCAGTTGAGCTACCCAGTGGTCAAGTAGGACCCAGTGGTCGAGGTGGAGAGTCAAGCAGGACTCAGTGAACCAAGCAGGGTTCACGGGGTGTCAAGTAGGACCCCCAGCTGAAGGCCAATCCTTTAGTATCCGGATACTAGGAGTCAAATTGTATGAGAGTCAGTTGTGATGAATGTGATGAATGTGAGGTATATGATGAATGTGATGAATATGATAAATGTGATGGAGATTGTGTAGTTGGTCTAATACAGTTATTGCATAAAATTTGTTATGTTGTGGTATGCTTACTTATAGATGATGCTTGAGGCATATGGGTTGATATGCATGTATAGTGTTAAATTCCGTTCTATATTAATTATTATGCCAAACACTCACCCTTGCATTATTTTTTTAGTAACTAGAGACAGGGAGGGGGAAGGAGCCGTGGAGCAGAGCCAAGGGGGAGAACGGTGCCAGGGTCCAAACGAATTTGAGTGACTCTTTATAGAGTCTTATGTGTGTATAAAAACTCCGTTGTATAATTATCAGTTGTGTTTAGTTAAGACCGGATTGAATGAGAAATATATTTCAAAAATATATTACTGTTATACGCATATGTTTTATGGGAACTCTTTGGGTTCACAGAACCATTTTTAGAGCGAAGTTTGGGAGTCCGGTTGTATAATCCGATGTGCGAAAGGTGTTCGTTCATGAACAGCACCTCGTCTAAGTGAGAGTCCGGAATCTCGCTTAGACGAGTAGGGGCCTCGCTCAAGCGAGACGCCCTGATTTCCCTTTCTCTCATCCGCTGTGTCGAATTAAATTGTTTTCTCTAAATATCGATTAATTTTCATGGAAAAGGAAAAATTTATTGTAAAATGTAATAGTTTGAATAAAAATAAATGTAAAAATAACCTAAGGATGTTACACTTGGTATCAGAGCCTGGTTCTTTCTAGAGCCGGTGTGTGGGCCGATCTAGTGATTGTGATAATCTTATGAAAGTTGATTGTGTTTTGTTGTGTTGAGATTATGTGTGGTCTGGCACCGTTCCCTTGGCACTCCACTGGCGTAGTATTCTATGAATATAAGGTAAATCTATAATCCCCTGACTGATCTTGGTTATTAATGGTGATGTGTTTGCCCATTGTAGAGTTGCTAAATGGACGGAGAGACTAGTTCTGGGGGAGGAGATGATTTCTTCTCTAAATTTACTCAACTGATGAGTAGGACCGAGTCCGGTCCCACTCTGGATAAATTCCTGAAAAGGAATCCTCCGACTTACAAGGGGGGACACGACTACGATGGGGCATATATCTGGATTAGGGATATCGAACAAGTTTTTGAATATTTTGAGTGTTCTGAGGAGCAAAAGGTTTTATTTGCTTCATATCAATTGAAAGATGAGGCTAGAGTATGGTGGTCTCGCGTGAAGGTGCATATGAACGCAGCCAATGAGCCGTTAGTATGGGCGAATTTTCGAAGGAGGTTCCTTGTTAAGTACTTCCCAGACAACTATAAAATCCGGAAAGAAATGGAATTCCTGAAGTTAGAGCAAGACCGGATGTCTGTAGCTGAGTACACCAGCAAGTTCGACGAGCTGTGTGATTTTTACCACCCTTTCTCATTAGAAGGGACTGAAGGCAGCAAGTGTGCCAAATACGAAGCGGGACTACGGATTGAGCTCCGTAGTGTAATCGTACCGATGGAGATCAGGGACTATCCGACCTTGGTGAACAAAGCAAGGCTGACAGAAGAAGTGCAGTTGCAAAGGATGTCTCAGCCAAGAGATAAAAAGCCATTGAAGGCAAAAGGTTTTAGCTTCAAGAGGATGGGTCAATTCTTTCGAGGTGGCAAATCCTCTGCTACCTCTTCATCCTCCTCTGGTCGAGGTTCCACTGGTCGATCGGGTAATCCCCCTGGGAATCGTACATGCTATAATTATGGCCAGGAGGGACACATTGCCAAATATTGCCAAGCTAATCAGGTTGTGTGCTTCCAGTGCGGACAACCAGGGCATCTCAGGCCCGATTGCCCTCAGAGGCAGCAACAGGGCAGAACGGATAATCGGACTAACCCTTCTGGAAACCGGGGTTCCAACTTCATGAGAGGAGGTCGGAATGGAGCTGGTAGAAGGAACCCACAAGCGGGAAGATATGACGCTCAATCTAGCGGTGCCCAGAACGCCATGACTGGGCGTGTATTTGCGTTTGATGCTTCAGAAGCTACGAGGAATGACAATCTGGTACAGGGTAAGTGCCTCATCTGTGGTTATCTAGTTGATGTGATTTATGATTCAGGTGCAACCCATTCCTTTATTTCGGAAAGTTATGTGCGACGGCTTGGTCTGCCAATCAGTTTAATGGAGAACGCCCTTATTGTTTCCACTCCAACTGGTTCTACTTTCCGTGCAACTACCGTATGTAGAGAACTACCGATGCAAATCGAAGGCCGTACCTTTCGAGTAAATCTTATCTGTATGCCCTTAAAGGACTTAGACATTATTCTAGGTCTTGATTGGCTTGCTGCTAATCATGTGTTGGTCGACTGCTATCGGAAGAAAATTGTTTTCTCACAGGAACTTGACGTGAAGGACGGGGTGAGCGATGTTCTAGCCACGTATGTCGTTTTATTCACTTCGGAGGGTCGACATGACCTTCTGCTAAATGATATTCCGATTGTTTGTGAATTTCCTGACGTTTTTCCGGAAGAAATTCCGGAGCTACCTCCTAGTCGAGAGATTGATTTCTCTATTGACTTGATACCCGGAGCAGAACCGGTGTCCCGAGCACCATATAGAATGTCTTCGGTGGAATTAACCGAAGTGAAGAAGCAAGTAAACGAATTATTAGAAAAGGGCTTTATCCGACCTAGTGCCTCACCCTGGGGCGCTCCGGTGTTATTAGTAAAGAAGAAGGACGGTAGCATGCGCATGTGTATTGATTATCGACAGCTGAACAAACTGACGATCAAAAATAAGTATCCACTACCCCGGATTGATGATTTACTGGACCAGTTGCGAGGCGCCGCTGTGTTCTCTAAGATTGACTTGAGATCGGGATACCACCAAATCCGAGTGAGGTCGGAGGATATCCCAAAGACAGCATTCCGGACTCGTTATGGGCACTTCAAGTACGTAGTAATGCCCTTTGGAGTAACAAACGCTCCTGCCATTTTTATGGATTATATGAATCAGACCTTTCAACCGTACTTGGACCAGTTTGTGGTGGTCTTCATTTACGATATTTTGGTATATTCGAGGTCGGACGAGGAGCATGCTCAACATCTTCGACTTGTTTTACAAGCACTCCGCGAGAAGAAGTTGTACGCTAAATTATCTAAATGTGAGTTCTGGAAGAGTAGTGTATAATTCTTGGGGCATGTAATTTCCCAAGAAGGAGTCTCAGTTGATCCGACAAAAATTGAAGCTGTTATGACTTGGGAGACACCGAAGTCAGTAACTGAAATCCGGAGTTTCCTTGGATTAGCTGGATACTACCGACGTTTCATTGAGGGGTTCTCTCGGATAGCCCTCCCTCTGACTCGATTGACTAGGAAAGGAAACCCTTTCGTGTGGTTGGAGAAATGTGAATTAAGTTTCCAAACTCTGAAGCGGTGTTTAACTACTGCGCCCGTGCTTGCATTGCCCGATGTGACCAAAGAATTTGAAGTATATTGCGATGCGGCCAAATTTGGAGTGGGGTGTGTGTTGATGCAAGCGGATCGAGCAATTGCCTATGCTTCAAGGCAATTGAGGCCACATGAGGAGAATTACCCGACCCATGATCTGGAACTTGCAGCAGTAGTGCTGAAGATTTGGCGCCATTACCTGTATGGAGTTCGTTTTGTAGTATTCAGTGACCACAAGAGTTTAAAGTATTTATTTGATCAAAAGGAGCTAAATATGAGACAAAGGAGATGGATGGAGTATTTGAAAGATTATGACTTCGATTTGAAGTATCAACCGGGCAAAGCGAATGTTGTGGCAGATGCATTAAGCAGGAAGGTATTACACGTGGCTTACTTAATGGGCAGAGAACAAGAATTGCTAGAAAGCTTTAGGGATTTGAATATTGGAGTGGTCATGAGTGCGCCAAATCGAATGACGATTGGAATGTTAAAAATCTCCAATGAATTTCTGGAGTCGATGGTAGCTGCACAGAAGGACGATGAAGAGTTACTGAAGTTAATCGACAGTCAGACCCGAGGTAAAAATGAAGAGATAACTCGAGGTGAGGATGGCGTATGGAGATTCAGGAATCGAGTTGTGGTGCCTGCACATGGAGGCTTCAGGCAGGCGGTGTTAACAGAAGCACACAAGAGCTCTCTAAGTATACATCCGGGAGTGACAAAAATGTATCATGACTTAAAGAAGGGATTCTGGTGGCCAAACATGAAGAAGGCAATAATCGAGTACGTGAAATCCTGTGTTATATGTCAGAAGTGCAAGGTTGAGCACCAACGACCTCCAGGTTTGCTTCAACCTCTAGAAATTCCGATCTGGAAGTGGGAAAGTATCACCATGGACTTCGTGTCCAGACTACCTCGTACTCAAACCGGATACAACGCGATTTGGGTAATTGTTGATCGACTAACCAAAAGTACGTATTTCTTGGCAATAAATATGAAGTGGTCGTTAGAGCGATTAGCTAGGTTGTACGTTGCTGAAGTCGTACGACTGCATGGTGTACCCTCAAGTATTATCTCCGATCGGGATCCCCGATTTACTTCAAGGTTTTGGGGGAGTTTGCAATAACAATTGGGTACTGAGCTTAAATTGAGTTCGGCTTACCATCCCCAAACCGATGGTCAATCAGAACGGACTATACAGACTCTTGAAGATATGTTAAGAGCATGTGTACTGGAACAGGGCGGATCATGGGAGAAATACTTGCCCTTGGTGGAATTTGCATATAATAACAGTTACCATAGCAGCATTGGGATGGCTCCATACGAAGCTCTTTATGGTCGAAAGTGTCGTACTCCATTATGTTGGAATGAGGACGGCGATGCCCTTCATCTGGGGCCTGAGATGATTCAAGAGATGAACGAACAGATCGCTTTAATCCGGGAGAAGATAAAAATTGCCAGAGACCGTCAGAAGAGCTATTATGACAATAGGCATAGACCTCTTGAATTCCAAGTGGGTGATTGGGTGTTTCTAAGAATTTCACTAACTAAAGGTGTAGGTCGAATTTTGAAAAGCCAAAAGCTTAATCCGAAGTATATTGGACCATACCAAATACTAGAGCGGATTGGTGAAGTCGCATATCGGCTGGATCTTCCTCAATCATTGACTAACATCCACAACGTGTTCCACGTATCGCAACTTCGAGCCTACATTCCGTGCGATACAATGATTGTACCGAGTGATTCCATTGAAGTGAAGGAGAACTTGACGGTGGAGGCCGTACCAATTGGTATTGAAGAGCACCAAATCAAACGTTTAAGGAATAAGGAAGTACCGCTGGTGAAGGTGAAGTGGCAGAATTTACATTGGATGAACTACACTTGGGAGTTAGAATCCGATATGAGACGGATGTACCCTTATCTTTTTCAACTGGAACACTGATTTCGGGGACGAAATCTCCTTTTAGGGGGGTGAGTGTAACATCCCTGATGTTTTAATAAAAATTATGAAATGTGAAATGTTAGAGAATGTTTAGAAATTCTATTTAGTATTTACTCTGTTTGAGCCGGTGTCGAGGTCGGTATCTAAAACGCGAGCAGGCTGAGTTAAAAGAGCGGAAGTGTAGGAGAAGAGCGGACAGGGCTAGGCGGTCTGGTCCTACCGTTGTGGTGAGAGCGCCTCACACGGGGTCACATTTCGGATTAACTTCACACTAACTGAAACAACGGACGTGTGTGTGACAAATAGTCGAGAGCGGATGATATATCCGATCTCTCAAGTTGTAGCTCGGATTTCCGAGGTATGAACATTAAGTTAGGACGGCGGGGTCGATATTCATATCGGACCTATACTCTAGCGAATTATTAGAGGACTATGACTACGTGGGCGTTGAAGGGATAAACACGTGTAATTGATTTGATGACTAAGCAATAGTTTAAAATAGTAAGAATACAAATAAAATCAAGGAAAAGACGATCTTATCCATGAGCCATATATATAAGAAGATTCCCTTCCTTTCTTCTTCATTTTACACAAGTTACAGTTACTATCAACTTGTTCATTCTCTTCCGTTTGCCTCTTCTCTCTTAACGCTGAGCTGCATGTACTGGAGTAAGACACCATTTGTGTTTGAACTACAAATTAACCTCATTCCTGTGATCGAGACTTCCAGGTGAGTCTACTGATCCAACCCGATTGTGATTCCCTTATTTCTTTCATTCTTTAGCTGTTAAGGGCCATGCATGGCTATATTCGTGACTATTCTCCACTCCTCTGTGAGTGTAAGCCAAATGTTGACCATGAACTAAGGACGTTGAGGTGATAAAGCTGTACTTCATGATCCGTAGGTAGTAGACTAAGTAATGGAAGACTGAGTGGAGGAGTTGAGTTTGCAGAACCGGTGCTCAGAGGAAGAAATCGGCACAAAGAACAGATCATCGAAGCGTGGAACCAGAGTAAGGGGGTGTTCGGGTTATAATTAATTAGAATAGGACTTACTTCTTATTCCGATCTTTGAAGTAACGTAAACAGACTAAAGGAAAATGTTGTTAAACGTAATTGTGTGTTTATACTTGTGTATGTGTGATAGTGTACATTGATGAGTTGAGAATTGTGTTTGTGGTTGAGTTATCATGCATGATCTTGAAATATTTAATATTGACGTAATCAGTGTTATGCGATTCTGGGTTAGCAAGCAGGCTACCCGATGGATGAGAAAATTGATATCTAATGAGAAATGATCAGTGTTATGTGACTCCGGGTAGCAAGCAGGCTACCCGAGGGATGAGAAAATTGATATCATTATGAAAGGAAAATTGTTGAATGATTATGTGGTATGGGATGACCGACGGTATATGATAGCCCCTCATTTCCGGCTCCCGTGGTTTTCATGCCCAGTTGAGCTACCCAGTGGTCAAGTAGGACCCAGTGGTCGAGGTGGAGAGTCAAGCAGGACTCAGTGAACCAAGCAGGGTTCACGGGGTGTCAAGTAGGACCCCCAGCTGAAGGCCAATCCTTTAGTATCCGGATACTAGGAGTCAAATTATATGAGAGTCAGTTGTGATGAATGTGATGAATGTGAGGTATATGATGAATGTGATGAATATGATAAATGTGACGGAGATTGTGTAGTTGGTCTAATACAGTTATTGCATGAAATTTGTTATGTTGTGGTATGCTTACTTATAGATGATGCTTGAGGCATATGGGTTGATATGCATGTATAGTGTTAAATTCCGTTCTATATTAATTATTATGCCAAACACTCACCCTTGCATTATTTTTTTAGTAACCAGAGACAGGGAGGGGGAAGGAGCTGTGGAGCAGAGCCAAGGGGGAGAACGGTGCCAGGGTCCAAACGAATTTGAGTGACTCTTTATAGAGTCTTATGTGTGTATAAAAACTCCGTTGTATAATTATCAGTTGTGTTTAGTTAAGACCGGATTGAATGAGAAATATATTTCAAAAATATATTACTGTTATACGCATATGTTTTATGGGAACTCTTTGGGTTCACAGAACCATTTTTAGAGCGAAGTTTGGGAGTCCGGTTGTATAATCCGATGTGCGAAAGGTGTTCGTTCATGAACAGCACCTCGTCTAAGTGAGAGCCCGGAATCTCGCCTAGACGAGTAGGGGCCTCGCTCAAGCGAGACGCCCTGATTTCCCTTTCTCTCATCCGCTGTGTCGAATTAAATTTTTTCTCTAAATATCGATTAATTTTCACGGAAAAGGAAAAATTTATTGTAAAATGTAATAGTTTGAATAAAAATAAATGTAAAAATAACCTAAGGATGTTACAGCGTGGGGTAGGTATCATAAAACAAATGATCGCGCACATTGTGGCAGGTGCGATCATACCACCACTAATGCACTGGATCCCATCAGAACTCCGCAGTGAAGCGTGCTTGGGCGAGAGTAGTACTGGGATGGGTGACCTCCTGGGAAGTCCTTGTGTTGCACCTCTTTTTTGCTACTTTCCTGGGTCCGCACCACCTCTGTTTTTGTTTTTTCAATTTTATTTCTCCCTCACCTGATTCTGTGGCCTCGACGTCGACGGGCTCGCAAAGGGCTTTCTGTTGATACCTTACGGGCCTAGAGACGCATCCCGGTTCAAAAGTTACGGCCGTTTGAAGCTTGCGACGGCGTGGGGCAGGTATCATAAAACAAATGATCGCGCACATTGTGGCAGGTGCGATCATACCAGCACTAATGCACCGGATCCCATTAGAACTCCGCAATTAAGCGTGCTTGGGCGAGAGTAGTACTGGGATGGGTGACCTCCTGGGAAGTCCTCGTGTTGCACCTCTTTTTTGCTACTTTCCCGGGTCCGCACCACCTCTGTTTTGTTCTTTCAATTTTATTTGTCCCTCACCCGATTCTGTGGCCTCGACGTCGACGGGCTCGCAAAGGGCTTTCCCTTGATACCTTACGGGCCGCGAGACGCATCCCGATTCAAAAGTTACGGCCGTTTGAAGCTGGCGACGCCGTGGGGGAGTTATCATAAAACAAATGATCGCGCACATTGTGGCAGGTGCGATCATACCAGCACTAATGCACCGGATCCCATCAGAACTCCGCAGTCAAGCGTGGTTGGGCAAGAGTAGTACTGGGATGGGTGACCTCCTGGGAAGTCCTCGTGTTGCACCTCTTTTTTGCTACTTTCCCGGGTCCGCACCACCTCTGTTTTGTTCTTTCAATTTTATTTGTCCCTCACCCGATTCTGTGGCCTCGACGTCGACGGGCTCGCAAAGGGCTTTCCGTTGATACCTTACAGGCCGCGAGACGCATCCCGGTTCAAAAGTTACGCCCGTTTGAAGCTGGCGACGGCGTGGGGGAGGTATCACAAAACCAATGATCACGCACATTGTGGCAGGTGCGATCATACCAGCACTAATGCACCGGATCAAAGCAGAACTCCGTAGTCAAGCATGGTTGGGCAAGAGTAGTACTGGGATGGGTGACCTCCTGGGAAGTCCTCGTGTTGCACCTCTTTTTTGCTACTTTCACGGGTCCGCACCACCTCTGTTTTTATTCTTTCAATTTTATTTGTCCCTCACCTGATTCTGTGGCCTCGACATCGACGGGCTCGCAAAGGGCTTTCCATTGATACCTTACGGGCCTAGAGACGCATCCCGGTTCAAAAGTTACGGCCGTTTGAAGCTGGCGACGGCGTGGGGGAGGTATCATAAAACAAATGATCGCGCACATTGTGGCAGGTGCGATCATACCAGCACCAATGCACCGGATCCCATCAGAACTCCGTAGTTAAGCGTGCTTGGGCGAGAGTAGTACTGGGATGGGTGACCTCCTGGGAAGTCCTCGTGTTGCACCTCTTTTTTGCTACTTTCTCGGGTCCGTACCACCGCTGTTTTTGTTCTTTCAATTTTATTTGTCCCTCACCCGATTTTATGGCCTCAACGTCGACGGGCTCGCAAAGGGCTTTCCGTTGATACCTTACGGGCCGCGAGACGCATCCCGGTTCAAAGGTTACAGCCGTTTGAAGCTGGCGACGGCGTGGGGGAAGTATCATAAAACAAATGATCGCGCACATTGTGGCAGGTGCGATCATACCACCACTAATGCACCGGATCCCATCAGAACTCTGCAGTTAAGCGTGCTTTAGGGAGAGTAGTACTGGGATGGGTGACCTCCTGGGAAGTCCTCGTGTTGCACATTTGTTTTGTTACTTTCCTGGGTTCACACCACCTCTGTTCTTGTTCTTTCAATTTTATTTGTCCCTCACCCGATTCTATGGCCTCGATGTCGACGGGCTCACAAAGGGCTTTCCGTTGATACCTTACGGGCCGCGAGACGCACCCCGGTTCAAAAGTTACGACCGTTTGAAGCTAGCGACGGCGTGGGGGAGGTATCATAAAACAAATGATCACGCACATTGTGGCAGGTGCGATCATACCATCACTAATGCACCGTATCCCATCAGAACTCCGCAGTTAAGCATGCTTGGGCGAGAGTAGTACTGGGATGGGTGACCTCCTGGGAAGTCCTCATGTTGTACCTCTTTTTTGCTACTTTCCCGGGTCCGCACCACCTCTATTTTTGTTCTTTCAATTTTATTTGTCCCTCACCTGATTCTGTGGCCTCGACGTCGACGGGCTCGCAAAGGGCTTTCCTTTGATACCTTACGGGCCGTGAGACACATCCCGGTTCAAAAGTTACGGCCGTTTGAAGCTGGCGACGGCGTGGGGGAGGTATCATAAAACAAATGATCGCGCACATTGTGGCTGGTGCGATCATACCACCACTAATGCACCGGATCCCATCAGAACTCTGCAGTGAAGCGTGCCTGGGCGAGAGTACTATTGGGATGGGTGACCTCCTGGGAAGTCCTCGTGTTGCACCTCTTTTTAGCTACTTTCCCGGGTCCGCACCACCTCTGTTTTTGTTCTTTCAATTTTATTTGTCCCTCACCCGATTCTGTGGCCTCGACGTCGACGGGCTCTCATAGGGCTTTCCGTGGATACCTTACGGGTCGCGAGACGCATCCCGGTTCAAAAGTTACGGCCGTTTGAAGCTGGCGACGGCGTGGGGGAGGTATCATAAAACCAATGATCGCGCACATTGTGGCAGGTGCGATCATACCAGCACTAATGCACCGGATCCGATCAGAACTCCGCAGTCAAGCGTGGTTGGGCAAGAGTAGTACTGGGATGGGTGACCTCCTGGGAAGTCCTCGTGTTGCACCTCTTTTTTGCTACTTTCCCGGGTCCGCACCACCTCTGTTTTGTTCTTTCAATTTTATTTGTCCCTCACCCGATTCTGTGGCCTCGACGTCGATGGGCTCGCAAAGGGTTTTCCGTTGATACCTTACGGGCCACGAGACGCATCCCGGTTCAAAAGTTACGGCCGTTTGAAGCTGGCGACGGCGTGGGGGAGATATCATAAAACAAATGATCGCGCACATTATGCCAGGTGCGATCATACCAGCACTAATGCACCGGATCCCATCAGAACTCCACAGTTAAGCGTGCTTGGGCGAGAGTAGTACTGGGATGGGTGACCTCCTGGGAAGTCCTCGTGTTGCACCTCTTTTTTGCTACTTTCTCGGGTCCGCACCTCTTTTTTGCTACTTTCTCGGGCCCGCACCTCTTTTTTGCTACTTTCTCGGGTCCGCACCACCGCTGTTTTTGTTCTTTCAATTTTATTTGTCCCTCACCCGATTTTGTGGCCTCGACATCGACGGGCTCGCAAAGGGCTTTCTGTTGATACCTTACGGGCCGCGAGACGCATCCCGGTTCAAAAGTTACGGCCGTTTGAAGCTGGCGACGGCGTGGGGGAAGTATCATAAAATAAATGATCGCGCACATTGTGGCAGGTGCGATCATACCACCACTAATGCACCGGATCCCATCAGAACTCTGTAGTTAAGCGTGCTTTGGTGAGAGTAGTACTGGGATGGGTGACCTCCTGGGAAGTCCTCGTGTTGCACTTTTTTTTTTACTTTCCTGGGTTCGCACCACCTCTGTTTTTGTTCTTTCAATTTTATTTGTCCCTCACCTGATTCTCTGGCCTCGATGTCGACGGGCTCGTAAAGCGCTTTCCGTTCATACCTTACGGGCCTAGAGACGCATCCCGGTTCAAAAGTTACGGCCATTTGAAACTGGCGACGGCGTGGGGGAGATATCATAAAACAAATGACCGCGCACATTGTGCAGGTGCGATCATACCAGCACTAATGCACCGGATCCCATTAGAACTCCGTAGTTAAGCATGCTTGGGCGAGAGTAGTACTGGGATGGGTGACCTCCTTGGAAGTCCTCGTGTTGCACCTCTTTTTTGCTACTTTCCCGGGTCCGCACCACCGCTGTTTTTGTTCTTTCAATTTTATTTGTCCCTCACCCGATTTTGTGGCCTCGACGTCGACGGGCTCGCAAAGGGCTTTCCATTGATACCTTACAGGCCGCGAGACGCATCCCGGTTCAAAAGTTACGACCGTTTGAAGCTGGCGATGGCGTAGGGGGGGTATCATAAAACAAATGATCGCGCACATTGTGGCAGGTGCGATCATACCACCACTAATGCACCGGATCCCATCAGAACTCCGCAGTTAAGCGTGCTTGGGCGAGAATAGTACTGGGATGGGTGACCTCCTGGTAAGTCCTCGTGTTGCACGTCTTTTTTGCTACTTTCCCGGGTCCGCACCACCTCTGTTTTTGTTCTTTCAATTTTATTTGTCCCTCACCCGATTCTGTGGCCTCGACGTCGACGGGCTCGCAAAGGGCTTTCCGTTGATACCTTACGGGCCGCGAGACGCATCCCGGTTCAAAAGTTACGGCCGTTTAAAGCTGGCGACGGCGTGGGGGAGGTATCATAAAACAAATGATCGCACACATTGTGGCAGGTGCGATCATACCACCACTAATGCACCGGATCCCATCAGAACTTTGCAGTTAAACGTGCTTTGGCGAGAGTACTATTGGGATGGGTGACCTCCTGGGAAGTCCTCGTGTTGTATCTCTTTTTTGTTACTTTCCTGGGTTCGCACCACCTCTATTTTTGTTCTTTCAATTTTATTTGTCCCTCACCCGATTTTGTGGCCTCGACGTCGATGGGCTCACAAAGGGCTTTCCGTTGATACCTTACGGGCCGCGAGACGCATCCCGGTTCAAAAGTTACGGCTGTTTGAAGCTGGCGATGACGAGGGGGAGGTATCATAAAACAAATGATCGCGCACATTATTGCAGGTGCGATCATACCACCACTAATGCACCAGATCCCATCAGAACTCCGCAGTTAAGCATGCTTTGGCGAGAGTACTATTGGGATGGGTGACCTCCTAGGAAGTCCTCGTGTTGTATCTCTTTTTTGTTACTTTCCTGAGTTCGCACCACCTCTGTTTTTGTTCTTTCAATTTTATTTGTCCCTCACCTGATTCTGTGGCCTCGATGTCGACGGGCTCGCAAAGGGCTTTCCGCTGATACCTTACGGGCCGCGATACGCATCCCGGTTCAAAAGTTACGACCGTTTGAAGCTGGCGACGGCGTGGGGGAGATATTATAAAACAAATGATCGCGCACATTGTGGCAGGTGCGATCATACCAGCACTAATGCACCGGATCCCATCAGAACTCCGCAGTCACGCGTGCTTGGGCGAGAGTAGTACTGGGATGGGTGTCCTCTTGGGAAGTCCTCGTAGTGCACCTCTTATTTGCTACTTTCCCGGGTCCGCACCACCTTTGTTTTTGTTCTTTCAATTTTATTTGTCCTTCACCTGATTCTGTGGCCTCGACGTCGACGGGCTCGCAAAGGGCTTTCCGTTGATACCTTACGGGCCGCGAGACGCATCCCGGTTCAAAAGTTACGGCCGTTTGAAGCTGGCGACGGCGTGGGGGAGGTATCATAAAATAAATGATCGCGCACATTGTGGCAGGTGCAATCATACCACATAATGCACCGGATCCCATCAGAACTCTGCAGTTAAGCGTGTTTGGGCGAGAGTAGTACTGGGATGGGTGACCTCCTGAGAAGTCCTTGTATTGCACCTTTTTTTTGCTACTTTCCCGGGTCCGCACCACCTGTGTTTTTGTTCTTTCAATTTTATTTGTCCCTCACCCGATTCTGTGGCCTCGATGACGACTGGCTCGCAAAGGGCTTTCTGTTGATACCTTACGGGTCGCGAGACGCATCCCAGTTCAAAAGTTACGGCCGTTTGAAGCTGGTGACGCCGTGGGGGAGGTATCATAAAACAAATGATCGCGCACATTGTGGCAGGTGCGATCATAGCACCACTAATGCACCGGATCCCATCAGAGCTCTGCAGTTAAGCGTGCTTTAGCGAGAGTATTATTGGGATGGGTGACCTCCTGGGAACTCCTCGTGTTGCACCTCTTTTTTGTTACTTTCCTGGGTTCGCACCACCTCTATTTTTGTTCTTTCAATTTTATTTGTCCCTCACCCGATTCTATGGCCTCGACGTCGACGGGCTCGCAAAGGGCTTTCCGTTGATACCTTACGGGCCGCGAGACGCATCCCGGTTCAAAAGTTACGACCGTTTGAAGCTGGCGACGGCGTGGGGGAGGTATCATAAAACAAATGATCTCGCACATTGTGGCAGGTGCGATCATACTAGCACTAATGGACCGGATCCCATCAGAACTCCGCAGTTAAGCGTGCTCGGGCGAGAGTAGTACTGGGATGGGTGACCTCCTGGGAAGTCCTCGTGTTGCACCTCTTTTTTGCTACTTTCCCGGGTCCACACCACCTCTGTTTTTGTTCTTTCAATTTTATTTGTCCCTCACCTGATTCTGTGGCCTCGACGTCGACAGGCTCGCAAAGGGCTTTCCGTTGATACCTTACGGGCCTAGAGACGCATCCCGGTTTAAAAGTTACGGCCGTTTGAAGCTGGCGACGGCGTAGGGGAGGTATCATAAAACAAATGATCACGCACATTGTGGCAGGTGCGATCATACCAGCACTAATGCACCGGATCCCATCAGAACTCCACAGTTAAGCGTGCTTGGGCGAGAGTAGTACTGGGATGGGTGACCTCTTGGGAAGTCCTCGTGTTGCACCTCTTTTTTGCTACTTTCTCGGGTCCGCACCGTCGCTGTTTTTGTTCTTTCAAT
This sequence comes from Clitoria ternatea, assembly GCA_037962975.1. Classification (NCBI taxonomy): domain Eukaryota; kingdom Viridiplantae; phylum Streptophyta; class Magnoliopsida; order Fabales; family Fabaceae; genus Clitoria; species Clitoria ternatea. Next base: position 35,978,280 of record CM075670.1, read on the forward strand.
TTTATTTGTCCCTCACCCAATTTTGTGGCCTCGACGTCGACGGGCTCGCAAAGGGCTTTCCGTTGATACCTTACGGGCCGCGAGACGCATCCCGATTCAAAAGTTACGGCCGTTTGAAACTGGCGACGGCGTGGGGGAAGTATCATAAAACAAATGATCGCGCACATTGTGGCAGGTGCGATCATACCACCACTAATGCACCGGATCCCATCAGAACTCCGCAGTTAAGCGTGCTTTGGCGAGAGTAGTACTGGGATGGGTGACCTCCTGGGAAGTCCTCGTGTTGCACCTCTTTTTTGCTACTTTCCCGGGTCCGCACCACCGCTATTTTTGTTCTTTCAATTTTATTTGTCCCTCACCCGATTTTGTGGCCTCGACGTCGACGGGCTCGCAAAGGGCTTTCCATTGATACCTTACAGGCCGCGAGACGCATCCCGGTTCAAAAGTTACGACCGTTTGAAGCTGGCGATGGCGTAGGGGGGTATCATAAAACAAATGATTGCGCACATTGTGGCAGGTGCGATCATACCACCACTAATGCACTGGATCCCATCAGAACTCCGCAGTTAAGCGTGCTTGGGCGAGAGTAGTACTGGGATGGTGACCTCCTGGTAAGTCCTCGTCTTGCACCTCTTTTTTACTACTTTCCCGGGTCCGCACCACCTCTATTTTTGTTCTTTCAATTTTATTTGTCCCTCACCCGATTCTGTGGCCTCGACGTCGACGGGCTCGCAAAGAGCTTTCCGTTGATACCTTACGGGCCGCGAGACGCATCCCGGTTCAAAAGTTACGGCCGTTTGAAGCTGGCGACGGCGTGGGGGAGGTATCATAAAACAAATGATCGCGCACATTGTGGCAGGTGCGATCATACCACCACTAATGCACCGGATCCCATCAGAACTCTGCAGTTAAGCTTGCTTTGGCGAGAGTACTATTGGGATGGGTGACCTCCTGGGAAGTCCTCGTGTTGTATCTCTTTTTTGTTACTTTCCTGGGTTCGTACCACCTCTATTTTTGTTCTTTCAATTTTATTTGTCCCTCACCCGATTTTGTGGCCTCGACGTCGATGGGCTCACAAAGGGCTTTCCGTTGATACCTTACGGGCCGCGAGACGCATCCCGGTTCAAAAGTTACGGCTGTTTGAAGCTGGCGATGACGAGGGGGAGGTATCATAAAACAAATGATCGCGCACATTGTGGCAGGTGCGATCATACCACCACTAATGCACCAGATCCCATCAGAACTCCGCAGTTAAGCGTGCTTTGGCGAGAGTACTATTGGGATGGGTGACCTCCTGGGAAGTCCTCGTGTTGTATCTCTTTTTTGTTACTTTCCTGGGTTCACACCACCTCTGTTTTTGTTCTTTCAATTTTATTTGTCCCTCACCTGATTCTATGGCCTCGACGTCGACGGGCTCGCAAAGGGCTTTCCGTTGATACCTTACGGGCCGCGATACGCATCCCGGTTCAAAAGTTACGACCGTTTGAAGCTGGCGACGGCGTGGGGGAGATATTATAAAACAAATGATCGCGCACATTGTGGTAGGTGCGATCATACCAGCACTAATGCACCGGATCCCATCAGAACTCCGCAGTCACGCGTGCTTGGGCGAGAGTAGTACTGGGATGGGTGTCCTCTTGGGAAGTCCTCGTAGTGCACCTCTTATTTGCTACTTTTCCGGGTCCGCACCACCTTTGTTTTTGTTCTTTCAATTTTATTTGTCCTTCACCTGATTCTGTGGCCTCGACGTCGACGGGCTCGCAAAGGGCTTTCCGTTGATACCTTACGGGCCGCGAGACGCATCCCGGTTCAAAAGTTACGGCCGTTTGAAGCTGGCGACGGCGTGGGGGAGGTATCATAAAACAAATGATCGCGCACATTGTGGCAGGTGCAATCATACCAGCACTAATGCATCGGATCCCATCAGAACTCCGCAGTTAAGTGGCTTGGGCGAGAGTAGTACTGGGATGGGTGACCTCCTGGGAAGTCCTTGTGTTGTACCTCTTTTTTGCTACTTTCCCGGGTCCGCACCACCGCTGTTTTTGTTCTTTCAATTTTATTTGTCCCTCACCCGATTTTGTGGCCTCGACATCGACGGGCTCGCAAAGGGCTTTCCATTGATAACTTACGGGCCGTGAGACGCATTCCGGTTTAAAAGTTACGGCCGTTTGAAGCTGGCGACGGCGTGGGGGAGGTATCTTAAAACAAATGATCACGCACATTGTGGCAGGTGCGATCATACCACCACTAATGCACCGGATCCCATCAGAACTCCGCAGTGAAGCGTGCTTGGGCGAGAGTAGTACTAGGATGGGTGACCTCCTGGGAAGTCCTCGTGTTGCACCTCTTTTTTGCTACTTTCCCGGGTCCGCACCACCTCTGTAACATCCCAGATGTTTTGATAATAGAAAATAAATTGGAAATGAGTAAATTATTATTTGGCTTATAATGAAAATGGTATATGAAATGTTAAGTGGGGAAAAGCAGTTTTAAATGAAATTTTGAGGAAAATGGCATCAGGACCCTGACGCATAGCGTGGATGGGACGCGTAGCGTCAGGTGTGATTTAGTGAGCTGACGCGTAGCGCCAGGCTGACGTGTAGCGCCACCGTCGCGATCTATTTTATAATAGGGTCACCCAGAACAGAACCTGTAAACCTTCTCTTTCATTTTCTCTCTTCTCTGAGGCGATTTAGCTAGGGTTTTGAGGGAAACTTGGATTCTTGGTGGTTTTAAGCAATTTAGAACCAAGGTAAGGCATCTAGGGCCTCTAATCTTTAGTTTCTTCTCCTTCCCTTCATAAAATCCGAGTTTGCATGTGATGATTGGGGTTTTGATTCTGAGTTTTAGTGGCTTGTGAAGCTTGGGTAATGAGTTTGGAAGTATAAGGAAGGTAACGTACTAACTAATTTGATGTTTCGGTGACCGTAGGTGCCGGAACGAGTGTTAGGCAAGCGATCGACGAAGTGGACGTCGGAAGCGAAAGAGGAACAGTGATTCCAGCGGCTGTAGGACGTTATCCACCCCTTGAGCAAACTGTCGAAGCTCGGAATAGAGGTAAGGGGGTGTTCGGGTCATAATTAATTAGAATTGATATGAAAACAGATTATGGGAAGTTTAAGAATTTAATAAGAGTTGTCATAAATACTATAAAGTAACTGAATATAGTAGTTGTGAATATATGAGTATGTGGGATGAGATTAAATGGTTGAACATGAAAGAAATATGTATGTACATTTGATTATGAATAAAAATGTGGAATTTTGAATTATTGATGATATATGCAATAGCATTGTATGGATGGGTTTGACAAGTCGGTCGCCCTGTATTGTGAGCACATGCCAGTTTCTGGTAGTTGCACATGTGGTTTGTTGATGATATGTTATGATTATGAGATATGATATGTGAATATGTGGTATGGGATGGCCAACGGTATGTATACCCCTCATTTTCTGGCTCCCGTGGCTTTTGTGCCCAGTTGAGCTACCCAGTGGTCAAGTCGGACCCAGTGGTTGAGGTGGAGAGCCAAGTCGGGCTCGGTGAACCAAGTCGGGTTCACGGGATGTCAAGTCGGACTCCCAGCTGAAGGCCAGTCCTTTAGTATCCGGATACTAGGCGTCAAATTACATGAGAATCAGTTGTGACATATGTGAATCTTATATTGATTTATGATGGAAAATGAATTATGAATTGAAAGTGTAATATGAATGAATAATGTGTATGGATGTAATTGTATTGACGTGGATAAGTGCAGGAAATCGAAAGAGATTATGTAATAATAAAGAGTAGTAGGTATTGTTAAGTTTAATATTTCGTTCTATATTAATTATGATATTCTAAACACTCACCCTTGCTGTTGTTTAATTTTAGTGACCAGTGACAGGGAGGATGCTAATGCTGCGGAAATGTGCCAAGAGGAAGTTTGATGCCAAGGAATGGAGATGTATATAATGAATGTAATATTTTGAGTGTATGTGTTTAAGTGTGTAATAAGTAATGTATAAATATGGTGGATGGTAGATGATAAAGTATGTGTGATGAACTTGCCATGATTATGCATGTTGTGGTTTGATGACTTATTGATGAGGATGAATGATGGCACGGAGCCATTGACATATGTGAATGTGATGGGCAGGTGTTATATTGACGCATGATTGATATGTATGCTATGTGATTGATGCTAGGATGATGATTGGATTGATTTAGATAAGTCATGCATATAGTTGGATATTGAATTTAAGGAACCGGATAGGTGAATTTAAGATTCGGTGGGTGTAAAAAACCCCATAATGCATCAATAGGTCTTCCATGACATTTAGGATTTAGATGCATTGGCTTTTGGTCCATTAGAATCCATTTAGGATGTTTGGTGTAAGGGTTTTGTACCTAATTGGGTTAAAATGCATTTCGCGCATAACTTGTGCATGTGTTGGAATTTTGGCGAACGGATAGCGCCAACAGTTCCAAAATGGGGAAAACATGTGGCCCGTAAAGTTTTGTGGCAATCGGATCTAAAACGGGCCAAATGGATAGGTTAGAAGTTAGTAAAATGGCTTAAATATGTAACAGCATCAGGTGCTGTCACTGTCATGCCCACGCTACGCGTCAGGCTGGCGCGTAGCGTGAGGTACGCAGCAGATGGCTGACGCTACACGTGGGAATGGCGCGCAGCGTCAGGCCCCTGTTTCATATTTTGACTTTTTTCTCAATTAGAGGCACTCTAAGGTTTTGTCACACTACATAATTATTATTTTGAGTATGTTTAGTAAAAATAAATATTATTTTGAAATGAGAAATAATTAAATTTTATTAAATGTGAAAAATTTATTATGAAAATTAATTAAATGGATATAAATAAAGGTAAATTGACGTAGGACGTCACAGGTGGTATCAGAGCGGTTCTTTCTAGAGCCGGGAAAATGGGCAGAGTTAGGGGATTGTTTGAGTCCTATATCAGGCTATTTTACATTTATTGCATTATGTTTGTGATTGTTTACATATTAACAGGTTGACTTGGCATCATTCTCTTGGCACTCCGGGCAGCGTCTTGTTATGTGTTTATACATGAGGTAATTTTTGTACTCCCTGGTCAATTATTGGTTATTAATGGTGATGTGTTTTGGGATATTATAGAACTAAAATATGACGGAAGGAAGTAGTTCTGTTGGTGGTGATGATTTCTTTGAGAGGTTTTCTCAAATGATGGGGAGGACTGATTCTGTTCCCACCCTTGATAAATTTTTGAAGAGGAATCCACCTATTTACAAAGGAGGACATGATTATGATGGGGCGCATATATGGCTGCGTGACATTGAGCAAACATTTGAATACTTTGAATGCTCTGAAGAACAGAGAGTGCAATTTGCTACCTATCAATTGAAGGATGAGGCTCGTGTATGGTGGTCAAGGACTAGAATTCAGATGAATGCGGCGAATGAACCATTAATGTGGATGAATTTCAAGAGGATATTTCTTGCTAAATACTTTCCAGATAATTATAAAATCTGTAAGGAGATGGAATTCCTAAAACTTGAGCAAGGCAGGATGTCAGTGGCAGAATATACGTCACAGTTTGATGAACTATGTGATTTCTATCATCCTTTTTCTCTTGAAGGAACTGAAGGTAGTAAGTGTGCAAAGTATGAATCTGGGCTAAGAATTGAACTCCGAAGTGTCATTGTTCCTATGGAGATCCGTGACTATCCTACTGACGTGTTTATTTTTACAGTCGTGATTCCATCAAATTAGTACATTAAAACTAATTAATGTAGTACTAGGGTGTCAACCTAGGTCGTTCTCTCAAGGATCAACACAAAAATTTAGGAAAAATCAAGTCTTAAACTAATTTTTAACAACAACTAAAATTTTTTACAAACATAAGTTCACTAACATACAATTGGGGGGGGGGGTTGATTGATTTTTGTTATCACAATTAAAATTAAAACAAGGTAAATAAAGGATTTAAAACAATAAATAACAAGCGATTGATTTTCTTGGAGTATTGTAAATAAATTTATCCTTGGTTCACTAAAAATAATTTGTATACTTATTAATGTTAATTTCTTAGCTCAATTTGAATTGATCAACTAATCGTCTTTTTCAATTCACAATTCCTTTACTTTCATTTAAAAAATGAATATTTTAATCAAGCATCCTAATTAAGCAAAAGGAGTCAAGATCTTAAAAATCTAGGAATTATTGAGCATACATAAGAACATCGCCTATATACATAATCTATTCTCAAATTATGGAATTAAGCAAACCATAATTATTAAAAGTGATTATGAAAATATTCATTAAGCATGCATATTTCCTTAATCCATTCTAATTTGAAATCTTATTTTACTCTATTTGAATAACTAAACCGATTAAGCATACAAATTCAATTAAACAAAATGGAATTAAATAAGTAGAGAATGATTATGAAGAAATAACAATAATAAAAGCATACTATATTAAAATTAGTGACCTCAAAATTACATTACAACATTCTCCAAAAAAAATCAATCTAAGGGTTTTAGCCCTCCATAACAACTACAAAGAAAAGAAACTAACCCGGAATGGAGCAAAGAGGGGGAAGAAGAGAGGAGGAGGCTTTGTGCCTTCCTCTGATGCTTATAGAAACAAAGAGAGAAAAGAGAGAAACGTGAATTGAGGTGTCTTTCAAGCCTTTGGCAATGGTCCTATTTATAGTGAAAACAATGGTAAGGGTTTCCTGCTGACGCTGTGCGTCAGCAGGACGCTACGCGTCAGCGTTGCGAATCTGCTTCCACGCTACGCGTAGTTGTGAGGCTACGCGTGAGTGTTTCTGACTCAGAATACATTATTTCATCCAATAATTCTTCAATAATGCTTGGACACTTATGCTGCATGTTCCCCACTGAGATAGTGCCGTATGTCTGTAATGGATTGGCCATTAAGTGCTTTAATATAAATAAATCCTCCACTTCTGAAGTTGCACACAGCCTGTTAATGGGATCCTCGTCACTGTTGACGCTACGCGTGGGCTTGACGCTGCGCGTCAGTGTTACAAATTTGCTTCCACGCTACGCGTGGTACCAGCGCTACGCGTTAGACCTGATGCTCAATTTTATGATTTCCCAATTGTAACCTCAATTATTCACTACAATATCAAGGAAATCAAGTAAGATTTATTATTTCATTTAAAGATTATCGCCTAATTCAGTTAATATTAAATAAAGCTTGAATTATGAAAATGTGTTAAAATGCATAATATTACACAATTAGCAATGGCAAATTATACACATTTAAAGCAAGGAATTAAGGCTAAATCATGCATCATCACCTACTCTGGTAAATAAGGCCAGACTTGCTGAGGAAGTGCAGTTACAGAGAGCATCCCAGTCAAGGGACAAAAGACCATTGAAGGCTAAAGGATTCAATTTTAAAAAGATAGGTCAGTTTTTCCATGGTGGTAAGTCTTCTGCCACATCTTCTTCTTCTTCTGGACGTGGATCTACTGGTCGTTCTGGTGGTCGTGCTTGTTATAATTATGGTCAGAAAGGTCATTTCTCTAGACATTGTCCTACAAATCAAACTGTTTGTTTCCAGTGTGGGCAACCTGGACACCTTAGGCCCGACTGTCCACAGAGGCAGTAGCAGGGAGGACGTGGTAATCGGGCAAGTGCTTCTATGGTCCATGGTGGAAATTTTCAGTGTGGAGGCCGAGGCGACGGTAGCCGTGGAGGCCAACACCATAGGCGATCTGATGCTCAGCCCAGTGGTACTCAGAATGTTATAGCTGGACGTGTGTTTGCTTTTGATGCTTCTGAAGTCTCAAGAAATGATAATTTGGTACAGGGTAAGTGTCTTATCCATGACTATCTTGTAAATGTTATTTATGACTCTGGTGCAACCCACTCTTTTATTTCTGAGAGTTATGTTCGGCGGCTTGGTTTACTGGTGGTATTAATGAAGAATGCTCTTAATGTCTCCACTCCTACTGGTTCTACATTTCGAGCAACTACTATGTGTGAGGAAATACCTATGCAAGTAGAGGACCGATCTTTCCTGGTGAATTTAATATGTATGCCATTGAAGAATTTAGATGTTATTCTGGGTCTTGACTGGTTGTCTGTTAACCATGTTATGGTGGACTGTTACCGTAAAACTATAATTTTCTCTCAGGAATTGGACACTAAAAATGTGGTGAGTGATGTTTCTATAATTTATGTTATTCTGTTAGCTTCAGAAGGGCGGTATAATCTTAAACCTGCAGATATTCCAGTGGTGTGTGATTTTCCTGATGTATTCCCGGAAGACATTCTGGAATTGCCTCCAAACAGGGAGATTGATTTTGCTATTGATTTGATTCCCGGGGCAGAACCTGTGTCCCGTACACCTTATAGAATGTCTTTAGTGGAGTTGGCTGAAGTAAAGAAATAAGTAAATGAGTTGTTAAGCAAGGGGTTTATCCGACCGAGTGCTTCACCTTGGGGCGCTCCGGTGTTGTTGGTGAAAAAGAAGGACGGCAGTATGAGAATGTATATTGACTACCGACAATTGAATAAATTGACAGTTAAGAACAAATATCCTTTACCACGAATTGATGATTTGTTGGATCAGTTGCGAGGTGCTGTGGTGTTTTCTAAGATCGATTTGAGATCTGGATATCATCAGATTAAAGTGAAGTTGGAAGATATTCTGAAAACGGCGTTCCGGACTCGATATGGACATTTTGAATATGTTGTAATGCCTTTCGGAGTAACCAATGCTCCAGCTATCTTTATGGATTATATGAATCGGATTTTCCAACCTTACTTGGATCAATTTGTCGTGGTGTTTATTGATGACATTCTAGTATATTCAAATTCTGTAGAAGAGCATGCACAACATCTTCAAATTGTTTTACAAGTGCTACGTGAAAAGAAGTTATATGCTAAATTGTCGAAGTGTGATTTCTGGGAAGCAAGTGTGAAATTTTTGGGGCATGTAATCTCTTGTGATGGTGTGTTTGTTGATCCATCCAAGATTGAAGCAGTTATGGCTTGGGAAAGGCCTAAATCAGTGACTGAAATTAGGAGTTTCCTTGGATTAGCTGGCTATTATCTCCGTTTTATTGAAGGATTTTCCCGCATTGCGCTACCCTTGACTCGATTGACAAGAAAGGAGAATCCCTTTATGTGGACGAAAAAGTATGAATTGAGCTTTCAAATGCTGAAGCGGTGTTTAACTACTGCACCTGTACTTGCATTACCAGATGTAATGAAAGAATTTGTGGTATACTGTGACACATCTAAGTTTGGTTTAGGCTGTGTACTGATGCAGGATGATAGGGTAATTGCTTATGCTTCTAGGCAATTAAGGCAACATGAATAGAATTATCCCACTCATGATTTAGAACTCGCTGCTGTGGTATTCGCATTGAAGATTTGGCGACATTACTTGTATGGATCTCGTTTTGTGGTATTCAGTGACCACAAGAGTTTGAAGTATCTGTTTGATCAGAAGGAATTAAACATGAGGCAAAGGAGATGGATGGAATACCTTAAGGATTATGATTTTGATTTGAAATACCATCCTGGTAAGGCGAACGTTGTGGCTGATTCCTTAAGTAGAAAAGTATTACATGCAGCTTTCTTGATGGGCAAGGAACAAGAATTATTAGAAGACTTTCATGATATGAATATTGGGGTATCCATTCAAGCCCCAGATCAGATGGTAATTGGAATGCTAAAAATCTCCAATGAATTCTTAGAATCCTTAGCCGTGGCTCAGGAGGAAGATGAAGAATTGCTGGAATTGCTTGACACTCAAGCAAGAGGCCAAGATATGGGATTAACCAAAGGTAAGGATAGAATTTGGCGGTTTAAGAACCGTGTAGTGGTACCCACAGAGGGCGATTTCAGACAAGCTGTATTAGCTGAAGCGCATAAAAGTTCTTTAAGTATCCATCCTGGTATCACTAAGATGTACCATGATTTAAAGAAAGAATTCTGTGGCCGGGAATGAAGAAAGCAATAATTGAATATGTAAGATCTTGTGTGATATGTCAGAAGTGTAAGGTCGAACATCAGAGACCCCTAGGTTTACTTCAACCCCCGGAGATTCCAATATGGAAATGGGAAAGCATTACTATGGATTTTGTATCTGGGTTACCTCGTACTCGTTCTGGTTGTGATGCAATATGGGTAATTGTGGACAGGTTGACCAAGAGTGCTCACTTCTTGGCTATGAATATGAAATGGTCATTGGACCGGTTGGCTAGATTGTACATTACGGAGATTGTAAGGTTGCATGGTGTACCTGTGAGTATTATTTCGGATCGTGATCCTCGGTTTACTTCCAGATTCTGGGGGAGTTTACAGCAGGAATTGGGTACTAAACTGAGGTTGAGTTCAGCTTATCATCCTCAGACAGATGGCCAGTCTGAGCGTACAATCCAGACCTTGGAAGATATGCTTAGGGCTTGTGTACTGGAGCAAGGTGGCTCATGGGAGAGATACCTGCCATTGGTGGAATTTGCTTATAATAATAGCTATCATAGTAGCATTGGGATGGCTCCTTATGAAGCTTTATATAGAAGACGGTGTCATACGCCTTTATGTTGGAATAAAGATAGAGATGCAATCCATTTAGGACCCGAGTTAATTCAGGAAATGAATGATCAGGTGATAATGATTCGTGAAAAGATGAAAATTGTACAAGACCGTCAGAAGAGTTACTATGACAATCGTCATAGGCCACTTGAATTTCAGGAGGGAGATTGGGTATTCCTGAAGGTGTCACCTACTAAAGGTGTACGTCGTGTAATGAAGAGGCAGAAACTTAATCCAAAGTATATTGGACCCTACCAAATATTGGAACGAATTGGTGAAGTAGCATACAGATTGAATCTTCCCCGTGCATTGACAAATATTCACGATGTATTTCATGTTTCACAATTAAGAAAATATGTTCCCTGTGATTCGATGATCGTACTTGAAGATTCCATTGAGCTGAAAGAAGATTTGACTATGGAGATCGCACCTATTTGTATTGAAAGTTATCAAACTAAATGATTGAGAAATAAAGAAGTACCCCTAGTAAAAGTGAAGTGGCGAAATATAAATGGAGTGACGTATACATGGGAACTGGAGTCTGATATGAGGCGGTTGTACCCAAATCTTTTCAAATAAGGTACGTTGATTTCGGGGACGAAATCTCTTTTTAGGGGGAGTGGATGTAACATCCCAGATGTTTTGATAATAGAAAATAAATTGGAAATGAGTAAATTATTATTTGGCTTATAATGAAAATGGTATATGAAATGTTAAGTGGGGAAAAGCAGTTTTAAATGAAATTTTGAGGAAAATGGCATCAGGACCCTGACGCGTAGCGTGGATGGGACGCGTAGCGTCAGCTGTGATTTAGTGAGCTGACGCGTAGCGCCAGGCTGACGCGTAGCGCCAGGCTGACGCGTAGCGCCAGGCTGACGCGTAGCGCCAGGCTGACGCGTAGCGCCAGCGTCGCGATCTGTTTTATAACAGGGTCACACAGAACAGAACCTGTAAACCCTCTCTTTCATTTTCTCTCTTCTCTGAGGCGATTTGGCTAGGGTTTTAAGGGAAACTTGGATTCTTGGTGGTTTTAAGCAATTTAGAACCAAGGTAAGGCATCTAGGGCCTCTAATCTTTAGTTTCTTCTCCTTCCCTTCATAAAATCCGAGTTTGCATGTGATGATTGGGGTTTTGATTCTGAGTTTCAGTGGCTTGTGAAGCTTGGGTAATGAGTTTGGAAGTATAAGGAAGGTAACGTACTAACTAATTTGATGTTTCGGTGACCGTAGGTGCCGGAACGAGTGTTAGGCAAGCGATCGACGAAGTGGACGTCGGAAGCGAAAGAGGAACAGTGATTCCAGCGGCTGTAGGACGCTATCCACCCCTTGAGCAAACTGTCGAAGCTTGGAATAGAGGTAAGGGGGTGTTCGGGTCATAATTAATTAGAATTGATATGAAAACAGATTATGGGAAGTTTAAGAATTTAATAAGAGTTGTCATAAATACTATAAAGTAACTGAATATAGTAGTTGTGAATATATGAGTATGTGGGATGAGATTAAATGGTTGAACATGAAAGAAATATGTATGTACATTTGATTATGAATAAAAATGTGGAATTTTAAATTATTGATGATATATGCAATAGCATTGTATGGATGGGTTTGACAAGTCGGTCGCCCTGTATTGTGAGCACATGCCAGTTTCTGGTAGTTGCACATGTGGTTTGTTGATGATATGTTATAATTATGAGATATGATATGTGAATATGTGGTATGGGATGGCCAACGGTATGTATACCCCTCGTTTTCTGGCTCCCGTGGTCTTTGTACCCAGTTGAGCTACCCAGTGGTCAAGTCGGACCCAGTGGTTGAGGTGGAGAGCCAAGTCGGGCTCGGTGAACCAAGTCGGGTTCACGGGATGTCAAGTCGGACTCCCAGCTGAAGGCCAGTCCTTTAGTATCCGGATACTAGGCGTCAAATTACATGAGAGTCAGTTGTGACATATGTGAATCTTATATTGATTTATGATGGAAAATGAATTATGAATTGAAAGTGTAATATGAATGAATGATGTGTATGGATGTAATTGTATTGACGTGGATAAGTGCAGGAAATCGAAAGAGATTATGTAATAACAAAGAGTAGTAGGTATTGTTAAGTTTAATATTTCGTTCTATATTAATTATGATATTCTAAGCACTCACCCTTGCTGTTGTTTAATTTTAGTGACCAGTGACAGGGAGGATGCTAATGCTGCGGAAATGCACCAAGAGGAAGTTTGATGCCAAGGAATGGAGATGTATATAATGAATGTAATATTTTGAGTGTATGTGTTTAAGTGTGTAATAAGTAATGTATAAATATGGTGGATGGTAGATGATAAAGTATGTGTGATGAACTTGCCATGATTATGCATGTTGTGGTTTGATGACTTATTGATGAGGATGAATGATGGCACGGAGCCATTGACATGTGTGAATGTGATGGGTAGGTGTTATATTGACGCATGATTGATATGTATGCTATGTGATTGATGCTAGGATGATGATTGGATTGATTTAGATAATTATTATTTTGAGTATGTTTAGTAAAAATAAATATTATTTTGAAATGAGAAATAATTAAATTTTATTAAATGTGAAAAATTTATTGTCAAAATTAATTAAATGGATATAAATAAAGGTAAATTGATGTAGGACGTCACAACCTCTGTTTTTGTTCTTTCAATTTTATTTGTCCCTCACCCGATTCTGTGGCCTCGACGTCGACGGGCTCTTATAGGGCTTTCCGTGGATACCTTACGGGCCGCGAGACGTATCCCGGTTCAAAAGTTACGGCCGTTTGAAGCTGGCGACGGCGTGGGGGAGGTATCATAAAACCAATGATCGCGCACATTATGGCAGGTGCGATCATACCAGCACTAATGCACCGGATCCCATCAGAACTCCGCAGTCAAGCGTGGTTGGGCAAGAGTAGTACTGGGATGGGTGACCTCCTGGGAAGTCCTCGTGTTGCACCTTTTTTTTGCTACTTTCCCGGGTACGCACCACCGCTGTTTTTGTTCTTTCAATTTTATTTGTCCCTCACCCGATTTTATGGCCTCGACGTCGACGGGCTCGCAAAGGGCTTTCCGTTGATACCTTACGGGCCGCGAGACGCATCCCGGTTCAAAACTTACGGCCGTTTGAAGCTGGCGACGGCGTGGGGGAAGTATCATAAAACAAATGATCGCGCACATAGTGGCAGGTGCGATCATACCACCACTAATGCACCGGATCCCATCAGAACTCTGTAGTTAAGCGTGCTTTGGCGAGAGTAGTACTGGGTCGGTGACCTCCTGGGAAGTCCTCGTGTTGCACCTTTTTTTTGTTACTTTCCTGGGTTCGCAGCACCTCTGTTTTTGTTCTTTCAATTTTATTTGTCCCTCACCCGATTCTATGGCCTCGACGTCGACGGGCTTGCAAAGGGCTTTCCAATGATACCTTACGGGCCGCGAGACGCATCCCGGTTCAAACGTTACGGCCGTTTGAAGCTGGCGACGGCGTGGGGGAGGTATCATAAAACAAATGACTGCGCACATTGTGGCAGGTGCGATCATACCACCACTAATGCACCGGATCCCATTAGAACTCCGCAGTTAAGCGTGCTTGGGCGAGAGTAGTACTAGGATGGGTGACCTCCTGGGAAGTCCTCGTGTTGCACCTCTTTTTTGCTACTTTCCCGGGTCCGCACCACCTCTGTTTTTGTTCTTTCAATTTTATTTGTCCCTCACCCGATTCTGTGGCCTCGACGTCGACGGGCTCTCATAGGGCTTTCCGTGGATACCTTACGGGCCGCGAGATGCATCTCGGTTCAAAAGTTACGGCCGTTTGAAGCTGGCGACGGCGTGGGGGAGGTATCATAAAACCAATGATCGCGCACATTGTGGCAGGTGCGATCATACCAGCACTAATGCAACGGATCCCATCAGAACTCCGCAGTCATGCGTGGTTGGGCAAGAGTAGTACTGGGATGGCTGACCTCCTGGGAAGTCCTCGTGTTGCACCTCTTTTTTGCTACTTTCCCGGGTCCGCACCACTGCTGTTTTGGTTCTTTCAATTTTATTTGTCCCTCACCCTATTTTGTGGCCTCGACGTCGATGTGCTCGCGAAGGGCTTTCCGTTGATACCTTACGGGCCGCGAGACGCATCCCAGTTCAAAAGTTACAGCCGTTTGAAGCTGGCGACGGCGTGGGGGAAGTATCATAAAACAAATGATCGCGCACATAGTGGCAGGTGCGATCATACCACCACTAATGCACCGGATCCCATCAGAACTCTGCAGTTAAGCGTGCTTTGGCGAGAGTAGTACTGGGTCGGTGACCTCCTGGGAAGTCCTCGTGTTGCACCTTTTTTTTGTTACTTTCCTGGGTTCGCAGCACCTCTGTTTTTGTTCTTTCAATTTTATTTGTCCCTCACCCGATTCTATGGCCTCGACGTCGACGGGCTCGCAAAAGGCTTTCCGTTGATACCTTACGGGCCTAGAGACGCATCCCGGTTCAAAAGTTACGGCCGTTTAAAGCTGACGACGACGTGGGGGAGGTATCATAAAACAAATGATTGCGCACATTGTGGCAGGTGCGATCATACCACCACTAATGCACCGGATCCCATCAGAACTCTGCAGTTAAGCGTGCTTGGGCGAGAGTAGTACTAGGATGGGTGACCTCCTGGGAAGTACTCGTGTTGCACCTCTTTTTTGCTACTTTCCCGGGTCCGCACCACCTTTGTTTTTGTTCTTTCAATTTTATTTGTCCCTCACCCGATTCTGTGGCCTCGACGTCGACGGGCTCTCATAGGGCTTTCCGTGGATACCTTACGGGCCGCGAGACGCATCCCGGTTTAAAAGTTACAGCCGTTTGAAGCTGGCGACGGCGTGGGGGAGGTATCATAAAACCAATGATCGCGCACATTGTGGCAGGTGCGATCATACCAGCACTAATGC
Source organism: Clitoria ternatea (assembly GCA_037962975.1). Classification (NCBI taxonomy): domain Eukaryota; kingdom Viridiplantae; phylum Streptophyta; class Magnoliopsida; order Fabales; family Fabaceae; genus Clitoria; species Clitoria ternatea. Next base: position 35,993,764 of record CM075670.1, read on the forward strand.
ACCGGATCCCATCAGAACTCCACAGTCAAGCGTGGTTGGGCAAGAGTAGTACTGGGATGGGTGACCTCCTGGGAAGTCCTCGTGTTGCACCTCTTTTTTGCTACTTTCTCGGGTCCGCACCACCGCTGTTTTTGTTCTTTCAATTTTATTTGTCCCTTACCCGATTTTGTGGCCTCGACGTCGACGGGCTCACAAAGGGCTTTCCGTTGATACCTTACAGGCCGCGAGACGCATCCCGGTTCAAAAGTTACGGCCGTTTGAAGCTGGCGACGGCGTGGGGGAGGTATCATAAAACAAATGATCACGCACATTGTGGCAGGTGCGATCATACCAGCACTAATGCACTGGATCCCATCAGAACTCCGCAGTTAAGCGTGCTTGGGCGAGAGTAGTACTGGGATGGGTGACCTCCTGGGAATTCCTCGTGTTGCACCTCTTTTTTGCTACTTTCCCGGGTCCGCACCACCGCTGTTTTTGTTCTTCCAATTTTATTTGTCCCTCACCCGATTTTGTGGCCTCGACGTCGAAGGGCTCGCAAAGGGCTTTCCGTTGATACCTTACGGGCCGCGAGACGCATCCCGGTTCAAAAGTTACGGCCGTTTGAAGCTGGCGACGGCGTGGGGGAGGTATCATAAAACAAATGATCGCGCACATTGTGGCAGGTGTGATCATACCACCACTAATGCACCGGATCCCATCAGAACTCCGTAGTGAAGCATGCTTGGGCGAGAGTAGTACTGGGATGGTGACCTCCTCGGAAGTCCTTGTGTTGCACCTCTTTTTTGCTACTTTCCCGGGTCCGTACCACCTCTGTTTTTGTTCTTTCAATTTTATTTGTCCCTCACCTGATTCTCTGGCCTCGACGTCGACGGGCTCGCAAAGCGCTTTCCGTTGATACCTTACGGGCCTAGAGACGCATCCCGGTTCAAAAGTTACGGCCGTTTGAAGCTGGCGACGGCGTGGGGGAGGTATCATAAAACAAATGATCGCGCAGATTGTGGCAGGTGCGATCATACCAGCACTAATGCACCGGATCCCATCAGAACTCCGCTGTTAAGCGTGCTTGGGCGAGAGTAGTACTGGGATGGGTGACCTCCTGGGAAGTCCTCGTGTTGCACCTCTTTTTTGCTACTTTCCCGGGTCCGTACCACCGCTGCTTTTGTTCTTTCAATGTTATTTTTCCCTCACCCGATTTTGTGGCCTCGACGTCGACGGGCTCGCAAAGGGCTTTCCGTGGATACCTTACGGGCCGCGAGACGCATCCCGGTTCAAAAGTTACGGCCGTTTGAAGCTGGCGACGGCGTGGGGGAAGTATCATAAAACAAATGATCGCGCACATAGTGGCAGGTGCGATCATACCACCACTAATGCTACGGATCCCATCAGAACTCTGCAGTTAAGCGTGCTTTGGCGAGAGTAGTACTGGGTCGGTGACCTCCTGGGAAGTCCTCGTGTTGCACCTTTTTTTTGCTACTTTCCTGGGTTCGCACCACCTCTGTTTTTGTTCTTTCAATTTTATTTGTCCGTCACCCGATTCTATGGCCTCGACGTCGACGGGCTCGCAAAGGGCTTTCCATTGATACCTTACGGGCCGCGAGACGCATCTAGGTTCAAAAGTTACGGCCGTTTGAAGCTGGCGACGGTGTGGGGGAGGTATCATAAAACAAATGATCGCGCACATTGTGGCAGGTGTGATGATACCACCACTAATGCACCGGATCCCATCAGAACTCCGCAGTGAAGCGTGCTTGGGCGAGAGTAGTACTGGGATGGTGACCTCCTGGGAAGTCCTTGTGTTGCACCTCTTTTTTACTACTTTCCCGGGTCCGCACCACCTCTGTTTTTGTTCTTTCAATTTTATTTGTCCCTCACCTGATTCTGTGGGCTCGACATCGACGGGCTCGCAAAGGGCTTTCCGTTGATACCTTACGGGCCTAGAGACGCATCCCGGTTCAAAACTTACGGCCGTTTGAAGCTGGCGACGGCGTGGGGGAGGTATCATAAAACAAATGATCGCACACATTGTGGCAGGTGCGATCATACCAGCACTAATGCATCGGATCCCATCAGAACTCCGCAGTGAAGTGGCTTGGGCGAGAGTAGTACTGGGACGGGTGACCTCCTGGGAAGTCCTCGTGTTGCACCTCTTTTTTGCTACTTTCCCGGGTCCGTACCAACGTTGTTTTTGTTCTTTCAATTTTATTTGTCCCTCACCTGATTTTGTGTCCTCGACGTCGACGGGCTCGCAAAGGACTTTCCGTTGATACCTTGCGGGCCGCGAGACGCATCCCGGTTCAAAAGTTACGGCCGTTTGAAGCTGGCGACGGCGTGGGGGAGGAATCATAAAACAAATGATTGCGCACATTGTGGCAGGTGCGATCATACCACCACTAATGCACCGGATCCCATCAGAACTCCGCAGTTAAGCGTGCTTGGGCAAGAGTAGTACTAGGATGGGTGACCTCCTGGGAAGTCCTCGTGTTGCACCTCTTTTTTGCTACTTTCCCGAGTCCGTACCACCTCTATTTTTGTTCTTTCAATTCTATTTGTCCCTCACCTGATTCTGTGGCCTCGACATCGACAGGCTCTCATAGGGCTTTCCGTGGATACCTTACGGGTCGCGAGACGCATCCCGGTTCAAAAGTTACAGCCGTTTGAAGCTGGCGACGGCGTGGGGGAGGTATCATAAAGCCAATGATCGCGCACATTGTGGCAGGTGCGATCATACCAGCACTAATGCACCGGATCCCATCAGAACTCCGCAGTCAAGCGTGGTTGGGCAAGAGTAGTACTGGGATGGGTGACCTCCTAGGAAGTCCTCGGGTTGCACCTCTTTTTTGCTACTTTCCTGGGTCGGCACCACTGCTGTTTTTGTTCTTTCAATTTTATTTAGCCCTCACCCGATTTTGTGGCCTCGACGTCGACGGTCTCGCAAAGGGCTTTCTGTTGATACCTTACGGGCCGCGAGACGCATCCCGGTTCAAAAGTTACGGCCGTTTGAAGCTGGCGACGGCGTGGGGGAAGTATCATAAAACAAATGATCGCGCACATAGTGGCAGCTGCGATCATACCACCACTAATGCACCGGATCCCATCAGAACTCTGCAGTTAAGCGTGCTTTGGCGAGAGTAGTACTGGGTTGGTGACCTCCTGGGAAGTCCTCGTGTTGCACCTTTTTTTTGTTACTTTCCTGGGTTCGCAACACCTCTGTTTTTGTTCTTTCAATTTTATTTGACCCTCACCCGATTTTGTGCCCTCGACGTCGACGGGCTCGTAAAGGGCTTTCCGTTTATACCTTACGGGCCGCGAGACGCATCCCGGTTCAAAAGTTACGGCCGTTTGAAGCTGGCGACGGCGTGGGGGAAGTATCATAAAACAAATGATCGTGCACATAGTGGCAGGTGCGATCATACCACCACTAATGCACCGGATCCCATCAGAACTCTACAGTTAAGCGTGCTTTGGCGAGAGTAGTACTGGGTCGGTGACCTCCTGGGAAGTCCTCGTGTTGCACCTTTTTTTTGCTACCTTCCTGGGTTCGCACCATCTCTATTTTTGTTCTTTCAATTTTATTTGTCCCTCACCCGATTCTATGGCCTCGACGTCGACGGGCTCACAAAGGGCTTTCCGTTGATACCTTACGGGCCGTGAGACGCATCCCGGTTCAAAAGTTACGGCCGTTTGAAGCTGGCGACGGCGTGGGGGAGGTATCATAAAACAAATGATCGCGCACATTGTGGCAGGTGCGATGATACCACCACTAATGCACCGGATCCCATCAGAACTCCGCAGTGAAGCGTGCTTGGGCGAGAGTAGTACTGGGATGGTGACCTCCTGGGAAGTCCTTGTGTTGCACCTCTTTTTTGCTACTTTCCCGGGTCCGCACCACCTCTGTTTTTGCTCTTTCAATTTTATTTGTCCCTCACCTGATTCTGTGGCCTCGACGTCGACGGGCTCGTAAAGGGCTTTCCGTTGACACCTTACGGGCCTAGAGACGTATCCCGGTTCAAAAGTTACGGCCGTTTGAAGCTGGCAACGGCGTGGGGGAGGTATCATAAAACAAATGATCGCACACATTGTGGTAGGTGCGATCATACCAGCACTAATGCACTGGATCCCATCAGAACTCCGCAGTTAAGTGGCTTGGGCGAGAGTAGTACTAGGATGGGTGACCTCCTGGGAAGTCCTCGTGTTGCACCTCTTTTTTGCTACTTTCCCGGGTCCGCACCACCGCTGTTTTTGTTCTTTCAATTTTATTTGTCCCTCACCCGATTTTGTGGCCTCGACGTCGACGGGCTCGCAAAGGGCTTTCCGTTGATACCTTACGGGCCGCGAGACGCATCCCGGTTCAAAAGTTACAACCGTTTGAAGCTGGCGACGGCGTGGGGGAGGTATCATAAAACAAATGATCGCACACATTGTGGCAGGTGCGATCATACCACCACTAATGCACCGGATCCCATCAGAACTCCGCAGTTAAGCGTGCTTGGGCAAGAGTAGTACTAGGATGGGTGACCTCCTGGGAAGTCCTCGTATTGCACCTCTTTTTTGCTACTTTCCCGAGTCCGTACCACCTCTGTTTTTGTTCTTTCAATTTTATTTGTCCCTCACCCGATTCTGTGGCCTCGACGTTGACAGGCTCTAATAGGGCTTTCCGTCGATACCTTACGGGCCGCGAGACGCATCCCGGTTCAAAAGTTATGGCCGTTTGAAGCTGGCGACGGCGTGGGGGAGGTATCATAAAACCAATGATCGCGCACATTGTGGCAGGTGCGATCATACCAGCACTAATGCACCGGATCCCATCAGAACTCCGCAGTCAAGCGTGGTTGGGCAAGAGTAGTACTGGGATGGGTGACCTCCTGGGAAGTCCTCGTGTTGCACCTCTTTTTTGCTACTTTCCTGGGTCGGCACCACTGCTGTTTTTGTTCTTTCAATTTTATTTAGCCCTCACCCGATTTTGTGGCCTCGACGTCGACGGGCTCGCAAAGGGCTTTCCGTTGATACCTTACGGGCCGCGAGACGCATCCCGGTTCAAAAGTTACGGCCGTTTGAAGCTGGCGACGGCGTGGGGGAGGTATCATAAAACAAATGATCGCGCACATTGTGGCAGGTGCGATCATACCAGCACTAATGCATCGGATCCCATCAGAACTCCGCAGTTAAGCGTGTTTGGGCGAGAGTAGTACTGGGATGGGTGACCTCTTGGGAAGTCCTCGTGTTGCACCTCTTTTTTGCTACTTTCCGGGTCCGCACCACCTCTGTTTTTGTTCTTTCAATTTTATTTGTCCCTCACCCGATTCTGTGGCCTCGACGTCCACGGCCTCTCATAGGGCTTTCCATGGATACCTTACGGGCCGCGAGACGCATCCCGGTTCAAAAGTTACGGCCGTTTAAAGCTGGCGACGGCGTGGGGGAGGTATCATAAAACCAATGATCGCGCACATTGTGGCAGGTGCTATCATACCAGCACTAATGCACCGGATCCCATCAGAACTCCGCAGTTAAGCGTGCTTGGGCGAGAGTAGTACTAGGATGGGTGACCTCCTGGGAAGTCCTCGTGTTGCACCTGTTTTTTGCTACTTTCCCGGGTCCGCACCACCGCTGTTTTTGTTCTTTCAATTTTATTTGTCCCTCACCTGATTCTGTGGCCTCGACGTCGACGGGCTCACAAAGGGCTTTCCGTTGATACCTTACGGGCCTAGAGACGCATCCCGGTTCAAAAGTTACGGCCGTTTGAAGCTGGCGACGGCGTGTGGGAGGTATCATAAAACAAATGATCGCGCACATTGTGGCAGCTGCGATCATACCAGCACTAATGCACCGGATCCCATCAGAACTCCGCAGTTAAGCGTGCTTGTGCGAGAGTAGTACTGGGATGGGTGACCTCCTGGGAAGTCCTCGTGTTGCACCTCTTTTTTGCTACTTTCCCGAGTCCGCACCTCCTCTGTTTTTGTTCTTTCAATTTTATTTGTCCCTCACCTGATTCTGTGGCCTCGACGTCGACGGGCTCACAAAGGGCTTTCCGTTGATACCTTACGGGCCTAGAGACGCATCCCGGTTCAAAAGTTACGGCCGTTTGAAGCTGGCGACGGCGTGGGGGAGGTATCATAAAACAAATCATCGCGCACATTGTGGCAGGTGCGATCATACCAACACTAATGCACCGGATCCCATCAGAACTCCGCAGTTAAGCGCGCTTGGGCGAGAGTAGTACTGGGATGGGTGACCTCCTGGGAAGTCCTCGTGTTGCACCTCTTTTTTGCTAATTTCCCGGGTCCGCACCACCGCTGTTTTTGTTCTTTCAATTTTATTTGTCCCTCACCCGATTTTGTGGCCTCGACGTCGACGGGCTCGCAAAGGGCTTTTGCGTTGATACCTTACGGGCCGCGAGACGCATCCCGGTTCAAAAGTTACGGCCGTTTGAAGCTGGCGACGGCGTGGGGGAGGTATCATAAAACAAATGATCGCGCACATTATGGCAGGTGCGATCATACCAGCACTAATGCACCGGATCCCATCAGAACTCCACAGTTAAGCGTGCTTGGGCGAGAGTAGTACTGGGATGGGTGACCTCCTGGGAAGTCCTCGTGTTGCACCTCTTTTTTGCTACTTTCCCGAGTCCGCACCTCCTCTGTTTTTGTTCTTTCAATTTTATTTGTCCCTCACCTGATTCTGTGGCCTCGACGTCGACGGGCTCGCAAAGGGCTTTCCGTTGATACCTTACGGGCCTAGAGACGCATCCCGGTTCAAAAGTTACGGCCGTTTGAAGCTGGCGACGGTGTGGGGGAGGTATCATAAAACAAATGATCGCGCACATTATGGCAGGTGCGATCATACCAGCACTAATGCACCGGATCCCATCAGAACTCCACAGTTAAGCGTGCTTGGGCGAGAGTAGTACTGGGATGGGTGACCTCCTGGGAAGTCCTCGTGTTGCACCTCTTTTTTGTTACTTTCCTGGGTTCCTACCACCTCTGTTTTTGTTCTTTCAATTTTATTTGTCCCTCACCCGATTTTGTGGCCTCGACGTCGACGGGCTCGCAAAGGGCTTTCCGTTGATACCTTACGGGCCGCGAGATGCATCCCGGTTCAAAAGTTACGGCCGTTTGAAGCTGGCGACGGCGTGGGGGAGGTATCATAAAACAAATGATCGCGCACATTGTGGCAGGTGCGATCATACCAGCACTAATGCACCGGATCCCATCAGAACTCCACAGTTAAGCGCGTTTGGGCGAGAGTAGTACTGGGATGGGTGACCTCCTGGGAAGTCCTCGTGTTGCACCTCTTTTTTGCTACTTTCCCGGGTCCGCACCACCTCTGTTTTTGTTCTTTCAATTTTATTTGTCCCTCACCCGATTCTGTGGCCTCGACGTCCACGGCCTCTCATAGGGCTTTCCATGGATACCTTACGGGCCGCGAGACGCATCCCGGTTCAAAAGTTACGGCCGTTTAAAGCTGGCGACGGCGTGGGGGAGGTATCATAAAACCAATGATCGCGCACATTGTGGCAGGTGCTATCATACCAGCACTAATGCACCGGATCCCATCAGAACTCCGCAGTTAAGCGTGCTTGGGCGAGAGTAGTACTAGGATGGGTGACCTCCTGGGAAGTCCTCGTGTTGCACCTGTTTTTTGCTACTTTCCCGGGTCCGCACCACCGCTGTTTTTGTTCTTTCAATTTTATTTGTCCCTCACCTGATTCTGTGGCCTCGACGTCGACGGGCTCACAAAGGGCTTTCCGTTGATACCTTACGGGCCTAGAGACGCATCCCGGTTCAAAAGTTACGGCCGTTTGAAGCTGGCGACGGCGTGGGGGAGGTATCATAAAACAAATGATCGCGCACATTGTGGCAGGTGCGATCATACCAGCACTAATGCACCGGATCCCATCAGAACTCCGTAGTTAAGCGTGCTTGTGCGAGAGTAGTACTGGGATGGGTGACCTCCTGGGAAGTCCTCGTGTTGCACCTCTTTTTTGCTACTTTCCCGAGTCCGCACCTCCTCTGTTTTTGTTCTTTCAATTTTATTTGTCCCTCACCTGATTCTGTGGCCTCGACGTCGACGGGCTCACAAAGGGCTTTCCGTTGATACCTTACGGGCCTAGAGACGCATCCCGGTTCAAAAGTTACGGCCGTTTGAAGTTGGCGACGGCGTGGGGGAGGTATCATAAAACAAATCATCGCGCACATTGTGGCAGGTGCGATCATACCAGCACTAATGCACCGGATCCCATCAGAACTCCGCAGTTAAGCGCGCTTGGGCGAGAGTAGTACTGGGATGGGTGACCTCCTGGGAAGTCCTCGTGTTGCACCTCTTTTTTGCTAATTTTTCGGGTCCGCACCACCGCTGTTTTTGTTCTTTCAATTTTATTTGTCCCTCACCCGATTTTGTGGCCTCGACGTCGACGGGCTCGCAAAGGGCTTTTGCGTTGATACCTTACGGGCCGCGAGACGCATCCCGGTTCAAAAGTTACGGCCGTTTGAAGCTGGCGACGGCGTGGGGGAGGTATCATAAAACAAATGATCGCGCACATTATGGCAGGTGCGATCATACCAGCACTAATGCACCGGATCCCATCAGAACTCCACAGTTAAGCGTGCTTGGGCGAGAGTAGTATTGGGATGGGTGACCTCCTGGGAAGTCCTCGTGTTGCACCTCTTTTTTGCTACTTTCCCGAGTCCGCACCTCCTCTGTTTTTGTTCTTTCAATTTTATTTGTCCCTCACCTGATTCTGTGGCCTCGACGTCGACGGGCTCGCAAAGGGCTTTCCGTTGATACCTTACGGGCCTAGAGACGCATCCCGGTTCAAAAGTTACGGCCGTTTGAAGCTGGCGACGGCGTGGGGGAGGTATCATAAAACAAATGATCGCGCACATTATGGCAGGTGCGATCATACCAGCACTAATGCACCGGATCCCATCAGAACTCCACAGTCAAGCGTGCTTGGGCGAGAGTAGTACTGGGATGGGTGACCTCCTGGGAAGTCGTCGTGTTGCACCTCTTTTTTGTTACTTTCCTGGGTTCCTACCACCTCTGTTTTTGTTCTTTCAATTTTATTTGTCCCTCACCCGATTTTGTGGCCTCGACATCGACGGGCTCGCAAAGGGCTTTCCGTTGATACCTTACGGGCCGCGAGACGCATCCCGGTTCAAAAGTTACGGCCGTTTGAAGCTGGCGACGGCGTGGGGGAGGTATCATAAAACAAATGATCGCGTACATTGTGGCAGGTGCGATCATACCAGCACTAATGCACCGGATCCCATCAGAACTCCGCAGTTAAGCGCGTTTGGGCGAGAGTAGTACTGGGATGGGTGACCTCTTGGGAAGTCCTCGTGTTGCACCTCTTTTTTGCTACTTTCCCGGGTCCGCACCACCTCTGTTTTTGTTCTTTCAATTTTATTTGTCCCTCACCCGATTCTGTGGCCTCGACGTCCACGGCCTCTCATAGGGCTTTCCATGGATACCTTACGGGCCGCGAGACGCATCCCGGTTCAAAAGTTACGGCCGTTTAAAGCTGGCGACGGCGTGGGGGAGGTATCATAAAACCAATGATCGCGCACATTGTGGCAGGTGCTATCATACCAGCACTAATGCACCGGATCCCATCAGAACTCCGCAGTTAAGCGTGCTTGGGCGAGAGTAGTACTAGGATGGGTGACCTCTTGGGAAGTCCTCGTGTTGCACCTGTTTTTTGCTACTTTCCCGGGTCCGCACCACCGCTGTTTTTGTTCTTTCAATTTTATTTGTCCCTTACCTGATTCTGTGGCCTCGACGTCGACGGGCTCACAAAGGGCTTTCCGTTGATACCTTACGGGCCTAGAGACGCATCCCGGTTCAAAAGTTACGGCCGTTTGAAGCTGGCGACGGCGTGGGGGAGGTATCATAAAACAAATGATCGCGCACATTGTGGCAGGTGCGATCATACCAGCACTAATGCACCGGATCCCATCAGAACTCCGCAGTTAAGCGTGCTTGGGCGAGAGTAGTACTGGGATGGGTGACCTCCTGGGAAGTCCTCGTGTTGCACCTCTTTTTTGCTACTTTCCCGAGTCCGCACCTCCTCTATTTTTGTTCTTTCAATTTTATTTGTCCCTCACCTGATTCTGTGGCCTCGACGTCGACGGGCTCGCAAAGGGCTTTCCGTTGATACCTTACGGGCCTAGAGACGCATCCCGGTTCAAAAGTTACGGCCGTTTGAAGCTGGCGACGGCGTGGGGGAGGTATCATAAAACAAATCATCGCGCACATTGTGGCAGGTGCGATCATACCAGCACTAATGCACCGGATCCCATCAGAACTCCGCAGTTAAGCGCGCTTGGGCGAGAGTAGTACTGGGATGGGTGACCTCCTGGGAAGTCCTCATGTTGCACCTCTTTTTTGCTAATTTCCCGGGTCCGCACCACCGCTGTTTTTGTTCTTTCAATTTTATTTGTCCCTCACCCGATTTTGTGGCCTCGACGTCGACGGGCTCGCAAAGGGCTTTTGCGTTGATACCTTACGGGCCGCGAGACGCATCCCGGTTCAAAAGTTACGGCCGTTTGAAGCTGGCGACGGCGTGGGGGAGGTATCATAAAACAAATGATCGCGCACGTTATGGCAGGTGCGATCATACCAGCACTAATGCACCGGATCCCATCAGAACTCCACAGTTAAGCGTGCTTGGGCGAGAGTAGTACTGGGATGGGTGACCTCCTGGGAAGTCCTCGTGTTGCACCTCTTTTTTGCTACTTTCCCGAGTCCGCACCTCCTCTGTTTTTGTTCTTTCAATTTTATTTGTCCCTCACCTGATTCTGTGGCCTCGACGTCGACGGGCTCGCAAAGGGCTTTCCGTTGATACCTTACGGGCCGCGAGACGCATCCCGGTTCAAAAGTTACGGCCGTTTAAAGCTGGCGACGGCGTGGGGGAGGTATCATAAAACCAATGATCGCGCACATTGTGGCAGGTGCTATCATACCAGCACTAATGCACCGGATCCCATCAGAACTCCGCAGTTAAGCGTGCTTGGGCGAGAGTAGTACTAGGATGGGTGACCTCTTGGGAAGTCCTCGTGTTGCACCTGTTTTTTGCTACTTTCCCGGGTCCGCACCACCGCTGTTTTTGTTCTTTCAATTTTATTTGTCCCTCACCTGATTCTGTGGCCTCGACGTCGACGGGCTCACAAAGGGCTTTCCGTTGATACCTTACGGGCCTAGAGACGCATCCCGGTTCAAAAGTTACGGCCGTTTGAAGCTGGCGACGGCGTGGGGGAGGTATCATAAAACAAATGATCGCGCACATTGTGGCAGGTGCGATCATACCAGCACTAATGCACCGGATCCCATCAGAACTCCGCAGTTAAGCGTGCTTGGGCGAGAGTAGTACTGGGATGGGTGACCTCCTGGGAAGTCCTCGTGTTGCACCTCTTTTTTGCTACTTTCCCGAGTCGGCACCTCCTCTGTTTTTGTTCTTTCAATTTTATTTGTCCCTCACCTGATTCTGTGGCCTCGACGTCGACGGGCTCGCAAAGGGCTTTCCGTTGATACCTTACGGGCCTAGAGACGCATCCCGGTTCAAAAGTTACGGCCGTTTGAAGCTGGCGACGGCGTGGGGGAGGTATCATAAAACAAATCATCGCGCACATTGTGGCAGGTGCGATCATACCAGCACTAATGCACCGGATCCCATCAGAACTCCGCAGTTAAGCGCGCTTGGGCGAGAGTAGTACTGGGATGGGTGACCTCCTGGGAAGTCCTCATGTTGCACCTCTTTTTTGCTAATTTCCCGGGTCCGCACCACCGCTGTTTTTGTTCTTTCAATTTTATTTGTCCCTCACCCGATTTTGTGGCCTCGACGTCGACGGGCTCGCAAAGGGCTTTTGCGTTGATACCTTACGGGCCGCGAGACGCATCCCGGTTCAAAAGTTACGGCCGTTTGAAGCTGGCGACGGCGTGGGGGAGGTATCATAAAACAAATGATCGCGCACATTATGGCAGGTGCGATCATACCAGCACTAATGCACCGGATCCCATCAGAACTCCACAGTTAAGCGTGCTTGGGCGAGAGTAGTACTGGGATGGGTGACCTCCTGGGAAGTCCTCGTGTTGCACCTCTTTTTTGCTACTTTCCCGAGTCCGCACCTCCTCTGTTTTTGTTCTTTCAATTTTATTTGTCCCTCACCTGATTCTGTGGCCTCGACGTCGACGGGCTCGCAAAGGGCTTTCCGTTGATACCTTACGGGCCTAGAGACGCATCCCGGTTCAAAAGTTACGGCCGTTTGAAGCTGGCGACGGCGTGGGGGAGGTATCATAAAACAAATGATCGCGCACATTACGGCAGGTGCGATCATACCAGCACTAATGCACTGGATCCCATCAGAACTCCACAGTTAAGCGTGCTTGGGCGAGAGTAGTACTGGGATGGGTGACCTCCTGGGAAGTCCTCGTGTTGCACCTCTTTTTTGTTACTTTCCTGGGTTCCTACCACCTCTGTTTTTGTTCTTTCAATTTTATTTGTCCCTCACCCGATTTTGTGGCCTCGACGTCGACGGGCTCGCAAAGGGCTTTCCGTTGATACCTTACGGGCCGCGAGACGCATCCCGGTTCAAAAGTTACGGCCGTTTGAAGCTGGCGACGGCGTAGGGGAGGTATCATAAAACAAATGATCGCGCACATTGTGGCAGGTGCGATCATACCAGCACTAATGCACCGGATCCCATCAGAACTCCACAGTTAAGCGCGTTTGGGCGAGAGTAGTACTGGGATGGGTGACCTCTTGGGAAGTCCTCGTGTTGCACCTCTTTTTTGCTACTTTCCCGGGTCCGCACCACCTCTGTTTTTGTTCTTTCAATTTTATTTGTCCCTCACCCGATTCTGTGGCCTCGACGTCCACGGCCTCTCATAGGGCTTTCCATGGATACCTTACGGGCCGCGAGACGCATCCCGGTTCAAAAGTTACGGCCGTTTAAAGCTGGAGACGGCGTGGGGGAGGTATCACAAAACCAATGATCGCGCACATTGTGGCAGGTGCGATCATACCAGCACTAATGCACCGGATCCCATCAGAACTCCGCAGTTAAGCGGGCTTGGGCGAGAGTAGTACTGGGATGGGTGACCTCCTGGGAAGTCCTCGTGTTGCACCTCTTTTTTGCTACTTTCCCGGGTCCGCACCACCGCTGTTTTTGTTCTTTCAATTTTATTTGTCCCTCACCTGATTCTGTGGCCTCGACGTCGACGGGCTCACAAAGGGCTTTCCGTTGATACCTTACGGGCCTAGAGACGCATCCCGGTTCAAAAGTTACGGCCGTTTGAAGCTGGCGACGGCGTGGGGGAGGTATCATAAAACAAATGATCGCGCACATTTTGGCAGGTGCGATCATACCAGCACTAATGCATCGGATCCCATCAGAACTCCGCAGTTAAGCGTGCTTGGGTGAGAGTAGTACTGGGATGGGTGACCTCCTGGGAAGTCCTCGTGTTGCACCTCTTTTTTGCTACTTTCCCGAGTCCGCACCTCCTCTGTTTTTGTTCTTTCAATTTTATTTGTCCCTCACCTGATTCTGTGGCCTCGACGTCGACGGGCTCGCAAAGGGCTTTCCGTTGATACCTTACGGGCCTAGAGACGCATCCCGGTTCAAAAGTTACGGCCGTTTGAAGCTGGCGACGGCGTGGGGGAGGTATCATAAAACAAATCATCGCGCACATTGTGGCAGGTGCGATCATACCAGCACTAATGCACCGGATCCCATCAGAACTCCGCAGTTAAGCGCGCTTCGGCGAGAGTAGTACTGGGATGGGTGACCTCCTGGGAAGTCCTCGTGTTGCACCTCTTTTTTGCTAATTTCCCGGGTCCGCACCACCGCTGTTTTTGTTCTTTCAATTTTATTTGTCCCTCACCCGATTTTGTGGCCTCGACGTCGACGGGCTCGCAAAGGGCTTTTGCGTTGATACCTTACGGGCCGCGAGACGCATCCCGGTTCAAAAGTTACGGCCGTTTGAAGCTGGCGACGGCGTGGGGGAGGTATCATAAAACAAATGATCGCGCACATTATGGCAGGTGCGATCATACCAGCACTAATGCACCGGATCCCATCAGAACTCCACAGTTAAGCGTGCTTGGGCGAGAGTAGTACTGGGATGGGTGACCTCCTGGGAAGTCCTCGTGTTGCACCTCTTTTTTGCTACTTTCCCGAGTCCGCACCTCCTCTGTTTTTGTTCTTTCAATTTTATTTGTCCCTCACCTGATTCTGTGGCCTCGACGTCGACGGGCTCGCAAAGGGCTTTCCGTTGATACCTTACGGGCCTAGAGACGCATCCCGGTTCAAAAGTTACAGCCGTTTGAAGCTGGCGACGGCGTGGGGGAGGTATCATAAAACAAATCATCGCGCACATTGTGGCAGGTGCGATCATACCAGCACCAATGCACCGGATCCCATCAGAACTCCGCAGTTAAGCGCGCTTGGGCGAGAGTAGTACTGGGATGGGTGACCTCCTGGGAAGTCCTCGTGTTGCACCTCTTTTTTGCTAATTTCCCGGGTCCGCACCACCGCTGTTTTTGTTCTTTCAATTTTATTTGTCCCTCACCCGATTTTGTGGCCTCGACGTCGACGGGCTCGCAAAGGGCTTTTGCGTTGATACCTTACGGGCCGCGAGACGCATCCCGGTTCAAAAGTTACGGCCGTTTGAAGCTGGCGACGGCGTGGGGGAGGTATCATAAAACAAATGATCGCACACATTATGGCAGGTGTGATCATACCAGCACTAATGCACCGGATCCCATCAGAACTCCACAGTTAAGCGTGCTTGGGCGAGAGTAGTACTGGGATGGGTGACCTCCTGGGAAGTCCTCGTGTTGCACCTCTTTTTTGCTACTTTCCCGAGTCCGCACCTCCTCTGTTTTTGTTCTTTCAATTTTATTTGTCCCTCACCTGATTCTGTGGCCTCGACGTCGACGGGCTCGCAAAGGGCTTTCCGTTGATACCTTACGGGCCTAGAGACGCATCCCGGTTCAAAAGTTACGGCCGTTTGAAGCTGGCGACGGCGTGGGGGAGGTATCATAAAACAAATGATCGCGCACATTATGGCAGGTGCGATCATACCAGCACTAATGCACCGGATCCCATCAGAACTCCACAGTTAAGCGTGCTTGGACGAGAGTAGTACTGGGATGGGTGACCTCCTGGGAAGTCCTCGTGTTGCACCTCTTTTTTGTTACTTTCCTGGGTTCCTACCACCTCTGTTTTTGTTCTTTCAATTTTATTTGTCCCTCACCCGATTTTGTGGCCTCGACGTCGACGGGCTCGCAAAGGGCTTTCCGTTGATACCTTACGGGCCGCGAGACGTATCCCGGTTCAAAAGTTACGGCCGTTTGAAGCTGGCGACGGCGTGGGGGAGGTATCATAAAACAAATGATCGCGCACATTGTGGCAGGTGCGATCATACCAGCACTAATGCACCTGATCCCATCAGAACTCCGCAGTTAAGCGCGTTTGGGCGAGAGTAGTACTGGGATGGGTGACCTCCTGGGAAGTCCTCGTGTTGCACCTCTTTTTTGCTACTTTCCCGGGTCCGCACCACCTCTGTTTTTGTTCTTTCAATTTTATTTGTCCCTCACCCGATTCTGTGGCCTCGACGTCCACGGCCTCTCATAGGGCTTTCCATGGATACCTTACGGGCCGCGAGACGCATCCCGGTTCAAAAGTTACGGCCGTTTAAAGCTGGCGACGGCGTGGGGGAGGTATCATAAAACCAATGATCGCGCACATTGTGGCAGGTGCTATCATACCAGCACTAATGCACCGGATCCCATCAGAACTCCGCAGTTAAGCGTGCTTGGGCGAGAGTAATACTAGGATGGGTGACCTCCTGGGAAATCCTCGTGTTGCACCTGTTTTTTGCTACTTTCCTGGGTCCGCACCACCGCTGTTTTTGTTCTTTCAATTTTATTTGTCCCTCACCTGATTCTGTGGCCTCGACGTCGACGGGCTCACAAAGGGCTTTCCGTTGATACCTTACGGGCCTAGAGACGCATCCCGGTTCAAAAGTTACGGCCGTTTGAAGCTGGCGACGGCGTGGGGGAGGTATCATAAAACAAATGATCGCGCACATTGTGGCAGGTGCGATCATAGCAGCACTAATGCACCGGATCCCATCAGAACTCCGCAGTTAAGCGTGCTTGGGTGAGAGTAGTACTGGGATGGGTGACCTCCTGGGAAGTCCTCGTGTTGCACCTCTTTTTTGTTACTTTCCTGGGTTCCTACCACCTCTGTTTTTGTTCTTTCAATTTTATTTGTCCCTCACCCGATTTTGTGGCCTCGACGTCGACGGGCTCGCAAAGGGCTTTCCGTTGATACCTTACGGGCCGCGAGACGTATCCCGGTTCAAAAGTTACGGCCGTTTGAAGCTGGCGACGGCGTGGGGGAGGTATCATAAAACAAATCATCGCGCACATTGTGGCAGGTGCGATCATACCAGCACCAATGCACCGGATCCCATCAGAACTCCGCAGTTAAGCGCGCTTGGGCGAGAGTAGTACTGGGATGGGTGACCTCCTGGGAAGTCCTCGTGTTGCACCTCTTTTTTGCTAATTTCCCGGGTCCGCACCACCGCTGTTTTTGTTCTTTCAATTTTATTTGTCCCTCACCCGATTTTGTGGCCTCGACGTCGACGGGCTCGCAAAGGGCTTTTGCGTTGATACCTTACGGGCCGCGAGACGCATCCCGGTTCAAAAGTTACGGCCGTTTGAAGCTGGCGACGGCGTGGGGGAGGTATCATAAAACAAATGATCGCACACATTATGGCAGGTGTGATCATACCAGCACTAATGCACCGGATCCCATCAGAACTCCACAGTTAAGCGTGCTTGGGCGAGAGTAGTACTGGGATGGGTGACCTCCTGGGAAGTCCTCGTGTTGCACCTCTTTTTTGCTACTTTCCCGAGTCCGCACCTCCTCTGTTTTTGTTCTTTCAATTTTATTTGTCCCTCACCTGATTCTGTGGCCTCGACGTCGACGGGCTCGCAAAGGGCTTTCCGTTGATACCTTACGGGCCTAGAGACGCATCCCGATTCAAAAGTTACAGCCGTTTGAAGCTGGCGACGGCGTGGGGGAGGTATCATAAAACAAATCATCGCGCACATTGTGGCAGGTGCGATCATACCAGCACCAATGCACCGGATCCCATCAGAACTCCGCAGTTAAGCGCGCTTGGGCGAGAGTAGTACTGGGATGGGTGACCTCCTGGGAAGTCCTCGTGTTGCACCTCTTTTTTGCTAATTTCCCGGGTCCGCACCACCGCTGTTTTTGTTCTTTCAATTTTATTTGTCCCTCACCCGATTTTGTGGCCTCGACGTCGACGGGCTCGCAAAGGGCTTTTGCGTTGATACCTTACGGGCCGCGAGACGCATCCCGGTTCAAAAGTTACGGCCGTTAGAAGCTGGCGACGGCGTGGGGGAGGTATCATAAAACAAATGATCGCACACATTATGGCAGGTGTGATCATACCAGCACTAATGCACCGGATCCCATCAGAACTCCACAGTTAAGCGTGCTTGGGCGAGAGTAGTACTGGGATGGGTGACCTCCTGGGAAGTCCTCGTGTTGCACCTCTTTTTTGCTACTTTCCCGAGTCCGCACCTCCTCTGTTTTTGTTCTTTCAATTTTATTTGTCCCTCACCTGATTCTGTGGCCTCGACGTCGACGGGCTCGCAAAGGGCTTTCCGTTGATACCTTACGGGCCTAGAGACGCATCCCGGTTCAAAAGTTACGGCCGTTTGAAGCTGGCGACGGCGTGGGGGAGGTATCATAAAACAAATGATCGCGCACATTATGGCAGGTGCGATCATACCAGCACTAATGCACCGGATCCCATCAGAACTCCACAGTTAAGCGTGCTTGGACGAGAGTAGTACTGGGATGGGTGACCTCCTGGGAAGTCCTCGTGTTGCACCTCTTTTTTGTTACTTTCCTGGGTTCCTACCACCTCTGTTTTTGTTCTTTCAATTTTATTTGTCCCTCACCCGATTTTGTGGCCTCGACGTCGACGGGCTCGCAAAGGGCTTTCCGTTGATACCTTACGGGCCGCGAGACGTATCCCGGTTCAAAAGTTACGGCCGTTTGAAGCTGGCGACGGCGTGGGGGAGGTATCATAAAACAAATGATCGCGCACATTGTGGCAGGTGCGATCATACCAGCACTAATGCACCTGATCCCATCAGAACTCCGCAGTTAAGCGCGTTTGGGCGAGAGTAGTACTGGGATGGGTGACCTCCTGGGAAGTCCTCGTGTTGCACCTCTTTTTTGCTACTTTCCCGGGTCCGCACCACCTCTGTTTTTGTTCTTTCAATTTTATTTGTCCCTCACCCGATTCTGTGGCCTCGACGTCCACGGCCTCTCATAGGGCTTTCCATGGATACCTTACGGGCCGCGAGACGCATCCCGGTTCAAAAGTTACGGCCGTTTAAAGCTGGCGACGGCGTGGGGGAGGTATCATAAAACCAATGATCGCGCACATTGTGGCAGGTGCTATCATACCAGCACTAATGCACCGGATCCCATCAGAACTCCGCAGTTAAGCGTGCTTGGGCGAGAGTAATACTAGGATGGGTGACCTCCTGGGAAATCCTCGTGTTGCACCTGTTTTTTGCTACTTTCCTGGGTCCGCACCACCGCTGTTTTTGTTCTTTCAATTTTATTTGTCCCTCACCTGATTCTGTGGCCTCGACGTCGACGGGCTCACAAAGGGCTTTCCGTTGATACCTTACGGGCCTAGAGACGCATCCCGGTTCAAAAGTTACGGCCGTTTGAAGCTGGCGACGGCGTGGGGGAGGTATCATAAAACAAATGATCGCGCACATTGTGGCAGGTGCGATCATACCAGCACTAATGCACCGGATCCCATCAGAACTCCGCAGTTAAGCGTGCTTGGGTGAGAGTAGTACTGGGATGGGTGACCTCCTGGGAAGTCCTCGTGTTGCACCTCTTTTTTGCTACTTTCCCGAGTCCGCACCTCCTCTGTTTTTGTTCTTTCAATTTTATTCGTCCCTCACCTGATTCTGTGGCCTCGACGTCGACGGGCTCGCAAAGGGCTTTCCGTTGATACCTTACGGGCCTAGAGACGCATCCCGGTTCAAAAGTTACGGCCGTTTGAAGCTGGCGACGGCGTGGGGGAGGTATCATAAAACAAATGATCGCGCACATTGTGGCAGGTGCGATCATACCAGCACCAATGCACCGGATCCCATCAGAACTCCGCAGTTAAGCGCGCTTGGGCGAGAGTAGTACTGGGATGGGTGACCTCCTGGGAAGTCCTCGTGTTGCACCTCTTTTTTGCTAATTTCCCGGGTCCGCACCACCGCTGTTTTTGTTCTTTCAATTTTATTTGTCCCTCACCCGATTTTGTGGCCTCGACGTCGACGGGCTCGCAAAGGGCTTTTGCGTTGATACCTTACGGGCCGCGAGACGCATCCCGGTTCAAAAGTTACGGCCGTTTGAAGCTGGCGACGGCGTGGGGGAGGTATCATAAAACAAATGATCGCGCACATTATGGCAGGTGCGATCATACCAGCACTAATGCACCGGATCCCATCAGAACTCCACAGTTAAGCGTGCTTGGGCGAGAGTAGTACTGGGATGGGTGACCTCCTGGGAAGTCCTCGTGTTGCACCTCTTTTTTGCTACTTTCCCGAGTCCGCACCTCCTCTGTTTTTGTTCTTTCAATTTTATTTGTCCCTCACCTGATTCTGTGGCCTCGACGTCGACGGGCTCGCAAAGGGATTTCCGTTGATACCTTACGGGCCTAGAGACGCATCCCGGTTCAAAAGTTACGGCCGTTTGAAGCTGGCGACGGCGTGGGGGAGGTATCATAAAGCAAATGATCGCGCACATTATGGCAGGTGCGATCATACCAGCACTAATGCACTGGATCCCATCAGAACTCCACAGTTAAGCGTGCTTGGGTGAGAGTAGTACTGGGATGGGTGACCTCCTGGGAAGTCCTCGTGTTGCACCTCTTTTTTGTTACTTTCCTGGGTTCCTACCACCTCTGTTTTTGTTCTTTCAATTTTATTTGTCCCTCACCCGATTTTGTGGCCTCGACGTCGACGGGCTCGCAAAGGGCTTTCCGTTGATACCTTACGGGCCGCGAGACGCATCCCGGTTCAAAAGTTACGGCCGTTTGAAGCTGGCGACGGCGTGGGGGAGGTATCATAAAACAAATGATCGCGCACATTGTGGCAGGTGCGATCATACCAGCACTAATGCACCGGATCCCATCAGAACTCCGCAGTTAAGCGCGTTTGGGCGAGAGTAGTACTGGGATGGGTGACCTCCTGGGAAGTCCTCGTGTTGCACCTCTTTTTTGCTACTTTCCCGGGTCCGCACCACCTCTGTTTTTGTTCTTTCAATTTTATTTGTCCCTCACCCGATTCTGTGGCCTCGACGTCCACGGCCTCTCATAGGGCTTTCCATGGATACCTTACGGGCCGCGAGACGCATCCCGGTTCAAAAGTTACGGCCGTTTAAAGCTGGCGACGGCGTGGGGGAGGTATCATAAAACCAATGATCGCGCACATTATGGCAGGTGCTATCATACCAGCACTAATGCACCGGATCCCATCAGAACTCTGCAGTTAAGCGTGCTTGGGCGAGAGTAGTACTAGGATGGGTGACCTCCTGGGAAGTCCTCGTGTTGCACCTGTTTTTTGCTACTTTCCCGGGTCCGTAATACCGCTGTTTTTGTTCTTTCAATTTTATTTGTCCCTCACCTGATTCTGTGGCCTCGACGTCGACGGGCTCACAAAGGGCTTTCCGTTGATACCTTACGGGCCTAGAGACGCATCCCGGTTCAAAAGTTACGGCCGTTTGAAGCTGGCGACGGCGTGGGGGAGGTATCATAAAACAAATGATCGCGCACATTGTGGCAGGTGCGATCATACCAGCACTAATGCACCGGATCCCATCAAAACTCCGCAGTTAAGCGTGCTTGGGCGAGAGTAGTACTGGGATGGGTGACCTCCTGGGAAGTCCTCGTGTTGCACCTCTTTTTTGCTACTTTCCCGAGTCCGCACCTCCTCTGTTTTTGTTCTTTCAATTTTATTTGTCCCTCACCTGATTCTGTGGCCTCGACGTCGACGGGCTCGCAAAGGGATTTCCGTTGATACCTTACGGGCCTAGAGACGCATCCCGGTTCAAAAGTTACGGCCGTTTGAAGCTGGCGACGGCGTGGGGGAGGTATCATAAAACAAATCATCGCGCACATTATGGCAGGTGCGATCATACCAGCACTAATGCACCGGATCCCATCAGAACTCCGCAGTTAAGCGCGCTTGGGCGAGAGTAGTACTGGGATGGGTGACCTCCTGGGAAGTCCTCGTGTTGCACCTCTTTTTTGCTAATTTCCCGGGTCCGCACCACCGCTGTTTTTGTTCTTTCAATTTTATTTGTCCCTCACCCGATTTTGTGGCCTCGACGTCGACGGGCTCGCAAAGGGCTTTTGCGTTGATACCTTACGGGCCGCGAGACGCATCCCGGTTCAAAAGTTACGGCCGTTTGAAGCTGGCGACGGCGTGGGGGAGGTATCATAAAACAAATGATCGCGCACATTATGGTAGGTGCGATCATACCAGCACTAATGCACCGGATCCCATTAGAACTCCACAGTTAAGCGTGCTTGGGCGAGAGTAGTACTGGGATGGGTGACCTCCTGGGAAGTCCTCGTGTTGCACCTCTTTTTTGCTACTTTCCCGAGTCCGCACCTCCTCTGTTTTTGTTCTTTCAATTTTATTTGTCCCTCACCTGATTCTGTGGCCTCGACGTCGACGGGCTCGCAAAGGGCTTTCCGTTGATACCTTACGGGCCTAGAGACGCATCCCGGTTCAAAAGTTACGGCCGTTTGAAGCTGGCGACGGCGTGGGGGAGGTATCATAAAACAAATGATCGTGCACATTATGGCAGGTGCGATCATACCAGCACTAATGCACCGGATCCCATCAGAACTCCACAGTTAAGCGTGCTTGGGCGAGAGTAGTACTGGGATGGGTGACCTCCTGGGACGTCCTCGTGTTGCACCTCTTTTTTGTTACTTTCCTGGGTTCCTACCACCTCTGTTTTTGTTCTTTCAATTTTATTTGTCCCTCACCCGATTTTGTGGCCTCGACGTCGACGGGCTCGCAAAGGGCTTTCCGTTGATACCTTACGGGCCGCGAGACGCATCCCGGTTCAAAAGTTACGGCCGTTTGAAGCTGGCGATGGCGTGGGGGAGGTATCATAAAACAAATCATCGCGCACATTGTGGCAGGTGCGATCATACCAGCACTAATGCACCGGATCCCATCAGAACTCCGCAGTTAAGCACGCTTGGGTGAGAGTAGTACTGGGATGGGTGACCTCCTGGGAAGTCCTCGTGTTGCACCTCTTTTTTGCTAATTTCCCGGGTCCGCACCACCGCTGTTTTTGTTCTTTCAATTTTATT
The DNA here is from genome assembly GCA_037962975.1 of Clitoria ternatea. NCBI lineage: Eukaryota > Viridiplantae > Streptophyta > Magnoliopsida > Fabales > Fabaceae > Clitoria > Clitoria ternatea. Next base: position 36,016,210 of record CM075670.1, read on the forward strand.
TGTCCCTCACCCGATTTTGTGGCCTCGACGTCGACGGGCTCGCAAAGGGCTTTTGCGTTGATACCTTACGGGCCGCGAGACGCATCCCGGTTCAAAAGTTACGGCCGTTTGAAGCTGGCGACGGCGTGGGGGAGGTATCATAAAACAAATGATCGCGCACATTATGGCAGGTGCGATCATACCAGCACTAATGCACCGGATCCCATCAGAACTCCACAGTTAAGCGTGCTTGGGCGAGAGTAGTACTGGGATGGGTGACCTCCTGGGACGTCCTCGTGTTGCACCTCTTTTTTGTTACTTTCCTGGGTTTCTACCACCTCTATTTTTGTTCTTTCAATTTTATTTGTCCCTCACCCGATTTTGTGGCCTCGACGTCGACGGGCTCGGAAAGGGCTTTCCGTTGATACCTTACGGGCCGCGAGACGCATCCCGGTTCAAAAGTTACGGTCGTTTGAAGCTGGCGACGGCGTGGGGGAGGTATCATAAAACAAATGATCGCGCACATTGTGGCAGGTGCGATCATACCAGCACTAATGCACCGGATCCCATCAGAACTCCGCAGTTAAGCGCGTTTGGGCGAGAGTAGTACTGGGATGGGTGACCTCCTGGGAAGTCCTCGTGTTGCACCTCTTTTTTGCTACTTTCCCGGGTCCGCACCACCTCTGTTTTTGTTCTTTCAATTTTATTTGTCCCTCACCCGATTCTGTGGCCTCGACGTCCACGGCCTCTCATAGGGCTTTCCATGGATACCTTACGGGCCGCGAGACGCATCCCGGTTCAAAAGTTACGGCCGTTTAAAGCTGGCGACGGCGTGGGGGAGGTATCATAAAACCAATGATCGCGCACATTGTGGCAGGTGCTATCATACCAGCACTAATGCACTGGATCCCATCAGAACTCCGCAGTTAAGCGTGCTTGGGCGAGAGTAGTACCGGGATGGGTGACCTCCTGGGAAGTCCTCGTGTTGCACCTGTTTTTTGCTACTTTCCCGGGTCCGCACCACCGCTGTTTTTGTTCTTTCAATTTTATTTGTCCCTCACCTGATTCTGTGGCCTCGACGTCGACGGGCTCACAAAGGGCTTTCCGTTGATACCTTACGGGCCTAGAGACGCATCCCGGTTCAAAAGTTACGGCCGTTTGAAGCTGGCGACGGCGTGGGGGAGGTATCATAAAACAAATGATCGCGCACATTGTGGCAGGTGCGATCATACCAGCACTAATGCACCGGATCCCATCAGAACTCCGCAGTTAAGCGTGCTTGGGTGAGAGTAGTACTGGGATGGGTGACCTCCTGGGAAGTCCTCGTGTTGCACCTCTATTTTGCTACTTTCCCGAGTCCGCACCTCCTCTGTTTTTGTTCTTTCAATTTTATTTGTCCCTCACCTGATTCTGTGGCCTCGACGTCGACGGGCTCGCAAAGGGCTTTCCGTTGATACCTTACGGGCCTAGAGACGCATCCCGGTTCAAAAGTTACGGCCGTTTGAAGCTGGCGACGGCGTGGGGGAGGTATCATAAAACAAATGATCGCGCACATTGTGGCAGGTGCGATCATACCAGCACCAATGCACCGGATCCCATCAGAACTCCGCAGTTAAGCGCGCTTGGGCGAGAGTAGTACTGGGATGGGTGACCTCCTGGGAAGTCCTCGTGTTGCACCTCTTTTTTGCTAATTTCCCGGGTCCGCACCACCGCTATTTTTGTTCTTTCAATTTTATTTGTCCCTCACCCGATTTTGTGGCCTCGACGTCGACGGGCTCGCAAAGGGCTTTTGCATTGATACCTTACGGGCCTAGAGACGCATCCCGGTTCAAAAGTTACGGCCGTTTGAAGCTGGCGACGGCGTGGGGGAGGTATCATAAAACAAATGATCGCGCACATTATGGCAGGTGCGATCATACCAGCACTAATGCACCGGATCCCATCAGAACTCCACAGTTAAGCGTGCTTGGGCGAGAGTAGTACTGGGATGGGTGACCTCCTGGGACGTCCTCGTGTTGCACCTCTTTTTTGTTACTTTCCTGGGTTCCTACCACCTCTGTTTTTGTTCTTTCAATTTTATTTGTCCCTCACCCGATTTTGTGGCCTCGACGTCGACGGGCTCGCAAAGGGCTTTCCGTTGATACATTACGGGCCGCGAGACGCATCCTGGTTCAAAAGTTACGGCCGTTTGAAGGTGGCGACGGCGTGGGGGAGGTATCATAAAACAAATCATCGCGCACATTGTGGCAGGTGCGATCATACCAGCACTAATGCACCGGATCCCATCAGAACTCCGCAGTTAAGCGCGCTTGGGCGAGAGTAGTACTGGGATGGGTGACCTCCTGGGAAGTCCTCGTGTTGCACCTCTTTTTTGCTAATTTCCCGGGTCCGCACCACCGCTGTTTTTGTTCTTTCAATTTTATTTGTCCCTCACCCGATTTTGTGGCCTCGACGTCGACGGGCTCGCAAAGGGCTTTTGCGTTGATACCTTACGGGCCGCGAGACGCATCCCGGTTCAAAAGTTACGGCCGTTTGAAGCTGGCGACGGCGTAGGGGAGGTATCATAAAACAAATGATCGCGCACATTATGGCAGGTGCGATCATACCAGCACTAATGCACCGGATCCCATCAGAACTCCACAGTTAAGCATGCTTGGGCGAGAGTAGTACTGGGATGGGTGACCTCCTGGGACGTCCTCGTGTTGCACCTCTTTTTTGTTACTTTCCTGGGTTCCTACCACCTCTGTTTTTGTTCTTTCAATTTTATTTGTCCCTCACCCGATTTTGTGGCCTCGACGTCGACGGGCTCGCAAAGGGCTTTCCGTTGATACCTTACGGGCCGCGAGACGTATCCCGGTTCAAAAGTTACGGCCGTTTGAAGCTGGCGACGGCGTGGGGGAGGTATCATAAAACAAATGATCGCGCACATTGTGGCAGGTGCGATCATACCAGCACTAATGCACCGGATCCCATCAGAACTCCGCAGTTAAGCGCGTTTGGGCGAGAGTAGTACTGGGATGGGTGACCTCCTGGGAAGTCCTCGTGTTGCACCTCTTTTTTGCTACTTTCCCGGGTCCGCACCACCTCTGTTTTTGTTCTTTCAATTTTATTTGTCCCTCACCCGATTCTGTGGCCTCGACGTCCACGGCCTCTCATAGGGCTTTCCATGGATACCTTACGGGCCGCGAGACGCATCCCGGTTCAAAAGTTACGGCCGTTTAAAGCTGGCGACGGCGTGGGGGAGGTATCATAAAACCAATGATCGCGCACATTGTGGCAGGTGCTATCATACCAGCACTAATGCACCGGATCCCATCAGAACTCTGCAGTTAAGCGTGCTTGGGCGAGAGTAGTACTAGGATGGGTGACCTCCTGGGAAGTCCTCGTGTTGCACCTGTTTTTTGCTACTTTCCCTGGTCCGTACCACCGCTGTTTTTGTTCTTTCAATTTTATTTGTCCCTCACTTGATTCTGTGGCCTCGACGTCGACGGGCTCACAAAGGGCTTTCCGTTGATACCTTACGGGCCTAGAGACGCATCCCGGTTCAAAAGTTACGGCCGTTTGAAGCTGGCGACGGCGTGGGGGAGGTATCATAAAACAAATGATCGCGCACATTGTGGCAGGTGCGATCATACCAGCACTAATGCACCGGATCCCATCAAAACTCCGCAGTTAAGCGTGCTTGGGCGAGAGTAGTACTGGGATGGGTGACCTCCTGGGAAGTCCTCGTGTTGCACCTCTTTTTTGCTACTTTCCCGAGTCCGCACCTCCTCTGTTTTTGTTCTTTCAATTTTATTTGTCCCTCACCTGATTCTGTGGCCTCGACGTCGACGGGCTCGCAAAGGGATTTCCGTTGATACCTTACGGGCCTAGAGACGCATCCCGGTTCAAAAGTTACGGCCGTTTGAAGCTGGCGACGGCGTGGGGGAGGTATCATAAAACAAATCATCGCGCACATTGTGGCAGGTGCGATCATACCAGCACTAATGCACCGGATCCCATCAGAACTCCGCAGTTAAGCGCGCTTGGGCGAGAGTAGTACTGGGATGGGTGACCTCCTGGGAAGTCCTCGTGTTGCACCTCTTTTTTGCTAATTTCCCGGGTCCGCACCACCGCTATTTTTGTTCTTTCAATTTTATTTGTCCCTCACCCGATTTTGTGGCCTCGACGTCGACGGGCTCGCAAAGGGCTTTTGCGTTGATACCTTACGGGCCGCGAGACGCATCCCGGTTCAAAAGTTACGGCCGTTTGAAGCTGGCGACGGCGTGGGGGAGGTATCATAAAACAAATGATCGCGCACATTATGGTAGGTGCGATCATACCAGCACTAATGCACCGGATCCCATTAGAACTCCACAGTTAAGCGTGCTTGGGCGAGAGTAGTACTCGGATGGGTGACCTCCTGGGAAGTCCTCGTGTTGCACCTCTTTTTTGCTACTTTCCCGAGTCCGCACCTCCTCTGTCTTTGTTCTTTCAATTTTATTTGTCCCTCACCTGATTCTGTGGCCTCGACGTCGACGGGCTCGCAAAGGGCTTTCCGTTGATACCTTACGGGCCTAGAGACGCATCCCGGTTCAAAAGTTACGGCCGTTTGAAGCTGGCGACGGCGTGGGGGAGGTATCATAAAACAAATGATCGCGCACATTATGGCAGGTGCGATCATACCAGCACTAATGCACCGGATCCCATCAGAACTCCACAGTTAAGCGTGCTTGGGCGAGAGTAGTACTGGGATGGGTGACCTCCTGGGACGTCCTCGTGTTGCACCTCTTTTTTGTTACTTTCCTGGGTTCCTACCACCTCTGTTTTTGTTCTTTCAATTTTATTTGTCCCTCATCCGATTTTGTGGCCTCGACGTCGACGGGCTCGCAAAGGGCTTTCCGTTGATACCTTACGGGCCGCGAGACGCATCCCGGTTCAAAAGTTACGGCCGTTTGAAGCTGGCGACGGCGTGGTGGAGGTATCATAAAACAAATCATCGCGCACATTGTGGCAGGTGCGATCATACCAGCACTAATGCACCGGATCCCATCAGAACTCCGCAGTTAAGCGCGTTTGGGCGAGAGTAGTACTGGGATGGGTGACCTCCTGGGAAGTCCTCGTGTTGCACCTCTTTTTTGCTAATTTCCCGGGTCCGCACCACCGCTGTTTTTGTTCTTTCAATTTTATTTGTCCCTCACCCGATTTTGTGGCCTCGACGTCGACGGGCTCGCAAAGGGCTTTTGCGTTGATACCTTACGGGCCGCGAGACGCATCCCGGTTCAAAAGTTACGGCCGTTTGAAGCTGGCGACGGCGTGGGGGAGGTATCATAAAACAAATGATCGCGCACATTATGGCAGGTGCGATCATACCAGCACTAATGCACCGGATCCCATCAGAACTCCACAGTTAAGCGTGCTTGGGCGAGAGTAGTACTGGGATGGGTGACCTCCTGGGACGTCCTCGTGTTGCACCTCTTTTTTGTTACTTTCCTGGGTTCCTACCACCTCTGTTTTTGTTCTTTCAATTTTATTTGTCCCTCACCCGATTTTGTGGCCTCGACGTCGACGGGCTCGCAAAGGGCTTTCCGTTGATACCTTACGGGCCGCGAGACGCATCCCGGTTCAAAAGTTACGGCCGTTTGAAGCTGGCGACGGCGTGGGGGAGGTATCATAAAACAAATGATCGCGCACATTGTGGCAGGTGCGATCATACCAGCACTAATGCACCGGATCCCATCAGAACTCCGCAGTTAAGCGTGCTTGGGCGAGAGTAGTACTGGGATGGGTGACCTACTGGGAAGTCCTCGTGTTGCACTTTTTTTTTGCTACTTTCCCGGGTCCGTACCACCTCTGTTTTTGTTCTTTCAATTTTATTTGTCCTTCACCCGATTCTGTGGCCTCGACGACGACTGGCTAACAAAGGGCTTTCCGTTGATAGCTTACGGGCCGCGATACGCATCCCGGTTCAAAAGTTACGACCGTTTGAAGTTGGCGACGGTGTGGGAGAGGTATCATAAAACAAATGATCGCGCACATTGTGGCAGGTGCGATCATACCAGCACTAATGCACCGAATCCCATCAGAACTCCGCAGTTAAGCGCGCTTGGGCGAGAGTAGTACTGGGATGGGTGACCTCCTGGGTAGTCCTCGTGTTGCACCTCTTTTTTGCTACTTTCCCGGGTCCGCACCACCGCTGTTTTTGTTCTTTCAATTTTATTTGTCCCTCACCCGATTTTGTGGCCTCGACGTCGACGGGCTCGCAAAGGGCTTTCCGTTGATACCTTACGGGCCGCGAGACGCATCCCGGTTCAAAAGTTACGGCCGTTTGAAGCTGGCGACGACGTGGGGGAGGTATCATAAAACAAATGATCGCGCACATTGTGGCAGGTGCGATCATACCAGCACTAATGCACCGGATCCCATCAGAACTCCGCAGTTAAGCGTGCTTGGGCGAGAGTAGTACTGGGATGGGTGACCTCCTGGGAAGCCCTTGTGATGCACCTCTTTTTTGCTACTTTCCCGGGTCCGCACCACCTCTGTTTTTGTTCTTTCAATTTTATTTGTCCTTCACCCGATTCTGTGGCCTCGACGACGACTGGCTAGCAAAGGGCTTTCCGTTGATACCTTACGGGCCGCGATACGCATCCCGGTTCAAAAGTTACGACCGTTTGAAGCTGGCGACGTCGTAGGGGAGGTATCATAAAACAAATGATCGCGCACATTGTGGCAGGTGCGATCATACCAGCACTAATGCACCGAATCCCATCAGAACTCCGCAGTTAAGCGCGCTTGGGCGAGAGTAGTACTGGGATGGGTGACCTCCTGGGAAGTCCTCGTGTTGCACCTCTTTTTTGCTACTTTCCCGGGTCCGCACCACCGCTGTTTTTGTTCTTTCAATTTTATTTGTCCCTCACCCGATTTTGTGGCCTCGACGTCGACGGGCTCGCAAAGGGCTTTCCGTTGATACCTTACGGGCCGCGAGACGCATCCCGGTTCAAAAGTTACGGCCGTTTGAAGCTGGCGACGACGTGGGGGAGGTATCATAAAACAAATGATCGCGCACATTGTGGCAGGTGCGATCATACCAGCACTAATGCACCGGATCCCATCAGAACTCCGCAGTTAAGCGTGCTTGGGCGAGAGTAGTACTGGGATGGGTGACCTCCTGGGAAGCCCTTGTGATGCACCTCTTTTTTGCTACTTTCCCGGGTCCGCACCACCTCTGTTTTTGTTCTTTCAATTTTATTTGTCCTTCACCCGATTCTGTGGCCTCGACGACGACTGGCTAGCAAAGGGCTTTCCGTTGATACCTTACGGGCCGCGATACGCATCCCGGTTCAAAAGTTACGACCGTTTGAAGCTGGCGACGTCGTAGGGGAGGTATCATAAAACAAATGATCGCGCACATTGTGGCAGGTGCGATCATACCAGCACTAATGCACCGAATCCCATCAGAACTCCGCAGTTAAGCACGCTTGGGCGAGAGTAGTACTGGGATGGGTGACCTCCTGGGAAGTCCTCGTGTTGCACCTCTTTTTTGCTACTTTCCCGGGTCCGCACCACCTCTGTTTTTGTTCTTTTAATTTTATTTGTCCTTCACCTGATTCTGTGGCCTCGACGACGACTGGCTAGCAAAGGGCTTTCCGTTGATACCTTACGGGCCGCGATACGCATCCCGGTTCAAAAGTTACGGCCGTTTGAAGCTGGCGACGGCGTGGGGGAGGTATCATAAAACAAATGATCGCGCACATTGTGGCAGGTGCGATCATACCAGCACTAATGCACCGGATCCCATCAGAACTCCGCAGTTAAGCGTTCTTGGGCGAGAGTAGTACTGGGATGGGTGACCTCCTGGGAAGTCTTTGTGTTTTGCACCTCTTTTTTGCTTCTTTCCCGGGTCCGCACCACCGCTGTTTTTGTTCTTTCAATTTTATTTGTCCCTCACCCGATTTTGTGGCCTCGACGTCGACAGGCTCGTAAAGCGCTTTCCGTTGATGGCTTACGGGCCGCGATACGCATCGCGGTTCAAAAGTTACGACCGTTTGAAGCTGGCGACGGCGTGGGGGAGGTATCATAAAACAAATGATCGCGCACATTGTGGCAGGTGCGATCATACCAGCACTAATACACCGGATCCCATCAGAACTCCGCAGGTAAGCGTGCTTGGGCGAGAGTAGTACTGGGATGGGTGACCTCCTGGGAAGTCCTCGTGTTGCACCTCCTTTTTGCTACTTTCCCGGGTCCGCACCACCGCTGTTTTTGTTCTTTCAATTTTATTTGTCCCCACCCGATTTTGTGGCCTCGACGTGGACGGGCTCGCAAAGGGCTTTCCGTTGATACCTTACGGGCCGCGATACGCATCGCGGTTCAAAAGTTACGAGCGTTTGAAGCTGGCGACGGCGTGGGGGAGGTATCATAAAACAAATGATCGCGCACATTGTGGCAGGTGCGATCATACCAGCACTAATGCACCGAATCCCATCAGAACTCCGCAGTTAAGCGCGCTCGGGCGAGAGTAGTACTGGGATGGGTGACCTCCTGGGAAGTCCTCGTGTTGCACCTCTTTTTTGCTACTTTCCCGGGTCCGCACCACCGCTGTTTTTGTTCTTTCAATTTTATTTGTCCCTCACCCAATTTTGTGGCCTTGACGTCGACGGGCTCGCAAAGGGCTTTCCGTTGATACCTTACGGGCCGCGAGACGCATCCCGGTTCAAAAGTTACGGCCGTTTGAAGCTGGCGACGACGTGGGGGAGGTATCATAAAACAAATGATCGCGCACATTGTGGCAGGTGCGATCATACCAGCACTAATGCACCGGATCCCATCAGAACTCTGCAGTTAAGCGTGCTTGGGCGAGAGTAGTATTGGGATGGGTGACCTCCTGGGAAGTCCTCGTGTTGCACCTCTTTTTTGCTACTTTCCCGGGTCCGCACCACCTCTGTTTTTGTTCTTTCAATTTTATTTGTCCTTCACCCGATTCTGTGGCCTCGACGACGACTGGCTAGCAAAGGGCTTTCCGTTGATACCTTACGGGCCGCGAGACGCATCCCGGTTCAAAAGTTACGACCGTTTGAAGCTGGCGACGACGTGGGGGAGGTATCATAAAACAAATGATCGCGCACATTGTGGCAGGTGCGATCATACCAGCACTAATGCACCGAATCCCATCAGAACTTCGCAATTAAGCGCGCTTGGGCGAGAGTAGTACTGGGATGGGTGACCTCCTGGGAAGTCCTCGTGTTGTACCTCTTTTTTGCTACTTTCCCGGGTCCGCATCACCGCTGTTTTTGTTCTTTCAATTTTATTTGTCCCTCACCCGATTTTGTGGCCTCGACGTGGACGGGCTCGCAAAGGGCTTTCCGTTGATACCTTACGGGCCGCGAGACGCATCCCGGTTCAAAAGTTACGGCCGTTTGAAGCTGGCGACGGCGTGGGGGAGGTATCATAAAACCAATGATCGCGCACATTGTGGCAGGTGCGATCATACCAGCACTAATGCACCGAATCCCATCAGAACTCCGCAGTTAAGCGCGCTTGGGCGAGAGTAGTACTGGGATGGGTGACCTCCTGGGAAGTCCTCGTGTTGCACCTCTTTTTTGCTACTTTTTCGAGTCCGCACCACCGCTGTTTTTGTTCTTTCAATTTTATTTGTCCCTCACCCGATTTTGTGGCCTTGACGTCGACGGGCTCGCAAAGGGCTTTCCGTTGATACCTTACGGGCCGCGAGACGCATCCCGGTTCAAAAGTTACGGCCGTTTGAAGCTGGCGACGACGTGGGGGAGGTATCATAAAACAAATGATCGCGCACATTGTGGCAGGTGCGATCATACCAACACTAATGCACCGGATCCCATCAGAACTCCGCAGTTAATCGTGCTTGGGCGAGAGTAGTACTGGGATGGGTGACCTCCTGGGAAGTCCTCGTGTTGCACCTCTTTTTTGCTACTTTCCTGGGTCCGCACCACCTCTGTTTTTGTTCTTTCAATTTTATTTGTCCCTCACCCGATTTTGTGGCCTCGACGTCGACGGGCTCGCAAAGGGCTTTCCGTTGATACCTTACGGGCCGCGAGACGCATCCCGGTTCAAAAGTTACGGCCGTTTGAAGCTGGCGACGGTGTGGGGGAGGTATCATAAAACAAATGATCGCGCACATTGTGGCAGGTGCGATCATACCAGCACTAATGCACCGGATCCCATCAGAGCTCCGCAGTTAAGCGTGCTTGGGCGAGAGTAGTACTGGGATGGGTGACCTCCTGGGAAGTCCTCGTGTTGCACCTCTTTTTTGCTACTTTCCCAGGTCCGCACCACCTCTATTTTTGTTCTTTCAATTTTATTTGTCCTTCACCCGATTCTGTGGCCTCGACGACGACTGGCTAGCAAAGGGCTTTCCGTTGATACCTTAGGGGCCGCGAGACGCATCCCGGTTCAAAAGTTACGACCGTTTGAAGCTGGCGACGGCGTGGGGGAGGTATCATAAAACAAATGATCGCGCACATTGTGGCAGGTGCGATCATACCAGCACTAATGCACCGAATCCCATCAGAACTCTGCAGTCAAGCGCGCTTGGGCGAGAGTAGTACTGGGATGGGTGACCTCCTGGGAAGTCCTCGTGTTGCACCTCTTTTTTGCTATTTTCCCGGGTCCGCACCACCTCTGTTTTTGTTCTTTCAATTTTATTTGTCCTTCACCCGATTCTGTGGCCTCGATGACGACTGGCTAGCAAAGGGCTTTCCGTTGATACCTTACGGGCCGCGAGACGCATCCCGGTTCAAAAGTTACGACCGTTTGAAGCTGGCGACGGCGTGGGGGAGGTATCATAAAACAAATGATCGCGCACATTGTGGCAGGTGCGATCATAACAGCACTAATGCACCGAATCCCATCAGAACTCCGCAGTTAAGCGCGCTTGGGCGAGAGTAGTACTGGGATGGGTGACCTCCTGGGAAGTCCTCGTGTTGCACCTCTTTTTTGCTACTTTCCCGGGTTCGCACCACCGCTGTTTTTGTTCTTTCAATTTTATTTGTCCCTCACCCGATTTTGTGGCCTCGATGTGGACGGGCTCGCAAAGGGCTTTCCGTTGATACCTTACGGGCCGCGAGACGTATCCCGGTTCAAAAGTTACGGCCGTTTGAAGCTGGCGACGACGTGGGGAAGGTATCATAAAACAAATGATCGCGTACATTGTGGCAGGTGTGATCATACTAGCACTAATGCACCGGATCCCATCAGAACTCCGCAGTTAAGCGTGCTTGGGCGAGAGTAGTACTGGGATGGGTGACCTCCTGGGAAGTCTTTGTGTTGCACCTTTTTTTTGCTACTTTCCCGGGTCCGCACCACCGCTGTTTTTGTTCTTTCAATTTTATTTGTCCCTCACCCGATTTTGTGGCCTCGACGTGGACGGGCTCGCAAAGGGCTTTCCGTTGATACCTTACGGGCCGCGATACGCATCGCGGTTCAAAAGTTACGAGCGTTTGAAGCTGGCGACGGCGTGGGGGAGGTATCATAAAACAAATGATCGCGCACATTGTGGCAGGTGCGATCATACCAGCACTAATGCACCGAATCCCATCAGAACTCCGCAGTTAAGCGCGCTCGGGCGAGAGTAGTACTGGGATGGGTGACCTCCTGGGAAGTCCTCGTGTTGCACCTCTTTTTTGCTACTTTCCCGGGTCCGCACCACCGCTGTTTTTGTTCTTTCAATTTTATTTGTCCCTCACCCGATTTTGTGGCCTTCACGTCGACGGGCTCGCAAAGGGCTTTCCGTTGATACCTTACGGGCCGCGAGACGCATCCCGGTTCAAAAGTTACGGCCGTTTGAAGCTGGCGACGACGTGGGGGAGGTATCATAAAACAAATGATCGCGCACATTGTGGCAGGTACGATCATACCAGCACTAATGCACCGGATCCCATCAGAACTCTGCAGTTAAGCGTGCTTGGGCGAGAGTAGTATTGGGATGGGTGACCTCCTGGGAAGTCCTCGTGTTGCACCTATTTTTTGCTACTTTCCCGGGTCCGCACCACCTCTGTTTTTGTTCTTTCAATTTTATTTGTCCTTCACCCGATTCTGTGGCCTCGACGACGACTGGCTAGCAAAGGGCTTTCCGTTGATACCTTACGGGCCGCGAGACGCATCCCGGTTCAAAAGTTACGACCGTTTGAAGCTGGCGACGACGTGGGGGAGGTATCATAAAACAAATGATCGCGCACATTGTGGCAGGTGCGATCATACCAGCACTAATGCACCGAATCCCATCAGAACTTCGCAGCTAAGCGCGCTTGGGCGAGAGTAGTACTGGGATGGGTGACCTCCTGGGAAGTCCTCGTGTTGTACCTCTTTTTTGCTACTTTCCCGGGTCCGCACCACCGCTGTTTTTGTTCTTTCAATTTTATTTGTCCCTCACCCGATTTTGTGGCCTCGACGTGGACGGGCTCGCAAAGGGCTTTCCGTTGATACCTTACGGGCCGCGAGACGCATCCCGGTTCAAAAGTTACGGCCGTTTGAAGCTGGCGACGGCGTGGGGGAGGTATCATAAAACCAATGATCGCGCACATTGTGGCAGGTGCGATCATACCAGCACTAATGCACCGAATCCCATTGATGATGCATGATTTATCTCTAATTCTCCATTTTAAATGTGTATAATTTGCCATCACTTAGTGTGTAACATATTGCATTTTAACACATTTTTATCATTTGATCTTTATGTAATATTTGATTGATAATTTGTACCAAAGGAAAATAGATCAAAGAACTCAAGAATTCCAATCCAAAATGATGATCAAAGTGCCTAAGGATCAAAGGAATCAAGAAATATTCAAATGGATCTCAAAAAGGGTGAAAAAGAGTGCAAACTATGGAGAATCAGGGGGATGAATCGATTCATCCCCCTCATGAATCGATTCATGCGGTTTCAAAGCACCAGGAAGTGAAATTTTGCAACTTGAATCGATTCACAAGCCTCCTGAATCGATTCATACGGGTTCCAACAGCATTGAATCGATTCTTTCCCTAAATGAATCGATTCACACGTGTAAAATTGGCCCAGGATTGCATTTTGGAACGAATGAATCGATTCCTCCCACCAATGAATCGATTCATGAGTGAATAATTGGCCCAGAAACACGTTTTCAAGCTTCTGGAAGGTGGGCAAAGCACTGAGATGGTGGGAAATGCACTAAACTTGATCATGGAGCACCATTGAATTGATTAATGAAGAGTGCTCCTTCCATTGAAATATTTTATGGCATAATTTTGCTTTTGAACTCCTATAAATAGGCACAAGAGCAAGGGTCATAACACACCATTCTTCATTCTTCAATTCCTCCCTCACTCATACGTTCTTCCTCTGCTTCTCTTCTTTGTTGGAGTTTCTCCAGCAACTTTTCCATTTCCGGGTTAGTTTTATTGTTGTAGTTGTAATTATGGAGGGCTAAAACCCTTAGATTGATTTTCTTGGAGAATGTTGTAATGTAATTTTGAGGTCATTAATTTTAATATAGTATGCTTTTATTATTGTTATTTCTTCATAATCATTCTCTACTTATTTAATTCCATTTTGTTTAATTGAATTTGTATGCTTAATCGGTTTAGTTATCCAAATGGAGTTAAATAAGATTTCAAATTAGAATGGATTAAGGAAATATGCATGCTTAATGAATATTTTCATAATCACTTTTAATAATTATGGTTTGCTTAATTCCATAATTTGAGAATAGATTATGTATATAGGCGATGTTCTTATGTATGTTCAATAATTCCTAGATTTTAAGATCTTGACTCCTTTTGCTTAATTAGGATGCTTGATTCAAATATTCATTTTTTAAATGAAAGTAAAGGAATTGTGAATTGAAAAAGACGCTTAGTTGATCAATTCAAATTGAGCTAAGAAATTAACATTAATAAGTATACAAGTTATTTTTAGTGAACCAAGGATAAATTTATTTACAATACTCCAAGAAAATCAATCGCTTGTTATTTATTGTTTTAAATCCTTTATTTACCTTGTTTTAATTTTAATTGTGACAACAAAAATCAATCAAACCCCCCCCAATTGTATGTTAGTGAACTTATGTTTGTAAAAAGTTTTAGTTGTTTAGTTTTTATTTTTAATTGTTAAAATTAGTTTAAGACTTGATTTTTCCTAAATTTCTGTGTTGATCCTTGAGAGAACGACCTAGGTTGACACCCTAGTACTACGTTAATTAATTTTAATGTACTAATTTGACGGAATAACGACTGCAAAAATACAAACGTCAAATTTTGGCGCCGCAGCCGGGGATCAACGATCTTTAGGAAAAACACTTATTTTAAATTAATTTTTTTTTTTAATAAAAAAAATTAAAAAAAAAAAAAAATTTCTCTTTTTGTTTGTTTGTTTCTTTGTTTTATTTCTCTTGCATGATTTAGGATTCTTATGATTTATTGTTCATCATGATCTAATATCTTGTTGTATGCTATGTATGACTAGAAGAACTTTTGAGCATTTATATTCATTTGATCCTGAAATTGAAAGAACTTTTCATAGGTTAGTTAGAGAAGCTAGATTTAATAATAATTTTGTTGATATTGATAGTGATAGTATTTTTTCTGAATCTGTTGAAAGTACTGCTAGTTTTTCTGATATGGCTGAACCTCGTGAAAGAACTCTTAGAGAACTAGCTGCTCCTGAATTCACATACGAAAGTTTGTGTATTCAATATCCTGATGAGGATGTCCCTTTTATTCTTAAGACCGGACTTATACACTTGTTGCCTAAGTTTCATGGTCTTGCGGGTGAAGATCCGCACAAACACCTCAAAGAATTCCACATTGTGTGTTCCACAATGAAACCCCAAAACGTTCAAGAAGACCATGTCTATCTTAAAGCGTTTCCTCATTCTTTAGAGGGTGTTGCTAAGGATTGGTTGTACTACCTTGCTCCAAGATCAATCACAAGTTGGAATGACTTAAAGAAAATGTTCTTGGAAAAATTCTTTCCTGCCTCTAGAACAACTGCAATCCGTAAAGACATATCTGGCATTAGGCAACTCTCTGGAGAAAGTCTTTATGAATATTGGGAGAGATTTAAAAAACTTTGTGCAAGTTGCCCTCACCACCAAATTTCTGAACAACTTCTTCTTCAGTACTTCTATGAAGGTTTACACCACGTTGATCGCAACATGATTGATGCGGCAAGTGGAGGAGCTTTAGGAGATATGACTGCTGCTGAAGCAAGAAATCTGATTGAGAAAATGGCATCTAACTCTCAACAATTTGGTGTGAGAAATGATTCTTTCAAACCCATGTTTGATTCCAATTCTAGTTCATCTGGAATTAAACTTGAGAGCAAACTTGATGCTCTCACCACTCTAGTCACACAATTGGCAGTAAATCAAAAATCCATGACTGCTAAAGTGTGTGGAATCTGCTCTTCACAAGAGCACCCCACTGATTGTTGTCCTTCTCTACAAGAAAAGGATAATAATAGTCCTCAAGCTTATGCAAGTAACATCTACCATGACAGACCTCCACCACAACAAAACCATGACCTTTCCACCAATAGATACAATCCAGGTTGGAGGAACCATCCAAACTTGAGATGGGGAAACCAACAACAAAATCCCCAACCTCCATTTCAAAACAATGCACCAACCTTCCAAAGACCTACACCTCAACCATCCACAAGTGGCCCTTCTTTGGAGGATCTGGTGAAACAAATGGCTGCACAGAACTTAGAGTATCAACAAAGAAATGATGCTACCATTCAGAGTTTAAGCAACCAAATTGGGCAATTGGCTTCATCATTAAGCCAGTTACAATCTCAAAACTCTGACAAATTACCATCTCAACCAGCTGCAAATCCAAGAAATGTGAGCGCAATTCAGTTAAGATCAGGTAAAAACCTTGAAGTACCCGTACCTAAGGAACCTGAAAAACAAACAGATGTGCCCACAACAGTTGAGAATGATGAACCCTCTTCAAGCACAAGAAAGTCTGAGATACAACCACCCCAAATTCCACCTCATATCCCTCTTCCTTTCCCACCAAAAGCAATTCCAAGCAAGAAGATGGAAGAAGTAGACAAAGAAATTTTGGATACTTTCAGGAAAGTGGAAGTGAATATACCTCTTCTAGATGCAATCAAGCAAATTCCCAAGTATGCCAAATTTCTGAAGGAGTTGTGTACTCACAAGAGGAGACTCAAGGGCAATGAAAGAATAAGCATGGGAAGGAATGTATCTGCACTGCTTGGTAAGGAAAATATTCCTGAAAAATGCAAAGATCCAGGTACGTTTTCTATACCCTGTATCATAGGCAATAACAAATTTGAAAATTGTATGTTAGATTTAGGAGCTTCAATAAATGTTATGCCTATGTCTGTTTTTAAATCTTTGTCTCTTGGAAATTTACAACCTACTGGTGTAGTAATTCAGCTAGCCAATAGGAGCACTGCCTATCCTGCTGGAGTTATAGAGGATGTTTTGGTTCAGGTAGAACAGCTGGTTTTCCCTGCTGACTTTTTTGTACTTGATATGGAAGAAGGTATGCCTCAAATTCCTGTTCCTATCATTTTGGGAAGACCATTTTTGAAAACAGCTCGAACCAAAATAGATGTTCATTCTGGAACTCTTTCTATGGAATTTGGTGACACAAGAGTTCAATTCAATATTCTTGATGCTATGAAATATCCATCTGAAAATCATTCTGTTTTCCAAATTGACATTATTGATGAACTAGTTTTTGAACATTTTTCTAATGTTGATTTGGAATACATGGATGATTCAAACAAATGTTTTGCATGCAATGATTCTGGAAGTTGTGATATTTGTGCTGAAATTGATAGATACATAATTTCTGATTCAGATTCTTTAGATATACCTGTTAACCATAAGGAGCTGAATGCAGGATTTCAAGAAAATTCTAACTGTTTTGAGATGCAAACAGCAGAACCAAAATCTACTTTGTTAGTTCCATCTGTTTTGCAGGCACCCAAGTTAGAATTGAAACCCCTACCTGAGAACCTAAAGTATGTATACTTAGGGGATAATGAACAGCTCCCGGTGATAATTTCCACTTCTCTTGATGAAAATCAAGAAGAAAAACTGTTACAGGTATTGAAAAGACATAAGAAGGCTATAGGATGGACATTGGCAGACATTCCTGGAATTAGTCCATCCATGTGCATGCATAGAATATTTCTGGAAGAAAATACTAAAGCAGTAAGACAGCCCCAGAGGAGACTCAACCCTGTAATCCTTGATGTGGTTAAGAAGGAGATCACCAAGCTTCTACAAGCAGGAATCATTTATCCTATCTCTGATAGCCAATGGGTGAGTCCAATTCAAGTGGTTCCTAAGAAAACAGGGATCACAGTTGTGAAAAATGAAAAGGATGAATTGATCCCAACTAGAGTGCAGAATAGTTGGAGAGTCTGTATTGACTACAGGAGACTTAACCAAGCAACAAAGAAGGACCATTTCCCTTTACCCTTCATTGACCAAATGCTTGAGCGTCTCGCAGGTAAGTCTCACTACTGTTTTCTTGATGGATTCTCTGGATATTTTCAGATTCACATTGCACCTGAGGATCAAGATAAGACCACATTCACCTGTCCCTTTGGCACATTTGCTTATAGGAGAATGCCATTTGGCCTATGCAATGCTCCCGGAACTTTTCAAAGATGCATGATAAGTATTTTTCATGATTTCATTGAAAATTGCATAGAGGTGTTTATGGATGATTTTACTGTCTATGGATCTTCATTTAATGCATGCCTTGATAGTCTTGATAAAGTTTTAAACAGATGCATTGAAACTAACCTTGTCTTGAACTATGAAAAATGTCATTTTATGGTAAAACAAGGAATAGTTTTAGGGCATGTAATCTCTGAAAAAGGAATTGAGGTAGATCCTGCTAAGGTAGAAGTTATATCACATTTGCCTTACCCCTCTTGTGTTCGAGAGGTTCGTTCTTTTCTTGGCCATGCAGGATTCTACAGAAGATTCATAAAAGATTTTAGCAAGAAGGCTAGGCCACTATCCAGTCTGCTTCAAAAGGATGTGGCATTTGAATTTGATGAAAAGTGTAAGGAGGCTTTTAATTGCCTCAAGCAAGCATTGACAACAACCCCAATAATCCAAGCACCTGTTTGGACAGCTCCATTTGAGTTAATGTGTGATGCCTCTAATTATGCATTGGGAGCTGTCCTTGGTCAAAAGATTGACAAGCAGCCTAGGGTCATCTACTATGCATCTAAAACTTTAGATGCTGCCCAGGTAAATTACACTACCACTGAGAAAGAGCTCTTGGCCATTGTTTTTGCATTAGATAAGTTCAGATCTTACTTACTCGGTTCTCGAGTAGTTGTCTTTACTGACCATGCAGCTCTGAAGTACTTGTTGAAGAAAGGTGAGTCCAAGCCAAGATTAATTCGTTGGATGCTTTTGCTCCAAGAGTTTGACTTGGAAATTCATGACAGAAGTGGAACACAAAACCTTGTAGCAGACCATTTAAGCAGAATTGAGAATGCTCCTGATTCGGCACCTATTCGGGACCATTTTCCCGATGAACACCTCATGAGTATTTCTAACTCTTTTGATTCACCTTGGTTTGCTAACATTGTAAATTATCTTGTTGCTTCTGTTTTTCCACCATGTGCATCCAGAAACCAAATTTCAAAATTAAAAAGTGATGCAAAGTATTATATTTGGGATGACCCGTATTTGTGGAAATTGTGTAATGATCAGGTGATTCGAAGATGCATTCCCGATCATGAAATAGAATCAGTTCTTCGATTCTGCCATGCTTCACCAGTTGGTGGACATTTTGGTCCACAAAGAACAGCAAGAAAAGTGTTAGATTCAGGTTTGTATTGGCCCACAATTTTTAAGGATGCATGGAGAGTTTGTAACACCTGTGAGAAATGCCAAAGAGCTAGTAATGCTACCACATGGAGACAACAGATGCCTCAGCAACCAATGTTGTTTTGTGAAGTATTTGATGTTTGGGGCATTGATTTTATGGGTCCATTTCCTCCATCCTTTGGTTTTACTTACATTTTATTGGCTGTAGATTATGTTTCTAAATGGGTGGAAGCTAAAGCCACCAGAACTAATGATGCTCGAGTTGTTGTGGATTTTGTTAGATCTCAAATTCTTTGCAGGTTTGGCATCCCAAGAGCAATCATTAGTGATCAAGGAACACATTTCTGTAACAGGACCATGCAAGCTATGCTCAGGAAGTATGGGGTTGTTCATAGAGTCTCTACTCCATATCACCCCCAAACCAATGGACAAGCAGAAGTCTCTAACAGAGAAATCAAAAGGATCCTGGAGAAGATAGTACAGCCTAACAAAAAGGATTGGAGCAGGAAATTGGATGATGCTCTTTGGGCACATAGAACAGCTTTTAAGGCACCTATAGGAATGTCTCCCTATAGAATTGTTTTTGGTAAAGCATGTCATCTTCCAGTGGAGATTGAGCATCGTGCTTATTGGGCTGTAAAAGCTTGTAACTTAGCACTTGATCAAGCAGGTGAGGAAAGAAAATTACAACTGAATGAGCTTGATGAGATCCGTTTGGCAGCTTATGAGAACTCGAGGTTCTATAAAGAGAAAACAAAGAAATTCCATGATAGCTCAATAGCTAGAAAGGATTTTACTGCCGGACAGAAAGTGCTACTGTTTAATTCCCAGTTGAAACTGATGGCCGGAAAATTGCGCTCCAAATGGGAAGGACCTTTCATTGTTACGAATGTATTTCCCCATGGAGCTGTGGAAATAAAAAGTGAAAACTCCAACAAAAGCTTCAAGGTTAATGGACAACGTTTGAAGCCATTTCATGAAAATCCTTCACTTGTGGATGTTACAATGGAGGAACATGCTTTGGGGGAACCACTTCTTGATCCCCCTTGAGGGAGTTTTTCTTACCCATCTCTTTACTTTTTCATTCTATTGTCTATTTTGTATGCTCTGTCTTACATTGAGGACAATGTATGATTTAAGTGTGGGGGTGGGATCATTTATGTGTGTTGTGTCATTTATGTGTGTTGTGTGATTAAATTTTATTAAAAAAAATAAAAAATAAAAAAAAATCAAAAATAAAAGATTTTGTGTGTGTTTTTGTTTTAAAAAAGCATGTTTTATTGGAATTTTAAGATATGCATGAGTACAAGTAAATTCTTTCATGTCTGATATGAGCTTAATGATATGTTATAATTTGAACTCAAACATTTTTTGGTATGTTGAGAATGACATGATAATTGAGAAATGATCATATATGATGGAGTTATACCTTGTGAGATTTTTGAGCCTTAAAACTTGATGGATCACTTTAAACCATCTTAATCCTTTCATGTGTGATTAATTCCTGAAGACTTACATCTTAATTTTTGTCTTGTTTCTTGATGATACTTGAAACTCATATGAATGTATTTTGATACAGGCATTTTGTTCAGTTGAGCCATTAAGCCAGATAAACCTACCATGAATAAATCATCTCTTGCTAGCCATTTTGAGCCTATTTAACTATTTCCTTGTTGCAGCTCAAATAAGCCATGGATGAAGAACCAAAAATATACCTACCGTAAGAAATATATTGAAGCTTTGGAATCAAGTCAAAACAGGCATTCAAATAAGTGTGGGGGTGTGCAAAAAGGAATTGCAACTCTTGTTTCAAGTGTTATGCAATCTCATAAATAAAAAAAAAAAAAAAAAAAAAAAATTTACCAAATACCATACAATAAATGTTTTACCCTCACTGTTTGCCAGTAAAACTAATTGCTTCATTATTCTTTTTGGTATATATATAATATATATATTTCATCCATTTTAACCTTGGCCACATTGCAACCCTGTGAAAGCCCTGTGGATCTATACATGCATTTGTGTTGATTGAGGAATTAAGAAATTTGCCAAATTTTTAGACTGTTTGTTTTTCAGGAATTATTTTGAGTGTATACACAAACCTTAAACACTTGAGAGTTGAGAGTATGTCTTGTGAGGTTCTATCACTTATGATCTTCTTTTCAGTTTAATTTAATTTTTACATGCCTAAGTGTTTGAATGATTTTTATATATATCTTGATGCTCTGTATCTTTCATGTTGAAAACTCTTGTTTCTTTGTATATTTCTAAGATTTCATGACAAGCATGCCAATTCTGTGTGTTGTTTTCAATTTAATGTTTTAAATAAATTGTGATACTTGTTTTTATTTTGATTTTGCCCGGGAGTGCAAAAGAATAAGTGTGGGAGTATTTGATGATGCATGATTTATCTCTAATTCTCCATTTTAAATGTGTATAATTTGCCATCACTTAGTGTGTAACATATTGCATTTTAACACATTTTTATCATTTGATCTTTATGTAATATTTGATTGATAATTTGTACCAAAGGAAAATAGATCAAAGAACTCAAGAATTCCAATCCAAAATGATGATCAAAGTGCCTAAGGATCAAAGGAATCAAGAAATATTCAAAAGGATCTCAAAAAGGGTGAAAAAGAGTGCAAACTATGGAGAATCAGGGGGATGAATCGATTCATCCCCCTCATGAATCGATTCATGCGGTTTCAAAGCACCAGGAAGTGAAATTTTGCAACTTGAATCGATTCACAAGCCTCCTGAATCGATTCATACGGGTTCCAACAGCATTGAATCGATTCTTTCCCTAAATGAATCGATTCACACGTGTAAAATTGGCCCAGGATTGCATTTTGGAACGAATGAATCGATTCCTCCCACCAATGAATCGATTCATGAGTGAATAATTGGCCCAGAAACACGTTTTCAAGCTTCTGGAAGGTGGGCAAAGCACTGAGATGGTGGGAAATGCACTAAACTTGATCATGGAGCACCATTGAATTGATTAATGAAGAGTGCTCCTTCCATTGAAATATTTTATGGCATAATTTTGCTTTTGAACTCCTATAAATAGGCACAAGAGCAAGGGTCATAACACACCATTCTTCATTCTTCAATTCCTCCCTCACTCATACGTTCTTCCTCTGCTTCTCTTCTTTGTTGGAGTTTCTCCAGCAACTTTTCCATTTCCGGGTTAGTTTTATTGTTGTAGTTGTAATTATGGAGGGCTAAAACCCTTAGATTGATTTTCTTGGAGAATGTTGTAATGTAATTTTGAGGTCATTAATTTTAATATAGTATGCTTTTATTATTGTTATTTCTTCATAATCATTCTCTACTTATTTAATTCCATTTTGTTTAATTGAATTTGTATGCTTAATCGGTTTAGTTATCCAAATGGAGTTAAATAAGATTTCAAATTAGAATGGATTAAGGAAATATGCATGCTTAATGAATATTTTCATAATCACTTTTAATAATTATGGTTTGCTTAATTCCATAATTTGAGAATAGATTATGTATATAGGCGATGTTCTTATGTATGTTCAATAATTCCTAGATTTTAAGATCTTGACTCCTTTTGCTTAATTAGGATGCTTGATTCAAATATTCATTTTTTAAATGAAAGTAAAGGAATTGTGAATTGAAAAAGACGCTTAGTTGATCAATTCAAATTGAGCTAAGAAATTAACATTAATAAGTATACAAGTTATTTTTAGTGAACCAAGGATAAATTTATTTACAATACTCCAAGAAAATCAATCGCTTGTTATTTATTGTTTTAAATCCTTTATTTACCTTGTTTTAATTTTAATTGTGACAACAAAAATCAATCAAACCCCCCCCAATTGTATGTTAGTGAACTTATGTTTGTAAAAAGTTTTAGTTGTTTAGTTTTTATTTTTAATTGTTAAAATTAGTTTAAGACTTGATTTTTCCTAAATTTCTGTGTTGATCCTTGAGAGAACGACCTAGGTTGACACCCTAGTACTACGTTAATTAATTTTAATGTACTAATTTGACGGAATAACGACTGCAAAAATACAAACGTCACCCATCAGAACTCCGCAGTTAAGCGCGCTTGGGCGAGAGTAGTACTGGGATGGGTGACCTCCTGGGAAGTCCTCGTGTTGCACCTCTTTTTTGCTACTTTTCCGGGTCCACACCACCGCTGTTTTTGTTCTTTCAATTTTATTTGTCCCTCACCCGATTTTGTGGCCTTGACGTCGACGGGCTCGCAAAGGGCTTTCCGTTGATACCTTACGGGCCGCGAGACGCATCCCGGTTCAAAAGTTACGGCCGTTTGAAGCTGGCGACGACGTGGGGGAGGTATCATAAAACAAATGATCGCGCACATTGTGGCAGGTGCGATCATACCAACACTAATGCACCGGATCCCATCAGAACTCCGCAGTTAAGCGTGCTTGGGCGAGAGTAGTACTGGGATGGGTGACCTCCTGGGAAGTCCTCGTGTTGCACCTCTTTTTTGCTACTTTCCCGGGTCCGCACCACCTCTGTTTTTGTTCTTTCAATTTTATTTGTCCTTCACCCGATTTTGTGGCCTCGACGATGACTGGCTAGCAAAGGGCTCTCGGTTGATACCTTACGGGCCGCGAGACGCATCCCGGTTCAAAAGTTACGACCGTTTGAAGCTGGCGACGGCGTGGGGGAGGTATCATAAAACCAATGATCGTGCACATGATGGCAGGTGCGATCATACCACCACTAATGCACCGGATACCATCAGAACTCTGCAGTTAAGCGTGCTTTGGCGAGAGTAGTACTGGGATGGGTGACCTCCTGGGAAGTCCTCGTGTTGCACCTCTTTTTTGCTACTTTCCCGGGTCCGCACCACCTCTGTTTTTGTTCTTTCAATTTTATTTGTCCCCCACCTGATTCTGTGGCCTCGACGTCGACGAGCTCGCAAAGGGCTTTCCGTTGATACCTTACGGGCCTAGAGACGCATCCCGGTTCAAAAGTTACGGCCGTTTGAAGCTGGCGACGGCGTGGGGGAGGTATCATTAAACAAATGATCGCGCATATTGTGGCAGGTGCGATCATACCAGCACTAATGCACCGGATCCCATCAGAACTCCGTAGTTAAGCGTGCTTGGGTGAGAGTAGTACTGGGATGGGTGACCTCCTGGGAAGTCCTCGTGTTGCACCTCTTTTTTGCTACTTTCCTGGGTCCGCACCACCTCTGTTTTTGTTCTTTCAATTTTATTTGTCCCTCACCCGATTTTGTGGCCTCGACGTCGACGGGCTCGCAAAGGGCTTTCCGTTGATACCTTACGGGCCGCGAGACGCATCCCGGTTCAAAAGTTACGGCCGTTTGAAGCTGGCGACGGTGTGTGGGAGGTATCATAAAACAAATGATCGCGCACATTGTGGTAGGTGCGATCATACCAGCACTAATGCACCGGATCCCATCAGAACTCCGCAGTTAAGCGTGCTTGGGCGAGAGTAGTACTGGGATGGGTGACCTCCTGGGAAGTCCTCGTGTTGCACCTCTTTTTTGCTACTTTCCCGGGTCCGCACCACCTCTGTTTTTGTTCTTTCAATTTTATTTGTCCTTCACCCGATTCTGTGGCCTCGACGACGACTGGCTAGCAAAGGGCTTTCCGTTGATACCTTAGGGGCCGCGAGACGCATCCCAGTTCAAAAGTTACGACCGTTTGAAGCTGGCGACGGCGTGGGGGAGGTATCATAAAACAAATGATCGCGCACATTGTGGCAGGTGCGATCATACCAGCACTAATGCACCGAATCCCATCAGAACTCTGCAGTCAAGCGCGCTTGGGCGAGAGTAGTACTGGGATGGGTGACCTCCTGGGAAGTCCTCGTGTTGCACCTCTTTTTTGCTACTTTCCCGGGTCCGCACCACCTCTGTTTTTGTTCTTTCAATTTTATTTGTCCTTCACCCGATTCTATGGCCTCGATGACGACTGGCTAGCAAAGGGCTTTCCGTTGATACCTTACAGGCCGCGAGACGCATCCCGGTTCAAAAGTTACGACCGTTTGAAGCTGGCGACGGCGTGGGGGAGGTATCATAAAACAAATGATCGCGCACATTGTGGCAGGTGCGATCATACCAGCACTAATGCACCGAATCCCATCAGAACTCCGCAGTTAAGCGCGCTTGGGCGAGAGTAGTACTGGGATGGGTGACCTCCTGGGAAGTCCTCGTGTTGCACCTCTTTTTTGCTACTTTCCCGGGTCCGCACCACCGCTGTTTTTGTTCTTTCAATTTTATTTGTCCCTCACCCGATTTTGTGGCCTCGATGTGGACGGGCTCGCAAAGGGCTTTCCGTTGATACCTTACGGGCCGCGAGACGTATCCCGATTCAAAAGTTACGGCCGTTTGAAGCTGGCGACGACGTGGGGAAGGTATCATAAAACAAATGATCGCGCACATTGTGGCAGGTGTGATCATACTAGCACTAATGCATCGGATCCCATCAGAACTCCGCAGTTAAGCGTGCTTGGGCGAGAGTAGTACTGGGATGGGTGACCTCCTGGGAAGTCTTTGTGTTGCACCTTTTTTTTGCTACTTTCCCGGGTCCGCACCACCGCTGTTTTTGTTCTTTCAATTTTATTTGTCCCTCACCCGATTTTGTGGCCTCGACGTGGACGGGCTCGCAAAGGGCTTTCCGTTGATACCTTACGGGCCGCGATACGCATCGCGGTTCAAAAGTTACGAGCGTTTGAAGCTGGCGACGGCGTGGGGGAGGTATCATAAAACAAATGATCGCGCACATTGTGGCAGGTGCGATCATACCAGCACTAATGCACCGAATCCCATCAGAACTCCGCAGTTAAGCGCGCTCAGGGGAGAGTAGTACTGGGATGGGTGACCTCCTGGGAAGTCCTCATGTTGCACCTCTTTTTTGCTACTTTCCCGGGTCCGCACCACCGCTGTTTTTGTTCTTTCAATTTTATTTGTCCCTCACCCGATTTTGTGGCCTTGACGTCGACGGGCTCGCAAAGGGCTTTCCGTTGATACCTTACGGGCCGCGAGACGCATCCCGGTTCAAAAGTTACGGCCGTTTGAAGCTGGCGACGACGTGGGGGAGATATCATAAAACAAATGATCGCGCACATTGTGGCAGGTGCGATCATACCAGCACTAATGCACCGGATCCCATCAGAACTCTCCAGTTAAGCGTGCTTGGGCGAGAGTAGTATTGGGATGGGTGACCTCCTGGGAAGTCCTCGTGTTGCACCTCTTTTTTGCTACTTTCCCGGGTCCGCACCACCTCTGTTTTTGTTCTTTCAATTTTATTTGTCCTTCACCCGATTCTGTGGCCTCGACGACGACTGGCTAGCAAAGGGCTTTCCGTTGATACCTTACGGGCCGCGAGACGCATCCCGGTTCAAAAGTTACGGCCGTTTGAAGCTGGCGACGTTGTGGGGGAGGTATCATAAAACAAATGATCGCGCACATTGTGGCAGGTGCGATCATACCAGCACTAATGCACCGAATCCCATCAGAACTCCGCAGTTAAGCACGCTTGGGCGAGAGTAGCACTGGGATGGGTGACCTCCTGGGAAGTCCTCGTGTTGCACCTCTTTTTTGCTACTTTCCCGGGTCCACACCACCTCTGTTTTTGTTCTTTCAATTTTATTTGTCCTTCACCCGATTCTGTGGCCTCGACGATGACTGGCTAGCAAAGGGCTTTCCGTTGATACCTTACGGGCCGCGAGACGCATCCCGGTTCAAAAGTTACGACCGTTTGAAGCTGGCGACGACGTGGGGGAGGTATCATAAAACAAATGATCGCGCACATTGTGGCAGGTGTGATCATACCAGCACTAATGCACCGAATCCCATCAGAACTCCGCAGTTAAGCGCGCTTGGGCGAGAGTAGTACTGGGATGGGTGACCTCCTGGGAAGTCCTCGTGTTGTACCTCTTTTTTGCTACTTTCCCGGGTCCGCACCACCGCTGTTTTTGTTCTTTCAATTTTATTTGTCCCTCACCCGATTTTGTGGCCTCGACGTGGACGGGCTCGCAAAGGGCTTTCCGTTGATACCTTATGGGCCGCGAGACGCATCCCGGTTCAAAAGTTACGGCCGTTTGAAGCTGGCGACGGCGTGGGGGAGGTATCATAAAACCAATGATCGCGCACATTGTGGCAGGTGCGATCATACCAGCACTAATGCACCGAATCCCATCAGAACTCCGCAGTTAAGCGCGCTTGGGCGAGAGTAGTACTGGGATGGGTGACCTCCTGGGAAGTCCTCGTGTTGCACCTCTTTTTTGCTACTTTCCCGGGTCCGCACCACCGCTGTTTTTGTTCTTTCAATTTTATTTGTCCCTCACCCGATTTTGTGGCCTTGACGTCGACGGGCTCGCAAAGGGCTTTCCGTTGATACCTTACGGGCCGCGAGACGCATCCCGGTTCAAAAGTTACGGCCGTTTGAAGCTGGCGACGACGTGGGGGAGGTATCATAAAACAAATGATCGCGCACATTGTGGCAGGTGTGATCATACTAGCACTAATGCACCGGATCCCATCAGAACTCCGCAGTTAAGCGTGCTTGGGCGAGAGTAGTACTGGGATGGGTGACCTCCTGGGAAGTCTTTGTGTTGCACCTTTTTTTGCTACTTTCCCGGGTCCGCACCACCGCTGTTTTTGTTCTTTCAATTTTATTTGTCCCTCACCTGATTTTGTGGCCTCGACGTGGACGGGCTCGCAAAGGGCTTTCCGTTGATACCTTACGGGCCGCGATACGCATCGCGGTTCAAAAGTTACGAGCGTTTGAAGCTGGCGACGGCGTGGGGGAGGTATCATAAAACAAATGATCGCGCACATTGTGGCAGGTGCGATCATACCACCACTAATGCACCGGATACCATCAGAACTCTGCAGTTAAGCGTGCTTTGGTGAGAGTAGTACTGGGATGGGTGGCCTCCTGGGAAGTCCTCGTGTTGCACCTCTTTTTTGCTACTTTCCCGGGTCCACACCACCTCTGTTTTTGTTCTTTCAATTTTATTTGTCCCTCACCTGATTCTGTGGCCTCGACGTCGACGAGCTCGCAAAGGGCTTTCCGTTGATACCTTACGGGCCTAGAGACGCATCCCGGTTCAAAAGTTACAGCCGTTTGAAGCTGGCGACGGCGTGGGGGAGGTATCATTAAACAAATGATCGCGCATATTGTGGCAGGTGCGATCATACCAGCACTAATGCACCGGATCCCATCAGAACTCCGTAGTTAAGCGTGCTTGGGTGAGAGTAGTACTGGGATGGGTGACCTCCTGGGAAGTCCTCTTGTTGCACCTCTTTTTTGCTACTTTCCTGGGTCCGCACCACCTCTGTTTTTGTTCTTTCAATTTTATTTGTCCCTCACCCGATTGTGTGGCCTCGACGTCGACGGGCTCGCAAAGGGCTTTCCGTTGATACCTTACGGGCCGCGAGACGCATCCCGGTTCAAAAGTTACGGCCGTTTGAAGCTGGCGACGGTGTGGGGGAGGTATCATAAAACAAATGATCGCGCACATTGTGGCAGGTGCGATCATACCAGCACTAATGCACCGGATCCCATCAGAACTCTGTAGTTAAGCGTGCTTGGGTGAGAGTAGTACTGGGATGGGTGACCTCCTGGGAAGTCCTCGTGTTGCACCTCTTTTTTGCTACTTTCCCGGGTCCGCACCACCTCTGTTTTTGTTCTTTCAATTTTGTTTGTCCTTCACCCGATTCTGTGGCCTCGACGACGACTGGCTTGCAAAGGGCTTTCCGTTGATACCTTACGGGCCGCGAGACGCATCCCGGTTCAAAAGTTACGACCGTTTGAAGCTGGCGACGACGTGGGGGAGGTATCATAAAACAAATGATCGTGCATATTGTGGCAGGTGCGATCATACCAGCACTAATGCACCGAATCCCATCAGAACTCCGCAGTTAAGCGCGCTTGGGCGAGAGTAGTACTGGGATGGGTGACCTCTTGGGAAGTCCTCGTGTTGTACCTCTTTTTTGCTACTTTCCCGGGTCCGCACCACCGCTGTTTTTGTTCTTTCAATTTTATTTGTCCCTCACCCGATTCTGTGGCCTCGACGATGACTGGCTAGCAAAGGGCTTTCCGTTGATACCTTACGGGCCGCGAGACGCATCCCGGTTCAAAAGTTACGGCCGTTTGAAGCTGGCGACGACGTGGGGGAGGTATCATAAAGCAAATGATCGCGCACATTGTGGCAGGTGCGATCATACCACCACTAATGCACCGGATACCATCAGAACTCTGCAGTTAAGCGTGCTTTGGTGAGAGTAGTACTGGGATGGGTGGCCTCCTGGGAAGTCCTCGTGTTGCACCTCTTTTTTGCTACTTTCCCGGGTCCACACCACCTCTGTTTTTGTTCTTTCAATTTTATTTGTCCCTCACCTGATTCTGTGGCCTCGACGTCGACGAGCTCGCAAAGGGCTTTCCGTTGATACCTTACGGGCCGCGATACGCATCGCGGTTCAAAAGTTACGAGCGTTTGAAGCTGGCGACGGCGTGGGGGAGGTATCATAAAACAAATGATCGCGCACATTGTGGCAGGTGCGATCATACCACCACTAATGCACCGGATACCATCAGAACTCTGCAGTTAAGCGTGCTTTGGTGAGAGTAGTACTGGGATGGGTGGCCTCCTGGGAAGTCCTCGTGTTGCACCTCTTTTTTGCTACTTTCCCGGGTCCACACCACCTCTGTTTTTGTTCTTTCAATTTTATTTGTCCCTCACCTGATTCTGTGGCCTCGACGTCGACGAGCTCGCAAAGGGCTTTCCGTTGATACCTTACGGGCCTAGAGACGCATCCCGGTTCAAAAGTTACAGCCGTTTGAAGCTGGCGACGGCGTGGGGGAGGTATCATTAAACAAATGATCGCGCATATTGTGGCAGGTGCGATCATACCAGCACTAATGCACCGGATCCCATCAGAACTCCGTAGTTAAGCGTGCTTGGGTGAGAGTAGTACTGGGATGGGTGACCTCCTGGGAAGTCCTCTTGTTGCACCTCTTTTTTGCTACTTTCCTGGGTCCGCACCACCTCTGTTTTTGTTCTTTCAATTTTATTTGTCCCTCACCCGATTGTGTGGCCTCGACGTCGACGGGCTCGCAAAGGGCTTTCCGTTGATACCTTACGGGCCGCGAGACGCATCCCGGTTCAAAAGTTACGGCCGTTTGAAGCTGGCGACGGTGTGGGGGAGGTATCATAAAACAAATGATCGCGCACATTGTGGCAGGTGCGATCATACCAGCACTAATGCACCGGATCCCATCAGAACTCTGTAGTTAAGCGTGCTTGGGTGAGAGTAGTACTGGGATGGGTGACCTCCTGGGAAGTCCTCGTGTTGCACCTCTTTTTTGCTACTTTCCCGGGTCCGCACCACCTCTGTTTTTGTTCTTTCAATTTTGTTTGTCCTTCACCCGATTCTGTGGCCTCGACGACGACTGGCTTGCAAAGGGCTTTCCGTTGATACCTTACGGGCCGCGAGACGCATCCCGGTTCAAAAGTTACGACCGTTTGAAGCTGGCGACGACGTGGGGGAGGTATCATAAAACAAATGATCGTGCATATTGTGGCAGGTGCGATCATACCAGCACTAATGCACCGAATCCCATCAGAACTCCGCAGTTAAGCGCGCTTGGGCGAGAGTAGTACTGGGATGGGTGACCTCTTGGGAAGTCCTCGTGTTGTACCTCTTTTTTGCTACTTTCCCGGGTCCGCACCACCGCTGTTTTTGTTCTTTCAATTTTATTTGTCCCTCACCCGATTCTGTGGCCTCGACGATGACTGGCTAGCAAAGGGCTTTCCGTTGATACCTTACGGGCCGCGAGACGCATCCCGGTTCAAAAGTTACGGCCGTTTGAAGCTGGCGACGACGTGGGGGAGGTATCATAAAGCAAATGATCGCGCACATTGTGGCAGGTGCGATCATACCAGCACTAATGCACCGGATCCCATCAGAACTCCGCAGTTAAGCGCGCTTGGGCGAGAGTAGTACTGGGATGGGTGACCTCCTGGGAAGTCCTCGTGTTGCACCTCTTTTTTGCTACTTTTCCGGGTCCGCACCACCGCTGTTTTTGTTCTTTCAATTTTATTTGTCCCTCACCCGATTTTGTGGCCTTGACGTCGACGGGCTCGCAAAGGGCTTTCCGTTGATACCTTACGGGCCGCGAGACGCATCCCGGTTCAAAAGTTACGGCCGTTTGAAGCTGGCGACGACGTGGGGGAGGTATCATAAAACAAATGATCGCGCACATTGTGGCAGGTGCGATCATACCAACACTAATGCACCGGATCCCATCAGAACTCCGCAGTTAAGCGTGCTTGGGCGAGAGTAGTACTGGGATGGGTGACCTCCTGGGAAGTCCTCGTGTTGCACCTTTTTTTTGCTACTTTCCTGGGTCCGCACCACCTCTGTTTTTGTTCCCTCAATTTTATTTGTCCTTCACCCGATTCTGTGGCCTCGACGACGACTGGCTAGCAAAGGGCTTTCCGTTGATACCTTACGGGCCGCGAGACGCATCCCGGTTCAAAAGTTACGACCGTTTGAAGCTGGCGACGTCGTGGGGGAGGTATCATAAAACAAATGATCGCGCACATTGTGGTAGGTGTGATCATACCAGCACTAATGCACCGAATCCCATCAGAACTCCGTAGGTAAGCGCGCTTGGGCGAGAGTAGTACTGGGATGGGTGACCTCCTGGGAAGTCCTCGTGTTGCACCTCTTTTTTGCTACTTTCCTGGGTCCGCACCGCCTCTGTTTTTGTTCTTTCAATTTTATTTGTCCTTCACCCGATTCTGTGGCCTCGACGATGACTGGCTAGCAAAGGGCTCTCCGTTGATACCTTACGGGCCGCGAGACGCATCCCGGTTCAAAAGTTACGACCGTTTGAAGCTGGCGACGGCGTGGGGGAGGTATCATAAAACCAATGATCGCGCACATTATGGCAGGTGCGATCATACCACCACTAATGCACCGGATACCATCAGAACTCTGCAGTTAAGCGTGCTTTGGCGAGAGTAGTACTGGGATGGGTGACCTCCTGGGAAGTCCTCGTGTTGCACCTCTTTTTTGCTACTTTCCCGGGTCCGCACCACCACTGTTTTTGTTCTTTCAATTTTATTTGTCCCTCACCTGATTCTGTGGCCTCGACGTCGACGAGCTCGCAAAGGGCTTTCCGTTGATACCTTACGGGCCTAGAGACGCATCCCGGTTCAAAAGTTACGGCCGTTTGAATCTGGCGACGGCGTGGGGGAGGTATCATTAAACAACTGATCGCGCATATTGTGGCAGGTGCGATCATACCAGCACTAATGCACCGGATCCCATCAGAACTCCGTAGTTAAGCGTGCTTGGGTGAGAGTAGTACTGGGATGGGTGACCTCCTGGGAAGTCCTCGTGTTGCACCTCTTTTTTGCTACTTTCCTGGGTCCGCACCACCTCTGTTTTTGTTCTTTCAATTTTATTTGTCCCTCACCCGATTGTGTGGCCTCGACGTCGACGGGCTCGCAAAGGGCTTTCCGTTGATACCTTACGGGCCGCGAGACGCATCCCGGTTCAAAAGTTACGGCCGTTCGAAGCTGGCGACGGTGTGGGGGAGGTATCATAAAACAAATGATCGCGCACATTGTGGCAGGTGCGATCATACCAGCACTAATGCACCGGATCCCATCAGAACTCCGTAGTTAAGCGTGCTTGGGTGAGAGTAGTACTGGGATGGGTGACCTCCTGGGAAGTCCTCGTGTTGCACCTCTTTTTTGCTACTTTCCCGGGTCCGCACCACCTCTGTTTTTGTTCTTTCAATTTTGTTTGTCCTTCACCCGATTCTGTGGCCTCGACGACGACTGGCTAGCAAAGGGCTTTCCGTTGATACCTTACGGGCCGCGAGACGCATCCCGGTTCAAAAGTTACGACCGTTTGAAGCTGGCGACGACGTGGGGGAGGTATCATAAAACAAATGATCGTGCACATTGTGGCAGGTGCGATCATACCAGCAATAATGCACCGAATCCCATCAGAACTCCGCAGTGAAGCGCGCTTGGGCGAGAGTAGTACTGGGATGGGTGACCTCCTGGGAAGTCCTCGTGTTGTACCTCTTTTTTGCTACTTTCCCGGGTCCGCACAAGCGTGCTTGGGCGAGAGTAGTACTGGGATGGGTGACCTCCTGGGAAGTCTTTGTGTTGCACCTCTTTTTTGCTACTTTCCCGGGTCCGCACCACCGCTGTTTTTGTTCTTTCAATTTTATTTGTCCCTCACCCGATTTTGTGGCCTCGACGTCGACGGGTTCGCAAAGGGCTTTCCGTTGATACCTTACGGGCCGCGATACACATCCCGGTTCAAAAGTTACGACCTTTTGAAACTGGCGACGGCGTGGGGGACGTATCATAAAACAAATGATCACGCACATTGTGGCAGGTGCGATCATACCAGCACTAATGCACCGAATCCCATCAGAACTCCGCAGTTAAGCACGCTTGGGCGAGAGTAGTACTCGGATGGGTGACCTCCTGGGAAGTCCTCGTGTTGCACATCTTTTTTGCTACTTTCCCGGGTCCGCACCACCGCTGTTTTTGTTCTTTCAATTTTATTTGTCCCTCACCCGATTCTGTGGCCTCGACGATGACTGGCTAGCAAAGGGCTTTCCGTTGATACCTTACGGGCCGCGAGACGCATCCCGGTTCAAAAGTTACGGCCGTTTGAAGCTGGCGACGACGTGGGGGAGGTATCATAAAGCAAATGATCGCGCACATTGTGGCAGGTGCGATCATACCAGCACTAATGCACCGGATCCCATCAGAACTCCGCAGTTAAGCGCGCTTGGGCGAGAGTAGTACTGGGATGGGTGACCTCCTGGGAAGTCCTCGTGTTGCACCTCTTTTTTGCTACTTTTCCGGGTCCGCACCACCGCTGTTTTTGTTCTTTCAATTTTATTTGTCCCTCACCCGATTTTGTGGCCTTGACGTCGACGGGCTCGCAAAGGGCTTTCCGTTGATACCTTACGGGCCGCGAGACGCATCCCGGTTCAAAAGTTACGGCCGTTTGAAGCTGGCGACGACGTGGGGGAGGTATCATAAAACAAATGATCGCGCACATTGTGGCAGGTGCGATCATACCAACACTAATGCACCGGATCCCATCAGAACTCCGCAGTTAAGCGTGCTTGGGCGAGAGTAGTACTGGGATGGGTGACCTCCTGGGAAGTCCTCGTGTTGCACCTTTTTTTTGCTACTTTCCCGGGTCCGCACCACCTCTGTTTTTGTTCCCTCAATTTTATTTGTCCTTCACCCGATTCTGTGGCCTCGACGACGACTGGCTAGCAAAGGGCTTTCCGTTGATACCTTACGGGCCGCGAGACGCATCCCGGTTCAAAAGTTACGACCGTTTGAAGCTGGCGACGTCGTGGGGGAGGTATCATAAAACAAATGATCGCGCACATTGTGGTAGGTGTGATCATACCAGCACTAATGCACCGAATCCCATCAGAACTCCGTAGGTAAGCGCGCTTGGGCGAGAGTAGTACTGGGATGGGTGACCTCCTGGGAAGTCCTCGTGTTGCACCTCTTTTTTGCTACTTTCCTGGGTCCGCACCGCCTCTGTTTTTGTTCTTTCAATTTTATTTGTCCTTCACCCGATTCTGTGGCCTCGACGATGACTGGCTAGCAAAGGGCTCTCCGTTGATACCTTACGGGCCGCGAGACGCATCCCGGTTCAAAAGTTACGACCGTTTGAAGCTGGCGACGGCGTGGGGGAGGTATCATAAAACCAA
This sequence comes from Clitoria ternatea, assembly GCA_037962975.1. Lineage (NCBI taxonomy): Eukaryota > Viridiplantae > Streptophyta > Magnoliopsida > Fabales > Fabaceae > Clitoria > Clitoria ternatea. The sequence goes on from CM075670.1 coordinate 36,050,771, forward strand.
TAATCGCGCACATTATGGCAGGTGCGATCATACCACCACTAATGCACCGGATACCATCAGAACTCTGCAGTTAAGCGTGCTTTGGCGAGAGTAGTACTGGGATGGGTGACCTCCTGGGAAGTCCTCGTGTTGCACCTCTTTTTTGCTACTTTCCCGGGTCCGCACCACCACTGTTTTTGTTCTTTCAATTTTATTTGTCCCTCACCTGATTCTGTGGCCTCGACGTCGACGAGCTCGCAAAGGGCTTTCCGTTGATACCTTACGGGCCTAGAGACGCATCCCGGTTCAAAAGTTACGGCCGTTTGAATCTGGCGACGGCGTGGGGGAGGTATCATTAAACAACTGATCGCGCATATTGTGGCAGGTGCGATCATACCAGCACTAATGCACCGGATCCCATCAGAACTCCGTAGTTAAGCGTGCTTGGGTGAGAGTAGTACTGGGATGGGTGACCTCCTGGGAAGTCCTCGTGTTGCACCTCTTTTTTGCTACTTTCCTGGGTCCGCACCACCTCTGTTTTTGTTCTTTCAATTTTATTTGTCCCTCACCCGATTGTGTGGCCTCGACGTCGACGGGCTCGCAAAGGGCTTTCCGTTGATACCTTACGGGCCGCGAGACGCATCCCGGTTCAAAAGTTACGGCCGTTCGAAGCTGGCGACGGTGTGGGGGAGGTATCATAAAACAAATGATCGCGCACATTGTGGCAGGTGCGATCATACCAGCACTAATGCACCGGATCCCATCAGAACTCCGTAGTTAAGCGTGCTTGGGTGAGAGTAGTACTGGGATGGGTGACCTCCTGGGAAGTCCTCGTGTTGCACCTCTTTTTTGCTACTTTCCCGGGTCCGCACCACCTCTGTTTTTGTTCTTTCAATTTTGTTTGTCCTTCACCCGATTCTGTGGCCTCGACGACGACTGGCTAGCAAAGGGCTTTCCGTTGATACCTTACGGGCCGCGAGACGCATCCCGGTTCAAAAGTTACGACCGTTTGAAGCTGGCGACGACGTGGGGGAGGTATCATAAAACAAATGATCGTGCACATTGTGGCAGGTGCGATCATACCAGCACTAATGCACCGAATCCCATCAGAACTCCGCAGTGAAGCGCGCTTGGGCGAGAGTAGTACTGGGATGGGTGACCTCCTGGGAAGTCCTCGTGTTGTACCTCTTTTTTGCTACTTTCCCGGGTCCGCACAAGCGTGCTTGGGCGAGAGTAGTACTCGGATGGGTGACCTCCTGGGAAGTCCTCGTGTTGCACCTCTTTTTTGCTACTTTCCCGGGTCCGCACCACCGCTGTTTTTGTTCTTTCAATTTTATTTGTCCCTCACCCGATTCTGTGGCCTCGACGATGACTGGCTAGCAAAGGGCTTTCCGTTGATACCTTACGGGCCGCGAGACGCATCCCGGTTCAAAAGTTACGGCCGTTTGAAGCTGGCGACGACGTGGGGGAGGTATCATAAAGCAAATGATCGCGCACATTGTGGCAGGTGCGATCATACCAGCACTAATGCACCGGATCCCATCAGAACTCCGCAGTTAAGCGCGCTTGGGCGAGAGTAGTACTGGGATGGGTGACCTCCTGGGAAGTCCTCGTGTTGCACCTCTTTTTTGCTACTTTTCTGGGTCCGCACCACCGCTGTTTTTGTTCTTTCAATTTTATTTGTCCCTCACCCGATTTTGTGGCCTTGACGTCGACGGGCTCGCAAAGGGCTTTCCGTTGATACCTTACGGGCCGCGAGACGCATCCCGGTTCAAAAGTTACGGCCGTTTGAAGCTGGCGACGACGTAGGGGAGGTATCATAAAACAAATGATCGCGCACATTGTGGCAGGTGCGATCATACCAACACTAATGCACCGGATCCCATCAGAACTCCGCAGTTAAGCGTGCTTGGGCGAGAGTAGTACTGGGATGGGTGACCTCCTGGGAAGTCCTCGTGTTGCACCTTTTTTTTGCTACTTTCCCGGGTCCGCACCACCTCTGTTTTTGTTCCCTCAATTTTATTTGTCCTTCACCCGATTCTGTGGCCTCGACGACGACTGGCTAGCAAAGGGCTTTCCGTTGATACCTTACGGGCCGCGAGACGCATCCCGGTTCAAAAGTTACGACCGTTTGAAGCTGGCGACGTCGTGGGGGAGGTATCATAAAACAAATGATCGCGCACATTGTGGTAGGTGTGATCATACCAGCACTAATGCACCGAATCCCATCAGAACTCCGTAGGTAAGCGCGCTTGGGCGAGAGTAGTACTGGGATGGGTGACCTCCTGGGAAGTCCTCGTGTTGCACCTCTTTTTTGCTACTTTCCTGGGTCTGCACCGCCTCTGTTTTTGTTCTTTCAATTTTATTTGTCCTTCACCCGATTCTGTGGCCTCGACGATGACTGGCTAGCAAAGGGCTCTCCGTTGATACCTTACGGGCCGCGAGACGCATCCCGGTTCAAAAGTTACGACCGTTTGAAGCTGGCGACGGCGTGGGGGAGGTATCATAAAACCAATGATCGCGCACATTATGGCAGGTGCGATCATACCACCACTAATGCACCGGATACCATCAGAACTCTGCAGTTAAGCGTGCTTTGGCGAGAGTAGTACTGGGATGGGTGACCTCCTGGGAAGTCCTCGTGTTGCACCTCTTTTTTGCTACTTTCCCGGGTCCGCACCACCACTGTTTTTGTTCTTTCAATTTTATTTGTCCCTCACCTGATTCTGTGGCCTCGACGTCGACGAGCTCGCAAAGGGCTTTCCGTTGATACCTTACGGGCCTAGAGACGCATCCCGGTTCAAAAGTTACGGCCGTTTGAATCTGGCGACGGCGTGGGGGAGGTATCATTAAACAAATGATCGCGCATATTGTGGCAGGTGCGATCATACCAGCACTAATGCACCGGATCCCATCAGAACTCCGTAGTTAAGCGTGCTTGGGTGAGAGTAGTACTGGGATGGGTGACCTCCTGGGAAGTCCTCGTGTTGCACCTCTTTTTTGCTACTTTCCTGGGTCCGCACCACCTCTGTTTTTGTTCTTTCAATTTTATTTGTCCCTCACCCGATTGTGTGGCCTCGACGTCGACGGGCTCGCAAAGGGCTTTCCGTTGATACCTTACGGGCCGCGAGACGCATCCCGGTTCAAAAGTTACGGCCGTTCGAAGCTGGCGACGGTGTGGGGGAGGTATCATAAAACAAATGATCGCGCACATTGTGGCAGGTGCGATCATACCAGCACTAATGCACCGGATCCCATCAGAACTCCGTAGTTAAGCGTGCTTGGGTGAGAGTAGTACTGGGATGGGTGACCTCCTGGGAAGTCCTCGTGTTGCACCTCTTTTTTGCTACTTTCCCGGGTCCGCACCACCTCTGTTTTTGTTCTTTCAATTTTGTTTGTCCTTCACCCGATTCTGTGGCCTCGACGACGACTGGCTAGCAAAGGGCTTTCCGTTGATACCTTACGGGCCGCGAGACGCATCCCGGTTCAAAAGTTACGACCGTTTGAAGCTGGCGACGACGTGGGGGAGGTATCATAAAACAAATGATCGTGCACATTGTGGCAGGTGCGATCATACCAGCACTAATGCACCGAATCCCATCAGAACTCCGCAGTGAAGCGCGCTTGGGCGAGAGTAGTACTGGGATGGGTGACCTCCTGGGAAGTCCTCGTGTTGTACCTCTTTTTTGCTACTTTCCCGGGTCCGCACAAGCGTGCTTGGGCGAGAGTAGTACTGGGATGGGTGACCTCCTGGGAAGTCTTTGTGTTGCACCTCTTTTTTGCTACTTTCCCGGGTCCGCACCACCGCTGTTTTTGTTCTTTCAATTTTATTTGTCCCTCACCCGATTTTGTGGCCTCGATGTCGACGGGTTCGCAAAGGGCTTTCCGTTGATACCTTACGGGCCGCGATACGCATCCCGGTTCAAAAGTTACGACCTTTTGAAACTGGCGACGGCGTGGGGGACGTATCATAAAACAAATGATCGCGCACATTGTGGCAGGTGCGATCATACCAGCACTAATGCACCGAATCCCATCAGAACTCCGCAGTTAAGCACGCTTGGGCGAGAGTAGTACTCGGATGGGTGACCTCCTGGGAAGTCCTCGTGTTGCACCTCTTTTTTGCTACTTTCCCGGGTCCGCACCACCGCTGTTTTTGTTCTTTCAATTTTATTTGTCCCTCACCCGATTCTGTGGCCTCGACGACGACTGGCTAGCAAAGGGCTTTCCGTTGATACCTTACGGGCCGCG